>CM068987.1:9758548-12557537 GCA_035357415.1 Ophraella communa
CATCCTTAAATTGCGATCCGAATAAATTAGGGTGGGTACTAGATACACTCGCAATCAAAAGTAGTGAACTTTTAATGAAAATATTGATAATATCACGTTTTTAATACGATTTTCCGGTTCTACGTGGTCGATTTAGTGGTTCTACCCCATTTTACAAAAATCTAATTTTTGTTAAATTTCGACCAAAATCCAAGGTTATAGCCTTGCTAATTTTTTTGAGAAAAATACTTTTGGCATTAGAATTGCGTGAAATTATAGAAAACAGTGTTTTTTGGGACGCTAAATCATCTGGTGCAATCAGTTTGTCAAAAGGATGTACAGAACATCCTAAAATTGCGGTACGAATAAATTAGGGTGGGTACTTGATACACTCGCAATCAAAAGTAGTGAACTTTTAAAGAAAATATTGATAATATTGCATTTTTAATGCGATTCTAGGATTCTGCGTGGTCGATTTACTGGTTCTGGACCAATTTTACAACAATCTAATTTTTGATAAATTTCGACCAAAATCCAAGGTTATAGCCTTGCTAAATTTTTTGAGAAAAATAATTTTGGCTTTAGAATTGCGTGAAATTATAGAAAATAGTGTTTATTGGGACGCTTAATCGACTGGTGCAATCAGTTTGTCGATAGGATGTATAGAACATCCTTAAATTGCGATCCGAATAAATTAGGGTGGGTACTAGATACACTCGCAATCAAAAGTAGTGAACTTTTAATGAAAATATTGATAATATCACGTTTTTAATACGATTTTCCGGTTCTACGTGGTCGATTTAGTGGTTCTACCCCATTTTACAAAAATCTAATTTTTGTTGAATTTCGACCAAAATCCAAGGTTATAGCTTTGCTAATTTTTTTGAGAAAAATACTTTTGGCATTAGAATTGCGTGAAATTATAGAAAACAGTGTTTTTTGGGACGCTAAATCGACTGGTGCAATCAGTTTGTCGATAGGATGTACAGAACATCCTAAAATTGTGGTACGAATAAATTAGGGTGGGTACTTGATACACTCGCAATCAAAAGTAGTGAACTTTTAAAGAAAATATTGATAATATTGCATTTTTAATGCGATTCTAGGATTCTGCGTGGTCGATTTACTGGTTCTGGACCAATTTTACAACAATCTAATTTTTGATAAATTTCCACCAAAATCCAAGGTTATAGCCTTGCTAAATTTTTTGAGAAAAATAATTTTGGCTTTAGAATTGCGTGAAATTATAGAAAATAGTGTTTATTGGGACGCTAATTCGACTGGTGCAATCACTTTGTCGATAGGATGTATAGAACATCCTTAAATTGCGATCCGAATAAATTAGGGTGGGTACTAGATACACTCGCAATCAAAAGTAGTGAACTTTTAATGAAAATATAAATAATATCACGTTTTTAATGCGATTTTATGGTTCTGCGTGGTCGATTTAGTGGTTCTAGACCAATTTTACAACAATCTAATTTTTGTTGAATTTCGACCAAAATCCAAGGTTATAGCATTGCTAATTTTTTTGAGAAAAATACTTTTGGCATTAGAATTGCGTGAAATTATAGAAAACAGTGTTTTTTGGGACGCTAAATCGACTGGTGCAATCAGTTTGTCAATAGGATGTACAGAACATCCTAAAATTGCGGTCCGAATAAATTAGGGTGGGAAGTTGATACACTCGCAATCAAAAAAGTAGGGAACTTTTTACGAAAATATTGATAATATTGCATTTTTAATGCGATTTTAGGGTTCTGCGTGGTCGATTTAGTGGTTCTAGACCAATTTTACAAAAATCTAATTTTTGTTGAATTTCGACCAAAATCCAAGGTTATAGCCTTGCTAAATTTTTTGAGAAAAATAATTTTGGCTTTAGAATTGCGTGAAATTATAGAAAATAGTGTTTATTGGGACGCTAAATCGACTGGTGCAATCAGTTTGTCGATAGGATGTATAGAACATCCTTAAATTGCGATCCGAATAAATCGAGGTGGGTACTTGATATACTCGCAATCAAAAGTAGTGAACTTTTAACGAAAATATTGATAATATTGCATTTTTAATGCGATTTTCGGGTTCTACGTGGTTGATTTAGTGGTTCTAAACAAATTTTACGAAAATCTAATTTTTGTTGAATTTCGACCAAAATCCAAGGTTATAGCCTTGCTAATTTTTTTGAGAAAAATACTTTTGGCATTAGAATTGCGTGAAATTATAGAAAACAGTGTTTTTTGGGACGCTAAATCGACTGGTGCAATCAGTTTGTCGATAGGATGTATAGAACATCCTTAAATTGCGGTCCGAATAAATTAGGGTGGGTACTTGATACACTCGCAATCAAAAGTAGTGATTTTTTAATGAAAATATTGATAATATTACTTTTTTAATACGATTTTCGGGTTCTACGTGGTCGATTTGGTGGTTCTACCCCATTTTACAAAAATCTAATTTTTGTTAAATTTCGACCAAAATCCAAGGTTATAGCCTTGCTAATTTTTTTGAGAAAAATACTTTTGGCATTAGAATTGCGTGAAATTATAGAAAACAGTGTTTTTTGGGACGCTAAATCGACTGGTGCAATCAGTTTGTCGAAAGGATGTACAGAACATCCTAAAATTGCGGTACGAATAAATTAGGGTGGGTACTTGATACACTCGCAATCAAAAGTAGTGAACTTTTAAAGAAAATATTGATAATATTGCATTTTTAATGCGATTCTAGGATTCTGCGTGGTCGATTTACTGGTTCTAGACCAATTTTACAACAATCTAATTTTTGATAAATTTCGACCAAAATCCAAGGTTATAGCCTTGCTAAATTTTTTGAGAAAAATAATTTTGGCTTTAGAATTGCGTGAAATTATAGAAAATAGTGTTTATTGGGACGCTAATTCGACTGGTGCAATCAGTTTGTCGATAGGATGTTTAGAACATCCTTAAATCGCGATCCGAATAAATCGAGGTTGGTACTTGATAAACTCGCAATCAAAAGTAGTGAACTTTTAACGAAAATATTGATAATATTGCATTTTTAATGTGATTTTCGGGTTCTACGTGGTCGATTTAGTGGTTCTAGACAAATTTAACAACAATCTAATTTTTGTTGAATTTCGACCAAAATCCAAGGTTATAGCCTTGCTATTTTTTTTGAGAAAAATACTTTTGGCATTAGAATTGCGTGAAATTAGAGAAAACAGTGTTTTTTGGGACGCTAAATCGACTGGTGCAATCAGTTTGTCGATAGGATGTATAGAACATCCTTAAATTGCGATCCGAATAAATTAGGGTGGGTACTAGATACACTCGCAATCAAAAGTAGTGAATTTTTAAAGAAAATATTGATAATATTGCATTTTTAATGCTATTCTAGGATTCTGCGTGGTCGATTTACTGGTTCTAGACCAATTTTACAACAATCTAATTTTTGATAAATTTCGACCAAAATCCAAGGTTATAGCCTTGCTAAATTTTTTGAGAAAAATACTTTTGGCATTAGAATTGCGTGAAATTATAGAAAACAGTGTTTTTTGGGACGCTAAATCGACTGTTGCAATCAGTTTGTCGATAGGATGTATAAAACATCCTTAATTTGCGCTCCGAATAAATAAGGGGGGGTACTTGATACACTCGCAATCAAAAGTAGTGAACTTTTAACAAAAATATTGATAATATTGCATTTTTAATGCGATTTTCGGGTTCTACGTGGTCGATTTAGTGGTTCTAGATCAATTTTACAAAAATCTAATTTTTGTTGAATTTCGACCAAAATCCAAGGTTATAGCCTTGCTAATTTTTTTGAGAAAAATACTTTTGGCTTTAGAATTGCGTGAAATTATGGAAAACAGTGTTTTTTGGGACGCTAAATCGACTGGTACAATCAGTTTGTCGATAGGATGTATAGAACATCGTTAAATCGCGATCCGAATAAATTAGGGTGGGTACTTGATAAACTCGCAATCAAAAGTAGTGAACTTTTAACGAAAATATTGATAATATTGCATTTTTAATGCGATTTTCGGGTTCTACGTGGTCGATTTAGTGGTTCTAGATCAATTTTACAAAAATCTAATTTTTGTTGAATTTCGACCAAAATCCAAGGTTATAGCCTTGCTAATTTTTTTGAGAAAAATACTTTTGGCTTTAGAATTGCGTGAAATTATGAAAAATAGTGTTTTTTGTGACGCTAAATCGACTGGTGCAATATGTTTGTCGATAGGATGTATAAAAAATCCTTAAATCGCGATCCGAATAAATAAGGGTGGGTACTTGATAAACTCGCAATCAAAAGTAGTGAACTTTTAACGAAAATATGGATAATATTGCATTTTTAATGCGATTTTCGGCTTCTGCGTGGTCGATTTAGTGGTTCTAGACTAATTTTACAAAAATCTAATTTTTGTTGAATTTCGACCAAAATCCAAGGTTATATCCTTGCTAATTTTTATCAGAAAAATACTTTTGGCTTTAGAATTGCGTGAAATTATAGAAAACAGTGTTTTTTGGGACGCTAAATCGACTGGTGCAATCAGTTTGTAAATAGGATGTATAGAACATCCTTAAATCGCGATCCAAATAAATCCGGGTGGGTACTTGATACACTTGCAATCAAAAGTAGTGAACTTTTAACGAAAATATTGATAATATTGCATTTTTAATGCGATTTTCGGGTTCTACGTGGTCGATTTAGTGGTTCTAGATCAATTTTACAAAAATCTAATTTTTGTTGAATTTCGACCAAAATCCAAGGTTATATATAGCCTTGCTAATTTTTTTGAGAAAAATACTTTTGGCTTTAGAATTGCGTGAAATTATGGAAAATAGTGTTTTTTGGGACGCTAAATCGACTGGTGCAATCAGTTTGTCGATAGGATGTATAGAACATCGTTAAATCGCGATCCGAATAAATTAGGGTGGGTACTTGATAAACTCGCAATCAAAAGTAGTGAACTTTTAACGAAAATATTGATAATATTGCATTTTTAATGCGATTTTCGGGTTCTACGTGGTCGATTTAGTGGTTCTAGATCAATTTTACAAAAATCTAATTTTTGTTGAATTTCGACTAAAATCCAAGGTTATATATAGCCTTGCTAATTTTTTTGAGAAAAATACTTTTGGCTTTAGAATTGCGTGAAATTATGGAAAATAGTGTTTTTTGTAACGCTAAATCGACTGGTGCAATCAGTTTGTCGATAGGATGTATAAAACATCCTTAAATCGCGATCCGAATAAATAAGGGTGGGTACTTGATAAACTCGCAATCAAAAGTAGTGAACTTTTAACGAAAATATGGATAATATTGCATTTTTAATGCGATTTTCGGCTTCTGCGTGGTCGATTTAGTGGTTCTAGACTAATTTTACAAAAATCTAATTTTTGTTGAATTTCGACCAAAATCCAAGGTTATAGCCTTGCTAATTTTTTTGAGAAAAATACTTTTGGCATTAGAATTGCGTGAAATTATAGAAAACAGTGTTTTTTGGGACGCTAAATCGACTGGTGCAATCAGTTTGTCGATAGGATGTATAAAACATCCTTAAATCGCGATCCGAATAAATAAGGGTGGGTACTTGATAAACTCGCAATCAAAAGTAGTGAACTTTTAACGAAAATATGGATAATATTGCATTTTTAATGCGATTTTCGGCTTCTACGTGGTCAATTTAGTGGTTCTAGACCAATTTTACAAAAATCTAATTTTGGTTGAATTTCAACAAAAATCCAAGGTTATAACCTTGCTTATTTTTTTCAGAAAAATATTTTTGGCTTTAGAATTGCGTGAAATTATGGAAAATAGTGTTTTTTGGGACGCTAAATCGACTGGTGCAATCAGTTTGTCGATAGGATGTATAGAACATCCTTAAATCGCGATTCGAATAAATAAGGGCGGGTACTTGATAAACTCGCAATCAAAAGTAGTGAACTTTTAACGAAAATATTGATATTATTGCATTTTAAATGCGATTTTCGGGTTCTACGTGGTCGATTTAGTGGTTATAGACCAATTTTACAAAAATCTAATTTTTGTTGAATTTCGACCAAAATCCAAGGTTATAGCCTTGCTAATTTTCTTGAGAAAAATACTTTTGGCATTAGAATTGCGTGAAATTATAGAAAATAGTGTTTTTTGGGACGCTAAATCGACTGGTGCAATCAGTTTGTTGATAGGATGTATAAAACATCCTTAAATCGCGATCCGAATAAATTAGGGTAAGTACTTGATTAACTCGCAATCAAAAGTAGTAAACTTTTAACGAAAATATTGATAATATTGCATTTTTATTGCGATTTTCGGGTTCTACGTGGTCGATTTAGTGGTTCTATACTAATTTTACAAAAATCTTATTTTTGTTGAATTTCGACCAAAATCCAAGGTTATAACCTTGCTTATTTTTTTCAGAAAAATATTTTTGGCTTTAGAATTGCGTGAAATTATGGAAAATAGTGTTTTTTGGGACGCTAAATCGACTGGTGCAATCAGTTTGTTGATAGGATGTATAAAACATCCTTAAATCGCGATCCGAATAAATTAGGGTAAGTACTTGATTAACTCGCAATCAAAAGTAGTAAACTTTTAACGAAAATATTGATAATATTGCATTTTTATTGCGATTTTCGGGTTCTACGTGGTCGATTTAGTGGTTATAGACCAATTTTACAAAAATCTAATTTTTGTTGAATTTCGACCAAAATCCAAGGTTATAGCCTTGCTAATTTTCTTGAGAAAAATACTTTTGGCATTAGAATTGCGTGAAATTATAGAAAATAGTGTTTTTTGGGACGCTAAATCGACTGGTGCAATCAGTTTGTAGATAGGATGTATAGAACATATTTAAATCGCGATTCGAATAAATAAGGGCGTGTACTTGATAAACTCGCAATCAAAAGTAGTGAACTTTCAACGAAAATATGGATAATATTGCATTTTTAATGCGATTTTCGGGTTATACGTAGTCGATTTTGTGGTTATAGACCAATTTTACAAAAATCTAATTTTTGTTAAAATTCGACCAAAATCCAAGGTTATAGCCTTGCTAATTTTCTTGAGAAAAATACTTTTGACTTTAAATTTGCGTGAAATTATAGAAAACAGTGTTTTTTGGGACGCTAAATCGACTGATGCAATCAGTTTGTCGATAGGATGTATAGAACATCCTTAAATCGCGATCAAATAAATCCGGGTGGGTACTTGATAAACTCGCAATCAAAAGTAGTGAACTTTTAACGAAAATATTGATAATATTGCATTTTTAATGCGATTTTCGGGTTCTACGTGGTCGATTTAGTGGTTCTAGATCAATTTTACAAAAATCTAATTTTCGTTGAATTTCGACCAAAATCCAAGGTTATAGCCTTGCTAATTTTTTTGAGAAAAATACTTTTGGCTTTAGAATTGCGTGAAATTATGAAAAATAGTGTTTTTTGTGACGCTAAATCGACTGGTGCAATCAGTTTGTCGATAGGATGTATAGAACATCCTTAAATCGAGATCCGAATAAATTAGGGTGGGTACTTAAAAAACTCGCAATCAAAAGTAGTGAACTTTTAACGAAAATATGGATAATATTGCATTTTTAATGCGATTTTCGGCTTCTGCGTGGTCGATTTAGTGGTTCTAGACTAATTTTACAAAAATCTAATTTTTGTTAAATTTCGACCAAAATCCAAGGTTATAGCCTTGCTAATTTTTTTGAGAAAAATACTTTTGGCATTAGAATTGCGTGAAATTATAGAAAACAGTGTTTTTTGGGACGCTAAATCGACTGGTGCAATCAGTTTGTTGATAGGATGTATAAAACATCCTTAAATCGCGATCCGAATAAATTAGGGTAAGTACTTGATTAACTCGCAATCAAAAGTAGTAAACTTTTAACGAAAATATTGATAATATTGCATTTTTAATGCGATTTTCGGGTTCTACGTGGTCGATTTAGTGGTTATAGACCAATTTTACAAAAATCTAATTTTTGTTGAATTTCGACCAAAATCCAAGGTTAAAGCCTTGCTAATTTTCTTGAGAAAAATACTTTTGACTTTAGATTTGCGTGAAATTATAGAAAACAGTGTTTTTTGGGACGCTAAATCGACTGGTGCAATCAGTTTGTCGATAGGATGTATAAAACATCCTTAAATAGAGATCCGAATAAATAAGGGGGGGTACTTGATACACTCGCAATCAAAAGTAGTGAACTTCTAACGAAAATATTGATAATATTGCATTTTTAATGCGATTTTCGGCTTCTACGTGGTCAATTTAGTGGTTCTAGACCAATTTTACAAAAATCTAATTTTTGTTGAATTTCAACAAAAATCCAAGGTTATAACCTTGCTTATTTTTTTCAGAAAAATATTTTTGGCTTTAGAATTGCGTGAAATTATGGAAAATAGTGTTTTTTGGGACGCTAAATAGACTGGTGCAATCAGTTTGTCGATAGGATGTATAGAACATCCTTAAATCGCGATTCGAATAAATAAGGGCGGGTACTTGATAAACTCGCAATCAAAAGTAGTGAACTTTTAACGAAAATATTGATAATATTGCATTTTTAATGCGATTTTCGGGTTCTACGTGGTCGATTTAGTGGTTATAGACCAATTTTACAAAAATCTAATTTTTGTTGAATTTCGACCAAAATCCAAGGTTATAGCCTTGCTAATTTTCTTGAGAAAAATACTTTTGGCATTAGAATTGCGTGAAATTATAGAAAACAGTGTTTTTTGGGACGCTAAATCGACTGGTGCAATCAGTTTGTTGATAGGATGTATAGAAAATCCTTAAATCGCCATCCGAATAAATTAGGGTAAGTACTTGATTAACTCGCAATCAAAAGTAGTAAACTTTTAACGAAAATATTGATAATATTGCATTTTTAATGCGATTTTCGGGTTTTACGTGGTCGATTTAGTGGTTATAGACCAATTTTACAAAAACCTAATTTTTGTTGAATTTCGACCAAAATCCAAGGTTATAGCCTTGCTATTTTCAGAAAAATACTTTTGGCTTTAGAATTGCGTGAAATTATAGAAAACAGTGTTTTTTGGGACGCTAAAACGACTGGTGCAATCAGTTTGTCGATAGGATGTATAAAACATCCTTAAATCGCGATTCGAATAAATAAGGGCGTGTACTTGATAAACTCGCAATCAAAAGTAGTGAACTTTCAACGAAAATATGGATAATATTGCATTTTTAATGCGATTTTCGGGTTATACGTAGTCGATTTTGTGGTTATAGACCAATTTTACAAAAATCTAATTTTTGTTAAAATTCGACCAAAATCCAAGGTTATAGCCTTGCTAATTTTCTTGAGAAAAATACTTTTGACTTTAAATTTGCGTGAAATTATAGAAAACAGTGTTTTTTGGGACGCTAAATCGACTAATCGTCGGCTTAACATGTAAATGTAGTAAGTCCTAAATTGTAAATTTCACAGGAGAGCTAAAAAACTTCCTATATATATTGGTATATTAAATTTTTTTAAACAAAAACTTTTACCAAATGTTTAAACATATCTAATTTACCAAATTATGGAAAATAATTAACAAAAAAAGTTTTTTTTTTGGTTTTTTTGGGACTTACAACATTTCAAGTCTATTTTTGACCAATTGTGGACTTACGACATTTGCATGTTAAGCCGACGTAATGCAATCAGTTTGTCGATAGGATGTATAGAACATCCTTAAATCGAGATCCGAATAAATTAGGGTGGGTACTTAAAAAACTCGCAATCAAAAGTAGTGAACTTTTAACGAAAATATGGATAATATTGCATTTTTAATGCGATTTTCGGCTTCTGCGTGGTCGATTTAGTGGTTCTAGACTAATTTTACAAAAATCTAATTTTTGTTAAATTTCGACCAAAATCCAAGGTTATAGCCTTGCTAATTTTTTTGAGAAAAATACTTTTGGCATTAGAATTGCGTGAAATTATAGAAAACAGTGTTTTTTGGGACGCTAAATCGACTGGTGCAATCAGTTTGTTGATAGGATGTATAAAACATCCTTAAATCGCGATCCGAATAAATTAGGGTAAGTACTTGATAAACTTGCAATCAAAAGTAGTGAACTTTTAACGAAAATATTGATAATATTGCATTTTTAATGCGATTTTCGGGTTCTACGTGGTCGATTTAGTGGTTATAGACCAATTTTACAAAAATCTAATTTTTGTTGAATTTGGACCAAAATCCAAGGTTATAGCCTTGCTAATTTTCTTGAGAAAAATACTTTTGACTTTAGATTTGCGTGAAATTATAGAAAACAGTGTTTTTTGGGACGCTAAATCGACTGGTGCAATCAGTTTGTCGATAGGATGTATAGAACATCCTTAAATAGAGATCCGAATAAATTAGGGTGGGTACTTGATACACTCGCAATCAAAAGAAGTGAACTTTTAACAAAAATATGGATAATATTGCATTTTTAATGCGATTTTCGGCTTCTACGTGGTCAATTTAGTGGTTCCAGACCAATTTTACAAAAATCTAATTTTTGTTGAATTTCGACGAAAATCCAAAGTTATAACCTTGCTTATTTTTTTCAGAAAAATATTTTTGGCTTTAGAATTGCGTGAAATTATGGAAAATAGTGTTTTTTGGGACGCTAAATCGACTGGTGCAATCAGTTTGTCGATAGGATGTATAGAACATCCTTAAATCGCGATTCGAATAAATAAGGGCGGGTACTTGATAAACTCGCAATCAAAAGTAGTGAACTTTTAACGAAAATATTGATAATATTGCATTTTTAATGCGATTTTCGGGTTCTACGTGGTCGATTTAGTGGTTATAGACCAATTTTACAAAAATCTAATTTTTGTTGAATTTCGACCAAAATCCAAGGTTATAGCCTTGCTAATTTTCTTGAGAAAAATACTTTTGACTTTAGATTTGCGTGAAATTATAGAAAACAGTGTTTTTTGGGACGCTAAATCGACTGGTGCAATCAGTTTGTCGATAGGATGTATAGAACATCCTTAAATAGAGATCCGAATAAATTAGGGTGTGTACTTGATACACTCGCAATCAAAAGTAGTGAACTTTTAACGAAAAAATGGATAATATTGCATTTTTAATTCGATTTTCGGCTTCTGCGTGGTCGATTTAGTGGTTCTAGATCAATTTTACAAAAATCTAATTTTTGTTAAATTTCGACCAAAATCCAAGGTTATAGCCTTGCTAGTTTTTTTCAGAAAAAAACTTTTGGCTTTAGAATTGCGTAAAATTATAGAAAACAGTGTTTTTTAGGACGCTAAATCGACTGGAGTAATCAGTTTGTCGATAGGATGTATAAAACATCCTTAAATAGAGATCCGAATAAATAAGGGGGGGTACTTGATACACTCGCAATCAAAAGTAGTGAACTTTTAACGAAAATATGGATAATATTGCATTTTTAATGCGATTTTCGGCTTCTGCGTGGTCGATTTAGTGGTTCTAGATCAATTTTACAAAAATCTAATTTTTGTTAAATTTCGACCAAAATCCAAGGTTATAGCCTTGCTAGTTTTTTTCAGAAAAAAACTTTTGGCTTTAGAATTGCGTAAAATTATAGAAAACAGTGTTTTTTAGGACGCTAAATCGACTGGAGTAATCAGTTTGTCGATAGGATGTATAGAACATCCTTAAATCGCGATCCGAATAAATTAGGGTGGGTACTTGATAAACTCGCAATCAAAAGTAGTGAACTTTTAACGAAAATATTGATAATATTGCATTTTTAATGCGATTTTCGGGTTCTACGTGGTCGATTTAGTGGTTATAGACCAATTTTACAAAAATCTAATTTTTGTTGAATTTCGACCAAAATCCAAGGTTATAGCCTTGCTAATTTTCTTGAGAAAAATACTTTTGACTTTAGATTTGCGTGAAATTATAGAAAACAGTGTTTTTTGGGACGCTAAATCGACTGGTGCAATCAGTTTGTCGATAGGATGTATAAAACATCCTTAAATAGAGATCCGAATAAATAAGGGGGGGTACTTGATACACTTGCAATCAAAAGTAGTGAACTTTTAACGAAAATATTAATAATATTGCATTTTTAATGCGATTTTCGGCTTCTACGTGGTCAATTTAGTGGTTCTAGACCAATTTTACAAAAATCTAATTTTTGTTGAATTTCAACAAAAATCCAAGGTTATAACCTTGCTTATTTTTTTCAGAAAAATATTTTTGGCTTTAGAATTGCGTGAAATTATGGAAAATAGTGTTTTTTGGGACGCTAAATCGACTGGTGCAATCAGTTTGTCGATAGGATGTATAGAACATCCTTAAATCGCGATTCGAATAAATAAGGGCGGGTACTTGATAAACTCGCAATCAAAAGTAGTGAACTTTTAACGAAAATATTGATAATATTGCATTTTTAATGCGATTTTCGGGTTCTACGTGGTCGATTTAGTGGTTATAGACCAATTTTACAAAAATCTAATTTTTGTTGAATTTCGACCAAAATCCAAGGTTATAGCCTTGCTAATTTTCTTGAGAAAAATACTTTTGACTTTAGATTTGCGTGAAATTATAGAAAACAGTGTTTTTTGGGACGCTAAATCGACTGGTGCAATCAGTTTGTCGATAGGATGTATAAAACATCCTTAAATAGAGATCCGAATAAATAAGGGGGGGTACTTGATACACTCGCAATCAAAAGTAGTGAACTTTTAACGAAAATATGGATAATATTGCATTTTTAATGCGATTTTCGGCTTCTGCGTGGTCAATTTAGTGGTTCTAGATTAATTTTACAAAAATCTAATTTTTGTTAAATTTCGACCAAAATCCAAGGTTATAGCCTTGCTAGTTTTTTTCAGAAAAAAACTTTTGGCTTTAGAATTGCGTAAAATTATAGAAAACAGTGTTTTTTAGGACGCTAAATCGACTGGAGTAATCAGTTTGTCGATAGGATGTATAGAACATCCTTAAATCGCGATCCGAATAAATTAGGGTGGGTACTTGATAAACTCGCAATCAAAAGTAGTGAACTTTTAACGAAAATATTGATAATATTGCATTTTTAATGCGATTTTCGGGTTCTACGTGGTCGATTTAGTGGTTCTAGATCAATTTTACAAAAATCTAATTTTTGTTGAATTTCGACCAAAATCCAAGGTTATAGCCTTGCTAATTTTCTTGAGAAAAATACTTTTGACTTTAGATTTGCGTGAAATTATAGAAAACAGTGTTTTTTGGGACGCTAAATCGACTGGTGCAATCAGTTTGTCGATAGGATGTATAAAACATCCTTAAATAGAGATCCGAATAAATAAGGGGGGGTACTTGATACACTCGCAATCAAAAGTAGTGAACTTTTAACGAAAATATGGATAATATTGCATTTTTAATGCGATTTTCGGCTTCTGCGTGGTCGATTTAGTGGTTCTAGATCAATTTTACAAAAATCTAATTTTTGTTGAATTTCGACCAAAATCCAAGGTTATAGCCTTGCTAGTTTTTTTCAGAAAAAACTTTTGTCTTTAGAATTGCGTAAAATTATAGAAAACAGTGTTTTTTGGGACGCTAAATCGACTGGTGCAATCAGTTTGTCGATAGGATGTATAGAACATCCTTAAATCGCGATCCGAATAAATTAGGGTGGGTACTTGATAAACTCGCAATCAAAAGTAGTGAACTTTTAACGAAAATATTGATAATATTGCATTTTTAATGCGATTTTCGGCTTCTGCGTGGTCGATTTAGTGGTTCTAGATAAATTTTACAAAAATCTAATTTTTGTTGAATTTCGACCAAAATCCAAGGTTATAGCCTTGCTAATTTTTTTGAGAAAAATACTTTTGGCTTTAGAATTGCGTAAAATTATAGAAAACAGTGTTTTTTGGGACGCTAAATCGACTGGTGCAATCAGTTTGTCGATAGGATGTATAGAACATCCTTAAATCGCGATCCGAATAAATTAGGGTGGGTACTTGATAAACTCGCAATCAAAAGTAGTGAACTTTTAACGAAAATATTGATAATATTGCATTTTTAATGCGATTTTCGGGTTCTACGTGGTCGATTTAGTGGTTCTAGATCAATTTTACAAAAATCTAATTTTTGTTGAATTTCGACCAAAGTCCAAGGTTATAGCCTTGCTAATTTTTTTGAGAAAAATACTTTTGGCTTTAGAATTGCGTGAAATTATGGAAAATAGTGTTTTTTGGGACGCTAAATCGACTGGTGCAATCAGTTTGTCGATAGGATGTATAAAACATCCTTAAATCGCAATCCGAATAAATTAGGGTAAGTACTTGATACACTCGCAATCAAAAGTAGTGAACTTTTAACGAAAATATGGATAATATTGCATTTTTAATGCGATTTTCGGCTTCTGCGTGGTCGATTTAGTGGTTATAGACCAATTTTACAAAAATCTAATTTTTGTTGAATTTCGACCAAAATCCAAGGTTATAGCCTTGCTAAGTTTCTTGAGAAAAATACTTTTGACTTTAGAATTGCGTGAAATTATAGAAAACAGTGTTTTTTGGGACGCTAAATCGACTGGTGCAATCAGTTTGTCGATAGAATGTATAGAACATCCTTAAATTGCGATCCGAATAAATTAGGGTGGGTACTAGATACACTCGCAATCAAAAGTAGTGAACTTTTAATGAAAATTTGGATAATATTGAATTTTCAATGCGATTTTCGGGTCCTACGTGGTCGATTTAGTGGTTATAGACCAATTTTACAAAAATCTAATTTTTGTTGAATTTCGACCAAAATCCAAGGTTATAGCTTTGCTAATTTTTATCAGAAAAATACTTTTGGCTTTAGAATTGCGTGAAATTATAGAAAACAGTGTTTTTTGGGACGCTAAATCGACTGGTGCAATCAGTTTTTTGATAGGATGTATAGAACATCCTTAAATCGCGATCCAAATAATTCCGGGTGGGTACTTGATACACTTGCAATCAAAAGTAGTGAACTTTTAACGAAAATATTGATAATATTGCATTTTTAATGCGATTTTCGGCTTCTACGTGGTCAATTTAGTGGTTCCAGACCAATTTTACAAAAATCTAATTTTTGTTGAATTTCGACGAAAATCCAAAGTTATAACCTTGCTTATTTTTTTCAGAAAAATATTTTTGGCTTTAGAATTGCGTGAAATTATGGAAAACAGTGTTTTTTGGGACGCTAAATCGACTGGTGCAATCAGTTTGTCGATAGGATGTATAGAACATCCTTAAATCAAGATCCGAATAAATTAGGGTGGGTACTTGATAAAATCGCAATCAAAAGTAGTGAACTTTTAACGAAAATATTGATAATATTGCATTTTTAATGCGATTTTCGGGTTCTACGTGGTCGATTTAGTGGTTGTAGAACAGTTTTACAAAAATCTAATTTTTGTTGAATTTCGACCAAAATCCAAGGTTATAGCCTTGCTAATTTTTTTGAGGAAAATACTTTTGGCTTTAGAATTGCGTGAAATTATAGAAAACAGTGTTTTTTGGGACGCTAAATCGACTGGTGCAATCAGTTTGTCGATAGGATGTATAAAACATCCTTAAATCGAGATCCGAATAAATTAGGGTGGGTACTGGATACACTCGCAATCAAAAGTAGTGAACTTTTAACGAAAATATTGATAATATTGCATTTTTAATGCGATTTTTGGGTTCTAAGTGGTCGATTTAGTGGTTCTAGACCAATTTTACAAAAATCTAATTTTTGTTGAATTTCGATCAAAATCCAAGCTAGTTTTTTTCAGAAAAATACTTTTGGCTTTAGATTTGCGTGAAATTATAGAAAACAGTGTTTATTGGGACGCTAAATCGACTGGTGCAATCAGTTTGTCGATAGGATGTATAGAACATCCTTAAATCGAGATCCGAATAAATTAGGGTGGGTACTTGATACACTCGCAATCTAAAGTAGTGAACTTTTAACGAAAATATTGATAATATTGCATTTTTAATGCGATTTTCGGGTTCTACGTGGTCGATTTAGTGGTTCTAGACCAATTTTACAAAAATCTAATTTTTGTTGAATTTCGACCAAAATCCAAGGTTATAGCCTTGCTAATTTTTTTGAGAAAAATACTTTTGGCTTTAGATTTGCGTGAAATTATAGAAAACAGTGTTTTTTGGGACGCTAAATCGACTGGTGCAATCAGTTTGTCGATAGGATGTATAGAACATCCTTAAATCGAGATCCGAATAAATTAGGGTGGGTACTTGATACACTCGCAATCTAAAGTAGTGAACTTTTAACGAAAATATTGATAATATTGCATTTTTTAATACGATTTTCGGGTTCTACGTGGTCGATTTAGTGGTTCTAGACCAATTTTACAAAAATCTAATTTTTGTTGAATTTCGACCAAAATCCAAGGTTATAGCCTTGCTAATTTTTTTGAGAAAAATACTTTTGGCTTTAGATTTGCGTGAAATTATAGAAAACAGTGTTTTTTGGGACGCTAAATCGACTGGTGCAATCAGTTTGTCGATAGGATGTATAGAACATCCTTAAATCGCGATCCGAATAAATTAGGGTGGGTACTTGATACACTCGCAATCTAAAGTAGTGAACTTTTAACGAAAATATTGATAATATTGCATTTTTAATGCGATTTTCGGGTTCTACGTGGTCGATTTAGTGGTTCTAGACCAATTTTACAAAAATCTAATTTTTGTTGAATTTCGACCAAAATCCAAGGTTATAGCCTTGCTAATTTTTTTGAGAAAAATACTTTTGGCTTTAGATTTGCGTGAAATTATAGAAAACAGTGTTTTTTGGGACGCTAAATCGACTGGTGCAATCAGTTTGTCGATAGGATGTATAGAACATCCTTAAATCGCGATCCGAATAAATTAGGGTGGGTACTTGATACACTCGCAATCTAAAGTAGTGAACTTTTAACGAAAATATTGATAATATTGCATTTTTAATGCGATTTTCGGGTTCTACGTGGTCGATTTAGTGGTTCTAGACCAATTTTACAAAAATCTAATTTTTGTTGAATTTCGACCAAAATCCAAGGTTATAGCCTTGCTAATTTTTTTGAGAAAAATACTTTTGGCTTTAGATTTGCGTGAAATTATAGAAAACAGTGTTTTTTGGGACGCTAAATCGACTGGTGCAATCAGTTTGTCGATAGGATGTATAGAACATCCTTAAATCGCAATCCAAATAAATCCGGGTGGGTACTTGATAAATTCGCAATCAAAAGTAGTGAACTTTTAACGAAAATATTGATAATATTGCATTTTTAATGCGATTTTCGGCTTCTGCGTGGTCGATATAGTGGTTCTAGAACAATTTTACAAAAATCTTATTTTTGTTGAATTTCGACCAAAATCCAAGGTTATAGCCTTGCTAATTTTTTTGAGAAAAATACTTTTGGTTTTAGAATTGCGTGAAATTATAGAAAACGGTGTTTTTTGGGACGATAAATCGACTGGTGCAATCAGTTTGTCGATAGGATGTATAAAACATCCTTAAATCGCGATCCGAATAAATCCGGGTGGGTACTTGATAAACTCGCATCAAAAGTAGTGAACTTTTAACGAAAATATTGATAATATTGCATTTTTAATGCGATTTTCGGGTTCTACGTGGTCGATTTAGTGGTTCCAGACCAGTTTTACAAAAATCTAATTTTTGTTGAATTTCGACCAAAATCCAAGGTTATAGCCTTGCTAATTTTTTTGAGAAAAATACTTTTGGCTTTAGAATTGCGTGAAATTATAGAAAACAGTGTTTTTTGGGACGCTAAATCGACTGGTGCAATCAGTTTGTCGATAGGATGTATAGAACATCCTTAAATCGCGATCCGAATAAATTAGGGTGGGTACTTGATAAACTCGCAATCAAAAGTAGTGAACTTTCAACGAAAATATTGATAATATTGCATTTTTAATTCGATTTTCGGGTTCTACGTGGTCGATTTAGTGGTTCCAGACCAGTTTTACAAAAATCTAATTTTTGTTGAATTTCGACCAAAATCCAAGGTTATAGCCTTGCTAATTTTTTTGAGAAAAATACTTTTGGCTTTAGATTTGCGTGAAATTATAGAAAACAGTGTTTTTTGGGACGCTAAATCGACTGGTGCAATCAGTTTGTCGATAGGATGTATAAAACATCCTTAAATCGAGATCCGAATAAATTAGGGTGGGTACTTGATACACTCGCAATCTAAAGTAGTGAACTTTTAACGAAAATATTGATAATATTGCATTTTTAATGCGATTTTCGGGTTCTACGTGGTTGATTTAGTGGTTCTAGACCAATTTTACAAAAATCTAATTTTTGTTGAATTTCGACCAAAATCCAAGGTTATAGCCTTGCTAATTTTTTTGAGTAAAATACTTTTGGCCTTAGAATTGCGTGAAATTATAGAAAACAGTGTTTTTTGGTACGCTAATTCGACTGGTGCAATCAGTTTGTCGATAGGATGTATAAAACATCCCTAAATCGAGATCCGAATAAATTAGGGTGGGTACTTGATAAACTCGCAATCAAAAGTAGTGAACTTTTAACGAAAATATTGATAATATTGCATTTTTAATGCGATTTTTGGGTTGTACGTGGTCGATTTAGTGGTTATAGAACAATTTTACAAAAATCTAATTTTTGTTGAATTTCGACCAAAATCCAAGGTTATAGCCTTGCTAATTTTTTTGAGAAAAATACTTTTGGCTTTAGATTTGCGTGAAATTAGAGAAAACAGTGTTTTTTGGGACGCTAAATCGACTGGTGCAATCAGTTTGTCGATAGGATGTATAGAACATCCTTAAATCGAGATCCGAATAAATTAGGGTGGGTACTTGATACACTCGCAATCTAAAGTAGTGAACTTTTAACGAAAATATTGATAATATTGCATTTTTAATGCGATTTTCGGGTTCTACGTGGTCGATTTAGTGGTTCTAGACAAATTTTACAAAAATCTAATTTTTGTTGAATTTCGACCAAAATCCAAGGTTATAGCCTTGCTAATTTTTTTGAGAAAAATACTTTTGGCTTTAGAATTGCGTGAAATTATAGAAAACAGTGTTTTTTGGGACGCTAAATCGACTGGTGCAATCAGTTTGTCGATAGGATGTATAAAACATCCTTAAATCGCGATCCGAATAAATTAGGGTGGGTACTTGATACACTCGCAATCAAAAGTAGTGAACTTTTAACGAAAATATTGATAATATTGCATTTTTAATGCGATTTTCGGGTTCTACGTGGTCGATTTAGTGGTTCCAGACCAGTTTTACAAAAATCTAATTTTTGTTGAATTTCGACCAAAATCCAAGGTTATAGCCTTGCTAATTTTTTTGAGAAAAATACTTTTGGCTTTAGAATTGCGTGAAATTATAGAAAACAGTGTTTTTTGGGACGCTAAATCGACTGGTGCAATCAGTTTGTCGATAGGATGTATAAAACATCCTTAAATCGCGATCCGAATAAATCCGGGTGGGTACTTGATAAACTCGCATCAAAAGTAGTGAACTTTCAACGAAAATATTGATAATATTGCATTTTTAATTCGATTTTCGGGTTCTACGTGGTCGATTTAGTGGTTCCAGACCAGTTTTACAAAAATCTAATTTTTGTTGAATTTCGACCAAAATCCAAGGTTATATCCAAGGTTATAGCCTTGCTAATTTTTTTGAGAAAAATACTTTTGGCTTTAGAATTGCGTGAAATTATAGAAAACAGTGTTTTTTGGGACGCTAAATCGACTGGTGCAATCAGTTTGTCAATAGGATGTATAAAACATCCTTAAATCGAGATCCGAATAAATCCGGGTGGGTACTTGATAAATTCGCAATCAAAAGTAGTGAACTTTTAACGAAAATATTGATAATATTGCATTTTTAATGCGATTTTCGGGTTCTACGTGGTCGATTTAGTGGTTCTAGACCAATTTTACAAAAATCTAATTTTTGTTGAATTTCGACCAAAATCCAAGGTTATAGCCTTGCTTATTTTTTTCAGAAAAATACTTTTGGCTTTAGATTTGCGTGAAATTATAGAAAACAGTGTTTTTTGGGACGCTAAATCGACTGGTGCAATCAGTTTGTCGATAGGATGTATAGAACATCCTTAAATCGAGATCCGAATAAATTAGGGTGGGTACTTGATACACTCGCAATCAAAAGTAGTGAACTTTTAACGAAAATATTGATAATATTGCATTTTTAATGCGATTTTCGGGTTCTACGTGGTCGATTTAGTGGTTCTAGACCAATTTTACAAAAATCTAATTTTTGTTGAATTTCGACCAAAATCCAAGGTTATAGCCTTGCTAATTTTTTTGAGAAAAATACTTTTGGCTTTAGAATTGCGTGAAATTATAGAAAACAGTGTTTTTTGGGACGCTAAATCGACTGGTGCAATCAGTTTGTCGATAGGATGTATAGAACATCCTTAAATCGCGATCTGAATAAACAAGGATGGGTACTTGATACACTCGCAATCAAAAGTAGTGAACTTTTAACGAAATTATTGATAATATTGCATTTTTAACGCGATTTTCGGGTTCTGCGTGGTCGATTTAGTGGTTCTAGACCAATTTTACAAAAATCTAATTTTTGTTAAATTTCGAATAAAATCCAAGGCTATAGCCTTGCCAATTATTTTGAGAAAAATACTTTTGGCTTTAGAATTGCGTGAAATTATAGAGAACCGTGTTTTTTGGGACGCAAAATCGACTGGTGCAATCAGTTTGTCGATAGGATGTATAGAACATCCTTAAATCGCGATCCAAATAAATTAGGGTGGGTACTTGATACACTCGCAATCAAAAGTAGTGAAC
The DNA here is from genome assembly GCA_035357415.1 of Ophraella communa. Classification (NCBI taxonomy): domain Eukaryota; kingdom Metazoa; phylum Arthropoda; class Insecta; order Coleoptera; family Chrysomelidae; genus Ophraella; species Ophraella communa. The sequence continues at coordinate 9,779,291 of CM068987.1, forward strand.
TTTTAACGAAATTATTGATAATATTACATTTTTAACGCGATTTTCGGGTTCTGCGTGGTCGATTTAGTGTTTCTAGACCAATTTTACAAAACTCTAATTTTTGTTGATTTTCGACCAAAATCCAAGGTTATATATAGCCTTGCTAATTTTTTTGAGAAAAATATTTTTGGCATTAGAATTGCGTGAAATTATAGAAAACAGTGTTTTTTGAAACGCTAAATCGACTGGTGCAATCAGTTTTTTGATAGGATGTATAGAACATCCTTAAATCGCGATCCGAATAAATTAGGGTGGGTACTTGATACACTCGCAATCAAAAGTAGTGAACTTTTAACGAAAATATTGATAATATTGCATTTTTAATGCGATTTTCGGGTTCTACGTGGTCGATTTAGTGGTTCTAGACCAATTTTACAAAAATCTAATTTTTGTTGAATTTCGACCAAAATCCAAGGTTATAGCCTTGCTAATTTTTTTAAGAAAAATACTTTTGGCTTTAGAATTGCGTGAAATTATAGAAAACAGTGTTTTTTGGGACGCTAAATCGACTGGTGCAATCAGTTTGTCGATAGGATGTATAGAACATCCTTAAATCGCGATCCGAATAAATCCGGGTGGGTACTTGATAAACTCGCAATCAAAAGTAGTGAACTTTTAACGAAAATATTGATAATATTGCATTTTTAATTCGATTTTCGGGTTCTACGTGGTCGATATAGTGGTTCCAGACCAGTTTTACAAAAATCTAATTTTTGTTGAATTTCGACCAAAATCCAAGGTTATAATAGCCTTGCTAATTTTTTTAAGAAAAATACTTTTGGTTTTAGAATTGCGTAAAATTATAGAAAACAGTGTTTTTTGGGACGCTAAATCGACTGGTGCAATCAGTTTGTCGATAGGATGTATAGAACATCCTTAAATCGCGATCCAAATAAATCCGGGTTGGTACTTGATAAAATCGCAATCAAAAGTAGTGAACTTTTAACGAAAATATTGATAATATTGCATTTTTAATGCGATTTTCGGCTTCTGCGTGGTCGATTTAGTGGTTCCAGACCAGTTTTACAAAAATCTAATTTTTGTTGAATTTCGACCAAAATCCAAGGTTATAGCCTTGCTAATTTTTTTGAGAAAAATACTTTTGGCTTTAGAATTGCGTGAAATTATAGAAAACAGTGTTTTTTGGGACGCTAAATCGACTGGTGCAATCAGTTTGTCGATAGGATGTATAGAACATCCTTAAATCGAGATCCGAATAAATTAGTGTGGGTACTTGATAAACTCGCAATCAAAAGTAGTGAACTTTTAACGAAAATATTGATAATATTGCATTTTTAATGCGATTTTCGGCTTCTGCGTGGTCGATTTAGTGGTTCCAGACCAGTTTTACAAAAATCTAATTTTTGTTGAATTTCGACCAAAATCCAAGGTTATAGCCTTGCTAATTTTTTTAAGAAAAATACTTTTTGTTTTAGAATTGCGTAAAATTATAGAAAACAGTGTTTTTTGGGACGCTAAATCGACTGGTGCAATCAGTTTGTCGATAGGATGTATAGAACATCCTTAAATCGCGATCCGAATAAATTAGGGTGGGTACTTGATACACTCGCAATCAAAAGTAGTGAACTTTTAACGAAAATATTGATAATATTGCATTTTTAATGCGATTTTCGGGTTCTACGTGGTCGATTTAGTGGTTGTAGAACAGTTTTACAAAAATCTAATTTTTGTTGAATTTCGACCAAAATCCAAGGTTATAGCCTTGCTAATTTTTTTGAGAAAAATACTTTTGGCTTTAGAATTACGTGAAATTATAGAAAACAGTGTTTTTTGGGACGCTAAATCGACTGGTGCAATCAGTTTGTCGATAGGATGTATAGAACATCCTTAAATCGCGATCCGAATAAATTAGGGTGGGTACTTGATACACTCGCAATCAAAAGTAGTGAACTTTTAACGAAAATATTGATAATATTGCATTTTTAATGCGATTTTTGGGTTCTAAGTGGTCGATTTAGTGGTTCTAGACCAATTTTACAAAAATCTAATTTTTGTTGAATTTCGATCAAAATCCAAGGTTATAGCCTTAAATCCTTAAATTAGGGTGGGTACTTGATAAAATCGCAATCAAAAGTAGTGAACTTTTAACGAAAATATTGATAATATTGCATTTTTAATGCGATTTTCGGCTTCTGCGTGGTCGATTTAGTGGTTCCAGACCAGTTTTACAAAAATCTAATTTTTGTTGAATTTCGACCAAAATCCAAGGTTATAGCCTTGCTAATTTTTTTAAGAAAAATACTTTTTGTTTTAGAATTGCGTAAAATGATAGAAAACAGTGTTTTTTGGGACGCTAAATCGACTGGTGCAATCAGTTTGTCGATAGGATGTATAGAACATCCTTAAATCGCGATCCGAATAAATTAGGGTGGGTACTTGATAAACTCGCAATCAAAAGTAGTGAACTTTTAACGAAAATATTGATAATATTGCATTTTTAATGCGATTTTCGGGTTCTACGTGGTCGATTTAGTGGTTGTAGAACAGTTTTACAAAAATCTAATTTTTGTTGAATTTCGACCAAAATCCAAGGTTATAGCCTTGCTAATTTTTTTGAGAAAAATACTTTTGGCTTTAGAATTGCGTGAAATTATAGAAAACAGTGTTTTTTGGGACGCTAAATCGACTGGTGCAATCAGTTTGTCGATAGGATGTATAAAACATCCTTAAATCGAGATCCGAATAAATTAGGGTGGGTACTTGATAAACTCGCAATCAAAAGTAGTGAACTTTTAACGAAAATATTGATAATATTGCATTTTTAATGCGATTTTCGGCTTCTGCGTGGTCGATTTAGTGGTTCCAGACCAGTTTTACAAAAATCTAATTTTTGTTGAATTTCGACCAAAATCCAAGGTTATAGCCTTGCTAATTTTTTTAAGAAAAATACTTTTGGTTTTAGAATTGCGTAAAATTATAGAAAACAGTGTTTTTTGGGACGCTAAATCGACTGGTGCAATCAGTTTGTCGATAGGATGTATAGAACATCCTTAAATCGCGATCCGAATAAATTAGGGTGGGTACTTGATACACTCGCAATCAAAAGTAGTGAACTTTTAACGAAAATATTGATAATATTGCATTTTTAATGCGATTTTCGGGTTCTACGTGGTCGATTTAGTGGTTCCAGACCAGTTTTACAAAAATCTAATTTTTGTTGAATTTCGACCAAAATCCAAGGTTATAGCCTTGCTAATTTTTTTGAGAAAAATACTTTTGGCTTTAGAATTGCGTGAAATTATAGAAAACAGTGTTTTTTGGGACGCTAAATCGACTGGTGCAATCAGTTTGTCGATAGGATGTATAGAACATCCTTAAATCGCGATCCGAATAAATTAGGGTGGGTACTTGATACACTCGCAATCAAAAGTAGTGAACTTTTAACGAAAATATTGATAATATTGCATTTTTAATGCGATTTTTGGGTTCTAAGTGGTCGATTTAGTGGTTCTAGACCAATTTTACAAAAATCTAATTTTTGTTGAATTTCGATCAAAATCCAAGGTTATAGCCTTGCTTATTTTTTTCAGAAAAATACTTTTGGCTTTAGAATTGCGTGAAATTATAGAAAACAGTGTTTTTTGGGACGCTAAATCGACTGGTGCAATCAGTTTGTCGATAGGATGTATAGAACATCCTTAAATCGCGATCCAAATAAATCCGGGTGGGTACTTGATAAAATCGCAATCAAAAGTAGTGAACTTTTAACGAAAATATTGATAATATTGCATTTTTAATGCGATTTTCGGCTTCTGCGTGGTCGATTTAGTGGTTCCAGACCAGTTTTACAAAAATCTAATTTTTGTTGAATTTCGACCAAAATCCAAGGTTATAGCCTTGCTAATTTTTTTAAGAAAAATACTTTTTGTTTTAGAATTGCGTAAAATGATAGAAAACAGTGTTTTTTGGGACGCTAAATCGACTGGTGCAATCAGTTTGTCGATAGGATGTATAGAACATCCTTAAATCGCGATCCGAATAAATTAGGGTGGGTACTTGATACACTCGCAATCAAAAGTAGTGAACTTTTAACGAAAATATTGATAATATTGCATTTTTAATGCGATTTTCGGGTTCTACGTGGTCGATTTAGTGGTTGTAGAACAGTTTTACAAAAATCTAATTTTTGTTGAATTTCGACCAAAATCCAAGGTTATAGCCTTGCTAATTTTTTTGAGAAAAATACTTTTGGCTTTAGAATTACGTGAAATTATAGAAAACAGTGTTTTTTGGGACGCTAAATCGACTGGTGCAATCAGTTTGTCGATAGGATGTATAGAACATCCTTAAATCGCGATCCGAATAAATTAGGGTGGGTACTTGATAAAATCGCAATCAAAAGTAGTGAACTTTTAACGAAAATATTGATAATATTGCATTTTTAATTCGATTTTCGGGTTCTACGTGGTCGATATAGTGGTTCCAGACCAGTTTTACAAAAATCTAATTTTTGTTGAATTTCGACCAAAATCCAAGGTTATAGCCTTGCTAATTTTTTTGAGAAAAATACTTTTGGCTTTAGAATTGCGTGAAATTATAGAAAACAGTGTTTTTTGGGACGCTAAATCGACTGGTGCAATCAGTTTGTCGATAGGATTAATAAAACATCCTTAAATCGCGATCCGAATAAATCCGGGTGGGTACTTGATAAACTCGCAATCAAAAGTAGTGAACTTTTAACGAAAATATTGATAATATTGCATTTTTAATTCGATTTTCGGGTTCTACGTGGTCGATATAGTGGTTCCAGACCAGTTTTACAAAAATCTAATTTTTGTTGAATTTCGACCAAAATCCAAGGTTATAGCCTTGCTAATTTTTTTAAGAAAAATACTTTTGGTTTTAGAATTGCGTAAAATTATAGAAAACAGTGTTTTTTGGGACGCTAAATCGACTGGTGCAATCAGTTTGTCGATAGGATGTATAGAACATCCTTAAATCGCGATCCAAATAAATCCGGGTGGGTACTTGATAAAATCGCAATCAAAAGTAGTGAACTTTTAACGAAAATATTGATAATATTGCATTTTTAATGCGATTTTCGGCTTCTGCGTGGTCGATTTAGTGGTTCCAGACCAGTTTTACAAAAATCTAATTTTTGTTGAATTTCGACCAAAATCCAAGGTTATAGCCTTGCTAATTTTTTTGAGAAAAATACTTTTGGCTTTAGAATTGCGTGAAATTATAGAAAACAGTGTTTTTTGGGACGCTAAATCGACTGGTGCAATCAGTTTGTCGATAGGATGTATAGAACATCCTTAAATCGAGATCCGAATAAATTAGTGTGGGTACTTGATAAACTCGCAATCAAAAGTAGTGAACTTTTAACGAAAATATTGATAATATTGCATTTTTAATGCGATTTTCGGCTTCTGCGTGGTCGATTTAGTGGTTCCAGACCAGTTTTACAAAAATCTAATTTTTGTTGAATTTCGACCAAAATCCAAGGTTATAGCCTTGCTAATTTTTTTAAGAAAAATACTTTTGGTTTTAGAATTGCGTAAAATTATAGAAAACAGTGTTTTTTGGGACGCTAAATCGACTGGTGCAATCAGTTTGTCGATAGGATGTATAGAACATCCTTAAATCGCGATCCGAATAAATTAGGGTGGGTACTTGATACACTCGCAATCAAAAGTAGTGAACTTTTAACGAAAATATTGATAATATTGCATTTTTAATGCGATTTTCGGGTTCTACGTGGTCGATTTAGTGGTTCCAGACCAGTTTTACAAAAATCTAATTTTTGTTGAATTTCGACCAAAATCCAAGGTTATAGCCTTGCTAATTTTTTTGAGAAAAATACTTTTGGCTTTAGAATTGCGTGAAATTATAGAAAACAGTGTTTTTTGGGACGCTAAATCGACTGGTGCAATCAGTTTGTCGATAGGATGTATAGAACATCCTTAAATCGCGATCCGAATAAATTAGGGTGGGTACTTGATACACTCGCAATCAAAAGTAGTGAACTTTTAACGAAAATATTGATAATATTGCATTTTTAATGCGATTTTTGGGTTCTAAGTGGTCGATTTAGTGGTTCTAGACCAATTTTACAAAAATCTAATTTTTGTTGAATTTCGATCAAAATCCAAGGTTATAGCCTTGCTAGTTTTTTTCAGAAAAATACTTTTGCCTTTAGAATTGCGTGAAATTATAGAAAACAGTGTTTTTTGGGACGCTAAATCGACTGGTGCAATCAGTTTGTAGATAGGATGTATAGAACATCCTTAAATCGCGATCCAAATAAATCCGGGTGGGTACTTGATAAAATCGCAATCAAAAGTAGTGAACTTTTAACGAAAATATTGATAATATTGCATTTTTAATTCGATTTTCGGGTTCTACGTGGTCGATATAGTGGTTCCAGACCAGTTTTACAAAAATCTAATTTTTGTTGAATTTCGACCAAAATCCAAGGTTATAGCCTTGCTATTTTTTTCAGAAAAATACTTTTGGCTTTAGAATTGCGTGAAATTATAGAGAACCGTGTTTTTTGGGACGCTAAATCGACTGGTGCAATCAGTTTGTCGATAGGATGTATAGAACATCCTTAAATCGCGATCCAAATAAATCCAGGTGGGTACTTGATAAAATCGCAATCAAAAGTAGTGAACTTTTAACGAAAATATTGATAATATTGCATTTTTAATTCGATTTTCGGGTTCTACGTGGTCGATATAGTGGTTCCAGACCAGTTTTACAAAAATCTAATTTTTGTTGAATTTCGACCAAAATCCAAGGTTATAGCCTTGCTATTTTTTTTAAGAAAAATACTTTTGGTTTTAGAATTGCGTAAAATTATAGAAAACAGTGTTTTTTGGGACGCTAAATCGACTGGTGCAATCAGTTTGTCGATAGGATGTATAGAACATCCTTAAATCGCGATCCAAATAAATCCGGGTGGGTACTTGATAAAATCGCAATCAAAAGTAGTGAACTTTTAACGAAAATATTGATAATATTGCATTTTTAATGCGATTTTCGGGTTCTACGTGGTCGATTTAGTGGTTCCAGACCAGTTTTACAAAAATCTAATTTTTGTTGAATTTCGACCAAAATCCAAGGTTATAGCCTTGCTAATTTTTTTGAGAAAAATACTTTTGGCTTTAGAATTACGTGAAATTATAGAAAACAGTGTTTTTTGGGACGCTAAATCGACTGGTGCAATCAGTTTGTCGATAGGATGTATAGAACATCCTTAAATCGCGATCCGAATAAATTAGGGTGGGTACTTGATACACTCGCAATCAAAAGTAGTGAACTTTTAACGAAAATATTGATAATATTGCATTTTTAATGCGATTTTTGGGTTCTAAGTGGTCGATTTAGTGGTTCTAGACCAATTTTACAAAAATCTAATTTTTGTTGAATTTCGATCAAAATCCAAGGTTATAGCCTTGCTAGTTTTTTTCAGAAAAATACTTTTGCCTTTAGAATTGCGTGAAATTATAGAAAACAGTGTTTTTTGGGACGCTAAATCGACTGGTGCAATCAGTTTGTAGATAGGATGTATAGAACATCCTTAAATCGCGATCCAAATAAATCCGGGTGGGTACTTGATAAAATCGCAATCAAAAGTAGTGAACTTTTAACGAAAATATTGATAATATTGCATTTTTAATTCGATTTTCGGGTTCTACGTGGTCGATATAGTGGTTCCAGACCAGTTTTACAAAAATCTAATTTTTGTTGAATTTCGACCAAAATCCAAGGTTATAGCCTTGCTAATTTTTTTGAGAAAAATACTTTTGGCTTTAGAATTGCGTGAAATTATAGAAAACAGTGTTTTTTGGGACGCTAAATCGACTGGTGCAATCAGTTTGTCGATAGGATTAATAAAACATCCTTAAATCGCGATCCGAATAAATCCGGGTGGGTACTTGATAAACTCGCAATCAAAAGTAGTGAACTTTTAACGAAAATATTGATAATATTGCATTTTTAATTCGATTTTCGGGTTCTACGTGGTCGATATAGTGGTTCCAGACCAGTTTTACAAAAATCTAATTTTTGTTGAATTTCGACCAAAATCCAAGGTTATAATAGCCTTGCTAATTTTTTTAAGAAAAATTCTTTTGGTTTTAGAATTGCGTAAAATTATAGAAAACAGTGTTTTTTGGGACGCTAAATCGACTGGTGCAATCAGTTTGTCGATAGGATGTATAGAACATCCTTAAATCGCGATCCAAATAAATCCGGGTGGGTACTTGATAAAATCGCAATCAAAAGTAGTGAACTTTTAACGAAAATATTGATAATATTGCATTTTTAATGCGATTTTCGGCTTCTGCGTGGTCGATTTAGTGGTTCCAGACCAGTTTTACAAAAATCTAATTTTTGTTGAATTTCGACCAAAATCCAAGGTTATAGCCTTGCTAATTTTTTTGAGAAAAATACTTTTGGCTTTAGAATTGCGTGAAGTTATAGAAAACAGTGTTTTTTGGGACGCTAAATCGACTGGTGCAATCAGTTTGTCGATAGGATGTATAGAACATCCTTAAATCGAGATCCGAATAAATTAGTGTGGGTACTTGATAAACTCGCAATCAAAAGTAGTGAACTTTTAACGAAAATATTGATAATATTGCATTTTTAATGCGATTTTCGGCTTCTGCGTGGTCGATTTAGTGGTTCCAGACCAGTTTTACAAAAATCTAATTTTTGTTGAATTTCGACCAAAATCCAAGGTTATAGCCTTGCTAATTTTTTTAAGAAAAATACTTTTGGTTTTAGAATTGCGTAAAATTATAGAAAACAGTGTTTTTTGGGACGCTAAATCGACTGGTGCAATCAGTTTGTCGATAGGATGTATAGAACATCCTTAAATCGCGATCCGAATAAATTAGGGTGGGTACTTGATACACTCGCAATCAAAAGTAGTGAACTTTTAACGAAAATATTGATAATATTGCATTTTTAATGCGATTTTCGGGTTCTACGTGGTCGATTTAGTGGTTCCAGACCAGTTTTACAAAAATCTAATTTTTGTTGAATTTCGACCAAAATCCAAGGTTATAGCCTTGCTAATTTTTTTGAGAAAAATACTTTTGGCTTTAGAATTACGTGAAATTATAGAAAACAGTGTTTTTTGGGACGCTAAATCGACTGGTGCAATCAGTTTGTCGATAGGATGTATAGAACATCCTTAAATCGCGATCCGAATAAATTAGGGTGGGTACTTGATACACTCGCAATCAAAAGTAGTGAACTTTTAACGAAAATATTGATAATATTGCATTTTTAATGCGATTTTTGGGTTCTAAGTGGTCGATTTAGAAAAATACTTTTGCCTTTAGAATTGCGTGAAATTATAGAAAACAGTGTTTTTTGGGACGCTAAATCGACTGGTGCAATCAGTTTGTAGATAGGATGTATAGAACATCCTTAAATCGCGATCCAAATAAATCCGGGTGGGTACTTGATAAAATCGCAATCAAAAGTAGTGAACTTTTAACGAAAATATTGATAATATTGCATTTTTAATTCGATTTTCGGGTTCTACGTGGTCGATATAGTGGTTCCAGACCAGTTTTACAAAAATCTAATTTTTGTTGAATTTCGACCAAAATCCAAGGTTATAGCCTTGCTATTTTTTTTAAGAAAAATACTTTTGGTTTTAGAATTGCGTAAAATTATAGAAAACAGTGTTTTTTGGGACGCTAAATCGACTGGTGCAATCAGTTTGTCGATAGGATTAATAAAACATCCTTAAATCGCGATCCAAATAAATCCGGGTGGGTACTTGATAAAATCGCAATCAAAAGTAGTGAACTTTTAACGAAAATATTGATAATATTGCATTTTTAATTCGATTTTCGGGTTCTACGTGGTCGATATAGTGGTTCCAGACCAGTTTTACAAAAATCTAATTTTTGTTGAATTTCGACCAAAATCCAAGGTTATAGCCTTGCTAATTTTTTTGAGAAAAATACTTTTGGTTTTAGAATTGCGTGAAATTATAGAAAACAGTGTTTTTTGGGACGCTAAATCGACTGGTGCAATCAGTTTGTCGATAGGATGTATAGAACATCCTTAAATCGCGATCCAAATAAATCCGGGTGGGTACTTGATAAAATCGCAATCAAAAGTAGTGAACTTTTAACGAAAATATTGATAATATTGCATTTTTAATGCGATTTTCGGCTTCTGCGTGGTCGATTTAGTGGTTCCAGACCAGTTTTACAAAAATCTAATTTTTGTTGAATTTCGATCAAAATCCAAGGTTATAGCCTTGCTTATTTTTTTCAGAAAAATACTTTTGGCTTTAGAATTGCGTGAAATTATAGAAAACAGTGTTTTTTGGGACGCTAAATCGACTGGTGCAATCAGTTTGTCGATAGGATGTATAGAACATCCTTAAATCGCGATCCGAATAAATTAGGGTGGGTACTTGATAAACTCGCAATCAAAAGTAGTGAACTTTTAACGAAAATATTGATAATATTGCATTTTTAATTCGATTTTCGGGTTCTACGTGGTCGATATAGTGGTTCCAGACCAGTTTTACAAAAATCTAATTTTTGTTGAATTTCGACCAAAATCCAAGGTTATAGCCTTGCTAATTTTTTTAAGAAAAATACTTTTGGTTTTAGAATTGCGTAAAATTATAGAAAACAGTGTTTTTTGGGACGCTAAATCGACTGGTGCAATCAGTTTGTCGATAGGATGTATAGAACATCCTTAAATCGCGATCCAAATAAATCCGGGTGGGTACTTGATAAAATCGCAATCAAAAGTAGTGAACTTTTAACGAAAATATTGATAATATTGCATTTTTAATGCGATTTTCGGCTTCTGCGTGGTCGATTTAGTGGTTCCAGACCAGTTTTACAAAAATCTAATTTTTGTTGAATTTCGACCAAAATCCAAGGTTATAGCCTTGCTAATTTTTTAAGAAAAATACTTTTGGCTTTAGAATTGCGTGAAATTATAGAAAACAGTGTTTTTTGGGACGCTAAATCGACTGGTGCAATCAGTTTGTCGATAGGATGTATAGAACATCCTTAAATCGCGATCCGAATAAATTAGGGTGGGTACTTGATACACTCGCAATCAAAAGTAGTGAACTTTTAACGAAAATATTGATAATATTGCATTTTTAATGCGATTTTCGGGTTCTACGTGGTCGATTTAGTGGTTCCAGACCAGTTTTACAAAAATCTAATTTTTGTTGAATTTCGACCAAAATCCAAGGTTATAGCCTTGCTAATTTTTTGAGAAAAATACTTTTGGCTTTAGAATTGCGTGAAATTATGGAAAATAGTGTTTTTTGGGACGCTAAATCGACTGGTGCAATCAGTTTGTCGATAGGATGTATAGAACATCCTTAAATCGCGATCCGAATAAATTAGGGTGGGTACTTGATACACTCGCAATCAAAAGTAGTGAACTTTTAACGAAAATATTGATAATATTGCATTTTTAATGCGATTTTTGGGTTCTAAGTGGTCGATTTAGTGGTTCTAGACCAATTTTACAAAAATCTAATTTTTGTTGAATTTCGACCAAAATCCAAGGTTATAGCCTTGCTAATTTTTTGAGAAAAATACTTTTGGCTTTAGAATTGCGTGAAATTATAGAAAACAGTGTTTTTTGGGACGCTAAATCGACTGGTGCAATCAGTTTGTCGATAGGATGTATAAAACATCCTTAAATCGCGATCCGAATAAATTAGGGTGGGTACTGGATACACTCGCAATCAAAAGTAGTGAACTTATAACGAAAATATTGATAATATTGCATTTTTAATGCGATTTTCGGCTTCTGCGTGGTCGATTTAGTGGTTCTGAGCCAATTTTACAAAAATCTAATTTTTGTTGAATTTCGATCAAAATCCAAGGTTATAGCCTTGCTAGTTTTTTTCAGAAAAATACTTTTGGCTTTAGATTTGCGTGAAATTATAGAAAACAGTGTTTTTTGGGACGCTAAATCGACTGGTGCAATTAGTTTGTCGATAGGATGTATAGAACATCCTTAAATCGAGATCCGAATAAATTAGGGTGGGTACTTGATAAACTCGCATCAAAAGTATGTAGTGAACTTTCAATGAAAATATTGATAATATTGCATTTTTAATTCGATTTTCGGGTTCTACGTGGTCGATTTAGTGGTTCCAGACCACTTTTACAAAAATCTAACTTTTGTTGAATTTCGACCAAAATCCAAGGTTATAGCCTTGCTAATTTTTTTGAGAAAAATACTTTTGGCTTTAGAATTGCGTGAAATTATAGAAAACAGTGTTTTTTGGGACGCTAAATCGACTGGTGCAATCAGTTTGTCGATAGGATGTATAAAACATCCTTAAATCGAGATCCGAATAAATTAGGGTGGGTACTTGATACACTCGCAATCTAAAGTAGTGAACTTTTAACGAAAATATTGATAATATTGCATTTTTAATGCGATTTTCGGGTTCTACGTGGTCGATTTAGTGGTTCTAGACCAATTTTACAAAAATCTAATTTTTGTTGAATTTCGACCAAAATCCAAGGTTATAGCCTTGCTTATTTTTTTCAGAAAAATACTTTTGGCTTTAGATTTGCGTGAAATTTTAGAAAACAGTGATTTTTGGGACGCTAAATCGACTGGTGCAATCAGTTTGTCGATAGGATGTATAGAACATCCTTAAATCGAGATCCGAATAAATTAGGGTGGGTACTTGATACACTCGCAATCTAAAGTAGTGAACTTTTAACGAAAATATTGATAATATTGCATTTTTAATGCGATTTTCGGGTTCTACGTGGTCGATTTAGTGGTTCTAGACCAATTTTACAAAAATCTAATTTTTGTTGAATTTCGACCATAATCCAAGGTTATAGCCTTGCTAATTTTTTTGAGAAAAATACTTTTGGCTTTAGAATTGCGTGAAATTATAGAAAACAGTGTTTTTTGGGACGCTAAATCGACTGGTGCAATCAGTTTGTCGATAGGATGTATAAAACATCCTTAAATCGCGAACCGAATAAATTAGGGTGGGTACTTGATACACTCGCAATCAAAAGTAGTAAACTTTTAACGAAAATATTGATAATATTGCATTTTTAATGCGATTTTCGGGTTCTACGTGGTCGATTTAGTGGTTCCAGACCAGTTTTACAAAAATCTAATTTTTGTTGAATTTCGACCAAAATCCAAGGTTATAGCCTTGCTAATTTTTTTGAGAAAAATACTTTTGGCTTTAGAATTGCGTGAAATTATAGAAAACAGTGTTTTTTGGGACGCTAAATCGACTGGTGCAATCAGTTTGTCGATAGGATTAATAAAACATCCTTAAATCGCGATCCGAATAAATCCGGGTGGGTACTTGATAAACTCGCATCAAAAGTAGTGAACTTTCAACGAAAATATTGATAATATTGCATTTTTAATGCGATTTTCGGGTTCTACAAGGTCGATTTAGTGGCTATGGAACAATTTTACAAAAATCTAATTTTTGTTGAATTTTGACCAAAATCCAAGGTTATAGCCTTGCTTATTTTTTTCAGAAAAATACTTTTGGCTTTAGATTTGCGTGAAATTTTAGAAAACAGTGTTTTTTGGGACGCTAAATCGACTGGTGCAATCAGTTTGTCGATAGGATGTATAAAACATCCCTAAATCGAGATCCGAATAAATTAGGGTGGGTACTTGATAAATTCGCAATCAAAAGTAGTGAACTTTTAACGAAAATATTGATAATATTGCATTTTTAATGCGATTTTCGGGTTCTATGTGGTCGATTTAGTGGCTATGGAACAATTTTACAAAAATCTAATTTTTGTTGAATTTTGACCAAAATCCAAGGTTGCTCTTTTTTTTCAGAAAAATACTTTTGGCTTTAGATTTGCGTGAAATTTTAGAAAACAGTGTTTTTTGGGACGCTAAATCGACTGGTGCAATCAGTTTGTCGATAGGATGTATAGAACATCCTTAAATCGATATCCGAATAAATTAGGGTGGGTACTTGATACACTCGCAATCAAAAGTAGTGAACTTTTAACGAAAATATTGATAATATTGCATTTTTAATGCGATTTTCGGGTTCTACGTGGTCGATTTAGTGGTTCTAGACCAATTTTACAAAAATCTAATTTTTGTTGAATTTCGATCAAAATCCAAGGTTATAGCCTTGCTAGTTTTTTTCAGAAAAATACTTTTGCCTTTAGAATTGCGTGAAATTATAGAAAACAGTGTTTTTTGGGACGCTAAATCGACTGGTGCAATCAGTTTGTAGATAGGATGTATAGAACATCCTTAAATCGCGATCCAAATAAATCCGGGTGGGTACTTGATAAAATCGCAATCAAAAGTAGTGAACTTTTAACGAAAATATTGATAATATTGCATTTTTAATGCGATTTTCGGCTTCTGCGTGGTCGATTTAGTGGTTCTAGAACAATTTTACAAAAATCTAATTTTTGTTGAATTTCGACCAAAATCCAAGGTTATAGCCTTGCTAATTTTTTTGAGAAAAATACTTTTGGCTTTAGAATTGCGTGAAATTATAGAAAACAGTGTTTTTTGGGACGCTAAATCGACTGGTGCAATCAGTTTGTCGATAGGATGTATAGAACATCCTTAAATTGCGATCCGAATAAATTAGGGTGGGTACTTGATACACTCGCAATCAAAAGTAGTGAACTTTTAACGAAAATATTGATAATATTGCATTTTTAATGCGATTTTCGGGTTCTACGTGGTCGATTTAGTGGTTGTAGAACAGTTTTACAAAAATCTAATTTTTGTTGAATTTCGACCAAAATCCAAGGTTATATATAGCCTTGCTAATTTTTTTGAGAAAAATACTTTTGGCTTTAGAATTGCGTGAAATTATAGAAAACAGTGGTTTTTGGGACGCTAAATCGACTGGTGCAATCAGTTTGTCGATAGGATGTATAGAACATCCTTAAATCGCGATCCGAATAAATTAGGGTGGGTACTTGATACACTCGCAATCAAAAGTAGTGAACTTTTAACGAAAATATTGATAATATTGCATTTTTAATGCGATTTTTGGGTTCTAAGTGGTCGATTTAGTGGTTCTAGACCAATTTAACAAAAATCTAATTTTTGTTGAATTTCGATCAAAATCCAAGGTTATAGCCTTGCTTGTTTTTTTCAGAAAAATACTTTTGCCTTTAGAATTGCGTGAAGTTATAGAAAACAGTGTTTTTTGGGACGCTAAATCGACTGGTGCAATCAGTTTGTCGATAGGATGTATAAAACATCCCTAAATCGCGATCCAAATAAATCCGGGTGGGTACTTGATAAAATCGCAATCAAAAGTAGTGAACTTTTAACGAAAATATTGATAATATTGCATTTTTAATGCGATTTTCGGCTTCTGCGTGGTCGATTTAGTGGTTCTAGAACAATTTTACAAAAATCTAATTTTTGTTGAATTTCGACCAAAATCCAAGGTTATAGCCTTGCTAGTTTTTTTCAGAAAAATACTTTTGGCTTTAGAATTGCGTGAAATTATAGAAAACAGTGTTTTTTGGGACGCTAAATCGACTGGTGCAATCAGTTTGTCGATAGGATGTATAGAACATCCTTAAATCGCAATCCAAATAAATCCGGGTGGGTACTTGATAAACTCGCAATCAAAAGTAGTGAACTTTTAACGAAAATATTGATAATATTGCATTTTTAATGCGATTTTCGGCTTCTGCGTGGTCGATTTAGTGGTTCTAGAACAATTTTACAAAAATCTAATTTTTGTTGAATTTCGATCAAAATTCAAGGTTATAGCCTTGCTAGTTTTTTTCAGAAAAATACTTTTGGCTTTAGATTTGCGTGAAATTATAGAAAACAGTGTTTTTTGGGACGCTAAATCGACTGGTGCAATCAGTTTGTCGATAGGATGTATAGAACATCCTTAAATCGAGATCCGAATAAATTAGGGTGGGTACTTGATACACTCGCAATCAAAAGTAGTGAACTTTTAACGAAAATATTGATAATATTGCATTTTTAATGCGATTTTCGGGTTCTACGTGGTCGATTTAGTGGTTCTAGACCAATTTTACAAAAATCTAATTTTTGTTGAATTTCGACCAAAATCCAAGGTTATAGCCTTGCTAATTTTTTTGAGAAAAATACTTTTGGCTTTAGAATTGCGTGAAATTATAGAAAACAGTGTTTTTTGGGACGCTAAATCGACTGGTGCAATCAGTTTGTCGATAGGATGTATAGAACATCCTTAAATCGCGATCCGAATAAATTAGGGTGGGTACTTGATACACTCGCAATCAAAAGTAGTGAACTTTTAACGAAAATATTGATAATATTGCATTTTTAATGCGATTTTCGGGTTCTACGTGGTCGATTTAGTGGTTCTAGACCAATTTTACAAAAATCTAATTTTTGTTGAATTTCGACCAAAATCCAAGGTTATAGCCTTGCTAATTTTTTTGAGAAAAATACTTTTGGCTTTAGAATTGCGTGAAATTATAGAAAACAGTGTTTTTTGGGACGCTAAATCGACTGGTGCAATCAGTTTGTCGATAGGATGTATAAAACATCCTTAAATCGCGATCCGAATAAATCCGGTCGGGTACTTGATAAACTCGCAATCAAAAGTAGTGAAATTTTAAGGAAAATATTGATAATATTGCATTTTTAATGCGATTTTCGGCTTCTGCGTGGTCGATTTAGTGGTTCTAGAACAATTTTACAAAAATCTTATTTTTGTTGAATTTCGACCAAAATCCGAGGTTATAGCCTTGCTAATTTTTTGAAAAAAATACTTTTGGCTTTAGAATTGCGTGAATCTATAGAAAACAGTGTTTTTTGGGACGCTAAATCGACTGGTGCAATCAGTTTGTAGATAGGATGTATAGAACATCCTTAAATTGCGATCCGAATAAATTAGGGTGGGTACTTGATACACTCGCAATCAAAAGTAGTGAACTTTTAACGAAAATATTGATAATATTGCATTTTTAATGCGATTTTCGGGTTCTACGTGGTCGATTTAGTGGTTGTAGAACAGTTTTACAAAAATCTAATTTTTGTTGAATTTCGACCAAAATCCAAGGTTATAGCCTTGCTAATTTTTTTGAGAAAAATACTTTTGGCTTTAGAATTGCGTGAAATTATAGAAAACAGTGTTTTTTGGGACGCTAAATCGACTGGTGCAATCAGTTTGTCGATAGGATTAATAAAACATCCTAAAATCGCGATCCGAATAAATCCGGGTGGGTACTTGATAAACTCGCATCAAAAGTAGTGAACTTTCAACGAAAATATTGATAATATTGCATTTTTAATTCGATTTTCGAGTTCTACGTGGTCGATTTAGTGGTTCCAGACCAGTTTTACAAAAATCTAATTTTTGTTGAATTTCGACCAAAATCCAAGGTTATAGCCTTGCTAATTTTTTTGAGAAAAATACTTTTGGCTTTAGAATTGCGTGAAATTATAGAAAACAGTGTTTTATGGGACGCTAAATCGACTGGTGCAATCAGTTTGTCGATAGGATGTATAGAACATCCTTAAATTGCGATCCGAATAAATTAGGGTGGGTACTTGATACACTCGCAATCAAAAGTAGTGAACTTTTAACGAAAATATTGATAATATTGCATTTTTAATGCGATTTTCGGGTTCTACGTGGTCGATTTAGTGGTTCTAGACCAATTTTACAAAAATCTACTTTTTGTTGAATTTCGATCAAAATCCAAGGTTATAGCCTTGCTAGTTTTTTTCAGAAAAATACTTTTGCCTTTAGAATTGCGTGAAATTATAGAAAACAGTGTTTTTTGGGACGCTAAATCGACTGGTGCAATCAGTTTGTCGATAGGATGTATAAAACATCCCTAAATCGAGATCCGAATAAATTAGGGTGGGTACTTGATAAATTCGCAATCAAAAGTAGTGAACTTTTAACGAAAATATTGATAATATTGCATTTTTAATGCGATTTTCGGGTTCTACGTGGTCGATTTAGTGGCTATGGAACAATTTTACAAAAATCTAATTTTTGTTGAATTTTTACCAAAATCCAAGGTTATAGCCTTGCTAATTTTTTTGAGAAAAATACTTTTGGCTTTAGAATTGCGTGAAATTATAGAAAACAGTGTTTTTTGGGACGCTAAATCGACTGGTGCAATCAGTTTGTCGATAGAATGTATAGAACATCCTTAAATGGAGATCCCAATAAATTAGTGTGGGTACTTGATAAACTCGCAATCAAAAGTAGTGAACTTTTAACGAAAATATTGATAATATTGCATTTTTAATGCGATTTTCGGCTTCTGCGTGGTCGATTTAGTGGTTCCAGACCAGTTTTACAAAAATCTAATTTTTGTTGAATTTCGACCAAAATCCAAGGTTATAGCCTTGCTAATTTTTTTAAGAAAAATACTTTTGGCTTTAGAATTGCGTGAAATTATAGAAAACAGTGTTTTTTGGGACGCTAAATCGACTGGTGCAATCAGTTTGTCGATAGGATTAATAAAACATCCTTAAATCGCGATCCGAATAAATCCAGGTGGGTACTTGATAAACTCGCATCAAAAGTAGTGAACTTTCAACGAAAATATTGATAATATTGCATTTTTAATTCGATTTTCGGGTTCTACGTGGTCGATTTAGTGGTTCCAGACCAATTTTACAAAAATCTAATTTTTGTTGAATTTCGACCAAAATCCAAGGTTATAGCCTTGCTAATTTTTTTGAGAAAAATACTTTTGGCTTTAGAATTGCGTAAAATTATAGAAAACAGTGTTTTTTGGGACGCTAAATCGACTGGTGCAATCAGTTTGTCGATAGGATGTATAGAACATCCTTAAATCGCGATCCGAATAAATTAGGGTGGGTACTTGATACACTCGCAATCAAAAGTAGTGAACTTTCAACGAAAATATTGATAATATTGCATTTTTAATTCGATTTTCGGGTTCTACGTGGTCGATTTAGTGGTTCCAGACCAGTTTTACAAAAATCTAATTTTTGTTGAATTTCGACCAAAATCCAAGGTTATAGCCTTGCTAATTTTTTTGAGAAAAATACTTTTGGCTTTAGAATTGCGTGAAATTATAGAAAACAGTGTTTTTTGGGACGCTAAATCGACTGGTGCAATCAGTTTGTCGATAGGATTAATAAAACATCCTTAAATCGCGATCCGAATAAATCCGGGTGGGTACTTGATAAACTCGCATCAAAAGTAGTGAACTTTCAACGAAAATATTGATAATATTGCATTTTTAATTCGATTTTCGGGTTCTACGTGGTCGATTTAGTGGTTCCAGACCAGTTTTACAAAAATCTAATTTTTGTTGAATTTCGACCAAAATCCAAGGTTATAGCCTTGCTAATTTTTTTGAGAAAAATACTTTTGGCTTTAGAATTGCGTGAAATTATAGAAAACAGTGTTTTTGGGACGCTAAATCTACTGGTGCAATCAGTTTGTCGA
The DNA here is from genome assembly GCA_035357415.1 of Ophraella communa. Taxonomy (NCBI): domain Eukaryota; kingdom Metazoa; phylum Arthropoda; class Insecta; order Coleoptera; family Chrysomelidae; genus Ophraella; species Ophraella communa. The sequence continues at coordinate 9,798,753 of CM068987.1, forward strand.
TAGGATTAATAAAACATCCTTAAATCGCGATTCGAATAAATCCGGGTGGGTACTTGATAAACTCGCATCAAAAGTAGTGAACTTTCAACGAAAATATTGATAATATTGCATTTTTAATTCGATTTTCGGGTTCTACGTGGTCGATTTAGTGGTTCCAGACCAGTTTTACAAAAATCTAATTTTTGTTGAATTTCGACCAAAATCCAAGGTTATAGCCTTGCTAATTTTTTTGAGAAAAATACTTTTGGCTTTAGAATTGCGTGAAATTATAGAAAACAGTGTTTTTTGGGACGCTAAATCGACTGGTGCAATCAGTTTGTCGATAGGATTAATAAAACATCCTTAAATCGCGATCCGAATAAATCCGGGTGGGTACTTGATAAACTCGCATCAAAAGTAGTGAACTTTCAACGAAAATATTGATAATATTGCATTTTTAATTCGATTTTCGGGTTCTACGTGGTCGATTTAGTGGTTCCAGACCAGTTTTACAAAAATCTAATTTTTGTTGAATTTCGACCAAAATCCAAGGTTATAGCCTTGCTAATTTTTTTGAGAAAAATACTTTTGGTTTTAGAATTGCGTGAAATTATAGAAAACAGTGTTTTTTGGGACGCTAAATCGACTGGTGCAATCAGTTTGTCGATAGGATTAATAAAACATCCTTAAATCGCGATCCGAATAAATCCGGGTGGGTACTTGATAAACTCGCATCAAAAGTAGTGAACTTTTAAGGAAAATATTGATAATATTGCATTTTTAATTCGATTTTCGGGTTCTACGTGGTCGATTTAGTGGCTATGGAACAATTTTACAAAAATCTAATTTTTGTTGAATTTTGACCAAAATCCAAGGTTATAGCCTTGCTTATTTTTTTCAGAAAAATACTTTTGGCTTTAGAATTGCGTGAAATTATAGAAAACAGTGTTTTTTGGGACGCTAAATCGACTGGTGCAATCAGTTTGTCGATAGGATTAATAAAACATCCTTAAATCGCGATCCGAATAAATCCGGGTGGGTACTTGATAAACTCGCAATCAGAAGTAGTGAACTTTCAACGAAAATATTGATAATATTGCATTTTTAATTCGATTTTCGGGTTCTACGTGGTCGATTTAGTGGTTCCAGACCAGTTTTACAAAAATCTAATTTTTGTTGAATTTCGACCAAAATCCAAGGTTATAGCCTTGCTTATTTTTTTCAGAAAAATACTTTTGGCTTTAGATTTGCGTGAAATTTTAGAAAACAGTGTTTTTTGGGACGCTAAATCGACTGGTGCAATCAGTTTGTCGATAGGATGTATAGAACATCCTTAAATCGAGATCCGAATAAATTAGGGTGGGTACTTGATACACTCGCAATTTAAAGTAGTGAACTTTTAACGAAAATATTGATAATATTGCATTTTTAATGCGATTTTCGGGTTCTACGTGGTCGATTTAGTGGTTCTAGACCAATTTTACAAAAATCTAATTTTTGTTGAATTTCGACCAAAATCCAAGGTTATAGCCTTGCTAATTTTTTTGAGAAAAATACTTTTGGCTTTAGAATTGCGTGAAATTATAGAAAACAGTGTTTTTTGGGACGCTAAATCGACTGGTGCAATCAGTTTGTCGATAGGATGTATAGAACATCCTTAAATCGAGATCCGAATAAATTAGGGTGGGTACTTGATACACTCGCAATTTAAAGTAGTGAACTTTTAACGAAAATATTGATAATATTGCATTTTTAATGCGATTTTCGGGTTCTACGTGGTCGATTTAGTGGTTCTAGACCAATTTTACAAAAATCTAATTTTTGTTGAATTTCGACCAAAATCCAAGGTTATAGCCTTGCTAAAATATTTGAGAAAAATAGTTTTGGCTTTAGAATTGCGTGAAATTATAGAAAACAGTGTTTTTGGGACGCTAAATCGACTGGTGCAATCAGTTTGTCGATAGGATGTATAGAACATCCTTAAATTGCGATCCGAATAAATTAGGGTGGGTACTTGATACACTCGCAATCAAAAGTAGTGAACTTTTAACGAAAATATTGATAATATTGCATTTTTAATGCGATTTTCGGGTTCTACGTGGTCGATTTAGTGGTTGTAGAACAGTTTTACAAAAATCTAATTTTTGTTGAATTTCGACCAAAATCCAAGGTTATAGCCTTGCTAATTTTTTTGAGAAAAATACTTTTGGCTTTAGAATTGCGTGAAATTATAGAAAACAGTGTTTTTTGGGACGCTAAATCGACTGGTGCAATCAGTTTGTCGATAGGATGTATAGAACATCCTTAAATCGAGATCCGAATAAATTAGGGTGGGTACTTGATACACTCGCAATTTAAAGTAGTGAACTTTTAACGAAAATATTGATAATATTGCATTTTTAATGCGATTTTCGGGTTCTACGTGGTCGATTTAGTGGTTCTAGACCAATTTTATAAAAATCTAATTTTTGTTGAATTTCGACCAAAATCCAAGGTTATAGCCTTGCTAATTTTTTTGAGAAAAATACTTTTGGCTTTAGAATTGCGTGAAATTATAGAAAACAGTGTTTTTTGGGACGCTAAATCGACTGGTGCAATCAGTTTGTCGATAGGATGTATAGAACATCCTTAAATTGCGATCCGAATAAATTAGGGTGGGTACTTGATACACTCGCAATCAAAAGTAGTGAACTTTTAACGAAAATATTAATAATATTGCATTTTTTAATACGATTTTCGGGTTCTACGTGGTCGATTTAGTGGTTGTAGAACAGTTTTACAAAAATCTAATTTTTGTTGAATTTCGACCAAAATCCAAGGTTATAGCCTTGCTAATTTTTTTGAGAAAAATACTTTTGGCTTTAGAATTGCGTGAAATTATAGAAAACAGTGTTTTTTGGGACGCTAAATCGACTGGTGCAATCAGTTTGTCGATAGGATTAATAAAACATCCTAAAATCGCGATCCGAATAAATCCGGGTGGGTACTTGATAAACTCGCATCAAAAGTAGTGAACTTTCAACGAAAATATTGATAATATTGCATTTTTAATTCGATTTTCGAGTTCTACGTGGTCGATTTAGTGGTTCCAGACCAGTTTTACAAAAATCTAATTTTTGTTGAATTTCGACCAAAATCCAAGGTTATAGCCTTGCTAATTTTTTTGAGAAAAATACTTTTGGCTTTAGAATTGCGTGAAATTATAGAAAACAGTGTTTTATGGGACGCTAAATCGACTGGTGCAATCAGTTTGTCGATAGGATGTATAGAACATCCTTAAATTGCGATCCGAATAAATTAGGGTGGGTACTTGATACACTCGCAATCAAAAGTAGTGAACTTTTAACGAAAATATTGATAATATTGCATTTTTAATGCGATTTTCGGGTTCTACGTGGTCGATTTAGTGGTTCTAGACCAATTTTACAAAAATCTACTTTTTGTTGAATTTCGATCAAAATCCAAGGTTATAGCCTTGCTAGTTTTTTTCAGAAAAATACTTTTGCCTTTAGAATTGCGTGAAATTATAGAAAACAGTGTTTTTTGGGACGCTAAATCGACTGGTGCAATCAGTTTGTCGATAGGATGTATAAAACATCCCTAAATCGAGATCCGAATAAATTAGGGTGGGTACTTGATAAATTCGCAATCAAAAGTAGTGAACTTTTAACGAAAATATTGATAATATTGCATTTTTAATGCGATTTTCGGGTTCTACGTGGTCGATTTAGTGGTTCTAGACCAATTTTATAAAAATCTAATTTTTGTTGAATTTCGACCAAAATCCAAGGTTATAGCCTTGCTAATTTTTTTGAGAAAAATACTTTTGGCTTTAGAATTGCGTGAAATTATAGAAAACAGTGTTTTTTGGGACGCTAAATCGACTGGTGCAATCAGTTTGTCGATAGGATGTATAGAACATCCTTAAATTGCGATCCGAATAAATTAGGGTGGGTACTTGATACACTCGCAATCAAAAGTAGTGAACTTTTAACGAAAATATTGATAATATTGCATTTTTAATGCGATTTTCGGGTTCTACGTGGTCGATTTAGTGGTTCTAGACCAATTTTACAAAAATCTAATTTTTGTTGAATTTCGATCAAAATCCAAGGTTATAGCCTTGCTAGTTTTTTTCAGAAAAATACTTTTGCCTTTAGAATTGCGTGAAATTATAGAAAACAGTGTTTTTTGGGACGCTAAATCGACTGGTGCAATCAGTTTGTAGATAGGATGTATAGAACATCCTTAAATCGCGATCCAAATAAATCCGGGTGGGTACTTGATAAAATCGCAATCAAAAGTAGTGAACTTTTAACGAAAATATTGATAATATTGCATTTTTAATGCGATTTTCGGCTTCTGCGTGGTCGATTTAGTGGTTCTAGAACAATTTTACAAAAATCTAATTTTTGTTGAATTTCGACCAAAATCCAAGGTTATAGCCTTGCTAATTTTTTGAGAAAAATACTTTTGGCTTTAGAATTGCGTGAAATTATAGAAAACAGTGTTTTTTGGGACGCTAAATCGACTGGTGCAATCAGTTTGTCGATAGGATGTATAGAACATCCTTAAATTGCGATCCGAATAAATTAGGGTGGGTACTTGATACACTCGCAATCAAAAGTAGTGAACTTTTAACGAAAATATTGATAATATTGCATTTTTAATGCGATTTTCGGGTTCTACGTGGTCGATTTAGTGGTTGTAGAACAGTTTTACAAAAATCTAATTTTTGTTGAATTTCGACCAAAATCCAAGGTTATATATAGCCTTGCTAATTTTTTTGAGAAAAATACTTTTGGCTTTAGAATTGCGTGAAATTATAGAAAACAGTGTTTTTTGGGACGCTAAATCGACTGGTGCAATCAGTTTGTCGATAGGATGTATAGAACATCCTTAAATCGCGATCCGAATAAATTAGGGTGGGTACTTGATACACTCGCAATCAAAAGTAGTGAACTTTTAACGAAAATATTGATAATATTGCATTTTTAATGCGATTTTTGGGTTCTAAGTGGTCGATTTAGTGGTTCTAGACCAATTTAACAAAAATCTAATTTTTGTTGAATTTCGATCAAAATCCAAGGTTATAGCCTTGCTTGTTTTTTTCAGAAAAATACTTTTGCCTTTAGAATTGCGTGAAGTTATAGAAAACAGTGTTTTTTGGGACGCTAAATCGACTGGTGCAATCAGTTTGTCGATAGGATGTATAAAACATCCCTAAATCGAGATCCGAATAAATTAGGGTGGGTACTTGATAAATTCGCAATCAAAAGTAGTGAACTTTTAACGAAAATATTGATAATATTGCATTTTTAATGCGAATTTCGGGTTCTACGTGGTCGATTTAGTGGCTATGGAACAATTTTACAAAAATCTAATTTTTGTTGAATTTTGACCAAAATCCAAGGTTATAGCCTTGCTTATTTTTTTCAGAAAAATACTTTTGGCTTTAGATTTGCGTGAAATTTTAGAAAACAGTGATTTTTGGGACGCTAAATCGACTGGTGCAATCAGTTTGTCGATAGGATGTATAGAACATCCTTAAATCGAGATCCGAATAAATTAGGGTGGGTACTTGATACACTCGCAATTTAAAGTAGTGAATTTTTAACGAAAATATTGATAATATTGCATTTTTAATGCGATTTTCGGGTTCTACGTGGTCGATTTAGTGGTTCTAGACCAATTTTACAAAAATCTAATTTTTGTTGAATTTCGACCAAAATCCAAGGTTATAGCCTTGCTAATTTTTTTGAGAAAAATACTTTTGGCTTTAGAATTGCGTGAAATTATAGAAAACAGTGTTTTTTGGGACGCTAAATCGACTGGTGCAATCAGTTTTTCGATAGGATGTATAGAACATCCTTAAATTGCGATCCGAATAAATTAGGGTGGGTACTTGATACACTCGCAATCAAAAGTAGTGAACTTTTAACGAAAATATTGATAATATTGCATTTTTAATGCGATTTTCGGGTTCTACGTGGTCGATTTAGTGGTTCTAGACCAATTTTACAAAAATCTAATTTTTGTTGAATTTCGATCAAAATCCAAGGTTATAGCCTTGCTAGTTTTTTTCAGAAAAATACTTTTGCCTTTAGAATTGCGTGAAATTATAGAAAACAGTGTTTTTTGGGACGCTAAATCGACTGGTGCAATCAGTTTGTAGATAGGATGTATAGAACATCCTTAAATCGCGATCCAAATAAATCCGGGTGGGTACTTGATAAAATCGCAATTAAAAGTAGTGAACTTTTAACGAAAATATTGATAATATTGCATTTTTAATGCGATTTTCGGCTTCTGCGTGGTCGATTTAGTGGTTCTAGAACAATTTTACAAAAATCTAATTTTTGTTGAATTTCGACCAAAATCCAAGGTTATAGCCTTGCTAATTTTTTTGAGAAAAATACTTTTGGCTTTAGAATTGCGTGAAATTATAGAAAACAGTGTTTTTTGGGACGCTAAATCGACTGGTGCAATCAGTTTGTCGATAGGATGTATAGAACATCCTTAAATTGCGATCCGAATAAATTAGGGTGGGTACTTGATACACTCGCAATCAAAAGTAGTGAACTTTTAACGAAAATATTGATAATATTGCATTTTTAATGCGATTTTCGGGTTCTACGTGGTCGATTTAGTGGTTGTAGAACAGTTTTACAAAAATCTAATTTTTGTTGAATTTCGACCAAAATCCAAGGTTATAGCCTTGCTAATTTTTTTGAGAAAAATACTTTTGGCTTTAGAATTGCGTGAAATTATAGAAAACAGTGTTTTTTGGGACGCTAAATCGACTGGTGCAATCAGTTTGTCGATAGGATTAATAAAACATCCTTAAATCGCGATCCGAATAAATCCGGGTGGGTACTTGATAAACTCGCATCAAAAGTAGTGAACTTTCAACGAAAATATTGATAATATTGCATTTTTAATTCGATTTTCGGGTTCTACGTGGTCGATTTAGTGGTTCCAGACCAGTTTTACAAAAATCTAATTTTTGTTGAATTTCGACCAAAATCCAAGGTTATAGCCTTGCTAATTTTTTGAGAAAAATACTTTTGGCTTTAGAATTGCGTGAAATTATAGAAAACAGTGTTTTTTGGGACGCTAAATCGACTGGTGCAATCAGTTTGTCGATAGGATTAATAAAACATCCTTAAATCGCGATCCGAATAAATCCGGGTGGGTACTTGATAAACTCGCAATCAAAAGTAGTGAACTTTTAACGAAAATATTGATAATATTGCATTTTTAATGCGATTTTCGGCTTCTGCGTGGTCGATTTAGTGGTTCCAGACCAGTTTTACAAAAATCTAATTTTTGTTGAATTTCGACCAAAATCCAAGGTTATAGCCTTGCTAATTTTTTTGAGAAAAATACTTTTGGCTTTAGAATTGCGTGAAATTATAGAAAACAGTGTTTTTTGGGACGCTAAATCGACTGGTGCAATCAGTTTGTCGATAGGATGTATAGAACATCCTTAAATCGAGATCCGAATAAATTAGTGTGGGTACTTGATAAACTCGCATTCAAAAGTAGTGAACTTTCAACGAAAATATTGATAATATTGCATTTTTAATTCGATTTTCGGGTTCTACGTGGTCGATTTAGTGGTTCCAGACCAGTTTTACAAAAATCTAATTTTTGTTGAATTTCGACCAAAATCCAAGGTTATAGCCTTGCTAATTTTTTTGAGAAAAATACTTTTGGCTTTAGAATTGCGTGAAATTATAGAAAACAGTGTTTTTTGGGACGCTAAATCGACTGGTGCAATCAGTTTGTCGATAGGATGTATAAAACATCCCTAAATCGAGATCCGAATAAATTAGGGTGGGTACTTGATAAATTCGCAATCAAAAGTAGTGAACTTTTAACGAAAATATTGATAATATTGCATTTTTAATGCGATTTTCGGGTTCTACGTGGTCGATTTAGTGGCTATGGAACAATTTTACAAAAATCTAATTTTTGTTGAATTTTGACCAAAATCCAAGGTTATAGCCTTGCTTATTTTTTTCAGAAAAATACTTTTGGCTTTAGATTTGCGTGAAATTTTAGAAAACAGTATTTTTTGGGACGCTAAATCGACTGGTGCAATCAGTTTGTCGATAGGATTAATAAAACATCCTTAAATCGCGATCCGAATAAATCCGGGTGGGTACTTGATAAACTCGCAATCAAAAGTAGTGAACTTTTAACGAAAATATTGATAATATTGCATTTTTAATTCGATTTTCGGGTTCTACGTGGTCGATATAGTGGTTCCAGACCAGTTTTACAAAAATCTAATTTTTGTTGAATTTCGACCAAAATCCAAGGTTATAGCCTTGCTAATTTTTTTAAGAAAAATACTTTTGGTTTTAGAATTGCGTAAAATTATAGAAAACAGTGTTTTTTGGGACGCTAAATCGACTGGTGCAATCAGTTTGTCGATAGGATGTATAGAACATCCTTAAATCGAGATCCGAATTAATTAGTGTGGGTACTTGATAAACTCGCATCAAAAGTAGTGAACTTTTAAGGAAAATATGGATAATATTGCATTTTTAATGCGATTTTCGGCTTCTGCGTGGTCGATTTAGTGGTTCCAGACCAGTTTTACAAAAATCTAATTTTTGTTGAATTTCGACCAAAATCCAAGGTTAGCCTTGCTAATTTTTTTGAGAAAAATACTTTTGGCTTTAGAATTGCGTGAAATTATAGAAAACAGTGTTTTTTGGGACGCTAAATCGACTGGTGCAATCAGTTTGTCGATAGGATGTATAGAACATCCTTAAATGGAGATCCGAATAAATTAGTGTGGGTACTTGATAAACTCGCATTCAAAAGTAGTGAACTTTCAACGAAAATATTGATAATATTGCATTTTTAATTCGATTTTCGGGTTCTACGTGGTCGATTTAGTGGTTCCAGACCAGTTTTACAAAAATCTAATTTTTGTTGAATTTCGACCAAAATCCAAGGTTATAGCCTTGCTAATTTTTTTGAGAAAAATACTTTTGGTTTTAGAATTGCGTGAAATTATAGAAAACAGTGTTTTTTGGGACGCTAAATCGACTGGTGCAATCAGTTTGTCGATAGGATTAATAAAACATCCTTAAATCGCGATCCGAATAAATCCGGGTGGGTACTTGATAAACTCGCAATCAAAAGTAGTGAACTTTTAACGAAAATATTGATAATATTGCATTTTTAATTCGATTTTCGGGTTCTACGTGGTCGATTTAGTGGTTCCAGACCAGTTTTACAAAAATCTAATTTTTGTTGAATTTCGACCAAAATCCAAGGTTATAGCCTTGCTAATTTTTTTGAGAAAAATACTTTTGGCTTTAGAATTGCGTGAAATTATAGAAAACAGTGTTTTTTGGGACGCTAAATCGACTGGTGCAATCAGTTTGTCGATAGGATTAATAAAACATCCTTAAATCGCGATCCGAATAAATCCGGGTGGGTACTTGATAAACTCGCAATCAAAAGTAGTGAACTTTCAACGAAAATATTGATAATATTGCATTTTTAATTCGATTTTCGGGTTCTACGTGGTCGATTTAGTGGTTCCAGACCAGTTTTACAAAAATCTAATTTTTGTTGAATTTCGACCAAAATCCAAGGTTATAGCCTTGCTAATTTTTTTGAGAAAAATACTTTTGGCTTTAGAATTGCGTGAAATTATAGAAAACAGTGTTTTTTGGGACGCTAAATCGACTGGTGCAATCAGTTTGTCGATAGGATTAATAAAACATCCTTAAATCGCGATCCGAATAAATCCGGGTGGGTACTTGATAAACTCGCAATCAAAAGTAGTGAACTTTCAACGAAAATATTGATAATATTGCATTTTTAATTCGATTTTCGGGTTCTACGTGGTCGATTTAGTGGTTCCAGACCAGTTTTACAAAAATCTAATTTTTGTTGAATTTCGACCAAAATCCAAGGTTATAGCCTTGCTAATTTTTTGAGAAAAATACTTTTGGCTTTAGAATTGCGTGAAATTATAGAAAACAGTGTTTTTTGGGACGCTAAATCGACTGGTGCAATCAGTTTGTCGATAGGATTAATAAAACATCCTTAAATCGCGATCCGAATAAATCCGGGTGGGTACTTGATAAACTCGCAATCAAAAGTAGTGAACTTTTAAGGAAAATATTGATAATATTGCATTTTTAATTCGATTTTCGGGTTCTACGTGGTCGATTTAGTGGTTCCAGACCAGTTTTACAAAAATCTAATTTTTGTTGAATTTCGACCAAAATCCAAGGTTATAGCCTTGCTAATTTTTTTGAGAAAAATACTTTTGGCTTTAGAATTGCGTGAAATTATAGAAAACAGTGTTTTTTGGGACGCTAAATCGACTGGTGCAATCAGTTTGTCGATAGGATTAATAAAACATCCTTAAATCGCGATCCGAATAAATCCGGGTGGGTACTTGATAAACTCGCATCAAAAGTAGTGAACTTTCAACGAAAATATTGATAATATTGCATTTTTAATTCGATTTTCGGGTTCTACGTGGTCGATTTAGTGGTTCCAGACCAGTTTTACAAAAATCTAATTTTTGTTGAATTTCGACCAAAATCCAAGGTTATAGCCTTGCTAATTTTTTTGAGAAAAATTCTTTTGGCTTTAGAATTGCGTGAAATTATAGAAAACAGTGTTTTTTGGGACGCTAAATCGACTGGTGCAATCAGTTTGTCGATAGGATTAATAAAACATCCTTAAATCGCGATCCGAATAAATCCGGGTGGGTACTTGATAAACTCGCATCAAAAGTAGTGAACTTTTAAGGAAAATATTGATAATATTGCATTTTTAATTCGATTTTCGGGTTCTACGTGGTCGATTTAGTGGTTCCAGACCAGTTTTACAAAAATCTAATTTTTGTTGAATTTCGACCAAAATCCAAGGTTATAGCCTTGCTAATTTTTTTGAGAAAAATACTTTTGGCTTTAGAATTGCGTGAAATTATAGAAAACAGTGTTTTTTGGGACGCTAAATCGACTGGTGCAATCAGTTTGTCGATAGGATTAATAAAACATCCTTAAATCGCGATCCGAATAAATCCGGGTGGGTACTTGATAAACTCGCAATCAAAAGTAGTGAACTTTTAACGAAAATATTGATAATATTGCATTTTTAATTCGATTTTCGGGTTCTACGTGGTCGATTTAGTGGTTCCAGACCAGTTTTACAAAAATCTAATTTTTGTTGAATTTCGACCAAAATCCAAGGTTATAGCCTTGCTAATTTTTTTGAGAAAAATACTTTTGGCTTTAGAATTGCGTGAAATTATAGAAAACAGTGTTTTTTGGGACGCTAAATCGACTGGTGCAATCAGTTTGTCGATAGGATTAATAAAACATCCTTAAATCGCGATCCGAATAAATCCGGGTGGGTACTTGATAAACTCGCAATCAAAAGTAGTGAACTTTCAACGAAAATATTGATAATATTGCATTTTTAATTCGATTTTCGGGTTCTACGTGGTCGATTTAGTGGTTCCAGACCAGTTTTACAAAAATCTAATTTTTGTTGAATTTCGACCAAAATCCAAGGTTATAGCCTTGCTAATTTTTTAAGAAAAATACTTTTGGCTTTAGAATTGCGTGAAATTATAGAAAACAGTGTTTTTTGGGACGCTAAATCGACTGGTGCAATCAGTTTGTCGATAGGATTAATAAAACATCCTTAAATCGCGATCCGAATAAATCCGGGTGGGTACTTGATAAACTCGCAATCAAAAGTAGTGAACTTTCAACGAAAATATTGATAATATTGCATTTTTAATTCGATTTTCGGGTTCTACGTGGTCGATTTAGTGGTTCCAGACCAGTTTTACAAAAATCTAATTTTTGTTGAATTTCGACCAAAATCCAAGGTTATAGCCTTGCTAATTTTTTTGAGAAAAATACTTTTGGCTTTAGAATTGCGTGAAATTATAGAAAACAGTGTTTTTTGGGACGCTAAATCGACTGGTGCAATCAGTTTGTCGATAGGATTAATAAAACATCCTTAAATCGCGATCCGAATAAATCCGGGTGGGTACTTGATAAACTCGCAATCAAAAGTAGTGAACTTTTAACGAAAATATTAATAATATTGCATTTTTAATTCGATATTCGGGTTCTACGTGGTCGATATAGTGGTTCCAGACCAGTTTTACAAAAATCTAATTTTTGTTGAATTTCGATCAAAATCCAAGGTTATAGCCTTGCTATTTTTTTCAGAAAAATACTTTTGGCTTTAGAATTGCGTGAAATTAAAGAAAACAGTGTTTTTTGGGACGCTAAATCGACTGGTGCAATCAGTTTGTCGATAGGATTAATAAAACATCCTTAAATCGCGATCCGAATAAATCCGGGTGGGTACTTGATAAACTCGCAATCAGAAGTAGTGAACTTTCAACGAAAATATTGATAATATTGCATTTTTTAATTCGATTTTCGGGTTCTACGTGGTCAATTTAGTGGTTCCAGACCAGTTTTACAAAAATCTAATTTTTGTTGAATTTCGACCAAAATCCAAGGTTATAGCCTTGCTAATTTTTTTGAGAAAAATACTTTTGGCTTTAGAATTGCGTGAAATTATAGAAAACAGTGTTTTTTGGGACGCTAAATCGACTGGTGCAATCAGTCTGTCGATAGGATTAATAAAACATCCTTAAATCGCGATCCGAATAAATCCGGGTGGGTACTTGATAAACTCGCAATCAAAAGTAGTGAACTTTCAACGAAAATATTGATAATATTGCATTTTTTAATTCGATTTTCGGGTTCTACGTGGTCGATTTAGTGGTTTCAGACCAGTATAACACAATTCTAATTTTTGTTGAATTTCGACCAAAATCAAAGGTTATAGCCTTGCTAATTTTTTGAGAAAAATACTTTTGGCTTTAGAATTGCGTGAAATTATAGAAAACAGTGTTTTTTGGGACGCTAAATCGACTGGTGCAATCAGTTTGTCGATAGGATTAATAAAACATCCTTAAATCGCGATCCGAATAAATCCGGGTGGGTACTTGATAAACTCGCATCAAAAGTAGTGAACTTTTAAGGAAAATATTGATAATATTGCATTTTTAATTCGATTTTCGGGTTCTACGTGGTCGATTTAGTGGTTCCAGACCAGTTTTACAAAAATCTAATTTTTGTTGAATTTCGACCAAAATCCAAGGTTATAGCCTTGCTAATTTTTTTGAGAAAATACTTTTGGCTTTAGAATTGCGTGAAATTATAGAAAACAGTGTTTTTTGGGACGCTAAATCGACTGGTGCAATCAGTTTGTCGATAGGATTAATAAAACATCCTTAAATCGCGATCCGAATAAATCCGGGTGGGTACTTGATAAACTCGCATCAAAAGTAGTGAACTTTTAAGGAAAATATTGATAATATTGCATTTTTAATTCGATTTTCGGGTTCTACGTGGTCGATTTAGTGGTTCCAGACCAGTTTTACAAAAATCTAATTTTTGTTGAATTTCGACCAAAATCCAAGGTTATAGCCTTGCTAATTTTTTTGAGAAAAATACTTTTGGCTTTAGAATTGCGTGAAATTATAGAAAACAGTGTTTTTTGGGACGCTAAATCGACTGGTGCAATCAGTTTGTCGATAGGATTAATAAAACATCCTTAAATCGCGATCCGAATAAATCCGGGTGGGTACTTGATAAACTCGCAATCAAAAGTAGTGAACTTTCAACGAAAATATTGATAATATTGCATTTTTAATTCGATTTTCGGGTTCTACGTGGTCGATTTAGTGGTTCCAGACCAGTTTTACAAAAATCTAATTTTTGTTGAATTTCGACCAAAATCCAAGGTTATAGCCTTGCTAATTTTTTTGAGAAAAATACTTTTGGCTTTAGAATTGCGTGAAATTATAGAAAACAGTGTTTTTTGGGACGCTAAATCGACTGGTGCAATCAGTTTGTCGATAGGATTAATAAAACATCCTTAAATCGCGATCCGAATAAATCCGGGTGGGTACTTGATAAACTCGCATCAAAAGTAGTGAACTTTTAAGGAAAATATTGATAATATTGCATTTTTAATTCGATTTTCGGGTTCTACGTGGTCGATTTAGTGGTTCCAGACCAGTTTTACAAAAATCTAATTTTTGTTGAATTTCGACCAAAATCCAAGGTTATAGCCTTGCTAATTTTTTTGAGAAAAATACTTTTGGCTTTAGAATTGCGTGAAATTATAGAAAACAGTGTTTTTTGGGACGCTAAATCGACTGGTGCAATCAGTTTGTCGATAGGATTAATAAAACATCCTTAAATCGCGATCCGAATAAATCCGGGTGGGTACTTGATAAACTCGCATCAAAAGTAGTGAACTTTTAAGGAAAATATTGATAATATTGCATTTTTAATTCGATTTTCGGGTTCTACGTGGTCGATTTAGTGGTTCCAGACCAGTTTTACAAAAATCTAATTTTTGTTGAATTTCGACCAAAATCCAAGGTTATAGCCTTGCTAATTTTTTTGAGAAAAATACTTTTGGCTTTAGAATTGCGTGAAATTATAGAAAACAGTGTTTTTTGGGACGCTAAATCGACTGGTGCAATCAGTTTGTCGATAGGATTAATAAAACATCCTTAAATCGCGATCCGAATAAATCCGGGTGGGTACTTGATAAACTCGCATCAAAAGTAGTGAACTTTCAACGAAAATATTGATAATATTGCATTTTTAATTCGATTTTCGGGTTCTACGTGGTCGATTTAGTGGTTCCAGACCAGTTTTACAAAAATCTAATTTTTGTTGAATTTCGACCAAAATCCAAGGTTATAGCCTTGCTAATTTTTTTGAGAAAAATACTTTTGGCTTTAGAATTGCGTGAAATTATAGAAAACAGTGTTTTTTGGGACGCTAAATCGACTGGTGCAATCAGTTTGTCGATAGGATTAATAAAACATCCTTAAATCGCGATCCGAATAAATCCGGGTGGGTACTTGATAAACTCGCATCAAAAGTAGTGAACTTTCAACGAAAATATTGATAATATTGCATTTTTAATTCGATTTTCGGGTTCTACGTGGTCGATTTAGTGGTTCCAGACCAGTTTTACAAAAATCTAATTTTTGTTGAATTTCGACCAAAATCCAAGGTTATAGCCTTGCTAATTTTTTTGAGAAAAATACTTTTGGCTTTAGAATTGCGTGAAATTATAGAAAACAGTGTTTTTTGGGACGCTAAATCGACTGGTGCAATCAGTTTGTCGATAGGATGTATAAAACATCCTTAAATCGCGATCCGAATAAATCCGGGTGGGTACTTGATAAACTCGCAATCAAAAGTAGTGAACTTTTAACGAAAATATTGTTAATATTGCATTTTTAATGCAATTTTCGGCTTCTGCGTGGTCGATTTAGTGGTTCAAGACCAATTTTACAAAAATCTGATTTTTGTTGAATTTCGACCAAAATCCAAGGTTATAGCCTTGCTAATTTTTTTGAGAAAAATACTTTTGGCTTTAGAATTGCGTGAAATTATAGAAAACAGTGTTTTTTGGGACGCTAAATCGACTGGTGCAATCAGTTTGTCGATAGGATTAATAAAACATCCTTAAATCGCGATCCGAATAAATCCGGGTGGGTACTTGATAAACTCGCATCAAAAGTAGTGAACTTTCAACGAAAATATTGATAATATTGCATTTTTAATTCGATTTTCGGGTTCTACGTGGTCGATTTAGTGGTTCCAGACCAGTTTTACAAAAATCTAATTTTTGTTGAATTTCGACCAAAATCCAAGGTTATAGCCTTGCTAATTTTTTTGAGAAAAATACTTTTGGCTTTAGAATTGCGTGAAATTATAGAAAACAGTGTTTTTTGGGACGCTAAATCGACTGGTGTAATCAGTTTGTCAATAGGATGTATAAAACATCCTTAAATCGCGATCCGAATAAATCCGGGTGGGTACTTGATAAACTCGCAATCAAAAGTAGTGAAATTTTAAGGAAAATATTGATAATATTGCATTTTTAATGCGATTTTCGGCTTCTGCGTGGTCGCATTAGTGGTTCAAGACCAATTTTACAAAAATCTAATTTTTGTTGAATTTCGACCAAAATCTAAGGTTATAGCCTTGCTAATTTTTTTGAGAAAAATACTTTTGTCTTTAGAATTGCGTGAAATTATAGAAAACAGTGTTTTTTGGGACGCTAAATCGACTGGTGTAATCAGTTTGTCGATAGGATGTATAAAACATCCTTAAATCGCGATCCGAATAAATCCGGGTGGGTACTTGATAAACTCGCAATCAAAAGTAGTGAACTTTTAACGAAAATATTGTTAATATTGCATTTTTAATGCGATTTTCGGCTTCTGCGTGGTCGATTTAGTGGTTCAAGACCAATTTTACAAAAATCTGATTTTTGTTGAATGTCGACCAAAATCTAAGGTTATAGCCTTGCTAATTTTTTTGAGAAAAATACTTTTGTCTTTAGAATTGCGTGAAATTATAGAAAACAGTGTTTTTTGGGACGCTAAATCGACTGGTGCAATCAGTTTGTCGATAGGATGTATAAAACATCCTTAAATCGCGATCCGAATAAATCCGGGTGGGTACTTGATAAACTCGCAATCAAAAGTAGTGAACTTTTAAGGAAAATATTGATAATATTGCATTTTTATTGCGATTTTCGGCTTCTGCGTGGTCGATTTAGTGTTTCTAGACCAATTTTACAAAAATCTAATTTTTGTTGAATTTCGACCAAAATCCAAGGTATAGCCTTGCTAATTTTCTTGAGAAACATACTTTTGACTTTAGATTTGCGTGAAATTATAGAAAACAGTGTTTTTTGGGACGCTAAATCGACTGGTGCAATCAGTTTGTCGATAGGATGTATAAAACATCCTTAAATCGCGATCCGAATAAATCCGGGTGGGTACTTGATACACTCGCAATCAAAAGTAGTGAACTTTTAACGAAAATATTGATAATATTGCATTTTTAATGCGATTTTCGGGTTCTACGTGGTCGATTTAGTGGTTCTAGACCAATTTTACAAAAATCTAATTTTTGTTGAATTTCGACCAAAATCCGAGGTTATAGCCTTGCTAATTTTTTGAGAAAAATACTTATGGCTTTAGAATTGCGTGAAATTATAGAAAACAGTGTTTTTTGGGACGCTAAATCGACTGGTACAATCAGTTTGTCGATAGGATGTATAGAACATCCTTAAATCGCGATCCGAATAAATCCGGGTGTGTACTTGATAAACTCGCAATCAAAAGTAGTGAACTTTTAACAAAAATATTGATAATATTGCATTTTTAATGTGATTTTCAGGTTCTACGTGGTCGATTTAGTGGTTCTAGACCAATTTCACAAAAATCTAATTTTTGTTGAATTTCGACCAAAATCCTTGCAAATTTATTTGAGAAATATACTTTTGGCTTTAGAATTGCGTGAAATTATAGAAAACAGTGTTTTTTGGGACGCTAAATCGACTGGTGCAATCAGTTTGTCGATAGGATGTTTAAAACATCCTTAAATCGCGATCCGAATAAATCCGAGTGGGTACTTGATAAACTCGCAATCAAAAGTAGTGAACTTTTAACGAAAATATTGATCATATTGCATTTTTAATGTGATTTTTGGGTTCTACGTGGTCGATTTAGTGGTTCTAGACCAATTTTACAAAAATCTCATTTTTGTTGAATTTCGACCAAATTCCAAGGTTATAGCCTTGCTAATTTTTTTGAGAAAAAAACTTATTATTTTTGGTAAAAATGGTCTAGAACCACTAATTCGACCACGTAGAATACGAAAATGGCGTTAAAATTGCAGAATAACTGATATATTCCAGCAAAAATGGCATCCATAAGATTTTACGGCACCACTTCCCCCCGAATGTAGATATTACATGGATCAGTTATTCTGAAACTTCAGTTAGGTAATATTTTTAGTAGGTATAATAAATATTTAATAAAAAATATATACAAATATTTTCATCTGTTTATGGTCTTAAGGTCAAATGTATGTGTATGTTGTGGAAATATTTAAAGATTTACGAAGCAAAATTCATATTTTCATCTCTGTCTTAGATAAAGAAAGTCAATAGGCTCTAAAAATATTTGAATTTATAATAAAAATACCAATTTAAAACCACTATCGCCATCTACTCCACATTCTTGTAATTTAGAAACTAAATTCAGGCAGTCTTACCAAAGTAGAAACGCTCCTCTTAAATATCACATACAATAAAAGAAATTTTGTCGTATTGTATTCAAGTTAAATTCCTCATCCTATATTCATTTGAAGGTGATAGCCACAGGTAGAGAAAAAGGTTTTTAACAGTTTTAAAGACATGAAGTGTCCAATAAATTTTGACCTTCTAAAGTGGAAACTAAAAACTTGCATAACGCTCTATTGAATTTTCATGCGTTGTTTATTTAAACAAAATTGAACTATTTTCTATTTGTTCCTTTATTATTTTTCTTGTAATAAATGTTTTTAATGGCCAGGAACGATAAGTTTTGTGAAATTTATTGAAGGTATTAACTCTTATTCTGTGGAAGTTCATCTTATTAGGAACATTAAATAAAATACTTCTTAACAAAAACTTTCCTGGTTTATTAAAAAATTAAACCTTAATTCCAATGAAAGCAGTTTTGATATTACTATTATTATCTAATGTTTTTTTATATAAATCACACCAAACCAACGCATATTATACATAAACATATTATGCGTTATAATATACAGGGTGTCCTACGACGAGTGCCACCTAGAAGTTTATGGGGAAGGAAAAACGCTAGATTAATGAAATGAAATTTGGTATACAGGGGATTATGATACTTCTGAGTTTAACTAAAATATTTTCAATTTGATCGCACTTCCGGTTATACCGGAAACCGACACCAACTTCACTATTTTAAATGCAACACCCTGTTTATATTCTTATTTTTGGTTAGTTCGTTAAATTTAAGTGTTAGCTTATGTAAGGTACTTTGTATCTAAAATTAACCGTTTAGGAGAAATTTAATGTTTTTCGAAAATTTTGACAGAAATCACGCTTAATAAAATGATGATTATTTCAATACCTAAATTATTTAAATTAAAAAGTAAATGTATTATTTTGCATTTAAGATCTTCAATTGTAAATAAATAAAGTGTATTTAAAAAAATATACAGGGTGATCACACTATTGAGTTAAATTTTAAATTAAAAAAACGAGGGTATCTTCCTTATTCCAAATAGCAACCCATATTTTTTTATTTTAATTTAATTCCTTATAAAAAAATAAGGTAAGTTCATATTTACTTCCCTATATCAATTCCTAATAGTTTTTGAGATATTAGATACTTTACGATTTTCGGTTACAATGCAACTTTATTTGGCTTTGTTTCATTATTGTTGTTTAATCTTCGATTAAAATCAGTTTTGTTTTGAAAAAGAAATAGAGAAAATGAAACATTTCAAAAGAAAATTTTTAATTTAAACAATTATTTATAAATGAAATAAACAAAATCAAACAACGACAAGTAGGTAAGTAGTGTTCAAATTAAAAAAAAAACTAACAAGTTATCTTTAAACATTTTGTGAAAAAGTAAGACCAAAAATTATCCTAACATTAACAATTATCCTTCCATTTACTTCTAAACAATTATTAATTCTTGTTAAAACTTGTTGGTTTGTTGCTCTTTGTATAAATTCAGGAGGCAGGTTATTAAATTTTTCTCTTACCCTTTGTTTACAATTATCTTTTGTTGTTTAAGGGTTAAAGTAAACTTCATTTTTTACATAACCCCATATGAAAAAATCCATCGGGGTCATGTCCGGAGATTCTGGGGGCCACTTAAAAGGACCGTTATTGGCAATCCACTAATCCCTAAATGTATCGTTTAAATTTACATTTACTTTTTAATTTAAATAATTTAGGTATTGAAATAATCATCATTTTATTAAGCGTGATTTCTGTCAAAATTTTCGAAAAGCATTAAATTTCTCCTAAACGGTTAATTTCAGATACAAAGTACCTTACATAAACTAACACTTAAATTTAACGAACTAACCAAAAATAAGAAAATAAACAGGGTGTTGCATTTAAAATAGTGAAGTTGGTGTCGGTTTCCGGTATAACCAGAAGTGCGATCAAATTGAAAATATTTTAGTTAAACTCAGAAGTATCAAAAACCCCTGTATACTAAATTTCATTAATCTCGCGTTTTTCCTTCCCCATAAACTTCTAGGTGGCACTCGTCGTAGGGTATACCTTTCACTTATACGCTTGTTAAAACTGCATCGAAAATAAATTTATCAAACATGTTACAATTATACAGCGCTTCAAAATAATCTCCCATAAGAGTTGTTCTACTATGTCTATTTATACAATGATTATAACTACTAATTTCAAATCTTGATATGCGGCAAAATGTATTTAACAGGTATAGCGCCGTGGCGGACACCGGTGTCCGTCCTATTCCCTATCCGCTGTGGCCATGGCGGACACCGGTGTCCGCTCTGTCACCCGGTATTGATAAATCCCGCCTGGCCGAGAGGACACACTTTTATGACTATCATTGTTGTTACGTGTCCGCTATGGCCCTGTGCAAGCCTAAGTTACTGCCAGGCTGTCTCTAACAACATCTATTCAAATTATACAGGTATAAAAAAAAGTAGTTTTTCATAATGTTCGTTCAGAAATTTAATAGTAATTATTATTAAATGCAGGAATAAGTTTGATAATAAGTTACTATTATATAATACCTATGAATACCTATGCCTATTAACGAATTATAATATTTCAGATAACTATTTGTTATGATGTGAATTGAAGCACTCGAGACAATATCTCGGATTTCCTTCACATTGTTCGCAGTAAGTAATTACTTTCTTTACTTTGTTCTTTTCGATTTGGCCGTCCGTTTTTTTCTTGTAACAACCTTTGCAATATTTACGATTTTCGCGTGCCTTGCAATCTAGTTTAGCGAATCGATGTGTTTTCAAACTTTGGGTTGTTGACAGGCGAGGTCGGGCAACATCACGTTGATCTTCGTACTTCAACATTTCCTCGAACAATGATAGACGAAAGTCATTTATGGTGATGTTGCTTTGCTCTAAAAGTTTGTGAATGAAGTGAGCATTTACGACTGAAGTCCCTATAAAAGTTAATTTTAGTCGCAATATTCAGAAGACATCTAAGAAATACATACCTAGTAGTACTTCAACGGCCAGTTTCTTGTACCATCGTACGGATTTTCGTAGAGCTGAACTATAACTCGCCATTTGGTCGGAGAGATCGATTGAGCTTTTACCAGAATTATAATCAACGATTGCTCTTGGTTTTTGAATGGTAACACCTCGTCGCTGAATTTCCAATGTTTGGTCTATATGATATGTTGATAACATTAGCACATCTCGTTTGTCCCGCCATTTGAGTACACATATTCCCCTTTCATTCTCTTGGGCAAAAATCTCTCCTTTTTTCAGTTTCCTTTTTATTACTTCTGTCGGATTTCCTTTCCGGTTAGTGCGCAGAGTGCCCAGGCAATGTGTTTTGTTGTCCAAAAGTATGTGTGCAAGTTGAAGACTTGTATACCAATTATCGATCACACATATTCTGCCACTTTGTAAGAGATCTTTCGACAACTTTAGAACAATCTGAGTAGAAACAGACATGAAATTATTTGGTGTTTTCTCTTTCCCTGCATAAATACTGATGTTCCAAGTATAGCCATTTTCGCAACAAAGTTTGAATAGTTTTATACCGTATTTATGTGTTTTTTGTGGATTGTATTGTTTGAAAACTAATCTTCCCTGGAAAGGCACCATAGTTTCGTCAATACAAAACATCTTACCGGGTGTGAATATAGCTTGATAATTTTTGACAAGCATGTCTATAAGTGGTTGAATTTTGTATAAACGGTCACCTTCAGGGCACTGTTCGTTATCAGAGAAATGAAGCATCTTCAGCAACATTTCAAATCTATTGCGACTCATAACGCTGCGAGCAACTTCTGATTTCAATATCCATTTTTGGGACCAATAATCTCGAAGGCTGTTCATCCGAACTATGCCCATGTAACCTAATAGACCTATAAACCGTATCATTTCTAACCGAGTTGTAGGCTCCCATTTTTGCACGCGAGCATTGTTAGAAATGTTATCATTATTCAAAACAAATTGGGTTGCATACAAGTTAGTTTGATTTACTATTTCATCAATTATATTGAAATCAACAAAAGCGAAATAGTAATCAATAGGATTTTGTCCAGCTAATGCGGCAGCCCATTCTTGTTGTATTCCACCTTCAAAATTTTCAGAAAATTGCTGATGATTTCCCATAGGAGGCCCCCAGACAGTTTGAGTTAGATCATAAAGTGTTTATGGAATGCCATTTGCGATTTCAGTTCGTTCATAATGCTCGCTTTCCATGGTGTCATCCGCATTTTCGTTTGGAGAAGTGTCGTTATTTTTAATCTCTTCCCCATTATCATGTATTATTTCTTCAAATTCGTGTGACATATTATTATCATTATATGGATGGGAAGGGCCTGGCATGATTTTATTTTCTTGTGATGGCGAGTCATTCTTAGCCCTTTTTTTTGGAATTTCATAATCGTTCTCATCAGAAGAGTTATCGTCTGAGTTTGAGCTCCCTGAAGGAATATAGCCTGGATCAGAGTCTGAGCCCGGTGAATATGGCTCACTTAGCGATTCATCGTCTGTTGAGAATTGTCCGTGAAAAACTTTATATTGATAACAACTGATTTACAAAACTTACCAGAATGCTGATTTTGCTGCAAAGCTAATTGTAAAATTCGATTAGTACGACTATTCATCTCTCTATTATATGCAATGGACACAACACAATGTATAACCTCTAATCAACACGCGCACTTGGCATGCACTATTCTGTCGAAACTTGCAAAACTACGTTAGCGGACACCTCGGGAATTATCGTGTCCGTTCGATTGTCACAACGCACGGCGGACACCGGTGTCCGCTGGTCGTTTTGTATGGCCACGGCGGACACCGGTGTCCGCTGTAATTTTTCCGCATTTCGAGTGTCTAAAATCATTAGAAAATCTATGAAATATAATTAAAATAGAAAAATATATATAATCGTAACAAAAAAACACCATGGTCCATGGTGAAAATTTAACAAAAATTTGCTTGGCGCTGAACCTGTTAAAATTGCAGCTTCTTAGTCAAAACAACTCATAACTCTAGAAAATCTATTACCTCTAGTAACATAGATACATGAGATAGTAAAGTAACACGACGCAGATCGGGACTATAAAGCGTATCTTACAGTGTTTTTCGTCGATAGGCTGGTTTCACTTTATGAAGGATTTGCAGAATGAACTGTATATGCTGTTCTTGTAGAAAAAGCAATATTTCTCTACAATCTTGCTAGTTTTAACTGCTTATTATTCCACAACGTACTTTGGTAAATAAGATAAAAGCATTTATATAGTTTAAATATGTATTACAAGTCACCTTTATAAAAATAGAAATTAAAAAAAAATCAAATAAGGAAAATTAATAGTTTCCACTAAGTCATAATCAGAATTTAGAAACTTTAAAATACACAATTACTTTCAAATGCAATACTGAATTATGGATCATCACAAACACATAAAATTACAAAAGAGCAGTTATAAATATTTAACCATTCATTAAATCACCCTATGTTTTATTTCAAGTATTTAGAAAACATAATTTCTAATTTCATTAAAATACACTTTATAAATTTAATCTGTGTCCCTATTGTAAACTTCCATAATTTTTTCCATGATTTCCCAATGCTTCTCTTTAGGCAGATCTTTAACAAAAACGTTGTACCAAGCTTCATCATCAGAATCTTCTATAAGAGGAAGTTGGACCCCATAACATTGGAGAGCAAGTGATATGCATGCGATGGCCACATGTCGAGGATTGTAATCAAGAATGCTAGGGTCGTGATGATAGTCTTGTAAAAATGAAGCAGATGCTCTTGCAACTGGAATCGTTTCCCATTGTTCTTTTCCTAACCATCTTAAAATAAAAAAAAATGTTAGGTCAAGTATTAGATTGACCAATAATATCAAAATAAAGATATACAATAACAAATTAATATAATAAGGTGGGATTTAAAATTGAAGCAATTTAAATGAAATTTCTAAGAGACATAAGAACAAAAGACCAAAATAAAGACACTAGAGATAGTTTGATAATTTATAAGTGTTAAATAAAAGTAGGTAGGTAAAATTGATATTAGATCCTACAAACAGCCAATCCATGCCAAATTGAGCCTCAGAGTAAACAATTAAATTTTTTTAAATATATATTTTAATTATAGATAAGTAAAGTAAAAGGTCCACAATTTTATACTCTGAAAGAATTGTTTTGATATTTTAATTATTTATATGGTTTTTGTAGTCTTAAACTTATCCTTTAGTGCAGGTGGTGAGTGGAGGGTTATAAACATATGACACTGAAAAGTTTTTAATTCAATAACCTGTAAGTTATATGGTAGGTATAAGTTTATTAAAAAAAAACTGCTTTTGTCTGTGTATCATATATTTATTTACCGGTATTGTCAGTAAAAGGCACTAAATCTCTTTAAAATCTTTATATATGTATTTTTGTGGAATACAGAAGTGTTACCATATCATGTTGTTTCATTATTTATCCTCTTAACTCAATAACTTAGACAGAATCTAATGTTTTTTAAGACATGTAACACCCGTTACTATTCTCTGTAACACCTGTTACCATAGATTTATGCTCATAAACCAAATATTTTTCTCTCAATTAATTACTTTCTTATACCAATTTAAAGCCTATAATCTACACTTTCAGCTCAATTTTTTTCAGATTTTTCTCTTTTTTCAATTCACAGAGTTTTGAGATGAACCACTATTATCTCAAATGGCAGGCTCATTTACTGTAACACCCATTACCATCTTCTTTCCACTTTATTTAATACTTGTATTGGTAATAAATATCTTAAACTACTATACTTTCAAAGAATTTGCAATGTATTATCATTAGGTATATTAAATAAATTATAAATTTTTAAAATTAATTTAATATCAAATTTTTAGTTGTCCCAGTGTAACACCCGTTACCCGTGGACTGGCTGCAAATAGAGATTGAGAGACCAACCAAAGGAAATTCAGAATGATGTAATTGTGACAAATTTACAATTTCCATTGTAACAATGGAAAAAAACAAAATATGGTAAATTGATTAACAGTAATAATTGTAGTTTTACTCTAGGGTACAATAAGGTTAACAATTATTCATTTAAAAACCCCTTGTCTAGTACATTTTCAAAAGCTGTAACATTATTTAAATATTTAAATAGTCATTTATATTACATACATGTTCTATTAAAGTTGCTTACCCTTCCATTGATCTGAGATAATGCAACATAAACTTATGGGGATGAATAGTAGCAACTTCAAATTTTAAAATTCTCATTATAAGCAGTTCTGCTTGAACTATGGCATCTCTCATATTCCAATATTCATCTCCAATTTCAAGGGGGCTACTACCTCTATGAAGAGTGTTGTGTGCTACATTGATTATATCTCTAATTTTCAATGGATCATCCTTAACTTTACCAGCCAAATACAACGAAGATGCTGCTATTAACTAAAAATTCATAAATAACAAATATAGCTTTAAATCTGCTTTTTAATTTTTCTAAATATGGTATAGAAAGATACAAATATAAAATGAACGCAATGATGGTCTGGAATAGACCTATTAATTGTAAAACAAATTAACATTTTTTTATTTAATCTTCTTGATTTTTTTCAGTTATTTATAGCCAAGGTCACATTTTCTTGTCTTGAATAAATAAACACAAACTAATTTGTAAGTAAACAATTTGTGAAAACATAACAATCAGATATGTGTAATTGATTTTCAAAAACAAATTTATTTCTTTATCAAAATAAATGACAAGTAATATTAGGTTATTCAGTAAATCTCAGCAATTCTGTTAATCACCTTAGCAGTTGATATATTAAATTTCCTCGTCATTAAGTATATGATATATTTATTATGAGTCTGCTGTGTCTATACAGATAGTTAACTGAATCAGACTGATTCTAATATCATAGTAATGTGAGGAGGAAGGGGGCAAAGGTTGCCAGGATACTTTCTTCCATTTTGTACACTGCTGGTGAAAGGCCCTGACATCAGACCTTAGCAATGGAGGTACATGCCTAGTCTGGTGATTTGATAAGACAAAACTTAGAGGTTGGAAGCTTCAAGCTTTGTTACTAGGTGATGTGATATAGGATAAATCTTAGTCAACTATAGTAAAATAACAGTATTATAATCACTGGAAGTAGGAATTGGATAAGCTCCACATTTTCACCTAATATAGGAATAGGTCTGCAAAGGTTGCAGTGTATCAGGCCAGCCCAATTTGTAATCTGTAATCTCACTTTATGTAGAGAAATGATGTGAACTATTTGGAGTCACTCTGGATAAAAGACTTAATGGACCAGTTAGTTGGGAAACAAAATTAATAAAGCAAAGCTTTTCCTGTTGACAAGGGAAAGCCTATATAAAAAGTTATACCAGATGGTTATTAGGACTAGTATAGTGTATGGTGGGCTAAAAATCTGTAGTTACTATTCTTGTTAGTCATTAACCTACAGTTAATTAAGTAAAGATTAGAATACTTACTAGATATTTTATGTTTAAATAAAATAAATCTAATAGTAAATATTTGAACTTTTAATTATTGCAATCTGCCCATTTCTTAGATCAAACAAAACACAGTATCAGGCTTAATTAATAAATGTGAACTTACAAAGCAATCGTAATTTGTAGGATCCACTTCTCTAAAAAATCTATGCATGATTACGGCAGCAGTAGCTAATGTGAGGGGTTGTGCATTCAACTTAATACCACATTCAAATATAAACCTAGCAGGTGTATAACCATTGTTAAATTCCAATGATTTATAATCAACTGAAATATTTTTACGTGTCTTTTCTCTTTGGAGTTCCATTACATCAATTACGTCTTTCATCTAAAAAGTAAAACCAACTTTGAAATAATATGCTAAAAATGTTATAAATTTATTTTTAGCATCAGAAAATTAGATATTTCATGAGTACATTATTAAGACATTTATTTGCGAAAACAAATTAATATTTTAATCAGCATGCATATTTTATAAACTAATAAAGTAGCAAAAACGGTTAAAAAATATATGGTGCATCTAAAGTATATGCATACCTAGTATCCCATTACAAAAATAATTAACTGTGCATATTAGTATCAGTATGTTGCCATTAAAATGTTACTATGACAGCTGTGAGTTTTAATTGTTTAAATATAACAAAGGAAAAACTAATACTTTGTACCTACTGCAGTTATGTATACTTCTTTAACATAGCTTTATACACAATGTATGTATAAATACTAACAAAAAATAAAAAATTGAAAAACAATAGTATTTAAAAGTGATAAATTTTTTTAAGCCTAAAAACCAGATGCAAAGTAGAAAATATTATATTTTTCACTATCTGCTTATAATACTGGTTGATATCATTCATGTTATCATATAAACCTTATTTTCTACAAGATTTTGGATAGTTTTAATAATTATACCTCACTAAATAAAATTGTAATTACTAACCTTAAAAGTTGAACCGGTGTAGCTAAAACGTTTAGGAGTTAATAAACAGTTATTCACATAAATGTGGCACTCTTAAAGCATAATAAAAAACAATAATATGTTAATTACTAAAAATTTATTTGACCCCAATCCACTAAACCTAAACACTGTAAGAAAGTAACAACCATGTAACGTACACAATACAGTGCTAACAAATAATGAGGTTATAAGCACAGAACGAAAAATAAGAACATAGATACATCAGTAGTTCTATCTGTAGTCACCAGCACCGCCACAAGTATATCCTATATGGATAGTTTCTAGAAGTGGAAGGTGTTCCGATTGCAAGAATACATCCAGCGCCGGATTCCGTTATGAGGTTAAAATAAGCCAATTAAAATGATGCTTGTGGGCGGAGTTTCTACCGTTGATATTTTACGTGACGTTTAAACTAGGTATATCTGAAAGTAATTTTTAAGGTTTTAAGCAGGTATTTATTATTTTATGATTGTTTTCCTTTGATCTTTTCTTCATTTCATAGTCATAGAAAATTTAAACTAACGTGTAAATGGAAAACTTTGTGTCTTCCTCGTTAAATGAAAAATTCATTAATGTGAGTATCAAATCAAATATCTATTTTTGGCGTATAGGTAGTAATAAGAACAATTATTAAATTAAATCTACCAATTTTTTAGTCTGTTTTGCCACCTGGCTGGGGAACAAAAATTATGGAGAAAAAGATAATAAAAGGTGAAGATAAGTTCCCTAACGTTCAGTTGCAATTTTTTGTTAATTGCACGAACAAAAAAGTGTTTGGTAAATGGTTAAGAGAGTTTGAAAACGTAACCAATTTATCATACGTTATAAATAATACGGTTATTGAGGATAGAGAACGGATTAAACTTAAGTGATATATTTAAATGATATATTGGTACCTATACATAATATATTGAATTTTTGAGATTATTAAAATTATTTAGTAAACATTTAAAAAGTTTTATTTACCATATAAAGTTTAAATTTAATTTTAGATGTCACCACTTTAGGTACTCGGTGTGCTCAAAAACTTACGAACCATCTTCACAAATTAAAACGAGAAATACCAACTGCCCTTCAAAATTAACAGTAAAAATTCATATTATTAGAAAAAAATACATGGGCATACAAGAAAAATTCCAACTTTTACAAGAAGCACCTTGTGAAATAACTCTTATTTAAACACACAATCAGGCAATTCAAATTATTTGCGGTTTCGGAAAGTTAGTAATGATGTAAGAGAACAGCAGTTATTACGTCTCTACAAAAATGGACATACAGCAGGAACAGCATTAGAAATGATTAAGTGCAATATCCAGCTAACTTGTGATGACTACAACACAGCTTTAGCAGATAGGAATAGATGCCCAAGTTATAAATATATGATAAAAACTGGATTTCATTATGGATTAAAACTACAATAATTTGCCCAAATCTATGAAATATTTCAACTCTCGGAGGTTGGAGGATGGAAATAAAAAATAAGTAATAAAAAATCCTCAGTATTTTTACCCTTAATTTAGTTACTGATAACCAAAACATGTATATTAATTAAATTAAACTTATTTTAAAAAACCCAGAAATTATCCCCTGGCATAATAAAAAAATACACCTTTATAATACATTTTTACACTGCAATTATATATTTTTTTTACTTTCTAGCCTAGAAAGCACAAATTGAAAAAGTGCGCCAAATATCCAAGCCACACCTACTAATATTTCTATTGGCCTATTTTAGCCTCATAACGGAATCAGGCGCTGGATGTATTCTCGCGTTCCGATTTGGTGAAACCTTAGAACAAAAAGAAACAGGAAGGAGTATATGCAAAATGACCTTGAGTCCAGAAAGGAGCTTGCATATGGCGGCCAAATGTCAATTTTAATTTCCGTTTCCAATGCCGTACCGTAAAAAAATCAAATTTATATTAGGGTCTTTATTTTGATTAAATTCCAACCAATCAAGTATGTGAATACATATAGTGTTGTAAATCATTTTGTGTTTATAAGAACCGAATGATACGCCTATGCGCTAATTTTTGACATTTATATGCAAATATTGCTTTGACAGCATACTGTAAACATATAGTGTGTTCTTTTTACGGCATTTGCTAGAGCAGATCAGCTGCTCTGTTCATTTAAATATTTTTGCGTATTCTTTTTAAGCGCTCGCTTTGAACAGAACTGAACTATCGCTTCCCCCCTTGCCCCTAACTGCACTACCTCTAGAGGGGGCTCGGTTCGGATTACTTGCTCCGTTCAGTTGATCATAACCTCAATACATAACGAAAACAATCACAATTTGGATTTATTTTGAAGTGGATACAAAATGTGTGAGCACTTATATGCCAATACTAATAACTTATCTTCTACTTGCATCTTTTTTAATATTTCTATAATAAAATAAATAATAAACAATATGCTAACCTAAAATTTTATGATGCATTTTCCTGTCGTTTATTTTGGTGCATTCTTTTTAGGATCTCCTGCTCACTTTGGTCACCCGCTCAATTTGAAAATTATTTCAACAGAGCTGAACAGAATGATGTAAAAAGAACACACTAATAAACAATGAGTCATACAAGGAGCGTCAAGATGGCCGACTTCCGTCGCAAATTTTTCTTAAAGTTAATGTATGACAGACTCCTTCCTGTTTCTTTTTGTTCTAAGGGTGAAACAGATAAATATATAAATGTATCGTTTGCTCTTCCGCATTTTAATTCTTGAAATTTTTATGTTTTCATAATTTTAATTCTTGAACTTTCATTATGAAAAACATAATAGAAATAGTCGATTTAAAATTATGAAATACATAATAGAAATTCAATTTCTATTATGTATTGGGGTGCCTATCTTGCTGTAATGCATTTCAGGTACATATATGTCACTTATATAGTTAGGCAACCTCAATACTTAATGGAAATTTAATTTCTATTATGTTTTTCATAATGGAAATACGTGTATTAAAATTATGAATTATATAATTTTAACTCTGTAAAAAAATAATTACGAAATTAAAATTTTGAAACTAGAGATTATTTTTTATTCTTGCTTTTTAAATGTTGTTAAATACAAATGCAGTCAAAATTCCTAATAATTTCCAACAATATACTACTTTTGAGTTTTACTGTACACCGATACTTTCCCACCCAGATCTAACGGTGTTCTACACATCATATCGAACAACTAATTGCACCTATCGATTCAGCGTCTAAAAAACCCATTTCAACATATTTTCAAACATTTTTAGGCAAAAAAGAATTTCACTTAAGAAAATGACAGAGCAAGTACCTTTGAATTTGATGTCTTCGAAAACCAAAATTTTCTCATTTCTAGATAATAATAGTGTAAAACCACTAAATCGACCACGCAGAATAGGAAAATGCAGTCAAAATTTCAAAATTCCTAATAATTTTCATCAAAATATACTACTTTTGAGTTTTACTGTATTACTTCACCCCGATACTTTCCCACCCAGATCTAACAGTGTTCTACACATCCTATTGAACAACTGATCGTACCAATCGATTCAGCCTCTAAAGGAATAATTGCAAAAAGAGCAATACTTTCAAGAAAAGCTTACTAAGTTTGACCGTAACTAATTTTTTCAACCTCCAGTAGATCGTGTTCTGGACATGCTATCGGGAAACAGATTTCACCAGTCGATTCAGTGTCTTGAAAACCCCCATTTACAAAGTTTCAAGCATTTTGGAACCAAAAATTTTTTAACATTAGAATATTGGTGCAAAAGTAGATAGAGGTCTAGCAATTTATCATGAATCTGTAGATTTGCAAAAAAATAGTGTAGACCTACTAAATTGACCC
Organism: Ophraella communa; assembly: GCA_035357415.1. Lineage (NCBI taxonomy): Eukaryota > Metazoa > Arthropoda > Insecta > Coleoptera > Chrysomelidae > Ophraella > Ophraella communa. The sequence goes on from CM068987.1 coordinate 9,830,181, forward strand.
CTTAGAATACGAAAATGAAGTACCTAATAATTGCAAAAAAAAGCGAGTTACATTTTCCAAGAGTGTTCTTTTAGATATTCACTACTTTTGGGTACCACTATATCACTTCACCCCAAATACTTTTTTACCACTATTTAACACGTTAACGTTCTACATATCTCATTAAACAACTGATTGCTCGATTCGATCCAGCGTCTTAAAAAACCCTATTTTCCATATTTTTAAGCATTTTCTAGACCAAAAGTGTTTTTCTCCCAAAAAATAGGAAAGCTGTAATCTTGGAATTTTTCTCAAAATCTTATAAAATTTATTTTATACAAAAATAATCTGGAACCACTAAATCGACCCCTTAGAATACGAAAATAAAGCCAAAACTTCAAAATTCCTGATAGTTCCATTAAAAATTTAATTCCATACTTCCATTAGAAACTCACTTCTTTTGGGTGCTACTGTATCACTTCCCCCGAATACATCTTGACCTAGATTTAACAGTATTCCACATATCTATTTAAAAAACTTATTGCACGAAACGATTCAGCATCTTAAAAAACCCTATTGTCCATATTTTCAAGTATTTTCTAGACCAAAAGTGTTTTACCCCAAAATAATAGCAAAGCTATAGCATTGGACTTTTTCTCAAAATCTTATAAAATTTATTCTATACAAAAATAATTTGGAACTATTAAATCGACTTCGTGGAATACGAAAATAACTCCAATATTCTCAATGGTTCCATTAAAAATTCACTACTTTTGAGTGCCACTGTATCACTTCATTCCGAATACTTCTTCACCTAGATTTAACAGTGTTCCACATATCTCGTTAAACAACTGATGGCATGAGTCGATTCAGCGTCTTAAAAACCGTATTTTCCATATTTCAAAGTATTTTTACCGAAAAAACTACAAAATTTCTGATAGTTCCATTAGGGTGCCACTATATCACTTCACCCCGAACAATTCTTCATGGCCTCCTCATTCGACGAAAATCTCTGTCCTCCGAGCGCAACTTTTAGCTCAGGGAACAAAAAAAGTCGCTTTGGGCTAGATCTGGTGAGCAAGGAGGGTGGCAGTAATTCGTGGATTTTCGCCATGGCAACTGCTGAGGATTGAGACGGCGCATTGTCTTGGTGAAACAAAATTCTTTTTTTCTGCAAATGTGGCCGTTTTTCCGCAATTTCTGCCTTCAGCTTGTCAAGTAATGATGCGTAGTCGCTCTTGTAATGGTTTTTCCTTTTTGAAGATAATCGATTAAGATAACTCCATGACTATCCCAGAAAACAGTTGCCATCACTTTCCCAGCCGAAGGAACAACCTTTGCTTTTTTTGGAGCCGATTCCCCCTTCGCAGTCCATTGTTTTGGCTGTGTTTTTGTTTATGGAGTATAATGGTGTATCCAAGTTTCATCTACAGTAATTAGTCGGCGCCAAAACTCTGATTTATTGCGCCTAAACTGCGCCAACAGAGAGTTGGAAATATTCATTTGAATACGTTTTTGGTCCAAAGTGAGCAAACGCGGCACCCAATGCGCGGACAGCTTTCTCATGTCTAAATCTTGATTCAATATGTGACAAACACGTTCTTTGGACATGTTTATAGCCTCTGATATCTGTCTAATTTTAATTCGACGGTTGTCTAGCACCATTTGGTGAACTTGAGCGATATTATCGTCAGTGGTTGCAGTTTTTGGACGTCCCGAACGTTCATCGTCACCCAAGCTGGTACGGCCACGTTTAAATTCAGCAGCCCAAAATTTCACGGTGGTAAATGATGGTGCAAAGTCCCCGTACACAGCGTCCAACTCGTCTTTGATTTGCGTAGGCGTATTGCCTTTCAAAAACAAATATTTAATGACAGCTCGATACTCGATTTCGGCTCACTCAAATGATTGTCAAACAACAACTGCGCGTCCAAAATGGCCGAAATTTTAGTGGGTACCTTTCAAAGCATGCGCAAATACATTCCCCAACTTTTGTTTTCGACTGCTGCCATCTTCATGTTGAGGTCAGAAACTTTTCAGACAACCCTCGTACACATCTCGTTGAACAACTGATTGCACGAGTCGATTCAGCGTCTTAAAAAAACTTGTACCCATGTAAATAATTAAAAAAAAATCATTTATTGAGCATACTTAAATAATATATTTCAATAACTGTAAACTACAGTGTATAATACAAAAAATATTATATATGGTGTTTAAAGTGTATAAACAGTGATATTTTAAAAAGTTTTAACATAATTATATTTACTTATTAGACAAAAAAAATGTTTAAAAAATATCCGCCTTGTATGACTGACAAAAGTTTACAAAATAATATTTCTCATTAAAAAAAAATAGTAACCATTCATTTATTATCAACTGCACATTTGTGAAAAGAAATGAACAAATCAACTATAAACAGGGTTCATGATATCTAAGCAGATATTTAGCAGGTTTTTATTAATTTAATCGTCATCAAAATATTTCCTAAAACAGTGACGTTGGCATTTGATTTCCCTGTATATAGATTATTGAAGGAATGTCATAAAAATATTTAAAGCCACAATCTCATTTAATACTATGATCCGCAAATGAGAGAATGAAAGCATTTTAGACCAAAACGTATGCTCTGTGTCAAAACAACTAAAAGCGATCTTGAAGTCAAACTTTATGTAAATGTAAAATTTCTGACCAAAAATTATTTTTTTAACAATCCCAATACAAGTTTTTAGCATTAATATAATATTTGCTGTATTTGGCCACGTTTTTAACTATTTTGAGATTCTTAATCAAGCATGTTTAGTAGATTCTAAAATGCCTTCATTCAGAAAGGGTCACTTTGGTTGCTCACCTACCGAGAGTACAAAAAGTCGTTTAATTTTTACATTAAATTTAAATTCTAAGCTAGGAATATAACAAACATGAGCATTTTTCTCTCAGTGGAGATAATTTAATTACAAGAATTATCGACCCACAAAATTCCCTGAAGTGTGTTGACATTAGTAAAATAACATTCAATACCGGATCTGATAATAATTGTTGTTGTTCTATTTATAATTTCAGAATGTACCTTACATGTAATTTTAATTATGACGTAAAAAATCAAATAGAATCTCAATATGGTACAAGATAATGTTATTGGCATGTCACCTAGGTACCGATATTGTTGCTAATGTTATTTCACATCCAAATTGCCAAAACATTATGTGGAAACAATTTATTACAATAATTGGTATTGGATACAAAAACTACCATGTTAAGGATTTGATAGAATACCTATGACTCCAAAATATACACAGTCATGTAACTATCAATTAAAAACAAGAACATCGAAAAGTGATAGATCTTATTTTAAAACAAGTTAATAAAATTAATACGATTTAGTTTTAGAACCTAGTAATAGATATGTTCAATTCATTTGCTTTTTCTATTCGGTTTATCAAAATTTATGGTAAACCGTTTTCCACTTAAATATTTTTGCTAATAAACTGGGTTTAAAAGTGAATTTTACTGTAATTATTTTGAATAAACCAACCAAAAATTTTACTTTCAGTATTATTTTAAATTGTTTACAAAAATTGCTTTTATAAATGATAACTTTTTCATTAATTCATTAATTTTATACTTGTTTTTCCACCCTTAACAGTTTAGACCAATACTACGTTAAAAAGTTTGTTTCAAATACAAAATATCTCTGGGAAAATATCCAGAGTTCTGCTTTATTGAGACAATGACCACTATTAACGATCATATTTATTTTGATCATCAGTCAGGAGCAGAACATTTAATTTGGCAGTCTAACGTGAATTTGTGCGTAATTATTTTTGCGCTTGAAAAATAGACCACACAATTTCTTTACTTCAAACAAGCTTTCAAATGATTTTGTTAAAAAAACTTTTTAAACCAGGCCTTTAAGTGCAATACTCAGAATAAAATAAAGAAAGTGTGTTTCTATTTTTGTTTTTTATTTTGCAAAATTTAACATCAAGCAAACATTAAAATTTTACAGCACTTTTTTATTTCACTTTTTTACCAGAAAAGTACCAACTTTATATTATTTTATTTTAGAAACTTGTTATTGTCCAATGAAAATCAAAAAATCCCCGGTGGTTTCATTGCTTTCCGCATAGGAAAATGAATAATCGAATTGATATAATAACAAGTGAATGAAAAAGGAAATCATGAGAATAACTAAACTGATGTTTTAGTTTTTGAACAAAAAGGTGGATTTAGTACTCAGATAAAAAATAAACCTGCGAAAGACCACATGATGGTTTGCAACTTTCTGAATTAATAAAATAATCAAAAACGTCTAACATCTGAAGTCTTTTCAGCAGAAGAGGCATTAGTTAAGATTTTACCCTCTAAAGTTGATAAAAAGAAGTCATTCAGGAAAATCGTTGTTAGTTACATGAAAAATATATCAAATAAAAAAGTCGTTGTCGATCTTATTCGTTTTGATAAAATTAAGTAAAGAAAATGAAAAATAATGAAAAATTAAAATGATGTTAATCATAAAAGCTATTAAGTAATAACTACATACATTTTTTCTGAAACTATTGAAAGTGTGTTCATTAAAAATATTTCAATGCATTGTTATCAGAGCAAAAAAAATTGTTCTTAAAAGTTTTCACAAATTTGTATCAAAGATCAAGAAAACCATTAAGAAAAACGCTGTTTTCAGGAAATAACTCAACTCAAATGAAGAAAACATGATACTAAATGATGTATATTATGCAAACTAAGCAAGATATTGATGGAATTATAAGAATGCTTTGTGGCATGCGCTGTAAATATGATAATAATCCCAAAGCCTCATATTTGAGAATTCAATAATCGTATTAAATTATTTAAACCCCCAAATTGTCGCCATTCCCAATCGTTACTTTATTTCTGAGGCCCTAAGCTTCAAGAAGTAGTTTTTAAAAGAGAAAATAAAATACAACTAGAATCGGCAAGAACATGTGATTCTCCAAACTAAACCATTTCTGTAACTGAAAAGTTCAGTTATTGTCCAAAAAACTGAACACCTTTCATTTTAAGAAGTGGCCAGAAAAGGCTAAAATATTTCATTTTTTTATTAATACAGCAAAATTTACCTTAGTTGCATATCAGAGACAACTTAAAGTTCAATAATATGAAAATTACCAAATAAGAGCATACATTTTTAATTATTTTAAAATATTTACCGAAACTTACTACCCAGTGAAGAATATCCTGAAAAAATAATAATTATGTCGGTTTAAATAGCAGATTTATAAATATTACACATTGGGCTAATATCATAGACAAGCAGAAACGATCCTTTCCATTTAATAGGATTAATACACACTAAAGTCAACTAACATCAACGATCCCTAAAATACCAAATTTTTTTGAAATAAGGGAACATTTATAATACATCTCGCAGATACCCCTATCCATCGAAATTAAATTTTTTCCATTGGATCGATAACTTTTTGCCAATCATATACTAGAAATAAAAGAAACAAAGAAATTTATTATACCAACCCTTACCCTGTGGAAGTCCATCTTACTAAGAACAATAATAAACAAATAAACGTAAAATATATATTTATCACGGTCTAAGAAACTCAATTGACTTGAACTAGGCGTGAGATGCAATTAATCATCAAATATATGGAGTGAAATATTGAAAATTTAATTTAGTTGAAGTATGATCTTAAAAGAAGTTATAGTGAGAGCAATTCTATTCTTAAAATTTTTAAACAAAACATTATTTTTAGTTGGTACTATTCCCGATTCATGTGAAATAAATCCAAGTACTAATTCAGTATTAATTCTTAAGATTATTACACTGCGATATATGAGTACCAAAAACAATGGCGAAAGTCAAACGTTTTCCATAGTAATTACTATTCAAGTAAACCTATCAACCAACAAAAGCAATAAATTGTCTGCAGCAAAAAACAGTTCAAATTATTACCAAAAATTGGTAGTATTACAGACTTGTTAAAGTTTCTTTCATCTCAGTTAAAACAGTGACACTGAAATAAAAATAGCCAACGATATTCTTGACAACAAATGGGTCATTGATTGATAAGTTTACAGAATTATACAATAAAAGTTTTCAATTCCGTTAGACGAAAAAACAGCAGGAAATTTGCTACAGTATTGTTTAAAAAATATATATTAAATAATAATAAATACATCATTTTTTTTAGAAATATGTAAAGTTTATGTATTAAAAAATCTAGTAAAAAACGTTTCCAAATACTATATAAATTGTTGGTTTAAGGTTTATAACTTATACATAAATTCCACATGCGTTACGATTGATCTACAGAGTGTTTCAAATGCATAAAACATTTTAAATAATCATATTTTGTCAACTCAGATAATATATTGAAATATTTTATAAGCACCAAAAGGTCTCATAAAGAAAACTGTGGTACTGGTAATATTTAAATTTGATGGCTTCTCATAAAAGCGGAAGAGTATAACTTTGGATATAAATAGAGCAACAGCCAAAAGCAATCCTAAAGTGACACTTCGCCAAATCGAAGTCTAATATCGATCTATCATTAAAATAATTAAATTACTAAAAGTTTTAACTACAAACTAATAATTTCAACTAATATAACTTTACTATTCATAAATAATGGTTATGATTACTTTTTTCATAACTTTAACTAATTAACAAATTTAAAACACTCTAAGATCATGTATGCGACCATTTAATAACTTACCAAAACAAATTAAAGTATCAGCAGCATTAACAAGTGTAATTTTTACAGATAGATTTGGTATAATAAACAAATGTATAAAAATTAAATAAAATTTCAAATAAATATACAGCGGAGACAGTTAAAACAACAAGAGAAGATTAAACAAAATTACTGCAATTAATATTGATCTATAATATAACACAATTAATAAGCCAATACATATAGCAGTTTCTTCGTACTGCTGATACAAGAAATTGCTATAATCGCACCCTGAACTGCCAAAACGTTTTTAAAAAATTTTAACATACAAGTCAAACAAGTATAAAAACAGAAGTACGGCATATCTATCTATGAATTTAATTGATAAATAGATATATCCACCTCCCTATTAATGGTAATGTATCTCTATAGAGTTACGCAACCAATCAGCAGGGGGGTGGACGTGACCTCAGTACGCTGATGCTTCTTTGTATTCTGATCCCTCCATGGTGTAGAAGTCTTCTAGTTTCCATTGCAGTGTTTCGAATGTGGGCCTGCGCATACAATCGCGATTCCAGCACTCGAGCATTATTTCGTATAATGCTGGAGGACAACCTGGTGGTGCTGGCATTCTATAACCGTGTTCTACTTGGTGTAGAACTTCAGCGTTGGTTAGACCTACAACATAACGTTATATTTTTAATATAAAACTATTAATCAGCAGTATTGTACAACGAAACTTTCACCAGATATATTAATTATTTTAATACATTATTTAACGCAAAAGAAAATAAATTATAACTAAAATAGGTAAACATACCTGGATATGGTATTCTTCCATATGTAACAAGTTCCGTTAGGAGGATACCAAACGACCAAACATCTGATTTAATAGAAAATTTGCTGTAATTGGCAGCTTCAGGTGCTGTCCATTTGATAGGGAATCTGGCTCCAACTCTAGCTTCATACTCATCCTCCTGCAAATTAAAAATCAGTATTTTATTTCCTATAAAAAACCTGGTAATGGGAGTAATAATAGTTAAACTTTCACATCTATTTAATACTACATTAAAGTTAAACTTCCTATGATGTGGAAATAATTCACAGCTTATGGACCTAGCTCTTTACTACCAATTAATTAAAAACTACGTAAAAGAATAAATTCTATCGAATAACCGATCTAATAGAAAAACCACTAGAAGACAAAAAGTCAAATAAGTAAATTTGATGAGTGTATCGTCTTGAAAGCGGAGTGTCCAGCGACATTCCTGCTTATTCTACACAGAGTTTAGTGGTGTTGTGGAAGATCTTCAGGATATTTTTTATTCACTCTTCGGATAGCTGGTCCTTCCAGATAGAGGTTTTCTATAAGGTCATTTGGGTGACCCAGTAGTCTCTCTTTGTACTTGGTGGATACAGATTTGATGACGTCAGTTACATAAGAGATTTGTAAGTCTTCGTGTAATCAGTCAATACATTTGTTTAAATTTTAAGTCTAATTGTTTTCTTTTTGTTTGGATGTGTTTGACCCAAATGTGTTAATCGTTGATCCAGGTGCAATCCTAGATATTGGACATCCTGTTTAACAGATATTGCTGTTCCATCCAAAGTAACTCTAGGACAGATGTTGGTGCGATTGGTAAATGTAACTTGAACGGATTTTGATTGATTTAGTTTAATTCTCCATGTTTTGTACCAGGTGTTTATTTGGTTTAAGTGAGTCTGCATGTTAACTGAGCATATATTGGGATTTTCGTGAGATGAAATTATGCCAACGTCGTCTGGGAATCCAGCTAGAGTTGTGTGGGGTGATTCAGGTAAATCAGCGGTATAGAGAAGAAAGAGGAATGGTCCTAGCACACTGCCATGGGGAAAACCAGCTTTAACAGAATAGTAATCTGATATTTCGTCGACATATTTGACGGAGTAGTTTCTATTTGATAGATAGGATTTTAATAAGAAATAATAGTTGTTATTGAGCGTTCTTTTGATTTTATATAGTAGACCTGCGTGCCATACCTTGTTGAAAGCTTGGGATACATCTAAGAACACACCATTGCAGTATTGTTTACTTTCGAGAGAATTGTTTATAGCATTCACTATTCTATGGGTTTAGTGTATTGTAGACATTTGTTCACGAAAACCAAATTGGTAGTTGGGTAGTTCTTTCACTTCATAGTCTTCATGTATCCTATTCAGCAACAGTTTCTCGAATATTTTACTAACGATAGGTAATAGGCTTATTGGTCTGTAGGAATCAGTTTCATAAGGAGGTTTTCCGCATACCATTTATATGAGCAAAATAGTTTAATTTCCTTGATTTGATGGTATTCTACAACTTTGTAGGGAGATACGAAACATAAGTTAACAACATGAGTTAGCATTGAACAAGTTGGATAATCAAGGAAAATAACTACATTCTTATTAATTTTTGCCATGAGTTCAGTAGGTATTTCTATACGCCCACATTTTGAAAGCTTGTATTTTCTTGAGTACAGTTTCCGTTATTGTCTAAGCCTCCATGCCATAAAGTAGTACTGAGAGCAAGTAACATCTTATCATTCTCATTCTTAATTCCAAACTTAACTATGGGAATTAACAAACTTTTTCATTCTTATAAAGATTGCCCTATTTTACTTCTAATTTCTTTTAACAGATACCATTCAGCAGTGAATTTAAGAGACATAGAGTCCATTAAAAGAAATGAAATACATTTTGCAAACAAAAGGGGTAATATATACCAATTCCAATTAATGATATGCACATTCCAAATGCAAGCACTAGTATCTGGATATTACACTGGATACTTTTTTAAAAACCTACAATAAACTCAGCTGTAAGGTTGTACTAATCAAAGCAATATTATTATGATATAGTATTGAGAAATATGGTAATAGGTTCCTGGTACACCAGGAACAGCAATTTCTGTATATACCAAGGCATGGCAATCATGGATCAAACTATGAATAAATTCCTCAAAAGGCATGAGCATACAGCTTCTCGATAACCCAAACCTTACTAGAAGAGGAAGAAAAAACTTTTGAGTTAGTAATGCAAACAATGTAAAAAATAGAGTATTGGGAGTTTTAATTTAGTTTACCCCTGTAGAAATATCAGAACAAAAATAAAAATTATTTGATATTGACTGCACACAAAATATAAATAGATGAAAGATTTATTTTTAATTATATATTGTATCACAGCATTCAATACTGTTAATAAATTGTGAGAGTTGTTTCTTTATAGCACATACCTAGTTTTTAATTCAAATTAGATAAGTTAAAAACAAATTATTCTATTCTACTTGTAATATTTTTTAAACAAAACTTTTCAATACAGTTGACTAAACACTTAAATAGTTCAATTATGTACCTTAATCAATCTAGCTAGACCAAAATCTGCAATCTTAACTACATTACTATCAGCAACCAGTACGTTTCTTGCAGCTAAATCTCTGTGTATGTAGTTTTGAGATTCCAAATAGGCCATACCGGCTGCTATCTGTGCTGCCATATCAATAAGCTGAGGTAGTTTCAGACCTTTTCCTTTTCCTTGTAAGTATTCTAATAAGGAACCTATAACAGAAATTTTAATAAAAAAATGTAAAACAAGTATATTTAAAACAACATACAAAGTTGAATTATAAAAACACATTTATAGTAGATATTATCAATACTTCTAAACAGATTTTCTGAGATAAACTAAGATCAATCAATATAATAGATGTCCTAATTTTTCCAGTGGTTTTATGCATGTTTTTTTGAAATAAGTTTATTATATATTTTTAATTAACCATTAATGTTATTAAACTAAAACAGAGACAGAGAAAAAGATCTACAGTTAAACTTAAAAATTAACAAGATAGAATAATGGATACATCTAACTGAAAAAAATATTTATTTGCTTTATTATTTATACTCACCATTTCTCATCAGTTCAGTAATGATATAAATGGGTTCTTCAACTGTACACACAGCATATAATTGAATTAATTTGGGATGCCTTAGTTTCTTCATAATTTGTGCTTCGGCAAGAAAATCTTTGGGGTCCATACTACCTGGTTTTAAAGTCTTAATGGCGACGGGTGTTGTATTATTCCACATACCTTCCCATACTTCTCCGAATTGACCGTGACCTAATTTTCTTATGAACTTCAAAGATGTTCGTTCGATTTCCCATTGATCTTTTGTGCGATGAGAAAGTCCTTCTGGTTGTGGTTTTTCCACCTGCAAAAAATAATCATCTTAGACACTTAAGCTATTGAACATTCGTTTAAAACATGCTATTTGTTTATTGCTCAGATATTTAGTAAACATTATTGCCAGGATTTATTACTAATAATTAATACTACTAGTGGTAATATAAAGGAAACCAAATTAATCATTATAAGTAATTATGATGCTCGTGTAACTAAATCTAGATTTTTACAGCTAAAATAATTGTAAAAATATGAAATCAGAACATTTGTTTTTGGCAGGGTATGTAAATCAACTACTGCTTTAATATTAATATGCTAATAACAATTTAACATTCCGATTTTGGAAAAATTACTGGTACTCACTCTGATCTGCTTTTGGAAATTCAGAATTTCTATTTGCAGGAATTAAAGTACTAATATTTTTTTGTCTGAAACTTTGTTCTGTCAATGGATACATATATAATATTTACTACAATAAATTTCAATTTTGATGTATTAAGTATATACTTTTTTAATTTATCACTTTTTGTAAGCAAAGAAGTAGATACATTCTTATTGCAATTACAACTGTTTAAGATTCAAACAATTACTAGAATTTACCACACCTAACAAGGGTAAATAATAAACCAATTTGGTAATACTGATTTGGATATTTTATGTAAATTTTGATACTTTTACATGTTAATAGTGAATTTACAGCTAAAGAGGTAATGCTGGTAGTCGAAGATAAGAAAGAAACTCATGAATATACTTGTTTAGAGTTCAGTTTAACTAATTCTTCCACTATTTTATAAAAAAAAATTTTTCAGTCGAAAAAAGCTGGAATAAATTGTCAATGTTTATTGTGTATCTTTAATATGAGATACTTTCAGGAAAGTATTTCAATTGCAAATTTCAAGAACCCATCATTGTTTAACATCTTGGCAATAATGACAAAAAAAATCAAGAGAGCTTTTAAATATTTAATATAATAGCACAATACAAAAACAATTTTAAAAGGTTCTTTAACCTTTGACATTGCCAAAGTTACAACGAAAAAATGTATGAATAAAAAATAAAAATGAGACCTGGAAGTTTAGTAGGACAATATGGTGTGGTTAAGATTTGAAAAAAATAGTTTTACATAGAAAATTAAAGGAGAAAATTATTATAGTGAATATGGTTACATCAGAAACAATGACAATAGTGTGGCAAGAAAGAATAGAAAATAATTAATGCAGAAGACAAACAAATAAAGAGTTACAGAATTGTAATACCACTGGATATTATTAACAGCATCAAACAAAAATTAATCTAGTGGTGTCTATAGACTTGAACCAACCGAGACAATATTGTAGATAAGAAGCATACCAGAAGGAGGACGATTCAGTTTATTGTAAAAAATTAAAGATGACTTTCTTTGATATTTTGATTTCATAAAGAGGATTTTTATCTAAGAAAAAATGCTTCTATACAGAGATCGTGCAAAATAACAGCTATTGACTATCAAACATATACAAATAAAATAAGAACAGTTCTAAAGTGCACAAGGTGATAATATAAAGTGCAGTTGGTACAGTGATATCGAGTAAATGACTATAAATATAGTAAATATTATGAAAATATTTGTTAGAATTAAAATTTCGTTATTTATTAAGTAAATAAATTTTATTGAGATGCAAGACAATTTCCCTACTACCATTTATTATTATTTTAAAATTGTCTTAAATAATTAATACACAAATTATGCTTCATGCTATAAAATATTTTTTCCAAATGCTCGACATCCAAACAAACTACATAATGTGACAAAAAATGCTCTAAATTAAATTTCATTAATAACATACCTCTTGGTTATTCTGCATTAAAAATAAATTACATTTAATAAAATAGCCAATAGCTGCTGATATACTTACTACTATGACCAAAAAATACGGGACATTTTTATTAAAGAAATAAAGTATTCGTGTCATTTTTTATCGCAAAACTATTTTTTTAAAGCAACACACATACTTCAATGCTTAACCCATTCAAGCATACACTGTTCACAGTCTGATGATCAAGTATTAAAAATTGGTGAGAGTCAAATACTTAAATTTTAAAACAAACAGAACTAGTTATAGATTCCTGTTAAACCATGTGTACAAACTAGCCATAGGAATGATGACAAAGAGGTTGGAGAAAAAATTAGATCTGTACCAAGTCAGAGAATAGGCAGGATAGAAGTTTGACTTGCAGCCACTAGTAAACAATAAAATAACTCACTAAAAAATTTATAGAATACAAAAGACCTCTGATAAAACTGTTCATAGATTTTCTTAACTCTGTAGAACTAGATTCAAATTTGATTGGAAAGTCATTGATAACCACTACTCCAGAGTAGTATATAGGGTAGGTTACAAAATGAAACTGTTTGATACCTGGTAATCAGGCTGTTATTAGGATTTCATCCCCTCTAAGGTGAGTGGATGATAAATGATAGGATCCAGACTCCTGTACTCTGGATACAAATAGGGGAAGTCTACGTCTCATAGTCTACTTACATCGGAAATATAATAATTAAGCCACTAACTTGCACCCTAGACAAGTGCATAGTTTCTCCTTAATTTGATGATGTATGATTTATACAGAACAGTAGCAGACAAGTGTAAAAAGCATACTTTTCATTGAGCTTACTCATGTTCAATTTTGACTTTTTCAGACGTGTGCATAAATAAGCTTTTAGAACTACAAATTTTTGTACAATTTGATCATTGTTCATTTAAACATTACTGTCGTATCCATCTAAATTATCAGAGGGCCGAGAGAGGAAAAAAATGATGAAATTGACTTCGAGAAAAGCTTGGACTATTATTTCAAGAATTGTAAGTCTATTACTATAGGATGGCACAATGAAAATTAAAAAGACCAATGTTTCAAAATGTTTTGGCCTAGTCGATTGAAATGCGACAAGAGTATTATATTGGGCCATCAGTGCAGAAAGTAATCTATTTCATACCCTGTGTGAAAGTTGTGCAATCACACGAGTGTCGAATAGGTTTTCTGTAAGAGTAACACACTATACTTTTTCTACGATCAAGTGAAAACTATATTACCACTTAATGCTTAATTAAGAATGCAAAAATTTATATTTACAGTACCCAGTTGCAATATTAATTTCAGGTAAATTTTTACTGACTAGAGTCCATAGTAAGGAACTTTAATTTTTCAGTAACGTAAGTCTCTACATTGTATATACCTATATTATAATAATTGTTTATTTTTAACATTGATTCTGTTTGTTCTATAAATGTTAAAATACTTTATTTACTGTTATACTAACTATCATTTTCTATTACATGTTATATTTTATCTTATATGATTTGACTTTTGTACATGTTTATATTTTGTCTTATATATTTGACTTTGTATTTCTTCTCTCTGACATATTGTGTTCTTCTCTTAGAGCCTGAAGATGGTCTTGTGACCGAAACATGTTGCTGTTGTAATATTTTGATTAAATTACATACTGTGGGTTGACTTTGAGTTTTATTGCTACTAACGTAAGTTGAGTTTGGTGTTATAATAATTATCACCAACGATTCCAAAATAATCTATTTAGTTAACAATATCACAAAAAATTTTAGGTTGATTTAAAAAAAGTTGTAAGGAACATTGAAAAAGGCTTACCTGTACACAAGGTTTACATAGGTTGACGCACAAACCGTCGGCATCCTTACTATAGTGCTGCACCAGTTCTTGTAGGGTGCGATATGTCGTTCTTCGTGCTATGAAGAAGCCACCTTCATCCAATTGTCTTATTCTATAATGTTTTACAGTATCACCGTCTCGAACTAAAAAGAAAGAAACAATATTAATTCTGCGTATTTACTGTGTGTCTAGATGAATACAAATTATTTTCCAAAAATGTTACCCCTTCAAGAAATAATCTTATTTGCTTATGTCATAAATTGGTGAGTTAAAAATTGTATATTAACGACCGTGTAGGATAAAGAAGACAATTACCTAAGGGCGAAAATTGTAAGAGGCGTCCGCCGAGTGGACATAATTGGCCTTATCCTTAGGTTGTGTACTATACTTTTTCTACGACTAATCGTAGACAGGAACGAAGCAATATATTTGTGTTAGATTATGGTTTAGATAATAAACTTATTTAGTCAGAACTAAAAATAATTAAAACAAAAGAAGACTAAGTTAATTTAATTTTCTACAAATTAATCTACAAAATATTCACTTAATTTTTCACCACAATATTTGTGATTTGTTTTCCTTACGGTAAGTGTTAATCAAATTAATAAAATTTTGAAAGGGTTAGATCTAAGGCCCATTCCGAATAAAAATGTCCCAAAGGTATTTTTATATGATAAAAAATTACATCTAAAAAATATTAAAAGAAAGAAAGATCAAGACAAAAATTATTATTCTTTTTATACTATGTATTATACTTTTGTAAAATGTGACACATCTAATGAAAACATTTTAGCTTAGTAGAGTCTGTTCCACGGGAGAAAGTTACCGTAAAATGACAACAGTGTACGCGGAAATTAGGTCATAGTGGATATCATATTGAAAAAGTGACAGTAGCCCTTTAAATCCATTTAAATCACTGGCTTTCATTTTGATCATTTGTTTATTATGAATTAAAAGAGACATAACAAAGTTTAATAGCGTAGTTTTAAGTTTAAAAATTAATTATATTCATTAAATTTCTTTAATAAAATAAAATCTTATATTTGAAATAAAATATTCCAAAAATTATAGGAACATATCTAAATTTAGGGTTTACTGGGATGTTGTAGGTAAAATATATCTAATTTAGTTGTTTTGAGTACATTTCAGATGAACTACAGTATTGTTATGTATCTAATTATACAGTGTGTAAAAGCCACATGGAATAAATTCATTATTTCGGTTACTGTACATATTTATAAAAAATCCCGAAACACGTCAAATTTAAATTATAACTTGACATTCTTTAACGTGAAAATGTAACCCCTACCTTCAACCCCCTTAGAATGACAGGTACAACCCCCAATTTTTTAAATGGGAAGTATAGGCTTGTGATATATCATTTGAAAGGTCTCTTCATTCTCTATTAAAAAATGATATTGTTTTTAAATTTAATGCAAAAATTAACATAAAAAAAAATTAATATTTATCATGTTGTTACCGAAATTCGCTACAATACAATCAGAAACTAAAATGTAATGCAAAACGTAATAAAATGTAGAACACGAAAAAGAACTATGAATGTTAATGAAGTAGATGTTCAAAATGTTCTCCGCGAACGTCTTGGCAACATCCCAATCTCAAATAAAACTGTCTTCTAACATTATTTAACATATCAGGCGTGATCGACCTAATCGCAAGCGTTATTCGTTCCTTTAAGTCATTTAAATCGGAAGGTTTAGTTTTGTACACATGGCTCTTCACATACCCCCATAAAAAGAAATCTAATAATGTAAGATCAGGTGATCGCGCTGGCCATTCAATCGATCCTCTCCTCCCTATCCACCGATTGGGAAATATTGTATCGAGGTACTGCCGGACATTAAGTTGGTAATGTGGTGGTGCTCCATCCTGCTGAAACCATATCGTATTCGCTGGAACTTGAGGGTTACCTGGATCAGGATATAAATTTGACAACGTTGGAATGACATCATTTTGAAGTAGTGCCAAATAATTGTTGCCATTCAAGTTGCCCTCAATAAAAAAGGGACCAATGATATTGCTCCCTACAATCCCTGCCCAAACATTAACCTTTTGAGGATATTGAGTGGGTTCTTCTCTCATCCAGTGAGGATTTTCCGTGGACCAGTAGCGGCAATTTTGCCGATTAGCATGACCGTGAAGTAAAAAAGTACACTAATCAGAAAACATAACGTCTTTTAATTGGATAATATTGTTATCCAACAAGTCCATCATTGGCTCACAAAAAAAAGTTCTCCTATCAAAATCGTCTTCCATGAGCTCCTGAGTAGGTATCATCTTATACGGATGCAATTTATTTTCTTTTAATATGTTTGCTATCGATGTATGGCTAGCATTGAATGTAGTGGATGCCTGTCTACTCGATGTATGTGGGTTTTCCTGAAACTCAAGCAACATATCTAATTTGAGTTCATCACTCAGTGCATTGGCAGCTGCTTTTTTTATCTGCCTTACATGACCAAACTCGCGAAACTGCTTTTCTATTTTACTTATTGTTCCTTGGGATATAGGCGGTAAATTAGGAAATTTTTCATGAAATAGGCGAGTTACTTCCTGTTGTGTTCGGATGTTATCTCCGTAACCAATCATTATCATTTCTAAAACTGTTATTTTATGCATTTCCGTTAATCTAACCATTTTTCAGAATTGAATTGAACAAACTTTATACTTAAATTACAACAATGACAACTTAAATAAAACAATTTACTACTGCTTGTTAAAATAGCGTTGCCACGGAAATTCTTTAAAGTTTTTTAATGGTTACCATCTAAAAACTACATTGCTATGGTTTTTGTTCACTTTCTCATTATCAAGACCTAAACGGGAAATAAGTTTTAAGTATATTGTAATAAGTTTCGAGTATATTTTAGCGAATTTCGGTAACAACATGATTTTAATTTTTTTTATGTTAATTATTGCATTAAATTTAAAAACAATAACATTTTTGAATAGAGAATGAAGAGACCTTTCAAATGATATATCACAAGCCTATACTTCCCATTTAAAAAATTGGGGGTTGTACCTGTCATTCTAAGGGGGTTGAAGGTAGGGGTTGCATTTTCACGTTAAAGAATGTCAAGTTATAATTTAAATTTGACGTGTTTCGGGATTTTTTATAAATATGTACAGTAACCGAAATAATGAATTTATTCCATTTGGCTTTTACATACTGTATATGCGACGGACTTGGTGCTACTGATATTTTTGAAGTCGCTGACAAAATGTTAGTTACATAAGTGTGTAAGAATCATTTTGTTCCTTAGCCATGCTAGTTGTACATGATAGGATCATTTTTTTAAGTAGTTAAGCTAAAAAATAACAGAAAAGTAATACAGTTGATGTCTTTCCACGTTTTTTTTTCTTTTTTAAATAAATTTTCAAAACAATCACATGCTCCGAGATTTTAGGGACACAGTGAGTGTGTTTTAACAGCTGACAAATTGGTTCGAAGAAGCATTTGCTTCTAACTCCTGTCAGTCGCACCGGGTCAGTAACATAAGTGTGTAACGTACCATTTGATAACACAGGTTGGTTTTTAAGACATGTAACCAGCACAAAAAAATGTCAGTAGCATCATGTCCGTCGCATATATGTGTAACGCGCCTTAGAGAGAAGCTCGGGACTATTACACATTCCATTAATTATATTAAAAAGCTGTATGAGATCTCTTTGTTTTCTGCGAATCTCTAGGGTAGAGATGTTTAATAAAACCTCTAAAATATCATAACGATGGAAAATACGCATCTTAAAGGCAATGTATCTTAAAAAATTATGCTGAACTGGTTCTAGTTTAGCTTTATAAGTAATGTAATGCGGAGACCATACTGGAGAACAATAATCAAGGTGTGTTCTGAATCACAAGTGGTTCTCTTTAGAAAGCCTAACATCTTCATAGATTTCTGAACAACAGTAGTAATATGAAACCGAGGGGTGTCTCACTCTGTCAATCTGGTGTACACTATGCTACCAATCCCCCTCGAATCTTGGAAATCTTACCAATTCGAGACCCAATCTCAGAAATCCACAAATATCTGTTCCAATCTCTCAATCTTGCTTCGAATCTTGGAAATCTCGGAAATATTGTGACAATCCGCTTCGAATCTTGGAAATCTTACCAATCCGAGACCCAATCTCAGAAATCCACAAATATCTGTAACAATCTCTCAATCTTTCTTCAAATCTCACAATCTTTGAAAATATTGTGACAATCTCTTGATTTCTAATGCAAATCTTGTCAATCCGACTTCCAGAATTCAAAGTGGGGGTACATACGGTTGATCTTATTTCAAACAACCCTCGAAACGACCTCGAAACAACCTATTCCTATTGTGAATTCTCATGTGCATGTGTGTGTGTATATAATGGAGCACAACGAGATAGATAACGAGGTAAGTATATCTAAGTATTTAGTTATAAAATGTTTTATCTTTTTAATTTTTTTTACTGAGCATAAAATATATATAAATGGCCAACAAAGTGAGTATTACCTTCTTAAATTTTTTTATAGATTCTACCGATGAAATTCCCGAAGAAATTGTTCAAGATCTTCATGTACTCAGTTTTCTCTCAGCTGATGGAGATCCATTACAGTTTAAATATCTATCGGACAAATTCAAGGATCGTGATGACTCGTTTTTTGAGGATAGTCCCTACGTCAAAGTTTACACAGGAAAGAAATATATAGTAATTAGAAAGACTACGTTGTGCTGGTTTTTGTCTGTAAAAGGACATAGGATGAGTGGCGATCGTCTTGAACGAGTGAAGCATAAATTAGAACATTTCAATAATAATTTCCATGTGTCATATGTTAAAGTAAAAGAATATATTTCAATTGGTGACTGGGTTGCTTTCAGAAGAAAAAACAAAACAGGAACTCCTCTTGCAGAAAATGTTCTCACCTTTTTGAAAATAGGAAAAGTCCTTTCGTTTAAATATATTAATATAAAATTTAAAAAAAAAGAGCCAATATTCCTTGGACAGGGCGAAAACTATTCCAAGTGGGAAGTGTAAAATTGCAGTATTAGCTCAGTGGTTTACCACTAACAACGAGGGAATACTCCATCTGGATGAAGAAGATCGCAATGAATTTATAGAAATGAGTTCATATATTTGTTCTGTACCACCCGCCATTTATAAAAATAGAATTTTAAGAATTGACAATTATTCAAACCTTGAAAAAATTATTGACATTTTTCTACTCAATCAAAATAGTGAGAATCCTGTCGAATTTTCATCAAATAGTGACATTTCTGTACAGTATATGGAAGACAGTGACGATGAAGTGGTTGCTTCTGATCATAAAAGTGAATTTGAGGGAGATTCGGTAATAAGTCCAGCTATTATAAGACCTGAACTGGAGGAATATTACGCTGTATATTACGATGACAACTTTTATATAGGAAGAGCTATAGAACACTTAAATCAAAATACAACCAAATTCAAATTCCTGAAAACCGACCTCGACCAATTTGTGTGGCCAAAGAAAGATGAATATCAAAATGTAGGAAATATTTATATACTGGAAGGTCCCATAAAGCTAGAAGGAACAGGTCCTTTCAAAATTAAAAGATATATATTACAAGTCATTGAAAATAAATTTAAGGAATTTAAAAAGACTTCCGGTAATAGTACCTGAGTATTATTTAGAGAAAATAAAGTGTGGGATATTGAAAGCTTGCTGGAGGGCATAAAAAACACATCAAGTTTTGTTTTCCACCACCCTGTATAATAAAAAATATTATTACGAGTATTAATTTGTTGTTTTTATTTTGTTTTAGAATATTGATTTTTTTTTCTTGTTTTTATTTTGTTTTAGAATATTGATTTTTTTTTCTTGTTTTTATTTTGTTTTAGAATATTGTTTTAATTTTGTTATTTTGTGTATAATAAAAATTTTTTATGATTGCGATAGTTATTTTAGTTGCAAATATTTGGAAAATCCCAAAATATCTTGCGAATCTTGGAACAATCCCACAAATCTTCAGAAATCTCTCAATCTTTGATAAATCTCTCAATATCTGACAAATCTTTAGAAATCTCACAATCTTTGATCAATCTTGCAGATCTTTTGAAAATCCCTAGAAATCTTGAGAAATCTCTCAATCTTTGATAAATCTGTCAATATGTGACAAATCTTTAGAAATCTCTCAATCTTCGATAAATCTCATATAAATCTTGCAAATCTTTCGAAAATCCCTAGAAATCTTGGAAATCTTCAGATATTGTCACGAATCCTGTAAAAATGCTTCGAATCTCACATTATCCAATCTGGTGTACACATTTTGTTAAAGTGAGACACCCCTCGTATGAAACTTATACGTGAGTGAGGAGTCTAAGAGTCTAAGACCAAGGTCTTTAATTTGCGAAACACAATTTTAAGATCATTCTATGATAAAATTAATTCTAGATTAAAATTACATACCGGATAGTGAATAGTCGTTGTGTCGACTCTCTGAATCTCTAATAAGGAAGGCTCCGTGTTCGTTTTCAGGAAGTAGCAATTTTTTCTCAGCTTCTATACGTTTAATCTTCCGGAAATACCATCTGAAACAAATGTACATCACAAATTAGTAACGCTGCAAATATTATCTTAATTGTTTTGGTATCACATTTTTAACTAATTTAGTTTGTGTACCTACATTTTCATAAATAATGGTACTACTAGTACAAAGTAGCTTTTTGTAAAACAATGGAGCAACGTGGATGAAGTTTAATAATGTTTAAATAAAAATAATTCGGTGTTTTCATTAGAAATAAATCAATGAAATTCCTTTGTAATCATATAGTAAATTATAAATATTTAATCCTAAACTCATTACAACGCAACAATTCTGGTTATTTTTTACGATTTTTTATATAATATCAAATTGAAAGTAAGTTAAAATCGATAAATTCAAATAGAGAAGTCGAAACACACCTTCATTGTTCGTGACGTCAAAACTCATATCGATGACAGTTTGTTTACATTTAATGTGTGGAAATTGAGAGAGTTGGACTTTTATTTTTGGTTTTATTGTGAATTATTGGTTTTATTTGTGTTATGCAATCATAAAATGTCGTCAGTAGGGTGAAAGCATTGTCAAACAAGTTACCATCCTTAGACATTTTCATAATTAGGTTAGGTTGGGTTGGGTTAGGTTTCAATGCAGCTGAATTTCGAAATGTAAAAGCAACAGCGTAAATACTTATTTTGTGCTTTTTGCATTAAAAAATGTCTAACTGACTAATTTTTATGAAAATCAACAACAAATAAAGAAAAGAGATGAATAAATACTAGTGATGAGCGAGACTGGTCTTGGTCTTGCGGTCTTGGTCTTGGTCTTGCAGAAAATGCAAGACCAAGACCAAGACCAAGACCAACTTCAGGCTGCAAGAACAAGACCAAGACCGAGCAGTGCAAGACTTATGCAAGACCAAGACTTAGCATTGCAAGATATACGCAAGACCAAGACCAAGCCTGCAAGAGTCTTGCGGTCTTGCTTTTTTAAATATATAAACCGAAAAATTAAGCAGCCATGGATTATTTTAAACTCTAAAGCTTTGGTTTCCAAGGATAGCGGTGCCGCAATAAAGCGGCCGTAATTTGAAGACCGTTCAAGACGGCCGCTATCGGTGAGCACAGATGTAAAGTATGAGTTTAACGTTATCGACCACCTAAATCCATTTTTTTATTTGCCTTTGTTTTTTGTGTATATAGTTTGTTTTATATCTTGTGTTTAGTTTCATTATTTGACAATAATTAGAGTGTTTCTGTGTTAAAAGCAAAAAATGGATGATTTGGACTTGGCAATGATAATATTTTTGGAAGACAAGCCTTCATCGGAAGAAGAAACGAAAAGGTCAGAAAAAAGTAAGATTTTTAAGAAACGGAAAACTGAAGTGGTCTACGAAATCTTAATATGTCGTATGTCGTCACCTTCAAACAAATGATGAAAAATTTATCTTGGCAAAAATGGCACATGATTTTTTGTCTGGTTACTGTGTGTCAATTGTTGGGCAACGAAACTAAAATAGATTTTACCTATATCTATTCGAAGCATTTATCCTATTTTTGTTTTTCATTATTTGAATCAAAAGAAAAATAGTATATTAAACAACGCATTTCATATGGAATTCTGTTATGACACGAGTTCAAGTTTAAAAAACGAATCGCGAAGCGATGAGTTTTTTAAAGAACGAGTGTCACAACAGCCATATGAAATAAGTTGTTTATAATATTTTTTATATTTTGCCCTTTTTACCGTTTTTTAAATTAATTTTTTATTTTTATGTAATTACGAAAATTTTTATTTTAAAAAGTATGTCGGCAGCACTGTGTAATTTATAAAATTTGACAGTTGTGACATTTAGATTATCAAATGTTAATGTTTTTAAATATTTTAAAATCAATAATATACCAATAATAATATATTATATAAGTAAAATATTATATTCATATTCAAAGAAACTTTCTTAAAGAACAATATAAAATTAATAAATTGCTATTAGCCACAAATGTCATTGTCAATATTCTTGCCTTTAGAAACTTCACTCATGTCGCCAACCATTTAAAACAAAAATTTGCGTGCGTAAAAGTTACATTACGATACGCAAATGCGTTTTATAATGACGATTTTTATAAGTGCAAAATATAAAAAATATTTTGTAACATTTATACATATAGTAGGTACTTTTTTCTAACAGTTGTGAAAACTTAGTATTTAGTTGTTGTTAAAATATATCTTTCCAAAATATTGACATAAGCTCTATTATTGGTAATGTATTCTACCTATTGTTTTTATTCATCAACACCAAACAAAGTTTTAGTTTATTTCAAATCCCAGCTAATAGGCCTGCAAAGAATAATTTTTTTTTGAGAGACGCAAAATTCAGTGACTTTAATATTCAAATATATTTCCAAACTCATAAATAAAATTATTAAATGTTAGATTTCACGTCTGATTCTATATATTATTATTATTGATACATTATAAAACTATATTCTAAGAAAATTGTCAAAATAAATATAAAATAAAAAAAAATTCTACAAGCATGCGTAAAACAACATTTTAATTCAGGCAATATTTTTATTAATTAGAGATGTTTTCCGATAACCTTTTTGACAAATTATTGTATTATTATCTTTATTTTGTTGGACTTCATACAAATAGTAAAAAAATTACAAAAAAATAGGGATTTTTAAAATCATAGTTTATTAAATCACCCCTGTAAACCTTACTCAAAGCAACAACAAACTCACCTGTTTTGGGGTTGCTATAGCTACAGTCGTGTATTTATTGACACTATGAAAGATTTAATTGTCACAATCGCATCTTTTTAAGTATCTAAATAATTTTCGAGGTGATTTTGCTTTTAAAAAAAATATTGATCCTAACTCTTGCGCAAATTAACATTTCCGCACTTGTTAGGATAATAACTATTTCATACTTGATTTATCTACAATGTAATATAAAGAAAACAAAATTTTTATAGTGAAAAATACTATCCCTTTCTTTACTTGTAATGATTTTAAAAACTAAGTAATAAGACATAACAATATTAAAGCCTAGATGTTATTAGCCCTAAGGGATTATCCTGGATGTATTTCCCTCTAAGATCAGTATAAAAATGGCAGTAAATCTAAAAAAAAAGTGCAAGACTTGCAAGAGTCTTGGTGCAAGACCAAGACCAAGACCAAGACTGGACCCTGCAAGAACAAGACCAAGACCAAGACTGCTTATTAGACTGCAAGACCAAGACCAAGACCTTGTATGCAAGACCAAGACCAAGACCAAGACTAAGACCAAGACCAAGACTAACCCGGTCTTGGTCTTGGTCTTGCATTTGCTCATCACTAATAAATACAAATAAAAAACTTCGCACAATCTCGCAGATACACTGTTTACAATAAAATGATGGCGCTTTCAATGACACATATGAGTAGTGAAGTAGGCCACCCGCCAACAGTCGTTTACGCGGCAAATTTCTGAATTTGAATTTGAGGATGGAATAACTATGCTACAAAATTTTTTTAATTTAAGTTTTTTTGGTTTTTGGGGTAATTGATTGCTGCTGTCTTCCTGCATGGTTTTGAAAAAAATGGAAAACACCGAATTATACAACAAGGAAAAGCTGTCGACTCCAGCACCTACGAGGCTACCATGAACATTGAGGATGAATGATTGCTGTAGGAAACAACTTACCGATTTCCAAATTTTGTCATTTTAGCATTTATAATATTAACAAAAATTGACCTTTACCCTGACGTCATACGTAACAAACCTAGCGAAATTAATCTGAGTCAAAAATGGCTACTGTTACTTGTGCCTGTGGTGTCGTGTTTGAAGTTAATTTACAGATCTCTGATAATTAATGAATGCATTTTAATCGTTATGGTTTTACTATCGGTTTATTATATATTTTTATATATATATTTCTAGTTGTTTACATATGAAGGGTACAGGGGAAAAAAGATGAATGTCACAAAAAACAGTTTATGAGAAAAACGATTTTAAAGATTTGAAGTCTTGTATATCTTACATCTAAAAAGATAAAGGATTGAAATATTTTTTAAAGTTTATGCATGCATGATTACTTATTCTATGTATAATGACTATACCAATTGAATTGCCATTGGGGTAGGTAAAAATAATTTATGGGGGCTATGTATTAAATTGGAGGGAAAAAATCTATAAAATTATTCTGTAATTTAGTAACTAAACGTATTCTTTATTAATATTATTATAATTATTATGATTATAAATTAAACATTAACAACATTTGGACTGTAAGGTAAGTTTGAAAAATGTCTTGCATCTGGATTTTCACAAAACGTTTGAAGTCTTGAAGATTCCGGTACTTCAAAAAAGCTATAGGAATTCGTTCCTGATATTTTAGATTTGGTGACTCAAATTGACCATCAGGTTATTCAAGATGTCGTTGCTTTTGTTTAGGTGGTATTACCACAGAAGTAGTGAACGCTCCATTATAAGATTCACGATACTGTATCATTCTGGACATTTCATCCAATATTGCGATTTCTTTGATTGGTCTGCTCTCAAATGGACACATTTTTGAAAGGTGATCAGTCCAGGATCGAAATATATTCTGATCTTCACAGTCTATTACATTGAATGGTTGTGGCTTTATCCTGGCATTTCGAATATGTTCATTCCAGTCAGATGGAAGTTCTATGGTGGCTTTCTGGTTAATTAGTCCCATATTACGACCGATAAGCTGATACTGACACTAATACCTACTCTAAATCTAAAACTTAAACAAAAGACGTCTGTTCTATACTATAAATACGTGATCGCCTCCCATCACAGGTGGACATTCATCGTTTTTCACCGGCATGGCTGGACATTCATCTTTATTGCTCTGTACACATTTATTTAAATTCGTTGTAGCTTGTGACTCTCATTAGTTTTAGCTGGGTCGAAGATTCTGTCAGATTCTAATGTATTTTAGAAATGGATTCGCACATTAATATCAAAATGGCGGATTTTGGACATTCATCTTTTTTCCCCTGTACCCTTCATATATATACTTTGTAGTCAAATGTATTTAATTAACGTTAAACCATAATAGGACGACTCCTTGTAATAAGATTGTTATCTTTAAATACAATAAATAATGATTATTATTATTATAAATTGTTCATACTTTCGTGCTATGTTTAAAATGACAGTCCTTGAGCTTTTTGTGTATTGCACAGACACGGTTTTGGATGAATTTTTGCAGTAGCAGAAATATGACCATTAGCAGTCTTGTTTAAGGTTATGTCGATGTTTTGATTAGTTGGGATTTAAACTTTCATTCAAGTTATGATTTTAATATTACAAGTTTCTTTCTCTGCTCCAACAACCTTAAATACCTGAACTGATAATAATGACTTCCTAGTATTTAAAATTCCATTTTAAATTTTTAAAAAAGTATCAATAAGTAGTCTATGATTAAAGTATGACGAAAAAATTGTACAAGATTTTCCATGAAATTGCATGTTTCACAAGGAAAGGTCTCGTGCGATATTTGCATTATTAATTGGTATATTCAATAACAGATTACCAATCACAATTACAAATAGCGATCGTGTAAAACATATATAAGTAGAAATAATGTTAATCGGTTTTTAATTAATGTGTTTTTTACTAAATATATCTATTTTTGTTCGGTTGGTTAGGTACTATATTTAGACATAGACTAAAGTTTTTTATTTTTTCTGAATTTTTGTTTACTGTGTAATCACCTTTTCGTTTATTCTTCTATTATAACGTCTACATTCTTTGAATATTTGTAAACAAATAAATGGAAATTCATAAAACGCCCCGTTCAATTTGCAGGACATTTGTCAAAATTTGTTTATGTAATAATATTTTAGAACTTTCTAGAAACGCCAGGCGGCTCTTACTAAAATCATATAGGATTCCAAATTATTTTGAAAATGTATTGAGATCTTATAAGTCAAGGGGAAAATAAGAATGCTGTCGTGGTATGACAAGTAGCCCTGACAATACCCTCTATATTGCACTTGATTTAGTGTAAAGCGTCTTCTATGCTTGTCTTCCACTAAGTAAGGGCCCAATAATTGTAACAGTACCTGTTAACATTTTAAGCACCTGGTATCCTAAATATTAAATTAAATTAGTACCGCGAGCTCCATCTTTCCGAGAGTATTCTTAATAATAAAATAATGAACACGGTATCTATAATTATAATTGGAAGTTCAAAGTAGCTACGCTACGAGGTGTACTAATGAGTTGCCATTATCGGGTTCAAGGGTTTTAATAATTATCTACAGTCTCATTTCTTCTATTGGTTTACTGTCATATACAGAAAGTTGGAATATAATACAGTAAACTCGAAGCATCTTGTAAACTCGAAGTATCTTGTAAACTTGAAGCATCTCTTAAATTTGTAGATTCCGTAAACTTGAACAGCTCGTAAACTTGAACATCTCTTCAACTCGAACATTTTTAACTGGATCATCTCTACAACTTGGGCAGATCATCCCTCCACTCGGGATTGTCCATAGGCATTTTGAACCACCTAGACAGTGCTGTAGCGACCCCAAGGTGCGGCGAAGGATCGTCAACTAGTGTTAAAAGATAAGTTTACTGTTGTATATCAAGTTTACTGGTCCCATATTTTTTCTCTTTTATCTCCGTTTATATCTATCTATATCATCAACTGTATTAGAATAAGTAGTTTTAAAGAACTGTTTGCGGATTATTTTTTTGTAACATATTCTCAACTTCATTCATTTTAGCACCAAGGAAATCTATTTATCTTTTATCTGTTTGTACATTTTCATTTCATTTTTTTCTTCATAGACAGTTTTTTCTGACATCTTTCTATCCTCTTATGATACTTATTTTAATAACCCAACTTAAAACAACTTTCCTTAGCAGTATCATAAAAAATAAAAAGATTTCAGTGGCGCCCATATTGTTTCTTAAAGAAATAAATATTATACTATAGTCAGAGCTAATGAACTTACTCACCCCTAGCCGAGGTATTTAACTATCATAATTTTTGCTGTGATAAACATTTATAAATTTTGTTAATTATTGAAATATCTTTTACAACTAATTAAAGACGAAATTAAGATTAATAGTTGTGTGTGTCAAGTGTTGCCCAATCTGTATTTTAGGGAAAACCACCAATCTTCTTAAACATTCTTGGGGTAGACTTCTTTTGGGTGATTCTAATATCTGTTGAAATAGCCTTCTTTGATTCGCATTTGTTGTCACGGTAACTGGACGACAGTTTGTTAGAATAAACAATGTTTAAAAATACCATGACAACTATTGTCACTTGGGCTTCCCGATTTCAGTATGTCCTCTGTTTTGGCGCATACCGTATTTATAGTTATGAAATAAAATGTAATTTGAACCTAGTGAGTCTGAGGATGACTTGAATATAATCGAAACAGAATCGAATAAAAAATTAAAATTTTTTAAATATTGCAACTATTGTTGAACAGTTATTTATTTAGTGTTCTTAATGTAGTTAAAGTTTGCTCATTTATATTCCACAACAAAAAAGTAGTGTAACAGTAATTTTTCCACCGATATTAGTACTTTGTTGAAAACAAGCTGGAAAAAAACGAGTTGAAAACAAAACGCCAACGAGGCATCAAAGATAAAAATAGCTTGGCGCCATCAGGATGATTATGGAACCTAGTCGGTTGCTGTGTTGATGACCGCTTTCCTCATTCTTGTTTTGTAATAGTCGTATAAAATAGAGAAACTCCACTATTACCGCAATTAACGATGTCGAATTCCAACTTTATCCTGATCGTATTATTTTATATACATATATATACAGTGCGGTCCATATGTATGGAATAAATTCATTTGTAGCGTTATTATGTACTATATGAAAAAAACCAGAAACAGGTCGATTTTTATTCTTAAATTGACAATTTACAGTATGAAAATATTATCCCCCTCCAGCACCCCTTCGGAATTATAAGCACCCCCTCGAAAATTCTAAATTACAAAGGGGGTCGTGGGGCACCTCGTTGGAAAGGGATTTTAGTCATCTGTTCAGCAATATAAAGTTTTTTAAGTTTGGTGCAATCATAATTGAGAAAATTGATTTTTAAGATGTAAAATTTTGATAATGTCTCTAACACAAAACTTTACGTACAATGAAGATAATAATGTCACATAATGATTAGAATGTGTTTTTCAATGTATTTGACACTTTAATTAAATGTTCAAAATGACCACCATTCACTTCTTGACAATAACCGAGGCGATATTGGAATTCTCGTACAACATTTTGTATGACCTCGGGGGTTATTTTGTTAATTTCTTCCGTTATCCTAAGTTTTAAATCAGCAATATTGTTTGGTTTATTAAAATATACTTTAGATTTTAAATAAGCCCATAAGAAGTAATCGAGAGGAGTTAAATCGGGGGATCTAGCCGGCCATTCGATCGCCCCACGTCTTCCAATCCACCTATTGGGAAAAACCTTGTTTAAATAATTTCTAACAGTACGTGAAAATGCGGTGTAGCTCCGTCTTGTTGGTAGTAAATAGATCGATCTATCTCATTTGGATGATTAACATCAGGAAAAACTCTTTGTAATGTAGGCACTAAAAAGTTAATCAAAAAATCTAGATAAACCTCACCAGTAACTGTGCCCTCAAAAAAATAAGGGCCAATAATTTTATTGTTAATGATACCAGCCAAAACGTTAACTTTTTTAGGATATTGAGTGTGAGCCTCACACGTCCAGTGAGGATTTTCTCTGCTCCAATATCTACAGTTCTGTTTGTTAACCGTTCCGTTTAAATGAAACGTCGCTTCATCAGAAAAAACTATTTTGTTTATGAACTGCAAATCTGCGTTCATTCTATCCATCATCAATTCACAGAATTCTTGCCTTCTATAAGGATCATCTTCATTTAACTCCTGAACCAACTGAACTTTGAAAGGGTGGTATTTTTCTTTATGCAGAACTCTCAAAATAGATGATTTACTTACATCATTGTCGGCGGCAAGTTCTCGAGTTGTCTTATGCGGATTTTCCTCAATCTCTAGAAGTACATCTAACTTTTTTTCATCAGTAAATTGAACATTTCTACCTGGTTTTTCAATATTTTTTACATGTCCAGTTTCACGAAACTTTTTTTCAATTTTGCTAACTGTAGACTGCGAAACGTGTTGACCAGGGTATTTATTATTAAAAATTTCACAAACCTCCTTTTGAGTTCTGGTTTTATTACCACAACCAATCATAATTAAAATGTCTATTCTTTGAGTCTCGGACAAATGAGCCATAATTAAATTTAATACGCGCACAAATATTATAGGTACTGACGTCTTTTAGTAACTTTAAATACCTAAATGACAGCAGCCTACTAGATTTATATCAATTGTTTATTTAGTTTTTTTACTATTATTTTAATATCTTCAAAGTTTTTTCCTAATATTTAGCAGAACAGATACGAAAATACCTGATTATTTCTAAAGTTATTTTAATAGACCAAACAATATCGCCTCGGTTATTGTCAAGAAGTAAATGGTGGTCATTTTGAACATTTAATTAAAGTGTCAAATACATTGAAAAACACATTCTAATCATTATGTGATATTATTATCTTCATTCTACGTAAAGTTTTGTGTTAGAGACATTATCAAAATTTTACATCTTAAAAATCAATTTTCTCAGTTAAGATTGCACCATACTTAAAAAACTTTATATTGCTGAACAGAGCACTAAAATCCCTTTCCAACGAGGTGCCACACGACCCCCTTTGTAATTTAAAATTTTCGAGGGGGTGCTTATAATTCCGAAGGGGTGCTGGAGGGGGATAATATTTTCATACTGTAAATTGTCAATTTAAGAATAAAAATCGACCTGTTTCAGGTTTTTTTCATATAGTACATAATAACGCTACAAATGAATTTATTCCATACATATGGACCGCACTGTATATATTTGAAAAAAATATCTTACAGACATTTACTAAGCACGTGTATTCCTAATTCTGTGGGTAAGGTACACATTTTATCTTACGCATTTACTAAAAATATCTTTAGGAAATGTTTTGTTAATTAGTCTAATTTCTAAATACCTCGTATCTTTTGAACTTATAATACTTATAATAGTGAATTTGGAGGGAAAAAAAATAAACGGACGTAAATTAGATAGGTCATCCATCTCAAATGTGGTTGCATCCAATAGAAACTGTTGAGATTTGATTTTATTTTGATTTTGATTTTGTATTTTAAGTTGAAGTTTACAATTTGGAGAGATCGAAATATAATTTTTTTTTAAAATTTTATTTAAAAATAGATTAAAACGATAGAATAACAGGTCGGCTGAAAAGTCCCCGGTCTACCATAGTAAAACACAATATTTTTACAAAATTCTTTTTTTTATTCAACATAGTTGCCTTCAAGGGCGATACAGCGATTATAGCGACCTTCCAACTTTTCGATACCATTTTTGTAGTACTCCTTCGGTTTGTCCTCAAAATAGGCTTCAGTTTCGGCGATTACCTCAGTATCAGAGCCAAATTTTTTTCCCGCGAGCATTCTCTTCAGGTCAGAGAAAAGGAAAAAGTCGCTGGGGGCTAGATTTGGAGAATACGGTGGGTGCGAGGAAGCAATTCGAAGCCCAATTCATGCAATTTTGCCATCGTTTTCATTGATTTGTGACACGGTGCATTGTCTTGATGAAATAACACTTTTTTCTTCTTCATATGGGGCCGTTTTTTCGCGATTTCGGTGTTCAGTCGCTCCAATAATGCACAGTAATAGTCGCTGTTGATTGTTTTTCCCTTTTCCAAATAGTCGATGAACAATATACCGTATGTATCCCAAAAAACTGAGGCCATAACTTTGCCAGCTGACTGTTGAGTCTTTCCACGCTTTGATGGCGGTTCACCGGCCGCAGTCCACCCAGCTGACTGTCGATTGGACTCAGGCGTGTAGTGATGGAGCCAAGTTTCATCCATAGTCACATATCGACGAAAAAAATCGAGTTTATTACGACTTAACAGCTGCAAACACTGCTCAGAATCATCAATTCGTTGCTGTTTTTGGTCGATTGTGAGCACGCGCGGCACCCATTTCGCACAGAGCTTCGGCATACCCAGATATTCGTGAACGATATGTCCAACACGTTCCTTAGATATCTTTAGAGTGTCAGCTATCTCGATCATATTCACTTTACGGTCACTCAAAATCATTTTGTGGATTTTTTTGATATTTTCGTCGGTAACCACCTCTTTTGGGCGTCCACTGCGTTCACCGTCTTCGGTGCTCATTTCACCACGCTTGAATTTTGCGTACCAGTCAATGATTGTTGATTTTCCTGGCGCAAAGTCCGGAAACTCATTATCAAGCCAAGCTTTCGCTTCAACTGTATTTTTTCCTTTCAAATAACAATATTTAATAAGCACACGAAATTCTTTTTTTTCCATCTTTTTGAAAATAACAAAAGTTGCTTCACTAAAAATGCAATATCTCACAAACTAATAGTCCTACAGCTGTCAAATTTTTACACGAATCTTTTGAAGGTTGATACCATCTAAAAATGAAATGGATTTAATTCTAGTGTCGTCATCTATAGGTCAAACCGGGGACTTTTCAGCCGACCTGTTACACTCCAGAATAGTCAAATAAATTATATCCCAACATTCAGTGGTCCTTCGAGCATAGAAGAACAGCCCTTGGAAAGAGATTTACAGCATGATTGAAGGAGGATCTTTGAACACCGCGAGACACCGCGAGACTGATCTACAGAGAAGAGAAAAACAGAACACACGGAACAGTATCGCAGGTATGGAAGACTTCAGAGGCTTTTCAAGAAGTGAAATTATAGAAAAGAAAAACGAAGATTACTTAGCAGCAGCACCGATACCAACAGAAAAGTCATTGAGGAGCAAAGTTAGTAGAGCGAGCGAGAAGAATCGTTTAAAAACAGAAGCTAGAATGAAATTACTAGCTATAGAAGAAGAATTAGCCAGACAAAAAGAAGAATTATTAAAAAAGGAAATGCAAAGGAAAAAGGACATGATCGAACTGGAATTAGAGCTACAATTAAGTTCGAAAGGTGGATCAACCATCATTTATGATCTTGGTTTTGATAGAACCAGAGATTTGGAAGACCTAATACATGAATCAGACACAAACAAAAGTGTGAATAAATGGTTAGATAACGTACCTGAACCGGAAGATCCTCATTACCCCGAAGAAATTACGAGACCAGAACAGACATCGAAGAATTATAAAGAAATTGTAATATCAGAGATACCAGAAGATTATTCGACAAAGAAACAGGAAAAATTGGAGCAGATTTTGATGCGGCAATGTATAGAAAAAGATCTACCGATATTTTCCGGAAATGTAAAGGAATGGCCGAATTTTTTCAACCGGTATTCCTATACAACAGAAGCACTATGTTTGTCAAAGCAAGAAAACATGTGCCGTCTTAGAAAATGCATAAAAGGAGATGCTCAGAGATCTGTAGAAGGATTGTTGATAACTGTATATGCAGATCCAACTGTGGTTATAGGGGAATTGAAGAAAAAGTACGAAAGAGCGGATATTATAGTTCAATCCTTGGTATCTGAAATAAAATCGTCGCCGATTGTAACACCTAATGACTTTCTTGCAATGACAAATTTTTCGGAAACTATCCCAAACTTAGTACTCACCATGGAATCCTTAAACATGCACACTTACTTAGCCTGCCCACAGTTGATGGATGACCTTATACAGAAGATTCCATGCGGTATGCAGATATGTTGGGGAGAAATGGTAATGAAAAATAGCCACAAGTCATACACCTTAAAAGATTTTCAAAAATGGATCTACGACAAAGCTCAAGCAGCCAGCTATGTCCAAAGTATCAATATTAACAGATCGATTAACACAAACATATAGAGAACTATGGTGACATCAAGAAACGACGAACCACGGGGAAGTGGATTATGGGAATGTGTTGTATACCAACAGAAACGATCCAATGAAACGCAAAGTCAAAACCGCAGACTTTTATTAAAGTAATGTAAAATTATTACTAGTTGCAATAATTGTACATTACTTGAATAAAAGTCTGTGGTTTTGACTTTGCGTTTCACTGGATCTTTTCCAAACGGATGTAAGCTTCTCTCAACTAGTCACAATAATTAATAGATTATTCACACACCGATAATATGGCACGTGATCTCTCTTTTGACAGATATGGAAAATACCAATTCAATCATACTAATTTTGTTTTGCCATAGTATAAGTTTTTGCAATTCATGTATTTAACTTTTTACTTTAAACTTGTATTTTTTCTACTTGTAATTATTTGTCATATTTAAAATGTTTTAACTTTAATCATTGATGTAATCGGACAACCGACACCATTCGCTCTTTTAATAACTATAACTATTTTTGGATTCTCCTGATACCATTGTTTTTCTTTATAGCCTGATGATGGTCTAAAGACCAAAACATGTTGCATTTACTATTGAACCTCACTATTAAACGTTGTGGATAGACTTTGAGTTTTATTACTACGATTACATACTAATTTTGTTTGGGTTTAAGGTGATTTTGATTAATAAATTTAATTAATACCAAATTTGTACTTTAGAATTAAATTAAAAGATTTATGAATCACTTTTTAGGGCCGGTTGCATAAACGCTCGTCAAAATTCTACTAGCTAACAAGTTGTTAACTTTTGACAAGTGTATGTGCAACGATAGAGCGTGCGCGGGCATTTCATATTTATTGATTTTAGATGAAGTTGACGGTGCGGTGTTGTCGGTTCAATTAATTTTTGCATTAAACTGAAGAGTTCAACTTTATTTAATTTGATTACAAAAAAACCTTAATATTTATAAATAAATGGAGTTTTAATGCCAAAATATGTAAATAGTACATGATTCTCTAGTTATTTTAATGTTAATATGTGATTTTAATTTTTTAATATGGTTTCAAATGAATAAAAAATATAAACTACTAGTATAAATAGATAGGGAATTAAAAAACAGTATTAAAATTAGTAAATATTAAAATCTTTTGTTTTAATAGCAATCTGTAATTTTGATGAACTAACTGTCATTTACTAATAAGATCAAAATCAATAAACCATCAAAATAATTAAAAATATCTCTTTAAATATGTGACGAAGTCCGTATAAATTATGAAACATAACATTTTTGTTTTTTTAAAGTCTAACCTAACCTAACCTAACCTAACCTAACCTAACCTAACCTAACCTAACCTAACCTAACCTAACCTAACCTAACCTAACTTATTTACTCTAAGAAATGTGACATCTCTCGTCGACTTACTATCATAAACTCAAAAAATCGGAATAAAATACTTAAATTTTGCCATTTTTTAAAAATATTTTTAAGGATCATTATTTTCAAATGACACTTAGAGGTTATAAGAACCTATTATAATCTGAAAGCTTATGTCTAGATGGTCTAGGGAGAAGAGGTTATAAATTATTATAGTCCTGTGATCTGTTTATGGTTTTAGCGGCGTTGTTAATGGTTAATGGTTAATTTCTTATATTAATTTTGTATTGTAAAAGATTATCTACCGGGTCGGGATTATCGCCGGGTCGACGTTTTGCAATTCGCGCAATTCAACCCCATTACATTACAACGGACCCATGATTTCTAACACTCATATCATGAGTTCAGTTTTATCCGAAGTAAATGATCACTACATATTTACTTGCTGAAGTAATGATACTACGTGACAGGTCAACAAAGACACATCAAAATCTTCTGTTTGGCAAGTACATTATGTTGTAAAAATTCTTAAACAACGACTTTTTTTACTTTTAACCATTATAGGGTTATTTTCAATTTTGATAATGCATATCAAGATAATCCCACGATTTTTGTATCGAGGTGGCCGAGCTGGACCCGGGCCTACTGTACAGCTTAATTGAACAAATTAATAAACATGTGATAAAACACGATTTTGTACGAGCCGACACTGACTTCAATACCTTCTTTTTGTATTATTTTAACTATCCACAAAACTGATACGAATTAATTGAGAGTAAAATCTTTCGGTAGTGCTTATTACCATTGACATATTTTGTAATCAGTTACAGTTATTTTTAGAAAGTAGCTTATGACTATAAACGAATGAGACGCTAGTTATGTAAAAAGAGTGTAAAACGTTGTCTAATATGTAAATATAAAATGTGTTTATTACTCTTATAAATACAAACACAAAGTCACAATACAAACATTTATCAGTGATTAGATACTGTTTTAGAACGCTTAAAAAGGTCTTTCCAATTTCAATTGAGAAAGATACATATCTAGAAATACCTTTTAATAGAAGAACTAATTAGATTTTTTGTTATTTTGAAAAAAATTTTGTTTCCCTCTGTCAAATTTCTCTTTAAATTTTAAATCAGATGATATTTAAAATCATCAATAAAAGACTATTGTGAACATTGGAACAACATAATTTAATATTTCGATAGCGAAACGGCTGTCATTACATTTAAAGTATTTAAAGAATAAATAGTGGAAGTTAATTCAACCTTTTAGTTGTTTATTGTTCTGAATAAGATGAACTTTCACATAGTAAGGTTAGTACCATAAATTTCTTTCGATACTGCCTGGCATGATTGCATTATTAAAAAACTTCTGAGCTGGAACGTCACAGGACACTGTCTATATTTTATCAAAAACTTTTTAAAAGAACGAAATTTTAGAGTACTAGCTAACGGAACCATGTCCGATCTAAAACAAACAAAAAATGGCATTCCTCAAGGATCCGTAATTAGTCCCACTCTTTTTATTATAGCAATACATGATATCATACAGGCATTAAAAACACCCATGAAAGCCCGTTTGTATGCGGATGACTTAGTTATCTATTGCAAAAGCAAGAACGTGAACAATTTAAAATCTCTTACGCAAGAATTTATATCTTATCTGGAATGGTAGGAGAAAACAGGCTTTATGTTTTCTTCTAGCAAAACCCGCTTTATGTTATTTTCCAAAAGAAAAACAGTAAACATACCAGATATTCACCTACATGGTCAGAGCATAAAAGCCGACAAGTCAATAACATTCTTGGGTACAACCTTCGATGAAGCACTTAACTGGAATACACACATCAATAACTTAATATCTGTGTGCCAAAAGAACACTATGCAATAAAAACTGGGGCGCGAAGCACACTTCTATCATTATACAGGACGTTAATCAGATCAAAATTGGATTACGCGGTAACTGTATACTCCTCAGCCAAAAAACGAACCCTAAAACGGTTGGATACAATACATAATACGGCATTACGGATAATAACGGGAGCTTTCCGAACATCTCCAGTTGTAAGCTTATACGCTGAAGTTAACGAGCCTTCTTTAGAAGATAGGCGTATGTACTTGATCCTGATATATGCAGCAAAAACTCTATACAATCCGTTTAACCCTACAAGGCAAAACTGCTCCTATCAAAAACTTTCCAACACTCTTATAACTAAACCTTTTTATGTTAGAATCCAAACGTATCTTGAAAAACTAAATGCTTCCCTCGTCAGACTATATCTACCCCTCCTTGGCAAATCAGAAAACCAAAGTGTATAACCACTCTCAGCTCACTAGATAAATATTCGATCCCCAGTACCAGTATTATATCAACCATCAAAACAATACTACAAGATTATAAAGACTATCACCAAACCTATACTGATACTTCGAAATCTGCAACTGACATTGGAACCGCGGTGGTAACTACAAACTCTACTCATATGCTTAAATTTTCAAATATACATATTCCATCTTCTCAGCCGAATTATATGCCTTATATGAAGCCTTAGCCAACATCAACTTATCCTCAAACACTCAAAACCGTCTTATTCTTACAGACTCTCTTAGCTCAATAAAAGCCATACAAAAAACATTCACAAACCACCACCTTGTTTTAAAAATAAAAGAACTTACAATAGCTCAAAAAAATAATAAAGATATTATCTTCATGTGGATCCCATCACACGTAGGAATAGACGGCAACGAGGAAGCTGATCAAAGAGCAAAAGATGCCACGACAAACGAAGAAGCTCGAGTAGTACAGTTTTCAGTGAGTGCGGATATTAAGTCAATAATCCAATCAAAAGTGAACAGTGTTTGTGAAGATAAATGGAAGTCAGCGGGACTAAGCTTAACGAGGCTAAAAGGTCTATTAAACCGTGGTCAGTGTTACCAAAAAATCGTTGCGATCAAGTGCTTTTAACACGGCTACGTTTAGGTCATACGCGGTTAACTCACAGTTATCCATTTGACAAAGGTCCTGAACCAAAATGCAGCTACTGTGACTTAAAAATAACTATAAAGCACCTACTTGTTGAATGTCCTCACCTAGCACAACAGCGACTACTGGCACAACTCTCCTGCGACAAAGGATTATCCGATATGTTGGAAACAAACTACAATTTATCTAGCCTAAAAACATTTCTAAAAATAATAAATGTAATAAATTCTATTTAGATACCAAATGTAAGTGAGAATATAATTGACAAACTATATATGTACACCCCAAATATTGCTAATGACCTTCGCGGTCGATGCGCTTTAATAATAAAAAAAAGATGATATTTAAGTTTAATTAAAATGTTGAGTTTAAGTTTAATACCAAAATTTTTCTTATTCAATACACTTTCTCCTAATTTATTGTAATTCCTGCAAAATTAAAAAATTTCTCCTACATTCATGATGTAATTTTTAATTTTATTTTTTTAATAATCCAGTCAAAATAGCAATTATTTGTGTAGAGCTGAAACCTGGCATAGACGATTATTTTTTTTCCTACGACCACATATGAAAGTGCTAGTTTGCACACTTATTTGTACTTAAGAAAGTAGCTAATATCAATACACGTATTGAAAAGTAAATATCAATACACGTATTGAAAAGTAAAAAAATATAGTTCTATGATCTGTGACATTTACGTCAAATTTATCAATAGTAAAAACCTTAGAACAAAAAGATACAGGATGGAGTATATGCAAAATGACCTTGAGTCCAGAAACGAGCTTGCATATGGCGGCCAATTGTCAATTTTAATTTCCGCTTCCATTGACGTACCGAAAAAAAATAAAAAATATATCAAGGGTTTTATTTTTAATAAATTTCAACCAATTAAGTGTGTGAATACAATTAGTATTCTAAATAATTTAGTATATATAAGAACCGAATGATACGCCTATGCGCTCATTTTTGACATTTCTATGCAAATATTGCTTTGACAGTATACTGTAAACATAAAAAATGAGTCATACAAGGAGCTTCAAGATGGCCGACTTCCGTCGCAAATTTTTCTTAAAGTTAATATATGACAGACTCCTTCCTGTTTCTTTTTGTTCTAAGGTAAAAACACACGAATGCCAAAGCAAGGACCATATAATTTTTTTTAAAAATCTTCCTTGTGTCCAATATTGTATTGTAATTGCCAATACAATTTTTTCTGTATAAAGTAAGAATAAAGAATAAAGTTTTTTATAGGTTTTTAAATTTTTAAAAAATAAACATATTTTTATTCAGTATTATTATTTTTATAAAAACACTTTTAGAAAGAAGAACAGTTTATTCTTCTTTTTTATATTGTGTTTATGTTCCGTGCATGTGTCGAATGTGGATTTTTGAAGTTATGTTTGTGTTTCTGTTTACAATTAACTTTGTGTCTATTATTATTACATTACTTTTCAATTAATTTCACCAACTGACCATTTTACTTTTAATTTTTATAGAGCACACAAAAAAATTAAAATGTCATTTATCTAATAAAGAATTTTGATGTGAATTCCTGAGAAAGGTGGTTATTTGATTTTAATTAATTATATTTCCATGCAATATATAAACTCGTTTAAATCCTAATTTTTAACATGACTAACAATTAAAATAAATTTTATAAATAAATTTAAAATATTTATTATAATAAGAAATATTGGGGTCGTAGGAAAAATCGTGTACACAACGCGTTGGAAAGTGTATTTCTTGCACTCGTTACATTTCCGCACTCGCCACTACGCGGCTCGTGCTAAACTTCACTTGTGCGTAATACTTCACTTTCCACACTCGTTATGTAATATACTATTCCGCCTACCTTACCGGAAATCTAATCATATGAACACCAAAAATAGGGCGGAAAGTATTATTTACCAAACCCAAGGGCGGGAAATTCATAACGCCACGATTTGAAAAATTGTGCCTTAGATTTGAGATTTTTAAATCATACATAATATAAATTTCGACAAAATCTCAAAAAGAGAGCTTTTTTCAGACAAAATTCTACAAATTATAAAGCAAAAAATATAAAACACTTTCACAAGACAAGAAGAGTGCATTCGATTTCCGATTCTGACTAACTCAAGAGGAAGGTGAGCAAATACGAAATAGAACATAATTTTTTTCTTAGTATATCATTTACAACGAAACATAGTTTATAAATAATGATATTGCTTGTCATATTATCCAACGTACTATCAAATAAATCACCCTATATCTTAACTCAATGATTGATTCGTCATGAAAATTATTTGAATGTTACCACACCTGCTATTTATAAGTTTTTTTGTTATTTGGTTTCATTTTACAAACTTTTTCGAATAACTAATGTGAATCACGATAGAAATATTTAAAAAATATTAATAAACAGTTCAGGAAAATTATAACATTCTATCATCTAAAAATTTCTCGGAGGTAGAAATCCTTTTAATGTCTCTTGAGGGTTGTACTTCAGATTGAAGAACCTAAAGAACAGGAAATTTGAAACCCGAAATGGAATCAGAATTAGATTATGAGAAAATAATATGAGAATTGACAAGATGCATAAGCCTTTTGTTAAATAATTAAAAAATACAACCTACATAAATTAGACATTCTTTGTTATTCAAAGTGTTAATGTATAGTCTTTATAGTGGTGGAAAGTTGATGTTGTTTCCTTTCTGGTTCATATAAAGTACTGTCTACAAGAAAATCATCAGCATCACTATTATCATCAATGCCGTTCAATCCAGAGGGATTATGACTAGCGCAAAACGTTTTCTGCAATTCATTTAACTAGATCGTTACTCCTTTTGTAACAGTTGATCCTGCACAGTTTTACATCTTCTTCCATTTGATCCCACCATCTACTTCTCTGTCTTCCTATTGTTCTAGTCTTTAAAGGTATCCAGGTCGTCATTTTCTTTAGGGTTTTTGTTGGTGCTCTTCTCATAATATGTCATATCCATTCTAGCTTTTTTTCTTTCATATATCTGACTATATTTTCTCCCTCTAATTCTATTTCTGTATTTTTTAGTCTATTTTTCCATCCCTTGTTATATT
This sequence comes from Ophraella communa, assembly GCA_035357415.1. NCBI lineage: Eukaryota > Metazoa > Arthropoda > Insecta > Coleoptera > Chrysomelidae > Ophraella > Ophraella communa. The sequence goes on from CM068987.1 coordinate 9,871,522, forward strand.
TGGCCCAAGTATTAATGTTGATATTTTCCTTTCCAATATTTTTAGGTCGTCTACTTTTATTGTATTAATAGTTGTTGTTTAGAGGATAAGTAATAACTGGTCTGATTAGAGTTAAATTAAATTTATATTTTTATTTTCTTCACTAATTGTTATATATTTTAGTAACTTCTTAATTACGACGAAGGCTTGATTCTTTTATCCTTTCTTTTTTAGCTTGTCCTATTAATGTAGCCCCTTTTTCTTCAATTTATGAATTGAAATTTATTTATTGAATGTAATATTGTATAATATTATGTAATATTGTTCTCCATTGACCGTTAGACAATGACTGAACCGGGCATTACTTTCGTCTCTAACATTCTGTAGCATAGCGGGTTTTATGCTCTGTATTTCTTGTCTGATTCGGTCTTGTAGTTGAGGGATATTTCCAAGTCTGTTTAAGTAGACTTTAGATTTTAAATAACCCCATAAAAAGAAGTCTAATGGGCTCAGATCAGGTGTTCTAGCAGGCCATTCCACTGGTCCCCTTCTTCCTATCCACCTTTGTGGAAAAGTTGTGTTTAAAAAATCGCGCACAGCTACTGCGAAATGTTGCGGTGCGCCATCCTGTTGAAACCAGATTCTGCGGTCTACATTAGTGGGTATTTGAATATCAAGAAAAAGCTGGATCAGATCAGGAATTAATGTATTTTGTAGGAAATCCAGATATAATGCTCCTGTTAAGTTTTCATCAAAATTATATGGACCAATAATTGTATTTCTCACAATACCAACCCATACGTTAGTTTTTTGTGGTCTTTGCGTATGGTATTCTTACATCCAGTGTGGATTTTGATCAGACCAATAACGGGTGTTTTGCCTGTTTGGTTCATCATATACTCGCAGAATTCAGTTCTTCGGTCAAAGTCATCTTCAGCCAATTCACGGATGAGACGTACTTTATAAGGATGGTATTTTACCGTTTTGAAAATGTTTGATACTGAAGACTTTCCGATACCAAAATCCTTAGAAAATGTCTTGTTGAATATTTTCATCAATTTTTGGTCTACCTTGCTTTGCTGCATCCTTCACATGTCCTAGTGCTCTGTATTTTTGCTCTATTCTACTTACCGTAGATTGTGAAATAAGTTCACGATCTGGGTGCATTTCATGGAATAATCGGCAACCTCTTGTTGAGTCCGCATTTTATCGCCAATACCAATCATCATTAATATTTCAATCCTGTCACTTTCGGTTAAAGGTATTTTGTAAAAAAAAATCACGAACGTACCTTCTCTAAAGCGTTAACAATACGAAACTGTGCTTCAATGTTTTTGACATAATTGTCAAATAAAAAGAATGGTAAAAAATAATGCCAAACAAAAAGATTTTTGTAGTCCAGGGTCTTGGATCACTAATAAAAGCTGTAAGATACAATTATTAAGAATAACGATGGATGTTCTTGATAGTTAACAAAGTAGTTGTATACAATACGTAATTTTGTCTTGTCTTTATTTATTTGTAATCCGATTTTTTGTGCCTCTTTGTCCAGTTTCTCTATCGCTTTTATTAAGTATTTTTTTTGTTTTTACTTCATTTATGAGGTCATCATAAGTGATTACTTGGATGTCATTCATCAATATATTTTTATTATTCAACTTTGCTTTCGTATGATGCCTTTGAATTGCCAAATTAAAAATTGTTGGGAATATTGGGTATCCTTGTTTTACTCCTTTATTGACGTTAAATTGTTTCGAACATGGTTCGTAGTTAACTCACTATCACAAGCAAAACAAGTTGGAATGGGTTCTCTCTTCAATAGATAATCGTGTGTTAGTTTTGTGTATCCTATTCGTAATATGTAGATGATCACTTGCTCTCTTCTGTATAAAGAAAGGTACTAAGACAATCAGGTTTGCTTAATGGATTTTAATTTCCTGTTTGAATTGTCACATATTTTAAGATCAAGATGGATAGTACTCTTATTTAGCCAAACATCAGCTCTTTCATTTCTTGTTATTCCACAATGTGCTGGAGCCCAAAGAAATTGTATTGATAGGCAATTATTTTTAAACATCCTCAGGTTGGTTGGAGTATGGTTTATTCAAAGATTCGCTGTTAATTATGGTCGATGCGAGTTATGTTTGTTAATGAATTTTATGGTCACAAGCAATGCCGCCAAAAATAGGGTGTAATGTTTAAGAAGTTGGAAACAAAGCAGCGCCTACTCCAATTTCGGATTTTGATGCATCAATGGGTGGGTGGACTCACTATTACTATTTAGTTTTTCCAGAACTGCTTGAAAATGGTAGATGGTGTTTCTAATTTCTTAAAAAACGAGAGGTTTGTGTTACATTTAGGAAGGGGAATTGTCCATGACGGGGCAGCAGTATCTAAATAAACGAGTAAATGGGGTATCTCGACGGTTAAGTTCTTTAGCAGTAAGCCAATATGGCAGAAGAAAAGATGGTTCAATATTCTTCTTGGCTGGAACGTTGAAGACAATCTGTCAGTGAAAGTTAATTTAAACAGTGATGTTGTTGGGTTAGGTACTCAGCGTAATTAAGAAATAGTGAAATAATCTCTTCTCATTTGAAGTGGGAGTTCACCAGATTATTTATACACACTATCGATAGGGCACAATTAACCTTAACCTGGATTATGTGGAGAATTCTCTTCATGTAGTATTTGACTAAGTTGTATTCCACTGCACCATAATCTAGTTTTGACAGTATTAAGGTTCTATACAGTGTGGCGCACCGAAAACGAAACAGGGGCATTTACTGGCAGATGATTCCTTAAAAAAAAAACGCTCGGACCCGTCGATTTTGTTATCGAGGGGGACACATAATTGGCATAAAATCATATTAACATTTGCAGCCACCTAAGCGGGGGTGGCATCATTCCTAAAATCTTAAATGAAAAGGGGGGTCGAATGATCCATTATTTGAAAGGTCTTTTAACTCCCTTTATAATGATGTAAAATTCATGTATTTAATTCAGTAGTTTTGGAGATTTAATATTAATAGGGTCATTGAACACTTATTCGATAATTTAGATACCTAGGATGCTGCTTGAATGATAAATGGGACCCGGATACGCAGGTTAAATGCCCCATTGAACAAGCACGAGTCTTCTTCCTGCGACTACGTAAATTTTTAGTTGACCACCGATTATATATTAGATTAAGATACAAAATTATCAAATTCTATGTTTGGTCTGTACTTTTATAAGACATGGAAGCATGGACTCTTAAGATTTCGTCTATTGTAAGTTGGTGGCATTTGAAATGTGGACCCTTCGTGGAATGTTTAAAATATCATAGGTTGAGAGAGTCAGAAACAACAGGGAAATTGTTTGATATTATCGAAAAGAGGAAGATCGCATATTTTGGACATATTATGAGGGGTGACAGATATGATATAAATGCGCAATGATTGAGCACTGCCTTTGTTTTGGTAGAAGAAAACAGTAGACCAATAGAATTCGACCGATGGTCTCTTGAATATTGCGTAATCTCTTCCTAAAATTCAAATTCCTTTTTATTTATTTTTTATCTTTAAACATTATTATTTTTTATTAAAACGAATAATATTTTTTAACGGATTTTACATATCTATATTTCACAAAGCGAATGTCTTTTTCGTCACGTTCCCTTCCAATAGCTGCTTTTTATTATTCATAGAATGATATTAGTATTACTTCAACCACTTTTTCCCACAGAAAAGTTTCCGAAACCTTAGATGCTTACCAAATTTTGTTTACGATTTCTATAACGTAACCTTAACTTAGAAATAAAATTAAACTATTGAACTTGACATATACAAAAATGAAGGTTAGAAAAATTAAACGGAAAAAGAATGTGTGGTTCATATTTATTAGCTAAGAACCAAACTGATAATATTGATCGGATTTACAGCAAAATGCATGTCGTTCTTATTTCATGAATATTGCACAAGAGGTTTAAACTACATTTAAACTAATTTTTGCAAAAAAACTACCAATGATAGACTTTACTGGATTATATTAAGGATGCTACCATCTCTTCCTTATTATTCACCCTTCCTAGTTTCTTTAGAACCTATATAAATCTGCATATGGTTCGATTATTACATAATATATATTGTAATGAATATTATGATTTAATGATTATTTATTCATTGATTAATATTATTTATTTGATTTATTAAATGATTTGTATTATTATTTAAATGTAATATAGCAAGGGGGTGTTTGGTTATGCAAGTTTCCAGTTGGATTATTAGGTAGGTATTTGAATAAAATTTGATTAAATCATTACAAATTTATTAAAAAAATAAATTAAATTAAAACAGTAATCTATTGAATGACTGATAAAATAATAAGTAGGAAAATAATAAAAAGAAAGGCCTTTTAGTAACTAGAAAAGAACTTACTTGATGTTGAATTATGTTAAATTAACCAATGTTAATTATGTAATGGCAAGTAAGATTATCGAAATACACTAATTATTGAGTATCAAGTAAATTCCTTTGTTTTAAAATTATAAAACTTAACTAACTACCATAAAAATTTTCAAAAAGTTTACAATTTTATCTGACCTTGATGTAGAGTCCTGTTTCCTGATTGGTGGAAAAAGTCTGTAGTCGCTCTATGAAAAACGGAAACAAAAGAAGTTATACGTGGAATTTTCGACTTTGGTAAAATGTCGTGTTGTTAGACGATTGGTTTCTTGTGTAATATTATTGTTCTTTGTTTGTTCCTCCAAATTGATATAGTTTAGTGTTTGTTGGATTACAGTTCCCTTAATTGTATTATTAATAGTAAGTACTCTTATATTCTTCTTTTTTATCAACCGAAAATGTTTTAATTTCACTTTTATATTAGTTCTTAATGTCACTTTTTGGCACTTTATTTTACTTTTTGATTGTTTTAACTTGTATTTCTAATGACACTATTTAATACTTTATTTTCACTACTTTAAAAACTGTTTGTTCACTTTGTTCTAATTGACTGTTCACATTGACTGATCTTCTATGTTTGACTACCAATAATATACTCCCCTCACTTGTCGATCATTCCAGAACGAAAATATATCTGTCTCGTTTTTACACATTATCTGTCTTTTTTTACACATTATATAAGCAATTTTCGCGAAGTTTCTAGTAGGTTTTAAATAACATATTTATGTACAAGATATAATATTGATACATTACATAATAAAATTATTTCTAACTTAAAATTCTCTTACAAATACACAAAATATATAATAAAATAATACAATATAATAAAAATTATCTGATTAAGTTATATTAAACAACTTCTGTTGATATTATACTCATTATACCAGCGGTGGGCAAACTTTTTCTATAAAGGGCCACAAAGTGTTATCGTTTTATTACCTAGGGCCGCAATATTATATTAATTAAAAATGAAGTAAATCATCCATATCTCAAATGTGACTACGATATAGAAATCAAAAGTCTAAGTCAATGTCACAAAGTTTTATTAATTAATTAATTTATGTACTTTTTTCTTTATATTCTTATTTAATAATTGTCTTTAATTTTTACATTACGATTACTTACTAAGAACAATGAAATTCATTAACAAAACAAAACAAAATGGCATTAGTGACTTTTATAAAATTGCTTTATATCTTTCATCATTTTTTCTATGTTGGGTTCAAAATTCGTTGTATTTATTCTTATTGCTGCTGCCAAGTGGTCATCATTAATTCTTGTCCTTAAGGGATTTTTACTTATATTCATTACAGACAATGATTGTTCGCAAATGTACGTTGATCCAAAAATTACCAGAAATTTTGAAACGTACTTTCGAATATATGCAAATTTTTTAGATTTGTAAAACGATATTATATATCTTCTTTTTTGTATATTTCCTGGACTGTTATGCCTTGCAAATTAAATCTATCATTTCCAGTTGTATATCAGGTGATACAAAATCAATTTGTACTGAAAATGGATTGCGTACGAGCAAGGCGGAAAGTTTTTTTTCGTAAATTTCGTACTTATTTTGTGGTATGTTATTTAATGATTTCAATGTTGGAAAATGACTTAATTCCTTCTTTTTTATTTGTTCAACAAATAGTTTTAAAACCATAAAATAAATGACCAGAGAAGAAACAAAAATCCCTAGCACAAAGCTTCGAGGGCGACTACACGCGTACCTGGTATCAAAGTAACGTACTAAAATTCACGTGATCTTACAAAGAAAGAGCGCAGAATACAAATTTGAACGCTGAGACAATAATTGTACTAGCCAAATTAACAAACTTTATTAACCTCAAATTTTAAATTTTTTTATTTGCCGTTTTGTGTTGCGGGCCGCAGAAATATGTTAAAAGGGCCGCGCTTTTCCCACCCCTGCATTATACTATTATCGAATATTTAAATATTACAATATATTATTACTCATTCTAAACTCACCCTTCCTTTTTTTTCAACTTTCCCGCCAAAATGAATAAATGTCTTTGATAGCAACTGTCTCTGCACATGATTAAAATTTTTGTGGTTTCTTTGTTTAAATATTGTTGATTCTATTCCATCTAAGTAGTTTAATTAACATTTACAACGTACTTTGCTTGAAAATAAACGAAATATACTAATTATTAGAACGTAATTCAGTTATCTATTCAGAATATAAAGGAATGTGGCTCAAGACTAGACCCTTGGGGTACACCTTATTTTGTAGGGAACTTGTTTGAGTTTAGACCTTTGAACACTATATATTGCATCCTATAATAAAGATAACAGACAACAGTCTGTTGGATAGTCCATAGGTGCAAATTTTCTTTAACAAAATAAGCCTTAGGGTCAAAGATATTTAAGAACTATGTACTGGATTATGAGTAATAGAATTAACTCAAAATAAGTGTTTATGTCATCGCAAAAGGATCCATTATCCGATTTACAGTTGTCGCTTAACCATAATGATAGAATTTAATATTAAGTAAATTCATACTACGTATACTATGAACTTCTGGGTTTCCTTTCTTGATAATTCACCGCTTTGTATTTTCTGCTTGTGGACTTGAAAGTCCAACTTAGTTTCAAGGGCACTAAAGATTAAATTCATTTATATAAACATCATTTAGCTTCCTAATAAGCAAATCGCTTAATTTATTGTAAGTACTTTTTTCGAATGGAATACTGATAAAGCTATTAAAAAATAATAAAAATTAAATAGTAAATATCACGTATATTACCAAAACACACAAGATATTGAAGGAACTAAAAGTTAATAGCAATTTAGGTATAAGAAAACAAACCAAGAATAATATTTATTAATATAAATGGTTTTTAGCTGGAAACATCAGAAATGAGATGGTGTACATGTTTGGAGTATACAGTGTGAAACAGTCAAATAAATAAATAAAAAAAAACAGATGGGTAGGGACATTTTTTCAAAAACCCGAAAAGAATAATTGGAGATCGTATGGTAAACTCATTTTTCATTAATAACACTATAAATCGAGAGAGAATTATTTAGCACATCTAAAATGAAATCTTCCAAGCTTTTGTATCGTGTCTATCGTCATGTCACCTTGTACTATTATCCGACCGCAAATGATACCGCTATTATTAACGTTAAAACCGACCCCGAATCACTGTTAATGCTACTGTACACGAGACATAGATGCTAACTATTTATCTGTTTGAACGAGGCCAATCAAAAAACGCGCATTCCGTTTGCAATTGAATAACGAACGCATCTCTTCTGACAAATGACACAAACACGTCTTGAGCTAGACTATATATAGACAAGTAAGACAATTTTATTTCCTTTCTGATCCAATAGGCCGACTTGAAGAGTCGGAAAAACGTTCAAGTATCTCATCTTGTGAATTTCCTTTTTGGTTGTTGGAAGACACAACCCGCTAAGTTACCGCTAATTTAGAGCCCAGTTACCGCTAAGATGAAAGCATCTTTTGGAAGGTCCCTATGTGAAGACAGTTCTTCAAACCACTTCTGAGCCGTTAAGAAAACTACTACATCTCAAGCTGCCAGAACCATTAAAGAAACATCCAGAAACTTTCATCTCTCTACGAAGAAGCTGAAGCCGCCCTTCTAGACAGTACAGAAACCTAAAGTTAAGTCCACCTTTTACAATTCCTTTCTGTTCATTATCGGCAAATACTTACAGTTTCAATAAATAATTAATATTTAAAAAAAAAACGTTTCATTTGTATACCTTAGACTATAAGTCTTAAGGGTGTAGCGTGGTCGGTCTTTGTTTCAAATAGCTTCTTTATTAATTAATTATTTATTAATTTATTAATTTATTAATTAATTAATTAATTATTTATTAATTAAAGTAATTATAAGGTGTTTCTATCTTTCTCACCTTAGTTTTTGTGTAGTTTGTTATTTGCTTAATCGAAAGCGTTCAAAAGATAGTGGCGCCCTTATTACTTATACATCCCAATCCTTCCTATAGTGAGCATTAACTTGGAGTCGAACCACCCCCTGGAGAGGGTCTCTTAGCCGGGATCTCTTTTGGAGAGTTTTGTAGTTACAAATTGGCTCCCTGCCTTTTTGGGACTAATAAGGGTTACACTTTAACAAACTTATATCCTGATGCAGCAAACCGACAAATCTCAGCGAATATTATAGGGCTATAGCCCACTCCATTACCAAATTATTGTCCCGCAATATTTCAATCAAAAATTTCCAAGAGAGAGAGGGGCAGATCAAAGGAACTGCCAGCATAATCCCCTGATCTTACGCCATTAGACTTCTGTTTTGAATAATCCGAAAATTAAATAATATAAAGGAAAAAACAATGCTGGTACTGGCCACGGTCACATGACACACCCAGTTAAAAAAAATATTGATAAAACAAGGGCACTAGAAAGACAAATCGATTGGTGTAAGCATTTTTTCAAAACATGCCCCCATTTATATCTTTTCAAATTTATTCCGTTTGGTTTTTCACACTGTAGGAGAAATGAAGATGAGAATCACGAAAGACGTGTCATCCCAGACTACCAATTTGGTTTTAGAGCTGAGCGCTCCTGTGAGCAGCAGGCTCTAAGATTGATAGAAAGCATCTTTCACCATTGGACAGCAAAACGAACATGTAACGCTCTTTTTCTAGACATAGAAAAAGCCTTTGACAAAGTTTGGCATGAAGGGCTAATTTACAAATTAAATTCAGTAAATTTTCACTCGGGTTTGCTAAAACTAATCAAATCTTTCCTCAAATCACGAACCTTTCAAGTAAAAGTCAGATCTTCCATTTCACCGATAAGGAAATTCAAAGCTGGAGTTCCTCAAGGTTCGGTTCTCTCTCCGATTCTATACAATTTGTACATGGCAGACCTCCCCGAGTATATCGGACTTACCAAAGTCTTTACATTTGCGGATGATACCGCAGGCTCTTGGAAATTTCCCAAGAACGTAGAGTATCTTCAAAAAACGACCGATGCCTATATAGAATGGGCAGAAAAATGGAAGATCAAAATCGCAATTAATCAATTTTAGTAAAAAACGCGATCGACCAAATGTCGACTTTATGTTGAACGATTTGATTTTACAATGGAAAAATGAAGTTAAATATTTGAGTGTTATGCTTGACAGAAAGTTGACATGACACTCACATATTGAACATTTAGTCAGAATAACGAACATTTCTAAGTGTGCTCTTTATGGTGGATTCAATAGGCCAGCAAATAATAAGAAACCAGGAGAAAATTAATGAATTTACTATCCATACTAATCCACTAATGAGGAGAGCACTTAATTATGACCAGGAAGAACATCCCAGCGCTAAGAGACCCAAATTGGTTCTTCGGAACCCACCAATAGTTTAGCGAGATTTCAAATCTTACATTCAACGTAACTTTCAAGCCAAAATTTTCAAATAAAAGGTAAAAGTTTTTCAAAAACTAGCCTAACTAAATTATCATTGATCCCAGAGAGAGCAAGTTGCAATAATAGATGGAAAGAACAGGTTTTCGCCTTGCGTATTAGCTTTCAGAAAGAAGACCGAAGAAAATAACCAAGTACAAACCCACAGGGCTTAGAAGCATCGGCAGACTGAGATTAAGATATTTAAGTAGGAACAGACAATTGATTAATACTGGTGAGATAGAAGATAGAAGCAGAAGTTGTACATATTTAAATAGATTAAGTGATGTCTTTCAAGCAATTACATAATCCTGGTGAGACAGAAGAAGATGTACGTCTTTAAATAGATTAAGTGATAAGTCTTTCAGGCAATTGCTTAATCCTGGTGAGCCAGAAGCAGAGGAAAGTGTCCATCTTTTCATAGATTAAGTATCTCAGATGATAAGAACGTATCAATTCTTATTCAAAAGAATAAGCATATATTTAACGAAATAAACAAGCGCCTTAAACAAATGGTAAAATTATTTTTAGGTATCATGAAAAGGTCGGTATTGAATTTCGGCAACGGAAATGAATTGATAATTCCTTCCGGAAATTTGTGTGGGGTCGAGGTAGTACATTTTATTGAAAAAATGTCCCTGTTTAATGTCAACAAAGTCATTTGACGATCGATTAAGTATCGATTGTGCATATCAATTATCATATAAAAATCCTTCACGGTTGTTTTCGTTGTTTTTCAAAACAATTCGTGGTTACCTTACAATTTACAATGAAATAAATAAAGTCATAGAAAATTATATCGGTAGATTTAATTTCCTTTAATTATTTTTTATTGTTACTTGGAAGACAATGAAAAAGAGCTCGTGTTTTTCCACAGTCAAATCTATATCTTAACAGTAATAGCAATTAATAATTTAATAAGAAAATCTTGTAAGCTATCCATATCTCAAATGTGGGTTGATACACAAAAGGTTCAAAGGAAACTCAAAGTCTATCCCACAACTGTTTTATTAATTGTTGCAACTAGTTTCGGTCCTATAGGACCATCATCAGGCTGAAATAATTACGAAATAATAAAAAGAGGATCTTAAAATTACTATATCAAGTTAAAAATTCAATACATTTCCTTACAAATTGATAACAATAATGAACTGATAATACAGATAATATGGAAAGTTGCAATCAAATGTCAAACCATATTAAAATAATAAAATAATGAACATGAATCATGATATGAAATTCAAATTGTTCAAACAATATTTTGTACTTAAGAGACTATTTAAGAAGCATTCGACATGCCAGAGAACAAAATTTGAAAATCTTTTACTTAGACAAAACATGGATAAATGTTGGATATACAGTTTCCAAATCTTGGCAAGATGAAAACATTAAAAGCGGAAGGCAGGCATTCGTGGAAGGTTTGTCGTTAGGTTTGCAGCCACCATCTGGAAAAGGAAAAAGACTTATCATTGTCCATGTTGGAAGTTCTGAAGGTTTTTTTGATGGTGGATTATTAACTTTTATTTCAAAACGCACGGGGGATTATCACAAAGATATGAATGGGGATGTCTTCGAGGAAATTTGTTCAAATGTTGGATCTGATTCCAAAAGGTGCTGTTACTGTTATGGACAACGCAAGTTACCATTTACAGCTTTTGGAGTGGCTTATTTCGAAAAATATTAAGTTTCCAAAAGATCCACTAAGGAAAGAACTTTACAGAATTGCAAAAATAAACAAGAATAAATACAAAATGGCTTCTTCTCGTGGTATATCAGTTCTTCGACTTCCCCCTTATCATTGTGAACTTAATCCCATAGAATTAATATGGGCTCAGGTAAAGGGGGAAGTTGGAAAAAAATACTACTTTTAAAATAAACGATGTTGTGAAATTGTTTGAGAGTGCTGTAAGTCATGTTAGTAGACAATTGGACAAACTGTATCGAGCATGTTATCAAAGTAGAGGCAAATATGTGGAAAATTGATAATATTTGTGATGATTTAATCGACCCTATTATTGTTAATGTCAACAACGATTCTTCCTCTTCCGAGTCGGATATAGAATAAAATGTAAGTAATAAATGTATTCCAATAATTATTTCTTTTCATTTTTTATTATATTATAATTTAAAACGTATTTTTTTCCCAAAATATACACCACTGCATTGCGTTATTGGTTAGCTGCTAATCCTTTAACAATGAAGAAACCCCAAACTTTGCTACAACTGAAACAAATACGGGGTCGATCTACCTGGTTTTTAGATTTACGGAAGAAATGTAATTTAAAGTAAGAGATTTATCAAAAATTTCATGGTGCTCCCTGTAAAGGTTTTGCATACTTAATTAGGGTTTATTACTCCTCGTACTTTTTGTACAGACTATAGCATCGTCAGATTGACATATTGAAGTTACATTTTGTTTGTTTGTAGCTAGGTACCCGATGTTGATTAGATGAACTTTCACGTAGTAGTAGTAAGGGTTTGTACAATAAATTTCTTAAAAAAGTTGCTAAAAAACCAACAACAAAAGGAACTGATGAAAAAATGGATATGATAATGATGCTCATGTAGGAATTAAAAGATAAATCAAAACAAATAAAGATGATAGAGCAGTCAGAGAATGTTGTGAATAAATAAAGAAAATTAGGGAGGGAAATAAATTGTTACATGAAGAAAATAAACAAAGTAGAAAAATTATTGACGGAATGCAGTAGCGATAGCTAGTTTGAAATTGTGTACAAAATTCTATATGCACCAGCTGTTGATACAGCACAATTATTACCTAAAAACTCAAAGTTCAGGTACGAGAATGTTTAAGGATTTGTTCACGAAATGGATGGATATAAAGAAATGCAAAACTATTACATACTATGTAATTTTGGCTTACTTAAGAAAAAATCAAAAACTCTCAAATCGTCTACCCCATGGAGTATGTCATCTATGTTGAAAAGTATCGTTTTAGTAAAGAAAAATGTATACATAGCCACTATGTCCCAAAGGAAGAATGTTGGTTATAATGTTAAGAAATCAGTTTTCAGCAGTTTTTGAAATGAATAATACGCAACACGTCCGAAAACAGTTTTGTCTACATATTTATTTTCCGGACTTGTTACGTAAATTACTATTTAATGCTCGTAGTACGTTGCTCTTCATCGGGAAGTTACTCCTTTATGGTATGTAATAAACAATTTTAACGGATTGATTCCAAATAGTGTATAGGTTTAGACAGTGGAAATATGCCGAATTTTATCAATATTTGGTTTTAATAGCTATACAAACAATAAACAAGTCACTCCTAATACAGTGATGCTAGTAAGGTTTCATAAATATTCTCGATTTGTAAGCTGATACGCAATTATCGCCAAAAATGTTGCAGTCAAAAGTAGAGTCATGCGGAATACAAATTAACTTTTGATTTTTTAATGAATCCATGCTGTTACAACGATCTATGTTATAAGTTGCTTTAATCGAGTTTTGTCATTAATGTATACAACAGGAACACGATTGTTGAATCTAAAAAATTATGTATTTCAGTGGTATATGTCAAGAGTTTCGTTGATAAGGTTATACATTAGTGTTAACAAGAGAAACGTTATTTTTAGATAATACATGTTCTGTTAATTTTGAAATAATCGTTAATTTATTATATTATAACTTATTTAACTGATAAAAAGATATGCACTTTGAACTGATTCATGTAGGGTAATTTTCGTACAAAGTACAATACAAAATATTGCAAATTTGGTTTACTTTTTTAACGTGGCATAAAATCAATGTAATGTCTATAAAAATAGAGAAAAAACCACTAAAAAGCCGCTAATCAACCTCAAAAAACTAAAAATATAATAAATGAATACTTATTTACAATATAATAAAAAAATCTTTACATATATTCTTCGTCAAACGTTGGTCTATTTGATAGTTACATGAGGAGCTGCCCTAAAAACACATTTATCAGTATTGGAAATAGTTTTAACATCAGTAAAACCCTATTTAAGAAACATATTCTCTATGAGCAAATAAACTTACGTATAACAGGAAAAAATATTTATATACGAGGGTTGTCTGAAAAGTTTCGGACCTAACAAAGATACTAGACATTTTTTCTTCAAATTAATATTTATTTTTCTATATAGTCTCCTTGTAAGTCTATACACTTCTCCCAGCGATGCTTCCAACTCTTCAACCCGTCCAAATAGTACTCGGCGTCTTTCTCTGCAAAATAGTTGTTTTCGAAGGTGATGGCCTCCTCATTCGACGAAAATCTCTGTCCTCCGAGCGCAACTTTTAGAGAACAAAAGAAAGTCGCTTGGAGCTAGATCTGGTGAGTAAGGAGGGTGGTCAAGCAGTTCAAACCGTAATTCGTGGATTTTCGCTATGGCAACCGCTGAGGTGTGAGACGTCGCATTGTCTTGGTGAAACAAAATTCTGTTTTTCTGCAAATGTGGCTGTTTTCAGCAATTTCTGCCTTTAGCTTGTCAAGTAATGACGCGTAGTATGCTCCTGTAATGGTTTTTCCTTTTTGAAGATAATCGATTAAGATAACTCCATGACTATCCCAGAAAACAGTTGCTATCACTTTCCCAGCCGAAGAAACAACTTTTACTTTTTTTGGAGCCGATTTCCCCTTTGCAGTCCATTGTTTTGACTGTGTTTTTGTTTCTGGAGTATAATGTGGTATCCAAGTTTCATCTACAGTAATTAATCGGCGCCAAAACTCTGATTTATTGCGCCTAAACTGCGCCAACAGAGAGTTGGAAATGTTCATTCGAACACGTTTTTGGTCCAAAGTGAGCCAACTCGGCACACAACGCGCGGACAGCTTTCTCATGCCTAAATCTTGATTCAATATGTGACAAACACGTTCTTTGGACATGTTTATAGCCTCTGCTATCTCTCTAATTTTAATTCCATGGTTGTCTAGCACCATTTGGTGAACTTGAGCGATATTATCGTCAGTGGTTGCAGTTTTTGGATGTCCCGAACGTTCATCGTCATCCAAGCTGGTACGGCCACGTTTAAATTCAGCAGCCCAAAATTTCACGGTGGTAAATGATGGTGCAGAGTCCCCGTACACAGCGTCAAACTCGTCTTTGATTTGCGTAGGCGTATTGCCTTTCAAAAACAAATATTTAATGACAGCTCGATACTCGATTTTTTCCATTTTCATAAAAACACTTACATCGACTCACTCAAATCAGTGTCAAAAAACAACTGCGCGTCCAAAATGGCAGAAATTTTAGTGGGTACCTTTCAAAGCATGCGCAAACACAACCCTCGTATGTCCGCAGCCACCCCGTAGCCAGAGACATAATATCGAACCTTAGTAGATTGTATGAGACGTTCTTACTGGTTCGAGCTAAACAATCCAAAGGCATTTGCAAAATATGTCTCTAAAAAGAAGGCCAAGAGCTGCTGAATATGAACAGACAGGCTAATGGTAAAAGAGCTACTGAAGGGACAGTCACCATAATGGGCATATGAAAATAATTGGAATGACAGTGCGAACTGCAGATTCTGCCAGGATAAAGATGAATGAAACAACGGAGCAAGGATCAATAAGTTTTGTTTGCATTAACATCGAGCCAATGGACTTCATGGAAGTGTCGCCAACGACCCTGATATGAGCTTAATAATGGTAACCTAGGGGTGAGTCTTAATAAAACCTAACCTAACTTAACACAGGAAACTTAAAATAGTCGCAAATACACAGGGTTGCCTGTGTGTGCGTTTTTTAAATATATTTGTAGTCTTTTTAATATCGTTTTCTTGGTTGGTATTCTAAACATACCAAAATATGTTGCAAATAAAATAATTTTATATCTTTATTATTGGTTCTATAATTTAAAGAACCCCAAAAGACTTACAGTAATTTTATAAAAAGGCTAATTATTATTAAATCATTTTCTTATTAGTATTAGGAAACCGGTGAATTATTCATTTTAACAGTTTAAGGGCTCTGAGTAAATCTAAAATTGTCTTTCAATCCTTTGCAAGAACCCTGGCACGATCTCGCCCAACCCGATTAAAATTGTTTACTCTATATTTGTCAAACTACTTTTTCTTTTGTTTAAGCAGTAAGTTATCAAGTAATTTTTTTCCAAACTAAACACAAATTGAATAGCGGCACACATTCCTTTAGCCAGATGCTTTAGAAAATAAGACTGGAATTACTCATCTGCAGGGTCTCATCTAATAAATATCTTTTAAAATATTGAGACCGCAGCCACTGGAAGTTGTTTACGCCGCGAACTGCCGACCGGTGACCCAGAATCTTCTCGAACGCGAATACCTACACGAATACTCTGGGCCGGATATTTTCGAGTCGTTCCCGAACACACTAGAAGCAGTAGCGTAGTATAAATACGGTTGTGCGGAGATACAGTTTTAGTTTAAGTTCAGACGTTTAACAGATATATTATAAGTCTTTATATAAAGCAGAATATTGTAAATAAATGGTGTAATGCAAACTGAAGTTTCCTAACTCTAAGCAGTCTAAAAATAATTTACAACTTCACATGTCCTTTCATTGGACACTGCATTTTGAAGTAACACCTCAAAAAATGAGTAAATTCTAAAGAGAGAACTCTCGTTTCTGCGACAGCTCTAATGAAAAGGCAGAACTTAGTTCTACAAGCGACTGAAGTTCCCTGAAAGAATCGCTTTGGCTACCTATCAAATTAGGAATATATCCTCAAGACAGCTGTTTAGCTTTGCCAGATGTATCGACCTTCTATAGAGTTCAAATATATTAAGGCAGAAATAAAAAAAAATCATCTAGTTCAGATCTAGATCAAGTAAACTATATAAAATTGAAATAACTGAAATCAAATATGACAACTGCCTATTTGTCTAATTAAGTTTTTTTTAGGCTGCTGTTATACATATTTAAAGAAATCAAGTGGCAAAAATATATACCAAGTCAAAATTTCAACATAATGGGCGCGTTTTGAACACTATGATTAACTACAATGTTTCGGCCAGTCTACAAGATAACAATACTAATCAGGGTACCATAGATTCCTGGGTAAATATAAAATTTCCTGGTAAATATGTGACTACAATAAGTATTATTTATATAATGTAGTCACATAGTATTAAATACCTTTAATATATTTGATATATTAAATAAGTTATTAAAAATAATTGCGATATGCTCCATTTAAGAAATTTAATTTAATTCTATAAAAAATCGTTGCGTACACTAAATCTTCCACATAAATTTTGAACCGATTTACCAAAAATATTATCACTTTTAATATCACAAGAGCTTAAATTAATTCTGGAAATTTTTTGAGGGCACGAATATTTTGAAAATTATCCCGCAAGGCTTGCGTGGTATTTGGTAAGAAAATTTCACACCATAATTCATAATTTGGAAAATAATAATTAATCCAATCTGACGTCTGTCACAAAGCCTCATAATGGACTGGGAAAGTAGTGACGTAAGTGTCAAACCAAATGATTCCAAACAACTTTTTTTATGGTATGTTTTATAGGTGTTATTGACTATTTTATTGTATTTTCTTGATTTTTGGAAGTTAATTACTGTTTTTATCATTTATATGTTTTACGTACCACTAAAGAAGATAAAAGAACTATTTTCATAAAAACATTATAACATAACCTTCAAAGTTGTGCAAATTAAGAATACTTACTAAAATGCTTTAAAATCGAATTTGGAAAGAGTTTGCTTATATTTACTTAATTATGATACTTGCGTTATATTTTAAAGTATAATAATAACAAAATAATTCAAACAAAAGTTTGTTCTGGGGATTTATAATGTTGCCGTTTGGAATCATTTCGTGGACTTTCCCAGTTCAACAGCATAGAACACAAATTTTGACGTCACACTTTCCCAGTCCATTACTAGTTTAAACGTCTGCACCCTAGAGAAAAACATATTTTTATTTGTCTGTGGTCTGTACGTTGAGGTTTCAGCGTTCTATGTCGTTTTAGCTCTCAAAAAATTTTCGTGTAATAAAATATCGTAAGAGAGAAAATGTTGCCGGCATGAAAGATTGTTGCTTGGCAATTTAATTGCCAAAAAGTAACAAACTTGTGAAATAGTTAATATGAAACGTACCGTTGCTATGCAGTTTTGTCAGTTCAAAATAGTCTAGTGAAATAGTCATTTAAATATCATGGCACCACGAATAAATTTCCGGAAATTTTTTAAACTGCCATGGTAACGAGTCAAAATTAAGATATTTTATTGGTTAAAAAGTAGAGGTATGAAATTTTCTGTTAAATATCAAAAACTATTAGTCTAGTCGAGAAGTGAGTTTCCTGTGAAAAAGAGTTAAAATAAGTTTTAAAATATGGGTTTTGGATTATCGGATTCAGAATTAGGGGAATTTTTGAATTTATCTGCCTTAAAAAATTTCAATTGTTATTAACAAAAAACGAAAACGAAAAGACAAAGAGATGGTCTCAGTTTTTTTGGCAGAAACTATGAAACTATTAACGCAAAAACATATTCTAAAAGAGGAGAAATTTTCACAAAAAAGTCTTGATCACTAGAGTTGTAGTTCCATTATTTATAATTTTAATTTACCATATAAAGTAAAAAAATAATATAGTGAAAGTTCGCCAATATTAAACTGTTTACTTACATTGAGTTTTTATTTTATACATATAGTTAAGATGTAAATATAACACAAATATATAAAGTTATTGTAAAGCATGATATAGTTGTGCCCTGGAATTTTTATATCATTGAGAAGTTATACCTACTGATTTTAGAGGGAAATACATCCAGGATAATCCCTTAGATCTAATAACATCTAGGATTTAATATTGTTATGTCTTATTACTTCCTTACTTGGTCTAGCCTTAATTACTTATCAAAGAATAAAAATAGGAAATTCTACCAAAATATCAAAATACCAAAAATTAGGTAATTAGGTAACATGTATGTAAAGTAAAAATAAATATTTCTATGTTAATCTTTACAAAAGTGGTATTAGGTAAGAAGTATACTTAGCTTTTCGAAACTACCTAAATGTTTTAATGTAAAAATATGTTTTAGATACACTAAAACTGGTTGATGTACAATGCTGTAAGAGTAAACCACTGACTGGCTCTAATAAGTTATATTTTTCATTATATTTATTTTAATGTGTGCTGTATTTAATTTATTTTTTGACTTTATTATTTCCTTATCTTTATAAAAATACATTATTAAGGAAAGGTTTTTATTTTTCACATTTTGATATTTTTAAGATATGTTTTGAGAGGATTAATAAAATGTTTTGTTGGTTTGAGTACTATATTATATAAGTTCCAGTTATATTGTTAATGATTTCAAAAAATATAAGATGTCCAAATATTTATTTATTTCAAATAAAGTTAGTATTACTTATACTATGTGAAAAACCCACATGAAATAAATTCAATATTTCGGTTTTGTACATATTAATGGAAAATCCCGAATCACGTCAAATTTAAATTATAAATTGATATGCTTTATTCTCTATCCAAATATGTTATTGTTTTTAAATTTATTGCAAAAATTAACCTAAGAATGTTAGTTTGTTTAAAACGCCTCAGCAAATTGGTGTGTAATAATTGTAACTGCAATTCATAAAAATTGTTAGATTAACAAACTATATGAAGTATGAATTATCTCCAATAAATAGGTATTTTAAAATTTTACATTTTCGAAAAATAGCACAATATTACCATAACTTATATGTTTTCTAACTCATCAAAATATTTCTAGATTATTCTTATATCCCAAAGAGTTATTCTAAATTTTCTTATATTCTTATTCCAAAAATATTACGCACATATTTTCAGAATATTCAAAATACATTCCTAAAGCACTCCATAGACCTTTTTATAATGTTCTTTCAGCTTATTTTATACAAACTGAATAGAATGTAGAATTTAGTTCACTTTGAATGTCCATAGAGTATAAAAAGTAGTGATGCAAAGAGCGGAAAAGCACTTCACCCTAGAACTAATCATTGAGATTGGGGGATGCTAGGTTGAGTTCAAGGTAGCTCCCCCACTGTGTTAGAATTCAAATTCAATTACATTAAAAGTATAAAAGGCTAATCTTTATTATTATTTATAACGTCAAAAAATAAAATCGAATGATGTAAATATCGCTGCACTATAATTTTAGTATATTCAAAAAGTGAACATTATGAAACTAATTAAAGGCAAATTTGTACCATACAAAAAATGTTTATACTTTTTAATATAAAGCCGCAAATTAAATTAAATCCTGTGCGGTTGTATACAATTTTGGAGGATGTGTCAATGTGGGGGTGTTAGCTTGATTGACATCCTCAATTAGAATTTTCAGACGAAAAATCGAAGAGTTAAGTTTCCGTTGCACCACCTTGTATTATGATAATATATAATTTTTTATAGTAATTATATAATAATATTCCAACATTCCAGTTGATAATTATTCTAATTATTTTCTTGTGCTGTGTGGGTTGAATATAATTTTTTTAATATTACAACTTGTGCCTATAAAATATCACCCGAGTCATACAATTTATTCTTGCATAAGATTCATGATTTTACGATGCGTTCAAACTATAATGCCCTACATCGTAACTATCTACTTTCAAAATTTATACAAGCATATTCATGACAAATTTTTTAGGACTATAACCTCAAACTAAGTATTCTTGGTAATAACTTATAAATAAAATATTTTTCCAAAGAAATTGCATCAATAAAATCAATTATGCAATCTAAACTATTCAGACCGTATGAATATTCCGAGTATATGTTAGTAGATAAAACCTTCAACGATAATGGCATAAGTAATAATAATGGGTGTAAGTATCAACAAAGGCGAAAATAATATCTATATTTGTCATACCAAACTATTCGAAATATTCAAAATATTTTATAGAATTAAATATTTTGATCTAAATACAACACATCAGGTATCTAAAATAACGTTGGTTATCAGGATATTATTGACTATTTCACTAGACTATTTTTAACTGACAAAGCTGCATTTCATATGACACGGCACGTTTCATATGACAGATTCATTACTAAGGTGTCTGGTATTTCTATAGTTGTGAGTTTCACAAACGTCATTGAAGCGTCTTAATTTTGAAAAGAAATAATGTTTCGTTGATATTGTCTTGTTTTTCTCGTGAAACAGTCTTGTCAAATTCCATTCGAGAGAAAATTTTTTCCCGGCCAAATTTTCTTCTGGTTTTATTCAAGTTTGTTGCTTTTTTGGCAATTTTCGACTGACGTCTTGTGATTTTGTCAAAATTTCATTCGCGTAAATTGCCAAGCAACAAACTTTCATACCAGTCCAAAATTTTGCCGACAAAATGTTCTCTCTTATGATATTATATACGACAAAGTATTTATTTATTCATAAATATTATTATATTAAGAAGTCCAGCGGGCAACTTTTTGTATTCTTGGCTCACTTCAAGATGGCCTTTGCTGTTTCAGCTGATTTATTTACAACTGTTTTAGGTAAGTAAAGGAAACATTCTTCTGTGATGTGTTTTTTAGACCCCAAATGTTACGGTTTATTTTCCTATACTTTTTGAAAGCCAAAAGCTCATTATTAGTAATGGTGAACTGGCACCCTCGTAAAGACAAACTGGTGTCTGCTTTTAGAGGAAAAATATGGATGACACTAGACGAAGTCAATTTGTCACATAATTATTTTAAAGTATGTATTAGTTTTCATTAAAGTAGTAAGTGATTTTAGTTTTGGTTTGAATCCAACAATTATATTATTGTCCAAAATGTAAAGCAAATAAAGAAATTTTGAAGTAAGATTTAATGAACACTTAAGAGCATATAGATTACAACAACCAGATAAGTCGAACTATGCAAAACACGTTCTTGAACATCCACACTCACTCATACACCAAGGACATTCAAAGACTACACATTTGTGTTATAAAACAAAATTTAGATTTTCTTGAAGAACTTGAAATAAAAGACATCTAGCAGATCAACAGTTTAAAGTAGTTAATGAATAAATAAATCTTGGAAGTTCTCCACTATTATACTGTATTTAAAAATCAAGAGAGAGTAAATTCCCAGAATAAAAACTAATTCGGTATGCAAAACTATAGTACAGTACGTGCGGTAAAACTTCAATATTTGTAATGCATTCTAAATTGTTTTTGTTAATTTCAATACAAAATTTATTAAATTTCTTGAACTATCACATTATTTTATGATATTTCATTGTTACTACAGTAGGCCTAAGAGGATTAACGTGCGTCATAGGCGTAACCAGATTAGAAAGGGATAATTGTTATTTAACGACCTCCGAATGGCAACAGCTTCTAATGACAGATATTTTTACTTAAATAGTGCTTAAGTTTCTAGAAATGCAGTTATTTGATTTTCGATAAACGTGACAAATAGTAGTGACTAAAAATGGAAGCAGTTTGTGAGTATACGCCAGTGAAAAAATTAAAACTAGACCATTTATCGCTCAATGAAAAGAGTGCTGTAGTGAATGTTTACCACTATTTTTAACATCAAAATTCCTCAAACACTATTGACAGTGTAGTTGAAACAACATCTAAGGCAATGGGATATGGAAAATTTACAATATATAGAGTTCTAAAGGAGGAAAAATCAGGTGGAGTAACCTCACCAAAGCCGAAACCAGGTAGACAACAACTATTAAAAGTCAACGTGGACGAGTTTTTTAAAAATGTTATTCGTAAGCTTGTTCACTCATTTTTTATAAACAAGCAAATACCAACTTTAGATAAAGTTTTGCAAGCCATTACGAATGATGTTGATTTACCCACAATAAGCCGGGATAAACTATGGAAAACGTTACATGAGTTAAACTTTAAATTTGAAAAAATGGGCAGACACTCAATGCTAATTGATTCTGAAGAAATTGTATGTTGGAGAAGACAGTACCTCAGAAGAATACAACAAGTTAAAGCTCAACATAAAAACATTTATTATTTAGATGAAACATGGGTTAGGAAGAGTTTGGAAAGACAAAAATATAAAATCATCCCATCAAGCTTTTCTAGAAGGATATATACTAGTGGTTTTAAGGAACCTATAGGAAAAGGTAAAAGATTAATTATTTGTCATATAGGCAGTACAAACGGTTTTCTTGAGAATGGTTTACTCTTATTTGAATAAAAAAAACCGTTGATTATCACGAAGAAATGAATGGAGACGTGTTTGAGGAATATTTTGAACAGATGATTCAATTCATACCAAAAGGATTGGTTATTGTAATGGACAATGCAAGTTAC
Source organism: Ophraella communa (assembly GCA_035357415.1). NCBI lineage: Eukaryota > Metazoa > Arthropoda > Insecta > Coleoptera > Chrysomelidae > Ophraella > Ophraella communa. The sequence goes on from CM068987.1 coordinate 9,894,596, forward strand.
CACTCCAGATTACTTGAACCTTTACCAACCACTAAATGGAAAAAGGATGAAATTGCAAAATGGTTATCTTCTAAAAATTTAGCCTTTGACAATACAATGCTGAGGGCAGAATTGTTAACTATTGCTAAAAAACATAAGCAAAATTATAAAAAATATAATATTGAGGAGATAGCCAAAAAACGAGAAATTGAAATCCTTCGTTTACCACCCTAACATTGTGAGCTGAATCCGATAGAATTGATATGGGCTCAAGTTAAAGGTTGTTGCCAGAAATAACACTACTTTTAAATTATCAGATGTTAAAAATCTCTTCAATAAGGCAATATCTGAAGTAACAAGTGAAAATTGGCAAAAATGTATTAGACACGTTACAGAAATAGAAAAAAAAAAATGTGGGAGCTAGATAACATAATTGATATTACTATAGAGCCCATTGTAATTTCTCTAGAATCAGATGGTGAATCTTCTGACACAGAGTGCGAGAAACCATAACTTTAAAATTATTAATTTATGTACTTTGCACAGTTATACTGATCTTAGAGGGAAATACATCCAGGATAATCCCTTAAGGCTAATAACATCTAGGCTTTAATATTGTTATGTCTTATAACTTCCTTACTTGGTCTAGCCTTAACTACTTATCAATATTATCAATATCAGGTACTCAGCTGCCAACAAACAAAATGTAAGTTCAATATGTCAATTTTAGCAAAACCATTTAGTTGTTTACTGTTCTTATCAATTGGAACATTTACTGAAATGTGTTAATATCAGGTTCTAAATTGCTTATAACATATTTGTAGATAAATTTTGTCAAACTTGATATATTTGAATATTATTGTACTATAATAGATTTAAACTTGTTTTAAACATTGATAATAACTTGTTGTTTTTGAAACATAAGGTAGGTAGATCAATTTGTAAGATAGATACAATCTTGGAACAAAGAAGCAGATGCATTTATTTCTAGAATTTCTAAGGGAGGAGATATGGAAGATAATGTTTTCGGTCAGAAGCGGAAAAAAGTGCTATTCCTTTAAGGGAGGGTTGCATAAACGCTTGTCAAACCTCTGTTACTTAACAACGTGTTAACTTTATGTTGATTTTGATCTTATGAGTAAATAACAGTTCATGAAAATTACCGATTCCAAATAAAACAAGAGATTTTAATATTTACTAAATATATAATCTCAATTACTATTTTTAATACTGTTTTTTTAATTTCCTGTCTATTTATTCTATTGGTTTATATTTTTTTATTAATTTGAAACCATATTAATAAAAAATTAAGAGATTACCATCAATACAAGAGAGTCATTTGTTATTTATAGATTTTGGAAGTAAAAGTCCAGTAATTTATAAACATTAAGATTCGTTTGTTTATAATCAAATTAAATAAACTAATATCTAACAATTCGGTTTCAGGGAAATATTTTTTAAGCCGACAACACCGCACTGTCAACTTCATCTAAAAATCAATAAACTTGAAATGCCCGTGCACAGGCTTTCGTTGCACTTGTCAAAAGTTAACAGAATGTTAGCTAACATAGGTTTAACAAGCGTTTATGCCCTAAATATGAGATGGGTAACGAGGAAGTAGCTTCTAAGAAATATCATATTTTGTTGCACTTAAACCAATGCAGTTAAAGGATAAGCCAAGTTTAGTAGAATAAAGCTAAAGTAACAGGACTTTTTTTTTAATAAGCATCAAACTATACTAAATATTTATAAGTTAAACTTTTTTTTATTTACCAAGAAATAAAAAAAATCATATCTGCTTTTTAAATTTTTTTAATTAGATTTTAAAAAAATGAAATGGTTAATTAAGAACATATTGACGGAAATATACTGAGATTTAATATATTTCCTGTTAGTTGGAACTTTGTATTCTACAATTATTAATTCATTGAAATGAATATTTAGTAATGCAAGATAATTATAGATCTTCAAACCATACGAGGCTCATAATTTTTTATAAAATCTGAAAAACTAAATTAACATTCCCCTAATTTAACAGTAAATTTTTGTTTAAAATTCTAGAACGCTACACGTGGTTTTTGATTTCTTTTATTTTTTAAAATGCTTCCATCTCTTTCTGTTTTTGGCTAGGCCCTCTAGGTCTTATTTTTTTCTATGGCTATTTTTTTTAATGTTCCTTGATCTCTTTTTATAGGCTTGTGTTTGTATCCCCACCAGCCAAGTTGTCGCTTTGAATTGCAAAGATTGGCTCTACTTTTAGTTCTCTTTATGTTTCTCATTCTGTCATTACTAACCCAAATTTTGGTTTCATGTAATTCAATTGAATTGTATATTTTAAATTTTTGTTAAGAATAATAAAAAAGTCTTCGTTATAACGTAACTTCCAAATTTATTTAAAAAAATTAGGTTTTTAATAACGGTATCCGCTAAAATAAACAGTACCGAAGCAGAGAGTGCTGTAGAGTTGTTTATGTTATATGGATTTGTCATATTTGACTTAATTGTCATTAAATGAAATATTAATAGTACGCTGCAGTTAAATTTGATTTAAAAATACGGAAAAGGTCGTAATGATGGTCCAAGAGTTTACACGAAAAGTTTCTCATACGAAAGTATTCTCTAAAAAATATGAGCATGCGAATTTAAACCGGTATTCTTGAACACCACTAGAACAACTTGATTACGTACACGAATATCCTTCGTGTGACTAATCTGACAACACAAACAAGTTTTACTTTAAAGGTTGGTGTTGATGATGGTAATATCTTCGTTTTCTGAAATTTATGGTACTAACCCTTACTAGGTGAAAGTTCATCTTATTCAGAACAATAAACAACTAAAAGGTTGAATTAACTTCCACTATTTATTCTTTAAATACTTTAAAGTATTTAAAGAATAAATAGTGGAAGTTAATTCAACCTTTCAGTTGTTTATTGTTAAATTTGACAGCTTTTATTTGTAAGACGCCCATACAGTGACGATTGTTCTGTCTCGGTAAACATACCTTTAGTCGTAACCTTACTTTGTCGTCTCGACAATTATAAATCTTATAAACTGATTTTTGATTATAAAATCTATAGTTTAAGTTATTTGGTTGAGTTTCTAATTATGTTGACAACTGCAAAAAAAGTTAGAACAGGTAATATATCTCAAGAACAGAAAGAAATTCTTGTACAGTTTTTGGAAAGAAACTTCTTCTGCTTCTTCTTCGATATTCTCCAATATATTTATGGCCACTATTTGACCCAATTCGTATAATCCAGCCATATTTTTTGGTTGCTTATTCCCAGTAGAAAAAATTCGCATGAAAATATTCTTCTACGCGACTAAAAAAATCACATTCTATCGATCAAGAATATGCATTTGAAGTTCTCATACGAAAAACCAATAAATTCGCATACGCAAATCATTCTCATAAACTCGAGAATAGCACCCCAGGTGTCAATAAAATATCAACAAAAATTTAATAAAGCAGTAAAAGTGTGATGTTAGCTGTTATTGAAAAATTTCGTCGCACTGGTAGTGTATTTTGTCAACGTAAAGGTTCTTCAGGTCGTCGAAAAACAGTATGCACTAACGAAAAAGAAGGACGTGTTTTTAACCAAGTTGTGCAATCACCTCAAAGAAGTCTTGTAAGAACTGCATGTAAACTCAACATTAGTGAAACGTTTTTACGTCGCATATTCAAATCAATTGGTGGTTATCCATACCGTATTCAAGTTGGACAACGACTAAATGCTGCGGACAAACGTGCAAGAGAAATTTACTGTGGTCGCATGTTGAGTTTAATTTACGAAGATCCCGAATTTTTGAAAAACATGGTTTTCAGACGAGAGTCACGTTCATCTTAGCGGCTATATTAATCGACAAACAACCAGATTCCTTGGATTTGAACGTCCTGATGTCATTGTAGAGAAACCACTCCACAGTCTTCGAGTTACCGTTTGGTGCGCGGTATCTGGTAATGGAATGATTGGTCCTTATTTCGTTGAAGATGATAATCAGAATCCACTTACTGTCAACCAAGAACGTTATAGAGGGAAAATTATTATACCTTTTGTGAGAGATCTAAATAACTTTTGCCGTGCACGAAATCTACAGTTTCGCACACAATGGTTCCAACAAGATGGTGCAACGAGCCATACAGCTGTGCGCACCTTAGACTTACTCCGTCAGCATTTCGATAATAGAATAATTTCTCGGGGAACATACTTCGAATATCCTTTTCATTCACCTGATCTGACACCAGCTGACGCATACATTTGGAGCATAATGAAGGAAAAACTATTTCATACGGAAAATCCGCCGGTGAATATTGCCGAACTACGGGAAAGAATACAAAATATTCTTCATATTTCTTCAAAAGTGATTTCTAGACATTTAAATTTTTTTTGTTTAAATTTGGATATATGTTGATTTCGAAACATTAGAATTTCAGCAAATATTTTGAGCAAATAAACTTATAATTATGTACTTAATATGAAGGAATATAAAATGCATTTCCCATCAAACAGTAATAGTATGGGCGCCAAAAAATAGAAGCCACTCTCCTATTTTTCAATTATTTTACTGCACCGCATTTGAAGAGCAGAAGTTTCAGATAATATGTTAAGTGCATATTTATCTTTCTCGTCATAGACAAAAATCATTCTGTCATTTGTTTCCTTGATCATAATAACACCCTAATCAAACAACTATTATACCTACCTATTATATAAGGAAGGCACAATTGGCGCCCAACTTGGGGAAAACGGCAGAATATTTGATAGACTTTATAAATACTCGTGAAAAAAAAAACAGGTGAAGGGCTTACAAAAGAAATCGTGGTAAACTTGGTTGCCGATGGCTTGGATATTAAGAATGTAAAAACCAGTCTTATGATAATGGGTGGAACATTCAAACCGGATCCTCGTTCTTCGCCTCCTCGTTCCTCTAAGGAAAGAAAATATTGCTTATTGTTTAAAAACTGTAACCACAATATATTAACAAAACTATTAAAAAATAGTAGTTAAAACATCTACGCAAGTAGGTGGCGCTGTCTTGTATATTGCCTCAGTCGAAATAGTAGGTACCTACATACGGCTTTGGTGTTAACTAGCAGATGATTTATAAATTTTGGTATATTTGGTATAGTTTCTTCTAAAGTGCACGTAAGTTTTGCCTATAAAAAAGAGGTTTTGTAATACTTACGGTTGGCTGTTAAGATCAAAGGGTTGGAGATCTGCAGATGCACTCAGCTTTCGCCTGTTTCTGCTCCAAGCTTGCCTCTGTTTCTTCAATCTTTTTTCTGAATTCTTGGAGCTCAAATGTTTCTTCAAAAACCGTTGCCACTGCGTTAAACCCTCTCCTTCTTCGCATTCTGAACAACTACTGGTAGAACCGACACTGCTCTTTCTACTGTTTAAAGTACTATCGCACCAAGAAGATTTCCTGCTTTCCGGAGTCGAAGGAGTTGTTATGCTCGATTTCCGCGACTCGAAACCGGACGATGAAGATTTCCGTTCTAAGATGCTGCTTTTTCTACTATCCGTAGGCGAAGAAATGCCAATTTCCAATGAGTGTCGTCTTGCTGGAATATTATCGAAACTAATTTGACTATTTTGTTGTTTCAACCAGCGTATAACGTGTTCGTTCTTGTCTTCTTCTAAGGAATCGAATGGAAAATCTAAATTTTCGTATATCTTGTCTTCTGTAGGTACATATCCGAGTTTTCTTCTTCTCGGTTTGAAATCTTCGTCCGTTTTGGGTTCTGTTCGATTATTTTTTTGAGTAATGTCTTCGTCTGCAATCTTTTCGATAGCAGAAACTATATCATCGTCTAGAGCATCTTTACTATACTTGCAATATTTCTTGAGTAACCTAAGAACTATCTCATCATTTTCTTTAGATAATTTATCAGTCTTTAGATCAGTCGGAGGATTTAATAAATTATTAATAAATATATTATCTTTGTTTAAGGACCTTAATTCGGGCATTGAGGGCCTACGAGGTTGTTCGACTATTTTATCTTCGGGGATTTGACTTAAGCTAATTTTGCGTTCGTTTGCAGTATTTTCACTCACTTTTATCACATTTTCACTAATTACGTTTTTGTTTTCTTGAAACATAAGTTCTTTATGTTTTTCCGTAAGTTCCGCGAAACCATTTTCTTGAAGAATAAGTTCTTTGTTCGCTACCTTGCGTAAGAAATCGGATATGGTGGCCCAATGGGCCTGTGTTAGGACCCCATGGAGTCGGATGGAAGAAAGTTGAAGTGGGATCCATCTATTGTCTCTGTAGCACCAGACTACCCCTCCATTTAAATTCACCATGCTTCAGAATATGCATTAATGCTGGTACCAAGCGGGCCAGCTATTCTCAACTCTATAAAGGAAATTTTGTAAAAATCATTTTGTTCATATTGAAATGTGTGACCGCAATGCCTTGGATATAATTTAACATAACAATTCTTTGTATAATTTCAAGTAATTTAAATAAGTATTGTGTTTTGCACTGATCTTAGTAAATTAAGGTAAGAAATATACTATTTATCATAAAAAATGGTACATCAGGAATTACTGAATTTATTTTATTGATATTCATCATAAAATGCCACCGGAATGAAAACGTGCCAATTTTAGGCAACTAAGTCAGTTTGAAAAAGGCCGTAGGTATTGTAGAACTACTTTAATTAATGGTTCCTAAAACATAAAGAATTCGGGGCCTCGTTTCAAATCAACAAGGATCGTAGCTGATTAATGATTTAGTGTAGCTGAAAAAGTGATTGCTATGTCACCTGTTCGAAGTATAAGGGCTTTTGGGTTACATTCTTACGACCCCCACTTGGTGCTTCCATTGGCCAGTGAGCATAGAACAGACAGACTGGAATGGTGCCACCAAAGAGCTAACTGGATTCAAGAATGACATTCGGATATCTCAGATCAATTTAGGTTCTGTCTTGGGATGCACGATGATCAACAACGAGTTAGAAGGATGCTTGGAGAAAGATGAAATTTGGTTTTTCTGTTGAACGATAAGTAGCAAGAACAGTAGGTGTTATGCTGTGGGGTGGAATTAGTGTATGTCGTGGGATTCCACTAGTCTTTATAAATGGATTTAAGTAGTAGAACCCGTAATTGTATCATCTTTTTGGAATGTTCCCAATTGTCATTTTCAACAAGGTAATACACGCCCGCATATAATTAGCCCGAGGAGTAACGATGGATTTTTTTTGAGGGTTTCGATATCAACCTTCTTCCATGACCTTCCACATCATAAATAGGAATTACAGCAATTATTACCTACTATAGTCTATATAGAAAGGACAAGGAGTAATAAATCATTTATTTAAGTAGATTTCATAGACGTACCGAAATATATTTTAAGAGGGTATACCGTAAGGTACATTTTGTATTGAACGAATGAGTTGCAGCTAGGCTAAAGAATATACGATTTAGGTTAGAGGTAACGGGATGTACTAATTTTAATTAAAAAGAAGTGATAGAGGTACATAAATTTTACTAAGTTTGATAAAGAAAGGCAACACAGTTTATTCATAATAGAAAACAAACCAATCTGTAATAATAATTATTTTATATATTTTTGTTCTTTTTGTAAAAAGATTAATTCAAACTATGAATATTGTCACAAATAAATTACAATGAAATATATTTTTAAACAATTAATTAAGTCAAGATAGCAAGATATCGTTACAATTTTTATTAAATTCAAAGAAGCAAAATGAATATTTTTTATTTGTATTACTCCTATATGTAGTGTTTGGGGAATTTTTCTCCGAAATTTTAAATGGCAAGTGGCCTACTGTAATCGGCTTAATACGATTACACCTATTTACAGATTATTCCATTATTGAGAGGGATTTTCCAAACAACCCAGTTTTCTTAGAAACATTATCGGGAATATTATTTAAAAAAAAAATAGGTACATTAAATCAGTACTTAGTATTGGTTCTTTGAGTAAAGTTGTATGAAGTTGTATGGTTTTCATAATATTGTAAATAGTTGGAATATATTTAAAATATTTGTTGAATGTTAAAAACTCTGTTATTGAATTGTTATATATCATTGAAAAACAAGGATCCAAGTGCAAGTGTTGATGATATTGTGGAATTAACGGCTGCTATGTTTTGTGTTACTAAATCAACAATTTATAGATTACTAAAAGAAAGCAAGAATGGAACTCTTCAACCCCCTAAAACTCCTTCAGGCCGAAAACCAATTAAGATCGATGAGTCATTAAAACAAAGACTAAGGCGTAAAGTCCATGGATTTTACTTACGAAGGGAAATTCCAACACTTGACAAAATTATGACATCAGTGCAAGGAGATACGGACTATACAAAATTCTCCAGAATGACATGATGCAAACTTTTGAAAGATGTGGGTTTCAGATATACAAAACAAAATAGAAAATTCTTGATAGATAAACCGGAAATAGTTGTTTGGAGAAGAGACTATTTAAGAAGCATTCGACATGCCAGAGAACAAAATTTGAAAATCTTGGCAAGATGAAAACATTAAAAGCGGAAGGCAGGCATTCGTGGAAGGTTTGTCGTTAGGTTTGCAGCCACCATCTGGAAAAGGAAAAAGACTTATCATTGTCCATGTTGGAAGTTCTGAAGGTTTTGTTGATGGTGGATTATTAACTTTTATTTCAAAACGCACGGGGGACTATCACGAAGATATGAATGGGGATGTCTTCGAGGAATGGTTTGTTCAAATGTTGGATCTGATTCCAAAAGGGGCTGTTATTGTTATGGACAACGCAAGTTACCATTCACGGTTACGAGAAGCATTGCCCACAAGTCGTTGGCGTAAAGCAGAGCTATCGGAGTGGCTTATTTCGAAAAATATTAAGTTTCCAAAAGATCCACTAAGGAAAGAACTTTACAGAATTGCAAAAATGAATCAGTTCTTCGACTTCCCCCTATCATTGTGAACTTAATCCCATAGAATTAATATGGGCTCAGGTAAAGGGGGAAGTTGGAAAAAAATACTACTTTTAAAATAAACTATGTTGTGATATTGTTTGAGAGTGCTGTAAGTCATGTTAGAAAGGAAAATTGGACAAACTGTATCGAGCATGTTATCAAAGTAGGGGCAAATATGTGGAAAATTGACATTTGTGATGATTTAATCGACCCTATTATTATTAATGTCAACAACGATTCTTCCTCTTCCGAGTCGGATATAGAATAAAATGTAAGTAATAAATGTATTCCAATAATTATTTCTTTTTATTTTTTATTATATTATAATTTAAAACGTATTTTTTCCCAAAATACACACCACTGCATTGCGTTATTGCTTATCTGCTAATCCTTTAACAATGAAGAAACCCTAAACTTTGCTACAACTGAAACAAATACGGGGTCGATCTACCTGGTTTTTAGATTTACGGAAGAAATGTAATTTAAAGTAAGAAATTTATCAAAATTTTCATGGTGCTCCCTGTAAAGGTTTTGCATACTTAATTAGGGTTTATTACTCCTCGTACTTTTTGTACATACTATAGCACTAAATCTCTGGGCTAGCAATCTTGCTTACCTGTAGCAATTTGCATAGAGAATTGGCCTGTTTATCATTTTGATAGCAAAATATCAATTAGTGTCTAAGTAATTACGAATTGTCTAAAACTGTCAGTAAATCATTAACAAATAATAAATTTTTAATACTAATTAATACCAAATGACAACATTTGCTGCCCAGTAGGAGCCACGACGACAAATGAAAAATATTGCTGAATTATGTACTACTATAAATCAAAAGATAATTTTTCTTTCACCTTTTAAGAGTGGTTTAACGTATGCCAGAAATTTTAAAGAATATGGCCACTGACAATAGTAGTAAAGTTGATAAATATTTACAATCAAAGTACGCTTTTTATTTTTATCGTTATGAATTCCATAAACGACGAATATACATTTTTAAGTCGTTTGCAACAGGAAACATGACAAAAAAAATTCCAATTTTAATGAATCATTGGAGCCATCAGAAATTATTCGCAAATGAATTTGTATACATACGGATCGGGAAAGTCTGAATGGTATACAGGGCATAAGAGTCAGTCATCTGGCTAGTAAATGCACAAAGACAGTAAACTGAATCTGCGACACAAACTGACACTATAAAAAACTTGCATACTATCACAAATTACCTACGCATCTACATTTTGGGGACAGACAGCCAACATTCACTTTCACAGACTAGAGACAATACAACACAAGACATTAAGACTAACCACTAAAGTTCCTTGGTTTATAAGTAAAGCAAACATTCGACGCGACCTCATGGTGGACTCAATAAGCCATCAAATCCGACTAAGAAACCAAGAGAAGATTACTGAATTCGCTAACCACAAAAACCCACTCTTGAGGAGGGCACTAAACTACAACCAAGACGAACATTCGAAGGTTAAGAGGCCCAGATTGGTTCTACGGATCCCACCTGCAGTCTAGTGAGATTCTTCTTGCACATTAAAATTCAAAATTTACCAAAATTCAGCTGTATAGCACATTATCAAAAACAGATTAAAAGTTTTCTTTTGAACTAACGCAATCAAAATTATTAATGATCACAAGAAAGAGAGAGAGCAAAGCTGTAAAATTTGTAGATTCCGCTATGCAATGAACTTCTCAGAAGAATTATACAAATATATCCAACCATCCAGTCACCATTAATCACTTTTCCCAGATGTCTAACTAATTTTTAGTTTCCTAACACTTCTTTTTTTGTTATTTTATTTTGGGTTAGTTCCGCCGATTATAGATTTGTTATTTAAGATTTAAAGTATTACAGCTCCATTTTCTTTATTTAATATTATTATTAACATAACTGTTTTTTATAGCCTGATGATGGAAGCTATGGTAGGCCGAAACTAATACCTGAGAATTTTTTCCTAAAAATAAAATTCTGTGACATTGACTTTTTCATTTGGATTTTTAAAATTATATTTGATCATAGAAATTAAAATGCTCTATGTATCATGGAATTATAAGTTGTCAATTTATGTGATAAAGAATGATTAAAAATAAATGGCATTTTTACATCCTTTTCTGTTGTTTTATTTGTATATTTAATAATTTAGTGAATTAATTAATTGAATTATATTCTTCAATTTCTAATGAGTTTTTTAACCCATTAAGGACCCTGGGGTCGTTAAGGACCCACTTCAGATTTTTATTGTCAAACCTAACTTCTATTGCAAACCGGGCGCTTGTTTCAGGGTTTTTGTGATTTTCTGGCTTCAGAGAAATTTTTGAAAATAGTAGTTTTTGCTTGTGCGTGCAATGACTTCATATCGGAACTGGTAAGTACCTTTTTTAGTCTTTTATTGCTTATTTTGGTAAATTAGTACAATTATAAAAGATGTCTCATAAGTAAGGTTATAAGAAATCAAACTTCGATTGCGTAATTGCCAAACTGCATGCTCTTTTTTTTTAGTGGGCCGTTAACGACCCCTTGGGCCTCAGAAGTTCTTGAATATTTTTATTGGTTATTTTTTTAGGAAGCGCCCACTCACAGCTGATGAGCTTTTAGAGCAGTTAGAGAATTTAGAGGCAGATAATGTTATTCCAGACGGAATTGTGATATTACCACCTAATGATGGTGATGAGAGTGCCGAAGAGACAGGAGACAGCAGAGTTCTTTTATGACAAATCCGACCCCCCAGAAGAAAGCGAAGAAGCCGCAGAAGTAATTCAGGAGACAATTCAACCCTCTACTTCTAAAAACTTACCTGCGAATCATAATATTGGAAACTTCATTTCTTCACAAACATTGCCAAAAATTGCAGATTTCAAATGGCAAGCACCCGGTGATTTCCAGAAAAATGAAACCAATACTGATTTTAAATTTTGTCAGCCCCTAACTGTTTCCAGGGAGAGTGATCCTTTAGATTTTTTTGAAATATTTTTGACCCCAGAAATTATTGAAAATTTAGTAAGATTCTCATGCTTGTATGCTGCGAAAAGAAATAAAGCAGGATTTCAGTTGGATGTTGGCGATATGTACACCTACATAGGAATTCTCCTTTTGAGTGGATACGCTCCATTACCACGAAGAAAAATGTATTGGGAAACAAACGAAGATGTTCATAATCCTCTGGTGGCCCAGTCTATGCGCAGAAATCGTTTTTTTGAAATATCTTCCAATTTACATGCAGCAGATAACGATAATTTGCCTCAAAACGATAAGTTTGCCAAAGTAAGGTATCTTATTGATGCACTAAATAATAACTTTTTGCGATATGCACCTGTTGAAAGCAACATATCCATTGATGAATCCATGATTCCTTACTATGGAAGGCATGGATGTAAACAATACATAAGAGGTAAACCTATCCGTTTTGGATATAAAGCATGGGTTGCAGCACTAAAGTACGGATACTGTGTACAGTTTCAAGTGTATCAAGGCAAAGATAAGAACATGGATATCGCCAAAGGTATGGGACTGGGAGAATCAGTAGTATTTCATTTTGCAGAAATACTGAAAAAACATTACGGTGATCAAAAATTCTCCCTTTATTTTGACAATTTTTTCACTTCTGCAAAACTTATCACATTGTTGGGTCAAAAAGGTATAGGAGCAACAGGTACCACTAGAGAAAACAGAACTGGCAAATGCAAACTAATTGAAACTGCAACAATGAAGAAGCTTGATAGAGGCTCCATGTGTTCTGCACTTGATAACCATAATAATGTGGTTGGTGTTCGCTGGAAGGATAACAATATTGTCACACTTATGTCTAATGAGTATGGGTTAGAACCAGTGGCCAAATGTAAAAGATATTCGGCAAAAGAAAGATCTAAAGTCAACATATCACAGCCTTACGTTGTAAATAGGTATAATACTTTCATGGGGGGAGTGGATCAGCTGGATAATCACGTCTCAAATTACCGAATTGCATTTAGAGGCAAAAAGTGGTACATTCCGCTAATTTTTTGGATGTTCGATGTATGTGTCACAAATGCATGGCTTTTAGCGCGTGAATATGGATACAGTGAGGACAATCTTACTTTCCGTCGTACAGTTACACAAGCACTCTTACTGAAATATGGAAAACGAAGCACATGTCCAGGACCGAAGAGGGCAAGCATTCAGTACCCAAAAATTGCAAGCGGACTCCGATGTGTGGTATGCAAAAATAAGACCAACAAGTCTTATGATGCTTGTGAAGTTCCGCTACATGATAAATGCTTTCAAACGTATCATAATCACATTGTACAATCACAGTGTACATTTATTGCACTCCTAAGTCCCAAGGGGTCGTTAACGACCCACCTCAAAACTCAAAAACCAAAAAGATAGGATTTTTTAATTATTTTTCTGAGTCATTTCTAACGTTCCTTGAACTGAAAAAGTTATCAGAATAACCGATTTTGGAAAAAAATAGTTCTGGGCCTTAATGGGTTAATAATTAGTCGATTTTTATCTACTTTAATAATGAAACTGAATAAAAAAAGTGGGGTAAAATTAAAAGCATCTAAATGATTTGGGCACACCAACAAACTATTTGTTTTTTCTCCATCAATAAAACCATCTAATGACAATAATTACACTTTTACGTAGATACTTGCGTCGAAACTACCTAATTTTCTTATCGATTACTGTTACTCTAGGATATTATTTCGCCATCAACTAGAACATGAGACGGTTAAACATGGAAATAAAATCTAAATTTAGATTTCCTTATAAGTAGTAGGATTCTGTTGAGATTGTCTAGAGTAACCAACGGTATTTCGTAATAATTCTTCGTTTGACGGATGCCAGTCAATAGATCGGCAATATGGTTAAGTGAATCAGACAAGTAGAACTGTTGGTATATTAAACACATTCTTTATTTTACGAGGATGGGCTGAAATATTAGAAAATCGATTAGCATTGTTTCACAAACTTTTAAATAACTTCAATGCTCCCGGATTTTACTTATAGTGTACTCGAGTATAAATGATGTCAAAGATTTTAAAAAAAACATTTGATAACAAGTTTCTTAACAAAAATTAAATTGGCAGAAAGTTTGCAGATTTACATTTTTATTTGTATAGCACTGTGATTGTATGAAGGAGAATTGTGTTTGCTCTTTGAATCTGGGCTTGACTTACCTTAACTTAGTATTTACAGCTCAAAAATATAACTAAATTAACTTCTTAGTGGTATTAAACATAAAAAGATTTCAGTGGCGCCAAGACTAATTTACAATAAGTCAGAGCTTTTTTATTCTATAGTATCTGGGTAAAATAAGAGTAACTTAGGTTCTTAAATATGCTCAATTTCATTAATTGAATATCTTGTTTTATCGTTGTTTGACCAATCGTTTCATTATTAATTAACTTTTGTTAGTACAAATTTGGCGCCCAACGTCAATTTAAATAAATTGATTGTACTAACCCTCACTTTTTGGAAGTCCATTTGCATCATTATTACTTCTTCTATTATTATAAGTCAGAATGAAGAGAATACTGAGGGATTAACTTGCCTTGTCTCTACTATAACCTATCAGTCCAAGGACAATCCATGTAAATGTTAAAAATACAATATTTAGCTAAAGTTTAATAGATGCTACTTTGATATTTGTACAAAAGAAAAAAATCCGTGTGATAACATAGCTTTTTGATCAGTGAAAACACCGAATATGCCAAGAATTAGAGCACATTTGCTTCTGGTAAATCAGCAATTATTGTATGATGGTTAACACCCTGAGAAACGCAGGAAAGGATGAGAAAGATATAAGCATAAAAATCAATTTATATTGGAGACAAAAGGCAAAAGTTCGAGTAGACCAGCTCAATTCAGATCCAAAAAGGAGTCAGTCAGGTTTGCGTGCTATCTCCATTGCTGTTCAATCTTTACTTAGAATAAATTTTCAGAAAGGCACTAGATGTTACATAAGGAATCAAGGTAAATGGGGAAACCATTAGCAACATCCTATATGTAGATGACACCATATGACTAGCGGATAGCCTACAAGTAAGTAAAGAATACGGACTGAACACAAAGAAGACCAAATATAATATGGTCATAAGTAAGTCGAAGAACCAATACACGATACTCTGGGCAGAAAACCAGATAATTCAAAGAGTGGCAATGTTTACATACTTGGGAGAAATTAATAAAAATATGGATTACTTCAGGGAAAGATTGAGGGCAAGAGAGGTCCAGGAACCAGGAAAAAGACGAATTTTCTGGCTTGCTAATTTGCGCAAGTGCTTTGGAGCAATATCAACCAAGCTGAATAAAGTTCGCAGTGTTTTGATGGTAGCCAACGTCCGGAACGGATAAGGCCCTTTAAAAAGAAGAAGATGATGATAATGGATTTAGCACCGATGATGCTGCACGCTCTGGACGACCAATTGAGACAACCATTCCGGAAAACATTGAATAAACCCTGAAAATCATCATTGCCAATCGCAAAATGTAACTCAAAATCTGAAGTTCACAAACATTTGGGTATAAAAAAGCTATTTTCTAAATGGGTGCCCAGAGCAAATAGAACAATGAATCGATGACTCAAAGCGTTGGTGGACATGTTGAACAGCAAAAAGTCGAAGTGTTTGCATCGGTAAATCTCAATGGATGAAACCTGAATCCACCATTTTAGTCCAAGGTCAAATCAGCAGCTTTTAATACGAACAAAGTGCTGTTTCATGTAGACAATGCATCGAGTCAATGGAAACGATGGCTAAAATTCATGAAGTAGGTTTCGATTTGCTGCTGCACTTATCTTATTTTCCAGATCTGGCCCCTAGAGACTACTGGCTCAACGCTCAACTTAAACTGTGGTTCACTGGAAAGATATTTCGATCCAATCTGGAGATTATTGTGGACACAGAATCGTATTTTGAAAGCAAAGCTAAATTGTTCTATAAAAATGATATAGAAAAATTATAGAGGCGTTGGACCAATGGGCCACTAAATTGATGAATAATATTGAGTTTTGATTGAAAATTTGTGTTTTTTTTGTCAGATCGGAGACTTATTGGCTGATTTTTCAGAAAAAAGCAAATTAAAGCCTATAGCCTTTATGATTTTACTTTTTCACATTGATCCTTAGTATAAAAATGTTAACAATATATTTCTTTGGTATTATGATTTTTAAAGTAATAAATATTATTATAGCAGTCATAGAAGAAAATGGGAAACAGGGTAAATAGGAAAAAGGACCAAGAAATAAAAGAAATATTAGGAAAAACAGGACACAAAGAAGACTAAATTTCTAGGAAATAGAGAGATATCAAAAGAGATAAAACCAATTGTCATAGAAACTATAGTAAGTAACTGACATTATGGAACGAATAGCGAGGCAAAAGTGAAGATAGAGAGTAGATAGCAAGACAACATGAAGAGAAATGGGAACATAGATCAACGTTCTGGAGACCACGCGAAACAAAAAGAAGCACAGGGAGACCAAGGAAAAGATGCACCGATGATATTGTGGCAGGAGCCGGTAGACAGTGGATTAGAGGAGGCCTATATGCAAAGTTGGATGAATAAAGGCTGAAGAAGAAGAAGAAGACTTTATAAGTTATGAAAAATCGAATTGGTGGACCAAAGCCAAACGTACAAAAATAATCGCTTATCCTGTGCAAAAGAAAATTTTTAAGACTTCTAAATTTGGAAACTTTAAGACGTAACGCTTCAAAAAATTCCAATGATGCCATGATTAAAATAAAATTTAAAAAAAAAATAAAACAAGACAAATTTGGTTTATCAACTCAATTTATCTCTTTTAAAATTTTTATTGTCGCCGGTGGTTTTGGTGATCGATTGTTTTCCTTACTCAGAAATGGATTTTACTATAGCTACATTAGATTGGGATTTTGTGAAAATATTTTTGGAATATGACCTCTGCGCGCAATTTCAATTAACCAACTCGCGTTTTGTACAAACGTTTTCTTTGTAAATATGAGTCATGCATGGTTTGATTAGCGATACATAATATTGTATGTAAATGTGATTACATGTACACACAACACAATGTATTTGTAATAGAGTTAGGACGACATATTTGGTCTAGGTTAAATTGTAGTCATAGCAACAAAATAATAAAAAATTTTTAGTGAACAATTATACAAAACTGCTCCACAAAAGATGAAGACGTTCATTCATTTTTATAAATGAAAAAGTCTTTACGTGCTTATTCAACTGTGTTTTTTGATTCATTGATGAAAAGTCAGTATAATATTATTTTTTATACATTATTACACAGTTAGAATGACAGAGTAAAATACATCCAGGATTATCCCTGATCCATATATTAACAGAAGCCATTGATTTAAAAAGTTTTACAATAATAAAGTATTCCTAAAGCAGAGAAGATTTTTAATTAGAATTGTGTCATTAACAATCTTATTATGTCACCAAAATAAAAGACTGAAATAGTATTGTAATTTCGTAAGTTGTTGCTGGAAAAACTTAAAATGGGATCAATACTGAGATACACGAAAGTAGCTTTTCCAGTATGAAATAGATAAACTCAAAATATAGACATTTACTTCCAAAAACCATGACAAACTTTGCAAGAACTCGCGAGGATGACAGTCTACAGACTGCAATATCTCCACTAGGTACAATAGGATTGATGACATCATAGCTTCATTCGCACTCAGACTTAAACCTCACTAGGTTGAGACACTACCAACGCAGAGGCTGTATCTAAGTTGGTAAGTATGAGTTGCCGTGAGTGTGGTCTAACCCAGTGGAAGGCAAGGGTCGTGAGTAATAAGAGAAGATAAAAATAATTTTGTTCATACAAAGTAAGTACAATACCAATTATATCAAGTTTTAATCAAAAAAATAATAAACATACGACAAACCTTCCACGAATGCCTGTATATCTGTATATCCAGCATTTATCCATGTTTCGTCTAAGTAAAAGATTTCCAAATTTTGTTCTCCGGCATGTCGAATGCTTCTTAAATAGTCTCTTCTCCAAAAAACTATTTCCGATTTATCTATCAAGAGAGATTTTCTATTATGTTTTGTATATCTGAAACCCACATCTTTCAAAAGTTTGCATCATGTCATTCTGGAGAATTTTGTATCTTCTTGCACTGGTGTCATAATTTGGTCAAGTGTTGGAATTTTCTTTCGTAAGTAAAATCCATGGACTTAACGCCTTAGTTTTTGTTTTAATGACCCATCGATCTCAACTGGTTTTTGGCCTGAAGGAGTTTTAGGAGGTTGAAGAGTTCCATTCTTGCTATCTTTTAGTAATCTATAAATTGTTGATTTAGCAACACACAACAAAGCAGCCGTTAATTCAACAATATCATCAAAACTTGCACTTGGATCCTTGTTTTTCAATGATATATAACAATTCAATATCAAACTTTTTTCATTTAAAGGTAATGGACCTGTTTTTGGTAGTTTAGATGGTCCTTGGCTTATCGACATTGTTTGGTACTTGCACAATTAACATTCAACAAATGTTTTAAATATATTCCAACTATTGACAATATTATGAAAACCATACAACTTCATACAACTTTACTCAAAGAACCAATACTAAGTACTGATTTAATGTACCTACCTTTCTTTTAAAATAATATTCCCGATAATGTTTCTAAGAAAACTGGGTTGTTTGGAAAATCCCTCTCAATAATCGAATAATCTGTAAATAGGTGTAATCGTATTAAGCCGATTTCAGTAGGCCACTTGCCATTTAAAATTTCTAAGAAAAATTCCCCAAACACTACATATAGGAGTAATACAAATAAAAAAATATTCATTTTGCTTCTTTGAATTTAATAAAAATTGTAACGATATCTTGCTATCTTGACTTTAATTAATTTTTTAAAAATATATTTCATTGTAATTTATTTGTGACAATATTCAAAGTTTGAATTAATCTTCTTAGAAAAAGAACAAAAATATATAAAATAATTATTGTTACAGATTGGTTTGTTTTCTATTATGAATAAACTGTGTTGCCTTTCTTTATCAAACTTACTAAAATTTATGTACCTCTATCACTTTTTTTATTAAAATTAGTACATCCCGTTACCTCTGACCTAAATCGTATATTCTTTAGCATAGCTGCAACTCATTCGTTCAATACAAAATGTACCTTACGGTATACCCTCTTAAAATATATTTTGTTACGTCTATGAAATATACTTAAATGAATGATTCCTTGTCCTTTCTATATAGACTATAAATGATTGAACCTATTTGTTAAAAGTTAAAATGTCCTCAACATTTTTACCAGCTATCCAAAAAGTTCTTAGCATGTTCCATTCTATCGAATAGGAGCTAGAGAAGGCCGGTATAGGATGAAAGTTTAAATCCCTTGCATTATTCTTGGCCCAAAAGAGGCTAAGAGAACTGGGGTAGAAATATTTGAGGTCAGACCTAAAGTGCAAGTTAACACAAGCTGGCCGAAGTATTTTGGTAAGAAACCGCCTTGGCTGTGTGCGTGAAAGCACGAGTAGATAGATACCTACGAGGTCCAGCCATATAAATGAACTCAGACACCAAGGCAGCACTGAAGGCAATGGGAAGGTAAGACTTCACCTCAAAGGCAGTAGTAGTAGAACTGTCATTAACTTTTGAAAGATCTGGCTAAAACCAACAAAGTGTATTCCAGTAAACAGACGATTTACTGGCAATAAAGAGGCTAACAAGTGGACACAAAGGAGCTGAAAATCTACTAGCCCTAGAACCAACGGCTTGTTATCTCGCATGAAAAGATGTTCATTAGTATGTGGAAAAAGAACATCGTGTACTATGGGAAAGGACAGAGAGAATAAAGTGGGCGCCTTGTGGAGCACGAGTATAAGAGTCTCTGCACCTGAATGAAGATAATTACAAAAGTTGGTTAGTTTAATTACTGACCACTGGTAATTTAAAAGAATAAAAGGATAAGATGGAGAGTTTCAAGACATTTATGCATCGTTGTCGATATCTCACGGTTCGGTAGAAAAGTGGCATTTAATGGAGGAGATTTCCATTTCTGCTCCATCATTGACCACTATTCATCCAGGTGTAAAATTCTGGATATATTCTCTTCTAGTTCTCTTCATCTGTTTCTGTTCAGAACTGTATTCATGCCAAACCTGCGTGTCTTTCCAGATCGTCTATCCAACTCATCTGTGGTCTTCTTTTTTGCCTTTACCGTTACGAACTGCCAGCTTTGTATACGATTAATCCAACGATCATCTTAGCGTGTCTCATAAAGTCCGGTCCATCTCCATTTCAATATTGCTGTTCGTGATCTTATACTAGAATTTCTTTCGATCTCCTAAAGTAACACCAACCATTCTCCTTCCCTTGTTTCGTTGTGTTTTTGGTAGTTTGTCTATGTTTGCTTTTGTGAAGGTCCATGTTTGTGCTGTGTAAGTTATGACTGTTATACAGGGTGTTTCTTAAGTAATCTAAAATATTATATGGGGCGCTTCGTTACTCAATTTTAAGACGAAAAGTTCATATAAACATGTGTGATAGGTGTTGTCGTTTATGAGATACAGGGTGTTGAATTTATTGTAATAAGTCAGTTCTGATTGTACGTGAAATTAACTTTTCCCGGTGACGCTACTGGTTTTTAGAAGTAATACGCAAAAACATGCTTATTCTAAGTGGCCTTTGAAATAATGTTGACAAGTGTCAAATTTGAAAACCAACGCAAAAATCGTACATTTTTATTTGATTGACTCTGTGTTTAGTTAATAACTATGCCAGTGTTTACTAATGTTGAAATGGCTAATATGCATTTTTTGTACGGATTAGCGAATGGTAATGCCTTAGAAGCTAGACGTACGTATGCCCAGCGTTATCCAAATAATCGTTTACCATGTTCAGATACGTTTACTAAGTTACATATTCGTTTACAAGAAACTGGAACTTACTTTTGCTAAATCGAAGAATATTATTGGACGACCCAGAACTGTGAGAAATCCCCAATTGGAAAACCAGATTCTTCAAATTATTGACCAACATCCAGAAACGAGTACAAGAAAAGTTGCAGATGAAGTAAATGTTAGTAACAAAACTGTTTGGAATATTCTAAAAGATAATTTATTGTATCCATATCACGTTCAACGTGTTCAACATTTGTTACCTACTGACTATTCATTACGCATGTCAATGGATTTTACGTGAAATCGCGAACAATCCGAATTTTGTGGCCAATATTCTATTTACGGATGAAGCCAACTTTTCTAGACATGGGATTATGAATTTTCATAATGACCACATATGGGCAGATGTAAATCCACATACCATAAGTGTAAAACGATTTCAACAAACATTTTCGGTCAATGTTTGGCTTGGCATCATCGATGATTATTTAATTGGACCATTTTTCCTTCCTGTACGGTTAACCGGTGAGACATACCAACATTTTCTAGAAAATGAACTTCCACTTCTTTTGGAAGATGTACCTATTATTATTAGAAGGCGCATGTGGTTCATGCATGACGGAGCTCCTCCACATTTTTCAGTGATTGTACGCGAGTTTTTAAATAATGTTTTTCCAGGCCATTGGATCGGACGAGGATCTCCACACCCGTGGCCCCCTAGATCACCTGGACACAATCCTCTGGATTTTTGTGTGTGGGGATATTTGAAATCGCTTGTTTACACAACACTGATATTAAACGTACAAGATCTTCAAAATCGTATCATAGACGGCTGTAATGTTATTCGTAACAATCCTGGTATCTTCGAACGTATTCGACAATCCATTAGACATCGAGCGGATTCTTGCATTTTAGCTGGAGGTGGACATTTTGAACATTTGCTCTGAAATGTATTATTTTTTCTTTATGTTTAACACATAATGCTTGTAATAAAATAATAAAAAAATATAAATCAGTAGCGTCACCAAGAAAACTTAATTTCACGTACAACACCCTGTATCTCATAAACGACAACACCTATCATACATGTTTATATGAACTTTTCGTCTTAAAATTGAGTAACGAAGCGCCCCATATAATATTTTAGATTACTTAAGAAACACCCTGTATATTCTAGTTCTGAATTTCATGGAAATCTTATTTTTTATTGACGACGTCATATTTATGCAAACCTTAGATGATTTAAATTTTTGCTGAGGTAAAGAATTTCGAGGATATTGTATCACCTTTTCGTGCTCCTCTGGATACTTTAATATGTTTTGTGATCAGATGGGAGCCTATTTGGATCGTGGCACCTCGGGTGCAAATACAACTCCAAGATCTTTGGAGAGAAATATATCAATCCTACTTTAATCATCTTATCAAAAGCAGAAAACCATTGCCAGTTTGGCCCTCCTGAAGACATATCAGTTATTAAACTTTTTAATTTTTAAATTACATAAGATATAAAACTTCTTGAGGAAGTTGCGAGGAGCGTTTATTCAATTAAATTGATCTGTATCTATAAACAAAAAAAATATGAATATTTCAATCCGTCCTTGACAGTACAACTTTACAGCTGTTAACGAACAAGTACTAACCAACGCCTTCTTAAGACAATACTTCACCGTATTGAATATCAATGAGTTTATTGACAATAATTTTCTCTAACGATCTATTAAACAAAAGGCATGAGACATGATGTCGTAGTTATTGAATGTATGCACAAACAAATGCATGAACAATCGACACATGGGACCAACTGCCTCTAGAGAACATCGGACAATGACTTCTCGTTGTTCTGAAATGATCAAAGTCAAAAAGTGACATTCACTAGAAATAATACTCTAAAATAATAAAGAAATGGAAACACAATAACTCTGTGGTTGACATTTTATTATAAATTAATTTTTGGCCGTCAATAAGTATATTAAGCAGATTATAGGTTTGAGAAAATAAGAGCAATAAAATTATTTATATTTGTAACATTATTTGCAGGTTGTGAAATTTCAGAATATGGAGTAGTGCAGCAAATTTAGGAGTAGATTATCCCATCTTTGTCTATAAAACAATTTCCAGAGAAATAAAAAAAAATGCTGATAAAACTACTTCCGCTCCTTAAGGGAAAAACATTTCAATTGGACAAACTAGAGGTGGTCTTATGACTACTGCAGCTCTATAGTGTTGCCAAGACAATTTGTGCTTATATTGCAGCAAATAAAAACAGATTATTGGTACAAACACCTGGCTGAAAAGGGTGTAAATAAGATAAGATAATAAGTTTAATAACTTTTGAATAATCCAAGTATACCATAAAAAGTGACTTCCTTGAATTATATAAGTCCAAATTTCAATGTGTTTTTTAAGAATTAATCATATAACAATATTAAAGGCTAGATATTATTACCCCCTACGGATTATCCTGGATAAAGAATAAACTATATCTTGCTGATTTGTACAATGTTGACGGTTCCATTTTTACTTATGTCTAATAATTTGACTCGTATATTCCTCAAAAACTTAAAATTTGACTTAAAGATAATGTTAGTTCTATTATTATATTATATAATTGTTTATATTTCAATATTATTCGTTATAAATTTTGTTAGATACCTTATTTTGTTAAGATTCATCCATTATGAGTAAAAATGAGTAATTTAACCCCAGAACAAGCAGCTCAAATCGTGGCTTTAGTTGAAGATGGACGATCTCAGCAATATGTTGCTGAAGTCATGGGAATCAAACAATCCAGCGTTTCTAGAGTCTTAAGAAGGTTTAGAAAAACTGGAAGTTATAATAGAAGACCAGTTCCAGGACGCCCCAGGTGTACTAATCCTGCAGATGACCGTTATTTAAGAATTCAGACTTTGCGAACTCGTCATGTTATAGCCAGGCAACTGCAAAATGTTCTCTTTGGTGTACGAAATGTTAGAATATCTGTCAATACGGTTAGAAACAGATTAAGGAATTTTGGAATCAGACCCAGAATCCCTGTTACTGCTCCATTGTTAACCAGAGCACACCGTGTAGCATGTTTAAGGTTCGCAAGAGAACATGTTAATTGGGATATTAACGATTGGGCTAATATTCTTTTTACGGATGAATCAAGATTTTCACATTTTGGATCCGATAGACGTATTCCAGTTTATAGACGCAAAGGTGAGTGATTTGCTCAGTGCAACATATAAGAGCAGCCAGAAATTATGGAGGTAGTTCGATTATGGTATGGGGAGGCATCTATTTTGAAGGCCACACGAAGTTAATTGTGTTTCGTAGGGGATCACTGTGTGTGATAAGAAGCCTTCCACGGATTTTGTTACTTTGTATTATTTGATTTTTCTAGAATAATTGTTATTTTCATTATTTATGCCAATTATTTTTTAATTTTTAATTTTAATTAAATAAAATACTTTGAAACATAATTCATTTCCAATCATTTCCCCAAAAAATGAAAACTTTATTCATAAATCACTTTTGTGATACTTTTTGTGACAAGTGTATTTTTGTCGATTCCTGCAGATTGAAGTAAAAAATTTCTTTTCTTAAATTTTGCTTCTTTCCTAAAAAGTAGTACTACTTCTTGTTTTAATATAGTTGTCTTAAAATTATTTTGTTATATTTTTGTTTTGTTTTGAGTTAACTAACAAAACCGTCGAAGGCATTGCTCCCTTTGAATTGTTAACATAGTAGGTTCTAGCATATTATTGGTCGAAATCAAATAAACAACAAGTCTCAAATTTAACTAAAAGTGTGAGAACTTTGAAATTAATAAATATTTTTAATTAATAAACACTTCGTAAATATCAATTGTAGATTTTATTCAAGACGTGTAATTTATTATTGTCGTTAAATGTAGGGATAGATTTTAAACAAAACCCATTGTCTAGAATTAATGAAATTCATGGATTTTATCATACACATTTCAAAGCTGAATGTATTAAAAAGGATACAGTCTCATCACTGAATTTGAATTGTTCAAGTGGTGTTTTCTCCATTCGCGTTCGCATTTCGTGCGCCGGATTGAAATTGGTACCTGTTAATTCTCATTTCGGGCATTTTAAATATTCTAATAATTTGATTGTTTTAAATTTTAAACTTTTTCTAGAATAAGGTTAGGATAATGCGGTATTTCTTCATATTTTGATTGGTTCCTTACCTGATCTCTTACCCAATCTCTAACGCTATATCGAGGACATATTTTAGGTTACCAAAAATTAAGGTATATTAGTATTAATATAATTAAAAAATATATGTAAGTGTCGTTCGCTACAACCTACAAAACCTGCTAACACATCATCAACATATCTATACCAAAATACAATATTGTTTTTATAACTAGAATTCAAGATTTTGTTTTCTAAATTTTCTTTAATACATCCAGGATAATCCCTTAGGGCTAATAACATCTAGACTTTAATATTGTTATGTCTTATTACTTCCATACTTGGTCTAGTGTTAACACTACCTAAGGTAGTCACCTTGAAATGTACAAAAAGTACGAGGAGTAATAAACCCTAATTAAGTATGCAAAACCTTTACAGGGAGCACCATAAAATTTTTGATAAATCTCTTACTTTAAATTACATTTCTTCCGTAAATCTAAAAACCAGGTAGATCGACCCAGTATTTGTTTCAGTTGTAGCAAAGTTTAGGGTTTCTTCATTGTTAAAGGATTAGCAGGTAAGCAATAACGCAATGCAGTGGTGTGTATTTTGGGAAAAAATACGTTTTATTATAATATAATAAAAAATGAAAAGAAATAATTATTGGAATACATTTATTACTTACATTTTATTCTATATCCGACTCGGAAGAGGAAGAATCGTTGTTAACATTAATAATAATAGGGTCGATTCAATCATCACAAATATTGTCAATTTTCCATATATTTGCCTCTACTTTGATAATATGCTCGATACAGTTTGTCCAATTTTCTTTACTAACATGACTTACAGCACTCTCAAACAATTTCACAACATCGTTTATTTTAAAAGTAGTATTTTTTTCTAACTGAATAAACTGTGTTGCCTTTCTTTATCAAACTTACTAAAATTGATGAACCTCTATCACTTTTTTTTATTAAAATTAGTACATCCCGTTACCTCTGACCTAAATCGTATATTCTTTAGCATAGCTGCAACTCATTCGTTCAATACAAAATGTACCTTACGGTATACCCTATTAAAATATATTTTGGGTACGTCTATGAAATCTACTTAAATGAATGATTTATTACTCCTTGTCCTTTCTATATAGACTATAACTTAAATATGTCAATCTGACGATGCTCGTTGTATTTTTTATTTTTCTTAAACGTGGAAGTTGAGTTCAAAAGAATAGCTGTTTCTTATTCTTACTATGACGATATTACTTTTGATATATTTTTTATACGATGTTTTGACTGATTCATCAATAATTATTGCACTTTCTCCCGCTTACACTTTCATAGCTTGATTATTTTTCAATTCGTCTATCTCTTAATTTCATACCAAATTATCGAATATATTAAAAGAAATTGTAAATGATGTTCTAGAAGTCACATTTACAACATTTCTAACGACAAAGGGATTTCATGAAAAAATTAAACAAAACAAACGAATAGGCAAAACAAAATAAAAAAAATCTAATCGATGTCACCGATTTCCGGTTTCGGACCAGCAATCGATGTCATTTGTACAATGCAGGAAGTTTCAGTGGCATATGGGTGAACAACCTTGTAGAATTTGTTGCATATATCAATATTTGTAATATTACTTGCTGCGCACACCTTGTTTTTCGGTCGTGATTGTGAATGAAAACATTTGCGCTTTTGTGTGGGATTTCCGTTGTTTTATTCATGATTTTATGATTCACTTAATGTAATGTGCAAACCTTTCAAATTATATAATAATAATAATAAAATTTAAAATAGGTCACAACATACTTGTCGCTATTGAGATTTACCCGTTTTTGTGTATTAAATAGTTACGCAATCTACTTGACATTGACCCTAATAATAGATTGTAGGCTTTCAAAGGAACTATTAGAGCAGCAATACAGATAACCGATTCCTGAAAATGATCAGGAAACAACTAATATAATCCTTTTTACAAAGGAAGAGTAAACATTCATTTTTAACGGCTACTTTATAGTCGTATTTTAGGCATTCATTATTGAGACTCCATTGGCTTAGAAAAAAATGGCACTAATTAATCCAAAAACCAGGAAATTTGTGAAGAAAGTTGGATTGAGATGGGATGATGTCCTTGTATTTGCGCTTTAAAAAGTGTATTCTCCCATGTGCATTTTATTTAACATTTCCTTAGGATTTTAAGCTGTGGAATAAAATATAACAGAAATAGTTGGTTATAAAACATGAAGGCTTCACTAGCTTAAAGAAAATAAAGAATGCTCGTGTATGCTTTAAGCATTTTATTTCAAGACTGGGTATCTTCAATTAATTTGGGATATTAATACAATGAATTCAACTCCTCAAAATCTTATACAAAGTGAGTTTTATGTATGGAACGCATCAAGCGTTAGGTTGGAAGCTGGACGAGTCAGATTCATTTATAATAATTTTAAAATATTGCTTAACTGGTTACTAAAAATCCTGGAAATGCCAGATCACAGACTACCTAAAAATGTTTCAAACAACAGCTGAACTTGTCTAACATTGACATTAGATAGATAGATGTTTAAGAGGTGGGCAGAAGCCTATTCCACTGCGACTTTTTCAGATCTATTGTGGTCCTCGAAAAACTAGATTACATCCCCCAGTCCGACTCTCTTAACGAGGTCTATAAGCTTTGAGACTGTAACCTTCATGTAGTCCCTTGCCAATGGATATTCTTCTCCTAAAGTCAGGAACCGCATATTTACCAGACCGTCGCACTGACATAAGATGTGCTCTGGTGTTTCCTCTTCTAGGTGACGGAATCTGCACAGATCTGTCTCTGTAAACCCCATCAGCTTAAGATGCCTGTTTAGCTTACAGTGACCCGTCAGTAGACTTACTACAGTTTTGACCGTTTTCCTGTCTTTACTCAATAAGTCTGACGTAAACTTTTGCGAATGTTCCATTATGAACTGTTTCGCTTGCCTTTGTCCTGGTGAATTCCACCACCATTCCCGTGATTTTTGTGTCACCCATGTTTTCATGGCCGTTTTTATTATATTTTTTGCAATGCCGCAGAAAGGTTCCGGTCCAATAAAAGGCATTGATGAGCCGAGTCTAACCATTTCATCTGCCTTTTCATTGCCTTTTTGACCCCTATGACCCAGAGTATTCAGAGCATGCACACAGTCCCATACTAGCCTAGAATTGACCTCTACAGAATCTAGTGCCCTTATCACCGTCTGACTGTCTGTGAAGATGGCTATTGAACGGTACGTCCTATCCAGCCTTTTAATTTCTTCTACACAGTAGTGAATTGCCGTAATTTCTGCTTGAAAAATCGTGGCATTTTGGGATAGACTTACTGGGAATGTTATCCCTTGTTTCCTTCCGACTACGCCGGCTCCCACGCCATACGGCGACTTTGAGCCGTCCGTGTACCAGGTTGACTCCGCCTCTACGGGTACACCTTTTTCCCAGTCTTCCCTACCTGGTATAACTATTTTAAATTTATTGGCAAAGCTATATCTCGTGACTGTTGCGTCAATGGGTTGCCCCAAAATGTTATCCGCTTTTAGTTCCTCGATTGACATTAAGTATAACGGGGAGGACCTTCAACTGAGGGACCTATTAAATTTTTGCAATTCTGCTAACATTTGGGATACTTTAACAACATCAACACTAAAAGCATGTTTGACTAGCTGCATGTATCGAAGCTCTTTCTTGTCCCTATATGTTCATATATGCTGACCAAAGTCCCTCAAAATTTTATGTCTTAAATTACCGATTAAAGTGACTTGCATTATTGCACAGCTTAGAACGGCTAATTTTTTTAGGCTTAAATTTTCGTTAAAAGGTTCAAGTTATAGTACATTCATACTTATACCGTTCTGATTTCTTAAGGACAATAAACGACCCTTTTGTCCTCTATTGTCGGCCGGCGTTTTAGCCAGGTGTTACCTGCTATAAAATTTGAACGAAACAGGGTGGAATTTACTTTTTTTATAGGAAAAAATAGAAACACATTGATAATCACATATTTTATTACATACCTAGGGATACCTACTATAAATTATTTTTTAAACATTGTCGTTTAATACTTGTCGTTGATCATAGCGTCAAAAAGTCACGTGATGGCAATGTTTAAAAAAATAAATTATACCTACTTAGTCATTTAAAAAAATATATAAAAAAGCTTTTAAAAATACAATATAAAATGAAAAGTATCTAAAAATATTACAATAAAAATATTATTATTAGGACCTATTCAATTAAATCAGTATCACTATCACTATCATCCCCTAACTGTATAATTAACTATTTAAAGTCGGTGAACTGTTGTTACGATTGTTGCGATTTCAATTAATGCCAAATATGTTCTATAGGGTTAAAATGCAGTGATATGGTGGAAGCCTTAAAACTGAATGTCCCATGCTATTTGCAAACTCAACACAAACACATTTTTTCTCTATATTAAAATATTTTAATACTTCAAGTAATTGTTTTTTTGAATAATTTTCATGAAAATAAATATTATTGGCGTGCATAAATTCTTGAATAATTGTTTTGGTGTCGCTTGAACAAGGGTGTTTGTTTAATTGCCTACTATGATAGCTAGCGTTATCCATAACAATAACACTTTGAGGAGGAATATTGGGAATTAACTTATTTTTAAACCAGTCTTCAAATAAATGTGCAGTTGTGTCGTCATGGTAGTCAAGAGAAGAGTCTTTTATATTTTTTGCACTCAGTGATAAAGCATTTGGAACCCATCCGTCTTTTGATCCCGCATGTATAATTGTTATCCGCTTACCTCTGTTGGATGGTGCTTTTGTGTTACATTTACCACTTGAATCGTCCCAACCTTTTGATGGCGTGTCATGGGTATCGTACCACGTTTCGTCCAAATAAATGATCGACCTTCCTTGACTTCTATACATATCTATTTTCGTAAGATATTCTAATCTCCATTTCCGAAGTCGTTGCGATTCCATCAGCACTTGTTTTTTGTCTATCTTCTTAAATTTGAATCCTAGTTTTTTCACAGTCTTCCACAATGTTGTTCTGCCACACTGTATGCCACTTTCGTCCATTTCTAGTCTCTTCATTAAGGTGTCCAATGTTGGTGCATTTTGCTCTTCATACATTTTATAGATTTTTTGTCGAATTAGGTCTTTATCACTTACATCAAGTTTTGTGGCAGTACCAGAATCGCATCTTTTCTTTCTCTTGACTATCGGTTTTTTAACAATATCGCGTATGGTAGACTTTGGTATTTTCGTTAACCTGCACGTTTCTTCCAAACCTGCTTATATGGAAACAGTTTCTTAAAGTTGAATATACATTCTTTACAATTTCTTTAGCATTAACAGGAAGATGCTTTCTCTTGCTGCTTGCTGTACTACTTGCTTGCTGCATCGTCAGAATCACTCCACGTTCGCCACATTTTGGAAAATACTAAGCCATTTACTGTTCTAAGGGCTTATATATAGCCAAACATTCAGGTAGGTATAGGTACAATAAGGTACGTAGTAAGGTAATTAATGTATATTGTAAGGTAAGTAACCATATTATTCATATTATTTCCTTAAAAATTCAAATTGTAATACCTAGTGGGTACCTAGTACCCAAAATTATGTTTAGAAATACTACCTACATACCTGTTTGCACATTTGTGCATATTTTTATACAATTTATATCTATCTATCAATATTTCAATTGCTTCTCAATGTAAAAGTAAAAAGTCCACTCCGACCCTGTCTGCAGCTCGACGAAGTCTGCCGGCCGGTAGGAAGATTTATTGGAGGCAATACAATCGAAGTTCTTAAGTCAGAACGGTATAAGTATGAATGTACTTTATCTTATAGACCCGAATCAAATTTGTATGGCATGTAACATGCCATATTAGAATCACTTTGCCATATTGCGTTTGCTGAGGCGTTTTAAACAAACTAACATTGCTATGATAGTTTTTTAAAGAACAAATTTAAAAACAACATTTTTAGATAGAGAATGAAGAAACCTTTTACATTGCCTAGGCATTCCCAAACCAGTTCGAAGATGGTTTGGGAATGCCTAGGCAAACTAAATGAACTAGGCCAGAAGAACACTGTCACCCTTCTATGGGTCCCGGGACACATAGGAATAGAGGGGAATGAAACAGCAGATAAGCTGGCAAAAAAAGGAGCTGAAACCCCACATTTGGGACCAGAACCATCTTGTGGGATCAGCAGTAGAGTAATCTTAGGAAAACTAAGGGAGGAAATTGAGAAAGAAAAATCCGAGTACTGGAATCAGCTGGAAGGACTGAGGCAATCTAAGATACTACTGGGGAACTATGACCAGAAGAGATCTCTTAGCTGCCTCAACCTCAGTAAAAAAAAAGGCTCCGTATTTTAACGGGAATATTAACCGGGCATTGCCGGTTAAGAAGACACATGAAGAAACTAGGGTTAGCAGATGAAGCAAAGAGCAGATTCTGTGAGGAAGAGGATGAAACCTCAATACATATACTCTCAGAATGTCCTGCCTTGCAAAATTCTAGGGCTAGATACCTAGGAGCACATGAAATAGAGGAAGGGGATCTACCTGATTTGAAGCCCGACGATGTCCTAAACTTCCTCAGGAAAATAGGACTCGAAGAGCTGCTATAAATCTGAGAAAACATCAGAACATGGCAAGTAAGGGGGGACACAATAGATCCTATGGGTCGCAGTGTAATCATCACCCCTAACTCATTCATACATACATTCATACATGATAGTTTTTTAAAGAACAAATTTAAAAACAACATTTTTAGATAGAGAATGAAGAAACCTTTCAACTATATAGCACAAGTCCATACTTTCCATTTAAAAAAATTGGGGGTTGTAACTGTCACTCAAAGGGGGTTGAAGAGATCAAATTTTCACTTTAAAGAATCTACATTTATAATTTAAATTTGAGGCGTTTTGAAATATTCTATAAATATGTACAGTAACCGAAATAATGAATTTATTCCATTTGCCATTCCAGATTGTATATAAATTTGCATAAAATTCATTTATGCAAATTAGTATATAAATATATTTGTTCTTATTAGCCTTGCTTCATTTTCGACCACATATATAAATTAATGATTTTTTATGATATTCGAATACCTGATTAAAATATCGGATATTCGAATTTTTAGTAATTTTTAGAAAGTCTATGCACTTGATTAAATATATAAATAATTTGTTAGCCGTTTTAAAAACTACGAATTTTAACAGACTGACTTTTACTTTATAAATATAAAGGAAACCCGGATCGATAAATTTTATATAAAATTTAGTTTACAGTATTGACAATATATAATTAAATAAAAAAAGAAAAGTTGCATTTAAGCCGATAATCTGGGACATGCATGATGTGTTTTTAGCTCATGACCGTGTTAGGTGTGTTACAGCAAAAATCATTTGTTGTCAAATAAAGAATAGGTTTTTCCATTAATCAATGTAGGCTTGAAATGTCATTAAAATTTATACTTTTTAGCAGATTTAATAGAAACCATTTTTGTATTTTCTAAAGACTTTAAATCACCTTTTTGTATAATAAATCCACCTAAACGTTCTACTACAATTTCTGCAATTATGCTCAGTTGAAAAGTATTTTGATAAATTAATTTGGAATGGAAAACGGAATTCATATACAATACGTTGCATATAAATGTCTTCTTTAGCTGCTTCGGTAAGTACTCCGTTTCAGTAAATGTTAAGGCAACAGTTGTCTGCTTTTTTTAATCCCAGGATATTGGTTAGGTTAGGACTTCCCGAAAATAAAAATATATATTCTGTAAAGAAACATCTAGTATCAAATGAATTTCCCCAGTCAGCATCCACGAAGCCTTCTATCGGGAGAAAACACAAGCTCCCTTTTAAATAACGAAGAACTTTTTTTAGCATTGCATTATATCAAATTGAAACTCTTAAGTATATCTAAACATAGCCTTTTTGAGTCCTGGATCCAATTATTTTGTCGCCTACTATTCCAGCCCATACATTAAGTTTTTCTGGATACTGGGTGTGCTGTTCCCGCATCCAACTTTTATTTTTACTTGACCAGTACCTACTTACAATTAGAGCGATTTACATTTCCGTTCATAAAAAAAGTTGCCTCATCGCTAAACATAATATTATTTAATCAAATTGATTGTGTTAACCTTTACTTTTTGGAAGTTCATTTTACTAAGAACAATAAATAACTGAACAGTTAAACTAAACTTCCACTATTTATTCGAAAAACTCGCTTTAAAATTCAATTACAGCTGTTTCGGTAATAGCTAGCATCGTCAGATTGACATATTGAAATTACATTTTTTTTGTTTGTAACTAGATTCTTGATGTTGATAAGTAAAGGCTAGACCAAGTAAGGAAGTAAGAAGACATAACAATATTAAAGCCTAGATGTTATGAGCCCTAAGGGATTATCCTGGATGTACTTCCCTCCAAAATCAATATAACTGTGCAATGATATAGAAAAACCAGGAAAAAACTATATCATGCTGATCTTTACAATAACTTAATATATTTATGTTACAATAATGTCTTATCTATGTATAAAATGAAGACTCAATCAAAGTAAACAGTTTAATAGTGGAGAACTTCCAAGATTTATTTGTTCATTAACTACTTTAAACTGTTGATCTGCTAGATGTCTTTTAATTTCAAGTTCTTCTAAAAAATCTAAATTTTGTTTTTTATCACAAATGTGTAGTATATGAATGTCATTGGTTTGTATAAGTGAGTTTGGATGTTCCAGTAGGTGTTTTGCATAGTTCGACTTATCTGGTTGTAATCTATATGCTCTTAAGTGTTCATTAACTCTTACTTCAAAATTTCTTTGTGTTTGACCTATATATACTGCATTACATTTTGGGGAATTAATTCTGTAAACACCAGATTTTTTTAATTTTGGTAATTTTGTTTTCACATTTAACAATTTTGTTCCAATACTATTTTGTGTTTTAAATGATATTAATGCTGATGTTGCCAAAGATATTATTATTGAAATTGCATTGTAAATATTTTCACAATATGTAATACTTTTATAGCTTTTAGTTTCCTTAGTTTGTTTTGGAAATATTAGTTCTAGTGACACTTTTTGTTCTTTCTTATTAATTAATTTATTTATCAAATGTATTGGATAGCCATTAGATGTAGCTATTTGTTTTATAATCTCAATTTCTTTATTAAAATTATTTTTGTTCATTGGAATTGAAAATGCTCTATGTATCATGGAATTATAAGCTGCTAATTTATGTGATAGTGGATGATTTGAATTATATGGTATGGTTACATCTGTTTGTGTAAGTTTTCTGTATATTGAATAATTTAATGAATTATTAACTTTTTCAATTCTTAAATCTATAAAATTCCACCTTCGCTCAGCAGAGTATGAAAGGTATTTTAATAGGACAATGAGAGTCTTCGAAACTACTTTTATTAGGACCCTTACACGTTCAGTGATAATGTCATTATTTAAAATAATGACATTTCTAAGAAGTGTAAAAGTAAAGTTGTTACATGGCACCCTCGTATTAAAATATTTGAATCTCTAGCTCTTAGCATTCTATCGAACTGTTTACCCATTTGGAGTTTACAATATTTACACCTTTTAAACAAGGTACAGATAACATTTTTAAAAAGAATACTCTTAGTGACCCGTAATACGCCTGATTTTGCAATTAGATTAGAATGCGGTAGAGTCAAATACGCCTATAATGCCTTCAAAATGACGTTAAATTGGCTTGAAAAAATAGTTAATACGTCGGAAGACAGACTGCCTTAACTATGTATAATCAACAGCTGAAGTTAATAAACTCCACTAGTATAAAATACAACTGGACGGCTTAAGTAAGGGAAATGTTTAAATTTATCGAATGGCCGGCTAGATCCCCCGATTTGACTCCTCTCGATTACTTCTTATGGGGTTATTTAAAATCTAAAGTATATTTTTATAGACCAAACAATATTGCTGATTTAAAAGTTAGGATAACGGAAGAAATTAACAAAATAACCCCAGAGGTCATACAAAATGTACGAGAATTCCAATATCGCCTCGGTTATTGTCAAGAAGTGAATGGTGGTCATTTTGAACATTTAGTTTACGTGTCAAATATATTGAAAAACACATTCTAATCATTATGTGACATTATTATCTTCATTCTACGTAAAGTTTTGTGTTGGAGACATTATCAAAATTTTACATCTTAAAAATCAATTTTTTCAGTTATGATTGCACCAAGCTTAAAAACTTTATATTGCTGAACAGAGGACTAAAATCCCTTTCCAACGAGGTGCCACACGACCCCCTTTGTAATTTAAAATTTTCGAGGGGGTGCTTATAATTCCGAAGGGGTGCTGGAGGGGGATAATATTTTCATACTGTAAATTGTCAATTTAAGAATAAAAATCGACCTGTTTCAGGTTTTTTTCATATAGTACATAATAACGCTACAAATGAATTTATTCCATACATATGGACCGCACTGTAGTTACAGACAGTACGTTTTTGTTATTAGTGTTCTGTTTTACCATAGGAAAAAAAAGAATTTGCACATCATCTCTTCCAACACTATACAAAATCACGCAGATTTAAAAAAATTACGTAATGCAAAAAAAATGTTATTAAGAATTGTATAATACCACGGAATTAGGGAAATTATTCCTCGCCGCATATAATTCTCATAATAATTAATAATGAAGATAGAAGGACGTGAGTATAAAAACATGAATTATTATTTTTTTTGCAAAAGTATGAATAACAATAAACTTGTAACAATCAGAATTGCCTTGATTTTAAAAAACAATAAAAACTAATCGCATTTGTTTTTCCTAATTAAAAAACATTATTACTCTGTTGATGTATTAATTTATAAACATCTCTATTAAAAATTTTAATTTGAATTAACTAGTAGATGGAAAATTAGTTAAATTAAAAAGGTGTCAAAAATAGGTTCATCAAAATCTTCACGAAGCAAATTTATGGAGCGTTCGACTGTATATGGCTGGTTGCACCATATCTATTGAAACCACTGCTTACGAATTCTTAAGTTAAGCGCAGAACGAAAGGTCTATAAATATCTGACAAAAGGTGTCGCAGTATATTATGTCTGTACCGCTCTTGACTGACTGCTCTGGTCTTCAACAAAATAAGGAACAATTATCCTGTGACCTGATCTATCTACCTATTTAGCCTTTTTCGGTCCATCTTTGGACATAGGCCTACTCAAATCTTTCCATTCTTATCTGTCTGTCGCTACCTTCATCCATCTAGATCCCACGTGCTTCTTCATCTGCCCATCTGATTTGGGGCCTTCCTCTACTTCGTTTATATTCCCAGGGTCTTTAATTTATAAGGAATTTGGTCCATCTGTCTTCTTTTTGTCTTATATTGTGTCAGGTAAATCTCCATTTCAATTTTGCAACTTCTTGTCTAACATCCCTTTCTTTTGTTTTCTCTATTATCCACTCGTTCCTCTTTTTATCCACTAGTCTTATGTGCAGCATATTTTATGTCTTTCCATTGATCTTTGTGTTTTTATGATTTTGTACATGTTTGCTTTTGTAAATGCCCATGTTTGGGAACTATAAGTGAGTATGCATTGATTATATATTTTGGTCTTAAGATGTTGTGGATATCTTTTGTTTTTAAGTTTACCAAATGCCGCCCATGCCAGTCTAACTCTTCTTTTAATCTCTGCTGCTTGGTTTTCATTGCTAAATTTTATAATTTGACCCAGATATATATAATCATGAACTTATTGTTTTATTTCGTCTTGTCCGATTCTCATATTGATGTTCTCATCTGTATTTGTAATGATTTTGGTCTTACTGTAATTCATATTAAGGCATATCTTTCCAGCTTCTATGTACAGTTCTTCCATTTCAATTAATCCTTCTTT
The DNA here is from genome assembly GCA_035357415.1 of Ophraella communa. Lineage (NCBI taxonomy): Eukaryota > Metazoa > Arthropoda > Insecta > Coleoptera > Chrysomelidae > Ophraella > Ophraella communa. The sequence continues at coordinate 9,931,427 of CM068987.1, forward strand.
TTTATCGGTGATCAATGCGATGTTATATGTTATCAGCGTACCTTAGATGGTTTAAGCGTTGTCCACAAATTTTAATACCTTTTTCTTCCCATTCTATAGTCTATATAGAAAGGACAAGGAGTAATAAATCATTCATTTAAGTAGATTTCATAGACGTACCAAAATATATTTTAAGAGGGTATACCGTAAGGTACATTTTGTATTGAACGAATGAGTTGCAGCTATGCTAAAGAATATACTATTTAGGTCAGAGGTAACGGGATGTACTAATTTTAATAAAAAAAAGTGATAGAGGTACATAAATTTTTGTGAGTTTAATAAAGAAAGGCAACACAGTTTTTTCATTATAGAAAACAAACCAATCTGTAACAATAATTATTTTATATATTTTTGTTCTTTTTGTAAGAAGATTAATTCAAACTTAGAATATTGTCACAAATAAATTACAATGAAATATATTTTTAAAAAATTAATTAAAGTCAAGATAGCAAGATATCGTTACAAATTTTATTAAATTCAAAGAAGCAAAATGAATATTTTTTATTTGTATTACTCCTATATGTAGTGTTTGGGGAATTTTTCTCAGAAATTTTAAATAGCAAGTAATCGGCTTAATACGATTACACCTATTTACAGATTATTCGATTATTGAGAGGGATTTTCCAAACAAGTTTTCTTAGAAACATTATCGGGAATATTATTTTAAAAGAAAGTAGGTACATTAAATCAGTACTTAGTATTAGTTCTTTGAGTAAAGTTGAATGAAGTTGTATGGTTTTCATAATATTGTAAACAGTTGGAATATATTTAAAACATTTGTTGAATGTTAATTGTGCAAGTACCAAACAATGTCGATAAGCCAAGGACCATATAAACGACCAAAAACAGGTCTATTATCTTTAAATAAAAAAACTCTGATATTAAATTGTTATAAATCATTGAAAAACAAGGATCCAAGTGCAAGTGTTGATATTGTGCAATTAACGGCTGCTATGTTGTGTGTTGCTAAATCAACAATTTATAGATTACTAAAAGCAAGAATGGAACTCTTCAACCCCCTAAAACTCCTTCAGGCCAAAACCAATTGAGATCGATGAGTCATTAAAACAAAGACTAAGGCGTAAAGTCCATGGATTTTACTTACGAAAGGAAATTCCAACACTTGACAAAATTATGACATCAGTGCAAGAAGATACGGACTATACAAAATTTCCAGAATGACATTATGCAATCTTTTGAAAGATGTGGGTTTCAGATATACAAAACATAATAGAAAATCTCTCTTTATAGATAAACCGGAAATAGTTTTTTGGAAAAGAGACTATTTTAGAAGCATTCGACATGCCAGAGAACAAAATTTTAAAATCTTCTACTTAGACGAAACATGGATAAATGCTGGATATACAGTTTCCAAATCTTGGCAAGATAAAAACATTAAAAGCGGAAGGCAGGCATTCGTGGAAAGTTTGTCGTTAGGTTTGCAGCCACCATCTGGAAAAGGAAAAAGACTTATCATTGTCCACGTTGGAAGTTCTGAAGGTTTTGTTGATGGTGGATTATTAACTTTTATTTCAAAACGCACAGGGGACTATCACGAAGATATGAATGGGGATGTCTTCGAGGAATGGTTTGTTCAAATGTTGGATCTGATTCCAAAAGGGGCTGTTATTGTTATGGACAACGCAAGTTACCATTCACGGTTACGAGAAGCATTGCCCACAAGTCGTTGGCGTAAAGCAGAGCTTTTGGAGTGGCTTGTTTCGAAAAATATTAAGTTTCCAAAAGATCCACTAAGGAAAGAACTTTACAGAATTGCAAAAATGAACAAGAATAAATACAAAAAGTTGGAAAAAAAATACTACTTTTAAAATAAACGATGTTGTGAAATTGTTTTAGAGTGCTGTAAGTCATGTTAGAAAGGAAAATTGGACAAACTGTATCGAGCATGTTATCAAAGTAGAGGCAAATATGTGGAAAATTGACAATATTTGTGATGATTTAATCGACCCTATTATTATTAATGTCAACAACGTTTCTTCCTCTTCCGAGTCGGATATAGAATAAAATGTAAGTAATAAATGTATTCCAATAATTATTTCTTTTCATTTTTTATTATATTATAATTTAAAACGTATTTTTTCCCAAAATACACACCACTGCATTGCGTTATTGCTTAACTGCTAATCCTTTAACAATGAAGAAACCCTAAACTTTGCTACAACTGAAACAAATACGGGGTCGATCTACCTGGTTTTTAGATTTACGGAAGAAATGTAATTTAAAGAGATTTATCAAAAATTTCATGATGCTTCCTGTAAAGGTTTTGCATACTTAATTAGGGTTTATTACTTCTCGTACTTTTTGTACATACTATAATCTTTTAAAAATATCTTCCAGAGCCTGGTTGAAAATTTTTGGTGATATTGTGTCTCACTCCTCTATTTATGGGTATTGATTTCGTTCCTTCATATATTTTAATTGTTGTTTTGGCTTCTTTATATCTATTGGCTATTAGGTCTGTATATATGTGATCAATTCTGCTGTTAATAAACTTTTCACTGCCCAATTTTCGATGCAGCATTGAACATTGGGCCTATAGCAACCCAAATGCTTAGTCGAGCACTGTGGAGAGGCTTTTCTAAAAACTGTGTTTTCATCTAATACAGCTTTTTACTAAGTTTTAGAACTAAAAACTGTTTTTAAATATCTTGCTTATTCTTCTGCACGAACTAGAAAGTTCTTAGATTGCTTTTCAACTTTAATATTTGTCCACAGTATTAAACTAGCCTTGATTCACTTTTAAACGCTTGTGTTATGTATGTATGCACATCAACATGTTATCAAGCGTTAGAAATAATTCTAATTGATTGTGTCGGCACGTAACACTGTTTAACATTTTTCTCTACTTGAAATCGTTTAGTATCTGTATGGAATCGAAAGTATCATTAATTAACTAGCATCACGCCCTTTATTTCCTGCAATACAATAGGGATGACCACGTATTTAGTGTGCTGTCTGATGTCGAAATACTTTTTCAGCCATTTTGAAGAAGTTTAACTAGGTTTTCGCGTCTTTATTAAGATAACTCGAGAACTTATTTTTTCCTGCGCCTGAAGAATTCCTGTGAGAGCAATGTTCAACGAAAAGACTGGTGATCAGATATATGTGAGTTTTTCTTAATACGAGAAGACCGCTGGCTCACCAGTGTTGTACAAGGACGGCTCTAAGACCGAGAGAGGTGTTGGAGCTGTGGTATATGGAGGGAAACCAAAGGTGGATCTGAGCCAGAAGTTAGGTAAACTATTCACAAATTTCCAAGCAGAGGTTTTTGCAATGGAGATGTGTCTACAGGGGATGCTTGACTGCAGGAACAATAAAAATAATTTTCGATAGCTAGAGAGAGATCCATAACTCAAATTTGACAATAAGTAAGCGAGCATCCTTCCAGATAGAGAAGGGATGATCCCACGTGTAGTATGCGCATATAGGACAGTGTCCTCCTAGGTGATGGATATAATAGGTGGAATACCACCAGGAATACCACCAATTGAACACATTATAACAGAAAGGTGCAACCTAGCATCACAGAGGAGGACTATGCCGGAAGAAAGGAGGAAGACCAAAGAAGGTAAGTTGGACATAGGAGAAAACAGTTGCACAATGGACTAAAGAACTGATTCCGGATATGAATCAATGAGTGGCATGCAAGCACAGGAAGACGAATTTCTATCTCACAAAAGTTTTTTCAGATCATGGAAGTTTTAAGACCTACACGTACCGAATAAAAAAGTAAATAACAGGAACCTGTGAGAAAGTTAAACGACGTGGAAAATACAATATCGACCTGCCCTCGTTGGGAAACGCCCAGAAGAAATCTAGAGGTGATTATGGGGGAAAATATGACGACAAAAGGATTGATTGCATGGAAGATAACTAGTAGAAGCAATTGGATGCAGGGTGAAGCTTATATAAAGGAAGATATTGAAAAGAAGGTTGAGGAAGAGAAGATGAAAAGTGACAGTTTTTGTAGTCTGACGTTGTGTCTCTCCCAAACTACAGGAAAAAAGGGGGTGGTTTTAGTGAGTAGACCTTTGGGGAGTCCCAAACTACTGGGAAAGAGCGAACCTGTACCTAATGTGCATCAAGCATTTCCAGCCATAAAAAAAAGTAAGCGAGTAGCTACCACAGATATAAAAATACAGTATAGGACGTCTGACTGTCTGAAAACATAAGAAAAATGAGAAACAGAGAAAGAATCAGGTTTTTAACAAACCAAACTGTTTTACATTAATAGACATCATTACCTTTTATTTTCCCATATTTTTGAGTCGTTATACCAGTTCCCACTTGCTTTAAATTTTAAAAGCAAAAAAGTTTTAGCACCTACAAATTGTAATCTTTTCAGAATCGTTTTCGAAATCGTTCTTAAGGATTTGTTACGCAGGCGCTAAAATAAATTATGGTTGGAACGGTTTAGTTACTGACTCAAATCATTAGAAAGTATCAAACAGAACCATACTTTTATGTTTGCATAGTACACCTAGTTAGGCATAAAAAAAGTTTATTTATAAATACATCTGTACCAAGAACGGTTCTTTTGTGTGTCGGAACAAACCTATAAAGTTTTCGGGTTTTACTAAATATCTCATTTATCCCTTAAACATCCCTTCCTAGATGTTTGCCAGGGTGGAAAACGGGGAGGAGAATCTTTCACTTTCGGGGATAGCTATAATGAGTATTGGATGTCTGGAACAGATATCCGCTAGCCAATAAATAGTTGGAGTTTAAAAAGTTAGATTATGCTTGACACATGACATACCTAGTTACGATTCCTGTATAGAAAAATCCTTATTATTTAATAATCCTGTATGGACCCTTTCTATAAGTGGAAGGTGTTGCAATGTGGTGAAACAGATCATGAATCGTTTGCTCTCTCGTAGGTAGCCTCAGTTAGTAATGCGCATATTTTGTGCGCATGTAGCGAAGCATAAAAAAATTCAATTAGGTAAATGTGTTTAAGAGATTTCTCAAGCATGCGCTGTATGCATAAAATCTGCCAACGTGGGATAGAAATATTGTATGAATACTGTATGAGTATTAAATATAAGGAAAAATCATTCAAAAGCCAAGCAACTTTGGTTTCTATGGAAAACAAGCGCTGTTGAGGATTGTCAGCCCACAGGATGGCCTCTACAGATGCCGTCCAGGTGGTGTCACGTTTTCCACCAATTGATCCGATTATTGCCTAGGCTTCCCACTTCTATACATCAGGGAGAGAATAAAAAATAGTGGAAAGAAGACTCGCCAGAAATGGTAATAGCAATCAAATAAAAAAAACTTAGAGAACCTTTTGACCTGTATTGAATGCAAAAATGGGTTCCTATCAGGTACGTTATCAAAAGCCGATTTTTTAATCACCGAAAATACGTAAGATAATTTAGTGTGAGCAAAAAAACATATGAAACGAAGTTAAGGATATGGGTATAATTTAGGAAAACGATAAGGTTGGGAAAAATGTATGTGTGGCTTCAATATTCCACACAACATACAAATAAAGTATATTGGAATATGTATGTACTATTCTTCCAGAAGTTTGAAAAGTGCAAATCAAGATCTATTTTCATATTTAACTGAACTAGACTAAGATAAAAATTCAGTAAATTGTCATTTTAGTTCGGAACGAGACAAATGCGTGGAACCGATATTCCATTTCCTAAAAAATGTGTACCCTTCAACGAGACATGTTTAATAATTTAGTTAAGTAGTATCGTACAATTTACACTCGCTTATAATTAGACATTAAATTCAAAGTCAGTGAAAATATATCCATGGCATTGCGAAATCTTCCGGCAAATGACCTCTTGAGTGTTATCACTTGCATTTAAACTAAATGAAATAACTATTTGATTTACCAACTTCGATTGACCAGACTTGCAATTTTAATAAAGCTACACACTTACCTTAGAGAAAAATAACAAAGTAAAATAGCAATTAATACGAAAGTTTTAAAATACACTACAACCCATTTATTTACAGTATTGCATTGTTTAAACTAAAAGTAAATTTTTATCATCTATATCAACAAAACAAAAAGTAAAATTGCGTTATTTACTGTTAGTTTCTACTATAAAATTAACTAATTTCGGTCCTGGACCATCATCAGGTTAAAAGTAAAAGAAGCAGAACAGAATCACAAAGATAATTTGTATAAATATTTTGATATATCATAAAAATTAAAGAAAGGAGCAAAGGACAAGCTTATCTGATCATATAGACTTCAATGCGTCATTGCAATATTCTATTAAATAATATTTATCTTACTATGTTGTGGGTGAAAAAAGTAATAATTAAAAATGCAGAGAGATATTTTATTTCTATAAACAACCGGTATGTTCTGATGACGGCCGTGATGGAGAGTATTGTTACTATAGTCTATATAGAAAGGGCAAGGAGTAATAAATCATTCATTTAAGTAGATTTCATAGACGTACCAAAATAAATTTTAAGAGGGTATACCGTAAGATACATTTTGTATTGAACGAATGAGTTGCAGCTATGCTAAAGAATATACGATTTAGGTCAGAGGTAACGGGATGTACTAATTTTAATAAAAAAAGTGATAGAGGTACATAATTTTTTGTAAGTTTAATAAAGAAAGGCAACACAGTTTTTTCATTATAAAAAACCAAACCAATCTGTAACAATAATTATTTTATATATTTTTGTTCTTTTTGTAAGAATATTAATTCAAACTTTGAATATTGTCACAAATAAATTACAATGAAATATATTTAAAAAAAATTAATTAAAGTCAAGATAGCAAGATATCGTTACAATTTTTATTAAATTCAAAGAAGCAAAATGAATATTTTTTTATTTGTATTACTCCTATATGTAGTGATTGGAGAATTTTTCTCCTACTGTAATCGGCTTAATACGATTACACCTATTTACAAATTATTCCATTATTGAGAGGGATTATCCAAACAACCCAGTTTTCTTAGAAACATTATCGGAAATATTATTTTAAAAGAAAGTAGGTACATTAAATCAGTACTTAGTATTAGTTCTTTGAGTAAAGTTGTATGAAGTTGTATGGTTTTCATAATATTGTAAACAGTTGGAATATATTTAAAACATTTGTTGAATGTTAATTGTGCAAGCACCAAACAATGTCGATAAGCCAAGGACCATCCAAACGACCAAAAACAGGTCCATTATCTTTAAATGAAAAAACTCTGTTATTGAATTGTTATATATCATTGAAAAACAAGGATCCAAGTGCAAATGTTGATGATATTGTGGAATTAACGGCTGCTATGTTTTGTGTTGCTAAATCAACAATTTATAGATTACTAAAAGAAAGCAAGAATGGAACTCTTCAACCCCCTAAAACTCCTTCAGGCCGAAAACCAATTAAGATCGATGAGTCATTAAAACAAAGACTAAGGCGTAAAGTCCATGGTTTTTACTTACGAAAGGAAATTCCAACACTTGACAAAATTATGACATCAGTGCAAAAAGATACGGACTATACAAAATTCTCCAGAATTACATTATGCAATCTTTTGAAAGATGTGGGTTTCAGATATACAAAACATAATAGAAAATCTCTCTTGAAAGATAAACCGGAAATAGTTTTTTGGAGAAGATACTATTTAAGAAGCATTCGACATGCCGGATAACAAAATTTGAAAATCTACTTAGATACTTAGACGAAACATGGATAAATGCTGGATATACAGTTTCCAAATCTTGGCAAGATGAAAACATTAAAAGCGGAAGGCAGGCATTCGTGGAAGGTTTGTCGTTAGGTTTGCAGCCACCATCTGGAAAAGGAAAAAGGCTTGGAAGTTCTGAAGGTTTTGTTGATGGTGGATTATTAACTTTTATTTCAAAACGCACGGGAGACTATCACGAAGATATGAATGGGAATGTCTTCGAGGAATGGTTTGTTCAAATGTTGGATCTGATTCCAAAAGGGGTTGTTATTGTTATGGACAACGCAAGTTACCATTTACGGTTACGAGAAGCATTGCCCACAAGTCGTTGGCGTAAAGCAGAGCTTTTGGAGTGGCTTATTTCGAAAAAAATTAGGTTTCCAAAAGATCCACTAAGGAAAGAACTTGACAGAATTGCAAAAATGAATAAGAATAAATACAAAACCTACATTGTAGAAGAAATGGCTTCTTCTCGTGGTATATCAGTTCTTCGACTTCCCCCTTATCATTGTGAACTTAATCCCATAGAATTAATATGGGCTCAGGTAAAGGGAGAAGTTGGAAAAAAATAATACTTTTAAAATAGACGATGTTGTGAAATTGTTTGAGAATGCTGTAAGTCATGTTAGTAATGAAAATTGGACAAACTGTATCGAGCATGTTATCAAATTAGAGGCAAATATGTGGAAAATTGACAATATTTGTGATGATTTAATCGACGATATTATTATTAATGTCAACAACGATTCTTCCTCTTCCGAGTCGGATATAAAATAAAATGTAAGTAATAAATGTATTCCAATAATTATTTCTTTTCATTTTTTATTATATTATAATTTAAAATGTATTTTTTCCCAAAATACACCACTGCATTGCGTTATTGCTTATCTGAAGAATGAAGAAACCCTAAACTTTGCTACAACTGAAACAAATACGGGGTCGATCTATCCTGTTTTTAGATTTACGGAAGAAATGTAATTTAAAATAAGAGATTTATCAAAATTTTCATGGTGCTCCCTGTAAAGGTTTTGCATACTTAATTAGGGTTTAATACTCCTCGTACTTTTTGTACAGACTATAAGTCCCCGCTGCCCAAACTTTAAATAATGGCGAATTCGCCGGGTATATTCCAGAACATAACGTCGATAGAAAAATCTAGAAAAGAACTTTCCAGGTATTAGGACGATATATAAAAGCGCGAAGGGGTTGAAGGTAGAGATCAAATTTTCTATAAATATGTACCTACTGTATAAGTTGTTTTTGAACTATATATGAATTTGATTCTTACATTTAAAATACATTTTTGGTAGATACAAATTAAACTTTGCGTCCCCGAAATTAAGGAACATAAGTATGGATCAAAATATAATGAAAAAATGAATTTCAAATAATGCTCAAAATGAAATATATAAATCATTGGATAATGACAATTACCCGCCAACTTTTTATTATATTGATCTCTTTATTAAAGGAATTTGGGGATAAAGACAAAAAAAGACCTGTAAAGAAGAAGGACCTAGAATTCCTTCAATCATTCGTTAACCGTGGGCGATTAAACCTAACTTCAAATTGTCAGTTTTATGTAAAAAAAAATTATTTTGAAAAGGTAGATATGATACAAGAAAGTAATAAATGTCAATAATAAGTCGGTGGTAACAGCTGGAAGCGATAAAACATGAAACGTACACTAATAAAAACGATGAAGCAACGAAACTAATTTATAGAAGAATGTGCAGAATACCACAAACAAACAATCTAACGGCATTAAATTGACTTTCAATTTTTTTATTGTTATATTGTTAATTGCATTCGGATTATTTCAGTTTATTAATAAATACGAACCAAGTTTTTCCTTGTAGAAAATGGAGGTTGTGCATTTTTCTCAGGAAATAAATTTTTATTGTTATATATTTGTTGTGTAACGATTAAGCGGCATTGTTTTAATTACTTACGTATTGTTCTACCTTATAATAATACTTATGCGATTGCTAAATGTAATATAGCGAAAAATTAATAAATTGTATTTTATATACGCATTACATATACGTAATATTGTGGTTTGATAATTATATAAAAAATACATTAATTTGATTTTGGAAAATATTGAAAAAAAATTATTTTATATTAATGTCAGGTTTATGTCAAATGAGATATGTTGACATAAATCAGGAGATATCAATGTAATGTTTTTTTTTTTTGAGTTTTTTGTCATTAGAGTAAGTGGGATGAAGGGAGTGACAGTGACAGTGAGTGGAAGGACAGTTTTTGAAAAAGTCACAAAAAGAATAAAATTTTTTTTTGAAAAGTAAAATAGGTTAAAAAATGATAATTTAAAAAGAAGGAACAGTTGAATTTATAAAAAGTCAAGACAGTTAAGGGATTAGGAAAAGGAAGTAAAATAGTTAAACAGAAAACGTTTTAATTAATATTAGAAAAATGAGACAGTTATAAAAGATTATTAAAATAGAAAAGCCGCAGCAGTTTGGTGGAATTTTTGCACAAGAAGTTAGGCATTTTTAAAGAAGAAAATTAGAGTTTAAAAATACCTATAATTGAAAGCAGCAGTTTACACGATTATTTAAAATAAATAAATTAAAATTATAAAGAAATAAGTAAAAATTCGTAGTTCTACATAGCTGGTGAGTGATTTGTAGAAACCGTTGAGGCTCGACTTTACTTTAACGCACGCAATAAAAATGGTCATGTGATATATCAATCGAAAGCCCTTGAGGAGCTGAGTCGATTGCCACCTGTCTCAGTTGGCGCATGCGCAGAATAAAAAAAGTTACGAATTATTTAATTTCCCATTATATGTAAATGGGGATCAAACATTAGATATATAATGGGACTTAACTTTAACGCACGCAATAAAAATGGTCATGTGATATATCAATCGAAAGCCATTGAGGAGCTAAGTCGATTAACTAAATTAATTAAATAATTCGTATCTATTTTTTTCTGCGCATGCGCCAATTGAGACCCCTGTCTCAGTTGGCGCATGCGCAGAACAAAAAAAGTTAGGTTAGATTAGGTTTGGTTAGGTTAGATTAGGTTTGGTTAGGTTAGATTAGGTTTGGTTAGGTTTGGTTAGGTTAGGTTAGGTTAGGTTACGTTAGGTTAGGATAGGTTAGATTAGGTTAGGTTAGGTTAAGTTAGGTTAGGTTTGACTTAATTGTTTCTGCTGGGATGAGTGAATATACATTTAACGGATATTTGAATTTAAGGTTAGGGCCGTTATTGAGTCTTTTTGGCATTCTCCATAGACTTACAATGGAAAATTAAAAAATTCATAACTTTTTTATTCTGCGCATGCGCCAACTATGAGGGGTGTCAATCGACTCAGCTTCTCAAGGGCTTTTAATTGATATATCACATGACCATTTTTGTTACGTGCGTTAAAGTAAAGCCCTACCAAAGTTGATAATAGGATCAGAGAAGATCATTGCTGGACAAGAGATTTGATTTGGTAGAAGTGTAGAAATATAATCAATAGAAAAGAAAAGTGGAGAGACAATCCAAAACAAAGACATTAAGACGAATTTAGTTAAGGTTAGTAATAAATTTAATTAAGAGTAGATAGGAATAGATAAGAGTAGGTAGGGTGTTCATTAGGTAAGTTTTTTTTTCTGTAATAAAATTTTCTTGAAAAAAAAATAATTTTTTTTTAATTTTTTTTAAATCAACAACGTTTAAAATTAAAAATTTGAAATTTAAAATTAAAACTTATAAAAAATCATTTGAGCTAGCCGAGGTTTTGAAATTTAAGCAAAAATTTTTTTAAAATTATAAATTCAAACCATAATAGTAAATACGTGAAAAAGCGTCCCACTGTAAAAATAAACAATGGATTAATATGAACGACCTAAATTTGTCGTGAAAAGCGAGTGACCGAAATAATAAAGCTTCACCAAAACTGGAAACACAACAGAAAGATGATTAAATTTGTAATCCAAGTTTATTTCTCAATTTGCCCTCCAGGGACCCTATTCTCAAACAGTGAAACAGTGAAAATCTGAATAACCTTATTCTCAAAAGTCACCTTTGCAAATTTTTGATAGACAAATTGTAGAATGATCAAAGGCAGCCGACAATTTATGTCGAATGCGAGAATTTCATTACTTGCGAAATTTGTAGCTTATCATTATACCTACATGTTAATTTTTGTTAATTTATATGGGAAATGAAAAACCACAACCTTTTTTTATGTTTTTATTAACGTTAAAAAAAACTTGAATACACCATAAGGAATATACAGAAGCTATCAATAGTTTTGTTTGGTACTTTTTCAGATATTTTTGTAGAGAGAAAATGGCAGTTTTATTAATTGCTATTGAAAATTTATAAAATCAAGAAATGTATTAACGGCCTCGAGAGAGACGAGGAATATATAGAAAAGTTTTTACATTATTTTCATCTCATAGAAAGTTTATTAAAACGTTTAAGTTAACTAAAGAATTTGGTAGAGACTAATAATTAATCTAGAACCCTTAATAGAACAAGGGAATCGTGAAAGTGCATTACATCTCTTGAAGAAAGGTATTTTTCCGATTGTATCATAATAGATATATAGATATTATTAATCTAACCAATATAATACCAAAGTAAGTGTAATTGTAAGTAGGTGTAAGTGGAAACACTAATTTAAAAGATATGAGTATTGTTAGGCATATGCCAAGCTTCCCATGTAGGAAGTCCCCAGAGTTGACAATGGAGTCAGGCCTGGGCCAGTCCCGGGAAACCCAGCTTCGGTGCACCTGTATTGGCCCACGCATGGGCCAGGCTGTTTAGCCCAGCCTCGGTCTTGCCAATGATTATTCAAGCTTGGCCCAACACTGGCTCGCCCAGCCTTGGCCATGCCATTGATTACCCAAGCTTGTGCCAAGACTGGATAAACCAACCTTGGCCGTTCAATGGTAACCCAAGCCTGGGCCAGGACTGGATAACCCAGCCTTGGCCATGCCATTGATTACCCAAGCTTGTGCCAAGACTGGATAAACCAACCTTGGCCGTTCAATGGGAACTCAAGCTTGGGCCAGGACTGGCTATTCCAGCCTTGGCCGTTCAGTGGAAACCCAAGCTTGGACCAAAAGTTGGTAGCCTAGCCTTGGCTATGCGAATGATTACCCAAGCTTGGGTCAAGACTGGATAACCCAGCTCAGGCCGTTCAATGGGAGCCCAAGCTTGTGCCAAGACTGGATAAACCAACGTCGGCCGTTCAATGGTAACCCAAGCCTGTGCCCGGACTGGATAACCCAGCTCCGGCCGTTCAATGGGAGCCCAAGCTTGTGCCAAGACTAGTAAAACCAACCTCGGCCGTTCAATGGTAACCCAAGCCTGGGCCAGGAGTGGATAACCCAGCCTGGGCCATGCCATTGATTACCCAAGCTTTTGCCATTTATAAATAAACTTGCTAGGATACAGATGCTAATATTTAACTAAAATTATATTAACTCTCACTTAAAACTCTAAAAGACAATTAAAATAATAATTTTACACAAATGCAAAAAACAAATCTAAACTAATAAAGTAAAGTCATTTAAATAAAATTATTTTTCCCGCGTTTAGTTGATTGGTTGCGCATTCTAATTCCGAGGCCCGAGACGAATGCTATCGGTTGCAATCGATTGTCGTTCGTATACATCGTACATACATGCAACGTTTTGTGTTTTGTCTATGCATGCAAGATTGCCATTTGCTAGGTGTTTTAGTTAACATTTTTAATTTTATTTGTTTTTTCAATCTTTTAACTTTAATATGGCGGAAACTAGTAAACATTACGCTGTGGTTGAATTTGATGAAATAAGAAATAATAAAAAGGTGGTAGAGTTAGTGCCGATCAGTTTATGGCCATTAAACAAAAATGAAGACAAGGTGAAAAAGTGGGTGGAACTTAATCCCATCAAGGTTATTATCAAAACTAGTAAGTATTAACATACATTTACTACTAATAAAGGTAGTTAGTACAATAAATTTAATTTTAACAATAAAGGTATTCCTTTACTTTAGCTATTTCTCAGGACTTTTAAAAGTTTTGCGAAAGTTCACATCACAAAAATGATGAATTGTTCGGAATTCATATCGGTAGTATGCTGATGTCTATTTTTCATAAAATTAGTTATTAGGTGGAACTTTTTTACTGTGCGATGTTAACTAATGTCAATATGGCGTTGGTCCATAAAATATTTAATTTAGTGATATGGATAATATGGATATATTGAAGTGACACAAATCAAAGTGTATTTTGTATATCACTTTCCATAATATTAGATATACTAATAAAAATTTTATTTATCGAATTCAATATTTTTATCATTTTGTATTACACATTAAAGAATGATCATCAAACATTCTGTATTCGCCGTAAAATTTGAACATTCGCAATGTTGTCACCTTTGAATGCAAATTGTGGCAGAAAAATTAAGGGAGTATAGAAAAAAGTTTCAGGAAAACTGAAACTTACCAAATTATGGAGAGTATGTTAAAGCTTTAATTAAATATAAAACATAAATTAACTGTAATTATTATCTTTTCAGAATTTATAATGGCAAAATATAAAACAACAACAGATAAAATCGCACTGATAACTGCAGTTTTTACTTATTTATCAGAAGCAAAAGACAGAGATGGCGGACGGGCCCAACGCAGCATGCATATTTGATTTTTTTATTAATAAATATATAATTACAATTACTATTAATATGTGTATATAATTATTAATCCCATTGTTTCATTAATGGTCAATACTTGGCATTTAATTGCGATAAATTAATAGCAATTAAAAACGTAGTAGTGGAAACAAAGCCTGGCCCAGTACTGACAATCAATGCCTGGCCCAGTGCAACAACCAAGACTGGCCAATAATGAGTTTAAAGAAACGCTGGGAGAAAGAAGCTGGCCGTCTTACCAGCAAAGATGTAAGATCTATTGCATATCAGCTGGCAGAAAGGGAATTGAGCATCCATTATCGCAAACCAAAAAATAGAAAAAGCGCGTAGAGTGATATGTTAGCTTAAGAAACACTTGTTTTTCCTTTTTTATATATTTTATTATAAGATAGCTTAAAGAGAGACTTTACCTAAGTTTCTGTTGTGTTTTAAAAATTTTATTTACGTTAGAATTTTAATTTGAGTTCGTTTAATAAAGCAGTTATTTTTTAATGTGTTTTTAAACCTTTTTCTTTATTATTTTTCATAAAATGGGGGGATCATTTTACCATGCCTAGGGGGATCATTTTGCCCCACCCCGTAGGGTGTACAAAAAACAAAATGTAACTTCAATATGTCAATCTGACGATGCTAAGTCTAGCGAAACGGCTGTCATTAAAGTTAAGAAAGCAATTTTTTAAATAAATATTGGAAGTTTTGGTAAAACGAAGAGTTTTTCATTATTCTTAATAAGTCATAACAATATTAAAGCCTAGATGTTAATCAGAGTAAAGATCAAAACTTTTGAACAAGTTCATGGACCTTATTAGTTATAAATATTTTTGTTGAAGTGGAATATTTTGCAGATACTTTGGATATTAACTGATGCCTAGCACCTATGTTTATACTTAATTATTTTTTTCAAAATAAACATTGTAAGTTAATGTTTTATTAAGTTCATTGTAGATTATTGGACAGATAGAAAAAAATTGCCCACTGCACTGGGTATTGAAATTCTTCAAAAACATCAAGCTACTAACGTACAAATGATAATTTTCTTTTAAAAATTGCTACTTTAATTATAAATTCCAATAAAAGAACATTGTTACAAAAAATTCCATCAATTTTAGTTTTTTTTTGTGGCTAATCACAGCTTCGTGTTGTATTAAAACGTTCGACTGAATTATTTACTTTTTTATGCGACTTTTAATTCACAGCTTGATTTTAAAATTCGTGTATATTATAGCGAGCTTCTTTATACATCGATAAAAAAGATTGTGGCCATTTTAATAACTGGTTATAGTAACACTACGACACAAATTGTACCATAATGTTGAAAAATAGGGATTAACGTCAGTTGGGACGTGAATTGATTTATTGCAAAAAAGCTCATGCTGTACGAGCTGTACCATAGCAAATAAAAAAAGTTGCTAAATTTGTGGGTCTTATAAAAGTATTAAGGTTTGATTAATGAACAAACTGAGTTGCAAAAAGTTAAATACTGTTATTGTTATTTTACTAAAATATAATTTTGTACCAATAAAACTCGAAATCAACCCACAATAAATAAATTTTAATGGTAAAACTTTACATCATCAGGATCTAAAAGGGAACAATTAGCATAATTAAAGCAAAATTTTATAATAATGGCAATGATACAGATTAACGTTAAACATTATGTTAATTCAGTGTTAAAAATTAATGGTTAGAAGTTAGAAAAATGAAACAATTGTTTAATTCGTTGGATAAATGTTAAATTATATTATGAAAAATTAAAAAACATAACAGTATTAAGTATGAGAAAAGTTAAATATTAATCGTGAAAAAAGAAAAATAAGCAAAAAGCAGTAGATAGACGCAAGATGAACTTATTTTGAAAGGAGAGATCTACAAAAATGGAAGTCGATCTCCTAATCACTTAGTTAGAACCAAGATTTTTAAGGGAGTGAATGAAATCACCCTTGGTATAAGGAGTCAACATCATTAAGAAAAGGATTACATCGCTAAACACACGTATAAAAATATAGTCCGGAAAAAGAAAATTCGAAAACAAAAGTTATCAACAAGAGGTATTAAATGTTATATCAAATTATATCAGAAAATATAAAAGGGGCTTGATTAACCATTCATTAAAACAAACGTGTCTTCAAGTTATCTTAATTTTTTAAAACGAGTTCTAGCCAATTTGATTAGAGTTCTGAGTGGCGTTCCTTTAGTTCTACACAAAACCCTTGTGACTTTTTCCCGCAAAATAATTTTTCTTCGAGTTATCTTCATTTTATATATCGAAAAATCGACTTTTATTAAAAAAAACTCTAATCAGATCGGCTAGAACTCATAAAAATTTTTTTTTTAGATTAAAATGCCTCCAGAAAAGAAAAAAAGAACACGTGTAGATTCCAGTATAATAGAAAACGCAGTAAAAGAAGTTATTGAAAGAGGCGCTTCTATAAGGTCAGTAGCAAAAAGTTGTAACATTGCAAAAGAAGAAAGGGGACACAAAAATTTTAACAGAAACTCCTGAAAAAGACCAGTTAGTCTTAGAGAGCATGATGGACTTAATTGAGAAACAAGTACCAAAAACTGGCAAAGGAAATCTAGGGCACGTTAAAGATATTTTTATGTTCTTAAAAGAAATTTCTAATAAAAAACTTATTAAAGGAAAAAAATACTTAAAAAACCACCACTTCCACCAAAAAAGATTACGAAACGCAAAGCATCCTCGAGTAGTAGTAGTAGTAGCAGCAGCGAGCAAGAAACTTATTCTTTACACTCTGCCTCGTCTGAAATATCTGATGATGCCACGGATACCCATCAGAAACGTATTAGACGAGCGTGTGTCTCAAAAACTGAAGACAAAGAACAATGTTGTGTGTGAAAGGAAAAGAATTCAGAGAGCTTTGAAGACTTGGGCTCATAAATCGTGTGGAGTCAAAGGCGTCTTTAATTTTTTTTTGTTCCAAATGTCATTAATTTTTTTATAACCTCAAATAAACGTTCAACATAATTAATTATTCCACTTGTCCCTTTTATTAATATAGATGTCCCTTTCATTACGACTTATTTATGAAAGGGACAAAACACAAATAAAACTAAAATATATACAGTGTGTAAAAGCCAAATGGAATAAATTCATTATTTCGGTTACTGTACATATTTATAAAAAATCCCGAAACACGTCAAATTTAAATTATAACTTGACATTCTTTAACGTGAAAATGCAACCCCTACCTTCAACCCCCTTAGAATGACAGGTACAAACCCCAATTTTTTAAATGGGAAGTATAGGCTTGTATATATCATTTGAAAGGTCTCTTCATTCTCTATTCAAAAATGTTATTGTTTTTAAATTTAATGCAAAAATTAACATAAAAAAAATTTATATCATGTTGTTACCAAAATTCGCTAAAATACAATCAAAAACTAAAATGTAATGCAAAACGTAATAAAATGTAGAACACGAAAAAGAACTATGAATTTTAATGAAGTAGATGTTCAAAATGTTCTCCGCGAACGCTTTGGCAACATCCTAATCTCAAATAAAACTGTCTTCTAACATTATTTAACATATCAGGCGTGATCGACCTAATAGCAAGCGTAATTCTTTCTTTTAAGTGATTTAAATCAGAAGGTTTAGTTTTGTACACGTGGCTCTTCACATATCCCCATAAAAAGAAATCTAATAATGTAAGATCAGGTGATCGCGCTGGCCATTCAATCGATCCTCGCCTCCCTATCCACCGATTGGGAAATATTTTATCGAGGTACTGCCGGACATAAACCATATCGTATTCGCTGGAACTTGAGGGTTACCTGGATCAGGATATAAATTTGCCAACGTTGGAATGACATCATTTTGAAGTAGTGCCAAATAATTGTTGCCATTCAAGTTGCCCTCAATAAAAAGGGACCAATGATATTGTTCCCTACAATCCCTGTCCAAACATTAACCTTTTGAGGGTATTGAGTGTGTTCTTCTCTCATCCAGTGAGGATTTTCCGTGGACCAGTAGCGGCAATTTTGCCGATTAGCATGACCGTTAAGTAAAAAAGTACACTCATCAGAAAACATAACGTCTTCTAATTGGATAATATTGTTATCCAACATGCCCATCACAAAAAAAAGTTCTCCTATCAAAATCGTCTTCCATGAGCTCCTGAGTAGGTATCATCTTATACGGATGCAATTTATTTTCTTTTAATATGTTTGCTATCGATGTATGGCTAGCATTGAATGTTAGTGGATGCCTGTCTACTCGATGTATGTGGGTTTTCCTGAAACTCAAGCAACATATCTAATTTGAGTTCATCACTCAATGCATTGGCAGCTGCTTTTTTTATCTGCCTTACATGACCAAACTCGCGAAACTGCTTTTCTATTTTACTTATTGTTCCTTGGGATATAGGCGGTAAATTAGGAAATTTCTCATGAAATAGGCGAGTTACTTCCTGTTGTGTTCGGATGTTATCTCCGTAACCAATCATTATCATTTGTAAAACTGTTATTTTATGCATTTCCGTTAATCTAACCCTTTTTCAGAATTGAATGGAACAAACTTTATACTTAAAATACAACAATGACAACTTAAATAAAACAACTTACTACTGCTTGTTAAAATAGCGTTGCCACGGAAAGTTTTTTAATGGTTACCATCTAAAAACCACATTGCTGTGGTTTTTGTTCATTTTCTCATTATCAAGACCTAAACGAGAAATAAGTTTTAAGTATATTGTAATAAGTTTCGAGTATATTTTAGAGAATTTCGGTAACAACATGATATTAATTTTTTATATGTTAATTTTTGCATTAAATTTAAAAACAATAACATTTTTGAATAGAGAATAAAGAGACCTTTCAAATGATATATCACAAGCCTATACTTCCCATTTAAAAAATTGGGGGTTGTACCTGTCATTCTAAGGGGGTTGAATTTTCATTTTGACGTTAAAGAATGTCAAGTTTTTATTTTAGATTTGACGTGTTTCGGGATTTTTTATAAATATGTACAGTAACCGAAATAATGAATTTATTCCATTTGGCTTTTACACACTGTATATGTCTACCTTTAAGAACTTTTACAAAAATTCTAACCAAGAACTTTATTTTCAAATAATTATAGATTTGCTGTGTGTAAAAATAACCCTATTTATTCTTTTTATTTCCGTGTAAACGTAAATTGAAGTAAACTGTCCCTTTCATAGCACCTCTCCCCTAACTGCTGAGAGCTCGAGAGACTAAGGATCAATGGGTCTGCATTAACTCGAGTCCAAGGACTTGGAAGGGTCGCCAAAGATCCTGACGAACTTCATCAGAGGCATAGGACCTAATGGTGAGCCTAACCTTCCAAAGGAATATCAAACCATTCATGATTTTTCACTGTTGACAACTTCCAGTAAGACTGAATAAGCTAAGCTAAAGTAGGTTCTTGGTTAAATAGGCTTAGAGAACAATCGATAGACGGGTGTTGGTTCTGATATGTAATAATTATCAAGTAGTATGATTCGTAGCTACAAAATTGTGACTGACTGTATGTAAATCAACACGTGTTTCTGATTCATTTACTCATTAATCTTCTCATTTACGATCCGTCTGCGAATAAAGATAATGCTTAAAGTAATAATAAACAACATTAAATAAGCAAACGAATTAATGCGTAACTGTGAAAATAGCCAACATACTTTGATATGTAGACAGCTGTTCTTTTTATGGCGAAATTGACGACAATACGGAAATGGCAAAGATTGATTTTTATATGTAAAATGTACAGCTAACCAATACATTTTTGTGTCAATTAAGACTATCCGAAGTGAATATAGGAGCATTTCCTTTGATTGAAATTTGATTAAGATTTAAGCCAGACTAGGAACGTTCTTTTAATTAATTCAACCATTACTTATGCAAATATATCGGATGTTACATCACATGTATTTAATATTGAAAAGATGTTTAAGGAAGAAAGTCGAGATTTGTCTCTTGACAAAATATAACAGAATGTACGAATGTTTAATCTTTTGTTATAAAGCGAGAATGACTACATAGAAATATACATAGAAATCTTTGTTAAAAAATATATTTTTTTAGGATTTAGCGGAACAAACAAACAGACGTAATAGCATATTTTACCTTATTATTATACCATATTAGACTTTTAATTATCTATTAATATCGCAGAAAGAACCAACGTTTATTAGCGGAAGTACGTATTAGTAACAAACGAATGAATCAGTGATTAAAACAACACAAACAAGTTGATCGCAATACTTTTGTAGTCTTAGGGCTGGTTGTATAAAGAAGAATTAATCATGTGATTAACTAACGTCACATCAAATTTGATGTCACGTTAAATATCAAATGCGTTGCATAAAACCTACTCCACGTTATATAACCAATTCATTTACTAATCAAGGGAAAGATCTGACAACAGTGCAATAATCCTCGTATTTTCATGTTTCATGTCTCGATTTTGTCAAGATTGTGGTTTTATAGGTTAGATTTGATTGTGGTTTCGTTGAGATTGAAAATAATAGAGAGAAATGGAGACTTCTACAAAAAAAGGGGAGCAAATTATACGGAGGGAGAAAAAACTTTACTGACGGAAATTATAAAAAAGTAAGAACCTAGAAGCGTTGATAAAAATCGATATCATCGTAAATATCAAACGGATTGTTTCGATTTCGAAAGATTCTAGGCCTTCGAATCAATGGTTCTTCTTCTGATAATGAAGATAATGATGTTGTAGACATGTTCTGTAATAATAAATATATATTCACCAACCTCAATTGTGTCAATGTTTCATATACGTACCTTCCTTATATAAACTTCAAATAAAAACTGAATATGTCAACAATTTTCACCGAAACTTCAGGAATATTCAAATTATTTTTGACAGAATTTTCATCTGTCAGTTCCTGATTGTACCTTAATCAGTGGAGCGGCGGTGATTAAGATAATGCCTGATCAAATTCGATTTGATTTGACATTAGCTCTTGATTGGCTTTTATGCAACAGAGATCTTATGTTGAATAACCATAATCATGAGTTAACGTGGCATCAAATTGATGTGTCGTCAAGTCACTGATCAGCATTTTTGTGCAACCCAATCTGGCATTTAACGTCACGTTAAATATTTAACGTGACATCAAATAGTTGATTGGCTTTTATGCAACCGGCCCTAAATATAAAAAAATATAATTTAATCCACTTGTTCTATAATATAGATGGAGAGTTACTTATCCATTGCAGTGTGCGCTGGCTCTCCAAAGGAAATGTACTCGAAAGGTTTTGGAACTTGAAGGAGTGCGTCTTAAAATATTTGCAAGAAAACAATGAACTACCCAGTGAGTGCTCGTTACTTAATGATAAAGATTGGCTTTGGGATTTAGCTTTTCTCACTGATATTATGAGACATTTAAATCTATTAAATTTAAGATTACAGGGAAAAAATTGTATTTTTCCTACTCTAGTTGGTCATATATCTTCTTTTGTGAATAAACTTATGCTTTTTTGTAACGATTTTGGAGAACAGAGATTGACACATTTCACATTAATGCAGGAATTAGCCAACAAGGTCAGTAGAACTCCAAATTATGACAGATTTAAAAACCTTATATCTATTTTGCTAGGTTCATTCAATACCCGGTTTGAAGATTTTTAAAAAGACAAAATGAATGTTGACCTTTTCATAAATCCTTTTTCTATTTCTCTGCATTAAGGAAAATTATTTCAACTGTTACTGATCCCAATTATATTGAATTTTGGAAATTTGTACCAGCAAACAATTTTCCTGAAGGTTTGTTCCAACCAAGCAAAGAACCGTTCTAGAACGGTAATATTACCACTCACAAGACCAAATTAGTGCACTGCGCAACTCAGTACACCACTGCGCACAAAAATTACTATTTTAGAACAGTTCTCTGCTTGGTTGGAACAGACCTTAATTTACACGAGTTAGTTCTGAGATATTGTTGTAGATTTGGTTCAACGTACGTTTGTGAGCAAATGTTCTCTATTATGAACATAATAAAATCAAAATATCGGTCACGATTAAGAGGAATACATACCCTGTCCGTAGAATCGGTGTCGGAAGCACCCTCAATGTTCGAACAGAGATAAGCCGAGATATTTTAAATGCTGACGTAGATTACAAATCATCATCAGATAAGGATTTTACAACGAATACAACAACCACCCAGCCGATAATTTTATTACCAGGCATTGGTCCTATTTTTTTATTCTGAATATCTCCAAAACTATTAATATAATTTAATTATAAATAAATAAACTTTAAAAAAACTAAATTAGGCTACATTATTGAGGGTATTAAGGAGAGAAATAAAAAAAATATTTTTAAAAAAAATTGAAATGTATAAAATTTTTAAAGAATCGTTAAATTTATAGACACCTTTTTAGTTGAAACATTTTAAGATAACTTTTCTTATTTTTTTAAAACTTTTAACTAAAAAAAAGTAGGTATAATTCTATTTCTGGGAAAGAAATTATTATTACTAATTAAAAATCGATAAATAGACCTAGAAAAATAAAAAACTGTGACAATATGGCAATGTTTTTTATGTATGATAATCCAGGAATTTTGTTTTACGTGTCTTCAATTATTCATCCCGTATTCCGTTTTAATATAATAGAGGGGAAGAATTATTGTGATAAGAAATAAATTGGTTTGATTGATTTTTACGTTGTGGAGATACCTGACCGAAAAATATTTGTTTGCGGAACCATTTTTGGATGTCAGTGTGAAGTAAATTTGTTAACACCGTCTAGAAAAAACGGCTAAAGGGATTTTAAAGAAATTTTTACCAGGACTGTGACACGTGACAAGGGATATTAAATGGGATTTTACCATTTAGAAAATTCATAAGACTAAGAAAACTAATTGAAATAAAATTTAATATATACGTGAACAAAAAAAACCTTTTTAATCAACTTTACATACCCCCTTTTATTTGAAATAAAAATCAAACGCCGTTTTTTTTACGGTCGATTGTTTTGAAAATTTGAATTGTTTCTTTCTAGATTTTTATATTTAATAAAATTACAGTATGTTTTAATCTCCTTTTACATTTTTATAAATTTAACGAAATTAAATGAACATTTAGGACTTAATATTTATTACCTATATATTTTTAAATATATTTTATAAGTAGATTTGTCATCGTACAAAAGAATTCTGAATATTAAATATGATATTAGCCTAAATTCATGGAATATTTAATCAAAACCAAATTAGTTGCTATCAATCCGAAATTTCCTTATTTACCTTTAGAATAACCATACTTTATAGAAATTTTATTTTAATTTTTATTACCTATTGAAGCTATTTTACCAAATCTTTATTCAGTCGTACTAACCGTTACTTACAGTAACTAACACAAGTAACAGAGTTTACTGTTACCACCTCTATACATGTTAGTAGTTCCGTTTTCACAGAATTTAGAAGAGGGCGCTATCAATCAGGAAAGAAACTTAAATGTTTGTTGTGCGCCCAAACGACTTAAGATAAATTTACGAAATTTTGGGAATGGTTACATCTAACTAATGTCTAAAAAGTTATGGAAGCGAATTTTTAAAAAATTAAAAATTGGAGTGTAAATAATTTTTTTCTCGGAAATTAGACTTTTTTTAAAAAATCTGTTTCCATACTTTTTTTTAGAAGTATACATTAAATTAATTTCCAAATTTTCAAAACAATCGGTTGGTAAATAACGGCGTTTGACTTTTATTTCAAATAAACGAGGGTATGTATTCCTCTTAACTGACATGCATTTAAAAAATCTAATTCTGTTGGCTAGTTCCGAAATTAATCCCAATATAGATGAATTAATTAAAAAAATACAAGTTCAAATACCACATTAAATAAGTAACTGTTTCATAATTTGAATTTTAGATAATAAGAAAATATTTAAGATTTTTTGTTTAACGTTTTTATTTTATTTTTATTAACAATAAAGTAAGTTTGTTGTTGTTTTACTTATTACGTTATTTTTTAAACCTCCACTATCTTGACTAAACGAAAAAATGTGGAATTTACATAAGAAATATCTACATATTGTACCGTATATTATTAATATATAGTATCCATATTAGTATGTAGAAAAATTTTAGTGGCACGCCAAATTTTTTTTGTTCTCATATTGGCACTCGACTTTAAAAGGTTGGCCACCCCTGTTCTATATTAAAAAGGAACAAGAACTTTGTATCGCCATATTGTTTGCCTCCAATACGCCAAAAGTACAAGATTTTATTTTCACTCCCACTTATATTTCTTAATTTCGGGAATACAAAAAAAGTTTCAAGTAAAAGTTGTATTATTTTTTCTGTACCAACCAAAATTGTAGCAATAAAAGGAGTGCCTAATAAAACGCATCTTCAATGTTGGAGTATTTTGGAGACCCACTTTGGGCGCCAACATATTCAAAGTTCATAGTTTACTACCCTTATACAAAATTCGGACTTCTACAAGATTTTTGGTTGGTGCAGATAAAATGATACAACTTTTATTTGATATTTTTTTTTGCATTCCCGAAATTTATCAAAAAAAGTGAAGGTTAAAATATAAAGAGAAACCTTGTAGATTTTTTGTTTTCTCTTCAGAAAAAAAAAACAAATAGTGCTGGTGATTGACCGAGCAATATTTAACCTTATTTTTTGAAGATTTTTGATATTTTGCCCAGTAGAAGTGTGGACAGAAACCTCCTTTTTGCCAGTAATAATACGACACCTAACTATAGCTCGAGCTATAAAAAATATAATATAATTAAAAACAAACTAATCTCAAGAACTGCAAAAACAATAACAAAAAAACCTAATGGAGAGGTGGGAAAGGAAAAATATAAGAAGGAAAAAATCAAAGACAGCTTGGATGAGACGTACAAATGAAGAAATAAAAGCCGAACATAAGAAAACCAAAAAAAGGGATTGATATATTACATAGCAACAAAAAAAAGAGAAAGACGTAGAATTCAATGAAAGCATAAAGTATAATAAGATCTAAATAAACTGGGGTTAGAGAATGGAAGGATAAAAGCAATATAGAAAAGAATGAAGACAAATTAGCAACTGAAGAACAGACTACTACCCCAAAAATTAGCCTATCTCTAGTTTCTTATAAGGTAATCAAAAAACGTACCTTTTCATTTTTTGAATTTCAAAAAAAGTAATTAAAACATTTATACGTTTATCATGTATTTCAACGTTTTATTAAACAATTAGAACAAAAAAAATATAATAACTTTAAAATACTACAACCATTTATTTGTTTCCCCTATCAATATTACACGGAAATGCTATGAATAAATTAGTTTTGCTGACTGTATGACGCACGTCGTTCAGATTTTATGTTTGGTATATTTTAAACAAACTATAATAATAACGGCAACGGTAAGTTTAATAGTTTAAAATTATTATTGGTCACAATGCTTAACTGTACATGAATTTAAATAAACGATCATTTTATATTTTTGTAAAAATAGTTTGCGTAATTACATAAAAATCATCTATAGATAGATTTAATTGAAAAAATCTGACGAAATTTATTTTCGAAACAGATTACATTGACAAAAAAGTAACCAATTTAATTGTAGAATTTTTGGCATTAAACTATTTGAAAAGCGTTTTCCATAGAAGGTGATAATTGTGTACTTAAATAAATAATTAATATATTAAATTAAATAGTACAACTTTCAGCGTAATTTTTTATTTAATTTGATAATGTTACTTGAATATAATAAGAGCACCAAGTCTTGCGACTGGTAGAGCACATCAGTGAAGGTTTCAGCAGAAACCAAATCACTGGCACTGTTCTGCTGGACGTAAGCAAGGCGTTCGACAGAGTGTGGCATGAAGGTCTACTCTTTAAAATGGACGAGTAAAACTACTAGGATCCTTTCTTGATGGAAGACTCTCCAGAGTCAAGATCAACAACACAACCACCAGATACACGAAATTGGAAGCTGGGGTGCCACAAGGAGCAGTCCTTTCACCCTTGCTGTACACCATTTACACAGCGGATATACTAAAAACGATGAACACCAGGTTATCCCTGTACGCTGACGACACAGCGCGTAGCACGCATTCCCGCCTGGTATCCAGATATCTACAAGAAGCAGCTACCCTTGTAGAAAGATGGTGTACAAAATGGAAAATAAAAATCAACGCAGACAAGATACATGTCATAATGTGTCAAAAGAGAAGACAACCAACACCAGAAGAAGTACCTGGGAGTCACCCCAGACAAAGGGCTAACTTTCAAAGAGCATGTCCAAACGGTAGTACCGAAAGCTAAAACAGCAAAGTCTCAACTATAGTGCCTGATAGGACGCAACAGCGACCTTCAACTGCGCACAAAACTGCTGCTCATCCGGACCACAATCATGCCGATCCTGACATACGCATCCCTGGCTTGGGGGCAAACATGCAAAACCAACAGAAACATGGTACAAGTTCAGCAGAACCTATGTATCCGACAGGCAGTGAACGCACCCTGTTAAGTTCGCAACCAAGACATCTTCAGAGATCTGGAATTCGAAAGAATCCTAGAACTTATGAATGATAAAGCGGAGATAGGTTTTGCCAGACTTGAAAACCATCCAAATGCGGAACTCAGGTACCTGCTAGATTACGACCCGGGCGATGGACAGTGGAAGTACGTTAGACCGAAGCACCAGCTTTTACCACACTAATCAAAATCTAAGTATGTTACAGGTACACCAAGAAGAAGATGACCCAAAGAAAAAGACGAGGCCGATCTAATCGGATAACACGAGATGACCAATGAAGCCTGCCAAACCGAGAGAGACAACAAGAAGAGGACACCAGTAAAAGATGCCTAGCATCAAACTGGTAAAACGGACAAGACAACAAGTCTGTTCTTTGAACCGAAGAACTGATTTTTGTACAGACCGGTACCAGGAGGACCGGGGGGTGGTTGGAAAAGGGGCGCGGGAGTCGATATCCTAAAGACTGGATATGAACCCTTCGCTTCGGGCTTGTACAAATTAGGCTAGTAAATATAATAAGCAACTTTTTTAGGTATCTGAAGGTATAATAGACGTATGTGAAGCTAGCATAGCAAAGAGAGCAAAATCATTAGCAATCTTACTAAAAGTTTAGTACTAATTTAAGGTCAAATTCATAAATTTGATGCTATAAAAGCAAAAGCGTTGCAGAAATGCGAATGTTTGGCATTGTTCTGCAAATGGTTTTGTTTCTAGAAATCTGATTAGTTTTGCCAGAGGAATTGGCATTTTACACGTATTGAAAAGTAAAAAAATATAGTTCTATGATCTGTGACATTTACGTCAAATTTATCAATAGTAAAAACTGTTTTGTTTTATTGCTTTGTTTTTAGTTATAATAAATATTTTATAATTATTCTTTTAGTTCATGTCATCCTGTTTAAAATAAATTATTTTGAAGGATTTTTACTTTTCAATACATGATATACATTTCAGTACGTGTGTGATATTGTTTAATTGACTTTATACTTTAAAAAATACTTTTGTTGAAGCATTTTTTACGTCGTCGTAGGAAAAATAGTGTACATAACTCGTTGGAAGGTTTATTTCTAGCACTCGTTTAGCACTCGTACAAAATGTTACACTTTCCACACTTGTTATGTAATATACTATTCTAATATCTGGCTCCCATTAAAAAAAATGTAAATTAATATCATTTCTATTAAATTAAAAGAAAGTTATATTCCAAAGTAAAAAAAATTATATTATTACAATAATCAAAGGTCTTGGGGCAGTACCAGTGCGGATTTATACAAGGAAAATCCACAATAGACGCAATACATACTGTCAAACAAATAATAGAAAAAGCGCATGATTACGAATTGGATATACAGGGTGTTTCATTAAGAATTATCCATATAGTAACTGGAGAAACCTTAGCACTAAATATGAAGATTTAAGCCAAAACACTTAGATAAAATATTCCTCCTAACCGAGATATAGGGTGTTTTATTTTAACTATTCTAAATGATTGTATCCCATATTGACACCTTCCAATATTTTTTGTTCATACTTGGCAAAGAGTTTACACATATTAGGTTACTTTAAACAGTGGCAAAAGATATTTTTTCCCGATTACCAGAGGCGTGCGGTAGGAATGGATACTTTCTTTTATCCCCCTAAAATTTACGCCACTGTCGTAATAATTGTTTTTGCATGTTTTTTTGATTATCCGTCACTTTCTACGTAAATATCATCCTCTTGTCTCAATACGATAGAGTGAGTAGTTTTCGAGTTATTTGCATTTAAAGGTAATGTTTAAAATATCGATTTTTGTTTTATTGCTTATTTAACATGAGTTTCCCTAATAATCTAACCACCTTGATAATAAAATTTGTTAATTCTAATCGTAAATTCACATAAGTCAAAAACTATTTCACTAAATAAATAAAGTTTATTAGTTTAAGTAAATTTCATTTCAAAAGATTTTTTTCATATTAATGTTTTTCAATTTTAAATTTATGAAAATCCAGAAATATGATTTTTATTATCAGATACTAATAAATAAGATAAAATTCGCAGCATTTTCATTTTGTTACCATAATTCTTGTTGGGTATTTTCAAGAATGATAAAAAATTTACCAGGATTGCTTAATCCCATAAGACGTACGTTTGCCAAAAAATCGATCGCACGTGACGTCACTGCAGTCCTCGGCCGTATTAAAACGATTTTATGGGAATATTTATTATAAATTATAAGTGTTTAATCTTAAAAATCCAAATAGTGGTACGTTAGTATTACAGAAATCATAAAAATACTGTCTAATTCCTATTATTTCCATGCATTTATATGGTAAACGTTATAATGAAGGACTGCAGTGACGTCACACAGCTGGCGGACAAATCAGCCCGATTAGGCAGTCCTGGTAAATGTTTATCGTTCTTGGGGTATTTTCAACATTACAATGTAGGGCTTATTTATTGACAAAGGTTTACAACAAGTAGGCTGATGTCACTTATTTGCGTTACAACTGTCAGACAGATAATTTTAATTGAAAAACTTTTTTTTTGTGAAAATGCCTCGTCATATTAATTTCTCAAATGCAGAAATGCGTGACATGGTTTGTGTTTATGCGCAAGCAAATTATACAGGGCGAGTTGCTGCTCAAAGATATCTACAATTACTATTATGGATAATTCTTAATGAAACACCCTGTAGAACTACTATTTATAGATTTCAAGCAGGCCTTTGACTCAATTAGGAGAAATAATCTCATAATAGCACTTAAGGAGTTAGGAATACACCCAAAGTTAATAAGACTAATATATATGACAATGAAAAAAACGACAATAACAATCAAAACAGGGGCAGGCGTGACTGAAGAATTTGAAATAAACAAAGGTGTCAGACAGGGAGCACTATCAGCAACATTATTTAACTTAGCACTAGAATATACACTCAGAATAATAAACAAAAGAACAATAAGATCAAGAGATGGTCAAATAGTAGCATATGCTGATGACATTGCTTTAATAACAAAAAACAGTAAATAATGGTTAACATGCTGAATGAAATAATAAAAGAAGGTTCTAAAGCAGGATTAAAATTAAATGAAGAAAAAACAAAAATAATGAGAATCGATAAGCAGCTGGAAGGAGGCACGATTAGAGTTGGGGCTTACAGATTTATGGAAGTGGATCGCTTCAAATATTTAGGAATCTTACTGACAAATAATGGAAGTAGGGATGCTGAAATAAAAGAAAAAATAATGAACGCTAATAGAGCAATATATGCCAATATATGCAAAAACACAAAAATCAAAATATAAAAGTCTTATAAGGCTAATATTAATGTATGCTGCAGAAACAATGACCATAACCAAAAAACAAGAAGAAGATTTAAAAATAGTTGAATGAAAAGCAATGGACTAGTTTAGTAGGATCATATTAATCAAAATGATAGCAATATATATTTAGGATAAGATACCTACTTACTTATATTGGTATTCATTTTGCAAGTAATTTTTCTCATTTCGTAAAATTTAGCAATAAATAATTAGTAAGTTTTAAACGTAGCGCCAACTAATAACCAATAATGAAGTGTGTTTAAAAGTCAACGTTGTCACAGTTTAGCTACGTTCGTTTCAAGTATTCTCAAAGAACTGGCGGCACAAAACACCGTGTTCTGTGACTAACTGATTGTACCAGTTGACAAGATATATGACAGGAGAGAAAATCGTGTTTATCTGTAATAAACAAACAAGACCCCTATTCTTGACGGTGATAGAATAGAACAGCCAATAGAAAGTGGGCGTGGTTCTATTGAATATGCCAAAACCGTATTCTTGAAATTCGTTCCCTCACTGTACCGATAGAAGGGTTGCTCCCCAAGAGAACAATTACTTCTATTGGTTATTTTTGAAGGAACCGCTATAACATCAAGAGAAGGTGTTAGGGATTTTTATTTTCGAACCAAAAATAGTATAGAAGTAATTTCTTTCATAAACCAAACACAACCAAACAACAAATTAAACTAACGAAAATGGCAGAATATTTTGTTTAGTGTTTTACTCCTTATTTGATAAAGTGTCAATCAGAGAACAAAAATATCGATATGTTTATCTCTTTTAATGACAACAAATAAGAGAGAGAGATAAGTTTCTTGGTTAATATTAAAGCATATCGACAACATCGCAAATTTTCTACCAATCTTATTGAAATACGTCACTTACCACTTATGACGTACCTATGTAACCATTAAATTTAAATTTCAAAAGCCGATTATGGCTAGAGGATTAATTTTATAAAAATTTTATTTGTATAGTTGAACCACTAAAAACCTATTTTATAAGATGCAAATATAAAAAAAAATCACTAAACTAGTTCATTAGATTAATATTGGGACCAGTCAAGATAAATGAAAATTTAGAAGGAGAACGAATCAGGAAATACAACAAGAGATAAAGGAAAAGGAAAAGCAACAGAGAGTAATGTGGCTAGGACACGTTTTTAGAGCAGGAACTACATCAACGATAAATATAATATTAGAATGGGAACCAGGATATAAAAAAGGCGAGGCAGACCCAGAACAAAATGGTTGCAAGAAGTAAAGAAAGACCTAAAGGCAGCCGGAATTAACAAGGGGAAGGAAAAGGCAACAGAAAAATATGGAGAGAAATAGCAGATAGAATATAAACAAAGAATCGGGGATTGATCCACCCCGTAAAAAGGATCTAGAGAGTACCACTTGGCATAACCCCTCTAGGGGTGTTTTTGGCCACTATATATATACAATAATCAATAATAAAAAAAATTTAATCCAATATATTCGTTTCCGAGGAAAACAGTATTAAAATCAGTTTGTAGTGTATAGTAAAATCAGAGAGAATGCAAGTTATTCGAGCAATTGCAAGTTTTAATAGACCAGGCATTTAATCGTGTCGAATAATTAAAAGAATTCACGAGTGATGATAATATTTAAATGTTTCAATAAAAATAAAAAAAGTATCAAATACTTTTATCAATGTTTATAGCAAACTCATCATATAAACGTGATATAGAAGCCAAGGTTGTTTTTTGATTTTACGCCAAAATAAGTTTGTATTAAAATATTTTTATATACAACAGTAATGTCTTTATTAATAATTTTATAGGACAATAGGAAATGTAAACAGTTTTCCTTGTTACAATAAATATTCCATAATTTGTAACAATTATTAGTAGACTGTTTTGGTGAAAATCGAACAAAAGTTTTGCAACTTTAGATAATGTATATACACTCCGCCAAAAAAGTATCGCATCACTTATAAAATTACAAATATTTATTACCGCATTTGGTTAATTTAAATTATTTCTTTATGGCCCTTAAGAATATTAAGGCTAGAATAAATATTAAAATAAAATTTGTAAATACAGCTTACTGTTTAAGAAAAAAAAGTGATAATTGCTATTTTGTCTGGTTTTATATTATCAGTCTTTATTTTACTTTGGTAAAGAGTATACAGTTTGCGTTTAAATTAAAATTTTGTTTTAAATATCGAGTATGGAAGGTCGTGACAATATAAATTTAAATTTAACGAGGGATCAAGTGGTTAGAATAATTTCCCTCATTGAAGATGGAAGGAGTCAGAGATATGTGGCAAATTTAGTGGGTGTAAATCAGTCGACAGTATCACAAGTGGTAGTAAGGTACCGAGAGACTGGTCTTTATGAAAGACGAGCTGTAACAGGTCGGCCAAGAGCAACTACGCATGCAGACAATAGATTTTTAGTCCTTCAGGCTTTGCGTCGAAGACATGTGACTGCAAGTCAACTTCAACATGACTTAGCCGAGACTCGAAATGTACGTGTGTCTTCAGAAACTGTTAGGCACATCTTAAGACAGTCTGGAATTAGGGCCAGAGTAGCTGCCACTGCCCCGAGACTTACAAGGGAACACCGTATAGCACGACTAACATTTGCAAGAGAGCACGTAAACTGGAATATCGACGATTGGGGTAACATACTCTTTACGGATGAGTCAAGATTTTGTTTATACACTTCGGATCGAAGAATAACAGTTTATAGACGAGATGGCGAGCGTTATTTTCAATGCAACCTAAGACCGGCGACAAACTTTGGAGGAGGATCTATTATGCTCTGGGGCGGAATATCTTTAAGGGGTCGAACCGAATTGGTACAGCTAGATGGAGGATCCTTAACTGCTGATAGGTACATAAGAAAAATTTTGGAGATGCATGTTGTTCCTTACGCCCCATTTATTGGTGATGACTTCGTTTTAATGCATGACAATGCACGCCCACACGTCGCAAGAATCGTTACAGAGTACCTTCAAGAGGTAAATTTACAAGTTTTAGATTGGCCAGCGCACAGCCCGGACTTAAATCCAATAGAACATGTTTGGGACTATCTTTACAGAAGGGTGAGATCCGGTAATGTGACGCCAGCTAATCTTCAGGACCTGCAACGGTTGTTAACCATAGAATGGGATAATATTGATCAAGATTATCTGAGAAGATTAATTGGATGTATGCCACAACGTTGTCTAGATGTTATAAGAGCTAAAGGAGGCAATACGTCTTACTAAATTACCATTACTTTTGATTTTTATTTATTTTAAATCAATGCTGTTTATGCGCTTACTTAAAAATTAAATAAACCCTCTGTTTTTCGTACATTCTGCATTTATCTTTAGATACTTATTGCTTACTTAAAAAACCAAAAGAAACAACAGTAAAAAAAATCATATTTTAAATTATTTTTAATACAATATTTGTAGTTTTATAGGTGATGCGATACTTTTTTGGCGGAGTGTATAAGAAGACGGCACCAAAGCAAACCATTACGATAAACATTACTTAATTGACCTGCATCGAACATTTCAACGTTGCAGAAATATTACTAAATTATTTTAATGGTGTGTTTAAGTTTCTGCTTTGAAAAGAACTTTAATAATACTGCTTTCTATAAATTTATAGACGGCGCCAAATAGCTGATCGTTTAAATGCGTTGGAAAAATACTAAACACTGCTTCTTAGCCTAAAAGAGTGACGACTGAAAGACAGGATCGTTATATAGTTAAAAGTGTATGTTATTATTTGTGATGAAGAGGTCTTATTGTTTTATTTTTGTTGTTAACTTGTCAGTCAGTTTGAAGATAATAAGATGTCAAGTTGAGATTATATAATTTCAAAGAACAAAAGAACTAATGAAATTTAGTGTACTAACCCTTACTATGTGAAAGTCCATCTTATTAAAAACAGTAAATAAATAAACGTTTGAACGAAACTTTCACTTTTTATACGAAAAATAGATTTTTAAAATGCAATTACAGCTGTTTCGCTAATAACTAGCATCGTCAGATTGACATATTGAAATTACATTTTGTTTGTTTGTAACTAGGTACTTGATGTTGATAAATAGTTAAGGCTAGACCAAGTAGGAAGTAATAAGACATTAAAGCCTAGATGTTATTAGCCTTAAGGGATTATCCTGGATGTACTTCCCTCTAAGATCAGTAAAACTATACAATTATATAGAAAAACCAGAAAAAAACTATATCATGCTGATCTTTACAATAACTCAATAAATTTGTGTTACAATTACGTCTTATCTATGTACAAAATGAAGACTCAATCAAAGTAAACAGTTTAATAGTGGAGAACTTCCAAGATTTATTTGTTCATTAACAACTTTTAATTGTGGATATGCTAGATGTCTTTTTATTTCAAGTCTTTCAAGGAAATCTAAATTTATTTTTTATTACAAGTGTGTAGTATTTGGATGTCATTGGTGTGTATAGTATTTTTCACAGTAAATGGTATTGGCTTATTAACTGCCATAAACTACCCGATTTAATCTCATTGTGTAGAAAATCATCAGGTAAAAAATGCAAATGTGCTACAGGGTCGAACTTAAGAAATTTGAATTTTGCATAATATATAGGAGAGGCACAAGTAATTTATTTAAATGTTACAATTCTATTCTATATTTAGTTCAGTGTCGCTATTGCTATCCTAATTTAAATTAATTATAATTGGCGCAATTGATTTTACAGAAAGATAAGAGTTTTCAACATTTATAAGATGACTAACAGAACTTTTCCAACTCTCGGTAGGAATGTCATTCATACAGTTCCTAATTAATTCTACCACACTACCACTTAAAGTCGGAGAAGTATTTTTTCCGCGCACACTCGATTTAAGTTGGTGCCACATAAGCTGTATGGGATTGAACACGCAGTAGTAGGGAGGTAGTCGTAACACTGTATGTCCCAATTCTTCTGCAATTGTATCACAAACATAAGTTTTTTTTTAAAGAAAATGACTGCAGCACTTGTAAAAGTTCTTTTTTTGTATCATTTTCCTCAAAATATGTCATTTGCCGCCATGAAGTTTTGAATCTCCAATTTCGTATTCTTTGAGCCAGGAATTTTTGCAATTGTACACTATGATAGCTTGCGTTGTCCATTACTATAACGCTGTTTGGCGGAATGTTGGGTAAAGGCTCAAGTACACGGGGCAAGTTTACAAGCTAACAAGCCGGCTTGTAAAAAGCCGGCGAGTCGGCGAGTGCGCTAGTAGTCGAGTACACACAAAATTTCTCACTTGCTCGGTAGCCAACTAGCTGGCGTGTGGAAACCACGTGTTGTTGTGTGCTGTTAGGTTAATCCTCACAGGTTATTGTGAAAATTAGCTAAATTATTGGTGGTTTCGCGTTTTGTCGTCGAATTAACTCGTTTTTAATCACTTTAGCTACAACTGCAACTCCCGCTAGAACCAACTCCTCCGACATCTTCAGGACCAATGCTACTAGCCACTTGTGCTCAAGCTACTGTGAGTACACGTGGCTAGTTTACAAGCTAGCTCGCTCAAAAGCCGGCGAGTGGCGTGTAAAGTCGCCGGCAGTTCAACTTTTTCCAGAGCGTTTTTATAAGCAGCTAACGGAGCGAGTGCATCGAGTACACTGGACTAGTTTACGAGCTGCTTGTAAAAAGCCGGCTTGTTAGCTTGTAAACTCGCTCCGTGTACTTGGGCCTTAACAGACAATTTTTAAACCAATCTTCAAAAACCTCTACTGCCGTATCTTCGTGATAATCAATACAAAAATCCTTAATATTTTTGACAGAAAGCAACATAGCGTTTGGGATCCAACCATTTTCTGCTCATGCGTGTAATATTGTGATTCTCTTTCCTTTATTTGATGGTGCTTTTGTTTTACACTTATCAGAGGAATCAGACCATCCTTTGGAAGGAGTATCATGCGTGTCAAACCACGTCTCGTCGAGGTAGAGTATTGACCGATTTTCAGACCGGTATTTTCTTATTGACGTTATATATTCAGAACGCCAGTTTATTAAACGTGTGGATTCCATTATTACTTGTCTCTTGTCAATTTTGCGATATTTAAAGCCCATTGCAGACAGAGCTCGCCAAAGAGTAGTGAGGCCACAGTTGATGTGAGTTTCGTCATTGATGAGCCGCTGTTTCAGACTTTTGATTGTAGGGACACGATGCTCATCGTACATAGTGTAGATTTTTCGCCTCATCAAATCTTTTTCACAGTCGTCTAGACTTTTTGTGACACCGGAATTTTTACTCTTGTTTCTTGATTCCATGGAATTTTCAACAATTCGTCTGACTGAAGTAAGAGACACCTTTGTCAATTTGCTGGTTACTATTGCTGCAGGACGTTATTCACGGACGCCATATACTGCCTATTCTGTACGTTGGGATATAAAATCTTTGTTATTGTCTGTAATAACAAATACATGTTATAAAATTATTGCACGCCGTAACACAAGTGAACACTTCTAATGAAATACAAAGACTAAAATGAACAAGAAGTGTAAGCTGTAATCCTCTACAATCCCTCTCTGAGAAACAAAATTACCCGAATCAGGTCCTTTTACATTTAGGATGTGCATCTCGGTTTTTACAACTAATTGGTTTTATTATAGTCCTTCAGTCAAATCCATTTATTGTGAAAACTGTTTATAAAAGTGAGGTTGGATGTTCAAGTAGGTGTTTTGCATAATTTGAACATTATTTTGTGTTTTTAAATGATATTAATGCTGATGCCGAAGATATTATTTTTGAAATTGTATTGGAAATACAATATGTAGTATTTTTATAACTTTTAATTAGTTGTAGTGACACTTTCTTTCTTTCTTTCTTATTAATTAATTTATTTATCAAATGAATTGGACAGCCATTAGATGTAGCTATTTGTTTTATGATATATCAATTTCTTTATCAAAGTTAATTTTGTCCATTGGAATTGAAAATTATAAGCTGCTAATTTATGTGTTATAGGTTGATTTGAATTATATGGTATGGTTACATATATGTTTGTGTTTTATTTTTTAATCTCTAAATCTAGAAAATTAATTTCTTCAACTTCTAAAGTAAAATTAATTATAGGATGCAAGGTATTAATATAATTAAAAATTCTGCAAACACATCATCAACATATCTATACCAAAATACAATATTGTTTATATAACTAGAATTAAAAAGTATGTTTTCTAAATTATCCATAAAAATATTTGCAAAAATTGGAGAAATAGGACTTCCCATTGGAAGTGAAATAATTTTGACTAATGCATACATTAAATAGGTCAATTATATCTGATATATGTTGGATGGATATTTATTTCATCTAATAGCTTTTTAACTAGAACTATACATTCTTTAGGAGGTATTTTAGAGAAAATATTAGCGACATCAAACGATACTAATTTAGTATTATTTTGTAAATTACATTTATTTAATTGATTTATCAAATCTAATGAATTTTGTACCAAATATTTAGATATGTAACCATAATTATTTAGAATGTAATTTAATTGTTCCATACAGGGTGTTTCTTAAGTAATCTAAAATATTATATGGGGCGCTTCGTTACTCAAATTTAAGACGAAAAGTTCATATAAACATGTGTGATAGGTGTTGTCGTTTATGAGATACAGGGTGTTGCATTTATTGTAATAAGTCAGTTCTGATTGTACGTGAAATTAATTTTTCCCGGTGACGCTACTGGTTTTTAGAAGTAATACGCAAAAACATGCTTATTCTAAGTGGCCTTTGAAATAATGTTGACAAGTGTCAAATTTGAAAACCAACGTAAAAATCGTACATTTTTATTTGATTGACTCTGTGTTTAGTTAATAACTATGCCAGTGTTTACTAATGTTGAAATGGCTAATATGCATTTTTTGTACGGATTAGCGAATGGTAATGCCTTAGAAGCTAGACGTACGTATGCCCAGCGTTATCCAAATAATCGTTTACCATGTTCAGATACGTTTACTAAGTTACATATTCGTTTACAAGAAACTGGAACTTTTGCTAAATCGAAGAATATTATTGGACGACCCAGAACTGTGAGAAATCCCCAATTGAAAAACCAGATTCTTCAAATTATTGACCAACATCCAGAAACGAGTCCAAGAAAAGTTGCAGATGAAGTAAATGTTAGTAACAAAACTGTTTGGAATATTCTAAAAGATAATTTATTGTATCCATATCACGTTCAACGTGTTCAACATTTGTTACCTACTGACTATCCATTACGCATACAGTATTGTCAATGGATTTTACGTGAAATCGCGAACAATCCGAATTTTGTGGCCAATATTCTATTTACGGATGAAGCCAACTTTTCTAGACATGGGATTATGAATTTTCATAATGACCACATATGGGCAGATGTAAATCCACATACCATAAGTGTAAAACGATTTCAACAAACATTTTCGGTCAATGTTTGGCTTGGCATCATCGATGATTATTTAATTGGACCATTTTTCCTTCCTGTACGGTTAACCGGTGAGACATACCAACATTTCCTAGAAAATGAACTTCCACTTCTTTTGGAAGATGTACCTATTATTATTAGAAGGCGCATGTGGTTCATGCATGACGGAGCTCCTCCACATTTTTCAGTGATTGTACGCGAGTTTTTAAATAATGTTTTTCCAGGCCATTGGATCGGACGAGGATCTCCACACCCGTGGCCCCCTAGATCACCTGGACACAATCCTCTGGATTTTTGTGTGTGGGGATATTTGAAATCGCTTGTTTACACAACACTGATATTAAACGTACAAGATCTTCAAAATCGTATCATAGACGGCTGTATTGTTATTCGTAACAATCCTGGTATCTTCGAACGTATTCGACAATCCATTAGACATCGAGCGGATTCTTGCATTTTAGCTGGAGGTGGACATTTTGAACATTTGCTCTGAAATGTATTATTTTTTCTTTATGTTTAACACATGTTGCTTGTAATAAAATAATAAAAAAATATAAATCAGTAGCGTCACCAAGAAAAATTAATTTTACGTACAACACCCTGTATCTCATAAACGACAACACCTATCACACATGTTTATATGAACTTTTCGTCTTAAAATTGAGTAACGAAGCGCCCCATATAATATTTTAGATTACTTAAGAAACACCCTGTATAATTCTGGACATTGAGGGTTTTTATTTACTAGGTATTTTTTATCATAGTCATTTAATAGATAATTTGAATCATTTACATGTTCTCTTATTTGGTTAGAAAATTTTTGAGTGGGATCGTTCTTTAGAATTTTGACATTACTTGACATTATGAAGTCATTCACTTTAGATTTATAATCTTTTCTTTTTAAAATTACTGTGGAGTTACCTTTATCTGATTTTGTAATGATTAGGTTATTTTGATCTACTTTATTTATGATTGATTTTAAAGCTAAAATGTCATTTTTAATAATTTGACTTTTAAATTTATCTGGTTTCCTGTCTCTAATAAGATTTGCTATTTACATTTTTTCATAAATAAAATTATTTGAATTAGTTCTCAAAGCTATTTCAGAATCTATGGCTAAAATTTCTTTTATATGTAATGTAACTTTAATATGTCAATCTGACGATGCTAATTCTAATGAAACAGCTGTCATTGTAATTAAAAACCTAATTAAACGTGGAAGTTTTGTTAAAACGAAGAGTTTTTCATTATTCTTAGTAAACTGATATAAGTAAAGATCAAACCGTTGACAAGGAAAGTATTCCATTAATAATTGATGGACTTGGGGATTATTGTGGTGGTGCTTCATCTGAAGAGTATCTCCTCTAGTAATTCGTGCAAATATTTTAAATAAAGAGACCCAATTAAAATTTTTGGTAGTTTTTCTAAAAACAGTTTTTTATTTTTGCATTTTAAACGATGAGTACTAATGTTTGGAATCTCTCCACAAAATTATTTAAATTTATTCGTGGTCTGGAATGAAAGTTTTTTTATGTCTATGTTGGCTTTTTAAGGAGTTAGGATCTTATCCAATTTGGGTAGTTTAAAGGATTTAAAAACAATTTTTAGTTGAGTTCCTTTTGAAGTTGGTTCGTCTTATTGTCAGAAAAATTACGATACTTAGGCATTATTGGACAAACAACTTGTTTATGACTTTTTTTTAACGATTATTAACATCAAATTATACAAACAAGTTTATTTGGGCACATTTTTTATTATTTTTATTACTTTTATTAAAGCTAACAAGGGATAATTGATATTAACAATGTGTTTATTGAAGTAAATGGTAGGAATTGTAAATATTTACAAAGTTTTGATGTCTTAATTTGTTATTGCTAAATATATATTGAAAGAATATTTTTTCAATTAAACTCTATCGGATGTTTTTAAAGAAATCAGTTTTTTTAAATATGTATATATTACCAACAAATTTTATTAAAAATAGATTAAAAAGTTTAAAAAGGTTGGCTTAAAAAATGCACTACCGTAAAACTAAAACAATAAAAAAAGTATCAGAACAAAATTATGAGGTGATAATTTTATGGTTATACAAAAATTTAAAAAGAATTATTAACGGGGTAGTAATTACAAAAAGTTCTGCATGCTTTGGGGTCCGAATTAGATACTCAAAATGAAAAAAAAATTTGAACCTTTCCCGATATATGCTAGTAATTTATCAAAATCATTAAATTTTGATGCCAATCAAGCTAGCACCCCCACACTGACTAAATGAAAAAAAAGTAGCCCATAATTAAGAGCTAATTAAAGGCTAATTTGTACCACAAAAATTAAAATTTGTACCACCGCGATAATCGAGAAAAATCGCCTTGAAAATGGGGGGTGCTAGGTTGAGATCAAGGCAGCACCCCCACTTTGATCGAATTCCAATTCAATTATATCAAAATAAAGGGCATATTAAAGGCTAATTTGTACCACAAAAAGTTAATCTATATTATTATTTATAATGTCAAAAAATAAAATCGAATGCTGTAAATATCGCTGCTCTATAATTTTAGCACCCCCACTTTGGTTTATTCAAAAACTGAACACACAATATTATAAAACTAATTAAAGGCAAATTTGTACCACACAAGAAATTTTTATACTTGTCAATATAAAGCCGCCAATTGAATTTATCTCTTTGCGGTCGTATTAAATGGTGGCGGATGCGTTGAAATCTTTTATTTTTGTCAATATTATAAAACCAGTTAAAAATAGTGTTTCCCGTCACTGTCCCTTTTTAAAAATCCCTACATCCGCATTTTCCCGTTATTATATATATCGAGTGTTTATACTATCGGAGAAGTTGGAGTGGGAGTGACGTACATCTATATGGTTTCTAATATATGGTACTATTCGATGATTCTAGTATGGTGCACATTGCAAAATTGCTCTCCTGCCAATAGGCCATCCCTGTAGGTACTACTGTAATGATTTACAATCGCTGAATCGATAGAAATTCTCAATAAAAAGTAAACACTTGGCCAATTCGGGAAAAGTACTGATTCGGTGTCGTATGAACGGGATCTTAGTTACCCGATAACCTATAACAACAGTTTACAAATCTCAAGTTAAACTAGTGCTAAGGAAGGAAGGAAACCTTTTTTAAATTATGAACGTATTGTTGCAGTCGTCTTACAAAATAAAGGATTACTAATTAATAACGGTAAATTAATAACGCGAACAAATAAAGTATGGGTGGAATTAGGAAAAATTTTGGACATGTAAAACACTACCCTGTATGCATACATTTTTAATAATAAAAACAATATAAAAAGTTAAATTCTCGGCTTCGAAACGCATAGACCTATGAACAAATTTGAAGATGACAACGAGATAATAAGCAATGATTTAGATTCAAGTGTAAACACCGCTTATGAATCAATTATCGAAGAAGAAATTTGTATATTTTCTTAAGTAAACAGAAATTTGATAGTTTATTAAATACACACATAAAAGGTAAGATAATTGTTCATTGATTAGATTTTGTGAAATGAAATAACTATTTTTTTATGAGAACTAATTTGAGCTAAAAATTGTATTGCACCCGAGAACGCTCGCTGGAGCAGCTGAGTTGTTTAAGTGAGCGATAATGAATGTGATTGAGATTTACTCGAGAAACAT
The DNA here is from genome assembly GCA_035357415.1 of Ophraella communa. Classification (NCBI taxonomy): domain Eukaryota; kingdom Metazoa; phylum Arthropoda; class Insecta; order Coleoptera; family Chrysomelidae; genus Ophraella; species Ophraella communa. The sequence goes on from CM068987.1 coordinate 9,973,682, forward strand.
TCTTAATAATAGTCATTATTTAGATACATATTGGGGAGATTAAAACAAACAAGAAAATTCATATAACATGAATAGTTTTCGAAAAATGTGTCTTTAAAATTAAATTTGGCAATTTGGCAACTTGAAAAACTTTTAATTTATTTATATTCTTTAACTTAACTACTTGCTTATTAATTATCATAAAATTCTGTTGAATGATGCACCTACATACCTACCTAATGTTTTTAAAGTTTTTAAGACAAAGACGCGTTTACTTCTGCGAAAAAAGTCATTTGAACTTTTGATTTGTTTTCACCTCCTTTCTTTTGTTTATATCCTGTATATTCCTTTAAGCGGCGTTGACATTTAGTAATCAAATTTAAAACCAGCATAGTACTAGAGGTATTTCATCGTGATTTTTGAAATATTTAGATCAGCGTCAATCAGAAAACACCTAACGAATAGAAAGTATTACAAATTCGAAGAAAACAAATGGCAAACTCTAATAACAGAAAAATTAGACGAGAATGGTATGAAATGTGGGTTTCAGTTTAAATCTCACAAAATATATCCTGCAGCAGATACTGCTACATTTCAAGGAAAATGTAAATGTGGTAATGCTTTGAGAGGGGAAATTTTGTCTATGAAAGGAGAAGTAATCAAAGTGTCATGTTTTATATCCAAAATTGGCAATAATGAAATATCGAGTGAAATATGCGACAAAAGGTATTTAAGAGGCGACAAACGATTGGAAGCTACCAACAAATCAAAGTGCCACATGTTTTAGAATTATGACAAAAATAAAAGATTTCAGCGCATCCGCGACCATTTAATACGACCTTAATGAGTTATATTCAATTAGCGGTTTTATATTGAAAAGTATAAAAATTTCTTGTGTGGTACAAATTTGCCTTTAATTAGTTTTATAATATTGTGTGTTCACTTTTTAAATAGACGAAAGTGGGGGTGCTAAAATTATAGAGCAGCGATATTTACAGCATTCGATTTTATTTTTTGACATTATAAATAATAATATAGATAAACTTTTTGTGGTACAAATTAGCCTTTAATATGCCCTTTATTTTGATATAATTGAATTGGAATTCGATGAAAGTGGGGGATGCTGCCTTGATCTAAACCTAGCACCCCCCATTTTCAAGGCGATTTTTCTCGATTATCGCGGTGGTACAAATTAGCCTTTAATTAGCTCTTAATTATGGGCTACTTTTTTTTTTTAATTTAGTCAGTGTGGGGGTGCTAGCTTGATTGGCATTAAATTTTTAGGTGTATAATCTACAATTTTGGAATTGGACATTTTTAACTATTCTCCCCGTACAATAACTTTAATTTTATTTTAAATAAGAACGTTAATTTCTTATATATAAAAGATTATCGGTGCAGTGCTTAGTTTATAAAATTTTCACCCGATTGTTAGTTCCTCGTTTTAATTATCACTCTACCAACACCTATAATTATAAATATTAAATCTCCATTATAATGATTTATTTAGCGACTTTCATTGGAATGTTTTCCGCCTTTTTTTTTCGAATCACTATTATTTGCCTGGCCTATCAAATCAGGTCACACCGAAAGTTGGTAATCAAAATTTCTTAGCCAAAATCCGTTCTAGATAACCAAAATTCAATTTACCTAAATAAGTGTACGGCGTGTCCTGTTGCTTTATCCAATCCGGTGTCTATTTACTATTTAAAACACAATTTTTTTTAATACACTGTTGGTAAATAACCATAAAATCACTCGCGTGGTTGACCGCAACTAGAGTGTCACCGACAACGACAATATTAAAACCATAGTTTACGGGGACAGGTAAGCTCGACAACTGATTGTAGGTACATGTTGGATCGATGCGCTTACTACCGCGCGCGGGATTGTAATTATGAATATACATGTATGGTGGGGCCTACGGATCTTCTACTCTCGTTGCATGTGCATCTTGGTGGACAGGTTAGCTTCCCAAAGGGTTTATTTGGAGTAAATATACAGCGCAGAAACCCTTATTCATGAATTTTAGTTTTGGTCTTCAAAATATACTAGCATGTCAATTTTTTTCTTAGCGCTAGGAGGACGTGGAAAGTTATTTTGAATATTTTAAGGAAAATGTCAGTATGACTTTAGCTAACAGTCCAAAATTTAACAATCTTTGGACAAGAATTCCAAAATTTATTCTAAAACTCAAAATTTGTATCATTTTTCGACAGACATTTTCAAATGTAAGCATGATTTGGTATGAATTTCAATGTTTAAGCAAAAATTTCGAAATTTTAGGATTTTTTGACATAAATGTCAAAATTTAAACTGAAAATTCAAAATTTAAACATTGTTTTGACAGGAATCAAAAATTTAAGAATCCTTCGACAAGAATTTCAAAATTTATTCTCAAAATTAGTAGCATCTTTTTACAGAAATTTCAAAATGTAAGCATTTTTTGGTATGAATTTCAATATTTTGGCTAAAATTTCAAAATTTAATCATCTTTTGACATTTCAATATTAAAGCTAATTCCAAAATTTAAGCTACTATTGACAGAAAATCCAAAATTTAAGTCTTTTGACTATAATTCCAAAATTAACTTTAAAACTAAAAAAATTGTATCATTTTTTGACAGACGTTTCAAAATGTAAGCATTTTTTGCGTTAAATTTGAATATTTAAGCTAAAATTTCAAAATTTAATTGTTTTTTTTTAACAATAGTTTTAAAATTTAAGTTAACAGTTCAAAATCTTTTGACAAGAATTCCAAAATTTATTCTAAAACCCAAAAATTCTATCGTTTTCTGACAGACGTTTGAAAATGTAAGCATTTTTTCCGTTAAATTTGAATATTTAAGCTAAAATTTCGAAATTCAAGGATTTATTGAGATGAATATCAAAATTTAAGCTTAAATTTCAAAATTTAATAGTTTTTTAACAGTAGTTTTAAAATCTAAGTTAACAGTTCAAAATCTTTTGACAAGAATTTCAAAATTTATTCTAAAACCCTAAAATTCTATCGTTTTTTGACAGACGTTTGAAAATGTAAGTATTTTTTCGTTAAATTTGAATATTTAAGCTAAAATTTCAAAATTTAATAGTTTTTTTAACAGTAGTTTTAAAATTTAAGTTAACAGTTCAAAATCTTTTGACAAGAATTCCAAAATTTATTCTAAAACCCAAAAATTCTATCGTTTTTTGACAGACGTTTTAAAATGTAAGAATTTTTTGGGAGAAATTTCAACATTTAAGCTAAATATTCGAAATTTAAGGATTTTTGACATGAATATCTAATTTAAGCTAAAATTTCAAAATATAAAAATTTTTTGACAGGAATTTTAAAATTGATTTAAAATTACCAAAATTTAAGAATATTTTGACCCGAATTCCAAAATGTATTCTAAAACCCAAGAAATTGGATCGGCGTGGTTTGGCATGCATTTCAATATTTAGGGTAAAATTTCGAAAATTAAGGATTTTTTGACAGCTATTTTCAAAATTTAATCTACTATAGAGAGCAATTCTAAAATTTACTCTAAAACTGAAACATGTGTATCATTTTTGACAATCATTTCAAATGTAAGCATTATTTTTAATTTAAACTGAAAATTCAAAATTTAAACATTGTTTTGACAGGAATCAAAAATTTAAGAATCCTTCGACAAGAATTCCAAAATTTATTCTCAAAATTAGTAGCATCTTTTTACAGAAATTTCAAAATGTAAGCATTTTTTGACATTCCAATATTAAAGCTAATTCCAAAATTTAAGTCTTTTGACTATAATTCCAAAATTAACTTTAAAACTAAAAAAATTGTATCATTTTTTGACAGACGTTTCAAAATGTAAGCATTTTTTGCGTTAAATTTGAATATTTAAGCTAAAATTTCGAAATTCAAGGATTTTTTGAGATGAATATCAAAATTTAACCTAAAATTTCAAAATTTAATCATTTTTTTGACAGGAGTTTTAAAATTTAAGTTAACAGTTCAAAATCTTTTGACAAGAATTCCAAAATTTATTCTAAAACCCAAAAATTCTATTGTTTTTTGACAGACGTTTTAAAATGTAAGAATTTTTTGCGGTAAATTTGAATATTTAAGCTAAAATTTCGAAATTCAAGGATTTTTTTTGAGATAAATATAAAAATTTAAGCTAAAATTTCAAAATTAATCATTTTTTTGACAGGAGTTTTAAAATTTAAGTTAACAGTTCAAAATTTTTTGACAAGAATTCCAAAATTTACTCTAAAACCCAAAAATTCTATTGTTTTTGACAGACGTTTCAAAATGTAAGAATTTTTTGCGGTAAATTTCAACATTTAAGCTAAAATTTCAAAATATAAATATTTTTTTTGACAGGAATTTTAAAATTTAAGGTGACAGTCCAAAATTTAAGAATATTTTGACCCGAATTCCAAAATGTATTCTAAAACCCAAGAAATTGGATCGGCGTGGTTTGGCATGCATTTCAATATTTAGGGTAAAATTTCGAAAATTAAGGATTTTTGACAGCTATTTTCCAAATTTAATCTACTATAGAAAGCAATTCTAAAATTTACTCTAAAACTCAAACATGTGTATCATTTTTGACAATCATTTCAAATGTACCTAAGCATTATTTTTAATTTAAACTGAAAATTCAAAATTTTGTTTGACAGGAATCAAACATTTAAAAATCCTTCGACAAGAATTCCAAAATTTATTCTCAAAATTAGTAGCATCTTTTTACAGAAATTTTAAAATGTAAGCATTTTTTGGCATGAATTTCTATATTTAAGCTAAAATTTCGATATTTAAGGATTTTTTGAAATTAATATGAAAATTTATGTCAAAATTCCAAATTTCAAATATTTTTTTGACAGGAATTTCAAAATACAAGCAATATACACATTAATTTAAATAATTACGCTAAAATTGCAAAATTCTTATTATTTTTTAATAGAATTACAAAATATGAGCATATTTTAACCCAAAATTTCAACATTCATAGTAGTACCTTGCCGCACTCCACTCTGCATTAGGTCTTAAACAAAATATAATCTTTAGAGGCATAAGTGTAGCTGAGTTTTACTATTGAAAGAGAGAGAGATGGATGCTCTTTTGCATCCTGGTCAGTCCAGCGTGCCAGGCCTTCTAAACGTCTAAGAATATGCATGAATATGCACTGCAGAGAATTGATGGTATGGAATTTAACTAGTGTAATAAGAGTAGAATGTTTCAATTGAAATAAAGGAATAATATTGTTGATATCACAGAAGTTCTGTCTTCCAAGGACTCTCCCCAAAACGCTCATAAGGAAGATGGACCTGTAAGATTCTGGTTTGATAAGGTCTTTTCTGGTCTTTGAACTCATTATTGTGTTGGCAGCTTTCCAACATTTGGAGAAATGTTAAAATGGATTTTGAAGGAATGGAAAAAATATTAGGGTAAATTTTTGATATATAAAACTAATGCTTCGAAAGCAGACAGGCGAAGCAAACAATGGCCTACCCTGACAAATCGAGGACAAGGTGGCTGTTGGACAAATCCACCGTCTTGGGTGTAGCAGAAGACGTAGACTGTCCAAACTGTAGGGAGGAAGAAACTTCTTACCTCTTCCTAGGCACCTGTGAGGTTTACGCGCAACTCAGACAAGACATCTTTGGTGTGCGAAGAATCGAGGAAGAAGACCTACACACCCTTCCTCCAAAGGAACTCATGGCTTTCATACGAAGCTCGGGGCGTTTCAAGGGGTATGAGGGTATGAAAAAATGGGCCTGTAAGGCCTACTTGCCAGGCATCAGCTACTACGCCCATTACATTCATTCATTCAAAGCATACGACAGGTATTCAGTAAATCACCACTTTTTAACTTCCATGTCAAGTTGGTGCTCATCAGATGTAAAAGAAGCTGCCAAGAAATAGAAAAACCTAATAGAGACCACAAATAATTTACATTAAGGTTTGCAGTCATCGTCGCACATTTCATCACAATTTCATGCCAAGGAAATTATATATGGAACTGTGGGGCCTGACTGTAAGTTTAAAGAAAAGTAAATACTTGAGGTAGGTAGTTATAGATGAAGACGTTACATTACACCATTTAGATACATACTTGGCCATTGTTGATAAGGAAGGTATTGAATGGCTCGAAATAAAGAAGATATTAGAAGGGAGCAAAATAAGTGGCTGCCTTAACTACGTGTCGTGGGATAAGAATATTTCCAACAAGACTAAGAAACGCACAGGAAAAACTCTATATAGGGCACTGAAATATAGATAGTAGAATTATTGCGAACGAATGTCAGAACATTTGTCAAGAAATTGGAAGTGGATTTTAAGCCACAGAAAGAATAATATTATAAAGTGTGCAGTAACATTTTTTTTTTCATCAAGGTGTACTTAATCTGAAGTGATACATGTCCGCTAATTAATTGCTTAATCATTATGAACTCTATTTCTCGTCGTTCCAACCTTAGTGTGCGCGCTGGCACGAATTTTATTGTTGATTTTGCAGCAGCGGTTTTTTGGTTATGTTGCGAAATTATTCTCGTGTAGGTTCAATGTCACAATTTCGCAATTCGGCAATAGAAAAAAATGACTAGCGAAATATATAAAAGAAAGTGTTAAAATCAAATTACAAATAATGCAAATAGATTTCTCCGAAACATACATCTCAATTGATTAGCAAAAAAGTATGTAATTTTTTGTTTTAGTTGTACGTTTTAGTTAGTTCACGTAGACATCTCAATTTAAAAGTATGGTTAGGGTGTATATAGATAACAAAACATTTACATAGAAGTCATGTTTTTGATTTATATTTAAATTTCTGTGTTTCACTATCCACCTATTTTATCAAAAATGTATAACAGTTATAAAAACATTTAGCAAGCAACCTAGTGATTAACATGATCACTAGTTAAATAGTGAAATAAATCCTTTAAAAATACAATTTATCAATCAAGTATACTAGGTTTCATCTTTCTAATTAGTAGTTCTTATTTTTTTGTACGATACGATAATTCGGAATACTACAAACTTATCCAAATGTAATAAAAAAGTAAAAATTATATAGGTCATCCATCTCAAATGTGGTTGAATGCAATAGAGAAAATTCAATAAAACATTAAGTTAAACCACAGACTTTTATTGAGTAATACTATAACATGTCTATGGCCATGCTACCTTTTCTTTACTGCCCGAACCCTAAAATCAACCATGACCCACTGTATATTAGACACAACCTTATTATCGTTACCAAACCCATCCTTACAACAGAACGTACCCGAAACAAAACCCTTACCAACGAACGCGACCGGAAACACCTGTCAATACTGTTATAAATTAGGGCAAACACCTCGTTTCATTCCCTTTTCGTCCAAGCAACCCCTAGTGGCAAGTTGTCAGCGAAATTTAGACAATACATTTCTTTGGTTGTATCACAGATACAGCCTGCTACGCTACCATATCGTATTCGCTGGAACTTGAGGGTTACCTGGATCAGGATATAAATTTGTCAACGTTGGAATGACATCATTTTGAAGTAGTGCCAAATAATTGTTACCATTCAAGTTGCCCTCAATAAAAAAGAGACCAATGATATTGTTCCCTACAATCCCTGTCCAAACATTAACCTTTTTTCCGTGGACCAGTAGCGGCAATTTTGCCGATAAGAATGACCGTTAAGTAAAAAAGTACATTCATCAGAAAACATAACGTTTTCTAATTGGATAATATTGTTATCCAACATGTCCATCATTTGCTCACAAAAAAAAGTTCTCCTATCAAAATCGTCTTCCATGAGCTCCTGAGTAGGTATCATCTTATACGGATGCAATTTATTTTCTTTTAATATGTTGGCTATCGATGTATGGCTAGCATTGAATGTAGTGGATGCCTGTCTACTCGATGTATGTGGGTTTTCCTGAAACTCAAGCAACACATCTAATTTGAGTTCATCACTCAGTGCATTGGCAGCTGCTTTTTTTTATCTGCCTTACATGACCAAACTCGCGAAACTGCTTTTCTATTTTACTTATTGTTCCTTGGGATATAGGTGGTAAATTAGGAAATTTCCTATGAAATAGGCGAGTTACTTCCTGTTGTGTTCGGATGTTATCTCCGTAACCAATCATTTGTAAAACTGTTATTTTATGCATTTCCGTTAATCTAACCATTTTTCAGAATTGAATTGAACAAACTTTATACTTAAATTACAACAATGACAACTGACAACAATTTACTACTGCTTGTTAAAATAGCGTTGCCACGGAAATTCTTAAATTTTTTAATGGTTACCATCTAAAAACCACATTGCTATGGTTTTTGTTCACTTTCTCATTATCAAGACCTAAAGGGGAAATAAGTTTTAAGTATATTGTAATAAGTTTCGAGTATATTTTAGCGAATTTCGGTAACAACATGATATTAATTTTTTTTATGTTAATTTTTGCATTAAATTTAAAAACAATAACATTTTTGAATAGAGAATGAAGAGACCTTTCAAATGATATATCACACGCCTATACTTCCCATTTAAAAAATTGGGGGTTGTACCTGTCATTCTAAGGGGGTTGAAGGTAGGGGTTGTATTTTCACGTTAAAGAATGTCAAGTTATAATTTAAATTTGACGTGTTTCGGGATTTTTTATAAATATGTACAGTAACCGAAATAATAAATTTATTCCATTTGGCTTTTACACACTGTACACATGCAAGCTTGTGTACGTGACATCAAGATTCGTTCATGACAAATAATTTTTTTTGACAGTTTTGAATTTTTATTTTGAAGTTTGTAAATCGTTAAAAACTTTGATTATAATATTGAAGCTTATTAAAGATATAGTGAGGCATAGGCATTTAATTGTCGATTCACTATTTTCAGGTTCGTTTATTTCATTAAATTTGTTCGAACTTATAAATAATAAAATACCACCATTTTCAGGTGAATCAATTTGTGTTTTTGCTTCAAAAACTCTTAATCCATAATCTTATATTAAGTGAGTTTTTTTAAGAATATTTTATATCATAATTAATACTTATTTTATTTTCAGATTGGTGCAGATCAAATCATATTTCAAATTAATATTAGGTTGGGTCCAGAGCTGTCAAAAAAAGTATCTTAGTTACTTTGAAGTATCTAAGTAACTGTATCTTGGTTCCTTTATTTTTCGGACAAAAGTAACTAGTATCTTAGATACTTTCTTAGCAGGAACTGTATTTTGTAACTTAAAAAAGTATCTTAGATACCAAAAACTACGTTAGTTACTGAGAAGTGTCTTAGATACCAAGAAGTCAGGAAGAAATTCGGAATTTTTCAATACAACATAGTATGCTATGGCAGCAAGATGGAGCACCGCCACATATTATCGTAGCCGTTCAAGAAAATATAAACAATGTATAAGAGATTTACAGTTTAAAAGAGACTCAATAACGTAATTCTTGGATGAATTTGATGTAAAAAATAGTCCACCCGAAATGATAACACAATGACCTCGTTCGACGCCTCTGTCTCACATATACTGTATATTACTTTGTTGCAGCTTGTGTACATTTCCTACTAACACCTCACTTAAAACTATGAAATAAAAACACTTTATATCTCGGCAGACTACAACAGGATATTTGTGCAAACACATTACGTGTGTTAGTTTTACTAAGGAAATTCACAAGTCGTATGCATTTCCGCTTTATTTATATCTGGAGATAAAAATACTTCTGACTTTGGTATAGCAATAAAAAAATACTCAACCGATAACCTTAACCGGTGTTTACATGCCAGTGAAAATTCCAACTTTCTACATGTTCTTAACAAGCCAGGGTTTTTAATTGTTAAGCAGAGCTTTTTTAACCTCGAAAACATACTATTGCGAAACAAAAAGTTAAGAACAGTAAACAACTAAACGGTTGAATGAAACATCCACTATTTATTCAAAAATACGTTTTAAATTTTATGACAGCCGTTTCGCTAGGCATTTTCTGAATAACTAGTGAAATAAATCAATAAAATAATGTATTGTAATGAATATTTTGATTTGAATGATTATTTATTGTTTGATTGATTAATATTTGATATTATTTAAATGTTCTAAAGTAGCAAGATCTTTTTCTCAGGGGTGTTTTGTTCTGCAAGTTTCTAGTTGGATTATTAGGTAGGTATTTGAATAAAATTTGATTAATTATAATTACAAAATTATTATAAAAACAGTTAAGTTAAAACAGTAATATTGAAAGTTTAATAATGAAACTAATAGCAGAAAAAATAAGAAAATATTTTTAATTACACTTTTGATTACTTTGGTATTAATTTTAAACTTATGTTCTTAATGTCACTATTTTGCACTTTGTTTTACTTCTTGATTGTTTTAACTTGTATTTTTTTTAATGTCAATATTTTAATTTAATTTTTTTTATACTTTTAAAAACTGTTTGTTCGCTTAGTTCAAATTGACTATTCACACTGATTGATCTTCTATGCCTGACTTCCAATAATATATTCCCCTCTAACGACCTCTGATCAAGTCGTTTTATAGGTTGCTAACCTTCCAGAAACTTCGTTTATGTTCTATGAATTAGTCATTTCTAGAATAATATGTGTATCTCTCTCTTTCCTATGTATAACTAGACATACTCACTTCGTCTACTGTCGATCTTTCCAGATCACAATATAGTAAAAATATATCTGTCTCCTTTTTACACATTATATAATCAATTTCGCGAAGTTTCTAGTAGGTTTAAATAACATATATATGTACAAAATATAATATTGATCCATTACATAATAAAAATTTTCTAAGTTAAAATTTTCTAACCAATACACAAAATATATAATAAAAGTTATTTGATTAAGGTAATATTAAACAACTTCTGTTGATAATATACTCATAATACTATTATCTAATATTTAAATGTTACAGTATATTACGTATTCCAAATATGTTAAAAGTGCTACATTCTACGGGGAAGATGTTTGGGACATACATTTTAGAATAAAGAAGAAATTATTCAGTCCAGAAATGGACATAAAGAAGCTGTCAGGTATCAAGGGTAGAACATATAAGAAACGAAACCATTAGAGAATGCATGAAAGTAGAAACATAATTGATTATATTTTTATTTTATATTTAGATTGATTATATTTACTTTAAAATAAAGGAAATTGTACCTTTTGGTCTACAAAAAGCCGAGATAGCAATTATTGTAGATCAAAAACAATTTTTTTATAACAGAAGGTTTTTATCTTTATGATTAAAGATTTTAATTGACTATGTGTGTATGTAACAGGTCGGCTGAAAAGTCCCCGGTCTACCATAGTAAAACACAATATTTTGACAAAATTCATTTTTTTTATTCAACATAGTTGCCTTCAAGGGCGATACAGCGATTGTAGCGACCTTCCAACTTTTCGATACCATTTTTGTAGTACTCCTTCGGTTTGTCCTCAAAATAGGCTTCAGTTTCGGCGATTACCTCAGTATCAGAGCCAAATTTTTTTCCCGCGAGCATTCTCTTCAGGTCAACACTTTTTTCTTCTTCATATGGGGCCGTTTTTTCGCGATTTCGGTCTTCAATCGCTCCAATAATGCATAGTAATAGTCGCTGTTGATTGTTTTCCCTTTTCCAAATAGTCGATGAACAATATACCGTGTGTATCCCAAAAAACTGAGGCCATAACTTTGCCAGCTGACTGTTGAGTCTTTCCACGCTTTGGTGGCGGTTCACCGGCCGCAGTCCACTCAGCTGACTGTCGATTGGACTCAGGCGTGTAGTGATGGAGCCAAGTTTCATCCATAGCCACATATCGACGCAAAAAATCGGGTTTATTACGACTTAACACCTGCAAACACTGCTCAGAATCATCAATTCGTTGCTGTTTTTGGTCGATTGTGAGCACGCGCGGCACCCATTTCGCACAGAGCTTCCGCATACCCAAATATTCGTGAACGATATGTCCAACACGTTCCTTAGATACCTTTATAGTGTCAGCTATCTCGATCATATTCACTTTACGGTCACTCAAAATCATTTTGTGGATTTTTTTGATATTTTCGTCGGTAACCACCTCTTTTGGGCGTCCACTGTGTTCACCGTCTTCGGTGCTCATTTCACCACGCTTGAATTTTGCGTACCAGTCAATGATTGTTGATTTTCCTGGCGCAGAGTCCGGAAACACATTATCAAGCCAAGCTTTTGCTTCAACTGTATTTTTTCCTTTCAAATAACAATATGTAATAAGCACACGGAATTTTTTTTTCCATCTTTTTGAAAATAACAAAAGTTGCTTTACTAAAAATGCAATATCTCACAAACTAATAGTCCGACAGCTGTCAAATTTTTACACGAATCTTTTGAAGGTAGATACTATCGAAAAATTAAATGGATTTAATTCTAGTGTCGTCATCTATAAGTCAGACCGGGGACTTTTCAGCCGACCTGTTATGTATGTTAAGGGCCTTCTAGTCCTATTTCCTAAGTAAGTTTAGGACATAGCCGGACTTTAAATCAAGTAGATCCTCTTCTTTTTCGTGTGCTCCTAGGTATCTGGTCTTAGAATTCTGCAAGGCAGGGCATTCCTTAAAGAATCTGCACTTTGCTTGATCTACTAATGCTAGTTTCTTCATGTGGCTTTTCAACTGGCAATGCCCGGTTAGTATTCCCGTTAAAATTCGGAGCCTTTTTTACTAAGGTTAAAGAAGCTAAAAGATCGCTTCTGTGTGTAGTTTTCTAGAAGTATCTTAGCTTGTCTAAGCCCTTCGAGTTCTTGGATTTTTACCTCTCCATTTCGCTTCTTAGTTTTTTTTTAAGATTGAGCTACTGTTTCTTTGCACAAGATGGTTCTGGTGCGGTTTCATCTCCTTTTTTTTTGCAGCTTATCTGCTGTTTCGTTCCCTTCTATTCATATATGCCCTGGGATCCATAGGAGGGTGAAAGTGATCTTCTAGCTTACTTGAGTTTGCCTAGGTATTCCCAAACCATCTTCGAAGTGATTTTTTTATAAAGTTGAATATCTTTGGCATATTGTCTTAAGTTTGATCAAATTGAAATGATCGAGGTTTTTCTCTGATAATTACTTCTTTGATCATTAAGTATATTGTTTTGTTCTTTACATTTTCTAGCTGAATATGTAGTGGAGTCAAATTCGACTTACTAAAAATACTAACGAAAAATAATCCGCGAGATATATTATAAACTAAAGGTGTTTATAATATTAAGGTGACATATACAGTGCGGTTCTAAAGTCCCTTCTCACCCATTTATTTTTTGAACCGTTAGAATTGGAAATTTGAAATTTTGGGAAAGTGAAGTAGGGAATGTACTTATATTACTTTTTTATAGATGGTAGGTGACGTAATCATAAAAAATGGCGGACGTGGGCGCTTTTGGAAGATAATTTTAAATGGCACCATATGGCAAGTACCTAATACATCATTTGAAAGCTTGTTTCAAACCCTTTCCAATGATACCAAAAAAAAATAATTCTTCTTCCTTATTTAAAACTTTCAACCCAAAATTATAAAATTATTAAGGTTTTAAAATATTTTATTTGGTAAAAAAATACGTTCTAATAATAAAAAAAATTAAATAATATGTTCAAAATGTTCACCATTTACTTCCTGGCAATAAAAAAGTCTAGCAGAAAACTCTTCCCGAACGCGTTCAAGTGTCTCTCTAGAAATTAACCTGCATTCTTCACTAATTCTTCGCTTTAATTCGTCAATGCTCTCAATTGGTGTACCATAAACTTTTCATTTTAGGTACCCCCTTAAAAAGAAATCTAGTGGGTTTATATCGGGACAACGCGCAGGCCACTCTATTGGACCCCGTCGTCCAATCCACCTTTCTGGATATTGTTCATTTAAATAATTTCTAACAGGTTGATAATAATGGGGAGGAGCACCATCCTGCTGAAAAGTTATTTCCATATCATGGAACTCGTCAGCATGATCCTCAAGAATCTCTAAGATTCGGGGTTCAATACCATTCTGGAGTAATTCCAGGTAAATTTCCCCAGTTAAATTTACGTTTAAAAATATAAGCCCAACAATGTAGTTTCCCAAAATTCCTGCTCACACATTTACTTTTTGAGGAAACTGGGTGTGACCTTCGTAAAAAAGGTGAGGATTTGTGTCACTCCAGTAACTTACGTTCTGGGTATTAACTTTACCATTAAGAAAAAAAGAGCACTCATCACTAAAGCAAATTGTTTTAAGATAATAAGGATCCTGTTCTATTTTATTTCTTATTTGCTCACAGAATTTAATTCTGCGATCTGGATCATCTTCTGTCAGCATATGGAGCATTTTCATTTTATAAGGATGAAATTTTTGTTTCTTTAAAACTCTTTTTACAGTTGATGAAGACACTTCACAAGTTTGTGCAACATTTGAGGTGGATTGTATGGGGTTGACTGCCATTTCGGCAACTATTTCGACATGTTTGTCTTTACTAATTCCAGGTCGACCACTTCTCTTAGCGTCTGCAACGTTTCCCGTTCTATGAAATTTATCTAAGAGTTGTCTCAGGTACTGTCTGGATATTGGTCGATCTGGATGCCTTTCATTAAAAATCCGTTCGGCTTCATGCAGATTAGTTCTAGCTTCACCAATAATTAATATTGCTTCAACTTTTTCCTGCATAGTTCGCGACATTTTAAAAAACTCTTATTTATTATTAACGGATAATTTACTAAATCACAATAATGGTAAAGAGGTAAAATTTTACTATTTTTACAAATTATAATTAAGATATGAACCAAAAACAAATAAAAATAAAAACTTTGAATTTAAACAAGAATAGTATGGTGCCAAACATTTTAAATTTTTAGTACGCCAGTTAATAGCATTGTACCTACATTTAAAGCAAAGAATTCGATTTAAATAAAAAGTCCGTAAAGTTTTTTTTATTACGAAGAAGTAAATGGTGAAAATTTTGAACATATTATTTAATTTTTTTTATTATTAGAACGTATTTTTTTACCAAATAAAATATTTAAAAACTTAAATAATTTTATAATTTTGGGTTGAAAGTTGTAAATAAGGAAGAAGAATTAATTTTTTTTGGTATCATTGGAAAGGGTTTGAAACAAGCTTTTAAATGATGTATTACTTGCCATATGGTGCCGTTTAAAATTATCTTCCAAAAGGGCTCACGTCCACCATTTTTTATGATTACGTCACCTACTATTTATAAAAAGTAATATACATTCCCTACTTCACTTTCCCAAAATTTCAAATTTCCAATTCTAACGGTTCAAAAAATAAATGGGGGGTAAGGGACTTTAGAACCGCACTGTACTATAATATCCAACAAAATATTAAATAGTCGTTACTTCTCCCACTTTTTCATTAAAAAACCCTTACGTAAGTACTTGACTAGATTTAAAACATTTCACACACATATTTCCCTTATTTACTCACAGTCACGAAATATTTAGTACAGAGTCCTCGGCATTCATCAGTATTATTGACGAGGAAGTAAACAAAGCATATTTGCAGTTTTTCCATAAATTTGTTTCATTATTTTGACAATAAACCTTCAAATCGGTAACCTTCATAACTATCTGAAGGTTATCTGTATGCAAAAATTACGTATCTGTAACATTAATATTAATGCACATTTTATAATTATGTAAAATGTCAATGTAACCATGTTTTAAAGGAAGTAGTCAAACCTGGATAAGTGATAAAACTTTAAGACCCGTCATTTTTAGCTCCTAAAAATCTATTAGCGTAAAACAGAAAACTCTGCCATGGACCTCTATAAACGACAGTCGAGCTTTATTTATTTATACTATTTATGAGGAATAAATGACAAAACATATTACTAATTTAACATCTGCTATTTTATAAGTCATACTTAACTTTCGTGGAACTTTCTACTATTGTTTTTGTATTGTTTTCTCATCAATATTGTACCTAATCTATTGCGTGGAACTAAATAACATTGCTGTGTCACTTGCTGTGACTTATTGCTGTTTTTTAAGAAAATTGGTTGATTGCAGTTAAGCTACCTGAGGTAATCTCGTTATGTATGCCAAATTCGGTCATAAACACCCGGATTATAATGAGTTTACATAGGCAAAGGAGGTAATTAAGCTTTTTTTGGTAAAAATTTGTCAGTTTTCATTTCTCGCGATGTCTTCAGTTGTATTCAATACCTTGCAATACTACGCTCTACCGTTCTAATCAATACGACTCAATCAATCAATCAATAGTTTATTGTACATAAGAAATACATTTCCCATTACAAGAAGTTTGAGTATATTATATAACTAGTTTAGGTCTGTTGTAGAAAATTATAGTGTAAAGAAAAGTAGTTACTTATTCATTTATTATGAACGATGTTAATTTCATTGCATTTATTATGAAATATGTCAATTGACTTTGCAGTTTTGGGGTACCAGTATTAAGGACGGGGTATCGCTGTACATCAGAATGGCACCTGCAGACCAAAAGTTTATTCTAACTTTCTCCGTTATTACAACTCAAATCGTTTTATTTTTTTCACTAAATTGCATATAAAGGTCTAACTTAGGTAAGGATTGCATTGATTTTTTGTTAATTTATTGATTAATATTGAAAAAGAGATGTTGAATGCGAACTATTTTAGACCTTTACATTTGTATAAATAAACAACAATCTAAATAAATTTTCTTAAAATGAAACTAAACCTTTCCTAAGTTGAACATTTTTCTATCAAATAGCTCAATCAGAATTTTCTAAAGAGATCAGACCTAAGAAATAGTTAGAAACTAAAATCATGCTGCATTTTATTTTTATTTTTTCACTTTGGATCAAAAATGGACGTAGTTAATGACGAAATAATTGTACTTTAGTTTATAACTTTTATCATAGATGGAACTAGGCACTATGTATTTTTTTCTTTTTTTTATTAACGAAGTCAAAAAAAATTTTTGTATTATAAATTAATGTAACGTTTTTTAAATATTTTGCGATATTTACAAAACAATTATTCAATAAAACAAATTAGTAAAATGAAAAAAAGAATACTGATTTGCGGATATTGATTGTCAGCAGACCAGTTTATATCATTGTTATATCTTGAAGAAATTTTAATTATAATATGCCCAGCGTAGGGCTGGCCATCTATAGTTATATATGAGGGTAAATAAAATTATTGTTTGTGTGCCGAGCGATCGCTTACAGAATAAGTGTTTATTATTCCATTTTCCCAGCACAATTAAAAAACCATTAGACACAGAATAAACATCGTTGTAAATAAATATAAAAATTATAAAATTGTTAATAACAAAAAACTGTAAATTCACAATTCTTGAAAAAAATACCAATTATTGGTGGCCATATAGACACTTCTTGGTCAAATTTTGGAAGAGATCTGGTCACAGGTTTCTGAGAGTAAAAAATGTGAGCGTAAATTTTGTGTACGTGGTATTCTGAATTAAGTAAAAAAAAAACTGGCATCAAAATATTTTATTTAAAAAATATACTTTTATTATTATTACATTTAAATATTTTCTGGTGGATCTTTATATTTTAATCTTTTGCCTCTCCTGTTTAAAATAACTTCCGGCCCAACGCAATCCTCATAGAATCGTCTCAACTTTTCTACCATATTGTTAAAAAAAGATTTGTTGAAATTTATATTTTCGGTAAAAAGTGGATTCATATCTCCTGTATAAATAATAAAATGGCATGTTTTTCTTCTTGTGATGCCGAGTTGTCCTTGTATCTAAAAACAATATATGTAATATTCTAAAAAAATTAGTAAAATGAAAAGCCAGTAACAAATCTTACCTGATAATAATAATTGTGGTTTTCCTTCAAGTGAATTTCACTATTTTCAATTTTTAAGCAAGGAACCATTCGCTTTTCTACGGCCTCTCTCAATGATATTTTTGATGTGATTACTTTTAAAAAACATTTTACTTCAACAAGTTCATCTGAATCAATTAAACCTAAAACATAATAAGTTATTAAACTCTGATATGTATATACCTAATAGTTACAATAATTCGTTTACCATCAGGCGATGCACCTAAGAAACCGTATTTCAAGTCAACAAATAATCCTGAAGGGTTAACATTCGGGTAGTAATAGTGGGTAGTTAAAACATTAGTTTAAATCCAGCAACGTTCTAGAAAACATCATTATTCTTCATAAGTATCTAGTCTCCGAATTTTCGACGCAAGTAAATAGGTATTACAAAATTAAAATATGTTGACCACTTTAATGTGTCATTTGTAAATGCATCACCTCTAAGTTAATAATATTTTATTAATTTTTTGACACTTACCTAGAACCTTGCCTAGAACTGATCTAAAAAGAATCACACACAACTAGGTATAAACTTATAAAAATAATAAACTTACCCTACCGGTGATTAGGTATATATAGAATTAAAAATACAATTAAAAAATGTTTTTAATAAAAACTAAAGATAATAGTAGTAATTACTATAGAGCACCTATTGATATTACTAAATGTTGATCTACCCTCGTTATTTCCCGAGATAAAATACAAAATATTTATTTTGTTGGCTGGCAAGGTCTAGAAATGAGAATTATATAACTGGTTTTTAGCCCTAAAACATGTGTTTTTAGCAGGTAAAAT
This sequence comes from Ophraella communa, assembly GCA_035357415.1. Lineage (NCBI taxonomy): Eukaryota > Metazoa > Arthropoda > Insecta > Coleoptera > Chrysomelidae > Ophraella > Ophraella communa. The sequence goes on from CM068987.1 coordinate 9,992,221, forward strand.
TTTTTCCGATGAATAGAGCAATTTAGTGAAAGGATTCTATTATTATTTCTGTTAGTTTATCCTATTACTAAGAGATGTCTGCACTTTATGGACAAAAAAATCATTGACACATTTTCGTTTCAGATTGCATGGGATACGGGCTCCTTAAGCACATCAGACAGGTTATTTATTTGATTATTAACTAAAAACCTTAATCTTAATGGATTGTAAATCGGGCATTGGAAAATTATATCCTCTAATGACTCTGCTAGGTGCAGAATACAAATAGAGCATACTTCTTCACATGCTATAAAATAATTTATTCCCTTGTACGTAAATTTTGATAATTTTTTGTTGCTAGTTCTTATTTGAGCTAAAATTTTGGTGATTAAAGTTGACAAATGAGATTTTAAATAGTTGTTATTATTAATATATTTATATAAGCAAAGTGACTGGGATAAGCTTAACTATGTTCGTCATCGGCATGTAACTTATTTTTATAAGTTTCTAAAATGTCTTTCCGGATACATCCCAACCCTTTACTGCCCTGAATAAACAAACTTCAAAGATCAGTACGATTTAAATTTGTAAAAACTGATTTTACTTGTGCAACCCAATTGTACTTTTGGTCAGAGTTATCAGAGAGAGCCAATAGGCGTAGATAACAAATTTTGGGCAAACGGTTTTCTCTCATTAAAATCAAGTTATTCAGCCAGGACAGAGCAGTTTTAAAAACAACATAACTAATTTTAATTGCAGATACTTCCAGCCGCACAGCATAATCAGGTGTAGTTCTAAGAAGGCTGAGCAGCTGTTTAAAGAAACTAACTTGAGCGCGTTCTAATAAATCTTCATATCTTAAGCCCCATATGGATACGCAGTACGAGAGCATAGATATGATTATTGAATTATATAGTTTCATTTTTGCATCCCATGATGCATTTTTGATTTAATCATAATATCCATAACTGCTCCAAAATCTTGTTTAACCTTAGCAACAGTTGTCCTTGACATTCCCGAGAACAAACCTGAAGATACGAATACGACCCCTAGATATGTGAAATGCTTAACTATTTCTAATTTTTGATCCCCAATATAAAAAGTATAATTTTTGTAGTTGCTGTGAAAACCACCTCTGCTGAAAATCATTTCTTTGGTTTTAGTTGTATTGACAGTGAGCTTGTTTATCAAGGCATATTCAGCTAGAGACTTAAGCTTTCTGTTAAGGTCACATTGTGAGTCACTCAAAATGACAAGGTCATCTGCATATTGCAGGATTCTAATAAATACGAATATATATCTATAAAATACTATTATGTGGCGTCCGTGGAGAAACAATAATACTCCCATGAAGAAAAAGCATTTATCTCCAGATACCTAAGAAATTGTAAAACCTATATACGAGGGTGGGTCAAATATGAACCGGAATATTCTGTTTAGCGCGCCATAATTATAGTATTTTTCACAGTAAATGGTATTGGCTTATTAACTGCCGTAAACTACCCGATTTAATCTCATTGTGTAGAAAATCATCAGGTAAAAGATGCAAATGTGCTACAGGGTCGAACTTAAGAAATTTGAATTTTGCATAATATAGGAGATGCACAAGTAATTTATTTGAATGTTACAACTCTATTCTATATTTAGTTCAGTGTCGCTATTGCTATCCTCATCTAAATTAATTATAATTGGCGCAATTAATGTTACAGAAAGGTAATAATTTTCAACATTTATAACATGACTAACAGAACTTTTCCAACTCTCGGTAGGAATGTCATTCATACAGTTCCTAATTAATTCAACCACACTACCACTTAAAGTCGGAGAAGTATTTTTTCGGCACACACTCGATTTAAGTTGGTGCCACATAAGCTCTATGGGATTGAACACGCAGTAGTAGGGAGGTAGTCGTAACACTATATGTCCCAATTCTTCTGCAATTGTATCACAAACATACATTTTTTAAAGAAAACGACTGTAGCACTGGTAAAAGTTCTTTTTTTATATAATTTGCCTCAAAATATATATCATATATATCTTTAGATTTAGATGTAGAAATACCTGAAAATTCAGCAGATCTTTGCCATACCCTAAGCAATTCATCAGGAAGGCAAGATTCGATTAGCGGATAGATCATTGCTGCACATTTATCTGATGTTACACCCAAAGTTTCAAGTGCTTGCATCTGTGTTTCTATCTTGTCATATAATGTCGAAAGATTACACTTTTCTGTAGCCAAAGCATTATTTAATATAAGTTTTAATAGTTCTCGAACGTAAACTTCAATTTGAAGATCTTCTCTACCAAATCGAGACTTTAAACTTTCAATAATCTTGTTATAATTGTCCCCTAGAGGTGGAAAACTTTCTACAACTAATCTTGCCTGACTATTAAGCATAGTGGCATGTTATTCAATTTTGTCTTCCGGGACAATATCAACATCATCATGGATTTTTTTAAATTGGGACCAGAATTTGAACCATTCGCGAAGATCTCCACTGAACTTTTTGAATTGTATACGTGGTAACTTGAAATTTCTCTTTCCTAAAGATGAAGATACGTTTGAGCTTTTATTTCCTACCGACCTTTCATCATCTTGACAAACAGCTTGGTACTGTAGTTTTTGCTCTAAGTATATCTTCCGATATTCGTCACATGAATCTATTTCCATAGTCCATTGTTCCTCTGTAGCACCAACTTCCATAAAACCAACAGATATTTCTTTCTGCATCTGTCGTCTCCAGCTCATTATATTTTTGCTGAACGATTTTCCAATTTACTGAAATTGTTCGAACATTACCAGTGGACAGTGAAGTTGTAAAATCTTCTACTCTTTTCATAAAGATTTTTCGAAGTACTTCTCGTAAAATCTTCCTCTGTTCCATGTTGTACAAACCTGGCCAAGCCTCAGATTATTTTGAATATAATTTCAAATCTCTGTAACAGTTTGTCACAGGAAAAAAATAGCAGAACTATAATAGCTAAGTTAACAAAATCAAAATTCTTGTTTTCTAGAATCTCGCCGGGGCCTCCACAAATGTTGTGATCAGAGTTAATAGCTACCCGCTAAATACCAATCACTAATTTACTCTAGAAAACCCTTTAAAATTAAATTTTTAGACTCTTCAAAAAATTACGTTTATTTTGTCAACTTGAAATTACAATCAATATTGTAACTAACATTGATTCTATAATAAAAACAAAAACAAAATTTAAATATAATTCGGTAGTGCGTCTTCTTTTCTCGACACAAATAACACGAAATTGGAAATTCAAAGCAACATGGCGTTATACCAAAAGTGAGCTTTTAGAAGTTCTAATGACATTATTTATTAAAAAAATGTATGTTTGTCACGCTTTGGCAAAGAAAATGGGTCATATAGTACTACGACTTCCACCCTACTACTGATTATTTCATTCCATTGAGCATATGTGACATCAATTAAAATCAAAGATTACATTGGAAAATATTTCACCCACTTTAAGTGGTACTCTTGCAAATTTAATAAGAAAATGTGTCATTGATATTCCCCCAGATAGTTGGAAAAATTCAGTCTGTCATGTACCTAGTACCTGTAAAAAATTTATACATTTCTTAGAATCATATTTTGAACATTTATTGCATTAAAGTAGTATTAAAAAACATTTCGGTATTTTATTTTTTTCTAACACATTGCTTGTAAAAAAAATACCTACTTGTATTTGCAATTGAAAAAGCTTTAAAATAAAAAAAGATCAACCTACCCTTTCATTAAAAAAAAAAGTTGGGGGTCGCTAAAACCCTTAATATAATTAAGAAAATAAACAAACCTCTTTATTTTATGCCCCATAGAAAATAAAAGTTGACGTGTTTCAGGAATTTTACGACAAACCTTTATTTATTAAATTACAGAATTTGTTCCAGTTTAACTTTCCACTCTGTATAAAAAATTATAATATATTGAAAAATACTAGCAGTTTACCATAAATTTTGCATTAAGATTTTTTTCGCTTTTTCACTATAAAAAACACAATATACTGTATTCCAATACTAAAAACTTACTGTTTTCCAAAAAGATATTATTTTTGTCACACTTACCTGAAACAGAAAAACAAGATTTTAATATTTCATACAAATTCAAAAAAGAAATACTTTGTAAAAAGTTTATTATTCTTATTATAAACATTAAAAATACACATAAACAACAAAATAATTGAAAACACTAAGTATACTATATCCGCCAAAATAAAACAGTACCCAAATAAAGAGGGCTGCTAAAACAGCACTCTGGAACATAGTGAAAGTCCTCAAGGAACATAAAAAACCTATGCCCCCCTTGCTTGGAGCAAACGAAATGGCCAATACCAAAAGGGAAAGCAGACGAAATCAAAAAAACTATGGAGCTCCAATCCATGCTCAACGAACACCCTGATGAGGACACGGATTTCTCAGACAGAGTAGGAGACTGAGTAGAAGAATTGTCAGGAGAAGAGGATGAGGAAGAGAACATAGGTTCACCACCCCAGAGGAGTGTAATGAGATTATAAGATTCATCTCACTAAAGAAAGCAGCGGGTATCGACGGAATCACAAACAGGGCCATACAATGTAGTAGAAGTAGTCAGGATCAGGAAAGCGGGGAACATTCGGATTTAGAGAACACAGTACTGAAAAACAAATCTTGAGATTGGTCGAACACCACTCAAGGATTCAATCAAAATAATGTACAGGTGCTATATTTTTGAATATAAGGTCTTCGACCACGGAAACCGCTTTAACACGCAACTGACTGACGAAATCCAAGACACTCTAAATAACAAAGGGACCGTGTTATGTGCCTTTCTAGACATAGAAGGGGCATTTGACAATACGCCACATGAGGCAGTCAAAAGAGCACTGATTGAGAAAGGAGTAGATAGAACGACATCCATCTGGATGTCGCAACTGCTATCTACAAGAATCGCAGAAATGGAGGCAGGACAAGACACTATCTTCATTAATGTGACCAGAGTCTGTCCACAGGGGGGAGTTGCATCCCTACTTATGTGGAGTCTCACTGTGGGCAGTCTACTCTGTCAATTGACTAGGGAAGGCATACCATGTCAAGGGTATTCCGACAAAAGGGAAGTATGAAAATGTCCTCTGTAATATTGTTCAAAGAGGACTGAACATTGTGAAACAATGGTCTGACTCGGTGGGACTCAGCATCAACCCCACCAAAACCACACTAGTAGCCTTTACAAGGAAAAAAGAACCTAATCTAAAAATCATAAAAATAGGGGAGAACATCGTCGAGTGGAAAACAGTGGTAAAATATCTGGGGCTAATTCTAGATAGCAGGTTACTCTGGAATAAACACGAAGAACTGGGAATGTAACCCACGTATTCCGCAATGAATGTACACAGCAATAGTGAGACCAATCTCATATGAGGCAGTGGCTTGGGGCGCAAGGGCTAATCTCAGTACGACGAGGAAAAATCCCTCGAAGATTCAGCGACTAGCCTGTTCAAGTATCACTGGAGCAATGAGAACTTGCACTGCTGCAAAGGAGGTGATTTTAAACTTGACCCCACTGTACATTCTGCTAGAAAGTGTAAGGAAGAAAACAATATATAGAATGATCAAAGAAGGAATTAACAGGGAAAAACCTCGATTACTTCAATTTGATCAAACTTGGGAAATGCTCCAAGATGATATGCCAAGAAATTCAACTTTATGAGAAAATTTATCACAAAGTTGAGTAATAAATCTGAATGGGATGAAGACACCATACAGAATTTAAACCAGAATGCCATAAAGTGGTATACGGACGGTTCCAAGCTAGACGAGGAAACTGGGATAGGAGTTTTTGGACCGAGATCCAAATACTCAGAAAGCTAGGGGACATACCCGAGCATCTTTCAAGCAGAAGTCCGCGCCATCGAAAGATGTGTGGAATTCAATATTGGAAGAAACTACCGCAGACAAGAGATTGCGATCATGTCGGATAGTCAGCAGCCATCAAAGCGCTGAGTTCAAATATAATCAGTTCGACGATGGTTTGGGAATGCCTAGGCAAACTTAATGAACTAGGCCAGAAGAACACTGTCACCCTCCTAGGGGTCCCGGGACACATAGGACTTGAAGAGCTGCTATAAATCTGAGAAAACATCAGAACATGGCAAGTAAGGGGGGCACAGTAGATCCTATAGGTCGCAGTGTACTTATCACCCCTAATTTATACATACATACATACATACAAGGCCTTCTACATAGTCTGGCACGAAGGTCTTAAAGGAATACAAAATAAAGGAAGCAGGGTGTTCCAGAAAGGCATACTATGTAGCTATCTCAAAGAAGGAAAATTTCAAGTGAAGGTAGCAAACACCAGATCTGCAGAAGGAAACTAGGAAGCGGGAGAACCTCAGGGAGCGGTATTATACCCACAAATATACAGTATATTCAGATGGCATTGCTATAGCAACGAGATAGAGAAAAATAAACAACGTAAGGAGGTTACAAAAAGCAGCCAGTGCAATAGAGGAATAGTACACTACCTGGAAAATAAAAGTTATCGGAGCCAAATACCTAGGCGTAACCCTAGATAAAAACCACCTTCACTGACCACGTCAAGGTGCTCTGAACGCTCCTGGTATATCAGAAACGAAGATATACATAGAGACATAAAACCAAAGAAGGTACTAGAGATAATGGATGCAAGAGGCAGAAAGCTAATTGAAGAGCTAACGACTCATCCGAATACAGAGCTAACCTGCTAACCAACAATCGCTTCCCTCAAGCGGTTATTTTAATTTGACAGCAAAGTTAAGAATATAAAAAAAAAAACAAGGAATAAAATCAAATGGTTTTGCTATAAAATCCAATTAAGAAGGCGAAAATTTAGCCAGATGTTGAGAAACTCGAAGAGATTGTCGGAACATTTCTTACCGCGACACAAACCTCTCGGACAAATTCAAGACAAAATGAAAAAATATATTTTGCCATACTCATATGTTACTGATTGCCTAATAATTAAAAAAATAGAATGCCAGCAGTGAAAAAAATGCTATAGAAGCCACGGTAGAAAAGTGTATTATTGTCTTGGAGCACAATTACTATTTTAACTAACTAAGAATGCAACAAATTCAATGTTCTTGATAAGTATAAAGTTATCAGACATAAAATTAAAATAGAATTAAAAGAACAAGACCTCATTACGGTACAGTAATAATTCTTTTAGAAATATTTTGCGGGAATATTAAAAATTCAATTGCTATTAAACAATTGTTCAACAAAAAACAGAGTTATGTAACTGTATGATAAGTTATCTTATATGCAATTCTACCAAACACAATTTAAAAAATCCTCTAGTATGTTACATCCCACGTTTTAATTTATTCTTAAAAAAAATAAATCAATTCCTACTTGAATAAATTGGAAATTCCCGGTAAATTTTTTTAATTAGAAACTTCTGGTTTCAATTTATTCGAACCACCCACAAAACATTTTACATTTCGAAAATAATTCTCGGGTACAGACACCACGTTGTCACAAAAAGAATTAAAGAAAAAAACAAAAGTAAATTCTTTGCATTCAGCACGCGCCTGTTCTTTATTTTTATAATGACCGAGAAGAAATTTGGTATGGGCCTCGAGCTATTCGTCTGAATCTTCACAGTGTAGATTTTAATTAAGGAAAGGTCACTTTTTTTCATATAAAACGGTATTTAATATTATAATCTGGAACATTAACTGTATTAGTAATCGAAAGAATGACCTTCAACTATCTCATGAAGCCTTCAAGGAATTTCATTTGTAAAACAGTTGTTAGTTGACGCACAGTGAAATGAACAGTAATAAACAAGCTTAAGTTCATACGGTTGACTAGTCCGTTACAAAAATTTGCAAAAAAAGTTAGTATAATTATAAAAATCGTTTGAGTTGAGGAAAGAAACGAGAAAAACCGAATTTACATTTACGGAACTTTTAATATAAATCAAATTGATATATACGGTGCGTCCATAAACCTGAGAAAAATTAAGAACATTATAAATAAAACATTTTAACAAAACTTCCTCTTTTTTTTTGATTAAAAAAATTGCTATTTAACTCAACTACAGCTGTTTCGCTAAAACCTAGCATAGTCAAATTGGCATATGGGTCCCATATCGACCTTCACTTAGAAGTTTATGGGGAACGGATAATACTAGATGGATGAAATTTGGTATACAGGGGTTTTCAATACTTCTGAATTCAACTAAAATATTTTCAAATTTATAGCACTTCCGGTTATACCGGAAATTGACACCAACTTCACTATTTTAAAAGGGGCGTATGAATTCTCGACGCAAGAAAACAGGGTACATTTTTGAGACAGGAGCTTTCGACGCACGGTTTGAAATATTATGTTTTTCGACGCAAGAATTTAGGTACTTACAGACAAATAAGTAGGTAATAAAACAAAATTATCTTCCAAAACTAATTTGATTTAATTTCAAATATTATTAATAAACTAATTATTACTATTACTATAACATGAATTTTACAAAAACAAGTCTCATTTGATTTAAATTTAGACTTTCAATCATTCGTTCTAGAAACGCAATTTTATCTTTTACATTTTTGTCTTTAATTTTTGCTGTTTTGCTAAGACTATTTATTTTTATATAACTCTCTAACCTAACCTAACCTAACCTACTACTCATTTTAACAAAACAACATCAAAACTCACAATTATAAACAAAACTGAATAAATTGTACCTAATAAGGTAAGTTTGTATTTACTTTCCTATATCAATTTTTATGCGTTTGTAAGATATGGCGGAAATGAGGTTTTTTGGGTACCAAAAGTGTAATTTGGATTTCCTTACTTTATTATTGTTAATTTTAGTTTATTACAGAACATAAAATGAAATACTTTCTTTGTAATTTTTAATAAATTTGATACAATAAATACTAAACACAACTAAATAAAAAAAAAACTTTTATTATTTTTCTATATCGAATAGAGTGCTTTGGACCTTTCTCGTTATGATTTGACAGTCTCTATCATTATTATTCAAAGTGTTTATCGAATTGTCAAATAAGATTAATTACATACTTACCTTATTTTTTATGAGGAATCAAATAAAAATATAAAAAATGGGGGTTCCAATTTAAAAAAAAAGAAGAAATCGTCGTTTTCTCAAGTTAAAATTTAACTCAACTTTGTGACCGCCCTGTATAATAAATTTCTTATTTAAACACTACAACTTATAATTTAGGCCCTTAGGTGCAAAACGATGTAATAATTTTTAAATTCTAACAATTACTTAATGTTAATCGTCTTTTTGGCATTTTTTTCAAAAAAACTTAAATTTCTCTAAAACTGTAAATTTTAGGTACATGGTACCTTACATAAAGTGACCCTTAAATTTAATCGTCTATCCAAAAAAAAAGAAAAAAAAGTAGTATTCCATTTAAAATAGTGAAGTTGTTGTCAATTTCCGCCATAATCGGAAGTGCTATAAATTTGAAAATTTTTAAGTTGAATTCAGAAGTATCGAAAACCCCTGTATACCAAATTTCATCCATCTAGTATTATCCGTTCCCCATAAACCTCTAAGTGAGGGTCGATATAGGACAGCCTATATTCAAATCATCCTATGACAAATAAATTAGCAGACGCCAAATTATTGTGACGTCACTGTCGCCATTGCTTGAGATAAGTCATATCATTTTATCCAAACAAGCTGTGGGCTTATGATAGTTAGTTTACATTGAAGTTTTCTGTATTATGCATCCAACGCGCCTATGCATGCTTCTGATCAGGTGGTCAATGTACTCCTGTGGTATCTCATTCCGGGCAACTCCTCTCGAAGTTCTTCTAGAGTCTGAGGACGTTGCGAATTGAGCAATCTCCTACCCATCATATCCCACACGTGCTCAATTGGGGATAAATCGGGAGATCTTGGTGACCAAAGTAACAATGTGACATCATTATGTTAAAAGAAGTCTATTGTGACTCTTGCGGCATGTGGTCGGGCATAATCTTGTTGGAAAATTGGATTTGCCAGGGTGTTAAGATAGGGTAAAAGATGGGATTTTAAAACTTCTTGGATAAAGCTGCGTGTTCATGTTACCTCTGATAAAGATTATAGGTGATCTCGAACCATAAGCTATAGCACCCCAAACCATAACTCCAACAATTTGATGAACATGCCTTTTAACAAAAAAACCGTGGATTTCACCAAGTCGTCTTCTAACCCTCGCTCGACCATCATGTATGCCTAAATAAAATCGAGACTCTCACTAAAGACAATACTGTTCCATTCCTGATCCCAGAGTGACCGTTCTCTGCACCACTCAAGGCGATTACGTCGGTGTTCTGGAGTTAAAGGGAGGAGCCAGTGTGGTCGGTATGAAAACAGGCCAAAACGTCTTATTCGTCGGTAAACACTTCGCATGTCAATAGGTCTTCCGTGTTCTGCTAACCATTCATTTGCAATGGAACTGGTAGTGGAGAAACGGTGCCCTAAGGCCAATAATCTTAGGCGGCGATCTTCACGGTCTGTTGTTCTACGGGGGCGTCCAGAGCCCCTTGCTCTTTGCGTACGGCCTTCTCGAAACCATGACCTATCCACGGGGTCTACACTTCTTTGCACTCTAACTCTAATTTCCCGAAAAGAAAATCCAGCTTCCCGAAGTCCCACTATACGACCTCTATTAAACTCACTAAGTTGACGAAATCGTACAGGTCTCCGTACCATCGTAACCAATTGTAAAGAATGTCAAGAACCAAAATCTTTACTACTGCTACAATATTCATTTTTGGATTATTAGTGGATTTCAAAAAAAAGCAGGAATCTTTAACTGATAAGGCTAAAAATTATATTTATTATAATTTTATTTATTATAATAAAATCATTTAAACTGTGTGTTCGGACTTTTATGTCACTTAGTATATTTTCTAAACAAACTAGATGTCTTTTTATTTCGAGTTCTTCAAGTGTTAAAAAGTTTTATTTTTAATGTTCTTAGTAAGATGGACTTCCACAAAGTAAAGGTTAATACAATATATTTCTGAAAACAATTCATAGTCGCGCTACTGGGTTAAGTAAATAAAATTAAAAAAATAATTTTTTTCAATGACTTGTTTTTTTAAATGCTACGAAATGTTCTTGTTTTTTTCTTACATCCCTTATGTTACGATAACAATACTAGAAATAAATTTCTATAAGGTGCAGTCAATAAAAAAACTGAAAAAGTGGAAAATTGTTTCCACCTGCACCCAGGGCAAGGAAACTTAACAGTTTCTATGCATTAATAATAATAGGGTCGATTAAATCATCACAAATATTGTCAGTTTTCCACATATTTGCCTCTACTTTGATAACATGCTCGATACAGTTTGTCCAATTTTCCTTACTAACATGACTTACAGCACTCTCAAACAATTTCACAACATCGTTTATTTTAAAAGTAGTATTTTTTTCCAACTTCCCCCTTTACCTGAGCCCATATTAATTCTATGGGATTAAGTTCACAATGATAAGGGGGAAGTCGAAGAACTGATATACCACGAGAAGAAGCCATTTCTTCTACAATGTAGGTTTTGTATTTATTCTTGTTCATTTTTGCAATTCTGTAAAGTTCTTTCCTTAGTGGATCTTTTGGGGACTTGATATTTCGAAATAAGCCACTCCAAAAGCTCTGCTTTACGCCAACGACTTGTGGGCAATGCTTCTCGTAACCGTGAATGGTAACTTGCGTTGTCCATAACAATAACAGCCCCTTTTGGAATCAGATCCAACATTTGAACAAACCATTCCTCGAAGACATCCCCATTCATATATTCGTGATTATCCCCCTTGCGTTTTGAAATAAAAGTTAATAATCCACCATCAACAAAACCTTCAGAACTTCCAACATGGACAATGATAAGTCTTTTTCCTTTTCCAGATGGTGGTTGCAAACCTAACGACAAACCTTCCACGAATGCCTGCCTTCCACTTTTAATGTTTTCATCTTGCCAAGATTTGGAAACTGTATATCCAGCATTTATCCATGTTTCGTCTAAGTAGAAGATTTTCAAATTTTGTTCTCTGGCATGTCGAATGCTTCATAAATAGTCTCTTCTCCAAAAAACTATTTCCGGTTTATCTATCAAGAGAGATTTTCTATTATGTCTTGTATATCTGAAACCCACATCTTTCAAAAGTTTGCATAATGTCATTCTGGAGAATTTTGTGTATAGTCCGTATCTTCTTGCACTGATGTCATAATTTTGTCAAGTGTTGGAATTTCCTTTCGTAAGTAAAATCCATGGACTTTACGCCTTAGTCTTTGTTTTAATGACTCATCGATCTCAATTGAATTTCGGCCTGAAGGAGTTTTAGGGGGTTGAAGAGTTTCATTCTTGCTTTCTTTTAGTAATCTATAAATTGTTGATTTAGCAACACACAACATAGCAGCCGTTAATTCCACAATATCATCAACACGGTATACCCTCTTAAAATATATTTTGGTACGTCTATGAAATCTACTTAAATGAATGATTTATTACTCCTTGTCCTTTCTATATAGACTATAGAAAACAACTACGTAATATATTGACCAATTGATTTAACAGGAAACAATCCTTTTTAGATGAGCAAATTGGATAAACTCAAAATAAAAAAAATATAATATATAAACAATATTAAATTTTACTGGAAAATTAGTATGTCGGTATTCTAAAATGTTTGATTTAAAAATACTATGTGTTTATAGTGTGACTCTTTTGTCACAGACATATCGGTAAGTTTTTGTTAGAGGTACAAAATGATGTTTATGTACCTATATTTATCCACATACATTAAATACAGTTTCATATTCTTTTAAAATTTTCAAAATCTTTTTAAAAATCCGATCAAATTAATATTTAACAATATCTAAAATTATGGAAGTCCTAACAATGCTTAGCCAAAATCTTAGGAATACCGCAGTCATCGTAATACAACTACCGTCAAGAATTCTACGAATTCGATGCAGACGAACAAAAATTTCTGAAATATATTCCATATCAACCCGAAATTTAGAGAGCGGTTTCGCTCTCGGGTTTAGTATTTAATTCTTGAATAGAAGGCAACTGGTGCGGACAAATGGTAGATATACTGAAAGCTTGTGATGTACCTCAAAGCTCGGTTTTGGGTCCAATTCTTGTTGCGTTATTTATTAATGCTATTTATCTCTAACCTAAATAGGTATTGATGGTGAAACTATACTCAATTAGCAGAGTGTTACCTGGAGTAATTAAGACATGAAAACATCTAAATTCTACTAAATGCAGGAATTTTCTTACCATTAAATCCTGGTCCAATTCTAACAAACTGAGAAAACTATAGTTCAATCAAATTTAAATACCATTACATTAAAAAAGTTACTGATAGCAATAAAAAATTCGTTTTCGTGGCTTAGGTATCTTTTTGGTTGCATTAACAACCTACTTTTGGATAACCTTTCTGGGGGGTTTGTACATCTTTCCGACTTTATTTTTAAGCTACAGAAAAAGGCAATATGTATATGTATATGGCCAAAATAATCGCATTGTAAAAATCCATCTATAACTTAGATATTTATTTGACTGTGCCCACCACTTACAAAAAATTGTATAATCTTTAATGCAGGAAATTTACAACCGCCTTCCAATACAAGCAGATTAGTTTAGCTTGCCCAGCCAATAAAACTTCTCTGCATTTTGATCTTTTGAAATGTTTTTTGCATACCTTAATACCAGTACCTCACTGGCATTGTGTCCAATGATTAATTCTAAATAACATATATGATGTAATATAAAGTATTACATATAATTAGTAAGTAATTAGCTGATTAAATTAAAATCATTAACTTTGTTTTTGTTATGTCTACATTTATTTATTTTAATTATTTTTTAAATATGAATAATTTAAGAATTTAGCTTTGTCTATATAATTTTTCCGCATACCTTATCGGCAACCCAATCATAGGACATCAAAAATAGGGCGGAAATTATTGTTTATCGACCCAATAAGGGCGGAAAATTCATAAAGTCACGATTTTTGATAGTAGCTGTGAAAAGTATGCCTTGGATTTGACATTTTTAAATCAGAAATAATATTAATTTTACCAATTCTACAAAGTGAGAACTTTTCTCAATCAATATTCTATAAATTATAAAACAAAAAAATCTAAAACACTATCACAAGAAGAGGCCATTCGATTTTTAACAGTAGCTCATAATGAAGGCGATCAAATACATAATAATGGAAATATTACGATATAAGCCTGATCGTGGAGTAGTGGAATACGTGCATGCCTCTCACGCAGAAGACTCCGGTTCGAATTTCAACCATAACTTTTTTTAATTTATTTTTGAATTTTTTTAATAGTCATAAAGGTCATCTTCAAAAAAGCTGTTACATAATAATCTGACGATTTGGATGTGACGCAGACTCACGACCGTTATTAGAATTTGCAGAAAAAAATCGCCATTTTGAAATACTCAAGCGCGTCAGATTAACCCATTAACGCCCAATGATCTATTTAGAGATCGCAAATTTTTAATTTTTTTTTAATATTATGGACCTAAAATATTTTTGTTTCACACTGTAGTCAACTTCTAACATTCATTATAAAAGTACCCACATTATGCATTCTCAGTTTTGTCGTTGTTAAAACAAATATTTTATCATTTGAATATGCGGCATAATTTGAAAATAAACATGGTCATAGGTTTTTGTTTATAATAAATAGGTCAATATAATTTAAGAGTTTTCGTGCTGAAATGCACATTCTAGGAACATGTTAGAAAGCATTTCTTCTATTAGATATTATAAATATTGTTATTGTTTATCAGTTTAGGGAGATTTTGTTGAGTGATCTTTACTTAGATCACTGGACCTATCCCATATCGGTGGTAAATATTTAGAAGTCGATCATTTAGGTTAGGTTAGGTTAGAAAAGTGTTGTGAAATAATCAAGAGAACAGCAAACAGGTTTGACTCTTGGTTCTAGAGTGGTAACAGAACTCTTATCATGTGTCTTAACACCGAATAATCATGTCGTGTTCTTCGATAATTTTTTTACTAGTTGGGATTTACTTGCTCATTTGAAAAGCCTTGGATTCCGAGCAACCAGCACTGTACGCGAAAATCGTACAAATAGATGTCCAATTAAATCGGCAAAAGACTTAGCCAAAGAGCCCCGTGGATCTTTCGATTATAGATTTGATAATGAGTCAGATATCCTAATGGTACGATGGTATGACAACAAATGTGTTATAGTAGCCAGTAACTATGACAAAATAGAACCTCTGGCAAAAGCTTCTCGATGGAAACGTAATGTTAGGCAAGGAGTTAAG
Source organism: Ophraella communa (assembly GCA_035357415.1). Classification (NCBI taxonomy): domain Eukaryota; kingdom Metazoa; phylum Arthropoda; class Insecta; order Coleoptera; family Chrysomelidae; genus Ophraella; species Ophraella communa. The sequence goes on from CM068987.1 coordinate 10,007,516, forward strand.
ATAAGCCAACCTCAACTAATTCAAAATTATAATAAAAACATGGGGGGTGTTGACCATCATGACTGGCTTATAGGAAAATATGGAATTCAAATACGTGGCAAAAAATGGTACTGGCCCCTGTTTACTCGTATTTTGGATATGGCAATAACAAATTCATGGATTTTATATCGTCGTATACACGGCCGTACAAGCCTAAATTGTTTGGAATTTCGCAGAGCCGTTGCTGTTCCATATATGAAGCTGACCTCTTGTGCAAAACGTCAAACTAAAGCTGCAGTAGTACCTTTGGAAGCACGATTTGATGGCTTGAATCACTTTATAAAATACCGAGATGGCCAACGAAGATGTCAGCGAAAGGGTTGCAAAAGTAGACCAAAGAGTTATTGTTCAAAATGGAAGTTACCCTTTGTGCCAACTGTTTTATGCCTTATCACCAGAACTAAAAGTTTTTTTTATTGTAAAATAAGTGTTTTATGTGTTAAGTCTTCAATTGTATTGACATAAATAATTTTGTTTCATCACTTGGATATTATCTAATAATAAAAAAACCATTTTAAAAATGAAGAGTTCTTATAACTTTTCTGCCCAGTGATCTATCCATAGATCACCCTTTTTTGAAAAAACTTGTCAACATTTTTTTATTTTTTATTTTTTTCTATTAATTTTAAACTTTTTTAATTAAGTATACCAAATATTTTTGAGAAATTCAAACAAAAAAATCCTTGGGCATTAATGGGTTAAGATAAATATATGGTTCATCTTTATACCCTAGACACTGCAGTATCATAATCTGACGATTATCTAGATGGATTCGCCTAATCTGACAATTTAATTTTTTTTTTTTCTAATTATTGAACTTAATTAACTAAAAAGCTTAGAAAATAGCATGCAAATAGAAAAGTTTATGTTTTTTTTTAGTTCAATAATTCAGTAAATTCAGAAATCCCCGCTTGGGCTCCCCTACTATTTATAGTATTTTTAAAAATCACTATAGTCTGACGAAGGCGCGTTAATTTAATTTCGGGTGGATGCGCTTACTAGAGAATTCGCCTTAAATTGGGATAGAATAAAAATATTAAAGCGAATGCTTTACTTTTTCAAACTTCGTATTGCTCTATCCAAAGCTTCTTAACAGTTTTTCCTGATTTGGAAGTGGCTGATATCTCTCGCCCCATCTCGGCACTCGGCAGCTTGTGTTCTGCTTTTAGAGCCTGATGATGGTCTGCTGACCGAAACATGTAACTGATGTAACATTTACCATTTAAAAATTATATATTGTGGGTTGACTTCCGAGTTTTATTGCTACTAATATTGTTGTTGGTTAAAAAGCACAACTAAAAATTTTAATTTAGACGGGTCTTAATATTGTTCTAAAAAAAGAACCTACTTTAATTTTAGTTACACTATCTTTATTTATTACTGTTGCTTTCTATTTAACAAACAGTATATAACCGCCTAACAATTTCTAGAAACATCCAATTTCAAGGTAACAAGAACCCGAAAATATGCTAAAAAGTATAAAACACCTCAACGTCACTTTCGTAGAAGTTTCATATTAAAAAAACCTGTTTAGGAAAAACCTGCATTCTTTGAAACAACAAAATCAAACTCTTTACGCCTCGGCCTACTTATTTTTAACATTAATTTCATGTAAGAAGAAATCTTTGTTCGGAGAAAATTTGTCGTAAATACTAATTACTTTGTTGTTTATGATATCTCCACATCGTCTGTCTACATTTAAATCAAAATTTTGCAGCATATTATTATAATATTATTAAATTACACACCAACATTGAATATTTTATTTTAAGTATAAACAACAGTAATAAAAATTCCCAAATCATGTTTGATGTTCGATTAACACATTTCCATTTGAGTACTTTGTGTATTTTGACGACAATAACATATTTGTACTCGCACATTGTCAATACTGTATGGTTATACTAAAACCTATATGATACACACAGTTTACTATCAATATTAACGCATATCTACTTTTCTGTTGTTTGATACTTAATGTTCTAATAAAAGTTAAATTAACTCAATACAGGTAGGGACACAAGAAATAGCATCAATCACCAGAAAGGTTGTCAAGGAACGGAGGAACGATATCTCTACGTTGTCAAATATCCAAATAAATATATTGTAACATGATATGTTAACTAAAAACGTAGTATTTTTAAATTAATTATATGGGTAACGCTAACACCATCTATTGTATAGAGTTATGTTAATTATTATAAACGATTCCTGTCAGTAATTCCAACTTTATACACGATCTTTAATGTTACATAGTCCAATATCTTCAAACACGATTCATTCTCTTATTGTCATTGGTGTTATACACAGGTATGTTTTTTTGTTTATAATCTTGGTAAAAGATTTTAAAAATAATTTCTATAAATCTTGACAGTACCTACTATATAATCAGATGAGAATTTTCACATTTATAATTATTTCAAGTATATTTTGAGGGCAATTTAAAAGTAATAATTGTAAATTTTTTTATAAAAAAATACAAAATGGCGAGTTGAGAACATTTCTGGAATTCTAATTGTTATATTAATGTATCTTTTGTTATTACTGTATTTTCTGTAATATATATGTAAATGTAGATTTCGGAATACGCTGTTTTGTACTTTTTGTACGTAAAAAATAATTGGCAATTTTTCACAGCATTGGAATATAAAATACCAATCAAAGACAATCCCAATTTCAAAGACATTACTAAGTTACTACCGAATTACCGCTGATTGGTTCTACATTGGAGGACTGTTCACCAGACCAACCCTTCACTGGACCAGCCCTCTCCTGGATCAACCAATGGATCGCAGATGTAAAAAAAGATAAGTCGACCAACGTAAATAAATGCATTTATAATATTATACAGCTGTCTCGTTTTTCTTTATTTCTTAAACGTAATATCAAAATCATTGTCGTATCGTCAACTGTATTAGAATAAGTAGTTGTAAAGAACTGTTTGCGGATTATTTTTTTGTAACGTATTCTCAACTTCATTCATTTTAGCACCAAGGAAATCTATTTATCTTTTATCTGTTGGTACATTTTCATTTTTTTTACTTCATAGACAGTTTTTTCTGACATCTTTCTGTCATCTTATGATACTTATTTAAATAACTCAGCTTAAAACAACTTTCTTCAGTAGTATCATAAAAAATAAAAAGATTTCAGTGGCGCCCTTATAATTTCTTAAAGAAACAAATATTGTACTATAGTCAGAGCTAATGAACTTACTCACCCCTAGCCGAGGTATTTAACTACCATAATTTTTGCTGTGATAAACATTTATAAATTTTGTTAATTATTGAAATATCTTTTACAACTAATTAAATACGAAATTAAGATTAATGGTTGTTTTATTGTAAATTACATTTTTTCTTTTGGTATATTGTTATTTTTTTAAAAGTTAATTAAATATTTTTATAAATTCACTCTCAATATGTAAATCATATCACAAATTGACGCCCAACGTCATAATATGGTTACATAATAAAATTAAGTAACATAAATTTGAAGATATAAAAAATATCTATGTAGTATCGTCAACGAAAGTGGTCTGACATGACTAGGGAGAGTTAGCGAAATAGCTGTAATTGAATATTAAAGCGAATTTTTCGAATAGTGGAAGTTTAGTTTAACTGTTCAGTTATTTATTGTTCTTAGTAAGATGAACTTCCAAAAAGTAAAGATTAGCACAATCAATTTCATTAAGTGCCATTGTTTTGAGAGTTTTTCAACTGTTTTGAATATCGGATTTGTGAAATTTTTTACAGGTAAGATGTGTAGAGTAGTATATTGATAGTGTTTTGTTTACAATTTATCAATAGCAGATATAATGAAAAAAAATAAAAATTGATTTATTGGGGACGATATGTCCCAGCAGTATCTACTAGCATTTGGGATTATGTATCCCAGCAGTCCCAGTAGGTTTATACATCGTACTATTTATTTTAGAATGAATAGTAAGAGGGGATTGTCACACAAGGAACTGGAAGAGTTGCTGGAATGCAGTGACTTTTCTGAAGATGAAAATGATCTATTCGCATGTAGAGACGATTCCAAAAATAACGCGACAGCTCCAGTAAAATTCGGCAATGTGGGGGTATTCGCCGAAGATCTCCGATCGGCGCGCGCCGCAGTGCAGTCGGAGAATTCTAGTAGAACAATTGCTAAGCGGATTCCATGTGCGGTGTTTCTTAGTCCCAGCGGCAGCTGGGCCACTGGAATCTATTTCTCGAACTGGGTAATCGCTAGCGTTCGAGTCGACGGTAAAGATAGGTGAGAAAACCGGAGCTGTCGCTATAATTTTGGAATCAACTCTAGCAGCGATGACAATCCCGACTGGACAGAGACAGTTTCTGAAAATGATGAAGTTGAAAGTGAGTCTGAAGATCAGCCTGACCTAAATCCTCAAAACGATTTAGAAGATCAGAGTGATATTAGTGCTGAAAATTCTGATACTGAAAGAGACGAAATACACCCAACTCCCACGTTAGAATCAGAAACCCAACCTGATGCAAATATCATAATATGGTCGCAAGTGCCGCATGGATATAAACCAAGAATGAAGTTGCCTTCTGAAAAGAGATGTAAAAATCTGTTAGCAGATACAAATAGCCGTTCTTCGGAATTGGATGAGAGAATAAAAATTTAAGAAAGAAAGGTTGAAAAGAAATACAAGCCTACTGATTATTCTGAAATAATGCTAGTAACCGGTGTCATGATTGTCATGTCATACAACGTGTTACCTCGTATAAATTCTTATTGGTCCAAACACCCATCAATGGGCAATACAGCAAAAAGACAGCAATTTCAAGAGATCGATTCAAATTTTTGATGTCCAAGTTGTATTTGAATCTTCTCAACAAACCTGACAACTCAGATAAGACTTATTATATCGATGAGATCCTAGCGTGCTTCAAAGAAACTTTTCCAAAGGCTAGAACGGAATCCACGTATCAATCAATATGAAATATGGCCAAGTTCAAAGGGAGGTCAAGACTGAAACAATATATGCCATTTAAGGCAATAGAGCGTGGTATAAAATTATGGGTGAGAAGCGATGCTCTCACTGGGTTTACGACATAAACGTTTACAGTGGAAAGGAGACTGGTGAAGTCGATGGAACATTGGGAGAAAGGGTTGTAGAAAAACTATAAGAGAAAGAGACGTTGTGATATGTTGCGATCGTTTCTTTACCTGTCTTCTTGATGAAATCATTACTTTTCCCAGTAGTGGGAACTTGCATTAAGACGAAAAAATGTACCGAAAAGAGATGGGAAATTAATTCGCCATGCCGCAGAGTTTTTCTGCACACCCGATGGAATAACTTTTACGCGATGACATGACACTAAATACGTTTTAGCACTTAGCAACTGTCACGGAAATGAAATGACGGAAGTTAAAACGAAGGCAGAAAAATGGTGCTTATCCAGAAATATTATCCTTTTATAACAAATATATGGAAGGAGTGGATCTGACTGACCACTTAGCAGGCCTGATGAATTCGACAGAAAAAGTACCAAATGGTGAAAATAAACTTTTTATAAATTACTCATGATGGCTGCAGTAAATACATATATCATTATCACTGAAGTACGGCGCAGTGACAAAAAAGTACCATTTTTAGAAATCTTGATAGTACCAGCAGAAGAACTTATTGAAAAGGGTAAACTTCACGCAAATGTAAAGAGACGAGCAAGCACTGGACGCCCATCAAAGAGACAACTGTCTTTTGCAAACATCGGAGATCATCTTCCGGTTGTTCAAAACAAAGAAAAAGTTGTACCATATGTTCAACTTGTGTTGTGTGGGACTTTGCAATAACTGTTTTAACCCTATCACAAATAATATTTTTCAATTATACCTTTGTATTACTTCTTCATAGAATAAATGTTTCGTTTTGAATTTTTAGTTTTATTTTGAGTTTGAGGCTATTGGATATAATCCCAATATAAAAGACTACTGGGACGATATATCCCAAAATTTTTTTGTCAATACATCACAGACTTAGGCCATACTTAATCTTAGAATATCTGTGTGACGTCAGAAAACATAAAAACGTATATATTGATTACAATTAATGGAAATAAAAATCCGTCTCGAAAGGGTTAATACTATCTGGCGTTATCTCTTTCCAACATTCGAAGGTCATAATTAGAGTTGAAAAGAACGTATGTTATTGCTTGATAACAGGTCGGCTGAAAAGTTCCCGGTCTACCATAGTAAAACACAATATTTTGACAAAATTCATTTTTTTTATTCAACATAGTTGCCTTCAAGGGCGATACAGCGATTATAGCGACCTTCCAACTTTTCGATACCATTTTTGTAGTACTCCTTCGGTTTGTCCTCAAAATAGGCTTCAGTTTCGGCGATTACCTCAGTATCAGAGCCCACTTTTTTTCCCGCGAGCATTCTCTTCAGGTCAGAGAAAAGGAAAAAGTCGCTGGGGGCTAGATCTGGAGAATACGGTGGGTGAGGAAGCAATTCGAAGCCCAATTCATGCAATTTTGCCATCGTTTTCATTGATTTGTGACACGGTGCATTGTCTTGATGAAACAACACTTTTTTCTTCTTCCTATGGGGCCGTTTTTTCGCGATTTCGGTCTTCAATCGCTCCAATAATGCACAGTAATAGTCGCTGTTGATTGTTTTTCCCTTTTCCAAATAGTCGATGAACAATATACCGTGTGTATCCCAAAAAACTGAGGCCATAACTTTGCCAGCTGACTGTTGAGTCTTTCCACGCTTTGGTGGCGGTTCACCGGCCGCAGTCCACTCAGCTGACTGTCGATTGGACTCAGGCGTGTAGTGATGGAGCCAAGTTTCATCCTTAGTCACATATCGACGCAAAAAATCGGGTTTATTACGACTTAACACCTGCAAACACTGCTCAGAATCATCAATTCGTTGCTGTTTTTGGTCGATTGTGAGCACGCGCGGCACCCATTTCGCACAGAGCTTCCGCATACCCAAATATTCGTGAACGATATGTCCAACACGTTCCTTAGATATCTTTAGAGTGTCAGCTATCTCGATAATATTCACTTTACAGTCACTCAAAATCATTTTGTGGATTTTTTTGATATTTTCGTCGGTAACCACCTCTTTTGGGCGTCCACTGCGTTCACCGTCTTCGGTGCTCATTTCACCACGCTTGAATTTTGCGTACCAGTCAATGATTGTTGATTTTCCTGGCGCAGAGTCCGGAAACTCATTATCAAGCCAAGCTTTTGCTTCAACTGTATTTTTTCCTTTCAAATAACAATATTTAATAAGCACACGAAATTCTTTTTTTTCATCTTTTTGAAAATAACAAAATGCAATATCTCACAAACTAATAGTCCGACAGCTGTCAAATTTTTACACGAATCTTTTGAAGGTTGATACTATCTAAAAATGAAATGGATTTAATTCTAGTGTCGTCATCTATAGGTCAGACCGGGGACTTTTCAGCCGACCTGTTAGACAAGTGTACATAATTTTTTGATGTATTTCTACTAGCTGTAGAAAATGATGAGGTATATAAAGTTTGTGGCTACTACTTGTCGCTGTTAGTGACGTCAAGGTAATGGTCAATTCTTTCTGAACCATTTTTATCTTGGTCTTAAAATATCGAGACCATAAGACCACATATGTATTCTTCGAGACCAAGTTCAAGCTTGGCAATTTTTGGTCTTACGAAGCCCTAAAACGAAGTATTCTTTTTGTTAATTAGTTTTGCAAATAACTAAGTATATAATTTTAAATGAATTATTATTAGTATTACTATTATTTTGCACTTTTTTTGGCGGTACGATATAGTTTTGAAAACTTTTTTCCATTCATTTTTTAAAATTTTTTAATTATTTACAAAACTGAAATAATATCAATTAGTACTTTTAAAAAATCGTAAACCATGCCTAAGCTTTTAAAAAAAGTAAACAAAAATATTTCAATAAAGTTGATCAGTTGGCCATTTCTTTTTTATGTTTCAGCGTAATGGAATTAGCATAGGATCAATCAAAATTAAATTATTTCCTGTTTAACTGAATCCTTCATACTGAGTAACCAGAACAGGGCAATTTTTTAGTCTAGTGTACTAACTGCATGTAGATATCTTCCCATCATATCATTCGTTGCTGGTATTATTATAGTTATTGGTAATACCTGTTATATTATGTTAAATAAATCTAAAAATAAACGAAAGACCGAACAGACTCCGTGAGTGCATCATCGCGAAGCCAGCAGTGCGGACCAAGTCATAAATCCATGATGTTGGTTAAGTCAACTTACAGTGGTGTACCGTGATTTCTTTAAAACTTTCCTTATATTTTAGAACAATTTAAAATTTTTTCCCTGAATATCGACCAAAAAAAAATATATTTTTTATAGTAGCAATAAAACTCGAAGTCAAACTATAGAGGAATTGCAATAAATTGCTCTGCCTCGAAGCTATTTGAACAAATTATTTATAATAAGTTAATAGATCATGTACAAAACATAATAGTTGATGAACAGCATGGTTTTATCCGAGGTAGATCAGTTGATAGTAATTTGCTCATATTTAGTGAAAGTGCAAGTAGAGCTTTAGAAGATAAAGTACAGTTGGACGTTATATACACTGATTTTAAGAAGGCGTTTGATCAAATCCATCATGATATATTATTACAAAAATTAATTAACTATGGGCTCTCTGTCGGTTTTGTGACTTTAATTAAAAATTATTTGGAAAATAGGTACTTCATTGTAAGATTCGGTGGGAACACGTCAGGAAAGTATCATGCTAATTCTGGGGTGCCACAAGGATCCAACCTGGGCCCTCTATTATTCACGCTTTTCATAAATGAGTAGGACTTTGTATTCGCAGTTCTGAATTTTTATTATTCGCTGATGATTTTAAATTTTAAAGACGAGTGGAAACAGTTAGAGATTGTGTGGAACTCCATAAAGATATCAACAACATTCTATCATGGACTAAATCTAATAAGTTATTTTTCAATATCAAAAAGTATTCCATACTTTCTATTACCCGAAAAAATATCCAATAGTATTTGATTATACTATGGATCAAGAAATCTTGGACAGAAAATTTGACGTTAAAGATCTTGGAGTATATTATAACCATCAAATGTCATTTGTACCACATATAAAAAAATTGCTATTAATGCAAATCGAGCATTGGGATTTATTATCAGACAAACAGCGGATTTTACAAATTTAAAAGTAATAAAACATATGTATTTTTCTTTAGTTAGAACAAAGCTGGAATTTGCTTCGGTATTATGGGCGCAGCAACCCCAGATACACTTGGACTTGCTGGAGAAAGTACAGAATAAATTTTTAAGATACTTATATTACAAAAAACATCATTCATGGACTGATTTTATGGAAATAAGAACTTCAATGCTAAGAAAAGAATTTGTAATACCCTCACTAATTGATAGACGTAAGCTATCTATGGTTTTGTTCTTATATAAAATACTTAATAACAACACCAAGTCTATACAATTATTATCATTGGTACCATTTAATGTTCCGTCAAGGCGTATTAGATCATCATTACTATTTAATATTTCAGGATCCACCCCACAATCTCCTCTAACTTATATTATCAGACTTGCTAATAATTTCGATGCTATGAGTAATATTGACTGGATGGAAATTAATCAAAATCGATTTAAGAAAATTTTAAATGAATATTTAACTACTTTGAGTCTTTAAATATTATAAAACATAAAATGTATTCGTTTGACATATCCCACTGTATACTGCGGTTTTGGTTTTTGATCCCCTAAAACCATTGCATTACATTTTTATTGTATTATTATAGTTACTGTTATATTAAAATAAAAATATGTTTGTTTATTTTATACTATAGTTAATAAGAACTACTCATGTAAAAAGGTCAATAGGCCTGTTTGAGTTTTGATAAATAAATAAATAAATATATATAATTTAATGGTAAATATTACATAAATTCAGCGACATGTTTCGGTCAACGGACCATCATCAGGCTATAAGAAGAGAAACACAGAGTTAGAGCGAAGTCATAACATGAGTCACATTATATAAGACAAGAAGTTAAAAGGGTGAAATAATATATTGAAGAATATGGTATATAAATAAATTATTGACAAATTAATACAATCTAATAATAACAACACACAAAAAACAAGCTAATGTTAATAAAACTAGTACTAAAACTCAACTATATGTGCAGACTGCAGGGTTTAAAGGATCATAATAATAAAATTACTTGAAATTTAGAACAGGATTAATTTACTTTTAGTGAAGGAAATGTGGGGTTGAAAAAGAAACATAAGAAATTATATGGATGAAAAAGCCTGTATGGTAAGACAGAATATAAAATATGAAAAATTGGTAAAAAGCAACAAGTACTTTAGTAGCAGGTCGGGGGTTGGAGCAAGGATGATCTGCATGCGGAGAGACCTTACCAAACGGGAGTTCGATCTCCAACAAACTTCTTGGTGTAACCCACGATTCTCAGGGGATTTAAAGGTACCACCCTTAAGAGGAGGTTTAAACCTCCTAAATATAAAAAGAAATACTGTAAGGATAAGGATCACCATTGTAATCCATACCAAAAACTTATTATTGGATAAAAATGAGAAATACACTAAAAAGTCACTACTAAACGAATAGCACATGTATAACCATAAACGGAAGTGATAAAACAGGAAAATCAAATGTCAATTAAAGAAAATGTTACTAACTAAAACATAATTTTGGTGGTAACATGTACCTAAATGATGAATCCAAGGAAATATGTGAGAAAAGTGAAACTAGTATAATTAATTATTGATTAATTACCTAATAACCTAATAATTGAGTCTTAGATAACCTCTACGATTTTTTTTTATATTAAAATTGGCATAACAACGTTTCGGCCATGGGCCATCATCAGGTGTATAAAGATAAAACTAAAAAATTCTTAATTAAAGCACACACAATAATATTCTTTTTAAAAACTTACAAAATCACCACTAAGTCTACATAAAAATTGTAAAAACACAAAAAACAGTAAAAAAGTAAAAAAAAATTTAAATGTAAAACTATCACATAGGCGGGTAATAAATATTTTATATAAATCTAGATCGAAATCCAGATAGGTGTAAGAGACAAGACCCCACAAATTACTTTATTAAAGGAAAATAAATTGGTGATAAACACTCCAAATCAGTGTGACTGTTAATACTATGTAAATCTCTGTTTATTTCCACCATTTCTAGAAAGTTTCGTTTGGTTAAATCACTTTCCTTAGAGATTATTTTAACTTTCGAAATCAAAGTGGTGAAAATTATTGATGGGATGTTGAATCTGGAACCGTTGGCGAAAATGATACCGAAAACCGTTTACACTACCACTACACCAACACACACTTTTATATGCCTGACGCGCGTTTCGATAACCAAGTTATCTTCTTCAGAGACCGAAGGTAAACTAAAGCTATGCCTACAAACTAACCTTATATATAGAACATTTTTAGCGCCAAATGTTTTCGCGGTAAATCTTTTGGCGGCAAAGCCAGTTTTTAGCGCGAAAACATTTTTACAATAAGTTTCCTTATAATAAACTATAAAGTGGACTATCTGGGATAGGTCCTTTGTCCTTATTTAATCTATTTTTACATTTAATAATTTCTATACTTTCAAATGCATCCAACAATCTATTGTTCGATACATTTTTTAACAATTTTAAACTATCTACATTTACAGAATGGTTTTTGGTAAAAGCATGTTCGGCCATACTAGATTTTTCTATACGTCCATATTTTAGATGAGCTAAATGTTCTTTAAATCTTGTTTTAACCGATCTTTTGTTTGCCCAACATACTTTTTATCACAATCATTACAGCTTATTTCATATATACCGCTTTTTCCAGATCTTCTCTCTTATCCTTCGGATTTCTAACAATTGTCTCAGGGTGCCACTAGTTTTATGAACTAAACCTAATCCCACCGTGCCGAAAATTGTATTCAATCCTTTGGTATACTGAGGGATAAATGGTAATGAAATGAATTTCCTATCGTTGTGTTCTCGCTGGAAAAAGGTGGTTTCACAAAGAGATTTCTTAAAACTATGGCGATTGATCAGCTTATGAATTAGTTTTTTATCATATCCATTAAGTACAGCTATATCCTCAATTAAATTCTTTTCTCTGTTATATCTTGTTTTGTTTAAAGGAAAATGAATTAATCGATGAACCAAAAAATGAAAACTTGCCATTTTGTGTTGACTACAGTGAAAATAATCTACCGGAATATATCTATACGTAGCGGTGTCTTTCCTAAAAATATCAAATATCTGTACAGTAAACGAAGTATGCTTGAAATAGAGGCATATGGACTTTACAAAAAATTAACACATAAGTTAAGTAATGTAGAATATGAACATTGGTGTGAATTCCAAAGAAAGATGTTTAGGGTTATTCATTCAAAATTTAAGAAGAAAATGTCGATCTTGAGTAAAAAACTAAAGAAATTAAAACCAAAACCTAAAACATATGGTGTAGATATGTGGACGACATTTTCGCAGTTTTCAATACGAAGAAATCATCAGTAGAAGATTTCATTTCAAAATTAAATTCAAAATTCACAAGCATAAAATTCACGTTTGAACTAGAAAATAATGAACAGTTACCATTTTTGGACACATTAGTAATAAGAAATAATAACAAGTTAGAATTTGATATTTTTAGGAAAGACACCGCTACGTATAGGTATATTCCGATAGATTCTTTTCACTGTAATCAACACAAAATGGCAAGTTTTCATTTTTTGGTTCATCGATTAATTCATTTTCCTTTAAACAAAACAAGATATAACAGAGAAAAGAATTTAATTGAGGATATAGCTGTACTTAATGGATATGATAAAAAACTAATTCATAAGCTGATCAATCGCCATAGTTTTAAGAAATCTCTTTGTGAAACCACCTTTTTCCAGCGAGAACACAACGATAGGAAATTCATTTCATTACCATTTATCCCTCAGTATACCAAAGGATTGAATACAATTTTCGGCACGGTGGGATTAGGTTTAGTTCATAAAACTAGTGGCACCCTGAGACAATTGTTAGGAAATCCGAAGGATAAGAGAGAAGATCTGGAAAAAAGCGGTATATATGAAATAAGCTGTAAGGATTGTGATAAAAAGTATGTTGGGCAAACAAAAAGATCGGTTAAAACAAGATTTAAAGAACATTTAGCTCATCTAAAATATGGACGTATAGAAAAATCTAGTATTGCCGAACATGCTTTTACCAAAAACCATTCTGTAAATGTAGATAGTTTAAAATTGTTAAAAAATGTATCGAACAATAGATTGTTGGATGCATTTGAAAGTATAGAAATTATTAAATGTAAAAATAGATTAAATAAGGACAAAGGACCTATCCCAGATAGTCCACTTTATAGTTTATTATAAGAAAACTTATTGTAAAAATGTTTTCGCGCTAAAAACTGGCTTTGCCGCCAAAAGATTTACCGCGAAAACATTTGGCGCTAAAAATGTTCTATATATAAGGTTAGTTTGTAGGCATAGCTTTAGTTTACCTTCGGTCTCTGAAGAAGATAACTTGGTTATCGAAACGCGCGTCAGGCATATAAAAGTGTGTGTTGGTGTAGTGGTAGTGTAAACGGTTTTCGGTATTGATGGGATGTTTTAAATTATAATGACCAAATAAGTCAAATTATGCAAAACATCTACCTGAACATCCAACCTTACTCACAAACACCAATAACATCCAAACACTACACATTTGTGATCAAAAAACAAAATTTAGATTTCCTTGAAGAACTTGAAATAAAAAGACATCTTGCAGATCAACAATTTAAAGTTGTTAATGAACAAATAAATCTTGGATGTTCTCCACTATTAAACTGTTTACTTTGATTGAGTTTTCATTTTATACGAGGGTCGTCTGAAAAGTTTCCGACCTCAACATAAAGATGGCAGCACTCGTAAACAAAAGTTGGGGAATGTGTTTGCGCATGCTTTGAAAGGTACCCACTAAAATTTCAGCCAGTTGTTGTTTGACAATCATTTGAGTGAGTCGATGTGAGTGTTTTTATGAAAATGGAAAAAAATCGAGTATCGAGCTGTCATTAAATATTTGTTTTTGAAAGGCAATACGCCTACGCAAATCAAAGACGAGTTGGACGCTGTGTACGGGGACTCTGCACCATTATTTACCACCGTGAAATTTTGGGCTGCTGAATTTAAACGTGGCCGTACCAGCTTGGATGACGATGAATGTTCGGGACGTCCAAAAACTGCAACCACTGACGATAATATTGCTCAAGTTCACCAAATGGTGCTAAACAACCGTCGAATTAAAATTAGACAGATAGCAGAGGCTATAAACATGTCCAAAGAACGTGTTTGTCACATATTGAATCAAGATTTTGGCATGAGAAAGCTGTCCCCGCGTTGGGTGCCGCGTTTGCTCACTTTGGACCAAAAGCGTGTTCGAATGAACATTTCCAACTCTCTGTTGGCGCAGTTTAGGCGCAATAAATCAGAGTTTTGGCGCTGATTATTACTGTAGATGAAACTTGGATACACCATTATATACACCAGAAACAAAAACACAACAATGGACTCCATGGGGGAATCGACTCCAAAAAAAGCAAAGGTTGTTCCTTCTGCTATTCATTTGAACTCAACTTACACGTTAAATTAAAAAATTAGCTTTTAAATTATAATGACCAGATAAGTCAAATTATGCAAAACATCTACCTGAACATCAAAACACTACACATTTGTGATCAAAAAACAAAATTTAGATTTCATTGAAGAACTTGAAATAAAAAGACAACAGTTGTTAATGAACAAATAAATTTTGGATGTTCTCCACTATTAAACTGTTTACTTTGATTGAGTTTTCATTTTATACATAGATAAGACGTAATTGTATAACACAAATATATTTAAATTTAAATATATTGTAAAGATCATCATGATATAGTTTTTTCCTGGTTTTTCTATACCATTGCACAGTTATGCTGATCTTCGAGGGAAATACATCCAGGATAATCCTTTAGAGCTAATAACATCTAGGCTTTTTCATAGATTTGTCTAATACTCGTATTTTACTTTATTTTCGGATCTATTTATGCAAGTTTGGAGATATTCACCTATTACTATCAATGATAAGCAAGTTTTAAATATATAAACATTGTATTAGACGATATTTGATGGTGAAACCGCTAAGTAGCATTGCCTTGTAATGTTCCTGTGTCTACCTGTATGTGTAGTTATGGAAACGTTATACAGGGTTAGTATAAAGTATGGAAGTATCTTCTCAACGGTTTAATATGTTTAAATTAAATTGCTCATCCCATTCTAAGAATATCCAAGGAATTCAAAAATGCTATCAAATTTATGTAACATTTCTAGAATAATGTGCAGGGACACCTTCTTGGTAAAGCCGTATGTCTTTAGCAGGAATTACTAGGTTAATTAGATGAGGATAAAGTCTGGGTATGTACTTGCCTCAATCAAAGGGGATTATATATGGACCAGATACGATAGTTATATCCATTCACTTTACCACTTCACAATAAAAAATGAGGAGTAAAAGTACATCTGCAAACCGGAGACGAATATAGGAAACTGACAAAGTACCTACCTAGAAGAACTGAACGGACAGAGCATACACATTTACGGACCCAACGGAGAAGTAATCGCAGAACCTGACGGAGAATTAGAGGATATAAACGAAGACCTAAATGGACAAAAAGCAAGGATAATTAAAATTACCCAACTATACCCCAGAATTGGAGATAAAAAAAGCGCAATAACAACAAAAAGAAGCTCTACAAGAAAGCAGAACGCCAACACAATCGTTCAACTGCCAAGGATATAACCACAGACAGTAAACCTGCCATATGGAAACAAGATGTGTCGGATAACCTGGTGAATGCGAAAGACCAAAACCTTAACCCGCAACATGCGCAAACTGTCAAGGAGAACACCCATTCCAAAGAAGAATTCAACATCAGCAACCACGCAAACAAAACAAAAATAGAAAAAAACAAAAAAGACATATTCGAGATGGTGGCAGCGAAAAACACATACTGGTCAAGAAGACCAGAGAGAGGTGCATAGCATCATTCCGATCAAGAAGAGGACACCTAGGAACGATCCCTAAACCAAGATAGTAGAAAGGACCAGCAAGAGCCCGAGGACTGATGTCCCCATCGGATGAGATAGGGGATGGATGGAAGTTCTTTTCGGAATGCATTGCTCCTAGAGGAATGCATTTTAGAAGGTATGGGTTTGGAAAGAGTGCCTGTGTTCTGTAATAAATCTGTAGGCAGTACTTTAGTGTAGCAATGATGCAATTTGAGCAATTTGAGAAATTTTGCAAAATTATATATTTATTTAAAAATTTAATTATTACATTTTTTGAAAATCTAAATCGTGGACAAACATAGGCTATCTTGCTTTCTACTTATTTAGATGGTGAGAATGACTGAACGGATTACCAAATCAACATACAGAATAGTTTTTATTTCAGAAAATGTGTCCACTTTTCTGTCAATTAAATTTTTTTGATAATTCAATCCAGGGAACCCGGGGCAATCCATTGAAAATCCATCAATATTAGGATTTAAAAAGAAGGGTCGGGTCAAAAAGTATTATTATTTTTGGGGAATGAAATTTGTAGCGCGCCAATGTTGGGTCTTCTTCATCGACGGCAACACAAACGTACTTGGAAGGTCGCGAAGTGAACGACCAACAAGCTGTGGTTACTTGACGCTGCTACAATTCGTCCTTGACCAATGGACGACGTGTATGGAGCTTTTTCTTCTTTCTACTTTTTCTCGGTATCAGAGATTCTTCGAAAGTGTCGATATCTCGACTGAACGATAAGATCAAGGAACATGATTTACGCTTTATTTATTACACATTAAATAATTTTATATTCTGTTTACTATATCAATATGTATTTGTTAAGGACAAATCGTGAAAACAAACAAGAGCGCAATGTCATTACGTGTGTCGTAAAACATTTAAAAGAATGAAGTAAATAGAGAGAGCTGTTGGAAAGAAAGGTGATGAGAATTTAATGTACTATCACTTTATTTTGTGCAGTTTAATATACAATAAAAATAAATAGAATGCAGAATAAAAAGTGTAACAATTCCTTTTCCAATTTTTCCAATTAGACCAAGTACTAAAGATTAAAGGCGTAATGATATGATATGATGTTGGCAACCTTGATAAAATAATAAAATAAAATAATGTCTAGAATATTATTAGCCACTGTCAGGCTTTTTCCTGATTTATATAAATAATTACACAATATTGTTGTGCCTTCTTTCAATTATTGTCATATCTTATAAAACAAATGTACCTAACTTTAATCTGTTTAATCAATTCCTTCCTGCCTATTATCTGTAATTTTTTAAAGGGTGGGTCGCCCCACTTCAACTTGAGCCACATTTGGCCCATTGTGCTGTAACATGTCTATCGTCATGTCACCTTGCACTATTACCGACCGTAAACGATACCGCTATTATTACCGTTAAAACCGACCCTGATTCACTGTTAATGCTACTGTACACGAGACACCCCTTATAGACGCTAACTATTTATCTGTTTGAACGAGGCCAATCAAAGAACGCGTCCCTCGCTTGGAATTGAATAATGAACGCATTTCTTCTGACAAATGACACAAAACACAATTTCCGTCTTGGGCTAGACTATTTAATGAATCGCCCAGCAATTTTATATCCTTTTCAACCGATACGCTCACGCTCGTCGCCTGAAGAGTTTAAACAAACCCTCAAGTACTCATCTTGTGAAATTACCCCTTTTGGTTGTTGGTATGTAGACTTTTTTCTATTCTCTTCATTGCTAGTTACATAATTATGCTTTAATTATAATAAAAAAACATTTTATACACAATTTGTACACATACTATTTGAAAACTAATAAAATGTATCAGAAGAGTGCTTTCGAACACGTGGCTTCAATAATCGTTCAAGGTAAGCTATTACTTTTAGACAAAATATAAAAATTGATCAGTAAACAGCTAGACATTATATTTTCCCTAAGTTAAAAAAACATAATTATTGACAAATTTTAAGTTCATAAAAATCTTAGAGCGTAGTCTTCAACCACGCTATTAAAACTTGCTGTAGAGTCAAATAATTAATAGTAGTTATTAAACAAAAACCACTTCACTGTAATATTTAATGTTATTAAAAATCAATTTTTCACAAATATGCATTTAGTACAAATATATGATTGTTTCAAAGTTTCACTAGAAATAGTTAAATATATACCTTTTTTATTCAAATCACATTAGCATATTGATAATTTTTTTGCATTATAAAGAACAGGACCGGCTTCACCGTCCTGTACATTAATAATTTTCAATATTATTTAAATTTGCAATTAGTTTATTATATTTATGGACGCTGCATTGGAAAACTTGAAGATAAGACAGTTTATTTACCGAAAACCGTTTACACTACCACTACACCAACACACACTTTTATATGCCTGACGCGCGTTTCGATAACCAAGTTATCTTCTTCAGAGACCGAAGGTAAACTAAAGCTATGTCTACAAACTAACCTTATATATAGAACATTTTTAGCGCCAAATGTTTTCGCGGTAAATCTTTTGGCGGCAAAGCCAATTTTTAGCGCGAAATCATTTTTACAATAAGTTTTCTTACAATAAACTATAAAGTGGACTATCTGGGATAGGTCCTCTGTCCTTATTTAATCTATTTTTACATTTAATAATTTCTATACTTTCAAATGCATCCAACAATCTATTGTTCGATACATTTTTTACTAATTTTAAACTATCTACATTTACAGAATGGTTTTTGGTAAAAGCATGTTCGGCAATACTAGATTTTTCTATACGTCCATATTTTAGATGAGCTAAATGTTCTTTAAATCTAGTTTTAACCGATCTTTTTGTTTGTCCAACATACTTTTTATCACAATCATTACAACTATACCGCTTTTTTCCAGATCTTCTCTCTTATCCTTCGGATTTCCTAACAATTGTCTCAGGGTGCCACTAGTTTTATGAACTTAACCTAATCCCACCGTGCCGAAAATTGTATTCAATCCTTTGGAATACTGAGGGATAAATGGTAATGAAATGAATTTCATATCGGTGTGTTCTCGCTGGAAAAAGGTGGTTTCACAAAGAGATTTCTTAAAACTATGGCGATTAATTAACTTATAAATTAGTTTTTTATCATATCCATTAAGTACAGCTATATCCTCAATTAAACTCTTTTCTCTGTTATATCTTGTTTTGTTTAAAGGAAAATGAATTAATCGATGAACCAAAAAATGAAAACTTGCCATTTTGTGTTGACTACAGTGAAAAGAATCTACCGGAATATATCTATACGTAGCGGTGTCTTTCCTAAAAATATCAAATTCTAACTTATTATTTCTTATTACTAATGTGTCCAAAAATGGTAACTGTTCATTATTTTCTAGTTCAAACGTGACTTTAATGGTTGTGAATTTTGAATTTAATTTTGAAATGATATCTTCTACTAATGATTTCTTCGTATTGAAAATTGCGAAAATGTCGTCCACATATCTATACCATATCCTTGGGAAATATTCGAACTCTTGACTGATCTGAGTTTCAAAATTGCTCATAAAAAGGTTGGCTATAAATGGTGATAAACAATTACCCATTGCTGTTCCTTCATATTGTTGATAAACCTGATTGTTGTATTGAAAATAATTTTGGTCCATGCATAGTTTAGCTAGTAGATAGTTTAAAATTGTTAAAAAATGTATCGAACAATAGATTGTTGGATGCATTTGAAAGTATAGAAATTATTAAATGTAAAAATAGATTAAATAAGGACAAAGGACCTATCCCAGATAGTCCACTTTATAGTTTATTATAAGAAAACTTATTGTACAAATGTTTTCGCGTTAAAAATTGGCTTTGCCGCCAAAAGATTTATCGCGAAAACATTTGGCGCTTAAAATGTTATATATATAAGGTTAGTTTGTAGACATAGCTTTAGTTTACCTTCGGTCTCTGAAGAAGATAACTTGGTTATCGAAACGCGCGTCAGGCATATAAAAGTGTGTGTTGGTGTAGTGGTAGTGTAAACGGTTTTCGGTATCAGTTTCGCCAAAGGTTCCAGATTCAACATTTTAAGCCAATTTATTTGTTGAAATTTAGTAATTTGCTGTCGTATCTGAAAAGTCTGTCCAATACCAACGCCCATACCTCCATGATTCTTTCTTACACACATAAAACTTTTAGAAAGATACAACCCTCTAAGTTGGAGTCAAGTTATTGCCAAGTTATCGCTAAGTTGTAGTCGAATTACTTCTAAGTTGGAGCCCAGTTATCGCTAAGTTGGAGTTAAATTATCTCTAAGTTGGAGTCAAGTTACCGCCAAGATACCCCTAAATTTCGAGCCCAGTTACCGCTTATGTATAGAAAGTCCTTCAAACCACTTCTGAGCTGTTAAGAATACTATTACATCCCGAGCAGCCAGAACCATTAAAGAAACTTTCATCTCTCCACGAAGAAGCTGAAGCCGCCCTCCTAGACAGCACAGAAATCTAAAGTTAAGTCCACTTTTTACAACTCCAGTTCATTATCAGCAAGTACTTACAGTTTCAATAAATAATCAATTAAAAAAAAAACAGTTTCATTTGTATACCTTAGACTATAAGTCTTAAGGGTGTAGCGTGGTCGGTCTTTATGTCAAGTAGCTTCTTTATTTATTGTTTAATTAAAGTAATTACAAGGTGTTTCTATCTTTCTCACCTTAGTTTTTGTGTAGTTTGTTTGCTTAATCGATAGCGTCCAAAAGATAGTGGCGCCCTTATTACTTATACATCCCAATCCTTCCTATAGTGAGTATTAACTTGGAGTCGAACCACCCCCTGGAGAGGGTCTCTTAGCCGGGATCTCTTTTGGAGAGTTTTTTAGTTACAAATTGGCTCCCTGCCTTTTTGGGACTTTTATAATTTGGCTAACTATAATACGCCACTATTTCCTGATATATATGTTGGCAACCTTGATGAACAATATAAAATAATGTCTAGAATATGCAAATAACGTGGCAGTTGTGGTAAAAGGACGATTTGCTAACATAATATCCCGACCGTCATGACTGAGTATTCCAAGCGCTATGGGAAAGGCCCAACGGAATTGTTACAGATTTTACTAAACTTAGAATATTTGCATATTTTGCTTGAAAGGTCATGCCCCAACATGCTGTGAGCCAGGTACTGACCAGGAGCAATGTCAGGCCTCAATCAGCTGTGGGCAAGGTTCTGACCAAGAAAAGTTATTTATATCAAAAATAGGGGGCTGGAAAACGCGTAGGAGCAGCAAACTCGCTTTGGGACAAGGACGTCTCCAAAACCGAAGTTGGTAATGGGACTTGGGTATACAGTACAAAGCCAAGCACAGAAATAGGCAGAGATAGAAAGAAAGGCGGCAAAATATGTAAAAAGATTGTGAAAAAGATAAAACAAAGCAGAAGAGAAGACAGTGGGGATTACTGGTGAAGGGAGGCAGCAAGACGACAGAGTTGGAGGTGATGAAGAAGAGAAAGAAGATTCAGATGGAGGAATCGGTGATATACCTAGGTGTTGTTGGATAGCCAGCTATCGTTCAAAAACCACATGTCGAAGGTAGCGCAAAAGGCGAAAATTCGGGCGACATGGTTGGGGAGATTGATAGATAGAGATAGCAGCAGCGTTGCTGGCAAAATCCTCCCATTGGATGTGGTGGCTAGAGCTAGGAGTCTATAGTGGAAGGGTGCGATGATTGGAAGGAGGGGGAAATGGAAATTAGGTGGAAGGAGTATGAAGGTGCGCTAAAAAGAGCAATTGGAAGTAGGAAAGAATGGATGAATACGAAATTCGGCGAAGTGAACCACTTCTTGACAAGGTACTAACAGGGCATGCGTCAAGAGAAGGATATCTTCACAAGATTGAAAAAAGAGAGACTGAAATGCTGAAGAACTTGGAGGAACAACTCGGGGAAGCGGTGTATTGGGAAAGTTTGGTGGAGATAATGTTGAGGGGGAATGGATGAAGGTGAGTAGGGCAGTGGAGAGTATGGTTAGGAGAAGATAATGTTTCTAAATGGCAGAGTAAAAGGAGAGTGTGTGTCCGAAAACTAGTTTTTTTATGTGTCCGAAAAAAAAGCACAAAAATCCAGCAATGGAAATCTTGTGTAGAGGAGAATGTACGCCCTAAATCAGGTGAAAAGCTGTAATAGATTTGATAGATTTGTTAAAAAAAGGTTCTTTATTTAGGAAATATCGAATTTATTCCATACTTTAAAGACATACTGAATTGTAGAGGTTATCCATAACTCAAATGTGGATAGTACGAATAGTATCAATAAAACTCAGTCAACCCACAGTATGTAATTTAATGATAATGTTATATCAGCGACATGTTTCGGTCACAAGACCATCTTCAGGCTCTAAGAGAAGAACACAATGTGTCAGAATGAAGAATTACAAAATTCAATTTATATAAGACAAAATATAATCTGTATTAACTCTAATAGTAAATAATGCATTTTAACAGTTACAGAACAAACAGGATTAATGTTAAAACATATACCAATTATTACACAGACTCACTTTAATGTGCAGACTGCAGCGCTTAAAAGATTATAACAGCTGTCATAAGTAAAATAGGGCAATAGATACGGAAATTTTTTTTAAGTGTAAAATGAGAGAAGTAAAAATTGTATTGTATAATATTATAGTCTATATAGAAAGGACAAGGAGTAATAAATCATTCATTTTCATAGACGTACCAAAATATATTTTAAGAGGGTATAGCGTAAGGTACAGTTTGTATTGAACGAATGAGTTGCAGCTATGCTAAAGAATATACGATTTAGGTCAGAGGTAACGGGATGTACTAATTTTAATAAAAAAAGTGATAGAGGTACATAAAATTTAGTAAGTTTAATAAAGAAAGGCAACACAGTTTATTCATAATAGAAAACAAACCAATCTGTAAAAATAATTATTTTATATATTTTTGTTCTTTTGGTAAGAAGATTAATTCAAATTTTGAATATTGTCACAAATAAATTACAATGAAATATATTTTTAAAAAATTAATTAAAGTAAAGATAGCAAGATATCGTTACAATTTCTAGTAAATTCAAAGAAGCAAAATGAATATTTTTTATTTGTATTACTCCTATATGTAGTGTTTGGGGAATTTTTCTCAGAAATTTTTAATGGCAAGTGGCCTACTGTAATCGGCTTAATACGATTACACCTATTTACAGATTATTCGATTATTGAGAGGGATTTTCCAAACAACCCAGTTTTCTTAGAAACATTATCGGGAATATTATTTTAAAAGAAAGTAGGTACATTAAATCAGTACTTAGTATTAGTTCTTTGAGTAAAGTTGTATGAAGTTGTATGGTTTTCATAATATTGTAAACAGTTGGAATATATTTAAAACATTTGTAGAATGTTAATTGTGCAAGTACCAAACAATGTCGATAAGCCAAGGACCATCTAAACGACCAAAAACAGGTCCATTATCTTTAAATGAAAAAACTCTGATATTGAATAGTTATATATCATTGAAAAACAAGGATCCAAGTGCAAGTGTTGATGATATTGTGGAATTAACGGCTGCTATGTTGTGTGTTGCTAAATCAACAATTTATAGATTACTAAAAGAAAGCAAGAATGGAACTGTTCAACCCCCTAAAACTCCTTCAGGCCGAAAACCAATTAAGATCGATGAGTCATTAAAACAAAGACTAAGGCGTAAAGTCCATGGATTTTACTTACGAAAGCAAATTCCAACACGACAAAATTATGACATCAGTGCAAGAAGATACGGACTATACAAAATTCTCCAGAATGACATTATGCAAACTTTTGAAAGATGTGGGTTTCAGATATACAAAACATAATAGAAAATCTCTCTTGATAGATAAACCGGAAATAGTTTTTTGGAGAAGAGACTATTTAAGAAGCATTCGACATGCCAGAGAACAAAATTTGAAAATCTTCTACTTAGACGAATCATGGATAAATGCTGGATATACAGTTTCCAAATCTTGGCAAGATGAAAACATTAAAAGCGGAAGGCAGGCATTCGTGGTTTGTCGTTAGGTTTGCAGCCACCATCTGGAAAAGGAAAAAGACTTATCATTGTCCATGTTGGAAGTTCTGAAGGTTTTGTTGATGGTGGATTATTAACTTTTATTTCAAAACGCACGGGGGACTATCACGAAGATATGAATGGGGATGTCTTCGAGGAATGGTTTGTTCAAATGTTGGATCTGATTCCAAAAGGGGCTGTTATTGTTATGGACAACGCAAGTTACCATATTAAGTTTCCAAAAGATTCACTAAGGAAAGAACTTTACAAAATTGCAAAAATGAACAAGAATAAATACAAAAACTACATTGTAGAAGAAATGGCTTGTTCTCGTGGTATATCAGTTCTTCGACTTCCCCCTTATCATTGTGAACTTAATCCCATAGAATTAATATGGGCTCAGGTAAAGGGGAAAGTTAGAAAAAAATACCACTTTTAAAATAAACGATGTTGTGAAATTGTTTGAGAGTGCTGTAAGTCATGTTAGAAAGGAAAATTGGACAAACTGCATCGAGCATGTTATCAAAGTAGAGGCAAATATGTGGAAAATTTACAATATTTGTGATGATTTAATCGACCCCATTATTATTAATGTCAACAACGATTCTTCCTCTTTCGAGTCGGATATAGAATAAAATGTAAGTAATAAATGTATTCCAATAATTTTTTTTTTTTTCATTTTTTATTATATTATAATTTAAAATGTATTTTTTTCCCAAAATACACACCACTGCATTGCGTTATTGCTTATCTGCTAATCCTTTAACAAAGAAGAAACCCTAAACTTTGCTACAACTGAAACAAATACGGGGTCGATCTACCTGGTTTTTAGATTTACGGAAGAAATGTATCAAAAATTTGATGGTGCTCCCTGTAAAGGTTTTGCATACTTAATTAGGATTTATTACTCCTCGTACTTTTTGTACATACTATAAACCACTTCATAGTTTTCTTAAACACTTTTTTAACTTTCTTTTCCAACCCCTTTTTTATAAATCTAACTTCCACTGGAATATTTTCCAAGTCATCAAAACTAATAAGTATAAGCCAAACGACGTGCATAAAGCAAACTAACTTCCTTATTTTGATGATTTGATTAGACATTACATAATTTTAGTATTTGAAATAAGGTATTAAGCTATTATGTTCATTTATTTAACGAAGCCCCGATACGTGAGGTAATGAATAAAAGAAAAGCATTCACAAAAACAATACAGGTGAAATGAATGATTCTCATTTATGTTCCAATAAAACCTAAGACAATGCGCTCTACTTTTCAGAATCGGCATATCAAAACAAATGCAATTCAAAGAAAGCACTTTCTTCTCGCAACAATTTGGACCATTCCGCCACGGTCGTTGCCGCAACATTAACAAGAATGTTGTTATTAAGCAATTAATTTTTTTAAATACATTAATAAGTCGATTCTGGAGAAAACTGTTTTATATCTGTATACAAACACATATAAATACAAGCGGATCACTTCTTGTAATTATTAAAAAGCTGGCGCCAAAAAACGAATAAAAAAATCATCGACACGAACGTAGCTCGCATTGATAAAACTGTATCAAATAGTTATAAGTGTTATTAATACAGGAAAGGAGGTAAAATCTCGAAGCAGTAATTACAAGCAAATATCAGTAATTTTTAATTTCTGTAATGTGTGTTCAAAATGTTCACCATTTCGACGCAAACAAGCTTCATATCGATTTTGTAAATCAATAAACATATTTATAAAAAGTGGTTGATGGAACTGCCGAAAAATATTTTGTATTCTTTCCCGTAGTTCGGGGGATTTTTCGAATGAAATATTTTTTCCTTCATTATGCCCCAAATGTATGTCAGGTGGCGTCAGATCAGGTGAATGAGAAGGATATATGAAGTCTGTTCCCCGAGCAATTATTCTATTATCGAAATGCTGACGGAGTAAATCTAAGGTGCGCACAGCTGTATGGCTCGTTGTACCATCTTGTTGGAACCATTGTGTGCGAAACTGTAGATTTCGTGCACGGCAAAAGTTATTTAGATCTCTCACAAAAGGTATAATAATTTTCTATCTATAACGTTCTTGGTTGACAGTAAATGGATTCTGATTATCATCTTCAACGAAATAAGGACCAATCATTCCATTACCAGATACCGGTTTCTCTACAATGACATCAGGACGTTCAAATCCAAGGAATCTAGTTATTTGTCGATTAACATAGCCGCTATATGCATATGTTTTTCAAAAATTTGGGATCTTCGTAAATTAAACTCAACATGCGACCACAGTAAATTTCTCTTGCACGTTTGTCCACCAATTGATTAGAACATACGACGTAAAGACGTTTCACTAATGTTGAGTTTACATGCAATTCTTACAAGACTTCTTTGAGGTGATTGCACAACACGTCCTTCATTTTCGTTAGTGCATACTGTTTTTCGACGACCTGAAGAACCTTTACGTTGACACAATACACTACCAGTGCGACGAAATTTTTCAACAACAGCTAACATCACACTTTTACTAGGAGCTGCTTTATTAAATTTTTGTTGATATTTTATTGACACCTGTTCTAAGCTTGGACCATCATTACGACCTTTTCCGTATGAACGAAAATAATGCTCTACCAAAAACACTTTTTCTTTCGTTGTTAGAACCATTTTTAAATCAAATTTAACTGCAGCATACTATTAATATATCAACTAATGACAATTAAGTCAAATATGACAAATCCATATTACATAAACAACTCCACAGCACTCTCTGTTTCGGTACCGTTTATTTTGGCGGATACCGTACTTGAAATTGAATTGTGTTAAGAAAGGTGCCCGAGAAAAGAACTTCCGATACTGACGGAAAGGGTTGGGGGCGATGAGAGCGGGGAAGGGGTCGTAAAAAACTTAACCAATCGATAAATTATCGTCTTTTATCATAGAAACATAAAATACAATTTTTTATTAAAATTTAAATGAAAGTATTTTTTATTTTTCTAAAAATCTGGTAGTATGGCAAAATAATGACGTATTTTAGTTGACAAATGAAGCGATTTTTTTATTTTTGTGGGATTAATATTAAAGGAGTTATTACAAAAATGGTTGTTTAACAAAAAATTAAGAAACCGGCAGGCTTATTCTGTAAAAACAGCAATTATTTTGCAACTAGCAACCATTGTACAACGGTCGTGCAATCGCAAAATATGGTATTCTGTAAGGTAATTGCATCGCAGTTGCTGGTTGCTGTCAAGATGCACTTTTACGTCATAAAACTAGCGCCACTTGCAATCGGATAGCAATCAACGTAACTAGATTGTCTGCAAGATCAGCTGATGAACAAAACAAATTTAAAAAATATTCTGCGGCCTCAATAATCATAAATGCACGAGCCATTTCTAAATACTTAAAACAAATGATGACTATTATTTTTTCTATTACGGTGGTAATTAATTGTTATTAATTATTAGGTAAATATTCCAACGGCAGTAAGCCCTTTAAATTACTATTTGTAAATAATAAAAACATGTTTATTATTGACGATATACTATAATTTATAACTTACCTTCTATTTCTATCACCAAAACTTAATTAAATTATAAAACAACTCAACTACAACTACTATATTTGTGATTGCTATTTGACAGTTGCAATCGCGTTGTAATTGCTAAAAATTTGCTTACAGAATACGATTTTTTACATAAAACAACTGAAAAATGCACTTTTTCAGTTAACCAATTGCTCACTAGAGGCAGTTATCAAATAAATTGCGATCGCGGTCGCACTTGCTTCTTCGAGAATACGAAACTCGCGTGTGACAGCGACAATTGCGCAATTATCGGCAGTCGCAAGTTACAGAATAGGCCTGCGGATCGTTTTTTCACAAAAAAATGATTAAATAACGTCATTTTGTAAGATGACAACAACGAGAAAATTTTGAGACCAACCAGAATCATTTAAAATAATCAGAAGAAGGTTATGGGCAAAATAAACGTTTTTCCAAAATTTTTGTGACATCTGGACTGAGTTGCTAAAAAAAAAAACTTTTAACGAAAAGTTTCTAAATATGTCCCAGTAAGAATAATAAAAAACAATTTTCCACTATTTTTTATTTAAAAAACTGCTTTTTTAAAACTCAATGACAGCCGTTTCGCTAGACAACTAGCATCGTCAGATTGACATATTGACATATTGAAGTTACTATTTGTTTGTTTGTAGCTAAGTACCTGATATTTATTAGGTAGTTATAAGGCTAGACCAAGTATAGAATTAAAAAAACATAACAATATTAAAGCCTAGATGTTATTAGCCCTAAGGGATTATCCTGGATGTATTTCCCTCTAAGATCAGTATAACTGTGCAATGATATAGAAAAACCAGGAAAGAACTATATCATGCTGATCTTTACAATAACTTAATATATTTGTGTTACAATTACGTCTTATCTATGTATAAAATGAAGACAATCAAAGCAAACACTTTAAAAGTGGAGAACTTCCCAGATTTATTTGTTCATTATCTTTTATCATAGTGAATAAATATTATTATTATTATTAACAACTTTAAATTGTGGATCTGCTAGATGTCTTTTTATTGTAAGTTCTTCAAGGAAATCTAAATTTTGTTTTTTATTACAAGTGTGTAGTATGTGGATGTCATTGGTGTGTATGAATGAGTGTGGATCTTTAAGAACGTGATTTGCATAGTTTGACTGTTTGTTGTAATCTATATGCTCTTAAGTGTTCATTAAATCTTACTTCAACATTTCTTTGTGTTTGACCTATATATACAGCATTACATTTTGGACAATTAATTTTGTAAACACCAGATTTTTTTAATTTGGGTAATTTTGTTTTTACATTTAACAATTTTGTACCAACATTATTTTGTGTTTTAAATGATATTAATGCTGATGTTGCCGAAGATATTATTTTTGAAATTTTATTGGAAATACTTCCACAATATGTAATATTTTTATAACTTTTAATTTCTTTAGTTTGTTTAGGAAATATTAGTTGTAGTGACACTTTCTGTTCTTTTTTATTAATTAATGTATTTATCAAATGAATTGGGTAGCCATTAGATGTAGCTTTTTGTTTTATGATATCAATTTCTTTATCAAAGTTTATTTTGTCCATTGGAATTGATAATGCCCTATGTATCATAGAATTATAAGCTGCTAATTTATGTGTTATAGGATGAATTGAATTATATGGAATGGTTACATCTGTTTGTGTTGGTTTTCTGTATATTGAATAATTTAGTAAATTATTAACTTTTTCAATTTTTAAATCTAGAAAATTAATTGAATTATTTTCTACAACTTCTAAAGTAAAATTAATTTTAGGATGCAAGGTATTAATATAATTAAAAAATATGTCGTTCGCTACCTACAAATCCTGTGTTAGCAGCACGTAGTCGGTTTAATCAAGGAGATAGACAAGGTTGTTTTGTTATTCCCAATTGAAAAACCGATCATTTTAC
This sequence comes from Ophraella communa, assembly GCA_035357415.1. Lineage (NCBI taxonomy): Eukaryota > Metazoa > Arthropoda > Insecta > Coleoptera > Chrysomelidae > Ophraella > Ophraella communa. Next base: position 10,037,133 of record CM068987.1, read on the forward strand.
AAACACAAAATGGAAAATAGATATCTAAGTACATACCTCGGTCTAATCATAATAATATGATGTAACTATTGTTCATTAATTTGCTTTCGAAACAGAAACATAAGCATGTCAAGATCGTCAATAAGCAACTTTGATTATTTGAATATCGACAAAATACACGTAATAACTATTTAATCAGTTTAAAATTATTTTCCTTGTGGTTGAATTTAATAACAGTAATGAAAACTATAATAAACGTTTAAGTATTTAATAAATACTATATACTTATAGGGAGAATATCTATCTTTCACAAAACTAGCGTTTACATCCAAATCTACTACAAACTAACCAGCAAATTATACAAAATATAGTTGGGAAAAAAACTTTTAAAACAACACGAATAGGGAAATTTGGAAAAATGGACCACCAATCCAGGACTTGTTTACTACACAGACAGTTCAAAACCCAAAAAGGGAGGGACTTTTTTTATTGGTAAAGAGGGCCGGCTTTCGCAATTGCTTCCGAAATTGTCTCGCAGCTAATAAGCCTAGTCTGCACCCTCATTTTTAGAACGCCATTCTCCATCAATTCCTAGTTCTTTACTAAACAGTGGGATCTTATTGGTGATGCTTTTCTGCTGTCACCCCTGATCATTTATTTCTCTTAAAAACAAGGGTTTTATATCACCTGGCACATCAAGTATCGAGCATCTAAATACTATACAGTGTGTAAAAGCCAAATGGAATAAATTCATTATTTCGGTTACTGTACATATTTATAAAAAATCCCGAAACACGTCAAATTTAAATTATAACTTGACATTCTTTAACGTGCAACCCCTACCTTCAACCCTCTTAGAATGACAGGTACAATCCCCAATTTTTTAAATGGGACGTATAGGCTTGTGATATATCATTTGAAAGGTCTCTTCATTCTCTATTCAAAAATGTTATTGTTTTTAAATTTAATGCAAAAATTAACATAAAAAATATTAAATTCATGTTGTTACCGAAATTCGCTAAAATATACTCGAAACTTATTACAATATACTTAAAACTTATTTCCCGTTTAGGTCTTGATAAGGAGAAAGTGAACAAAAACCATAGCAATGTGGTTTTTATATGGTAACCATTAAAAAACTTTAAAGAATTTCCGTGGCAACGCTATTTTAACAAGCAGTAGTAAATTGTTTTATTTAAGTTGTCATTGTTGTAATTTAAGTATAAAGTTTGTTCAATTCAATTCTGAAAAATGGTTAGATTGACGGAAATGCATAAAATAACAGTTTTACAAATGATTAGTTACGGAGAAAACATCCGAACACAACAGGAAGTAACTCGCCTATTTCATGAGAAATTTCCTAATTTACCGCCTATATCCCAAGGAACAATAAGTAAAATAGAAAAGCGAGTTTGGTCATGTAAGGCAGATAAAAAAAGCAGCTGCCAATGCACTGAGTGATGAACTCAAATTAGATGTGTTGCTTAAGTTTCAGGAAAACCCACATACATCGAGTACACAGGCATCCACTACATTCAATGCTAGCCATACATCGATAGCAAACATATTAAAAGAAAATAAATTGCATCCGTAAGATGATACCTACTAAGGAGCTCATGGAAGACGATTTTGATAGGAGAACTTTTTTTGTGAGCAAATGATGGACATGTTGGATAACAATATTATCCAATTAGAAGACGTTATGTTTTCTGATGAGTGTACTCTTTTACTTAACGGTCATGCTAATCGGCAAAATTGCCGCTACTGGTCCACGGAAAATCCTCACTGGATGAGAGAAGAACACACTCAATACCATCAAAAGGTTAATGTTTGGGCAGGGATTGTAGGGAACAATATCATTGGTCCCTTTTTTATTGAGGGCAACTTGAATGGCAACAATTATTTGGCACTACTTCAAAATGATGTCATTCCAACGTTGGCAAATTTATATCCTGATCCAGGTAACCCTCAAGTTCCAGCGAATACAATATGGTTTCAGCAGGTTGGAGCACCACCACATTACCAACTTAATGTCCGGCAGTACCTCGATACAATATTTCCCAATCGGTGGATAGGGAGGCGAGGATCGATTGAAAGGCCAGCGCTATCACCTGATGTTACATTATTAGATTTCTTTTTATGGGGATATGTGAAGAGCCGTGTGTACAAAACTAAACCTTCTGATTTAAATGACTTAAAAGAACGAATAACGCTTGCGATTAGGTCGATCAAGCCTGATATGTTAAATAATGTTAGAAAACAGTTTTATTTGAGATTAGGATGTTGCCAAGACGTTCGCGGAGAACATTTTGAACATCTACTTCAATAACATTCATAGTTCTTTTTCGTGTTCTACATTTTATTACGTTTTGCATTACATTTTAGTTTTTGATTGTATTGTAGCGAATTTCGGTAACAACATGGTATTCATTTTTTTTATGTTAATTTTTGCATTAAATTTAAAAACAATAACATTTTTGAATAGAGAATGAAGAAACCTTTGATATGATATATCACAAGCCTATACTTCCCATTTAAAAAATTGGGGGTTGTACCTGTCATTCTAAGGGGGTTGAAGGTAGAGGTTGCATTTTCACGTTAAAGAATGTCAAGTTATAATTTAAATTTGACGTGTTTCGGGATTTTTTATAAATATGTACAGTAACCGAAATAATGAATTTATTCCATTTGGCTTTTACACACTGTATGTTGTTCGGTTTCTTCATCCTCGCCACATTCGGGACTGGTTTTCTTATCTTTTTCAGATTGCTTCTGAATTGCCACTGATCAGTAATAAAACAGACGACTCTTCTTAATTCCCTTCTATTCAATTCTAGAGCACCTTATGCTATTGCTGCACAAGAGACAATCATTTTCTTTGACTGAACATTTTCCACGTTTCTTTCCAGCATTTGCGGAGTCCTCTGGCGAACATTTCTTCATAAAAGGTCGTAATCCACCCCACACGTTGGTTCTGGGCTTATGAAGGGACTTTTCGCTCATTTTTTTGACACACTGGTTCACCCCTCATTACCAGCAACCCCTCTGCCCCATACACGTGTCACCTTGTTGTTGACATACTGTCATTACTATCTTTTGTGCACTCCACCTGAGCAGTAACTTCCACCTGAAACACTATGGGCATCTTCTCCAAGCTGATGCTAAATTGTACTTAGGTTCTGAACCCAAATATTCCTGCCCCATTTCGCGTTGACTTTTTAGAACCATTAGTGGTGGTGGCCCTTTTCATATATTCAGGTTAACCCTTTTTTCTGTTAGGATTATCTGTCTGATATGTTTTTCCAACTCGTTGATTTTAGACATCTCTAGTATGTCGGTACGTATGTCATCAATCCTTTTGTGTTCACTGGAAATATTATATTGACAGTTGCCACTGCATCAGTAGGCTGCCATCCTCGCTTCACATTTAATAAAGATGTCTAGAAGAGGGAGGTTTAGTACTACTTACATTGATGCAGTTCTGTTATTCCCAAGAATGCTACTCGCTGTGCCTTTTGTAGGGTCCTCACTGCAGTGGACTGCTGGACTTAGGGCCACTATAACACAACTCCGTACGCCTCTCACCACTGCGGAGTACAACCAGCTCATAATATTACGCGATAGCCTCCACGTACCTACATTCGGCTTTAGAATAGCATATACACATGCTAAATGTGAATTTCCTTTACCTACCGAAGTTATAAAAACACCCTGCTTCAACAAGATAGGAGTGACAATTTTTAAAACGCCTACAATTACTTACTTACACTAAGGAATAAAAAATAATATTAAGAAAAAACCCTTTGCCAATACTCTTCAAATGGGGGAGTGGGGGAAGGTTCAAACTTGTTATAAACAAATGCCATATAACTTTTTTTTTGGTTTTTAACCGATTTCAATTATTTGGCGTCATTTAAGAGTTTCTTCTGTTTAATCAGATCGAGTGGGCCGACACGGGTTGAAATACGTTGAAATAATGTACACCCCACTTGAAATTATTTCAAAATATTTGAAATATTTTTGAATTATTTGAAATATTTTTGAATTATCTGAAATATTTGAAATATTTTTGAAATATTTAAAATATTTTCGAAATATTTGAAATATTTGAAATATTTGAAATATTTTTGAAATATTTGAAATATTTGAAATATTTGAAATATTTGAAATATGTTTGAAATATTTAAAATATTTTCGAAATATTTGAAATATTCTTGTATTACTTTTTATTTTATAAATAATTTGGCAACAGCGCGCGACTTTTACAAGCGTCTAGCTGTGCCATGCTTGCCGGTAGGAATGTTCTGAATGTAAGGATGTCTAGGCACTTTTTACGAGCTACAAAAAGGAAGTAAAACGGAGCTAGTACTGGCTAATATCTAGTATACGTTTTTTGGATATCGAATTTTATTTGTGCTGTATACATTTAATGGAAAGATAACAATTTCAGCGGATGCTTTTCAAAAAATTGAAAGTATTTCCAGCCCTGCTGCTACCTCTCCTAGTACTTCTGGTTTTGATTCGACCTCGGAAAACGATAACAGTATTGCTCTAATGGATGATTCTGACACAGAACAGTTCAATTCTGAGAACTCAGAATATGATCGAGAATCAGTCATCAAAATAGAAAATCAAAGATATTATGCCGTTTATTACATGAAGAACTGGTACTTAGGATGCGTATGATAGCTATTCAAAACGATGAACTCATGAAGGAAGGAATCAAAATAAAATTCTTACAATATATTATGATGACATTCAAGTGGTGGATCGAAAGTATATTTTTTATGGGCCAATTCAGCTTATTGGTACACATTCATTTTATTTGAAGAGGTGTGATAGAGTTAATATAATTAAAAAGTACAAAACATTGAAAAAATAATTACTATGATTACCTGATTTACTTTTACAGTATTATTTATCAGTATATTAGTTAAAGTTATAAAGATCTCGATAAAGATTTACTAAGTAATATTGTTTTTTTTAGAAAAAATATTTTTTATTTTATATTTTACTTAAGCACAATTTACAAAAAAATGTCTGTGTTTCTTACTTTTTATATTATTGTAGGCTTTTGTTCCAAAGAAAATGATTGTTCAGCCACTCTAGCACAAAGTTAGCGCTGGCAGTGGCGCTCTGTGAAGGCGCTTGAAGGTGGCTGAACGTCTTTGTATGATACATCATATAAAGTTAATTTCTACATATTATGTTTCCCCCAACATTAAATTCTACAGTTGCATATGTATTCTCGGATATTTAAATTTTATACACTAATAAAAATCAAATATAGAAATGTTCACTTAACTTAATGGTTATTATAATTGTTGATTGTTGTTGTTGACATATCGAACCGCTCACCAACTTAGCGGAAAATAAATTCGCTGGAAAAAATGGCGACCGCTACAGCTGTCACTAAGCGGTCAAATTCGCCATCCGCTTACTCAACGCTTGTTTAACGCTAGCTTGGCTGAACGCGCCCAATGTTTAGAAAGCGTTTTCTATAGATTACCACCCCATGAAAGACTTTTATTTGTTTTCATCAACTAATTCTCTATAAATCTTGCAAAACATTCCAGTCAACTACTTATTAGCTTACAGTCAAAGCTCAAAGAGTGTAAACTGTAATCTTAGCCTTTTCTACATTTTTTTTGGCTTTCTGAACGTTTTCAATTTAATATTGTTTCCGTTCTGAATAATTTAATATTTATTTTTGAAATATTTGAAATATTTTTGAAATATTTGAAATAACTGAAATATATTTGAAATAATTGAAATATATTTCAAATTTTTGAAATAATGTACACCAAAATAGGGCGTGTCGGCCCCCTCGAATCAGATGCATAACAAAAATACCAAAATTCATCAATTTTGTCTCCGCTAGGGAGTTCTACGTAAAAAAGTCGATTATTTTTTTATTTTACTCGGAAATTTCAAATATAATGATGCTTTCTTTTTTAATTTAGGTGAAAAGAGGATAAAAAAAATAAAGAAATTAGTGAAAAACGCAAGTCTAAATCTTAATATTTTATTTGATATCTTAAAATTAAAATATCACAATAGTTAAATAGAAAACCAAAATCCGTGCCAATGTCGTCGTAGAATAAGAAAATCCAGTAAATAGTCACAATCAAAAAACAAAATTCTAAATCCGTGTAAATAGCCAACGTTGTCACAAAAAAGGAATCAGTAAAGAGGTTGCAATAAAAAACAAATAAATCCGTACTGTATAATACATACTCAATATCATTCCTCTCTGTGTAACATTAAAGATGTGAGCGTGGACAACTGTTTGGCTGATTTCAAATTTATTATTATTTAAACCGTGATTGGTTATACACAATAAATAGGCCATCCTTAAAATGAATTCAATGCAAGCCATTTGAATTTGAAAATGTATACGCTACTGTTTTAAGAGCGTTCACTGTTAATCCCTCTCTCTTGCACAAGAGAGGTGGGAGCTGGTTTATTCGTAGTGGAAAAAGAAAGAAAAAAATCTCTTAACCTAGGATAGTATTCCCGGCAGATATATATGCCATTCACTGCGTATGGATTAAAGTAAACAGGCAAAAGGAAGGACCTTTGCTATATTTTCAAACAGCCAAAAACTCAGTTCAGCCACTTCAAGTCCAAGACTGTATGGAAGCTATGGTAGAAGTTGACTACAAAGGGAAAGAAGAGACAGATCTACTAGCCAGGGAAGCTGCAGCGAAGCTCGTTAATGTACCAGATTCCTTCCGTGGCTTAACAAAATCATATTACATACGACTAAATGTGCTAATAAATACTTAACCAATTCTTAAGTATAGTGCATACCTAAAATAGATATGCAGATAGCTTTTTGTGCAGATTATGCCAGGAAAAAGAAGAAACCTCTAAACAACTATAGAATAAAGATCACTACTACAATTTATCTGGAGAGGAAAGTCAGTAATGATAATAATCTTACACTGGAGGGCTTAATAGACACAAGTCTTATAAGCCAGCCAGAGATAGACCTGACAATACCGGTTCCTAGAACTTGGAGAGCCTAAATGGTAACTGTAATAGATCTGGATAAGGTCGAGGTAGTGTAACAACACAGCCCTTACATAATCTAATCTAGTCTAACTGATACAGTGAATCTGTTACATATTTTATTAATTATTTTCCAGTGATTATAACTAATTTTAATAAATAAATAATAAACTATGATTGTATAAAGACACTTTCGATAAGTGGATCAATTTGAACGTAAGATAAATTATCTATAAAGTAATAATTATTACGGTTACATAATCAATTCGACTGCATTTTTAGCGAGCTAAATTATAATTTTAACATTTAAATCAGCATACCATATAACACTTTTTGCAATTATAGTTGTTGTTGTTGTTGTTGACTGGGTAAAACCATAGTGGGGCGGTGAAAGTAAAATCTCCAACACAAACAAAATTGGAGAAATAACTCTTTCTTTTTTGTTACCATTTCATAGACGCCATTAGAGAACATTATATCCGTGATGATCAGGATCGAGAATTAATTATAGATTACGTTATGGAATTTTTTTGTATATATATCCTAACGGGATGGCTCAGCTCAAGATCGAAAAGATGTTAATAAACTAAACAATAATGTTCAATAGAATTTTTCTATAAAATTTAGAAATAGTCTGCAATTTGGCCAATATTGCATACAAAAATGAATGCAGAAGTCACTTGGAAAAAATCCGGGTTTTGTATATAAAACCCACCCCACTGGGCTCTTTTGGGTTTTATAAGTGGGTTTTATGGAATTTTTTGTGTTTTAATTTTTAATTCCATACATTTAACATAAGAAAAAAAATTTAAAAAAATATGGGTTATAAGAAAAAGTATTTTTACCACATTTTTCTTTACGACTACGAGTTATTTTCGCGTTCATTTCGTTTATCAACCATAAAATATGACATGCAAATAAAGCAGTTTTAGCTTTTTCATACTTATGTATTTGTATGTTTTATTTATAAGATAATATACTTTTAATTTTAAAAAAACAAGAAAGGTTTTTTTAAGCGGGTTTTAATCAAAAAAGCACACTGGGTTTTTCTTTAATCAAGGACTACTTTAGATCATTAGCAACAACTAATTATGGTACAACTTACAGAATAGAAGAGAAAGTGCAATGGTAAAAAAATTTCTGCAGAACTATTAAAATTATGGAGGAAGTAATGAAGAGGTAAAGGAAATGATCCTGCGAAAAAACTATAAATGATCGCAAATATACTAAGTAACATAAAAATCCCTTTCAGATTAAATGATTTTATTTTCATAAAATTTTGTACAAGTACTTACTGAAGCATAATAAGTAAATGATTAAAATTTCAAAATGATTGCATTGCTTTAAAGCCCTTTTACCTTTAATAATGTGTGGATAGACTCCGATGTGTTACGCATTCTCCAACGCGCCTATAGGCATGCTTCTGATCAGGTGGTCAATGTCCTCCTGTGGTATCTCATTCCAGGCAACCACCAACTCCTCTCGACTAGAGTCTGAGGAGGATGTTGCAAATTGAGCAATCTCTGCGTTCCTTAATTTAAGGAACGCTACTATTGTCTCCAGCCTCTAAGCCGCCTAATTTGCTGGTTTAGCGCTATTGGCATCGAAGTTCGCGGTAGAGCAGTTGTACCTATTAAGTCAGTGTCAAGTTCAATCAGGTTCTAAATAATAATAACAATAATCACTTTAATGAGAAAGAGCGAAATTAGCTGATCCAATTTATTGTGCAACACTTTCAAGAAAATGATTTGAGAATGACACTATCACAAAGTCATAAAATCGAGAAAGAGATCATCCAACGATTTCCTAATGAGAAACTTGTAAGTAGCAAACTTCTCTAAACCGAACTTGTTACGAAATTTTGTTTTTTTCAGGAATATTACCGCACTGCTAAACGGGGGAAATTGTATTCCAAATACCAAAATGGATCAAATTCTATAAAAGCAATGATAAATTGCTTTGGAAGTAAGAGAAAGAAAAATGCTCCCCTGGTAGACAAATTAAATGAAATTCACGGTAAAGAGCTAGCAAGTTAAAATTATTTGTATTAAAATTGTGTTTCTAATCGCCATTTTTAAATGTTTGTTCAGATGCTGAATGAGATGCTGAATCCTGCATTAAATCTCTAATTTCGATAATTTGTCTGCCGAGGAATTCGACAACGTTTGGAAAGGGTGCTCAAATGCCAGGCTGCTGTTAATAAAACAAGCTAATTCAGTAGAAGAAATTTAAAGGAGTGGCCGTTTTACACCAATCCATCTGGTAAGTGATTGATTTTTTCACGCATCATATTTTTCCTCAAAGTTCTTTTTTAGATACTCTTCGATTTCGATATTGCATTTAAAAGCGAAGACTTAATCAATAAGTGGAGTATAAACTTTTGTTTTTCATCAATTTATTTCAACCCACGTGAAAGACAGACCAGTGAAATTCTTCGTGTGATAAATAATGAAGAAATATCAGAAAGTGAGTTCTACATATGTTTTTTATAAGGAAATGTAATGTATTAAGGATAATAAAAAACTCTTCGTTTTAACAAAACTTCCAATGTTTATTTAAAAATTGCTTTTTTAAAAGACTCAATGACAGCTGTTTCGCTATGAAGCATCGTCAGATTGACATTTAAGTTACATTTTGTTTGTTTGTAGCTAGGTACCTGATGTTTAGGTAGTATTAAGGCTAGACCAAGTATGGAAGTAATAAGACATAACAATATTAAAGCCTAGATGTTATTAGCCCTAAGGGATTATCCTGGATGTATTTCCATCTAAGATCAGTATAACTGTGCAATGATATAGAAAAACCAGCAAAAAACTATATCATGCTGATCTTTACAATAACTTAATATATTTGTGTTACAATTACGTCTTATCTATGTATAAAATGAAGACTCAATCAAAGCAAACACTTTAAAAGTGGAGAACTTCCCAGATTTATTTGTTCATTAACAACTTTAAATTGTGGATCTGCTAGATGTCTTTTTATTTCAAGTTCTTCAAGGAAATCTAAATTTTTTTTTTATTACAAATGTGTAGTATTTGGATGTCATTGGTGTGGAAGAGTGAGGTTGGATGTTCAAGTAGGTGTTTTGCATAATTTGACTTATCTGGTTGTTTTAATCTATATGCTCTTAAATGTTCGTTAAATCTTACTTCAAAATTTCTTTGTGTTTGACCTATATATACAGCATTACACCTTGGACAATTAATTTTGTAAACACCAGATTTTTTTAATTTAGGTAATTTTGTTTTTACATTTAACAATTTTGTACCAACATTATTTTGTGTTTTAAATGATATTATTGCTGATGTTGCCACTCAAAAATTTTCTAACCAAATAAGAGAACATGTAAATGATTCAAATTATCTATTAAATGACTATGATAAAAAATATCTAGTAAATAAAAATCCTCAATGTCCAGAATTATATGGAACTATTAAATTACATAAAGAGTCAAAACCAATTAGACCAGTAGTTTCGTATGTTAACACTCCTAATACTAAGGTAGCTAAAAAAAAAAAATTAAATACTATTCTAAATAATTATGGTTACACATCTAAATATTCAGTACAAAATTCATTAGATTTGATAAATAAATTAAATAAATGTAAATTACAAAATAATACTAAATTAGTATCATTTGATGTAACTAATATGTTCTCTAAAATTCCTCCTAAAGAATGTATAGTTCTAGTTAAAAAGATATTAGATGAAAGAAATATCCATCCAGGAATAATATCAGATATAATTGACTTATTTAATGTATGCATTAGTCAAAATTATTTTACTTTTGATAACAAAGTATATATTCAAAATGAGGGTCTTCCAATGGGAAGTCCCATTTCTCCAATTTTAGCAAATATTTTTATGGATAATTTAGAAAACAAAATCTTTAATTCTAGTTATAAAAACAATATTGTATTTTGGTATAGATATGTTGATGATGTGTTAGCAGGATTTGTAGGTAGCGAACGACAATTAGATATATTTTTTAATTATATTAATACCTTGCATCCTAAAATTAATTTTACTTTAGAAGTTGAAGAAAATAATTCAATTAATTTTCTAGATTTAAAAATTGAAAAAGTTAATAATTTACTAAATTATTCAATATACAGAAAACCAACACAAACAGATGTAACCATACCATATAATTCAAATCATCCTATAACACATAAATTAGCAGCTTATAATTCTATGATACATAGGGCATTTTCAATTCCAATGGACAAAATTAACTTTGATAAAGAAATTTATATCATAAAACAAATAGCTACATCTAATGGCTACGCAATTCATTTGATAAATACATTAATTAATAAAAAAGAACAGAAAGTGGCACTACAACTAATATTTCCTAAACAAACTAAAGAAATTAAAAGTTATAGAAATATTACATATTGTGGAAGTATTTCCAATAAAATATCAAAAATAATATCTTCGGCAACATCAGCAATAATATCATTTAAAACACAAAATAATGTTGGTACAAAATTGTTAAATGTAAAAACAAAATTACCTAAATTAAAAAAATCTGGTGTTTATAAAATTAATTGTCCAAGGTGTAATGCTGTATATATAGGTCAAACACAAAGAAATTTTGAAGATTTAACGAACATTTAAGAGCATATAGATTAAAACAACCAGATAAGTCAAATTATGCAAAACACCTACTTGAACATCCAACCTCACTCTTTCACATCAATGACATCCAAATACTACACATTTGTAATAAAAAAAAAATTTAGATTTCCTTAAAGAACTTGAAATAAAAAGACATCTAGCAGATCCACAATTTAAAGTTGTTAATGAACAAATAAATCTGGGAAGTTCTCCACTTTTAAAGTGTTTGCTTTGATTGAGTCTTCATTTTATACATAGATAAGACGTAATTGTAACACAAATATATTAAGTTATTGTAAAGATCAGCATGATATAGTTTTTTCCTGGTTTTTCTATATCATTGCACAGTTATACTGATCTTAGAGGGAAATACATCCAGGATAATCCCTTAGGGCTAATAACATCTAGGCTTTAATATTGTTATGTCTTATTACTTCCATACTTGGTCTAGCCTTAATACTACCTAAACATCAGGTACCTAGCTACAAACAAACAAAATGTAACTTAAATGTCAATCTGACGATGCTTCATAGCGAAATAGCTGTCATTGAGTCTTTTAAAAAGGCAATTTTTAAATAAACATTGGAAGTTTTGTTAAAATGAAGAGTTTTTTATTATCCTTAATAAGATGGACTTCCAAAAAGTAAGGGTTAGTACAATCAATTTAAATGTAATGTAATTTGTTGCAATTTATTTATAGATGAAAAAAATGCCGCTTTGCTATGGGCATTTCATGGATATTTTGTCCCAATTAAGAAGATCATTAGGAAAGAAAATGGAAAACAAATTGTTACAAAATTCACAATTAGGGTTTTTATCACCTTCAATTTTTTTCCAAGTATTCGTTTAAGTGTTCATTTCGTTTAATGTGTATAATCAGATATTTTTTACTTTTATATATTTTTTTATATAAATTATATGTTCCTTTTGTTATACACTTGCATTTTATTTAAATTTCACCCTACTATACCATACCCTACCGAAGGAAATCAAAATCATTAATTTAATGTACAATGTTCCTTGATTCAAAGATTACAGTTCATAAATTCAAAGAATAAATTACCTTAGATCAATTACCGCAAAATCATTATATCAATGAATATATTTCTTTAAAACCAGGAATTATCATTCATTGATACAAAGAATTTTAATACATAAATATTATGTAAACCCTACATTAAATTAGTACAACACAGCATTGAATCAATGAAATACAAATAATTGAATTAATGAATCACCATTCATTGTTACAAGGAATTCGTTCATCGGAGGTAAATCCATAACTGGTGAATATTGAATTGATGTACTTTTTCTTTAATATTATGTACTTTTTTGGTTCAGTGAAAGATTCAAACGAAAGAACGCTGTCCAAGAACAAACAGAACAAAGATAATAATTAAAAGTATACGGAATAAGAAAATTTAAATAACACTGAGAACAGAAAGTTGAACAATCAAGAAAAAGAATCAATCAATCAACAACAACAAAAAACGAATATTACCGGGAATATTGCAAAAATAAAAAAAGAGATTTTGAATTGCTAAAGGGGACACGGAAAAAATTAGTATTTTATATAAATAAAAGGAATAAAATAAACAGGAATAAACAAATTAATAAAAGAAGTAAAATAAATAAATTTAATCATTAAAAAACAAAAACAAGGTAATCGCAAAATTTGAGAACTTCCTCAACTTGTTTGAAACAGTTTAATGATAAAATTATTCCATAACAATTTATAATTTTTTTGTTTGCTCTTACGAGAATTCAATCACAACGCTGGAACTGTCATTTTGTAGTTAATTGCAACTGTACATTTCCTCTATGCTTGAAAAATGATTCGACATGAGTCTGTGTCTTGTTCTCGATTTTTTTATGCTATAAATCAAAATGTCACCGACAAGACCGTAACTTAAAATTGTCTTGTAGGCCTGTAGATTGCTTCTTGATAGCAGTAAGTCAATAAAATATTAAAGAAAAGAATCAGTCAGTACAAAAACGAAAAATTATAAAGCGGTTTTATTTTGAAAATTTTTATTACTTGCTTTTCCTAAAATGAAGAAAAAAGAGGTATCACTAGTACAATGGATACAGTCAATGTTAAAGATTAGAATTATAACAAATAAAATTGGTCATCGACGCTACACAAAACGGGTGTTTTCAAGGAGTGCCATAGCCCCTGACGTGATCCTTGATCGCCGACGACCTTCTAACAAAACTGTATGACTTGGGCAGAATATTTGGGAATACGAGGGTTGTCTGAAAAGTTTCCGACCTCAACATGAAGATGGCAGCACTCGTAAACAAAAGTTGGGAAATGTGTTTGCGCATGCTTTGAAAGGTACCCATTAAAATATCAGCCATTTTGGACGCGCAGTTGTTGTTTGACAATCATTTGAGGGAGTCGATGTGAGTGTTTTTATGAAAATGGAAAAAATCGAGTATCCAGCTGTCATTAAATATTTGTTTTTGAAAGGCAATACGCCTTCACAAATCAAAGACGCGTAGGACGCTGTGTACGGGGACTCTGCACCATCATTTACCACCGTGAAATTTTGGGCTGCTGAATTTAAACGTGGCGTGGGTGACGATGAACGTTCGGGACGTCCAAAAACTGCAACCACTGACGATAATATTGCTCAAGTTCACCAAATGGTGCTAGACAACCGTCGAATTAAAATTAGACAGATAGCAGAGGCTATAAACATGTCCAAAGAACGTGTTTTTCACATACTGAATAAAGATTTAGACATGAGAAAGCTGTCCGCGCGTTGGGTGTCGCGTTTGCTCTCTTTGGACCAAAAACGTGTTCGAATGAAGATTTCCACTGTTGGCGCAGTTTAGGCGCAATAAATCAGAGTTTTGGCGCCGATTAATTACTGTAGATGAAACTGGGATACACCATTATACTCCAGAAACAAAAACACAGTCAAAACAATGGACTGCGAAGGGGGAATCGGCTCCAAAAAAAGCAAAGGTTGTTCCTTCGGCTGGGAACGTGATGGCAACTGTTTGGGATAGTCATAGAGTTATCTTAATCAATCATCTTCAAAAAGGAAAAACCATTACGGAGCATACTATACGCATCATTACTTGACAAGCTGAAGGCAGAAATTGCGGAAAAACGGCCTCATTTGCAGAAAAAAAGAATTTTGTTCCACCCAAACAATGCGCCGTGTCACACCTCAGCGGTTGCCATGGCGAAAATCCACGAATTACGGTTTGAACTGCTTGACCACCCTCCTTACTCACCAGATCTAGCCCCAAGCTACTTTTTTTGTTCCCTAAGCTAAAAGTTGCGCTTGGAGGACAGATATTTTCGTCGAATGAGGAGGCCATCACCTTCGTAAATAACTAATATGCAGAGAAAGACGCCGAGTACTATTTGGACGGGTTGAAGTGTATAGACTCACAAGGAGACTATCTAGAGAAATAAAAATTAATTTGAAGAAAAACTGTCTAGTATCTTTGTTAGGTCGGAAGCGTTTCAGACAACCCACGTATATGGGACTTAAAACCGAAAATGGTTTTCTGGTCATATTATTAAAGGCATGATTACCTAAGCTGGATTGTCTAAAAATAATAGGGAAGACATAACCTGCCCCAAAGCAGCCATAGGGGTTATGCTGGGTAATCCTTCGCTGCAAAATTGCATAACAATAGAGGCCGCAGCTGGTGCAGTGCAAAACACAAACCCTAGTGGTTGGGTTGATCATTTAAGGATCCTGGAATAAAAATCCACTAGCGTCCATGAATCAACCACTGGACAACATACCAGTTAGGTTTGTCACATCGTTTGAAGTGAATGTAGAAAACTCCCATACGGTTAAAGAGGTCGAACCAGAGCTACAAGAGGGCTTACTCGTGTGGTGCCAACATAGGTCCAAGATGGATGAAAAGGCTGGAGTGAGAGTGTAGATTCCGAATTTTCGGTTATCCAAATCTCTTGGTAACGCCCCTAATATCTTTCGGGCAGAGATACACGCTCTAGACTTTAGTGTCCAGGCAGGCTCTGAGATCTTCTACTTATAAGGAAATGTAAGAAACTGGTAAGAAACAACAAGGTTATAAACTTGTTGTGGGCGACAGAGAGATTATAAGTTATGAGGAAGCTGATAAACTCACAAAAGAAGGGAGGAATACACCTTTCCTTGGTCCGGTTCTTTTGTGGTCTCACAAAAAGCTGCAACAAAAAGGAACTACATTTCTGTAAACTGGATTGACTAAGATTTCACTTGATTACAAGGCCGTAATTGAAACAAGCTAAAATATTTTTAGACACATGAAAGAGAAAAGTTCCTTCTTAAATTAGTAAAAGGCATAAAATTGGATGCTGTCCTTTGAGGGCAACGATGCTCGTTACAGCGAAACATCTGTAATTGTATTTTAAACGTGGAAGTTGAGTTCAAACGAATCATTATTTATTATTCTTAGCGCAGGTTTATCTGGAGGTTGTCTATTATAAGTACAACCTCACTTTATGCAGAAGATTTGGTTTGTTTTGATTCCTAAGTTTTTTGGTGTGTCTAATTTACTTGGGTTTGAATAAAGTACTAGTACGACTAAGAAGAGAGGATGCAATTTCACAACAGATGAGAGAAATTTGCTTTTAAAAATTGCAAATAAACATAAAGATAAATAAATAAACCTGGAAATCGAAAATCACCTACCTATCGGTACAAAACTCAACTGAATCTTAAACGAGTTCTAATATTGACGGAACAGTCTCTTTTGTCATCCTAAATCTTGCATGAAAATATTGGTCATCCCACTTTTCGAAGTTGTCTACTATTTCCCTAACTGTATAGGGCCTTCTTTCCTACTCAAGAACTTGCACAATATCCTCGTCCTCGTCGCTATCCAGAATATAATCATCCAAAAAATGCATGTTCATCAACAATCAAAAACTCTTCAGAAAGTAAAAACATAAACTTTTGCATAAACAAAAACAACCTAACCTAACCTAACAAAACGATCGTGACATTTCAATTAATCTTACATGACCTTGTTCTTGTAACAACCAATGAGATTGCTTAAATTCATCCATCAGCTTTGCCAACTTTCAATATCTATCAGTTAACTAACTAGAGGATAACAACGAATTGATAAACCGCTTCCGAACAAACTGGAACTTTATCTGCTGGTTAGTTTTATCTGACGGATACCTAACTGATGGATAATATTGGCAAATGATAAACCGGCCCTTATTGTTGTATTGTTCTTGAAAATATTGCCAAATACTCGGGTGATCCAAATTTTGAATATAATGCAGAACTGGACAAGAATTATTATCATAACAGTGAAAACTACGAAGTAGAAGATGCGCTTCGACGGCATACACGATAGGCCTAAAACGGCAAATTAAAATAGAAATAAACAAAATAAATTAATATTTATCTATAAGAAATGCGTTTTTTTGTAAATCTAGGCCCAAATGCTTATTTTATTGAAGCAAGTACTCTTGAGTACAAGCAAATCATTATTCATATCATCTCGAGCAGATGCTTATACTCCGAGCTCGTACTCTAAGCTCTTGCTTGGAGTATTTAGTCACATTCACGAGCATTTGCTTTCTTTTTATTCCTACAGGCCAATATCACCCGACATGGAAAGATACTTCTAGTTACACTTTAATAAGTTTATGTATGCTCTAAGTGGTATGTGCGGCTCCAGCTGAAGTCTGGATACTGAAAGCTGCCATAAACCATCGTCTAGTTGCTATGTATGTAACCATCAAATCCAGTTACACAGAAGAATGCCGTGGGTAGCTTTGCAAAGCGATGAAGAAGTCTTGGACAGAGCAAACATGGTTCGTGAACTTCACTGAGCCCTTTCATATTTAATTTAATAATGGACAAAATAGTAGAAAATCTTCCCCAAACAGTTGGATTTAAAATGGGTAACACATTCTTTAGGGCCATTCGCTATGCTGACGATGCTGTTCTTGTAGCCGATTTTGACAATCTCCAAAGACTATTGCATACATTTAATATATCTCAAAGCTAAAGAACTAAATATGCTTATTAAAACCGACAAGACCAAGTGCCAAGTAATATCCAAAGGATAAAATGCAAATTAGAAATCGACTCCAAGATTGTAGAACAGGTAAATCTCTTCAAATATCTTGGAGCAGAAATATTTAGGATATTAAAAAAATATTTATGGGATTTGGGAAATATTTGAGAAACAGTAGGAAATGTTTAAGAAATAAGAGGAAATTTCTGAGAATTGATGATGCGTTGTGGCACTCACGTGTTTGCGTAAGGTCTGCTGCCTTTTAAAGTTTGTCTAAGAGCTGCTTGCAAAGAGGTTGTGACTAGTGATTGATTTATTGAAATATTACAGAAAAATTAGTTTATTCAAAAGTTTTAGATTATATTTTTTTTATTTTCTAAGATTAATTAATTGATATTATTTGAATATTATTTGGAGCTCATTTAGCCCTTGTGGCTGTAACCTATTGGTGTTTCCATTCTTCTATTTATTACTCGAGTAATTATGAAAAAAATTTGGCTTACAGATTGTAGTTCAATTATATCAAAGAACTTAATTATGTAAGAATCGATTATTGAGCAATAACTAATAAATGAAATCTAGACCTCGATCTAGACAGGTTCGAACTTGTTTTCGGGGTTATCTAATAATTGTAGATAATCTGTTTTATCAAGCTTGGTTTTCATCTGTACAATTTTTTTCTTTAGTCATTTAAAGACTTCACACACGCGATTTTTCATGTATTTTATCGTACTGACCTTGTCAGGACTTTTCCGGATTTACTTTTTTCACATATTCTCACAAACGGAGAAAAGAGGTAATTTTGCAACTCAACTTTAACACATGTGATAGGGTCTAAAGACATTTAACGAGAAAAATGAAGAAAAAAGCGAAGATTGACGATGAAGAAGAAGTTATTGATAAGATTAATGAGGAAAACATTGACGTAGAAATGGAAGAAGAAACAAGATAAGAAGTGGAACATTTAAATCTAGATAACATCGACCTCAAAGATTACAGATAAAAAAACAAAATGAAATTTATGGTACTAACCCTTACTGTGTGAAAGTTCATCTTATTCAGAACAATAAACAACTAAAAGGTTGAATTAACTTCCACTATTTATTCTATAAATACTTTAAATGCAATGACATCCAGGATAATCCCTTAGGGCTAATAACATCTAGGCTTTAATATTGTTATGTCTTATTACTTCCTTACTTGGTCTAGCCTTAACTACTTATCAACATCAAGTACCTAGTTACAAACAAACAAAATGTAACTTCAATATGTCAATCTGACGATGCTATTCCGATAGCGAAACGGCTGTCATTGCATTTAAAGTATTTATAGAATAAATAGTGGAAGTTAATTCAACCTTTTAGTTGTTTATTGTTCTGAAAAAAAAAAAAATAAATCAGCATTCTAATCTTTAATCCTATATTAAAACAGTGAAAAAATCTACCCTGTTCTGGTTATTTGATGAGAAGAAAGGAAGAATATCCTCTGATAGAATTATGAGAGTAATAGTAGCAAAAAAAAACCGCTAGATGAATTCTCCGACGAGTCTTCCTGTGAATTTTCTCATAATTCTGATTCGTTAGGAAGTGATTTAGACTCGGATTTAGATATTGAAGAAGAACAAAAATTAGATGAAGAAGAAGAAAGCAAAGATCTAACTATTAAAGTAGAAAACGAGATAGAAAAAGAAAATTTCTGTGCAGTATTTGGAGACCTTGGACATAGGAAGAATCTTAGAAAATAAAGGGAATACATAATAAAAAGTTAAATTTTTACAAGAGGACTTCATTTGAATTCATTTGGCCAAGAAATGAAATTATAGAGGAAATGACATGAAATATAGTTATGGCCCAACTAGTCTTAATAGGCTGATTAGGAAAATTTGCGAAATTTAGGAAATATTTACGAAATTTAGGAAATGATATGAGAATTGTGCAAATTATATAGGAAATAAAGGGAAAAAAGCAAGTAGGTGTACACCTTTTACGTCGGTGAGAGACCCTTTGGTAATCTCTACAACAAGGTCAGGAAACAAACAAGTCAAAGTCAAAATATATTGATATGATTTATTTTTGTCTGATTTTTATATTTATTTAATTGCTGTAGTTAATTAGTCTAATTTATCATAACCTCACTTTGTTCCTAACAATTTGTAATGATTTAATTTTGTATATAATTTTATATTTATTAAATTGACTTATTTTAATAGTTAATTGGTTTAGTTAAGATTTCTGATTTAATATTGTTTAATGTAATAAAATTACTTCTTCTTTTATGTTTTATATAGTTGGGCGCCTTATAAAAAGTTTTTTTTACTAGCTCAGTCAAACTATTTTAGGATTGAATTTGAAATCCGACTCTTTATCTTGGGTAGGATTCAAGAGAAACTAAATATTTAAAAATTTTTATATAATAGACTAAATTTAATTATAAATGTTTCATGAATAAAACGTACAAAAACTATTAATTGGTTTTCATATGCTTATAACATAAAAATTATAAATGTTTTGATATGACAAAAATGAAAATGATACTCTTACAAAAATTTTAGACCGTAAAGAATTCTAGTACTCACTATTATACACAATCACAAAGAAAATATAAGTTTTTAATTGTTTAACATACCTCGTATATCAAAGTCGGAAAACACCGAAACCTTGAGATCGGCTCCAACTTCGTCTCCTCTCGGAACAAGAACAGCTTACAAATACAAGATGCCTACCGGCTATGGTTATGGAACGGATGCTTGAATATAATCTTATAAATTCTATTGGAATCTGGATCTGTTATCTCCAATTTACTGCTTTGGTAAGTAATTTAATATTGTTAAAATACTTTTATGCACGTATTTTTGATGTTCAATGTATTAATTTAACATGAATTGACTTTGATTAACGAAAATTTCCTTTTTTAGTTACCAATTGATACATACAATGTCAATCAAGCTGGGACCAGAGTGATAAGAGAGCGAATAATTGATTTCCTGGCCTTTTTATAGGCTCGCCAGATTATGACAAATTTGACGTAAAAATCGAAATTCAACTGTTCGTCATTTCCAAAAATTAACCTAAATTTTCAATTAATGAGGTAATGTTTTTACAATTCCGATTATACCTTTGATAACATAAAGCTAGTTTAATCTTTTATATTTACAAAAAATCCATCTATTTAATTTTTATTTCACTTTTTCCTTATAAAATTTTGATTTGAAATAGGCTGATTTTGGTGCTGTCAAATTCATTTAATACTTTCAAAATTTGAGTTAAAACTATAAATTATTCTTAAAATTACTCATAAATCTATTAAACTAATCCTATTTCAACTTTTAAATACTAATTTAAACTCTAAGAACTAAAATTTAAACTTTTAACTAACTCTATTATTTGAACTATGTACACACTACTCTTTCTTGATGTTATCAAAGATTCACAGCTTATAACTAATATAAAAACTTACTTAATTAACCTACATACAGTTTTGTTACATAAAATGTCCTTTGTTAATGTTTATTAATTATGTTTTGCAATAGTCATTGCACTATCCACTATTTAAGTGTTTTTATCTTTAGTTCAATTAATTATGTCCAACACTTTAGATATAAGGATTTGTTCACTAAATTTACCTTTGTTTGTTACATTTTTTATATTGTTTTGTGGTTTTTTTTCAGGGACATCTCAAATTTGTGTCGAATTATATAAATATCGAAGACTGTATTTTTCTCCTTATACCCTTGTAAGTACTTTATTTTATAAAACAAATTTAAACACCTAACTACATAAAATTACACATTTATTTATTAAACATATGAATGAGATTAATAGTTTTTTAATTTTGTTCCATTTTTTATTTCTTTTAGATTATAACTTTGACTTCACTAAGAAAACTATATCTATTATACATTATTGTATGGATGGGGACTAGTTATTGGAATTGTACATATTGGATTGTTATTGATTGTCACCATGGATCCTATCCAAGATAAATTTGTCAAGTACATTCTCTATTTATTTGAATGTTTACTATTGAAGACTATTATATTGAAATCTTTAGATGTAATAAAGAAAAAGTAACTGATGATTAGATGAAAATTATTAAGATATCGTTTTTATTATAACTCATTGAGGTAAGTTTTACTTATTAATGTTTCTGATCTTAGTTGTGTATCTCAATATATAACAACAATTATACCAATTAGATCAGACACAAATAGAACCCTCCAAATGAGAACACTAAAAAGTATACAAGGCAAAGATCTACACGACAGAAGAAGTGAAGACATCAAACAAAAATGTAAAATACAGAACATAGGATGGTGGGTCAGACAGAGATGAAGATATTGAAACAAACATATAAAAAGAATGAAGGACAGCAGACTCGTTAAACGTGCAAAAGACCAAAAGGATGGCGAGAATGCTGGAGAAGGCTTGATTGCAATGAACTGGCAGTAGCCTACTAGTATGATTTTCATGCCAGAAAAAGAAAAGGAAGATAGAAGAAGAATGAAATTTTTACCGGATATTACACTTTTTAAAAATGGGAAAAATAGAAGGCTGCATAGCCACGGGAACAAAACAAATCTGGTTAAAGAACATCCGGGAAAGGAGAATTGTTTAGAGTGGCTTAAGGAAACAGCGCACAATAAGAAGAAGAAGAAGAAGATTCTTTTACTTTTTCAAAAATGTAGTTTTTTATTTTTTGTAAAAACTGACTATTTAAAAATGTTTGTGTATTGAATGAATATTATCTACATTTAAAATGACTAACACGTGGGTAAATGACACTTAATGTCCTTGTAACTAATGTGTAACGCTATTACTTCATAACTGACTGCAATGCTGTTCTTCTTTCTGGTTTCAACGACCGTTCTATTATACAGCGAAGTACAGCGCTTTTAATATTCGGGTATGCAGTTATGCTCCGATGCAGGTCAGCTGGCGCCCGCGCCACTTTTTTTACCTTTATTTTCGTTCTCTTTTTGCATTGCTCGTTTGTCATTATAAGAATGTAAAACGAATTCAAAAAAATTGGGTGATTGCTCTTATAAGTTAAAAACTTTCTGTATAAGTGCTTTCAATTTATTATGAATGACGCCATAGTATTATTTAATTGACACCGTTGGATTTATGTTTAATTAATTCGATACTGAATCGATTTAATCAAATAAAGCGATGTAATCCATAAAAAATATGAATATTTTATTTATTTATTTTTGGTGATAAACTTTCTCGCATTCTCAAGTTTCACATGTGCGATTTTTCCTGTTCATATTTGTGGATTACAAGATGTAACAGCGGTTGTCTAAGGTATATTTGAGACCATTTCTAGAGATGCAATTCTTAAGCTTACTCAATGTACAGAGTGTTTAAAAAAAAAATAAAGTCTAGGATAGGTAAGAAAATGTAAAATAATTGGAGTTTGCTTAGGGCTATAGGGACACTTCAGTACAGGTCAACTCAAGGCTTGGAATAGAACTGCGCTCTATCAGGTGGGAAACTGCAATAGGCTACAAATTCTCTGGGTACCGAGACACATGGAAATCAGGGGCAATAAGTCAGATAAGTTGATTCGGGAAGCAGTTAAAGTGTGTTCAACAATATAGTGCCTACAATAAAAGAGGACTGATGGTGATAATAAACTTCTTAGGTAATTTTATCTCAGGTATTGGCAAGTTTGGGTAAAGAATGCAGGTCAGGATTAAATTTGCAAAAATAATTTTTTAATAGAAACGCATATTAAAGGATATTCACAATAAAATTTAATAAAAATTCAAATATGTTAATAAATCAATTCAGTATCACTATCGTCGTCTACATTAATTTTAAGGGGTTCTATGTTAGTATTAAATGCCCTGTAGGTATAGTGCAGTCGAATTACGTGAAAAAGTGACCAATTTATGACTTAAGTCCGAATTGAGGTAGCTAAGTGGAAAGGGGTAGGTTTGATAATAACAAATCGAAAGGCGACCATCCAAGATCTTAGATGCGTGCGAGAGGTGCGTGGTAGGGGTGGAAAGGGGGTGAAAACGGTTTTTTGCAATTTGCAGCGTAAATACGCATTTTATTGAAAAAAGTTAAATGGAAAAGTTGTAGATAATAAAAAAATCGACAGCTTTTGTCTGAAACATTTTTTCACATAACCTAAAAATAAAGGCTAAAAAGCGAAAAACCATAATTTTCGTTTTTTATTTTTTACTCAGCGAAAAATCAATATTTTGTTATGAAATTCAGTACAGTGATAGCTTTTTGTATCCCAAAAAAGTAGAATTTTTTTTTTACGATAACTCAATTTTTTCCGACATATTAACGATTTTCGAAAAAAAGACCTCATTTTGTAACGGCTCCCAAGGTCCGAATTTTTATTTTAGACGCCTCTTGAAGGTCTCATTTTTTTCGTAATGACTTTAATTTTCATAAATATATACAATAATAAAAAAATACTACTCCTAGCAAAAAAATCGTTTAAAATCGAAAAAACTGAAAAATTCATAATTTTTCACGCGTATCTTTTTCCTACCCTTCTACACGTTATATTACTCTCAAAAATATTTCATGTACATGCATTTAATTTATCACACCTTATTGCAGTTTGTATGATTAAAATAAAGGAAATCATGGACGTTTATATTGATTAAAAAAAATTAAAAAAATCATTCCATTGATTGTCATAACTTAGTTATTTAGTTAGTAGCTTTGTATATCTTGTGAATCGTTTCTATATTATTTTTAAATGTACTTTCTGTCATCAAACGTGAATATACGTGTATATATATTATATACAAAAATCCTACGGAGTGGGACTGGAAACAAACTTCGGAAGGATTTTTGATGCCAAAGTACACTGAAGGACAGTTAATTCCAGACAGTCTGCTAAAAAAAATTTCCTGCAATTGCAAAAAAGGTTGCAGTTCTTCAAGTTGCAGTTGTAGAAAACACGGTTTAAAGTGTACGAATTTATGCTCGAATCGCTACGGCGTTAATGATTGTACTAATATCGAGCAATCAATCACAGAAATTGCCAATGTACATCCTTCAGAACACGTTGACCAAAACGATGCATTTCAAGATGAGAATCGCATGCTAGAAGAGGAAGAAAATGTCGAATCTGACGAAGAAGAATCAGAAAATGATAATGAAGATGAAGACGAACATGATAAAGATGAAGACGGAGATGATGAAAATGAAGACGAAAATGATGAAGATGACGATGAAATAGAAGTACAAAAGGAAGAAGAATGTAATTCGCAAGTCAAAAGGGCGAGATATAATTAAAAAAACTGCAATAAGGTGTGATAAATTAAATGCAAGTACATGAAATATTTTTGAGAGTAATATAACGTGTAGAAGGGTAGGAAAAAGATACGCGTGAAAAATTATGAATTTCTCAGTTTTTTCGATTTTAAACGATTTTTTTTGCTAGGAGTAGTATTTTTTTATTATTGTATATGAAAATTAAAGTCATTACGAAAAAAATGAGACCTTCAAGAGGCGTCTAAAATAAAAATTCGGACCTTGGGAGCCGTTACAAAATGAGGTCTTTTTTTTTCGAAAATCGTTAATATATCGGAAAAAAATTGAGTTATCGTAAAAAAAAATTCTACTTTTTTGGGATACAAAAAGCTATCACTGTACTGAATTTCATAACAAAATATTGATTTTTCGCTGAGTAAAAAATAAAAAACGAAAATTATGGTTTTTTGCTTTTTTAGCACCCGTTTTCACCCCCTTTCCACCCCTACCACGCACCCCTTGCACGCATCTAAGATCTTGGATGGTCGCCTTTCGATTTGTAATTATCAAACCTACCCCTTTCCACTTAGCTACCTCAATTCGGACTTAAGTCATGAAAAAAAGGTAATTCGACTGCACTAGTATGAAGCCTCCACTTTTATAACATGTTTTATTGTTCTTTTCCAACAATCAGCGTCGGGTCATCTATATTTTGTCGGATTAATGCAATTACTGAAGGACATAATGTAGGTATAGTATGTTGGGTCCGCACTTTGTTCTTTAGTTTTCTCCACATATGCTCAATCGGGTTGTATACGCAGTAGTAAGGAGGAAGACGAAAAACTGTATGTCCTTTGGATGCTGCAATTGTGTCACATACATATGTCTTCTGTATGTTAAATGTCCTTAGAGCTGCGTTTTTTTTATATCCTTCTTCAAAGTACATGTTGTTTTGGAGCATACATTCCTGGATTTCTGCTTTTGTATTTGAAGAGCCTGGAACCTTCTTCAATTGGCGACTATGGTTACTGACATTGTCCATAACTATTACACTACGCGGGGGAAATGGCAGAAAAGTGTTTTCGAACCAATCTTCGAACAATTCGGCTGTAGTATCTTGGTGGTAATCCAACGAAGAATCTTGAATGTTCTTCACCGAAAGTCCCAAACTGTTTGGAATCCAACCATCTTCTGATCCAGCATGAATAATGGTTATCCGTTTTCCATTGTTCGATGGAGCTTTTGATTGGCATCGCACTGTTCCATCGGTCCTTCCTTTTGCCGGCGTATCGTGGGTATCATACTAGGTCTCATCCAAATAGATTATTGGCCTTTGTAAAGACCTGTAATCACTTATGGCAGTCAAATATTCAAAACGCCATTGCCTAATCCGTTGGGATTCCATAATAACTTGCCTTTTGTCAATTTTGCAGTATTTGAAACCTAGTTTCGATAAAAGTGTCTATAGGTTTCCAATTGATATCCTTAGCCTTGTTTGCAATGATCTGATAGTAGACACCAGGTTTTCTTCGTACATAGAGTAGATAGTTCTTCTTATCAAATCTTTATCACCGTGATCAGTGGTTCAGGAAACACCACTATCGGATGAATTGGTCTCGAAATGTGAACTCTCCCTTATGATTCCGGTATCCCTGTTAAATCGCTGGTTTCTCTTACAGCGGGAGTAAAAGCCCAACCCTTTTGGACCAGCTTCTGATGAACATGCCTGACTATTTCTTTGACAAGACTGCGGAGGAAAAACCGGAAGCTTCAGGCTATGTGAAACGGCCACTAGATCAGGTGTGTTAAAATACAAACATCAGGACAATAGATTTAAAACGGTCGCAGTGTATCAAGCGTCAAGCCAGTGCAATTTGTAATCTGTAATCCGAGGTTAATAGCAAAGAGGAATTTTAAAGAAAAGCAAAATCAAAGGGCCAGAAAGATAAATTAAAATCAGTAGGATTTTGTCGGATTTTGTATAGGATTTGTATACATAGATCAAACAAAAAAGGTTTAGCAGTTGATACATTTGAAGGAAATTACCAAAGAATAAACCAGAAATTACTCCTATGCCGCATCAATAAACTTTGATCTCTCAAACCCTGTGCATCCTATAATTATAACCACAGTTTTTCCTTTTTTTTAATAAAAGATAAAAGTTTTCTTCATAACAAGGTGTATCCTTTATACATATTAATTTATTAGAAAATTAGTCATGGACTTTTATTTCAAGTACAAAGATACATATATCTACATATTACGACTGATAGGTATTTATATATCAGAAAACACAAAAACAATAATGACATTGTTTAAATAAAAAAGCAGTCCGTACATGTTGATACGATTATTATTTTGTTTTAAATAATAACTTAAAGTTTGTTTGTATAACTTACATATTTGTTTTATATAAATATCTGATTGTTTTAGTTAGATGGAAAAACTTCCTTATTATATTTTGGAAAGTTTATAATATATAAATAGAAAAATTATACCTTGCTCTATATTATGTATAAAAAGAACAATGTATGTCATGTTTTTTAGTATGTTTTTTAAAAGAAATATTTGTTAAACCAATGAATAAATGAACATAGTAGGTCAACCAAACGCCTTATTTTCTTAAACAATATGAAAATAGTATATTGTTTTATTAGGATTAAAAGTATAACTTTTTGTGGCGAGTCTGAATGTTTGATGGCCGAACGTTAGTGAGGCTGACAATTTCAGACGAGCCACAAAAAGTGCTTTTGCTCCGAATGAAACATGCTATTTTTTCCGCAAACGGCGTCCAGACTATAGAACTAATTAATATTTAAATAAAAATTCAAAACGATCGCAACGAAGTTGATAAATTCAGAGAATAATAATTATAAAACTGCGCACTACATTTCCGTGGTTACTGGTTTTGTGATTGCCAAGTCAAAAACAAATTTGACAGTTCAATAATATTTTACAATGTCAGAAATATTGTAAGTGATTTAAAGCAACAATTGGACTGTGTATTTTTGGTAAGTACTTGAGCATCAAAATTTCGTTTGTTGTAGTATGGTGTACTGAAATTTTCTTTTAGATTATATTATGTCGGATTCAGAATCCAACTGTACACCGCTCGACGTTGTTGACATTGCTAAGGCAGCTACGAATGATTTAATTCCAACTAAGTCAAGTAGAGTTTATAATCATGCTACGAAAGATTTCTCACATGGTGCAATGATAAAAACATTTCAAACTATTCGGAAAATGTGCTACTAGCTTATTTTTTTGAAATGACAACTAAATTAAAAATGAAAAGTTTAACAATGTGGTCTCAGTATTCCATGATAAAATCATTACTGAATATTAAACATGGATTAGATATTAGCAAATATATGAAATTACGTGCTTATCTGAAGAAGCAGAATGAAGGGTATACTCCCAAAAAGTCAAAGGTATTCACAAAAGACCAGTTTGAAGATGTTTTAAATAATGCACCTAATGAGCAATATCTAGGAATTAAGGTTAGTTATAATATTCTAACTTGCATAAATACAATCAAGTTTTTAAATACATACTACTTTTAGGTTGTTCTAATAATGGGCGTATCTGGAGCATGTAGATGCGATGAAATGGTAAACATGACAATAGACGATATAAAAGATTTAGGATCTGTTATTCATATAAAGATTCCTGATAGTAAATATAAAAACCCACGATCGTTCACAATTATTGGAGAATAGTTATTTATGTACCCAGGACGAAAAACTGTCTATTATAGTCGAGCATGCAAATTGCTAGCTGAGGCGCAGCCGAGGCTAGCAAGCAGGCGAGACAATAGACAGTTTTCGCCGAGGTGCATATTACATTTTTTCGTCGTCCCCTACGCTTTTATGAAAGTAAGAACTCACCTATTTGCTACCCCCGGCTACGTCCCACTCTCCCAACTGCAGACTCGATCATAATTCAAATAAAATTATAAAAAATGTATTCTGATTTGAAGTGTAACAACAGTCTATTTAAATCATATTACTACAAAATTATCAATCTCGAAGATGGATATTGAAAGAACAGTTTGTGCAATTATTAATATTAATTCCTGCTGTCGAAGAAGATGCCAGAGACAAGTTTTGATTTTGGGTACTTGTTGATGCAACTTCAGATGCAGATGCTCCGGCATCACTATTTCTAATACTTCCCTCTCGGAGTGCTTCACCAGTTAAAATACTTTTTGATACATTTATTTTATTGGGAATGGAATCCTCAATGTAACCCTCGGCGACTGTTGAGGATTTCCATCCTCCGTGCTGTTTTAGTGACAGCATATCTGCGCCGGCATTGACTAAAAGTGTTGCAGATGTACGCCGATAACAATGCCCGGTGTACTCTAGTTCGTTCGGCAATTTTAAGTATTTTGCGATTAAGCTAGGTATCTTTGCAAATGTATGCATACCAACCACTTGCACTGTACACTTTCCTGATTTATAATTGACAAAAAATATATTATGATTACAATGCTTCGGTCTTAAGTTGGCGTATTGTCGAAATATTTCTAAAGGATTCACTCCGTCGCAAAGTTTGTCTGTAACTGTAAAAACACGCCTTTTACCATTTTTTGAGTCTGGAATGGTTATTACAAGCATGTTGCTTTGATAAACAATATCCTTGGTCGTTATTTTACGTAGTTCGTCTCTTCGACAAGCCCCAGCAATTCCAATAATCAAACAGAGCTGAAATATAATATAATATAATAAATGCATCAGCAAAATAACTAAAAACATTTTACCTTGTGCAAAAGATAAGTGTCATCAGGGGCATCACCAAGAAATCTGTTTATTTCATCTCGACTGAATACTCTAGATTTTTTCGCTTTGTACCCAACGCTTTGTTTTTTCAAAAATGCAATAAGTTTCGGAAATTTGGATATGTTAACGTTTTCCTTGATGGCTAGTGTAGACTTTAGCATAGAGTATATTGACCATAGCGTCGAGGACTTATAATTATTCTCATCAGCTTTACTAGAAAAATAGGCCAGAAGAACATTTTCTGAGAGATTCTCGACCTTATGTTCCTGACGCCAGTTCTTGAATTTGTTGTTTTGTTTTTCGTATAAAATTCGTGATTTCTGTGGGAGTAAATCCAACGTGGCCGTATTTGCCAATTCCCGTAGCTCCGGAGGAGTATTACTTACATCCACATCGCTATCACTATTCATTTTTGATTACTTTGAACACACACCGCGGTCTTATTCACACGTAAAATCTAGCGAATTTCGTAATTACTTCATTTGACAACAGCAAATGACAGTAATTGTCACAGGCGCCTACGTTTTTATTAAACGAAAATTATTCAATCGCCGCTCTCGAACAGTGCCGTACCATAGCAACCGCAGCGGACGAAAAGTGTTTGCGGACGAAAAGTACTTGCCTCCAATAATAGTCGATTTTTCGTCCGGAATTCAGTACGTAAAATGTAACTTTTCGTAGAGGTCGACGAAAAAAATATATAAATCTTTACAGAAAATATACTTCTTTACGTCCACAAGCTATGGAAAGCCGACGATTTTTTTTGAAATTTCAAAAGGGAAAATGTTATCGCATGGTCATGGGAATTCATACAATTAGTAACGTACCCAAAACAGTAGCAACTTATTTAAAACTACCGAATTCAAAAGATTACACCGGCCATGCGTTAAGAAGAACTTCAGCTACTTTGCTTGTGGATGGAGGAGCTGATATTACTTGTTTGAAACGGCATGGAGGTTGGAGGTCGAGCACTGTCGCTGAAGGATACATTGAAGACTTTTTGTCTAATAAAAAACAAACTGCAGAAAAAATCTTGATGTCGAATTCTTCTTCACTGTACCTGAATGCAGCTTCTCATGAGCGAAATTATGTCGACGTTGATGTAACAGAAGCAACAACAAGTAAGGAGTCACAGGAAATTTTGTCGATGAACTCTTTCAACTCTGCACAAAATTCGCTTGAATTGGAAGTGAATAAATCAGGTAGTGCATTAAATATGTGCGGTGCAACCTTAAATAGCTGTAATTTTACTATTAATAATTATTATCGATAATAAAGTTTAAAAGTTCAACTAATAATTATTTTCCCTGTTAAAAATTCTACTTTTTGTACGGCCGTCAGCGTACAAAAAAGTGGCGTCTGTGAAATCATACTTCAACTTCATGAATTGACGTAAATAATGTCTACTTTTTTTGACGTTTGCAGAAAAAATATGTTTATTTTTACTTCTACTTGGTAGAGATAGCGGTGCCTCAGAAAATCTATTCGCTCTGTTTTTTATGTGGGTTATCTAAATTGTGGTACCCTTGTCGCAAAGTTTAAATACAAACGTTACATAATTTATTTTTGAATTAGTCTTCCACATGTCGCACGCCAAGTCCAAGAGCATTTACTCACTTACTCCATTACCCCAACAAGAGTATTTACAATAGATGTAGAGCTTAATAAATCAACCCTAGTTAAGATTTTTAGAATGTTTCTTATGCCGATCCTGTCTCCTTGAGCTGTCCACTTTTTTCTTGATTTTTCAAGGACTCCTAGTCTTTCCGGTAAATATCAAACAAGGATCTATTTATAGACGTATACAGAGCTAGAACTATAATTATGTACATTCTATACAGTTAAAAGAGTTGGAATACTTCTTTTTCTAGGTAATTATAGTTGATGGTTGGAGTCTAAGATTCTGTAAATATGTTTTAGTAGGGTACTAAAAACTGCGTTGAATGCGTAGAAGATGGAAAAGAAATCGTGCCGAGATTATTCCCATGTCGCCAGAGGTGTACTCATTTAAAAGTATTATAGACTTTTTTTAACATTAACTGTTTTTAAGAGTTCATTCACGCGATTTCAGAGAGTTACAAAATCCTTTATTATTCCAAAACGGCAATACTTACGACAATGAGACAGAGACTGTATAAATAAGAAAAGTCAGATGCATGATCTTCGTGTAACATTTTTTTCAAGTTTTTCATTTCATCTAAAAAATGAATTAAAATATGAAAAATATTGGAAACTTTGACATTTGTTTTCTCAAGACTGATTAATAAATTTAAACAAATATTACATGAACAGCAAAGTTTAGATATTTTTCTATAGTCTATATAGAAAGGACAATGAGTAATAAATCATTCATTTAAGTAGATTTCATAGACGTACCAAAATATATTTTAAGAGGCTATACAGTAAGGTACATTTTGTATTGAACGAATGAGTTGCAGCTATGCTAAAGAATATACTATTTAGGTCAGAGGTAACGGGATGTACTAATTTTAATAAAAAAAAGTGATAGAGGTACATAAATTTTTGTAAGTTTAATAAAGAAAGGCAACACAGTTTTTTCATAATAGAAAACAAACCAATCTGTAACAATAATTATTTTATATATTTTTGTTCTTTTTGTAAGAAGATTAATTCAAACTTTGAATATTGTCACAAATAAATTACAATGAAATATATTTTTAAAAAAATAATTAAAGTCAAGATAGCAAGATATCGTTACAATTTTTATTAAATTCAAAGAAGCAAAATAAATATTTTTTATTTGTATTACTCCTATATGTAGTGTTTGGGGAATTTTTCTCAGAAATTTTAAATGGCAAGTGGTCTACTGTAATCGGCTTAATACGATTACACCTATTTACAGATTATTCGATTATTGAGAGGGATTTTCCAAAACACCCAGTTTTCTTAGAAACATTATCGGGAATATTATTTTAAAAGAAAGTAGGTACATTAAATCAGTACTTAGTATTAGTTCTTTGAGTAAAGTTGTATGAAATTGTATGGTTTTCATAATATTGTAAACAGTTGGAATATATTTAAAACATTTGTTGAATGTCAATTGTGCAAGTACCAAACAATGTCGATAAGCCAAGGACCATCTAAACGACCAAAAACAGGTCCATTATCTTTAAATGAAAAAACTCTGATATTGAATTGTTATATATCATTGAAAAACAAGGATCCAAGTGCAAGTGATGATGATATTGTGGAATTAACGGCTGCTATGTTGTGTGTTGCTAAATCAACAATTTATAGATTACTAAAAGA
This sequence comes from Ophraella communa, assembly GCA_035357415.1. Classification (NCBI taxonomy): domain Eukaryota; kingdom Metazoa; phylum Arthropoda; class Insecta; order Coleoptera; family Chrysomelidae; genus Ophraella; species Ophraella communa. The sequence continues at coordinate 10,070,038 of CM068987.1, forward strand.
AAGCAAGAATGGAACTCTTCAACCCCCTAAAACTCCTTCATGCCGAAAACCAATTGAGATCGATGAGTCATTAAAACAAAGACTAAGGCGTAAAGTCCATGGATTTTACTTACGAAAGGAAATTCCAACACTTGACAAAATTATGACATCAGTGCAAGAAGATACGGACTATACAAAATTCTCCAGAATGACATTATGCAAACTTTTGAAAGATGTGGGTTTCAGATATACAAAACATAATAGAAAATCTCTCTTGATAGATAAACCGGAAATAGTTCTTTGGAGAAGAGACTATTTAAGAGGCATTCGACATGCCAGAGAACAAAATTTGAAAATCTTCTACTTAGACGAAACATGGATAAATGCTGGATATATAGTTTCCAAATCTTGGCACGATGAAAAAATTAAAAGCGGAAGGCAGGCATTCGTGGAAGGTTTGTCGTTAGGTTTGGAGCCACCATCTGGGAAAAGGAAAAAGACTTATCATTGTCCATGTTGGAAGTTCTGAAGGTTTTGTTGATGGTGGATTATTAACTTTTATTTCAACACGCACGGGGGACTATCACGAAGATATGAATGGGGATGTTTTCGAGGAATGGTTTGTTCAAATGTTGGATCTGATTCCAAAAGAGGCTGTTATTGTTATGGACAACGCAAGTTACCATTCACGGTTACGAGAAGCATTGCCCAAAAGTCGTTGGCGTAAAGCAGAGCTTTTGGAGTGGCTTATTTCGAAAAATATTAAGTTTCCAAAAGATCCACTAAGGAAAGAACTTTACAGAATTGCAAAAATGAACAAGAATAAATACAAAACCTACATTGTAGAAGAAATGGCTTCTTCTCGTGGTATATCAGTTCTTCGACTTCCCCCTTATCATTGTGAACTTAATCCCATAGAATTAATATGGGCTCAGATAAAGGGGGAAGTTGGAAAAAATACTACTTTTAAAATAAACGATGTTGTGAAATTGTTTGAGAGTGCTGTAAGTCATGTTAGTAAAGAAAATTGGACAAACTGTATCGAGCATGTTATCAAAGTACAGGCAAATATGTGGAAAATTGACAATATTTGTGATGATTTAATCGACCCTATTATTATTAATGTCAACAAGTTTAGTTCAACGGTTCAGTTATTTATTGTTCTTAGTAATGTAAATTTTAATTATTATTCTTATTATTAATACTTTTTAAATTTACTTGTATAATTTTAATCTTAATCTATTCCTTATCTATTGAAATTGTTGTTGAATTTATTTACACTTCGTTTATAATAATTAATATATGGGTTACGTGGAAAAACGCGTTTTTTGCAGCTCCTGGGTAGGAACTACATCAAAGAACGAACATCACCATTTCCTTATATATATATGTGAAAATATTTATGTATCCTATATCATTAAAGCAAAAACGTTATTTATTATTGTTTATATTATTATTTAGTATTGGAATAATATAATCCAGTGCTGGATTTTAGTAACTGGCATAGTGTAAGCTCTCCTTTTTTGTCGAACGGACCTGATAATTATAACATATACATACTTAGATAACTTAATTATACATTGCATATTTTAAAATTGTTGAGTGTAACCAGATTAATTATAAGGAATTCACAGAAGTTTTATTTTTAATAGAGCTAAGTGTAATTAAATTACATTTATCTCTGAACTCTGAAGTATAAATTATATAAATAACCCCACTATAGTTAGGCAACCAATTTAACGTGCAATTTTAAATTCTCCGTTGAAACGTCTCCGCCATCTAATAGCCAGTAGATTAACTACTACAACTACATTTAAAAATAAAATTATTTACCAGTACAGATTGTTACATTTTAAAATATGGCAAATATTTATATAAAATCATCGCATATATCTTTTATGATTGTTTGGAACGAAAATAATTCGTGAACCTTTATACCGACAAAGATAAATTTTAAGTTTTATCTTTCGTGATTATTAATTTCCGTTTATATAAATGGTTTGCGGTACTTTTCAGTTTCATAATTTACATAACAAGATATAAGTACTCAATTCTCGTTTATCTGGAAAAATTTTCAATTCAGTTATCAAGATAAATTGATTCCGTCCGGATAAGATATAGTTTCCTGACTTGACTGGGGTATAGGATGGACCGAGGGATGGACATTGGCAATAAAATCACCCATAAAAATTTGACGCCACCTCCCTGACTACGTGTTTGGCGAGGGGGCCGACACGGGTTGAAATACGTTGAAATAATGTACACTCCACTTGAAATTATTTCAAAATATTTGAAATATTTGAAATATTTTCGAAATATTGTTGAAATATTTGAAATATTCTTGTATTACTTTTTATTTTATAAATAATTTGGCAACAGCGCGCGACTTTTACAAGCGTCTAGCTGTGCCATGCTTGCCGGTAGGAATGTTCTGAATGTAAGGATGTCTAGGCACTTTTTACGAGCTACAAAAAGGAAGGAAAACGGAGCTAGTACTGGCTAATATCTAGTATACGTTTTTGGATATCGAATTTTATTTGTGCTGTATACATTTAATGGAAAGATAACAATTTCAGCGGATGCTTTTCAAAAAATTGAAAGTATTTCCAGCACTGGTGCTACCTCTCCTAGTACTTCTGGTTCTGATTCGACCTCGGAAAACGATAACAGTATTGCTCTAATGGATGATACTGACACAGAACAGTTCAATTCTGAGAACTCAGAATATGATCCAGAATCAGTCATAAAAATAGAAAATCAAAGATATTATGCCGTTTATTACATGAAGAACTGGTACTTAGGATGCGTATGATAGCTATTCAAAACGATGAACTCATGAAGGAAGGAATCAAAATAATATTCTTACAATATATTATGTTATGATGACATTCAAGTGGTGGATCGAAAGTATATTTTTTATGGGCCAATTCAGCTTATTGGTACACATCCATTTTATTTGAAAAGGTGTGATAGAGTTAATATAATTAAAAAGTACAAAACATTGAAAAAATAATTACTATGATTACCTGATTTACTTTTACAGTATTATTTATCAGTATATTAGTTAAAGTTATAAAGATCTCGATACAGATTTACTAAGTAATATTGTTTTTTTTAGAAAAAATATTTTTTATTTTATATTTTACTTAAGCACAATTTACAAAAAAATGTCTGTGTTTCTTACTTTTTAAATTATTGTAGGCTTTTGTTCCAAAGAAAATGACTGTTCAGCCACTCTAGCACAAAGTTAGCGCTGACAGTGGCGTTCTGTGAAGGCGCTTGAAGGTGGCTGAACGTCTTTGTATGATACATCACATAAAGTTAATTTCTACCTATTATGTTTCCCCCAACATTAAATTCTACAGTTGCATATGTATTCTCGGATATTTAAATTTTATACACTAATAAAAATCAAATATAGAAATTTTCACTTAACTTAATGGTTATTATAATTGTTAATTGTTGTTGTTGACATATCGAAACGCTCACCAACTTAGCGGAAAATAAATTCGCTGGAAAAAATGACGGCCGCTACAGCCGTCACTAAGCGGTCAAATTCGCCCTCCGCTTACTCAACGCTTGTGTAACGCTAGCTTGGCTGAACGCGCACAATGTTTAGAAAGCGTTTTCTATTGATTACCATCCCATGAAAGACTTTTAGTTGTTTTCATAAACTAATTCTCTATAAATCTTGCAAAAGATTCAAGTCAACTACTTTTTAGCTTACAGTCAAAGCTCAAAGAGTGTAAACTGTAATCTTAGCCTTTTCTACATTTTTTTGGCTTTCTGAACGTCTTCAATTCAATTTTGTTTCCGTTCTGAACAATTTAATATTTTTGAAATATTACTGAAATAATTTTGAAATGTATTTCAAATTTTTGAAATAATGTACATCAAAATAGGGCGTGTCAGCCCCCTCGGTGTTTGGTCTAGGTCTAGCGTATCCCTAGCAGACCAACGGCAAGAAATCGCAATAAATCCGGCAGTGGGTCTGACATCAGGAACCGACGGAATTTCATAAATACATAAAAAATTACTTACACTGCATCTAGACGCCGGCGATACCAATTTTTCTTAAATTTAATTAATATCAATTTTCCACAACAGCACATAATTTATATTATATTTCACAATCACGTACTGCGTTAGATTCTGCGTATGTACCTATATTCCGGCAAATAAATAATACCTTTTTAAAGTAATTAAATTATAAGTAAACGTGCTTTATTATTTCAGAATTCCATTATTTTAAATTGGAACTGTTCGATACATTCTAAACGTCATCAGCGTCATGTATTTAAGACAATTATAGATTAGAATGATACAATCGGAGTCTTTTTGAAACAATTGTACGTTATAGGTAGTTTAAGTAAACATCACGACAATTATTCGTTATATTTTTGATTTAATTGCTAATCAAAGAGCCCAAGGAAATTCTAATAACATATAATTATTATATATAATTATTTAATACTCTTAAAATAATACAAGGAAGGAATTCTGACGAGGAAAGTGGACAATAAATATGATATAATGGGAAAATACATTGATTTAAAAAAATCTAAATAGGGTAGGTGCTTTAGTTTTTCTGTCAGAAATTTTAGGTTTGTTTATTTTAAAATCTAGTAATGTTTTTATGTTTTTTAATAAATATTTTGTTATAATAAGTTTTGTTATGATTATACAATTATATAAAAATAAATAATCAAACATTTTATTTTAAAGATTCCTGTAAATTGGTGGAGTACTTTTTAATATTGTATTAGCCTCGATATTAGCATTATTAATAATTCATAAAATATTGCTGCATAATCATAGCCCTTATTTATTAACATCTTGTTTGACAATTATTGTTGTTTCTATGAATTGTGATCATCAAAATACGCCATTTTAATGTCAATCAAGCTAGCATCCCCACACTGACTAAATGAAAAAAAAGTAGCCCATAATTAAGAGCTAATTAAAGGCTAATTTGTACCACAAAAATTAAAATTTGTACCACCGCGATAATCGAGAAAAACCGCCTTGGAAATGGGGGGTGCTAGGTTGAGATCAAGGCAGCACCCCCACTTTGATGGAATTCCAATTCAATTATATCAAAATAAAGGGCTTATTAAAGGCTAATTTGTACCACAAAAAGTTAATCTATATTATTATTTATAATGTCAAAAAATAAAATCGAATGCTGTAAATATAGCTGCTCTATAATTTTAGTACCCCCACTTTCGTCTATTCAAAAATTGAACACACAATATTATAAAACTAATTAAAGAAAAATTTGTAGGTACCACACAAGAAATTTTTAAACTTTTCAATATAAAGCCGCCAATTGAATTTAACTCTGCGGTCGTATTAAATGGTGGCGGATGCGCTGAAATCTTTTATTTTTGTTAATATTACAAAACCAGTTAAAAATAGTGTTTCCCGTCACTGTCCCTTTTTAAAAATCCCTATATCCGCATTTTCCGGTAATTATAAATATCGAGTGTTTATACTATCGGAGAATAGGGTATCCAATCCCGGGATCCCGAAATCCCGGGATTGAGTTAAAATATTAAGTCCCGAATTCCCGGGATTATCAAAATAATCCCGAAAATCCCGAAATTATCTCGAAATTATTATTTTTTATTATTTAGTTATGTTCGAGTAAAATCCCCAGGGTCCTGAGTCCTGATCTGACTCCTGCTAAAGTACACGTGCGCTGGACACTACAAACAGGCACAGACATGTATTACTATACAAACACGCATAGTTACTGCATTTTTGTGAATAGTTGAGGGTGGCTTGTTTTGAGTTGTAATTAATTAAGGAGTTAACACTATTTAAGAGTAATTTTATTATTGAAGACAATAATAAACACGGCTAGACTGAATTTTGACATTGTAAGTTACTAATATACTATTATTAAAATTTTTTATGTAATGAGTAAATTATTGAAATTTCTAGGTTAACTTTAATTGCTAAAATGACATATATGAATAATGAATACATAGTTCATCCAAAAAAGAATGATAATAAAACATCAGGGTGGCCTCATTTTTTCATTTCAAAAGATAAACAAACTGCAAAATGTAAAATTTGCAAAAAAATCATATCAATATAAGGGGGTTCCACCAAAGGCTTACATGTCCATTACAATTCAACCCACTTGAGGCAGATTAAACCGAGTCAGTCAAAAGAGCTAGGAAAACATAAGGATACACCAGGTGATGAAGAGACGACTGAGTCAGAAGCAGAATCATCAGGAACTGTTTCTCCACGAAAACAGATGAAAGTAACTGATTATTTCATCTCACCTGATGATAACTCTTTGGATGCTGTATTTTCCAGAATGACTGCCCTTGATGGATTACCTTTCAGAATCTTTATCACTTCTGTGGATTTGCGAAGGGCTCTGCAAGCAAGAGGATACGAAAATTTGCCAACCTCTGCAACATCAATTTGCAACAGAGTTTTATCCTACCACAAAAAAATTGTAAATTATTACACGCAATATTTTGAAATAATTAGAAAAAATTACAAATATAAGAGTTTATCTCTCGACGAATGGACATCTACAGCCAATAAAAGGTACATGAATGTAAATGTACATGGACATGATGTAGAAGGAAACGTTAAATTTTGGAACATCGGCTTGATAAGAATCTATGGTTCAATGCCTGCAGAAGCTTGTGTCGAATTACTTAAAAATAGATTAAATAAATTCAAATTACACTTCAGTGTAACTTCAATATGTCAATCTGACGATGCTATTTCGATAGCGAAACGGCTGTCATTGCAATTAAAGTATTTATAGAATAAATAGTGAAAGTTAATACAACCTTTTAGTTGTTTATTGTTCTGAATAAAACAGATGCTTTTCCAGTGCATCATTTAAGTACAACTGAAACTCCAGTTCAACCAGTCAATGTCGACAATAATGATGGATCTGAAAAAGATGATATGCCGATTGATCAATCTTCATTGACATTGAAAACGGATAAGTCTAGTACCAATCGTTTGAAGGAAAAACTTGAAACTGCTATAGCTAGTGCCGTGAAACCCCGCCAAAGGAGCGAAAATGATCGTCTAAACTCACTAAGGGTGATAAAAAAAGAGATGAGCCTATATGAAAATGGAGGATTGAGAGGACTACACCTACAGCAGTGTTATGAGCAGCTGATGACGATAACACCTACAAGCGTGGAAGCCGAGAGGGCTTTCTCTTCTGCAGGGTCTATAGCCACTAAAATTAGATCAAGACTAAACGACTCGACTTTAGACGCATTAATTCTCTTAAGAACACACTTTCGAAATAAATAATAAATTAATTTAATTCATTTTACTTATTTAGAAAATAATTACTCCTGTTCTATTTAAGAATTGTTTTATGTTTTTGTTTAATGTTTGTTTAATGGTTGTCTTATTTGTAATAAATGTATTAACTATAGAATAATGTTTTTCAATTCACATCAAAATCACATGTTGGAGTACAGTACGAAAATATAAAAAAATATGATACAATCTCTAAACTGACTAACTTAAAGAATTTCGGGATTAATCCCGGAATCCCGGGATTAGAAATTTAGATCCCGAAATCCCGAAAATAAATCCCGATCCCGAGAACTGGAATCGCTATCGGAGAAGTTGGAGTGGCAGTGGCGTACATCTATGGACAAAAAACGAAAATGCAACTGCCTTATCCAAACATTCCATCAATAATTTTCACCACTTTGATTTTCGAAAATGTTAAAATAGTCTCTAAGGAAAGTGATTTAACCTCGGATTTAACCAAACGAAACTTTCTAGAAATGGTGGAAATAAAGAGAGATTTACATAGTGTTAACAGTCACACTGATTTAAAGTGTTTATCACCAATTTATTTTCCTTTAATAAAGTAATTTGTGTGGTCTTGTCTCTTACACCTGTCTGCATTTCGATCTAGATTTATATAGGTATAATATTTATTACCCGCCTATGTGATAGTTTTACATTTTTATTAAAAAAATTTTTTTTTACTTTTTTACTGTTTTATACTGTTTTGAATGTTTTTACAATTTTACTTCATTTCTTCAAATATTTTAAACGTATATAATTTTCAATGTAGACTTAGTGGTTATTTTGTAAGTTTTTAAAAAGAATATTATTGTGTGTGATTTAATTAATAATTTTTTCGTTTTAGCTATATACATCTGGTGATGGCCCATGGCCGAAACGTTGTATGCCAATTGTAATATAAAAAAAATATTTATTTATTTATTTTTTTTTTTATTTGACCGATACCCAGGAAAAAAACTTTAAATTGTTATTTAATGTACGGTCAGGAAAATTTCCAATTTTTTTAAATTATGAACGTATTGCTGCAGTCGTCTTACAAAATAAAGGATTACTAATTAATAACGGTAAATTAATAACGCGAACAAATAAAGTATGGGTGGAATTAGGAAAAATTTTGGACATGTAAAACACTACCCTGTATGCATACATTTTTAATAATAAAAACAATATAAAAAGTGAAATTCTCGGCCTCGAAACGCATAGACCTATGAACAAATTTGAAGATGACGACGAGATAATAAACAATGATTTAGATTCAAGTGTAAACACCGCTTATGAATCAATTATCGAAGAAGAAATTTGTATTTACTTAAGTAAACAGAAATTTGATAGTTTATTGAAAATACACACATAAAAGGTAAGATAATTGTTCATTCATTAGATTTTGTGAAATGAAATAACTATTTTTTTATGAGAACTAATTTGAGCTAAAAATTGTATTGCACCCGAGAACGCTCGCTGGAGCAGCTGAGTTGTTTAAGTGAGCGATAATGAATGTGATTGAGATTTACTCGAGAAACATTCTTAATAATAGTCATTATTTAGATACATATTGGGGAGATTAAAACAAACAAGAAAATTCATATAACATGAATAGTTTTCGAAAAATGTGTCTTTAAAATTAAATTTGGCAATTTGGCAACTTTTGGCAACTTGAAAAACTTTTAATTTATTTATATTCTTTAACTTAACTACTTGCTTATTAATTATCATAAAATTCTGTTGAATGATGCACCTACATACCCACCTAATGTTTTTAAAGTTTTTAAGACAAAGATCCGTTTACTCTTGCGAAAAAAGTCATTTGAACTTTTGCTTTGTTTTGACCTCCTTTCTTTTGTTTATATCCTGTATATAACTTTAAGCGGCGTTGACATTTAGGCTTTTTAACCAAATCCCTATGCCTAGTAATCAAATTTAAAACCTGCATAGTACTAGAGGTATTTCATCATGATTTTTGAAATATTTAGATCAGAGGCAATCAGAAAACACCTAATGAATAGAAAGTATTACAAATTCGCAGAAAACAAATGGCAAACTCTAATAACAGAAAAATTAGACAAGAAGGGTATGAAATATGGGTTTCAGTTTAAAACTCACAAAATATATCCTACAGCGCAGATACTGCTGCATTTCAAGGAAAATGTAAATGTGGTAATGCTTTGAGAGGGGAAATTTTGTCTATGAAAGGAGAAATAATCAAAGTGTCATGTTTTATATCCAAAATTGGCAATAATGAAGTATCGAGTGAAATATGCGGCAAAAGGTATTTAAGAGGCGACAAACGATTGGAAGCTACCAACAAATCAAAGTGCCACATGTTTTAGAATTATGACAAAAATAAAATGGGGGTGCTGCCTTGATCTCAACCTAGCACCCCCCATTTTCAAGGCGATTTTTCTCGATTAGCGCAGTGGTACAAATTTTAATTTTTGTTGTACAAATTAGCCTTTAATTAGCTCTTAATTATGGGCTACTTTTTTTTAATTTAGTCAATGTGGGAGTGCTAGCTTGATTGACATCTAAAAAGCACCTATTTATGTTTATTAATTACTTGGTGTTTCTATTGCTCTGTTATGCAAGTTTTAAACAAATATTTAACTTTTTGGTAATTTTAAAAATGTTTTATTAATGGAATAAAAAATAAACATCTTATAAAAAAAAACAGAAGTTCATTTAACTGAGAACATTAAATAAGAAAGTTTTGTAGCTGAAAAACAGATGTGCATAAATGTATGTAAAACTTCACTTTAAATAAACACACTTATCTTTCCTGAAATAGATCGTAGGAATTGTAGGAATTAAGTAATTGAGAATTATTTAACTTGTAATGGATTAAATTATCCAATGAGTTACTTAATATTTTAAATTTTGTTATTTTTTCTAATGGTTTGTTAACAAGGAGATTTTACAGGTGCACCTACATGCAGTGACACCCGAGGGGTGAATCACTCCGCGAAATACTGTCACAAATTCGGTCGCAATCCCGCGAAATCGCACGCAATCCCGCGAAATCACACGCAATCCCGCGAAATCGCACGCAATCCCGCGAAATCGCACGGAATCCCGCGAAATCGCACGGAATTTATCGAAATTCCGAGGAATCTTGAAACATTTAACGCCGTTTAACCACTCAAAACCCTTAATGAACTGTCACGTGATGTTTGAACCTGTTTTTGCGTGAGCACGGCGTCGCCGTTTTTTCTGTTCTGGCTATTATATAAATAGTGTTTTCACTTTTACTAGTGCATCTTGTTTTTTTAAGTTAGCTTTTAAGTTTTTGCTTATTTTTTTTTAATGTTTATTGTTATAAAGTTTTGGGAAATGTTTCTAAAGCGTTTTCACTTGTTTCAATTTTAATGTTAAGTGTTAAGTAACTGAGTGTAATAAAGTATTTAAATAAACCAGGGTTGGGCTGAAAAGTCAAGTGATTATAATCACGACTAAAATCATGATTTAAATCGCTTTATTTTTACAATTAAAATAATTACTTAAATCAATTTTTTTCTATTTTGTTCAGAACCAGATATCAACATAATATAACAGTTTTTTCAAAAACAGCAAAAAATAAGTACATAATTCCAAATTTAATGGTCTTATGTGTTTACCTGTAAAAAACATTTATGAATGTTTTTAGCAGAACGTTTTGTATTTGGCAGAGAAAGAAACAAGAAGCAAACACGGAAACATATGTTCCAATAGTCGAAGAATTACATAACGTCATAATAAAAGCCCGAGGTAATGCTATTAAAGATTGCAATTCACTAGGAATCAATTTGCCAGAAAACCAGTGGGAAACAGCTTTAATGGTAGTCTATGTTTCAAAACTTGATACCTTTGACATAACCCCAAGGAAAACAAATACTTTCAGGATAGTGCGGCAGTCTCATCTGCAATACAAAAGGAAAAAGAAGATGTATTAGAAGCTGAATTAGGGGCTAATGAAGAGAACTTACAAGATTTTGACAAGAATGGAGAGATTGTACTTAAATACCTTAAAATATTAGACATTAAAGATTTAAGCGGATGTAAAACAGCGGCATCGGACACATCATTACTTACTGTCAATATTAATAACAAAGAAATGGTGGTTAAAAAATCTACTTTGTGTTGGTTGTTTTTCAAAAAAAAGGACGTTTATCAAGCAACAGATTAATTCGGTGCAGAGCTAGAAGCAGTTCAGCAACTACTGCAAAGAGAAAAATAACCACTGTAACTAAGAAAATTCAAAAAAAGGACAAAATGTGAGGGATAAAAATAAGGAAAATCTTAAAAGCAAACCACGAAAGAAAAGTAACATTTTCGATTCTGAAACGTCATTCAGTGATTAGAGCTTGATAAGTACGCCTGGCCAAGAGAAGAAGACAAACAAATTGTCGATAATAAGTTTATTTTTTTCAACTCCCAATTCAAATAATTGGTAATGGTCTATTTCAGCTACTGAGTAGCGAAAAAATAAAACAAATGTTTAAGGGTATTAAAAAGAAATTAAAAGATTATATGTACAATATTATGATTTTACCGAAACCGTTTACACTACCACTACACCAACAGGTTAGTTTGTAGACATAGCTTTAGTTTACCTTTGTTCTCTGAAGAAGATAACTTGGTTATCGAAACGCACGTCAGGCAGTTAAAAAAGTGTGTGTTGGTGTAGTGGTAGTGTAAACGGTTTCGGTATCAGTCTCGCCAACGGTTCCAGATTCAACATTTTAATTATGATTTTAGTTCTTATACATAAAGTATATTTTTAATAAATGTCAAAATTACATGCAATGTCAGCACTTTTGACAAATAAATAATTTTTTATGATTGCATAAAAGTATTGCATAAAAGTAATTTTTTATACTTACTAAGAAAATACCCTGTATAAAATGTTTGTATTTGTGTTAAATTGTTTTTACTTAGTAAGGAAATACTTTTTTGTTTGTTGTTTTTCTTTGTTTAAATTAAAATTAGTCGTAGATAAAACTGTTTTATTACTCTGTGCAATCTTGCGAAATCACTCGCAATCCCGCGAAATCACGCGCAATCCTGCGAAATCACGCGAAATCCTGCGAAATCACGCGAAATCACGCGCAATCCTGCGAAATCACGCGCAATCCAGCGAAATCGCTAAATATTACGCGAAATCCCAAGTTTTCCGCAATACTGTCACATTTTCCCCTGAGTGATTTACCCCTCGGTGACACCAAACAAACTATCAAATACACTGCACGTCATTCTCAAATAAAAGAGGAGACATAATGTAACAACACACTCTGCTGCTTTGGAGAAAATATCTTGTATCACCCCTCTATGCATGTAAGTATGTCAAAAACAGCAACTGAAATAGCATTGTGTGGGAAAATGATAATTCAAATGTAGCCAAAGAGTTACTCAGAAAACTCTATCCTTACACTTAAAAATTAATAAAAAACACATTTTATATTTTAGTATTACTTCTTATTTCATTAATATTGTCAAGGATCCCAAGAATTTGTATATGATATATATACCTAACAAAGTGAAAGTTTTCCTTTTATAGTTCTAATACCATAAATAATAATATATCAAGTTACCAACATGCATTGCATTCTTATAGACAATGTGATTTCTAGAAACCAGATATTTTTTGGTTAAGATTTAGTTCAATACTGATCTATATTTTTTAATATCCTATAATTCCAGTAGGTACTTTTAATGGAATTATTTGCAATTTTTAATAGTTCATTTGATAGTAGTTGAACTGTTTCTTATTAACATTTTTATAAAATAAGTACATAATCTTAAGTTTGATTGTGGAATTGTGGACATATCTCATTTTTTGTTATCATATGATACACAGAAATTATGAAGATAAACATTTTATGAGGTGAAATAATTTATTGTCTCAAATACTAACGGAAATTTACCTTGAAACAGTAACTTACTTACAAACATTATTATTAATGTGCAAAATTTGAACCAAAAATGTAGACCCACATTTATTTTATATGTTTATTCATGTATATTTTTTGAACTTATAAAATACAAAAATTGAGGGTAAATAATCTATAAACATAAAAAATTAGTTTTGATTTTTAAATTTACCATTGGGTACAGAATTTTATTACAGTGATACTACCTACTTTTAAGTAATATATTTTTATATTTGTCTAGAAATATTATTTAATTGAACCACTGTAACAGAATAATTACTTCTAATAATTAAATTCATTAAAATTTAAGTAAAAATGTACCTATACTTATAACAGCAACAACATTCAACAACAAACTGGAAACTGAAGCAAATATGTTCAACAAAAACAGAGTGGGTTATGAATTTAGAAAACAATGTAATTATTGTAATTTGGTTTTAAGATTACTATAAATGTGGGTATATATAAAAAACAAATCGGTTACTTACGGTTCTGCTTCGATGCTTTTTAATTTGGCTACATAATTGGATGGAATGTACCCTTCCTGTCTTGTTCGTTTACTTCTTGCAAGCCACCAATCCCCTTGAGTATCATTTAATATTTCTAAATGTTCACCTTTTCTAAAACTAAGGTCCTCATCAGTTCTCGCACCATAATCGTATAAAGCGACGAAAACACGTTCACTTGGTTGCTCGGGCTCAGTAACATTGACTATTGGGGGCCTAGCTACTTCCGAAGGTGGGGTTGGTATGGGATTTGTTTGCAAAGTATTGTCTTCTATAGGATTAACCCCTAAAACTCTGTTTCTGTCTACTCTATCTGTATTAGAAGGGCTGCTAAAACAGTTGCCCATTTTTCAATTGTTTTGATTTGATTCACCTCACGAAAAAGTCAACCATCACCCACGGTACGTTTAACACGTTTAAAAATTAAAATGTATCACCAAATTATTTTTAATTAAAAACTATGCACTGCAATATACTCTAATACACATATCAATCTTTGGTTTTATCAATCTGGATTCACAAAGTGAATTTATTATTAGGGAAAGGCAAGTGAAGTGATTGTATTGTGATTAGAAACAGAAAACTTTCGCTTTCGCTATTGACTGTTGGCGACAATTATAGTTCTTTTGGTAACACTGTGTGTCACATTTTTAGGTTAGGATCGAATTTTGACATATGACTGTATAACGTTTTTGCTGTGTCAACTCGGCGAAAAGTAAAGTGCTATTTTGTAAATAGTTTCTAAAATAAAAATAAAGTGAAACTTGTATTTTCTGTGATATTAGAAGATATATCTTTTTTTGTATTAATTATGCCGCAATATAAAGGTAATGTGCTCCATTATACGAGTTAAAATGTAACCTCATACCTTCATCATTTTTTAAGAATTAATATCTAATAAAAAATATTATTTTTAGTAAAAGTTAAATGGGGTAAAGAAACCTATCCAGATATTGAGGTTAATACAGATGAACCCCCTCTTTTATTTAAGGCCCAGTTATTTGCCTTGACAGGTGTTCAACCAGAAAGGCAGAAAGTGATGATTAAAGGTGTTACACTTAAAGATACCGATTGGACTAATTTCAAATTAAAAGATGTGAGTATCTAACAAAGATAAATAAAATCTGCTTTGTCATTGTCATACGTTAACATTTGGAATCATGGTCAAGTCTGATACCTGATCAATGTTATTTTTACAGGGAGTTACTGTTTTACTGATGGGTAGTAAAGAAGAGGATGTACCAAAAGAACCAGTTGAAAAAACTGTCTTTGTAGAAGATATGAATGAAAGTGAACTTGCTACAGCTGTATGTATTTTTTTAAGTTACTGATTTTTTATAATTTTCTACTTGTTTTAGTTGGAGTTGCCTGCAGGGTTAACAAATTTAGGCAATACCTGTTATATGAATGCAACTGTACAATGTCTAAAAGCTGTACCTGAATTAAGGGAAGCTCTTCAAAATTATCAAGGAGGTAATTGATTAATATATTTTTTAAATATAAAGATGTTAAACTCAGAATAGTATTCCTCCTATGTGTTTTATCCCAAAAAACACCTTAAAAAAATTAATTTACAAACTCTTAGATCATTTGTGAAATATTTGTTAAAGTAATAAATGTTATTATGGAAATAAGTAAAGTTCAGTTCAATAATGTTCCTAATAGACTTATCACATATCAAAAGTTTATTAAGAATAAAAATTGTAACTACAAGACTAAGCTTTACATCTGTGATGTATTAGAGAATTTAGACAATAATAAGTAAGATAATAGTATTTACTTGGTTTGATATAAAAGTATGTTTATTTTACATTTGCAACCTGGAAAGAATTTGTCAATTACAGAGTTTCTGATCAAAAATACTTAATACTTGAGTAATTTTGTTTAGATTTTTATTAATTATACTATAGCACGTCTTTTGAATGCTATTTCTGTTATGAGTAAAAGTAATCTGATTTTGCTGTAGCCAAATCGCTCAAGAAGCCTGTTAATGTCTTCTTGAAGATAGTTTGTCATTTGACTTATTTGAGATGTTAATGTAAATATTAAATAATAAATGATCTAATTGCAATACTTGATCTGATGTAACCTTAGTAAATTTTGAGGAACATTAACCTATGGTATGTGTTAGATTGAGTATAATTGGTTAAATAACAGTTGAACCATAGGAATTCATACTTATAAAATATATATAATATACATTTGGGAAGAAATCAACAAATACCCAGAATTTTAGATTTAAAATATTAACATTTTAAAGAACAAGTTTAAAAAAAATCATAATTTTAACATCCATGAATTTATTTTTTTAAATTAATCCATAAATCTTTATGAATTTTTTATTAGTGATTATAGTAGCATGTAATGTAGAAACTCCAACAACAATTTAACTAAATATTTATGAGTATCTAAGAAAATGTTTGTTATTAAAGGTGTTGCAGCAGGTAGTAGTGTCATTCCAGCACAATCAATAACAGCAGCTCTTAGGGATCTTTACAATAATATGGACAAAGGCAATACTGTACCTCCTATTGTTTTATTACAAGTACTCCATATGGCATTTCCAAGATTTGCTGACAAAAATGAACATGGGACATTTGCCCAGCAGGTAATCATTTGTATTTAACATATTTATAAATGCTCATAGAATGTACTTATTACTCGTAGTTTTTTTTTTATTTCAAAGATAGTTTCAAATGATTCCAAAAGGAATAACATTTTTAATAGCATTTGGGTTTTTAGGATGCAAATGAATGCTGGACTGAATTAGTTAGGATGTTACAGCAGAAGTTGCCATCAAAACAAAATGAAGGTTCTAGTAAAGAACAATTTAAGTAAGTTTTTCAGTTAAATAATTGAAGAACAATTTTTGATGTACAATTTTGTCTTTTAAAGGTCTTTTATAGACCAGTATTTTGGAGGAACTTTTGATGTGGAATTAAAATGTGTGGAAACTGAAGATGAGCCTGTCTCAAAAAGTAAAGAACAATTTTTACAGCTTAGCTGTTTTATATCTCAAGAAGTTCGGTATATGCATTCTGGCTTAAAAAATGTGAGTAGTTCTTTCAAATTTTATATTAAGTTAATAGTATTAACAGAAAATGGTTTTCCAAAAATAATTTTTTTATATTGTTTAACTCTGAAACCCATCCTACTATTGACTTGACCACAATATTTGATTTTTAATACTGAGTTAAATCTTAATATCCAAAATGTGTCCTTACAGTACACACCAGCATATCAAAAATATGCATAGTACTGTTAAGCTAAAACCATTGAAGTTACATCGAAAATATTATGAAACAAAACAAAAAGAAAACTGGAAAATTAATTATCTAATTCATTTTTAGAAATTACAAGAGCAAATTACGAAAAAGTCGGCTACATTAGATAGAGATGCTGTTTATACAAAATCGGTAAAGTACTAGTCAGCGTTAATTTTTGATAATTTAACTGAGAATTATTAATTTTTTAGTCTAAGATAAGTAGGTTACCTGCTTATTTAACTGTGCAGTTCGTTAGGTTTTATTATAAAGAAAAGGAATCGATAAATGCAAAAATTCTTAAAGACGTTAAATTTCCAATAGATTTTGATGCGTTTGACTTGTGTACACCTGAGTTGCAAGAGAAGTTATCACCAATGAGGACTAAATTTAAGGTAGTAATAGTTTTAATTACAAAGAAGTGATAATCATTTATTAATTAATTAATTGACAAATTCAAATAATGTTAATTAATTGATAAAGAAGAAAATTTTCAATTACCTAAAATCATTTTAATTTCAAGCTAGAGCCTGAACACAGTTTACACTACCACTACACCAACACAAACTTTTAACAGTCTAACAAAACCGGCATTAGACAGTTATTATGTTGATATAGGATAAACTGTATTCACTATCAGTATCCTGAATAGTTCCAGATTCAGAAATATACATTGGAAATAAATTTTTAATTGTTTTTAGGAATATGAAGATGCTCTTGTGGAACAAGTTGCAAAAGAAAAAGACAAAAAGGACAAGGATAAAGGAGATAATAAAGACAAAGAAAAGTATGCTCCATATTATTTTGAAGATGGTAAGTTCACATTGAGTTCTATGATTAATGATTAGTTAGTAACACCCCAAATTTTTGGAATTGGAAAAACATATAATATTTGATAAAATATAATTTGCATAATTTGGCTGCTACTCAAAATATTATTTATTTTTAGATCTTGGAAGTAACAACAGTGGATATTACACATTGCAAGCAGTTTTAACTCATCGAGGTAGATCTTCATCTAGTGGACATTATGTCGCATGGGTTCGGCAATCTGGAGATAAATGGATAATGTGTGACGATGATAATGTTTCACCTGTTACTACAGAAGATATTTTAAAATTGTCTGGAGGAGGTAAAATATTCAATTATCTAATATACTAAAACATAGTATTTTTAACTGTAGGGGCACTATCAAACAAAGATTTTGCCAAAATATAAACTAAAGCAATTGAACTACACCCACTATATTTTTATGTAATAACAATATAGTTTTTAAATTTTATTTACATATATTATTTTGGTTAATATTATTCCAGCGATTCTTAAGTCATTGATCCATTTGCTCTCTCTACTTCTGTTAGCTTAATTTACAAGTCGATCGTCATTGGCAGCACTGATTTTACTATTTTCCTCTACATTACATGTTGTATTTCTAGGTTAGGACAGGGAATACTAGTGATTGATAACTTTCAATTTTTGAAGTATGAAAATATCAGACATGAACATGTGCTTAAATTTACCAATTACTGCCCACATAAGACCCATTCAGCTTTGAACCTCAGGTGTTTGATGATCCCTTTCAATGACTAAACCGCAAATATTTATTTATAGAGGAGCATGAGTCCCTTGCTTTATTAAATCTTCTTTTTCCAACTTGTTTAACATATGTGTTATGTTTATTACAAAACAAGTGCTTTAACATTTCTCTTTTCTGTTTCCATGTTGATCTCATCAGATCTCCATTGAATGTTATTAAGCATATAGAGTGTATTCCTCTGTAAATTTGTTTTTCTTTTCTATTCTTTCCAAACTTTTTCGTCCAACATTTTTTAAGCAATCCTAAACCAAGCTTAGCTTGGCTTTATGATTAGTTCAGACATATAATTTGGTTCCGGTCAACCTTGATGTTTTTTTTTTAATGCAAGGAAGTGCATTCAATTGTGATTGACGAGATGTTTTTCAGGTGACTGGCATTGTGCTTATGTACTACTTTATGGCCCTAGATTGCTTCGATTAAGTCCTACAACAGATGAAAAAATGGTAACTGAATAATGGAATGCAGCGTCTGCTTTAAACATTTGTATCTTTACATTAAACGTTGGAATAACAAAGCCAACCTTGATTTTTATAAATAAAATACTTTTTTTCTCTTTTCATGGTGTCTTCATTGAACCCATCAAGCTTAATCAAAATAAAAACTATATTTTTACTTCAAATAATTTTTATTAGTGATCAACAATAGAAAAGTCAAATTTTGCTTTACAATCATTGTTTTCAAACTCTACCAAAACATTCTTTAAAAAGCTTTTACACAAAAAACTTCTATGGCTACAATTTTACCGAAAAAATTTCAAAATCGTAATAATAAATTATTTGTGGAAAAAAGAACTGTTAGCATCATTATTGGACGTTGTTTAAAAGATGTCATTTTAGTATATCATTGTCTTATTAATAAAGACGTAATAATATAAAATATGTTGAGAATTCTGTAATAATTGGCGATATTCGATACCCAACATAAATTACACTAAACTGTTGCGCTTTTCGACAAAATAAAGACTAGTTTATGAAGAATATATAGTTTGTTGATGTAGAGGTAATTTCATTTGTGTTCTATGTAAATAAAATATGAGTTAGAAATTATTTTTATTTATTAAAAAAGGAACATCTCTACATTATTATGGACAAAACCAATCCCTTTTGGTTGTTTAAGGCACGGTTGTACTATCGGCTTCAGAATAGCATATGCATTTTCAAACTCAAATCGCTTGCATTGAATTAATTTTAAGGATGGTCTATTTATTGTGTATAACCAATCACGGTTTAAATAATAATAAATTTGAAATCAGTTAACAGGTTGGATGCCTCTGACGCTTATAAGCGACACTTTATTTTTCTCGGGTGCCTCCGTCGCTTATAAGCGTTCGGTAGGTATTTATATATTTATGTACGTTTCTTAGACGGAACAGCAGTTGTGGTGCATCTGTCTAGGTAGGCACTCAAGGAAGGGTATTTATTAGCCATAAATACACGTGGTTCACGTTTTTCAAATATTATTGTTGTTTTATTGCCATGCAAAACGATTACGTTGAGGCTGGTCCTTCGAGACCTAAAAGAAGTCGTTATCATAAGTACACTGGAGCAGAATTGTTAGAATTTTGGAAAATAGTGATGAGTCTAGTGATTTTGCATTGGAGGAGGAATCGGATTGCGGGTGGACAGGAATGGACTCTGAGAGTGAGAATGAAATCGAAGAAGTAATATCTGATTCGCAACAACCTGCAGCTGAAGAAAATGTAGATTCACAACAACCTGCGTCTGAAGAAACTGTAGGTGAATGTTCCGACATCTGTTGGGAAGCGTCAACGGTACACGGATATGAATTCCGAAACTCCGTGCCACTGCCGCTTATGAGCGTCAGTTTTTTTTACCTTTTCTTAAATACTTAAAATAGGAATTACCTATAAAACATTAATATTCATAATTATTAGCAACATCATACCGTTTTTTCTATTTTTTTAATTTGGGACCACGTAAAACTAAGTTACAAAAGAGCGGCATCCAACCTGTTAAACAATTGTCCACGCCCACATCTTTAATGTTTGCAGCATAAGGTATTTTATTGACAAATTGCCTGTGTATTATACAGTACGGTTTTATTTGTATTTTATTGCAACCCTCGATAATAAATGTTTGTTTGGGATTAAAATCCCTTTTCAAAATTTTTTTTATTTCCTTCTTTTAGGTAGGTTGTTAGAAATAATAAATAACATTCCATAAAATGAAAGATAACATATAAAAATATTTTTGAATCTCCAACTTCTAATCAATCTTGATGGCACTAATTTTTAATTGTTTTTATGTTGAATTTAATATTCTAAAAGAATTTTTGTTAACGTTTTTCTGTTACGTTCGGATCAAAATGACCCTGCATTTATTTATTTTATATTTTATTTAGTAAATAAATAGAGTGGTAAAAATCAAAATGTAGCAATACATTTTAAAAATGAGCCGTCAACGACAGTGTGAAAAATGTAATAAATATCTAATAAACATAGATATAATAATCAAATATTTAGGTTGTTTTATTGTTCTTTGTGTAAAATAAATTATTTTTTATAAACAGTAGACTTGTTTTTTTGATAAATATAATTTATTATGCTTAAAAATGTTTTTGGATTCGCTTTAATTATACAAGAAAGTACACGTAAAAAAATACGCCTAGGATTCTACCTCTGTGGTGTGAAAATGTGTAGATATTATTATTTTGTGTGAATTTGTAGATTATATATTTCAGTGCAAAAATGCGATAAAAACCTATTTATTAGGGGCATGACCGACCCTTGTAAATAAACTTAATCCCCTAAAACCATTTAATGTAGGCGTTTTAAAAATTGCCACTCCTATCTTGTTGAAGCAGGGCGTTTTAATAACTTCGATAGGTAAAGGAATTCACATTTAACATGTATATGCTATTCTAAAGCCACTAAAACCACTGTTTGGATTAAACCGCAGTTAACTCGCTTTATTTTTGTTACAAGGTTTTTTCTGCTTATACAAAGACCTCTGCTTCAATGGACCTGGATTGATCACTAAGCATTCTCTCTCTTTGCAGTTTGTTGAAGAACCCTGTTCTTCCTAGGTCCTTACTGAACCACAAATTTAATGAGTGTCAATTGTTTAAATATATTCAGTATTACTATTTCAGTTTATTATTGTGAGCCCAAAATTAAAATTTGTTTCTTTATGGGATGTCTCAAAAATAATGTATAGTTGTTCCTGTTTAAAGTTTTAATTATTGAAAAAAAAACATTTATCTACGATCATAGCATAATACAAACTTTATTGATGTGAAAACCCCACTGATAAACTAAAGGAGAGCTTTGATTGATTCTCATCTGTAGGTAAAATTGACAGGAGCTTTTATCCACTGGAATGAGGACCGGACATATTGGGATTTTTATATTTTCCCCATTATTACGTTGGCAACAGCTTTCAGTTGCTACAGTGACATAACCAAAAATTCAAACGAACAAAATCACACAATTGACAGCAAAAACGTACAAAGTGAAATTCGTGGGTTTTAAGGTAGTTTTTTGTGACTGTGACGGCACAAGTACGAATGTGTTTATGAAAAGTTTTTATATACTTGATCGTAGATAAAGTATAGTATTATACTCGCAAGCAACTTTCATTTTCGTGGATAAAAACCTTTATTTGCTCATGTAATAATATACTATGCTGCTCTGGACAAAATAATTATCGATCCGTTTATAAAAAGCTGTTATAGTATATAGTGATAAAAATAAATTTTAAAGTAGTTTTGCAACTAAAATTTATTCTGTATTCATAAACTTATTTTTATTATTGTTCCATAACTAATCACGCACATTTTATCTAATAAACATTTTTTATGAAGATTTTATTTTTCATCGTTTTGATATTATTTACTTTCAAATCATAATCTTCACAGCAGTTTGTTTTACAATGATAAAGGCTAATTAAATTTGTTGCTAATGTTTAATAAATATCGTCCTTAATGACGAAACTTAAAATAAATTATTTACAATAATTTGAAGATAAAACTTTTTCTTTGCTTGATTTAAACGAGTGTTTGAGTGCAAATATTTCAACAGTTTACTTTTATAGTTTGATTCCATTGCGTTCGCTAATCACTGACAACGAAAATTAATTTTGATGTAAAGATTTTACTTTTATTGAAAAATATTGTCCACTATGTACTAGATAAGTTAAAAATTTCCTAGAACACCTCTTGAGATGTATTTAATGGTGTCCAAAATCCTTGTGGGAAAAAATATTCTTAAATAAGTACATTTTTCAAAAAAAAATAATTCATTACAAATATAAACATTTTGAAATACGTTGAAAGTGAAATTATTTCAAAAGGTTCTTGAAAATTTAGTTTATTTATCAACTGATCAATTAATACTAAAATTTAACTTAAAAATGTACATGGAATTTAAAACTGACAATTGGATTTACAATTATACTGTTTAATAAACCTCAATATTTAAACCCGGGATCTCCAACTGATCGATTGTTTTGACCCTAAAAGAATTAGCAATGCTTAAAAATATGAGAAAGGTCTGAAGTTTGTTTTTAATGGTGCTAAGTGTAGATTGTACAGTTTCCCCCCCTCTTGCTAAAAAGTTACTAAAATTGACAGTGAAAATAATATTTGAGACAGTGATTTTTTAGTTGCATGCATATTCAAGGGGAAGCTATAGTACAATATGCTAATGCAAGGTCAGGCCTCAATAAACTGGAGGTAAGGTACTGTCCAGGAAAAGTTATATCATGAAATAAAAGCAGACCGTCCCTAGATATAATTTTAATGAAAATTTTCAGGTAAAGGTACCAAAAAAGAGGACTTTTCCCTGCTATGGCACACAAAGCTGGGGTATACGCGACTGTATTTCATGCAGAAATTGCTGCTATACAATGTTGCGCGAATAAACCAAAAGATGGAGATATGTATGATACTGTAAAGGTTTGACAGCATGCTATATGAAATGACCACCATCAAGGCTGTTGAACTTTATTAAAAAGATGACTCGATGAGGTTGTAAAATACAACATATTATACGACCTAAAACAATCTAATCTAAATACCAAGGGCAGCACCCTGCCCTGCAAAGGTCGCAATCTAACAGGCTGTCAGGCCGGCCCAATTAGTAGTATGTAATCTGTAGAAAGTTTTGACGTGTAAATAATACACTATAAAAAGACTCAGAGCATAAAAACAACTTTTCTAGCTGTACAAGAGAAGCAAGGCGTATTTGGCTAAATCGTTTGAAGACCCTAAATTAGCAGAAAAATGTTTCAGTAACTACTAAAAGATGGATCATTGATACTAAAGAACAAGTTGAAAAGACTTTTCTAAATCTTAGTAGACAGTATATCTGGTCTTGGTCTTAATGAAAGCACAGATGTATTAGATAAAGCAGCAGCATATTTCCTAATAATTCCAAATAATTTTCAATGAAGTAGGAACTTTTTGACAAGTATTTCCTTCATGGAACCACTTAAAATGCAGGATTTATTTGATGTGAAAACTGTTGATAGAAATCTCAGTTGATGTTATGTGTTGCAGTTCTTGACTAGCCAAGATTTTGTAACTTCAGAGACTAGTGCTAAGAGTGTAGCTTGACTCTCTATGTGAATGTAGCTAGTATAATTCATGTAGTTGTTTTGTAACGAATGGTGCTTCTGCTTTGACCATAAAGAGCACAGAGGTTAGGTTCTATGTGAACGGTCGTTCAACGTCCCTTCCACTGCGACCTGAAAGATATATTGTGAGCACACAGTAAAATGACTTCTTCAGTCGGTGTAAATTACCCTATTATTATCTTAGTTACCAGAAAACTTTTGAATATACAGGCAATTTTTGGATGAAACGGATAAAGGTCTGTCCAACAATGTCAGTTGGTTATGTGCTGGGGATAATTTTTGCAATTAGATTTCCATATATTCTTACATACATAAGTCTGAAGAATTCGCAAACTCAAAATCTGAGCCATCTGAATAGTTTTAAGATAGAGGCAAGATAATATTAAATATTTTTGGAGTGGTTAATGTAATCCGAAATAAACTAGCAAGCATACTTAGTCTCACTTTGCAACCATGAAGTTCAATAGATTTTTAAATTAAAATTTTTTTGATTGAGCAGTTAACTTAAATATTTATATATTTGGACAATATATTGATCAAATCATTATTACATCAAAATTTATTTTTCGTTGGTTTTTCTAAAAAAAAAAGTACAAATTAAAAAGAACTATCATGAAGTACGCTTTTAATATTTTATACAACTTACACGACAAATTCATTTATTAAGAGGTTGTCTTAATGGGTCAAAAATTAAGTTCCCGAAAAAACTTTATTTATAAAAAGATTCTTGAATAAAAATTGTCTATTCAACGCGTTAATGCTAAAAAATATCTATGATCTTTATATTATAATCATTACAGTCAAATTAGAATAAAGGAAAATTATCGAGCATAAAAAGAACATAGTTTTATTAAAACCAACATTTATTATGGAGCAGAGCGGTTTCAATAACAATATAGGGTAAAAAACAAAGAAAAGTGGATAATCTTAAGATCACATTTCAGTTTTTACCTTTCAAATTTCTTTTGTATAAATATTTAACTTCACGTAGTCTAACTATTATTTGAAAAGAAGTAAAATGAAAAATATGAAAAACACAATCATCCCCACTAGATATACTAAGGCGATCTGGGAATACAGAACAATGGAGAAATTGTTTTGTGGAATTGGTATGAAGGTTGAAACGTAAAAACGAGTAATGCTGCATTTTGCAAAATTGTTTCTATGTATATTAAAAATGTTATGGTGGATCTCTGTATGTATATCAATCAAAACAAATGTTCCAAGTCATTTCATACATTGTTAAGTTTTAGTATCGGCAATTTATTATTTGGCTCATACAACGACCGTGTTTGTTTAAATTTGTGTTGTATTAAATCCTTATGTAAAAAATGGTCTGGGTCTCTGAGACAAAGTCTGTTGTATGAATTTTATACTGGATCAACCAGTATACTGTTTTTCTGTAAAAACCAACTTCAGGGTAGTTCGTTAACCTAACGTATAAAAAAATTAATATCCAAGGAAATCTAATGTTGTATTTATATCAAAGAATTTGGTTGTGTATAACCTACTATCATTTAATTTAAATATTATAAAATGCTACGTAATTGTTATATAAAATTTAATTCTATCACACTTTTTTTTCGTAAAAAAAGTTTTTAAAATTTACTGCATCAAACTATTTGCACCAAAGTGAAGATAAATATGATGAGTCAAATATTACGTCAAAAATTACATCATTTGAAGTTACCCGTAGTTTTTATATTTTTAGTTACTCTTGCATTGTAGAGTCAGTGTTGATTGCGTCCATACTTTTAATAGCACATAATGTTCACACTCTTTTTTTTATTTTCCTGTTATATTTTGCCTCGTACGGTTGTTTCGTTCCTTTATTTTTGAATGTATGATCAAAGTAGTGTACGACAATGACCAAAATTGATAAGGCTGAAATCAGTCTCAAATCATTGAAGGACGAGGCGTTGGCAGCCGCGGTTCGTAAATACGTTCTGGATCTATGGTTAATATAATCTTTATTTAATCAGATTGGTGTAACAATTATGACAATATATATTGATTAATGACGACTATCAATTTCTATGTTCTGTCAGGTAGATATCATACATAGACTGTATATCTATGTTACAGTTAAGCCTTTTTGGATCCATGGTTGAACTTGTGAAGGAGATCATTCTGTCCAGGGAAAGACTTCTGGTGGTTTGTTAGGTGGTATTGGTGTTAATGAGTTTAATCTACGGCTTCATCTCATTGACCATTATATTTAAGCCTCCTAAAGAGGATTTAGAACTTTTAAAAACCCAAAGCTGTCGACCCTCGATCCGCAATCACTGAAAACGATAAAGAACTAAAAGGGGAGATCAAAATTGTGCAGTAATGTTAAATATTGATATGGGACACAATAGATCCTATGGGTCGCAGTGTAATCATCACCCCTAACTCATTCATAAATATTGATATAGGGACATGAAGTAATAGGGTTAAATACCCAAAGAGATCAATGTTTTGGCATTCCCAAAAATCAACAATCTGGAAAGACAAAATAAGTTGATATAGAAGAAGTAGAATAAGATTGAAGAACATATTCTTTGTGACTTTCTCCTATTTAAGACAAACTGCATTGTACAGGTTTACATTTGACCAAATAAAGGAAGACACCTGTTGGCTACGTTATGAACCATTTCAAACAAGTAGGATGGTTGAACTGATGGGTTGCAGCAAAAGGTACAAAGGGCTATGAGTGCAGTTCACCCTGAACTGGTGTAGCTGTTCCTAGAGGAGGGTAGAGTCTGGGGACTTCAACTGTACTTAGACCACATATTGTACTTCATTCCAACTGAATCCCATAGTTTATCGTCTAGCTTACTGATTTAAATTAGTCGACAATATCCTTAAAGGGTCAATATTTATTTAAGTATGATATCATTTTGATAGAAACAGTATTGTTGTGCGAGTACGCCCCTGGCGCTATGACCAGACGCGAAGGAAACAGATGATGCGAGAGTCTTCGAGAATATACGGCACCCGATGAGCGAAGCGGAATGATCGAGAATAGACTGGAGTATGGTGAAAAAGTACTTACCTATATAAAGGGACCGATTTGAATATTTGAAGTTAGTTAGTAGTATGTTGTTAGATAAATGCGAATAGAAATATTGTCTTATATAAATTAAAGTATTGTAAATAAATTGTGTTATATAAATTAAACAGTGTTAGTAATTTAAATAGTATAAAAATAAATTAAAAGACTAGTAAAAATAAATAAACGTTACATTGAGTAGCCGAAGTACTACGACAGTCCATCAGGAGGTCATCTTGGTGTCAAGAAAACCCTGCAGAGAGTTCGTGAAAGGTTTTATTGGATGAATAGTTCCGATGATGTTAAGGACTGGTGTAAGAAGTGTACCATCTGTGCTGCTAGTAATGGACCTCAGAAAAGAGGAAAGGCTCCCATGAAACAATATAACGTTGGTAGCCCATTTGAGAGAATTGCTTTAGATATTGCTGGACCGTTCCCCACTACTGAGAATAAGAATAAATACATGTTGGTGGTGATGGATTATTTTACGAAGTGGGTTGAAGTCTACGCCATTCCAAATCAAGAGGCAGCAACTGTCGCAGACGTGCTAGTGAAGGAGTTTATTTGCCGATATGGAGTGCCCTTGGAGATTCACAGTGACCAAGGAAGGAACTTCGAAAGTCAACTCTTTCAAGGAATTTGCGACAATTTAGGAATGAAGAAAACAAGAACTACAGCATTGCACCCACAATCGGATGGAATGGTAGAACGCATGAATAAAACCATTGGCAAATATCTATCAAAAGTAGTATCCAATCACCAAAGGGACTGGGACCAGTATATTTCGCTCTTTGCAATGGCTTATCGATCCGCCGTCAATGAATCAATAGGTCAGACACCAGCAAAAGTCTTGTTTGGACGTGCGATGAGGTTACCATGCGACCTCGAGTTTGGATGCCGACCTGGAGAGGATATAGCTGGAGAAGACTATGTAATACAGTTACGAAGAAAAATGGACGACATGCATGATTTGGTTCGCTCCCATCTTCAAGTTGCCAGTGACAGGATGAAGAAACGGTATGATACCCAAGCTATAGAGGGATGTTTCCAAGAAGGTGACAAAGTCTGGCTCCATAACCCAAAAAGACAGAAGGGGTACTCACCAAAGCTACAACAATCTTGGGAGGGTCCATACATCATCAAGAAAAGAATCAATGACGTCATATACCGTATAATAAAGACCCCGAATGGAAAACCTAAGGTAGTACACCGAAACCGACTGGCGAAATTTGAAGGAGGTCATGACCAGGAAGAAGAAGTCGTAAATCAAGTCCAAGATACACCCGACCTTGCTTTCGAAGAATTTATGGGTGCATATGGAGGTACTGGGAAAGCTAGATACGGCGTGACTATTGAGAAACAGCAAGACCTGTTCACACTTCCTGATGACTACTCATTGGCCCATAGCGTTTCCGCCACTATTAGCGACGGCCGAGGATTAGCGTCTGTCTTTCGAAGGAAGTTTGGTCGATTGTCAGAAGTTCGAAATCAGTTACCAGCCACTGGGAAGGCTTTGATACTTCGAGATGACTCCCGTTGCCTCTTCTATCTGATTACCAAGAATACCTACCAAGACCAGCCCACTTATCGAAATATATGGGAATCATTACTTAACTTGAGAGAGCACGTATTGGAGTCCAACATACAGAAGCTAGCCATGCCGAAAATAGAGTGCAACTCATTGGATTGGAGGGTCATCCGAAATATGGTGGAAGTAATCTTTCAAGATACCGAAGTCCAAGTGTTGGTATGCAGCCATTCGCCCCGTGTCCAGCTGACATCAAAGACCATTCCATGTTATTTCCATGCAACTGGAAATTGTAGACGAGGATTCAGTTGCAAGTATCTCCATCCAGTCTCAATTCCGTAAAAGTTCCAGGAGGAACTATCTCTTAAGGAGGGGGCAATGTTGTGCGAGTACGCCCCTGGCGCTATGACCAGACGCGAAGGAAACAGATGATGCGAGAGTCTTCGAGAATATACGGCGCCCGATGAGCGAAGCGGAATGATCGAGAATAGACTGGAGTATGCTGGAAAAGTACTTACCTATATAAAGGGACCGATTTGAATATTTGAAGTTAGTTAGTAGTATGTTGTTAGATAAATGCGAATAGAAATATTGTCTTATATAAATTAAAGTATTGTAAATAAATTGTGTTATATAAATTAAACAGTGTTAGTAATTTAAATAGTATAAAAATAAATTAAAAAACTAGTAAAAATAAATAAACGTTACATTCTCTTATTTTCTCTTCAATTTTTTTTTCAAATGAAGACATTTTATTTTCCATAGAAGAAATGTCCAAAGAAACTTTGTTTTCCAAAGAAGAAATATCATTTTTTAAAGAAGACATATCAGTAGAAACTCTTTTTTCCAAAGAAGAAATATCATTTTTTAAAGAAGACATATCAGTAGAAACTCTTTTTTCCAAAGAAGAAATGTCAGAAGAAACTTTATTTTCCAAAGAAGAAATGTCAGAAGAGATATCACTCTTCAAAGAAGACATATCGGAAGAAACTTTATTTTCCAAAGAAGAAATATCAGAAGAAACTTTATTTAAGGAAGAAATAATTGTAGCAGAAGAGTCGTCTACGAAAATATGATTTTCTGGATCTAAACCATCATTTTCCAATGCTTGCTTAAGTCGCTGCAACAACTCAGTCTTCCTTCCTGTTGTTTCCAATTCACGATCCTCCAGCTCTTGACGTAATTCTGTCACTTTCAAGTCACAAAGTTTTTTCGACATATTTATTTATTTATTTTTTTTACCTTATTTATTTACAATACCCCACACCTGACACCAATGTAACGTTTATTTATTTTTACTAGTCTTTTAATTTATTTTTATACTATTTAAATTACTAACACTGTTTAATTTATATAACACAATTTATTTACAATACTTTAATTTATATAAGACAATATTTCTATTCGCATTTTCTAACAACATACTACTAACTAACTTCAAATATTCAAATCGGTCCCTTTATATAGGTAAGTACTTTTCCAGCATACTCCAGTCTATTCTCGATCATTCCGCTTCGCTCATCGGGCGCCGTATATTCTCGAAGACTCTCGCATCATCTGTTTCCTTCGCGTCTGGTCATAGCGCCAGGGGCGTACTCGCACAACAGTATCAAAGAATATGCACGCTGCTCGACTCTTTTTTTTCTTCTTCGTTCTTTCCTCCTGTGTCGTCCCATCTCTTTATTATGCACCTTAGTATAAAATTAAATTGATTGTACTAACCCTTACTTTTTGGAAGTCCATCTTATTAAGGATAATAAAAAACTCTTCGTTTTAACAAAACTTCCAATATTTATTAAAAAAATTGCTTTTTTAAAGGCTCAATGACAGCTGTTTCGCTATGAAGCATCGTCAGTATAGTCTGCTGTGAGTGTGTTATCTGCCCAACAGCCAACGTTGTACCAGCTTGTAACACATACAGTCAGAAAAATAGACGAAAGCATAACCGTTTAGAAATAATTTTTTACTTTAAATATTTTACTTCAAATTTTAAACTGATGTAATTTTTGAAGATGTTATATGTTCATATCATTTCTAAATATTTAAACAAAGCAAAAATTATTCACAATGATTTTCAAATACAGATTTTAAAGCTTAAGTGTCATTTTAGTATAAATTTACATTATAATTGCAATACTTTTAGTTAAACAAGTTCATATTGCTCACATTTAAATATAATCCAGTTTTGTAACTGTTTCGCTTTTCAAAAATCACAATGCTGTACAGAAAAATCCAGAATTATTATTAACTACTCTATGGTGCAATAATTTTTGCTTTATTTTCTCTACGAAATCTCTTTTTTTGGGAAATTAATGCATTCCCAAGACCACATTACTCTGTCTAATGATATAACAGTACTAATCTCACTGAAGTAAAACCCTCAGCTTTAATCATACTACTCTATAGGGATCCCCTGATTTCGATGAACACGGTTGAATATCTTCTAAATAATTCATAGGGTCCTGTTTCGACGTCGACGGTACTACCTACATAAAAAAAATCATTAAATTATAGTTTAATAATATCTAGAATAGAATTTTCATGCTACATCCAGCATTCTCAACATGACTACCCTAAAATTGGAAAATTCACATCATAAAAGCAATAAACATTTTTAACAAATGCTACTGACAGAATAGAAAAAAAAATCCTTACCGAATAGTTGACGATAGGCTTATAATTGTGCGTTGTTTGATTCAATTTGTTATGTTGTGGAGAATCTTTGGGAGAAAACGGCCTCTCCTGTAAGTGGAAACTGAGATCCTCTTCTACTGGCTCGTATTGGGCCATTTGGCATTTTTGTATTACAGATATAATCGCCGATTCGATGGAGCAAACATACCCCAGGCACTAAAACCAATCATCCATTGTATTTACTTTTATCATCAGTTTATTAACTATGGGAATAATTATATCCTATTCCTGCAGATGAATGTAATTGTGTTTGAATTCCAATAATCCTACATGACATTACTAAAAAAACGAGGAAGAAACAAGTGGCAAGTGCAACTAGAGAAGTAAAAAACAGAAATATTAAAGGTGAGTCAATTTGCATACCAATTCACAGTTCAAAGATAATTTCAGTTGTAGTAATAGAGTCAAGGGTGTTGCAGATAACAGTCATAGTTGAAGAAAATACGCCTTCTGTAGGCCTAACAAATATAATGATTACTACTCTAATAAAGTAAAATTTACATCTTTTCATGAAGAAATGGACTCCTGAAAATTACCAGCAAACAGTAACAATAATTTTAGGCCTACACTGGGTCTTCATACACACACCACTGAAGGATGTGGACAAAAAGCAAACATTGAGTATATCCCTTGTAACTGCTCAACTAAAAAGAAATCCTAACACACCAACTTTAAATCAGTATGCTCGGTTAAGTTAGCATATTAGATTGGGATGAATATGATTATTAAATTGAATATTTGAAATTTTATTTAAATGTAAATCTACATACTGCTTTTAAATATGTGCCCTTTAATTAATCATAGTACCTACTTCTTTTTTTAAGTATTAAATTATATGAAATATATAATCAATTAAATTTATAATTACTTAATAAAGAGAAGAGTCCTCTGTTATTTAAACACTAAAAACTGAATAACTGCTATTGCAAATATTAAGCATCAGATGAGAAAACAGAGAGAGCTCATCACAGGTTCAAATATTAAATTACAAAATATAGTATAGCATAAAAATATTAAAATTACAGTTATCCAGAAAATACCTAAAAAATAAATGGAAAAAGTTCTGACAGGTAAATCAGTACCATTACTTAAGATGTAGGATGAATAACAAACTTGATCCAGAACGTGAAGTAAAAGCCAGAATATGTATCAAGACAAAGATAGCTTTAATAACTATTAAGGATATAATAAAGGAAAAATGTCCTGAAAGAGCTAACCTCAAACTAGACACAACTCGACTTTGAAGAAGTTATTTTGTCCTAATCTCCATTAATGAAGAAAGTTCATGAAGATGATGATATTAACAATAAAATAGCCAGATCTCAAGTACTCTGCATATTATTAAATCTTGATACATGCTAAAAAAATTGAACATAAAACTACTTACTCCGGTAACTAATAGTTGATGATGAGTCCATTTCGGCAGTTCTATTGAAAAAATCATATGAAATATAAGACTCGAAGCTACAAGGAACAACACACTAAGGCTCACGTAGAAATATGCATTCTGAAATAACAAAAGAATATCAATTTTTAACAAAACAATATTTAGATACTGGATTTTAATTATTAAATTTAATTTTTGTATTTTATATGACTAGATCTTGCTGGCCAACATCTGCAATAGCAAAGCAATGAATGTTGTTAGCTTGTTACCATTTATTATAAGAACTGTCCAAATAGTACAGTAATTAAATGATGCCTAAAAATTAATTAAGGAAGAAAATCAAGTAACAATTGGACCTGTAATTAACTTATTACAAAATGTGAAATTGTTGAAAAATAAATGTATGAAAACTTGGATCAGACGTTGAGCGTCAGTATGATTTATTTTTCAACAAATTGTTAAGTGCATTTCATGACTAAAATGACATCTTTTACAGTTCAAACCAAAATTGTAATATAAAGTTTTAAAATTGAAACAGTTTTAGTAATTTAGATGTAGGAGTCCAGAATCATTATTTATAGACTGATTGAAGAATAGTACTAATAAATTACAATTTTTAAAGAAAAAAGCACTGTTTCTAAAATATTTTTATTGAACGACGATAGTATAATATGCCACTTACCACTTTTCCCCAATTAAATGGAAACAAATACACGATGTGGGAAATATCAAGAAACAGCAGAAGGCATGTTGTTAACATACTTAATAATGTTACGAACATCATGAAACGTATTTTCCCTATTGATGGAAGCATGAAGAGTCCAATCTTCAACGTTCCAGATGTACAGAGGCATGCTAGGCAAGCTATCGACGTTGCCTAAAAAATATCAACTGTGTTAATGTTACACCTAGAATAATTTGAGATGTTCATCAGGATCTTTTGTGCTAATAAATTTTTATGCAAAAAAAGAATTGGAACATTAAGAGCCAAAATTGTTATGAAAATGTTTATACAAATTTTAATTATCTTTCATTTTATAATCCTGAGATATCTATCTATATTATATGTAGTGGATAGTGTAAAGACCTAGTCTGTTCATGGAAACATGTTCAAATTGAAAAAGAGAACTTATTGTTGACAAATAGTAAAAAACAATTAGTTTTGAATAGATTCTATCTATCAAAATGAATGATTTATAATTTTTAATAAATTAAAATGAATCTATTTTTATTTACAGATTTTAGAAAAAGTAATAGCGCAAAGTCTCTGTGTAAGTTGATGCTACTCAGAGCAATATTCCAAACTTCGTTAGGTTGGGTTAGACATAGAGATTGAAGGACAGGAAATATTTTCAAAAGAGAAAAAACAGCTTTTAAGGGACAGTTGTTCAGGAGGATTTAATCCATAATATGAACAGAACTCTTTGAGTAGTATGTTTGACTACTTTGGGAAATGCTATGCTGGAGTGAAGGAACTGTAATAATTAATGGGAAAAATGCAGAGTAACGGATTAAGCACTGTAACAGTTAGATTAGGTTTTATAAGGTAGCATAAGCCAGTTAGACTTCTCTGCACTTCGACCTACCAAGATTTTTTGTGCTTACCTAATCTAGAACGCCAATACTTCTAGGGAAGTTAAGCAACTTTCTAGAAGGCATATTCCTTATTTGATAAGGAGTCAAAGCAATTCATTCTGGGAACTTAAGCCTTTACAAAGAATGCTACACATTTGCATAGTATGTTTTCTGTCGTTTTTTTAGAGCTCTAGCAGAAACGACGGTGATGCCACCTGCGGTCAATTTTATGCCTTATTTGCTCATTTCGAGAAGGCGCACTTTTCCCTTTCAGATGATATATTTACAAAAAAGGGGAAAGTTCCTTTTTTTAAGACCAAAAAAGTGCTGCGGACCAAAGAAAGGCATATTTATTTCTTCTTTTGCTTTCTCATTATCTATTACCCCTTTGCGACCTGTCACACTCATCAAGGTAACCTTTCTTGCTAGTTTCTTAAGGAAATGTTTACATTCTTGGAATATATGACTCGTAAGTAAAATAATAGCATGTAAAGCTGTCTGTAAGAATATAGACAATTATCCTTGTGTACCTACAGATGATCTCCCGGACAATCTCTTGAAAGATTGTTGAGGCTTTTCCAAGGGATTTGGATAACCGAGGACTCGGTCCCATCACTCCCATTTCAGCCCTTTTTGAGCTCTGGTTCGACTCCTTTAACTGTATGGTGGTTTCATTTAACCACTTCAAACAGCATGTCTCAAAGTCCAACCTAATTCGCATGGTGTCCAATCATGGTACAACAAATTTACAAGGTATGATATTGCGCATATGTCAAAATAGCTGTGAAGTAGATCAGAGAGTTAATACTGGTAAATGTGAATATTTATACGTATTTTTACATTTTTTGGCAAATTTTTCTGGTTTTTAAGCATTTTGGGCTTTGTTTTGCGAGTTTATTGAATTTTTCAATGTTTATTAATATGCGTTGTTCGGTGTGTTTGGCTGTAATCGTGAAAATCAATCAAAGGATTTCAACAATAAATGTATTCTTTTACACGTTTACCAACAAAAGTGTTCTTAAGAAATTGTGCCCAAATAACTGCTGCTGTTCAGACAATTTTATTTAATTCGACAAGAAGTTGTTGAAGATAATTTTCAGGAATTTCATTTCAAACGAATCTTCAACATAGGTTATTAAATTACCTTTCAAACAAGGGAAAAAAAGTTGTCACCCGATGCTGTTCCAACGTTATACCTATAAAAAAAAGTATTGCTAAAATTGCAGAAAACAAAAAGTTTGTCCAACATTGAAGTAAGGTGAGTGTTATAATCATGAAACTTGTAAAAATCTTTAATTGAATATTTTTTATTGATTTAATTATAATCTTGGATAAGTGGGATTTTATAATTATCAGTTTTATGTTTAAAGCTTCTTCTTACAAGAATAACATAAAGGATAAATCAAACCCTACTTCAACAAGAAAGTTTTAGTTTTGATGTATAGTAACAGTATTGGGTATACACATTTGTTGGGTCAAAGCTTGTAAAGGATATTTTTATTTTCGCAAAGTTTTTTTGCTTGCCAAACAATAAGGATCACAATTTAAAAAACTAAAATATTATGTATTATTTTAGTGTAAACATAGACATGAAAATACAAATATTTTGGGAAGCCACAGCCGAGCTTTACTGATAGAGAGACAAATTTAGAAGTTGGAAAATCCCAAAATTAGACTTAAGTGGACTGCATAAGAAATATCACAAGCAATATCACATTATTTTGCAAGTTCAGAAGCATATCGCTAACAGCTAAAAAGAGGATATTGGAAATTGTTCCAAGTATTTTAAAACCTGTTTTGACTGTAACTTGGCAATATTGCTATTACTATTGTTATAAGGTTGAAACCATATACAGTATGATGCAAATGTATGGAATAAATTCATTATTTAAGAAACAGACGACTATCTTAAAACACGTCAATTTTAATTTTTGAATAGCCATCAACTGCTATAGATGTGTTGGACACGTGATGTTTGAAAGGTCTACTTATTGTCTTTGCAACAATGTAATCATTGAATATTTATTTCTACTGGGATAACTAAAACTGTAGGTTTATTAATACAATTAACTTAGAATAAATGTTTACTTAAATACAATTAAATTACAAATATTCAAATTGCCGACCTTCAGCAATGATACAATGAGAAAGGCGCTCCTCAACTCTTCTACATTATTCGGTCAATGTTGATATATACTCTGCTCTTTAAATATCCCCACAAAAAAAAGTCTAACGGAGTCAAATCTGCAGACCTTGGTGGCCATTCGATAGGCCCCCTTCTACCTATCCAACTTCCTGGGAAAACGTTATTAAAGTAATTTCGTACCTCAACGCCATAGTGTGGGGGCGCCCCATCCTGTTGGTACCATAAATTATTTCTATTTGGAAATAGCTGATTCAGCTGTGGCAACAAATAATTTTAGAGAAATTCCAGATAACTAGCAGCAGTTAGGTTTTCCTCAAAAAAATATGGCCCTTCAATTTGATTGTTTATAATGCCGGCCCAAACATTCACCTTCTTGGAATATTGTGTCCTATACTCTTCCATCCAATGTGGATTTTACTTGTCCAATATCGACATGTCGGGCGATTTACGTGACCGTTCAGCATAAAAGATGCTTCATCTGAAAAAAGTACCTTTTGTATGAAACTCGGGTCTCTGTTACATTGTTCCATAACGATTTCGCAGAATTCGATTCTTCTATCAAAGTCATCTTCTAATAGCTCCTGGACTAGATGGACTTTGTATGGATGCCATTTCTCCTTTTTTAGCACTCTTACAACATTTGATTGGTGGACATTATTATCTAGTGAGACCTGCTTAGAACTGGTATGAGGATTTTCTTGAAACGCCAGTACAACGTCCAGTTTTTTGGTTTCGGATATTAATGTTTTACCACTTCTGGGAAGATCTTTAACATGGCCCGTTTCTCTAATTTTTTTTTCACTTTTACTTACTGTTGATTCAGTAATTGGGTCGCGATTGGGGTATTTACCATTAAATAAATTACGAACTTCTGCTTGAGTCCTCACTATATCTCCATAACCAATCATGGATAAAATCTCGATTCGTTCTGTTTCTGTTAGCTTTATTTTTGTAAATGCTGTTATTAATGTAATTCATTTGGCAGATTCACAGATCATTGACGTATAAAAACGAGTCAATGAAGATACTTGATTTAAATATTTTTGTAAAATAATTCCGAGTACTTACTACAATAAATTTCAAATTATAATGTAGCATTGTATTTATCAATGTATTTTTTTTCGGAACCCACAATAAACACTATTTTGTTTTATTCTCAGTAGCGGTCCTTAGTGTATTTTAGTTCAGTGAATGAATATTTGTTGTAATTCCATGTTACTTAACAAAGTTCATAATTTTGGTTAAGCCTGTAGAAATAAATATTTAAATTATTACATTGTTGCAAAGGCGATAAGGAGACCTTTCAAATAAGCTGTCACGTGACCTCGTTTTGTATTTAAAAAATCGTCGATGACGTCATTGCGCCATCACTAATGACGTAATGTCCAACACATCTATAGCAGTTGATGGCCATTCAAAAATTAAAATTGACGTGTTTTAAGATTTTTTCAAGTCGTCTGTTTCTGAAATAATGAATTTATTCCATACATTTGCATCATACTGTATG
The DNA here is from genome assembly GCA_035357415.1 of Ophraella communa. NCBI lineage: Eukaryota > Metazoa > Arthropoda > Insecta > Coleoptera > Chrysomelidae > Ophraella > Ophraella communa. The sequence goes on from CM068987.1 coordinate 10,108,065, forward strand.
TATAGGTCATGATGACCTACGTAAATAAAGTATTTATAATCTATATTATTATTCCCGATCCTTCCAAAACATTATAATCACTTTTTGGTTAAAAGCTTAGTAGTTGTAATTAAATGTTGAATTTGATCACCTTTATTTATTAAAACAGAAAAATAATTTATCTTACAGTTGTTCTTTTTTACATAGTAATTTTTTTTATTTCTCAGATATTATTTTATAAAATATCTTTTTATTCCATTTTTAATCAACACCTATTTTAGTTTTATATTATTGTTAATGACAGTTATTCATAATGTTTTATAATATATAATGATAAATATTAAATAGTTATAATTTAAAATTACTCTATTCCTTATTTTTAATAAAAAGATCTTCTCCAAAATTTAAAAATTGTTTTAATATGCGAATAATTGAAGCGAATATCATATTTTGTATTAAAAATATTAAACTTTTACCTTGTAAATTGTTGTATCATGGTGTCCAATGTTTGATTCAAGGATGCTAGTGGTTTAACAGTTACATTGAGTAGTTTAAAATAAAATTTGTTTCTGCTCATTTAAAACAGCACATTAGAATATTTAAAAGTCATGCAAAAAACAAACCAATCTTACCAATAACAGTAGTCGAAAAAATCCCGTTGATGTCTTAAGATGAGTGTGGTCGCAGTAAAGGATGACTCCCGAATACAGCGAGATATCGGGAGAGGGAGGATGTCGACGATAATGTGAGTGCGAGTCCCACGAGTTGACGGTACCCAAGGGTGATTCGCATTCGCAGCCTCCCGCACACTCAGATACAGTGCCTGTGCACTCAGCTGCACCTCCCGCGCTGCTAAGTGCCCCCGTCCTGCTACCCGCTATCTCGAAGTCCTGCAACACACAACTCATACCACCATCCGGATCCTGCAACACCAACAGCTCTAGCATTCACATCTGACAACAGCAATGAGTGAGTGGAGGATGCAGTGAAAATGGACAGTTTGTGTAGTTTGCTTTAACATTATTCTCAATTGTGATTTGTGTATAACGCAACAAAAATATATCTGAATTTAATTATACTTATAGGGATCATATAACAAAGTATTTTGAAAAAATTCAGATTTATTCTCTTGAATCAATCCAAACAGTTTCAAACCATTTCTTTCCTTAGGGTGTGACCATTTTTATACTTTATACCTTATTATAATCACTAAAAAACACTTATGAGATTTTACAATTTAGCCCAGGCGTGCTGTACGTTTAGACGGAAATTCTGATACCTGGAATGTAACAGTTGGAGGTGGTAAAGGGGCTTATAACACATGAAAAAAAAAATACAATAACTATTTCAATTATGATCATAAACTTTTTAGGGGTGAAAAAGGGATAAAAAACTGAAGTATTGCTGTTTGCGGCTAAAATTGACGTCAAAATGAAAAGTGCACAATAGAAAAGTTGTAGATCATGTAAAAATCTAAAACTTTTCTTTTAGTGATTTTGTCACATAACCTCAATTTTTCGAGGAAAATGGAATAAAATCGGTTTTTCGTTTTTAATTTTCCAAAGGATTCGTCAATCTTGGTGAAACTGGGTGAAAACTTACCTTTTTATGTCCAAAATAACCTCGAATTTTCTCTACCTTGTAACATAATAATTTTCCGAGAAATTTGATTTTTCTGGAAAAATCTCTTTTTTTTCAACTGTAAAGTTTGCTCGGAAAATATTATTGGAAAAGATTTTCCTGGGGCTCATTTTTTTCGTTTTTACGTCTACTTTCACATGAAGTAAAAAAAAATACACCTCTCATTTAAAAATGTGCTCAAAAATGAATAAAAAGCAAAAAATGAATATTGCAACAGCTAAATTTGCAATAATTGTTAAATTTTTGTTATAAAATTGTTATAAAAAATGCAAAAGCCGACTCTTGCATTACATTTTTCGGGAAAAATTACAAAAGAAAATGTATTTCATTATTTGGTCGGATTTTTATTTAATTTGCAATATTATTATAAACACTCAAGTCTATTATTGAAGTTAATAATCCGAGCGGGGATTTCATGGTTTTTACTATTGTTGTATGCTGATTTGTTTATATTATAAGGTTTTTCTTGAGATAAATCGATTTGTTGATATTACAAGGCCCAAATACCCTTCTATCAGAGCCCTATAGCCACCTTTCATAAGTGACAAAGTGTAGACATGTCAACTCTAACTAGCTTAGGGGCCTAGGCCTTTTGTTTTCTCTTTGACCTTTCAACATTTCAGTATACAAAATATACTATCATTCGTAACAAACAAAATATTGTCTGTTCAATATAGTTTTTAATTACAATTACGAATTACTTAACACCGAACGATTATTATATTAAAAATAAACAAATTATTCCAAAAAGTCAAAGAAAATTGAAATTTTGATGAAAATTGGGCTATAGGGCTCTGATGGAAGGGTATTTGGGCCTTTATAATATAAACAAATCAGCATACAACAATAGTAAAAACCATGAAATCCCCGCTCGGATTATTAACTTCAATAATAGACTTGAGTGTTTATAATAATATTGCAAATTAAATAAAAATCCGACCAAATAATGAAATACATTTTCTTTTGTAATTTTTCCCGAAAAATGTAATGCAAGAGTCGGCTTTTGCATTTTTTATAACAATTTTATAACAAAAATTTAACAATTATTGCAAATTTAGCTGTTGCAATATTCATTTTTTGCTTTTTATTCATTTTTGAGCACATTTTTAAATGAGAGGTGTATTTTTTTTACTTCATGTGAAAGTAGACGTAAAAACGAAAAAAATGAGCCCCAGGAAAATCTTTTCCAATAATATTTTCCGAGCAAACTTTACAGTTGAAAAAAAAGAGATTTTTCCAGAAAAATCAAATTTCTCGGAAAATTATTATGTTACAAGGTTGAGAAAATTCGAGGTTATTTTGGACATAAAAAGGTAAGTTTTCACCCAGTTTCATCAAGATTGACGAATCCGTTAAAAAATTAAAAATTAAAAACGAAAAATCTTTTTTTTTTCATTTTCCTCGAAAAATTGAGGTTATGTGAGAAAATTACTAAAAGAAAAGTTTTAGATTTTTACATGATCTACAACTTTTCTATTGGGCACTTTTCATTTTGACGTCAATTTTAGCCGCAAACAGCAATATTTCAGTTTTTTACCCCTTTTTCACCCCTAAAAAGTTTATGATCATAATTGAAATAGTTAATGTATTTTTTTTCATGTGTTATAAGCCCCTTTACCTCCTCCAACTGTTACATTCCAGGTCTCAGATATTTCATATTTTTTTATTTTTTTGGTACAGCACGCCTGGACTAATTGTTATTCAAGATAAATAAACTGCTCTGGAAGTTTGGAGGGGAGCTATGAGAGCTGGAAAAGGAGTTCTTGATGTGCGGTGATGCTAGTTTTACATTGCAAAAACTGTTTTGGATAACTAAAATGAAATCACCATTTAGATCATGAAGTAACCACCATCATATAGGTTAGGTTAGGTTAACACGGTGGTTCGGGATGGAACCCACTTAGGCCAGAGGCCCGTTGTGATGCCGTATGGGGTGGTTGCCACCCCCACCACTATCGTGAGAACCAGTAGCTGCTGTCAATGAACAGCATGATGCTTTTGATACCAACCGACTGAAGATCGGATAAGTTGTCAAAATAGGGCTGTCCCAGAGCAGAAAATCTTTGCCTGGATAGGGCAGGGCAGTGACAGAGTAGGTGGACCATCGTCTCTTCCTCCTCTTCGTCTTGACAACTTCTGCAAAAGTCATTCCTTTGTGGAATTCCCATGCGTGCAGCATGGCATCCTCCAAGCCAGTGTCCAGTGATGGCCGCAATCGCGTTTCCGATGGATTTCCTGGAGAGAGATAGAATATCTTTGGTGCGTCGCAGGTTAAGCTCTGGCCATATCTGTCTTGACGAGTTGCAAGAAGGTTCTTCCCGCCACCTCAGGTTGGTTTGGCGGAGTATTTCTTTCCGGAGGAGCAATCTTCGTTCAGCGATAGGTGCCCCTGGTCTTGTATTAGCGGATATAGTCGTGAGCGTCGTACCAGCTCTTGCTAACTCGTCCGCCTTACAGTTGCCTGCTATGTCCGTGTGGCCGGGTACCCAGACAACATTGACTCTTACTTTAGTCGCCAGCTCATCTAAGGCTTTACGGCATTGTATAGCCGCCTTGGAGGTCAGGTAGACTGAGTTTAGAGACTTAATGACAGCTTGGCTGTCACTTAGAATAGATATTTCATTGGACTCGAATCCGGTTTGAAGTACCCATTTTGCTGTTTCATTAATAGCTACCATTTCTGCCTGGAATACACTGCAGTAGTCCGGCAAAAGGAATGATAGGTTGAGGGATGGGGACTCTGAGAAGACTCCACTTCCTATTCTCCCCTCTAGTTTTGAGCCATCTGTATAGAAGAGCGTCCCATTTGGCTTAACTAGGTTCGCCGTCCACTTCTCTTTGGACGGGATGTCCACCGAGAACTTGCGGTCGAACATCGGGGTGGGTTTCGTGTAGTCTGTGTTGTTTAAGATAAGACTGAATTCCTTCAGAATCTTGGAGTGGCCGTAGTTTACCTTAGGCCCCGGTGAGACTGCATTGAGTCTGAGAGCAGCGTTGGCCGCTGGCATTCCTTCCCATATAGGTCTAGTGGAGTCAGATGTAGGATCATTTCCACGGCTTTTGTCGGGGTTGTGCTAAGACACCCCGTCATGAGAACGGCAGCTAGTCGCTGTACCTTTCCCACCCTATTCCGGTTGACCTCCTTACATATAGGGCTGGCCACCATACCAATGATCCATACATGAGTGTGGGTCTTACGACCGCCGTGTATAACCAATGGACAATACTGGGTCTCAACCCCCATTGTTTGCCAATGGTTCTTCTGCAGATGTATAGCGCAACTGTCTCTTGGAATAAATGGATATTGAAGTCATTTTTGTAATCCTATAAGTTAAGTAAATTTAAATAGTTAAGTTTTTATACCTATGTGATAACTAAAGTTTCTTGGAACTAAGTACTAAATTTATGGTGAACACTCCATGATAAAAGCAACCAATGATTTTTTTTTATTTTAAGAAATCAGAGAACAAATTGCAGACAAATTATTTATGTTCTACAACTTAATGAGAGAACAGAACAGTGTTTATTATTGAATAGACATCATTTGGAAAATAATGTAGCGAGTCCGTCACTGTGCGTTCCTAACGAAACATCGAGAAGCGACTGGAAATCTAAAGAACAAATTGAATACTTGGATGATCGCGAATCATCTAGAGATGGGAAAAAGGGAATGCATAGAAAAAGTGGTCGTTACGCAAGAATGGAGAGAGAACAACAAAACAGTGACGGAAATAGAGTGGACTTTTATATAAATTATTAATTAGGTTAATCTAAAATTAAAGACAGTAGATATAAATTTATATAATTAACTGTGTGCGTCATATTAATTAGGTGTAAATATAGTATATTGTGTCACAAGGGTGGAAAGTGGGCATTAGTAGTTCGCGGCTGTATTTGCTGCCCTCGTTAAACTCGGGCAGCAAATACCAGCTAAGGGTTGCTAATTCAACTGTTTTTCGCATCCCTTAATGACTATTAAAAAATGTTTTGGTTGAGATTCAAACTCGAGCCCTCTGTGTGAGAGGCAAGCACGTATCCAACTGCGCCACGGTCAGGCTCATATCGTAGGGTTTCTGCTATTATGTATTTGCTCACCCTCATCATAAGGTACTCAGAATCGGACACTTCTGTTAAAAATCGAATGCCCTCTTCTGTTGACAGTGTTTTAGATTTTTTTGCTTTATAATTTATAGAATTTTGTTTGAGAAAATCTCTTACTTTGTAAAATTGGTCAAAATTTATATTATTTAAAAACGTCAAACTCAAGGCACACTTTTTCATTGCTGCTATAAAAAAAACGAGGCGTTATGAATTTTCCAGGGTTGAAAGACAATACTTTCCGCCCTATTTTTGTTGATCATATGATTGGTTTTCGGCGGAAAAATAGTTTTAAGTGCTCTTCATTCGTTTTATCACACTACCAAAAGGAACTCTTTGAGAGAAAAACGTTACAGTAATTTAAAAAATTATTAAAAAAGTGGGAATCAAAAACTTTTATATTTTGTATGAAGTGTTCTAAAAATTTTCCTTTTTGTGTGTTTCTTTTCTTTAAATATACTGCAAAAAATTATAATAAAATTTACTTTAATGACAAATTGATTGTTTAGGTTTGAAACTGTAAGATTTAAACAAGAGGGTTATCAATAATCATAACATTTACAAATACATTTTAAAAATTGCAGAAAACAACAAAACATACATGCGGAATGTTTCCAAAATTATCTCCTCTGCTAACAACTTTTAATATTTGACCAATAACAAAATAAGATAACCTATATATATTCAACAGGAAATAATCTTAAAAAATACAACACAAAACCTTAATAACATTGTCAAATATTTTATAATCTAACTAAACTTAATTGTGTTTTAAAAATAAAATATAAGGATTAACATATTAGTTATCAAAGTATTGTTATATTATATTATAAAATGCTTTGAACTCCAAGTTATTTTTTATAATACTGCTTAGGATATTACATACTATCATAACAAAAGTCTATAAGACATAATCAAACAAATAATATCTAATAAAAATTATATATTAAACAATTTTGTAATTTTTATGGCCTTGTTTACAACCTGTATGTTTGCTTCCTCAGGCCAGCTACTTAAATCATTGTTCTGAAATTTCTTCCTCCTGATTCTCAAGAAAACAAGCAATATCAAATCTTGAATGATTAGCATTACTGAAACATTCTGGTCTACAAACTGAATTGAAATAATATATTGATTATTAATTTAAATATTTCTACCATCCCTCTCTGTTCATAGAATGATTACGTTCAGATTAGAGTGTAATCCTCCTGAGCCAGCACTCAGGAGAAACCCCAGGAAAACTAACTGGGAAAATTACAACACTAACCTGAACATAAATCTTGCAAGTCTCAAGACTAAAAGAAATGCCAGGAATCACCTGGCATTAGAAAATGATCTCATAGAACTGAACGAGGCAATACTCGATGCCTATGAATCAAGTTGTCCTCTCCAGAGGACTAGAAAAGCAAAAGATGCGATATGGTGGAACGGTCATCTGTCAAACTTAAGATCCGAGACGCGACAGCTCTTCAACAGAGCCAAACGTAATGGAGATTGGCAGAACTACACCGAGAAACTTACAACATATAATAAGGAGATTAGAAAAGCTAAAAGAAACAGCTTCAGAAAATTCTGCGAAGAAATAGACGCTACACCCTCTGCAGCAAGGCTACACAAAGTCTTGGCAAAAGGAAAAGTAGACACTGTAATGGCATTACGGAAGCCAGATGGAAGCTTCACAGAAAGCGAAAAAGAACGAGCTCTGCTCCTGTTAGAAACTCACTTTCCCGGAGGAATTGTCCCTTCGGGAAAAACAAGTGAGAAAGCTAAAAGACCTACCAGGGAAGACACCGCAATGGCAAAACACATTTGCAGTGAGGAACGGCTGAGATGGGCTTTGTACACCTTCCAGCCGTTCAAAACCCCTGGAACGGATGGAATATTTCCTGTCCTACTCCAACAGGGCCAAGAGGCAATAATTCCACACTTTATCCGAATTAGTTGGAGCAGCCTTGAAGTGGGATACATACCAGAAGCGTGGAGGGCCAAAATCACCTTCATCCCAAAAGCAGGGAAACGGGACACTACGCACCCCAAATCCCTTAGACCGATCAGCCTCACATCGTTTGTTCTCAAAACGATGGAAAAAGCTGTAGACAACTACATTAGAACAGAAATCTTGGAACAGGTGCCATTGCACCCCCGTCAACATGCGTATCAAGCGGGAAAGTCCACGGAAACCGCTTTAACACAATTTTTTGTGTGTTATGTTTTATGGCACTGGAACTAAGCCAATTAGCCAAAACACAATTGACTGACGAAATCCAAGACGCTCTGAATAAAAAAGAGACCGTGGTATGTGCCTTTCTAGACATAGAAGGGGCCTTTGACAATACGCCACATGAGGCAGTCAAAAGAGCACTGATTGAGAAAGGAGTAGGTTAAAAAGCCACATGAAGAAGGTAGGGTTAGCAGATGAAGCAAAGTGCAGATTATGTGAGGAAGAGGATGAAACCTCAATACACATACTCTCAGAATGCCCTGCCTTGCAAAATTCTAGGGCTAGATACCTAGGAGCACATGAAATAGAGGAAGGGGATCTACCTGATTTGAAGTCCGACGATGTCCTAAACTTCCTCAGGAAAATAGGACTCGAAGAGCTGCTATAGGTCTGAGAAAATATCAGAACATGGCAAGTAAGGGGGGACACAATAGATCCTATAGGTCGCAGTGTACTTATCACCCCTAATTTATACATACATACAAATATTTCTATATTTTGCTGATCTATGTTCTTAAAGTTTTGGTAATACTTATTTCTTCAGTTTCAATTTTTTTACAAAATATTACAGAATATAAGAAATGTACAAGTAAAATATTTTCACATATGTATCAGACTTAATTAACTAGAAGAAATATTGAAATATACATAAAAAAATAACTAGGTAATTGATTACTGGTCAATGACAAATTCCTACTTCACACATTATACATCTATAGAAATGTATCCCACCTATTTAACTACTGTTGCTCTAAATTTTTTTACTCATTAATAAATTGCTATAAATTCTTTGCTTCTACTATACAAAAAATTACGTAAAGTACAGAAGGCTAGTTTTGATTCCATTAAAGTAAATTATACACAACTTGTTGGCATAAAATTTGTTTTTTTTAGGAACTATTCAATTGTGAATTAAATTTTAAACTATAAACGTGCTTAAAATAGGAAAAATACTGTGACATCTAATGTGGATTTAAAAAATAATAGAGCCTTGTCTAAAGTATTCTAAAAAAGGTAGCATTCACTTGTTTCCAAATGCTTGTGCAAACCTTGGACTACATCAGATATATAGCACACTTATTTTTATTTCAAGTAAAACTGTGGAAAAAAATTAGCATCAAATAGTTTTAAACTAAATAGTATTTGTAACATTCAGTGAATTCCTGAACACATAATATGTTTCACTTTTAATTTATTAATTTTGATTATATGATATTAAACTTGATACAACCAAATATAATACATAATTATGATCTACAATTATTTAGATCATTATGTCACATAGATGCTTTAGAAAATTTCTTAAATATAATGGGTCACAACCAGAGGTTGATAATATATATATTGAAATAGCTGCATTCAGCTAAAAGGTAATATTTTTTAAATAAACCATGAAAGTTTTGGTAAAGTTCTTTCTATAATGCTCTTAACAATGACATTGCTTTAAATATTGGAGTTAGGATCTATAAATAAACATCTTAAGAAAAAATAAGAAAATTTTTGCACAAAGTTAACAAGTTTATGCTAGTTGTGTTTATTGAAAAATTCAATTTTACAGTTTGCTATATACCTAGATTATCAAAACAAAATATAAATAGGTACCATGCACTAATACTAATTTAAAAACAAAATAACTTGAAAAACTGTCATTTGTCATTCAGTGAAACTACCTGAATATCTTCAGGCTTATAGCTTTTGGGCTCCAGGTCTCTAATATCGTCAAGTAGAAATTCAATTTCGTCAGTAGTACATAGAAGATCAGAGACAGAATGGATGTACCTTGTACTAGGCTCAGACTGCATGTCACTACAGCACTAGGTTGGCACTGCCCCACACCAATCCATCGTTTTTTCCTTCTTTCACTTCCTGACCCAAAGTATTTACACCTCTCCAGCTTTCAAATCTAGAAACAAAATAGTCATTGAATCAAATAGTTAGCATTATTAAAAAGCTGTTAACCATATAAACTTTTCCTTATGGCAAAAAAGTTAAAGAGACTTCTACAGTCTACTGTTTTTCATAAACATACAATACTAAATTGACTATAGGATAGAATTTATTAAATTTGGGCAACACCTTGCTAAGAATTAATTTTTTATGCTGGATCACTATTGCAGTTTCAGATTCTATATAATAAATTAAAAAACAAAAGTATAATGATTATATTATTGTATTATGATTGTTATTACTGTTATTTACATTGTAAATAAAGGATACAAAAATAATATGAAGATAAACGAATTTGTTTATTATGCACTATTAAAACAACACATTTGTTTTCCCAAATAAATAAATATACATATTAGGTAAATGAAGAGGATAATAACGTGCTTAAATTTCTTAACGTACATATAAACATAAACCACAAAAATCAGCATATATTTCTGAATTTTAAATGTTTGTTTATAAAAACAGGGGTTATTCCTTGTGTGTTTTATCACAATAATATTAATATGTAACATAAACAAATGAAGAAAAATCATTATTGTGCTCTACGAAGTTTAAAATTTGTCTACAAATAAAATAGGTTATTCGATAAAAAAAGGAAAGACCTTTATAGAAAATTTTCAAGTCATGACCTAAAAGTTGAAAGACCTGGTTATTTAATGAATCAATTATCATTAATTGCAAATGACACAAATAAGAGAAATTTACCTTCTTAAAAGATATGATGATAAAATTCCTTTTCAGTTAGAACTTCTTATGTTACTTGAATATTTCATTAAAAGGCGGACGCCAAAAATTAAACGCCATGTTTATAAATGAATTCACCACTTTTCTATCCTTATCCTACTTTAGTTAGTTTTCTCATTCACTTTAATCATTGATTGAAGTGATTGGTTAGCAGGTTAGGTTAGCGGGATAGGGATTTCCTTTACATTTTTCCATCTTTCATCAACACCGGAGTCGGGATTCGCATGGTGCTTTGTGAATTCGCTGGCACGCACAAAAGTGATATTGCAGCATTTAATTTTACAGACATCTTCTCAAAGTACCAAATCGGAATTACGAGCTATTTCAAGTTTCAAAGAGAGGTCACTGTACTACACAAATACTTCCAGTTTATCGGAAATAAAAAATAATAATATCATGAAAATGGTTAATAATAATAGTATAAATTACTAAGATTTAAAAGAGTAAAATATTTTGTAATTTAGGTTAACAAAAAAATATTTATGGAACAAAAAATATTGTTGTTCTTAATGGTGCACAAACAGACGAAATTCACTGAGTTTTATAAATACATAAATATAAATACAGCTGAAAATGTGCCAAAAGCTCTACTAAAGTAAAATAATTTACTTTGTGCACAGTCTTTGGTCCATACTTCTTAATTTATCATCAGTCACACGAAGAAAAACTGTTCATTCTCTGGTTAAAATGTAAATTGATTATCAAATACCCTTTGTTTTTTTAGACGATTTTGACAAATATATATTAAAGAGTCATTTATTTCATATTGATATAACGAAATTATTTATGAATCCAAAACTACAAGAGGCTCTTGCTTAGAAAGATTTTCAGCCCTTTTTGAATCTGTGTTGGAGTTTTTACAAGAAAAAGATCCAAATTTAAAAGAAAATATGAACAATTATAAAACAGATATTTATTACTTGACTGATATCTTTGGAATGTTCAACAAAGTTAATTTGCAGCTGCAGAATGACGATCTTAACTTGATTAAAACAAAATATATGGGCCAGACATTAACTTCTTTTCATGATGCATCTAGACCTGCGACCTGACGCCCTTTACAATCTCTTGTTTTATAGCTGAATTCGTCAACCCAAGCACTGGTTCTGGACCAACAAAAGGAGCTGATTATTCTGTTATCATTTGCCAGGGTCTCTAGCAGTTCTGTTAGGCTTGTTAGTACTAGAATAGCTACCTGACTCTCTGTTCTGATGTTGATCAGCCTATTTCAACAGGCTCTCAATGCACTACTATCTACAAGACTTCTTACTCTGTTGTGGCTGTCTTCATATAATATGTCCCTTGGTTTAACAATTGTCTTACCTCCCACACTACCATGAAACATAATGTCCGGAAGTCTAGTGGGACTTACATTGATGCTGCTGCTCTCCCTTTGGACATGTCGTAGAAAAAGCTTGGGGGAAGGAAAACAAACAAATGTATTGGCTATATCTGGCACTAATAAAGGCCTATGATTACGTATGATGGTAAAAGTCACTAGAAAACTACTAAAGAGACGCTGAATAAGCTTCAATTGCAGGCATGCTTAATGTCTACCACTCCAACCGCTTCTATCGAAGTTTTAATAGATCTTCCTCCACTTTACGTTGTAAAGGGAGGCTACTGAAATGCCAGGATGCAGGGCAGAGCGGTGCCAGATCTAGAGCCAGAGAGATAATAAAAAATTATCTGGTTAGTACCAGATGCAAAGCAACCTAAATACAACTACTACAAGCCATTTACTGTCCTATTCGCAGGAAGGGGCGAATAGGAGAATAAATATATCGAATCTTTTAATGGGTGACCAGTGTTGGTAAACGGACGGCTTTAAGACCGAGAAAGATGCTGGAGCATCAAAGTTATAGAAGTTATCTTTCTCCATACCTATAAGACGTTTTCGTTCACCGGGTAGGTGTTCTTTGGAAAATAAACAATTGGGTTAATCTTTTGGCAATAGAGAAGTGTTTGCAGGAGATGCTTAAGTACGACAGCAGGAACAAAACTATAAAAATCAATTCCGATAACCAGGTACCGCTAAAGTTACTGGAATTAAATCGGATCTACCCCTTTTTAGTTTGGGAATACCTTAAAGATTTAATACGCCTAGGAAAAAATAACAAAATATACTTTGGGTACCTGGACATACCGGCATTGAAGCCAGAAAATGTACCCGGATCTAGTCCTAGGCATAGGGAATAGCGTAGCAGAGGAACAATATTGAACTGGGTAGATCTGTGAAGACGTGCTTACAGTTTCAAGCTAGAGAGTTTAAGAAGAGCTATTGAATATGAGCAAACAGGACCATTAATAGAAAAACAATTGTACTCACAGAGATTGCGCAATGCAGATTCTACCAGACTTCATGGAAGTAGATGGTTGGGTTAAGTTAGGTTAGGTTAGGTTATCTTTATATAGAAAACCAAGGTCTGCCTTCATCTAATCCAAATTATTGCATGCAAAACAGTCTTTTTTACGGTTTAATTATATTCTTATACTTGGAAAGTATTGATATCTTTAAAATCTGATCTTACTCTCAAATGAGAGATATTGTATTTCACTTTTCACTGCCGCTGCATCATTCTTGTCAACAAAGCTTCACATCAACACAATCTTCAGTTTGCACGTGTAACCATATTATGGCGTTGGGCGTCAATTTGTGATATGATTTAAATGTTGAGAATGAATTTAAAAAAATATTTAGTTAACTTTTTAAAAATAAACAATATACCAAAAGAAAAAATGTAATTTACAATAAAACAACCATTAATCTTAATTTCGTCTTTAATTAGTTGTAAAAGATATTTCAATAATTAACAAAATTTATAAATGTTTATCACAGCAAAAATTATGATAGTTAAATACCTCGGCTAGGGGTGAGTAAGTTCATTAGCTCTGACTATAGTACAATATTTGTTTCTTCAAGAAATTATAAGGGCGCCACTGAAATCTTTTTATTTTTTATGATACTACTGAAGAAAGTTGTTTTAAGTGAGTGATTTAAATAAGTATTATAAGATGACAGAAAGATGTCAGAAAAAACTGTCTATGAAGTAAAAAAAATGAAAATGTACCACCAAATAAAAGATAAATAGAATTCCTTGGTGCTAAAATTAATGAAGTTGAGAATACGTTACAAAAAAAATAATCCGCAAACAGTTCTTTACAACTACTTATTCTAATACAGTTGACGATATAGATAGATATAAACGGAGATAAAAGAGAAAAAAAATATGGGAACAGTAAACTTGATATACCACAATAAACTTATCTGTTAACAATAGTGGACGATCCTTCGCCGCACCTTGGGGTCGCTACGGCACTGTTTAGGTGGTTCCAAATGACTATGGAAGATCACGAGTGGAGGGCTGATCTGCCCAAGTTGTAGAGATGATCCAGTTAAAAATGTTCGTGCATACGAAAGCTTAAAGTTTACAAGCTGTTCAAGTTTACTGAATCTTCAAATTAAAGAGATGCTTCTAGTTTACTGTATTATATTCCAACTTTCTGTATATGACAGTAAACCAATACAAGATATGAGACTGGGAATAATTATTAAAACCTCTTGAACCCGATAATGGCAACTCATTAGTACACCTCGTAGCGTAGCTACTTTGAACTTCCAATTATAATTATAGAGACCGTATTCATTATTTTATTATTAAGAATTCTTTCGGAAAGATGGAGCTCGCGGTACTAATTTAATTTAATATTTAGGATACCAGGTGCTTAAAATGTTAACGGGTACTGTTACAAACGAAAGAAATATTATATTGTATACCTAGTAGGAAAAGCTTAACATTCCCGGGCGATCGTAAAAATTGCCAGTCGAGGCACAAGCCGACAGGAAGGGACGGGTCGGTATCGGAGGACGGCGGTCAGTTAATCCTCGATCCTTTCGTTTAGCTCAACACGCTAGAAACGAAGCGTTCATTATTCCACGATACGGCGGAACTGAGGCAGGACTTTCTACCCCCGCTTGTTGCCCAGCTCAGCACGCTGTAGGCGAAGCGTTCGTAGTACGGATATGTTCTTGCCTTGCTCAACACGCTGGAGGTAAGTCGTTCCTAAGGAAGAAGCCAGTCAAGTGGTCACTCAGCTCAGCACGCTGGAAGCTACTAGCCTGGTTGACGATCCGTAGGAAAGTGTCTTTCTCTGCTAGCTAACTTGAATTTATATGGCTCTCGGAGGGTGGGGCGATCACGTTTACTGGTGATAGGTATGGGGGAAACAAATCCATGGATGCACCGATGAGGCAGCGCGTACGGTTCGTTACGTAATGTTTAAGAAGATTGGTGGTTTTCCCTATGAAATACAGATTGAGTAACACTTGACAAGACAAGACAAGAAATCAAGTGCTCCAGTCTTGGCAATGGTTTATGAACAACTCCTATTTTTTTCTGTGTGGTTTAATAATAATAATAAATGACTTTATTGCTTCAGTACAGTATACATAATAATATTTTATAATACTAACATGAGCAAAAGGCGACGTTCGTTCTTTGATGTAGTTCCTACACGGTCCTACAAAAAAGCACGCTCTTTCACGCAACCTATACGATATGAAATATGAATTCTTATAATTTAAAACAATCACCATATTACATGCAAATTAAAATTATTAAAATTATACAAAAATTATACAAACATGTAAATATAGAAATATAACAAAATATATATAAAATATATGATCACATCCTATAATAAATGTAAAACAATACAAAAAAAAAAAACAAAAAACAAAGACAAATAAACATACAAAGCCCAACCAGATCTGCATTAACATTAAAATTTATAACTTATGAGACCCTTAACCAAAAAATCTTTTATTTGTTTCTTAAAAGTATAAGGAGAGTTAATTAAAAAGGATTTTGGAACCAAGTTATAAAATTTGGTTGTTACATATGAAAAGCTTGATTTATATAAGGAGGTATTATGCTTAGGAATACTTAAATTATTTTTGAACCTGACGTTTATGTTGTGCGATTCTGACCTTTTTTTTATTTTGTTGTAAAGGTAACATGGTTTTTGGGTTAGTAGGATTTTATGAATAAATACGTAGGCGTGTAATAGTCTTCTTTTTTCAAGGTTTAACTAGCCTAAAGAAATTAGATGGTTTACAGACGAATATTTAACTGAATGGATTTATCGACAGACAAATTGTTTTCTTGGTTTTGAACGACCATACAAATCATAGAGAAACTTCTTTATAGTGACCGTGTAAAGATTTGGTGCGCAGTGTCAGGTAATGGATTATTGGGCCCTTACTTCGTGGAAGACGAGCGTAGAAGACCCGTTACACTAAATCAAGTGCGATATAGAGAACAAATTTTGACACCATTTTTTATTGATCTCAGACAATTCTGTCGTGCCAGAAACATACAGTTGAATACCCAATGGTTCCAAAAGGATGGGACTAATTGTCATACCACGACAGCATCCTTAGATCTGATTCGAGAAAATCTTGAAGACCGTGTAATTTTCTTTGCCCACCTCATTCACCTGCTCTAACAACTCTTGATATGGGGTATGCTGAAACAAGCAATTTTTGCAGAAAACCCACCGATAACTGTTACCTGGTATCCCAGTGTGCGAAGGGATCCATACGAATAACACTTCTTTTCCTTTTCGTTGGGCAATGTTGAGTTCTTCCCTAATTTTTATTACCAGTGAGTGTTTAGAAAAAATATATTGAATGGCTTTTATTGAGCTGAGAGAGTCGGTGAGTATAATGTACTTATTTTGTGTCGACTGTGGAGTTAATGTGAGTTAGAGCTTTATAAAGGGCGTAAAGTTCTGCTGAGAAGATGGAGTATGTGGAATGGAGTTTGTACTGATAAGAGGAGTTCGGGGCCACAATTGCGGCACCAACTCCTTCCGATGATTTTGATGCATCTGTAAAGATTTGAATATGGCTGCTGTAGTTGCTTAAAATATCTCTGAGTGTTGAAATTATTATTTTTGGGTTTGTGGAATGTTTGTCAAAAGATGTAAGAGTGGTGTTATTTTTTGGGGGTTTTATTTGCCATGGTGGGAAGCTGGAAAGTTGAGTGAAAAAGCAGTTTGGAAGAGAATAGTTGAGGTTGTTTAAATAGTTTCTAATCCTGGCATAAAAGGGTTTGCAAATATTAGGATTATCGGTAAATAGGTTGGGAAATTTTTTGGAAAAACAGTTATCTTTGGTGGGATTGTTTGAGGATGAAATTAGCTTAGCTGCATACGAAAGACTTAAGTAAATTCTTCGATCTTCCAAGGATGGCTCACCAACTTCACAGTAGAGACTTTGGACTGGTGTTGTACGAAAGGCTCCTGTTATTATTCGCAACGCTGTATTATGAATGCTATTTAGGGTTGATAGTATTGATTTGGAAGCTGTTGTGTAGGCTATACAACCATAATCCAATTTCGATCTAATAAGTGTTTGATATAAGATCAGAAGAGTTTGTCTATCAGCACCCCAGTCTTTGTTAGCTAGGGTTTTTAGGAGGTTTAATCTTTGGTGACAAGAAAGAAGAAGATTTTCGATATGAAGATTCCAGTTAAGTGATCTGTCAAATGTAATGCCCAAAAACTTAATTAATGTTTCGGATTTAAGGTTTTTATTTTATAGTTGTATGTTTGGCATGTCAGAGACTTTTCTTTTGGAAAACAGAATAAATTTGGTTTTGTTTGTGGAGAAGGAGAAACCCGATTTAGCTGGTGAAGTTGGTGAAGAAAATCTTGAGTGAGAGAAAAAAGGTTATTTATATTTTTCCCTTTAGCGAAGACAACTAAGTCGTCCGCATATAAACGTGCCTTTAATGGTAGCTTTAAACCTTGCAGGATGTCGTTCATAGCTACAATGAATAACGTTGGACTTAACACCGATCCATGTGGAATTCCATTTTCCATTTGCATTATATCCGATGTTGATCCGTTGGCTTTAACTCTGAAACTTCTGTTTTGTTTTTAATAAAGAAAAGACAGTGGCTTTGTTTATTCCAACTATGGAGTTTGTTAATTACATAGTCGTGCCAGACAGAATCAAATGCTCCGGTTATATCAAAAAAGAGGGCTAGACATTCACCTTTTAGTGCAAAAGCTTCATTGATTTCGCTTTCCAGATCTATTATGTTATCCAGAGTTGAACGGTCATGTCTAAAACCACTTTGTTTAGGTAAGATTAATTTTCGATGTTCCAAAGTCCACAGAAGACGTTGATTTATGATTTTTTCCATGAGCTTAGACATAGCACAAGTGAGAGAAATGGGTCGATACGTTTCCAGGTTTGTCTTTGTACCTTTTGGTTTTGGAATGGGCACTATCAGTGATTGTCGCCACATGAGTCTTTAAAGCTATGTAATGCTTGTTCGTATTCTGACATAGATAGAGGAACATTTAATGGGTCGTCATCATGTTCTAGGATTGTAATTTTGTTTTTTTCTTCTAAATTCTTAAAGGTAGTAAAGGATGGTTCGTAATAACATGCTAAGCTATTTTGTTAAGCGTTATAAGTACGGCTTGGAACGCAATGGCGAGCACTTTGAACACATTTTGTACAGAAGCAAAACTTAAAATTTGCATTATTTTAAATGTTGTTATTTAATTTTTCATGTTTAATAAAGCTTTAGCTTTTAGTATCGTTTATTTTGGCGCATGTTATATATTTTCCAACCCTCTTAATCCCAAATTAATGAACTCCTCTTTCATCTTGACATTCAGACTTAAATTTTATAATAAAAATCCTTTGATAAACATAATGTATTTCAGTCGTAAATAATAAATATTGACATTAAGAGAACTCCTTATCTCCAGTTCAATGATAAGTTTCAAAGTTTTTTTTAACGTTTAATTTTTGATAAACTCTTACCCCAAACAAATAATTTCAGTTTAAATGCATACTTAGAACGTGATATTAGTAAATTTGTTTCCAAAACACCAGTATGAGGCTCAAAAGTGGCTATTTTTTTATATCATGTCTGTTTTTGGTGTGTTCAGTAGAATCAAGACCGCAGTTCTTTTTTGACGCTATTAATAAAATAAAGGAAAAAGGTGCTGAAGTTGGCTGCAAGATTCATCAATTAGGTTCTAAACCATTTCCACATACCCACAATGTTGGTACTGATCCATGTTCTGCTTTGCCAGGTAAGTTCCAACTAAAATTTAACTTATGGAAAAAATCACATAGATTGTCATTTTAACGATGGCAAAACTTTGTCTTGTAAACATTTCAAATACTTTGAAAAATTGATTTTTCTTAAATAATTCATAAATGTGTCGAATTCGATTTTTAAGAAAATAAAATAATCACAATGTGTAAGAGATACCAATGGACCAATAGTGCTTTATCTGCCTAAAATTAAAATTGCTCTTGCAAACTCTAAGAGCTTATTATTATGAATCAGAAAATTCCCTACTATCAAGAGAATCATCCATCGGTCAAAAGAACTCATTCCCAGCAAAAATACACTCCAAAAATTGGAGGGAATTGAAAAATTAGGTATAGCGCAGTTTCTTCAGCTTCACCACACTTTGGGACTGTAAATTCCAGTATCTCTAAAGTTAAAAATCGTTCTTGATTTGGTGTTTTCGCTCTATGTGGGCCCAAATGCTGTTCACGAACACTGCCTGTATTACGATATATTTGCCAAAGTCTACAAATAACACTTTGACTTGTATCTATGATAGATAACACATTAAATAAAATTACGTATTGTTATACAACAACTAAGATAAACTAATAAAAGCTGTAAGATACAATTATTAAGAATAATGCTGGATATTCTTAATAGTTTATCCTGGACGACATTCTTCTGAGATTTAGCCTACCTATTAAGTCGTCAACCAGTTTACTTGTTTAAAGTAGGCATCTCGCCCAAGTTATCCAGTTTCCGCCGAATACAGAAAATCGTGTTAGAGTTCAGGGGACGTGTTCGAACGTCTGGTTCACATTATCTAACTTGTTCAAATGTTTTCGTACACGACAGTGGCCAGTAACTATGTCTGTAGCCAGACGCTGTCCTTTCTGGTCATGCCCACATATTTTTTGGCTGCTTTGCTTTTCGGATACCTACTCTAGAAGTTCCTTGGATGGTCTACAACCTTTTTCTTGGTCCCATCTGCCCTCCCTTTGTCAAGGGATCGTTCATTTACTAGGTCAACTACCGCTGATGGGACTGTCAGCTCCCAAAATCTTTTGAAAGTGAGTACGACCTTTGCAGATTTATTGTGCTGTCCTATTTATTTTATAGCCTGCAGCTACTGATTTTTCTCTCCAAGTTCTAGATTGTTTGAGGCAATAACAAAAGGTTCAAGAAAAATGTTCCATCTTGTATAGGTCTTTATTTCAGGATTTTTTTATATCTTTTAAACCTTTTGTAAATAAATATTTAGATATAGGTACTACCTGGAAATGGTTGCCATTAACTCATACAAGAAAACTGCTGATTTTGTTACTAATTACTTTAAGTTATTGAAAATCATGCTTAAAACTATTTCAAAAATACAATTAATACGTAAAATTCTACAAAGCAGAGTTTTTCTCAAAGCAAAATCAGTTTTTCGTTTGTAAAAATCTAAAAATGGTACCCTTAAATCTCAAATATTTATAAACACATTCAATGCTGTGCTTAAACATTTTTCTTTTGAATATTGTGTTAACCTCAATGACGTATAAAGATAATACCATAAATATAATAAATTATAAATATTTATTGACCTCTAATATACATCTGGCTTCTTGTAATCTTATTTTAATAAAGGTTACTATTTTGAACTTTAAATATTACTAAAATTAAGTTAACTTTACAAGCATTTTATGGCAATTAAAAAGGTCATTTAACTTATTCACAGTTAACTTATTATTTTTTTAGAGTCAGTTACTTTTTTCATTGCTTTTGAAAGGAGACTTCTTCATAGATCTTCCTAGAATAGCTATTCCTAGAATAGGTGTTCCTAGAATAACTCACCTTGAGTTCACCCAAGCTTTTGATTATGTGTATCGCTTTCCCATATCTTCCCCTATCATTAAATCTCTACAGGGTGATGGCGGCACACCAAACTTATGTTTTTTTAACCGGGTATTTAAAAAGTTATAACCAATATTACCTGAAAATCGTATCAAGTTTAACTCCCTGTATAATTAAAAAGGAGTATAGTAAGAATGTCAATGTGTCAATTTTTGACAAACCAATCATGGCCAACGTTAAAATATCTACCAAATTAATACTTCGATGGAAAAATAAAAATATCTAGAAAACTGATAACTTTAGGTACCTATAGGGAGAACTTCATAAAATTGGAGAACTTCATAAAATTAGAAGTATGATATTAGTACTTTTCGATAGTGATATAACATACAGGGTGTTCTATTTAAAATTGCCAAGAAAATAATGTACTTGCATTTTGACTAATCCTGTATTTAATTCAACGAAAATGTTGAAAATGAATATGTTTTATAATTTTTAACAATTATTAAAAAACTATGGTTGCAATAGATCAATGCTCCTATACTCCTTTTGAATTATACAGGGAGTTAAACGATTTGCAGGTAATATTGGTTATAACTTTTTAAATACCCGGTACAACATAATAAAACTTTACATTGTTGTGATGTGGAAGTGATGCAGATTTCGAATTTTAAATAACATGCAGGGTGTTCCACTTAAACAAACATAAGTTTGGTGTGCCACCATCTTAGGGAACACCCCGTAAGATTGTAACTAATTTTAAAATGTGGAGTTTAAAGTTGCCTACAATTTTCGTCAATAATTTTTTTTTGGAATTTTTACTATAACAAACCTACTACTGAGCTTCCTCACATTAATCAATCACACTGTAGTTAGGACCAACTGGTGATAAAGAAGTCAAATTATCTTATTTAAATTCTCTTTCAACTGTGATTCACTCTTTTATTTCACCGTATATTGGAAGTCTGCAAACAATATCATAATTCATAAATTCAACATCAGGAATCGCTCCAATCTAGAATCTTTTTCCTTAATTAGTCCTCGAGCTTTAGCTTAAAGACAGAATCTAGGATTTTTGCAAACAAAACCTCCCGTCTTTCTAATAGAGATTCAGACCAGAAAAATTATTTATATCTTCTTCTCATTATCGTTTCATCACAAAACATCAAGAAACATGTTCTACTTTTATACAGTTTACCCTTTTATGCTTGATAATTTCTCCATGGGGGTCGTGGATTCTGCAAGATTGTTGGGAATTATAGTAGACAGCTCTCTAAACTTACACATTGACGTTTTATTAAAGGTAATATTATTTTTAGTTTCGACGAAAACTTTTTTCTTTTCATCTAGTAAAATTTTACAAGACTAGTGGTATTTGAGAAGATTATTTTTTGAGCCACTCTGTACAAAAACCACTTTATTTAATAATTCATGGATATCTTTTAACTAAATCTTTTTTTGCTGTTAAACTCCATTTTTAATTATAAATAGTAAATATTTAAAAGATTCAGAAGATTTCAATTCAAATTGCATGTATTTTATACACAAAAATATACATAAATATACCAGACAAAAAAACAATGGGATGGAACAGTCCATTATTGATTATATATTGGTCGAAAAACATAACAAGGAAAAAATTAGAGATGTGAGAATCAAACGGGGTTCAGAAATATACTCTGATCATTTGAAGAAATGTTGAAAAATATGGGACCAGAAGCAACTGAAATATTTAGGCAAATCTGTCAACTAGCATGGAACAATGAAGTAATACCACAAGACTGGCAAACTACAATAATATTACCGATACATAAGAAAGGAGATTTAAGAGACTGCAATAACTATAGGGGCATATCCCTACTTAGTTCAGCTTTAAAAACATATGAAATAATATTACAGAAAAAACTGATAGCAACAACAGAACAAACGTTAGATGATGCACAAAGCGGATTTCGGACTGATAGAAGTGTACAAGATCATGTTTTTACTCTAAAAGAAATAATAAATAAATCACTGGAAAATAAAACAAAAGTATATTTTGCCTTCATAGACTTAGAAAAAGCATTCGATCGAGACATTATATGGAAAGGTCTTTATAGAAGACAAGTTAATAATAAGCTAATAAGAACTATTAAAAGTGTTTATCAAATAAACAAAAATTATGTTATTAGCAAAAACAGAAGATCAGAGATGTTTGAAACAGATGGTTTAAGACAAGGAGGAGTACTAAGTCCAGCACTGTTTAACATTTTTATTGATGAAGTACTTAGACTATGCAAACCTAACATACAAAAAATGAACGTGGGCTACCGAAAACTACATAGTGTTTATCAGAATGTTTATTTGTAGACCATCTTGTAATTTAGCTGGTACAGAAGTAGGATTGCAGAATAATCTTAATATATGGAATGGTATACTGGAAAAATATGGAATGTATATAAATACTAGAAAAACTAAAGTAATGATTACCTCCAATAAAGACGAGAAAATATCTATAAAACTAAAAGGTGAACTAATAGAACAAGTGAATAATTTTAAATATCTCGGGGTCAACATCAACAGTAAGGGAAATCAAGAAATAGAAATAAACGAAAGAATACAAAAACAATGAATACGTATTACATGATGAACAAAGCTTTTATAAGGAAAAAAGAAATAACTAAACAAACAAAAATTACCATATATAAGACAATTTATCGGCCAATATTGACTATGGAAGCAAGTCGTGGGTATTAACAAAACGGATGAAAAGCAAGCTACAAGCAACGGAGATGAAATACCTACGAGCAGTTCAGGGAGTAACCAGAAAGGACAGGATAAGAAACGAGAAGATCAGGGAAGAGCTAAATGTAGAATCAATTTTGAAGTTCGTCGAAAACAAACAACCAAACTGATGGGGACACCTACAAAGGATGGGTGAAAATAGGCAGGTAAAAAATATATGGGAAGCAAAAATAATGAATAAAAGAGATAGAGGTAGACCAAAAATGAAATGGGAGTCCATTATCACAAAAAGTATAGAACAAAGAGGAGAAACAATAAGACAAGCAAGAAGAACAGCAATGGACAGAAAAAAATGGAAGGAATTCGCAAATAAATAAGATAAAACGTAGAAGATACCCCTACACCGAAAGGTAGATGAGGATAAGACTATATATATTTATATATATATATATATATGTATTTTATGTTGCCTATCCATGATCCAATTTATTAAAACATTAATAATCAAGAGACAGAAAGAAAGTGGGTTTACACATAATATTTAATAAATACATTGTTTTTTAAGAGAAAATACTCATAATCTTTTGATCTTTCAATAACTTTTACAACTTCTCAAGGTCCTAAATATCCCATTTATTTATTAAACGTGTCTGATATGAACTTCCAGCTAAACTTAATTTCCTCTTGACTATTTACTCCTAGCCTAAATTTCTACTTTGGTCTTGGAATTTCCGGATTAT
This sequence comes from Ophraella communa, assembly GCA_035357415.1. Taxonomy (NCBI): domain Eukaryota; kingdom Metazoa; phylum Arthropoda; class Insecta; order Coleoptera; family Chrysomelidae; genus Ophraella; species Ophraella communa. The sequence continues at coordinate 10,132,106 of CM068987.1, forward strand.
CGAATTTTCCTAATAGTTTCTCAAATAGCCATGGTTGCTATAATAGACATCTCGTCTTTATGTTATACTCGGTAAAAAAAAACGATTTTTCACATTTTTTTTATTTACCAGGTATATTTAAAAAATAATTCAGCTTGTTCTGTTTTTCAGAAAAAAGTGTAGGCGATGTTAATCAATTTTCAAATAATGAACAGCCAAAACCAACATCTGGTTTTACTAACAACCAAAACTTCAATGGCCAAGGACAATTTAATCAACCTAATGGACAAAATTATCCCAATGGTCAATCTGGTTATGGAAATGCTGGACAAAATTATCCCAACGGTCAATCTAATTATGGAAATAGTGGGTACTCAGGTACCTCAAATGTACAAACTGGTTCTAGCGCTAACCAAGCTGGACAAGATCCAAATAGAGGTTTTCAACATTCTAATAAAGGATATAATGGAATACAATCAAGTACACCATCGACCAATGCAATAGTTTTTCCTGGACCAGCCGAGAAACCAAAGCCATCAGTGTACAATAGTCAACAAGGACCAGGTGGTAGAACTCTGGTAGGCAAACCGAATCAGCCTTCAAATGGTCAGCAACCTGATGCAAGAGAGAACGTTGGAAACGTCAAACCTACTTATAACAGCTATACACCTATCAGTAGTACAACTAGTACCACTTCCACGACCACTCCTCGAAGTGAACGCATAAAGTCCTTAAAAAATCATTCGTCCAGACGTAAGAATTATAGTGATGATTATTCTGACGAAGACGCTGATAGTGATGAACGGGCCAAGAAGAAAAAGAAATTCTTAGGTAAGTACATGAGATCTTTCGTACCCGTTTATATCTTGACATAAAGTGATCCCATACGAAACACAATTAACTCCGTGTTGCCTTCAAAACAGATGTCTCCCCATACCATAATCCAACCACCTCTATAATTTCTGGCAGCTCTTATGTTACACTGAGCAAATCGCTCACCTGCGCGTCTATAAATTGGAATACATCTATCGGATTCAAAGAGTGAAAATCTTGATTCATCCGTAAAAAGAATATTTGCCCAATCGTTAATATCCCAATTAACATGTTCTCTTGCGAACCTTAAACAGCTACACGCTGTGCTCTGGTTAACAATGGGGCAGTAACAGCATTCTGGGTCTGATTCCTTAATCTGTTTCTGTTTGACAGATATTCTAACATTACGGAGTCCAGAGAGAAAATTTTGCAGTTGCCTGGCTGTAACATGACGAGTTCTGAATTCTTAAATAAAGGTCATCTGCAGGATTAGTACAAACAGTTTCGAAATGCTTTTTTACATAAAAAATTGCCGGTACAAAAATGGGAAAAATTTTATGAGAATATGTACCCACCACGAGTAAATTATGTAACTAATTTTCAAGACGCCTTTCATCCATATTTGGACTCTCCGTTTACAATGAATGAAATTTATATTTTTCTTAGTAGGTGTAAAAATAATAAAACTCCAGGATCTGATGGTATTGTATACGAATATTTTAAAAATTTACCAAATAACTGGGTATTGTATCTTGTATGTATGTATGTATGTATGTATGTATGAGTTAGGGGTGATAATTACACTGCGACCTATAGGATCTATTGTGTCCCCCCTTACTTGCCATGTTCTGATATTTTCTCAGACCTATAGCAGCTCTTCGAGTCCTATTTTCCGGAGGAAGTTTAGGACATCGTCGGGCTTCAAATCAGGTAGATCCCCTTCCTCTATTTCATGTGCTCCTAGGTATCTAGCCCTAGAATTTTGCAAGGCAGGGCATTCTGAGAGTATGTGTATTGAGGTTTCATCCTCTTCCTCACAGAATCTGCACTTTGCTTCATCTGCTGACCCTAGTTTCTTCATGTGGCTTCTTAACCGGCAATGCCCGGTTAATATTCCCGTTAGAATTCGGAGCCTTTTTTTACTGAGGTTGAGGCAGCTAAGAGATCTCTTCTGGTCATAGTTCCCCAGTAGTATCTTAGATTGCCTCAGTCCTTCCAGCTGATTCCAGTACTTGGATTTTTCCTTCTCCATTTCTTCCCTTAGTTTTCCTAAGATTACTCTACTGCTGATCCCACAAGATGGTTCTGGTCCCAAGTGTGGGGTTTCAGCTCCTTTTTTTGCCAGCTTATCTGCTGTTTCATACCCCTCTATTCCTATGTGTCCCGAGACCCATAGAAGGGTGACAGTGTTCTTCTGGCCTAGTTCATTTAGTTTGCCTAGGCATTCCCAAACCATCTTGGAACTGATTATATTTGAGCTTAGCGCTTTGATGGCTGCTTGACTATCCGACATGATCACAATCTCTTGTCTGCGGTAGTTTCTTCCAATATTGAATTCCACACATCTTTCGATGGCGCTGACTTCTGCTTGAAAGATGCTCGGGTATGTGCCCAAGCTTTCTGAGTATTTGGCTCTCGGTCCCAGAACACCTATCCCAGTTCCCTCGTCTAGCTTGGAACCGTCCGTATACCACTTTATGATATTCTGATTTAAATTCTGTATGGTGTCTTCTAGACTGGGCCAAAAAAATTGACTATTATTTTTTTTGAAAAATATATCGAGAATGTCATTCAGAATGACAAAAAAAAAATTTCGTGAAAATTTAAGCCCTTAATATCAATTTTAAGAGGTCTATCATCGCTATTTTTGATTTTTAGTCATAATTTGATGTTTTACGTTAGAACTGTCAAAAAATTGAAATGCAAAAAATTCTTTATCACTTATTTGGATACAAAATTAAATTCTCTACAAAAAAGGTCTGATTGAAAATTTTTGTCCGAGTAATTAAGCTTAATAAATCGATGTATTTTTTCGATTTGCCCTTTTTATTTTGAAATTTTGTAACTAATGAACCAATGAATATTTAAAAAAGCTCATGTCGGATTCTTAACGGGAATTTCATGTTCTACAAAAAAGGTCTCTTAACATTTTTGCTTAAATGCAATTTTTCAAAAGTTATTCACGATTGAAATCGAAGAAAAAATTGAAATTTTAAATTTTCCGTTCTTAACTCAATTTTTTCCACTTAACGGAAAAAATTCACTTTTTCGATTTATATTATAAATGTTAAACTATAAATTTCTATGCACTTTTTCTAAAATATGAGTTAAAATTGTGTTTAAAATAAATTTTTTACCATTTGTCACTGTTGTTATTAATTAAATAGCAATAATCTGTTTTTTTTTCATATAATTTTGTAAAATATGATAAATAAATCAATTTCAATAATGAAACTAAATAATTGTTTACCCAAAAATTATTTAAAGATAAGAAATCTACGCTTTTGTTGAAAAATAATTGATATTTATCTTGAAATTTACATATTTTCGTAATAATTTGGCTGAAATAATGATAGACATTGAGAGATTTGTGATGAAAAATATTGAGTTAAGAACGAAAAATTTAAACTTTCAATTTTTTCTTCGATTTCAATCGTGAATAACTTTTGAAAAATTGCATTTAGGCAAAAATGTTAAGAGACCTTTTTTGTAGAACATGAAATTCCCGTTAAGAATCCGACATGAGCTTTTTTAAATATTCATTGGTTCATTAGTTACAAAATTTCAAAATAAAAAGGGCAAATCGAAAAAATACATCGATTTATTAAGCTTAATTACTCGGACAAAAATTTTCAATCAGACCTTTTTTGTAGAGAATTTAATTTTGTATCCAAATAAGTGATAAAGAAATTTTTGCATTTCAATTTTTTTACAGTTCTAACGTAAAACATCAAATTATGACTAAAAATCAAAAATAGCGATGATAGACCTCTTAAAATTGATATTAAGGGCTTAAATTTTCACGAAATTTTTTTTTGTCATTCTGAATGACATTCTCGATATATTTTTCAAAAAAAAATAGTCAATTTTTTTGGCCCAGTCTAGTGTCTTCATCCCATTTAGATTTATTACTCAACTTTATGATGAATTTTCTCACAAAGTTGAATTTCTTTGGCATATCATCTTGGGGCATTTCCCAAGTTTGATCGAATTGAAGTGATCGAGGTTTTTCCCTGATAATTCCTTCTTTGATCATTCTATATATTCTTTTCTTCCTTACACTTTCTAGCAGAATGTGCAGTGGAGTCAAGTTTAAAATCACCTCCATTGCAGCAGTGGGGCAAGTTCCCATTGCTCCAGTGATACATGAACAGGCTAGTCTCTGAATCTTTGAGAGGTTTTTCCTCGTCGTATTCATGCGCCCCAAGCCACTGCCCCATATGTGATTAATGGTCTCACTATTGCTGTGTACATCCATTGTAGGATACGTGGGTTACATCCCCAGTTCTTCCCTGCACTGTTCCTACACATCATGAGGGCCTTGGTTGCTTTGTGTATTACTTCGTCTTCGTGTTTGTTCCAGAGTAACCTGCTATCTAGGATTAGCCCTAGATATTTTACCTCTGTTTTCCACTCGACGATGTTCTCCCCTATTTTTATGATTTTTAGATTAGGTTTCTTTTTCCTTGTAAAGGCTACTAGTGTGGTTTTGGTGGGGTTGATGCTGAGTCCCACCGAGTCACACCATTGTTCCGCAATGTTCAATCCTCATTGAACAATATCACAGAGGACATTTTCATACTTCCCTTTTGCCAGGATAACCATGTCGTCGGAATACCCTTGACATGGTATGCCTTCCCTAGTCAATTGTATATGAATATTTTAAAAATTTACCAAATAACTGGGTATTGTATCTTAATTCACTGTTTAACAGACCATTTGATACAAGATTAATACCTATGTCATGGTCGAATATATTACTTTCAATGCTACATAAAGGTAGTCTCGTTGAAACTCCTGAGAAACTCTTGAGCTCCATTATTAACATATATATTAGACACAGAACAAGAAAAATATTTGCGATATTTATAGATTTTAAAAGGGCATTTGATTCAATAACTCATTCTTTGCTGTGGATGAAATTATTTTAATTAGGTACATCTGCAAAAATATTACGCGGAATTATGGCCTTATACAGGGTGTCTCAAAATTGACGCCCGTCCTTTCAGAATATGAATCGGGGGGCTAAAACGAATTAAAACGTAAGAATAAAAAAATTGCGTTATGTCCATGGTTACAGAGTTATTGACAAAAAACAAAGATCTAACATTCAATGTTTACACTTTATTAAAAACGAAGTCAGCTAAAAACAAATGAGTAGCATAGGTTGCTATGGTGATGTTAAATGTTAATTATTAGTTCTGTCAACTTTTGTCATAATAAGTATAAGTAAAATTTCATACGGTTATTTGTTTTAAAAATGGATCGTTATTATTCCAATCGAGAATATGTTGATATGTTAAAAGTATTAGGTGCGCATAATGATAATGCCAGTGCTGCATTTTGAGCATATACCGTAAAATTCCCAAATCGACGGCACCCTGATGCAAAAACTATACGGCGCGGCGGGTTGAACAAAGATTACTAGAAACAGGTAATTTAAATCCCAGATTAAATAAGGGAGGACGCCATTCTACGCTCAACGTCGTCCAAGAAGAGCAAATTCTTGATTTTGTTGAAGCGGAACCCAATACAAGTCTTCGAGTTACATCGAGACAAACGCATTTCCAAAAAGATACCATTCATAGATTATTCAGAAGGAATGGCTTATATCCATTTAGGCCTCAAAAAGTTCAAGTTTTACATGAAGGAGATAGGGAGCTTCGGATTAATTTTTGTAGATGGTTATTGGATAACGTAAACAATGATCCACATTTTATAGAAAATATTATGTTTACTGATGAGTGTACATTTACCCACACAGGGATTATGAATACTCATAATTTGCACGAGTGGAGAGATGAAAACCCTTATTTAATACGTAAAAGATGTCACCAAAGACGATGGTCAGTAAACATTTGGGCTGGATTATTGAATAATAATGTAATCGGCCCAAATATGTTACCTAACCGACTTAATTCAGCATCGTATTTTCATTTTTTAAACGACAATTTACCACTGCCATTTCTCGATCAAGTTCCATTAGCAACTAGATTGAATTGTTGGTTCCAACATGATGGTGCTCCTGCGCATTATGGTAGACAAGTGAGAACATTACTAAATCAAACATTCCCCGACTGTTGGATTGGAAGAGGTGGAACCGTACTATGGCCTCCTAGATCTCCAGATCTAAATCCATTAGATTTTTTCTTCTGGGGATTCTTGAAAGAAAAAATTTACTTTGAACCTGTTGAGAGTGCGGAAGATGTAGTAGCTCGTATTCACGCTGCTGTGACATTTATAGACGAAAACATGCTACAGAGGGTTCGTGATTCAATGATCAATCGTGCAAATATTTGCATTGAAGTAGGAGGCGATTTGTTTGAACACCTTTTATAAATCAATTTCTTGCTTTGTAAGAAATATTCGTTTTTAATAAAGTTTAAACATTGAATGTTAGATCTTTGTTTTTTGTCAATAACTCTGTAACCATGGACATAACGCATTTTTTTTATTCTTACGTTTTAATTCGTTTTAGCCCCCCGATTTATATTCTGAAAGGACGGGCGTCAATTTTGGCAGGCTAATATGCAAATAAAAAGTGCTGATGGTTTGACTAAATCGTACCAGGTAACGACAGGAGTTTTGCAAGGAGAACCTTTAAGTCCTCTGCTTTTCGCCTCGTTTATTGCCGATCTTGAAAACTTTTTCCATGATAGGGGAGCTCAGGGTGTGAACATTGACGATAAGAACGATATATTGTGTTTGCTGTATGCAGATGATCTGGTTATTCTGGCTCAGTCGGAAATTTATGTAGCAAAAAAATTGAATATTTTACAAAAGTATACTGCATTAAATAACTTGACTGTTAATTTGAAAAAAACTAAAATATGTACTTTAGCCGTGGAGGTTTTCGTCACCCTAAATGTAAGTTTTTCTTTAAATAATGAATTAGTGTCTATGGCGAATAAGTATGTCTACTTGGGTGTGACATTTACCTCGAGTGGGCTATTCAATGAAATGGCTACAGTTATTTGTGATAAGGGTAAACAAGCTGTGGCAGCTATTTTGCCTATAATGGCTAAAGCTAAACTCGATACTTGGTGCCCCAGAATTAAACTGATTGAATCTTTGGCTCTTATTACCATGTTTAATTGTGTTGCTGTTTGGGGACTTAAATACCTAGAAATTCTTGAAAGGGTACAACTATATTTTTTAAAAAGAATACTATTAATACCGTTCAATACACCTGATGCTATTGTTGGAGTAGAAACGGGGCGAGTTAAATTAGCGTACAATGTTTTTAAATTTTCACTCAACTGGCTGCATAAACTGTCTCAAATGGAAGATGACCGTTATCCAAAGCTGTGCTATAACCAGCAATTGAAACTAATTGACTCGTGCGATATCAAGTACAACTGGTCAAGACAAATGAGGCAGTTTTCATTGATTTAAATGTACTAGGTTACTGCCCAAATAAACAAATATTCTAAACCAAAACTCTGAACTACCATATTTTGTTGTTAAAAACATCAATAGAACGTCTCAACAAGCCGCTATTCTAGAATGCCTCTCATCATTCAACTTTTCTGTTTTAAAGAAAGATGTTTTATCTAAATATAATACACATTTGCAGTCGATGTCAACCTTGTGTCTAGGTATTCACATATGTCTTTATACAGTTTTTTGGATATTTCTGAAGCTCCAGGTCTGTATTTACAAAAAAAGTTGCCTATCCAAGTCACCCGCACCCTGGCTCAACTACGTATGGCTAGTGATTATAAAATTAAATTTACGTTTAGTGGTATTGTTTATTTTATTGATCCGAAATTAGTTTGCTCTATATGTAACAATCAAGAAGAAGAAGAGGGAACTGGGATAGGAGTTTTTGGACCGAGAGCCAAATACTCAGAAAGCTTGGGCACATACCCGAGCATCTTTCAAGCAGAAGTCCGCGCCATCGAAAGATGTGTGGAACTCAATATTGGAAGAAACTACCGCAGACAAGAGATTGTGATCATGTCGGATAGTCAAGCAGCCATCAAAGTGCTGAGTTCAAATATAATCAGCTCGAAGATGGTATGGGAATGCCTAGGCAAACTAAATGAACTAGGCCAGAAGAACACTGTCACCCTCCTATGGGTCCCGGGACACATAGGAATAGAGGGGAACGAAACAGCAGATAAGCTGGCAAAAAAAGGAGTTGAAACCCCACATTTGGGACCAGAACCATTTTGTGGGATCAGCTGTAGAGTAATCTTAGGAAAACTAAGGGAAGAAATGGAGAACGAAAAATCCAAATACTGGAATCAGCTGGAAGGACTGAGGCAATCTAAGATACTACTGGGGAACTATGACCAGAAGAGATCTCTTAGCTGCCTCAACTTCAGTAAAAAAAGGCTCCGAATTCTAACGGGAATATTAACCGGGCATTGCCGGTTAAGAATCCACATGAAGAAACTAGGGTTAGCAGATGAAGCAAAGTGCAGATTCTGTGAGGAAGAGGATGAAACCTCAATACACATACTCTCAGAATGCCCTGCCTTGCAAAATTCTAGGGCTAGATACCTAGGAGCACATGAAATAGAGGAAGGGGATCTACCTGATTTGAAGTCCGACGATGTCCTAAACTTCCTCAGGAAAATAGGACTCGAAGAGCTGCTATAGGTCTGAGAAAATATCAGAACATGGCAAGTAAGGGGGGACACAATAGATCCTATAGGTTGCAGTGTAATTATCACCCCTAATTCATACATACATACATACATACAACAATCAAGAAAAGGAAACTCTTCTTCATGTTGTTTTTGAGTGTCCCATAAATACTGTGATGAAGCGCAATATATCTTGTTTACAAAATGCAGATGCTTTAATTAATGCTCTGCAAAATATATCAAATGAGGAAGCTATGGAGATATGCCAATACATCTGGAATATACTCAAATTAAGATCAATCATATTGAATTAATAAGTTTTTATTTAGTTCATTTTTGTATTGTTCTTAATCTCATTAAATGTATGACAATATTTATGTAACTATATATATGTAGCCACTCGTTGCTATAAGCAAGCTCTTAGAAGCAATAAATATATTATTATTATTATTATTATTATTATTATTATTATTATTATTATTATTATTATTACCGTTATTCATGCGATTGCTTCTCTGACATGATGGTTTGTCAGGTGATTACTTAATAAAAAAACAATTCAGTTCCTTCCATCAGTTCAAAAACTTACGGACTATATGGCAAGTTTGGAGTACAACTGCCTTCTGTCCCCAAGAAGAAATTTTTCTATTTAGTTGCATTCTTGACAGGTTGTTCATGAAATTTTTGGATACAACTCCCTCCACTGAAATCACAAAGGGTATTATGGTCACCCTTTTTAATTGCAAGATGTTCTTCATCTCTACAGCCAGGTTTTCATATTTCGTGACCTTTTCCGCTTCAACTTTGGCAATATTGTGGGTAAGCGGCACAGATATATCTATTATGGATCCCGTCTTTTCCTCCTTATCTACTAAGACGATGTCTGGTCTGTTGTAGTCTACAGTCCTATCCGTTGTTATTGTTCTGTCCCAATAGAGCACACATCTTTGAGTTTCAAGGACGGATGAAGGTTGGTATTTATAATAAGGGGTATAAGCTTGTAATAATCCATGTTTTAATGCCAGTGCTGATGTATTATTTTCGCCAACTGATTATGACGTCCCAAGTATGCGCTGTCGGCAAGGGTAGGACACCCAGCAGTAATGTGCTCAATGGATTCTCCGATCTTCCCACATTTCCTGCACGTATCTTCTACATTGAGTTTTAGGCAATGCTTTTCAGAATTCCTTGTTCGAATCACCCCGTTGTGAATTGCCATAAAAAACCCCTCTGTCTCCGGATAAATTTGGCCGGCTCTAAGCCATTCCACTGAGGCTGGTTTATCAACATTTTGTACTTCCAAACTTTTCGGGAATTTTCAGTGCAGAGCTTGATTGGACCATGTAATATTAGTTGGTCGTTGGGCGACAATTTGTAATATGATTTACATGTTGATAGTGAATTTATAAAATTATTTAGTTAACTTTTAAAAAATAACTATATACCAAAAGAAAAAATGTAATTTACAATAAAACAAACATTAATCTTAATTTCGTCTTTAATTAATTGTAAAAGATATTTCAATAATTAACAAAATTTATAAATGTTTATCACAGCAAAAATTATGATAGTTAAATACCTCGGCTAGGGGTGAGTAAGTTCATTAGCTCTGGCTATAGTACAATATTTGTTTCTTTAAGAAATTATAAGGGCGCCACTGAAATCTTTCTATTTTTTATGATACTACTGAAGAAAGTTGTTTTAAGCTGTTATTTAAATAAGTATCATAAGATGACAGAAAGATGTCAGAAAAAACTGTCTATGAAGATAAAAAAATGAAAATGTACCAAAAATATGAAAATGTACCAAAAGATAAATAGATTTCCTTGGTGCTTAAATGAATGAAATTGAGAATACGTTACAAAAAAATAATCCGCAAACAGTTCTTTACAAAAACTTATTCTAATACAGTTGACGATACTAAAATGATTTTTATATTACGTTTAAGAAATAAAGAAAAACGAGACAGCTGTATAATATTATAAATGCATTTACGTTGGTCGACTTATCTTTTTTTACATAGGATCCGTTGGTTGATCCAGGAGAGGGCTGGTCCAGTGAAGGGTTGGTCTGATGAACCGTCCACCAATGTAGAACCAATCAGTGTAATGTCTTTGAAATTTGTAGTGTCTTTGGAATTTGTAGTGTCTTTTAAATTGAAATTTGTCACGTCTTTTGACTCGAAATTTGTAACTTCTTTTAACTTGAAATTTGTAACGTCTTTTAACTTTTGTAACGTCTTTGGTATTGTATATTCCAATGCTGTGAAAAATTGTCAGCATCAGCCACGTGTTCGTTTTTTTTTTTTCGTACAAAAAGTACAAAACAGAGTATTCCAAAATTTACATTTATCATTAGGATATATGACAGAAAATACAGTAGTAACAAAAGATAAATTAATATAACAATTAGAATTCCAAAAAAAGTACTCAACTCGCCATTTTGTATTTTTTTTATAAAAAAATTTATAATTATTACTTTTAAATTGCCCTCAAAATATACTTGAAATAATTATTAATATGAAAATTCTCATCTGATTATATAGTAGGTACTGTCAAGATTTATAGAAATTATATTTAAAATCTTTTACCAAAAATAAAAATCAAAAAACATACCTGTGTATAACACCAATGATAATAAAAGAATGAATCGTGGTTTAAGGTATTGGACTAAGCCACATTAAAGATCGTGTATAAAGTTAGAATTATTGACAGGAATCGTTTATGATAATTAACATGTTAAGAACTCTATACAATAGATGGTGTTAGTGTTAGCCATATAATTAATTTAAAAATACTACGTTTTTAGTTAACATATCATGTTACAACCACGATGTCTGCTCTTCGTTTCTGGTTGTTATTATTATTATTATTATTATTATTATTAGTACACCTGGAACGTTCTGGAACTGCTCTTCTATTATAACTTCCAGTTTCTCTAAACGTTCTTAAGACTCTAGAAACGCTGGATTGGTTGATTTCCACGACAACAACATATTGCTGAGATCGTCCATCTTCAACTAAAGCCACGATTTCAGCTGCTTGTTCTGATGGGGTTAAATTACTCTTTTTTACTCAAAATGTTTCTAGACACTTCCAAATGAAAAATTAAACAAACGTACTGCACACAAGAAATTTTAAAATATAAATAATAATAATAGGATTTATTAAAATTTAATCATTTTTTGTTTTTCAACAAAAAGGCGATTTAAATTGTGAATATTAAAATATTCTGAAAAATGTGATGTCTTATTTTACACCATAATTCAATTTTTAAAATTATGCAATACTTTTTTGATACACATATATTTCTAGAAAATCCTAAAACACGTCAAATTATCAATTGACATTCTTTGATCTCTACCTTCAACCCCCTTTGAGTGACAGTTACAACCCCCAATTTTTTAAATGGGAAGTATGGGCTTGTGATATATAGATTGAAAGGTCCCTTCACTGTCTATCCAAAAATATTATTGTTTTTAAATTTATTTAAAAAATTAACATATGTGGTTAGGACTGGAGACGAACATGACCCTCTCTCAATCTAGGGAGGTATGTAACAGTCTTCCAGGGAGAAATAGTTGCCATTAAGTGCGGATCCCTTGAAATTAGCGGGCAAACGGTATACAAGCAAGCTCATAATTGCTTGGGAATCTATGGACACAAAGGGAGTGTAGAGGCGGACCTACTAGCCCGAGAAGGCGCAGCAAAGGCTCTTAACAAACCAGAATCCTTCTGTGGCTTAATAAAATCAATAAAAAAAACCTTAGAACCCTAAAAACCTAACCACACTCGTCCTACGAACTCGTGGAATTTTAAAGTAACTCAGTTTCGTCAAGAAGTAAATCGATAGACTTATTGCGAAGATTCACTAGTCATATTACTAATGAAATTTAAACAAGTTACATCCTAATATGTACTTAAATGTATAAATAAATGTAATTTTGGTGTTAAGTATATTTTTTTTCAGACGCAACTCCTCCACCTGAAAGCGAAGAAAAAGAAGGCGTAACTGATGGAAGAAACCTTATAGGTAAAATAAAGACAAATTGCCCAGAAGGATATAAAGCCGATAGGAGAGGTATTTGCAGAGAAGTATATTAATTCATATATTTTTGTTATTTAAAATAAAATTTTTAATTTTCCATATCATAAAATATAAAAAATTGATTTGATATGTTTTTTATTTAACCATAAAAATAATATTATGCTTGACACCATTATTGTTATCGAATTATAGTTGCAATAAATCTATTATTAAATTTGGTTTTAAGGTTATCTTTAATTTTTTACCAACTTTTAGTAGGTCATTTATGAAGAATATAGATTTAGAGAAATAAACATTAAATATCAAGAAGATTGCAGTCAGTGTTACAGGGTCAAAAGACAATGACATAGTTTTTATTGCAATGGTTAACACTTTTTATCAATAGAATTATTTATTGTTCAATTATAATCTTCTGTAGATTTGTTTGTAAGAGGTTTAAGCTCTTTTTATTCTGAAATCCACAGTCTGCCTGGGTCTGTACTTTAATGGTAGCCCAGTGTCACTTAGACTTTAAGCATACTTCTTGGCCAACATAAGCATTTTCTTATACCTCTTGTTAGATCGCAGAGCAGATGCTTGTGTGTTGTTCCAACTCTCTCTTAGATTAGTTTACACTGTAACTGACTTTTACTTTATTAAATTGTTATTGTGACAGGTTCAGTTGGAATTACTTTGATCCAGCGACCATCTTTAGCACATCATTGATTCGGTTGTCTTCTGTAGTGATGAGAAAATGCAAGACCAAGACCAAGACCGGGTTAGTCTTGGTCTTGGTCTTGGTCTTGCATACAAGGTCTTGGTCTTGGTCTTGCAGTCAAATAAGCAATTTTGGTCTTGGTCTTGTTCTTGCAGGGTGCAGTCTTGGTCTTGGTCTTGCACCAAGACTCCTGCAAGTCTTGCACTTTTTTTTAGATTTACTGGGGTCCATTTTTACAAAAAAAAAGGAAAAATAGTTTTTAAAATCATTACAAGTAAAGAAAGATTAAATGAAAGGGATAGTATTTTTCATTATAAAATTTTTGTTTTTTTTATATTACAATGTAGCGATAAATCAAGTACGAAATAGTTATTATCCTAACAAGTGCGGAAAAGTTAATTTCCGCAAGAGTTAGGATCAATATTTTTTTTTACAAGCAAAATCACCTCTAAAATTATTTAGATACCTGAAAAGATGCGATTGTGACAAATAAATCTTTCATAGTGTCAATAAATACACGACTGTAGCTATAGCAACCCTACTTAAACAGGTGAGTTTGTTGTTGCTTTGAGTAAGGTTTACAGGGGTGGAAAATCCCTATTTTCATGTAAAATAATCTTAATTTTTTTACTATTTGTATGTAGTCCAATAAGATAAAGATAATAATTCAATAATTTGTCAAAAAGGTTATCGGAAAACATCTCTAATTAATATTGTCTGAATTAAAATGTTGTTTTACGCATGCTTGTAGAATTTTTTTTTTATTTTTTATTTATTTTGACAATTTTTTTAGAATATAGTTTTATAATGTGTCAATGATAATAATATATAGAATCAGACGTAAAAATCTAACATTTAATAATTTTATTTATGAGTTTGGAAAAATATATGAATATTAAAGTCACTGAATTTTGCGTCTCTCTATAAAAAATTATTCTTTGCAGGCCTATTAGCTGGGATTTGAAATAAACTAAAACTATGTTTGGTGTTGATGAATAAAAACAATAGGTAGGATACATTACCAATAATAGAGCTTATGTCAATATTTTAGAAAGATATATTTAATAACAACTAAATACTGAGTTTTCACAACAGTTAGAAAAAAGTACCTACCTAATATATGTATAAATATTATAAAATATTTTTTTCTTTTGATTCAAATAATGAAAAACAAAAATAGGACAAACACTTCGAATAGATATAGGTAAAAACTATTTTGGTTTCGTTGCCCAACAATTGATACACAGTAACTAGTGATGAGCAAATGCAAGACCAAGACCAAGACCGGGTTAGTCTTGGTCTTGGTCTTGGTCTTGGTCTTGGTCTTGGTCTTGGTCTTGGTCTTGGTCTTGGTCTTGGTCTTGGTCTTGGTCTTGGTCTTGGTCTTGGTCTTGGTCTTGGTCTTGGTCTTGGTCTTGGTCTTGGTCTTGGTCTTGGTCTTGGTCTTGGTCTTGGTCTTGGTCTTGGTCTTGGTCTTGGTCTTGGTCTTGGTCTTGGTCTTGGTCTTGGTCTTGGTCTTGGTCTTGGTCTTGGTCTTGGTCTTGGTCTTGGTCTTGGTCTTGGTCTTGGTCTTGGTCTTGGTCTTGGTCTTGGTCTTGGTCTTGGTCTTGGTCTTGGTCTTGGTCTTGGTCTTGGTCTTGGTCTTGGTCTTGGTCTTGGTCTTGGTCTTGGTCTTGGTCTTGGTCTTGGTCTTGGTCTTGGTCTTGGTCTTGGTCTTGGTCTTGGTCTTGGTCTTGGTCTTGGTCTTGGTCTTGGTCTTGGTCTTGGTCTTGGTCTTGGTCTTGGTCTTGGTCTTGGTCTTGGTCTTGGTCTTGGTCTTGGTCTTGGTCTTGGTCTTGGTCTTGGTCTTGGTCTTGGTCTTGGTCTTGGTCTTGGTCTTGGTCTTGGTCTTGGTCTTGGTCTTGGTCTTGGTCTTGGTCTTGGTCTTGGTCTTGGTCTTGGTCTTGGTCTTGGTCTAGGTCTTGGTCTTGGTCTTGCATACAAGGTATTGGTCTTGGTCTTGCATACAAGGTATTGGTCTTGGTCTTGCAGTCAAATAAGCAATCTTGGTCTTGGTCTTGTTCTTGCAGGGTCCAGTCTTGGTCTTGTTCTTGCACCAAGACTCTTGCAAGTCTTACACTTTTTGTTAGATTTATTGGGGTTCATTTTTACAAAAAAAAAGGAAAAATAGCTTTTTAAATCATTACAAGTAAAAAAAGATTAAATGAAAGGGATAGTATTGTTCATTATAAAAATTTTGTTTTTTTTATATTTCATTGTAGCGATTAATCAAGTATGAAATAGTTATTATCCTAACAAGTGCGGAAAAGTTAATTTCCGCAAGAGTTAGGATCAATATTTTTTTACAAGCAAAATCACCCCGAAAATTATTTAGATACTTGAAAAGATGAGATTCTGACAATTAAATCTTTCATAGTGTCAATAAATACTCGACTGTAGCTATAGCAACTAAGCACAGCCGATCAACTTCTGCTTGTTATGGTACCATCAGTAATTATAACCCTCAAAACCAAGCTTCTTCTTCGTCTTCGTCAAGACTTCTCTACCTGCGTTCTCAGCGGAGTACAGTACGACAATGCCTCTTTCTCCAAATGATTCATAACATTGTCCAAGTTTTTTAATATGTAAACATTAATAAAGCTTATCCATGAACTCCTAACTTGTTCAGGAGTTATTGGATTTTTATTTCCATTGCATGGTTTTGAAACAATGTCATCTTTTATGTCATTTAAAACATAATCAAATAATACTGGTGTCAAACGAAAATATTGTCTAAATTTTTCATTTTTTTCAAGGTGACGACAAATTAAGATTTCGTAGACGCCTTCAGTTTTCCGTTTCTTAAAAATCTTACTTTCTTCCGACCTTTTCGTTTCTTCTTCCGATGAAGACTTGTCTTCCAAAAATATTATCATTGCCAAGTCCAAATCATCCATTTTTTGCTTTTAACACAGAAACACTCTAATTATTGTCAAATAATGAAACTAAACACAAGATATAAAACAAATTATAAACACACAAAACGAAAGCAACTACAAAAATGGATTTAGACGGTCAGTCTTAAACTCTTACTTTGCATCTGTGCTCACCGATAGCGGCCATCTTGAACGGTCGACAAATTACGGCCGCTTTATTGCGGCACCACTTTCCTAGGAAACCAAAGCTTTAGAGTTTAAAATAATCCATGGCTGCTTTATTTTTCGGTTTATATGTTTAAAAGACGCAAGACCGCAAGACTCTTGCAGGCTTGGTCTTGGTCTTGGTCTTGGTCTTGGTCTTGGTCTTGGTCTTGGTCTTGGTCTTGGTCTTGGTCTTGGTCTTGGTCTTGGTCTTGGTCTTGGTCTTGGTCTTGGTCTTGGTCTTGGTCTTGGTCTTGGTCTTGGTCTTGGTCTTGGTCTTGGTCTTGGTCTTGGTCTTGGTCTTGGTCTTGGTCTTGGTCTTGGTCTTGGTCTTGGTCTTGGTCTTGGTCTTGGTCTTGGTCTTGGTCTTGGTCTTGGTCTTGGTCTTGGTCTTGGTCTTGGTCTTGGTCTTGGTCTTGGTCTTGGTCTTGGTCTTGGTCTTGGTCTTGGTCTTGGTCTTGGTCTTGGTCTTGGTCTTGGTCTTGGTCTTGGTCTTGGTCTTGGTCTTGGTCTTGGTCTTGGTCTTGGTCTTGGTCTTGCATTTTCTGCAAGACCAAGACCAAGACCGCAAGACCAAGACCAGTCTCGCTCATCACTAGTCTTCTGTGGTAGAGTATGCCTTGGTGTGGGTCAATCAATAGGACTAGTTTTAAGATTAGGTTAATGTATAGATTGTATAGGTATAAGTCTTAGGTTGGGTTAGATCCAAGCAGTGGTCGCCGTTTCATCATCAGTAGAATCTGCAGTCCGGAATATCTGTGAGTCCAATTGTTTTCCTATTACTGGTCCTGTTTGCTCATATTCTTGAACCCTCTAACTCGAACCAGTAAGAACGTCACCTCCGATATTGTTCCTCTAGCTACGCTAGAAATTGACAGGTACCTTGGTATGTACACTGAGAGTTCTGGTTATGTGGACGAAATAATACAAAGTATAAGTGTATATTAATGTATTTGAACAGACTTTAGTGTTTTAATAGTCAGTTATTCATTAACACTTTACGTTATTTTTATTATTGTATGATGTATGAATGTATGAATGAGTTAGGGGTGATGATTACACTGCGACCCATAGGATCTATTGTGTCCCCCCTTACTTGCCATGTTCTGATGTTTTCTCAGATTTATAGCAGCTCTTCGAGTCCTATTTTCCTGAGGAAGTTTAGGACATCGTCGGGCTTCAAATCAGGTAGATCCCCTTCCTCTATTTCATGTGCTCCTAGGTATCTAGCCCTAGAATTTTGCAAGGCAGGACATTCTGAGAGTATATGTATTGAGGTTTCATCCTCTTCCTCACAGAATCTGCACTTTGCTTCATCTGCTAACCCTAGTTTCTTCATGTGGCTTCTTAACCGGCAATGCCCGGTTAATATTCCCGTTAAAATACGGAGCCTTTTTTACTGAGGTTGAGGCAGCTAAGAGATCTCTTCTGGTCATAGTTCCCCAGTAGTATCTTAGATTGCCTCAGTCCTTCCAGCTGATTCCAGTACTCGGATTTTTCTTTCTCCATTTCCTCCCTTAGTTTTCCTAAGATTACTCTACTGCTGATCCCACAAGATGGTTCTGGTCCCAAATGTGGGGTTTCAGCTCCTTTTTTGCCAGCTTATCTGCTGTTTCATTCCCCTCTATTCCTATGTGTCCCGGGACCCATAGGAGGGTGACAGTGTTCTTCTGGCCTAGTTCATTTAGTTTGCCTAGGCATTCCCAAACCATCTTCGAACTGATTATATTTGAACTCAGCGCTTTGATGGCTGCTTGACTATCCGACATGATAGTCAAGCAGATAATATTATTACATAGTATATTTTTAATACAGTCTTCAAAATGAAGAGAAGCATGACCCAAGATTATAAAATACTTTCTGTGTTCTGTAAGCTCGACAGGTAAATGACAACTATCTTATTAGAAACATATGTCGCTTTCAAACATGCGCAAACAAAAAATAATATGACAGACGCTGTGAGATTCGCTTGTTGCTAGTTGGGTTGGAGTATACTTTGGTCTAGATTATCTACATACAAAATATGCTACTGTAAATCCAAATTCGAAGCACTTAATACATTCAAATATGGGATAATATTTATGTTCTCCGCTTACTGGAAAAAGTAATAAACACATTTTGTTATTTAACTAAAACTGTATTACTTCTAAACAAAAAAGACATATTATATTTAATTATATTTAATCTGTGCCTGTATCTTCATCAATTTTTTCCAATTCTTACATCAATTGATGGGACATCTGAAAAATTCCCGAAAAAGATAAAAACGAAGAAATTTTATATTAATTTAATATCAATGTTATAAATACTTTGACTTGCTTTATAATAGACATCATCTTTGGAGGGTAGATACTTTTCATGGAGTAGGTACGTGTGCACTAAGAAACGTTTTTTTTTAATTTCATCCCGAATTGGGTGTTTTTCTTTTACTCTGTATTTAACATGTATGTCATGTTTTGACAGATGACATTTAGGTGAAATAAAACCACAGATCACCTACTTCATAAAACTTCAATTTCGTTAGCTATTATTTCTCAACTAATTTATATTTAAACATTAAAAACACAACAAATTGGCATTGACTTTATCATAAAAACGGCTAAAAGACCTACCATTAATTATAGGGACCCAAAATGTACAGACTGGGACGGTTATCGCACCAGTCTGGAGGGGAAAACAGGGCATATGCCCACGAGAATCAAAACCAATGCTGATTTGGAAGAGGCAACTGATCGTATCAGTAGGACAATTCTAGAAGCATCCCGTTAAAACCAAGACAAACGCCTTGGTGGAACAGAAAACTGGACAAATTAAGAAAAAATGTAAGGATGCTGTACAATAAAGCAAAAGAATTGAGGAACTGGGAAAAATTTAGAAGCGCTCTTACAGAATACAACAAAGAGATAAGAAGAGCCAAGCGGTAATTTTGGAGAAAGTTCTGCCAGAGTATATCTGACATACCTGCCAGTGCAAGAATACACAAAATTCTCTCCAAGGATCCGAACCAGGGGCCGTGTCTTCTCAAAAGACAAGATGGAACCTATACCGAATCCAAGAGGGAAACGTTAGAGCTCTTGTTACAAAACCATTTCCCAGGTTCAACAATTATTGAGACGCAGAGGAGAACTTTAGACCTAGGACGCTTGCCTCGACCTAGGAAGGAAAGTTGGAAAATATCTGCGAAAGCTATCAAACCGGAGAATGTAAAGTGGGCTATAAACCGCTTCGATCCATACAAATCTCCAGGGGAGGATGGACTTTTCCTGCCCTACTACAAAAAAGACTGGACATTCTGCTGCTCATTCTGACTAAGCTCTTTAGAACAAGCTTGGCTCTGGGTTACATACCCGAGGCTTGGTGCACTGTTAGGGTCGTTTATATTAACAAGGTAGGACGAAAGGATAGCGCTCTACCTAAATCCTGTATATTTTGTGTAAATTTGGTCTGAATCAACTCGAGCTCATAGACTTCATGGAAGTGTCGCCAACGACCCTGATGAGCTTCATTGGAGGCATAGGGCTGATAGAACGACTATAACCTAGGGGTGAACCACAATAGATCTTTCAGGTCTCAGTGGAAGGGACGTGAAACGACCACTCATATAGAACCTAACCTAACCTAACCTAACCTAACAACAAATTGGCGACGAGAATCAAACTTCACAAAGTTCTGACGAAATTTATGAATTATTTTTTGTTTTAATTAGATTTTTTTAAAGAAAATATATTGAAACAACCAAATGAAAAACCCAAAGTCAATGTCACAGAATTTTATTAAGATGTATAAAAATATTTGCGAATATTTTCTGCCTAATATTGAGGCCATCATCAGAGTATAAAAAACATTTATGTTTTATAATGTAAATAATAAAAAGGAAAGAACATACCTTGGTGTAAAAATAGTACAAATATAATGTTAACACTGTTCAGTTAGGACACTTGGATAACACTTGCAAGCATTGCTGGGTACTATAAATAAGTATATGTAATTTTATAAAACTTAAAATAACATTTAAATTCAATAACTAGAGAAATTTGACTATTAAAATTAAATTAAATAAGTAAAAAAGGGATGTGGTCTATAATTTAACTTCTTATATATTTGAAAAATAAAGGAGAAGGGCGTAGATCATAGAAAAATGAAATTGTGTATTTGTGGTCTGATTATAAAAGAGAAAAAAGAAGAATTTACAAGAAAAATCTAAAAATATTATAAAATAAGGGTAACAATTTCTTGCAAACATGACAAAAGAGTGCATCAACAAGACAGTAACTATAGTAAAATCAATAGAGTATAAATTACATGAATAGCAACAAATTGTTTAGTGTTAGTGCAGTAACTTAATAAAGAAGAAGAAAGGTTATGTTGAAATCAACAATAGAAGATGATAATAAACAAAATTGCAAAAGTTTATCAGTTAACTTAGATAGAGGACAATCATAATTGTTAAAAAAGTGGACAACAACAGGCAAATAATAAAGGAAATATGGAAGACAAAGTACAATCTGCTATTTAAATAAATCATTAAAAGGGAAGGTTAAGAAATATGTAAGGGTCTATTGATCTCAATTGCTCATTCAAACATACAACTGTACTATCTCTAGTAGCTTCATTGATCTCAAAGTTCTCAAGTAGATCCTAGAACATTTAAAACATTTATGTAACCTAGAAATGTTGTAATTAGAAAAGGTGTGATTTTCAGCTATGATATGGTTAGCAAAGGCAGATGGTGAATTAGGAGGGGCAAAGTGTTTGTATTTTTTAATAAAAAAGCAAAAGCAAAAAAGCGAGTCTTTAGTGTTGACCAAGAAGGATCTCAAGTTATTGTTGAATTTAAAACCAAATTAAATATAGTATTTCCTAAGAATGTTCCCCAATTTGTAAAAAATGCAAGAAACCAACAAAATTACATTTAATTTTAGAGGAAGAACTAAGCTGAGAAGATACAATGGCCAATCTAAGTTTGAATCTGTTAAAAAACCTGTTATATAGATTATACAGTATCCGCCAAAATAAAATAAAAATTAATTTTTAATTTCTGTAATGTAAGTGTTCATTTCGACGCAAACAAGCTTCATATCGATTTTGTAAGTCAATAAACATATTTATAAAAAGTGGTTGATGGAACTGCTGAAAAATATTTTGTATTCTTTCCCGTAGTTCGGCAATATTTGCCGGCGGATTTTCCGAATGAAATATTTTTTCGTTTATTATGCCCCAAATGTATGCGTCAGGTGGCGTCAGATCAGGTGAATGAGAAGGATATTCGAAGTATGTTCCCCTAAATAATTATTCTATTATCGAAATGCTGACGGAGCAAGTCTAAGGTGCGAACAGCTGTATGGCTCGTTGCACCATCTTGTTGGAACCATTGTTTGCGAAACTTTAGATTTCGTGCACGGCAAACGTTATTTAGATCTCTCACAAAAGGTATAATAATTTTCTCTCTATAACGTTCTTGGTTGACAGTAAGTGGATTCTGATTATCATCTTCAACGAAATAAGGACCAATCATTCCATTACCAGATACCGCGCACCAAACGGTAACTCGAAGACTGTGGAGTGGTTTCTCTACAATGACATCAGGACGTTCAAATCCAAGGAATCTGGTCGTTTGTCGATTAATATAGCCGCTAAGATGAACGTGACTCTCGTCTGAAAACCATATGTTTTTCAAAAAATCGGGATCTTCGTAAATTAAACTCAACATGCGACAAATCTCTCTTGCACGTTTGTTTGCAGAATTTAGTCGTTGTCCAACTTGAATACGGTATGGATAACCACCAATTAATTTGAACATGCGACGTAAAGACGTTTCACTAATGTTGAGTTTACATGCAGTTCTTACAAGACTTCTTTGAGGTGATTGCACAACTTGGTTAAAAACACGTCCTTCATTTTCGTTAGTGCATACTTTTTTTCGACGACCTGAAGAACCTTTACGTTGACACAATACACTACCAGTGCAACGAAATTTTTCAACAATAGCTAACATCACACTTTTACTAGGAGCTGCTTTATTAAATTTTTGTTATTTTACTGACACCTGTTCTAAGCTTGGACCATCATTACGACCTTTTCCGTGTGAACGAAAATAATGCTCTACCAAAAACACTTTTTATTCCGTTGTTAGAACCATTTTTAAATCAAATTTAACTGCAGCGTACTATTAATTTATCAACTAATGACAATTAAGTCTTCGGTACTGTTTATTTTGGCAGATACCGTATATAGATATTTACATTTTTTTTTGTAAATTCTTTTTTTTCTCTGTTATAATTAGACCACAGATA
This sequence comes from Ophraella communa, assembly GCA_035357415.1. Classification (NCBI taxonomy): domain Eukaryota; kingdom Metazoa; phylum Arthropoda; class Insecta; order Coleoptera; family Chrysomelidae; genus Ophraella; species Ophraella communa. The sequence goes on from CM068987.1 coordinate 10,154,868, forward strand.
CACAATTTCATTTCTCTATGTTCTACGTCCTTCCCCTTTCTCTTTCAAATATATAAAAAGTTAAATTATAGATCACACCCCTTTTTTACTTATTTAATTTAATAGTCATATTAGTTATTGAATTTAAATGTTATTTTAAGTTTTAAACAATTACATATACTTTTATTTATTTTAGTTTTAATCTGTTTATTTTAAAAAAATGTTTGTTATTTTACAATCATTTATAGTACATGTATTACCCCCTTTTTACTTTTTATTTGCATTATAAAACATAACTGTTTTTATAGCCTGATGATGGCCTCAATGTAAGGTTTAAACTAGTCGCCAATATTTTTATACATCTTAATAAAATTCTGCGACATGGATTTTGGGTTTTTCATTTGGTTGTTTCCCATCAGTCACATTTGAGACATGGATGGTTTACTTCGTTTGAAAATATATTGGTTGATGTAAGAATAAACAGGAATTAATGTTAAACAAGTATTATCTTGTTTCCCAAATTAACTCGAGAAAAACTGACGTTGATTTTCAAAAATATCCCTAGACTTTTCCTATGTGTGTATTAAAATATATAAAATAACAATTAAACGCCTAACCTGTGTTATGTTCCTCACATGTATCATTGTTTTGATTTCGTCCAAAAAATTTGCCAACTTTATGTAAAGTACATTTGACTGCATCCATAGCAGTTTTTACGTTGGATAATACCTCATCGGCGCCATATTTAATTTTATCTAGTCTACTTTTTACTGGTAATCTTACAATAACTGTGGTATCTTCCTCTGAATCACCTGCATATACATTTATTTGAAGAATAAAAAAAAGTATTAACCATAAACAAACAATACTTTTCATCGCTACGGCTTAATAAATACTATAACAAATGCGAAATTTTATATTTATTATAGTTTTAGTTTTATATTTTTATGGTACGTTAAAAGTAAAGTTCATGGGTGTACTCAACTTTTATTTTGGAGGGTGTAACTAATAAATTTATTTAGGGAAATATTTTAGCAGATTTCCCAAAACATATATATCATGAAAGTATCGTATACAAAGTCTGTTAATCTATATGTCTACCTCTATCTTTAGTCTACCTTTAGTCATAAAAACCGTAAGAGTAATAACGTTTGAAGTTCTTCTGTTATCCCCACTGACAGGCATTTATACAGGGATTAATAGGTGTTAAGCATTCATTGATTCATTCATTTCAGCTTCTTCGCAAATAGGCCTCCCCTACTTTTCTCCAGTTTTCTCAATTTTGTATTTCTCTTATCCATTCGAGGCCAGCTGTTCTCTATTTTTGAATTTGTTTGTATTTTATTACATTTTCCGATGTATTTTTTTACGCCAATTCGTTTGGTATTGGTATTCCCTATCCCTAAATCCAACCACTTTTGAGATATTTCATTACCTTAGTTAAAACCTTAGAACATAAAATAGTAAGGAAGGAGTTTGTGTTATATCTACAATGTTAAAATCTGGCGACGGAAGTCGGCCATATTGGATAACCATTTATGACTCATACTTTGTTTATAAGTTATAAAAATTTAGTTTTCTGTTAAAAATTTGGATTAATTATTTATTGGTAAGTAGCTATTATTATAATAAATATACAGTATATATACGTAAACTATATTTTTATGTTTAAATTAAATTAATACTTTGTATTGATCCCTAACCTATCTACTTAAAGTGACATAGGCGTATCAATAATGGAAAGGGGATATTTTATTTTAATTATCATTAATTTACAATTTTTGGTTAATCTCATAACTGGATATGTCAATTATTTTTATGTCTATGGAGTATTCTAAAGCAACGTTGTACAATAATGCCTGTATGCACCATTGTACAATTTCTCTGATTAAGACTTTAACCGTGATTACTTAATGTTTTTCTTATGCACCAAGCCTTTTTTCTCCTAATCAGCAATTAACTTTTAACCGCCCGATGGCCTGGGATTAAGACTAGATAACCGCGGTTACTTAATAAGTGAGGTTAGGATGTTTTGTTTGGTTCTGATTTCTGATTTCATTTACATGTATTTTTGTCAATAGTGAGTAGTGATAAACTGTGGCAGTGAAAAATAATTATGGAAGTGGAAGACATATTATTTGATGATGAACTAGACATTAATGACATAGTGTTAGATGGGTTTCCTAGTCGTTGGAATGAGAGAGAAAATTATTTCGAAGCCCTGGATGACCTTAGTTTCTTTCGTCGCTTCCGCCTCACGAAACCAACAAAGGTAGATCTTTTTGAAGAGGTTGCGAATCCCTAACTTATGATAATAGGGTGTAAGTATACCCTATGCAATTTTATGTCTCCAATAACTATGTGGAATTGCACTTTAAACTGTATTCTTAAAACAAAAGGAAACAAATTAAAGCTGACAATTACCTATAATTTTGTTGTGTTCTGTAATCGCGCCTTTATTTTATTTTTATTTATATATTTATTGATGAGATCTAGTAGTTAAGAATAACATGTGTCATGAAGATTCGATTTGAAGTTCTGTCTTTAATTTATGTACAATCGAAATATATTCTTTTAAATAATATGTAATGTTATTAGTTACAACAAATTTCAAACACCCGAATCCCTCTTTGTCCGTAATCTTCACATTAATCAACATCAAATTGTGACAGACATGACGGATTCCTAGGAAAATTGCGATGTTGCCAGCTGGCCATAATTACCAAATCACGATTAGCTAATTTGAGTGCAAAATTCTTTGGTGCATCGAATAGACTTTTTAACCGTGATTAGACACTTAGCCATGGTTAGCTAATTACGATTAAACGTGAAAATGGTGCATACAGGCATAAATGTATTTTTCTACGACTGCTATGGAAAATAGTCCTTTTCCCACAATTTACGAAACTACAAAGTGTCACTTTTCCTAAGCCGTGGGAAAAGTTGCCCAAGCCGTGGGAAAAATCTTTCCCACGGCTTGGGCCACGGTACCATAGAGAAATAATCAACACAATTTTCGATTATAGAATGCTTTGGACTACTGTCATAAAACGTCAAACGTTAAAAAGTACAGAGTACCCAAATGTTAGTGTTATGAAAGTAGAGAGAAGGTGTTTAATTTTAGTTTAATTCAACTAAATTTTGTGTTAAAATATAAAAAAATAAGTAGGTACCAAATGTTTGAAATGTTTGAAAACACTTTCCCAGAAATAACAGCAAAAGCTGAAAATGTCACCTTAGAGCTATTGCCAGAAATTTCAAGAAAGAAATATGAAATGGCTTATGCAAAATTTATGGATTGGAGAAGAGTGTCAACACTAAACGAAACTCCAGGAATAATATTGAAAAACTGTTCTAATATAACTATAAATTATCATAACAATTAGTTTATAAGTACCTACTTGAAATATATTACTTTGAAATTGTTAAATTATTTATTAATTTGCAGTAGTAGAAAAAGTATAGTGTGCAACACGTAGGAAAAGCTATTTTTCGCACACTCGTGAGAAAAATTGAGCTTTTCCCACTAGTTGCACAATATACTATTGTGTATTAATTAACACATTATTACATTCACAGTTTCCCACGGGATGAAAGAATAGCTTTTTAGGCTCACAACATTTTACAGAAAAATCATTTGATAGAAGTTCTTCAGTAATTGTTATACTAGTACCAAATGCTATACCTACAATTAAAATCGCAAGAATGAAATATGTAAGTAATTATTACATCCACAAATTGCTTTAATAACATTGACCAAATCTATATTTTTTCTCAAATCTATTTACAGATATTTTACTTAAACATATATTTCACTAATGTATACCTTTTCTATGCAGGTAAGGACTAACGACCCTTATGCTGAAGAGATAAGAACTACTAGCAGTGAAACTATTTCACCAGTTCTTGTTCCTGAAACTCTACCATCTACTTCTGAAAGTCCTCGTAGGAAACAACTTATAAAAAGCATCATTGAAGTATATTTAAAAACAAGAATTTATTTTATATGTAAAAGTAAAATAAATAATGTAGAAAAAATTAGACATGTTTACACAAAACTAATTCAATTTAAAGGCCAATAGTGGTAGAATGAAAAATTTTAATAAAAATTGTGTAGTAATTAACTGGTTTTATTTCCTTAAATCTAGTACCCCAATTTTAGGCAATGTTATACTATTTTTTTCCTCTACTTTCCTTATTAAAATGGTTATTTTAATATATAATGATTAGTGTTCATACTGAATAATAGATATGTTTAAATAAGGAAATTATCTTTCTATTAATAATAATATAGGACGCCACTGTTAAAAAGTAACTTCCGGTAGCCATCTTGGATAACCATCCCGGTCACCTGTCCTTGAACTAGCAATACTTCCTTACTATTTTATGTTCTAAGGTTAAAACATAACAACACTCAATGATTTCAACATTAGTTAATGGTAGGCTATGGCTGTAAAAGATTTGATAGTTAGAACGTTTTATTTTGACAGTTTTCTTTACAAGTTTGTATTTCATAGTAAATAATATCAAATGTAGGATTTAGTAATGATGATTTTTTAAATATTATTATTTACGGCGAGTGTAATGTTGAGCGGACTTGCCGTGTTTTTGCAGAAAGATATCCATATCGACCAAATGCAACTGGTGATATTGTAAGAATGCCGTCAGTTTGGTCAATTTAAGACAAAAATTAATAAAAATAAACCACTAGTGGACAATGACATAAACGAAATTAATGTTTTCGGTTATTTTACGGCCTCTCCAAATGCCTCCATTAGAGATTGTGAGAGAGATCTTACTTTATCGACGAGAGAACAGTTCATCGCATTTTAAAAAAACACAAATGGAAACCATTTTCATATCATTTGGTGCAATTATGTGGTGGTAGAATTCTGTGAATGGTTTTTAAAGAAGACCCAAGAGAGAATGAAAACTTCATAAACAAAGTTATATGGTGTGATTTAGCAAATTTTATCATCAAAAATGGATTATTTAATCGACATAACTCCAATTTTTGGTCTTTTTTATTTTTTTTATTTAAAGCTTTTTTCCATATCTTCGAATATTTTAAAAAATGTGATTTTGGGGGTAGTTTTTAATTGTTTTTCGCCCCGTAAATAGAATTCAACAGTTTTTAACATTCAAAAATGCAGCGACATTTTTAAATTTCAAATTGTCAAAAGTTTGACATTTGACGTAACACTATGCGTTAAGCTAGGTTTACCGTTCGAATTAGTTGTTCTTCAATTATGAAATATAGAAAAGCATAGAATTAGTGTTTCAATACACCTATCTCTTTATTGAATACTCATGCGCAAATATTTTTGAATTTTCCCCTTCCACTGCTAAAATATGACTACTTCTTACCATAGAACACAACGTATTGCTACCCAGGAATACCACAATTTAAATGAAAAAAAACCTTTTGGCTGTCAAAAGCTAGCTTCTATTTGCCGTATAGCCGCGGCCGCCCAGGCCATAAACCACAAAAAGGAGAAGTTTTTATTTTTATTTCGTTCGTGTACGCCGCTTGCTGGTTGTTATTGTGTTTTTCTTGTCTTTGTGTATTTAATATTAACGACTTGTGTGTGTACCTAGACTTCTCTTTGGATTTACTTTACTTTGGATTACTGATTACTTTTGCATGTCATACCAACACAATTTTATAAGGGGCACGAATATTTAGGGGGAACTACGAGAGTGGGAGTTGGTTCGCGCACGAGTATTCAATTTGTGCCATTAACGAGATGGGTCTATTGCGATTTTTTTAAAACAAATCATTGATGTTGTATTATGCTATAAAGTATTTATTAATATATAACCTCCGATTTGATTTTTCCTTCACAAAAGATAAAAATTAAGCGAAATCGTTCTTAAAAGTGTACTTAGTGTAAATTCTACCTTGTGATAATTTCCCTAGGGATATTTACAGTCTAATTAAACGTTAATTGGTAAGTTTTAAACACGTGACTAAAAATAAACTGTTTTGATTGGTTTTATTCCAATGCCAAAAATTTTCATTACATATTTGGCGCCCTTAAGGGTCCTATTTTAGTTACAAATTTACCATATATGCTATCTTATGACTCATTCTTAACTTTTGGGGAACTTTCTGCCATTATTTTTGTATTTTCTCGTCAATATTGTACCTATTTTACTTCGTGAAGTTAAATAACGTTGTCACTTGCTGTGACTTGTTATTGCTGGGTACCTGCATTAGCGACAAACTAGGCTTAATGAGAGAATGATATTGTGCTCCCTTGAACTCTCACTTATCCAGGTTTCACTGCATTTGTCCAATATAGTGTAATGTTTAAATATTTGACAATAGTATAATGATTAAAATATCAACAGAAGTTGTTTAATTTAACTAAATCCAATAATTTTAATTATATTGTATTATTTTATTGTATATTTTGTGTATTTGTAAGAAAATTTTAAGTTGGAAATTATTTTATTATGTAATGTACCGATATTATATTTAGTACATAAATATGTTATTTAGAACTTAGTAGAAACTTCGCGAAAATTGATTATATAATGTGTAAAAAAAGGACAGATAATGTGTAAAAAGGAGACAGATATATTTGTACAATATTTTATTCTCGAATGATCGTACAGTAGACGAAGTGAGTATGTCTAGTCATATATATGAAAGAAAGAGATACACATATTTTTCCCAGAAATGACTAAGCTCTAGAACAAAAAACGAAGCTTCTAGAAGTTTGAAACCTATAAAAGACTGAACAGAGGTCGTTAAGAGGAAGTTGATTATTGGAAGTAAAAGCGAGAAGATCAGTGAGTGTGAACAGTCAGTTAAAAAGTGAACAAACAGTTTTTAAAGTAGTTATAATAAAGTGACATTAAAAATACAAAGTAAAACAATTATAAAGTAAAACAAAGTGCCAAGTGACATTAAAAACTAATCAAAAGGTGAAATTAAAGCATTTTCGGTTGATGTATAAAAAAAAAAGAAGAATACTTACTATTATAAATACAACTAAAGGAACTATAATCCATCAACACTAAAATTTGAGGAACAAACAGAGAACAATAATTACACAAGAAACTAATCGTCTAACAACACTTCAGTTTACCAAAATCGCAAATACTACGTATCACTTCGTTCGTCTCCGTTCTTCATAGATCACCTACAGATTTTTCCACCAATCAGGAAACAGGACTTTACATATCAAGGTCAGATAAAATTGTAATTTTTTTTAAAAAAATTTTGTAGTAGTTAGTTGAATTTTATAATTTAAAAAAACAAAGGAATTTACTTGGTATTTAATAATTAGTGTATTTGATAATCTTACTTGCCATTACATAAACAACATTGGTTAGTTTAACTTTATTCACATCAAGTAAGTTCTTTTATAATTACTAAAGGCCTTTCTTTTTAATATTTTTTTTAATTAGTTTCATTATTAAACTTTCAACATTACTGTTTTAATTTAAATATTTTATAATAAATTTATAATTATAATTAATCAATTTTCTTCAAATACCTTCTACCTAATAACCCAATAGAAACTAGCATAACCAAACACCCCCTGAGAAAAAGATCTTGTTGCTATTAGTACATTTAAATAAGTAATATCAATCTAATAAATAAATCAATCAAATCAATAAACTTTCTCTCAAATCATAAATATTCATTACAATAGATATATATTCTTCTGTATATGTTAGTGTTTTAACTTTTATTGTTAAAACTTGTGGTTCTGCAGCATTTGCCATACTTTTCTTTTTGTTTTCTTTTAGTTCTAATCCCACTTTTTGTCATTCATGTTGGAACTTAGCATCTGTTGAATTTGGTTGTCTTCCCAATCTACATCCTTGAAAACTTCTTTTACCATACTCATCTGAGTATTGTTCTACTTGGTCTTTATGATTTGAGTGTACCTATATATAGTCGACTCTGCTGTTTTTTAGTGCTTTCTTTACTGCCTATGCAGTAAATATCGATGAATATCAGGTATAGAGGTAAGTTGTATTCTGTAATTTTGTCAATTAGGGTACGGGTGGTAAGGATGTAATCGCAGGCGCTGGAGTATTTTCTAAACCCTGCTTGTTCTATTGGTTAACTCAGTTCTACTTTATTTTCTAGCCTGCATATTTAGTAAGAACATTAAAAAATTAAACTTTTTAACAAAAATTACAATTTGTATTAATAAAATAGCTTTTTTAAAACTCAATGACAGCTGTTTCGCTAGAACTAGCATCATCAGATTGACATATTGAAGTTACAGTTTGTTCAAGGTAGCTAATGTTGATTATGTAGTATTAAGACTAGACCAAGTATGGAGGTAACAAGACATAACAATTTTAAAGCCTAGATGTTATTAGCCCTAAGGAATTGTCCTTGATGTATTTATTTTCCTCTAAGATCAGTAGCTATAACTGTGCAATTATATAGAAAAACCGGGAAAAATCTTGATATATTTGATGTATAGTTTAAGTTTAATAAGTGAAGAACTTCATGGTTTTTGTAAACAATACACTTTGTTTTGGGTTTTGGTTTATATTCTTGTTATAACAACATATTATTCTAAAGAATTTGTATAATAAATAACGGAAAATACAATGATTAACAAGAAATTGAAGAGGATATTGCCAGGGAATAACTACGTCAGGTTATTATTTTACATTTTCTTTAATTTTACTTTTGTCAGGTGGTTATAGTCTATATAGAAAGGACAAGGAGTAATAAATCATTCATTTAAGTAGATTTCATAGACGTACCAAAATATATTTTAAGAGGGTATACCGCAAGGTACATTTTGTATTGAACGAATGAGTTGCAGCTATGCTAAAGAATATACGATTTAGGTCAGAGGTAACGGGATGTAGGTACTAATTTTAATAAAAAAAGTGATAGAGGTACATAAATTTTAGTAAGTTTGATAAAGAAAGGCAACACAGTTTATTCATAATAGAAAACAAACCAATCTGTAACAATAATTATTTTATATATTTTTGTTCTTTTTGTAAGAAGATTAATTCAAACTTTGAATATTGTCACAAGTAAATTACAATGAATTATATTTTTAAAAAATTAATTAAAGTCAAGATAGCAAGATATCGTTACAATTTTTATTAAATTGAAATGAGAAAAATGAATATTTTTTATTTGTATTACTCCTAAACTAAAATTCCAAAATAGTAGGCACTAAATTCTCAGAAATGACTGTGACGTTTTTGCCTTAATCTGCCTCTTGCAGTGGCGTACGGAAATTATACTAAACAGATGTGGAAAAATTAATTATTTAAAAACTATATCCACAAATAAGAATTAAATTACATTATATTAATTATATAAAAAAAATATACACTGTGTCCACGGATGGAGTTGCTAAGAGGAGAAAAACCTTTATTATTAATTTTATGACAAAGTTATTGTTATAAAAAATTTGCATCCTTTGGAAATAAGATTGACATAAAAAAATCTGAGATCGGATGTACAGGGTGTTAGCAAAGTAATAAAACGTGAAAATGTTTCATGAGAAAAGTAGGCACCATTATTATTATTAATGCAGCCGTGTGCATGAGATTTCGATTTCAGACCTACGTTTATTGGACTAAAACCACTACCACCACAAAAAGTTTAAAATTACTTACAGTATTGTATTATTCATTATCATCTGAAGAAAACTCGTCGGATGATGAGCCTTTCCTACCTCTTTTCATAAATTTAATGTTCATTTGCTTTAATGTGCGCAATAAAACACGTCGTGATATTTTGGGCATCGATTCATCGGAACTTATTTCGGCTGCGACTTTTTTTAAAGTTGGGATTTCATTTCGGAAAAAGAACGAATGGAATTTCCTACGAATAGCATATTTGGTGCAATCATCAAGCTGAATTTGTTTTCTTCCTCTAGTTTCAATGTCTTTAGATACATTATCACATTTACCTTCATTTTCTTTAAATGTTTTAAGAATTCTGTGAACACTTCTCGTCGACACTTTAGTTAAATCACTACACAGATTAACTACGTCATTATGCAACATATTCTCATTCCGTTCACGGAGCCCACAATACACATTGTATATAATAGTTTTTTCTCCTTCGGATAAATTTGGACGTCTGCGTTTACTTTGACTGCTTTCACTTTCCATATTGCTCACATAAACTGATTTATAATGATATTTCCCTTGTTTCAGTCCTTAAACAAATCCCTTGGTTTTTACCTGATCTGATATGAAATTACCTTTTTTTTTACTGTTAATCGTTTTCCTAGAAATGTACCTGCCTAATTATTTGACGTCTACTACATTATTACTTCTTACGAATGGATTAAATGGATTAACTGTATAGAAAGTGTATTATTCCTCTTTTATGTTTATCTAGGGTAGGTATTATACAAAAATATCATTATTTATTATATTATTGAAAAGGGTATTTCCAATTTTAGAATTTTTACAACAGAAATTCCAAAACTGTCATCAGTGTTGAAACAGACCTAATTCGTTATAACTGTATTATAATAACAGATCAAAGAAAAAAAAATAATATTTACATTACGTATTATTCAACGAATGTTACGCTCATGAATGTTAACCTAACCGTGCTCAGCTGATGAAGCAATATTTATATCTCTCTCTATCTTACGGCAAATTTAATCTACCTCTCTTTTTCCGCCCCACAAACGTCTCTGTGTACGCAACGTTGCCATTTATAAATTTTAGTCCCAGAATATAATTCAAATTTTTTTATATTTAATAAACATTGATGTTGTTGAATATATTTCATTAGCAGGAAGTTTCTTTAATATTTAATATTTTTTAGTATTTAGTATTTAATGAATAAAACACGTTGTCCGTTATTCTATGACCATTTAGTTGCGTGTGTATTGTAACGAGTTATTATTATCTGCAATAGTGTTATTTGGTTTGTCCGTTAAAATTTTGATTTTCAGCGTTTTTATATAACTCGTTACTATATTTCTGCCTTAATGTCGGGTACCGCTGTAATATTTGAGTGTTAAGATTATTTCTCCGGTAATTCAATTCTACGAATCACCTTCAATAATTTCCTATATAATGTATATTATATTAATTTCTGATTTTCAAATTTAAAAAAAACTAAAGACATCCGGTACATAAAGAATTTTAATTTCGACAAGAGCCGTCTAGTACATTAGAATTTTTTTGTTTATTGTAAAAATAATCTAATTAGCCGAAATTGTAGGTAGGAATAAAAATATAAATTCGAAAACAATTTGGTTTTTAAGCTCTCTTGTTCTTGGTACCGAAAGTCCGTAGTGTTATCAATAGTATTGACCAGTTTTGTTCAGTTCGAGAATATTAATTTTTTTTTACCGGCCGTCCGTTATTGTTTTCTTGGTAAGTCGTTCGACTTGTAATTTTTTTTAAAACCGAAAAAGTATTGTGTGAAGCATTATACCACCGTTATAGAATTTCATTTTCTTGAATATTTTAATTGTGTTAACAAATTCTATTTTCTCAACCGAAGTCTAATTTATTATAATCATTATTCTTGCGTTATCCAATTTCCCTACCTCCTACCGTTAAAGTTTATTAGTTAGTTTTATCCGTTAATTTACCATCAAAACTGATTGTGGAACGGGGGCGAGGCCGATGCCATGCGTCGTTCAACATTCAGACGGTAGAATTTCGTTTTTTTGCAATAGAAAGTTTTTTTTGTACAATTATACGATCTTCAGACAAGGCCGAGGCTGTTGCCACAGATTGTTTGAACGTCGAAGTTTAATTTAATTATTATTGCGTGATCCGATTTCCCTACCTCCTACCGTTAAGGTTTATCAGTTAGTTCTATCCGTTAATTTACCATCAAAACTGATTGTGGAACGGGGCGAGGCCGATGCCATGCGTCGTTCAACATTCAGACGGTAGAATTTCATTTTTTTACAATAGAAAGTTTTTGTACAATTATACGATCTTCAGACAAGGCCGAGGCTGTTGCCACAGATTGTTTGAACGTCGAAGTTTAATTTAATTATTATTGCGTGATCCGATTTCCCTACCTCCTACCGTTAAGGTTTATCAGTTAGTTCTATCCGTTAATTTACCATCAAAACTGATTGTGGAACGGGGGCGAGGCCGATGCCATGCGTCGTTCAACATTCAGACGGTAGAATTTCATTTTTTTACAATAGAAAGTTTTTTGTACAATTATACGATCTTCAGACAAGGCCGAGGCTGTTGCCACAGATTGTTTGAACGTCGAAGTTTAATTTAATTTTTATTGCGTGATCCGATTTCCCTACCTCCTACCGTTAAAGTTTATTAGTTAGTTTTATCCGATAATTTAACATCAAAACTGATTGTGGAACGGGGGCGAGGCCGATGCCATGCGTCGTTCAACATTCAGACGGTAGAATTTCATTTTTTGCAATAGAAAGTTTTTTGTACAATTATACGATCTTCAGACAAGGCCGAGGCTGTTGCCACAGATTGTTTGAACGTCGGAGTTTAATTTAGTATAATAATTATTGTTATTTGATCCGTTTTCCTAATTACCTTCCGTTACAAGTTCGTTTAGTTAATTACATTCATCCGCTAATTTAACGTACAAAAGGTGATTGCAGTTTTCTCTGCTTCCCTATTGCTTACACACTGCTTTATCAAAATTTACTAGTTTATGTACATGCTACCTGCAGTCTTGGCATATACTTTTTATATGAACCGTTAAATTTAATGCCCGTATAATTAAAATGTTATTTTGATTGCACTTGCACATCGTATCTACGGAAATTGTTTCGTAATCGCCAGAACTATAACTGTTCCTCATTTAGGTTAGATTTTGTACATTGATCTGTGTAAATTGAATATTACATTTGTACCTTTGTATTTGGCTTATAGACACTTAATACAGCCGTTGTTATATATTTATTAAAAACAGTGTTTTCTTATTATCCCGTAACAAAGCCATTTAGAGTTTTATTAAAGTGTTGAATGAAACAAGACCCCTAGAATTTTCCGTAACCTCCATCTGAGGCTACCTGGAACTCTTGACGCTGAGGGTCAAGGGGCCGTGGAGCATACCACGTTAAAACAACTGGCGCCCGAGCATTTATTGGAGAGATTTTGCATCGAGGGTGGCCATTGTGACGTGCCCAGAAGGTAAGAACCAGTGGGCGGTAGGAAAAAGCGTCACAGTATGATTTAAATAGAAGATGATAAAATATATAGAAACCCAACCTGATAACAATGTTTACGTTTTAATTCAATAATATTTCTGAGAATTTAGTGCCTACTATTATGGAATTTTAGTATATATGTAGTGTTTGGGGAATTTTTCTCAGAAATTTTTAATGGCAAGTGGCCTACTGTAATCGGCTTAATACGATTACACCTATTTACAGATTATTCGATTATTGAGAGGGATTTTCCAAACAACCCAGTTTTCTTAAAAACATTATCGGAATATTATTTTAAAAGAAAGTAGGTACATTAAACCAGTACTCAGTATTAGTTCTTTGAGTAAAATTGTATGAAGTTGTATGGTTTTCATAATATTGTAAACAGTTGGAATATATTTAAGACACTTGTTGAATGCCAATTGTGCAAGTACCAAACAATGTCGATAAGCCAAGAACCATCTAAACGACCAAAAACAGGTCCATTATCTTTAAATGAAAAAACTCTGATATTGAATTGTTATATATCATTGAAAAACAAGGATCCAAGTGCAAGTGTTGTTGATATTGTGGAATTAACGGCTGCTATGTTGTGTGTTGTTAAATCAACAATTTATAGATTACTAAAAGAAAACAAGAATGGAACTCTTCAACCCCCTAAAACTCCTTCAGGCCGAACACCAATTGAGATCGATGAGTCATTAAAACAAAGACTAAGGCGTAAAGTCCATGGTTTTTACTTACGAAATTAAATTCCAACACTTGACAAAATTATGACATCAGTGCAAGAAGATACGGACTATACAAAATTCTCCAGAATGACATTATGCAAACTTTTGAAAGATGTGGGTTTCAGATATACAAAATATAATAGAAAATCTCTCTTGATAGATAAAACGGAAATAGTTTTTTGGAGAAGAGACTATTTAAGAAGCATTCGACATGCCAGAGAACAAAATTTGAAAATCTTCTACATAGACGAAACATGGATAAATGCTGGATATACAATTTCCAAATCTTGGCAAGATGAAAACATTAAAAGCGGAAGGCAGGCATTCGTGGAAGGTTTGTCGTTAGGTTTGCAGCCACCATCTGGAAAAGGAAAAAGACATCATTGTCCATGTTGGAAGTTCTGAAGGTTTTGTTGATGGTTGATTATTAACTTTCATTTTAAAACGCACGGGGAACTATCACGAAGATATGAATGGGGATGTCTTCGAGGAATGGTTTGTTCAAATGTTGGATCTGATTCCAAAAGGGGCTGTTATTGTTATGGACAATGTAAGCTACTATTCACGGTTACGAGAAGCATTGCCCACAAGTCGTTGGCGTAAAGCAGAGCTTTTGGAGAGGCTTATTTCGAAAAATATTAAGTTTCCAAAAGTTCCACTAAGGAAAGAACTTTACAGAATTGCAAAAATGAACAAGAATGAATACAAAACCTACACTGTAGAAGAAATGGCTTCTTCTCGTGGTATATCAGTTCTTCGACTTCCCTCTTATCATTGTGAACTTAATCCCATAGAATTAATATGGGCTCAGGTAAAGGGGGAAGTTGGAAAAAAAATACTACTTTGAAAATAAACGATTTTGTGAAATTGTTTGAGAGTGCTGTCAGTCATGTTAGTAAGGAAAATTGGACAAAAAAATGGTTTACTAAAGTGTTCTTTTCTAGAAATTAAAACAATTTTTTAATTGTTTCCCGAATACGAAATTAGGTTTAAAATAACAAATAACTTTTAAGTATTTGTAGATAAAATATAAAGTAGTTTTTTACTTGTAAATAATAGCTAAAATTTTATTCATATGAATTCTCATTCTTAAATACTAAATGCACATCGAAAGAATGCAGTAAAATCTACTTCAAACTACCCACACACCTATTGTCAAAAAAATTACATTAATTTTATGACAAAGCTACTGTAAGCATATTATAATATATTCTATCGATCAATGCGAATTAAAATGTAATAATCATAAAATAATAGTAAATTGAAAAAAATATTGACCAGCTTTGTAAAAACCTAATAGCACGAGCGGGCAGCTCTAGTTATAGAGTGTGCTTTGTAAAGATGAAAAAAAAAACAAAAATAGTAGGTATCCCGAATATTTTGAAAATCATCTATGTGAGTTGTTACAGTATTAACTAGCTTCCTTTTTTTGTACCAAAAGAAATGAATCATCATATATTGTGGTAGTTTGTTTTTGTTGGTTTATTATTTATGTAGTTTTTATATTGAGATGTTTGAATTATTAATTGTTGTATAAAGACTAATAAAAAAAAACTCTTCGTTTTAATATAACTTCCAAGTTTAATTGAAAAAATATGTTTTAAATCACAATGACGGACTTCCAAAAAGTAAGAGTAAATACAATAAATTTAATTGTTGTATAATTAAAAAAAAATTTTGTTAGCTCAGTGAAATTATTATTTTATTTAATTTAAAACCCGACTCTTTACCTTGGGTAGGATACTACCCAACTACTACAACACTACTTTGGTGTGGAATTTTAATTCTCTAATCGCTTAATCAAGAACCTTTAGAAACATAAATTTACGGTTAAGTATACACATTTTATTAAAAACTGAGTTGATTTGTAACAGAAAATTACCAAAATTATTAATATTTCTCTCTACATTTTCCTCTTATATCAGCGACGTATCCTTCCGGACAATTAATTCTTGGATTTATAATAGAAAAAAATTTGGTCTCATTTGGCCGATTAGCATTTTCTACAACAAATAAAACTATTAGATACAAAAAACAACCTAAAAAAGTAAAAATAATTTACAGCTATGTAACCAAACAAAAGTTTTAAGATTATAAATGAACATAATGTCCAGCGTTAAGCTTCCATTTATAGTGTGCCCAATTAATTTAATAAAACTAAAACCCATTATATTCCATCGTTCAATAAGTTCCGATACTAACCCAGAGATGGCGTGATTCATGTCAAATCAACCTTATTGTTTAAAAGTACCAACCTTGAAGTGACATGTGTCAAAATTTCATGTCAATCGCACCGAATACGGAACTACGAATAGAAATGAAAGCAAACTCCCGCCAAAACTTAATAATTAATATTTTTAACACAACCATAAGATGGCGCTAATCGTTGCGTCTACTCATTTTAATTGTTCTATTTTTCGGAAGAGGTCTCTCTACTAATACTATTAACGACAATACTTTTAAATTTAACAGATCTGTATCAATCTGTATTTGGTGAGAAACAGTTTTAAGAAAATTAAGAAAAGAGACAGTAGTTCTGAGAATCGGGAAAAAAGCAGGAGTTTTGTCTTCAGCTTTTTCAGTTTTGTTGTTGTATATCATCTTTGGTTTTGTGCTTCCACATAATTCTGTCCCCAAAACTATCAACCCCCCTTATCTAAAAGGAAAAATGTTGTGTGTATGTACAAATCGTGAAGGCAAAATGCATCTTTTTCCAAAAAATGAACCAAGTGTGTTTAGTCAGTGGATTTTAATGATACAGTCTTTAAATTATAAAGACTTGTCAGTTGAAGACATTTATAAAAAATATGTATTTTATGAGGAACATTTTTCTAGTAACTGTAAAGTTTTAGGTACCAAAAGAGGTCTTATAAGAACAGCAGTTCCAACTTTAAATTTACCTGGTAAGTGAATAAATCAAATTGTAATTTATAAAGAAAGAAAACCTGTACTAGCAGATCATGCAAACGTTTTTATGCTGAAAGGACTGTATACACAGTGGAAGCAACCATTAGCTTTTACATTTAGTGAAGGATCTCATAAATCCATGGCATTAAAAAATTTGCTGAAGTTTCTAATCTGCAAATGTCAAAGTATAGGTTTGAAGGTAGTATCGACAGTTTGTGACCAAAGTGAAAATAACGTCGGAGCTATTAGACTGCTAATGAGTGAAACGAAGGAGAAATACTTAAAAAGAAAAGAAGAGAATAGAAGTTTTGGTTTTGTGATCAATGACCAAGAAATTATTCCCATATTTGATGTCCCTCATATTTTCAAGTGTTTGAGAAATAATCTTTTGAAACATGACTTGTATTTTAAGCAAAATAAAAAAATAAATAAATGATCGTTTTTTGATTGTAAACATATATATTTACTTTAGTTTCGTTGAAATGTAGCTGTCTATTTTATCGCAGAGTACTTCTTATTGACAGATAGATGGCACTAGATATAAATTTAAGGAATCTGTATTATAGACAATACTTTTTAACACAACCGCTGCTACTCGATGTCGCATACGGATCTAGACAGTAACTAGGTTCTTGTCATTCTATTCGTAGTTCCGTATTCGGTGGTCAATCCAACCACGAACCCATAGCACGAACCAAAAACAACAAAGCTAATGTGGTGAGAGTGACGCTCCTTTTTCATTTGTTCAAAAAATGGAAAAAAACGAATATCATGTGTTAATAAAACATTGCTATTGGGAAAAAATACAGTGCACAGCACACCCTCCTAGCAGTTTAACTCTTATTCACAATTTGTAACCAAGTTATATTATTGCGCCCACCCACTTGAAGGCGTATCTGTAGCGTGATGTTACAGTGTCGCCCAATCGGAGGAAACGTGAACTGTCATCACATATTTATAAACTAATCATGATTTGTCATTTAATTTTTAATTGTTAACCGTTAACGTTTGAGTTTTGGATTGTGTTTCGCCTGTGCTTTTTCCATTGATTATCGTTTAATTGATTAATTAGTTATTATTTGTGAAAGTTTCTTCCAGTTTATTGAATTTTATATTTTAGTTCATGAACTTTTTAATTGTTTTCTGTATTATAAGAGAATTAGAGCAGTGTAAGTATTGTGTGTTAATATTTAAATGTTAACAATTATTTCATAATTGTATAGTGTAGCATACAATATCATACTATAATATTTTTTACTTTTTTTAGTATAAGCATGGCATCTCGTAAAAGAACTTGTTGTGTTCCTAGTTGTACCGATCAAACAAGTAAGAGGCATCGTTTCACCAAGGATCCCAACTTAATTAATATTTGGATGGAGAATATAAACAATCCTGTGTTAAAGGAGAAAACTCCAAAACAACTTTATGACAATTATAGAGTGTGCCATCAACATTTTGACCAGCAGTTTCATAACGCAGGATTTCAGAAAGAGTTGAAACCAGGTGCATACCCAACTCTACTTTTATCTGGTAAGTAGATACAACTTCAAGTTATATTGTAAGTGAATAAAATTATTTGATTTCAGATACTTCAGTTATTCTACCATCATCCACAACGGTGTCTTTGGAAGCTCCATCTACATGTGGAGAAAAAGCCTGCAGGTTGATAATTAGATGCACATCTTTTTTTGGTGCAAACAAGTGAATAAAATAGCTGCAGGCAAAGACTCGAAATGTAAGAAATATTTAAATAGGGTCAAGAATGCCTCCTACATTGACCCAATAAAAGTACAGGCACACAAATCCTATACAAATAGAATCAAGAGAAAAAAGTAAATTTAATTTTTTATATTCCTTATTTATTTATATATTTTTTATGTGTATTTATTTAATATAAACTTGATGAACAACGTCGAAGTTTTCTTTAAAACCCAACTTTCCAAAAATATTAATAAAATTTGTATTGTTATGTATAGTTCTGTGTTCTGGGCTGCACGTACACTAGCGCTCGCAACATGAGGCGGGTGGGCCCAGTACTAATATATTAGATCTGATAATTAGTAGAAGAGTTAGCCTGCTAGAGGGTGTGCTGTGATACAGTGCAAGCTCAGCAATGGTATGAAAAGTGTTATCCAAGCTCTGCTCCATCGAAAATTACGATTTGTCGGTGGTATGCTGATTTCAAACGCTGTCCAACTGATACAAGTGATGCAGAAAGCTCGAGGAGGCCAAATGAAGCAGTAACTCCGGGATATATTAAGCAATTTTTGAAAATAGTGATGGATAACCGCAAAACGATAGTTTCTGAGATTATTGAGATCGTGAACATGCCGACTAGAAGTGCGTTTTCGATTTTACATGAAAAATTGGGCTTGAAAAAGGTATTTTCCAAGTGGGTGCCACGCTTAGAACAAAAAGAAACAGGAAGGAGTATATGCAAAATGACCTTGAGTCCAGAAAGGAGCTTGCATATGGCGGCCAATTGTCAATTTTAATTTCCGTTTCCATTGACGTACCGAAAAAATATAAAAATTTTATCAGGGTTTTTATTTTTAATAAATTTCAACCAATCAAGAGTGTAAATATAATTAGTTTTTTAAATAATTTAGTATTTATAAGAACCGAATGATACGCCTATGTGCTAATTTTTGACAATTATATGCAAAAATTGCTTTGACAGCATACTGTAAACATAAAAAATGAGTCATACAAGGAGCTTCAAGATGGCCGACTTCCGTCGCAAATTTTCCTTACAGTTAATATATGACAGACTCCTTCCTGTTTCTTTTTGTTCTAAGGTGCCACGCTAGCTTACAGTTGAACAAAAGTAACGAATAGATGATTCAAAGACCTGTTTGGCACGGTTTACTCGAATTAAACAGGATTTCTTTCGTTGGTCGGTATGTGACAATGGACGAAACATGGATCCACCATGTCGAATCAGCAGTGAGCTAAGTGGCGTGCAGCCAGTAAGAGTCGTCCGAAGCGTCCCAAAAAGCAACAGGCAGCTGGTAAAGTCATGGCGTCAGTTTTTGGGGCGCGAACGGTATAATTTTTATCAACTAACTTGAAAAGGAAAGAACCATTAATAGCGACTATTACATAGAGTTATTGGTGCGTTTGAAGGACGAAATCGTAAAAAAACGACCCCATATGAAGAATAAAAAATTATCTTTCATCAAGACAATGCACCGTGCCACAAATCAATGAAAACAATGGCCAAATTGAACGAGTTGGGCTTCGATTTGCTTCCCCACCACCCATTATCTCCAGATCTGGCCCCCAGCGACCACTGGCTCTTTGCTGATCTCAAAAGGATGCTCCAGGGAAGCAGATTTGGCTCGAATGAGGAAATAATAGCTGATAATGAAGATTATTTTGAAGCCAAGGCGAAATTCTTCTACAAGCATGGTATCCAAAAATTTATAAAAGTGTTGGAATGATTGTATAGCACTTAAAGGTGATTTTGTTGGTGAACAAAAAAGAATTTTTCGTTAGTTAGTTAGTCTAGTTAGTTACTGAACGATGTGAATGCTTACTTAATTAGACACACT
Source organism: Ophraella communa (assembly GCA_035357415.1). Classification (NCBI taxonomy): domain Eukaryota; kingdom Metazoa; phylum Arthropoda; class Insecta; order Coleoptera; family Chrysomelidae; genus Ophraella; species Ophraella communa. The sequence goes on from CM068987.1 coordinate 10,175,166, forward strand.
GCATTCTATTCTATGAAGACTAAAGGAAGAGAAAACAGGAAAGCTACAAGAAATAAGAAAATTCAATATGTTGGCAGATTGCAGAAGTTTTGAACAATTCAAAGATTTCACACGAGATCAAGAGAAGTGATGTGGATTGCACAGGAGATTGGGGTGATGGTGAATGGTAAGAAAATTTGCATTGTAGTGTGTGGTTGTATAGCCAACTATCCTTCAACCACCATATGTTAAAGGCTGTACAGAAGGCAAAAGTACTTGTTTAGATGTAGAAAAAACGAGAAGGCATTGAAGAAGTTAGAGGAAAATCGGGGGGCGGTGTATTGGGAGGATATTCTAGAGATGATATTGAGAGGGTAAAAATAATGGTTGGGGGTAAGCGGAGCAGTGGAGAGCATCTTGAGGTATGCTAGGAAGAGATTTCGAGGTGGGTTTGGTTAGTAGGCAACCTCTCAGGAGTGAGTCCCACACTGTATGGCTCCTGCTTCAGACCCATTCGAGGTAAATTTCCCATCTCAGCCCGAAAAAACAACTTCCAAACTTGGAAACAAAAGAAATAATTAGAGAGGAAAATTACAAACTATACCTACTAATGATAATTTGTGCCAAAATAGGATTAAAATTTTATGGTTTGGTTAAACGATATATTCAAAAAACTTTACCTGTTGTAAGATTAGTTTCAGCTAGAATAATTCCAATATGAGTAGTAGTATTGTCATTAGTTTCAACTACGATAACTCCACTGTGAGTAGAATTATCATTAGTTTCAGTTACGTTAACTCCATTGTGAGCAGAATTGTCATTAGTTTCAGCTACGATAACTCCATTATTGTTATTACTTTCAGCTAAGATAACTCCATTTTGAGTAGAATTTTCATTCGTTTCAGCTACAATATCTTCCTTATGCGTAGAATTGTCATTAGTTTCAGCTGCGATAACTCCATCATGAGTGGTATTGTAATCAGTTTCGATAGTTATTTTATTGTTAACATCACTGGATTGACTTAAACAAATACACAATAATCCCACTAACAGGATGAAAAATAAAGTTTTATGCATAATGGATTTATTATATTAAATTAAAAAAATGGAACTTTGTACAGGTTTTATTAATCACAGAGGTCAAGAGTCAACCAATTCTTAAAGATAAGAATTAATAATCTTATTAAATTTAGAACAAACTTAACTATTAATATTTGTTATCTTCATTTATTCACTATGGTTTATGACAACAATTTAAAATTATTTTGGATACATTCAAGCATGAAATATTTGTTTTTACTCGTAACGCAAGAAGCTGTAACAAAACCGGTATTTTCACCCTACAAGATATAGCGAAAAAGTAAATTTAAATACCAACAATTAAAATGACTTCTTGTAACGTATAACTTATATCTACTGGAGATCAAAATCTTTGCATAGCTTCTCTTTCCTATTATTCTTAAAGATTTTATTTTCTATAATACATTTTGGGACACAACCCATATGTAGATTGAGCACAACCCACTTACAGCTGTAGCCTATAAGCTACAGACACAATTCTTGAAAATAATTTCCTAAATAGTCTCTGCTAAATATTAGGAAAATTACCTTTCTATAGCTCATTTTTTATCGAGTATGCTTATCAACCTAATTTAATCAATTGATATGATAGACCTAATATCGGAGAAGACCGAACTATTTATTAAATTTATTGTACTAACCCTTAGTGTTTGGAAGTCCATCAAGAGTTTTTTATTATTCTTAATAGGAACTATTGATGTTTTTACTTGCTAAAACTTACCTATTTCTGGTCGACTGTGTCGTCTTGATATGGCCGACTGGAATTTGTTGGGCTGTGATGTTGCCTCCTCTCCATTTAAGGTAAAAGATTTGTGATTTTTATTGAATCATCTACAGTATTTGTTGATTACATTTGCAAAAATATTGTGATTAATATTTTTTGAATTATCACCACCTAAATTATACAACTCTTATGGAATTAACCATTGGATTGTTTCATTCGGTTAGATGATAGAAATTAATTGCTCAATAAGTGACAACGCCGCATACCACATACCACACGCAGAAGCGGTTATACTATGAAATTTTACACAGTCTCTTTAATTATTTCAAGCATTGTTGCCGAAGCAATTGCAACGAGATTTTGTCGTTATATTGGTGTTTTTAGTGAAAGAAATGGTTCGTCATTGTCAGGGCAGGGCAGGGCATTCTGAGAGTATGTGTATTGAGGTTTCATCCTCTTTCTCACAGAATCTGCCCTTTGCTTCATCTGCTAACCCTAGTTTCTTCATGTGGCTTTTTAATCGGCAATGCCCGGTTAGTATTCCCGTTAAAATTCGGAGCCTTTTTTTACTGAGGTTGAGGCAGCTAAGAGATCTCTTCTGGTCATAATTCCCCAGTAGTATCTTAGATTGCCTCAGTCCTTCCAGCTGATTCCAGTACTTGGATTTTTTCTTCTCCATTTCTTCCCTTAGTTTTCCTAAGATTACTCAACTTCTGATCCCACAGGATGTTTCTGGTCCCAAGTGTGGGGTTTCAGCTCCTTTTTTGCCAGCTTGTCTGCTGTTTCATTCCCCTCTATTCATATGTGTCCTGGGACCCACAGGAGGGTGACAGTGTTCTTCTGGCCTAGTTCATTTAGTTTGCCTAGGCATTCCCAAACCATCTTCGAACTGATTATATTTGAGCTCAGCGCTTTGATGGCTGCTTGACTATCCGTCATGCTCACAATCTCTTGTCTGCGGTAGTTTCTTCCAATATTGAGTTCCACACATCTTTCGATGGCGCGGACTTCTGCTTGAAAGATGCTCGGTTATGTGCCCAAGCCTTCTGAGTATTTGGCTCTCGGTCCAAAAACTCCTATCCCAGTTCCCTCGTCTAGCTTGGAACCGTCCGTATACCACTTTATGGTATTCTGATTTAAATTCTGTATGGTGTCTTCATCCCATTCAGATTTATTACTCAACTTTGTTTCGTGGGCTTCATAAAAACTAAAAGTAAAATGGCTATTAGAACAATTGGTGAAATTAAGAAACGTTGTGTGTTAATAATGTGTTTTGAACATTTTCATTTATATTTAACTTCTGTAATTTGTTTCTGTTATACCCACAGTATACCCATGAATGAATGAATGTAGAGGGCGGGGTGGCTAATGCCTGGCAAGTAGGCCCTTCGGGCCCTTTTTGCCTTACCCCAGGTTCTCCCCCCTGTGTATTTCACTTGTTCGGCGCCCTCTCGAATCGCCTCGACCTTCGTATGAAGGTCATGATGTCCCTTGGAGGGAAGGTGTGCAAGTCTACTTCAGATGCCTTGTGTGAGTTGTGCGTACACCTCACAGGTGCCCAGGAAGTAGTAAGAAGTTTCCTCCTCACCACAGTTTGGGCAGTCTGGGTCTTCGACTACGCCCAAAAGGTGTAGATTTCTTCTAAGTCCACAGTGGCCAGTAAGAACTCCGACAAGCAGGCGCAGCTGTGATCTGGATTTATCCAGTAACCACTTTGTCCTAGCTTTGTCAGGATAGGCGATTGTTTGTTTCGCCTGTCTAAGACCACTGCAGTTGATCCATTGTTCTTCTAATCCTCTCTTCGCCCATTCCTTGAGTAGAGTTGAGGTTTGCGCTCTACTTAGCTCTATTATTGGATCGGATCCGTAGCAAGATTTGTTGGCTCCCTACCTGGCAAGTTCATCTGCCCGCTCGTTGCCTACTATACCGCTTTGTCCCGGTACCCATAATAGGGTTACATCCCGTCTTGAGGCCAGTCTGTCTAGGGTATTTGCGTATTCCTGGACCAGTGCTGTGCTGGTCCTGCAGCTACAAACCGCCTTTAGAGCGGCCTGGCCGTTCTTCTATTAGTTCTGCTGCTTTAAGGATGGCAAATATTTCTGACTGGAAGACCGTGGAGTATTTACCAAGAGCGTAGCTCTTTCGAACCCCTACGTCCTCTATCAGAACACCTGCTCCTGACCTCTCTTCCATGCGAGAGCCATCTGTATAACATACTATGCTCCCTGGGGGAAATTCTACTTGTTCGTCACCCCACTGCCCCCTTGGTGGGATTACGACCTTGTACTTGTTTTCCGTTCTTACTTTATCTGCTTTTGGGACAGCTTTGTGAGCCAGGAGCGGAAGCTCTGTTTCTGTCCTTTGTGCTATTCTTGTGTGGCCTTCGCCACGCCCTTTCCAGTGCCCATTGTCTCTAAGCCTTATGAAAGCCGCCATTGCGCTTATAATGATCCATATGGGCAAAGGCGGCAATCCCAGGAGGACATCAAGCGCTTTTTCCACCCGTGCACTATGGCATGGAGAGCTGACTCTGTAGACCTACCTTGCCTGTAAGCGTGCTGGTGTGGGTGGAATGGGTGCTGCTTTAAGTTTCCTTCTAATAAATATATACCTATAATCTTTTTCATTGTTTTGAATAGAAATGATGTGAGCCTAATCGGTCTAAATGATTTGGCTATTGTGTAGTCTTTCTTACCATCTTTGGAAATGAAGACAACCTCAGCTCTTTTCCATTCTTTGGGGACTCATCCAAGCGCGATACTGGCCCGAAATATTCTCCCTAGGTAAGGGAGGAGAATGTTCAGGCCTTGCTGAAGCAGGGCTGGAAATATCTTATCCGGCCACGCGGCTTTGTATGGTTCGAACTCTCCCACTGTCCTTTTTATGGACCCTTCTTTAACCACATCCTGTCAACCAGATCCCAGTTCTCTTGAGGCTGCACCTGCCAACTTGGTTGTTGGGGTTCCATGTTGGGAAAGTGGGTTTCTAGGAGCAGTCGCAATGACTCCTCTGTTGACGATGTCCAGGACCCGTCTTGCTTCTTAAGTGTCCCGATGGGAATATTATTCTCACGTTTTAGTATTTTGGACAGCCTGGCAGCCTCCGGAAGCGAATTTATTTCGCTACAGAAGCTTCTCCAGCTAGACCTCTTACTATTACGTACTTCTTTTTTGAAGGCTTTCCTGGCATTCCTATAATCGTTCCAGCTGGTTTCGCCCCCGCGATTTACCGCTCTATTGAAGGTCGTCCTGGTGTCCCTTCTCAAGGATTCGAGTTTTGCACTCCACCATTGGACCTTCCTTAGCGGGGTAGCTTTTAGAGGACAAGCCTTTTCATAGCTACCAACTATCAACGATTTGATCTTCTCTAACTCCTCCTCGAGGTCTTGCCTTGTTCTTATTGGGTCGTTTGGTGTGTAAAGACCATCCTTAAGCTCCTTAACGTATGTTACCCAGTTAGTTGCCCTTGGATTACGCCTTAACGAGAGCTCTTCGACCTCCGTCTTTAATTACATTGATTGTACTAACCCTTACTTTTGGGAAGTTCATCTTATTAAGAATAATGAAAAACTCTTCGTTTTAACAAAACTTCCAATATTTATTTAAAAAATTGCTTCCTTAACTTTAATGACAGCCGTTTCGCTAGACTTAGCATCGTCAGGTACCTAGCTACAAACAAACAAAATGTAACTTCAATATGTCAATCTGACGATGCTAAGTCTAGCGAAACGGCTGTCATTAAAGTTAAGAAAGCAATTTTTTAAATAAATATTGGAAGTTTTGGTAAAACGAAGAGTTTTTCATTATTCTCCGCCTTTAAGCTAAATTGTATCATTTTATGATCCGATATCGAAATGTCACCCGTCACTCTCCAACTGCCAACGTGGTCAAGCAGGTCTTGAGAGGCCAGTGTTATGTCTATCACTTCCTTACGGATTCGATTGACAAATGTGGGCTCTGTACCTCTATTTAATATTTGTAGTCTAGTGGTAGCCAAAAACTCCAGTAGGGCCGCACCGCGCACGTTAATGGTAGTGCTACCCCACACCAAGTGATGAGCATTAGCATCCCATCCTATGATTAATGGTAACTTTTTATCTATCGCCCCAAACCCAAAAACTACTTATTGAAATTTCGAAGCAATTTTTATAAAAATAATAAGGGAACTGTTAAGTGCATACCTATGTGTATATTTGGTTGCATAGGTAATGCAACTCATACAATATTTTTATAAAATAGTTCCCAACGAGACGGCCCAAAAACTAGGTGCCATTTTATTACTCTAGAGACCGTGCAAAAAGTATGGGGAACGACGGACGTAACTAAGACTTTTGGACCACTGCCATCAATTTCTGGTGGCCCGATTTTCCGCCATAATTAAATAAACATTGCATCTGGAAACGTCATTTTGTATGTTTATGTATGTATGTTTATATTAACAGTATGCCGTCAGTAATAATTTTATACAAAATGACGTTTCCAGATGCAATGTTTATTTAATTATGGCGGAAAATCGGGCCACCAGAAATTGACGGCAGTGGTCCAAAAGTCTTAGTTACGTCGTTCCCCATACTTTTTGCACGGTCTCTAGAGTAATAAAATGGCACCTAGTTTTTGGGCCGTCTCGTTGGGAACTAAAAGTATTAAGTTGACATTTATGTTACCAAAAGATAATATTTATTTATCAAATTGTTCAAATAAAAGTTATTAATTCACAAAAGTTAATAGTTTTTTAATCATTAATATTGCTTAAGTTATTACGTTCTGTGCGTTTTAAAAATATATCACACGTGTGTGATATTGCTTCTTCTTTTCTTATTTTTACGAACGCGTATGATATTACTAATTTCAAAGTGTCAAAACTGTGTGTTAGGTATCGTTTGCATAAGGGGTCGTAGGAAAAAAGATTTTCGTTTTAAACTTACCTAATCAACATTGACCAAACTGTAGTAAACGTTCTGCATTCAAGAAGTTTTGAAAAGTACCACATTAAGAGTCACAGCAAATTTACAAAATTCCATATTTCCTTGGTTTTCATGTATTCAAAACATGGTGATAATACCACTGACATAGATTGGTGTTTGGCACAAACACAGCTTCTGCTTGGTCTAGTCTTTTACCTTCGCAAAAACAAACTAAGAATTGGTACTGTAATGAAAAAACTCTTGTTAGACTGTAGTCTATAGATGCAGTGCTAGGAGCAAACTAATAGCATCAATAAAAAAGAAAATTAAGAGAAAATAAAAAAAGAAAATGATTTTAAGAAATTCAAACAATAAAAGTATCCACAAGAAATGAAAAAGACAAAATTACTTCTAAGGAAGAATAATTATAATTTAAGTAGGGAAAGTGTGCCTATGATAGACCCCCGCCAATGATGGACTACTAGATATATTTTCAAATATACCGCGCATAATACTCTACCACCACATTGGTTGGGTTGATTGAAGCTTCTTAGCAGTTGTTTATAAGCGCCACGTAAATATAAGCTGCTTTTGTTCAAGTTAAAATTGGTAAGCATCGATGTAAAAAAGCAGCTAAGCAAAATGATAAATATTTTTTCTTTTACGTTAAACTAGAATCTAATTTTGTTACTCTGGCGTGTGTGTATGTTAATTATCGAGCAAAAATTAAGGTTATGGGAAAAAATAAAAAAATGCAGGAGATTAGCGAAGCTGCTAAAACAGCTATTTATGAATTATTGCCGACAAAGTCAAGAGAGAGGTATGAATTGGTCTACAATCTATTTCTAAAATGGAGCAGTGATAAAAAAGTACATACTATAAATAAAGAAGTTATTCTTACATATTTCATACAAAAATCAAAAGTCTTAAAGTCCTCGAGACTATGGAGCTCAATCCTCAAATCCACAATTCACAAATACACCACATCGTATATTATTTGTATATTACAAAAAAGAAAAATGTACCACACAACCTATTGGTATTCACACTTTTGGTAATATCGCCTGAAAAATAGCTGAATTTCTTAATTTACCGCATCCCAAAGAATACACCGTACACTGTTTGCGAAGAAGCTCAGCAACTTTATTACTTGGTGGTGGTGGTTGTATAACCAATTTGAAAAGACACGGGGGCTGGAAATCAACCAGTGTAGCCGAAGGATACCTAGAAAATTATTTGAAAAATAAGATTCAAATAGCATCACAGATCGAAGAGGGTGACAACGAAATGAATATTCCGAAAAGTACAAATACTAACACATCTAATAATATATGCTATGCTATAATTGTGTAATTAATGTTCATAAATAAATCATTTCTAAGAGAAATTGTTATATGTAATTTATAATAAAAAGTTTATAATAAGCAAAATTATTCATCCAATTCTTTTTAACAAAAATTAATGGTCACAGAAAAAATATTGTACGTAACACGATCCGAAAGTAATTTTATGGGACTCACAGGATTCCAGAAAACTTCCTACTCATCCCGAAAAATATTATTTTCGGAACTTGTTACGTAAATTACTATTACCTGGGAGAGGCAGAAAACCAATTCAAAATTGCAGGCCTTCCCAAAAAAAGCTTTTTTGAAGAGTGCTGTATCAGCAAACGCGATAAATTCCTTAAAAAAACTGGCATCCAAGCTTTCAATCCTCATATCTTTGGGAACTGGAAGTTTGCACCAGCTTTAACTACGGATAGGCCCATTTAAAATGCTGAATATGAAAACCAAATGGAATCAGACATGCAAGAGCCATCTAGGAGTGGTCTTACCTTGTTTTCATCTTCAGTTTTTGATATTTCGGCGAAGGAAATATTGCCTCCTCATCAAGCTGTAGCCATTGGATTTGATAAACGAAAAGGCAGAAGACGTGGAAAAAGGTTATTTGAATTTAACGCCATAAATTAAAGAACTTAAAAAAAAGTTATTGAAAAGGAAATGAAGACGAGAAAACAACAAGTCAGGACAGTAAAACGAATTGTCATTGACAATGACTTCTAATGAAGACGAATCCATATTCTAGAACCATTCTTACGAGAGAATAATTTCTCAATTCGAAAACATATCAGAGAATTATTCGAGAATACGGGTCTTGGAAGGTCGATTTGACCATGAAATAAGGCGACCGCCATAGCTGATTATTGGCGCCATTAACGCTGTTTGTGGGTCGCTCATGCGCAGTAGTAATTTTCTAGCAAGTTTCGGAGTAAGATTTACTTATAATTTTAAGCAATCTTGTTAGGATGGAAGTCACAGAATATGAAAATTTAGAATCTTATGTTTCTTACTAAAACTTATAGCTTAACAAACTTGCTGGCATAGCAATATGTCTAGCAGGAATAGTAGTAAATTGGCCTGATTATCCATTAAGAAAATAGATTAATAGGTAGAAATCTTAAAAAACCATATTTATAGAATTACACTACGAATTACAACGAATCTTGCCTACAGTTTAGTAATTTTCTACTACTATGTGAACAGGGCTTTTACAATTTTTGTTCCAATCGCAATAGTTTTCGATAAAAAAAGAGAAATATATATGGTAAGAAATTTAGGGATCCAAACCCTTTTTTTGTAACATTTGTTACTTCTAAATTGTTTACCAAAGTTTAACTTGAGGGAAAAATCAATTTTTTAAGTGGAAATAATTTATTTCGTTTTGACGTTAATAGTGTGACAATTAGAAATATCTATTTACAAAATCATTTGTTTATTCACTGAAGATTGAGTTAATTTTCATTGTGACTTAAATTCGAATGTGGGATATTTTTCTCCGTATTGGGTATGTAATGTAAAAGAAATCTGAAGACAACAATGACATCACCATCATCTTCGAACGTCGAAGAATTTAACGGTGAGTACAATTTAACTTAAATCTTATTAAAGCTTTTGACGTTTTATGACGTTTTTACCATACCCCCAATTTTAGTATAATTCAGACCCTAACATTCCAACTATAATTTGCGACATATCAATTCGGTTATTTAATTTTATAAAAACGTGAATCCTACTATACATTGTGTCCGTAAAGTTGGAATACATTCCATACTTTCAAAACCAAAGGTCTATTGACAAAAACCTTAAACACATTGATTTTTAATTGTAATGTTCTACATTTTACAACAAAAGTGGTGTGATACATATTAACGTGATGATACTTGGGGTCTATTAGAAAGAATTTGAAAGATATGCTCTTAGAAAATAAGGTTTTACAGATATCTAATAAAAGCAGAATTATTTCATGTTTTTTCCTAATGACCACATGACTTTATTTTAAATGTTCGAAGTGTATTAATACGGATCACCCTGTATAATGAAATTATGTTGTAAAATATAGAATATTAAAATTAAAAATTGACGTGTTTCAGGTTTTTGTAAAAAAAATTTGGTTTTGGAAATAAGTATCTGATTCCAAACTTTGTGGACAATGTATAATGGTTTATTCTAATAAAAATATTAAGTAGAAACATTTTATAAAAAATAATGTTGAGTAATATTAACCAGATTTCAGGAAAACATGCATTAATTTGACAACATCATCTTGAAAATAGCTACCAAAAAAATGGCTGCGTTTATTGGTCTTAATAGTTACTTAATCTATATTTTTAATTATGCAATCGCTTTAATTTCTTGTCACATTTTGACCGATCCATCTGGAAGTATAGCAGAAGCACAAATAAGTTATTTAAAGCTGAGTAGCCTACTGAATGCGCCTTTTCAATTCCAATATTTTGGTTCCATATTGTATCAAGCGATGTTTATAAAAAATTGTACCATAAAAGGTAGTTACTCAAACATTTGGGAACTACAGTCTGTTCGGTGTATCTTTTCCACTGAATACGGAACTACGAATAGAATGGCAAGAACCTAGTTACTGTCTAGATCCGTATGCGACATCGAGTAGCAGCGGTTGTGTTAAAAAGTATTGTCGATAATACAGATTCCTTAAATTTAAATCTAGTGCCATCTATCTGTCAATAAGAAGTACTCTGCGATAAAATAGACAGCTACATTTCAACGAAACTAAAGTAAATATATATGTTTACAATCAAAAAACGATCATTTATTTATTTATTTTGCTTAAAATACAAGTCATGTTTCAAAAGATTATTTCTCAAACACTTGAAAATATGAGGGACATCAAATATGGGAATAATTTCTTGGTCATTGATCAGAAAACCAAAATTTCTATTCTCTTCTTTTCTTTTTAAGTATTCCTCCTTCGTTTCACTCATTAGCAGTCTAATAGCTCCGACATTATTTTCACTTTGGTCACAAACTGTCGATACTACCTTCAAACCTATACTTTGACATTTGCAGATTGGAACCTTCAGCAAATTTTTTAATGCCATGGATTTATGAGGTCCTTCTCTAAATGTAAAAGTTAATGGTTGCTTCCACTGTTTATACAGTCCTTTCAGCATAAAAACGTTTGCATGATCTGCTAGTACAGGTTTTCTTTCTTTATAAATTACAATTTGATTTGTTCACTTACCAGGTAAATTTAAAGTTGGAACTGCTGTTCTTATAAGACCTCTTTTGGTACCTAAAACTTCACAGTTACTAGAAAAATGTTCCTCACAAAATACATATTTTTTATAAATGTCTTCAACTGACAAGTCTTTATAATTTAAAGACTGTATCTTTAAAATTCACTCACTAAACACACTTGGTTCGTTTTTTGGAAAACGATGCATTTTGCCTTCACGATTTGTACATGTAGGTACATAACATTTCCTTTTAGATAAGGGGGGTTGATAGTTTGAATCCATTTTAGGGACAGAATTATTTGGAAGCACAAAACCAAAGATGATATACACCAAAAAAACTAAAAAAACTGAAGACAACACTCCTGCTCTTTTCCTGATTCTCAGAACTACTGTCTCTTTTCTTAATTTTCTTAAAACTGTTTCTCACCAAATACAGATTGATCAGATCTGTTAAATTAAAAAGTATTGTCGTTAATAGTATTAACTATTAACTATGGTTGTGTTAAAAATATTAATAAGTTTTGGCGGGAGTATATTTTCTTTCATTTCTATTCGTAGTTCCGTATTCGGTAATCTTTTCCCAAGCGTCACGATGCATGTGCACATGGATTAAATCAAAGGATTAAGTAAAACGTAGGTCGAGACATAATTCAATGTCAATATAAGAAAATGACTTACATTTCGATGGGCGTTTATTTTATATTGTTGTAATCACAAACCACTTCTCTACAGACGCTTCACGGCAACAGTAAAAGATGCTTTTGTAGTTCTTTGTGACCACTAGTAGAGGTCGCAGCAATCGGAACTAAACAAAAAAGCAGGAAATTTAAACGCAACAGCTCAAGCATTGAAACTTTTTCTAGATCAATTACTTTTATAAATCAAATACTTTAATTCTGATAATTATCAAATTATGTACTGATACGTTAATAACTTAATCCTAGCAAATCCTTTATATAAATACAATAGCACAGTATTCATAAATGCTTACAGTCACATTCCTCCACACTTCTTTAAGTTCTTCAATAAAGCGTTGGGGTCGTTTAATCATCATTTAATTTCCATCATTATTCGGAGTCTGCTGTTTAGTATTTTGGCGTAAATTTGTAAGCTTAATCTAGAAGACTTATTCCTGTAGTTTCTATCTCATTTTTTTAAAAAATTGATAATTTTTGCTTTGCTCCAGGACTTCGTTATAATTCTCTTTTTCCAGCACTCTTTGAATAAGTGAAGAAAACTTATTAGGAGCAGGAGACCCCCATATTTCCATAGTTCGGTGTTGATGTTATCAATTTGAGTAGATTTTCGATTTTTCGTTGTTTTTGGTGCCTCCGTCAGTTCGTTTAATTCTATACTGTCTACTAGAGGTGTTGGATTTCTCTGGCCTCTTCGTTATACCATAATATACATAGGAAGACGCAGGCCGGAGAAAAAGATGCTTGAAGGGTAGAAGGAGTCTTGGATTATATACTTGTTAAATAAACAGCCTTTATTTGACTAGTCTCCTTAAACTTTTATAATATTCTTTAGCATATTAAAAAATAAATAATGCTGACAGTATTGTTTCTATTAAATAGCTATAAGTAATATTAAAGATAAAATGTCACTATTTCTGCAAGATACAGTAATGTAGGGTAGTAAAAATCCAAGGGAGGCTACTAGTGGGCTGAAAAGTTCGATTTTTAATCAAAAAGTTCTTTATTCTTTGAAAGTCCCGGGACTTACTAGGAAAAACACGATACAATCATTCCAACGCTTTTGTACCTTTTCGATACCATGCTTGTAGAAGGATTTCTCCTTGGCTTCAAAATAAGCTTCAGCTTCCCCATACGAGCCAAATCTTCACTGGAGCATCCTTTTGAGATCAGCAAAGAGCCAGTAGTCGCTGGGGGCCAGATCTAGAGAGTATGGTGGGTGGGGAAGCAAATCGAAGCCCAACTCGTTCAATTTGGCCATTGTTTTCATTGATTTGTGGCACGGTGCATTGTCTTGAGGAAAGACGACTCTTACTGGTTGCACGCCACTTAGCTGACTGCTGATTCGACTCTAGAGTGTAATGGTGCATCCATGTTTCGTCCATTGTCACCTACCGACGCAAGAAATCCTATTTATTGCGAGTAATCCGTGCCAAGCAGGTCTCTGAATCGTCTATTCGTTGTTGCTTTTGTTCAACTGTGAGCAAGCGGGGCACCCACTTGGAAAATAGAGAAGTTACTGCTTCATTTGGCCTCCCCGAGCGTTCTGCATCACTTGTATCAGTTCTACCGCGTTTGAAATCAACATACCACCGACAAATCGTTGTTTTCGATGGAGCAGAGCCTGGTTAACACTTTTTAAGCCATTGCTGAGCTTGCATTGTATTTTTTCCCATTGAATAGCAATGTTTTATTAACACACGATATTCGTTTTTTCCATTTTTTGAAAAAATGCAAAAGGAGCGATATGGTCGAAACACACTACCAAAACTTGACGCTACGCAACGCCACCCGACGCGTGTCAGAACGTATCAATTCCATATATTTATTATAGTGAAAAACACATAGACAACACGCTATGTGACCACACGCTACATCATCCAATCGATTTGGATCAGCGTGTTGCCGGTAGAGAGGGGGGAACACGCCACCCGACGAATCAGCGCAGTGTGTTTCTAGTTAACACCCGACACCACGCTTCATTCTTTCGAGATAATGATAAAAGAAAAGAAATTTTTTGTTAGTCGGTACTCAGTGTTATATGATATGAATTCAGTTCATTATCGTGATCATAGTATTCGAAATCTTCTTCTAAATCTTCATCTAGCTCGTCTTCAAGCAGAATCGAATCCATGGCCACGTCACACGTCAATACACTTAAGTCTTTCGTGAGAGACTACACTACACGATATGTGTTGTAGCATCGCATGTCGTGTTGTCTATATGCATGATAAGCGTGGGGTGTCGACACAACACATCGCGTTGCGTTTTGATAGTATGTTTCGACCTTTACTCTCACCACAGTAGCTTTATTGTTTATGGTTCGATTGACATGAAATTTTGACACATGCCACTTGAAGGTTGGTACTTTTAAAAAATAAGGTTGATTTGACATGAATCACGCCATCTCTGGGTTAGTCCCTGGACTTATGAACGATGCAATAATCTCCATGTAAAGTAATACAATGGACTAGTTTAGTGATTTTTTTTATATTTGCATCTTATAAAATAGGTTTTTGGTGGTTCAACTGTACAAATAAAATGTTTATAAAATTAATCCTCTAGCCATAATCGGCTTTTGAAATTTAAATTTAATGGTTACATACGTCATAAGTGGTAAGTGACGTGTTTAGTTTAATTTGTTATTTGGTTGTGTTTGGTTTATGAAAGAAATTACTTCTATACTATTTTTGGTTCGAAAATAAAAATCCCTAACACCTTCTCTTGGTGTTATAGCGGTTCCTTCAAAAATAACCAATAGAAGTAATTGTTCTCTCGGGGAGCAACCCTTCTATCGGTACAGTGAGAGAACGAATTTCAAGAATACCGTTTTGGCATTTTCAATAGAACGACACCCACTTTCTATTGGCTGTTCTATTCTATCACCGTCAAGATTTTTTCTCCTGCCATATATCTTGTCAACTGGTACAATCAGTTAGTCACAGAACAAGGTGTTTTGTGCCGCCAGTTCTTTGAGAATACTTGAAACGAACGTAGCTAAAATGTGACAACGTTGACTTTTAAACACACTTCATTATTGGTTATTAGTTGGCGCTTCGTTTAATCTTACTAATTATTTATTGCTAAATTTTACGAAATGAGAAAAATTAATTGCAAAATGAATACCAATATAAGTAAGTAGGTATCTTATTCTAAATATATATTGCTATCATTTTAATTAATATGATCCTACTAAACTAGTCCATTGGTGGTCTATTTTCCAAATTTAATTTTCTCATTTGAGTAAAATTTCTTGCCAGTTAGTTAGCCAATTTTGAGACTAGCAAACCCATCACTGGGGACTAAAATTGGCGAATACGGTGGGTAGGAGACCAATTCATAGAGTAATTCCTTTAATTTATCTGCTACAATAAGAGCAGCATATATTTTCTTAGCTAAATGGCATAGGTCAATCCAATTCTTCACAGTTAAATTGTTTGTTTACTGTTTTACCATGTTGGATATAGTTTAAGATTAATCCATGTGAATCCTATAAAATGCCTGTTCGAAGCTGAACTGTTTGCAAAAATTCAAACAATAACTGTAATACATTTAACTATATGCTTATAGCATTTATTTTTATTTTTTTTAGATACCGACAACATTCCCCAATTCAAAATAGAAAAAATTATTCTCGATGGAGAACTGCTATCATCAAGTCTTCCCCAACTAGACACGGTAAGATAAATACAGTTTGCTTTAAACAATAGACACTGGAAATTAATACTTTATTACACTTACAGCCGTATGCACCATTTCTTTTTAATTCCTAATAATTGATTAACTAGGTAATACGTTAAGTTATTCATGTGGCAAACCGTTATTAAAGGTTTAACAATACGTTACAACATGTGAAAATTATCAAATAGTTGGTTTTCAAGTAAGTGAGCACCCTGCTTTCAATTTAACACTGTTATTATCAAATTAAAATCATATAAAACTTGAAAGAATGGTAGACATAATGTTGACGGACTTGGATTCTTTTATATCGTCGATGAGCGATCTCCTGATGAGGATATTGAAGAACCTGCTTCGAATTAGGATAATACAAGAGCTCGTCAAAAGAAGATTGCTTTTGCGGAAGGAAGTTGTGGTAGAAATTTTGCGACTCAATAATATAGAAGAGCCCGCATCTGCTAGGAACCAGTCCCTCACTGGAATTATCCAGCTGCTAACAACACTCCGGATCTACGCTACTGGAACTTTCCATAGAGTGGTTGGAGGCATTGAAAATATTGACCCGGCAACTGTTTCACCAGTCATCAGAAAAAGTGATGTAATTAATTCATTGGGATGCCAAATAATGGAGAGATTTCGTCTGTTTGCCTCGATTTCTATAAACTTAGAGGTAGCGGAGCTACTTCCGTCAAGCTGCTGTTAGTTAAATATCACGTCTACATTTTTTTCTAGAAGGTAATCGAGAGTCTGTGATGCTCATCTCCAATTGAGAAATTTCGTTGTGTGGTATCCAGCATAACAGCACAATATTAAATGATTGCCAATTGCCCTTGGAGTTGGTGACTCGGTGATTAGGGTTATTCCTGCTATCTTCTAATATTCTTCTAGAGAATCCGAATCCCTCGATCTAGAGCAGAAGAGCAATACCACAGCGCTCATTCTGCGACCAGAAACACCATAGACCGATGTTTTGGTGAGCTTAAAAGACGCTTACGCTATTTATCTAGGTCTCCTTGTGCAATATATCACAAGGATATTGTGGATGATTTGGAAGATGCTTGTATCAGGACATTACGGCAATGAAAACACTGATTTTAGAACTACTCTCATAGAAATATTGCTTAATGTTTATTCTTACTAATACCAAACTATTTTCTCTAAAGATATGAAATCTAATAAAAACAAAAAATAATTCAATATAACCGATTTTAAGATCTTTATAAAATCTTTCGAAAACGTAAAAAATCAAAATTAATACAAAGTGTGACCTTTTTTTGGGTTGTGCTGGAAAGCTCATGTTCCATGGGTCCTAATCCAGAACCCAACAGTGTTGGACTCACCCTCGAGAGCATGCCTACCAACTAAACCCACCTCAAAACTCGCCGTTACCCCCGTCTCAGAATCACTACCCTAGCATACTTCAAGACGAGCGGCGGTCCCTCATACACTCTTCACCCATTCATACTATTCCCCATCAGAATATTCCCTTCTCCTAACCATTTTTTCCACAACTTCGCTAACCTCTACGCATTCTTTCTCTCCTCTCAACAATATCTCCACCATGTTCTCCCAATACACTGCTACCCCGAGTCTACTCTCCAACTTCTCTAAATCCTCCTTGTTCTTCCAACATCTAAACACATGACCCTCATCATCCTCCACCTCACACCTTATGCATATTCAAGTCTCTCTCTTCCCAATCTTGTGTAGATACCCCACTCTTCACCTGTCCCCAGTGTCTACTTGGGTCAAGAAGTAGTTTAACACCCCAAAATCTCGGTTCATCCACTCACTCCTACTCCCAATCGCTCTTTTTAATACACCTTTATATCCCTCCCACCTTCCGACCATTTCCTCCTCCATCCAATCTTGAACTTTCTCTTATGTGGCACCCTTCCACCGCTGCCTCTTTGCCTTAGCCATCAGGTCCAAAGGGTATGACCTTGACAGCACAGCTGCTGCTAATGTACCCACTGTCCTGTACCCCTGTTCCACTCTCAACAAAATCCCCCTCTGCACCTGTAGTAGTGGCTTTATCATCTCATGGATCCCCGCTTTTTCACCCCACACTTCTGCTCCGTACAGCATAATCTGCTCAATCGTCCTACCAATAACTCCCCTCTTCCATTCTCCAGGCCCTTTCACATTACACATCAATCTCCCCAAACATGCTGCTCGTACTCTCGCCTTCTCTGCTGCCTTCAACATATGGTGCTTGAAGGATAGTTGGCTGTCCAACCAAACACCTAGATACTTCACCGAGTCCTTCATGCGAATTTTCTTCCTCCATCACTTTCCAACTACTCACCCTTTTCCCCAGCCATTCGTCACATGCTGTTACGTCAATAAACGACGAACCCCCGTCTCCCTTTACGAAGGTGGGCAGCCGTCATTTAGCACTGTTAGCCCGTTGGATGTTAACACCTCCTCCAGGATCTCACCTCTTCTATCCGTTTTCTTCCCTCCCCAAACAGTATTCTTAGCGTTGAAGTCCCTTGTCACCATCCTCCTCATGTTTCTTCTTTTCCCTTTTGTTACCCTCAGATCGTCCTCCAACCCAGACATGCTCATTTCAGACTAATATTCGGTCACCATGTCACCCATGCGCACTCCCACCTATCCGTTTCCCTTCCTCACTTCAGCTACATTCAGTCCGTCTTTCATCACTCTTATTTCCGCCTCTCCTGTAACGTACATAATCCATCCTTGCTTCTCCACATATCTAGCCCTTTTTCTTTTTTTCTTATACAACGATTCTCCCCCGTTCTGTGCCCTCTAACCCCACATGCTCTACAAAGGAACGCCTATCTGCAGTTCCTGGCCATGTGTTTCTTGCTTTTGCACAACCAACATCTAGACTTCTTGACCCCCTTCTCTTTACACACCGCAACCTCTCTACCCTCCATAAATGTTACCCTATTCCACCCTATTCCACCCAGTAAAACTTCCGCCTTTTCCCATTCCGCAGTCATCACCTCATCCTTCATCCCATTCCTCTCTCTTACCACCTTAATCACCTTAGTACCTTTCACAGTTAAATCCTCTATTCTCCTCCTTATCTCTTCATCTTCCATCCATGGGTCTATTCCTATCACCTTAATGGTTTTTGTTCCCCTTCCTGCCTCCATCGCCCTTGCTCCTGTAACCCTTTCCACCTCGCCCAGCATTTCCCTAAGCTGAACTCCCTTCTTTGCTTCAATTTTCAACCCCCTGCTCCTTGATATTCTGAGTCTATCGACCCACTCCCCCTTCATCTCCCCTAACCCCTTCTTAATATTTTCAATCCCCTCCTGATTCAGATCCCCAATATCCTTCAGGATAACCGCCTCATTCCTTTGTTCTCTTGCCCTTTTATTTTCTGTATATATTGTCACCTTCATCCCTCTTTTTTTTACCCACCGTTTTCCATATGTTCGAGCCTGTGCAGCCCAACACTGTCCCCACAATGAATATCTCCAAACATCCGACTCAGCAAATCAAAAACTTTCCTTTCATCCTTACCATCCCTCTCCATTTGGCAGATTCGCTCTTCCTCCTTCGTTGTTACCCCTTTTCTCTCCGAGATATTTACCTCCTTGAGCCATTCCATTTCCTCCCCTTTTTCTACCAGGATCGGGACTCCTCTCTCCATTCCACTATCCTCCTTGTTTACCTACACTACCTTAATTCTGTCATCTCCGACCACTAGATTTCTCACCTTCATTTCTATGCTCTCCCCATTTTTAACATCCCAAGCCCTATCTCTTACCTCCTTCCAACCCTCCCAGTATCTTTGCCCTATCTCCCATCTTGATTGCATCCTCTCCTTCAAATCCTCCTTTCTTCTCAACTGCTCTAATTCCCTTACCCTTCTTTCTGCCGCCATCTTCTGTTCCTCCAATTTTTTCACTTCTTCCTTCAGCCGCTTTACCATTCCCTTCAGATACTCTACACACTCCCAATCTTCCCCACTCCCCATCTCTCGATCCTCACCCCTTTTCTCCTTCTGTTTTCTTTTCTGTTCCTTATCCTCCAAAGGCGATACCTCCTTCCTCTTCACCGTCCACTCACCCGACTCTCCTGCTATATCTGGAGTACGTTTCACCTTCCTAGATTTAACAAAAATTCCCTTCCTTTCCTTTTCTTCCTCCATTACTTCCTGTTCTATTATTTCCTTGCAATCCACATCCCACGAGTAGCTAGGGAATTGAAAGTCCACCACCACAGAGCCCCGCTTGTGCTGGTAAGGCTGGGTACTCCTGGAGGTCACCATGGCCCTTATTCTTTACTGAAGGAATATCTTTTCAAGAGAGAGCATATGTTTTATCTTTATTTTGCTTGGTTACTTTGTCATTGCAGTGACAAAGACAAAATATATCTTCTCTCGGGAAGCTCTACTCCCTCAGTCACGAATACTGGTCCAGGTATCTCGGAGGCAACGTTTATGACTGACTTACGCGTAGCCATTCATCTATTGCCACGGTAGCTAACAGCGTGGATTACGGATTGTTTATCGAAGTTTACTCTTCTAGGCTTTTTTCACGGTTGCCTCCGGACGCAGTAGCTACCGCTGCTCAAGTCACACAACATGGCTGCCTCCCCCATGGTGCCGGTTTTTTATCGAGGTTTACTCCTCTATTCCGTTTGATCCGCGAGCAAATATTGGGGTTCCCATGCAGGATACTTATTTATTGCTTTTCCCGAGAGTTAGTCGCTCATGGGGCTCTTACAACTTAAACAGCCCGAGTCCCTTGACAGACCACGCCCCCTGGAGACACCCTATGGGCCATTGGGGTCGGCCGTGTCGGGTGGAAAGCCTCCTTCCTGGAAACTGGGGTGGATCATTTCCAGCCTCTCATCCAACCCTCCACAGGCACGGCGACCACGTTGGTTTATTATTGCTGGTTTATTATTGCACAATAAGATTATCAATATCACTTTGTTCGTTTCTCAACCATTTGGTTACAATGTGAATGGGTATTATCATGCATTAAGAGGAAGTTTTTACTAACTGCGCCAGCAAATGGATGTACAGTAGGACGAAGAATGGTATCTGAACACAATTGACCTGCTGGGAACGAATTAGGAAAACGAGATCAGTTCTGCCTCCTATAATTACTCCATCCCATAACAGGATTGTGCCAGCTCTGTATCTGCTCACTTCCAACATTTTTTAGTTGTTTTACATTTCCAGATCGCAGCCACACTCTTCGACGGGAATCTGGGTAAAATCCAAACCTAGATTAGTCGATGAATTAAACTGTATCCCAATGTTGGAAGCCCAATTCTCAAATTCTTGACAACATTTCAGTCTTGACATTTCCGGGGCTGTCTACTGAATAAGTTAACTTCATGAAGGTGATTTAGCACTGTATGTTGACCAATAGATAAGTTATGCGCTCTTTGTAACCTCGTAACTGACTCAGAAGCAGTTACTGTTGGTTGCCTCCTAGCTGTTAAAGTTAAAATTCGATCTTGAGTTGCTGTTCTAGAGTCTCCCTGTCCTGGATGTAGCTCGGCTGGACTACCAATTTCTCTAAAACGGTTCCATAATCTACTGATAACGCTTTGAGAAACACCCATCCGCTCAGCAACTTGAGTTTGCCGCATGTCACCTTCAAGAAGATCTACAGCTCGATTTTCGTCTATTATTTCTATGATAAAACACAATAATTGATATGTAGTTACTAGACAATATCTTTTTAAAATGATCAAATTTGACATTAATTTAAAATTTTAACAGGTGTAACATTTCTACTTTTTCCATATCTTAGGATTGTTATACTTTTTGCAACTTTTTTAAACGAACAGGTATACTAATTGGAAATAATTTAATACTAGAATCCTGACTTCAAATTATGAAGATTTAACCCAAAACACCTAAATAAAATGTAGCTGCTTACTTAGTTTTCTGTAAAAATTTAAAAACTATTTGGGATCATTACTTTAAGACTGTTTTACGTATTCATTTCATATTTGGCAGAAAATGTAGACACTGTACACCCTACAAAATTATATTAAACAAACGTTTCTGGCTACCACCAGAGGCGTACGACAGGTTAATCGTTTCCAAATTCTACGCCACTGGCGGAATAGAAACTTTAGCACAATTTGTCGTTTCTCCAATACTTTTTACGTAAATAAAGTACTCTTTCTTCATAACGATAAAGTCAATATTTCTCGAGATATTTTAAGTTAAACATGAAGCTGCCCAAGTTTGATGTGTGATAACTTTGTCGATGTTTTGGACCAGTGAATTGCATATAATATGCAAATGAAACTTTAATCCTTAGATAAAGATATTAAATTATTGACAAAAAACTTAAAATCATATTAAAATATTTTCAAACAAATAAACTGAACTTTATTTTGAATTACAATCAGGTAAGTGGCATTTGATGGATAATTTTTCAATATTAGTTGGCTCTGGTCTGAATCAATTGCTTCGATATAGGGTGTGTTCGGGGAGCACGCTTTCGAGCTATGTAGCGCCAAGCGCCATATAACGCAAACGAAGAATAGTACTAGATAGCGCCAACTGGCGCAAATAGCGTGCTACCCGAACACACCCAAAGTGGGGTGCTGTCATTGCCGCCATAGCTATTAATTAGTTGTTGCTTATGTAACTTGAAATTGTGATTGTTGTAAAATTTAAAGCAGCAAATGTGTTCTTTATTGTTGTTACGGATTAAAGTTTCATTTGCGTATTAAATGCAATTCACTGGTCGAAAACATCGACAGTTATCATCACACATTAAAATTGGGCAGCTTCATGTTTAACTTAACCCCTTCAGACCTGAATTTTATATTTTCAAGGAAAATATAAAATTTAATTATAATTATAATTATAATTTAATGCACAAATGGCGCTACATGTGTCAAATATCGAAAATTTGATGTACAGTTGTGTGTAAAATGGGACTCAATTATCAGAAATAGTTCAAGTAAATTACAAAACCCTTGATAAATATCATGTACATGGGGATGTACACCGGGTCTGAAGGGGTTAAAATATCTCGAGAAATATTGACTTTATCGTTATGAAGAAAGAGTACTTTATTTACGTAAAAAGTATTGGAGAAACGACAAATTGTGCTAAAGTTTCTATTCCGCCAGTGGCGTAGAATTTGGGAACGATTAACCTGTCACTTGCCCCTGTCGTACGCCTCTGGTGGTAGCTAGACACGTTTGTTTAATATAATTTTGTAGGGTGTATAGTGTCTACATTTTTTGCTTAATATGAAATGAATACGTAAAACAGTCTTAAAGTAATGAACCCAAATAGTTTTTAAATTTTTACACAAAACTAAGTAAGCAGCTACATTTTATTTAGGTGTTTTGGGTTAAATCTTCATAATTTGAAGTCAGGATTCTAGTATTAAATTATATCCAATTAATAATGAATCACCCTGTATTTATCATTAGAAATTGGACTAATACAAACATTCCACGTGCAATTTAATCGATACAGAAATTAATTCTATATAAATAATTATTTTTTAAAATTATCCCTAGACTTTTTCGATGTGATTAGTTATTAAAGAATGACAATTTGAAAATGATTTATAAAAGTTAACAGTTACTTCGTACTTGTCTTTTATTTTTTGGGGTTTCAGAACAAGCAAAACTTTTTATCAGGAATGACAGATTTCACTAAAACTAATATTTAAACATTTTACACCTATAGGATACTCCAACCGGGGACACGCTGTATAAGTGGTTGGACAGTTTGATTAAATTTAATTATTTGTTATATATAATAATAGATTATGGAGATTGGTACATACGGCTGATGAAATATCAATAATTTTGATGCTATGTTAACGTACTTAATAGCCTCTGGTAACTTGATGCAATTATGGTTCAAAATCTCGTTGATTTTAGTGTCGTTTGTTTTGATGCAAACATAATTAAAAAGTTGTTTAATAAATCGAAAAATGATAAATGTTTTAGGCGGCCACTCCCAAATCAAAAACACCCCGAGATCGTGCCGATACCCAAGAAAAAACGCTTAAATACTCTGGTAGAAAGACCCCCGTATCTCCAAATAAAAGAGAATTAACACCACGAACCAAATCTGCAGTATGCAAACCAACAGCGTCCTCAAGTATTCCATTGCCGATAACGAAAACACCTAAACCTACTAAGGTGGCCAGTCACAATATCGTAAAAGCCAACATCAGCAACATAAGCAACGCAAGCAGAATATCAAAACCGATTGCTAATCCATCAAAAACCACTAGTCCCAGCCAAAACATGAACAAACATACTCTTGAAATTCAATTTTTCAATAAAAAGAAGAAACTTACGCAACTACAAAAAGATTTAAACGAAAAGCAAAAACCCGTCTTGGAACTTTACAATACCCTTCTTCAAATAAAAAAGAAACTGGAGCAGCTGGGCAAGAACGTCTGCCTAGAAGAAATAAAACTAATCCCTCCACCAGGTAAGTTTTTCCATTATACAAGGCGGTCCAACGAAAATTTAATTTATTCGAGGGGCAGCTACTTTTTCTCTCTTTGCATCCCCGTATGTATGTATAAATTAGGGGTGATAAGTACACTGCGACCTATAGGATCTATTGTGTCCCCCCTTACTTGCCATGTTCTGATGTTTTCTCAGATTTATAGCAGCTCTTCGAGTCCTATTTTCCGGAGGAAGTTTAGGACATCGTCGGGCTTCAAATCAGATAGATCCCCTTCTTCTATTTCATGTGCTCTTAGGTATTTAGCCCTAGAATTCTGCAAGGCAGGGCATTCTGAGAGTATGTGTATTGAGGTTTCATCCTGTTCCTCACAGAATCTGCACTTTGCTACATCTGCTAACCCTAATTTCTTCATGTGGCTTCTTAACCGACAATGTCCGGTTAATATTCCCGTTAGAATTCGGAGCCTTTTTTTACTGAGGTTGAGGCAGCTAAGAGATCTCTTCTGGTCATAGTTCCCCAGTAGTATCTTAGATTGCCTCAGTCCTTTCAGCTGATTCCAGTACTTGGATTTTTCCTTCTCCATTTCTTTCCTTAGTTTTCCCAAGATTACTCTACTGCTGATCCCACAAGATGGTTCTGGTCCCAAATGTGGGGTTTCAGCTTCTTTTTTTGCCAGCTTATCTGCTGTTTCGTTCCCCTCTATTCCTATGTGTCCCGGGACCCATAGGAGGGTGACAGTGTTCTTCTGGCCTAGTTCATTTAGTTTGCCAAGGCATTCCCAAACCATCTTCGAACTGATTATATTTGAGCTCAGTGCTTTGATGGCTGCTTGACTATCCGACATGATCACAGTAGTTTCTTCCAATATTGAATTCCACACATCTTTCGATGGCGCGGACTTCTGCTTGAAAGATGCTCGGGTATGTGCCCAAGCTTTCTGAGTATTTGGCTCTCGGTCCAAAAACTCCTATCCCAGTTCCCTCGTCTAGCTTGGAACTATCCGTATACCACTTTATGGCATTCTGGTTTAAATTCTGTATGGTGTCTTCATCCCATTTAGATTTATTACTTAACTTTGTGATGAATTTCTTTGGCATATCATCTTGGGTCATTTCCCAAGTCTGATCAAATTGAAGTGATCGAGGTTTTTTCTTGATAATTCCTTCTACACTTTCTAGCAGAATGTGCAGTGGGGTCAAGTTTAAAATCACCTCCATTGCAGTAGTGGGGCAAGTTCCCATTGCTCCAGTGGACTTTCCCGCTTGGTACGCATGTTGACGGGGGTGCAATGGTACCTGTTCCAAGATTTCTGTTCTAATGTAGTTGTCTACAGCTTTTCCCATCGTTTTGAGAACAAACGATGTGAGGCTGATCGGTCTAAGGGATTTGGGGTGTCCCGTTTCCCTGCTTTTGGGATGAAGGTGATTTTGGCCCTTCTCCACGCTTTTGGTATGTATCCCAGTTCAAGGCTGCTCCAACTAATTCGGATCAAGTGTGGAATTATTGCCTCTTGGCCCTGTTGGAGTAGGGCAGGAAATATTCCATCCGTTCCAGGGGTTTTGTACGGCTGGAAGGTGTTCATAGCCCATCTCAGCCGTTCCTCACTGCATATGTGTTTTGCCATTGCGGTGTCTTCTCTGGTAGGTCTTTTAGCTTTCTCACTTGTTTTTCCTGAAGGGACAATTCCTCCGGGAAAGTGAGTTTCTAACAGGAGCAGAGCTCGTTCTTTTTCGCTTTCTTAGAAGCTTCCATCTGACTTCCGTAATGCCATTACAGTGTCTACTTTTCCTTTTGCCAAGACTTTGTGTAGCCTTGCTGCAGAGGGTGTAGCGTCTATTTCTTCGCAGAATTTTCTGAAGCTGTTTCTTTTAGCTTTTCTAATCTCCTTATTATATGTTGTAACTTTCTCGGTGTAGCTCTGCCAATCTCCATTACGTTTGGCTCTGTCGCGTCTCGGATCTTAAATTTGACAGATGACCGTTCCACCATATCGCATCTTTTGCTTTTCTAGTCCTCTGGAGAGGACAACTTGATTCATAGGCATCGAGTATTGCCTCGTTCAGTTCTATGAGATCATTTTCTAATGCCAGGTGATTCCTGGCATTTCTTTTAGTCTTGAGACTTGCAAGATTTATGTTCAGGTTAGTGTTGTAATTTCCCCAGTTAGTTTTCCTGGGGTTTCTCCTGAGTGCTGGCTTAGGAGGATTACACTCTAACCTAAACATAATCATTCTATGATCAGAGAGGGATGGTTCGTTCGATACTCTCCAATCTTTCACCCGATCCTTAAGATTCGGTGTACTTAGTGTTATATATAGTAAGAATAATGAAAAACTCTTCGTTTTACCAAAACTTCCAATATTTATTTAAAAAATTGCTTTATTAACTTTAATGACAGCCGTTTCGCTAGACTTAGTGTTAAGTTATTGTAAAGATCAGCATGATATAGTTTTTTCCTGGTTTTTCTATATCATTGCACAGTTATACTGATCTTAGAGGGAAGTACATCCAGGATAATCCCTTAGGGCTCATAACATCTAGGCTTTAATATTGTTATGTCTTATTACTTCCATACTTGGTCTAGCCTTATAACTACCTAATAAACATCAGGTACCTAGCTACAAACAAACAAAATGTAACTTCAATATGTCAATCTGACGATGCTAAGTCTAGCGAAACGGCTGTCATTAAAGTTAATAAAGCAATTTTTTAAATAAATATTGGAAGTTTTGGTAAAACGAAGGGTTTTTCATTATTCTTAATAAGATGGACTTCCAAAAAGTAAGGGTTAGTACAATCAATTTAATTATATATAGTACTTCCTTTCTTGTTCTGGTTATAAAAGTAGGGGTATTCCCTATTGGCGAAAACGAGCAAAGGGTGCGCCCTCTATCTGAACTACTAGAATGGGGAAAACAAATCTATTCTCCATTTATTTGTATGCTATTTGTGAGCAGTGTTTTAGAATAAGTTAAATACCACATGTACCATCTTTCACTAACGATTTTTAACACACAAAATTCAAAATAGAAAAGGTTGAATAAACATTGAATCAAATAGCTGATGTTATTGTTTTCCCAATTTCACTGACAGTTACTGCAGCGCCAGCTATCGGAAAAATTTTCGCGAATATTGTGTATAGCAAGATTCTTATTAAATATAAAATCTAAAATTTTCTCACCTCTTTCGTTGGTGTCTATGCTTCCCCATACGGTATTGTGACCGTTAGCGTCGCATCCTATGAGAAGCGGTAGCTTCTTCTGTTCACAGTACTCGACTAGTCTTTGCAGTTCTGCTATCATGACTTCTTGACGTCTATTCTCGAATTCGAGGTTTGCTCGAATCGGAACGAGGTCTCTCGTCATGAACTCTGAAACACAAAAGTGATCAATGCTGTTACTTACCAAGATGCATGCTCTGGGTATGTCTACATTACTCACTTTATATATTAGTTTGGCTTCCCTACTTGCGAGTCCTCTCGCCTGACCATCACGGACCCATGGTTCCTGGATCAATACTAATCCCATTTGGTTTCTGATAAACGTCCGTGATATAACCGCCGATGATCCCTTGGCGTGATGGGCGTTTATCTGAGCGATATTAATTCCCGCCATTTTTCTTACCATGGTTGTTCCCACGAGTAGCAGGGGATTGTCGGTCCACTCCGGCAGAGCCCCGCATGCCAGAGCAAGGCTACATACAAGGGGGTTTCGCCCGGTTCCCCCAGGGGAACGTTCGCGACCGCTTATACCCCAGCGGCCATCCATCCTTCGGCACGTTACCTTACACCTTGGAATTGGGGGGGTTGGTCCGCGGTGCGACCTTAGGAATGACCAATCTGGCAATCTTGCAGTTGTCAGCTGCTCATACCAGACCGCGCCACCCGTATAGACGCACACCCCCAGCTTCGCCGCTTCCCTGCTAAATTGCAGTGTTACCTGCTTAAGCAGTTCAGCGACTCTCCTGGGGATCCCCTATCCGCCACCTGGGGACGCGCCCGGTAGACACCCAGCCCTCGGGTTGCATCTCCGTAACTGCAACCCCCTTCTGGAGGTGAGCCCATCCTCTTGATTTGGAATAGGCCTGAGGGGTGTTGCGACACCTCATTTTGAAGCTCTTATTTGTTAAGTAATAAATTTCTAAATCATTTAATATTCTCCAGGTGCTCAGCAAGAAGTTTCCCCGGCTGGAGCCGGAGAGAGTATACAACCCGAAGCAATCATTGGAGTGCAATCATCAATTGAAGATATACCCAAGAGCTTGATGATGATATGCGAAAATCTACTTGAAAGAAGAAACATGATTGTTGATATTTTGGACAGTGTCGTCAAGTCGGAGGTAAACGTTGGAGATCTAGCCGAACAAATAGACACATTAAAATTCGAAGGGACGCAACTTCAAAACGAGCTAGACGCAGTCATTAATAAACATCAATCCAAAATTAAGGAGATTCTGAAAAGTTGGCAATTGTTGGTAAATGAAAAGAAAGGTATCGTTTCCAATGTAAACGTTGAGGAGATAGAAGACAAACTCAAAGCACAGGAAAAGCTCACCATGGAAGCCAATCAGGTAATATTTTATTTTATAAATTCAACAGCTGCATATACACTCACATTCAAAAATTTTTGGCATAATTGGATCTAAATTTAATGAAATAATTTTAAATTTAGTACACCTAATAGTCCGATAAATGGAGAT
Source organism: Ophraella communa (assembly GCA_035357415.1). NCBI lineage: Eukaryota > Metazoa > Arthropoda > Insecta > Coleoptera > Chrysomelidae > Ophraella > Ophraella communa. The sequence continues at coordinate 10,203,882 of CM068987.1, forward strand.
TTTAAATAGCCATGAAATTTGGAGAGGCTAACTTTTTGGTCAAATTTGTATTTTTAGGCGTAGATTAAGAATCAATAATTAAAAATTGCAAAATGTTGTAGGAAGGGTGGTAAAAAAATTAAAAACCACCCCAAAAACAGGTTTTTGGAAATTTTCTCGAAAACTATAAAAGTTAGAAAAAAATGTTTCAAATAAAATCGATAGATCATTAGTTGGTCTATAAATTTGTTCCCAATCATTTTTTTCGAATTCGCGATAGAAAACGAGATATTTTAATCTAAAAAATATAATTTATAAAATAATTTTACGAATGCCCGAATAAAATCGTCGCAGGCCGAGGCGACTAAGTCGGCAGTCGAATGTCCCCACTATATTTTTTCGTCCCTACTACATTCTATGGCTTTTTCTCTTTTTTACGATGTTCGTTGGTACTCCGGGCGTATATTTTTTTTCATTAATAAATATTTTTATAAATTGAGCTAGGTACCGCCCGTTTTTATTTTTAACAATTAATATCTCATTAACGGTAGGAGATACAACAAATATGATTTAGGACGATTTTGTTAGAAATTTAATGAAAAATATATTCTAATATTCCTTCTCGATCAGAAGGAAGTCGTAATTAAACAAAATTCTTATTATTTTATAAGAGTTTTACCCATCATTTATGTTATAAAAATTTGTTAAAATGTCATATATACCATTCAATGGTTAGTTTCTTTTTTTCTTTAAAATACATGATTCATTTTTTTAAATACCAGACAAAATATAACACAATTTAAAATAAATATTATTAATTAATGAATTGAGCTGATATAAAAATAAATAATATTAGTTAATTGAGCAATATTACAAAATCTATTTTTAATTAATAGGCCAATATCACATCAAATATTTAACAAATTGTAAATTTTTGCCAGTTAAAAAATTTCAAAATCTAGTTCTCTACTTTCGGTGTTATATATTTCTTCATCCGAATCTTGATGCAATAATACGTCTCTAATGGTCACATATCTATTTCCGTGTTCTGATTGTTCGCGTTCTTGTAACTCATCATCAATATCTGAATTATCATAGTTATCGTTGTTATCTATGTTCTCGTAATCGTGATTAAAATCTTCTTCAAGATCATTATTGTAATTTTCGTTCATTTGGCTGAAGTTCTGTCCATCGCCATCAATACCATCGCCGGTCTGATTTTCAGTACATTGAACATTATCTCTTACGCTAGACATTTCTGACGCGTTGCTGCAACTAACTCCATTACAATTTGAGCAGAAACTGGAACAGCGCAGCCCAGCTTTCCGACACCCGCAACGTTTGTTTGCACAGTTTGTGGTACAGCCACAAAACATCTTAAAAAAAATAAGAATTTGTAATTTTAAGTTAAATGTCAAAATATATATAAGAATTTTTTACCTGCGATAATAATTCTTTTGGTGCTATATCATCAGTTGTCATAATTGGAACCATAATCAAATTTATCCGTTTCCAGCCCCATTCTTCAGCTCGCAAATTTTTTCCTAACCATTTCTGTATTTGGTAAAATACTCGTTTGGCATGTTGGAGTAGTGCTGAGGATGTTGGAGGTAAACTTGCTAGTCGAATCTCAGTATGTGATTGACTTACAAGAGCAGCAAAACGTTTATAACGAGTTTCTCCAATTGTCAAGTTATCATCGACATCGTTCATTCCGTACAACATAAATATAAATTTCTTTGTTGCTTCTTCTAAGTTGTCAACGCTACTGTTCGAGTCATAAAATACCTGCGAAATATTTTGTAAACTTCCATTTTTTTGTAATAGTCTGATAATACTTTTTTTGCCTTTGCTAAAAATATAAATTGTTTCAGATCTGTATTTTCAGATGTACAGTATAATGTATTACCAGATCGTTTACTGGCAGTCATTTTATAAAAATATATATTTTCCGACTAATCGACTAACAATACCAACAAATCAATGTCATTTCCCACCACTGATACTGGTGTATTTGATTTTTTATTCATATCAATTGCGGTGTTGACTATGAGGACATCAGCGTCTTCATCAGCTTGCAGAACTGTCATTCCTTTGTCTTGAAAATATTTGGCCAAGAGATCGACGAATTTGTTTTTATTACAAATATTGGATAGAAATTTTGTTTGCGTTAAAGATATCAGCATGCCTATATCGAAAACCACATGAGCTCCTACATTTTTCTCCTTTCGTCTATATCTTTCGTATGATTTTACCCCACACATTTCATTGTTCTATCCATCAAATACTACTACGGCTCTGTCAGTGAAATGTGTCACAACATACCGGTAATATTAGTGAAATACTTCCTGATACGTTTTTCCATGTGACCAGTTTATTTGGTATAGTAAAAATCCGCCATCAATTACATATGAAAACGTAGACAAAAGAGTATCAGACACAAGACTTGTCTTAAAAGTTGTAAATAACTCGGACTTCTTATTCTTGCGCATGATTCCATGTTGATCGAATAAAGATAGAGGAAACGGTGACAACTCATAGTTAAAAGAATTTTTAGTGAGATCTTCATTGTCTTTTGTTAACAAGCAAATTCTTTGAAACAAAAGCAATGAATTGACATTGGAGTAGTGTACAAATAAATGAAATAAACACTACTTCACAAACTAAAAAACGTATCTTCAAATAATTGTATCAATGAAAAAAGATACATGAAATTCGTCCTAAATCATATTTGTTGTATCTCCTACCGTTAATGAGATATTAATTGTTAGTCGCCTCGGCCTGCGACGATTTTATTCGGGCATTCGTAAAATTATTTTATAAATTATATTTTTTAGATTAAAATATCTCGTTTCCTATCGCGAATTCGAAAAAAATGATTAGGAACAAATTTATAGATCAACTAATGATCTATCGATTTTATTTGAAACATTTTTTTCTAACTTTTATAGTTTTCGAGAAAATTTCCAAAAACCTGTTTTTGGGGTGGTTTTTAATTTTTTTACCACCCTTCCTACAACATTTTGCAATTTTTAATTATTGATTCTCAATCTACGCCTAAAAATACAAATTTGACCAAAAAGTTAGCCTTTCCAAATTCCATGGCTATTTAAAATCTCCATTTATCGGATAATATTTCCACCCCTTGCAGGCCTGAATTCGATGTCTCATGCTTCACACTAGCGTATTGACGTATTTTTGGTCTAGTCAGTTCCATTTTTCTACCGCTGCTACTTTGAGGTTTGTGAAGGTTGTTGCCGAGCCTGAATTTGTTTCTTTAGCATATCCTATCCATGTTCTATAGGATTAAGGCCCGGAGAATTGGATGGTCAATGCATTCTGATGATATCTTCGGTTTTCAAGAAATCTTCTATGTTATTGTTCATGAAAATGAATTCTGGACCAACAGCTCCTCGCCACAGGCCTACCAAAGGTCGGAGAATGTTATTCATGTTCCCGACGAGTTTTATTATTTGTTATTAAGCCACCCCAAAATCTTATGCTGCCACCTCGGTATGAAATTCTTTGAACTGCTTGGTGAGGTCTATCTTTTCGATTTCGATTCCTCCAAACTATAACTCGACGATTATCAGACACTACAATAATTCTGGTCTCGTCTGAAAAAATACTTTTCTTTATATGTCTTTATTCCATTCCAAATGTTCCTTGGCCCATTTCAGACTAATTCTCTTGTGCTCCAACGAGATTTTGAGGACATTCAACGGTCTTCTTGTAAACAAGTTTGCTGCATGTAATCTTTTTCTTATCGTTTGTTTATTGTTTGATCACAAATAACGATCTCGTGAGCATGCTGAAGATCTCTTCTAACTTCTGCGGAAGTCATAATCTGGTTTCTTCGTGCTGTTAAAGTGAGGAAACAGTCTTGGACGTCCGTAGTAATCCTGGGCCTACCAATTTTCGGAAGATCAAGAACAGAGATTGTTTCCTGATATTTTCTTACAATTAGAAAAACATCCATTTTGGTTAACATTAACAAGAGCAGCAACGGCAGTTTGTGTGTGGCCTTCCTCAACCAAAGTAACAATCCTAGCACGATTGAAGTCTGATATTACTTGTCGATTCATTAAAATCAATAAAATATAAGAACATTGGAATTAAGTTTTATAAGCGTCAGATCACAAATGTTAAAATTTTATTTAAAATATCAAAAATAGGCAAAAATAAAAAAAAAAAATATTAAGAATAATAAAAAACTCTTCGTTTCAACGTAACTTCCAAGTTTATTTGAAAAATTTTAAATCACAATGATGGCCGTTTCGCTAAGAATCATCGTCAGATTGACATTTAAGTTACATTTTGTTTGTTTGTAGCTAGGTACTTGATGTTGATAAGTAGTTAAGGCTAGACCAAGTAAGGAAGTAATAAGACATAACAATATTAAAGCCTAGATGTTATTAGCCCTAAGGGATTATCCTGGATGTATTTCCCTCTAAGATCAGTATAACTGTGCAATGATATAGAAAAACCAGGAAAAAACTATATCATGTTGATCTTTACCATAACTTAATATACAGGGTGTTTCAAAAAAAGGTAACACCGTCTCTAGGATATGTAAAAAACTGAAAAATAATTGGGGTTTGCTTAGTAAAATTTTTTTCTAACGCCATCCGTTTTCAAGATAAAGGGCGTTGAAGAAAATAAAAAATTACACATTTCTTACGATTTTGCCGAAACTACTGACACCATTGCAATGAAATTTTATACGAATATGTTTTGGAAGCTGATATATCCCATGAATTTGTTTTTATAACAAACTCTCATAGAGGGCGCTAGTTACACGATTCATACAACGTATTATTCAACATAACTTTTTTTAGGGTGGAATTATTAGTCAAAACTCCAAGTGAACATAAACATCGTTTAATTCTGCACCAAAAAGATACTCTTGGTAAAACTCGATATTATGTACCGTTTTCGGAATATTTTGATTTGAAAATTATGAAGTAATAACCGCTCCTCGTATAAGTTAATGATAAATTTATTAATTAAAAAAACTTATGATATTAAAAACAAATAACAAGGTCTCAAAACTCTATTTATTGTTGACTTATTGTCATAACAATCAATAAATGTCAATTTTACATGGCAAACTTAGAGAAAAGCGAACTTTATCATTAGTTTTATTATTACTTCATAATTTTCAAATCAAAATATTCCGAAAACGGTACATAATATCGAGTTTTACCAAGAGTATCTTTTTGGTGCAGAATTAAACGATGTTTATGTTCACTTGGAGTTTTGACTAATAATTCCACCCTAAAAAAAGTTATGTTGAATAATACGTTGTATGAATCGTGTAACTAGCGCCCTCTATGAGAGTTTGTTATAAAAACAAATTCATGGGATATATCAGCTTCCAAAACATATTCGTATAAAATTTCATTGCAATGGTGTCAGTAGTTTCGGCAAAATCGTAAGAAATGTGTAATTTTTCATTTTATTCAACGCCCTTTATCTTGAAAACGGATGACGTTAGAAAAAAATTTTACAAAGAAAACCCCAATTATTTTTCAGTTTTTTACCTATCCTAGAGACGGTGTTACCTTTTTTTGAAACACCCTGTATTTATGTAACAATAATGTCTTATCTATGTATAAAATGAAGACTTAACCAAAGTAAACAGTTTAATAGTGGAGAACTTCCAAGATTTATTTGTTCATTAACTACTTTAAACTGTTGATCTGCTAGATGTCTTTTAATTTCTAGTTCTTCTAGAAAATCTAAATTTTGTTTTTTATCACAAATGTGTAGTATATGAATGTCATTGGTGTGTAATAGTGAGGTTGGATGTTCAAGTAGGTGTTTTGCATAATTTGACTTATCTGGTTGTTTTAATCTATATGCTCTTAAGTGTTCATTAAATCTTACTTCAAAACTTCTTTGTGTTTGACCTATATATACAGCATTACATTTTGGACAATTAATTTTGTAAACACCAGATTTTTTTAATTTGGGTAATTTTGTTTTTACATTTAACAATTTTGTACCAACATTATTTTGTGTTTTAAATGATATTAATGCTGATGTTGCCGTAGATATTATTTTTGAAATTGTATTGGAAATATTTCCAACCGGTTCTAATTCAACCCAAGTCAGAAACTGTAAAATTAATACGCACAAACCCAATCACGAACCGGATTGCTATACATTGTCAAAAAAATGCAAAGTTTATTATCATCGGTTAGATGCCAACCGGTGATTATTCAACCAATGGTCCTATAAAACTGGTACAACTATTATATTCAAAAATAGTGTTTTGCAGTTGTGTAAATTGGTCTTTTAAAAAGTGTTGATGCTAAAATCAGCTGTTATGGTAAAATTTCTAAGGCAGTGATACAAGTTCAACAAAAAAGTAGCTGAAGTGATAAAATTAAATTTTGTAAAGCAATAACACAAATTGGAAAAAAATAAAAATCTATTGTATCATTTAAACAGTAACTAGCTTAAATTTATAAATAAAATGATATTGTAATAAATGCAAATATATTAAATAAAATTTGCTATGTTTATTAGATGACTTTAAAAAATGTATGACAAGGATAAAACTGTTGTAGGAAAAATAAGAAATAGAGGACCATTTTTCAATAGAATAGAGCTAGAGAAAGCTTTAACTGATTATTTATAAGAAAATGCCTTTAACACGTCAAGACATGCAAAACTATTTTGGAAATTGTTCGCATTTTATGAAATTCACTTAAATGGGCTGGCATCGTGGATAATGCACTTTGACAAATTTGACACAAGTGACAGTTTGTCATTTTGATTAGTTAAGTTTGGTTTACATAGGGAAAATAATGGTGTACCAGTTTTATATGACGGGGAGTGTACGATCATTGATAAAGCAGATAAATAGATAGTTAGGCAACACATTTTGTAATATAGAAATAAAATTTAACTGACGTTTGGGTTTTGCAATGTTGCAAGATACTCATTATAACTTTGTAATGTAGAGCAATTTAAAAAAAGTATGTTCCGGGCCGTTTTAAAGTCTAAAATTTTAAGAAGTGTGTTTTTTTATTTATAATCTATAAGTGGTACAAATTTTATAACTATCGGTCATTAGCCCAAAAACCGATACCTTCCTTAACTACCAAAAAAATCAAAGAATGAATGAGAAAATTATTACAAACTGTTCATGGTTTTATAATCTTCTCGTTTAGAATAAAAATTCGTGACACTTCCTTTTAATAAGTCTATTTTTTCCAGACGATTCAAGATCTACAAAAAAAACTTGAAGAGAGACGCATAAGCTATGAAAAATCTACTAAGGATCTTAATGCCATCATCAGCGGCTTGCGTAGCCAACTACAGGTATAGTTCTAGTTATAAATTATTTAACTTTTTTATTTATGTATATTTTTCTGTTGCAAAAAATGTTTTTTTTATATTTTGCACTTATAAAAATCTTCATTATAAAACGCATTTGCGTATCGTAATGTAACTTTTACGCACGCAAATTTTTGTTTTAAATGGTTGGCAACATGAGTGAAGTATCTAATGACAAGACTATTGACAATAACATTTGAGGCTAATAGCAATTTATTAATTTTATGTTCTTTAATAAAGTATTTGTGAATGCGAATATCATCTTTTACTTATATAATATATTATTATTGGCGCATTATTCATTTTAAAATATTTTAATATTTAATATTTGGATAATTTAAATTTCAAAACTGTCAAATGTTATAAATTACACAGTGCTCTCAACATACTTTTTAAAATCAAAATTTTCGTAATTTACATAAATAATAAGTTAATTTTAAAAACGATAAATGGCAAAATGTAAAAAATATTATAAACAACTTATTTCATATGGCTGTTGTGACACTCGTTCTTTAAACTTGAACTCGTGTCGTAACAGAAAGCCATGTGAAATGCGTTGTTTAATATACTATTGCATTTCTATTACGTAGTTTAGCATGCTAGCATGATTACACACACATACTCTTTTTAAACCCGTCCTTTCCAGAATGCATTCCTCAAGGAGCATTGCATTCCGGGAACTTCCATCAATCCGGGTTCTTGCTAGTCTTTTCCCCTATCGTGGTTTAGAGATAGTTTCTAGGTATCCTATTCTCTGACTCTAGAAAGTTGCATCCTTAGCCTACGGACTGCGACTAAAAATGACCTTAAAGAGTGGATCCACTTGCTAAATCTGTCCTTAACTAGGATCCCTCTCATCTTTTTAAGCTTGGGAGGGATTCTTCTGTTTTGGTTACACTTGCGTCCTGGCTTCCTTAAGGCTTTTATTTTTTGGAGCATCCTTTGTAGCTGATAAGGTATTCTCATTGGCCGTTGCCGCATTTTGTGGGGTTGGCTATTCGCTCTTTCGCATTCGCTAGATCGGTGTTTTCTCCGCATCTGACACATCTCTTCTTCATGTGGTTATATCCTTGGCTGTTGAAACAATGTGGCTTCGTTTCGCTTCCTCGTAGAGCTTCTTTTTGTATTTCTTCCTTTATTAGGTATGTATTCGTTATTCTTCATTTGCTTTTGGTCTGGAGATATTCGCGAGTTTTTCTTACCTCCAAATTTGGATTGTACTGTAGTTATTACCCTCTCTTTTTGGCCAATAAGGTCTTCTTTTATGCTCTCTATTTCTTCTTCAGGTGCTAGTCCTAAATTATTTTTGGCGTTCCTCTCCTTTGGGTCTAGTTCTTCGAGGTACTTATGTAGATTAGGTTAGATTGTTTTAGTCCGTAAAAGCCAATAAGATTTCTCTGCACCTATGAAGATCTTTTGTGGCTACCTTCTGTGCCAATACTTCTAGAGAAGTTAAGCAGCTTTGTAGAAGGCCAAAAATCCTAATTGGTTTTCACTTTCCGATTTACCTATTATGGCAGTTACCAGTGAGAAGACCTAGGGTCAATCTTTTTTGCTCTTCTCGAGACATTTTGACAGACATTTTGCTTTTTCAGCTAATATGTCTACTTAGCTTGCCTCAGTCCAGTGAAATCGTAGTTGATCCTCTTTCCAGGAACGAAGTTCATTTTTGTAAGAACATAGAAGGGCTCTGGACCAAGAAAAGGGGTAGTAGCCCCTTTTGCTAGTCTATCATCTTCCTCAGTACCTACTATCCTTGTATGACCTGGCACCCGCATCAAGGTAACCTTGTTTTTTGCCAGTTTCTTAAGGGATTGCTTACATTCCCAGACTAGCTTTGACTGATAAATAAAAGAACTCATAGCCTTTAAAGCTGCCTGACTCTGTAGGAATATAATGTTTGCTCTTCGGGTGTTTCTACGGAGACACTCCTTGGCATATATCTCAGCCTGATAAATAGTTGGGGCATTACCAAGTGATTTGGACAGCCAAAACTCGGTCCCATTACTCCCATTACAACCCTATCATCTATCTTGGACCCATCTGTGTGCCACTCCAGTGAGCCCTCTTCCAGCTCTGGTTCAACATTATTAACCGTATGGCGGTATCCTATAACCACTTCAAACGGTGTCTTAAAGTCACACTTAACTGGCATGGTTTAAGAATGCAAATGAAATTTTTTCCAGGATCTTAGATGGCTAACCAAATCATCAGGTTTTAAGTTTTTTGTCTGTTGCAGTCGTAAGGCACCAGTAGCAGAGTATCAGCGTCTTCTAGATACTTTGTCAGTTTCCTATATTGGGCTCCGGTTTGTAGATTTACTTTCACTCCTAGTTTTTCGTTGAATTTGTAGCATATTAATTCCTTTTTTTCTTTCCTGATACTGGGGAATTTTTCGGTGGTTTTGATGAAAATAAGAGGTGGCCTTTTTCCTCTTCTTGGTTTTTTATTTGCTTCCGTTTTGTTGTCTTTGTTCTTCTCATGCTTTTATTGTTTTTGGATTGTTTGTGAGTCTTTCAATTCCATCGCTCTGTTTGCTGGCTTCCTTTTTGAGTTGATCGGTGTTTCCACTCTTCTTAATGGACTTCTAGGGGCTCCTTGATCTACTTTCTTCTTCTTCCTGTTTTTTATAATTGCCTGATTATTATAATAATGTTGTTACTAAAGATAACAAATATGTATTTTAGAAAGCAGAAGCTGATCTCGAGGCCGAGAAAAAAAATGTATCTGATTATAAAAGCCGAAGTAATTCCACCGTGCAGGCTTCAAAGAATTTGAGAAAAAAAGTAGAAGAATTGGAAAATGACAAAAAGAACGCTGACAGCCTTAATGCGGATCTGACCAAAAAAGTAAAGTAAGTATGAACTTAAGTTATTTAATTTAGAAGCAAGGTAATTAATTTAAGGCGGATTTAGCGGATGCATAAGCATAATTATATTCATAAACATAACTTTAATGTACAATTCATAAAAGTTAAACTATGTAGTTGCAAATGGACTGATTTATCCAACTCATAAGCATAAGTCATAGTACACAATTCATAAGGCATAACCTTGAAGTTCCCAACTTTTAACTTTTACGGATAATGATGTGTCGAAATAGAAAGTGCGCCTGCGTGGATTTCATGGAGCTGTCATACTTGTTAACCTCAAAAGTTAATTCAGAATCAAGTTTTCAAGATATAAAAAAAATATATCAATATGAGTTTGGAAGACGGGCTTTATCAATGAATGAGCCAATGAGGTTATAAATTTGAAAATTTGTTACTGTTGTTGAATGACAAAGGTTACAGAACACACTAATTTTATATGTTCCGTGATAGATACAACTGTCACTTGTCACTAACACTTATGATTATGCTTATGCATTGAGGAACGGATAAATGACCCATCTGTTAAGCACTATGCGTTAGAGAAGTTGTTATAGTTATGATTATGCATTAATGAAAATGTTATGCTTATACATCCGCTAAATCCGCCTTTAGAAGGAATTGTGTATTTTTGTTAAGAACTCTTTTTAATATTCAGTGTCAAAAGGGAAATTATAGGCGCGCGCAGGACTCTAAAAGTAGTATTGTGGCACATTTATCCTATAAGATGTAAACAGCATTTGAAAAAGCTATGAATCAAAATATTAGGTAGTAGTAATACTTAGTAGGTAGTTGTAAAAGGTCAGTTAACAGCTTGAAACAATCTTTAAATTATAAAAATGAATACATGCCCATCTTTATTTTTAGCTGGCAAAATTGCTCACTCACTCCATGCTTTAAAATGCTCGCATTGGCTAAATGCGAACGGAAGCATGCAAGCTGTAGTCGATGTTGCAATAGATCTATCTCGTTTTTAATACTTATGTGCAAATATTTTTGAATTTTCCTCTTCCACTGCTAAAATATGACCACGTCTTGCCACAGAACACAGAGTCTTGCTACCCACGAGTACCACTATTTAAATGAAAAACCCTTTTTAGCTGTCAAAAGCTAGCTATCGAACTTCTATTTGCCGGATAGCTACGGCAGCTCAGATATAAAAACAAAATACAGATCCACTAAAACTTTGCTCGTAAACAAAAGATGTTTTTTGGCGACTGATACATGCTGATACGCAAGATACTTGAGTATCACGAGTATCTGAAATGTTGCATTCGAGCGACTTAGCTATGACGTCATATCTGATACGCATGATACATTAATCTGTCAAAACGTTTACCCATGAATGAGAGTGGTAAACTCACGCGTTAACTTTCTATCTCTCTCTCTGATGTAACCTGATTGGTCAAATTTTCCTAAACCACGTACTTGAAAACAACCTTTATTACTCTTAATAAATAATACGTAATTCTTGAAAAGATTTTGAGGTTAGAGCAACTGTCACTTGCCGAACTTGAGTATCTATCCAATGTCAAACTGATACTTATGACGTCATTAGTGCATGATACTCAAGTATCTTGCGTATCTGTCGCCAAAAAACATCTAATATAAACAACTAACCTCTTACGCAGAAATAATAGATTGATAGCCTTGCCAACGCAATTTTATGAGGGGCGCTAACATTTTGGGAACTACAAGAATGGGAGTTGGTTTGCGCATGCGAAATAACTAGGTGCAATTAACTAGATGTGTATTGCTGCTCGATTAATTTGAATAGTCTCTTCTTACACCTCGACTATCTACCAAATTAGTTCAATTATATAAAGTGTAACTAACCCGTATTTTCTCAGAATAACTTTCTAATTTTACAGATTATTGTAAATATTTGGGCTGGGATGGGTCCCTTCCACTGCGACCTGAAAGATCTATTGTAGCTCAGCTCTAAGTTATAGTCATTCTATCAACCCTATGCCTCTGATGAAGCTCACAGGGTTGTTGGCAATACTTCCACGAAGTACTTGAGCTCTAGTTGATGCAAACCAAATCTATGCTGAAGGTAGAAGGCAATGTTGGACGAAGTCCGAGGAGGAGAGACTGATGAAGAAAGTAGTTGAGGAGATAAAAGGAGGACTCAGGCATGATGTGAATGATTTGTATGAAGGCTGTAAAAGGGACGGAAATGAGGAAATAGAAAAGTTGTGGAAGGAGTGTACGAAAGAACGAAGAAGGATGTTAAGGATAAAAGGTAAATGTAAGAGTAAAGAGAGATACAAGGCGAAAAAGAAGGAGCTTGAGCGGAAGGTCGAAAAGAGATGAGTGGTAAATGTTGCCGGGGGAATTGGACAATAATCCATGGAGTAAGGCATATGAGATAGCGGTGAAAAGAAGGGGCAACTAGGAATATTGTGCTAGAGGAAGTTTGGGTGAAAGACATTATTAAAAAAACTATTTGCAGTGGGCGAAGGACTAGGGGGTAATATAATTTAGGTAGAGCAGGATTTCAGTAGGAGAGGTAAAATGAGGGGGATAAGGCCAGTAGAGATGGAGGAAATAGAGAAGGAAGGGCGTGGTATTAAGGATAGGAGGGCCCAGGAATAGATGGCTTGACAAGGAAGTTAATAAAAAGACTATTGGACGATAATGGGGAGTATTTCTTGGAACTTTTCAATAAGGTGCTGAGCGAGGAAGAGTTTCCGGAAGCGTGAAAAATTTTGGAGGGGATCATAAAAACAAGAATTGACGAGGGAGTGGAAAGAACTGGAGGCTTTAGGAAAAACCAGCATGGGTTTGTGAAGGGGAAGTCTTTTGTGTTTCCGCACTGGGCAGTGTGATGAGCTTGGTGGAAAATGCTTGGGAGGGCAGTTGGAGAAATAAAAAAACTGGCCCTACTTGTATCCTTCGACGTCGGGAATGCGTTCAATAGGGTCAGCAAAATGGCAGTGCTTGGTGTCTTGGCTAGGCTTGGAGTGGGGGAGGGGCCAATTAACTTAGTAGAGGATTATCTGTCGGGGCGGGTTTTTGGTTGAAGCGAAATAGCGGAGGTAAAGGACGGAGATGGGAGTGCCTCAGGGGTCGGTATTGGGACCGACGCTCTGGAAATGCGTGTTTGATGAAGTTTGTGGGATAAAGTGTGAAGATGGATGCTAGATTACGGTTTATGAGGGTGACGTGTGCCTGGAATATGGATTGGAAGTGGTCGAAGAGAAGACAGTGGAACAGTAGTGAAGGGACGTAGCAAGGTGAGGGAGTTGGAGGTGATGGTGAAGGAAAAGAAAATTCATATGGAGGAATCGGTGAAATACCTAGGTGTGTGGTTGGATAGCCAGCTGTCGTTCAAAAGCCACATGTCGAAGGCAGCGCAGAAGGCGAAAATTCGGGCGTAATGGCTGGAGAGATTGATGTGTAATGTGAAAGGAGCGGAAGAATGGAAGAGGAGTTATTGGTAGAACGAATAAGCAGTGCGGAAGTGTGGGGTGAAAGAGCGGGAGTACATGCAAGGATTAAACCACTACTGAGGGTTCAGTGAGGAATGATGCTGAGGGTGGTGCAAGGGTACAGGACAGTGGGAGGGTTAGCATCAGCGGGTCTAGCAAAATCCTACCCATTGGATGTGATGGCCAGAGCCGGGAGACTCCACTGGACAAGCTCGATGAGAGAGGAAGATATGGATTGGATGGAGAAGGATGAAATAAGGTGGAAGGAGTATGAAGGTGCTAAAAAGAGTAATTGGAAGTAGGAGTGAATGGAAGACTGGGAAATTCGGCGAGGTGAACTACTTGACACAGGTGCTGACTAGGCATGGGTCAAGAGCAGGATATCTTCACAAAATTGGGAAAAGAAAGACTGGAGTATGTGAAAGGTGCGAAGTGGAGGATGATGTAGGACACGCCTTTGGATGCTGGAGTAATGAAGAAGTGCTGAAGAACTTGGAGTAAAGACTCGGAGTGGCTGTGTATTGAGAAAATATGGTGGAGATAATGTTGAGAGGTGAGGAGGAATGGATGGAGGTGGTTAAGAAAGTGGAGAGTATGGTTAGGAGAAGAGAATGTTTGAGTGGCAGAGTAAATAGAAAGTGTATGAGAGACCGCCGCCCGTCTTGAAGTATGCTGTAGTGATTCCGAGAGGGGGATATCGACGAGTTTTGAGGTGGTTTTTGTTGGTAGGCGTCATCCTAGCGGTGATGAGTTCAACACTGTTCGGATATGAGTTTTTCCATCTCAGTCCGACAAAAGGCTACTGTGTCGTCAGCTGTCCTAGTCATAGGTCCTATCTGCTCCTATTCAACAGCTTTTGAGACCTCTTTTTAGAGAGCCGTTGAGTGTCTTAAATCCTCTAGCTGGAACCAGTAAGAACGTCACCTCCGATCTACCTAGTTCAATATTGTTCCTCTGGCTACGCTATTCGCTATGCCGAGGAATGGCTCTGGGCCTAGAATTAACACCTTTTCTGGCTAGAGGGTCCGCTTTTTCGTTCCCCAAAGTAAGGTTACCTGTCACGTTAGATTGACATTCATTTTTAAATACTTCTAGTTATCTTGACACCGATAAATTTTCGTACACTAGTTTATAGATACAAAATGTTTATTTAAGTGCCACTTCTGAAAATTAGAAAAAGTTGTCAAACTTTGCACATTTCGTTTCCTTAGGGGTTGATTTTTTAAACAATTTAAATTATTGCGGTTATATTTACCCAGATAACACACGAACATACATTGGATGTCCAATGGACTTCCATCATTCAAATAAATCTTCACGTCCAGTGGTGAACGAGAACTGAAGGTCCAGTGAATGTCCCCAAACGGATATCCATTGAACTAGTGGTAAATGGACATCCACTGGATCCTCTGGATGTCCATTCTGTGTCCATGTCCATATGGACCAATCGTGTACATTATATGGATATCCATAGGATATCCTGTGTTTACTGGGTAGCAAAACATGTGCATCATTATAACTTCAGTTCTTGTATGCAGATTCTTGTTTACTTTATATTTTGACCAAACTTTATCATAATACCCAACACATATTTTTTTATTATTTCAGAGCCCTACAAGACCAACTAAAACACAAAGAAAGTCAATGGAACAAAGAAAAAGAAGACATGACCAAGAACATGAAACATCAAGAAAATATGCTACAAAAGTTGTCATCTGATAAATCGAGCTTTGAAACCAGGTGCTTGATCCAAATAACACTCAGAGCTTTTTCTGAGTTGTTAATTCCACATCCATTTATTTAACTCTTTCTCTTATTATATACAATTTTTTTGTATACAGTTTTATACATACTTTTTT
Source organism: Ophraella communa (assembly GCA_035357415.1). Taxonomy (NCBI): domain Eukaryota; kingdom Metazoa; phylum Arthropoda; class Insecta; order Coleoptera; family Chrysomelidae; genus Ophraella; species Ophraella communa. The sequence goes on from CM068987.1 coordinate 10,219,370, forward strand.
TTATTGATATACTAGTTATTAGTATGTATAATAGGACACTCAAAATTCGCTGTATTCTATATTTTTTTATACACCTATATTGCACAGGACTATTGAAATTATATAAGAAACGTAACATACGGTAACAATAGAGTGCATATTTAGGTTGGTAAATTGTTTAGATGTATCATTATCCAAAATGTCACTATCTGTTTTGATATAATATAGTCAGGACTATTTTATAAGGAACAGTTTTTTTTGGAAAATGTAATTTAAATCTTGTTTAAATAAATTATTGTTTTTTAATTACCAATCTAACATTTTATTCGAAGCTAAAAAATATGTTATGGATACTTCTCATCAGTCCGTTACTCTACTCAAAGATATGGTGACGTCCGTGTTTGTTAACACTGATTGACTATTAATCTTTCATCAGACCAACGTGAAGGAGATCCTCCTCTTGATCTTCTGCCTTCGAATCAGTATTTCCATACCTTCTTTCCTTCTAGTGATTTGGCCAAAGTACCTCAAGATGTTTATGCTTATTATTATACTGAGTCTATTATTAATATTTAGTTCTTGGAGCACACACTCATTTATATGATATGCTGTCCATGGTATTAGTGCTAGATTTCTTCAGAACTATATGTTGCAATTGAGAAGATTAATTTGGATACAATCAAAAATAAAAAATACCTACTCTAATTAAATATTAAATAAAAATTTATTTTTCTTTTGTGTAGCAACAATAAAAAACGGGGATCAATTATAGTAATATCTGTCAAAAACAACAACACAAACAGTTAACAGCAAAACTAATTAGAAAATAAGAAACTATCGAAACTTTTTCCTAATACTTAACAACTTTCTTCTAATTCCTTTAAAACATTTTATGATCATTCTTGGCACAAAACAAAGTGAGAATGCTTTACGACCGAGTGGATGGAAAGAAGATCAACATCTTAGGAGAGAAAATGTTTTTCTGGCCATATTCCCGTCGAACACAAGATGGTGGATACAGGTATCTAATCCACTTATTTTGTGTTCGAACTTGGGAATTGATATGATATAATTAAACATTTTAGATTGCAAGAAGTTCAAGGAGAACGTTCAGAATGTGAGGAAAATCTAACATCTAAACTTGAAAATTTACAGGAAGAGTTAGAACGTGTAAAAAACGAATTGAATCAAGTGAACTCGGAAAGGGAAGAGGCAGTCGAAAAATGCAAAGGGATGGAAGAGTTAATGGTTAAGATGGGATTGGATTGTAAAGCTACGATGGATATGGTCAGCAACAGTATAGATTGGGGAAAGGGTAAGTAAATTTTAATAAAAACCTCTTTTCTATGAAGGTTAGCAAAAGTATAATTTTTAACTTATGTTTAAACATTGGTGTTAAAAACTGCAAAACTACAATTATTATAATCAGAAACTCCTTGGAAAATATTATTGGTAGATATGATAGGATTTATTTTGGTAAAGCTTGTACCGAAGCATAGAGCAATGTAGATACCATTGCTCTAATTTTTGGAGAAAAATTGATCCGCATTGTTCTGTTTCTTTTGTAGCGAGTCTTCTACTTCTACTCTCAAAAGGTTAATGTTTGGGCGGGATTGTTGAAAACCATATTATTGGTCCTTTTTTCGTTTTGAATGGCGATAATTATTTAGCACTACTAGTGTGGCAAATTTATTTCCTGACTCAAATACCGTATGGTTCCAGCTAGATAGAGCATCTCCACATTATCAACTCAATGTTCGCCAATACCTCAACTTAACATTTCCAAATCGCTGAATAGGGAGGCGAGGATCAACAGAATGGTCAGCAAGATCACCTGATTTTACCTCATTGGGCTTTTTTTATGGGGCTATGTCAAAAATATTGCTAAAAAAACTAAACCACTTGATTTAGCAACGAATAACGCTTGCGATTAAATCGTTCACGCCTGATATGTTAATTAAAACTGGAATACATTTTTATTTAAGATTAGGATGTTGCCAAGACGTTTTCGGTGAGCATTTTGAACATCTACTTCATTGACATTCATATTTTTTACGTTATGAACAATTAAATATTATATATCAGATATTTTTTTTATGTTAATATTTGCAATAAATTTAAAACATTTTGGATAGAGAATGAAGAGATCGTTCGACGATATATCATATCACAAGCCCATTCTTCCCATTTAAAAAATTGGTAGCTGTAACTGTCACTCAAAGGTAGTTGAAGGTGGGGATCAAATTTTCACTTTAAAAAATGTCAATTTATAATTTAAATTTGACGTGTTTCGGGATTTTCTGTACAGTAAATTCTTTTGGGGTTAAGTGGAAGAATATTTTTGTTGTGTTCTGTATGCAACAACGATAAACTTAGCCCTGAACATTAGATTTATTTAAAATTGTACACATTACTTTTTTTTAAGGAATAAAATACGATTTATTATTATTATAAATTCCACATTGCTTCTTTCATTAGCTGTTGCATTAGCTATGGAATATGTAATGCGAAATTTCAGGATCAGATGGTAGTCGATAAGATCTTCAAAATAAGATATAGAAACACCTCTCATCCCTATTCAATATCAAGGAGTTGTGCTCACCCCCCGTAGGGGATTTAAATTACGGGGATGTAACTAGCGGAAAAGTAGTTCCCCCTCGAACATTTTCATTTAAGAGTCGAACAATCGAGGGGTTAAGTTTTCTTTAATATGTACCTAGGGTATATTTAAATTCTTAATTCGTTAGTTTCAAAGAGATTTTAATCTTTAAATAAATCTAACTCTTCTTTTTAAAAATAATTCAATTGTATAAAAAGTAAAAAAGTATTGATAGCGTAAACGGGAAAAGATAACACGGGTCAACATGAAATTTGACTTTGATTGCAAAGCATTAAATTTCGGTAGTTTAGGTCGTAATAAGACGGAAAAAAATATATGGCATGAAAAACTTTGCTTTTGTGCTTAGAAGACTGATTGAACGAAATTTTTAAAAATCTCGGATTTTAATTTTTGATTGAAAATAAAACTATTGAAATAAAAATGTTTATTATTTTTATTAAGTTTTACTATCAAATTAGCTTACAGAAAAGTGGAAAATAACTTAAAAGTGCACACTTTTACTTTTTCTTTTATGTTCATAGCTACTTTCTCTCAATAAACCCCAAATATAGTCGCCCATCATGTTTTCATTGTATTGGCCTTGATAGCGTTGTTCAAAATTCATGATGTCCTGATGGAAACGTTCTCCTTGCTCTTCGGAATAGGCTCCCATATTGTTTTTAAATTTATCCAAATGAGCATGTAGCATATGTACTTTTAATGACATCCTGCAGCACATGGCCTTAAAATTTGTAAGCATATCCTCAACCAACTTTTCGTAGTTTAGCTTTATTATTTCCTAAAAATCCAGAAACTACTGCTTTAAAACTGTTCCAACTTGCTTTTTGAGTACGATTCAGCAACGTTGGAAATTTTTCATCGGCGAAAATCTGTCTTATTTGCGGACCAACAAAAACCCCAGCTTTAACCTTTGCTTCCGAGAACTTCGGAAATTTTTTTTTAACTATCCAAAAGCTTCTGAAGTTTCATCCAGTTTTTTAACAAATTGTTTCATCAACCCTAACTTAATGTGCAAAGGCGGCATTAACACTTTTTCCGCTTCAACAATCGACTCAAATTTGACGTTCTGTTTTCCGACACACAATTCTGTTCTTACAGGCCATGACCGTTGAATATAGTGTTTAGAATCCGCTCTGCTATCCCACAAGCACTAATAACACGGATACTTTGTATATCCACCCTGTAGCCCCATTAAAAATCCCACCATTTTAAAATCTCCAATCAGCTCCCAGTTATACTCACGATACTTTACAGATTCAAGCAAAATTTTGACACTTTCATAATTTTCTTTAAGATGTACTGAGTGAGCAATTGGAAGGGACGGAAATTTACTTCCGTTGTGCAATAGAACTGCTTTTAAACTTTTTGTAGAGCTGTCAATGAATAAACGCCATTCGCTAGGGGCACAGGGTATGCCAATTGCTTCAAACATACCTTTAATGTCATTACAAAAACAAAGTCCATCTTCCTTCGTGAAAAACATTGCAAACATTTCATGCCTAGTCCGCTGATCCGTGATCTTAACATCATCAAGCAAATTCCATTGTTTTAACCGAGAGCCTAGAAGCTCTGCTTTATTTTTTGGCAAATTTAAATCTCTAATTAGATCGTTAAAATCTTCTGTAGTAATGAGATAGTGTTTTGGTTGTTCAGAAGTAGGCAAAAACTCTTTATCGGAATTACTTTTATAAGAACTAAAAGATGAGCTACTTTTCTGCGATAATTTTTTTGGTGGCTCAGGTACTGGTCGTGTCAGGTCGTGAGCAATTGGAGCAGAAGAAGATTCGAGGTCAGGATATTCAATAGGTTTTGCATTTTTACCTCTACGTCTTTTACTCGGATTCACCATACAAAAGTAGCAGTCAGTAATATAGTCTTTTGGTTCTCGCCAAATCCTTGGTATTGCAAATTTCATAGACCTTTTCTCACCTCGATACCAACCTAAAAATATAAAAATAAAAATTAATATGTCTATTTATTTTGGATTCATTGCTTAATTAAATAAAAATTGCTTACCTTCCAAACACCTTTTACAATAACTACAAGCAACATGTGGAGCCCATGGCTTATCTTGGTTCCGTACAGGACAGTCAAAATATGCTTCACAGGCTTCACAGAGAACGTGAGATGTCTTTAGTTCATATTTCACGTCTCGAACTTTAATAAATTGACCACATATAAAACAAAATGCATCAGCATCGTATTTGCACTTTCGTGACGACATTTTAAGTTATTCTGGGCTTGTAAATAACACCTGATGGTTGTTTATCACTCGGGTGCCATCTAGCGGCACAGTGTAAACGTTAATACCCCACTCTCACTGCGCGGTCTTTTTAAAAATATTAAAATCAATTAAAATTTATGAAAAAATTGAAAAATGAGTATTATTATTATAACTATCACAAAAGCAAACTTTATACCGAAAAAAGGTATTTTCTTTTCGTTTTTGTGCATAACTAACTGGAAAATAATAGTATAAACTTTAGGACAAAGAACGAAAATTTTTTTGTAGAGTCGTGTAATCCAAATTACCAAGGTGTACCTTATCTAAATATCTTGCCAGTTTAACGATCTCGCCATGAATCAACAGGAAAAACTCTAAAAAAAACAATTAATATTTTCCGTTTTGATTTCAGATTTTGCAATACATACTAAGGCTGAGGAATACTCAGAAAGTATGATGAAAGATATATTGATTCAAGAGTACACAGACAAAATTCAAAAACTTGAAGAAGAAAACAAGATTTATAAAGAAGCAGTACAAAAAGCGGTAAGCAAAACAACAATTTTTAATAATGTTTAAGTTACTTTGCTTTAATTTGGTGTAATTTATTATTGTGGATGTATAAACCCAGACGGACACAGCAATAAGATACCTTAAACACGTATTGTTTTGAAGCCACGAAACTTCTAGGCAGTTCCTCAATGAGTATAGGCTTAGACCATATACAAATAGACGTCAATTTTCTGTCCTTGTTGTGAAGCCAAAATAACTTTTTGTTGTGTTCTATAACTATATGTTATATGTTATATCTTCGACTGCATTGTCTCTTATAGCATGGAACATTCCGAATCATATGTAAACATTAATCTTACCCTGTTAATAAACTAATTGTGGTCTTGTTTTCGTTGTTGTATTAATTTTGGGTTAAAGTTATGATTTAAGCATTTTAATTAGAGTTAAAACCTTGTGTTATTATATTAAGACCTTGTTACCTATTAAAAGACATTTGCGCCGCTGGTATTTGTTATTTGTAAACAGTACCGCCCACACACCTCATCCCGTAGCTCCACGAACTTCATGCGACAAAGAGAGATAATATTGGCTTCAGTATATTGTTCAGAAAAATGACGTCACACCCAGTCTATTTGTATCTAAGAGTATAGGCATGCTTAATGTTTTATTTTTTGGAATATCAATTCAAAGGTTCCAAAGTTGTATAGAATAACCATTGATTGCATTTTCATCATAGATAGGATCACCAAAATAATATATTGGGATGTATAGATACGCGAATAAACCTCGTAATAAAGGGCTTTTATAAACATAAAAATACAACTAAAACATTTGTGAGAATATTATTAAAATAAATAAACAAGCACTGACAGTATTACGTCACGTCATACATCTGTCACACAATGACATAATAGTCAAAGAATAGAGTTAGTCTATGGTCAAAGACAGGTTGCATACAAAAGCAAGGAGAATATCACCACATTTTCCCGCACTAGACTAGTTTAGTAGGATCATATTAATCAAAATGATAGCAATATATTGTGAAGGTATGTTTCAGGGTGAAATCAAAATTTATTTTAGTTTAATTATTAATTTCGGAGATATGTCAAATTTAAATTATTAGGTAAAATAAATTAAAAAAATTTCTGTAATGTAAACAAATATTGTATTGGTTTTAAGTATAGATAAGAAGTGTAGGTTATAGGGATGAAGAAGTTGGGTTGCCAGGAGAGAGAAGATTGACAGTTAGTTTTGAAAAAAGTCAAAAAAAAGGATAATTTAAACAGAATTAAGTTGAATAGAAAAAGTTTTAAAAGATATTATAAAAAAAGCGAGGCAGTTATAGAAGATTATTAAAGTAGATGAGCAGCAGCCAGTAGTAGTGTGGTGATTTTTGCAGACAGAGTTTTTGACGTTTGGAGAAGAGATTATGTGTGGTTTCAGTCTTACTTCGCAAATAAAATAGAATCGACAAGTATGATTATCATTCATACTTCATAAATAACTGAATCGACAAGTATGATTATCATTCATACTTTATGAATAACTAAATCGACGACAACTTAAAAAACTTTTAATATTTACGTAAAAATAAATAACATAATATAATAAATGGACTGTATTACATCGCTCGCAGTCGATAAGTTAATGTCTATATAGTCTCTAGTCGCAGGTGTTGCTTGTTGCGAGAGGGGGTGAAGAGCGTTAAGAAGGTACTACCCTCTTGTTGCATCCGATACGGGGTTGCCAGATTTAGAAAGTCTTAACAGATTAAAAGTTGGACATTTTTGAGAAAAATTTGGAGATAGTGTATTAAATAGTCAGAGCGTTAAAAAGATCATTTAAATAAGTAATTCAAACCAGTATTAAAAATAAATAGAATAAAAAAAAGAAACAAGCTAAAAAACCAATAACTGAAGGATAGAATTTATAAGTAACTGTTTAGTGGTGAACAGAGAAACTAGTTAATATTGTATAGAAAGAAAACAACTGGAGGACAAGGAAGTTAAATTGATTGAAGTGAAGGAATAAGATCGTTAAAGAAGAAAAAATACAGTAAATGGACACTGCGGTAGTTAAGGTTAGTTAAGTAATTAGTTAAGAATATATAGGTAGTAAATAGGTATTAGTTAGGCATCAGTTAACTTAGATAAAATTTCATTTGGTTAATTATTCAAAATTCAATTTAATAAAAAAAAATTAAAATATATTTTGTTTAAACCCTACCCTTATTAATAAAGAAAATTTCTAAATTTAAACTTAAAATTAAAATTTGGTATTGAGCATAATTATCTCAATATATTTAGGATAAGATACCTACTTACTTATATTGGTATTCATTTTGCAAGTAATTTTTCTCATTTCGTAAAATTTAGCAATAAATAATTAGTAAGTTTTAAACGTAGCGCCAACTAATAACCAATAATGAAGTGTGTTTAAAAGTCAACGTTGTCACATTTTAGCTACGTTCGTTTCAAGTATTCTCAAAGAACTGGCGGCACAAAACACCGTGTTCTGTGACTAACTGATTGTACCAGTTGACAAGATATATGACAGAAGATAAAATCGTGTTTATCTGTAATAAACAAACAAGACCCCTATTCTTGACGGTAATAGAATAGAACAGCCAATAGAAAGTGGGCGTGGTTCTATTGAAAATGCTAAAACCGTATTCTTGAAATTCGTTCTCTCACTGTACCGATAGAAGGGTTGCTCCCCGAGAGAACAATTACTTCAATTACTTCTATTGGTTATTTTTGAAGGAACCGCTATAACACCAAGAGAAGGTGTTAGGGATTTTTATTTTCGAACCAAAAATAGTATAGAAGTAATTTCTTTCATAAACCAAACACAACCAAACAACAAATTAAACTAACGAAAATGACAGAATATTTTGTTTAGTGTTTTACTCCTTATTTGATAAAGTGTCAATCAGAGAACAAAAATATCGATATGTTTATCTCTTTTTAATGACAACAAATAAGAGAGAGATAAGTTTCTCGGTTAATATTAAAGCATATCGACAACATCGCAAATTTTCTACCAATCTTATTGAAACACGTCACTTACCACTTATGACGTATGTAACCATTAAATTTAAATTTCAAAAGCCGATTATGGCTAGAGGATTAATTTTATAAAAATTTTATTTGTACAGTTGAACCACTAAAAACCTATTTTATAAGATGCAAACATAAAAAAAAATCACTAAACTAGTCCATTGACTAGACTTCGTAGTCTTCTAGATGCTTGGGTATTCTTCTATTCCGTGTAGATCTTCCGATACCTATTTTTGGAGCAGATTGTCCAGGAACTTCAACGACAGTAGAATCATGGCTAACCGAACTTTCAGGCTGAAGCTCATGTCTGTGTTCATGACTTTCAGATCTCATGGGAGAAGTTTCATTAGTTGTAGATTTCTAGGTCTCTTGAATATCCAGCGGTTCCGTTATAATTTCTTCTTCTCCCTCCATTGGGGCAAGATGCCTATTGGAGACTGTTGTTTCTCTCCCATCCCGAAGCCTTACATGAGAATAAACAGGATTCGCCTGTAACAACTCAACCTTCTACCACTGGTTGGTACTTATTGGTACGGTCAAATCGGCGCATGAGAACTTGGTCAGAATTAGTGATGAGTGAGACTGGTCTTGGTCTTGCAGAAAATGCAAGACCAAGACCAACTTCAGGCTGCAAGATCAAGACCAACACCGAGCAGTGCAAGACTTATGCAAGACCAAGACTTAGCATTGCAAGATATACGCAAGACCAAGACCAAGCCAGCAAGAGTCTTGCGGTCTTGCGTCTTTTAAACATATAAACCGAAAAATAAAGCAGCCACGGATTATTTTAAACTCTAAAGCTTTGGTTTCCTAGGATAGCGGTGCCGCAATAAAGCGGCCGTAATTTGACGACCGTTCAAGAAGGCTGCTATCGGTGAGCACAGATGTAAAGTAAGAGTTTATCGTTATTGACCGCCTAAATCCATTTTTGTATTTGCTTTCGTTTTGTGTGTGTTATGAGTGTGATAGATCGTTAGTTGAGAGTGGTAGGTGACAGATGTCAAGATACGTTAATGGTTTTATAAAGTTGTAGATTGATTAATAAATCTAGAGAAGACGTGGATTATTTTATTATTATAGTGGATTTAGGATGTGCAGATTGAGTGAGAAGAGTTCTTACCTCACGACTTTTAATACACCTTTTGGCCGTTACCGCTTTAAACGTCTTCCATATGGAGTCAATTGTGCTCCTGAGTATTTTCACAGAATTATGACTGAAATGTTTGGTGACATACCAGGAGTGGCAGTATATAGCGATGACATATTAGTTAGTGGTAAAACAATGCAAGAGCATAATGAACGTCTTACCATGGTGTTTAAAAGAGCACAAGAAAATCATGTCAAATTTAATAAAGAAAAATGTAAATTTGCTAAGGAGAGTATTAAATATCTAGGTCATATTTTTACAGCAGATGGAATTACAGCCGATCCTGACAAAGTTAGAGCAATCAAAGAAATGCCATCTCCTACTTGTCTAAAAGACTTACAAAGATTTCTAGGCTTACTCAATTATTTAAGTCCTTTTATTAAAAACATGGCAGGTGAAACAGAAATTCTACGTGAATTGTTAAAAAAATCAACTGATTGGCAGTGGACTGCAAACCATGAAAAAATATTTTGTCACATTAAGAAATGAATAGGTCAAGTTCCTGTGTTATCACATTTTAATGTTCATGATCCTATTGTCATACAAAGTGATGCTAGTAAGAATGCTGTCGGGGCGGTGTTATTACAAAACCAACATCCAGTATACTACGCCTCAAAAACTTTAACAAATGCCCAGCAAAACATGGCACAAATAGAAACAGAACTATACTCGATAGTTTTTGCTTGCAACAAATTCCATCAATTCTTATATGGTCAAACTGTAACTGTAGAGACAGATCATGCTCCTTTAATAACATTGTTTAAAAAGCCCTTAGTCGAAGTTCCAACGCGTCTTCAAAGAATGATGTTGAAAATACAAAATTATAGTTTAGATGTAGTATATAAGAAAGGGAGCCAGATGTATATTGCCGATACCTTGTCAAGAGTAGCACTTTCTGAAACAAATTGAATGAATTAGATGATGCTCTCATTGTTCATGTAAATTTATTAATTAAGTCATTACCAGTATCATTAGAACGTCTACATTGGCTGATCAGAGGTACTAATGAAGATGAAAATCTACAGATTTTGAAAACATACTGTAAGAAGGATGACCGCCAAGTAAAGCTAAAATTCACAAAGGTTTGCATGAATATTGGCAGTATAGATTTGATTTACACTGCGAAAATGATTTATTATTCAGAAATAATAGTATAGTCATACCTAAAAAATTAAGACCAGATATTTTAAAAATAATACATAGTGGTCATTTGGGAATTGAAAGATCAAAAGCCTTTGTTAGAGGACATGTATTTTGGCCATTTATGTCAAGTGATATAAAAAATATTGTTCAGTCATGCCATATTTGCCTGTCACACAGAAATTCAAATGCTCCAGAGCCAATGCTTTCACATGATATAACAATACTTCCATGGGAAAAAGTTGGTGTTGATTTTATGGACTATAAATCTAAAAAATATATAGTAGTACAAGATTATTACTTAAACTACATTGAACTAATGACAGTGGCAAGTACTAAAGCCTCAACAGTAATTGTTTCACTTAAAAGTATTTTTAGCAGGCATGGTATCCCAGTAGAGCTATTCTCTGACAATGGACCGCCATTCAATTCAGCAGAGTTCAAGAACTTTACATCGGAATGGGGAATAAATCATAATACGTCAAGTCCTTATATACCAAGGTCAAATGGGTTGGTAGAGTCTGCAGTAAAGATATGTAAACGTTTTCTTACAAAGTCAGAGGAGTCAGGAACAGATCCTTATCTTGCTTTACTTCAATTTCGGAACACACCAAGAGGAAATCTACCATCACCAGCGCAGTTGCTAATGTCACGTTCCCTTAGAACACAATTGCCCACGGTGACTAAAAACCTAAAGCCAAAAATAGTCACATTTCAAAAATATGTAAACACAAAGGAAGAAAATAAAGATAAAATGAAGAATTATTATGACAGAAATACTAAATCACTACCAGAGTTAAAAGAAGGAGATAAAGACTATTTTAAGAAAATGCCAGATGCTCCATGGATTGAAGGAACAATTAGGTCTAAATGTCATCAGCCTAGGTCTTATAATGTTGAAGGGTCGGATGGATTTATAGGAAGGAGAAACAGACAGCATATCTTGAAGCCTACACAGTCAAAGCATAAAATGTCTCAAGATGTGGTAGAAATAAGTCCAAATCTCAACACTTCTCATAATTCCCATACTGTAGCACCATCTGCTGAAGAACTTACAACCCCATTTCTTGAAACACGCACTCGAAGTGGAAGGGTGGTAAGACCTCCAAGGAGACTAGATTTGTGAGAAGTTTAAAGCAGCAAAAATAGTTTGTAAATGAATTTAATCAATTGGTAATAAGGGGGATGTTATGAGTGTGATAGATCGTTAGTTGAGAGTGGTAGGTGACAGATGTCAAGATACGTTAATGGTGTTATAAAGTCACGTTGTAGATTGATAAATAAATCTAGAGAAGACATGGATTATTTTATTATTATACCAACTAAGTAATACAGTGTGTTTATAGTTTGTTTTATATCTTGTGTTTAGTTTCATTATTTGACAATAATTAGAGTGTTTCTGTGTTATATGGTTATCACAGAACAACAAAATATATGTTAAACGTAAACTTAACAATTGATAACACTACAATTGAAAGAGTACAATATTATAAATATTTGGGCACAATAATAAATGAAACTGCTGAACAGCTACAAGAAATAAAATCAAGAATTGAGATAGCCAGAAAATCTTTTATTAAACTCAAGAAGTTTTTTTTTATTATCGGAGAAAAGTTAAATTTTGAAGTAAATGTCAAAGTATGAAGTGTAAGTGAGTAGTGATGAAGATGTTTCGTTGCCAGGAGAAAGAAGTTTGGCAGTGAGTGGGAATTGAAAGTCAGAAAGAAGGAAGAGAGATTTTTTTGATTTGGAAAAATAAGTAAAAAACGTTGAGAAGAATAAATCTAAATAAGTAATAAATAGTTGAGAAAAAAAAGTTTTAATTATTATTAGAAAAATGAGTATAAGAATAGAAAAGCTTCAATCAGTTTGATAGTTTTCTGGATAGAATAAAGTTCGATATTTTGTGAGTATATAAAAAGTTACGAAGATTTACGGAATTTTTAAAGAAGAAACTAATTAAAAAGATTATAAAATAATAAAAAGAAACAAAAATAAAAGTATATTCGTTATTTTTATTTATTATTTTTTCCACATTAGGTATAACAACATTAATGAGCTAATGTGTTTTTTATATTTTGCACTTATAAAAATCTTCATTATAAAACGCATTTGCGTATCGTAATGTAACTTTTACGCACGCAAATTTTTGTTTTAAATGGTTGGCGACATGAGTGAAGTATCTAATGACAAGACTATTGACAATGACATTTGTGGCTAATAGCAATTTATTAATTTTATATTGTTCTTTAAGAAAGTATTTGTGAATATGAATATCATCTTTAACTTATATAATATATTATTATTGGTGTATTAGTCATTTTAAAATATTTGAAAACATTAACATTTCATAATTTATATGTCACAACTGTCAAATGTTATAAATTATACAGTGCTACCGACATACTTTTTAAAATCAAAATTTTCGTAATTACATAAAAATAATAAATTAATTTAAAAAATGATAAAATGGTAAAATATAAAAAATATTATAAACAACTTATTTCATATGGCTGTTGTGACACTTGTTCTTTAAAAAACTCATCGCTTCGCGATTCGTTTTTTAAACTTGAACTCGTGTCATAACAGAATTCCATATGAAATGCGTTGTTTAATATACTATTATTACTTCTTAAATTTATTTATTGTTGTAGCAACATAAATCACCTATGACAGAAACTGAAAAAATGGTAATGAATCAACACGACGTCGTCTCAAAATATAAACAACTTTTATCTGAAAGTGAAAGAAAGTTAACTGAAAAGTAAGTACTTTATATTTAAATACCAATAGTTTAATTATTTATTATTATTATTGGTCACTCTACTTTTGACTGGACCGTATTATGACCGTCTCCCTGGGCCAACTTCAAAGATTTCCTTAATTTGTCTGGAATAACTTTTCTATTTTCTCTAAACAACACTGATCCCATAGTAGAGAGTTCAAATGTAGATGGATAATCATTTTTAATTTTACCTACTACTTCTTTTATGTGCAATATACTTTATCAAGCAATATTTGGAAAGGATTCTTTCAGCGGAAGATATAAGTCTGCGAACCATTAACTTCTTATACTTAAAAGTTATTGATGCTAAATTGGTTATAAAGCCATCGACGACAGTTAAGTATACTAATAAATAATAATACTCTCACCCTCAAAATTTTTGGAGTCCCTTATGTTTGTCAAAATGAGACACTATTATTATAGATCAAGTGAGACGAAGTTATATTATTATAAAAATTATTCATTAAAGAAAAGATTAATTTCAATAAGAATATGTATTATGATGATTAAATCAAAAACAAAATCGTTATTAAGTCAATTGAAAGCAAATAAATAATAAAAAGGTAATCACATTTCATAAAAACAGAATCAACACTAATTAATAGAAACTAAATAAATATCCAATGAATAACAAACATAAAAATAATCAAAATCACCATTAAAAAAAAATAATAATGAAAATAATAATTCTAAATAAAAAAAAACGAACTAATTATAAATTTTCTCAAAATATTTTTCCGTTAAACATATAAAAGGATTTTCAAAAATCTACAAAAGTGTATATTAAAAGTTCTTCTACGAATAACACCTGTGCATATGTATGACGTCAAATTAACAGAATGGACTAGTTTAGTAGGATCATATTAATCAAAATGATACCAATATATATTTAGGATAAGATACCTACTTACTTATATTGGTATTCATTTTGCAAGTAATTTTTCTCATTTCGTAAAATTTAGCAATAAATAATTAGTAAGTTTTAAACGTAGCGCCAACTAATAGCCAATAATGAAGTGTGTTTAAAAGTCAACGTTGTCACATTTTAGCTACGTTAAGTATTTAAAAGTATTATAAAAAGTAAGTACTTACAAAGGCACAAGAGACACCGTGTTCTGTGACTAACTGATTGTACCAGTTGACAAGATATATGACAGGAGAGAAAATCGTGTTTATCTGTAATAAACAAACAAGACCCCTATTCTTGACGGTGATAGAATAGAACAGCCAATAGAAAGTGGGCGTGGTTCTATTGAAAATGCCAAAACCGTATTCTTGAAATTCGTTCTCTCACTGTACCGATAGAAGGGTTGCTCCCCGAGAGAACAATTACTTCTATTGGTTATTTTTGAAGGAACCGCTATAACACCAAGAGAAGGTGTTGGGGATTTTTATTTTCGAACCAAAAATAGTATAGAAGTAATTTCTTTCATAAACCAAACACAACCAAACAACAAATTAAACTAACGAAAATGACAGAATATTTTGTTTAGTATTTTACTCCTTATTTGATAAAGTGTCAATCAGAGAACAAAAATATCGATATATTTATCTCTTTTAATGACAACAAATAAGAGAGAGAGAGAGATAAGTTTCTCGGTTAATATTAAAGCATACCGACAACATCGCAAATTTTTTACCAATCTTATTGAAACACGTCACTTACCACTTATGACGTATGTAACCATTAAATTTAAATTTCAAAAGCCGATTATGGCTAGAGGATTAATTTTATAAAAATTTTATTTGTACAATTGAACCACTAAAAACCTATTTTATAAGATGCAAATATAAAAAAAAAATCACTAAACTAGTCCATTACCAGTGCTCGAACCACCTGTATTGCGTGTTGAAGTGTTTTTCACGAACTTTATAACCTTAGAAGAGCACCTGCCTGTGTGACGTCAAATGAACAGAATTAGAGTGCTCGTAAACAACATTGCGTGTTGAAGTGGTTGTTCCTCGAACTTTAAAACCTTAGAAGAGCACCTGCCTGTGTGACGTCAAATTAACAGAATTAGAGTGCTCGTAAACAACATTGCGTGTTGAAGTGGTTAGTTCCTCGAACTCCAAAAGCTTAGAAGAGCACCTGCACGTGTGACGTGAGAGTTACTCTGAAAATATCGGTCGAATTTATGACTTTCAAGCCTCAGTGTTAATATAATTTGAGAGCTTTTCCGACCATAATAAATTATAAAAAAATTATTGAACATTAGAAATGATTGTTGTATATATTATGTAAAAAAATTGTTTGTAAAATATAAGTAGTTAGTTAGAAATAAGCAAATTAAGAAATAGTTCCTTCTGATTGGTTCTCGTGGAGTTTTTAAATGAAGCATTTTTATTGGTCAGAGAATAATGAGAGAGGGATCTCAGTCTTTACGTAAAAGAACCAGTCAGGAAGAATAAAAGGAGATTCAAGCCTAATTTTAAAAACAGTCAAGACCCTTTATACAAACATTCAAGCCTCGTTTTAAAAAACTTTCTACAAACATTTAAGATTTAATTTTTAAAAAAAATTTCCACGACTCCTTTTCTAAACACAAGTTTGATTTTAAAAAGATTCAAGATTCATTTACAAAACATTCAACAACAGTTATTAAAACATTGAACTTTTAATTTACATTTTTAAAAAAGACTTTGATTAGTCATAAATTTTATTAACTTTATAAGTTAACATTCTTCGACTTTGAAGAGAAAATAGGTTTGTTGAATCAAGCAGAGTTACTTTATAAAATAATAGTTCCAACTGTAATTTTTCACGTTTCGTCAACGAAGATCTACCCCAGCGACATCTGCATGTGAACGGCGAACACTCGAGAGACAGAGTTAAAAAAGGTACCGTTATTTAATTTGTATTAAGTGTGCGTATGAACTGTTTTAAAGCGATAATAGTTATTTGCCGCTGGAGGACATTTATACTACTTTATTGTAAAGATTTTTCAATTTCATTCTGATAGAAAATTTATAATTTTGTTGAGTATAAATCTGTGGTACGACCTAATATACAATTTTTCGATTAACGATAGTATTTATTTTTGAATTAAACAAACGAGCGTCGAAACATTTAATTTTATTTGAGCTAGTCATCATTATACATATTATTTAAGGGGCTAAGAACATTATTTTAATAAAAAACTTCAACAATTACATCAAATCAAATAAAAACAAACAACTCATAATATCTTGTCGCAACCAACGTGGGTATTCGAAAATAACATTTTAATATTAAAAAAAAATTAAAATAAAACAACAAAAAAAAGAAAACCATAATAACGCAACAGCATAAATTAATAAATTCATAATACAAGAGATGTATTACAAAATACAGTATGCGCCAAAACAAACTACACAAAAAATAAAGCAACATTAAACATGAGAAATTAAATAACAAATAATGCAAATTTTAAGTTTTGCTTCTATAGTAAAAGCCAAATAAAGCTGCGTTCACGTCATCATTGTGAACATTTGCAGCGTTGTCAGATTGTTCATGAAGTATGAGAATTAACAGAAAATAACTGAAGTAAATAAAAAACGTGAAGGTAGAAAATTTCACATTATAATATTAAATATTAGCGATATTAGCGATATTTTGTTTAATTTGGTTTTTTGTCAATTACATTCATGGATTGATTTCATGGAGTAATTCCACAATAAAAGTGATAAGGTTATTGCTGAGTTACCAAATAATAAACATTATTAAAATTAAACCACAAAAAAAAAATTTTAATAATAAACATATTTTCAAAGACAAAACATGACATTAAAAAAATCAACATCAACGAGCTAAACGTTTTCTGAATCTGATTCCAAATAAGTGTCACTCTCTTCACTATTAAAATTTATTACTATTGGACCAATTTCTTGACGATCAAATATTCTTTCTCTCTGGTACCTTTTAAATATATCTCTTTCAGTATGATTTATAGAGTTTTTCGACATATAATCATGTTAAGTACTTCATGCCACATGCTTAGGCAGTTGTGCCTATTGTAATAATTTTTTACTATGCCCCAAATTAATTAAATAGCATATACATTCAGAATAGCATATACATTTTCAAACTCAAATCGCTTACAATGAATTAATTTTAAGGACGGCCTTAATTTTAAGGACGGCCTATTTATTGTGTATAACCAATCACGGTTTAAATAATAATAAATTTGAAATCAGTTTAACAGTTGTCCACGCTCACATCTTTAATGTTTGCAGCATAAGGTATTTTATTGACAAATTTCCTGTCTCTCTATCCCTTGTAAATAGACTTAATCCCCAAAAACCATTTAATGTAGGCGTTTAAAGGGCGTTTTGATAACTTCGGCAGGTAAACGAAATTCACATTTAACATAAGCCGACTGTACATTATACAGGGTGTTTCATTGGGAAAGGGCCTAACTTTAACTGTTGATGGGGATCACTTTGGTGGTTCCAAAAACCTATATTTAATGTGTCTGCTGTACTTTATAACCGAGATACAGGGTGTTTTATAAATTTATCCTATTTCTTTTGAACCTCATAACTTCCGAGTTACCCTGTATATTATTTTGAGATTTGGTACACGTAATAACCATTACCTAGAGACTTCATCAAAAGCATCTCCAAAAAGATAATGCAGGTCCGGCTTAACAAAAAATTTCAAAACTCGTCTTTCCTAAAAACAACACCCTGTATATAGATTTTCTGAAAATTGCTCTTTATAATAGAAAAGGGTATGAAACATCGAATCTACTTATTTCTTTTTTATTTTTCCGCAGACAATTTTACTACCAAAAATTGACCGTCAAATTTATAATTTATGCACGTTTTGGGGGTTAACAATGATATCGGAGAGGTTTTTTTCTTTTTTAGCTTGAAATGGAATCCATTCAATGCATCTAGAGAAGCATCCTAGAAATTCAATTGAGTGTGTATGTTTACGAGTACAGACCACTAAAAATGTGATAACAGGGCCGTACTTAGAACATACTCATTCAGTATGTTTCGAATATCTCGAACACCCTGTATCAACAAAAGTAAAATACGAGAAATAAATTTATTTATTTCAAATAACGAAGAGATTTTCATAAATTTAAATAATTAACATGAACAGAAAACAAGAAATTCTAACAACATTGTTCAAACAAAAAAAGTCCAACCTACAAAAATTGCTCAAAATGACCTTCATTCTGCTCTATGCACTTTCTTGCCCTTTTTGTAATATTGCGAATGGACCTTCTAATCACATCTGGATTATTTCTGATTTCTCGGCAGGCATTCTCTATTCTTCGAAGAAGTTCCTCTCTGCTATTGATGTCGGTAGCATATACTTTTGATTTTAGATATCCCCAAATATGGTAATCCACAGGATTGAAGTCAGGTGACCTTGAAGGCCAGTTATTGGGACCACCTCTGCCTATCCATGAATTAGGAAAATTTTCATTTTAAAAATTCCTCACTATTACTCTGTAATGCACCGAAGCACCGTCATGCTGATAATACATTCCTGCTACATTTACGTATGCATCATCTAATAGCACTGGTAAAATATTCTGCAGAAAATCCAAATAGACTTCGCCAGTCAGTCTATGTGGAAAGATGTGTGGTCCTATTAATTTATTATCAATGACACCACATAGTTTCCAGATACATATCCTTATACAGGGTGTTCGAGATATTCGAAACATACTGAATGAGTATGTTCTAAGTACGGCCCTGTAATCACATTGTTAGTGGTCTGTACTCGTAAACATACACACTCAATTGAATTTCTAGGATGCTTCTCTAGATGCATTGAATGGATTCCATTTCAAGCTAAAAAATAAAAAAAAACCTCTCCGATACCATTGTTAACCCCCAAAACATGCATAAATTATAAGTTTGACGGTCAATTTTTGGTAGTAAAATTGTCTGCGGAAAAATAAAAAAAAAATAAGTAGATTCGATGTTTCATACCCTTTTCTATTATAAAGAGCAATTTTCAGAAAATCTATATACAGGGTGTTGTTTTTAGGAAAGACGAGTTTTGAAATTTTTTGTTAAGCCGGACCTGCATTATCTTTTTGGAGATGCTTTTGATGAAGTCTCTAGGTAATGGTTATTACGTGTACCAAATCTCAAAATAATATACAGGGTAACTCGGAAGTTATGAGGTTCGAAAGAAATAGGATAAATTTATAAAACACCCTGTATCTCGGTTATAAAGTACAGCAGACACATTAAATATAGGTTTTTGGAACCACCAAAGTGATCCCCATCAACAGTTAAAGTTAGGCCCTTTCCCAATGAAACACCCTGTATAACATTTTTTTTTCACCTAAGCTTCTCAACCTAATAGGTTTCTATGACGCTCGAGTAAAAATACCATAACTACTGTCACAGGCTTCCTGATTTCAGAGTCCTGTTTTGGCGCATACCGTACGTTTAATTTGTACATGCATTCAATGCAAATTGGCTAAATTTAATTTTAACTAAACAAGAAAGAAATTTAAATGAAAAATATTTTACTCATACAATAAAAAAAATATCAGAATTTGAAACATAGAAAAAAACCACTTTAGGGCGATATCAAAAATACTCGATGTGTACTTCCCTATTGTCCCTGAAACAATAATAGCATTAATGGTATCCTTTTGGATGTTGTTCGATTCTTTTTGGACCGCAAATGTGAGTTCTTGTAGGGTGCTAGAAGGATTAATTCTGTTTGATATCCAATGAAATCCCACATGAGCTCAATGGGATTCATGTTTGGAAAACTTGCTAGCCATAGTATCTTTGGATATTCCCAATCTTCAGTGCATTTTGTAGTCTTCGCGAGCGATGGGGCCTAGCGTTATCATCCATAAAAATCAAATTGTCATAAATTTCATTTCCGAAAGTCTTTAAAATGGGTTTAATAAAGTTTCGAAGACATTTAACCCCTGTCATAGTGGTTGAAATAGGAATAAGCTGCGTACGACGACCATGCATTATGCCTCCCCATAACATTACTGATTCTCCTTGATAGGGTACCATTTTCCTTACAAAAGTTAGTCTTTTTTTTCGTTCTGGCCGTCTTCAAACTCTTTGTCGTCATCTATCACTGACCACCAAATCTGGTTAGGAAAAAAGAACATTTAGTCATTGAGCTAAAATTCTGTCTATGTGTTCCTGTGTCCACTGTAGACGAGCGTCGATGTATCTGGGAAGTATCCTCGATCGCAAATTGGATCTAGCAAGTCTTCGCCGTACTATGGTACTGGAAGTTAATAGACCATACGTCCTTCTTAAATGAGTTCGGACAACTGAGACTGTTATGGTTCGATCACGACGTGCATAATCTGCTATATACCGATCATGATTGACAGCCATTGTACAACAAATATTGATACAAAAACATAAAGTAATGGTGAAATTCTGAGCATTTCCGATAAGCTATAGAATCTGTAAGGTATGGGGTTTGTCATGTTAATTTTTACGGATTTTTGCTTACAGACCTTACAGATGTGCTCAGAATCCCACTATAAAATAAATTTTAGCTCTTTCAATTTTAAATAATTCTGGACTTACTAAAAACAGACTAACAGGTCGGCTGAACAGTTCCCGGTCTGACCTATAGATGACGACACTAGAATTAAATCCATTTCATTTTTAGATAGTATCAACCTTCAAAAGATTCGTGTAAAAATGTGACAGCTGTCGGACTATTAGTTTGTGAGATATTGCATTTTTAGTGAAGCACCTTTTGTTATTTTCAAAAAGATGGAAAAAAAGAATTACGTATGCTTATTAAATATTGTTATTTGAAAGGAAAAAATACAGTTGAAGCAAAAGCTTGGCTTGATAATGAGTTTCCGGACTCTGCGCCAGGAAAATCAACAATCATTGACTGGTACGCAAAATTCAAGCGTGGTGAAATGAGCACCGAGGACGGTGAACGCAGTGGACGCCCAAAAGAGGTGGTTACCGACGAAAATATCAAAAAAATCCACAAAATGATTTTGAGTGACCGTAAAGTGAATATGATCGAGATAGCTGATACTCTAAAGATATCTAAGGAACGTGTTGGACATATCGTTCACGAATATTTGGGTATGCGGAAGCTCTATGCGAAATGGGTGCCGCGCGTGCTCACATTCGACCAAAAACAGCAACGAATTGATGATTCTGAGCAGTGTTTGCAGCTGTTAAGTCGTAATAAACCCGATTTTTTGCGTCGATATGTGACTATGGATGAAACTTGGCTCCATCACTACATGCCTGAGTCCAATCGACAGTCAGCTGAGTGGACTGCGGCCGGTGAACAGCCACCAAAGCGTGGAAAGACTCAACAGTCAGCTGGCAAAGTTATGGCCTCAGTTTTTTGGGATACACACAGTATATTGTTCATCGACTATTTGGAAAAGGGAAAAACAATCAACAGCGACTATTACTGTGCATTATTGGAGCGATTGAAGACCGAAATCGCGAAAAAACGGCACCATATGAAGAAGAAAAAAGTGTTGTTTCATCAAAACAATGCACCGTGTCACAAATAAATGAAAACGATAGCAAAATTGCATGAATTGGGCTTCGAATTGCTTCCTCACCCACCGTATTCTCCAGATCTAGCCCCCAGCGACTTTTTCCTTTTTTCTGACCTGAAGAGAATGCTCTGATACTGAGGTAATCGCCGAAACTGAAGCCTATTTTGAGGACAAACCGAAGGAGTACTACAAAAATGGTATCGAAAAGTTGGAAGGTCGCTATAATCGCTGTATCGCCCTTGAAGGCAACTATGTTGAATAAAAAAAATAAATTTTGTCAAAATATTTTGTTTTACTATGGTAGACCGGGGACTTTTCAGCCGACCTGTTATACACAGAACGGAAGGTCTCATTATATAATTCTTGTCTGTTTTTTCAACAACAATTATAATAACATTTAGATTCCTTGCTTTAAGGTCACAAGAAGTTGGCAAATTAACCTCGGAAATTAGGCAATTGAAAGTTAGACAGGAACATTTAGAAGAAATAAATCAAAAATGTCCTACGGAAAATTTACAAAAAATGATTGAAGAGGGTAGAAGTAAATTATCGGAGTTGATGAAAAAAACTTTGGAAAGCGAATATAAAATTTCACAATGTGAGCATATCATTGAAAAACAAAGCAAACAACTAAATGAAATGGAAAACCTTTTAAGGTATAAAGAGAACATAGCGGGAGTCTTGAAGACATCGAGGGACGAATTAGTGATTGAAAAAGATAGTCTAACGAGGTATTCACAGGATATTAGAAACGCGTTAACGGAGGTAATTAAACACTTCACAAATACTTAATAACACAGATTGTGCTTTTAAAGCTTCAGATATTCAAAATTAATATTCGTTTATTTACCCTAATTTACCCTACTGGAGTTCTATAGCGGAGTTCTGTGTACATCTGTAAAGGTCTGTAAAAAATTGTAACAGTCACAGGAAATGCATTTCTAACCCAAACTATTGGTCTGCAGATTACAGGTCAGATTATAATTCATGTTAATTATAATCAAGAACGGGTATTTAGTGTGAAACTGTTGTATTTTTAGTAATTTATGTTGTTTTTTTTGCATGTGGGAGGGGGAAAATATTTTAAAGACAAAGTCCGTGTGTACCTACAACAGTGTGGGCCACCCCTAAAAAAACTGGAACTGGAACTGCTTTTGCATAACTTCAGAACAGTGGGCCAGTGGGTTAACTATACACTGCTGTTCCGCTCTCTGACCCTCATCACTTTCTCTATACAGTGTGTAAAAGCCAAATGGAATAAATTCATTATTTCGTTTACTGTACATATTTATAAAAAATCCCGAAACACTTCAAATTATAATTATAACTTGTCATTCTTTAACGTGAAAATGCAACCCCTACCTTCAACCCCCTTAGAATGACAGGTACAATCCCCAATTTTTCAAATGGGAAGTATAGGCTTGTGATATATCATTTGAAAGGTCTCTTCATTCTCTATTCAAAAATGTTATTGTTTTTAAATTTAATGCAAAAATTAACATAAAAAAAATTGAAATCATGTTGTTACCGAAATTCGCTAAAATATACTCGAAACTTATTACAATATACTTAAAACTTATTTCCCGTTTAGGTCTTGATAATCAGAAAGTGAACAAAAACCATAGCAATGTAGTTTTTAGATGGTAACCATTAAAAAAAACAACGCTATTTTAACAAGCAGTAGTAAATTGTTTTATTTAAGTTGTCATTGTTGTAATTTAAGTATAAAGTTTGTTCAATTCAATTCTGAGAAATGGTTAGATTAACGGAAATGCATAAAATAACAGTTTTACAAATGATTGGTTACGGAGATAACATCCGAACACAACAGGAAGTAACTCGCCTATTTCATGAGAAACTTCCTAATTTACCGTCTATATCCCAAGGAACAATAAGTAAAATAGAAAAGCAGTTTCGCGAGTTTGGTCATGTAAGGCAGATAAAAAAAGCAGCTGCCAATGCACTGAGTGATGAACTCAAATTAGATGTGTTGCTTGAGTTTCAGGAAAACCCACATACATCGAGTAGACAGGCATCCACTACATTCAATGCTAGCCATACATCGATAGCAAACATATTAAAAGAAAATAAATTGCATCCGTATAAGATGACACCTACTCAGGAGCTCATGGAAGACGATTTTGATAGAACTTTTTTTTGTGAGCAAATGATGGACATGTTGGATAACAATATTTTCCAATAAGAAGACGTTATGTTTTCTGATGAGTGTACTTTTTTACTTAACGGTCATGCTAATCGGCAAAATTGCCGCTACTGGTCCACGGAAAATCCTCACTGGATGAGAGAAGAACACACTCAATACCATCAAAAGGTTAATGTTTGGGCAGGGATTGTAGGGAACAATATCATTGGTCCCGTTTTTATTGAGGGCAACTTGAATGGCAACAATTATTTGGCACTACTTCAAAATGATGTCATTCCAACGTTGGCAAATTTATATCCTGATCCTGGTAACCCTTAAGTTCCAGCGAATACGATATGGTTTCAGCAGGATGGAGCACCACCACATTACCTCGATACAATATTTCCCAATCGGTGGATAGGGAGGCGAGGATCGATTGAATGGCCAGCGCGATCACCTGATCTTACATTATTAGATTTCTTTTTATGGGGATATGTGAAGAGCCATGTGTACAAAACTATACCTTCTGATTTAAATGACTTAAAAGAACGAATAACGCTTGCGATTAGGTCGATCACGCCTGATATGTTAAATAATGTTAGAAGACAGTTTTATTTGAGATTAGGATGTTGCCAAGACGTTCGCGGAGAACATTTTGAACATCTACTTCATTAACATTCACAGTTCTTTTTCGTGTTCTACAATTTATTACGTTTTGCATTACATTTTAGTTTTTGATTGTATTGTAGCAAAATTCGGTAACAACATGATATTAATTTTTTTTATGTTAATTTTTGCATTAAATTTAAAAACAATAACATTTTTGAATAAAGAATGAAGAGACCTTTCAAATGATATATCACAATCCTATACTTCCCATTTAAAAAATTGGGGGTTGTACCTGTCATTCTAAGGGGGTTGAAGGTAGGGGTTGCATTTTCACGTTAAAGAATGTGAAGTTATAATTTAAATTTGACGTGTTTCGGGATTTTTTATAAATATGTACAGTAACCGAAATAATGAATTTATTCCATTTGGCTTTTACACACTGTATATCCCGTCACTTGCTTCCAAGTATTGTGATTCCTGGTCATAATGCTTAAAAAATTGTTTATTTACAATTCCTCTTCTATCAAGTTAATTAGGTTTGCTCCTTCTTCCATCCATCTAGTACAGTATCCGCCAAAATAAACAATACCGAAAATAAAAATAAAAATTAATTTTTAATTTCTGTAATGTAAGTGTTCAAAATGTTCACCATTTCGATGCAAACAAGTTTCATATCGATTTTGTAAGTCAATAAACATATTTATAAAAAGTGTTTGATGGAACTGCCGAAAAATATTTTGTATTATTTCCCGTAGTTCGGCAATATTCGCCGGCGGATTTTCCGAATGAAATATTTTTTCCTTCATTATGCCCCAAATGTATGCGTAAGGTGGCGTCAGATCAGGTGAATGAGAAGGATATTCGAAGTCTGTTTCCCGAGAAATTATTCTATTATCGAAATGCTGACGGAATAAGTATAAGGTGCGCACAGCTGTATGGCTCGGTGCACCATCTTGTTGGAACCATTGTGTACGAAACTGTAGATTTCGTGCACGGCAAAAGTTATTTAGATCTCTCACAAAAGGTATAATAATTTTCTCTCTATAACGTTCTTGGTTGACAGTAAGTGGATTCTGATTATCATCTTCAGCGAAATAAGGACCAATCATTCCATTACCAGATACCGCGCACCAAACGGTAACTCGAAGACTGTGGAGTGGTTTCTTTACAATGACATCAGAACGTTCAAATCCTAGGAATCTGGTTGTTTGTCGATTAATATAACCGCTAAGATGAACGTGACTCTCGTCTAAAAACCATATGTTTTTTAAAAATTCGGGATCTTCGTAAATTAAACTCAACATGCGACCACAGTAAATTTCTCTTGCACGTTTGTCCGCAGCATTTAGTCGTTGTCCAACTTGAATACGGTATGGATAACCACCAATTGATTTGAACATGCGACGTAAAGACGTTTCACTAATGTTGAGTTTACATGCAGTTCTTACAAGACATCTTTGAGGTGATTGCACAACTTGGTTAAAAACACGTCCTTCATTTTCGTTAGTACATACTGTTTTTCGACGACCTGACGAACCTTTACGTTGACACAATACACTACCAGTGCGACGAAATTTTTCAACAACAGCTAACATCACACTTTTACTAGGAGCTGCTTTATTAAATTTTTGTTGATATTTTATTGACACCTGTTCTAAGCTTGGACCATCACTACGACCTTTTTTGTATGAACGAATATAATGCTCTACCAAAAACATTGTTTCTTCCGTTGTTAGAACCATTTTTAAATCAAATTTAACTGCAGGGTACTATTAATATATAAACTAAGGACAATTAAGTCAAATATGACAAATCCATATTACATAAACAACTCCACAGCATTCTCTGTTTCGGTAATGTTTATTTTGGCGGATACCGTACATTTGAAGATTACGCTTTCTTGACACATCCTATAGCTCTCCGTTTGTGATATTTCTGTGGCATAAAGATAACTATTAAAGCTTCCGTGTCCGATAAAATCCTATGTTAAATAATATCCCACTTCTTCTCCTTTCTCCTCTGTCCACTGAATTAAGTTTGGAATAAGTCGTCTTATCCACTCCCTTTGATTCTGCTCATCTTGTTTGCCATCTTATCAATGTATTTTGTCTTTCAGTTTTTTTAATTCGTTCAGTTTTTCTTCGCTTTGATAGTATATTTCTTTCATTTGCCATTTCCTCTGTAGGAATAATGCCCGCGATAACTAATAAGCCATTCATGTAATATGTAGATTTTATACAAAAAAAATCAAAGTCTTCATTGTGAAAATTGAATTTGTTAACGTAAAAATAAACCTGGAGAGCTGGTAAAACTATGGGAAAATTAGCATAACTACCTTACATAACCAACGGCAGAGAATTTCGGGAAAACTCTGTAAAAATGTAGCACGGGCACCTAATACAAGCACCTCATCGAGCCTTGTCCTTCTTCCGTGTTCATCAGCCTTTATAGTGCCCTTTTATAGCTTGCTGCTCGTTTTTTTTTCTATAATTTCTAGAAACCGCAACAAAACCTGAACGGGCCTATAAGACTGACGTACCTATTGAGCCTACGATTAATAGTCATACTATCATTTTTGCAGAGATTTTGGTACGAGTGAGTGGTCTGCGCGAAACTGTCGTGTGTCCCTTTATGAGCTGTTTGGCATGTCTTTGTTTAGGTGTACCTTCAACCATTCAAGAGAATTTCTTAGCACTGAATCACTGATGGCTGATTCCGGTTTCAGATCCTATCAATAAGGTTCAACTTATCAGCCTTCTTATTGCTCTTAATGCCCTTGTGACCCGGTACCCAGACAATGGTAAGTCTATTGCAGCTACCTGATTTAACACATTTCGCACAGCTTCATATAAGCTTTGAACTGACATGTATTTAGCTGAGTACCCCTACAGCCATTTGACAACAAAATGGATTACGATGACCTCGTTGTCCACCCTTATGGTATTTTGTAGTTTTGTAGCGAACGAAGGAACGAACGTGAAGGGTAGAATTTTGTTTTAATAAAGGGAATTGATGAGAGATAGATGTAATAAAAAAACACCACTCAGTTGGCCCAGACTTTTCGAGTGACGTAGGAACTTATTTTTTCAATTTATCACTCCTAATGTATCCAAATCGTTTTCCACTTTTTTTTCCACCTTTATCTATGTGTTTTTCACCAATACTTATTTTTATTATTATCTTCGATATTATCTTCTGCCATTGTCTGTATATATGTCTTTCACCTTATTCTTTGTGTTCTTACTATGGCAGTCATGCTAGGTTCTTTGTATCTTATTAGCACTAGATTTGTTCTTTTTTCCCAGTCTCCTTTTACTTGCTTTCCTCTACAGTATATTTTGTCACAATGGCGAAATGTGGCTGTGCCCGAGGGCACGAGGGCAGCAAATACCAGCTAAGGGTGTTATATTTCTTAATAATTTTTCCTCCCATATCTTTAGCATTTCCATATTTCTATTTTCATCTTCCTTGATGAGTTTCGTTAGGTTCAGCGGATGGTTCATTGCGCATCAATTTGTTTCAACTTTCGTATATTACAAAGAAATTCAGTATAACATCACGGGAAAAGACAAAAACTACACATAAAAAGAAAAGTTCTATTTCTTATGAAGTTCAGACGTGTGGCGCGACCAAGATTCCTTGCATCTTTCATATTGTACGTTTATCAAAGCTTGCAGGGTAAAATGAGAGTCAACTGTCACCATCTCCTGATCTATGAGGGGTCAAGTTTTCTTTGGAACAACCGTGTATTTTAGTTATTTAAAATCAATAATGGTAGATTACCATTACTAAGTATTTAGCCGTATGCACCAATCTACTTACAAGTTTTTAAATTCAACAAATTATTAAATTTAACCAAACTTTTCGTATGCATCAACGTTACTTAATTGAATTTAATCAGTTGCTAACTTAATTGTCTCTGCTATATTCAATACAACAAAAGATAATGGAGCTACTAATCATAGCCATAAGACAGAGGTAGAAGAAAACATAGCCCGCATTACGATTAATAAAATGAAAGAGAAGGCAAAATAAGGTCCAGTTAAAGCAAGAAGCGCCTCATGGATTTTCTCCTTTGGCATCTAGTTATTTGCCAAAATATACCTCCCTGCTAAAATACTTATCAACAAATCTACGAAGGAGTAAATTTAAAAAAAAAACACTTATTAGCAATACTTCTTAATGAACTACAATAAATAATAGAGAGCAAAATATGATATTGTGGGGCTCTAGAAAAAAAGATACTAGCAGGATGATTGTTTTTGGCACCAAGGACAACTCACATCTATTGCTCAAAGGCAAAGCTTCAGAATATTTTACACAGCAATACCTTTTATATAAGCATGTTTATCAAACAAATCCAAAGAAACCTATTTCTTCTTATTAGAAACAATAAAATAATTACAAAGGAGCTTAATTTCACTTACATTAATAGTTGATTTCGAAGAAGCGTCATATAACGCTGCCTTCACAGATTATGTGGGTTAGTTAGAGCAAATCTTGCTCTGGGAAAGACCTCATATACCTGGAGAGGTACCAGAGCGACAACCTAACTTATTTTGGCGACAAGACCAATATACCGAGATCAATATACCTATAGAGAAGGCAACAGGCTACACTAGCTCAGAAGAGCTGAAAATGCGTTAGATAACAAATAAATGCTATTGGAAACCGTTTAGATATAAAGGGAACTTATGAATCATTAGCCAAGGCAACGATAGGCTAATAAAAACAACTGTCATGGAAGAAACAATCATAATTCGTGCAACCAGATGTCCACAGGGGTGGTACCTCTGTTGTGGGACCTGATCATGAATGAAATCATTAGAACCCTACTCAGACATGCACACAATAACATAGGATTTTCAGATGACATGGTAATACTATCCCAAGATATCAATAATATAACCAGAGATTGATTAGAGATAGGACTTAATATAGTGATGCACTGAACAGTTGTAGAAGACTTAAATATCAGTCTCTCCAAATCTCCAGAAGTAGCTTTCACCAAGAAAAGAAATAGGAACCATTTGGCCCACTTTGGCGCCTGGACAACGCAACACAATTGTCGGACGAGGTAAATTATCTTGGATTTATCATTGATCCAAAGTTAACCTGGAATCCTCACATTATAAACAAAGCAAAATGGTGGTTATTTCTAAGGTAATTTATGCATATTTAGTTTGGGGGCCAAAAATGAAACACATCTCTGCCAAGACCAAAATGAGCAAGATAAAAGACTTGACCATAATGTAATGATAAAGATTTAGTTCATTTTTTAAAATGTTTTTCTATTTTAGGTCAATTGTAATTTATTTAGTTGATGTTGAATAAATAAACAAAAAAAAGAGAGAATTATAACAATCATCAAACAGCTATCCGTGCTATTTTTAATACAGTGTGGGCCACAGAAAACAGTCCACCTCGATATTTGGCAGTATTTATTGGATTTTAAGAAAATGAGAAAACAGGTCGATTTTTGTTCCAAGGGGGACACATTTTTACGATACACTCATCTGTCATTTGTCAACCCCCTTTCCGTCCACTTCCCCAACCCCTTATTTTTAAATAGGGCATGTACCTTGTGCGGCATATCATTAGAAAGGTATTTAGATGGAGTATTCAGACATAACGATCTTTTACGAGTTTTTTTTTGATATTTGCACCGTCTTTGCAAAAAAGTCTTAATGCATTTAAAGTACAACACCTCTTAAAAATGTAACGTAACGCCTATGGTTTGTCATTTTTTCTGTCATATCAGAAGTAAATAAAAACAAACAAATATTGCAAAAGCAATAAATTAATTGTAATGTAAGAAAATTAAATAAATTAGAAGTTATAATACATTAAACAATTTACTTAAATTAATATTAAATTATTTAATTAGATGTTCAAAATGGTGTTCATCGACGTTCATACCATTGTAGAGTCACTGCTCGAAATTACGTCGACCGTTTTGAAGCATTTGAGGGGTTATTAGGCTGCATTCATGTACTATTCGTCAGCTTAGTTCTTCCAATGAATGAAACGGGTTCGGTTTTATAAATTTTGGTATTTAAATAACCCCACAGGGATCTTAAATCGGGGGATCTTGCAGGCCATTCAATAGGGCCTCTCCTTCCAATCCATTGCCTAGGAAATCTTCATTAAGATATTCCCTTACAACTCTACTGTAATGTGGAGGTGCACTGGCTGGTTGGAAAAAGATGATCTTCTGAGTACTTATTATCATTTTCAATTATGTCTGTGAGAGCGGGATCAATAGTGTCTTCTAATAATTCGAGATATGTTTCTCCGTTTATGTCAGAAAAAATGACAAAACATAGGCGTTACGTTACATTTTTAAGAGGTGTTGTACTTTAAATGCACTAAGACTTTTTTGCAAAGACGGTGCAAATTTAAAAAAAAAAATGTAAAAGATCGTTATGTCTGAATACTCCATCTAAATACCTTTCTAATGATATGCCGCACATGGTATGTATAAATTAGGGGTGATAAGTACACTGCGACCTATAGGATCTATTATGTGCCCCCCCTTACTTACCATGTTCTGATATTTTCTCAGATTTATAGCAGCTCCTCGAGTCCTATTTTCCTGAGGAAGTTTAGGACATCGTCGGGCTTCAAATCAGGTAGATCCCCTTCTTCTATTTCATGTGCTCCTAGGTATCTAGCCCTAGAATTCTGCAAGTCCGGGCATTCTGAGAGTATGTGTATTGAGGTTTCATCCTCTTTCTCACAGAATTAACCGGCAATGGCCGGTTAATATTCCCGTTAGAATTCGGAGCCTTTTTTTACTGAGGTTGAGACAGCTAAGAGATCTCTTCTGGTCATAGTTCCCCAGTAGTATCTTAGATTGCCTCAGTCCTTCCAGCTGATTCCAGTACTTGGATTTTTCCTTCTCCATTTCTTCCCTTAGTTTTCCTAAGATTACTCCACTGCTGATCCCACAAGATGGTTCTGGTCCCAAATTTGGGGTTTCTGCTCCTTTTTTGCCAGCTTATCTGCTGTTTCGTTCCCCTCTATTCCTATGTGTCCCGGGACCCATAGGAGGGTGACAGTGTTCTTCTGGCCTAGTTCATTTAGTTTGCCTAGGCATTCCCAAACCATCTTCGAACTGATTATATTTGAGCTCAGCGCTTTGATGGTTACTTGACTATCCGACATGATCACAATCTCTTGTCTGCGGTAGTTTCTTCCAATATTGAGTTCCACACATCTTTCGATGGCGCGGACTTCTGCTTGAAAGATGCTCGGGTATGTGCCCAAGCTTTCTGAGTATTTGGCTCTCGGTCCAAAAACTCCTATCCCAGTTCCCTCGTCTAGCTTGGAACCGTCCGTATACCACTTTATGGCATTCTGGTTTAAATTTTGTATGGTGTCTTCATCCCATTCAGATTTATTACTTAACTTTGTGATGCATTTTCTCACAAAGTTGAATTTCTTTGGCATATCATCTTGGGGCATTTCCCAAGTTTGATCAAAGTGAAGTGATCGAGGTTTTTCCCTGATAATTCCTTCTTTAATCATTCTATATATTGTTTTCTTCCTTACACTTTCTAGCAGAATTTGCAGTGGGGTCAAGTTTAAAATCACCTTCATTGCAGCAGTGGGGCCAGTTCCCATTACTCCAGTGATACATGAACAGGCTAGTCTTCGAGAGATTTTTCCTCGGCGTACTCAGATTAGCCCTTGCGCCCCAAGCCACTGCCCCACATGGTACATTCCCTATTTAAAAATAAGGGGTTGGGGTGGTGGAAAGGAGGTGGTTGACAAATGACAGATGTGTGTATCGTAAAAATGTGTCCCCTTGGAACAAAAATCGACCTGTTTTCTAATTTTCTTAAAATCTAATAAATACTGCCAAATATCGAGGTGGACTGTTTTCTGTGGCCCACACTGTATACACCTACCTACACTATTTTACCAATTTTTTTGTCTTGTGCTTTTTTGTACCTAGGTATTCTGTTTTGTCTGCGCTTTTTTTCATGGTCATGAAGCCCCTTTTATCATACTAAAACAACTTTCTATGGTATTTCTGCTCACCAAATTAACTCTATTGTTCTGGATCGAGGATATGAAATTGGTGTTAGAAGATATCTTTTGCAGGTCACCAAGGAAGAAAGTTGTTTAAAATCACACCTGTTCGTCCCTCAACTCCAAATGCAACTGAAAATCATTAAATATGGTGCTGTCATGAACAAAACTTGGCCGCCGCACAATGAAATTTCTCAATTGGAAGTGTGCATCGGAGAGAATATTTGAAAAATATCCTTTTCTGCTCCGGAAAAGCTCAGCTCCATTACCTCCTAGAACAAAAGGTAGAATTGACTTTTAGTTAACAAATATGTAAAATATACACACCTGGAGATGATTGCAATTTGATGTGAGCACAATCTATGGATTAGATGCAGCAAAGAAAGGCCTCGAATTTTATATAAAACAACTCATATGTTGTTAAATCTTTAATCACTTGAATGGCAATAATCAAATGTAATCATTTCTCAGTGGCTATGTGACAGATGTTTAGAGTAAATTTTCGTTGGTGCATACGACTGTCATATAATTAGTGGCTTAACAGATGATTAATTGATACGCATAAGAACATTTATAGTTGCAGTCACCGAATACGGAACTACGAATAGAATGGCAAGAACCTAGTTACTGTCTAGATCCGTATGCGACATCGACTAGCAGCGGTTGTGTTAAAAAGTATTGTCGATAATACATATTTTTTAAATTTATATCTAGTGCCATCTATCTGTCAATAAGAAGTACTCTCCGATAAAATAGAGAGCTACATTTCAACGAAACTAAAGTAAATATATATGTTTACAACCAAAAAATGATCATTTATTTATTTATTTTGCTTAAAATGCAAGTCATGTTTTAAATGATTATTTCTCAAACACTTGAAAATATAAGAGACATCAAATATGGGAATAACTTCTTGGTGATTGATCACAAAACCAAAATTTCTATTCTCTTCTTTTCTTTTTAAGTATTCCTCCTTCGTTTCACTCATTAGCAGTCTAATAGCTCCGACATTATTTTCACTTTGGTCACAAACTGTCGATACTACCTTCAAACCTATACTTTGACATTTGCAGATTAGAACCTTCAGCAAATTTTTTAATGCCATGGATTTATGAGGTCCTTCACTAAATGTAAAAGCTAATGGTTGCTTCCACTGTTTATACAGTCCTTTCAGCATAAAAACGTTTGCATGATCTGCTAGTACAGGTTTTCTTTCTTTATAAATTACAATTTAATTTATTCACTTACCAGGTAAATTTAAAGTTGGAACTGCTGTTCTTATAAGACCTCTTTTGGTACCTAAAACTTTACAGTTACCAGAAAAATGTTCCTCACAAAATACACATTTTTTTATAAATGTCTTCAGCTGACAAGTCTTTATAATTTAAAGACTGTATCTTTAAAATCCACTCACTAAACACACTTGGTTCATTTTTTGGAAAACGATGCATTTTGCCTTCACGATTTGTACATGTAGGTACACAACATTTCCTTTTAGATAAGGGGGGATGATAGTTTGAATCCATTTTAGGGACAGAATTATTTGGAAGCACAAAACCAAAGATGATATACACCAACAAAACTCCGGCTCTTTTCCCGATTCTCAGAACTACTGTCTCTTTTCTTAATTTTAAAACTGTTTTTCACCAAATACAGATTGATACAGATCTGTTAAATTAAAAAGGATTGTTGTTAATAGTATTAGTAGAGAGACCTCTTCCGAAAAATAGAACAATTAAAATGAGTAGACGCAACGATCAGTGCCATCCTATGGTTGTGTTAAAAATATTAATTATTAAGTTTTGGCGGGAGTATATTTGCTTTCATTTCTATTCGTAGTTCCGTATTCGGTGGTTGCAGTTGACGGTGCTGTTTGCTGATCGGTCTGGTGTTGGTGACGATCAACGTAAACAAAAATTATATTTTTGCGTTTTGCCATCAGTAGGATCGTTCGTAGTAAAAGCAAAGAGCCAATCAAATCATTTTGACAAAAGTTATTTATTTTACCGTTTACTCTCATCTGAGGAACCATCTGAAGAAGTTTCGTCTGAGTAATACTTCGGACTGTCGCTACTGCAGTGTGGAAGACGAATCAATAGAGCACACTCTTTGTGATTGATTAACAGGCTCCGCTCGTTTGGTTTCCTATAGTTTGAGCCTATCGACTTTAGGTAAATCTGGCCAAAATCCATCTTGGCCTTCGTTAAAAAGTGTAGACTGGATGGCGAATTGTATCCCTTAGGGGTGAGCCCCAATAGGCCCAATTTTTTCCGCAGTGGAGGGGTGGGGAAGCGTTCCACCCACATTGAAGATTACCCTAACCCTACCGTTTTATTTGGTTTGGCAGTTTTGAGAGTGATAAGAGAGTAATAAAGATTTAGGCATGAAAATATCCTTAAAACAACATAGAAAACGAATCACATCAAGCACTTCACAGTCGGCAGGATTCTCGATATTCGGCGGAATTTTAAAATCACGTACACAAACAAAAATTCGATCAAACGACGTCGTAATAGCGTTTGTGGCTTCCCAACTTTCCAACGCTACTTACTTTAAAAACATGTCTCCTAATTCAAATGGAATCCAACACCGATTTCTGTTTTTATGATAGGGATTAGGTAATTGAAATTCAAACCGTTCAGACATTTTATATGTCAAAGCCTAAGGCTTTTTATTGTTGATTTCTGGGATTTGTTTACTATTCATAATGATAAAAAAGTATTGAGTCTTTAAAGTTTTCCATTTATTCTTTAATTACTCTTTCTATCATTTTTTGTTCAACCATTTTGTAAATTTCGGCGTTTTTGTATTGTTTTTTATTGAACAACTACAAAAAATTTTTTTCTGAAATATTTTCAGCACACTTTACTTCTGCATATTTTCAAACATTTCTAGGCGATGACGACACGACACATTAAAAGAACTTTTTATGGCAAAAAATTAAAAAAGAAACCTTTATTTTCACAAAATGTTACAAGAAAGCTGAAATAAAATTTTGTTTTCAGTGTTTTTAAAGGTACCTTTAGACCATTGGATATTTCATTTGATTTTACGTTTGATAAAACTGATTTTAAATCAGAGTGATCTTGGATCTTTCTAAATATTACCGTAATGTTTGTCTGAAATTGCATTTGACTTGGGAATAATAAGTCAACTTCAGCTGTCATTAATTTGAAAATTAATTTTTTGTGGTTATGTTCCCAATACTGGAATTTTTTGAATCATTATTAAAATGCCTTTGACAGGTAGCACTGCCATTAAACAATATAGATAAAAAAGCCAAGGAATCCAAAGCCAAGCATACAAAACACATATAATTAACCCTAACCAAACATTGTAATTATCTTCCGAGAGTGTAATAATAACAATAGCTTTATTCGGGTTTCGTTTTTCGGACGGTTTGAGAACGATTTGCTGACTGCGTACAATTGGATGTGCAGTAGACTAAATCCAAGAACTATTTATGTACGGTTTGAAAACTATCAAGAAATGAAAAAACCCGAACGCCTTATTTTTTAATATCTGATACAAAAAGTAAATTATTTTGTCCACAAACCTAAAATGTTGGATAAACTGTTCATCACTATATAGGGGTACTGTTTCTTCGGCATAATTCTCATTTTTTACTTTTTTCTGTAATAATTCGGGTAAAAAAAGATTTGCTACCATCTCCAATCCATCATCACTTGATGATGAAAAAGATGAGGATGAATCTGACGAGAATTCTGCCAATAAATTCATAATAATATACTCAATAAATTAAAATACCAAAAATAATTTGAATTTTAAATGCACCCTACAAACAATGACTGACAAATGACCAAGCGCATGCGTCAATTAGTCCACAAAAAATTCTTACTTTTAACCTTGGACTGATTTGACAGTTCTCAAATCGTCCGAAAACAGTCAGAAATAAAACCCGAACACCAAACTAAAATTATAGAACGGTTCGAAAACCGTACAAGAAAAACCCGAACATAGGATTTTTTAGTGCGCAGAATCCTGACAGTTTGAAAACAGTAATCAAGTAAACCCGAACAAAGCTAATAAATGCGCATGCTTAATCACAAAAATCAGATGAAATATCGAACTTAAATAGATACAGTTCTAGTTTGTCAAACTCAAATGTTTTGTCAAATGTCAAATCAGAAGGCCCAACTCAAATCGAAAATTGAACAATGTAAATTATTTCAGTGACGATTTCATCCGATTTTTTAAAATAAAATAATAAATCCAATAGTCTAAAGGCACCTTATACGGCTTGACAGCTGACATAAATTTGACAGCGAATGTCGGAGAATGCGCAGTACCAGTTTTTATGAGTTTTATAACACGGAAAATTGCATGAAAACGTGGTAAATATCTAAAGTTTTCTTCTTATCTTAGAATTACTTTTTTTTAAACTAAATTCTTCTTTTGAAGTGTCTAGATATGACAGCGAAAACTTGACCACACCACTTTATAGTACAGCTTCATACCTTAAAAATCTTGGAAATGGTACATATTCAAAAAAATTTCTGTCTTGTTTTTAATTTCCAACACAAAATACAGTCTATGTCATTATTTTTACTTTTGAATTAAGATTTTGCTGTTAGGTTAGATTCTATGTGAGTGGTAGTTCAACTTCCCTTCCACTGCGAGCTGTGGCTCACCCCTAAGTTAAAGTCGGTCTATTATCTCTATGCCTCTGCCTATCAGTACCTTTTTTTTGCTAGAAGTTTCACTGCCTCTTTCCCTTCAATGCCTGCAAGTCCAGGTGACCAAAGTAAGTTTACTTTGCTTGAAGGAAATACTTCTAGGGGAAAATGCCTGAAGGCATTTCCAAACTACCTTAGAGTTAATGCGATTTGATTCCAGTAACTTTAGCGCCCCCTGGCTATCGAAAATTATTTTTATGGTTTTGTTCCTACAATCGTTTTAAGTATCTTTTGCAGACACACCTTCATTAAAGCTCGGGAAAATTATGGATAGGTTACCCAAGTTCTGGTTCAGATTCACTTCCAGGTACCAACGCTGGTCAGCCATTATAAGACTCGATTTGTTCGTCTCGAATTGGCCCTTTCCTGTGACTAGGGCGGTAAATGGTTTTTGGTATTTAGGTTGCATTGAATTTGATACCATCTCCATTGCCGGATGAATTTTCCTCTCCGGCTCTGGTTCTGGCACCGCCCTACCCTACATCCTGGCATTTTACTAGGCCTTCTGTATGCACCAGCTATCGCCTAATTTTCCCAATAGATATTGAGGAAGTTCAGGAAGATCTAAGAAAAACAGCTCCTCGTCTACTAGTATTATTGTTAATAGTAACGTGTGTGGTAAATAGCATTTTACGCACGAATGGAATAGTTGCGTAAAATGCTTTACAGCAATAGTTACGTACTATACTTTACCTACGACCTACTTGTACCTGCATTAATAATATTTTTGTTCATAATAATTGAACAAGAGCAACAATAGATGTTTTTAATCATTTTATTGTATAATAATTAAATACTTAACATTAGTTATATTGGGTGGAGTTATTTCACTATCACACATTTTTTAATAATTGTATAAAACTTCTTTGATAATCGTTTTTTGATAAATAATGTATGCACATGCGGTCAGATGTCAGACGCATGCGCAGACGCTCAATGTGTAAAAGATTTTAAATATGTCGGTTCAATGTACTCCTTATTGTAGTAAAACTCATTTTCGTCATTTTTGAGTGATTAATTTAGTGTTACTGATCGGTTTCTTGCGTAATATTAACATTTACTGCATTCTTAATATTTAAAACGGTTTCGTATAGTAACTGGAGTGAAATTATAATACAAAACGAGTAAAAAGTGTCTTTTATATGTCACAATTGTATCCTCAAGTTGAAACAGCTTTGTAAGTATTTTTAAAAAGTATTTCGGTAATAATAATTTTATAAATGTTAAAATAATTAACTTAATTACATAAAAATAACGTAAATTTATCTGGGAAACGTAATGAAGTACATTTATATTATGATCCATTTATACAGACAGAAAGTAGGGTTAATGGAAACGAATCAAATATATATTTTCAAATAACTCTAAATATATTGAGATAGATATCTAATAGTTAAAAATTTAATAAGTAGAACTTACCTTATAATTTACAATAAAAGGATATATTAATAAGTTTTATAGAATCAGCATTTACTTTTTCTTTTGTACATCTAAAGTTTCCAAGTTCATAATTTTCACAAGACATACATTTAAAATAAACAAAGAATGTAATGGGCATTTTATATTGAATAGGATCCATATTTTGCTATTTTATAACAATTAAATATTTCCAATCCATAATAAGTACACTTTTACATAACAATTTTTTTTTGTCCTAGTTCTCTTTTAAAATTCTAAGTTTAATCTGAAACAATAAAAAGAAAATAAAAATCAAAAGTATTAATGGTTTTCACATGTTTAAGAAATCAACATGTAATTTTAGTTAGTAAAGTATTTAAATTAATATTATAAAAAGGAAGTACTTACAAAAATATAAAAAGACAAATTGTAGTCTTCGATATTGTATAAATAAGTATTCTAATAGATCATGAGTACCTAAAAAAGACACAAGAACAATTAAAAACATGTAGCAGGTGTGGTAAAATACAGTAAACTAATTCCCATATCAATAGTGTTGGTCTTAATCACATAATTTTTTTTAATAGAACACTTAAAGAGTGCACAGTGAAAAAAACTATTGAAAAACTTAGTTTATAAACATTAACAAAGGATATTTTATGTAACAAAATGTATGTAGGATAAGTGAGTAAGGTGTTTATATAAATTTTAAAATGTTAATCTTTGTTAACACAGAGACTCTTATCTTATATAATGTGTAAGAGATACAAATAACAAAATCTTTTAAAAGTTTAAATTTTAGTTGTTAGGGTTTAAAAATAGTAATTTTTAGTTAAGATAGGATTAGTTTAATTGATTTATAGTAATTTTAAGTACAATTGATAGTTTTATTTCAAATTTTAAAGTCTAGAAAATATGACAGCTCCAGCAAACTGCCTATTTTTTAATAATAAATTTACAAGGAAAAAGTCTATTTAAAATTAAAGAAATAACTTTTTTTGGTAAATATAAGGATGAGATCTCACTATAAGTTAACAAAGATACTATTATTTTTGTAATTTCATTACCTTCATATTCAAGAATTTTGGTTAGAATTTTGCATTTAAACAATGGAATTTCGTTTTTTGATGTCATAAAAAGGCCGGAAAATCGATGATTCACTCTCTTTTGATTTTGGTAGCAGAGCAATTAACATCGTATGTATTAATTGATTACTAACTAGAAGAAAATTTTTTACATTAATTAAAAGCTGTTTATGTTAAAGTAATACATGTAATATTAAAAAGATATGCAGTAAAATAATCAACCATTATTAAATTACTTACCAAAGTAATAAATTTGTCAAATGGTCCTTAGCCGCCATATTGTGGTAT
The DNA here is from genome assembly GCA_035357415.1 of Ophraella communa. NCBI lineage: Eukaryota > Metazoa > Arthropoda > Insecta > Coleoptera > Chrysomelidae > Ophraella > Ophraella communa. Next base: position 10,259,574 of record CM068987.1, read on the forward strand.
TACTGTTCCGAAGGCAGACGAGGAGAAGCCGATCCGAATTTTTCGTGCCATTTCATTTAGACAGTAGTAATTTTTAGAGAACGAACTTTATAATAAAAGGTACGTGTCATAATTAAGGTTTAGTATTTGTGTATTTGTTATTTTGTGACTGTAAATTAATTTTATTTGTATGTATCATCTTCATTCTTTTCATATAAGGCTATTCATTTATTTATTTGTACTAAACATATGAAAACCAATTAACAATTTTTTTGTAAAATTTCTTTGAAATACTTGACATTAAATTTATTGTGTGTTAATTATTAAATAATATTTTAATTTGAATCCTACCCTGATAAGAGTCAGATTTTAAATTTAAATTTCAAAACAAATAGTCTGAGCTAGTTAAAATTTTGATAAGGCGCCCAACCATAGAATTACAGAAGAACAAGTACCTAAACTTTATATAAAATTAAATAGTATTTAATCATTAAAATCAATCAAAACATTTGACAAAACCAATAAAACAAAACAAAATTATAAATTATAATAATCAAACCAATTAAAACATATCAAATTAATAGAACTAAGTCGGGATATTGATAAATTAACTATAAACAATTTAAATAATAATAATCATTAAATTTAAATCATAGTAAATTGACAATACCAACGTGGGATATTAACAAATAAACTATATAAATCAAACATAAAAATTAAAGAAAAATTAAATCATTATAATATATATTAAATGCAATCTTATATCTAATAAATGTTATCTGCCATTTATATGTAGTATAAAATTCACCTTCAAATATGTAAATAGGAAATTTTGAATAAAATAGCTACGTCTATTGTTGCTAAGTGGTTGCTAGGGAAGCCGTGCGTTTGTTTTACCGTGCGTAAAGAGATACATTACATACGTTGTAGGTTTGTGTTATTGACGGTTTAGAGGGGTGGTCGTAGGTAAAGAATATTTCTAACATGTATTGATTCATCTGTTATCTAAAACAGATTTTTAGCTATAGATTGTTGCACTTTGTATTTTATTAAGATTAATTAATTATTTTTAGGTAACCAAAGAAAGTAAAATGAAAGAACGTTTAATAATTGAACTTCAAGAAAAAATAGATTCACGAGAAAGACAAATCTGCAAGTTGGGAAAGGAAATTCAACAGATGGAAACGAATTTAATCATTGCCAACGAAAAAAGATATAAACTGCAAGAAACTATAGGATCTATGGAAAAAGAGCTGCAAGCAACCAAAGCCCACTTTAAACAGCTCGCTGACCTAGACACACGGTATGATCCCGGTATGAATCATTCCTGTAGACATATTTCTAGTAAACATGCAATTCTCTACGAAGACATAAACAAAGCTTATCAACTATTGAAAAATTATTTAGATAATTATGGTCCAGACTCTAAAAACGAAACGAAAATCAATTCTAAATCACTTATCGGTCTTTCCATTAAAAAAGTTGATAGTTTAAAATCGAGGTTAAATCATTTAACCAGAATAAATGCTCTATCACAAATGAGTCCTAGACAATTCGAACAAACTATAGGGTCGCCAAAGTATTCGCCTAGAAACGATGTTTCTGGCTCGGTAACTAAAATCTCTTCGAAAGTATCTTTAACGCGCAGCTTAAGACAAAAAAACTTGGAAAAGATTGTAGAAATTACAGCCCAGAGATACGATTATTTGCAAAAGCAGGCATACGAGTCTTACGAAGAGTTGACAAGTTTAGTTAAACTATCGGTGCCAACTCAGAGTACCTAATATAGAATATAATATTTAAGCCATTTAATGGTAAACAGTAATAAAATCGATTTTTTTGTATTCCAAAGGCATTTATTTTATTGAAAATTTAATACTAGCCATGCTGTACAGATATATTCGAAAAAATGTCCAGAAACATCGTTTCTCAGTAGTTTTGTTTTTATTTTTGTTAACAAAATATGTTTTCTTTGTATTACAAAATAGACAAAGTTTTAATATGGCTAACCTATTATTATTATTATTGTCGAATCTTTTTATTGGTTATATTAGATAAACCATAATTGTCGAACGTTATTTATTATTAAGGATAATAAAAAACTCTTCGTTTTAACAAAACTTCCAATATTTATTAAAAAATTGCTTTTTTAATAAATATTGGAAGTTTTGTTAAAACGAAGAGTTTTTTATTATCCTTAATAAGATGGACTTCCAAAAAGTAAGGGTTAGTACAATCAATTTATTTTTTATTATTTTACATTGTGGAAAAACAAGAAAATTACAAATAGACAGAATTAAGTGCTTGTTCAGTTGATGAAAGACAATGCAGGGGTTCTTGTAGGTTCCAACTTGGACGGAAGACATAGTTGTAAATCACACTTTCCTGCCGCAACAATTCTGGATGACTCAATAAGGCTAACCAATCTGGAACAAAAGCTGACCAGGCCAAGTTCGACAGATTGGAAAATGGCTACAGAAGTCACAAGACCTAACAGAATCAGATGGGCAATCAAAAAATTTAAACCATTTAAGTCCCCAGGGATGGATGGTATACACCCCATTCTATTACAGATGGGGGTGGAGGAGTTGCTACCACATTTAAGTAGGATACTAAAAGCTTGTTTGGCATGGGGTATCTTACCAGAAGTATGGCAAAAGGTTAAAGTCATCTACTTACCAAAGGTTGGTAAAGTATCGGACCTAACACCAAAATCATACAGACCAATAAGCCTGTCATCCTTTCTACTAAAGACTTTAGAGAGGCTTTTGGACAGGTACATAAGAGACGAAGTGCTAAAAGAGCACCCTCTAAGCAATCGTCAATATGCATACCAACCAGGTAAATCAACGGAAACGGCATTAGATGACCTAAATAGGTTGGTCTCTAAGTCTATAGAGGACAAAGAGATTGCAATGGCTGCCTTTCTGGACATCGAAGGAGCGTTTAACAATGTTACAACGAACTCATTGATAGATGCAATGAGTAGACGGGGCACACCTCAAGTGATATGCAGATGGATAAAGGCAGCTCTAGAGAATAGGATTGTAATATCCTCACTAGGGCAAGCTACCATCAAAGCGAAAGCAGGTGGAGGTTGTCCACAAGGAGGAGTTCTGTCACCACTACTTTGGGCAACCCTAGTAGACGATCTCCTCAACGAATTATCCAAAAAAGACTTTCAGTGTCTAGGATATGCAGATGACATAGCGATTGTCATCAGAGGCAAATTTGCCGGGGTATTATCTGACAGAATGCAGATAGCCCTAAACACGGTTGAAAATTGGTGTAAGCAAGAGAGACTAACAGTCAATGCTCAAAAAACAAATTATCAACTTCACAAAAAAGACAACATTGGCCGGTCTAAAACCACTAACATTGGGGGGAACAGTGATTCCAGTAGTCAAAGAAATAAAATACCTAGGAGTATTCCTGGATCAAAGACTCTCATGGAACACACACATACAAAAAACCACGCAGAAAGCTATATTGTCATTGGGCAGATGTAGACGAATGTGTGGAAAAAATTGGGGCTTAACCCCAAAATGACCATATGGTTATATACAAGGGTTATTAGACCCATAATAACCTACGGGTCAGTGGTATGGTGGACAAAGACACAGCAAACAGGAGCAGTAAGGCTATTAAGTAACATACAAAGGTTAGCTTGCCTGTGCGTTACGGGGGCCATAAAAACTACTCCTTTAGCTGCACTGGAAGTCTTGTTAAACATTCCACCACTACACATATATATACAGGGCGAAGCGAGAGCAGCCATGCACAGATTAATACATAATCAGCAGCACATAAGCCAATCGCATGGGGCTGATAATGGTAAGCTAATCAAGGAACTAAAAGCGGATAACATTTTGGGGCAACCCATTGACGCAACAGTCACGAGATATAGCTTTGCCAATAAATTTAAAATAGTTATACCAGGTAGGGAAGACTGGGAAAAAGGTGTACCCGTAGAGGCGGAGTCAACCTGGTACACGGACGGCTCAAAGACGCCGTATGGCGTGGGAGCCGGCGTAGTCGGAAGGAAACAAGGGATAACATTCCCAGTAAGTCTATCCCAAAATGCCACGATTTTTCAAGCAGAAATCACGGCAATTCACTACTGTGTAGAAGAAATTAAAAGGCTGGATAGGACGTACCGTTCAATAGCCATCTTCACAGACAGTCAGGCGGTGCTAAGGGCACTAGATTCTGTAGAGGTCAATTCTAGGCTAGTATGGGACTGTGTGCATGCTCTGAATACTCTGGGGATCGTAGCAAGGTTACGGTAGCTTGGGTACCAGGGCATAGGGGTCTAAAAGGCAATGAAAAGGCAGATGAAATGGCTAAACTAGGCTCATCAATGCCTTTTATTGGACCGGAACCCTTCTGCGGCATTGCAAAAATTTAATAAAGACGGCCATGAAAACATGGGTGGCACAAAAATCACGGGAATGGTGGTGGAATTCACCAGGACAAAGGCAAGCGAAACAGTTCATAATGGAACATTCGCAAAAGTTTACGTCAGACTTATTGAGTAAAGACAGGAAAACGGTCAAAACTGTAGTAAGTCTATTGACGGGGCACTGTAAGCTAAACAGGCATCTTAAGCTGATGGGGTTGACAGAGACGGATCTGTGCAGATTCTGTCACCTAGAAGAGGAAACACCAGAGCACATCTTATGTCAGTGCGACGGACTGGTAAATATGCGGTTCCTGACTTTAGGAGAAGAATATCCATTGGCAAGGGACTACATGAAGGTTACAGTCTCAAAGCTTATAGACTTCGTTAAGAGAGTCGGACTGGGGGATGTAATCTAGTTTTTCGAGGACCACAATAGATCTGAAAAGGTCGCAGTGGAATAGGCTTCTGGCCACCTCTTAAACATCTATCTATCTAAATCAATTATAGCTCTTGGGTAGAATTTCTAATAAACTAAATTCCGAGGGCAAATAAGGAATTGACGATTGGATGAATTAAAACAGTTTTTTCTTAAAACATTTCGATGAACTGCAGGAATAGCTTGCTATTCGGCATCTTCCAAGTCCCTTATTACTTCCACATAAGTAGTATTTCATTAGGTTCAAGTAAATCCATGTTTTAGAGGTGGAGAACTATCGATAGTCGTGACTATCGATAATTATCGATAGTCAGTATAGTCTATATAGAAAGGATAAGGAGTAATAAATCATTCATTTAAGTAGATTTCATAGACGTACCAAAATATATTTTAAGAGGGTATATCGTAAGGTACATTTTGTATTGAACGAATGAATTGCAGCTATGCTAAAGAATATACGATTTAGGTCAGAGGTAACGGGATGTACTAATTTTAATAAAAGAAGTGATAGAGGTACATAAATTTTAGTAAGTTTGATAAAGAAAGGCAACACAGTTTATTCATAATAGAAAACAAACCAATCTGTAACAATAATTATTTATATATTTTTGTTCTTTTTGTAAGAAGATTAATTCAAACTTTGAAGATTGTCACAAATAAATTACAATGAAATATATTTTAAAAAAATTAATTAAAGTCAAGATAGCAAGATATCTTTACAATTTTTATTAAATTTAATGAAGCAAAATGAATATTTTTTATGTATTACTCCTATATGTAGTGTTTGGAGAATTTTTTTCAGAAATTTTAAATGGCAAGTGGCCTACTGTAATCGGCTTAATACGATTACATCTATTTACAGATTATTCGATTATTGAGAGGGATTTTCCAAACAACCCAGTTTTCTTAGAAACATTATCGGGAATATTATTTTAAAAGAAAGTAGGTACATTAAATCAGTACTTAGTATTAGTTCTTTGAGTAAAGTTGTATAAAGTTGTATGGTTTTCATAATATTGTAAACAGTTGGAATATATTTAAAACATTTGTTGAATGTTAATTGTGCAAGTACCAAACAATGTCGATAAGCCAAGGACCATCTAAACGACCAAAAACAGGTTCCATTATCTTTAAATGAAAAAACTCTGATATTGAATTGTTATATATCATTGAAAAACAAAGATCCAAGTGCAAGTGTTGATGATATTGTGGAATTAACGGCTGCTATGTTGTGTGTTGCTAAATCAACAATCTATAGATTACTAAAAGAAAGCAAGAATGGAACTCTTCAACCCCCTAAAACTCCTTCAGGCCGAAAACCAATTGAGATCGATGAGTCATTAAAACAAAGACTAAGGCGTAAAGTCCATGGATTTTACTTACGAAAGGAAATTCCAACACTTGACAAAATTATGACATCAGTGCAAGAATATACGGACTATACAAAATTCTCCAGAATGACATTAAGCAAAGATGTGGGTTTCAGATATACCAAACAGAATAGAAAATCTCTCTTGATAGATAAACCGGAAATAGTTTTTTGGAGAAGAGACTATTTAAGAAGCATTTGACATGCCAGAGAACAAAATTTGAAAATCTTCTACTTAGACGAAACATGGATAAATGCTGGATATACAGTTTCCAAATCTTGACAAGATGAAAACATTAAAAGCGGAAGGCAGGCATTCATGGAAGGTTTGTCGTTAGGTTTGCAGCCACCATCTGAAAAAGGAAAAATACTTATCATTGTCCATGTTGGAAGTTCTGAAGGTTTTGTTGATGGTGGATTATTAACTTTTATTTCAAAACGCACGGGGGACTATCATGAAGATATGAATGGGGATGTCTTCGAGGAATGGTTTTTTTAAATGTTGGATCTGATTTCAAAAGGGACTGTTATTGTTATGGACAACGCAAGTTACCATTCACGGTTACGAGAAGCATTGCCCACAAGTCGTTGGCGTAAAGCAGAGCTTTTGGAGTGGCTTATTTCGAAAAATATTAAGTTTCCAAAAGATCCACTAAGGAAAGAACTTTACAGAATTGCAAAAATGAACAAGAATAAATACAAAACCTACATTGTAGAAGAAATGGCTTCTTCTCGTGATATATCAGTTCTTCGACTTATCCCTTATCATTGTGAACTTAATCCCATAGAATTAATATGGGCTCAGGTAAAGGGGGACGCTGGAAAAAAATACTACTTTTAAAATAAACGATGTTGTGAAATTGTTTGAGAGTGCTGTAAGGAAAATTGGAGAAACTGTATCGAGCATGTTATCAAAGTAGAGGCAAATATGTGGAAAATTGACAATATTTGTGATGATTTAATCGACCCTATTATTATTAATGTCAACAACGATTCTTCTTCTCCCGAGTCGGATATAGAATAAAATGTAAGTAATAAATGTATTCCAATAATTATTTCTTTTTATTTTTTATTATATTATAATTTAAAACGTATTTTTTCCCAAAGCACACATTACTGCATTGCGTTATTGCTTATCAGCTAATCCTTTAACAATGAAAAAACCCTAAACTTTGCTACAACTGAAACAAATACGGGGTCGATCTACCTGGTTTTTAGATTTACGGAAGTAAGAGATTTATCAAAAATTTCATGGTGCTCCCTGTAAAGGTTTTGCATACTTAATTAGGGTTTATTACTCCTCGTACTTTTTGTACATACTATAGTATGAGAATAACCAAGTATGTAAAATAAAAGGATAAACTTAACCCATTACCTATTTCAATTTTTATTTAGATTTTTTAATAAATACAAACATTTTTACAAAACTTGTATGGAATGAAAAAACATCTGATAAAGTGCATGTGAAAACGGTTGTTACCTACTGTAATCACAAATTTTTCAACAATTTCACATTTACGTACATCAAACTATCAATCATAATATATGAACAATATGAACATGAACATAACATAAAACATAACCTATAACTCATGCATTTATCGACAGAACTCCTGTATTCTTATACTTCAATATGGAAAGAGTTGAAAAAAGATAGAACTACACTGTCTCGGCACGAGCATTAAGAACGGTAAACAACTAAAAGGTTGAATTAAACTTTCACTATTTATTCGCAAAATATGAAATGCAATGACGGCCATTTCGCTATAGAATTAGCATCGTCAGATTGACATTGCATTGCATTGCATTTCATATTTTGCGAATAAATAGTGAAAGTTTAATTCAACCTTTTAGTTGTTTACCGTTCTTAATATCGATAGCAAACAAAAGTCAATACTATCGATAGTGCTATCGACAGTTCTCCACCTCTACCATGTTTTATTTTAAATGCGGTATAAACAAAATTATAATTATAGTAGAAGTATGGTTTATTTGTTAATTTTGAAAAAACCTTCATTTATAAATAAGTATTTTATAATTTTCTTAAACTAATCTATCAACATAATCTTAAAGTTAAAGTAAATTAAAAATAGATAACGAGACAAAAACTACTAGAAGAAATTATTCTCCTGGATCTTGGCAGCATAATTGATTCTCTTGCATGTCACGCATTTTTGCCTATTTTGAGAGAATTATAATTCACTTTCTCCTTTTAGGACCCCTTTCAGGAATCGGGGTCCTGAAAGGGATATCTCTCTTGAAGTTAGAAAGGATTTCCTTTTGCGAAGAGAGGGCGAGAGGACTGGTGTACAGAATACCTTCTTTTCATTTGGGTACATTCCTAGTGTAATGATCTATTTTACCATTTAATATATTTTAAAAGAATCTAGTACCCCTTTAGTCAATTTTCGTTGTATTTTTGTTCAGCTAGTTAAGAATCATTTCAGATTCGACAGACCTCTGTTTGTACCCACATCTTTCTGAATAGTTTTCTATGACCTCGTAGTGTGACACTGTTATCTGCAGCATCCTTGACTAATGCTTGATGGTATTCTGGTACTATTACTACTAAATTCCTCATAGCTCATTTGATTTTTGGGAATAAGAAATTAGTAACAAAATAATGGTTATAACTGTGTCTGCAGGACTACATAAAATTATTTATTAAAAATGTATAACCATGGTATCAATGTACAATTAAAACCAATGATGATTATAATTTGCATAGTAGTAATTCAATTAGACAGAAACTCTGTAAAAATTCTTGAGCTAGTTTAATTTACTAAAGTTTTAAACTTTTAATGTTTCCAAGGAGTATGTTGAATGACTTTCTCTGTTGTCTTTAGCTCAGATATGCAGATATACTGTGGGCCTGTTGCGTAAACGCTTGTCAGAGCTCTGTTATTTAACAACGTGTTAACTCTATATTAAATTTGCATGCGCCTATTTAAGTTTTTAATAATGATTTGATTGTATTAATTGATGGTATTAATCAATAACAATCAAAATATGTCCAATTCAAATAACAAGTCCCAATTCATGTTAATGTACAATTGACATAGTTTTCTTTTGAAATCAAAGTTATAATCTGAAACAATAAAAAAAAGGAATAAAATTAAAAACTATTAATCTCATTCATATGTTTAACAAATAAATGTGTAATTGTAAGTAGTTAAGTGTTTAAATATTATTTATAAAGTGAAAGTACTTACCAGGTTACAAGGAGACAAATGTTAGTCTTCGATATTAAATAAGTATTCAAATAAATCATCACAACCTGAGATGTACCTGAAAAAAAAAATAAAAAACAGTATAAGAAAATGTAACAAACAAAGTTAAATTCAGTATACAAATTCTTATATCTACAGTGTTGGACAGAATAACTTGTACTAATGATAAAAACACTCAGTGAAAGGACTATTTCAAAACATAATTAATAAACATTGATAAAAGACATTTTAGTTAGCAACATTGTATGTAAGTTAATTAAGTAAGTTTGTATATTAGTTATAAGATGTTAATCTTTGATAATATCAAGAGATAATAATTAAATCATTGCTTATAATAGTGAATACATAGTTCAAATAATAGAGTCACTAAAAAGTTTAAATTTTGGTTCTTAGAGGTTAAATTAGTATTTAAAAGTTGAAATAGGATTAGTTTAATAGATTTATGAGTCATTTTATGTGTAATTTATAGTTTTAACTCAAATTTTGAAAGTATAAAATGAATTTGACAGCACTAAAATCAGCCTATTTCAAATCAAAATTTTATAGGGAAAAAGTGAAATTAAAATAATGTAAATGGATTTTTAGTAAATGAAAACGGTTAAAATAGCTTTATATTATCAAAGATGTGATCAAAAATGTAAAATCATTACCTCATTTTTCGGAAATTTAGGTTATTTTTTGAAAACGTAAACAGTTGAATGCTGATTTATCTGTCTAAATTGTCCTAATCGGGAGAGACTATAAAAGGACCAGGAAATAGAATTTCTTTCTCTTGTTTCCTGTTTGAATTACGCCGAATACGTCGATTGGTAATTAAAACCATCATTAATTAAAAGTTCATTTATGTTAAATTAAAACATTTAACAGAAATATTAGCATAAAAGTGTTGTAAAAATATTAAAGCACTTACCAATAAAATAAATTTAACACGATACATGCAGATCACAGCAGAATTTGTAAGATTCAATTCCACCATCCTGATTAGCACAGTCGGCAGACATTTTGAATAAGTAGTTTCCGATTGTATATTACCTTTGGAGCCGATTGTATCGATTCGGCATTTTCCGCCTGACGCACGACATCCAGTAGAAAATACAGAAGATACACATATAAGAGGTATGTGAAATAATAAAAACTTATTTTTGTGATTGCGTATGATATTGTATGTATAAATTTTGTGCGGTATTACTTGGTAAAGGTATCATTCCTTTTTGTATAATAATAATTTTTTTTTAAATTTGCATGTGATAAGCACGTGAATAATATTAATAGTTTTGTACATTGTCTGTAGCGAGCAACCTTTCAATTAAAATTTTAGTGTGTTATACAGGGTGTTTCAAAAAAAGGTAACACCGTCTCTAGGATAGGTAAAAAACAGAAAAATAATTGGGGTTGGCTTTGTGAAATTTTTTTCTAACGCCATCCGTTTTCAAGATAAAGGGCGTTGAAGAAAATGAAAAATTACACATTTCTTACGATTTTGCCGAAACTACTGGCACCATTGCAATGAAATTTTATACGAATATGTTTTGGAAGCTGATATATCCCATGAATTTGTTTTTATAACTAACTCTCATAGAGGGCGCTAGTTACACGATTCATACAACGTATTATTCAACATAACTTTTTTTAGGGTAGAATTATTAGTCAAAACTCCAAGTGAACATAAACATCGTTTAATTCTACACCAAAAAGGTACTCTTGGTAAAACTCGATATTATGTACCGTTTTCGGAATATTTTGATTTGAAAATTATGAAGTAATAATCGCTCCTGGTATAAACTAATGATAAAGTTCGCTTTTTTCTAAGTTTGAGAGTTAGTTATAAAAACAAATTCATGGGATATATCAGCTTCCAAAACATATTCGTATAAAATTTCATTGCAATGGTGCCAGTAGTTTCGGCAAAATCGTAAGAAATGTGTAATTTTTTATTTTCTTCAACGCCCTTTATCTTGAAAACGGATGGCGTTAGAAAAAAATTTTACTAAGCAAACCCCAATTATTTTTCAGTTTTTTACCTATCCTAGAGACGGTGTTACCTTTTTTTGAAACACCCTGTATAAAACTAACATTGAGTTTCCCTTGAATCCTATCCAAGATAAAGAGTCGGATTTCAAAATCAAACAAATAAACAATTTCACTGAGCTAGTTAAAATATTACATAGGGCGTCCAACAATCAAACATAAAATTAATTATTATATCAGTAATCAATTTATACACATCATAATAAATAATAAAACAATACAAAACTAAATAAAATAAATCTTTAAAAATTGATAAATTAAATAAATAGCAAATTAAACAAATTAATAAACAAAATAAAACCTATGAAAATAAATCATTACAATATATTATGTAATATATAATATTTACTAAATACATAATTTGAATAGCAAAAACAAACCTCTTTCATTTCTATGTTTAATACTGTTTTTTTTAATTTTTTATGTATCTATTCTAGTAGCTTATATTTTTTATTCATTTAAAACCATATTAAAAAATTAAAATCACATATTAACATCAAAACTAGAGAATAATTTATTATTGATAGATTTTGGAAGTAAAGGTCCATTAATTTATAAATATTTAGATTTTTTTTTATAATCAAATTATACTATATTTGTTTGGAGTTGGCAGCACAGTGAATTCATTATAAATGCAAATTCTTCAAAGCCCAAGCAAGGGTCCATGAAAAATAACTAAAAGTAGTATACATTATTTCTTTTGAAACATAGTCATAAATGTTATTTTTCAAAAAGTCCACCCTGTAATTAGTGATTAACTAACCCAAACACAATAGAAACCCAGGATAATATTGTCACAACAGGTAGATGAATAGATCCCATGACCGTAGAACCGAAGTTTTTTTAAAGCATAATTCAAGTAAAAATAATAATTAAAAGTAAAATAAAAATATGCTACATATTAAAAAGTAAGAATTAAATATAAATTAATGCAAAAAGCACTTACTCCTTTAGTTGTCGGCTTCCATTTCGTCGTATTCATTCGACGATGAGTCACTTCGTTGTCTGGTCCGATAGGAATTACAATGGGTTCGAACAGTTCTTCAATATTGATATTATTACTTCACAATTGTTCTTCTTCCTTCTTCACATGGTTTATGGCATTGGCCTTTAAAAATTTAAAAATTTTATTATGTAACTTTGTTCAATAGTGATCAATATGATAAAGGATTCCAAGGGTTAAAACAATTTTTATTTTACTCACAGTAACGAATTTAAAGTTAGTAACAATGAAGGTGTAATTTTTTAATTAACAAATGGATAGAAATGTGAAAAATAACGGAAAAAATGTTTTGACTGCAGAAATTTGTTCTCTGATATGTTCTGTTAGTGCTAGAATTTTTAAAAATTATTTTATTAATATTTATGTCTTTTGGTAGTTGCGACGGTGACGCGCCGCCCGTTTTTTATGCCATTTTCAACATTAATTTAGACCTATAAGCTACAATTCGGGAGTTTGGACTTTTTTGTTGGAAATTTCCTGCCCTTTAAGAATCCGTTCAGTTTTTTGTTTTAGCTATTATAGTTTATGAGTTATTAGCAAAAATGTAAACCCCCTTTTTTTAAAATCTTAAATCGTTAATAACAATAGGAAATTTTTTAAAACGGAGTTCGATATTCAGGAACATTTTTATATTTGTCATTTCAAATTAAGTAGATCCTCCTTCTCTATTTCGTGTACTCCCAGGTATCTAACTTTAGAATTTTGCAAGGTAGGGCATTCCCAGAGTATGTGTATGGAGGTTTCGTCCACAGAATCTGCACTTTGCTTCATCTTCTAACCCTAGTTTCTTCATGTGACTTCTTAACCGGCAATGCCCGGTTAATATTCCCGTTAAAATCCGGAGATTTTTTTTCTAAGGTTGAAACAGGCACGCGAACTCTTCTGGTTGTAGTTTCCCAGAAGTATCTTAGCTTGTCTCAGACCTTCCAGCTGATTAAATGATGACCTTCAGCAATAATGCAATGAGACAGCCGAGCAGTAAATATGTCTCTAACGTTTACGAGAACTTCAGGCGTTATTTGTGCAATCTCTGTTTTGATGCTATCATCCAAATCTTCTATATCTTCGGGGCGAGTTTAATAAACTTTGCTCTTCAAGCATCCCCATAAAAAATCTTAGGGTATCAAATCTTGCGACCTTGGTAGCCATTCGATCATTCCTCTTCTTCCTATCTACCTCTCTGGATTTATGTAGCATTTAAGTAGATGCATTTAATATAAAAGAATTGTGCAATGGAAACTAAGGAAGTACCATTTTAATACCTAATGCGATTTTACTACCTACTCTTTTTAAAACAGAGTATAGCTGCACGAAGTAGGAGCTAAAGCGAGCTCTTCCGTGTTAGGTTATTGACTTCTTCATTGTAACTGCTGACATATGAACTGAATGCTTGACTTGAAGGTTAATTGTTTTCTGCTGCACTTTTTTAATCATTATTATTTAAAAAGTTTATTTGTTTGCTTAGAGTCAAGGACTTTCATAGTTAAATTTTTACTGTGGTACTAAAAAAGTTTTGAACACATTATTTACTTCATTGTGTAAATATGGTATTGAAATTGGAGTCTTTTTATTTATCCTTACATAAAAGGGTGCTATTAGGCGACTATTTTTTTTCTACTCCCATCCCAATATTTTATTGGAATAACCTGAAAAGTTGAGCCCTTTAAAATACCGGTAACCTATTATCCTTTCCTTTAAAAATTCTACAATTAAGAGGAATTTTATGCTGTTAAAAGAATTTTTTCAGGATTAAATGGATGTTTTGATTTTTTTTTATTGTTAAGTCAATAATTTATACAATTTTCAAATGTGATAGATTCTAATAGACAAGATTTAATGAAACACAAAGTAAAACTACAGACCTTTATTGTAGTAACAAGAAATATGTATGGTTTGAAAAATGTTGAATGTAGAAAACTAAGATAAAGAGGAGGTTGTAATTCTACTAGATGGAGTAAAAAAACAAAACTAGAAGGAGGATATTTAGAAATGCGTCTCGCTAGATGGAGTAACCTAAAGTAGGACAGGGGTTAAGGAATCAAAAAAAGAAGGTTCCCACTCGGAGGAGTTAAAAAACCAACATTAGGAAAGGGATAGGTATGAAAAATATTAAAATATAAAGAGATAAAGTGATTTAACTTTTGTAGGTACAATCTTGTACCTTAACAAGTTTGAAACCCCAGGAATTGAAATATTTCTAGTAATAGGTAGAGGTTATAGTTTTTAAAGCAATTAATAAGGTTTAACATCAATATAGACAGTTAAAATGATTTTAACCAACATCATTGGTTAAGTCTATAACAAGTAGCGATTCAGAGTGTGAACTCTGTATGTATGTATGTATGTATGAGTTAGGGGTGATAATTACACTGCAACCTATAGGATCTATTGTGTCCCCCCTTACTTGCCATGTTCTGATATTTTCTCAGCAGCTCTTCGAGTCCTATTTTCCTGAGGAAGTTTAGGACATCGTCGGGCTTCAAATCAGGTAGATCCCCTTCCTCTATTTCATGTGCTCCTAGGTATCTAGCCCTAGAATTTTGCAAGGCAGGGCATTCTGAGAGTATGTGTATTGAGGTTTCATCCTCTTCCTCACAGAATTAACCGGCAATGGCCGGTTAATATTCCCGTTAGAATTCGGAGCCTTTTTTACTGAGGTTGAGACAGCTAAGAGATCTCTTTTGGTCATAGTTCCCCAGTAGTATCTTAGATTGCCTCAGTCCTTCCAGCTGATTCCAGTACTTGGATTTTTCCTTCTTCATTTCTTCCCTTAGTTTTCCTAAGATTACTCTACTGCTGAGCCCACAAGATGGTTCTGGTCCCAAATGTGGGGTTTCTGCTCCTATTTTTGCCAGCTTATCTGCTGTTTCGTTCCCCTCTATTCCTATGTGTCCCGGGATCCATAGGAGGGTGACAGTGTTCTTCTGGCCTAGTTCATTTAGTTTGCCTAGGTATTCCCAAACCATCTTGGAACTGATTATATTTGAGCTCAGCGCTTTGATGGCTGCTTGACTATCCGACATGATCACAATCTCTTGTCTGCGGTAGTTACTTCCAATATTGAATTCCACACATCTTTCGATGGCGCGGACTTCTGCTTGAAAGATGCTCGGGTATGTGCCCAAGCTTTCTGAGTATTTGGCTCTCGGTCCTATCCCAGTTCCCTCGTCTATCTTGGAACCGTCCGTATACCACTTTATGGCATTCTGGTTTAAATTCTGTATGGTGTCTTCATCCCATTCAGATTTATTACTTAACTTTGTGATGAATTTTCTCACAAAGTTGAATTTCTTTGGCATATCATCTTGGGGCATTTCCCAAGTTTGATCAAATTAAAGTGATCGAGGTTTTTCCTTGATAATTCCTTCTTTGATCATTCTATATATTGTTTTCTTCCTTACACTTTCTAGCAGAATGTGCAGTGGGGTTAAGTTTAAAATCACCTCCATTGCAGCAGTGGGGCAAGTTCCCATTGCTCCAGTGATACATGAACAGGCTAGTCTCTGAATCTTCGAGAGATTTTTCCTCGTCGTACTCAGATTAGCCCTTGCTCCCCAAGCCACTGCCCCATATGTGATTATTGGTCTCACTATTGCTGTGTACATCCATTGCAGAATACGTGGGTTGCATCCCCAGTTCTTTCCTGCAATGTTCCTACACACCATGAGGGCCTTGGTTGCTTTGTGTATTACTTCGTCTTCGTGTTTATTCCAGAGTAACCTGCTATCTAGGATTAGCCCTAGATATTTGACCTCTGTTTTCCACTCGACTATGTTCTCCCCTATTCTTATGATTTTTAGATTAGGTTTCTTTTTCCTTGTAAATGCTACTAGTGTGGTTTTGGTGGGGTTGATGCTGAGTCCCACCGAGTCACACCATTGTTTCGCAATGTTCAGTCCTCTTTTAATAATATCACAGAGGACATTTTCATACTTCCCTTTTGCCAGGATAACCATGTCGTCGGAATACCCTTGACATGGTATGCCTTCCTGGTCAATTGACTAAGTAGACTGTCCACAGTGAGACTCCACATAAGCGGGGATGCAACTCCCCCCTGTGGACAGCCTCTGGTCACATTAGTGAAGATAGTGTTTTGTTCTACCTCCATTTCTGCGATTCTTGTAGATACCAGTTGCGACATCCAGATGGAAGTCGTTCTATCTACTTCTTTCTCAATCAGTGCTCTTTTGACTGCCTCATGTGGCGTATTGTCAAATGCCCCTTCTATGTCTAGAAAGGCACATACCACGGTCTCTTTTTTATTCAGAGCGTCTTGGATTTCGTCAGTCAATTGTATTAAAGCGGTTTCCGTGGACTTTCCCGCTTGGTACGCATGTTGACGGGGGTGCAATGGCACCTGTTCAAGATTTCTGTTCTAATGTAGTTGTCTACAGCTTTTTCCATCGTTTTGAGAACAAACGATGTGAGGCTGATCGGTCTAAGGGATTTGGGGTGCGTAGTGTCCCGTTTCCCTGCTTTTGGGATGAAGGTGATTTTGGCCCTTCTCCACGCTTCTGGTATGTATCCAAGTTCAAGGCTGCACCGACTAATTCGGATCAAGTGTGGAATTATTGCCTCTTGGCCCTGTTGAAATAGGGCAGAAAATATTCCAGCCGTTCCAGGGGTTTTGAACGGCTGGAAGGTGTTCATAGCCCATCTCAGCCGTTCCTCTCTGCATATGTGCTTTGCCATTGCAGTGTCTTCCCTGGTAGGTCTTTTAGCTTTCTCATTTATTTTTTCGGAAGGAACTATTCCTCCGGGAAAGTGAGTTTCTAACAGGAGCAGAGCTCTTTCTTTTTCGTTTTCTGTGAAGCTTCCATCTGGCTTCCGTAATGCCATTACAGTGTCTACTTTCCTTGTTTCCAAGACTTTGTGTAGCATTGCTGCAGAGGGTGTAGCATCTATTTCTTCGCAGAATTTTCTGAAGCTGTTTCTTTTAGCTTTTCTAATCTCCTTGTTGTAAGTTTCTCGGTGTAGCTCTGCCAATCTCCGTTACGTTTGGCTCTATTGAAGAGCTGTCGCGTTTCGGATCTTAAGTTTGACAGATGACTGTTCCACCATATCGCATCTTTTGCTTTTCTAGTCCTTTGGAGAGGACAACTGGATTCATAGGCATCGATTATTGCCTCGTTCAGCTCTATGAGATCGTTTTCTAATACCAGGTGATTCCTGGCATTTCTTTTAGTCTTGAGACTTGCAAGATTTATGTTCAGGTTAGTGTTGTAATTTTCCCAGTTAGTTTTCCTGGGGTTTCTCCTGAGTGCTGGCTTAGGGGGATTACACTCTGAACGTAATCATACTATGATCTCCAATCTTTCACCCTATCCTTAAGATTCGGTTTACTTAGTGTTACATCTAGTACTTCCTTTCTTGTTCTGGTTACAAACGTAGGGGTATTCCCTATATTGTGTATAACAAGATTCTTTTTAAATATAAATTCTAAAATTTTCTCACCTCTTTCGTTGGTGTCTGTGCTTCCCCATACGGTATTGTGACCGTTGGCGTCGCATCCTGTGAGAAGCGGCAGCTTCTTCCGTTCACAGTACTCGACTAGTCTTTGCAGTTCTGTAGGCGGTGCAGTCCCGTCCCCTGCATAGTAGCATGATGCTATCATGAACTCTGTAACAAAATAGGAAGGAAATTTCTTTCTGTTTTAGAAAATTTCTTGTAACGTTACTCCGTTTCTCCGTATTCGGAGGTTTTCGAGTAGTTCCGTATAAATATTCGGAAGATAGAAGTAGAAACAGCTAAAAGGGTCTTTCTATGCCTGCTCTGTGGTTTTTATGGTGCAAAACAAAAAACAAATATTATAGTTACCGTAAGAAGGTCTATGCCGTAGGTAGGTATTGATTTTTCTTAACTCTATGGCTGCTCCTATTAAAAATTTAATGAGCTGAAGATAGTAATAATAACTTAAAATGACAGTATTAATATTTAGGATTTTAAAATTAGTGGTAGATAGAGTTAAAAGTTGAAATGTTTTCAGATTCAATAGTACACATTTCTCTATACAGAGTAAATTTTATGTATGGCCTCAATTATCTCTGAAACGGCTTGCACCATTTTTATAAATTTTGATATTTGACGATTTTGTAATACGGCCGAGCTTATGGTAGTGTTTACATTGTTGTCGGATTTTCCGTTTTTCTGGAAATCTAATAAACTTTGTTATTTCAAATGGATCACCTTGTTTATTTTTTTGTTATTGAAATCCCTAAAAAATACTGAATATTTTTCATGTAATATTTTCTATACCTAAATGTCATAATTTCGGAGTTATAGCTAACTTTTTATTATATCCGCTCAAGTTAAAATAATACATTAAGAGGTGCGTTCGTTTTGCACACTCCTTTTACTCCATCTACTCCAATCGCTCCGAAATCGTTCGCCATTGCTTTTTAGAGTGAAAAGAGCTACTCCTTTCGCGTTCGTTTTCAACATTTCGGAGCGCTCTCGGCGCGAATGGAGCTACTCTAAAAGTTCCAGCGTAGCGAGGTAGAGTAACGAGAGTAACAGGAGTGGTCATGCGCAGTCATGCTTATCTCGCATTGTCTGTCATTTGAACTTTGTTTACGTGAAGGCACGGTTATAGGTTAAACGTGGTGTTGAAATAAAAAAATAAATTTATAATGTTCGGAGGTAAGTGAAGGTATTTTATATTTGGAATCTTTGGTTCAAAGAAACATATCCGCAATTGTAGGCGATATGAAATCTGCTGATAGTATGGAACCTGAGCAACATAGCAGTGAAACAAAAATATGGACACGAGAAAACACGCTTTTTTTGATAAACCAAGTACAGCAATTGCAAACTGTGAGGTTAGAATTTAATCACTCCGCTCCTTTCGCTCCGAATCGTTCGAGATTACGAGACCACTCCGTTAGCTCTGAAGTCACGTGATGTATACGCCACTCTTACTCCACTCCAACTCCGTGTTCACTCCGAGTGTGCAAAACGAACGCACCTTAGGTGGCTAGGATTCAATAAACTCGTTTAATATTAATAATGTTCAATAATTCATATCCTCATCAAAATCCCATAACAAAATCTACCTTCAGTACATTAGTAAAAAAATTTAAAAAAACAGGTGCAGTAAAAGGTTTATCCAAATCATGGTGCAAACAAATCTTTAATCTTTAGATATTTGAATCATGTTAAAAGAAGGTTCACGTTTAAGTGGTAAACAACTAGGGAACTATAAAAAACATAAAATAAAGGCTGTTACAGTAGATGCTGAAAATGTTGTCCGTTTACTTCAACGCAACAAGCCATTCGATCTTTAAAATTTTGCAAAACATTTTGCAATATGCCTGACTGTTCAATTCTTCTTATCTCTACGGTAATACTGTCTTTAAATTCCCAAATATTGTCAGGTTTTATCTTATAAACAGTTTTTTTAAGGTGACCCCACAGAAAATAGTCTAGAGGATTCAAATCGGGTGAATGAGGGACCATTCGATAAAACCACGCCTATCAATCCATCTTCAAGGAAACACGTTATTTAGGTATTGCCTTACCTCACGCGTATAGTGAGGTGGAGCTCCATCCTGTTGCAGCCAAATATTGGTGTGTGGGGTATTGTTGTTGTCTGAAAGTTTTAAATAATGAAATATCTAAAAAGGCAATTGAAAATATTTACTTGGATTTGGAAATAACCGAACCAACTCTGGTATAACACTGTTTTCTAATAAATTTAAATAATTCGCACCATTTAAGTTTCCTTCAATGAAGAAGGGTCCAATTATTTTGTTGCCTACTATTCCAGCCCATACATTAAGTTTTTCTGGATGCTGGGTGTGGTGTTCACGCATCCAACCAGGATTGTTACGTGACCAGTATCTACAATTATTGCGATTTACGTTTCCGTTCATAACAGAAGTGGCCTCATCGCTAACCATAGAATTATTTAAAAAATTTGGATCGTTTGGGTGGTAACATTTTTCCATTATTATGTCTGCAAACTCTTCACGTCTATCAAAGTCGTCTTCTAACAACTCTTGAGCTAACTTTACTTTGTATGGATGGAATTTATTATTACATAAAATTGTCATTACGGTTTTTTGCGAAACATCAATTTCTCTGGATATTTGTCTAGTGCTTAAATGAGGATTTTCTTGTAACATGACACGAACATCTAAAGATTTGTCTTCAGTTGATGCAGTTTTTTTGCGTCCCGATTTGGTAAATCTTTTACTGTACCAGTTTGGTTAATTTTTTTCAACAACTCACTCACAGTAGATCTTGTTATGGGATTTCGGTTAGGATATAAATTGTTATAGTATATTACATAATAAGTGTGGAAAGTGTAACATTTTGCACGAGTTAAAGTTTAGCACGAGCCGCGTAGCGGCGAGTGCAGAAACTAAACGAGTGCAAGAAATACACTTTCCAACGAGTTATGTACACTATTTTTCCTACGACCACGTAAAAAATCTTTCAACAAAAGTATTTTTTAAAGTAAAATCACAGAATACACCTTATTCTGTGGTAAAATCCAATCAGCCTTGGAACTTCACTATCTGGAGAACAAATTTTCTTTCAAATGCATAACCCAGTAATCTTTTTAATACTTTATAATGTCAATTGAGTTTTCTTGTATACGTAGTATGTATTTGAACACAAATCACAACAAAGTTCAAATATTTTCAAAGTAATGTAATAATAATTGACACAAAGATAATTGTAAACAGAAACACAACTTCAAAAATCCACATAACACAATATAAAACAGAAGAATAAACTGTTCTTCTTTCTAAAAGTGTTTTTATAAAAATAATAATACTGAATAAAAATATGTTTATTTTTTAAAAATTTAAAAACCTAGAAGAAACTTTATTCTTACTTTATACAGAAAAATTTGTATTGTCAATTACAATACAATATTTGACACAAGGAAGATTTAAAAAAAATAAATGGTCCTTGCTTTGACATTCATGTGTTTTTACTATTGATAAATTTGACGTAAATGTCACAGATCATAGAACTATTTTTTTTACTTTTCAATACGTGTATTGATATTAGCTACTTTCTTAAGTACAAATAAGTGTGCAAACTAGCACTTTCATATGTGGTCGTAGGAAAAAGATATTACATGTTTCTTGTTGACTTCTACACATATCAGAATATCCCAATATCATTAAAATCTCAATTCGTTCTCTTTCAGATAAACGATCCATTGTGACTTTCAATAAACACCAACAATAGTGACTTATTGAAACGTCAAAGTTATTAATGTTGCAGTCATGGCCATCTTAACGTATTATTTTAACTTGAGCGGATATAATAAAAAGTTAGCTATAACTCCGAAATTATGACATTTAGGTATAGAAAATATTACATGAAAAATATTCAGTATTTCTCAGGGATTTCAATAACAAAAAAATAAACAGGGTGATCCATTTGAAATAACAAAGTTTATTAGATTTCCAGAAAAACGGAAAATCCGACAACAATGTAAACACTACCATAAGCTCGGCCGTATTACAAAATCGTCAAATATCAAAATTTATAAAAATCGTGCAAGCCGTTTCAGAGATAATTGAGGCGTTCCGTACATAAAACTCACTCTGTATACGAACTTGCCCGAAGGTTTTAGGAAAAAGTCATAGAGAGTAGCAAATGTTGATAGAAATAATTTTTTTTGCTATTTCTTTTCTATTTCTATCTCTATCGAGTTGCAGACTACGCAGGCAGATTAAATTATAACCAGCACAATTCGCGAAAACTACAAAGTGGGCGACATCTATTGGGATAATATAAAAGGTCAAATGAGGGTGAACAACATATCAGTGAGTCATTAACCTTGTAGTGTAATGTATTTTTTTTGTTTTTTTTGGCCTGAGATGGAAAAACTCATGTGTAATGTATTAAGAAAGAAAAATAACAAAAAATAAAAAGTTCACATGTACACAGCAACACCGGTAGATGCAAAGCATGAACTAAAATTTTGTTGTTCACCCTCGTAGCGACCCTATTACAAATTGACAGCGCCATCTAGTGGCCATTAATTTTCGCCATTAATACGTTGAAATGAGTGTTAGTAGGTTAGGTATTAGAATTATGTTTGATTATTGATATAAAAGAAGAATTTTGACTATAAATCATTTAAGGGAATTTTTTTTAAGGCAATTCCGACAAAATTTCGGAATGGAAGAGAAAAAGATAGTCGTAAAAAACACCCTATCATATGCATCTTTTTTTATTTTGCTGTTCTAGTATGAATAGTTTTATGTCTCATGCTTTATTGAAAGTAATTTGGATTTACTACAATTTTTATTCTTAAACTTTGCATAGAAATAGAAAACATTTTCATTGGATGTATGTGTAGTGAACATTGTTTTAAAGTGTTCTATTTCTTGGGGTAAGTTTACACAAAAATGAAATTGCCAAGCTTTGGTTCATATACGTTGTTTTTTTTTAGGAGTAATACTGATTTCATATGTAAGGAACGCTATGAAATCAATGGCGATAGGTGAGGAGCATATTCTCTGGATAAGTGTTAAAGTTAAGGTATGAACTTGCCCCAGAATAGAACAATTAG
The DNA here is from genome assembly GCA_035357415.1 of Ophraella communa. Lineage (NCBI taxonomy): Eukaryota > Metazoa > Arthropoda > Insecta > Coleoptera > Chrysomelidae > Ophraella > Ophraella communa. The sequence goes on from CM068987.1 coordinate 10,282,561, forward strand.
CATTAAGGGTATATGCCTATGAGGATTGTTCTGAATATTGTTAATTATTGGTTATGCGTTTATACCTAATACAAATTTAAAAATTCTCAAGTTTAATAATAGTTTGGCACATTACATGAAACAACTAATTGCATCTTAAAAACCCCAAATTTCCATTTTTATAAGGATTTTTAACAGCAAAAATGTTTTTTCTCTAAAAATTAGCAAAACTAAAGACTTTGAATTTCCTTCTAAATTTTTACAATTTTAATTCTAATTAAAATAAACTGGAACCACTAATTTAACCCAGTAAATCAAAAAAATAGCGTCAAAAATTAAAAATTCCTAATAGAAGAAGTCATATAAACTTGAAAAATACACACATCGAAAAGTCTGGGGATATTTTTAAAAATCAACGTCAGTTTTTGAATTAATTTTCGAAAAAAATAATACTTGTTTAATATTAATTAATATTTATTCTTACATTTACCAAAATATTTTCTTTAAAGAACATGAAGTCTAATTAAAACAAAAATAAGCAATTCATTATAAACAATTTTAAGATCTTTGTAAAATATTTCCAAAAAATAAAAAATCAAAATTAATCCAATGTGTGACCTCCACAATGGTTTATTACTGCTCTATATCTTTGGTTCATAGACAAAATAAGATTTCCAATATCATTTTGAGGTATATTCGCCTACTCTTGCCTCAGAAGCTCTTGAAATTGAACGGGTCCATAAATGTTACCTATATTTGGAGTAATTTTAAGTTGAATCATATCCCATACATGCTCAATAGGATTAAGATCCGGAGATTGTGCTGGCGAAAACGCTTCAGGAAGCATTTTTGGAATCCAATTTCTAGTCGAGGTGGATTATTCCTCGTTTTACCCTATAATGTGTATATGTGTTTTTGCTGCGGGTGTTATCCTTCTCCATACGTTCCGATCTCTACATTTTGTTTTCCAATTTTTGATGTTCATATTCTTGAAATCTTATATTTCGTCCCACCACCTTTTCCTCGGTCTTCCTCTGCTTCATGATCCTAGCAGTGTCCAAACGGTAATTCTTTTCACGATTCCTGTTGGTTCTCTTCTCATTATATGACCGAGCCATTCTAGCCAAAGTGCCTTTATGTATTTAACTATGTTTTCCCCATTTAACCTTTCGTCTTTTTCTGCATTCGTGTGTAATCTTCTCTGTCCATCTTCTGTTATGTTTGGGCCTAGCATCGTTCTAACTATTTTTCTTTCAAATCTTTTTAAATCTTCTTCTTCTTTTTGATTTATTATGGTTGTTTCCATAACATATGTTACGACAGGTCTTATGAGAGTTTTATAGATATTTAATTTGGTTTTTATCTTTAGTTGTTTACTTCTCAGCAGAGACTTGTTTTTCCCGCATGCTTGGTTACCTCTTAAGATTCTTTCTGCAACTCTTTCTTTCAAGTTTACGTCGACAAGTATAGACAGTGTTGCCGGATTTTTATAAGTTTACAAGATTTAAAGATTGATTCGAATAAAACCATCCAAAACTTTATTGAAGTGACATCAAACAAACTACCAACACAATTTTTATATTTTTTTATCTACGATCATCGCATAATACAAACTTTATTGATGTGAAAACCCCACTGTAAATTTTCATTTTACTCATCGATAACCTAAAGGAGAGCTTTGATTGGTTCTCAGCTGTGGGTAAAATTGACAGGAACTTTTATCCACTGGAATGAGGACATATACTATTAATTATACTTAAATAACCGGAGAGTTTACCTTTTACCATCAACTTTAGTTGTTTTGACACTCCTTTTATCATTATTTTGCCATGAACGGTTTATGCTACCATTTTGAAATGTCCATGTTTCATCAATAAAAACAAATTTATATAGACCTGCTTCTTTTTCTTTAATGTGGTTTCTTAAAAATCTAACCCTTTTTACAGCAATATCAGGAAGCTCTTGGTTCATCTTTTTTCCATTTGAAACCAATTTCCTTTAATAAATTTGATAAAGACCTTCGAGAACCTTCAAATAAGTGCCTTACTTATAATTCAGCAAGTAAAGAATTCAATGTTACATCCTCTCCTGAAAACAAAAAAATAATATTATTTTTTCTGGTCTTACAATTAAAAAGAATTTAAATAGCTGTATTCAGAGGAAAAAGGCTTACTTTTTTCCTACATATTGTAGATTACATTTCGAATTTCACTTGTGTTTAATACATCGGTATTAGTTACTCTTTTTTATTGGAGGCGACTTTAATATTCCATGGTCTCTCACAGTTTTTGAAATAGTGGAAACTGTAGCCATACTGAGGTTGAGTGCAGCTGCCACACGCTAAAATAAAATGTTTTTCATTGAATTGGCTGTTACTTGATGGATATTCATAACTCAGTTAAATAAACACACAAATGTTTGCACGATATCTACAATATACTGTGGATATCATGAAAACATTTGTATTATTATTTAACTTAAAGAATATTTTGTCTAATATACTGTTTAAAAGTTTTTACTAACCTCTCGAACAGCAGCAACAGTTATGAAAGGGCCACCATTGTCTCGTTCTCTTTCAAAACAATTTATCAATAAAGCTACCAGTTCTTTGCAGCGACTATTTGATTGTTTTAGCATTTTTTCACTTATTACACTGTTTTTGTTCTTAAAAGAACAGTTTTATTATATTTCAAAATAACAACAAGAAAGAATTACACAAAAACCACAAATAAAATGACAAAAATACAACACTAAATATACTAATCGGTAACAACGGCAACGACGCGACTTGTCAATCACGGCTACCAACTTTATGTAAACAAATTTAAGTATTTTATATTGATTTATTGAATGGAACATTTAATTTGAAAGTTGGGAACGATGCTTGGTAATCAAGACGAAATTAGTGATGTGAATCAAATTTTGTTTTGCACCAACTATAGATCCCTGTTATATTTCTGACATCTTGGTATAGTGCAGTGTTAAGAGGAACTCTTGTTCGACGAGAGTCTGAGTGAAATCCAAATCTAGATTCGTTACTGAATAAAACTGCAGCCCAATCTTGAGTAGCCCAATTCTGAAATTCTTGATACCATTCCAGTCTTAAAGCACAATTACCTCTACACAGAGGTGGACATCTCAGTGGCCGTCTACTGGACAAGTTGGCATCATGAAGACGATTTATCACTGTATGTTGACCAACAGATAAGTTATGCGCTCTTTGTAAACTCGTAACTAACTCAGAAGCAGTTACTGTTGGTTGCCTCCTAGCTGTTAAAATTAAAAATCTATGTTGAGTTGCTGTTGTAGAGCGTCCCCCTCCTGGATGTTGCTCGGTTGGACTGCCAGTTTTTCTAAGACGGTTCCATAATTTCCCGATAACGCTTTGAGAAACACTCATCCGCTCAGCAACTTGAGTTTGTCGTATGCCACCTTCAAGAAGACCTACAGCTCGATTGATATCATCTAACGTAAAATGTCTCCTTTACATTATAAACACACAATAATTGATATGTAGTTATCAGACAATATCTTTATTAAAATGATAATTTTTTTATTAATTTAATATTTAAACAGTGTAGCATTTTTACTTTTTGCAACTTTCTTAAACGAACATGTATATTTATCATTAAAATTGAACTACATTCCAATCGATACAGAAATTAATTCTATCTAATTAATTATATTTTAAATTTATCCCTAGGCTTTTCCGTGTGTTTATTGAGGCAAATAATCTCTATGTAAATATGCCAAGTGCAGAATAGTAAGCTTGTACTGCAATGCCTCCAAGAGTCATCGTTTTTTATTGAATGATCATGAAATTCCGTTGGATAGCAAAATGAAAGGCCACAAAATCTATGTGTTGTTATGTCTAAAACCACTGAGTGGAATTCTAGGGTCTATTTAATTCTATAGTTCTAAACATACTTTGTAACTGTCTTCCGGTATGGGTATCTTATTAAGCTGTAACGTTGCCTGGCTCCGAATCCTACTCGGACGCCAGTTTATGTGACGGTGCCTCGTCGCGCACCCTTTATTCTGAGAGTGGGTAAGGCGTTAAGTTACTTTTGCCGCTTAGGGTAGCTATGGTAGAACAAAGATGGTTGTGTAACTAGATATTTATTGTTTTGCACAAAACAATTTCTGTAAGTTCGGCAATAAATGGTTAGCATATGTACAAAAGACGTAAAGGTATTTATGTATGGGGGGGGGTTATCCCTCCGGATCAATACTCCGGAGAATTAGTGTATTGTAAAAGGGCAATATCCTTTACAGGGTCAGGATATACGGATAAACCGGAGAGGATCAGTACTCCTTCCGATCGGGTAACGGCGAAGGTCAATATCCTTCTCCAGGTAGGAAGCGGTGCCATCGACGATCAATACTCGTCTAAGACCCCGTCGACGAAACTAGACGGTCAGTACCTGCCTAAGGTAGGTGGAGATTGGCGTTTCGCTTACAGCGCAGATCGTAAGCGTATAACGCCAGTGAGAGTTCCTGTTTTCAAGTAAAGAACGTTTCACAATAATTCGTTGACTTGGTATCTGCTTACTAATAAAAGGTGGTTAATATTTCTTCGAACTTTGGCCGTAAACCGGTGAACTATTTACAGAAAGGTATTATTTATTTTTGTCCAGGAAGATATATTTTGGATTTTTTATTTTTCAGGTAAAATATTTTAAATTATTATTATTGACCATCAATAGTAAATCATTAGTAAATGATTTTTGATTTTCTTAATCATCTTGGAAGAGAAAGTGGGAGTTTCGGGGTAATCTGTTTTTAAAATTTTCTCCTAGAATTTTAGTTTGTACTAAACATTATACTCTGAAAGTAATCTTGTATGTGGCGTCCTTGGGCAAAAAAAGTGCATTTATCGCCGGATGCGAAACAAATTGTGAAAAATGTGTTTGAAACATTGAATAATCGAGGTTATAGTGTAACCGATGCAGCCGAAGAAACATGTAAGTTAACCAAAACCCCAATATCCGCAGTAAAAGGTATTATCAATAAGCTAATAAGTAAACGAAAAAAACGAAGTGACGTTAATAATACCAAATATGTTGATGAAATACAAAAAGATATAATCCGACGAACGATATATGTCCTATACCAAGAACAAATGATACCAACCCTAGATTGTATAAAAAAACGGTTACTTAAAGACGACACGGGAATTATTTGTAGCCGTACAAGTTTGTGGAGAATTATTTCTCAAATGGGATTTAAATATTGTACCATTAATAAAAGACAAGTGATAATGGAGTCATATCGTTTACGAATGTGGCGTTGTCATTACTTACAAGCTATTCAAAAATATAGAAGTGAAAACCTTTCAATTATCTACCTCGACGAGGCATGGTATGACACCCATGATACTCCAACGAAGGGTTTTGTTGATTCATCGGGAAATTGCAAAACAAAGGCTCTATCAAATAGAGGACAAAGAATTACAATAATACATGCCGGATCAGAAACAGGTTGGGTTCCAAACGCTTTATTGTTATCAGCAAAGAATATTAAAGATTAGTTTAGATTAGAAGTTTAGATTATCACGAAGATACGACAGCAGAACTTTTTGAATATTGGTTTGAGAATTATTTATTGCCGAATATACCGGAAAAAAGTATAATTGTAATGGACAATGCAACTTATCATAGCCGTCAATTAAATAAAGTACCAAATAGCAACAACAATAAATGGGAAATTCAAGAGTATTTGTTAAAAAATGACCTTTATTTTGAAGAATCGTACACAAAACGTGATCTCTTACAAGTTGTAGTAGCGTTCGGTATTGAAAAAGAATACGTTTGTGATACTATTGCTAAAAATATGGGCCACACAGTGTTACGGCTTCCCCCATATTATTGCATGTTCAATCCTATAGAACACATGTGGCATCAGCTAAAATCCAAAGTTAGATCGGAAAATTTTTTACCCACATTAAACTCAAGTGTTATAGAGTTAATCAGAAATGTGACAAGTAATATTCCCATTGATAGCTGGAAAAATTCGATTCAGCATGTTATTAAGGTTGAAGGTACATATCGAAATGTTAATGTAACTGTAGCACCCTTAGTTATTAATTTAAATGAAGACGATAGTGATACTGAACTACATTTAGATTAAATAGTTGTAAATAATGTAGAATTAGTTCATTTGTTTAATCGCAACTAATAAATAAAGTTAAAATTTGTTTTTAAAAAATTTCGTGATTTTTTTTACAAAATAAATTTAAGTTTTAGTAAATGTTAACTTAGTTTTATTTAAATAAATTTTTTGGGATACCCTGTAGTACAAAATATTTTTAAAATGTGCCCATGATTAAACTACATCTTTTTTATTTGAAACATTTTTTGACAACATCTGCCAATTAGATGAAATAGACCAAAGCGTATACGTATACGTAAGTTTCAACAGTTTTGTTTAATTTCAATTAATAAATAAACTTAAAATTTGTTTGTTTGTTTTTAAAAAATTTCGTGATTTTTTTGACAAAATAAATTTAAGTTTTAGTAAATGTTACCGAGTTTTATTTAAATCTATTTTGAAAACCGGATTACGGATCTGTTAATGTTTACTGTACAGTGAGAAATTTATAACCTTTCATTATTAATCCCCTAAGGTCAGGTACCGAGTCAACGAATTATTGTGAAACGTACTTTACTAGTCGATACGACTTACTTGTAGGTCGAAGTAGCTCTGCCGTTGACCTATGTATCGAATTATTCATACCGAGTCGGTAGCATATAAAACTGCCATCTTTCTGCCGGTGTTCCAACTGTCGTCGTATCTTCTCATAATTTATTTTTCAGTTGATAACTCGTTTGTATATATAACGACGTTGTCGTTACAAAGCGTTATGAGTGCTGCTTGGAACGCAATGGCGAGCATTATTCCAAATGTTATTTAATTTTTCATTTTTAATAAAGCTTTAATTTTTCAGTGTCTTTTGTTTTGGAGAATACAGTATTTAAATAACAACTTAGCCGGTGAAAAATGAAAATCTTTTTAGGATCACTGAAAACTAAATACATAGCCTTTTTTTCTTCGTAAAAATTACATACATCTGTCTCTCTCTCCCTCTTCCTCTCCCTCTCCCTCTCTATTGTTGTTTAGACCAATTTCTTAAATAATTGAGACCGACGCAGCAAGCTATACTAACATTAGGAGTAATTTGAAGAGCTACCTTTTAAATGGCTTCTTCCTTTTTATACATTTCAGAACTATCCTTGGGTATATAACAGTATATAACAAAAAAAAATTATACTTCCCATCTTTTTTAAATTCTTTATAGATGTATTATTAACGGATCAGTGTGTTCACTTTCAGGTGAAATTGGCATTATTTTTACATGAATTAAAAATTTGTAAGTCAGTGTTTTTCAACTTAGTTCAATATGCGATTTCCATATCATGAAAATATACTTACTACACGCTTTTTCTTTGAGAAAGTAGCATTTTTGGTCTTATTTGTCGCAATAAGCTGTGGAAAGTAGCAGTAGTAGTGGTTGCCTAAAACAGTCAATGTATTAAATGGATGGATATGAAGAAATGCAAAACTATTACGTAGGATGTAATTTTGTTAAATCTGCTTAACGTTGAACAATACCGTTTTACAGAAGAAAAATGTAAACATATTCACTTTCTCAAAGATAATCGCGTTTCTTAAAAAGAATAATAATTAAACATATCTAATGCTAAAGGTAACTTTAACTAAATATTGCGATTGTAGGATATCAAAGTATAAAGTTAGTTTGCTTTATTTTCAGGTAGAAACAATTAGTGAGCCAGTTCATGTACGCGGGAAGAACTAACAAATACGTCAATTGATGTACTGATGTACTAAACGTACTGAGAGAACTTTTTTTGCAGAACGCACTCCTAAAACGGACGTGATAGTAGTGACCATGTTATTAGTCCTAACAGATTATGCTGGATGTATTTTCCTCTAAGATCAGTGTAGCTGTGCAATGATATTGAAAAACCAGGAAAAAACTGTATCATGCTGATCTTTACAATAACTTAATATACAGGGTGTCCAGGAACTTAATGCCAAAAATTCGGGAGCAAATAGAAGAGGTCAAAATAATGTTGGAAGTTCAAATAAATTTTTGTCATACGAGCCTTCGTTTCCGAGTTATAGACCTCTACACTGTTACTAATAAAAATCTCTTATTCTTACGTTATTCCTTATTTAAACTTAGAATAGTTATTCTAAGTATAAGGTTGGTATAAATTGTTTACAAATAAACTCGGAATAAATTAAGTATACCTATTCCCTCTTTATTCCAAAATATTGATTTGACAACGTAGCAGACGTTGACACAAGTTCATGGAACAGTGTTAAATTAAATGAAGTATGACAGTACGACTATTAAAAAAAATAAAAAAAGTTGCCGGCGTCGGTAATCGAACCTGATCGAACCCGCATCATCTGCGTGAGAGGTCAGTGCGTTAACCAATACACCACGAGGGATTATACGTTATTCTATATTTTTTTTGGTTTATAATTTGTAAAATTTTGTTTGAGAAAAGTTCTAACTTTGTGGAATTGGTCGAGATTTTCCTTACCTTGCAGATTTTATTATAAAAATGTCTTTAGCTGATCACTTTTTACTTATTTCTGGCAAAACATTAATTAAAAATCTCTTTTAATACCTGGATTTGTTTGGAAAAGTTGTGACATCAGAGCTTAGGTAGTCCATATTAAGTAAAGAATGCAGAAAAATCAATCTTTACTTACTTGGTTCCGACCCCAATATCCTAAAGTTGCCAGTATCTATAAAGTGGAGGATAAACCGCCTCCTCGTCTGTACGTTTAAAGAATTCCCTATTAGTTCATTTAAAAGCCTGACTCCTTGTTTTGAAAATCTATATTTTACTATTTGTCAGAATATATTGTAAACGGGTCTATTCTTTCTTTAAAAGCTTTTCTTTTTCTTGTATTTTCCATATCTATGTCCATATTTATTAAATTATTAACCTCCTCAACAGCCTCTACACCTTATCGCAAACATATTTTTTAGGTTATACTACACTTAAACAAGGCTTAGGGTAGGTATAACTTTATACCGAGTTTTTATTCCGAGTATAAGTTATTCCATGTTTATTGGTAGACATTTTGCCTATTCCGAATTTATTCTCGGTATAAAATATTTATTCTCGGTATAAATATTTATACTCCGTTTATTAGTAAGGCTGTTAAAGTTTCTAAATAAAAACCTTTGTTTTGTCATAATTTCTAAACTATACATTGGAGTACTATAAAATTCCAGTGACGGATTGCATACATCCATGTCCTGTGTTTGACGGTATAAATGAATCTACATTACGTACAGATAAGCAGAGACGGCTTGTGCCCATTGGTTAATAATCCGTAATTTTAATAGGGACCATCTAAATAATATTTAAATTTCAAAACAAAATTTTCCAATCCATTTACTAATGAAAATGTACTCTTGTTTGAACTCGATAAAATTAAGGGTTTAGGAAAAATTTGAACTTTTAGATCTGATCGCCATATTTTGTAAAGACAGACATTCTGAATTATAAGTTGTGAAAATTATTGATAGTTCTCTTCAGAATGTCTGTCTTTACAAAATATGGCGATCAGATCTAAAAGTTCAAATTTTTCCTAAACCGTTAATTTTATCGAGTTCAAAGAGTGCATTTTCATTAGTAAATGGATTGGAAAATTTATTTTTGAAATTTAAATATTATTCAGACGGTCCCTATTAAAATTACGGATTATTAGCCAATGGGCACAAGCCGTCTCTGCTTATCTGTACGTAATGTAGATTCATTTATACCGTCAAACACAGGACATGGATGTATGCAATCCGTCACTGGAATTTTATAGTATTCCAATGTATAGTTTAGAAATTATGACAAAACAAAGGTTTTTATTTATAAACTTTATAGGTCTATAACTCGGAAACGAAGGCTCGTATGACAAAAATTTATTTGAACTTCTAACATTATTTTGACCTCTTCTATTTGCTCCCGAATTTTTGGCATTAAGTTCCTGGACACCCTGTATTTGTGTTACAATTAGTCTTGTCTATAAATAAATAAATTAATAAACAATAAATAAATAGTGGAAGTTTCGTTCAATCGTTTAGTTGTTTACTGTTCTTCTTTACTATTGTTTGCTAGTATTATTTTTTTCCTTAATAAAGTTATACTTTTAGGACTAATTGATTTTTCTTTACTGAGACTTTAATTTTGAGACTCTCCTACAGGCATTTATGACCCCCACGTTGGAAAACACTGATCTTAATATAGGTACTATTGGAAACAGTTATTGAAAAAAATTATATTTTACCTGAACATGAATATCGTTATGATCCACAACTATATATAGTTACTTGACAATAAACCATTATATTTTTCAGGTTGAAGAATTCTGAAAGCAATGTAGAGTACGAATCTGACTACGAGTATTTAGCGGAAGATGTTAACAGCGAAGGGTATGAATAATTTCATCGATATTTTGTATAGTACGGATATATTCTGAATAAATCATTTGAAGATATTAACGACGTTTTTTATTATTAAATGTATGTACCTCATTTTTCTTTTTGCACGAATAAAGTAGTATAAACTTAAAGGAGAAGGTTCCGATTAACTCCCATTGAAATTTCATTACCAAAAATGACTAACCCACTATTCCGAATATGTGGAATTCGAAAATCGTATCCAGAAGTTGCTCATGCGCATTGAATTTTTTCTACAAAAACGCGAGTTTTTTTATGCCGAATTCGGTGTTTTCCATTTTTTTCAAAATCATGCAGGAAAACAGATCAGCAAACAATTACCCCAAAAACCAAAAAACTTAAATTAATAGTATATTAAACAACGCATTTCATATGGAATTCTGTTATGACACGAGTTCAAGTTTAAAAAACGAATCGCGAAGCGATGAGTTTTTTAAAGAACGAGTGTCACAACAGCCATATGAAATTAGTTGTTTATAATATTTTTTATATTTTGCCCTTTTTAACATTTTTTAAATTAATTTTTTATTTTATGTAATTACGAAAATTTTTATTTTAAAAAGTATGTCGGCAGCACTGTGTAATTTATAAAATTTGACAGTTGTGACATTTAAATTATCAAATGTTAATGTTTTAAAATATTTTAAAATGAATAATATACCAATAATAATATATTATATAAGTAAAATATTATATTCATATTCACAGATACTTTCTTAAAGAACAATATAAAATTAATAAATTGCTAGTAGCAACAAATGTCATTGTCAATAGTCTTGCCTTTAGATACTTCACTCATGTCGCCAACCATTTAAAACAAAAATTTGCGTGCGTAAAAGTTACATTACGATACGCAAATGCGTTTTATAATAAAGATTTTTATAAGTGCAAAATATAAAAAAACATTTTGTAGCATAGTTATTCCATCCTCAAATTCAAATTCAGAAATTTGCCGCGTAAACGACTGTTGGCGGGTGGCCTACGTCACTACTCATATGTGTCATTGAAAGCGCCATCATTTTATTGTAAACAGTGTATCTGCGAGATTGTGCGAAGTTTTTTATTTATATTTATTCATCTCTTTTCTTTATTTTTTGTTGATTTTCATAAAAATAAGTCAGTTAGACATTTTTTAATGCAAAAAGCACAATATAAGTATTTACGCTGTTGCTTTTACATTTCGAAATTCAGCTGCATTGAAACCTAACCTAACCCAACCTAACCTAACCATGAAAATGTCTAAGGATGGTAAATTGTTTGACAATGCTTTCACAAACCCTACTGACGACATTTTATGATTGCATAACACAAATAAAACCAATAATTCACAATAAAATCAAAAATAAAAGTCCAACTCTCTCAATTATCACACATTAAATGTAAACAAACTGTCATCGATATGAGTTTTGACGTCACGACCAATGAAGGTGCGTTTCGACTTCTCTATTTGAATTTATCGATTTTAACTTACTTTCAATTTGATATTATATAAAAAATAACCAGAATTGTTGCGTTGTAATGAGTTTAGGATTAAATATTTATAATTTACAATATGATTACAAAGGAATTTCATTGATTTATTTCTAATGAAAACACCGAATTGTCTCATATACCCGGATATGATCTTTTCACCTAACCTAACCTAACCAAAGGAGTACATAGCCAAAAGATTCCTGGATGTGAACACGAAAGGGAGCATATCCTGCGTGACTCCTCGGCTCTAAACTAAAGGAGCAGGCTCAGGAGGAAGCACAAAGGAATTAATGTGTAGATGAAGCTTTTGAGCGTAACCTTCCTCAATTTACATAAATAGAGAAATACCTGGAAACAGTGATATATTCTTAAAATACCTTGATGATTTTGCTTCGAAATTGCTTAATCAGTGTCACAATTAGCCAAATCTAGAAAACTGCAAAAGTATGGTGACTTTTTTGAGGGTAGCAGAAGGAATCTGCTACCCTATACCATCTGCAAGATTACTGAATTGTACAGCAAATGAAAGTACCTAGTAGTCTAAAAATATGGGATATAGTCCTCTCCACACCATTATCAATCTAACAAACCCAAGTTTCTAGACATTTTGAATCATCTCTTTTTGCTGGAACATGTCTAATGTTGAGGTGTAAACAGATTCTGACTACATCTAATAGTACATTACTCCAATTTGGTTTCCTTAAGTCTAAATTACAATGTTAAAAGTAATATTCTCGCTTTATGATTTGCTACTATAGAGCCGGTTCGTTGTCCACATCTTCTCGTTCTCGTGGATGTTATTAAGTGGTTTTGTGTTCGATATATTTAGCCTTTCTGTCAAGAATATCAGTATTTTTGCAAATAAACATCTAAAGTAAAACTGATAAAAATAAATGCAAACTTAGATCCTAAAAATCTCAAGAATTAAACCTTTTTTCATTTTCAGTTGTAACCCCCTAAACAATTATAAATATTTAAAATCACACTGTTTGTATAGATCTCAGATGAAAAGATAAAATAGATACGAAACGTTGGCTTATTGTTTGTAACCCACATCAACCCCCACCATGTTCGCTTGTGTTTACTTCTTTGACATTTTGGTTCCGCACAGTGATTCGAGCGTTCGAATCGAACCGGGAATTTCATGGCATATTATTGGCTCAGATGATCTAGCCAATAATATGGTGGAACCAAATTGTCAAACATTTATATGGAAAAGTGAAGCCATACAGCAGGGTAGGCCATAACAACGTTGTATATAACAAAAGTTGTGAACAGAGTAAATTGCGAAAAACTGTAAGAAATCATTTAGATGATAATAAGACTTCATTGTTGGCGTAGTTTACTAATAGTGTTATAACTACACCAAATTGTAATAAAACCAAAAACCTTATAACGAAATTTACAGGTGTAAATGTCGTAGTTGGGGAAAACGCATGTAACAACGTTATATGTTCATAGTACTTACAATGTTGTTACACATAATAAAATGTATGTACTAAATAAAACCATATGATTTTTTGTTTAATTTTTTTTCAACCAAATTATTACATCAGAACATATAAACCTTATTTTTTCCAAAAGAACTGTTGTTACAGAATAAAATACTACATATGTATTAACATTTTTATTCAGCAGTTAGTTTGTTATAAAACTCTACATATTTAAGGGGTATATAATCACACATATCGTGCAGATTTTTTAATTTTTCGGCTTTTATTGGAAGTGTATTTTGGTACATCGGCGGCAAATCGGAATAACATAATATTTCTGTGGCAAAATCCATCGTTTCCATTTTCTTTCTATTGCACAAGGAAAAGCTATTCCAGGGTTGGAAAATGTTATGAGATTTTCTTATTCGTATAGTTGTAGGAGTATCAGCACATAGTTGAATCCATAATCCTTCTGTCTTTCCATATACCTTTTTCCAAACGTGTAAAATCCTTAAAAAAGCTCCGGTGCATCCAAACTACTTTAAAGGGATTTTTATTTTTGCCTCTTGCAATAACGTTAGTCCATTCAAACGGTACATAAACCACGGCATTTTTTTTCTCTTTCGATATAAGAAAAGTCCCTATCACAGGGAAGAAAACTATGGCCTGTGGTCAAAAATTTTTGGTCTATTTGAGTAAAATATTTTGATTTTATTAGGAAGCGGAACATACTAATCATTCTCCAGTTATTGTTTTGACCAACCAACCGATCAGACCAGACAACAAGTTTTCTTTCTTCCCCCAATTGCAAAGGCTCAAATTTCTCCCAAATATAAAACAAAAGTGCGGATGCGATTTCGGTGGATCCTCTATGTGCCAAGGCTTCATACCAGAGCATCATGGTGGCATTGTTTTCTGCAGCATCGTGTACTGCGTAGTTATAAGTAGCGAGCTGCCGTTGATAAAATATTGACGAATGGGTTAGTGTTGGACAATATAAAACTTGTTGTAAATCTGTACATAGAACTATCAAATTAGGGTTATTACGGGCCATTTCTGTGTCAGCTTGTAGAGTTTTATAACCCGCGTCTGCTCTCATGTGATGTATCTCAGTCACAATGGATTGCTTCTCGTTCTCATTATTAGCAGCACATAGTTTAATATAAAGTTTGTCGCAATATCCGCAGGTATCGGAACGGGGAACTCCAAACCTGAGATTAAATTTGCTTTTAAAAACGTTAATGTATGCTCTTAATGATGTTTTTGAGGTAGGGAATTTTTCCAAAAACAGTTTATGCATTTTCTTTAAATTTAAATCAGGTGGAAGACATTTTTTTGATGATTCGTTCCTGCTATAATGGTTTTCCTGTAAAGGAAACGAAGAAATATGGTCTCGAATCCTGTCCATTTCTGTTGGTTGCATCTTTCTTGGACGATTTTCATGCCTACCTCGAAAATCTCTTAGTTCTTTACCAGTTTTTATTTTCTCCACGAGGTACTGAATTCTCCTGGGGGTCACTGCAAATATTTTGCAAACGGTTTTCTGACACACTTTGATATTTTCAACATAATACTTTATGGTGCATTGTCTCCTTGAAATGTTTTCATCTACCTTCCTTCTCTCAGGCTCTTGAATCACTAACAGTTTATTTAAATACAAAGTTTGTTCATCATAGTTTAGGCCTCTAAACATTTTAAAAAGTTGAATATGTTTTCCGACCAGTTGTTCGGAATTACATCCTCTCCGACATACACATGCGCGCTCTTAAAAATCAAGAACAAGTCTAATGATTGTGTTTATACATACAACGTTGTTTTACGTACCTCGTTTGGAGGTTGAATGGCTTCCACAGTTTTGTTTCTGACTGACAAATACTGCTTACCAGCATCCCTTGCATGCTTCCTCACATTTTGTTTCCACGTATCTATGTGCAATTTTCTTTTTCTGCCCCTATTTAGATGGGACAGTTGCGTCGCCATCCTACTTACGATTTAAAAGCACATACAACGTTACTACATGGAACGCGCAGATCATACTGATTCAAGGTACCGTAATCAAAGTTATCGGTCAAATTTTTGTCATCCCCGTGGTGCCAATACGTTTCAATAAGGATATAAAACGTTGTTTGTCGAATTTCGACAAAATGTTACATACAACGTTGTTACGGCCTACCCTTCAATTATCGTCAACATTTTTTTTCCTAAGAAATAAATTATTTTCAGTACATTTTTGGTGGTAAATGCAAGAAAATAATATTTAATGTATAAATTGTGTTATTAAAAAACATAGTAAAATGATTTTACGCCCGCTTCCAAATGCAATGCTGTGTTGTATATGTGGGTTACAAATAAATGCTGTGTTAAGGGATATATCGTTACTTATCTATTTTATTTTTTCATCTGAGGTGTAGATTAATTTGCTGTTAAAGAATATTACCAAAACCACATTTCATTGAATCAAAGTCAAAAGATATTTCAGATATTGAATTTAGTAAATCTATTCGCGTTAGTGGTGAAATTAGCTTAGCACCAAAAACTTGTAACGACCATAAATTTTCTCAATGTTGATTGAGTGATATATTTATTTACATACATCTAAAATATTTTAATTTACGAGTATTTATTTATTTTTTAGAGGAAGAAACAAGTATTTCAATTACTTCTGATGGATCTATAAAAAATAGTTATCAGTAGACTGAAGAAAACTTAAAATTAATATTTTCAAATATATTAAAACAAAATTTATAGTATCTTAGTTTGTTTTATTTCAAAGTGATTGTAATAGATATTAATTTATGGCTTGTCCAGTATAAATATAAGTGCATGTCATCAAAGTGAACAAATCGCTCTGTTCGTTTGACTTCCTTCGTTCGTTTGCTACTGTCAATCAGTATCTTTTTTCACTGTAAATTTGGTAAATATTGAAATTCGTAGGCCGCAAGTTATTACAAATAATAAATAAATGCTTTAAGAAAGGTTGCGTAATTAATTTTATATCAAATACAACTCCTGGACTAATAAAATATAAACTTCAAACGAACATAACTCGGGCTAAAATAGTTTATATGTTGGCAATATGGTGCCCTGATGCCACACTTAAATATGGTTATAAAATTATAATTTAGTAATGAGGTATTAGTGCAACTCACGTTTGTTGCAAGCTGTAGATTCTTCACATGGCGTCATAGATTAGACGATATAAGGTAAGCGTTTATTTCACTGGTCGCAAATTGAAATTACTGGCAGACAGTATAAAATCATTGCACCTCTAAAACATTTTGAGTCATTAAGTAAGTACGGTATCCGCCAAAATAAACAGCACCGAAACTAAAACAGCTGTAAAATTACCTTAGAACATAAAATAGTAAGGAAGTATTGCTCGTTCAAGGACAGTTGACCGGGATGGTTATCCAAGATGGCTACCGGAAGTTACTTTTTAACAGTGGCGTCCTATATTTTTATTTACTTATAAAAAAATAATGTCCTTATTGAAACATACCTATTATTATTCAGTATGGACACTAATCATTATATATTAAAATAACCACTTTAATAAGGAGAGTAGAGGAAAAAAAATAGTATAACATTGCCTAAAATGGGGGTACTAGATTTAAGAAAATAAAACCAGTTATATACTACACAATTTTTATTAAAATTTTTCATTCTACCACTATTGGCCCTTAAATTCAATTTTGTGTAAACATGTCTAATTTTTTCTACATTATTTGTTTTACTTTTACATATATAATAAATTTTTGTTTTTAAATATACTTCACAGATGCTTTTTATAAGTTGTTTCCTATGAGGACTTTCAGAAGTAGATTGTAGAGTTTCAGGAACAGGAACTGGTGAAATAGTTTCACTGCTAGTAGTTATTATCTCTTCAGCATAAGGGTCGTTAGTCCTTACCTGCATAGAGAAGGTATATATTAGCGAAATATATGTTTAAGTAAAATATCTGTAAATAGATTTGAGAAAAAATATAGATTTGGTCAATGTTATTGAAGCAATTTGTGGATGTAATAATTACTTACATATTTCATTCTTGCGATTTTAATTGTAGGTATAGCATTTGGTACTCGTAAAACAATTACTGAAGAAATTCTATCAAATGATTGTTCTGTAAAATGTTGTGAACCTAAAAAGCAATTCTTGCCTGGACTCCAGTTATCTTTATCCACAATATTTAACTATTTCCGTCTAATATTTTCATCCCGTGGGAAACTGTGAATGTAATAATGTATTAACTAATACACAAATACATTTATTGTACAAGGTTGCTTTAGAATACTCCATAGACATAAAAATAATTGACATATACAGTTATGAGATTAACCAAAAAATTGTAAATTAATGATAATTTAAATAAAATATCCTTTTTCCATTATTGATACGCCTATGTCACTTTAAGTAGATAGGTTAGGGATCAATACAAAGTATTAATGTAATTTAAACATAAAAATATGGTTTACGTATACATAATGTATATTTATTACAAAAATAGCTACTTACCAATAAATAATTAATCCAAATTTTTAACAGAAAACTAAATTTTTATAACTTGTAAACAAAGTATGAGTCATAAATGGTTATCCAATATGGCCGACTTGCGTCGCCAGATTTTAACATTGTAGATATAACACAAACTCCTTCCTTACTATTTTATGTTCTAAGCATTTATCATATTCGGTATAGGTACTTGTCATTAGTTGTCAATTTGACATTACATTCGACAGATTGGAAAAAAACTTGTTAATAACAATAGATTATTTTTCTACACCTATGGAATAATATGTCTATTATTTACGGTTTTTCTTTAAATAATAGTAGTACTTATATTTGTATTTATATGAAACATAAGCCAACGGTATTTTGACCAATCACAGGCCACGAATTTCATAAGCTAACAGATCACGAATACATATAACAAGGATGTGAAACTCCTATGCCGAGCTATAAGCGCCAGTGGCTGAATTTACGGCTCCTATCTAGGCGGAGTCTAGTCTACGGTCGTTGCTTAGAACAAAAAGATACAGGAAGGAGTATATGCAAAATGACCTTGAGTCCAGAAAGGAGCTTGCATATGGCGGCCAATTGTCAATTTTAATTTCCGTTTCCATTGACGTACCGAAAAAAAATAAAAAAAAACATCAAGTGTTTTATTTTTAATAAATTTCAACCAATCAAGTGTGTGAATACAATTAGTATTCTAAATAATTTAGTATTTATAAGAACCGAATGATACGCCTATGCGCTCATTTTTGACATTTATATGCAAATATTGCTTTGACAGCATGCTGTAAACATAAACAATGAGTCATACAAGGAGCTTCAAGATGGCCGACTTCCGTCGCAAATTTTTCATACAGCTAATATATGACAGACTCCTTCCTGTTTCTTTTTGTTCTAAGGTATTTTCAAAGAACTGGCAGCACAAAACACCGTGTTCTGTGACTAACTGATTGTACCAGTTGACAAGATATATGACAGGAGAGAAAATCGTGTTCATGCCCTGGGCACTCTCCTCAAATGACAGGTCCACGTTTAGTAGTTAATGCTCAGGTCACGGAAGTCGCCACTATCGAAAATAAAATCACAATCAACAGGAAATCCGTTAATGACATAACAATTCTGAATTTAAATGTTGTCAACAATATTGTTTGACAGTTAGTATTGTATTTATAGCGTTCGGAATCGCAATCAGACTTCTACGATTGCTCCATATCGTTCGTTTATGTCATCGAGATGTGTCGGAGGTAAATCGAGATCGTTCGGCAAGAAAATCTGAGCGATCGGACGGCGATCTTTTTGCTCGATATATTTGGATCGACAAAAGCGATTAATCTGTCATAGATTAAGTCATTTAAATTTAAATAGTTTAAAAGTGTTTGCGAGGTTAGTAACCGTTTTACCAGTGGTGTCACACACAGGGTATTATATACTTATGCCTCGTATTAATTGTTAAAAAAAAATAACTGTTTTCCGCTTGTAATTATCTGTACAGTAATATACATTTTCATAAGGTTGTAGGAATATAAATTTAGATTAAAAACTTCTAAGTAGTAATTATAAATAGTTGACTTAGTTGGTCAATATGAAAAATAAAGCAACGTCTATGATAACAATGTGGTTGTCATTAAAATATTTTGTTAATTTTTAATAATTCAGATAAATAGAACCCTACAGATGAAAAGTAATTCCCATTCAAGAGTTGGGTTAACTACTTAAATCAGAAAATAATATATAAAACAGCATGAAAAAACTATACATGTCAAATGTCACGATTCGAATGAGTCATATTTGGTTCTTCAATATGGCCGACTTCCGTTGTGATTATTTGCTAGATTAAAATATGACAACGTTCCTTCCTTTCTATTCTTTATTCGTAGAAAATAAATAATGTGAGTGTGAGGTTATGAGAAAAAATCGGAACCGTTCGGTTATTTCAGATCGCTTAGATCCGTCGGATGTCACGTGATAAAAATCTGGTCGCATCTGAGAGGTTTATTCCGAACGCGACTATTCTCTCGTTAGTAGATATATTTTCCAGCTAGAGTTTTTGTACTTGTGTGATAGATAGTATTGTATTTTCTTAGTAATTATTGTATTTTCTCGTTAATAGTTATATTTTCTCGTTAGTATTTATATTTTCCAGTTAGAGTTTTTGCAGTTATTAATTAAAATATGTGTTTTTTATGTGTTCTGTTACGAGTTGCCTTTATAAAAATAACTATAAAAAGTGCATTGTTTACCAAAGGATCCACAGGTAAGAATTTGGTTTTTTTAAGCTTCAGCGTATACCTATTTATTAGTATATGATGCATATTATATTATTTCTATATTACATTATATTTGTAGATCCAAAGAAATTGGTGTGATGCTTTAAATAGACCAGATTTGGTTAATGTAACTTGAAATGACCGTTATAAATTTAAAATCTGCATTGACCACTTTACAAAACACTGCTTTTTCTCACAGAATAGAAATGTTACCAATTTATAATTAGATGCTGTGCCTACTCTAAAACTTCCAGGTAAGAGAATGATTTTAAAATTTTGATTGTGAATTAAAGCAAAAACTTTTTTAAGTAACAAGAGCCTACAAATAGGGAAGTTGAAATACCTTACTATTATAGTTTAATGTACAATTTTATTCTCAATTTCTAATTATGAGTTTTATATTGACTACTCAGTTTTATAATATTTAATATTTATTTTTCAGAAACCAGCATCTCTCATTGTTCTGACGGTCCTCTAACAACAGAATCTACTCCCAGGACACCAGAATGCAATCGATCCATTTTAAAAATAATTGGGGAAACAAGAAAAATAAATTTGACTTGTAATTGTAATAAAATTATTTTGCAAAAATAAAGAATTATTACTTATTTTATTCTTAATTCTACATTAGTCATACCAAATTGTTAACAATATTAAAATACTTTAAAAATATTTTGAAAAATATATTTATTATATTTATCAGAATATTTTAAAAATATTTTAATATAAATATTTTAAAATAACCAATAAAATGAAAATACAATTATATAGTTAGTGCTCAGGTCACGAGCGGCGCTGTAAACACGTTTTTAAAAAACCGTTAGAGTCGGCTATCTATAAACTTCTTTCTAATCTATGATCGTGTTTATCTGTAATAAACAAACGGTGATAGAATAGAATAGCCAATAGAAAGTGGGCGTGGTTCTATTGAAAATGCCAAAAGGGTATTCTTGAGATTCGTTCTCTCACTGTACCGATAGAAGGGTTGCTCCTCGAGAGAACAATTACTTCTATTGGTTATTGTTCTATTGGCTATAACACCAAGAGAAGGTGTTAGGGATTTTTATTTTCGAACCAAAAATAGTATAGAAGTAATTTCTTTCATAAACCAAACACAACCAAACAACAAATAAAACTAACGAAAATGACAGAATATTTTTTTTAGTGTTTTACTCCTTATTTGATAAAGTGTCAATCAGAGAACAAAAATATCGATATGTTTTTCTCTTTTTAATGAAAACAAATAAGAGAGAGATAAGTTTCTCGGTTAATATTAAAGCATATCGACAACATCGCAAATTTTCTACCAATCTTATTGAAACACGTCACTTACCACTTGTGACGTATGTAACCATTAAATTTAAATTTTAAAAGCCGATTATGGCTAGAGGATTAATTTTATAAAAATTTTATTTGTACAGTTGAACTACTAAAAACCTATTTTATAAGATGCAAATATAAAAAAAAAACCACTAAACTAGTCCATTGTGGATGCTTATTGATAAATTGCGCCATTGATTCGCAAAACTCTAGACGATGATCAAAATCATCTTCATTCAACTCGTGTACCAACTTAACTTTGAATGGGTGGTACTTGAATAATTTATGTAAAACTCGGAAAACTGTAGAGGATGAAACACCGATCGCTTTATTTACCTATTATTGACAACAATTGGGGTTGTTGAACCGCTAAGCTGACTTGCCCTAAAATTGCTACTTGGATTGCTTCGTTATTTACGAGTCCCTCTCGCTTATGCACTTTATTGCAAACAGACCCTGTTGTGGTAAATTTCTCCTAGTTGACAATGTCAAACTTTAATAAAAAGTAGAGTTTTTTGTTATATGGATTTTTGAAGGAGAATAAATAGCACAGTTAAAAAGATTAAAGAGTTTGAACTGTTGTACAACCCATTTTATTACAGGCAAATAAGGTGAAAGTAAAAAATAAGTAAAATTTGTGCTATTAAAAGAAAAATTGTTTATCTCATAGACTAACCACTTTAACCTACAATTATTATACATTTTTGAAATCAGCTCAAAGAGGATTATACAAAAAAAAAACTTTAAAAAAAATGGATGCTGCTAGGGGTGAGGGGGTGGCTTTTCCAGTAAGTTTAAATAAGCCATAATGCTTGCCCCTTCCAACAAAAATTGACGTGTTTTTGGATTTTTCCTAAATACCAG
This sequence comes from Ophraella communa, assembly GCA_035357415.1. Classification (NCBI taxonomy): domain Eukaryota; kingdom Metazoa; phylum Arthropoda; class Insecta; order Coleoptera; family Chrysomelidae; genus Ophraella; species Ophraella communa. The sequence continues at coordinate 10,304,907 of CM068987.1, forward strand.
TATTAAAAAAGTTATTAAATGTTTAGCATTGTAAATTATGGCGAATCTTTGAGTTCATCCACCAAAAATTAAAAAAAATAATACACACTTAAAATTAAAATTTAGCGTCCTAGTTCTTCAAAAAATACTAATATTGTTTAAATTGTAAATCGTTTAAATGAAAAATAAATTTTAATTATTCAATTAAAAGTAACTTCAAATTTGGATGAAAAATGGAAAATGTACCTCTAGGCCATCTAACGAATATTTTGTGTAACACATTTACAATAAAATATTAACGACTCGCAGGCTAGTTTTTAAACTGTAGATGTCGTCCTCTGTACGAAAGTAACCAAAATATTTAATAAAATACGTTAACATAGTAATATATAAATAGTATAGAGAAATGCTAGTGCTTTCATTAACTCCTGGAAAAATACACGTATTTTTTATTTTAAATTCTGACTATAAAAATATACATGGTTGTGAAAAAGTCTGGAAACACGGTAATTTAAAATAATACGACATTGCTTTCAGTATAGCCACATTCTTGAATTTTCTTAGAGTTTGTTTAACCATCCTTTGCCGTTATGCAAATTTTGTATTTCATTTAAGAACTGGATTTTATTTGTTACTATGGAGGATAGAGGTAGGGAGGACCAACTTGTATAGGAATAATGTCGAGAAACTGTCCATCGGTAAGAAGCAAAAATTGTAGATGGCGAGAGTAGCAGAATGTTATAAAGACAACGTGAAGTCAGTATCTCTCTATAGGTTATAAACAGAATGAAGTGAGCTGGGTTGAAACATTTAATATTTTGCGTGACTTTTGTAGTTAAAAATTATGCAGTATTTTAAATCTCAACTATTTATGTCTTCGAGCATATATACTAACGTAAAGACAACAAGCAATAGTGATTGTTTTGTATCACAGGGGAAATCGTCAGACACAGGCAGTGTCGTATCATTTTTAGGGGGTTTGAAATGAATACCTATAAAATACATTTCCAAACCTGTAATAATAGTATATTAAACAACGCATTTCATATGACTTGCTGTTGAATGGCGAAGCGATGAGTTTTTTAAAGAACGAGTGTCACAACAGCCAAATGAAATAAATAAATAAATAATCTGTTTATAATATTTTTTTATATTTTGCATTTTATTATTTTTTAAATTAATTTATATTTTATGATTTTAAAAATATGTCGGGTAGCAATGTGTAATTTATAACAATTGACAATTTTGAAATTTAAATTATAAAATTTTAATGTTTTAAAATATTTTAAAATGAATAATACACCAATAATAATATATTGTGGGGTTTAATTTTGTTAACTCTATAAAATTATATTTTCTCAAGGTATTTGTGTGAAACGTGTTGCCTATAGGGGTACGCCTACGACAACAATATGATCTCCCACAATATTTTCTTAAAAAAATAAAATATGACGCCAATGAAATTAAATTAAACCAAGCTGCTCAAAGCAATGAGACTCTTAAAAATTTTTATGATTAAAAACAAATAACGAAAAAGATACTTAAGTAGTTCCTCCGGTCACTGTATGACGTCACCCGCTCAGGTTACTGGTGTAGGTTCAAGTTCTGCGATTATTCCCTCTAGTCAAATTCTGTGTTTTGTGAGGTTAAAGTTCTGAGACGTTACAGCTGATTGAAGTAAATTAAGAAGTGATCGTTCTCGTTAAATAAATTTCCAGATTAATTTATGTTTGAAATAAACAGAAATTCAAAAGAGATGTTTATTGTTCAATGTCGCTAAAAGAAAATGTATTAGAAAGATTCCAAAATGAATTGGTGTTACAGGTGAGTACAATTTATTTTTTTATACTTTTATTCCTATGGAATGTACCTTAAATGAAAATATAGCGTGTTCTTAGTTGTGAAACAGTATTCTTCAATTGAACTGTAAGAATGTGAAAATAACTGAATATCCTGTTCTCTCTTCCAAGAACAGACTACATCAAAGTTGTAGCACGTGCTAATTTAAATAAAACCTTTATAATACGAATAAATTTTGACAATAAATATGGATCTCGTACAAATGAATTAGTGATAAAACAAAAAATTAGTATGAAATTCTACAGTTCATCGAAAATGTTAAACATTGAAATAGAGCAATAATAATTGTTGAAATTCTAGAGTTTATCGAAAATGTCTAACATTAAAATAGAACAATAATAATTGACATCACCTTAAAAATGTTCAGAATTTGGTCCATGTGTGGATGTTGTGGAGTCCTGGTATTTAATTCTTGCTAAATATGTGTTGGAGCAAAATTGGCCCCAAATACCTCAAATGTAGAATCCTTACAACTGCTGTCACCTTCAAATGGACAGGAATATGTTCCTTAAGGCTTAAATAACTTGCTTGCTCTCCTGGAACTGCTGGTATTGGATGCCAATACACTTTGGCCCCAATTTCTTGTCAGGTATGTTAAATTTTTTATGGAAATACACTTTTATATCACACTTTATCGTTTTAAGTATTTATCTTGCATTATTATGCGTTAATTGTTTAATTTTACTTATAAAAATTTTAATTTTATCAGGACAAATTTCTTACCCTCCTTTCGCTTTCAGGAACAAAAAACAAGAGAGAGATTTTAGATTCAACAGAACCATGGTTACCGAAAATTCTTTTGTTTTCCCAGCTTTCCTTTTGAACAAAAATAAATAAATTTATGTTGGCAATGAAAGCAAAGTTACTAAAAAAAATATCAGTTTTTTATGTTGGTGACTGGTAATCTCAAATGATGTTTATTGGAACCTTGTTGTACAGGGTGATTTTATTTTAGTGAGATTTGGAATTCTAAAATTATTCCTACTGATTTTGGGAGTGATCACAAATTTGTCCTTAACATCTAGAAATTAAAACTAATCAATTATTTTCAAGGTACAATTTAAGAAATTTATAAAATTTATGGAATAATTATCTGGAAAAAATTAAACTCAACTTGTAGTTTTGCTATTATCTTTCTTTCTATTAATTTAGTTGCATAAAAAAATCGAACAAAGACTTATAATGATTTTTAATTATTGTTTCCCCCCGAATGTTGTACACCAATTCAGTATCTTTTTCATAATATTTATAAATAAACATGCTCATTTGTATACTACTTCTAATGCAACCGTAACAATATATTATATAAGTAAAAGATGATATTCATATTTACAAATACTTTCTTAAAGAACACTATAAAATTAATAAATTGCTATTAGCCACAAATGTCATTGTCAATAGTCTTGTCATTAAACACTTCACTCATGTCGCCAACCATTTAAAACAAAAATTTGCGTGCATAAAAGTTACATTACGATACGAAAATGCGTTTTGAAATGAAGATTTTCTTAAGTGCAAATATAAAAAATATTTTTCAGACTTGAATTTAAGTAGTAATGGTAATTATTATTTACATAGAATCAAAAGATATTTTATAAAAAAAAGGAGTTGAACTGATTGCATCAATTTCGAGATTTTCACTAGTCTTAGTAATATGGCGATATTATTTCCTTCATACATTTTTCTTTTTTTAAACAAATGTAAGAGACGCTAATTCACATTTACTTATAAATCGATACGTGATGATTTCTATTCATATTTACCTATATTTACAAATCACACAAAGTCTCACCATATAATATATACTCAAATTAAGTTAAAAAATGGCCTTGAAAACAAGATCCAAACACTATTAAACAAATATGACAATTCTACTTGACACACAAATTCAAAACGGACCAATAAGACACTATGATAAAAGCCAAATAAAGTAGCGTGCACGTCACCAAGGTCGTAATTGGTCGCGTTCATCGGCACACTCGCTACCTGATCGATCAGGTAGCGATCCCGAGTTGCGTGCATAAACGGTTCATTTTGCTGATCGCTCACTGATCGGCGGCCATTTAAAAGATCACATTTATTTTACGATCCGCTACTGATCATGGAGCGCTACTTTCGGAGCGATCTTTGACTTGTGCCGATGAACGCGACCAATCTGTTGTATGTGTGGCTACATTTCCATACAAATGTGTATGTCACTTAAATTTCATACACAATCACTTCTAAAAATAACCCGATCAATAAAAAAAACTTTTATAAACAAAATAATTTATATACAATATAGCTTTTTTTGGATTAAGACGTCCCTCATGATAAAATTTTGTATTAAAATATTCATGAAGAGACCACCAATGAATGGCGGAATATAAGTCACTGCCGGAAATATTGTCATGTTGCCGCGTCGTTTGTTGAGTTTTCAATCAGTGTTCTGTGACTTTTGTACTCGTAGCGTGATCGATTTTTGAGGTTATCTTGTGAAAAACATTTATAATACAAACTGTTTTTTTCAAAACAACAAAGCATTTTATTTTTTAATTGTCAAAATGCCAAAGCAGCTAAGTAGTCAATGCAAAGAGCTTGTGGCTTCAATAGTTACCTATTTTGAAAAAGAAAGCAAGAAAAATGGACCTTTTTACCCTTAAACATTGTACAAGAGGTAATATGCCAATAAAATAACATTACTTTACTTTACAAAAATTTGTATTATTTTAGCGTGTCTTTAAAAATACGTTCATTATTAAAAACTATTTGATTTTATTTCTTGTGGTTTTATTTGTATGTATGTATAAATTAGGGGTGATAAGTACACTCCGACCTATAGGATCTATTGTGTCCCCCCTTACTTGCCATGTTTTGATGTTTTCTCAGATTTATAGCTCCTCGAGTCCTATTTTCCTGAGGAAGTTTAGGACATCATCGGGCTTCAAATCAGGTAGATCTCCTTCTTCTATTTTATGTGCTCTTAGGTATCTAGCCCTAGAATTCTGCAAGGCCGGGCATTCTGAGAGTATGTGTATTGAGGTTTCATCCTCTTCCTCACAGAATCTGCACTTTGCTTCATCTGCCAACCCTAGTTTCTTCATGTGGCTTCTTAACCGGCAATGCCCGGTTAATATTCCCGTTATATTCCAGTATTTGGATTTTTCCTTCTCCATTTCTTCCCTTAGTTTTACTAAGATTTTTCTACTGCTGATCCCACAAGATGGTTCTGGTCCCAAATGTGGAGTTTCAGCTCCTTTTTTGCCAGCTTATCTGCTGTTTCGTTCCCCTCTATTCCTATGTGTCCCGGGACCCATAGGAGGGTGACAGTGTTCTTCTGGCCTAGTTCATTTAGTTTGCCTAGGCATTCCCAAACCATCTTCGAACTGATTATATTTGAGCTCAGCGCTTTGATGGCTGCTTGACTATCCGACATGATCACAATCTCTTGTCTGCGGTAGTTTCTTCCAATATTGAATTCCACACATCTTTCGATGGCGCGGACTTCTGCTTGAAAGATGCTCGGGTATGTGCCCAAGCTTTCTGAGTATTTGGCTCTCGGTCCAAAAACTCCTATCCCAGTTCCCTCGTCTAGCTTGGAACCGTCCGTATACCACTTTATGGCATTCTGGTTTAAATTCTGTATGGTGTCTTTATCCCATTCAGATTTATTACTTAACTTTGTGATGAATTTTCTCACAAAGTTGAATTTCTTTGGCATATCATCTTGGGGCATTTCCCAAGTTTGATCAAATTGAAGTGATCGAGGTTTTTCCCTGATAATTCCTTCTTTGATCATTCTATATATTGTTTTCTTCCTTACACTTTCTAGCAGAATGTGCAGTGGGGTCAAGTTTAAAATCACCTCCATTGCAGCAGTGGGGCAAGTTCCCATTGCTCCAGTGATACATGAACAGGCTAGTCTCTGAATCTTCGAGAGATTTTTCCTCGTCGTACTCAGATTAGCCCTTGCGCCCCAAGCCACTGCCCCATATGTGATTAATGGTCTCACTATTGCTGGTGGTTTTATTTTGATTATATTTATTGTTTGGTAACTCAGTAATAACCTTCCACCTTTATTGTGGAATTCCTTACTTTGTGAAATCAATTCATGAATTGTAATTAACAAAAAAACAAATGAAAAAAAATATCGCTAATTTTCAAGTTCCATTTAATATATTGTGAAATATTGTACTTTTACGTTTTTTGTTTCCTTGAGTTATTTTATGTTAATTTTCATACTTCATGAACAACGCTGGAAATGTTCACAATGATGACGTGAATGTAACTTTATTTGGCTTTTACTATAGGCACGACTTACCAATTTTTAAATAAACGAATAAAAAAGGTAAACTGAAACAGCATATGTAATGAAATAATAAGCAGAGTTTAAGCTTCATCACTGACAAAATCATCTTCATCATCATTGTGGGAGTCCGATTCATTCACATCTGTGATAACAGAAAGAAAATTAAATACATCAATTTCTTTTTCTTTTTTCCAATCCTGATTAATTGATTTGTATGATATATAATTCCATATAAAGTAGATTTTTTGGAAAGTTTTAATTTACAAATTATTGGATAACTACAAAATACTTCTTCGTATGTTTAAGAGACATTTAATGTTGCTCTTTCATTTTTAAAGTCGTATTGGCATGCAGGTCTCCTACATTTATCTAATGTTTCACAAAGTACTTTTCTTATTTGGTCGACAGTTTATTATTTTATTTTCCCTTTTCCTTAGTTAATTTGTTGTGTTTTGCTATCAAATGTTTTATCAAGTTAATTAAAAAGTTCATCGCATCTGATATTACCTTACCGCCGTTAAAGCTAAAAACTAGGTTCTTATAACTATGGGAATAAAAACTAATTTTTATTTCTTACTTAACAGAATAAAGTTTTGGAAGAAACAGATTCGAAATTTAAGTAGAAAGTACTAGTTATTTTTGGTAAAACTCGAATAAAATATTTATTAAAACAAAAATGTAACTTTTTTTAAGAGAAATTATAGAAGGGTCTTTTCTTTATAAAATACATAAAGAAAATTTAAAATTAGCTTCAAAATAAATACACAGTGCTCAAAATGCTGCTTAAGTTCATTTTTTTCAATATTTTTTTCTCTATTTATAGTTACACTTTTTGAAAAATGTAAAGTGTAATTTTGCACATTAAGGACTTAGGAAAATATAGATGTATATTTTGAAAATTGGTAATGCAATAGCAAAAACAATTTTTGTTGTAATTTGCGCGCTTCCACCAAATTCATCAGGTTAATTTGTACTTGTCAGGCTTACTCTCTATATGAATTTGAAGCTAGCCTTGGCACATTGATCAGCGAGTTTTTTTTTCTTTTGCATACACATGATTCTTTAGCAGAATGCCAGGCTCCAAAAATAATAAGCAAACCAATACGGGGTTGGGATAAAGTATGGAACCAAGTAAATATATTTTAAACGAAAAGAACGATATTTATGAAAATTTGCAGGTAAGTGCAATGAAACAAAACGCATCTGATGTACATTCAAATGTTCAAAATGCTCGCCGTTTACTTGCTGACAATATGCCGTCATGAGCATATGCGTCACTCTTTCCAAGACTTCTCCACGTATTAGTTCACATTCATCAATAATTATTTGCCTCAATTCCTGTAAGTTTGTTAGTCGCCTAACGTAAACACGTGATATTAGATAACCCCAAAGAAAAAAATCTAACGGGCTAAGATCCGGAGAACGAGCAGGCTACTCTATGAATCCTCTACGTCCAATCCATCGATTTGAAAAATTCGCATCCAGAAAATCCCTAACCCGTCTATCATAGTGGGGAGGTGCTCCATCTTGTTGAAACCAAATATTTTGTGGTAATTGCCCATTCTGTTGAAGTGCAGGAATAATTTCGTTATTTAATAGATCCAAATACTTGTCACCATTCAAGTTTCCGTCGATAAAAAATGGGCCTATAAGCTTATTTTCGAAAAAAATTTAACTTCTGTGGATGCTGGGTATGTGCTTCATGAATCCAATGAGGATTCTCATTTGACCAATACCTTGAGTTATGGCGATTATGTTATGTTCCATTTGAACAAAAGGTTGCGTCATCGGAAAAAACTATGCTAGAAGCAAAATTTTCGTCGACATTACAGATGTCCATTAGCCGTTCGCAAAATTCCAGCCTTAGGTCAAAATCATCGTATGACAATTCTTGAACCAACTGTACCTTATACGGATGATACTTTTCACTTTTTAATATCTTTCCTACAGAACGTCGACTGATACCATGATTTAGTGCCAAATTTGTGGTGGAAGTTTGAGGTGATTCTTCTAAATCGATTGCAATATTTTGTTTAACAATTTCGTTCGTTGCAGTCCGCGGTCTTCCAGGTTTTAGCAATTTTTTTACCACCCCAGTAGTATTAAAACGTTGTAATGTTTTAGTTACTGTTGAGCGTGATATAGGATTTCTCTCCGGATGCAAATTATTAAAAATATGAGACACTTCTTCATGAGTTCTAACACGATCACCATAACCGATCATCATTAAAATTTCAACACGCTCTTTTTCACTTAATTGAACCATTCTAACTTGTGCAATTTATTTCCGTCAATTAGAATTTGACACTTGAAGAACAAAAGACGTACCAAACAGTACTTGTTTATTTATTACTATGCATACAAACAACATCAGTTTAGTTTATCTAAATAGTTTTTTGCTCTAATGCAAAAAACTCAAAGAAGGTTGGTTAAAGTGCTATATTCCTCGTTTTTACAAATTTTTTTACACTAAACTCAGTATGTATGAATTCAAAATAACAAGCTCTTTCAAAATCTGTAAAAATATATATATATATAGGGTGTCCCATTTAAATTAAAGAAGTTGATGGCATTTCCGGTTTAACCGAAAGTATATTATTTTTAAAAAATGTACATCAGATGCGTTTTGTTCCATTGCATTTACCTGCAAATTTTCATAAATATCGTTCTTTTCGTTTAAAAGATATTTACTTGGTTCCATACTTTATCCCAACCCCGTATATGGAAAAAGAAGAAAAAGGCTTTCCTTCTTTGTATAATATGATTTAGCTTTTCAAAGAAACGAGACATTTATATCTTGTGAAAAAAAATAGTTTTAAAGTGTTTCTTATAGACGTTAACTCGTTTGGTACGCGGAAGGCTCCAGAACTGACGGTACAGGTGCTGAGATATAAAGCACAAAGCAAAGAACAGAAGTACAGCTATGCTTGAAAAAGTAGGGGCACTCAGTTCATTACAGGTCAAATTCAAAGCTTGTATGGACCTGGGTCAGTAGGCTCAATCAGTGTGCGGAATATGGGTAATAAGAAGGATAACCAGTTTTCCTGGAGAGGTGCAAACATCCTATTGATAGGACCTGAATCCTTCCTTGGAAACGCAAATTTACTTAGAAAGGCAGCCATCAGTGAATGGGTGCAAATAATTTTTCTTGAATGGTAGGAAGGTGCAGCTAGACAGAGACAGGCCAAACAAATGGATATTTGACAAACTTAAAGACAGACCTACTTTAACACAGACGAAAGTAAGTAAAAATAATAATAGAACTATTGACCGGACATTGTATGCCAATAGTCATATGAGTATCTCAGGCCAGATAGATATAGAACTATGCAGATTCTGTTAATAGAAGCAGAAACCAGTAATTTACATCCGGACAAGATTTCAGTTTTTAGAACTTGGAGAGGAAAAATCGGAAGCAGAAGGCGATATTAAATGACAACTAACAAGGGTGGTGAACTTCATCAGAAGTGCACGGTTCTTTAAAAATACAAGAGTAGCACAATAGATCTGTAAAGTTCGCAGTGTTTTTTCTCTTTCTCTTTGTAGTAAGTAACATTTTTGTTCATACACTACCACCTTCAGAAGTACATAAGCTTAGTATAAGTTACTCATTGGCCTACTACATCTGTAGAATCTGCTTATTCATTCTTACTATCACTAAATTGCAAGACGTCTTGTACCTCATCAATTTTAGTCACCATATCTAATATCGCCAATAGTTTTTTTTATCATTTACATTACGAAATTTCGGTGATTCACCCATATTTATAAGTTCGTTATCGACAATTACTAAAAACATAACTACACACATGGTAACTAAAATTTTTGTGCGATAAACACGTACACATAACCGTTGGGAGTCCCCAAAAGTGTTAACGACTAGATGCGGGGAATTACATGGTATAACAGTTTGAGATTTATTTTTGTTGCAGTTGATTTTGAGCGTAGGCGAAAACTCGTATATTCATGCAGTTACAACTACACTCTAAGGGCCAATCAAGAACAATAAGCAATTAAATGTTTGAGCAAAACTTCCACGTTCATTTAATAAAATTAGCTTTTTTATTTAATAACCATTTCGATAAACTATTATAGTCAGATTGTCATATTAAAGTTATATTTTATTGAAATCTTTCATTGTTTAATAATCTCAGTAAGGTGGACTTCCATAGAGTAAGGGCTATAGGGTTAACGTTTTTAAAGCTATGTTTTGGAATTGTATTTTTTGTATATTATCCAAAACTATGAAACCACTAATAATATACAGGGTGTCCCATAACGAATGGACAATATAAGAACTGTAGAAAGGGGTGATAAAAATAAGTCGTTTGATACAAACATGCACCAGTAAAATGTTAATAGTAAGCTAGATATGGGGCGTTAAAGTTGACCAAATATTTTTGAAAATTCGTAATATTTAGAAAATAACTGAATGTATTGGTCTCAAAATTGGTACACTATGGTTTTTAGTGGTTTTAATTTTTAATAATACTTCTAGATGGCGCTGGTTACACAGTTAAAATTTGATAAATCAGCGGTATTTTTTTTACCCTCTGTATAATGTGCATATTATTACAAAATAATAAAAACTGCATCATTTTTTAACAAAAAAGGTATACTTGTTCAACTTCCATATTTTAAGTCGTTTTCAAGATATTGCTATTTTAATACTGCTGGCCAGGCCGGCATTTAAAAATTATTATTATTGGAAGAAGAAAAGAAAAAAAACAATAATTACATTTATTTCATTAAATGTTGAAAGTGACCACCATTTACTTCAATACATTTTCGTAAACTTTTTTGTAAATGTCTTACTTTAAAAAATATCGCATTGCCATTTTTTAAAGTATTTGCAGCTTCATGAATTTTTGCTAATAGTTCGTTTTGGTTATGAATTTCACTATTGTAGATTAACGATTTTAGATATCCCCATACATAAAAGTCCAAAGGATTAAATTCTGGGGAACGAGGCGGCCAAGGAAACTCACTGCCCCGTCCAATCCAACGATGCGAAAAATTGTTATTTAAATGCTCCCGGACTATAAGTGGATAATGTGGTGAAACACCGTCCTGCATAAACCACATATCCTGTCTTACAATTAAAGGAACTTCATCAAGTAAAATGCCTAAATCATTTTGCAAAAATTCTAAATAATTTACCGCATTTAATCTGTTAGGGAGTTCAAATGGACCAATGAAATTATCGCCAATGATTCCACACCAGATGTTGATTGAAAACTCATGCTGAAAATGAGTTTCTTTGTATTGATGAGGATTAGCAAAATCGTAATGTGGTTATTTCTCCAATTAAATACTCCTCTACGTGTGAATGGAGCCTCGTCCGTAAACAGTACCTTTTTTAAAAATATTGGATTTTGATTGATCTTACCGATCATTGATTGACAAAATTGTAGTCTCCTTGGTAAGTCAATGGGTAATAAATTTTGTACAGGCGTGAAATGATATGGGTACAATTGTTCTGTATGTAAAATTCTTGACACACTTGATTTACTTACACCAGTAGCTGCCTGCAAGCGCCGAGTACTTAATTCAGGATTTTCTATAATTCTTATTAAAAAAACATTTTCCATATCAGCTGTAATTATTTTAGGTCGACCACCAGAGTTTTTCTTACGAAAAGAGCCGCTTTCACCTAAATTAGAGTACAATCTTTGAAATTTTTTACGACTGGGTACAATTGGGTTTGGATATAACTGCACATATCATCTAACTGCAGCACATGCATTATAATTTACTTGTGCATAAACACAAATCATATTCCTTAGTTCATTATTTGTAAATTCATTGCCTCTAAGCATTTTTAATGAAAGCCGTATTGTTAGTTCAGAAGTTAAAAACACAGTAATGACAACTTTTTGGCTTTTAACTAGTAAATTAATAGTCACAGTAATTAAGTTGCAGTGTAATGATACGCACTGCAATATTAAAATAGCAATATCTTGAAAACGACTTAAAATATGGGAATTTAACAAGTATACCTTTTTTTCTCTTGCACGTTTGTCCGCAGCATTTAGTCGTTGTCCAACTTAAATATGTTATGGATTACCACCAATTGATTTGAATATGCGACGTAGAGACGTTTCACTAATGTTAAGTGTACATGCAGTTCTTACAAGACTTCTTTGAGGTGATTGCACAACTTGGTTAAAAACACTTCCTTCATTTTCGTTAGTGCTTACTGTTTTTCGAACACCTGAAGAACCTTTACGTTGACACGCAATACACTACCAGTGCAACGAAATTTTTCAACAACAGCTAACATCACACTTTTACTAGGAGCTGCTTTATTAAATTTTTGTTGATATTTTATTGACACTTGTTCTAAGCTTGGACCATCATTACGACCTTTTCCGTATGAACGAAAATAATGCTCTACCAAAAACACTTTTTCTTCCGTTGTTAGAACCATTTTTAAATCAAATTTAACTGCAGCGTACTATTAATATATCAACTAATGACAATTAAGTCAAATACGACAAATCCATATTACATAAACAACTCCACAGCACTCTCTGTTTCGGTACTGTTTATTTTGGCGGATACCGTATATTTGCTCACAATTTTTATAAATTTCATTATAAAACTGTAAGTGACAGCCATTAAATCGCTCCGATACAATTATTAATTTAGTAGGGAAAAAGTGCATTTTAATTAGGGAAAGTTATTTTATTAATAATAAAAATATCTTAAGTTTAATTATCAGTTAAATAATTAAGCGTTAAGGTAAAAGTAATTAAATTAATGTATCTAAAAATTTCTAAAAATTGGCTTAAAAACAATTGAAATTCAAGTTTTTATGTCATTTCCGGGGAAAGGGTATAAATACCGAGAATTTTCGAATCTCGGGGCAGTTCCGTTTGATACGAAAGCGAATCTATGTTTGAAATAATTGAAAAACGAAGAATTAAATGGCTGACAATCATTATATGAAACAATAGAGTTATACCCCCACTCATTTGAAGCTGTCAATTAAAAATAAAATTATAAAGTTACATCTAATAATGGAATTGGAATAATTAAAAATTAAAATGGAATCCCAAAATTAAATAAAAGTTATTAATATTTACCTACCTACTATAATATACCTGGAGAAAATAATAAATCTTCAAAAGCTTTGTTGATTGATCAGTGTGGATCACGGACGCCCTCTTGCCTACGAGACGACATAGAACTTCGACCGGAAGACGCTGGTTTGAACATTAGCTGGATATTGGTTTCACCAACGGTACTTCTTTAATAATTTCACATTATTATCACCTTTTAAAACATTTAAATGTATGACAATTTATTCATGTACAATAAGTTTAAATTTTCTGGGGATATTCAAACACAGGTATCGAAATTCGGACTGAAAACAGCATCATGTATTATATCGATATTTATTGTTTCAAGGAAAAAAATCGATATTTTATGATCTAACCTTGCCCGAATGTCAATATTTTTAAAGAATTTGAACCGACTACTGTAGATGTAGAGTTTTCTCATGTTTGTATAAATTATATACAGGGTAAATAATAATATCTTTAAATCTTAAAAATAAAACTTAACATAATAAATCCAAATTAATCACAGTTGAAGAAGTTTTGTAAGTGCAATATTAAACTTTAAAAAAAAGAAAAAAAAAAAGTAATAAATAAAATTAAAGTAAGATAAAGATAAAATAAAATATATAATTAAAAATTAGCCCCACAAATACACATTATCATAACACAATACATGTACGATCTTGATGTTAGATCTTTTGAACTGGTTCTGGTTTATCTTTTAAAGACCGTTTGAAACTTGGATTTCCAAAAAAATAGCAAACGTAACAACAAAAGTCAAATTAACGACGTTTAGAGGTTCACTTACCTTGATATACGTCTTCTTGGCTTCGGAGGGCCCTCAACTCACACTGGCATAAAGTGTTAAAAATTCACTTCAATAAAAGAATTAATAAACAGCCGACACACTGTCTCTCACGTTCCTCTAGCTAACAACTTGTATATATTTTTAAAAATACAAAGCTTTAATTGCTTTTTGTACAAAAAACTTGAAAATAAAAATGAACCTCTAAATAATCACGAAAATAAAGACCCACGAAAACAAAAATGTGGTACAGGTTGTCTTCCTTGTAAATAAACAATTTTTATTTAAAAAACCAAATGAAAATCCAACATTCTCCCCCCCAAAATGCACCTTTAAATGTAGCATTTTAAGCTATAATATATTTGATATTATTCTTAAATATAAAGTATTATTTTGGAAACTTTATATGGTACCAAAAAAAAACAGAAATTATATTAATTATAAACAAAAAAAATAAAGAAAATAACAAATTTAATAATTTAAATTGGCAGCGGACACAACTTGACTAGCGGGCGCCGAAGAATTCCCTTTGTTGTTCTTACATCCGCAACTCTTATAATGCCATCCTGTCCCGGAAATACTTCCGATATTCGTCCCAAACGCCATTGCTTGGGAGGGATATTGTCCTCTTTTATAAGAACCATAGTTCCGATTTCGATGGATTTTAACTTGTCAGACGATGTCCACTTGCTGCGTTGGTGTAAAGTGTGCAAATATTCCTTACTCCAGCGATCCCAAAAGGTTTTATGGATACGATTAATTAAGCGCCATCTCAACAGATGAGATGCAGGAATAGCATCGCCAAGTGGCTCAAATACAGCCGAAAGAGGGTCAAGATTTAAAAAATGACCTGGCGTTAAAACAGACATATCGTTAGGATCCGAACTTATAGGTGTTAGAGGTCTAGAATTAAGGTAAGATTCAATCTGAATGACTACAGTATTAAGTTCCTCATACGAAAGAATTTGATCACCTATAACACGAGCTAGGTGCGTTTTTACCGCTTTTATTCCAGCCTCCCATAACCCGCCAAAGTGCGCAGCAGACGCAGCATTAAAATGAAAAGAAATGTTTTCCTTTGCAGAAACGTTTTTCATTAAGTTAAGGTAGTTAGCAGCGCCAACAAAATTACTACCACAATCGGAATAAAGATTTTCAACTCTACCACGACGAGCTATAAAACGTTGCAAAGCAGAGAGAAACGTCTCACTGGATAAATCAGACGCTAATTCTAAATGAAGAGCTTTGGTAGCCATGCAAACAAAGAGGCAAAGATACACCTTACAGGATTTAGCTCCTCGATAACGATTCATTACAACATAAAATGGTCCCCCAAAATCAACTCCTGAATTCAGGAAGGGTTTCACTTGGGAAATTCTAACTAGCGGCAAGTTACCCATAACAGGTTGGTAATTTTTAGGATTGTGCTTCCAGCACTGAACACATTTTGATAAAACCGAGCGTATAGCTCGTTTAGGTGACAAAATCCAAAACGATTGGGCAAGCAAAAAATTAACTGTCCGCAACCCAGCATGAAAGTATCGCTTGTGATAATAATCAATGAGTAAATAAGTTAATCGAGATTCTCGAGGTAAAATACAAGGAAACTTTTTTATCAATCGAAACGGGCAAATATCGCAGACGACTACCCACCCGTAATACTTCTTGATCATCGATAAAGCAAGACAGTTTTCGGAAAGGTTTGGAAAAGATACTTCTCTCAAACTCTTTTGTAAAATATCTATGTTGAGTATATTTAACGAGCACTAGCAAAGACTCGTAAAGTTCGTTCGAACTAAGAGGACCTTTTCTCTTTTTATGAGGAAACTTTGAGTTCCATCCAAATCTTAATATCCAAGCTAAAAGTCTTCGTATGAATGAAAAAATCTGAATGGTCATTTAACAGAGTTTCAAGAAAAATTAGTATCGACAAAACAGGTTAAGGCTACTTTTCGTTCCTCGACAAACATTTCGGCACGCTCAGAAAAGGAGCAAATACCTGGACTGAACTCCCTTTGGTACAAAAATTCAGGACCTGTAAACCAATGAGATTGTTCTATCATTAGATCAGGTAATACACCTCTAGAAGCCACATCAGCGGGGTTCTGAGCAGAAGGAACATGAAACCAACTATCAGGGGGAATACGCTCCTGTATATAAGCAACCCGATTAGAAACGAAAGTCTTCCAGCGATGAGGAGAGGATTTAATCCAACCTAGAGCAATTTCCGAATCGGACCAAGCTACTAACGTGTTGATTTTAAGTTTAGGATCGAGTACACCTATCACAAACTGCATAAGTTTAGACAGTAGCACCGCAGCAGACAGCTCCAAACGTGGAATACTAACGGTAAGAATGGGAGCTACTTTCGATTTCGCGCAAACGAAAAAACACGAATCTGACCATTTGGTAGTACAAAACGTAAATAAATAACAGAAGCATAACCCTTTTCACTAGTGTCACAAAACCCATGAATCTCACAAGAAAGATAACGGGACACGGACATAAGACGAGGTATCTCAAGATTTACAAGGCGTAAAAGTTGTTCCTTGTATTGAGTCCAAACTTTACAAATTGATTCTGGAGGAGAGTCATCCCAACCTATTCCTGACAACCACAAACGTTGAATCAGATGCTTCGTGAACAAAGTCATGGGAGCTAGAAAACCTACAGGATCAAACACTCTGGCCAATTCAGACAACATACTTCTCTTCGTACAAGGCTTGTCCAGAGCTGTCACTTGAAACGAAAAACAATCCGACTGTGGATTCCACACAAGACCAAGGATTTTTAAAGAAGAGGAACCACGATCATTGTCAAAGGAAATAGGTTTCTTACCAATATGAGATTCGGGTAATCCTTCGAGCAATCGCATATCATTGCTAGACCATTTTCGCCATTCAAATTGACCTCGAGATAACAAAGATATCAACTGATTCCGAAGATCTTGCGCCAGTTCTAAGGTATTACTACCGCAAACGATATCGTCAACGTAAGTACTCGTACGCAGGACCTCTGCAGCACGGGGAAACTCTCTACCTTCATCGTCACTCAACTGCAATAAGGTTCTCAAAGCAAGGAAAGGAGCAGATGATACTCCGTAAGTGACTGTCAATAAGCGAAACTCCTGTAACTTTTCTTCAGGAGAAAATCTAAAAACAATCCTCTGATAATCACAATGATCAGCCGTTACTCTTATCTGCCTATACATCTGTTTAATATCAGTGGATAAGACATATTTGTGGAGTCGGAAACCTAATAATATAGTTAAAATATCCTGCTGCAATTTCTTTCCAGTAAACAAGCACTGGTTAAGAGACTTCTGATTGCCAACGTGAGCGGAAGCGTTAAACACCACTCGTAACTTGGTAGTTAAACTATCAGGTTTTACTACAGCATGGTGAGGAATATAGTAACAAGACGAAGAACGAGAAGCTTCTGAAATTACCTCCATATGATGCAAATCCAAATAATCTTTCATAAACATGCAATATTCCTGATAAGCAGCAGGATTCTTTAAAAGTCTTTTTTCTAGTGACAGAAAACGATTGACAGCCAAATCATACATCCCAGGAAAAAGAGGAGAAGATTCACAAAAAGGTAGAGCAACAGTATAGCGACCAGTGTGGTCTCTACGAACATTATCAACAAAATTCTGCTCACACAAAACGTCATCAGGAGATAAACAGTCTACGTGAGGAACGGTTTCTAGATTCCAAAACTGTTTTAAGGAATCCTCCAAAGAAACCATTCGATCTACGTGACAAAAAAACGACGTGGCCGAGTTCATCGGAACCGAAGTACATGGACCCATAAGAACATAACCAAAAACAGTATTAACAGCATCAGGCATACCAGCAGGAGCTCGAATTTTACCATCTAATAGTAATTGGGAGAAGATATCAGCTCCAAGCAATACGTCAACCTTACCTGGTATATTAAATCGAGGATCTGCCAAATTAAGATTAGCTAGGTAAGACCACTGTTCAACATGTAAACTGGAAACGGGTAGGTCCTCACAAATTTTTGGTAAAACAAACGCCTCACAATTAATAACAGGACCCACTCTATCCACAGGTTTTATCTGAACGGCAACTTGACCAACTACTGTACTTCTTATAGTACCAATACCTTGCAACGACAGAGTAGCAGAAGAATGTTTAATATTAAGACGACGTAGACAAGACTGAGATACAAAGGATGCCATGCTGCCACCATCAATTAAGGCTCGAACAGGTTGATACAATCCACAACCATCCATAATTTCTATCACAGCGGTAGCTAACAAAACGCTTGAGATTTTAGAGACAACATTGCCTAGGGATGAAACATGTGAGCTCAAGGCCCCAACATTGGCCTGAACATTAGGAGAAAGAGTAGACGAGGAAACAAGTGCTGGCGGTACAGAAGTAGCACCAAGAGCACCACCGTTAGCGCTCTTAAAATGCAAGAGACTATGATGTGACATGTTACACTGATCACAACGTGACGAGTCAGAACAACTACGAGAATCATGTTTTTCTAGACATTTAAAACAAAGACGCATTCTTTTACAAGCATTATAACGTTCATAAGGTGATTTACTTAAAAATAAAGAACACTCTTGTAAACGATGATTTGCAGAACACAACGAACAAGTTCTCGTATTAGTTTTCGAAAAGAAACTATACCTATTATTAACTTTCGAAACCTGTTTATTTTTATTCTGTTTAGAAGGAAAACAATTATTTTTACGACCAGATTCTTTGGACGAACAAGGTGACAAAAAGGAGGATTCAAATGAAGTGCACTGACTCTCCAAAAAATCAGATAGCTGAGTAAAAGTGGGCATTTCACTAGATCCATGTAATAATTCAAAACGTTGATGAGTCTCCTCATCGAGTTTAGTTAGAATTTTGTACGCTAACACAAAATCCGAAATTTTATAACCTAAATTCTCTAAAGCCGATAAATTTTCTGAAAAGGTATCAACCAAATTACTGTAACTATCAGAGTTTTTAAACGACGTAGCTGGAGCCTCCTCAATCTTACACCAGTGCGCCATTGCTCGCAAACGTTTATTTAAATACCTATTTTTTAATTTATCGTAAATTCGAACGTAATTCTCTTTAGCTAAGGGCAAAGATTTAGCCAACCTTAAAGGAGGACCTTCTAAACTTTGAATTAAATAAATTAACTTTTCTGTATCATCAGTATTACTTCTACGGTGAACAAGTGCATCAAACAAATCAAAAAATGTAATAGCTGAGGTAAAATCACCTGAAAACTTAACAAGTTCTAATTGGGGTATACGAACGTTACTAGGAAATTGTACGGTATGCGAAACATCGTTTCTTGACTCATTCGGACTGTCATCATCAACCTCAAAAATATCTCGAAAATTAGCCTTGATTTGATAATAATCATTCATAAATTGGGATCGAAGAATGTCCTCGGCATCTAATTGAGCATCCGTAGGTTCAGAGCTCAATACATGTGTAAGAATGTTTTGGTGACTTTTATTAAAATTATCTAAAATATCATCCAATTCTATATACCGAACATGAAAAAGCGATTGCTTAGTTACCTCAGTAACCGCGGAATTTGACAAACGCAATAAAGTATCTAAATCATTCAAAGCAGTTTTTCGTTGAAATGTATATTTTCTTTGTTTATCAGTCATTTTAATAATATAGGTATTACAAATAAATCAATAGTCTCTGGTCAAGCTGCCACTGGCACAAGAACTTTATTTTAAATATTAAATTAGTCAATAAATCGAGTTTAATGACAATTTTTTGTCACAACAAAAAAAAACTTATCAAGCTGTCCAAAAAGTATTGATTTTAAAATTTTAAATATGTATACATCAAATTAGTGATTTTAAATTCAAGGTCAATCAATTGACTGTAAAAATAAAACTAAAAATAAACCTTTATGCACTGTTATGTAGCCCTATTTAAAGATGCAATATGTATGATATTAATAATTAATTGTTGACAAATATAATTGTATATCAACGAGGAAAACAAACCACCCCAACAATTGAACAATTAATTATAAAAAAAACTTTTCTTTTCTAAAACCAACAAACAAACAATCTTTAAAGGACAACATCCGTGCTCGTATGGACCATGTACGATCTTGATGTTAGATCTTTTGAACTGGTTCTGGTTTATCTTTTAAAGACCGTTTGAAACTTGGATTTCCAAAAAAATAGCAAACGTAACAACAAAAGTCAAATTAACGACGTTTAGAGGTTCACTTACCTTGATATACGTCTTCTTGGCTTCTGAGGGCCCTCAACTCACACTGGCATAAAGTGTTAAAAATTCACTTCAATAAAAGAATTAATAAACAGCCGACACACTGTCTCTCACGTTCCTCTAGCTAACAACTTGTATATATTTTCAAAAATACAAAGCTTTAATTGCTTTTTGTACAAAAAACTTGAAAATAAAAATGAACCTCTAAATAATCACGAAAATAAAGACCCTCGAAAACAAAAATGTGGTACAGGTTGTCTTCCTTGTAAATAAACAATTTTTATTTAAAAAACCAAATGAAAATCCAACAATACATATTTAATATAAAATATTTTTCAATATTGGTATTATTACAATATATGTTGCTTTTATGCCAGTATTAGCCCAAAGTTTTAATATTTTTCGTGTTAAAATTTACGAGGGTCCAAGAATTTTGGCGATGTAAGTATTTACATTGAAAGCATACTTCTAAAAATTAAGACGTGTCACGATGATAAACATCAACATTATAAAATATATATGCTAAGAATTCTAACTTTGATTTGCTATTTATATCAATATAAAAATTAATTATTCGTAGCATGTTCGTATGTACATAAAAATCAAACAGCTATTTATCCTAAAAGATAATATTTAAAAGTAAAACATCCTTTAACATTACTTATCGATGAGTCTCACCATATGGTTGACGTAAACTGGTTTAATATATTTGAAAATATCTAGTTTCAATTAATGGTACATTTCTTTAATGGCACGTTAGCCCGCGAAATTCCCACTGCATACTGGTTTTATTAAATTTACTGACATCGTACGTGTTATTGGGAATTATTACTTAATAATTATAATGGGCATGTCGCTACATAACTACAAAGCTAAACAGTAATAGTACTGGAAAACTATCTACTAGTCTTTCAAGAAGTAATGGGATACGCGAATTCTTTATGTATTCTATCAAATGAAAATGGGTGCCACCAAATGGGAACAAAAAGAATGTAGTCGGCTGAAGCCATTTTTGATGAATATGTTCGTTGATTTTTGTTGAGTTTCTAGTGACAAATTCGTTCATAATTCCTTGTAAGAAGGAGCATTATTGTTGGAAATGAAATCCCACAAAAACATTCTGTAAAAAACTAGCCAAGTCTCGATGGAGCTGTTTGGTTATCTTTAAAAATTAATGAAATCCAGACAAAGTCGTGCCAAATCTGAGGTTTATTACTGCAATTTCTTTGTTATTATCGTTAATGTTGTATGCCTTAGCCGGTAACAAGTCATACAACAGGCTTAACAAACATAGGTAGTTACAACAGATAAAACAATTAAAGCAATATACAACATAAAATTTGGTCCTTCGAGCCAGATCCTATGTAATTTATTATTTATTACATAATTTTTCATAATAATCGAAAGTTGAAAAGTTGTCAGGAAAAGTATCTAGATACAAGAAAAGTTACTTTTCAAAAAAGTATCTGAAGTTACTTTGGATATCTAGTTACTCGTTGAAAAAAAAGTACTTAAATACGTACCTTAAGTTACTTTTTTAGACATTAAAGATACTTTTATACACTGCGGAGCATAGAATTATTGTCACCCAGTAATTTAAAGATTTAAAGACATTTTTATTTTTCATCCTTATTTTATCCCAAACCATGTTCTATTGAATTTAAATTTGAACTTTAGGACAGGCCAAACAAATCGCGTAAACAACGTCAAGATACGCAGTAACTATTCGACAGTGTGGAGTCGTGAATTATCATGCATAAAGTTTACGTGTTGCGTCGTCTCTAAGAATAAACATGAACGGTAAAACATGGTCTTCTAGAACCTCTATCAGGTTTCTAGGCATAGTTAACGTCCCATTCTCGATAAAGACTAACTCCGTAAGTGTCAACACATATGCCTCTCCATACCATAACTGATCCTTCACCAAATGCAAGTCGTTTAAAAATGCACGCTTTATCACAATTCTCGCCTTGTTGTCACCACAATTTTACACGTCTATGTGATCCTTCTTAAAAAATAATAGGCTACTTCAATCCGCTATTCTCTAAGCCAAGTGTTCTCGTGCAAAAGTCAACCTAGCAATCCGGTGGAAGCTCTAGTTCGAGAACATAAACCAGCAGCGTGAAGTCGACTACTAAATGTCCTCTCACTTATGCCTCTTGCAGATAGAGAGAGAGAGAGAGAGAGATAAATATGCTTTATTGTCAACCAAAATTTAAAAAATTTTATGGACAAAGCTAAATAAAAATAACCTAATATCTAAATATCAATTAACAATAATTTATCGGTCACAATAAAAATCAGTTAAATAAATAAATAAATACACACAAACAAAAATACAAAAATTAAAAAGAATGATATGCTTGGTTTAAATGTAAACATACATAAATAAACATATCACTTCTTTTAAATCAATCTTAATTACTACTTACTAGCTAAAAAATATGAATACTACATATTACATGTCATACAGAAGTCTAAGATATATCACAGAATTCAGCTACTTTATAGTATGGTCTCCCCTGAAGGTATGCTTTAGTAAATTTGCTGAATTTAATATAAGGACTGGTGGCTTTTATGTGTATTGGTAGATAGTTATACATTTTTCTTGCATTATAAATAGAATGTTTTGTATGACTAGAGGTGGGCATAGTCAAATGAACATCTAAGCCAGAGTTTCTCGTGGGGTATCTATGGAGTGGTCCTTGCTTTGAGATAAGGTTCACAATGCGCTCTGTGTAGGCCAAAAACATAACGTATTGCCCTTTTCTGTAGTTTAAAAATAGAGTCAAAAAGATGTACACAACAAAACCCCCAGAAAGCTAATCCATATCTTAGACTCAAACAGAGAAAAGTAAGTTAACGCAATAGAAGAAGTTAGCTCTTTAGAAACGGATTTTATGGCAAAAATAATCAAATATCTTTATTGAAATAGGTAACCCTTATATACAAACAATTCTTTTTACAAATTATAAAGAACAACAATAAAATAAAATAAACTAATTACATCTAAAAGTATCACAAACATTAGAACTATTAAATTTACACTGAAAAACACAGATATTTTAGTTGTGAATATATTTAAGTATTTCCTTTTTAAAAATCCTTAGTGACGATTTAGATTTAATACTATTTGGTAATTTGTTATAATGATCGAAACATTTAAAAAATAAGGAATTCATGGACGTTCGTTTATTTGTTCTAACTATATGTAAGTTATTGTTATTTCTGGTACAATAGTTGTGAATGTCATTATTAAAATTTATGTATTCCTGAAAGTAAGGTGGTGCTAAATTATTTAATATTTTATGTACAAATACCATTGTCAAATAGTATATTCTTTGGTACACTGAAATCCATTTTAGAGATGTAAGCATATTTGTTATAGAAGTATATTTACTACATTTTAAGATTATCCTCATACCCCGATTCTGTAGCTTCTGTAACTGAGCAGTCTGATTTAGGTTAAGCAGGAACAAAACAGAAGAACAATAATCGAAATGAGGATAATTTTTTTGTTAATATGTCAATATGAGTGGACCACTTAAGGGTGTCATCAATATAAATTCCCAAAAAATTTTTTAATGCTATTAATGTGTTATTTAATGCAATGGGTTGTAAGTTAAATTTGTAAGGTAAAGCAATAGTTTTCTCGGTATTAAAACAAAGTTTATTAGAATCAGCCCAGGATTTAATAATAAGATCTCTGGATATTGTAGAATTTAATGTTTTCATATCTAAATTGTTCCAGGTTACACTTGTATCATCTGCAAATAGAGTAATTTTGCCATCAATCTTTATGTCAGTGATATCATTAATAAATAACGCGAAAAGAATTGGACCCAAAATCGAGCCTTGAGGTACACCACTATCAATCAGCAGGCTTTCAGAATGTTTACCATTTGTGCGCACCAGTTTTCCCCTATTTGTGAGGTAGGAACTAAACCACTCCAAACAATGCCATAAAATTCGAGCTTGTTTATCAAAATCTTGTGGTTAACACAGTCAAACGCTTTAGCAAAATCACAAAAAATTGAAGTAGTGAACAGTTTATTGTTTAGTGAAGTATATACATCTTCAAGAACAGAAAACATTGCATCACTAGTACAGATGCCCGGAAGGAACCCAAATTGATGTTTCGTCAGATAATATTATTTTTATGAATAAAAGTCATTAAACGGTTTTTTATTAGCCTTTTAATTATTTTCGATAAGGTTGGTAACAAATTAATTAGAAGTTACGTTTTTATCGCCGCCTTTATGAAGTGGACACCCGTTTTCAGACAGTCAGGGAAAATAGCCTCTTCAAAGAAATAATTTATTATTAAAGTTAACATGTTTATTGCAACCTCAGCAATATTTAAGAAAATTCTTGAGGACAAGCCGTCAAAACTACAAGAACCTCTTTTTTTTGGATGCTATTTATAGTATGCATACTTGGTCTAGCCTTATAACTACCTAATAAACATCAGGTACCTAGCTACAAACAAATAGTAACTTCAATGTCAATCTGACGATGCTAGTTGTCTAGCGAAACGGCTGTCATTGAGCAGTTTTTTAAATAAATAGTGAATGTTTTGTTAAAACGAAGAGTTTTTTATTATTCTTAATAAGATGGACTTCCAAAAAGTAAGGGTTAGTACAATCAATTAATCAAATTTATCTGTTGGCCTAAAAAAGAAACTATTAGTACCTAGCTACAAACAAACAAAATGTAACTTCAATATGTCAATCTGACGATGCTAAGTCTAGCGAAAGGGATGTCATTAAAGTTAAAAAAGCAATTTTTTAAATAAATATTTGTTAAAACGAAGAGTTTTTTATTATTCTTATTAGTAACATTTTTAGAATAATTAAGGAAATTGCTTGATGAATTTGCTTTATTTCTCAAATTGTTTTTATAAAAAATTTGTTTGGCGGATTTGATGATTTTGCGATATCATATTCTATACTTATCAATATAATTAAGGACGAGAGGATTAACTGTGAATTTTTTTATGTACAAAAGAGATATCATATTTTTTAAAGAATTACGAGTTCCCTTAGTTGTCCAAGGTTTGTGGCGTTTCGTCTTACAAGATCGAAGGGGAAAAGCAGCATTAATCATCTTATTGAGGAAGTCCACAAATTTTGAGTCAGTATCTGTTGAATGAGTATTCCAGTAAGTAGCTGAACAAATTTGATAAAATTTTTCAAAGTTTTTTTTAGAGTAGATTCTAACCATTTGGTGGTTTTTTTTTCTTTAGTAATCTATACGAAATCTTAACCTCAAACAAAACCGCTTCATGATCTGACATACCCGAGCTGATCACCGAGTGCTCCACATCTGTGAGTGAAAAGTCAGAGACTATGTAATCTAGAATAATAGCTGTAGAATTCGTAATTCTGGTTGGTGAATCAACATGCATAGTTAAATTAAACGAGTTAAAAATATTTACCAAAGACTTCTGAATGGCACATACATTTTCAAAATTAATATTAAAATCACCACATAAAATTTTCCTCACCTTTACAGGTAATGCGTCAAGTAAATTAAGAAGGTTGTCAAGAAAAGATTGAATATTTGACCTAGGTCAATAGATGATTTCGAAGGGCAACTGCAGTAACCATTCGGTTTCTCAAAACACTAGAAACCAGAAAGCGGTCATCTCTAGCTGTTGTAGTCCTGTCTCGTTCTGAACCAGTGAGCATACCAGTCTCTTCGTACTGTTGCCTTACTCGTTGCACCCTCGAAACACATATCCAATGTTAATCAATCTATATTTTATGTGATATTGTTCAAAGTACCTTATCTCTAAATACAATATACATGATAACAAACAGTCTTCACATAATTTTAACTAAGATTGTTTATTTATGGTTTTTATTGATAAATGTTATAGTATCTTTCTGTTTTATAGACACTCACTAAACTTTGTGTATTTCGAATATATTATAGTTCTTTGTTACATTTTTTTGTAACTTTCATTTTCTGTTTGTAGGAACTTTTCAAATAATTAAGATTACTTTATAATAAAGGAACTATTTACTAATTTGGACACTACTATAGTCTGTACAAAAAGTACGAGGAGTAATAAACCCTAATTAAGTATGCAAAACCTTTACAGGGAGCACCATGAAATTTTTGATAAATCTCTTACTTTAAATTACATTTCTTTAGGGTTTCTTCATTGTTAAAGGATTATATTATAATATAATAAAAAATGAAAAGATATAATTATTGGAATACATTTATTACTTACATTTTATTCCATATCCGACTCGGAAGGGGAAGAATCGTTGTTGACATTAATAATAATAGGGTCGATTAAATCATCACAAATATTGTCAATTTTCCACATATTTGCCTCTACTTTGATAACATGCTCGATACAGTTTGTCCAATTTTCCTTACTAACATGACTTACAGCACTCTCAAACAAGTTCACAACATAGTTTATTTTAAAAGTAGTATTTTTTTTCCAACTTCCCCCTTTACCTGAGCCCATATCAATTCTATGGGATTAAGTTCACAATGATAAGGGGGAAGTCGAAGAACTGATATACCACGAGAAGAAGCCATTTCTTCTACAATGTAGGTTTTGTATTTATTCTTGTTCATTTTTGCAATTCTGTAAAGTTTTTTCCTTAGTGGATCTTTTGGAAACTTAATATTTTCGAAATAAGCCACTCCAAAAGCTCTGCTTTACGCCAACGACTTGTGGGCAATGCTTCTCGTAACCGTGAATGGTAACTTGCGTTGTCCATAACAATAACAGCCCCTTTTGGAATCAGATCCAACATTTGAACAAACCATTCCTCGAAGACATCCCCATTCATATCTTCGTGATAGTCCCCCGTGCGTTTTGAAATAAAAGTTAATAATCCACCATCAACAAAACCTTCAGAAGTTCCAACATGGACAATGATAAGTCTTTTTTCTTTTCCAGATGGTGGCTGCAAACCTAACGACAAACTTTCCACGAATGCCTGCCTTCCGCTTTTAATGTTTTCATCTTGCCAAGATTTGGAAACTGTATATCCAGCATTTATCCATGTTTCGTCTCAGTAGAAGATTTTCAAATTTTGTTCTCTGGCATGTCGAATGCTTCTTAAATAGTCTCTTCTCCAAAAAACTATTTCCGGTTGATCTATCAAGAGAGATTTTCTATTATGTTTTGTATATCTGAAACCCACATCTTTCAAAAGTTTGCATAATGTCATTCTGGAGAATTTTGTATAGTCCGTATCTTCTTGCACTCATGGCATAATTTTGTCAAGTGTTGGAATTTCCTTTCGTAAGTAAAATCCATGGACTTTACGCCTTAGTCTTTGTTTTAATGACTCATCGATCTCAATTGGTTTTCGGCCCGAAGGAGTTTTAGGGGGTTGAAGAGTACCATTCTTGCTTTCTTTTAGTAATCTATAAATTGTTGATTTAGCAACACACAACATAGCAGCCGTTAATTCCACAATATCATCAACACTTGCATCAACACGGTATACCCTCTTAAAATATATTTTGGTACGTCTATGAAATCTACTTAAATGAATGATTTATTACTCCTTGTCCTTTCTATATAGACTATATCTATGTAATGTTGGAACAATGACCAAAATTATTCTATAAAATTATCAACTAGATGTAAGTATTATTTATTATTAACTTTATTTAAATAATATTTAATACTTTGTTGTCTTTATTGAGTCTTCAAAAAGATTCCCTTATAAATTTAATAATATATCACTCAACAAGTCATATTATTCTGACTAAAGGATAATATCGCAGTAACATAGTTACTTTTTGTATCTTGGATGCTTTTTGGTATCTCAGATACTTTTTGATATCTATGTTACTTTTCATTATCCAAGATACTTTTTTAGGTAACAAGATACTAGTTACTTTTGCCCAAAAAATAAAGGAACTAAGATACAGTAACTTAGATACTTAAGTTACTCTAAGATACTTACTCCAAAGTAACTAAGATACTTTTTCTTACAGCTCTGGTTAAACAAAATAAAACGTGCAAATTTCATAACCTGCAACGGCTTTAGGCGGCGTCCTAGCTGAACGGCGAAATCCGTCCGGCCGGTACGGCACGGCCGGCCGATCAAAAGAGTGTCCACAGTGGAGCCAGCGGTAGGTGTTGCGGTGCGGCCAGCGGATCTGTAGCGCGCGACCTGTTGGTGGGAATCCCGACTCCGTCATTCTGTCTTGAACTGCGGATGGTTCACATTCCACAAACTAGGGTGCTTTTGCACCTCAGAAATTAAACTTTCGGTTGTCATAGCGCAGAGATATTGAAATGGACTGTCAACAACAAGAGCAATGAACACACTGGCATAGGAGCAGCCCGGATTCGCATCCGGTGCGTGCGACCAAAATCAAGCATGTTTGATTTTGTTCGTTCGTACCGGCCGTGCCGGTCGGCCGACCGTCGCACCCGACGCGCAGCTAGGACACCCCCATGCCTTTCCGTGCGTCCGATATTTCTGCCGTACCGGCCGGACGAATTTCGCCGTTCAGCTAGGACGCCGCCTTACATAGCTAAACCCTAGTCAACCAGTTGAGTGTAGACACAAACATCGCACAGTAACGACCTTTACCGAGCAGTGCAACTGCAAGATTCGATGGCCTGGCAGTTCAAAGTAAAAACAAGTAAAGCAATATAGTCCAGGAGGAATCGGCGCATGAGTACCAAAAACTATTCCACCTGAATTTTTTTATGTGATCCTTTTCAAATTGCCCTCCTAATGATATAAATGCATGTTGCCATGGCGCAACCCAGTGCCATATTGTTTAAACCGAAATTGTTTAAACAATTACAAGGAATTGTTATTTTTCAACCGGACAATTTTTTTATATTCTTTATTGAAATGCCAATAAAAAAGGTCCTATGACTTTTCACGATAAAGTTAATATTTTTAAAGATATGAATTTTTTAAGGTTCGAAAAATCTCAAATTTGGGTACTTTCAACTATGAAAAATATATTAAAAAAACAGATAATGTGAAAGTAATAAATGTTTTTAATTCTCTATACAATAGTTAATAATATTGTTAATAGAGATTTAAAAAAATTTCATTGTTTATATCTTTTTTTTAATTGTTAATTTGGCGCGCTCACAGGTATGCATCGCTTACTTTTAAGTATCTTTGTCTCTCTCTGACTCATGCGTTGCGTCGGCCTTTCTGTGTCTTGAATCATTATCATTTATCTTAAAAACTATCAACTTTATCAAAATTGTTAAAGAAAGCAATGTTATTAGATAATAATTAAATCACCTACAATTTGTTTTTAATAAATTTTTTTCTGAACTCAATTTTTCAAAAGTTCTTTAAGCATAAATCGGAACATGTCATTAAAATTACTATTTTATCAGATTATATTACTTTTTGCTATTAAACGTTATTATTTATACAAAGAGTAACCTTGAAAGAATAAAAAATAAAAGAAAGAATTTTTTTCTTACTCAGACAGACTTATACACACACTATGATACATATACATAAAATTATTTTTATTCAATTTATTTGAATGTTTTTTCTAAATACCCAATATATTTTTATTATTTATAAATAATTGTGATTTCAAAAAATGTTCAAATACCATTATATCTTATTATTGTTGATATAAATGCAAAAATTACTATGATAATAACAAAAAAGTAATATAAACTGATAAAAGTAATTTTAATGACATATGCTTAACTTTTGAAAAATTTATTTCAGAAAAAAATGTATTAAAAACAAATTGTAGGCAATTTAATTATTATCTAATAACATTACTTTCTTTAAAAATTTTGATAAAGTTGATAGTTTTTAAGATAAATGATAAATAATGATTGAAGACACAGAGAGGCCGACGCAACGCATTTTAAAAAATTCATATCTTTAAAAATATTAACTGTATCGTGAAAAGTCATAGGACCTTTTTTATTGGTATTTCAATAAAGAATATAAAAAAAATTTGTCCGTTTGAAAAATAACAATTCCTTGTAATTGTTTAAACAATTTCGGTTTAAACAATATGGCACCTGGTTGCACCATGGCAACATGCATTTATATCATTAGGAGGACAATTTGAAGAGGATCACATAAAAAAATTGAGGTGGAATAGTTTTCGGTACTCATGCGCCGATTCCTCCTGGACTAATATACAACATTGTTTACTTCGATTAAAGCAATTTTTGTTATATATTATTATTGTTGCTGAAGTCAAGCTTATTTTAACTAAATAACTACATTGTAGATGTATTAAAAGAGTATCCGTAGGTCACATCGGTCACTTTGAAAGGTGTATCATCATACATGAACAAAAAAAATCGTCTTGAACATTAGAAATATGAAACCGAGTTGTTTCTAAAATGATAATATTTGCACTACAAATACCAAACGAAAATAAATGTTTCTCGGAGAATATTGAGTAAATAGTGGTATAGGAAATAACACAAGCTTAAAATCAAACACAAACACCAAGGATCGTTAGAAAATTCATTGAATTTTACATAAGGATATTTTAAGATTTGTACACCTTTATTTAAATATTATTTATAAAATAAAATTATATATATTAAAATACATATAATAAGTAGATATGTTTAGAAAATCACGGACTTGGTGAGTCCAATTGTCAAAAACATTTTTTAATAATATTGATCCCTGAAGTATGATAAAATTTTCAGCTGGATTCATTGTTTACTTTGTCAGTGATAGCTACTAAGGTCTATTTAATAAGGGATGATCTTTCTTTATCATATATTTAGTTTAATAGCTAAGCTTCAGTAAAAATAAAATGTAGAACTTACCTCAATATGCAAATATAAAAGGACATCAGAATAATTTTCATTAAAATATCAGCTACTTTTCTTTATTTCATTTAAAGTATTTGGTATAATAATCTTAAATGTGAAACATTCAAATAAATGGAGAATGTATTTGACAACTTTATCTTGGATAGGATCCTGTATATTCAATAATAATCAAACAAGTCCCAATGCATATAGCAAGTCCCAATTCATGTAACAAGTCACAATTCATATAGTTTACTCTGGAAGTTAAAGTTATAATCTAACATAAAAAGAATATAATTAAAACTATTAATTTAATTCATATGTTTAATAAACAATTGTGTAATTTAGGTAGTAAAATGTTTAAATATTAGTTATAAGGTGGAGGTACTCACATTGTGACAGGTACACTTTGTAGTTCTTCGATAACAGATATGTATTCAGGTAAAACCTCATAACCTGAGAAAAACCTAAAAATATAAAAACTGTGTTAATGAATGCTATCAAAAGGTGAAATCAGTGTATAAACTATAAATGTTACAGTGATAGAAAGAGTAACCTTATTTCATTATAAAAACTCAGATAGTGAATATTTAAAAGAATATTTCAACATCAGTTGATAACAGTTGATGCAAGACAATTTAGTTAGAAAAAATGTATATAAATTAGTAATTTAAGTTTATACATTAGTTATAAGTTTGTTAATCTTTGATAATATCAAAAGATTTAAATAAGTACTTATAATAGTTAATATCTAATTCATATAATAGATTAAAATAAAAAACTTAATTTTCATTTTTTTAAGTCAAATTAGTATTTAAGAGTAATAATAGGAGATTTAGAGATTTATGCATAGATTTAGATTCTTTTTATGTTATTAGCTCAAATTTATATAAATTCAAGGTGCTTGACATACTCAAAATGAGCACATTTCAAACATCAATTTTATAAGGAAAAACTTATCAAAAAATAATTTAAATAGCTTTTTCATGAATGTAAGAATACAGATTTTCTTTATATTATCAAAGAAACAGTCAAATATGTAAAAAGATTTTATCATTTTACATAAATTTAGGTTAAATTTTGCAAATCAAAACAATTGATTTCCTAATTATATGTCATTAATGTCATAATTGGGGAAAAGGTATAAAAAGGCCGTGAAATTCAATTTTAGCTCTCTGATGTCTCTCTGATGCGTGCTGACTACGTCAATTGGTAATTAATTGGCACCATAAACTCATTATTAATCAAAAATTGAGTCAATCAAATTATTTAACAAAAATATTATCAACAATAGTATGTTATGCAACGATCATGTAATGATGGTTATTAATACACGAGCATTAACTGGGATACGAAACGAGCCAAAGGCGAGTTTCGTATGGTTAATGAGAGTGTATTAATAACCATTACATGAGAGTTGCATACGCTATTTTTTCTACGACCGATATAAATAATCAAGAACTAAAAATATTATATTTATATTTGTAATGAACACAATAACAGTAATTACACGTATTTCTATAAAAAATTCTACAAAATTGTAATTAATGGTATTACCTGAGGTGTATTACCATAGATGTAGGAAAACTATAAACATTCTATTTATATTCAACATAATAATAATTGTAATTAATCTGATTTCTTGAAAATATTAAGATTATTTATTATGCAGTTTGAAAAGTTTATTCTTCTATATCGCTGATATCAGACATTTTGATAATATAATTATTCATTTTTAAAGTTTAGCTCAAGGAGACTAGAGCTCTTGGTTTAGCTGTTTAGGAAAATTTAATGAATTTGGAATATAGGTTAGAACTGTCAAACACTTTTTAAGAGACATCTACTTGATATCTACTTAAATGTAAAATATAGGTGGTATGCGGTCAATTGTTCAGTATCTTAATGAAAACCATTATAACACTAGTGTTATAATGAATATCATTATGAAACGGATTATGGGCATATAAGTGTATTATTATAGTACGGGCGTAGAAAAAGTATTTTTATTTGTGTACGCATGCTTTTGTAAACGTAAATCCAGGTTGAATAATAGCATTTGTCAAGGTATTTTTATTGTGTTTAATAAATACTTGCATGTGATAAACAGTTGAATAATATTAATAGTTTTTATGTAGAGTCTGTATCAAACAATTTATTAATTATAATTTACTGTTTTATAGAGTATTCAAATTGAGTT
This sequence comes from Ophraella communa, assembly GCA_035357415.1. Lineage (NCBI taxonomy): Eukaryota > Metazoa > Arthropoda > Insecta > Coleoptera > Chrysomelidae > Ophraella > Ophraella communa. The sequence continues at coordinate 10,338,116 of CM068987.1, forward strand.
TTCTTGAATCTTACCCAAGGTAAAGAGTCGGGTTTTAAATTAAATAAAATTATATTTTCACTGAGCTAGTAAAAATATTTTTATAGGGCGTTCAACAATAATTTGTTTTTAAATTATACAACAATTAATAATTCACACATCTCAATATAAAAACAATATAAAAACTAAATAAATAATAAACCAACAAAACTTACCACCACAATATTTATGCTTATACTTCTCCAGATCATTCGTTCTCTCGTTTTTTGCTACTATCTTGACCTTCTTAAAATTTCCTCTGCTTCGTTTAGTCACCAATTCTTCCCGTGTTCCACTGTAACAGAATATATCAGTATTTTTAGGCCTGCTCTCTAGATAATGTTCCAGCCACTTTAGCCTCTGCGTTTTTATCTTTTTTATATCTCGTTTGTTGGTTTGAATCCTTGCCCCAATTTGTTTTGATCGAACTTTATTGGTCCCAGTATGGCTCTCATTATTTTTATTTCTATTATTCTATACTCTTTTTTTTTTCTTTGTTTGTTGATCATTGCTGTCTTGTACATGTTCATAATAGTTTTCATTGTCAATACTTAGCTTTTTAGTAGCTTTTTATGTTCACATGAAAAAGTCTGTAGGAGAATTTATTCTTTCTTCGATTTCAGTTCTTCTAACCCCATTGCGGTCTATCTTTATTCCTAAATATTTAAACTTTTCTATTTCTTAAAACTCGTATCTCCTAGCTTTATTTTGTCTCTTTCAATTATTATATCGTGAAAAAAGTGAAAAAAATTAAAAAAAGTCGTGCGTTTCTTACTAGCGTGAAAGTTGTGGTACGAACCTGAAAGGCGAGCTCCGCATCACATAAGAAACGTGTTTCCAAGTGTTGCACACTATACTTTTTCCATGACTGCAACTAAAAATTAAATAATGTAGTAATATTTTGTTCTAAATGATTAATAGTGAATGTAAAAAATACAAATATTAACTAATTTTATAACTGATTGAAATGTTAAGGTTTTAGTACAATTCTAGGAGTACCACTAGACCCAAACAAAGTGGATGGCTCAACAATTGTATAATAAGTATTAGTACTGGTTTTTACCACTTTTCCACTATCATAATCATCATCTATATCCATAATTAAAATTTAATGAAATTTATTTGTAGCTTAATCAAAAAAAAATTAATTACAATTTATAAAATCTTTGACTTTTGTGATAAAAAACAAAAAACAATCTACACAGCAGCCACAACAATTAGTACTTTTTGAGTTCATTAAATTATGTTGGTACTTACTAAAATGACATATGTCAGATATATCAAATTTGAAATTTAAATTAAAATATTAAATTAGAATATTAAATTGGAATGATAAATAATTTAAGAAAATATGATATAATATATAAATATAATAAATTTTAAGGAAAATGGAAGAATCTTAGTTAATTTCAAAATGTGGAAAGAGATTTCATTTCCACACTCTGTTGAGTGTTACAATGAAGTAAGTCTATTGTAAACGCGAATTAAAAAAATTCATTTTTTTACAACCCTATATAAAATGACGTTATTTTGTAATAGTAAACGTTCAGCGAAAACGCGATTTCCGTTGCAAGTGAGAGAATATATTTTCGTCTCTAGTGACGAAAGTGACGTTTATATTTTTAACCATTTTTTTTGCGCTTGCATAGGTATATAATGTTTTTACGATTTTAAATTATTAATAAACGCAAACAAGAATTATTTTTATAATTAGAATACAACTTTTTATTTAATAAATATATAAATTAAAAAATTAAATTGGATTTAAAAACCATTTTTATCTAGTGCCCAGGTTTCATTAGTTTGACGTTTCTTGTGAATTGTCAGTTTGCTCTAGAAGTATTTATTTGAAATCATGAGCTCCGATTCTGAAAGTGAATTTGATTACAGTCATACACCCGAAGAAATAAAAAATCAAGCAGAGGAAACTTCATTAGATTTACTACCAATAAAATCTAAAAAAAGGTATGAAGAAATATATACAAAAATTTTGGAATGGAGAATTGAAAATCACGTAAATTCATTTTCGGAGAATGTGCTGCTTGCATATTTTGGATTTTTGGCGAATAAATTTAAGTCATCGACCCTATGGTTGCGATCGTTTTTGAAACGGAAATCTGATGGTTTTAAGAGTCAAAAGTCAAAAATATTTTCTCTCTGGGTTGTACAAAAAGTATAGTGTTTTACTCGTCGAAAGTATTTTTTAAAGCTCAAGAACATTACCAACCCGGCTACGCCTCGGTTGGTAAACTGTTCATTCGCTTCAAAAAATGCTACTTTCATCACTCGTTAAACAATATACTATTATCTTACGACTTTAAAAAAGTCTAGCATTGTAGCATCAGATAATGTGATTAATAATGTTAAAAACCATCTTGATTAAGTGATATTTCAAACTATTTTTAATAAGTTTTTAGAAAGATTTAATAAAGGGTTCGAACCACAAATTCTTTATTAAAGTTAACAAAGCAATAGCGACTAGTTTCCTTCTACATCAGCCCATCAGACTGTAAAGGGAATACTACAATGTAAAAAATATTTTAAGAGTCTTAAAGTTCTTTCTCAAGCTAAAAACAAAAAGATTTATTGTGATTATGTCAAAGTTTTACAAATTTTACAAATACTATGTTTTTAAGAATATTTTTAAATAGGAACAATTAACAACTAAACGGTTGAACTAAACTTCCACTATTTATTCGCAAAATAGTTTTTAAATGCAATGACAGCTGTTTCGTTAAAAACTAGCATCTTTAGATTGACATATTGAAGTTGTTTTTTATCACAAATATGTCGTATTTGAATGTCATTGGTGTGTATGAATGAGTATGGATGTTCAAGTAAATGTTTTGCAAAACAAAAACAAAATTCAGATTTTCTAGAAGCACTTGAAATTAAAAGAAATCTAGCAGATCAACAATTCAAAGTAGTTAGTGAACAAAATTGTTTATTTAATAAATCTTGGAAGTTCTCCACTTTTAAAGTGTTTGCTTTGATTGAGTCTTCATTTTATGCATAGATAAGACATTATTGTAACATAAATATATTAAGTTATTGTAAACATCAGCATGATATAGTTTTTTCCTGGTTTTTCTATATCATTGCACAGTTATATTGATCTTAGAGGGAAATACATCCAGGATAATCCCTTAGGGCTAATAACATCTAGGCTTTAATATTGTTATTTCTTATTACTTCCTTACTTGGTCTAGCCTTAACTACTTATCAACATCAGGTACCTAGCTACAAACAAACAAAATGTAACTTCTTCCAAAAAGTAAAGGTTACTACAATCAATTTCATTTTTAAATAGGAAAAGACAGTTTTTTTACCAATATAAACCATTATTCAGATTGAAATCTATGAGGTATAAATTGAATAATTATTTAGGGTGCAGTGGTAGTTGTTGGTTTTTATATAATAGTGAAAAAATCTTTAACAAGGCCATTGTTGAAAAACATTAATTACTTTAATTAAAGCATAGCCGGATGCCCGCATTGGGTCGGTGCTTTTATTAACAATTATAATAATAATAAGGCATGGGAGGTGTTCGTTCTTTGAAGGGTTTTCACGTTTGGTTTACAATCAAGTCAATGATTTCGCAATCACTGTATGTTGATTAGTAATGAATATTAAAACTTCATTATTTTTAACTTTTGACTTTAATTTATATTATCCTAGTACAGTATTCGCCAAAATAAACAGTACCGAATGTACTAAAATATATTTATAAATTAATTTGTATAATATACAGGGTGTCCAGGAACTTAATGTCAAAAATTCGGGAGCAAATAGAAGAGGTCAAAATAATGTTAGAAGTTCAAATAAATTTTTGTCATACGAGCCTTCGTTTCCGAGTTATAGACCTCTAAAGTTTCGAAATAAAAACCTTTGTTTTGTCATAATTTCTAAACTATACATTGGAATACTATAAAATTCCAGTGACGGATTGCATACATCCATGTCCTGTGTTTGACGGTATAAATGAATCTACATTACGTACAGATAAGCAGAGACGGCTATTTTGACCTTTTCTATTTGCTTCCGAATTTTTGGCATTAAGTTCCTGGTCACCCTGTATATGCACCAAGGGAGTTGCAAAAGTAGTTGGTGCAAATAAGTTATTACTTTTTGTCGTAGTTCTCCAACAGATTTTGGCGGATTTTCCTAGCGAAATATAGAATCTATATAGGGTTATTTTGTACAAATATTCGCAACAGCTATAAATTTAACAGCGCATTAAAAAATCGTATTCTGAACAATCCGATGTAAAAAAAGTTATTGACAACGCAATATTAGGTACATCGCAGCTAACTTCATTTATATTATGCTGGTTAATATAAATTGCCTACTTTTCAGGTTATCGTTTTATATAGTGAATGATATTTATTATTAGTTAATATTATATATTTATTTTTATCATTATTATTTTAAATATGGATGAATTTGCATCACATTTGTGGAATATTTTCCTTTTCTATTTATAAATACTAAAGGAGGATTGTGTTTATCAGCAGATGGGTTCCATCTGAGGCTTCAGTAATTCCTTGCACTCCCCACTTGTTGTTGATTTTATAAAAAAACATATGTATAAGGAAGATCTGTTGGAAACTACACCACAAAATTTATAGCTAACCATATTAATAACCATATTTTCCCAATACACCGCCTCCGCGAGTGTTTCCTTCAAGTGTTTTAGCACTTCTTCATTCTTCCAGCATCTAAACGCGTGTCCTACATCATCCTTCACTTCACACCTTTCACACACTCCAGTCCCTCTTTTCTCAATCTTGTGAAGATATACTGCTCTTGACCTATGCCCAGTTAGCACCTGTGTCCAGAAGTAAGTCACGTCACGCCAAAATTTCCTAGTCATTCATTCTCTCCTACTTTCAAGTACTCTTTTTAGCGCACCTTCATACTCCTTACATCTTATTTCCATTTCCTCCTCCATCCAATCCATAACTCTCTCATCGCGCTCTTCCACTATGGTCACCTGGCTCTAGCTATTACATCCAACGGGTATAATATTGCCAGCACCACTGCTGCTAACCACTGTTCTGTACCCTTTCACCATCCTTAGCAACATTCCTGTCTGAACCCTCAGTATTAGTTTAATCCTTGCATGTACTGCCATTCTTTCACCCCACACTTCCGTCCCATACAGCATACTCTGCTCAATATTTCTACCAATAACTCTTCTCTTCCATTGTCCCGGTCCTTTTACATTACACATCAATCTTCCCAGCCATGCGGTCAGAATTATCGCCTTCCTCCCTTTACCATCACCTCCAACAACCTCGCCTTGTTGCGTCCCTTTACCAGTAATCCCACTGTCTTCTCTTGGGCCACTTCCAATCCAAATTGCTCTATATTTTTCACAATCTTTCCACACATTTTCTCCGCCTTTCTTTCCATTTCTGCCTCTCCCTTTGCCGCATATACCAGGAACACGTCATCCGCATAAGTCGTAATCTCGCATACATCTTCACATTTTATCCCACAAACCTCATCAAACACGCATTTCCAAAGCCTCAGTCCCAATACCGACCCCTGAGGCACTCCCATCTCCGTCCTATACCTCCGCCTTCTCGAGTCAACTAAAACCCGTCCCGTAAGATAGAGCTCTACTAAGTTAATTAACCCCTCCCCCACTCCAAGCCTAGCCGAGGCGCCCAGCACTGCCATTCTGCTGACCCCATCCCGGCATCGAAGAATACAAGCAGGACCAGTTTTTTATTTCTCCAACTGCCCTCCACCAAGCTCATCACCCTGCCCAGTGCAGAAATACATGACCTCCTTCACAAACCCATGCTGCCCTTAAAGCCCCCATTTCTTTCCACTTCCTTATCAATGCTTGATATGTTAACATATCCTTCTCGGGTTAGTAGGGCCTTCTCCTACTAGTAGGTCCACCTCTTCTTTTCCTTTTGCTCACTATTGCCCAATTGCTTGTTTTTGCTGCCCACTACTGTTAATGCTTCTGGACCGTCCCAGACGAGCCTCCGTTGCGTGTAACACTTTTATAGCCGCTTGGCTGTCTGAGAATATACCTTGTACTTTATGCCTGTTAATTTCAAGGGCTGCAAAGTAAAGTTAAGCAAAAAAAGTCAATGGGATCCCACAGTAATATCACAGATAGGCAAGAACACAATCTTATGGTATACTGATGGGTCCAAAACTGAAAGAGGCACAGAGATAGGGATTTACGGACCTAGAACAAAGCACCTCCAGAGTTTAGGCTCACATACTACCCAATTCAACATTGAAAAGAAATACTGCAAACAGAACATAACTATTATGTCTGACAGTCAAGCAGCAATTAAAGCACTCAACTCCAGCGTTATAACATCTAAATTAGTTAAATTGATTGTACTAACCCTTACTTTTTGGAAGTCCATCTTATTAAGAATAATAAAAACTCTTCGTTTTAACAAAACTTCCACTATTTATTTAAAAAACTGCTTTTTTAAACTCAATGACAGCCGTTTCGCTAGACAACTAGTATCGTCAGATTGACATATTGAAGTTACTATTTGTTTGTTTGTAGCGAGGTACCTGATATTTATTAGGTAGTTTTAAGGCTAGACCAAGTATGGAAGTAATAAGACATAACAATATTAAAGCCTAGATGTTATTAGGGCTAATCTTAGAGCGTAGTCTTCAACCACGCTATTAAAACTTGCTTTAGAGTCAAACAATTAATAATAGTTATTAAACAAAAACCACTTCACTGTAATATTTTTAATGTTATAAAAAATCAATTTTTCACAAATATGCATTTATTACAAATATATGATTGTTTCAAAGTTTTACTAGAACTAGTTAAATATATACCTTTTTTATTCAAATCACATTAGCACATTGATAATTTTTTTGCATTATAAAGAACAGGACCGACTTCACCGTCCTTACTAAGATACCGCTAAGTTGCAGTCGAGTTACCGCCAAGATACCGCTAAGTTGGAGTCCAGTTACCGCTGTTGGAAGGTCCCTATGTGTAGACAGTCCTTCAAACCATTTCTGAGCTATTAAGAATACTATTACATCCCAAGCAGCCAGAACCATTAAAGAAACTTTCATCTCTCCACGAAGAAGCTGAAGCCGCCCTCCTAGACAGCACAGAAACCTAAAGTGGACCTAAAGTCCAACTCCAGTTCATTATCAGCAAGTACTTACAGTTTCAATAAATAATCAATTAAAAAAAACAGTTTTATTTGTATAGCTTAGACTATAAGTCTTAAGGGTGTAGCGTGGTTGGTCTTTATTTCAAGTAGCTTCTTCTATTTATTGTTTAATTAAAGTAATTACAAGGTGTTTCTATCTTTCTCACCTTAGTTTTTGTTGTAGTTTGTTTGCTTAATCGATAGCGTTCAAAAGATGGTGGCGCCCTTATTACTTATACATCCCAATCCTTCCTATAGTGAACATTAACTTGGAGTCGAACCACCCCCTGGAGAGGGTCTCTTAGCCGAGATCTCTTTTGGAGAGTTTTTTTTAGTTACAAATAGGCTCCCTGTCTTTTCGGGACTAAAAAGGGTTACACATTGGCGCCTTTGAGGAACTATTATTGTTACAACCTGAACCATCCTGTGGCATAGCCTACAGTTCCATCCTCAATGAACTCAGTGGATGGCATTGAGAACATGGAAAAGATCGAACATTGGGAGAACCTACCAAGGATAAGGCAGGCAAAAGCCTTGCTAGGTAGTTACAACCTCAAAAAGTCCATACAATTTCTTGGGCTGAGCAAAAATAACGGGACACTTTAAACTAAGAGGACACCTACATAGTCTGGGGATTGAGGAAGAGGCAGAATGCAGATATTGTGAAATGGAGGAGGAAAACTCAATACACATACTCATGTCCTGCCCTAGGAAATACAAGAGCTCTACAACTTGGAGCATACGAAATATAAGAGGATGACACCTAAATTGATGCCGATCGACATTCTAACCTTCATATTAGAAGATAGGATTAGAGGCGGTGCTTTAAATACGGGAAAACCCACCGTCCAAGCAAGTAAGGGGGCACAATAGATTTCACAGGTCGCAGTGGACAATCCCTATATTACATATCTCTGCCTGGTATACCGCTCTAAATTAAGAGAGATTCTACTTTTTTCTTTTAACAGGAATAGAGAAGCTCCCACCCACCGTGTAGTAGAGAAGTTTGGCTTGGATTGGAGGTCCATTTTACCAAGTTTCTCTGTCCGTGATCATTTATGGAGTTGAATGTGACTTTCGTCAGAAAACCATACGTTTCTAACACAACCGGTATCTTCATACATTCTTAATAAGATGGACTTCCGCAGAGCACGGGTTAGTATAATAAATTTCGTAAAAAAACAATAAACCATATTTTATAGAAGTATTATCATTGTTATAGGCGATGAAAACCATTTTGGTGTTGTGTGTGTGTGTGTGTGCTTTGAAATAAAGCTATACTTTTAAAACTTAAATAAAATATTAATACCCATGTCATATAAACAGCGTGAGAAATAATTTATAAAGTTCAAATAATTTTTTTTTAGTAGATTAAGCTATTAAAGATGCATTCTTCACTAAAAATTTACAGCTGAGGAATTTTTAGGGAAGTTTACAAAAGACTTATAATACTGGTAACGTGATATTTTTTTATGGTTATTAAATAACCTTTCTTTAATTAGACAACGTTTTGGATTATTTGTAACTGTTTGCAGTAACGGGTTGTTCTTTATCAGAGATTAACTTAGTTTAGACGTTTAGAAGAGTTAAAACAAGAATAAGAATTAATAAAAGTTCAAAACTAGACACCAGCTTTATTATATTTGTTGAATGTTAATAATCCCGTGAAATAAGAGTATCTTATTTTTTCTGTTGTCGTTGTTGTTGTTGTTGTAAGGTTTGATATAAATTTAATTGCAGTTCCATTGAAGTAACGATATTGGAAATGGCTGAAGCTCGATTCAAATGTATCGCAAAAAATAATTGAAAGAGTAAACTTTTTTGCTACGCGATTATTGTTTTGTTGACTACCGGAAGTTTGATACTGAGTTAAGAAAAATCGGTTGTAAATCACCCATTGTGTTCGTGTCATATATATTGTTTATATCTGGGTGGTAAGCGATATCGCATAATAAAACCACGGCTTTCAGAAGCCATAAATCAATAAATTTAAATGAACCCATACCCTTGTGGTTCACAAACATTATCATACATTGGAATCTTAAGAAAAATTAACACTTCCTTGTTAATTCTAATGTAGACAGTACAATTTCTTCAACAAGTGATTGTATCACATGTTACCGCCTCTTGAATGAAATATTTCCAAGAATATTTACGTTTAGGTCTTGGCAACCGGCAACTTTGTGGCCTACATCATTCATTGCCTCATTTTCCGGTGGCGCTCGATAGTTAAAATAGACGCAGTTTTATAATCATGAGCGCCCCTAAATATCTTCGAAACTTGTCAAGGGCTCGCTTTTTAATTTATTTTAAAAACTTGAAATATTACAGAAAGAAAATATGAAAACAGTAGGTAATGTGTTAACGTAAAAATTGCTGCAACAATTATTTGTAAATTACATACTGATGATGGCCTCCATACTAAGACAAAACTAAAAGCTTTATACTTGTCCATCTTTAATTTATAAATTCAATGACATTGGCTTTGGCTATTTATTCTTTGATTTGTAAAAATATCTGCTATATATGATGCACAATCTTCAGCAGTGTAAATAATAAATAAACAAATAAATAAATAAATATTTAAATAAATAAAAGATCATTGTTCCATTGTGAGTAAACATGAACAAGTTGTTTTTACAGCAATATAATAAACTCGTCACAAAAAGTATTGAATAATTTTAAAAATTAAATTATGGTGTAAAAAAAATATCACATTTTTCAGAATATTTTAATATGAGTGTATAAAAGCCCAAAATATTTACAGTGTAAATCGCCTTTTTGTTGAAAAACCAAAAATGAATAAATCTTGATAAATCCTATTTGTATTAGTTACATTTTAAAATTTCTTGTGTGCAGTACGTTTGTTTAATGTTTCATTTGGAAGTGTCTAGAAATATTTTGAGTAAAAATGAGTAATTTAACCCCAGAACAAGCAGCATAGCATTTGAAAATGGTCAAAAAGTTGATCCAGTTTATACAGATTTTAGAAAGGCATTTAATAGAGTCAATCATGAATTGTTAATAAGTAAATTAAGAGCTATAGGTTTGGGCTCAAATATTATATCTTGGGTGCACAGTTTCCTTACTGGGCGTCAGCAGGGGGTCAGAATCAATAATTATATTTCAAGTGACATTGAAGTTACATCTGGTTTACCACCAGGGTCACATTGTGCTCCATTATTATTTAGTTTGTTTGTAAACGATTTAAAACACGTCATAAAGGATGTAAAATACTTATTTTTTGCTGATGACTTGAAACTATTTCATATTGTGAATAATGCTTCCAGTAGTAATGTATTACAAGGCAATCTTAATGCTCTTTACAAATGGTAAAATAAAAACTGTTTAGAATTAAATACTGATAAATGTTGTTATATCTTTTTGCTAGAAGTAGGGTGTTGATGGAGTACACATACAGCATTAATGACACATTGCTGAAGAGGGTAAGTGAAATAAAGGACTTAGGTGTAGTATTCGACCAACAGCTTACATTCAAAAGACATATATACGGGAAACGCTTGCTTCTGCTAGTAGTACACTTGGTCTCATTATGAGAAATAGCAGGGAATTTTTACACCAAACAGTGAAAATATTGTACTGCTCTTTGGTGCTATCTAAGTTGGACTATGCCTCTGTAGTGTGGTCTCTATTTTATAACTCTGACATCTCTGAGATCGAAAGTATTCAGGTCAAATTTGCTCGATATATTGCATTTAAAATGGGCACATACAGGAATTTCAACTACGTAAATACTTTGTCTATTTTGAGGATGCAAAAGTTAATTGTTCGGCGCCAAGTAACTGATTGTACAGTTATCTATAAAATATTACATAATTTCATTGACTGTCCGGAGTTGCTTGCATTGATATATTTTAACATTAATGTATATAATACTAGAAATAGAGAGCTTTTAATGTGACGTTTCATAATACCAATTATGCTAATTACAGTCCTATCCCGAGAACGCTACGTCTCTTAAACAATATCAGCCCTAGAATTGATCTTTTTACAATATCACTAGATGCTTTTAAACAACAAATAACCAACAGTATCGTTGATGTTACATGAATCAGTCCCCACAGCCACTCTTTTTTTTTGAAGTCCTTACAGATATTTTTTTATATCTTAAATGTTAATTTTAGAATATGTTGTGTCTGTTACTTTTACATGTCTTATTATTCATTATTGTTACTTATTTACTATTGTTTTTTTTATGTAAATGGAGGATCCGTAAATAAAATAAATAAATAAATAAATCGTGCCTTTAGTTGAAGATGGACGATCTTAGCAATATGTTGCTGAAGTCATGGGAATCAACCAATCCAGCGTTTCTAGAGTCTTAAGAAGGTTTATAAGGGAGGTTCTTGAGGAAAATTTAGCGCCATTTGTTCCAATCATTGGAGAGAATTTTATTCTAATGCAAGATAACGCTCACCCGTACGTTCCCAAGTTTTAGATTGGCCAGCAGTTAGTCCAGACCTAAACTCAATTGAACATATTTGGGACTACCTGGACAGGCGCATAAGAACTCGTAATATCGCTCCAGACAAACTTGATGAGCTGGAAAATGTTTTAATAGAAGAATTGAAAAATTTGGATTTGGATTACATAAGTGACTTGATAAGAAGCTATCCACGGAGAATGAGAGACATTACAGCCAGAGATGGCAATACCAGATACTAAAATGTATCGTTTAAATTTTTTATTTTGTTACATTGTATTGTATTGTTCATATATTGTATATTTTCATTATTTATGCCCACTATTTTTTATGTTTAATTTTAATTAAATAAACTACTTTGAATCATAATTCCAAATTCATTTTCTATCAAAAAAAAATGAAAAGAGAATAATATTGCTTTGCTCAAACCACTACACAGTTTATTATTTAGTTTGTTAATGTTATGGACATTTCTAACATTAAACCAATATGTTTTTCAAAACTGTAACTATCTTGTGTCTATTATTTACATTATTTGAGTTTGGCCTAGTTGAGTGCCCTTCTAGGATTTCTCCAAGGTCGGATATTCCACATCCCAAATTATTTTCTTCTCTTAAATTTCACAAATTTCTCCTAAAATATTATTTTTAGGCGTTATGCCTCATTCTACTTGCCATTCTTAAGACTTCCTCTCTGACCTCTTACATGGGTATAAAGAGATTGTTTCATTCTCACCCTACCAGATGTCTTAAACTTCTTTAACCCTTAAATAGAATTGTTTATCTTTCTATCAACTTTTAGTTAATAGTACATAGTTTCCATTTAGCATGTAGTTTTCTAATATATCTTACCTTTAGACTTATTCATAATAATTACTATAATTTTGATGTCACACCTGTTCTTCTTTTCACAATTTTTCGTTAATAATTTTACCATATTAGCTATTTTGTTGTTACTCAAGCATTTTTGTTCGAGCAATTTCGTTGACTATAATAAGGCGTTTGACTCCGTATAGCGGTGGGACATATTTGAAGCTTTAGATAATGCAAGAGTTAATTCGCGATATAAAGATCTTTTGAAAAATATATCTAACAACGCAACGTCAATAAGAAAAATAGGAGGTAATATTATAGAAACTAACAGGATCCCAATAAAAAGAGGAGTTAGGCAGGGTGACACTATCTCTCCAAAGTTGTTCACTCTTGCATTAGAATACGTTTTCAGAAGGCAGTTTAAAAGCCACTAGAATGTGACAGAAGAGGTATAAGAATCGACGGCAAATATATAAGCCATCATAGCTTTGCGGATGATGTGGTGCTCATTAGTCAGGATGTCGGTGAATTACAGGAAATGTTGGAAGAGCTAGAATGGCATCAGAAAAATAGGGTTAACCACGAATCTAAGCAAAACATAAATCATGACGATGCCATACGTCTCGGCAATCAGTCAACGGAAAAGGTTGAAGATTATGTCTACCTGGGACACATTATTAAATTGGTTAAAGACAACGAAACTGCTGAAATGAACAGACGAGTCCGACAAACATGGGCAGCTAGAGACAAACTGTTATATATGCTGAAGAATAAAAATATTTTAATTAATTTAAAGAAAAAAGTATTGTACCTGTATATTCCACGTTAACAGCTACACTTACTATCAAATCAGTCAACAAATTTAGAACAACACAAATGGTTATAGAACGATTGATGTTAGGAATAAGTCTTAGAGATCATATAACAAACACAGAGACTAAATGACTAAAGCTGAAGATGTCATGGCACGTATAGCTCAGTTGAAGTGGAGCTGGGTTGGACATATCACCCGTCAAAACGAATCAATGGAGATCACGACTACACAAAAGAAGTGCTGGTAGATTGTAAAAACGCTGGCTGGATAGATAGGATGGGTAAAGCTTGGCACCGCCTATGTCCAGGAGTGAACTACAAAGGGCTGCTGAAAGAAGAAAAGAAGATTATTCAACTCCCTTACGCACAAATCTATAGCAAACCGTTTCTGCCTGAAAGATCGTAGCGTACTTTACAAGGTTTATTAAAATGCAAACTCTCGGTTCTCCACTATTAAACTGTTTGCTTTGAGTCTTCATTTTGTATATAGATAAGACGTAACCAAACTGACTCATATACACCAAGGACATCCAAATGTCCTTGAAGTTGCTAATAAACAAATAAATCTTGCAAGTTCTCCACTATTAAACTGTTTACTTTGATCGACTCTTGATTTTATACATAGGTAAGAAACACAGTTATTGTAAAGATCAGCATGATATCGTTTTTCCTGGTTTTTCTATATCATTGCACAGTTATACTGATAGAAGGAAATTATCCAGGATAATCCCTTAGGGCTAATAACATCTACACTTTAATATTGTTATATCTTATTACTTCCATAATAATTGGTCTAGCCTTAATATTACTTAAACAACATCAGCTATCTAAAAAACAAAATGTAACTTCAATATGTCAATCTGACTATGCTAATTCTAGTGAAACAGCTGTCATTTTGTTTAAAAAGCAATTATTTAAATAAATAGTGGAAGTTTTGTTTAGTAAGGTGGACTTCCACAAAGTAAAGGTTGCTACAATCTATTTCGACATAAAAACCGCGTGAAAAAAATACATTAAAAATAATTGAATTCTTCGTATGATTTTGTCCACCACTAACTATTAACATTGAGAAAACATCATATTTTAATACCCCATTGGTCTTTACTTTATTTCCTTCCTAAACTTGTACTGGGACTCTTCTAGTTGTCTATGTAAGATTTTAATCTTTCCCGTTATTTAGCTCTTAATTAATTTAATTACATAATTTAGGGGATGGCAGGGATGGCAACCATGTGAGTTTGGTTAACAATTTCTTTGTTGAAATAAAAAAGTACGAAACGCTACATTTAAAATGTTCCTACACAAACAAATGTAGCGACTTCCTAAAAAAAACTGTTATCCATAAAAAAGTCTGTTTCATTTTAACATTATTTTCATTTTTTAACCGCGCCTGTTTCAACCCCACAGAACGCCCTTCTTAATAATATATACAAATATGTCTTTTCTGTGATGTTTAATTATCTAGGACATATAAACATCATTTAGTAGCAGACTGTTAGTAATAATACCGCAAAGACGACTTATCGCCCACCCGAAATTTGTCAAAAATATTATTTAGTTAACAGAAATGTAGATGGGAAAATCTGAGAAAGATTTCGTTAGGGGTAATTAAACTGTCAATAATGGACCAGGCGACATATATATTCTAGAATGATAATACTTCTACACTGAAAAAATGGTGTCGAAATTTTGAATAAAAAAAATAAATCGCCAAATTAATGAAATATTTTGGATCAAATGGTTTTTATCTATTTACTTTCTATTAATACCTAATAAAAATATTATTTTTCCGCAAACGCCAAAAAAAATGAAGTCATTATTAACGTCAATTCATGAAGTTGAAGTATGATTTCACAGACGCCACTTTTTTGTACGGCCGTGAGCGGACAAAAAAGTAGAATTTTTAACTGGGAAAATAATTATTAGTTGAACTTTTAAACTTTATAATCGATAATAATTATTAATAGTAAAATTACAGCTATTTAAGGTTGCATCGCACATATTTAATGCACTACCTGATTTATTCACTTCCAATTCAAGCGAATTTTGTACAGAGTTGAAAGAGTTCATCGACAAAATTTCTTGTGACTCCTTACTTGTTGTTGCTTCTGTTACATCAACGTCGACATAATTTCGCTCATGAGAAGCTGCATTCAGGTACAGTGAAGAAGAATTCGACATCAAGATTTTTTCTGCAGTTTGTTTTTTATTAGACAAAGAGTCTTCAATGTATCCTTCAGCGACAGTGCTCGACCTCCAACCTCCATGCCGTTTCAAACAAGTAATATCAGCTCCTCCATCCACAAGCAAAGTAGCTGAAGTTCTTCTTAACGCATGGCCGGTGTAATCTTTTGAATTCGGTAGTTTTAAATAAGTTGCTACTGTTTTGGGTACGTTACTAATTGTATGAATTCCCATGACCATGCGATAACATTTTCCCTTTTGAAATTTCAAAAAAAATCGTCGGCTTTCCATAGCTTGTGGACGTAAAGAAGTATATTTTCTGTAAAGATTTATATATTTTTCTCCAATAATTGTGAACGATCGTGGCTTTTTAGATTTACTATCAGGAATCTTTATATGAATAACAGATCCTAAATCTTTTATATCGTCTATTGTCATGTTTACCATTTCATCGCATCTACATGCTCCAGATACGCCCATTATTAGAACAACCTAAAAGTAGTATGTATTTAAAAACTTGATTGTATTTATGCAGGTTAGAATATTATAACTAACCTTAATTCCTAGATATTGCTCATCAGGTGCATTATTTAAAAAATCTACAAATTGGTCTTTTGTGAATACCTTTGACTTTTTGGGAGTATACCCTTCATTCTGCTTGTTCAGATAAGCACGTAGTTTCATATATTTGCTAATATCTAATCCATGTTTAATATTCAGTAATGATTTTATCATGGAATACTGAGACCACATTGTTGAACTTTTCATTTTTAATTTAGTTGTCATTTCAAAAAAATAAGCTAGTAGCACATTTTCCGAATAGTTTGAAATGTTTTTATCATTGCACCATGTGAGAAATCTTTCTCACCTCCAGCAACGTAGTCTACGAAAACACAAACATCACCCCAGTCCTTGAACGTTTCAAACACTTCAAACACTTTAGCCAAAAATACTCTAAAACTTCCTTGGCGAATCAACCGCCGCTCTCGAAAACCCAAGAGGAAAACACCTTATCTGCCACTACGCCTTCTCCAAGCGACCCCACGAGATACCCTCCCGAGGAATACGATGTATTCCTCGTCACATAACCCCTAGCGATTCGCTAATAACCCACACCGATGCCTACCCCGCAACTCCATCCCCCGCTCCCGGGGGAAGCAATTAAATCAATTTCTCCTCCTACAAAAGCAGGGTAACTCCATCGAGGGATCTTCACAATTCCTCGAACTACCCCGTTAACCTAACTTACCCCTCCCCGGCGCTCTGTCAAGTTATAGGTCTTCTGTGGTTTTCCTATAACACTTACCGAATGGCTGACAGAAAGGGAACAATACAGAGCAAGAATCGCACTACAGATTACGCTATTAGAGACAGGGGGACAAAACCTCATCAGAATCTTGAATTAAAGATTAGGGACAAATCACTTCAGGTCTCCTTCATGCAACCCCCCAAGGCACGGTATTTAGAAACTCCTTAAAATTAATAAAATTTTTGAATTGTTTCTCTTAACTATCTAGAGCTAAAAAATTCGTGTGTATAATTTAAATTTCTACTTCGTCTATAAGCTGCTAACACATGTATTTTTCATTCTATAATAGGTAATTTTAATTTTTTTTATTTTCTTAAAGTTACAATTTCAAAATGTTATTATTGCTTTACCACAACATTTTTCCAATTATTAATCACTTACAATATTCTTTAAATTAATGTTTAAAAGAGAAAAAATTTTAAATTGAAAAAAAATCTTGGAAAAATGGAAATATGAAGAACAAGAAAAATATAAAAAACTGCAAATAAAAAACAGTTCAAGGGATTGAAAAAAATTAGGTAGAAATAAAAGAAGGGATCCTCTTTTCTTTCATCTATCTTCAAATGTAAAATTCAACAAATCATAAAAACCGTAACAATTACTTGTTCGATTTTCTTTTTACTCAATCTTTGTACATCCTAATATGTGAGTACTATAGAGCGGGTCACAGTTATTATGCAGCGTGGCCGGCATAGGCCAATGTAAATCTTATGGGCGAATATTCAACACTGTTGCCGCTTTGGTTACGGCTTGAATCACAATTAACTCAGCCAATTTATTTTCGTAAAAACGTTTTATTATGAATTTTGCAAAACAGATGTATTTTATATAATAAATATTATTAAAAAATGGAATTCAAATCTATTTATGTAGATTGTAATCAGTATATACCTGATCACTTGATGGATTATTTAGGTCTCTACTAAATCTTTCAGACAAATCCTAATCCTATTGCCAGTGAAAATATTATTTAATTACAAAGATGCTAATTATTTTTACCTGTATGATCCCTGATCCCTTGATCCTCGTAAACCGTAATGTAATGTAATATTCCTGGAATGTAGAGGTAAGTAAATGTACAGGTAAGTAATAACATAGGCATGTACCTATCTGTTTCTGCTGATAAACGAAAGGGCATTATTGAAACAACAGCCATGCAGTTACCAGCACCTTTTGGAAAATTTAAACAAGGTGAAAATCTTTACCGTCAAACCAAAAGGTTTTTAGTGTGACAGCGAAAATAGAACTGATTTCTGAAATGACTGGTCTTAGTGTGAAAACAGTGTATAATCTGAAAAGCGAAGCCGCTACTGGACCTTTGACATCGCCAAAAAAACGAAGACGGAACAGCAGCCAGTCAAATTCAAGACTGATCACCTACGATGAAGGTATCCAATCGCAAATACGAAAAGCTGTGCATGAATTCTACTCCGAAAATATTCCACCAACACTGGCAAAAGTTCTTGCTTAAATAAATTCAGACGAAAATGTACCAAATTTTTCTAAAAGTACGCTAAGACGCTTGCTTAACGATATGGGGTTTGTTTATGGAAAGAGAGGAAGAGACTCGATTCTAATAGAAAGAGCTGATATAATCGCCTGGAGGCACAAATATTTAAGATCAGTGAAGAAGTTCCGCGAAGAAGGATATAACGTAATATATCTGGACGAGTCATGGATTAATGTGGGCCACAGTGTAAATTTTGAATGGAAAGACACTACCATAAAAATGCCCGAGATGCATTTGTCAAAGGACTGACAACAGGACTGAAGGCTCCAAGTCAACGAGGACCGAGATTTGTTCTTCTTCATGCAGGCTAGAAAAACGGTTTTCTTGAGGGTGCAGAAAAAACTTTGCTGACAAAAAAAGGTGCAGACGATTACCACGACGAAATGGACGCAGAAGGCTTTGAGGCCTGGTTTAAAGATCAATTGATCCCTAATTTGCCGAAAAACGGATCAAAGAATGTTGTAGTGTTGGACAACTTGGAATAAGGAACAAATAAAGTACTGGCTACTGGAAAAAGACATTTACTTCAAGGATGATTATTTAAAAACAGAATTATTGGCTACTGCAAACGCGTTTAGAGAGCAGTACGACCTAAAAAAATAGACGACATTGCCACGAAACATAATATAACAGTCCTACGACTACCACCTTATCATTGCGAATTAAATACTATTGAAATGGTGTGGAGTCAAGTGAAAGGATATGTGGCTCGTAATAATAGTACTTTTAAAAAAGAGGATGTGGAAAAACTTATAAAAACAGCGTATTCACAAGTAACCCCAATGCAGTGGTCTAATTATGAAAAAAAGGTAGAGAAGACAGAGGAAAAGATGTGGCAAACAGATCATTTAATGGAAGACATTGAGCCAATAATAATAAATTTAAATGAAGAAGATGAAGATGAAGACTTGGATGACGATGAAGATCAGTAATATATTTCTTAAACCTCAAATGTTCCATTCAATTTTCATTTATTTTAGTTATTACCTGCTAATCATTGTCATTTTTAAAGTTTAATTTTAATTCAAGTTAAAGTACGTAATTATTAATTCACTTACTTATTCTATATTTTGTTTGTTACAACAACCCGCCAAAAGAAGAAAAATCCTCGGAAAAATTATCGAAACGTCGGCAAGATTTCATTAGCTTTTCTCTGTTAATGGTTCTCCCTTAAAATTTAGATGACAGCTGCCTTTTTTACCACTCGTCTTGTAATTTATGTATATATTATTATTATTGACATATAAAAAACATATAAAATTTGAATATTTTAGTGGATTTACAATATTTTTTTTTAAACGCGTAAAATTTATCTAAAAGCATAATTATAAATATTCTTAATTACTCACTAAACGATTTTCAAATGAATAATTTAGTCAACATTTAAATCATAATAGTAACACAATGGCAAGTTATATTCCCGCGCCAGTTGGAACCAAATTCGAAGAACATGCCGATATGGCAACGCTGTCGTCCATAAACGCAATGCTGCATAATAACTGCGACCCGCTCTATAGACACGTTATTGGTTGTTCTTTATTTTTTATTTTATCGTTACTTCTTGTATCTATTTTCATTCTGCCTTAAATCTTTCATATAACTATCTTTTCAAATATTTCTTAGGCTTTATTTTCTTTTATAGTTTCTTTAGATCCATACAATTTTGCTAGTATAATATTGGTTTTATTTTTTTCTTGGCATTTTCTTAGACATCCTTAGATATGCTTATTGATTCCGTTCATTTTAAGCTTTTCCTATTCTTATCTTTTATTCTCCTTGTTTTGATGTACTTCTTCTTCTGATTGTGCCTATCCGTTCCGGATGTTTGCGGCAAGCAAGGCAATTCGAAATTTATTGACTGCTGCTCTAATCAATTGAGTAGCTGGAGAAAACCAAGCTCTATGATTTCTCAACCAGGAGATTCTGCGCCTTCCAGGTCCCTTTTTACCAAAAATCTTTTCCCAGAGAATAAACCTTTTGGACTCTTTAAAAGAGTAGATATTCTAAATCATTCACTGCAATCTGAAAAAGAATTATTAAATTGCTATTCCGATTTATTTACTGGTACAGGAAATTTTCCTTGAAGATATCATATACATATTAAATCTGATGCCATTCCAGTAGTGAATCCCCCTCGACGAGTCCCTCACGCTCTATTAGAAAAACTGAAAGAAACAATGGATAGATTGGAAGGAAGAGGTATTATTTCCAGAGTCGACAAACCAACAAATTGGGTGCACAACCTAGTAATAAGGAAAAAAATCAATGGTGAGTTAAGATTATTTCTCGACTTGAATGGTGCTATCAAGAGGGAGTTATATCTCATACCTAAACCGGAAGATATAATCGCAAAATTAACAGGTATGGCATTTTTTCAGTTTTTGATATGAAAGAAGGGTTCTGGCATATAAAACTAGATGAGGAAAGTGCGGACTTATGTACTTTCAATACACCATTTGCGCGATATCGGTTTAATCGGCTTCCATTTGGCATTTCATCAGCCCCTGAAGTTTTTCAGCGAAAAAACATGGAAATTTTTGGTGATCTACCAGGGGTTTTCATCTATTTCGACGATATAGTCATTTGTGGTAAGAATGAACTAGAACCTAATCAATTTTCTTGAACAGGCAAAACAATTTGGAGTAAAACTCAATAAAAACAAAATTCAGTTTAAGGTTAGCCAAGTCAGGTATTGCAGACATGTAATTTAGGAAAATGAGGTAAAGATAGATGAAAAATATATAAAAGCAGTTACGCTTCTTGAGTATCCATCCGACAAAAAATCTTTAGAGAGATTTCTGGGGTTTTTGAAATATTTAACGAAATTCATTCCTAATTTATCACAAATAACTGCACCTCTTCGAGACTGAAAAAAGATGTTGTTTATAAATTTGATACATAAAACAGTGTTGATAAAATCAAACTGATAGTAACAAGAGCACCTAATTTAAAAATTTTTAATAGTAAAGAGCCAATGGTCATACAGACGGATGCATCAAAACATGGTCTAGGTTCTTGTCTCTTACAAAACGGACAACCTGTTGCATTTGCGTCTAGGAGTCTGACAGATTGTGAAAAACGGTACGCCCAGATTGAAAAAGAAATGCTCAGCATAAAATTTGCCTGAAATTTCATTTTTATATATATGGACATGAAGTGACGGTTCATACAGATCATAAACCTCTCGAATCCATTTAAAAAAAAAATATCAATCAACTCACTTGTAGACTTCAAAATTTACAAATAAAAATTTTGAAATATTCTCTCAATGTGAAATATTTGAAAGGTTCCCTAATGTATATTGCCGATTTTTTATCTAGAGCTCCTTTGCCAGAAACTGGCCAATGCGAAATAGATGATGAAGACAAAATTGTACACTTGGCATCAAAATATATACCTATGTCAGACGAACGAAAATTAGAGTTCCAATCAGAATTACAAAAAGATACCATATTAAGAAAAGTGTTTGAATTCACCGAAAAAGGTTGGCCACCTAAAAAATTAGATAGTGAGCTATAGAATTTCAGAAAAATTAGTCATGATATTTCCATAGGAGAAAATTTACTTTTTCTAAATGACAAATTGAATGTCCCATCTTTACTGACACAGAAAATTTTGTCTTTACTTCATGAAAATCATTTTGGAGAAATGAAAACGAAAGCTAGGGTAAGAAGTTTTTTTTATTGGCCTAAAATGTCAAGTAAAAAATTGTAAAATATGTGAAAAATATGCAAGAAATAATGCAAATGAACCTCTATTACAACCCCAGGTTCCATCAAGGCCATGGAAAATAATTGCAGGAGATATCATGTTTTATGGAGACAATGAATATTTGGTTGTGATAGAAGCCTACAGTAAATGGCTCGCAATTCGTAAGTTGAGGGCCAAACGAGCCATTGATATAATATCAGCATTGAAAGATATTTTTAGTTCACAGGGTATTCCAGACGTTTTCTGTTCTGATAACATGCCGTTCAGTAGTATAGAATTTCTAGAATTTGCAAGTGAGTGGCAATTCAGAACAATAAGTCCTAAATATCCACAATCAAATGGTTTGGCTGAAAAAGCTGTTGGAATAGCCAAATCAATTATGAGAAAAAGCAAAGACCTTTATGCTGGTCTGCTAGAATATAGAAATTCACCAATTGTATCAATAGGTCTTTCACCTAGCCAACTTCTCAATAATCGAAGATTACGAGACAAGTTTTGACCGACACTTCCAAATTAACAAAATATTTTATTACCTATCTACGTCGGTAGGAGTTGTCGCCAGCTCTAGTGGAGTTGGTCGGGGTTCGTAATTGGATTTTACTTCTTTTCAAAAAAAAAAAAGAAACTAATTAAATTAACTGATCTTAATGGGCGCCAGGTAAGTTTGCCCCAGACAACTACCTAATAGCCAATGTCACTTCCAAACTCACCAAATAAGTGACAATAGGAGGAAGGGAGAAAAATAGATAATCAAATGAATAAGAAGGAGTCAAAGAACTAAGTTTATTCAATCTAGTAGCCGTAGTAAAAAAAAATAATAGTGCATATATATGTCAATCTAATTATAAATATTGCCAGAGGGAAGTAACTACTAAACAACTGCCCAGTAGGTAAATTATAAATTATCAATTATGGATTATAATTATAAATTATAGTTAAACCCGAGCAATACAGCAACTACAACCTAGTACTAGTGGCGCAATTAATGCAAATACCCAAAAATTAGTAATAAAAAAACACCGCTTGAGCTCAGGCGCGTGCGCGTAATTCAAGTAAACCACCTAATTCTATATACGAAATATTTACGTATTTTATTATATGAAAATTAGTTCAACAAACACAAAAAATAGCATTAATCGACGCTTAACAATTTATAACAGAAAGAATGCCCTAATTTAGGGAACTGATCACAAGTTATATGTAATTATAAATAAATATTTATGGTAAAACCTGCTTCGAGACACTCCTTGTAGACGCAAGTCACTGCGTGTTGCCTGTTGTACTACTCCTACCAACTCGGATGCGGTAGGGATCTCCTTAATTCCAGCAGCCCAGTACTTGCACCCCAGGGAAAAGAAAATGCTATGCTGCCCTCACGACCCACAAAAAAAAATGTGGGAACTTGTAGCCCAGGAAAGAAACCCTAAAGAAAACGTTTAATAAGTCTTCTACCAAATAATTTAAGTAGTAATGAGTAAAGAAAAAGGATAGCACCATTAAATGAATATTATAAAGTAAAAAAAAACTACAGCAAAGTCCAATTCCTTAAATTCTTCTTAAAGATAGAAATCAAAATAAATTCAATTGACTCCAAAAAAAAGATAATTCGATCACTGTATTTATGTAAAAAAAAACATAAGATTAATCTACCAAAAAAAATAAATTATATATATATATATATGACCCAACGAATGACCTAATTAAATCTCAACATAGAAGTAAAATTAAATGTTGAAACAAATATTTTGATATAGCTTTACTCTAATAATCAAATATTATAAATTATACTGCATATAGTTGGCATTATAATAACCGTTCCAGTTTATTCAAACACTTACCCTTTACGTAAGGGGTTTCTTCTTACAATTTCAGCTGTGGTGGACACGATAAGTTTTACTAGGTACGACTGGAAGAGTCCAAAGACAGTTCGGTATTCCAATAACGAAATGGGATAAACTGCAGAAGTAAATAATAAAAAAAAATAGCAAAAGAGAATAAGGGGAAGAGATATGACAGGGTACATACCTGATTACTGTTTCCTTATAGACGATTATATTTCACAATAATGACACCGATGGAAGTGATAACTATAGCTCCCTATATCTAGGTTATAATTCGTCACACCTCAAAAATACTAAATGCCCAATACACCAAGTGTTACGAATTTATGAAAAGTGATTTAAAAAATAATACCCAACTATGGATGATTGTACAAAATCTAGATTTTAAAATCACTACTAGTGCAGCGCACCAAATACCACCATACTATCCACAAGAATGCCTTCATCGCCCTCCGACGGAAAATCTCTGCTACACATGTACTATTAGTTCTAGGTGTCTCCCAACTAGCTGATATACTAAATAGCCGACCTTCAATACTTAATTACCTTGTCCCAAGGCGGCGTTCGCAGTACTTAAATTAAATTCTTAATAAAATTTTACAACTTATATATATAGAATCGTGAAATTGCCAGTTTTATTAAATTAAACATTACAGCCAAAAAAAAAAACGTAATAACTCCCCCCTTGCTTAAAAAAATTTTCATAAAATTTTCTTTAACATTTACTCAGTATCAGAGTCGGATGCACCAGCCTTCAGATCCTTAGAATTCCAAATTCCTTGGGACTTACCATCTTTATCCCTCAGTTCGTACGTCCAGGGAGAAATCCTCCTTTTAACATAAAAGGGGCCAAGATATTTAGGAGCTAACTTCTTAGTAAAGAAACTTGCCGCATCGGACAAGACGTAATTTCTTCTCCAGACAACCTGGTTTGGTAGGTACTCTACCTGCCTACGGCGTAGATTATACCCTTCACGGCTTTTCTTAGCCGCTATCTCCAAACGCTCCTTGACGATTGCATACATACCCTTAAACGACTCATTTCTACTACAATCACCGAATTGGGTGCCATCCTCCAAGCCAAGAAGCGCCTGATTATCATAATCATCACCTGAAAGTATGATGTTGCGCCCAAAGTTGATGAAATAAGGAGTAAGCTGCGTCCCTTCATGTTTTGAGGTGCGGAGAGCACAACCAACTTCATTAATCCGTTCATCCCAACATCTATGGTTTTCTGATACATACATCGACATCATAGTCTTAATCACCCTGTTAGAACGCTCGGTAGGATTGGCTCTGGGATTGTAATATGCACAATATTGGATCTTACTTCGATATTTATTGGCAAGCTTGACGAACTCTTTACTATGAAACTGTTTACCGTTATCGCAAATAATCGTTCGAGGTACACCGTACACGAGGAATACTTCATTTTCAAGTTTTTTACAGATATTAGTGGCGGATGCTTTTCTTAAGGGGAAAAGAAGGGAGTATTTGCTTAGGAAATCATTAATTACCAAAAGAAAACAGTTACCTTGTTTGGATCTAGGAAGTGGACCCATTAAATCGATTGACAACAATTCGAAAGGCCTGCTCGCGACCGGGTGTGAAGCAATCTTGTCACAAGGCTTCATTTGAGGAACTTTGTACTGACAACAAATCTTACATCGTCTCACGAAACTAGCAACGTCACTCCTCATCTTAGGCCAGTAAAATTTTTCTGCTACTCTAGCACATGTCTTATACACACCTGGATGACCAGCAGTAGCGGGTTCATGCGCAGCCGCAATAATCTCACGCCGTCTAGCCTTCGGAACTACTATCTTCCAAGCATCAGACGGCGACAATTGAGGAAAGTCTGAAGCAATATGTTTCCATAAACGGCCATCATGTTCGCGCCATTGGCTGAACTTGTGAGGACTAGCTTTAACTCTGTCCACCATGGTTTGGTACCATTTGTCCTCTAAGTCATATCTTATCGCGTTTGAGGTTTCGGTCCCTACCTGTACCGTATCAAGTATTGGCACCGCCCTAGATAAGGCGTCCGGCACAACGTTGTCTTTGCCTTTTCTATGCACAATTCTAAAATCAAACTGTTGCAGGCGCACTGCCCATCGACTGAGACGACCTGTTAAATCCTTTAAATTGTGCAACCAAAGCAGGCTGTAGTGATCCGTTACAACTGTGAAAGACACCCCCTCTAAATATGGGCGAAGCTTCTCCACAGCCCAGAGCACAGCCAAACATTCTCTTTCAGTAGTGGTAAAGTTTCTTTCCTGACGGGTAAGAGAGCGACTCAGGTAACAGATGACTTTATCACCTTCTGGATACGGTTGAGAGAGACAGGCACCAATTCCGTAACCCGAGGCGTCTGTTTGCACTACAAAAGGCAGGGAATAATCAGGACAACTTAAAATTGGAGCTCTAACCAAACATTCTTTTAATTGCTTAAAAGCCTTATCACATTCTACAGACCAGTGAAACTTAGAACTTTTCTTAAGAAGAGCAGTAATAGGGGCAACGATAGAAGAAAACTCAGGGACAAAACGACGGTACCAGGAAAATGTACCCATAACCCGACGAACCTCTGACACACTCGAGGGGACAGGAAGTTCTAACATGGCTTTCACTTTATCTGCATCGACATGGAGCCCATTTTTGTCCACCACATAACCGAGATATTTCATTTCCGACCTGCAAAATTGACATTTTTCGACACTGACCGTAATGTTGGCTTCTTTTAGGCGATGAAACACTTCTTCAAGTATGGCTAGATGTTGTTCGAATGTCTGTGTCACGATAACGATATCGTCCAAATATACGAAGACATAAGGTTCTAGGTCATGACCCAGCACATTATCGATTAGCCTTTGCCATGTCGCAGGGGCATTATGGAGTCCAAAAGGCATCCTTCGAAATTGGAACAACCCCCTGTTTGGGACAGAGAATGCCGTGTACTTCTTTGAACCCTCCGCCATTGGAACTTGCCAATAGGCCGATTTGACATCAATGCTGGACAGGTATTTCGCGTCACGCAACTTGTCAAGAGTATCCGAAACCAAAGGGAGGGGATAACTATCCCTAATAGTCACTGCATTCAGTTTTCTGAAATCAACGCAGAAGCGAAAGCACCCATCTTTCTTCTTAACCAGAAGAATAGGGGAAGACCAAGGACTATTCGAAGGCTCCACTATACCCAGCCTGAGCATCTCATCGAGCTCCACGTTGATTTGTTGCTGAACGATAGGATTTACCCTATAAAACCTTTGTTTAATTGGAGGACTGTTGGTGACTATTACATGCTCAGCCTTAGTGGTACAACCTAATGTGGGACTTTGGCAAGACAAATGTCTATCAAGGACGGCCTGTAAGCGCGATTTTTCTAAACTGTTCAACACTGATTGGCCATTGACATGCTCCATAGTATTAACAACCACAGGTTCACTGGAAAAGAACCACTCGTTTTGTTTTAAATCAGGGATTATACCCATAGAGTACCAAAAATCTATCCCTAAAATAAGTAGATGCGGGACATCCGGGACGACAAGTGCCTCTATCAATCGAAATTTACCTTTAAGGGAAATTGGAAGTGGAACTATACCAACACTTTCACACCTACTTCCATTCGCAACTGTACAAGAAATATGTTGGGTTTTGTCGACCTGAAGCCCTAGCTCATGAAGAATATACAAACCTTTCCTCCCTATGATTGTACGGGAGGCCCCAGAGTCCAATAAGCCCAATAATGGCTTGCCTAAAACAGTGACTTCGAGGTAAGGTCGCTCATCATGGGCCGCATGCTCCAAGACATAATCTAAAATTACCTGTATTTTGTTGACCGAGTCACCTGTACCGACATGCTTACCTCGATCCTTTAAGCATGTCGCTTGCCTTTTCCCTGATCTCTACAGTGCGGGCATGTTTTTACAGTGTACCCTTCTTTCTTGCAGCGATAACAAAATTTCCCTGCTTTTACTGCACAGCCAATAGCCCTATGACCTGGATTGCCGCAACGAAAACAGACAACCTCTTTAGCCTCATCCTGTGACGAACTACTTTGGCCCCGATTTGAAGGATGACCACCCTCGATAGCATCTACTACATAACGTTCAGCTTCAACATAGGCCAAGTCAGGTTCCAAAGAACTGGTTCTCCTGGTTGGTGGCACATAATCCTGCACTGCCTCCTTTCTGGCCTCTAGCTTCCTGCCTAATTCCTTTAACTGACTAATTGAAGTAATGTCCACAAGAGCTAATTGGGTTTGATAGAAAGGTGCAATATTCCTCAACAAGATCTGTAATTTAGAGTCCTCTGGAAGTTGACAAGTGAGACGATTAAAATATCCAATCATTACGGCAATGTATACCCCTATGGACTCGTCAGGGCCTTGAGTCCTCTTCTTGATTTCTTCAAACAGTTTCTCGTTGTAGTTTGGGGAGAGGTATTCCTCCTTCAACAAGACAACAAATTCATCCCAAGTATTGACCTGATCCCGGTACGCCAAATAGAACTGGTAAGCTCTACCAACAAATAAATCAATACCAGATTCAAGGAGTATATCTTTGGAGACATGTCGAGCTACCCTTAGCTCTTCGACTCTTCCCAAAAAAGCACTCAAGGACAACCCCCTCTTATCACCAGAGAACTTGCAATCCCACTTGTTTGGCAAAATCGGCTTTACATCTGTCCGCGGTGGAGAGTTTCTAATCGGAGTGCTAGAGGCACCCGCGCCGAGAACACCCTGATTCAAAAGATTAGATAATGGAGGAGGAGTAGGAATTTTTCCACCAAGATCCGCTTTCCTTTGGAGATCGTCCAGAAGCGATAAGGTTTTAGATAAAAGAACTGGCCTGTCTGCTTGCCCCTCGGGGATGTGGTCTATCCGGTTCAATAGGTGAGACAGCTTCGTGCGAAGTTTCTTAAACAAATTACTACCTCCCACGTCATTAAAATTATCAATTACAGGAGTTAAATCAGCTAATTTAGATGTTACAGCAGCTACATCCTCATCAGCAGAAAAAGGATAAGTTGGAAAAGAAAAACTATCACCAGCAAGCATCAGCTTAGAAGCCGTCGACAGGTTGGACCTCATCTTATCAACTGTACCCGTAGCAATACCCCTTAACTTACATTCATAAAACAATTCATCCTTGTCAAGGCGATACCAATCGACTTTAGGGTCTGCCATTTTTGAGAAAATGCAAATAGATTTTTAGCTACCTATGCCAGAATAAAATAGACTACAAAAAAAAAACAAGGAGGGAAAAAACAGTGCCCCACGTTGGGCGCCAAAAATTTGACCGACACTTCCAAATTAACAAAATATTTTATTACCTATCTACGTCGGTAGGAGTTGTCGCCAGCTCTAGTGGAGTTGGTCGGGGTTCGTAATTGGATTTTACTTCTTTTCAAAAAAAAAAAAAGAAACTAATTAAATTAACTGATCTTAATGGGCGCCAGGTAAGTTTGCCCCAGACAACTACCTAATAGCCAATGTCACTTCCAAACTCACCAAATAAGTGACAATAGGAGGAAGGGAGAAAAATAGATAATCAAATGAATAAGAAGGAGTCAAAGAACTAAGTTTATTCAATCTAGTAGCCGTAGTAAAAAAAAAATAATAGTGCATATATATGTCAATCTAATTATAAATATTGCCAGAGGGAAGTAACTACTAAACAACTGCCCAGTAGGTAAATTATAAATTATCAATTATGGATTATAATTATAAATTATAGTTAAACCCGAGCAATACAGCAACTACAACCTAGTACTAGTGGCGCAATTAATGCAAATACCCAAAAATTAGTAATAAAAAAACACCGCTTGAGCTCAGGCGCGTGCGCGTAATTCAAGTAAACCACCTAATTCTATATACGAAATATTTACGTATTTTATTATATGAAAATTAGTTCAACAAACACAAAAAATAGCATTAATCGACGCTTAACAATTTATAACAGAAAGAATGCCCTAATTTAGGGAACTGATCACAAGTTATATGTAATTATAAATAAATATTTATGGTAAAACCTGCTTCGAGACACTCCTTGTAGACGCAAGTCACTGCGTGTTGCCTGTTGTACTACTCCTACCAACTCGGATGCGGTAGGGATCTCCTTAATTCCAGCAGCCCAGTACTTGCACCCCAGGGAAAAGAAAATGCTATGCTGCCCTCACGACCCACAAAAAAAATGTGGGAACTTGTAGCCCAGGAAAGAAACCCTAAAGAAAACGTTTAATAAGTCTTCTACCAAATAATTTAAGTAGTAATGAGTAAAGAAAAAGGATAGCACCATTAAATGAATATTATAAAGTAAAAAAAACTACAGCAAAGTCTAATTCCTTAAATTCTTCTTAAAGATAGAAATCAAAATAAATTCAATTGACTCCAAAAAAAAAGATAATTCGAACACTGTATTTATGTAAAAAAAAACATAAGATTAATCTACCAAAAAAAATAAATTATATATATATATATATGACCCAACGAATGACCTAATTAAATCTCAACATAGAAGTAAAATTAAATGTTGAAACAAATATTTTGATATAGCTTTACTCTAATAATCAAATATTATAAATTATACTGCATATAGTTGGCATTATAATAACCGTTCCAGTTTATTCAAACACTTACCCTTTACGTAAGGGGTTTCTTCTTACAATTTCAGCTGTGGTGGACACGATAAGTTTTACTAGGTACGACTGGAAGAGTCCAAAGACAGTTCGGTATTCCAATAACGAAATGGGATAAACTGCAGAAGTAAATAATAAAAAAAATAGCAAAAGAGAATAAGGGGAAGAGATATGACAGGGTACATACCTGATTAATGTTTCCTTATAGACGATTATATTTCACAATAATGACACCGATGGAAGTGATAACTATAGCTCCCTATATCTAGGTTATAATTCGTCACACCTCAAAAATACTAAATGCCCAATAAACCAAGTGTTACGAATTTATGAAAAGTGATTTAAAAAATAATACCCAACTATGGATGATTGTACAAAATCTAGATTTTAAAATCACTACTAGTGCAGCGCACCAAATACCACCATACTATCCACAAGAATGCCTTCATCGCCCTCCGACGGAAAATCTCTGCTACACATGTACTATTAGTTCTAGGTGTCTCCCAACTAGCTGATATACTAAATAGCCGACCTTCAATACTTAATTACCTTGTCCCAAGGCGGCGTTCGCAGTACTTAAATTAAATTCTTAATAAAATTTTACAACTTATATATATAGAATCGTGAAATTGCCAGTTTTATTAAATTAAACATTACAGCCAAAAAAAAAAACGTAATAAAGTTACCAGTCCATTCGGGATTATTGAAACAGGAAGGGACAAATAGCGAGGAAGTCAGGAGAAAACTGATAAAAAGTCAGCAAGTTCAGAAGTATCATTATGACAAGAAAGGAGTTAAGAATTTGCCGGAAGTAAAAGAAGGTGATAAAATCTTCATCAGAAAAAATGGGATATGGGAGCCCGGCACTATTATAAGTGATCATCAAAGTCCAAGGTCATACATTGTAGAGGATGATTCAGGAAGAATACTGAGAAGAAACAGAAAATTTTTGAAACCCTCACCTTCCTCTTCAACTGAACCATCTGATGATAGCAATGAGGGTTCCGAAAGATCTGAAGGAAGGGTATCTAGAACAACTAGAAGACCTGTTAGATTTAATGACTATGTTCTGAGTTGAATCAATATTCAGTAAACCTTTTGAATCAATAATGATAATTAAGTGATGCAAAGAATGATTTGAATAATATGCTTTTATGAAGGTCTTGTTTTTTTAATTGTATTTTTTATTGTTTTCGTTTCGACATGTCAGCCATGTTTGTCAATGTCACATGAGAAATCATTTTATGTTAGTTTAATATACCAATGTAGAAACCTAGAATAAATATTTGATTTACCCAGTAGTATTCTTTACAAACTGGTGTACTGCTCCTCAGTTAATTTAAGTCTATACTTAGTAACAATACTCTGCTACTTGTTAGTTACTAACAGTAACTCAGATTCTGAGCATGTCCTATAAGCTACAGCTATAGTATAGGGTTTGCCATTTTAATTTTACAAGATTTTTGCTTACAGAAATGTACTCAGAATCCCAGTTACACTTTTATCCTTTGCTAATCTATCCAATTTTTTTTATGCTGCAATAACATCACAATGTCATTTGCATTAATTGAAAAATTTGATTGTATTTTACACTTTTATCTGAATTTACCTTTTTTTAAAACCTAAACAGAATCAATTTTAATAAAGTAGAAAGTTGATCTTAGGTCTTTACATTGTTTCATGTTTTTTTATCATAAATGATTTATACAATCTTACTATGAGATTGAAAAAATCAATTTTCAAAGATTGTATATTTATTAAAACTTTTTAAACATTTAAAATTAATGTTTGTTAATTTTGTAGGATTATTTTGTGTTTTCAATTCTACTTGCTTGAAATAAAACCTAAAAATTTAACCTTTTTAGTAAGATATCTTAAAATAAAGTTAAAAATGGACATCAAATAAATTGGACAAAGAGGTGTGCATCTAAAATATATTTATTCTGGCATTTTCAAACATATCACTAATGTCATTCCTGCAAAAGATTAAAAACTACTTATTAGTAATTATAAGCTGTTTGTGTTCGCATTATATTAACCTTGTTTGTTTTTTTACATAAACATTAGGTATATTTTATCGGAATAATATCTAAAGTATGAAAATTATATGTTGATTGTTAATCAAATTGTTCACGTAGTTTAACCTAAAATATTTCGAGGAACTATGTATCAATTTAAAATTTTTCAGCTGTCATTAATACCTTAACGTTGTTAAAAACAATATGTTAGATACAATATTTTCCTTTTATTTATATAAATCGGGACTGGAAGAATGTCTTGAAAGTATGAAATATGATGAAATATGAAGTATGAAAATTCAGCTACTTTATTGTACTCTCCTGAAGGTATGCTTTAGTAAATTTGCGGAATTTTATATGAGGACTGGTGGCTTTTATGTGTGTAGGTATACAGTTGTACATTTTTCTTGCATTATAAATAATAGAATGTTTTGTAAGACTAGAGGTGGGCATAAGTCAAATGACCATCTAAATCAGAGTAGTCCTAAATCAGATTTTAAGATGAATAGTGACGGTAGAGTCATACGTTTGAATGTTTTAAAATAGAGTTCACAATGCGCTCTGTGACGTAGGCCAAAAACATAACGTATTGCCCTTTTTTGTAGTTTAAAAATAGTCAAAAAGATGTACACAACAAAACCCCCAGAAAGCTAATCCATATCTTAGACTCAAAGAGAGAAAAGTAGGTTGTTAACGCAATAGAAGAAGTTAGCTCTATAAAAAACGGTTTTTATGGGAAAACACGCAGAAGATAATTTTTTTGTTAATATGTCAATATGAGTGGACCACTTAAGGGTGTCATCAATATAAATTCCCAAAAACTTAATTGAATTTTTTAATGGTATTAATGTGTTATTTAATGCAATGGGTTGTAAGTTAAATTTGTAAGGTAGAGCAATAATTTTCTCGGTATTAAAACATAGTTTATTAGAATCGGCCCAGGATTTAATAATATCTCTGGATGTTGTACAATATAATGTTTTCATATCTGAATTACTCCCGGTTACACTCGTATCATCCGCAAATCAATCTTTATGTCAGTGATATCATTAATAAATAACGCGAAAAGAATTGGACCCAAAATCGAGCCTTGAGGTACACCACTATCAATCAGCAGGCTTTCAGAATGTTTACCATTTGTGCCCACCAGTTGTTTCTTATTTGTGAGGTAGGAACTAAACCACTCCAAAGAAAGACCACGGAATAATATTTCGGTTTGGAACAATTGCTAGTTAATTTAAAAATAAAATAACAACCCGCACATTCTTGATTTATGACATCAAGAAGCGAATAAATTAAATATCACTATTAAACGAAACATGAAACACTGATCACGAAAATAATTTCCAACACAGCAAGTAGGTTTTTCCACGTTTAACTATAAAAACGGTGGTGGGAGTATGTCACGAAGCTACAAGATACTTTAAGGATATTTCTGTCAATAAGAGATTATGTTTTAGAGTAATAATTACCAAAACTTGGACTATTTTAATCAAAATTTGCTTGTAATGTGTGCACTATTTAAAACAAAAGCTGGGTATTAACTATTAATCAATACGCACAAAAATTGTTAGGAGCTAACTGCCAACTTGCAACCGTTCGAATCGAAGACTGAATGTGATCTTCCTGAGCATGATTCTGGTCATACCTCTGACTAAAACCATACCTACTGTGGTCACCTGATATAGCGCCAACCTATCATGGTGGACTACGAGGGATTTTCCCTTAGGGACTCTAGCAATTTGATAGATGACGTTATGTATCCTCGGTTTTGTTTTTAATATGTATAGTATATTTAATTTGAAGAAACAACGTTCAATAACACTTTCACAAGTCACAACCCGACCTGGGATTTGTTTTAAACCCAGAAAATAAGTAGGCTACACTAAAATCTATTTAGCAGGTCGGTTGTTATATTTTTCTTAAATCTTCGTAGCTTTAAGCTTTTTGTTAGATAGTCGAGACTTTGGTTGGCAGGCATCCCTTTGGGGATGAGTCCAACACTGCATGTGTCCTGGACAAAATGCATTCAAACACGAGTTTCACATCTAAGACCAAAAAAATATATCAGATATTGACACAGTTCCCCATAGCTGGATGCTATGCTATTAGTTACAAGCTATTACAAATAATAAAACAACAAGTATGAAACAATCTACCTTTTTGTTATAAAAATATTTTCGTATTATTATTTTGTCAGTTTCACAAAACTGTGTTATCGAACAATAATAGCTTGGACAACTAATTGATGAAATTGTAAAATTTGAGGCACCACCATAGACCTACTAACACTGGACGAGACATAGACAAAGAGGTAATGTTGTTGATGAATGAGAAAGATGGAACTAGTAAGGGCCATTGTCAGTTGTGCCATTCGTACAGAATGTCAGTTTTAATTATTTTTTTAGGATCAGTGTTTATTTGGGTTGGTTAATTCCAGATTTGCAGTTAATATTTTTGTATTATTTAACTTGTTTTATTTAAAAACAATTATTTATGGATTAAAAAGCACCTGAGTTTTATTTTTAGTTATAAAGCTTATACAACCGTTTTACAAGATTTTGAATAATTGCCGCCTAACTTTTGTCCTTACTAGCTCCATTCTTCACTTAGATAGAAAGAAGAGAATGTTGACAATACCAGCTGTCATTGAGTCTTTTAAAAAAGCAGTTTTTAAATAAATATTGGAAGTTTTGATAAAACGAAGAGTTTTTTATTATCCTTAATAAGATGGACTTCCAAAAAGTAAGGGTTAGTACAATCAATTTACTTTCGTGGGGTAAATTCTAGAATAGTGCCCCCAAATGAATTTCGACAATTTTTTGCACAGCGTATGTATGGGTGGGGAAATGATGGAAAACCTGCAAATTTTTCCGCGGAAACGTTTTTCACTACATAATTTTTCTTTTTAAATAATTATTTTTAGTAGATGACATCCATGTTCACTACTACTTCTGCGCATGCGCGAACTGATTGCTCTTGTTTATAACGATGAGTTTTTATTAATTTTTCTGATCGAGTTGTCACGATGTGATCGTGAAATAGAATTTTTTTCTGTCGAATTTTTTTAGTAATCGAATCGTAAAATAAAATCCCGACCCTGTTGATGAAACGACGCCATTTTTTTGTTTATCTATTAGGCTTTCCAACGATCTGTCAAAAATTATTCAACATGGCGGCTGTAGGCAAACAATAGTATTGTTTTGTATTGTTGTCATAGTTCTTTCTTTATTTAAGTTAGTGTATAAGTTTTTATTGTTGAGAGAATATAGTTTTTGTGACCTTATAAAATAGATTTTATATAATTATTTGGACTTGTTAACGTTATAAGTTGAAAAATGCCTGTTACATGCCTTGTGATTGCTTGTGGAAGTAGATCAAACAAGGATGACTGACAAAAACCACGTATAGAATGGTTTATGAAACTTTGATTATATGCGGTCTGTGACTGCATATAATCAAAGACGCCCACAGACGCCGTGTCACGTTATTTGGAAAGCCTTATTGAACAGTTAACCTATTAACGTTTTACATTTTATTATAATTATGATTATAATTCATAAAAATGGATTGTGCGTCGACATCATCGTCGTCATCTGCTCCTTCTAGTCCGGTAACTGAAATTTGTTGAATGATTGCAAGTTTTATTTCATTTTTTTATGTATTTAGGTCATGAATCTACTGCGGCTAGCTGCAATTTTAGGAAACCTAGATGAATTGCTACAGCATTTACAACGGTGGGGCTTTATTCCCCAGCAAGGGAATTATAAATGTCCAGCGTGTGGCAATTCGTTAACTTTGCAGAGGATGCAGGATAGGTAAGACTTATATATTCACTATATTTGTTGATTGCTTACTGTGTTGTCATTTTAGAATAGGTGGCTGGATTTGGCAATGCAACCATAAAATATTTGTCCGGAAGCAAAAAAGCTCAAAAGTGCGCGACGCGGGTGGAATTTAGGACAAGAACAGATTTTTTTCCATTAGACTGAGACTGAAATGTGTCTATGACCCTGAAGTGGCACCAGAACAAAAACTTCAAAAGATTTGGAAAATCAAGTCATTATTGAATGGGTGTCATGAACAAGATCGGCCCCAAGAGATGAGCATCGACGAGATGATCATTCCTTTTACAGGGAGATGTCCCATGCGGCAATATTGTCCCAATAAGCCTAACCCTATTGGACTCAAAGTGTTTGTCCTGGCTTCACCGAAAGGTATAGCATGTGACAGGGTAGTATACCAAGGAGACACTACATTCCCGGACTTGATTAGCCAGGGATTCTGCTTGGGAGAGGCTGCTGTTATTCAGTTCAAAAACTATTACTATTCTTTGGCCGCTTTTTTACAACAGTCAAACTTTGCGATGAGTTACTCAGACGTGGCTTTCATGGGACAGGTACTATTATGAAAAACAGGATACCAAGAGACTGCGTATTAACTGAAGAAAAAACATTCAAAAAGAAAGCAAGAGGAAGCAGTGAAGTAAAAGTAAGGGAAGACCGTAAGCTCTGTAACAATGTGGCTAGATAATAAGCCAGTCCTGATGATGTCTTCTTGTTATTGCGATTAGGATCACGATGAATGTGAGCGTTGGTCAAAGAAAGACAAAAGATATGAAAAAGTAAGAAGGCCCGAAGTCGTTAAGAAGTATAACGAAAACATGGGTGGAGTCGATCTTGCTGATCGTATGCTGGCAGTATGGCCATCGCGAAATCGCACAAAAAAATGGATAATACGCGTAATTTCTCATTTGCTTGATTTATGTGTGGTTAATGCTTGGCTGCAGTATAGGGTCATAGAAACAAAAAAGGGCACACCAAAAAAATATATTGATAAGATGCGAGAATACAAACTAAATTTGGGAACTAAGCTCATTCAAGACAACGAATCTAAAACTGATAGTGGTAGCGATGATGAAAAGCTATGAACCACTTGAGCCAAAGCATAAAAAGCGTAAAATTTTGATAAAACCTGTGCCTTCGAAAGAAAATCGTGCCAAAGGGGCTTCTCATTTACCAAAATACGCTAAAAAACAATCTCGATGCAGAAAGTCAGGCTGTGATAAAAAAACCACTGTTTTATGCAAAAAATGTGATATTTTTCTATGTTTTACACCTAATCGTAATTGTTTCACAAACTTTCACGAAGAGTGTTGAATGTTTCTCTAGTTTATCAGTATAAGAGTAACCTGACTGATCTCGAAATTTTATTTTTATTTTTATTATTACTAAATGTTCCTTTTTGATAAAAATTTTGTTATTTTGTTTTTTAATGGCAAGAAAAGGCCAATTTTTGTTACTTTATTTTTATTTGAATTTGAATTAAAATAATTATTATGATATGTTGAGTTTTTCATTTAAAGTTCCTCATTAGTAATACAAATGATTTACGATTTGAAATCATGTTGATGTACATAACAAAGAACACCTAAATACGAACCCCTTGTACTTTGTGAAGAACATAGTGAAAAGCGAGTTTTCCCAGAGCCTGATTTTTTTTACTATTTTTTCCATGATCAATCGTGTATTCCAAACACGCTGTAAAACTTTGAGAGAACTTTGAGGATAGACAAAAGTAGGTATGTGCTCAACATAAATGTCCAGCAAATGAAGATGATAATAAGCAAACAGAAATAGAGGGGGTAAATGGTTATTTCTACCTTGCAATCATTATCAAGGTGTATCATGTATACAGATGATTATGTACCATATAGGTAATTCCAGGACAGACTTCAATAATATGAATGTCGTCTTCACAACCCACAATATAACAACAAAACCAAAATGAAACACTTTAGATAATATCTCTTCTCGTTCCAGGACAGAATCCTGGAACCTAAATGAGGTCACCATAAAAAAACTGGAAGAATTCGGTATGTGGATGTAAATAGCATGGATAGCGCCAATGACATACCAGGAGGTTATGAGATAAATTAAGAAACAAATAGAAATCACAATTACCTATAATCAAATGCAGAAAATTTTAATACATACCTAGGATATATGCAGATAAGGGCCTTGGGAAGCGAAGATCCTACAGAAGAAGGATTCCATGGCTGTGAAAACTGAGAATCTGGTTCTGAAATCTTCCGCGCAGCGACCAACATAATGATCATTTCCAATATACGGAGTTGATCTGCAACTTAAGAAGAAAAAAGATAACAAATGAAGAACTATAATAACAATGTTAACTGATCAACAATGGACTAGTTTAGTAGGATCATATTAATCAAAATGATAGCAATATATATTTAGGATAAGATACCTACTTACTTATATTGGTATTCATTTTGCAAGTAATTTTTCTCATTTCGTAAAATTTAGCAATAAATAATTAGTAAGTTTTAAACGTAGCGCCAACTAATAACCAATAATGAAGTGTGTTTAAAAGTCAACGTTGTCACATTTTAGCTACGTTCGTTTCAAGTATTCTCAAAGAACTGGCGGCACAAAACACCGTGTTCTGTGACTTGTACCAGTCGACAAGATATATGACAGGAGAGAAAATTGTTTTTATCTGTAACAAACAAACAAGACCCCTATTCTTGACGGTGATAGAATAGAATAGCCAATAGAAAGTGAGCGTGGTTTAATTGAAAATGCCAAAACGGTATTCTTGAAATTCGTTCTCTCACTGTACCGATAGAAGGGTTGCTCCCCGAGAGAACAATTACTTCTATTGGTTATTTTTGAAGGAACCGCTATAACACCAAGAGAAGGTGTTAGGGATTTTTATTTTCGAACCAAAAATAGAATAGAAGTAATTTCTTTCATAAACCAAACACAACCAAACAACAAATTAAACTAACGAAAATGACAGAATATTTTGTTTAGTGGTTTACTCCTTATTTGATAAAGTGTCAATCAGAGAACAAAAATATCGATAAATTTATCTCTTTTTAATGATAACAAATAAGAGAGAGAGATAAGTTTCTCGGTTAATATTAAAGCATATCGACAACATCGCAAATTTTCTACCAATCTTATTGAAACACGTCACTTACCACTTTATGACGTATGTAACCAATAAATTTAAATTTCAAAAGCCGATTATGGCTAGAGGATTAATTTTATAAAAATTTTATTTGTACAGTTGAACCACTAAAAACCTATTTTATAAGATGCAAATATAAAAAAAAATCACTAAACTAGTCCATTAATTGCGTTAAAAATGCAAGTGACATAATAGTTCTTGCTCTAAAAGTATCTATTGTTTTTGTAATCATCAAAGAAAGTTTTTAAAAGAATGAGGTCTGTCTGTAGCGCATTATGGATTTCGAACAACGCGTCAACATTAAGTTTGATTTTAACTTACAAGAAAGTGCCAAAGAAGTTCATGAAATGTTAAAATCAGTTATGGCGAAAATATGATGACTCTGAATACGGTTTACACAGGTGGTATCAGTGATTTAAAAGCGGAAGTCAGTCGGTTGAAGGCAAGCCATGGTTGGAACGTTCCTCAGCCTCAAAAACAGAAGAAAATATGGAAGAAGTGATAAAAATGGTTCGTTAAAACAGGTGATTGATTATTCGAGAGCTTTCTGAAAAACTGAGCATTCCGTACGGGTCTGCAACGCATTTTAACTGACAATTTGCAAATTTGTTCTCAGAATTTTGACTGGTAAACAGAAGGAAAATCTTGTGTCGGTTTGCATGGAACGTCTTTATGCAGATCCGGATTTCATGGCCAAAATTATAACTGGAGATGAAAGTTGGGTGTATGGCTATGACCCTGAGACAAAAATGCAAAGTGGCTCTCCTCGCCCTAAGAAGGCACGTCAGTCAAAGTCGAACGTCAAGGTCATGCCCATTGTTTTTATTTTGATACTGCAACGATATACGGAGAAAGGGGCCCGCAAAATGGATAAATAACATCCCTTTTCATCATGACAACGCGCCTTGCTACACCTCGCTTCTCGCGGCCGTGAGTTGGCCGTGAAACCATTCGCGACATTGAGATGGCCACGAAGGAGCAGCTGAAAGTCCTTCCGAAAGGAGCCCTCCAGAAATGATAGCCAAGGAAAATACTTTGTGGGAAATTAATTCAAATTTGAAGTAAGCTGATTATTTTGTTCTTAATAAATAATCTCGGTACAAGAGAGGTACTAAAGTATTAGTACAGAATTGCTATGACCAGAAGAAAAATGTAGCGATGTGTTTCATAGACTATGAAAAAGCCTTCGATAAAGTGCAACATCTCAAACTCGTTTAAATACTAAAGCTAATTGACATAGATCAAAATAAGCTGTATTGAAAATTTGTATTGGAACCAATCAGCTGCGATTAGATGTGGCAACAAAGGCACAAAACATCCTAAGACAAGGATGTATCCTCTTCCCCCTCTTGTTTAACGTTTTCTCTGAAAAAATCTTCCAAGAAGTTCTCGAAGAATATGCAATTAGTTTATGGGTAGAAAAATTTAACTATCTGGGAATTTTGCTATGTGAAGAATGATCTTCAGAATTAGTATTCAAGTGCCGGATAGAAAAAGTTTACTTACAAATATTTTAGTACAATTTTGTTGCAATTTATATTTACTTTTATATTTGGTATTCTAATAATAATTAATTATTATTATATTATCGCATTTCTTTGGTTAAAAACGATGGTTAAAAATATGATTTAAAAAAAATTCCACTATCTATTTCTCAGTGTACGTGAAAGAATTTCGAATTGTTTATTTATTTTCTTTCCCAGTATCTTCTTTGGCGCTTTCGGCGTCTTATCTAACTGTAGAGCTATTCTGGCGGCTAATCATGTTCCCAGAGCTCGCTGAGGGCGACTTCCAAGAATCAGGGTTGAGCTTTTGCCTACCCTCACCACACCGACATAAATATATCTATAAGAGGTACCGTAATGCTTAAGATGATTTGGCCATAGATACGCAAGGATGTTAGTTTATTATTTAAATATTTATATTATCATTATTTGTTCGTTCTTAAGAAGAAAGAGACTCGTTGAATATAAATTAATTGACATTTACTAAAAATATATATTTGTGGTTATGAATTATATTAAAAAAATAATTATAATAAAACCTAGCTTATTATCTTTAATTAATTAATTTTATATCAAATTTTCAAAGGGTTACTAATTACAGGACTGTAGAAGAGAAAAATAAAATTAACTCCAATTTTCATTTTATAAATTTGTTTTCTGTTTGGGTGAATACTCTTAAGTATAAATGTGTCCGCCAACAAAAGAGAATGTTCATTAATAAAAACTTAATGATAGGTCACACGTATATTATATTGACCCATGATAACTTTCTTAAATATAAAAAAAATGATCGGTATGTTATATATTATTGATGATATTTTTAGGCAACGGTTTATGAAAGAGCTTAAATTTTAATAGAACTAGTTTTATTTTTAAAAAATTTTTGGGAAATTTTTCTCTTTGGCGAGTAGGTAAAGGGTGCATTGACTTTTACCAATATTAAATTATTTATTATATTTATACAGGGGACATTTAGTTCCTTAAAAAAATGAAATTGCTTAATTTTTATATAACTACATAACTACATAACTATTTGTTGTATAGATACAGTGCGCCCATAAAGTAACGCATTATATATACCAATTGATTAAAATGCATCATCTAATACAGTTAAGTTTGTATCACCTGAGGGATTAAAATACACTTTAATCCTGTGTATTTTTTTCACGTGGGGCCCAAGACCCCTTAAAACTCAAATAATTAAATAAAATACAAAAACTACTACATTTTTACACTGTAAATGATCATTTACCAAAAAGAAATTTTCTGTTTTGTTTAAATTTTAGTCCCTTGTATGTATGCAACCCATAAGATCTATTGTGTCCTTCCTTAGTTGTCATTGGTCTGATGTTTTCTCAGACTTATAGCAACTTCTCCAGTCCTATTTTCCTAAGGTTTAGGACATCGTCTTCTATTTCATGTGCTCCTAGGTATCTGGGCTTAGAATTCTTCAAGGAAGGCATTCCGATAGTATGTGTATTGAGGTGCACATTGCTTAATTTACTAATCCTAGTTTCTTAATATGACTTTTTAACCGAATATGCCCGGTTAATATTCTCGTTAAAATCCGGAGCTGGTCATAGTTTCCCAGAATTATCTTAGCTTGTCTTAGTCCTTCCAACTGATTCCAGCACTTGGAATTTTCCCTCTCTATTTGTTTTCTTAGATTTTCTAAGTTTGCGCTACTGCTGATCCAACAATATAGTGTAATGTTTTAAAAAATAATAGTAAATATAACTTACCAAATAAATAACTTGAATTGAAGTAAACCATTAAACATGGATGTTATTTACAAATCTTTTCATTAAATGATTAATACACCAAAAATTTCTTTATTAGAGCCAATCCAATAAACCGTAATACACACAAGAACACAAAAACCATCTTGATAAGATGAGTTCATAATGCCAGTAGTCGATCCAAGAATCAAAATCCAAAACACTAATTTGTTGTTAGTTAGATCAAAAGCTAAATAATTAATAATTAATTTTAATAATAATAATTATTTTAATAATATATCCAAAGAAGAAAAAAAATTAAAAAAAAAAAAAAAAAAAAAAAAAACAGGTAGCTAATATATTATTAAAATCATTATTATTATTAACCTTAATTATTACTTATTTAGCTTTTGATCTAACTAACTTAATATAACTAATATAGTTGGTTTCTTACTAATATTGTATTCCTATGATTTATTATTAACATATTCTAATACTTTTTTTTTATTTTTTTATTTTTAGCTTAAACAAATTAGTGTTTTGGATTTTGATTCTTGGATCGACTACTGGCATTATGAACTCATCTTATCAAGATGGTTTTTGTGTTCTTGTGTGTATTACGGTTTATTGGATTGGCTCTAATAAAGAAATTTTTGGTGTATTAATCATTTAATGAAAAGATTTGTAAATAACATCCATGTTTAATGGTTTACTTCAATTCAAGTTATTTATTTGGTAAGTTATATTTACTATTATTTTTTAAAACATTACAATAGTTTAGGCCCCACATGTGGTATTTCGGCTCCATTTTTTACCAGCTTACCTGTTGTTTGGTTTTCTTTTATTCCTGGGACTCATAAGAGGGTGACTTCTGCCCAAGTTCATTTAGTCTGCCTAGGCATTCCCAACCACCAAGCTTTCTGAGCTTGGTCCAAAAACTCCTATTCAAGTTCCCTCTTATAGCTTGAAATCGTCTGTATACCATTTAATGGCATTCGGTTTTAAATTCTGTTTTTACTGATAATTCCTTCTTTGATTATTCTACAGGGTGATTGATTAGTGTGAGGAAGCTCAGTAGATCTGTTATAGTAAAATTTACAAAAAAAAGTTATTAAAAAAAGTTGTAGCCAACTTTAAACTCCACACCAAACTTATGATTTTTTAAATGGAACACCGTGTATTTTATTTTAAATTTGAAATCTG
Organism: Ophraella communa; assembly: GCA_035357415.1. NCBI lineage: Eukaryota > Metazoa > Arthropoda > Insecta > Coleoptera > Chrysomelidae > Ophraella > Ophraella communa. Next base: position 10,382,000 of record CM068987.1, read on the forward strand.
CTTAAATTTCACATCACAACAATGTAAAGTTTTATTATATTATACTGGGTATTTAAAAAGTTATAACCAATATTACCTTAAAATCGTATCAAGTTTAACTAAACATGAACGAACAAAACCGAGTGTGACAGAGGAAAACGAAATGAATGTGTTGATGGCAGTTACAGAAAACCCACATACACGTATAAGGAGTATTTCCCATGAACAAGAACTTAGTTACTATTCTGTTCAAAACATTCTATTTAAAAACAAGATGCACCCTTATCATATTCAAAAGCATCAAGAATTAAACAATGATGATTTTCAGAAACCAATAGTGTTTTGTGAATGGGCTTTACAAAAAAATTAATGAGCAGAGAGATTTTTTTGATTATGTCTTATTTGGTACTGAAGCTACATTTCATTGAAATGGTTCTGTTAATAGGCATGATTTTCATTACTATATATTCAACAAGTAATCGATGCCACATAGTAACACATAGTCAAACAAGATGGTCTCTAAATGTGTGGGGAGGTATCGTCGATAACTATGTAATAGGTCCATATTTTTTTGAAGACAACTCAAATGGTGAGATTTATTTAGATTTTATCGTAAATCAGTTACCGATATTATTAGAAGAGGTTCCACTTAATATACGTGAACAAATGAGGTTTCTACATGACGGTACTCCTGCGCACCACAACGAATTAGTACGTGGTGAAGGAATGGACCGATCAGGTGGGCCCCAAGGACACCAGATTTCAATAAAATGGACCCATTTTTTGGGGTTTCGTTAAGAACGAAGTGTATAAAATACCTCCAACAACAAGGGATGGTATGAAAGATAGAATCCGAATTGCATTTCAAAATATTTCTTTACAAATACTTAATAATGTAAGCAACTCTTTCAATGGCCGCTTTCAAGCATGCATAAATGTTTTGGAAGGTCATTTTGAACATCTTACTTAAGTAAGATAAGTTAAAATTAATGTTGTTTTTTATTTTCCTCTGTTGTTAATTTTTTTTTCTTAATTTTCAGTCGGTTGAAATAAATTATTTTCTTTTCAGTGACAATATTTCGTTACTAAATTAATAAACAATAATGTCAAATTGTCAAACCAATCATGGCCAACTCACAATAATTATTGGTAAACGTTAAAATATCTACCAAATCAATACTTTGATGGAAAAATAAAAATATCTAGAAAACTGTAACTTTAGGTATAGGGAGTACTTCAGAAAATTTGAAGTATGATATTAGTACTTTTCTATAGTGATATAAAATACAGGGTGTTCCATTTAAAATTACCAAGAAAATAATGTACTAGCATTTTGACTTACCCTGTATTTGATTTAACATATATTATGAAAACGAATGTATTTTATAATTTTTAACAATTATTAAAAAACTATGCTTGCAATAGATCAATGTTCCTATACTCCTTTTTAATTATACAGGGGGTTAAACTTGATACGATTTTCAGGTAATATTGGTTATAACTTTTTAAATACCCGGTATAACCTTATAAAACTTTACATTGTTGTGATGTGAAAATGATGCAGATTTCGAATTTAAAATAAAATACAGGGTGTTGCATTTAAAAAAACATAAGTTTGGTGTGCCACCATCTTATGGAACAGCCTCATGTGTGATTACTGGTCTCACCATTGCCCTAGTTTACATTCCCAGTTTTTCCTTGCAATGTTCCTGCACACCATGAGTGCCTTGGTGGATCTGTATATTATTTCGTTTTCTTGTTTATTACAGGGTAGCCTGCTATCTAGGATTATCCTTAAATATTTGACCTCTGTTTTCCATTCGACGATGTTCTCCCATATTTTTATGGTTTTAAATTAGGTTTCTACTAGTGTGGTTTTGATAGGAATGATGTTGATTCCCACCGAGTTACAGCCCTCTTTGAACTATATCACAGAGGACATTTTCAGACTTTTCTTTTGCAAGGATAACCATGTCGTCAGAAAACCCTTGGCATGGCATGCCAGTTGACAGAGTAAGCTGTCCACAGTGAAACTCCACATGAGTGGGGATACAACTCCCCTTTGCGTCAAAGACAGAATTGGCCAAAGGCGTCTTTAGCCAATTCTGAAGATTTCAATCACTTTGGAGCATGTTGGTATGACCAGAAGATAAATTTTGGTTTAAGTCCCAAGTTTTCCACCCCTATTACTCCTAGATATTTTGTTTGATGTTGTTCATAGTTGGACCGGACAAAAAGTATCTGCGTCTCCTGGTGAACGGTATTCAAATAATTTTCCTAGATTGATCTCTCCTCTCTTCTGACACAAATTATCCATGATGTTTAAGGCAATTTGCATTAAGCTTGAGATAACTTTATCATGACTCTATCTTATGGTGATAACCAAGTCATCTGTATAACCTTCAATTGTAAAACCAGAGTCATGTAGCTGTGATAAAAGGTCGCCGATGACCAAGGACCGAGTAGGGACTATAGCACTCCTTGAGGACAACTTTTTGCAGTGGCCACCAAGTCCCCTACCGTATTAGCTGTAATCACTTGGGTTCTAAACATTGACTGTATGCATTGTGCTAGTGAGGATTGTGTATTCATTTTTTCCAGGGCTCCTTTGATGAATGTAAGTTAGGTATAGTAATACCACTAGTGATCGAATTTTCGCGACAAGTCTGTCGATTTACTTTTTAATAAAAACATAAAAAACAGACGTAAGATAAATTCCATTACGAGTGGTAGGTATTTTGTGGACATTATCACGAACAAAGTGGTAGGCCAATACAGCTACAATAATTTTTGTGACTGACGTCAAACGTAGCTTTGTAATCAGTATTGGTTACGTCGCTGAAAACAAATCAGAATTGAAAGACATCTGGTATTATCTCGATAATACTAGATGTATTTGGCTTGTGATTGGCCAGATCCTTCTTTATCTTTAGGTGAATCCTACTATATTAAAATTATTTATTTATGGTGAATTTTATATTTTAATTTGTTTGCTTTAATTTATCAATAGCCCCTCGTTGGTTCTGTCAATTTATAATGATTTAATTAGTTTGATTTTGTTGTTTTATAATCTTTCTCCGACTTTAATAATTTGTACTGATTTAATTGCATTTACTTTAATATAAAGTTTACTTTTTCTTTTGTATTTCTATAGTTGGGCGCCTTATCAAAATTTTAAACTAGCTCAGTCTACTTAATTTAAAATTGAAATTTTAAATCTGACTCTCATCTTGGGTAGGATTCAAATTAAAATATTTAAATATTATAACTCAATGAATTTAATTATAAATGTTTCTCAAATAACTCATACAACATACGTACATAACATTTGGACATTTGGTATCTTAATTTAATATCTAATCGGTGGTCAACTAAAAACTTACGTAATCATAGGAAGACGACTCGTGCTTGGTCAATGCAGCATTTAATCCCCGTATCCGGTTCGTATTTATCATTTAACCAGCATCCTAGATATCCGAAGTGTCGTGTTTGTTCAATATGGTTGTATGTATGTATGTATGTATGTATGTATGAGTTAGGGGTGATAATTACACTGCAACCTATAGGATCTATTGTGTCCCCCCTTACTTGCCATGTTCTGATATTTTCTCAGACCTATAGCAGCTCTTCGAGTCCTATTTTCCTGAGGAAGTTTAGGACATCGTTGGGCTTCAAATCAGGTAGATCCCCTTCCTCTATTTCATGTGCTCCTAGGTATCTAGCCCTAGAATTTTGCAAGGCAGGGCATTATGAGAGTATGTGTATTGAGGTTTTATCCTCTTCCTCACAGAATCTGCACTTTGCTTCATCTGCTAACCCTACTTTCTTCATGTGGCTTCTTAACCGGCAATGCCCGGTTAATATTCTCGTTAAAATTCGGAGCCTTTTCTTACTAAGGTTGAGGCAGCTAAGAGATCTCTTCTGGTCATAGTTCCCCAGTAGTATCTTAGATTGCCTCAGTCCTTCCAGCTGATTCCAGTACTTGGATTTTTCCTTCTCCATTTCTTCCCTTAGTTTTACTAAGATTACTCTACTGCTGATCCCACAAGATGGTTCTGGTCCGAAATGTGGGGTTTCAGCTCCTTTTTTTGCCAGCTTATCTGCTGTTTTATTCCCCTCTATTCCTATGTGTCCCGGGACCCATAGAAGGGTGACAGTGTTCTTCTGGCCTAGTTCATTTAGTTTGCCTAGGCATTCCCAAACCATCTTGGAACTGATTATATTTGAGCTCAGCGCTTTGATGGCTGCTTGACTATCCGACATGATCACAATCTCTTGTCTGCGGTAGTTTCCTCCAATATTGAATTCCACACATCTTTCGATGGCGCGAACTTCTGCTTGAAAGATGCTCGGGTATGTTCAATATGGTTGTTATTTATGCTTATTCGGATGTTTGGAGGGACATTTTTAGAAATTACCGTAAACTTCGTCTTGGTAGCATTTATTCTTAGACCCAATGCACTGCTTGCATCATTTACGACTGTAAATCATCAGCACTGTCTGCTAAAATTATTGATAGGAATTCCTTTGACTCGAAATATAAATTACTGCAAGAAGCTTCACTAAACGCTCTTTCCACGTACAGATTAAACAGCATTGGCGACAAAATACATCCTTGCCTGACGCCTTTTTTAACTGGAAATGCTTCTGTATAACTGCCAACTTGGAGACGTACTTCAGTGGTTTGGTTCCAGTAGAGGTTGCGGATAATTTTAACATATTTGTATGACGCCTGTCATACAAATATCAACTATACATTAGTGGGAGGAAGCTCAGTAGATTTGTGATAGTAATAGTATATCGTGCTTGACTTGATCAAATTGGTCAGATTAGGGAAAAATTTTTATATGAGTGGCATAGTCAAAAGCACCCTGTCATTGAAAGCGCAAAGGAATATCTTCTTATCCACTAGTGGCTTCTCTATGATTTCCGTTAAGCATTGCAGAGTACTAATAGTGGATTTTCCTTTTTTGTAGGCAAAATGTCTTTTGTAAAACGTTGATCTCGCTGATTTTCACTTCTTATGTGATAATCTATTAGTTTCTCCATAGTTTTAAGAAGAAAAGAGGTTGGGCTTAAGGCACCATTATCAGCTATAATACATTGCATAAAAACAGATTTTTCCCTATATTTCCAACTCATTGGCCCTTTTCGTAGCATCATCATTTGGGAAAAGTTTATGTGTTTCTTGCTATTAGTTAAGCATGAAGTTAGAATTTAATTATTTCAGTGGTTGTCCACAAATAAACAAATAAGTAGTGACCAGAATTTTGTTTGTTCTGAGTTAGCCAAGTCCTAAACTAGAGAACTAAATGAAATGTTACCATGAAAAAGTTTCGATATTGCATTACTTCCTGTCTTTTCACTGAATTAATGTTCTTTTATTGGGAATTTTCGTATTCACTTGATGCTTTCAGTAATAGTTGAGATCATTTTAACAATGGACAGTGCGGTATTTTTTTAAGAATATAAGGATTTGTTGGTGGGTGGGTAAGGTATTTGGTATTTCTAGAAAATCGTTTGATAAAGGGCCGTTCTTCTACCTTCGAGGATACACCATTATTTATAATGTCAGTGTTAATAGTTATTTTCTCAGCACGACCACAACAAATTTTTTGCCAGTTCATGATAAGTATTTTCTTTTGATTGATTTATTTTATCTAAGTATAGGGAATCTACTTAGCTCTTATTATACCAACAAGATTCGATAATAAAGGATAATAAAATAATAACTGAAAATGATCTGCTAAGAAGGTAGTCATAATGATTTTAAAAATAAAACACAGTCTATAAATATCCGCACATTTTTCGGTAATCTTAAAGAGATTATTTATTTCCAATTAACAAAATAATTAGATGAATGGTTTTTTGTGGGCAGAAACGTCAACGTTTAACAAAAAACACGGCGCCCTTTTGAAAATATGTCGGTGCGAACTTAAGTGTAGTCCGATATTAGTTTTGGTTCTCGAGTTACTCAATGAAATTTACAACAAACGATCGTATATCTGATTAAATGAAGATAAAGAGTCTAGGTGGATGTATATTGTTCTCAAAAGGAACCACTACAGCGTATTTCATGCGATTTTTAACAACGAACCACTCAGAAAACCAGAACTGAACGCTGCTTAAGGCAGACCAGATTTTACGATATGCAAAAATTTCAATGTTGCCGGAGCCATCGAACGGGGCGGCGTCTGAAACTGAAGACCGAATAAGCACGCAAATATTGTTAAAAAGATAACAGTTGAAAATATTTTGTACTAAAGTTTATAAGTTCAAATTAAAGAAATTATACCTAATTGTCCTGTAAAAGATATTGTTTCCTTAATATTGATAGAAATGAATTTATAGTTTTGGTAATCAAAGAATAAACCTTGATAATAATTGTATGCAAAATCGATGAAAAAGTATATGGTTCTTGATAAATTGTATGCTAAAATAAAGAACAACCAATAACATGTCTATAGTATCTACAAAAAGTACGAGGAGTAATAAACGCTAATTAAGTATGCAAAACCTTTACAGGGAGCACCATGAAATTTTTGATAAATCTCTTACTTTAAATTACATTTCTTCCGTAAATCTAAAAACCAGGTAGATCAACCCCGTATTTGTTTCAGTTGTAGCAAAGTTTAGGGTTTCTTTATTGGATTGGATTAGCAGAAAGCAATAACGCAATGCAGTGGTGTGTATTTTAGGAAAAGAAATACGATTTAAATTATATTATAATAAAAAATAAAAAGAAATAATTATTGGAAAACATTTATTACTTACATTTTATTCTATATCCGGAAAAGGAAGAATCGTTGTTGACATTAATAATAATAGGGTCGATTAAACCATCACAAATATTGTCAATTTTCCACATATTTGCCTCGACTTTGATAACATGCTCGATACAGTTTGTCCAATTTTTTTTACTAACATGACTTACAGCACTCTCAAACAATTTCAAAACATCGTTTATTTTAAAAGTAGTATTTTTTTTTCAACTTCCCCCTTTACCTGAGCCTATGGGATTAAGTTCACAATGATAAGGGGGAAGTCGAAGAACTGATATACCACGAGAAGAAGCCATTTCTCCTACAATGTAGGTTTTGTATTTATTATTGTTTATTTTTGCAATTCTGTAAAGTTCTTTCCTTAGTGGATCTTTTGGAAACTTAATATTTTTCGAAATAAGCCACTCCAAAAGCTCTGCTTTACGCCAACGACTTGTGGGCAATGCTTCTCGTAACCGTGAATGTTAACTTGCGTTGTCCATAACAATAACAGCCCCTTTTGGAATCAGATCCAATATTTGAACAAACCATTCCTCGAAGACATCCCCATTCATATCTTCGTGATAGTCCCCTGTGCGTTTTGAAATAAAGGTAAAAATCCACCATCAATAAAACCTTCAGAACTTCCAACATGGATAATGATAAGACTTTTTTTTTCCAGATGGTGGCTGCAAACCTAACGACAAACCTTCCACGAATGCCTGCCTTCCGATTTTAATGTTTTCATCTTGCCAAGATTCGGAAACAGTATATCCAGCATTTATCCATGTTTCGTCTAAGTAGAAGATTTTCAAATTTTGTTCTCTGACATGTCGAATGCTTCTTAAATAGTCTCTTTTCCAAAAAACTATTTCTGTTATATCTATCAAGAGAGATTTTCTATTATGTTTTGTATATCTGAAACCCACATGCAAAACTTTGCATAATGTCATTCTGGAGAATTTTGTATAGTCCGTATCTTCTTGCACTAATGTCATAATTTTGTCAAGTGTTGGAATTTCCTTTTGTAAGTAAAATCCATGGACTTTACGCCTTAGCCTTTGTTTTAATGAATCATCGATCTTAATTGGTTTTCGGCCTAAAGGAGTTTTAGGGGGTTGAAGAGTTCCATTCTTGCTTTCTTTTAGTAATCTATAAATTGTTGATTTAGCAACACACAATATAGCAGCCGTTAATTCCACAATATCATCAACACTTGCACTTGGATCCTTGTTTTTCAATGATATATAACAATTCAATATCAGAGTTTTTTCATTTAAAGATAATGGACCTGTTTTTGGTCGTTTAGATGGTCCTTGGCTTATCGACATTGTTTGGTACTTGCACAATTAACATTCAACAAATGTTTTAAATATATTCCAACTGTTTAAAATATTATGAAAACCATACAACTTCATACAACTTTACTCAAAGAACTAATACTAAGTACTGATTTAATGCACCTACTTTCTTTTAAAATAATATTCCCGATAATGTTTCTAAGAAAACTGGGTTGGTTGGAAAATCTCTCTCAATAATCGAATAATCTGTAAATAGGTGTAATAGTATTAAAGCCGATTACAGTAGGCCACTTGCCATTTAAAATTTCTGAGAAAAATTCCCCAAACACTACATATAGGAGTAATACAAATAAAAAATATTCATTTTGCTTCTTTGAATTTAATAAAAATTGTAACGATATCTTGCTATCTTGACTTTAATTAATTTTTTAAAAATATATTTCATTGTAATTTATTTGTGACAATATTCAAAGTTTGAATTATTCTTCTTACAAAAAGAACAAAAATATATAAAATAATTATTGTTACAGATTGGTTTGTTTTCTATTATGAATAAACTGTGTTGCCTTTCTTTATCAAACTTACTAAAATTTATGTATCTCTATCACTTTTTTTATTAAAATTAGTACATCCCGTTACCTCTGACCTAAATCGTATATTCTTTAGCATAGATGCAACTTATTCGTTCAATACAAAATGTACTTTACGGTATACCCTCTTAAGATATATTTTGGTACGTCTATGAAATCTACTCAAATGCATGCTTTATTACTCCTTGTCCTTTCTATATAGACTATAAATACAATTATAAATGGGCTATATCCTAAGAACACGAAACAAACAACTTTGTTATGAAATTTTCAAGATTTTATTAAAAAACTTAACATTCATAGTGGAAGTTTTGCTATTTGTTTGTTGTTCTTTATATGATCAACTTTTATAAAGTAAAAGTTAATCCAATAATGAAAAAAACCATATTCCGGCGTATGCTAAATCAAGCCAGTTAATTTCAAATCAATTTATTTATTAGATTAATTTAACAGATGAATGGGAAAAGCGATTATTATTTTCCACATTTTGACACTACACCGGTAGAATAAAATATTCAATGTCATATTGACACAATTTTTCAATTAAAAACGATAAGTCATATAATACACTTTCTTCAATTAAACAATATAATAATTGGCGACAAACTTGACAAACTTGAATGACTTCTTCATTGATAACTTTGCCAAAAGACTGATTAGTCTGTTCAATAGAATCTCTTGATAAACAATCTACATTTATGTGTGCTGAAGCTTTTTTATATTCGACTTCATAGTCAAATCCGGATAAAAATGAAGCAGCATCACAAATTAAATCAATAAAAAAACAATATGGATTAAAGAAATTCAAGGGTTTTAAGAAAAAATTGAAGCAGAACTCTTCTTTTTGATGGTATTTTTTATTTTTAATAATAATATAGCAGGCGATACCTTCTGTAAATGGATAAATGATGTCTTACAATGTAAATGTATTATTTTTAAGTTACAGTAGCTCTTACGAAACACGTGGGAACCGATCAAGTTTTATTAAAATATAAAGTTTGTATTAACCTCGACCTCTTGTATAAATTAATCAAACACTTTTGGGTTCAGCTATCTTTAATGGCTACTACGCCAATGATTTAATCACAAAACATTCGTAAACCACATAAAATTCATGTCGAAATAGTACAAATAAATATCGATAAACTTATACATTGAGACCGCATTGAATGCTCTTTAAATTTCTGTTTATATTTTTAGTACATTTAAAAATTAAATCACCTAACAAACAACGATAAGGGGAATTAAATTAGGGCAATTATACAATTACGTAGCTGCTCAGAATGTGGAAAAACAGTAATTTATTCATTCATTAAACTAAACACTTCGATGAATATAGTTCTTTACAATTGGCTTTTAAACGAATTCTAAATAATTGCACCAAAAACTAAACTTCTCATTATAAAATAACTATTTCTGATTGAGTTTTAAAAGTAACACTATTTTTTAGTACAAATATACAAAGTTTTTTTTTCACAAATAGCCTCTGAACCTAACTTCATTGACTTTTGTTGAATTTGTAAAGTTGGCAATTATTAAACAAGGTAGAAAAATACAGGGACTACTTGATTAGAACTAAATCTCAATCCATTTGACAGAATGTGAGTTAACTGATGCTATAACAAAATGAAAAAATATTTTCCCTACGACCTACTACACCTAACAAACAGTTTTGACACTTCGAAAATTAGTTATAGCATACGCATTCAGAAAAATAAGAAAAGAAGGAGCAATATCACACACGTGATAATAATTTAAGCAAGATTAATGAATAAAAAACTATTAATTTTTATGAATTAATCACTTTTATTTGGTCAATTTGATAAATAAATAATATTATCTTTTGATAACATACAAAAATAATTATATGGGTTGCATTATCTATGGAACCAAATATACACCTATCTAGGAATACTTTTAGTTCCAAGGTATAGTAGTTTTCACAATAAATGGTATTGACTGAAGGTCCCCGGTCTACCATAGTAAAACACAATATTTTGTCAAAATTCATTTTTTTTATTCAACATAGTTGCCTTCAAGGGCGATACAGCGATTATAGCGACCTTCCAACTTTTCGATACCATTTTTGTAGTACTCCTTCGGTTTGTCCTCAAAATAGGCTTCAGTTTCGGCGATTACCTCAGTATCAGAGCCAAATTTTTTTCCCGCGAGCATTCTTTTTAGGTCAAAGAAAAGGAAAAAGTCGCTGGGGGCTAGATCTGGAGAATACGGTGGGTGAGGAAGCAATTCGAAGCCAAATTCATGCAATTTTGCCATCGTTTTCATTGATTTGTGACACGGTGCATTGTCTTGATGAAACAACACTTTTTTCTTCTTCATATGGGGCCGTTTTTTCGCGATTTCGGTCTTCAATCGCTCCAATAATGCACAGTAATAGTCGCTGTTGATTGTTTTTCCCTTTTCCAAATAGTCGATGAACAATATACCGTGTGTGTCCCAAAAAACTGAGGCCATAACTTTGCCAGCTGACTGTTGAGTCTTTCCACACTTTGGTGGCGGTTCACCAGCCGCAGTCCACTCAGCTGACTGTCGATTGGACTCAGGCTTGTAGTGATGGAGCCAAGTTTCATCCAAAGTCACATATCGACGCAAAAAATCGGGTTTACTACGACTTAACAGCTGCAAACACTGCTCAGAATCATCAATTCGTTGCTGTTTTTGGTCGATTGTGAGCACGCGCGGCACCCATTTCGCACAGAGCTTCCGCATACCCAAATATTCGTGAACGATATGTCCAACACGTTCCTTAGATATCTTTAGAGTGTCAGCTATCTCGATCATATTCACTTTATGGTCACTCAAAATCATTTTGTGGATTTTTTTAATATTTTCGTCGGTAACCACCTCTTTTGGGCGTCCACTGCGTTCACCGTCTTCGGTGCTCATTTCGCCACGCTTGAATTTTGCGTACCAGTCAATGATTGTTGATTTTCCTGGCGCAGAGTCCGGAAACTTATTATCAAGCCAAGCTTTTGCTTCAACTGTATTTTTTCCTTTCAAATAACAATATTTAATAAGCACACGAAATTCTTTTTTTCCATCTTTTTGAAAATAACAAAAGTTGCTTCACTAAAAATGCAATATCTCACAAACTAATAGTTCGACAGCTGTCAAATTTTTACACGAATCTTTTGAAGGTTGATACTATCTAAAAATGAAATGGATTTAATTCTATTGTCGTCATCTATAGGTTAGACCGGGGACTTTTCAGTCGACCTATTAGACCCTTAAGTTGTAAAATCCGAGATGCACATCATAAATGTAAAAGGACCTGATTTAGGTTATTTTGTTTCTCCGAGAGGGATTGTAGAGGATTACAGCTTACACTTCTTGTTCATTTTAGTCTTTGTGTTTCATTGGAAGTGTTCACTTGTGTTACGGCGTGCAATAATTTTGTAACATTTATTTGTTATTAAAGACATTATAATAGCAAAAATTTTATACCCCAATGTACAGAATAGGCAGTATGTGGCGCCGGTGGATAAAAAGTAATATTGCTTCTTCCAGTGGTTCGTTAAAGAAGAATCACTTATCTTATGACGCGAAAATCATTATAAAAAATGTGTGTAGTTTCTTACTTCAGCAAGGATGTAACGCGGGTGCTACAGCAAGAGTAACCAGTAATTTGACGAAGGTGCATCTTATTTCAGTTAGACGATTGTTGAAAATTCCATGGAATCAAGAAAAAAGCGTAAAGATTCCGGTGTCACAAAAAGTCTAGACGACTGGGAAAAAGATTTGATAAGGCGAAAAATCTACACTATGTAGGTACGATGAGCAGCGTGTCCCTACAATAAAAAGTCTGAAACAGCGGCTCATTAATGAAGAAACTCACATCATCTGTGGCCTCACTACTCTTTGGCGAGCTCTGTCTGCAATGGGCTTTAAATATCGCAAAATTGACAAGAGACAAATAATAATGGAATCCACACGTTTAATAAATTGGCGTTCTGAATATATAACGTTAATAAGAAAATATCGGTCTGAAAATCCGCCAATACTCTATCTCAACGAGACGTGGTTTGACACGCATGACACCCCTTCCAAAGGATGGTCTGATTCTTCTGATAAGTGTAAAACAAAAGTACCATCAAATAAAGGAAAGAGAATCACAATATTACACGCAGGATCAGAAAATGGTTGGATCCCAAACGCTATGTGGCTTTCTGCCAAAAATATTAAGGACTCTTGTGTTGATTATCACGAAGATACGACAGCAGAGCTTTTTGAAGATTGGTTTAAAAATTGTCTGTTACCCAACATTCCTCCAAACAGCGTTATAGTAATGGACAACGCAAGCTATCATAGTCGACCATTGCAAAAAATTCCTGGCTCAAAGAATACGACATTGGAGATTCAAAACTTCATGGCTGCAAATGACAAATATATTGAGGAAAATTATACAAAAAAAGAATTTTTACCAGTGCTATACAATTGCAGAAGAATTTGGACATACAGTGTTACGAGTACCTCCCTACTACTGCGTGTTCAATCCCATAGAGCTTATGTGGCACCAACTTAAATCGAGTGTGCGCGGAAGAAATACTTCTCCGACTTTAAGTGGTAGTGTGGTAGAATTAATTAGGAACTGTATGAATGACATTCCTACCGAGAATTGGAAAAGTTCTGTTAGTCATGTTATAAATGTCGAAAACTCGTATCTTTCTGTAAAATCAATTGCGCCAATTATAATTTATTTAGATGAGGATACCGATAGCGACACTGAACTAAATATAGAATAGAATTGTAAGATTTAAATAAATTACTTGTATATTATGCAAAATTCAAATTTCTTAAGTTTGAACCTGTAGCACATTTGCATCTTTTACCTGATGATTTTCTACACAATGAGATTAAATCGGGTAGTTTATTGCAGTTAATAAGCCAATACCATTTACTGTGAAAAGTACTATAAAAGAGTCCTATTTATTTTATTACTTATAAAAGTGGGTTTTTAGGTGTGTGTTATGAATGCCTTATTATTTTCATGAATTTCGGTAAACTGTGGGTATAACAGAAATAAAAAAATGTAGAATAAAGGTAAAGAATTGGATAATAAAACACTGTGTATATGTTTTAGATGCGCTGAATTTACTACAAGAGCATGTTGCTGGTGTGATTAGCGCTAGGAGTTGTACATAGGGGTGATTGGAACATACAACAGAAGTAAAACGTAAATAAAAAAGTTCAAAATAGGTACATTACTAACACATGACATTTCTCAAGTTCCAATTAATTTTACCAACTGTTCCAATAACCATTTTAATCTTTATGGAGTCCACGAAAATAATTAAAATGTCTTTTACCTAATAAAGAATTTTTATGTTAATTCCTGAGTAATAAATTTTATAAATAAGTAATGTTAAAAAATTTATTATTATAAGAAATATTGGGGTCGTAGGAAAAATCGTGTGCACAGCACGCTGGAAAGTACTCGCAGCTACGCATCGTAATATTTCGCTTTCCACACTTGATATTATGTAATATACTATTTTACGAAATCTATTTAGCTTGGAAATTTTACGAGAACAAACTGTTGAAAATTGCAAAAACCAAACGACCTACAGAATCGTAATTGGAACCAAAAGATGCGTCTTTTTAATATATTAAAAATTTACACATCAATTACCTTCTTCAGATGCGCCTCATAGAAGTAATTTTCAAAAAAACTCTTGCAAAATCTCCAATTAAGGATTGCAAAAACATGATTAATAACAAGAACAAAATGAGCTACAAAATCGTTATTGGCACCAAAAGATGCGTCTTTTTAATAGCAAACAAATGTACACATCAATTACCTTCTAAAGATGCGCCTTATAGAATACAAAACCCATTTTTCGAAAGTCAAATAGCAGTATAAAATTGATTTCATAAAAATAAAAATTTAACTGCTTTATAAAAAAAGATTAGTTGCTTTTTGGCTAGATAATTTTACTACTAAACTGTCTCCATATTGAAGATTTTGTTTTTCAACATTTCCTTCAATTTCGTAGATAGAACTTGCCCAAAAGCTTTGTTGGCACCTGTGGTTGCCACTGTCGAGAAGCACAGTCATTTCATCTTCATTTGCAATTAAGGTGGCGTCATCGGCGTACCTTAAATGGTCTTTTTTGCCATTAATTTCTACGCCTCTATCGAAGTTTTTTTTGTTGAGAATAACTAATGATTGGTTATTTTTATACAGATTTTTGTGAAGGGACCAAAAATATTGGGGGGTTCCCATTTCTTTCAGTACCTTCCAGAGTCTTCTGATAGTCTTTAAATCATAGGAGCATGAACGTGTTGAATTCTTGGGCTTTCCCGAAAGTGGGATCCTCTCCCACTAACAAAACCCATCTAGAGGAATCTGACGATTCTAAGCAGGATTTTGCTTCCAGACATTTCGGATTTTTTAGTTGTCCGGTTTTGAGACCAGCAGCCCTTTAGCCATATTTTATTACATATATCGTGCAATATTCTAATGTCATCTTCTCCTATTATCTCGGCAGAGAAATTGTTCGAATAAAATCCAGGTCAGCTAGTAGTAAATCAATAATATCGATATTAAATAAGAAGTGTAAAATCATTACATTATTATTGTAGTATTTCGCTTATAACACGAAAAATTTTGAATGTACGTTAACAAAGTTTTGGTGGAATTTTCTAAAAAAACAAACGAAAAGACTTTCCTAACTAGGTTTACCATTAGATGAATGAATTCATATTATTTGAATTTATAAATCGTTTAAATGTTAAAAAACAACGCAGTTCCGCTAAAACTTTAAATAAAAATGTCAATGAACTTGGATAGAAGCGATTGTAATATAATCTAAGTGATTATATCATTGCAGACCTTCAAAAATTTTATGTAAAACATGTTCAGAATTTTCGTGGTAAGCGACCATCCATTCATTAAAATTTTATGTCATTCAGAGTATAATTTCCAAGATATTATATAATAAATTTAATGATATATCTCATTCAAATTTAAAACAAGTTTGTGTGTCATTTGTCTCGTTCGGGTACTGGTTATGATTCTTTTAACTCTGGAAGTAATTTACATTTTTTAGATGATATGATTAATAAAAAAGAAAAATTTTTAAGTCTTACAAAAACCCTAAAGGTCTAAATATTGACTTTTTGGCGTTTTCGTACGCTCTAGATAGTCCAAAAAACAACGGATTTTCAGGAATGGAAAATGAAACTAATGAAAAATGAAACTGTCTAAAAGTCTTTAAGACGTAGCATACTTCAAGACGGGTGGCGGTCCCTCACACACTCTTCTCTCATTCATACTAAATAATCATCATTATCAGAATATTCCCTTCTCCCAATCATTCTACATTATCTCCACCATGTTCTTCCAGTACACTGCTACCCCGAGTTTCCTCTCCAACTTCCTATATCCTCCTTGTTCTTCCGACATCTAAACACATAACCCTCATTATCCTTCACCTCACACCTTACGCATATTCAAATCTCTCTCTTTCCAATCTTGTGTAGATACCCCACTCTTGACCCATGTCCAGTGAGCACTTGGGTCAAGAAGTACTCTCGGTACATCCACTCACTCCTACCGCTAATCGCCATTTTTAATGCACCTTCATATCCTTCCCTCCTTCTTACCATTTCCTCCTTCATCCAATCCTGAATTTCCTCTTTTGGGGCACCCTTTCACCGTTGCCTCTTTGCCTTAGCCATCAGGTCCAGAGGGTATGACCTTGACAGCACAGTTATTGCACCCACTGGCCTGTACCCTTGTACTACTCTCAACGAAATCCCCATCTGCACCTGCAGTAGTGGCTTTATCCTCGCATGGATCCCCGCTCTGTCACCCCACACTCCGGACAGCATAATCTGCTCAATCTTCCTACCAATAACTCTCCTTTTCCATTCTCCTGACCCTTTTACATTACACATCAATCTCCCCAACCATGCTGCTCGTAATCTCGCCTTCTCTGCTGCCTTCCACATCTGAAGATCGTCGCCACACTCTTGCTTGACGATAGTTTAGGTGAAATCCAAACCTAGATTCTTGAGTAGCCCAATCCTGAAATTTTTGACACCATTCCAGTCTTCAAGCGCGATTAACTCTAGAAAGAGGTAGACGTCTCAGGTGCCGTCAATTGAACAAATTGGCTTCATGAAGAGGATTTCGCACTGTATTTCGACCAACAGATAAGTTATGCGCATTTTGTACAGTCGTAACTAACTCAGGTTAGTTGGCTGCCTCCTAGCTGTTGGTTGCCTCCTAGTTGTTAAAATTAAAAATCGATCTTCATTTGCTGTTGTAGGTCGTCCCCGTCCTGGAGTCGCGATATAAGTTTGGGGGCGGGTCGCCTTTAGGCCCAAAAATAGAAAAACTCGTATAATCGCCAAGAAGCTTATCAAGTCATGTCTCCTAATAGTACATTATATACCGCGGGACTGAAGTAGTATATTTAATCCTGAAGGTAAAGTTTATGGCCCGACCGCAGGGAGGGCCATAATTTACCTGAAGGATTAAATGTACTTCAGTCGCAAGGTATATACGATACTGTTCGTACTTCCGGTATGATTTTATTAATTATATCAATAATTTTAAACAGTTTTTTCTCTCTTCAACTCACTTAATAAACTGTCTTTAAAATAAATTACCACAGTAACATTGCGTTGTGACAGTTATAATTTAGAAACATTGTCATTACTAGTGTCATTGTAAAGAAACATTGTTATTATTCAATATGAAAAGGACCTATCTGCTACTCGTCAGTTACCTGCTGCATTAACCCAGGCAAGACTGGTCAATATGACGAACTGTCACAATATTATTTGAATATTAACGTTAATTACCATTCTAATTAATTATATTTTTCAATAAAATATCCCTTAAATTCGTTTGTTTGTGATTTAATCGTTCCGGGAGTTTCGTCAATATTTAATCCCGGAGGGATTAAATGTGACACTTTAGTACCTGTCACAAGGGAGTGAAGTTGTCACTTTAGGCCCGGAAGTACGACAAATCAGTGAATTTAATTCTTGGAGAAGCAAATGAAATGAAAATGCGTAATATATCTTTACCTACGACCACCCCTCTAACCGTCAATAACCCACAATCTACAACCCATGGAATGTATCTCTTTACGCACGTAAAATAAACGCACGGCTTCCCTAGCAACCACTTAGCAACAATAGACGTCGCTATTTTATTCAAAATTTCCTATTTACATAATTTGAAGGTGAATTTTATACTACATATAAATGGCAGATAACATTTATTAGATATAAGATTGCATTTAATATACGAGTATATATTTAGAGTTTTTTGAAAATATATATTTGATTCGTTTCCATTAACCCTACTTTCTGTCTGTATAAATGGATCATAATATAAATGTACTTCTTTACGTTTCCCAGATAAATTTACGTTATTTTTATGTAATTAAGTAAACTACTTTAACATTTATAAAATTATTATTACCGAGATACTTTTTAAAAATACTTAGAAAGCTGTTTCAACTTGTGGATACAATCGTAACATATAAAAGACACTTTTTACTCGTTTTGTACTATAATTTCACTTCAGTTACTATACGAAACCGTTTTAAATATTAATAATGCAGTAAATGTTAATATTACACGAGAAACCGTTCAGTAACACTAAATTAATCACTCAAAAATGACGAAAATGAGTTTTACTACAATAAGGAGTACATTGAACCGACATATTTTAAATCTTTTACACATTGAGAGTCTGTGCATGCGTCTGACGTCTGACTGCATGCGCACACGTTATTATTTATCAAAAAACGATTCTCAAAAAACATCCCATTTTTTATTGTTCTTATAACTTGTTGGTATGCATGAAGTTTTATACAATTATTAAAAAATGTCAGGCGATAGTGAAATTAATTTAACTCCACCCAATATAACTAATGTTAAGTATTTAATTATTATACAATAAAATGATTAAAAACATCTATTATTTCCTAATAATGCAGGTACAAGTAGGTCGTAGGTAAAGTATAGTACGTAACTATTACTGTAAAGCATTTACGCACTCACGGAACTATTCAATTCGTGCGTAAAATGCTATTTACCACACACGTTACGTAATATACTATTAAATATCAGTACAATTCATAGACGCATTTCGGTTGTCAGAAATCTTTGAGAGCATCCCCTCTGTTTTCTATCCAACTTGACAAGTTTACAGATGTTATTTCACATTCCCAGTTATTTGTTTTCTTAAGATATGTTCACTCTGATAGTATTAAAGAAGAGTTCTTGGTTTCGTAGAGCCTTAAAAGCCACAACAAAGAGTGATGGAGCACCAGTTATGTTTGGATGAAGGTTAGATTTTCAGATAGGTTGCACCCCCCAGCAAAGAGATTGCACTGCATGATTCACCGGTTTACCCTTGCTATTAAAACTCTCCAGTAGCATCTGCAAGAAGTGCTCAACTCTTTGATTAAAATTTTTAAGTAGGTGTATAAAATTAAGTGCTCCTAACACCCGTCTTTTCAAAGAACTCTGTAAAGACATAAACTCCGATAATAAGACTCTTCTATTTTATACTGCTGTTCAAAAAGGGTTGTCTAAAGAGAATGTTTAATCGTGTATTTGAGCTAAATGACGAACTCAAAGCCTTCTTGGAAATGCAAGAGCAACCCAACTTGGATACAAAGAGTTTGAAAAAACGTTGACTGCAATTTGGTGTGTCATATATTGATTATATTCAAATGTACAGTTTGTTCGCTGGATCTTTTCCCATAGC
This sequence comes from Ophraella communa, assembly GCA_035357415.1. NCBI lineage: Eukaryota > Metazoa > Arthropoda > Insecta > Coleoptera > Chrysomelidae > Ophraella > Ophraella communa. The sequence continues at coordinate 10,401,387 of CM068987.1, forward strand.
TGAAATTATTAACATACTACTTTTTGTAGTACGTCTCTTTTCCACTCACAGAAACTAAAACCCCAAAATTGAACCATTTGTTCCAATACAGCATAATAATATAACAAACAGAGATAGCCATTTGACGAATGTCGATGATAGGTGTAACCTACACAATGAAAGTTATGTGGTTTATCCGTGAATTTGTAAATTGACAGACCAAATACGTTGTTTACATTTTTATTTTAGATTTTTATCCATTTTATTGCCCCTTGCATATAAATTTATTTCAAAAACAGTTGTTTTAACAACTAACCTATACCTGAGTGGTAAGTGAATATTATTTATCTACTTCTTATTAATTTATTTTGCAATGAAAACTAACCTTAAATTGACATATCATTATGATTCTGGATAGAACTCCATCAAACTGAATTATATGAAAGAATATGCCTGGAAAAAGGTTGAATTCGCAAGCACAGGAGCTGGTCCTGAATTTGTTGGAGTATTTTGAGTTAGAAAAAAGAAATGGGGGACCTTTGGAACCAATTTCAAGTGTTCAAGAAGTAAAATTAATATTATTTAGCAATATACTTTTATTATTCAATTTTTTATGTTAGAGGGTAGCTGCTGCTTTGAAAATATCTCGGCGGACAGTATATGCTATAAAAAAGAAAAGAAAATAATCCAATTCTTTCTAGTCCAGGCAAAAGCAGACCTCGTTCTAAAAGTAAAACAACTGATCTACCTGAGGGAGCTAAGATGGCAGTACGGAACACATTATATGATATGTAGGAACAAAGTAAGTATCAATTTATTTAAATATAATTTTTTGGTAAAATGTAAGTGTAGGGATTTTGTAATGAGTATTCAAATCATAATATATTCTTGAAACATTTGGGAAGGTATTTATATATATTTTAGAGTAGTTTTGTTACTACATTACAATTGAATAAACAACAATTAAGGTTAAAACGTTAATGAAATAAACAAATATATGAAATAAATATGGTATTTTTTCATATTAAATCTTTACTATAATTTTTGTAATTGTTTTAGAGAAGCATGTTACTTTGAGTACCTTAAACTGTTAATTGAGGGAAAGAGAAATTGTATCTATTTGCAAAACATCTCTTAGCATTTTGTTAAAAACATTGCGATTTAAATATAACAAAGATGCCAATCGGAGAGCTTTAATGGAACAGTACTAAAAGTGTACGTAAACCAGATGGTTATGATGGTAAACGTTTTATAATTGTCCATGCTGGTTCTATCAAAGGATTTGTTTCCGAAGCAAGTTAACTATTCTGTTCAAAATCTAAAGTAGCTGATTACCATGGAGAAATGAACAATGAAATATTTATGAAATGGATAAGTACTCAATTAATTCCCAATGTAGAAGAGCCATCTCTTATTGTTATGAATAATGCTCCATACCATAGTACTCTGTTAGAAAAGCAACCTTCTACTATTTCTACAAAAAATGAGATTGTTGCATGGTTGATGAAATTGCTACAAATTGCAAAAATGAATAAAAAAGAAAATGTTTATATAATTGATGAGTTACTACGAGAACATGGACATGAAGTGCTAAGACTACCGTCATATCATTGTGAATTCAATGCTATTGAATTAATTTGGGCAAATTGCAAGTCATATAATAAATATATTGGTAAAGATGGGTATTCAGATAGTTCAGTTATAAATATGTGGAAAGAGGCACTAAACCAATTTTAATAAATATAAATGCTGGTGACAGTTCTGATTCTGAATATGAGGAAAATTAAATAAAATTTATTGCATATATATTTAAGCCTTAAATAAACATATTTAAAATATGAATTATTTATTCTTACAACCCATTTATTTTTCAAAGTTAAACTGTGTGGGTGGGACTGTAGAATAGTAATGGTGTTGCAGCCATAACCCTAACAAAGCAATTCTGATTTGCATAGTTTCTAGTGAGAAAGTTATTATTGATACTAAATATTATACAAGTAAATTTGTTTAATAGCAATTTTGAAGAATAGCTCCATTAAACTCTGGTATACTAACAGTTTTTTTAAACTAAACATTTAGGTAGCATATTGCTAAAAGGCTATAAAATATTTACAAATATCACCAGCTTTAATACAATAATAAATAACGTCCACCGTCAGTTTAGCCATATCCTTATTAAACTATCAATCTACGACCTACGTGTTATTTAATGTATTGATGTATTGCGTTTGTATATGGTTCAAGGTCATGGGAAAAGATCCACCGAACGAACTATAGCTCTGCTTTAACTATTACCATTTGCTTCAACCTATCTTTCAACTCTTTTGAAAATTAAAACAAAGGCAAAAAATAAACTGGATATAAGAATGACTTTGACAAGCACTTAACCAAGAATTTTAAAACTTGTTATGCAAATGCAGACCCTACCTTCGAAGAGTTCAATGGGAACTAGTAGAGCTAGGTTTAGAGTCACTGCAGAGCAACGACAAAATCTGTTCACGCTCCCGAAAGGTTCACTAACACATAACATCCCAGCCAACATTAAAGACTAACGAGGTTTAGCCATCGTCTTCCGAAAGAAGGGGCAGTTAGAAAAACAATTACAGAGCAAACTCCAACCCATGGCAAGACACTGCAACTCAAACACACTTCGCAGTTCGTCTTCCACCTGGGAATAAAGGACAATTTTCAAGATCGATCTACCTGCCAAAATGTGTGATAGTCGAAGGTACCGGTGTGCAGATATTAATCTACAGCTTACGCCCATTATCAGCATCCGACGAAGACAGTATAGAAATGCGGAAAGTGTAGGTTTAGTGGCCGATTTAAGCATCTTGCACCAGCTACACAGGAGTTCCAGTCGGTTAGGAAGCCGTTCCTGTCTAAACTTCAAGAAAAGAACATTCTAGGCGTTAGAATGGTATATACAGCGGCACACGCGGCGCGAAGGAAGTCATTTATCATATAGAAGTCTTAGTGAACAGTAAACAGTGCGCAAAACATTGAAATAAGTGTATATAAATATTGTTATATCAGAGTGGTATAAATAAATTATGACAGATATACCGATTGTATATAAATCAGACATTAAGTATGTATATAAATTAATTAACTAGTGAGTATTTTATTAAATAAATAGACAGTAGTTAGTCATTTTGTGTATAATTTATCCCACCCACAAAAACACTATAAATAAATAAGAAAAACATTATAATAAGAATGCTATCAAATTGCTTTTTTATATTAAACAAGGAAATATCGATATTTTTAATGTAGGTCGTGACCTTGTAAGCGAATCCAAAAGAAAAAAGGTTAGTAACCACTGATTTACAGTATCTTGCAGAAAAGTAATTTGTCTCCTTTTTTTATTTTTGTTGGAAATACAGACTTTCCTAAAATATTCCAATACTTTTCTGTAGATATGTCTTTATTTATTTATACATCGTTTTTTCTGCACTTTGTTTCTGGGTGTGAAATCAAGTTTTTAATATTTTCCACAATAATTTTTTTAGTTTCCAAAATCAGATTTTTATAAAGGTAATTTAAAATCCAAGGAATATATCCAGCCTCCCTTTCTCAAAATATCCTTGTGAAATGAGGAGAGTTATAATATATCTACAAATGTTGACTTTCCGTTTTTAGAATATTAATGAGCACTGAGGATTCTTTTTCTGTTTCTAAGGGAGCCGTTTAAAGTAAACATTAAAATTTAGATAATTTTTTATTATTCACTTCATCCTGTGTTTAAGCAGATCCGGATTATTATTTTAAAGCATAATCAAGATTTTGTAATGCGCTAAAGTTTCATTCAGTAAGGACAAGTGGTTCTGTTGAACTTTGAGACCCACGGAATTTCATGATGATTTTAAATTTGATTGATAGCTTACCTTAAATAATGTAGATTAAAACAAAAATTTCCTTGGATCATTCACTAAATACTTAAAAAATCACGAAATTAATTCAATAAATAGCACTGATTTAACACTTTGTAATTCTATATTGCGATAAATGTTTTTACTGTAAACTATAAAGGTTATTATCTTAAACTAATTGAAAATCTGTATCACTTAAAAAACCGGGAAAAAATACTTAAATTTTACTATTTTTTAAAAATATTCTTGAGCAAAACTACTTTCAGTTGACACCTTAGAGGTTATAATCACACTTTACAATGGTCTAAATGTCTAGAGTGTCTAGAGAGAGAAGGTCACAAATTAATATAGTTTTGACATCTAAATTTTTTTATCGGCGTTGTCAGTGCTGCTTATTTTCTTTTAGTTACATTAATTTTATATGGTATAAGATTTTATATATGGTATTATTTGCACGTATAATAATAAAAATTTAAAACAATAAACATAACCAGGGCGTTGTATTTTGACATAGATTTTTTTTATGTCTTATGTTAAATAAAACAAATATTAAATTTAGTTTTATACGACAATTTTTCTTTTATTAGGAATTTTATTTTAGATTGATATATCTAGGTTAATTTATCAATACTAACAAATGATGCAATTCTTACTTTATATTTGAAAGGGTTATTATTTGTATTATAAAAGATTAGCTGTATGAATATTAAAAATTGCAATAATAAACATTATTAGAATATTATGTTTCTGTTATGTTTTATACCTTACTTTCAATAAAACATATTATGTTGAGGATATGCGCGGTTGCCAAATTAACAACTTCATATTCCTATTTGAGCACAATTTGCAAATAGAAAAATTTAGTTACCTACTGAAATATTGATTCTTCCATATTAATTATTTGTTTAGTTACCGATTTTCCAGAGAAAATTGTATCTATTTCAATTGTCCAGTGGTAATTCATGTTGGAATGATTTTAGACCTTGTAGAAGGTTATCTAAAGCATTATTATTAATATTATAATCAAGAATTCATATAAAAGTAAAATTTGAAGAATCAATAAGAATGTATCCAGAATCTGAACTAGAAGTCTTACTTAAATAACTAAGCATAATGAGATGTACAAGGAACAGCAAGACTTACATTCAAATTATATTTATTTTCAAGAAAAACCTTGTCTGAATCATGCTTATTTGCAGAACCAGGAAGACAATAATCAGAATGCATATCTCCCCTAGCCATTTTATAAGGTTTTTTTTAATTGCTTCATTCATATTTTCAATGAATATTACTTTTTTTGAATTAAGAGAGAAAAAAAGATACCTTACCTTTTATTATAACCAGCCGACATTAAAAAATCTGCAAGTTTCTAAGAGGTGACAAAAATTACAGGATAAAATAGAATATATAATCTCCGATATAATAGAGATACTATTATATCAGATAAATTGCACAATTTTATTGGAAATTCATCATGTTCACATGTACACTCAATTTTACCGACGAGGAAACAAAAAAAATACAAAATTAAATTACATCACATTACTTCCTTTGTTTTTAAAAATTTAAACATTAGGTTATAAGTTATATTCGCTTCTTCTTTCCTTGCCTTGGCTTTGCTGTGGCCGTATTCTCAAGGGACTAGTGAGATGCGATTAGTTGTAAGATTACATAAAATATAGACATATTTTTTGTATCTAATTTCTATCGTTTTTACAACTCATAATACACACACCAATCTAATGGTAAGGTCACATATTTGATTCTCACTACTCTCTTAAAACTACGAGGCCTGGTCTATGGAACAATTTAGCTATATTTTTCGATCTTTTTATAAATACTAAATGTTTTCATTTATTCAAGTAAACATTTATCAATTATAAAATAATATCAATATAAATATAAAATATAACTAACATTGAATAAAACAATGTTTTAAAATTTTAAATAATCCATTTGATTCGATATACAGAAATAAGTACTGGCAACATTGTCCATCCACCGTTCTTTTTAAGATTTATTACCATCTGATATCTAGACATAATTGACAGAAATTGTCAAGATTTTAAAAAATTGGCGGATTTTTAGTACTTTTAATTGCGATTTTCCATTTCAAATGTGCATCATTCAAGAATTTTTATCTCTTAAAATACTCTATAGCAATAGGGCTTTCCAATAAAAAAAAAATCATCATGAAATTCCGTGGGTCTCAAAGTTCAGCGGACCCGGACAAGTTATTTTGCAATTGTTGCTTTATATTCGGATAATCTTATTCTAATATAGAAATAATGAAAATATGATCTGTTAAAAATTACCAATATTATTACTTGTAGAATTTTATATTTCTTAAAAAACCATATATAGGGTGTCCAAGTATAGCGTACAAAGAACCTAACCGGTGATTCAATACGCCTCAAGGTTCGGAGTTAGTTTCGAAGTTGAGAATGTATAAAAAATTGATGATATCTTTTAAAAACCTATATTATTTTTCAATCTACATTGACAATCTATATCAAAACTAATGACAGTTATTGACAACTACTTTTTTAAAATAAAATTCAAAGTGTCACAAAAAAATAAAAAAACACTAGCATTTTCCAACACACTCCCACCTTGTGCCATACTTCTAAGTGGCACAACTTCTCAGGAAAATCTATGACTCAACCCTCGAGGGGGTTTCACTTGTCTTCCATATCTTGTTACAATGAGAGTTTTGCTTTCCTTAACGGTAGATATTTCTCTTTTACCTATCGTTGAGTCTTCTTCAGAAGTATTATACTTAGGCTGTTCTTTCTTAATATCTTTTCTAAGTGTCTTTTCTGCAGGTCACATCTCACAGAAGTATCTTCTTCAGTCTCGATTTCAAAGGGGTAAAGTCCTTGAATGGGTCTCATCAAAGAACCCGTTGAAGTTCGAACTTTCACCAGACGAATTTTTCATTCTTTCCGGGAAAAATATCTTCTACTATACCCAAAGGCCAATCAAGTATCTTCAAATGCTCTCTGGACGTTTTTCTTTTCATGAGCAATACTAGCTGGCTTAGGTATTCTTCTCTGAATCTTTTTCTTAAATTCATTCTTATCTTCTCAATGTATCTCAGATGCCTATTAAGAGACGTAGCATCAATTTCGTCCATACAAGGTGTTCCGATTTCCTTGACATCTTGAAGAAACATAGGGGTTAGTACAACTAATTCATCTTTCATGTCTGTAATATAGGTAAAAGGCCGTGAATTTATTACAGATTCACATTCGCATATAACTGCAAAAAGCTCTTCATAGGTCAGGCAAGCTTTTCCAAGTTGTTTCTTTAATAGCTGTTTCAATAGGCCTATCAGACGCTCCCACCATCTGCCCACCAAGGAGATCCAGGAGGGTTAAATTTTCATTTTATTCTTTGAGCAACACTTTTCTCTTCCACTTTATTCCAATCGATATTTTTCATCAAATTTTCAGCTCCAACAAAATTCGTACCATTATCGGAGTACACAATAGATGGTTTTCCTCTTCTGGCAATAAACCTTCGAAATACCAATAAAAACATTTCGGTTGACAAGCTGGAAACGCTCTCGAGATGAACTGCTTTGTATATCGAGCTCGTAAATAAACGTATCCATACCTTCTCCGTCGATTTCAGAAAGAGAGGACCAGCCAAATCTTCTCCTACTATTTCAAATACAGCAGCATTTCTTACTCGGTCTTTTGGTAAAGTAACAGTATCAGCATCAAAGTTTTTTATTTGACACTTTTTATCATATTTCATTTTCTTCCATGCTTCTGCATTTGGGCACACACAGAAGGATTAATTGTCTACTTAATTTTACTAACAGTACCCAAACTATTGTGGAGGCGATAATTAAGAGCGTGTGCTGACGCTTATTTATGAGATATGATAATCATTTCATAAGAATATTGTTTAATTACCGTTTCTTTATAACTTTTTCAAAGCTAATGGGTTATGGTTAAATAAATTTAAATAAACAGCACACGCAACTCCACGTTGAATGATTTTACAACTTACTACAACTGCAAACTGTCATCTTATTAACTTCGCTATTGTAATAGCAGTTTTTCACGATATATATTACACTAAAAAAAGTAATAAAATGATTTAGTCGTTTTATATTAGAGAATCAGGCAGGTCGGGAGAGTAGTACCACTCTATTAGCCTATTCTGCCACTTAACAAAGCTCATCTTTTTTAATTTAGGTCTTGAGTACCTATATAAAATACTTTTTTCCTACGACCACATATGAAAGTGCTAGTTTGCACACTTATTTGTACTTAAGAAAGTAGCTAATATCAATACACGTATTGAAAAGTAAATATCAATACACGTATTGAAAAGTAAATATCAATACACGTATTGAAAAGTAAAAAAATATAGTTCTATGATCTGTGACATTTACGTCAAATTTATCAATAGTAAACACATGGATGTCAAAGCAAGGACCATTTAATTTTTTTTTATATTTTGCACTTATAAAAATCTTCGTTATAAAACGCATTTGCATATCGTAATGTAACTTTTGCGCACGCAAATTTTTGTTTTAAATGGCAAGACTATTGACAATGACATTTGTGGCTAATAGCAAATTATTAATTTTATATTGTTCTTTAAGAAAGTATTTGTGAATATGAATATCATTTTTTACTTATATAATATATTATTATTGGTGTATTAGTCATTTTAAAATATTTTAAAACATTAACATTTCATAATTTAAATGTCAAAACTGTCAAATGTTATAAATAACACAGTGCTACCGACATACTTTTTAAAATCAAAATTTTCGGTATTACGTAAAAATAATAAATTAATTTAAAAAATGATAGAAACAGCAAAATATAAAAAATATTATAAACAACTTATTTCATATGGCTGTTATGACACTCGTTCTTTAAAAAACTCATCGCTTCGCGATTCGTTTTTTAAACTTGAACTCGTGTCATAACAGAATTCCATATGAAATGCGTTGTTTAATATACTATTTAAATCTTCCTTGTGTCAAATATTGTATTGTAATTGCCAAAAGAAATTTTTCTGTATAAAGTAAGAATAAAGAATAAAGTTTCTTATAGGGTTTTAAATTTTTTAAAAATAAACATATTTTTATTCAGTATTATTATTTTTATAAAAACACTTTTAGAAAGAAGAACAGTTTATTCTTCTTTTTTATATTGGGTTATGTTCCGTGCATGTGTCGAATGTGGATTTTTGAAGTTATGTTTGTGTTTCTGTTTACAATTATCTTTGCGTCTATTATTATTACATTACTTTTCAATTAATTTCACCAACTGACCATTTTACTTTTAATTTTTATAGAACCCACAAAAAAAATTAAAATGTCATTTAGCTAATAAAGAATTTTGATGTGAATTCCTGAGAAAGGTGGTTATTTGATTTTAATTAATTATATTTCCATGCAATATATAAACTCGTTTAAATCCTAATTTTTAACATGATTAACAATTAAAATAAATTTTATAAATAAATTTAAAATATTTATTATAATAAGAAATATTGGGGTCGTAGGAAAAATCGTGTACACAACGCGTTGGAAAGTTTATTTCTTGCACTCGTTACGTTTCCGCACTCGCCACTACGCGGCTCGTGCTAAACTTCACTTGTGCGTAATACTTCACTTTCCACACTCGTTATGTAATATACTATTTTAACAAACTATCAAAACCTAGGAGTTATTTCAGATCTACTGGCCTAGGATCTATGAGACACAGTATACCATGCTGAGTTACAGGCTATTCGCCACATTGATTTAGCTCATATGGTCACATGTCTCCTTTTCCTGGCTTTAGTGGTAAACCCTGAAAAATAACAAAAAATTAAATGTCTCAGGAATTACAACAGGGATCGTTTCTCGGACCGACCTGTGGAACATTTTACATGATAGAGTCTTAAGGACCAGAACGATGTCACACAGCTAATTGTTAAGGGGCTAGAGAATGAAGAAAAGAAGTGTTTAAAAAAAATCTAAAAATAAATAAAACACTGTTTTTAAGCTGGATGATATTGAGATAAAACCAAAAACAATTACCAATTATTTTTGGTTATGGATTGATGACAAGTTATCTTACACAGCACACATTCTACAAATAACTGAAAAAATAGACAGGGATATATCGCAGTTCTTAGCAGACTACTACCGAATATAAGAGGTCCTCCAGGTGCAAAAAGGAAAAGTGTAGCTCAATCAATAATACTATATGGTTGACCAATTTGGCACAAAGTTATAGAAAAAAACAAATATCGCAACTTGCTGATATTCACCAAGCGTTGAATGTTGCTTAGAGTACTTTAAACAAAATAAAAAAATGCTCAATTTTTATGAAACAGTTTATTCCATAATTCTAGTCTACGTTTTTTTTATATTTAAAGATCTTGTACTGTTTTTTAAATGCCCAGTAGCTTGAACGTTCAGCCCTATAATAGTTGGCGAGCCGAATTTGTGAGCCATGACTACACGCCACAGCCATCATGCTTAGTAATCAGCATTTCATGCGCCAACGCTGATACACAAGAAGATTAAAAACAATATTTAAACAAGAAACTTCTTGCCATTTAATAATTAAAGGGTAATTGTGGCTTTTACACTTTTTTAATAACTGCTTTATTATTTATAATTGTGATTTAGTTGTTAAATAGCTGACTTTGTCCACGCAAAAGTACTTTTATTTAGTAATAATTATTTAAATAATAATTTTAGTAAATTAGGGTGGATTTATCCGTTGATAATGAGACAGTTTCTTTCCTTAGACCTGAAATTTATTTCTACATCATTAATTTATTTGAAAAGATTCAACGAAAAAAGTCAAACCACAGACTGTAGTAATATAAAATAGCGCAAATAGTTTCGGTATCAATCAGGCCATTTTCAGGCTGCCAGGAAGAAAATAATAATTGGTATTTAAAAAATAAATCTATTACAAAAGTAGTACATTAGAGCTACCCGCGATAAAATATAGATCAAATTTATTATTATTATTACAAAAATGTGGCTGGGCCACTCGCACCGGTACAGTTATATTACAAAACTAAAAACATTTTAAACAACAATATGTCCTTCAGAAATTTCAGAACTTGAATCACTCGGCTAGGGTTGTTAAGAAGATCTCGCAGCTGTGGAATAGGTTGAAGTTGAAGTCTCTTGGCACTTTAAAGGGAACACTCCATGAGGACATGCTTGACCGTAACTTGGCTGTTACAAGTGGAACAAAGGGGCCGACTGTCAGAGGTCATGAGGTAGCTATGTGTGAGCTTGGTGTGCCCTATACGAATCCTACGGATAACTGACAGTTCATGCCTGGAAAGGTCAGTAAGGTCACTAATTTTAGAATTGGTTACACATGGCTGAATGCTTCTCAACTTAGAGCATGATTTGTTCCATTGAGATTGCCACAGAGAGACAGATCTTTCGAGCTTCCGCTTTGACATCTTTAGCGATTTGAATGTGTACTGATGTGTCGGTTTCCTTGGAAGATGCTTTATTCTGTTGATCCGCAAATTCATTGCCAGGAATACCGATGTGTGAAGGAATCCATATGATAATAATATTGCTGTTTACTGTAGACAGGTGATGGCAAGAGTGATGAATGTTTTGGACAACGGGGTGATAGGAAAATAATCCTTGTATGGAGGAAATGGAAGCAAGAGAGTCTGTACATATAGCAATTTTTGTGTTGGGCTGTTTGATTGATTTAATGGGCTGTAGGATACTAAAAAGTTCACCAGTATGAATGAACACTACTAAATTGAGGTAATTTGGCGCTGTAAACAGGGGTGTTTTTTTGAGTGACAGTGCAGCCGACACTTATTTCACCTTTCAGTATAAAGCACCAAGTCAAAAACATTTGAGTTAATTGTTTCTAAAAATGCTTTGATAATGAGTTCCTTAGGGGTTTCATATTTATTAAATTTGGTTAGAATTGTGTTAATCTGGGGTGGGTGCATGATCCAAGAAGGAGTTAAGGGAAGGGGAATGGGATTGGTAAGTGAGAAATTAAAGTTATGTGTCAATGAGGTCAGAATGGAAGATAGATAGATATTTATTGCGTACCAGGAACAATTTACATTGTATAGTACATGTCAACACATTACTTGTGAAAATACAGTTGTATAAAAGAATATGAAAATAACACATAGGTAAGTATAAATACAGATCACAAAAACAAACACTAAGAATTAAACATTAAAATTAAAAAACAAAAAAAAATACTATAGAGATATGTCAGATTTAGGTACAGTTATAAATAATGAAATATTTAGAATCTTTAAGAGTCAAAAAAGAAAAATATTTTTGTTGATATCATTTATATCATAAGGTTCTGCAGAAATTAAACAAATTTTTATGGTTTTTTTTAAATGGTTAATTGACGTAATATCTCTGATCTGTTTTGGAAGTACATTAAAAAAGTATAAGCATTTGTAAAAACAGCCCTTTTCCATTAAAGCAGTCTTATGGATAGGATAACGAAACAAGTCCACTTGTCTGGTGTCGTAGCTATGATTAATTACAAACTTAGAAAAATAATCACGATTTCTATGTACATAACACAGACATTCATATATATATATAAGGCAGGTACAGTAAGTAAATTAAGAGTCCTAAAATGACCTCTGCAACTATCACGAATTTTCAGACCAGCTATGATTCTCACTGCTCTCTTTTGTATTTTAAAAACACTTTGACAGTGTGTACCACCCCAAAATACAATTCCATATGATAAATGTGAATAGAAGTTACCATAGTATGCTGTTATTAATGTATATTGATTAACTACTTTTTTTAACTCTTTTATGAATAACAATTTTGGCTAAGCCTACTGCAGAGCACTTGCACATGCTCCAACCAACTCACATGTTCATTAATAGTAATACCCAGAAATTTAATTTTGGTCTCCAATTCAATGGAATTATTATCAATTTCTATTACTCTCGGATATGTAGTTTCGTTACGATTATGTGTAAACAATATGCACTGTGTTTTATTTTTGTTCATGATTAAGGAGTTATTGTGAAACCATTCAGAAACTTTTGAAATTGACGAGCTAGCCCTTTGTTTTAAAGCCTCAAAATTATTTTTTGTAATTAACACATTTGTATCATCTGCATAATTTGTTATAGCAACTGAATGATCACTTAGATATGATGAAAGATCATTAATGTACAATAGGAACAGAATTGGACCAAGTACACTGCCCTGAGGAACTCCTAGCACAATTGGTTTAGAGTCTAAGATATACTCAACAGAATTCACTGTAATGCATACTTTTTGGGAACGTTCACTAAGATACGACTTAAACCAGTCATAAGCTAATCCTCGGATCCCCAGTTTCTCCGTTTTATTGAGTAAAGTCGTATGATGAACACAGTCAAATGCCTTTGATAAATCAAGAAATATTCCAAGGGCGATATTTCCATTGTCCAGAGCATCAAGAATCTCCCTCAAAAAGTTGAATGCAGCTGTTGTAGTGGATTTACCTTTTTGATATCCGTGCTGATTTTGTGCAATGGTTTTGTTAGAATCTAGGAAAGATATTAATCGTCTACACATCGCAATTTCGAAAACTTTCGAGAAACTGGATAATAAACTAATGGGTCTATAGATACCACTCAACAAAGATGCATTTACAATGTACGTTAAAGGTTTTAATATTAAGGGGGCAATTCTTTTAAGCATATTGTTACTTATACCATCATCTCCACTAGAGTTTTTTTGTTTCATACTAGCGATAATTTCCAAGATTTCTGCTTCACTTGTCTCTGTTATGTACATAGAATTTTGAATATTACACATGTGATTAAGATTTACATTTATTGTTGTTGTACCTACAAGATTACTTGCTGCCTTTACAAAAGCTACGGGTTTTATTACTTGCAGGGGAGGGATCAAAGGGTTGTAATGAGTTGGTGAAAATAAGGGGTAAACGGGGTGATTTGGGTTAGATGAAACTGAGGCTGCATAAGAGAGGAGTAGGTATTGCCTTTTAATCCAGACGGGAGGTTCATTAGCTTCACAGCATAGGCTATCTGCAGGACTCGATCGGAAGGCGCCTAAACAGAGACGAAGGGCAGTATTGTGGATAGAGTTTAGGCATTTTAGGATACAATTGGAAGCAGACATATAGGCGACGCAGCCATAATCAATTTTGGAGCGTATAAGGGCTCTGTATACTTTAAGTAAGGATTGTTCATTTGTGTCCCAATGGTGATGTGATAATGTTCTTAGTATGTTTAATCGTTTTTGGCACACATTTTTAATTTCTGTTATATGTTGCTTCCACGAAAGACGAGAATCGAAAATCATACCTAATATTTTGCATTGGTTGACTACTGGAAAGGGAGTGTTATCCATACAAATGCACGGGGGAGGAGGGAAGGATCGTTTACTAAATACGATTGTCTTGGATTTTTTTTAAGGAAAAGGATAGTCCCAGTATTCGAGCACGGGAAAAAATAAGATTAACAGCTCCTTGCAAGATTTCAGAGCTAGTGAACGTGGAGCGACCATGACAATATAGTATTAAGTCATCAGCGTATGCAATAAATTTAATTGGAGAGAGGAGTTTGTAGCACAAGTCACTTATAGCGAGGTTAAAAAGAGTAGGACTTAGTACAGATCCTTGAGGGACGCCATCGGTTTGAACATACGAGGATGAAAGCAGGTAATTAACAGATAGATAGATCAAATTTAATTGTTATGTACCAACTGATAATAGATCATAGAGAAAAGTAAAAGTAAAAGTAAGATCAGAATTGCATTCAATATTTCAAAAATGAATAACCTAGAATTAATAATAAATGTGAATAGAACAAAATGTTAAAACAAATAATAAAAATAAATCAAATGTATGAAATTACAATATTGAAAGGAATTCAAAGTAAATAGATTGAAAGCTATTACAACAAATCAAAAAAATTTCCGTTTTTCTTAAATATCAATTCAATCAAATAATTCAGAAAAAATTCAATACACACTTAATCGTAGGTTAATTGTGTAAATTTAATTAAAATCAGTAGCTAAGCACTTTCGGCTTAAAAGGCCATCATCAGAGTTACTTGCTAGAACATGTTGAACATAAATCTTAGAACTAAAAACTATAACAAACGTGTAACTCACGTAAAATAAATAAAACCCCTTCAGAAGAGACATTACAACACATTAATAATATAAAAAGTAAAAACAATATAAAATCGGCAAAAATAAAACATCTTGAAGACAAAATATGAATGTGAATTAAAAACTAATTACGATTGCAAAAAAAAAATTACTAAGTGTCACAAGGGGTTAAAGATGAGAATTTTAATGCACATGTCTCGCATGTAAAAGGAAGGATTTAGGATCGGATTGAGGTGCTGGCACCATCCACTGTTTTCCTCGTTGGTAAACCAGCCTATTACTAAGCGTGAACGGGCATGCATCATACATGAGAATCTTTGGCCTACAACACTAGCAAAAGGACGAACAATAGGTTATAGAATATTGTCAAAGTACGGCTAAGCCGTAAGGAAGCGATTTGAAACAACGAGGACTGTTCTGCCACGGATTCCACTCCATATTAAAACTGTACTTTTTTTTATAGATGTCTTGGACATTTCACATTTCCAGATCATCTCTACACTCTTATTAAGCGAGAATATGGATATTATCTAAAACTTGATTTGTTAGTACATAAAAAGATGGCCTAACCATTTTCATTTCAATTCTGAAATGATTGTCACAATTTCAATCTTGCAGATTCTGGAAAGAGGTGGACATATACAAGTCTTTGATTATGAAGGGATTTGGTCCAATAAATTTCAATACATTTTTTTAGAACCCGAAGTCTTTACTTTAAGGATACAATGCTAGAAGAAACAAAAAGATAATCGAAATACTAGGGGAATGTACCAAACATAAATAAAAGTACTATCCCTAGGGATCCTTTAAGTAAATGACAAAAATATGCCAACAAGTTATATTGACTGGAATTTTCAGTTACTTACTTATAATTACTATCCTTAAAGCGGCCCCAAAATTCGTCAAATGGAAGTTTACTTAGTTCTCAGTTTGTTTCATTTTCTACATGTTTGTTTTGCTACCATACGATATCTTGCGACCAAGACATTAATAAAAATACAAGAGAACCTGATGAGCATCATCATTGCAATTCAAAAGTATTTTACGAATAAATAGTGAAAGTTGGAAAGATGGACTTTCACGTAGTAAGGGTTAGTACAATAAATTTCACTCATCTATGTCCTGGAGATTATTCAAATTATGCATAGGTCGGGTTAGGTTGAAAACATAATGGTGGTTCTGGATGGACCACTTATACCTAGAGCCCTTTGTGATGTCATATGGGGTGGATACTCTCTCCTACCTCTAAAATCATAACCAGGGGTTGTCATTGTTAAATAGTATTAGGTTCCTAATATCGACAGACTGAAGATCGAGTAGAACTGGTTTTCCTGGATAGAGCAAGGCAGTGATAGTATAAGTCGACCATCGACTTTTCGTCCTCCCAATATTTACAGTGTTTACTTCTATACAAAAGTAATTTATTGCAATGAGTGTCGTGATAACTGGCCTCCTATACAATTGCCTGCTATATCCCTGTGGCCAGGTACCCACAAAACAACTATCTTTAAACTTGCAAATCGCTTTTGCAGTTTCTATAACGTGCTAACAATATTATTGGATATTATTCAACGTCACTCTTTAGTGTCGTCAGAGTCTATGACCTTGAAAATGACAAACCGTTATTTCCTTAAGAATTATTAGGTTTTCTTCCCTGGTTTTTGACTTTTGTATAGTTGTGACCTTAGAACAAAAAGAAACAGGAAGAAGACTGCCATATGTTAAATTTGCGACGGAAGTCAGCCATCTGAAAGCTCCTTGTATGACGCATTGTTTATGTTTACTGTATACTGTCAAAGCAATATTTGCATATAAATGTCAAAAATGAGCGCATAGGCGCGGTTCTTATAAACACTAAATTATTTAAAAAATTAATTGTATTCACACTTGATTGGGTGAAATGTATTAAAAATAAAAACCCTGATATAATTTTAATTTTTTTGGGGTACGTCAATGGAAACGGAAATTAAAATTGACAATTGGCCGCCATATGCAAGCTCCTTTCTGGACTCAAGGTCATTTTGCATATACTCTTTCCTGTATCTTTTTGATATTGCACAGCTGAGGTTTTTTCTTATAGCATATTTTTGGGCCTCGGCTGTACCGTAGCAGCAATTGACCAGCCACTCTGACAAATACTGCCAATATAATTCCAAACCTTATGACGTCACTTGTCACAAGGTCAAACGAGTAATTAAATTAAACTAATATTTGTTAATTTTTTTATTAAACTTTGTGGCATTTATTTTCGAAACAAAGCTGCACAAGGTGAAAAATTATCGGTAAGCTTTCAAGTAAACATACTTGTTTTGAAATTTAAGCATCTAGTGTAAGGGTCCAGGAACTTCTGAAGTATCCGAATAGCGGAGCAGCCAAGAAATACGTGGCCATGACCAGAAAGGACCTGCGGTTGGTCACAGGTATACTTACTGGCCATTGTTATTTACGAAAACATCTGAACAGGTTGAGTTTATCTGACAGCCCACTATGTAGAGAATGTAAACAAGAGGATAAGACAGTTGAGCACGTCCTTTGTGACTGTCCAGCACTGTCTCTAACAAGACTTTCTGTATTCGGCGAGAACTGGCTAACACATGCCAATTTGAGGGAGCTGCCTACAGGCGACGTTATCACCTACTTTAAACAGGTAGGATGGTTGACGAGCCAATAGGTTAGGCTCAATCTCAGAAGGACGCACAATGGGCCAAATGTGATACACATACAGAAGGGTCCAATACTTAATTTTAAATGTATTTTAGTTTATGAAAGTGACCTTATACATTTATACATTTAAAATAAATGCTTTTTATAAAGCAAATATAAAATGTCTCTATCTTAACTACAAAGGATAACGTAATGAAATAAAGTCTTACATTCCAATACACACAAGCAAACTATTTCTACTTAAAGGATAACATGAAGAACTAGTAAAGAAAATATCAAGGACACTCTCTTCACGCCACGTAGCCATTATTTATTGTGCCTGATTAATTATTGAAATTGTAGCTAATTTTTTTGAACGAACTCTTTAGAAAAGATAGCTTGTGAATAATAAATCTCTCTCTGTACATTATTTACGCTATATCTTTCAATAAAATACTGATAAAAAAAAACAAAATAAGTTATCGTTTGTAATAATTTTAATGTAGTTTTTTAAATGAAACCCCCATTTTTATTTTTCTATTTCAAGATTAGCTAGGGTGGTTAAAAATAAAGACATAATTCTAAAAATTGTTTATAAAAATTATGAAATTACTGTGATACACTACCGGAAAAAAACAAATGAAAGTTTGAAAGTAAGTGGTCAAACTTTTGTTCATTACTCGTGAGAGCATTACTTCCGTCTTTGACATTCTGTAGCATAGCGGATGTTATACTGGTTATACTGAGGGTGTTCAGCCGAAAAAAGAGACTAAACAGTTATTGGCCAGGACACGTTTGCTAACTTTAATCAACCGCTGACACAATCCGCCATTTTGTTTATAGTAGGCATTATTAAAATTATGTCCACCCAAAAATGTTCGCAAAGATGGAATTTGATGGTTCTGTCACACCACATACTATTAGTATGTTCTTAATTTCTAGTTTTTTAAACTAATAATTTATACTTTAAAAACATATCAAATTTAGATTAGACTTAGCGTTTTAGAAGAAAATAGCTATTTAGTAGTGTTAGCACTTGCCGCTTACGACCGCTATATTGCTTACAAGCGCTTGCAATCTCTTTTTTCTGTATTAAGTTAATAGATATTATTAGGTTTCTTTGTGTTATATAGCCCCATAAAAAACATTCTAATAGATTCAGAGCATGAGAAAATGGGACATGGGTCTATTCCACTAATCCAATTTTTCCTATTTCTTCTGTTATTTCTTCCCCTTCTATTTAAAAAATCATGTACAGTTGCTGCAAAATCTGGTAATGCGTCAGCTTGTTGGGTATAATGAATATACAGGGTGAGTCATAACTATTGGGACATAGACTAAGGACAAGTTATTTGGACCAAAATATGGTTATTGGGCCAAATATTCCTTAATATAATGTTGCTGAGAAAAAAGATACAGGGTGTTAAAGTTAATTTTTGTTTTTCGTTTTTTGCTAATAGTTTCCCTGTATATTTATAAATTGATATCAAAATTGGCACAGAGGCATAATCTTAGACAAGAAATAGTATTTTATTTACAATTTTACGATGTGTCATAGAGGGCGCCACGTGGATCATTCCTAATGATCAAATTGTGTCTAAACTTTTTCTGATGAAATTTTTTAGTAATTTTTATTAGAAAATATGACGTAAACTTCATTTTTACGTAAAATTGGTACTCTTGTTTAAACATGATAATTTCAACCGTTTTCGATAAAAACGCAGTCGAACTGCTTAGAGTCTTAAACAAGGATTTCAAATATTAATTCATTTATGAAAAGTATGCTTTGGACGGTCAGATAATTGTTGTTGGTAAATGTCATTTGTTCAGAGTAAATTATTTTTGATGTGACAGTGTTAGTGTAATGTTGCATTTTTTAAAAGTAATCATTACTTTTTTTGATTGAAATACCTCGTCACAATCATTTTACTGTTGAAGAAATGCGAAATATGATTTGCGTATACGCACAAGAAAATTTTTGCGGTCGCTCGGCAGCCAGAAGGTATGGAATGTTATACGCAAACAGAAGGCAACCAAATCACCAAAAAGATTATATCGTAGTTTAGGTGAAACTGGGTCATTTCACACTAAAAATCGGGGTGGTCGACCGAAACAAATCACACCTAATCAAGAAGATGAACTTTTGGATCGAGTAGATGAAAATCCTGAAATAAGTTCACGACATCTATCTGCAGCAACAGGAGTAAGTCAGTCGTCTATAATTAGAATTCTAAAAAAAGAGAACCTCCATCCTTATCACTTCACTCCTGTTCAAAATTTACTTCCAACAGATCTTCCACGACGGTTACAGTTTTGCCAACGTATTCTGAATAAACATCGCAATGACAGACACTTTATTTTAAGAATTTTATGTTCACCGACGAAGCAACTTTTACCAGACGAGGGGTTTTTAATTGGCGAAATAGTCATTATTGGGAAGAAGAAAACCCGCATGCTATTAAAGCTAGACATTTTCAGCATGAGTTTAAATTGAATATTTGGTGTGGCATTATAGGCGACCAACTACTAGGGCCTTATGTTCTTCCTCCGAATTTAAATGGAGATTCTTATTTATTCTTTTTGGAAAATACTCTTAGTGATATTTTAAATGATCTGTCTCTGGATGTAAGAAGAAAAATGTGGTTTATGGAGGATGGAGCGCCACCTCATTTTTCATTAGCTGTTAGTAATCATCTTAATGACGGTACAACCCGTCATTTTTGGGGACATATGGAGTCCTTAGTTTATGCCAATGAAATTAATACACGAGACGAACTTTGGAGATACATTTAAAATGCAGCTAATCTTATAAGGGGACAGAATAAAATTTTTTTTAACGTCCGAAAATCCTTTATAAAAAGAATTAGAAAAGGCATAGAAATCGGAGGAGACCATGTAGAACATTTAGTTTGAGTTTTTGTGAGTTCTTTTAAGTGTGTTTAGTTTGGATTTATCGTCAAAACGGAAACCTTACGTTAGTTGCAACTTTGTTTATTAGTTTGGTATTTGATAGTGGAATTGTAAATAAAATACTATTTCTTGTCTAAGATTATGCCTCTGTGCCAATTTTGATATCAATTTATAAATATACAGGGAAACTATTAGCAAAAAACGAAAAACAAAAATTAACTTTAACACCCTGTATCTTTTTTCTCAGCAATATTATATTAAGGCATATTTGGCCCAATAGCCATATTTTGGTCCAAATAACCTGTCCTTAGTCTATGTCCCAATAGTTATGACTCACCCTGTATAATTGAAACAGCTTTCAAAATTTCATTAACAATATTGAACAATTAATTTTCTTATTTATAAGTAATTATAAATCAACATTCATTTATATTAACTAAATATTCTAAAATACTTTGTTAATATTATCAGAATTCAATTCACATAAACGACAATAAAAAATCAAAAAGGCATGCACCTGGTGCATGCATTTAAAACTTTTATATAGGTACCTATAGATAAATATTTATTCAAAATATACCTGTATTTTTACGGTGCTCACGACAACTGCCAATAATATCTAGAGTACCTACAGGTTAAATTAATAGGAGGGGTAATGGCATTGATTATGTAAATAAAGTAGCGTCTGTTAAAGATTTATAAAAGTGCCATAAAAAGAAAAAATAAATCCATTCAAAACATTTGCGAGTTCTAGTGCCAGCTTTCTTTGACTTTTTCATTTCCCTTACCTTACTTGTCCTCTTCTCTATACTACCACTGAATGTCGTTACCTCTCCCATTTACTTATCCTTTTTGTGTAGCCGTAACCTGGAAAAGATATTATTTGTTAAAGTTATTGAAAGATCAAAAGATTATGAGTATTTTCTCTTTAAAAAATAAAAAAAAAATTTTATATAAGGAACCATATTTTTGCTACTCTAACCAATACTAAATAAATCTCGAAGTCAGATAAACATACAAAAAAATGATTTATTCTTTTGAGGTGAAAAATGTACAATGTATTACAAATTTTTTAAAATAAATTAATAAGCAAAAAAAAGGTTTTTAAATAAAATTGATAATCAGTATTTCCCTCATGGGCCTGTATGCATGACTAGGCGATGTGGCATGCTATCGATTAAATGGTCGAGCTGGGCTTGCGGAATTCTCTCCCATTTGTCACGAGCAGCATCTTTCAATTCTCGTAGAGTAATTGGGGGAGGGTTTCGCTTTTTAATGCATGTTTTAAGAATATCCCAGGCATGTTCAATGAATTTGATGGCAATCTTAATGTGGATATTCCTTCTTCTTCCAAAAAATTTTTCACTGCAGCTGTTCGATGTGGAGGTGCATTGTCATGCATAAACACAAATCTATCACCTACCGCCTCCCGGAATAGACGCACAACAGGATTTAAAACCTTCTCGATGTACTCAGCACCAGTGATTCTTCTCTCCAAACTCAGGAGAGTCGTCTTTGTACCCCTCATAATACCACTCCAAACCATAATACTCCCACCTTCAAATGGAAAACATGGTTGGGCTGTTTCTAATCGGGCTTGTCGTCCTGGGGCCCTCCAAACTAGCGTTCTTCGCGAATCAGAAACCAAGCCAATTCTTGATTCATCAGAGAACATCACGTAATTCCAGTTAGAACCATCGTGTAACATTTCTTGAGCCTATTGCAACCTTACAATTTTATATTGATAGGTTAGTTTGGGAACACGAGGTCTTCTGCGATACAGATTTACCGCATTTGATCTTCGTGTAATTGTTTGCATTGAGATATTCAGTCCTTCAAGTGTAGCAATTTATATGGATATGCCACTTGTAGATTCCTATCGGTTTATTCGAGCTATCAATGTTATCTGCCGGTCTTGTGCTACTGTTGTACATCGACTACTGCCACTTCTGGGACGATACTTCACATCATTTGTGTCTTGGATTTTATTTTTATTTTTGATACAGCACCCTGAGTAACACCAACAATATTCGCGATATCACTTTGACCAAAGTCCTGTTGTAACAAAGCAATTACTCTAGACCTATTAAAATATGATATCGTGTCTCTGGGATTTTTAAACATCTCAAATGAAATTTCAACAAGAATTGGAATAATGTGAAAGCACCCAAATCAATTAAATATGACCAAATTAATACAAAAACGAATCAAATTTAATATTATTTTGATTTAAAAACGCTTTAAAATAAATATCAACAAGATTTTTAAAACTCATAGGCGTAGATATATTATTTTTAAATATTCCAAACTTTTGGACATATGTGTATTATTATATGTAAACCCACTTCCTTTCTCTCCTGATTATTAATGCTTTAATACATAAAATCATAGGAAGACAACATAAAATACACGCAATTTGAGTTTAGATCTGTCATTGTTGCTAGAATCTTTATTTTTTATAATTGAAAATTGAGTTTAACAGAGCAAATAAATTTAGTTAAAAGATATGAATTATTAAAAAAAGAAAAAAAAGGAAGAACATTAAAAATAAAAGAACTTGTTAAATAAAACTTGCTTTTTTTAAATTCAATGACAGCTAATTCGGTAAAAACCTTCGAGCATAATATACTAACGTAGAGACAGCGACCAAATGAGCTTTGTTTTGTATCAGGGGGGGAAAATAAATGTCATATAGTGTCCAGCAATCTCATTGGTCCGTTTTGAATTTTCGTGTCAAGTCGAATTGTCACATATGCCATGATTGTCAATTTGTTTTGCATCTAGAGTTATTTTTACAATTTAATAGTGTTTGTATATTACTTTTAAACCCATTTTTTAAATTAATTTGAGTATATAATATTATATGGTGAGAGTTTGTGTGATTTATAAATATAAATATGAAAATGAATCATCAAGGTCTTTTACAAGTAAATATGCATTAGCGCCTCTTACACTTGTTTAAAAATAGGAAAATACATAAAGCAAATATACCGCCATATTATTAAGAATACTGAAAATCCAGAAATGTATGCAATAAATTCAACTTTCTATTTTACAAAATATTTTATGATTTTATGATAAATAATTAATTACTATTACTACTTAAATTCAAGTCTAAAAAATATTTTGTTGTATTATAAAAGTATTAATTTCAAACCCCCTAAAAATGATACGACGCTGGCTGTAGTGTCTGACGGTTTCCCCTGTGATACAAAACAATCACTATTGATTGCTGTCTTTACGTTAGTATATAATGCTCGAAGGTAAAAACTAGCATCGTCAGATTGACATATTGACTTCAATATTTAATATTAATATTCCAAAAAAGTATAGGTAATTAATTACTACGAATAATATTTAGTACAATATATTGATTTGAAATACCTTGTTACCATTTTAATATAAAGTAATTTACAGAAATTAAAATAAAAAACTAACAACGTAGGTTTATTTTACATTAATTCGTTACCAGGTACAGGTTTGAATATTTCATAAGTAACAAAAATTCTTCACGTTTATATTTTAGATCATTATTTTCACTCACTTAAGGTACTCGTACATTTCAGCCTTTTGCTCGCAATTCTATTGTTAGCTTTTTTTGTGAAACAACTGCGCATGCGTTTCAGACTTTTGACTGCAACAAAAAGGCACACTAAATTATAGAACCATTTCTATTTATTCAAGGTCAAATCCACAGCACACCCTCTAGCAGGCTAACTCTTCTACTAATTATAAGATCTAATATATTAGTACTGGGCCCACCCGCCTCATGTTGCGAGCGCTAGTGTACGTCAGCTCAGAACACAGAACTATACATAGCAATACAAATTTTATTAATATTTTTGGAAAGTTGGGTTTTAAAGAAAACTTCGACGATGTTCATCAAGTTTATATTAAATAAATATACATAAAAATATATAAATAAATAAGAAATATAAAAAATTAAATTTACTTTTTGCTCTTGATTCTATTTATATAGGATTTGTGTGCCTGTACTTTTATTGGATCAATGTAGGAGGCATTCTTGACCCTATTTAAATATTTTTCATATTTGGAGTCTTTGCCTGCAGCTATTTTATTCACTTGTTTGCACCAAAAAAAGATAGTGCATCTAATTATCAACCTGCAGGCTTTTTCTCCACATGTAGATGGAGCTTCCAAAGACACCGTTGTGGATGATGGTAGAATAACTGAAGTATCTGAAATCAAATAATTTTATTCACTTACAATATAACTTGAAGTTGTATCTACTTACCAAATAAAAGTAGAGTTGGGTATGCACCTGGTTTCAACTCTTTCTGAAATCCTGCGTTATGAAACTGCTGGTCAAAATATTGATGGCACACTCTATAATTGTCATAAAGTTGTTTTGGAGTTTTCTCCTTTAACACAGGATTGTTTATATTCTTCATCCAAATATTAATAAGTTGGGATCCTTGGTGAAACAATGCCTCTTACTTGTTTGATCGGTACAACTAGGAACACAACACGTTCTTTTACGAGATGCCATGCTTATATTATACTAAAAAAAGTAAAAAATATTATAGAATGATATTTTATGCTTCACTATATAATTATGAAATAATTGTTAACATTTAAATATTAACACACAATACTTACACTGCTCTAATTCTCTTATAATACAGAAAATAATTAAAAAGTTCATAAACTAAAATATAAAATTCAATAAACTGCAAGAAACTTTCACAAATAATAACTAATTAATCAATTTAACGATAATCAACGGAAAAAGCACAGGCGAAACACAATTCAAAAGTTAACGGTTAACAATTAAAAATGAAATGACAAATCAAGATTAGTTAATAAATATGTGATGACAGTTCACGTTTCCTCCGATTGGGCGATACTGTAACGTCACGCTACAGATACGCCCTCAAGTGGGTGGGCGCAATAATATAACTTGAATACAAATTGTAAATAAGAGTTAAACTGCTAGGAGGGTGTGCTGTGGTCAAATCCGCGCAATCTCGCCTGTTTTTAGGGAATTTGATGGAACAACCCAAAATCTATGTTGGCAGAAATGTCAGTTTACTTCAGCTGATTCTATCCTGTCATCCTATAAGCATAATAATCATTGAAGTATTTTATTATGTACTTACACTTTGTATTTGTATGAAAATCCATGTTTTAAATTAAAGGTAACGTAACCTCAAATATTTAGAAACTGACAACACTTGTCAAATGACGAAAAAAATCTCTCAAAAGTTGCGGCAATGTACGAACGCATGGTAAAAAGTTGCTAGCAATTCAAAATAGACTTGCAGGAAAAAGGCTAAAATATACGAGTACCTTTACTTTCACAGTTAGCAAAAAAACAACTAAGCAAGTTTATCACCGCGAAAATACAGCGACAAGCTATATTTTCACTGTAGCTCATATTCTATGAGCTGAATTTCAAAATTTTAAATCCACTGATTGGTCGTTAAACAAGAAGATATATTGTCATCTAATAAATAGCGAATTTCCTTTAACCTAACCATAATCCGTAAAGTATAGGGTTTACCCTCGGTTTACTTGTTATTGATTTTGCTTACAGAACTTACAGATGTCCTCAGAATCCCATTTTAAACTGTTTATTGGGTATTACAAATAATTTTATTAAAAATATTTAAAAAGTAGACCCCCCCGAAAGTAAACACCGACGAAAGAAGTAAAAAAAAAACTCCAAGTAAAGGTAAATATGGAAGAACTTTACGATATAGGTATAAAGAAAGTGAGTGTTCTTTGTTATTGCTCTATGGAATGTAAGTGTTTACTAAAGGGCCGGATTAGGCGTCAGTTTTTATTTTTGTAAATATAATTTAACGTTTTACTAAGCCTACTTTTCATTGAGATCCAGCACGTAATAAAAATAAAGTGTTTCAATTATAATTCTATTTTTAATTAAATATCAATAAAGATAATTTAAGTTGTAATGTAACAAAAACACGTAAACAGCTGATAAATTTTCCGTTTTAATAATACATTTTGTTGTAATAAACTTCTTATTAAAAATTTATGGTTTTGATAACACGAATATTAAAGATATTTTTAAATTCGTTTGTGGTAAAATCATATTTTTATACATAAGCCCAAAACAAAAGTGAAATTCACCAAAGGTTTAATTGAACCTTTATTTTATAAATAATTTTTTAGACATTGTAGAAATACATACAGATACTGGAATATATAGACCAAGAAATAGACCTATAGTGATGGTAATTTCGCACGAAATTGCAGGTTTTAAATTATTTTATAAATGTTGCAAATTATATAAATGTCATTGATGGATCACACACACACCTCAAAGAGCAATGCATTTCTGGAAAAACTTTCATCCTCATTCGATTGGAGCCTCAGTCCTCGGACTTTTATTGGTTATTTTCACCATCGTAGTTTAGGAATAATTTCCAGGTGTCCTCTTTTTAATCGGAATGCTGCTATGCACCTCTATTCTCCGGTTTTCATTTTTTAGACTTTTTCCAGTGTGTGTTTTTCGCTGTCTTTGAAAGTTGCATCCTTAGCCGACGGACTGCGACTAAAAATGAATATAAAGAGTAGATACACTTGTTAAAGCTGTCCTTACTTGGATCCCTCCCATTTTTAATTGATAGGGTTCGTTCATAAGTTGTTCCTTCCTGTTCATTTCTTCTTCTTCAGCCTTGATTCATCCAGTGTTCATCTAATTCTTTCCATGCTTTCCTATCTCTAGCTACTATCATCCACTGTCTCCCGGCCACTGCCACAGCATCATCGGTGCATCTTTTCCTTGGTCTCCTTATGCTTCTTTTTGTTTCGCGTGGTCTTCAGAAAGTTGGTCTAGGTTCCCATCTCTCTTTATCTTGAATTGCTATATATCTTGTCTATCTCCAATTTTGCCTTACTATTCGTTCCATAATTTGTGTTACTCCTGTTATTCGTCGGATTTCAGTGTTTAGTATTTTTTCCCGTAAGGTTATCTCTAACATTGCGCGTTCCATCGCCCTTTGGGTTATTCTAAGCGTTTTCCTAGTGATGGCCATGATACGTGGCTACTGGCAATCTACAGCTCTCGTAGGCTTTGCGCTTTAGATGCATTGGAACATTTTCATCTTTTAGGATAAAGCTGTTTTCCAAATGCCGCCCACGTTAATTTACTTCTTTTAATTTCCGCCGATTTGTTTTCCTTCCTGTTCTTAATGATGTGGCCTAAATATACAGTGATGGGCAAATGTGTGGAACCAATTAAATAACTCTGGAAAGGTTAAAAATATCAGATTGAAATTTGGAAGGTAAGTATTACAGTCAATTGCCTATTTGTTTTTAATTTTCTCAACAATTTTGAAATTCCGGTTTAACCGGAAATTATGTCGATTTTAAATTTTTTAATGAAACACCCTATATATTATTTGGATTTTGAATAAAGCATTTTATTACGATTCCAAAAATATAGGGTTTGATATTTTTTATTCCAATACCTACCGAGATATTAACACAAAAGTATCTAAAGAAAGGAAAAACTAATATCTAGTAGTCCATGAAAATCTTTGTAGCATTGACATTGGTTGTCAAAATAAGTAAGTAGTAAATTTTACCAAAAAATGGCCGAACTAAATGAAAGAGAAAGAATAGAAATATTAATGATGACTGGGTATGAAGAGATGAGAAGAACGCATCAAAAGTTTGTGTTTAGTAGGATCATATTAATCAAAATGATAGCAATATATATTTAGGATAGGATACCTACTTACTTATATTGGTATTCATTTTGCAATTAATTTTTCTCATTTCGTAAAATTTAGCAATAAATAATTAGTAAGTTTTAAACGTAGCGCCAACTAATAACCAATAATGAAGTGTATTTAAAAGTCAACGTTGTCACATTTTAGCTACGTTCGTTTCAAGTATTCTCAAAGAACTCGCGGCACAAAACACCGTGTTCTGTGACTAACTGATTGTACCAGTTGACAAGATATATGACAGGAGGTATTTATCTGTAATAAACAAACAAGACCCCTATTCTTGACGGTGATAGAATAGAACAGCCAATAGAAAGTGGGCGTGGTTCTATTGAAAATGCCAAAACGGTATTCTTGAAATTCGTTCTCTCACTGTACCGATAGAAGGGTGTCTCCCCGAGAGAACAATTACTTCTATTGGTTATTTTTGAAGAAACCGCTATAACACCAAGAGAAGGTGTTAGGGATTTTTATTTTCGAACCAAAAATAGTATAGAAGTAATTTCTTTCATAAACCAAACTCAACCAAACAACAAATTAAACTAACGAAAATGACAGAATATTTTGTTTAGTGTTTTACTCCTTATTTGATAAAGTGTCAATCAGAGAACAAAAATATCGATATGTTTATCTCTTTTTAATGACAACAAATAAGAGAGAGAGATAAGTTTCTCGGTTAATATTAAAGCATATCGACAACATCGCAAATTTTTTACCAATCTTATTGAAACACGTCACTTACCACTTGTGACGTATGTAACCATTAAATTTAAATTTTAAAAGCCGATTATGGCTAGAGGATTAATTTTATAAAAATTTTATTTGTACAATTGAACCACTAAAAACTTATTTTATAAGATGCAAATATAAAAAAAATCACTAAACTAGTCCATTGTGGGACCTTTCTTTATTCAAGAAACTTTAAACGAAGAAAGATATTTACAGCTTTTAGACACTCAAGTGAATGGGCAATTGCCAAATAATATCTGGTTTCAGCAGGACGGGGCACCACCTCATTATGCTCGCAATGTTCGAAATCGTTTAAATATGACATTTCCTAACAGATGGATTGGGAGAAGGGGTACTTATGAATGGCCTGCGCGAAGTCCCGATCTCAATCCACTGGACTTCTTTCTATGGAGTTATTTGAATTCCAAGGTTTATATTAACAAACCAAACAATTTGCAAGAGTTAGCTGAAAGAATAACCCAAGAGATTCAGGGAATTTCACCAGAAGTTATAGCCAATGTCACAAAAGAATTTACAAACCGACTTGCCTATTGTCAAGAAGTAAACGGCGCTCGTTTTGAACATTTAATACATTAAAATTACAGGATACTCCTATTTTATTTCACTATAATTTATTTAGTTTAAGTTAATAATATGATTTTTTAGTAGACTACTAAATATCGTTAGATATCATTAGCGTTTTCCTTTTAGATACTTTTCTGATATTATATCGGTTGTCATTGAAATAAAAAATATCGAACCCTATATTTCTGTAATCAACATTTACAAACAAATATGCAATATACCGTAATAACTACGTTCCTAATTTCATTTCGATATCTTTAACAATTCCAGAGATATTAACTTGATTCCACACATTTGCCCATCACTGTATATACCTATATATACCTATGCCACGTATACCTGTTCCTTTATGGTTTCCTAATAATTAGTAACAAATTTGTCATTTATTCCATATGGTTTCCTTGCGGTTGGTGTTGATTTCTTCTTTGAGGCATACTTTGTAGCTGGCACGGTATTCTCCTTGGCAGATGGCGCATGTTGCGGGTCGACTTTCAATCTCCTGCATTCACCAGATCGATGTTTTCCTCATCATCTAACATATCTCGTTTCCATATGGCAGGTTGACTGTCAGTGGTTAGGTTAGTTAATGTACAGTGGTTATATTGGTAGTTGAAACAATGTGTTGGCGTTCTGCTTCCTCGTAGAGCTTCTTTTTGTATTTTTGCGCTTAGTATGTATTCTTTATGTGCTCTTGGTCTTCTTTGCGATATTCTGCGACGAATATCTTTTATCTCCAAATCTGGAGTGCAGTTGGGTAATATTCACTTTTTTTCCAATTAGGTCCTTTCATAAATGTATAACAGTTTAAGCCCTGTCTGTTCTAAGTACTTTGTCAGTTTCCTATATTGATCATCGATTTGTAGATTCACTTTCATTCCTAATTTTTAATTGAATTTGTAGGTCATATTAATTCTTCCCACTTGTGCTTCTTTCCTTATTCTTGGCAATACCTTTATCGTCGTTTTTATGAAACTAGTAGGTGGTTTTTTTTCCTATTCTTGGTTCTTCATTTGCTTCCGTGTTATTTTTGTTCCTCTCCTTCCTTTGTTGTTTTTGGATTGATTGGAAATCTTTTATTTTAATCACTTTGTTTGCCTTCCCCGTTTTCGAGTTGGTCGGTATTCTTATTGGAGTTCTAGAGCTCCTTGATCTGTTTTTTCGTCTTCCTGTTTTTTCCTTTGATTTTCCTTTTCATCTCTCAGTTCTTTCCTAATTTGTTGAATTGTTTTCTTATTTCCGAAGGTTCCCGTTGGCTTATTACTTACATTACACTAGTTTTGCTCTTGTATCGTAGTTCACTAGTTTTAGTTTTAATTCCTGACTAACTGAAACTACTGTCTGTGTTACTAGAATTATTGATTTTTATACCAAATCATTTAATCAAAAATAAAAGAGTAACTCTCATTCCAGATAACCTGTTTCATTTTCAAGTTGAGTGTCATAGTTTTATGAAGAGTTAATTTTTAAAAGTTTTAAAGACCTATTTCAGTAATGAATATAACTTTATAATTTATTTTGTCTTCCAAGTACATGGCGTGTATTAATGTACATCCAGAGGAAGTGTGTTAAGGAGTATACAATGATTTATCTAATATTTTTATTAAAGACCATGAAGACCATTTTAACCAACTATTTTTTAAAATCTTTCAGGTTTCACAATCTTAAATATTTTTTATATCATTTAATGTATATTTTAACCACTCAAAACAACATAAAACGCAGCATATTCTCTTGGATATTTTTCATTGAATAATTGAATGAGGTTAGGTGATTTATAATGTACACTAGGTCCATATATGACCCCAGTTCGGTCCTGGTCTCCCGAGTGTTTACTTCTGGCATACCTTGAATAAAATGTTGTTTCTTCTCCTTATTTAGTCTACTTCAATACAACCAACTTAGTTTTTTTAACCTAAAGAACCAAAGTATTTTACAATGTCGCTGTATATCTACTGGAGAGTCGTTTATGGAGTTTGTATGTCAATACAGTATTACTTGCTGCGATTTTGGGTTATTTCCATTTTATAAAAAAGGCAATCTTTAATTGATTAATTGAAATAACCTTAATTTTAAGAAATCTTTACTTTTGGTGACGATAATAATATTTGTTACTAACTAAACCTGTAGTTGTATGTAGTTGTACCTGAAATGATTTTCCATCATATAAAATGGTTCAGATATTGTAATAAATACCAAATTCGGAAATATAGGAATTTCACCCCTTATGTCATATTTATTATAAAAATTGTTTAAATATACATGGGGAAATAATGGTCTACATTGTTAAGAAGGAAGATTTAAGTGTAAAACAATGATTTTGCTATAGTTCATTTGTTTGGAGTTGGCAGTACAGTGAATTCATTATAAATGCAAATCCTTCAAAGCCCAAGTAAGGGTGGTTCATGAAAAATAACTAAAAGTGTTATACATTTCTATTAAAATATAGTGATAGTTGTTATTTTTCAAAGAGTATTCAGGGATTAACTAACCCAAACATAATAGAAACCCTAGATAATATTGTCATAACAGGTAGCTAAATAGATCCCATGACCGTAGAACCAAAGTTTTTAAAGCATAATTCAAATTAAAATAAAAATTAAAAGTAAAATAAAAATATGTTACAGATTAAAAAGTAAGAATTAAATATAAATTAATTGCCGGTGTCCAATTCGTCGTATTCATTCGACGATGAGTCGTTGCCTGGTCTGATAGAAATAACAGTGGGTTCAAACAGTTCTTTAATATTGATATTAACACTCCACAATCGTTCTTACTTCTTCACATGGTTTATGGCATTAGTCCAATTATCCCGTGTTACGTTTCGAAAAGAATTTATCAAAAGTTGTCTAACGTCATTCAATTTAAAAGTTGTATTGTTTCTTGCCACCTCAACTTTTACCTATGCCCATATTCATTCTATATTGACAGTGATAAGGTTGTAAACATAATGCAGTTATTCTTTTTTCCTTCGCCATTTCGTCAATTACTTACATATCTTTTATATTGTAATTTGTGGCGCTTTGCAATTTGCAGTAATTTCGTTTTCAGCATGGTGTCGTCAAAAGAAATATTCTTGCTCTGGAGCCACTCTTTAATAAATCCTTTTTTCCATGACGTCGTTGGTGATTTTTCTACCAGTTTTGAATGATAACTCTCGTTATCTAAGACAACCACTGTAGCAATTGGCAAAAAGTCCAATAGGTGCGAACAATAATCTTCAAAAACATCAGAAGTCATTTCCTTGTGGTAATCTTTGGTTGACTTTGATACAAAGTCTAATAACCCATTTTCTACAAAACGATATTCACTGCCAATGTCTGCGATTATTAGTCTACGACCTTTTCCTCAAGGAGTATTTGAATATCCCTCCAAAAATGCCTGACGGGTATTTGAAATATTGGTGTCCATCCATGCTTTTGAAACAGTCTGTCCTTCATTCAACCATGTTTCATCTAAATAAAGGATAGTTCTTCCCTCGCTCCGAAACTTTTTAATACTTCTTAAGTATTGTGTTTTCCAGCAAATAATTTCTTCTGTCTCATTCAAAAATTTTAGTTTTTTATGCGACTTATACTTAAAACCAATTTCTTTTAGAAGTTTCCATAACGCATTTCGTCTAAATTTGGGAATCGTATCTACTTCTGCTATAACAGTCATTATTTTGTCCACAGTCAGAATCTCTTTATTTAAGTACGAATAATGGACTTATCTTCTGATGATATATCTATTAAAGTTATCGACCATAATGGACTTTTTTCCTACGTGTTTTTGTGTTTCACTAACATTTTCCTGTTTTCTCTCACTTAAAAATCGATAAATACTTCGTTTACACTGTCATATTGAAGCACCTAGTCACCACATCACGAACAGTTGCTGATGCATCTTGATATATTAGTGCATCATGAACATTTAAAACAATATTTGAGAAACCGCACATTGTTTTAATTTAAATGAACCACTTGTACTGGAACAAAACTCGAACTTGACGCAATTTTCACTACCGAAAATGTTCTTGGACTAAAATAATAAAAATATAGATCACAATATAAACCACCAACACTAACGAGTACCTATATATGTTTATGAATAAGAATGTGTTATCTCAGAAAGAGAGAACACATTAATTTTTAAGCCACTAACCATATCGTGCCCTTAATATTATGTTTTACATAAAATTTTTTTGAAATATTTTAAAAATTTTAATACCATTCTTTTTATATCTTCTTTCCCCAATTTTTTATGTTTCGTACTTATCCAATAATGTCTGCTTAAGTGCTGATGTTCCAAGATTTATGGTTTTTCTCCTGATGATTCTTGCCTGATGATGGTCCTGTGGACAGAAACTACTTGCAAGTAACTTTTATTATTAAATTAAAATTGTGGGATCGACTTTGTGTTTTTCTTGAACCTTTTTTATTTTACGATTTAATTACTTTTGTTAGCTGATAACTCCAAACAAATAAACTATAATTAAGCGCATAGCAACAACTGCACCAATAAAAAGAGGTAGAATAAAGCTAATATGACAAATATTGGCGAATTAGGTCTTGGAAACAGGAGTTTGTTGGACAAATCTCAGGAGTGAATTGGACCTGAGCTTTTGTGTGCGGTAGTCAAATTGTAATTAATTAAAAAGAACAGTTTTTGTGTTTTTTATTATGGGGTGTGATCACCGATAGATAATTTCGCCAAAGGCAACAGAAATAATGGCTGATTTTTACAATAACTTAATATATTTGTGTTTTACAATTACGTCTTATCTGTTTAAAATGTAACCTCAATCAAAGTAAACAGTTTAATAGTGGAGAACTTTTAAGATTTTTTTTGTAATTTAAATGATATTAATGCTGATGTTGCCGAAGAAATTATTTTTGAAACTGTATTGGAAATATTTCCACAATATGTAATATTTTATAACTTTTAATTTCTTTAGTTTGTTTAGGAAATATTAGTTGTAGTGACACTCTCTGTTCTTTCCAATACAATTTCAAAAATAATACCTTCGATAACATCAGCATTAATATCATTTAAAACACAAAATAATGTTGGTACAAAATTATTAAATGTAAAAACAAAATTACTCAAATTAAAAGATCTGGGTGTTTACAAAATTAATTGCCAAAAATGTAATGCTGTATATATAGGTCAAACACAAAGAAATTTTGAAGTAAGATTCAATGAACACTTAAAAGCATATATATTAAAACAACCAGATAAGTCAAATTATGCAAAACACCTACTTGAACATCCAACCTCACTCTTACACACCAATGACATCCAAATACTACACACTTGTGATAAAAACAATATTTAGATTTCCTTGAAGAACTTGAAAAAAAATACATCTAGCAGATCCACAATTTAAAGTTGTTAATGAACAAATAAATCTTGAAAGTTCTCCACTATTAAACTGTTTACTTTGATTGAGTTTATATTTTATACATAGATAAGACATAATTGTAAAACATAAATATATTAAGTTATTGTAAAGATCAGCATGACATTTATAGTTTTTTCCTGGTTTTTTTATATTATTGCACAGTTATACTGATCTTAGAGGGAAATACATCCAGGATAATCCCTTAGAGCTAATCACATCTAGGCTTTAATATTGTTATGTCTTAATACTTCCATACTTGGTCTATCCTTAATACTACCTAAACGACATCAGGTACCTAGCTACAAACAAAAAAATGTAACTTAAATGTCAATCTGACGATGCTAATCAGCGAAACGGCCGTCATTGTAATAATTTTTTTAAATAAACTTGGTCACGTTACGTTACTTTTAATCGAAGAGTTTTGTATTATTCTTAATAAGATGGACTTCCAAAAAATAAGGGTTGGTACAATAAATTTACTTAATCATATTCTTTCGTCCAGAAAATTTTGTATTTACCGGTTTATAATAATGTCCCAAATATACATCTGGTTTTAGCAAAGTGACGCGGGACTGGATCGTGAGTATCTCGATGATATAATTTCAGACAGATGGATGTAAGTAAATCTCCATCTACCGGCGCAATTATCTAGTTTTCATTTGTCATCCTATATCATACGTAAATGAAGAATGAAAAATATACATTATAATTTACGTTCAAACTTCTGAAAAAACTATGTTTTGAAGAATAATATCTTAACAAACTACATGAACAAAAACATTAATATATCGGAGATGTTTTATTACAAGAAATGTAAATGTACCGACAATAACTATTTACAAAATAGTATTTTGTTCCATATTGTCAACAACAACAAAAGCGACAAAGTAACTGAAATCTTGAGAAATTTCTAGAATGCTTTTTTTATTTTTAGAGCTTATTCATACTTTATTTGAACCTTTTACTGTTTACTACTTGTTTGGAAGCTTTATTAGATAGTAAAAGGGCAAAATGAAATAAAGTTCTCAACGAACTTCCTTTTACAACGGTAATAAGAAACAAACACCCATTCATGTCATAAAGTTTACAAAATAGCCCAGGAAAAGTAGAACTGGTTGGAGATATTATTTCCAGGTTGTATATTTAGTATACTTAAAAGATAAACTGTCATGATTAATTAGTTATTGATGATAAAATAGCATTTTTAAATAAGAATTACGTTTTTTACTTTTAATTTCCTTGCTAATTTGCTATATGCTGTGGTAATTTGGTCTGCATATTATCCAAACATGGACACTTACACAAAAAAACAAGGATAAAGTAAAAAAAACCAAAGGTCAATGAAAACATAAATGCTACATGTAAAACTAATAGATAAATATTAAGATAAGAAATGTGTGCCAAAATAAACAGTACCGAATATAAAAAGATCTATTTATGATTTAAATTTTATAATACATATGTTCAAAATGTGCACCATTTAGGTGCACTTAGGTAATTTAGGTTTAATTTGCCGAACTCGATACTGCAGAAACCGTAAAACAAAACCATGGTATGATTCGGAATGTCGCAATGCTAAGTGTCATCTAAAATCGTTGTTAAAAATTTGCAGAAACAATCATTTTTTAGATCCGTTTAAAAGTCAGTACCTTAGCGAAAAAAAATCTTATAAATCACTGATTAAACAAAAAAAAGCACAGCATGAGAGAAACTTTATTTCAGCTGTTTCAAATACATCGGATCAGGCGGGTTTCTGGAAGGCCATTAAAGCGTTTAAATTTTTACCTAGAATTTCTAATATATCCGTTGAACAGTGGGAGGAATACTATAATCAATACAATACTCCTAGTTTGGAAGTGGAGTATATTTTTTATGACGCCCGTCACCCTTACCTAGATATTCCCATTTCTTTGACTGAATTACAGTCTTGTCTCAACAAATGTAGAAATAACAAAGCTCCCGGTTCTGATGGCGTTCCGTATGGATTTTTAAAGTAAAGTACGTTTCACAATAATTCGTTGACTCGGTACCTGACCTTAGGGGATTAGTAATGAAAGGTTATAAATTTCTCACTGTACAGTAAACATTAACAGATCCGTAATCCGGTTTTCAAAATAAATTTAAATAAAACTCAGTAACATTTACTAAAACTTAAATTTATTTTGTAAAAAAATCACGAAATTTTTTAAAAACAAACAAATTTTAAGTTTATTTATTAATTGAAATTAAACAAAACTTTTGAAACTTAGGTATAAGTATACGCTTTGGTCTATTTCATCTAATTGGCAGATGTCAAAAAATGTTTCAAATAAAAAAGATGTAGTTTAATCATGGCCACATTTTAAAAATATTTTGTACTACAGGGTATCCCAAAAAATTGATTTAAATAAAACTAAGTTAACATTTACTAAAACTTAAATTTATTTTATAAAAAAAATCACGAAATTTTTTAAAAACAAATTTTAACTTTATTTATTAATTGCGATTAAACAAATGAACTAATTCTACATTATTTACAACTATTTAATCTAAATGTAGTTCAGTATCACTATCGTCTTCATTTAAATTAATAACTAAGGGTGCTACAGTTACATTAACATTTCGATATGTACCTTCAACCTTAATAACATGCTGAATCAAATTTTTCCAGTTATCAATGGGAATATTACTTGTCACATTTCTGATTAACTCTATAACACTTGAGTTTAATGTGGGTGAAAAGTTTTCCGATCTAACTTTGGATTTTAGCTGATGCCACATGTGTTCTGTAGGATTGAACATGCAATAATATGGGGGAAGCCGTAACACTGTGTGGCCCATATTTTTAGCAATAGTATCACAAACGTATTCTTTTTCAATACCGAACGCTGCTACAACTTGTAAGAGATCACGTTTTGTGTACTATTCTTCAAAATAAAGGTCATTTTTTAACAAATACTCTTGAATTTCCCATTTATTGTTGTTGCTATTTGGTACTTTATTTAATTGACGGCTATGATAAATTGCATTGTCCATTACAATTATACTTTTTTCCGGTATATTCGGCA
Organism: Ophraella communa; assembly: GCA_035357415.1. Classification (NCBI taxonomy): domain Eukaryota; kingdom Metazoa; phylum Arthropoda; class Insecta; order Coleoptera; family Chrysomelidae; genus Ophraella; species Ophraella communa. The sequence goes on from CM068987.1 coordinate 10,439,387, forward strand.
ATAAATAATTCTCAAACCAATCTTCAAAAAGTTCTGCTGTCGTATCTTCGTGATAATCTAAACTTGAATCTTTAATATTCTTTGCTGATAACAATAAAGCGTTTGGAACCCAACCTGTTTCTGATCCGGCATGTATTATTGTAATTCTTTGTCCTCTATTTGATGGAGCCTTAGTTTTGCAATTTCCCGATGAATCAACAAAACCCTTCGTTGGAGTATCATGGGTGTCATACCATGTCTCGTCGAGGTAGATAATTGAAAGGTTTTCACTTCTATATTTTTGAATAGCTTGTAAATAATGACAACGCCACATTCGTAAACGATATGACTCCATTATCACTTGTCTTTTATTAATGGTACAATATTTAAATCCCATTTGAGAAATAATTCTCCACAAACTTGTACGGCTACAAATAATTCCCGTGTCGTCTTTAAGTAACCGTTTTTTATACAATCTAGGGTTGGTATCATTTGTTCTTGGTATAGGACATATATCGTTCGTCGGATTATATCTTTTTGTATTTCATCAACACATTTGGTATTATTAACGTCACTTCGTTTTTTTCGTTTACTTATTGGCTTATTGATAATATCTTTAACTGTGGATATTGGGGTTTTGGTTAACTTACATGTTTCTTCTGCTGCATCGGTTACACTATAACCTCGATTATTCAATGTTTCAAACACATTTTTCACAATTTGTTTCGCATCCGGCGATAAATGCACTTTTTTTGCCCAAGGACGCCACATACTTAGTTATAAACACAAGATTACTTTCAGAGTATAATGTTTAGTACAAACTAAAATTCTAGGAGAGAATTTTAAAAACAAATTACCCCGAAACTCCCACTTTCTCTTCCAAGATGATTAAGAAAATCAAAAATCATTTACTAATGATTTACTATTGATGGTCAGTAATAATAATTTAAAATTTTACCTGAAAAATAAAAAATCCAAAATATATCTTCCTGGACAAAAATAAATAATACCTTTCTGTAAATAGCTCACCGGTTTACGGCCAAAGTTCGAAGAAATATTAACCACCTTTTATTAGTAATCCCTTAAGAGCAGGTACCAAGTCAACGAATTATTGTGAAATGTACTATACTTCCCGCAAAACTGGGTATTGTACATCTGTTCTCTCTTTAACAAAATTCTGGACAATATTATATTAACCATGCTTCATAAAAAAGGTCCTATTGATGATCCTGATAATTACAGTAGAATTGCGTTAGTTAATTGTATGGCAAAACTCTTTACAAAGATTATCTGATTACTGCGAAGCACATACTATACTCCCAGAAATTCAAAATGGTTTTAGGGTTAACAGGGGTTGTTTAGACAATGTATTTATAATAAACTATATAATTCAAATACATCTTAGGCTAAAGGGGCGCAAGGTTTTTGCGGCATTTGTTGATTTTTGAAAAGCATTCGATACCATAAAACATAATATTTTGTACAGCAAATTATACTCTTATGTTATAAAATCCAAAATAATTCGTATAATCCAAAATCTGTATAAGCATGCCTCTATAAGCGTAAAATCTAACCAAAAATATACCTTTCCAATAACAGAAGGCGTCTTGCAGGGAGAGTCCTTAAGCCCACTTCTTTTTACAATATTCATCTCCGACATAGAACGGTTTTTTGAAGAGCGCGGGTTCCAAGGTATTAGCACTGACAGTAAAACAAGTATTCTCCTCCTGCAATATGCAGATGACCTTGTCATTTTGAGTGACTCACAATGTGACCTTAACAAAAAGCTTAAGTGTCTAGCTGAATATGCCTTGATAAACAAGCTCACTGTCCATACAACTAAAACCATAGTAATGATTTTCACAGCAACTACAAAAATTATACTTTTTATATTGGGGATCAAAAATTAGAAATAGTTAAGCATTTCACATATCTAGGGGTCGTTTTCGTATCTTCAGGTTTGTTCTCGGAAATGTCAAGGACAACTGTTGCTTAGGTTAAACAAGCTTTTGGAGCAATTATGGATATTATGATTAAATCAAAAATGACATCATGGGATGCAAAAATGAAACTATATAATTCAATAATCATATCTGTGCTCTCTTACTGCGTATCCATATGGGGATTAAGATATGAAGATTTATTAGAACGCGCTCAAGTTAGTTTCTTTAAACAGCTGCTCAGCCTTCTTAGAACTACACCTGATTATGCTGTGCGGCTGAAAGTATCTGCAACTAAAATTAGTTATGTTGTTTTTAAAACTGCTCTGTCCTGGCTGAATTTTAATGAGAGAAAACCGTTTGCCCAAAATTTGTTATCTACGCCTATTCGCTCTCTCTGATAACTCTGACCAAAAGTACAATTGGGTTGCACAAGTAAAATCAGCTTTTACAAATTTAAATCATACTGATCTTTGGAGTTTGTTTATTCAGAGCAGTAAAGGGTTGGGATGTATCCGGAAAGACATTTTAGAAACCTATAAAAATAAGTTACATGCCGATTACGAACATAGTTTAAGCTTATCCCAGTCACTTTGCTTATATAAATATTTTAATAATAACAACTATTTAAAATCCCATTTGCCAACTTTTATCACCAAAATTTTAGCTCAAATAGCAACAAAAATTTTTTTTAAATTTACGATAAAGGGAATAAATTATTTTATAGAATATGAAGAAGTATGCTCTATTTGTAATCTGCACCTAGCAGAGTCATTAGAGGATATAATTTTCCAATGCCCGATTTACAATCCATTAAGATCAACGTTTTCAGTTAGTAATCAAATAAATAACCTGTCTGATGTGCTTAATATTGGTACCCCAAAACTGCAAAGTCAATTGGCATATTTCATAATAAATGTAATGAAATTAACATCGTTCATAATGATTGAATAAGTAACTACTTTTCTTTACATTATAATTTTCTACAACATACCTAAACTAGTTATATAATATACTCAAACTTCTTGTAATGAGAAATGTATTTCTTATGTACAATAAACTATTGATTGCTAGCTTGATTGATTGAAAATGTGCACCATGGCGTTTCAAACAAGCTTTACGATTCTCAAGATCAAAAAACCTATTTAAAAAAAGTGGTAAATGCAAATGTTGAAAATAAGTTATTATTCTTTGCCGTAGTTTTCCAGTAGTTTCTGGCAGATTTTTCAAACAAAATATGGAATTCTTCATCATACACTTAACGTTCGTACCTACATCAGGTGGTGTTAAATGCGATGAATGAGATGAACACTTGAAATCAGTATGGACGAGAAATTATTCTTTTACCAAAATGTTCACGGGGCAAATTTATGGAGCGTTCGGCTGTGTTGCTTGTTACGCCCTCCTGTTGAAACCATTGTTTACGGATTCATAAATTACGCGTCAGACAAAGGGTCTTTAATTCTCTGACAAAAAGTGTCACCATTGTTGATTGGCAGTAACTGGCTGCTCATTCTCGTCGACTGATGTTACTCTTAAGGTGACTTGAACATTCGACGTATAGATAAAAGACTTCTTTGAGAAGATTGGATGATTTGGTTAAACACGCGCCCTTCATTAGTATTGGTACAAACTCTTCTTCGACGACCTGAAGACCCTTTACGTTGACGTAATACACTATCACTGCGACGAATTTTCTCAACAATTGCGATGTTTACAGTTTTACTAGAAGACGCCTTGTTAAAATATTGTTGACATCTTTCTGACAGTTGTTTTATACATGGGCCATTATTCCGTCCAACTCCGGCTTAGAAGAAATAGTGTTCTGCTAAAAAGAGTTTCTTTCGGTGGAAAGAACCATAATGACAAAGATTTTAACCGTAATGTAATTTCAAGTTGACAGCCAATAATAAATATTCCAGATATGATAAATGAAACTTACTTGCGCCATTTCACATCCCTCTTACATAGTGTTTATTTTGGTGGATACCGTATCATTTTTAATTTTTCCATCCCCTTCTAGTAAAATTGATTGTTAACCTTTACTTTTTGAAAGTTCATCTTACTAAGAACAATAGATAACTGAACAGTTAACTAAACTTCCACTATTTATTCGAAAAATTCGCTTTAAAATTCAATTACAGCTGTTTCGCTAATAACTAGCATCGTCAGATTGACATATTGAAATTACATTTTGTTTGTTTGTAACTAGGTATTTGATGTTGATAAGGAGTTAAGGCTAGACCAAGTAAGGAAGTAATAAGACATAACAATATTAAAGCCTAGATGTTATTAGCCCTAAGGGTCCTGGATGTATTTCCCTCTAAGATCAGTATAACTGTGCAATGATATAGAAAAACCAGGAAAAAACTATATTATGCTGATCTTTACAAAAACTTTTTCATAATATTGTTTTCATAATATTGTAAACAGTTGGAATATATTTAAAACATTTGTTGAATGTTAATTGTGCAAGTAGTATCTAAACGACCAAAAACAGGTCCATTATCTTTAAATAAAAAAACTCTGATATTAAATTGTTATATATCATTGAAAAACATGGATCCAAGTGCAAGTGTTGATGATATTGTGGAATTAACGGCTGCTATGTTGTGTGTTGCTAAATCAAGAAGGGACTATCACGAAGATATGAATGGGGATGTCTTCGAGGAATGGTTTGTTCAAATGTTGGATCTGATTCCAAAAGGGGCTATTATTGATATGGACAACGCAAGTTATAAGAGCAGAGCTTTTGGAGTGGCTTATTTCGAAAAATATTAAGTTTCCAAAAGATCCACTAAGGAAAGAACTTTACAGAATTGCAAAAATGAACAAGAATAAATACAAAACCTACATTGTAACAGAAATGGCTTCTTCTCGTGGTATATCAGTTCTTCGACTTCCCCCTTATCATTGTGAACTTAATCCCATAGAATTAATATGGGCTCAGGTAAAGGGGAAGTTGGAAAAAAAATACTACTTTTAAAATAAACGATGTTGTGAAATTGTTTGATAGTTCTGTAAGTCATGTTAGTAAGAAAAATTGGACAAACTGTATCGAGCATGTTATCAAAGTAGAGGCAAATATATGGAAAATTGACAATATTTGTGATGATTTAATCGACCCTATTATTATTAATGTCAACAACGATTCTTCCTCTTCCGAGTCGGATATAGAATAAAATGTAAGTAATAAATGTATTCCAATAATTATTTCTTTTCATTTTTTATCATATTATAATTTAAAACGTATTTTTTTCCCAAAATACACACCACTGCATTGCGTTATTGCTTATCTACTAATCCTTTAACAACCCTAAACTTTTCTACAACTGAAACAAATACGGGGTCGATCTACCTGGTTTTTAGATTTACAGAAGAAATGTAATTTAAAGTAAGAGATTTATCAAAAATTTCATGGTGCTCCCTGTAAAGGTTTTGCATACTCAATTAGGGTTTATTACTCCTCGTACTTTTTGTACATACTATAGCAACATATCAGTGTATATTAATAAGTAAAAAGTAGGTAAATATATAAAGCAGACATAATAGTCTTCACATCCTCCGAACTTTTTTAGAATTACAAAATTCTATAAAGTCAAATTCTCTTGCTCAAGTTTTCCAGTCTAGGCCCATATAATGGTTTAGTGAACATGTCGGCAAGCTGCAATTCCGAAGACACTTGTCTCTCCGCAACTTCTTCATTCACTATACATTCCCGGACATAAAAATGTTTAATTTTTATGTGTTTCGTACGCTTGTGATACCCCTACTTTGGATTTTGTGAAAGCTTGATTGCCGACTCATTGTCTAGGAAGGCTTGTTTAATTCAATAAGATCTTTTAGTAAACGTTTTATCCATATAATCTCTTGAAAAGCCTTACTAGCTACGATAATCTCTGCTTCTGTAGAAGAAATAGAAACAACGGTTTGTCTTTGGCTTCTCCAACTTATTGCAGCTCCAGCAAGTAAGCATACCATTCCAGATGTTGATTTACCAGTTGTCTGGTCTCCTGCAATATAACAGGGTAAATTCTGCGATTAACATTTTGTGTAGGTAAGACCTTTGTCTAAGGTTTCCTTGAGATAGCGGAAGATGCGTTTTACAAACAATCAGGGATGCATTTCGGATTGTTTTCAAATTTGTTTCTAGACATGCGCGCATTTGATGAAATTTGAAACTAGTCCACAACTGTTCTGTTGGAACACTGTAGTACTAGTTTAACATTTAACACATGACAGTGCAACAAGTGGAAAATATTTTCTCATTCCGAATTTTTCGGGCGAACACCAATTTCCTCGAGATAATCGCTGGAGTCGCCTTCACTGTGGAATGCACCAATACTTTCGTCTGATAAATCGATGTTGTCCATATTTTCATCTGAGTCACTGTAACTCATATTTATATTAAATTAAATAGATCTCCTCAGGATATAAATATATAATACGCGAAAATGGTTAAATTGAATTAAATGGACAAACATGTTGTTTCGAATGATTAAATCTCCTTTGCGCTTGCGTCTGATTTATAGTTCCTAACAAATTTACAAACTCTTATGACAGTTTTCACCGAATACGGAACTACGAATAGAAATGAAAGCAAATATACTCCCGCCAAAAATTAAAAATTAATATTTTTAACACAACCATAGGATGGCGCTGATCGTTGTGTCTACTCATTTTAATTGTTCTATTTTTCGGAAGAGGTCTCCCTACTAATACTATTAACGACACTACTTTTTAATTTAACAGATCTGTATCAATCTGTATTTGGTGAGAAACAGTTTTAAGAAAATTAAGAAAAGAGACAGTAGTTCTGAGAATCAGGAAAAGAGCAGGAGTTTTGTATTCAGTGTTTTTAGTTTTGTTGGTGTATATGTCACCGGCAAAGTACGTTATGCGGTCATACCGAGGTTTACCTAGGCAAAGTCCGCATTTCCGGCCTACTTTAAGCAAAGTCCGAAATTATTCGATATTTCGGACATTGCCTACACAGTAGTACGGCAATCTTAGGTTTGCCAAATGTGTAGCAGGCAAACTACGAAATAAACTGATATCCCGATTGCAGGTGGTCGAAACTTGTCGCTACGTGTTCACATATGATGGTGGGGGGCGACGTAACAACTGAATTCTCATTCTGGGTAAATTTCTTACACTTAGGTATAATTTTCTAAGTTTTGTTTATAATTGTGAGTTTTGATGTTGTTTTGTTAAAATGAGTATACTTAATTAAAAATTATCGTAATAGAGATTTGCTATTGTTAGAAAATTATACATTTTCTAAAAGAAGTAGGTTAAATTTAGGTTAGGTTAGATTAGTTTAGGTTAGGTTAGGTTAGGTTAGGTTAGGTTAGGTTAGGTTAGGTTAGGTTAGGTTAGGTTAGGTTAGGTTAGGTTAGGTTAGGTTAGGTTAGGTTAGGTTAGGTTAGGTTAGGTTAGGTTAGGTTAGGTTAGGTTAGGTTAGGTTAGGTTAGGTTAGGTTAGGTTAGGTTAGGTTAGGTTAGGTTAGGTTAGGTTAGGTTAGGTTAGGTTAGGTTAGGTTAGGTTAGGTTAGGTTAGGTTAGGTTAGATACTTATATAAAAATAAATAGTCTTAGCAAAACAGCAAAAATTAAAGACAAAAATGTAAAAAATAAAATTGCGTTTCTAATAATTAGTTTATTTATGTTTTTCTTCTATCGCAAACTGGGCCTCGTACTCCTACATAGAAAATTGAGAGTATGATAGTAATGCGGCAGGTTGTTTCGTAGTTTGCCTGCTACACATTTGGCAAACCTAAGACTGTCGTACTACAGTGTAGGCTGTTATAAATTTTACGTTTTACATCTTGTATGTGTATACATATTATGTAGTTATAGAAACGAAAAATGTTGACATAAAAAAAATAAATATAGAATAAAGTTGTCATTTGAGAAACGTCGATATAATTTGTATTATTTTATAATTTACCAAATTTTCCACTCTTTTTGCGACATTTGGGGACCGTGACAGGACATTTTGAAGCGTAATTATGGAAAATTTGGCTATTTTGGAAAAAGAAAGAACCCAACTGCGGCGGACGTTTAAAAAGACTTGCCATGATATAGATAGACACGTTAAAGCTTCAGTTGTGGACAAAACCAAACTACTAACTTGCTATAAACAGTTAGAAGACAAAAGTGGTAGGCTTTTCGCATTAGATGAAAAGATCCGGGAAAAATATTTGACAGCGGAAGATGGAGATGAAGAGCAAGCCTACGAACAAGAACTCGCAGATATTGAAAGTTACAGAGACGAATGGACCGCATATCATGTAATTTGCGAAAATTACTTAAAAGAAAGTTCCCGTGACTATGAGTCTGTAGCGTCAAGTTCCACGAAATGCAGAAGAATCCGGCTCCCTAAATTAGAGTTAAAGAAGTTTAATGGGGATGTTAGAAATTGGATAAGTTTCTGGAGTCAATTTAAGAAAATTCACCAAGATTCAGAAATAGACGATGAAGATAAATTTCAATACCTGATTCAAGGAATGGAAGAAGGCTCACCTGCAGCAGAATTAATAAACAGTTTTCCTCCATCCGCTGAAAATTATAAAAAGGCGATTGAGCAACTTCGAACCAGGTTTGCCAGGGATGAATTCTTAATTGAAACGTATGTAAGAGAGTTATTAAATATCGTTTTACAGCAAGCACTGAAAACCAAAAAAGGTATGTCTCTTTCTTCTCTGTATGATAAGCTCACAACGCAACTTTTAGCATTGGAGTCGTTAGGGGTAACGACAGATAAGTATGCCGCTATGTTATACCCTTTAGTGGAGTCCGCTCTACCGGACTCATTATTACTAGCTTGGGAAAGGTGTAAAAATAATAAAAGATTTTCAGCAGCAAGTGATAATTCTGAATCTGATTCAAGTTTAAATCAATTATTAATATTTTTAAAGAATGAAGTACAAAGTGAAGAGAGAATAAATCGAGCTAAGACAGGTTTTTGTACAAAAGCAATTTCAACTTTCAAACGTCAACCAAAGGAAGAGGATGAAGAATTTTCTACAGCAACTACCATTGTCTCTATAGAGCAGAAGGTAAAATCTTTGACACATCAACACAAAGACCCAAAAGGTGAGAAAGTATTTCCTTGTATATTCTGTGAAAAGGTTTCACATACAAGTCAAGAGTGCTTTAAAGCTCATGATTTAACTCTTGACCAGAGAAAAGAATTTATTAAGAAAAATAAAAGTTGTTTTAGATGTTTGAAACCCAATCACAGCATTTATAATTGCAAGACATTTGTAAAATGTCTAGTATGTGGTAAAAAACATTATGCCATAATGTGCTCAGATTTGCAACAAAAGATTACTTTAAATTCTCAAAATAACCAAGAAGTTAGTCCCGTTCTGAGTAGTTACCAAGGCAAAACTGAAACATTATTGCAAACAGTAGTGGTTAACTTAAAAAATGGGTCCAAGTCTAAGAAAATTAGAGTTTTAATAGATTCAGGCTCTCAAAAATCTTATATTTTGGATAAATGTGTCAGAGAATTAAATATACCCCAAATCGGGGAAGAATTTGTGGTACAATGTGTTTTTGGAGGTCAGAAATCTCAACCACAAAATTTAAAATTATATGACATATTTCTAGAAAGTACTGACAAAAATTTTGAGTGCAAACTAACAGTTATGGGTCAAAATTTAATATGTAATTATATTCCTCATATTACTAATAAAGCGATTATTTCCTTATTAGCTTGTAAAAATATAATCTTAACAGATATTTATGAAGATATGGAAATTTCGGTATTGTTAGGAGCAGATATTATTGGTAATCTTTTGACAGGAAATATAGAACAAATTGATGAAAAGCTTTTGGCTATTGAAACTAAACTTGGATGGACCTTGATTGGTCCACAAAATACTTTCAATAATAACTTCCATCAATCTTATTTAACTAACTTAACGATTTCAGATCTTTGGAATTTAGATGTTATAGGTATTCAGGACCCTGTAGAAGTAAAAAATAAAAAAGAAAACGAAAACTACATTATGGAACAATTTAGAAACACTATAAAATTAAATAAAGAGATGCGATATGAAGTTTGTTTACCGTGGAAAGAGGGTCACTTAGAACTTCAAAGCAATAAAGAAATAGCAAGAATGAGATTAAAGAGTACTTCTAAGAAACTTACATCTATTAACAGGTATGATGACTATAATTCAGTATTTTTGCAGTGGAAAGAATCACATATAATTGAGGAAGTCGTTAATGAAAACCTGATTGCTGATACCGTGTCCAAAATCAATAAAGGCGTTCCTTCCCACTACTTACCTCATCATGCTGTTATAAAAGACTCTAGTGCAACAACCAAAGTTAGACCGGTGTTTGATGCATCTTGCAAAGATCGGTCAGGTAATTCTTTAAATTCTTGTTTAGAGAAGGGTCCCAATTTGTTAGAATTAATACCTTCATTACTTTTAAAATTTAGGCTGTATAAATATGGGGTTACTTCTGACATAAAACAAGCTTTCCTGCAAATAAGTATTTGCCCACAAGACAGAGATTTTTTACGATTCTTGTGGTGGGAAAACTTTAATAACAATGAATTAAAAGTATATCGACATTCTAGAGTAGTATTTGGCCTTACATGTAGTCCGTTTCTTTTAAGCGCTACTATTAATTATCATTTAGATAATGAGATAGAAAATTCAGATACATCTATTACTTTAAAAAATTCCTTTTATGTTGATAATTGTGTGACCAGTTTTGACACAAGAGAAAGTCTTGAAAAATTTATTAGGGAGAGCAAATACATTATGTCAAAAGGTAAATTTAATCTTAGAGGATGGATTTCTAATTTAGATAGTGACTTAGTTGAAACTACCTCTTGTGATATTGTATCTCTTTTAGGCTTATCATGGAATATCAAAACTGATGCACTATATTGTAATATAACAGAACTAAATAAACTTGCTAATATTCCAAAAACAAAACGAGGATTACTTTCAGCCTCCCAAAGAGTTTTTGATCCAATTGGTTTTTGTAGCCCAGTAACATTAGTTCCTAAATTAATATTGCAAAAAATCTGGAAATTAAAGTTGTTGTGGGATGCAGAATTACCTGACGATATTTCAAAACAGTTTACTTCCTGGTTAAAAAGTATTAATTTATTATCATTTGTTTGTATTCCCAGAAAATTAAGTCATATTTCATTAATTGCATCCAATTCTGAATCATTTTCTCTGCATGTATTTTCAGATGCCAGTAAACATGCATATGCAACATGTATCTTTTTAAGGTCAGAAATGCAAGGAAAAATTAAAGTTGAATTAATTCAAGCCAAGTCCCGAGTAGCTCCAACAAAAGATATTACTTTGCCTCGTTTAGAATTGTTAGCAGCTCTTGTCGGTGTTAGGTTGTGTCAATCCGTAAAGTCGTTAAACTTATTTTCAACAATTAAAACGTTTTATTGGTGCGATTCAACAATTGTTTTGACTTGGATAAAAAAGATAGAAAACTGGAGTGTATTTGTAAATAATAGAGTTAACGAAATTCGTTTAGTTACTGAGTCAAATCAATGGTTTCATGTACCAGGAGATAAAAACCCTGCCGATTTACTATCGCGAGGGTGTGAAACAAAGTTTCTAATAGAGAGTAAGTGGTGGGAAGGACCTGATTGGTTAAAGAGTCCAAAAACCTCCTGGCCTATTACGGATATTATTTACCATAGTATTGATTCTGAACAGTTGGAGTTAAACAATTCAGTTCTAGTAACAACTAATGAAAATCAATTAAGCTCATTATTTTCTGCCTTCAGCAGTTACACAGGAACTGTACGAATCGTTGCATGGATATATAGATTTTTTAATAATGCTTCTAGAAAAAAGGAAATAATGGGTGAATTGACTACACCTGAAGTCGATGATGCTGAATTAAAAATTGTAAAATTTATTCAAAAAGAAAGTTTCCCAAACAAAATGTTTTATAATTTAGAAGTTTTTAGAGATGAAAATAACATTTTAAGAGTAAAAACCAAATTACTTCTTGCAGAGGATGATCCTTATAATTTTAGATATCCAATGTTATTACCATGTGATCACGAAATTGTTGAACGATTGATCTCTGAGCAGCATAGAATTTTGAGGCATGTTGGAGTTCAAACTTTACTTCAACTTTTAAGAGAAAAGTTTTGGATATTAAGGGGCAAGAAAACTGTTAAGAAAATATTATCAAAATGTTTAATTTGTAAGAAACACAAAGCTAAACCTATCCAGGTACCGGCAGCACCTCTACCACTTGATAGATTTAAAACTGGAAAAGCTTTCAACGTAACAGGAGTAGATCTTGCAGGACCTTTGTATGTTAAAGGAAATGAAAAGGTTTGGATAGTTTTATTTACTTGCAGTGTATATCGTGCTGTACATCTAGAGTTAGTTAGGACACTATCTACAGATTGTTTTTTAATGGCTTTAAGAAGATTTATAGCACAAAGAGGCAGAATTTCAATAATTTATTCGGACAATGGCACAAATTTTGTGGGTACCAATAATAGGTTAAAAGCTCTGAACTGGAATCAAATTTTAAATTACAGCTCTGTTCATAGAATTACTTGGAAATTAAATGTACCAGCGGCTCCGTGGTGGGGAGGTTGGTGGGAAAGATTAATCAGAATACTAAAGGAATTATTACGAAAAAACCTGGGAAGAGCTCGTTTAAATTATGACGAATTATACACACTTATTTGCGACTGCGAAGCAGTAATTAATGCACGTCCTTTAACATACATCACAAGCGAAGACGATGTGTTAATTCCACTTTCCCCCTCTAGTTTTCTTCAGGATATCACCATCACCGAAACACCGGATTTAGACGAGATTGATAGGAAAGCTTTGGTAAAAAGATACCAATATATACAAACACTTAGAGAGAAGCTAAAAATGCGTTTCAAAAAAGAATACCTGGCAGAGTTGGTTCAAAGTGCTCAGAAGAAGTCAGCAGTTTTAAGAACAGGAGACATTGTTCTTATTGAAATCGACAATTTAAAAAGAATATTTTGGCCTTTGGGGAAAATAATAGAAATTTATAAAGGAAAAGATGGAGTACCAAGGGTTGCCCGGATTAAACTAGCTGATCGGGAAGTCACAAGACCACTACAGCGGATTTATCCATTAGAAGTAAGCGTTTCAGAGGAAGATCAAGAAGAGAACAAGGAAGAGTTAAAATCACAAAAAGAAGAAGATCAAGAAGAGAACAAGGAAGAGTTAAAATCCCAAAAAGAAGAAGATCAAGAAGAGAACAAGGAAGAGTTAAAATCACAAAAAGAAGAAGAAAAACATGATGACAGAAAAACTAACAAACCCTATATCAGTCGTGCCGGACGAGAAATAAAAATTCCGACACGTTTTCAATTTTAGTTATATATTATAACATTTGAATTTTATTTTAATTTCAATTGTTTTGCAGAATATAAATCCCTATTTGCAAAAAGGGGGAGAATGTTATAAATTTTACGTTTTACATCTTGTATGTGTATACATATTATGTAGTTATAGAAACGAAAAATGTTGACATAAAAAAAATAAATATAGAATAAAGTTGTCATTTGAGAAACGTCGATATAATTTGTATTATTTTATAATTTACCAAATTTTCCACTCTTTTTGCGACATAGGCAATGTCCAAAATATCGAATAATTTCCGACTTTGCTTAAAGTAGGCCGGCAATGCGGACTTTGTCTAGGTAAACCTAGGAATGACTGCAACACGTACTTTGCCGGTAACATATATATCATCTTTGGTTTTGTGCTTCCAAATAATTATGTCCCTAAAATGGATTCAAACTATCATTCCCCCTTATCAAAAAGAAAATGTTGTGTACCTACATGTACAAATCGTGAAGGCAAAATGCATCGTTTTTCAAAAAATGATCCAAGTGTGTTTAGTGAGTGTATTTTAAAGATACAGCCTTTAAATTATAAAGACTTATCAGTTGAAGACATTTATAAAAAATATGTATTTTGTGAGGAACATTTTTCTAGTAACTGTAAAGTTTTAGGTACCAAAAGAGGTCTTATAAGAACAGCAGTTCCAACTTTAAATTTACCTGGTAAGTGAATAAATCAAATTGTAATTTATAAATAAAGAAAACCTGTACTAGCAGATCATGCAAACGTTTTTATGCTGAAAGGACTGTATAAACAGTGGAAGCAACAATTAGCTTTTACATTTAGTGAATGACCTCATAAATCCATGGCATTAAAAAATTTGCAGAAGGTTCTAATCTACAAATATCAAAGTATAGGTTTTAAGGTAGTATCGACAGTTTGTGACCAAAGTGAAAATAATGTCGGAGCTATTAGACTGCTAATGAGTGAAACGAAGGAGGAATACTTAAAAAGAAAAGAAGAGAATAGAAATTTTGGTTTTGTGATCAATTACCAAGAAATTATTCCCATCTTTGATGTCCCTCATATTTTCAAGTGTTGGAGAAATAATTTTTTGAAACATGACTTGTATTTTAAGCAAAATAAGTAAATAAATGATCATTTTTTTATTGTAAACATAAATATTTACTTTAGTTTCGTTGAGATGTAGCTGTCTATTTTATCGCAGAGTACTTCTTATTGACAGATAGATGGCACTATAAATAACTTTAAGGAATCTGTATTATCGACAATACTTTTTAACACAACCGCTGCTACTCGATGTCGCATACGGATCTAGACAGTAACTAGGTTCTTGCCATTCTATTCGTAGTTCCGTATTCGGTGACAGTTTTCAAACCGTTTGTGTGTAACGTTGGAACAGCTATCAGTCACCAAACTGTCACAAATTGTTGTTGGAACGCTAAAATGCACATACGCATGCTCATAACAATCTCTGATAGTTTCGGACTCTTCACAGATACTAACGAACCAGTCTTGCGAAATAGGAAGGCGCACCACTTTGTTGAAACCAGATGTCTATTTGGGATATTATTATAATCAGAGTTTAAAAAGGCCAAAGAGTTAATTGCAAATGCATAAAATTATTGGACTAGAGAATATATTCAAGATCAATTTATTTTCAGCTAGATAAGATTATCCAAGGATTATGAAGCTACACGATATACCTACAGATACAATAGATCTGTAAGTTATTTTTGCTCTATTGGATTTTGTACATCTAGGTCTTTTCTAATAGACTCATTAAACTGTATATTCCATGGCGTAGCTTCTAGCCAAGAGTTTTTGTTGACCTACAGTCTGTTTTGTCTTGTCTATGCCTAATTATTAGCCTATTAATTGTGGACTAGTCCAGCATATTTATAATACAAAACAATTCGAATAGAAACTACAATAGGTCTTCTTTGACCTAAAACTATTTTAATAATATTGTGCATGCTCGTATGTTTATTTCCACGTGCATTGTGAACTTTAAATTGATTCTTATTCAAATATAAACGAAAGTAAACAAAATACATAAATAATTTATTGATTGAATAATGTCAATACGCAAGTGATATCGAAATTATAGCATGTAAATATAAACAAACAGAAAGTCACTAGGTCGCATTTTATGTAAATATGATTTGAATGTACGTTAAGTAACTAAAATAAAAAAAGAAGGTGGTATTGTAACATTTAGTCTAACTGTAATATTGTACTAATTGTTTAAGGAAGGTATTTTAATTTTTTATCCATTTTAGCAATTTAAACACTTTGGGTTATTTCAATTCCGCAAATCTGCGTTATACTTTCAAAAATAATTTAATCACATACTCCGTTGCTTCGTGTATCAGCAATAAATAGTTAGTATTGATAATTTGAATTTTCTTTGGTACCTCCTGTGTATCCTTTTATCTGTTCACTAGACTTTATCCATTTTAAGTTATTTTTTTTACTGTTTTGACTTAGTTATTTCTTTAATTAGTCACATCGCCAAAATTCTTGCACCCCAAGTCAAGAAAGTGTATTACAAAATACATTTAACTTGTTTTTTAACTGAACAAGAAAGAAATACAAAAAACATGTTGTATAATAAAATAATTATCGGAATTTGAAATATGGAAGAAAAAGAAATGCATTAATATACGGTGTGTCCTCCCCTGTTCAGTAGTAAGTGGTTATCTCGCCTATACATGGAAACAATAAGAGCATTTATGATATCCATTCTACTTGAATTCCTGGAGAGTGCTAGGAGAATTAAATCTGTTTGATATTACTGGTCTAGCGAAATCCCTCATGTTCTCAATGGAATTCATGTATGGGGAATTTGCTGGCTATTGTAATCTGTGAAAGCATAAATAATGGGTTCAATAATGTTTCTCCTGTCATAATGTCTGGTATAGGAATACGTTGCGTACAACGATCCTGCATTATGCCTTTCCAAAACACTACTTATTCTCCTTGGTATGGAACGACTTCCCATACAAAAGTTAACCTTTCTTGTCGTCCTGGCCCTCTCCAAGCACTTTGTCGCCGACTCGACTGACTAAACCAAACCTGGTTTCGTCCGGTTTATTCATTTTCAGTCACACAATCACAAAACTTTATAACATACAGATACTACTGGGGAATTATGACCAGAAGAGATATCTTAGCTGCCTCAACCTCAGTAAAAAAAGGCTCCGAATTCTAACTGGAATATTAACCGGGCATTGCCGGTTAAGAAGCCACATGAAGAAACTAGGGTTAGCAGATGAAGCAAAGAGCAGATTCTGTGAGGAAGAGGATGAAACCTCAATACACATACTCTCAGAATGCCCTGCCTTGCAGAATTCTAGGGCTAGATACCTAGGAGCACATGAAGCAGAAGAAGGAGATCTACCTGATTTGAATCCCGACGATGTCCTAAACTTCCTCAGGAAAATAGGACTCGAGGAGCTGCTATAAATCTGAGAAAACGTCAGAACATGGCAAGTAAGGGGGACACAATAGATCGCAGTGCACTTATCACCTCTAATTTATACAGGATGTACCAACCTTGCTACAAAGTTCGGTGTATGGGTTGTTTTAGAAGATATCAAAAAATGTTATTAACAAAAATAGTAGATGTCTGTTTAGGGTCAATATTTTGAATTTTCCTTAAACTATACAGTGTCGTATAACTCCGTTACAAACTAAACATATGATTTTTTAAATGGAAACCCCTGTATATTATACCGAATTCGGACTGCTCACATTTTTTTGAAGATTTTGATACCTTATACAGAGTCCTTCAGAAGTTATGGGCAGGTTTATGTGAAAATCGTAGGTAAATCAACGCTCTGTATCTTATTGTACGTTGAAGAAAAAAAAGTATTTTGCCTAACAGAGTTTCATAATATGATAAAATATCATCGTATTCTATTAAATATTAATTATTTTCCTTTTTGTATACAGGGTGGACGATAACTCGAACCTTTCATTTTCTCTCTTCTTTCAAATGGAACACCCTGTATTTTATATCATAAATAGAATACCCGATTATGTAACTTTAAATACATATAATTAATATTTAATAGAATACGGTGATATTGTATCATATTACGAAACTCTGTTAGGCAAAATACTTTTTTTTTTCTTCAACGTACAATAAGATACAGAGCGTTGATTTATTTACAATTTTCACACAAACGTGTCCATAACTTCTGAAGGACTCTGTAATT
This sequence comes from Ophraella communa, assembly GCA_035357415.1. NCBI lineage: Eukaryota > Metazoa > Arthropoda > Insecta > Coleoptera > Chrysomelidae > Ophraella > Ophraella communa. The sequence continues at coordinate 10,456,903 of CM068987.1, forward strand.
AAGTAAGTAATGTCAAAACTCTAAAAAAAATCCCACTCAAAAATTTTCTAATCAAATAAAAGAACATGTAAATGATTCAAATTATCTATTAAATGAGTATGATAAAAAATACTTAGTAAATAAAAATCCTCAATGTCCAGAATTATATGGAACTATTAAATTACATAAAGAGTCAAAACCGATTAGACCTGTAGTTTCGTATGTTAACACTCCTAATACTGAGGTAGCTAAAAAATTAAATACTATTCTAAATAATTATGAATACACATCTAAATATTCAGTACAAAATTCATTAGATTTGATAAATAAATTAAATAGGTAACTGAAAATTACAAAATAATACTAAATTAGTATCGTTTGATGTAATTAATATGTTTTCTAAAATACCTCCTAAAGAATGTATAGTTTGAGTTAAAAAGCTATTAGATGAAAGAAATATCCATCCAGGAATAATATCAGATATAACTGACTTATTTAATGTATGCATTAGTCAAAATTATTTCACTTTTGATAACAAAGTATATATTAAAAATGAGGGTCTGCCAATGGAAAGTCCTATTTCTCCAATTTTTATGGATAACTTAGAAAACATAATCTTTAATTCTAGTTATAAAAACAATATTGTGTTTTGGTATAGATATGTTGATGATATGTTAGCAGGATTTGTAGGTAGCGAACGACAGATATATTTATTAATTATATAAATACCTTGCATCCTAAAATTAATTTTACTTTAGAAGTTGAAAAAAATAATTCAATTAATTTTCTAAATTTAAAAATTAATTTACTAAATTATTCAATATACAGAAAACCAACACAAACAGATGTAAGCATACCGTATAATTCAAATCATCCTATAACACATAAATTAGCAACTTATAATTCTATTATACATAGGGTATTTTCAATTCCAATGAACAAAATTAACTTTGATAAAGAAAATGATATTATAAAACAAATAGCTACATCTAATGGCTACCCAATTAATTTGATAAATACATTAATTAATAAGAAAGAACAGAAAGTGTCACTAAACTTAATATTTCCTAAACAAACTAAAGAAATTAAAAGTTATAAAAATATTACATATTGGGGAAGTATTTCCAATAAAATTTCAAAAATAATATCTTCGGCAACATCAGCATTAATATCATTTAAAACACAAAATAATATTGGTACAAAATTATTAAAAGTGAAAACAAAATAACCCAAATTAAAAAAATCTGGTGTTTACAAAATTAATTTTCCAAAATGTAATGCTGTAGGTCAAACACAAAGAAATTTTGAAGTAAGATTCAATGAACACTTAAGATCATATAGATTTAAACAACTAGATAAGTCAAATTATGCAAAACACCTACTTGAACAGCCCTAAGGGATTATCCTGGATGTATTTCCCTCTAAGATCAGTATAACTGTGCAATGATATAGAAAAACCAGGAAAAAACTATATTATGCTGATCTTTACAATAACTTAATATATTTATGTTACAATAATGTCTTATCTATGTATAAAATGAAGACTCAATCAAAGTAAACAGTTTAATAGTGAAGAACTTACAAGATTTATTTGTTCATTAACTACTTTAAACTGTTAATATGCTAGATGTCTTTTAATTTCTAGTTCTTCTAGAAAATCTAAATTTTGTTTTTTATCACAAATGTTTAGTATATGACTGTCATTGGTGTGTATAAGTGAATTTGGATGTTCTAGTAGGTGTTTTGCATAGTTCGACTTATCTGGTTGTTGTAATCTATATGTTCTTAAATTATTAGCTTATAATTCCATGATACATAGAGCATTTTCAATTCCAATGAACAAAAATAATTTTAATAAAGAAATTGAGATCATAAAGCAAATAGCTACATCTAATGGCTATCCAATACATTTGATAAATAAATTAATTAATAAGAAAGAACAAAAAGTGTCACTAGAACTAAAATTTCCAAAACAAACTAAAGAAATTAAAAGCTATAAAACTATTACATATTGTGGAAATATTTTCAATGCAATTTCAAAAATAAAAGCTTCGGCAACATCAGCATTAATATCATTTAAAACACAAAATAGTATTGGAACAAAATTGTTAAATATGAAAACAAAATAACTAAAATTAAAAAAATCTGGTGTTTACAAAATTAATTTTCCAAAATGTAATGCTGTAGGTCAAACACAAAGAAATTTTGAAGTAAGATTCAATGAACACTTAGATCATATAGATTTAAACAACTAGATAAGTCAAATTATGCAAAACACCTACTTGAACATCCAAACTCACTCATACACACCAATTGCATTCAAATACTACACATTTGTGATAAAAAACAAAATTTAGAATTCCTTAAAGAAATAAAAAAACATCTAGCAGATCCACAATTTAAAGTTGTTAATGAACAAATAAATTTTGGAAGTTCTTTACTATTAAACTGTTTACTTTGATTGAGTTTACATTTTATATTTAGATAAGACGTAATTGTAAAACACAAATATATTAAGTTATTGTAAAGATCAGCATGATATAGTTTTTTTCTGGTTTACCTATATCATTGCACAGTTATACTGATCTTAGAAGGAAATACATCCAGGATAATCCCTTAGAGCTTGGATTGTAATGCAAGTATAGCTCAGTCAGAGCTAACTGCCGTCTCCATAGCCGCAAAAGAGATTACCAAAAGAGAAATCACTGGCAAAAACATCCGTATCCTTACGGACAGCAGACAAGTACTTTTAGCCCTGAATAGACCACGGATCACATCAGGTCTGGTATTAGAATGTCACATGGCCCTTACGGAAGCCTGCAACAATAATGTGGTTACTCTAGGCTGGATAAAAGGTCATGGAATTTCAAAAGGAAACCGCATAGCTGACTCGTTGGCTAGAAAAGCTGCCTCCCAAAGGCTCTTGGGACCCGGTAGTCTTGTCAGCTTGCCGGCATCAGCGATGGTTGACCTAGTAAAGGAACGCTCCCTTGACAAATTCAGGGGAAGATGGGACGAAGAAAAAGGTTGCATACTATCCAAGGAACTTCTGAAGTATCCGAATAGCGGAGCAGCCAAGAAATACGTGGCCATAACCTGAAAGGACCTGCGGTTGGTCACAGGTATACTTACTGGCCATTGTCATTTACGAAAACATCTGAACAGGTTGGGTTTATCTGACAGCCCACTATGTAGAGGATGTGAACAAGAGGATGAGACAATTGAGCACGTCCTTTGTGATTGTCCGGCACTCACTCAAATAAGACTTTCTGTATTCGGCGAGAACTGGCTAACACATGCCAACTTGAGGGAGCTGCCTACCGGCGACGTTATCACCTACTTTAAACAGGTAGGATGGTTGGCGAGCCTTTAGGTTAGGCTCAATCTCAGAAGGAAGCACAATGGGCCAAATGTGGCCTAAGTGCAGTGGGGCGACCCACCCTTCCAGAATTACAGATACAGATCCCTTAGGGCTAATAACATCTAGGCTTTAATATTGTTATGTCTTATTACTTCCATACTTGGTCTAGCCTTAATACTACCTAATTAACATCAGGTACCTAGCTACAAACAAACAAAATGTAACTTCAATATGTCAATCTGACGATGCTAGTTTTATAGCGAAACGGCCGTCATTGCATTTCAAGTATTTTTCGAATAAATAGTGAAAGTTAATTCAACCTTTTAGTTGTTTACTGTTCTTAACACTTCACTTAATAAAAAGGTAGAAGTCTGGCCCAAATTGACCGCATTACTGCATTCCAGTTAATTGAATACTACTAAAGTTTAAAATTAAATTTTACAATTATCATATTTTAAAAACAAGTTTTACTGTTTAAAAATGGGCCTTTTAAAAACACAAGACAAAACATAAATCTAAACAATTTAAAATTTGGTGTTCTTTATCAATTATATAAACTTTATTTTTTGTCCTCCAGAATATATTGTCAAATAAATACCTAATTAATACATTTACCTCTGAATTATGAAAAACATTGTTATTGCATGATTAAAATGTCAATAACCTTCAATTATTATTTTGCTAAAATATTAACATGTGTTCTGTATGTTCTGTGGACGGTATTAACTCATTGATAAAATATATTCAAAGTGGAGAAGAGTCTCGTGAGAAAATTATTTTTTGTGTTGTGTTTTGCTTGTAGTTTTTTACTCAAAAGAAAAAATTTCTTTTTAAAAAAACTTGGTTTCAAACGCGTCCAGCATAATTGGAGTTATTTGACGACAATCATTTACAATTCGTTGGCGTAGTTCAGACTGTCACAAATAACTTGGATGTCCCCACAAGAAAAAATTCAGAGGGTTCGTGAAGTTTGTCGAATGTTATAAACCATTTGGCCTGTCTCTGTCTAGTTGTACTTACGCACAGCCATCCATGTACAAGATACAGTTACCCCCTTTTACAAGCGAACCAGTTTCCCTGTCCTCTTTTTTTGGTACATGAAAACTTGTATTAAAGTAAATGTAATAATCCAAAAGGAACCCCCCTTCCCCGCCCCGGGTTGATATGAGGGAAAAGATACAATAAGTAAAAAAAAAATTAAATAACATATCGGAGCTCCCCCTTATCATTAATTAAAAAGAAACTAAGTAACCTTTGCTTAATAGCGACAGGACATTGGTCAGCGAAAAGCTATTTCACAAGAATGTATTTGAAAAAATGTAGAACACGAAACTAAAAAATTTGCAACTAAAGAAGTTGCAGTTCTGAAAAAAACAAAAAAAAGTCACGTAGGAGCTAGCCGCGATGTGTAAGCCAAATTTTGCTGGCTCAGCTCCCGAAGCGTACCCAAGCAGTGCCGGTAGCAGGGCTGCTAGCCAATAGTAAAGAGACAAGTGAGCAGAATGAGGGAGAAAGGGTAGTCTCATGAGGTACTAGGGGGAAAAAAGACTTTTGCTGGGGACCAAAAAACGAAGAATCAATCAATTCGATTTGGACGTGTCCAGAGGCTAGATGCCTATCGAATCCTCCGTGTTGAGAACATGGGGGGAATTCGATTTGGAGCGTTCCATAGGCTAGATGCCAATCGAATCAACCGCGTTAGGGCAAAGTTAAGTGTTTTTTTTGGAAAGTGAGCTAAGTGCTAATTTTCAATAAAATAATTAAAGTAATAATTTAAATAATCGATTACCGGGCCGATTAATAAAATAAGTGAGTGTGTGAACCTAAACTCGCTACAGGGAAAATTGGTGAGTCAATTTAGATTATACTAACCCTTAATAACTAAGAAATTTTATGGGAGTTTGGATTTGTTCGTTAAGCGAATTTGCAGCGTCTTAATTGTTCAGACGGATATTGTATCTTTTATCCTCAACCGAATATATAGAGTTTACCGGGTCTCCACTGTCGGAACGTAGATAATATTCTCCGACAAAGAATTGAGTCCTCCGGTAAAGTAATTCATAAAATAGCGACTAAGGAATTAAGTCATAAATAAATTGAATGTCACGCAAGGGTCCATCAGACCACATTTCAATTATTTTTGTTAATTAGTTTTAAATCTTGTTAATGTTAAATTAAAAAAAGTTTTTTTTTGTTTTTTCTTTTTCTTTGGGAGATGCACATAGCATTCCGCAAGAGTTTCATCTAAATTTATACGTGTATCATCAAACTTAGAGTTTAATAAATTTGCTAGATTCTCCCGAGAATATTGTGTATCATTTCTCTAGACTCCAGACCTTTTTCAGAGCCCAGCAACAAATCCCGTCCTTCCTAACCGCCGAAGTAAGACCTCCCAACACCAAATACTGCGGAGGCCGAATCCACGAACCCTAACTTTAGCCTAACATCCGCTCGGCTAGGCTAAAGTTTATTAAGAATTAAGATTAAAAACTTTTACGCTTATTACATCTGGTGACAACAAGTAAGAAACTTCTTTTCGGTTATTGCAAGCTAGAATCTTTTTATTTTAGTATATTACATCTGGTGACAACCAATAAGAAACCTTTTTAGGTTATTACATAAAACCTAGGGACCATTCGGCCAGAAGACAGCCCTAAAACAAGTTTTGCTTTTATTTCTGCATATAACTTTTCCTAGACGGTACCTTGCTTACAGCTTATTGGGGCATCAGTCTATGTACTATTGACATAGCTTCCCCTTGAATATAAACTTGCAAATAGGGTAGGTTTAGTAAAACCTCTAACGCTTACGATAAGGGTATTCTAACTACTTCCGTTATGCTTAGGTATGCCATATTTTGAACTCAACTAAGCATTCGAATAGCCCTAATAAACTGGGTATTTGTCCACCAAACTTCCAAACCATCGATCAACAGTATACTTATGACCCTAGTATATAACCAAAGGTTTATCTTTGGCTTGAGTCCCCACTTTTACCCGGCCCAGAAATAAAAGAATTTTTTGTGATATTTTAGGTTTGTGGACTCCATGTCGGCTTCTGGTCAAACATTATACCTAGGTATTTAGACTGACTTACAAATGAAATCTCTATCCCTTTTATCGCTGGTAGCTTCACGCCTTGTAATGATATTTTCCTGGTGATGGAGACCCCTGCTGTTTTATGAGAATTGACCCAAAGACCCTCATCCTCACACCACTTGTTTACTTTCTTTAGAGCCCCCTCTAGTAAATCGTTCTTTTACCACGATGGCCAGATCATCTGAATATCCGAGGCAGTAAAACCCTTACCTGGATAGTTTTCTGAGTAGATGTGGGTTTTACTGCTATTAATTTCAATTTGGTAGATTTTTTAGTTCATAGTTGATGGTTCACAGTTCATAACTCATGTTGATAAACGTTAAAAAGCTCCTATTATTACGTGGGTTGCCTTTTATATTTCAGGATTTGGCAACCCTGGTGTTGCAATCTGGCAACTGACAGCTCTATTGTAAAGTTGGACATTTTTTCCAAAATCTAGTCTAGTTATTCACTCTAAGAGATGTGACAACGTATTCTAAGAATACATTTTTACCCCTCGTCAACTAGTTAAATTATTCTTAAAAATTCAAATAGCCCGGTGCGCCTCAGCGGGGTGTAACCTAAAATACACCTTTAACACGTTGTTATGTAACATAGGTTTAACAAGCGTTTATACGAGGTTTGCCTTTTATATTTCGGGATTTGGCAACCTTGGCGTTGCAATCTGGCAACTGACAGCTCTGTCGTAAAGTTGGACATTTTTCAGGTTATACGTACTCAGAACGTTTTGACATACGAGCGCTATTTGTGTTGTTTACAATAATTTAAAAGATCCATCTCGGCCCAAAAATGGAATTAAATCGTGGACATTTTCGTGCTATTATTTTTTACAACCTTCGACGTGGATTAACTCAGCAATAGTACAGGGATGAACTAAATTCAATATTTGCCGATAAAGCTCCATCAAGGACCTACACACATCGGCTTAAACAACTGCATTTTTGAGCACCCAAAACATCGGTTTGATGAGTCATCCGCCGTATAATTCTGACTTGGCACCGAATGACTACTTTTTTTCGTTCTCTACTGAAATATAAAAGGCAACCCCCGTATTGCAAATACAGGGTTGGGATAAAGTATGGAACCAAGTAAATATCTTTTAAACTAAAAGAACGATATTTATGAAAATTTGCAGGTAAGTGCAATGGAACAAAACGCATCTGATGTACATTTTTTTGATAATAATATACTTCCGGTTTAACCGGAAATGCCATCAACTTCTTTAATTTAAATGGGACACCCTATATATTTTTACAGATTTTGAAAGAGCTTGTTATTTTGAATTACATACAATACATACTGAGTTTAATGTAAACAAATTTGTAAAAACGAGGAATAACTCACTGTTAGTAGTACAATAGATGTACATTTCATTATTTTAGAATAATGAGAAACAAAATTACTTTAAATGTTCAAAATGCTCGCCGTTTACTTGCTGACAATAATGCCATCCTATTAACAAATTCTTGAGTCACTCTTTCCGAGACTTCTCCACGTATTAGTTCACATTCATCAATAATTCTTTGTCTCAATTCCTGTAAGTTTGTTGGTCGTCTAACGTAAACACGTGATATTAGATAACCCCAAAGAAAAAAATCTAACTGGCTAAGATCCGGAGAAAGAGCAGGCCACTCTATAAATCCTCTACGTCCAATCCATCGATTTGGAAAATTCGCATTCAGAAAATCCCTAACCCGTCTATCATAGTGGGGAGGTGCTCCATCTTGTTGAAACCAAATATTTTGTGGTAATTGCCCATTCTGTTGAAGTGTAGAAATAATTTCGTTATTTAGTAGATCCAAATACTTGTCACCATTCAAGTTTCCGCCGATAAAAAATGGGCCTATAAGCTTATTTTTGACAATTCCCATCCAAAATTCAACTTCTGTGGATGCTGGGTATGTGCTTCATGAATCCAATGAGTATTCTTATTTGACCAATACCTTGAGTTATGGCGATTAACTGTTCCATTTAAACAAAAAGTTGCCTCATCGGAAAAAACTATGCTAGAAGCAAAATTCCAGCCGTCGGTCAAAATCATCGTATGACAATTCTTGAACCAACTGTACCTTATACGGATGATACTTTTCACTTTTTAATATCTTTCCTACAGAACGTCGACTGATACCATGGTTTAGTACCAAATTTGTGGTGGAAGTTTGAGGAGATTCTTCTAAATCGATTGCAATATTTTGTTTAACAGTTTCGTTCGTTGCAGTCCGCGGTCTTCCAGGTTTTAGCAAATTTTTTACCATTCCAGTAGTATTAAAACGTTGTAATGTTTTAGTTACTGTTGAGCGTGATATAGGATTTCTCTCCGGATGCAAATTATTAAAAATATGACACACTTCTTCATGAGTTCCAACACGATCACCATAACCGATTATTATTAAAATTTCAATACGCTCTTTTTAACTTAATTGAACCATTTTAAATTGTGCAATTTATTTTCGTCAATTAGAATTTGACACTTGAAGAACAAAAGACGTACTAAACAGTACTTGTTTATTTAATACTATGCATACAAACAACATCAATTAGTTTAAATTGATTGTACTAACCCTTACTTTTTGGAAGTCCATCTTATTAAGGATAATAAAAAACTCTTCGTTTTAACAAAACTTCCAATATTTATTTAAAAATTGCTTTTTTGAGTCTTAAAAAAGCAATTTTTAAATAAATATTGGAAGTTTTGTTAAAACGAAGAGTTTTTTATTATCCTTAATCAATTAGTTTATCTAAATAGTTTTTTGCTCTAATGCAAAAAACTCAAAGAAGGTTGATTAAAGTGCTATATTCCTCGTTTTTACAATTTTTTTACACTAAATTAACTCAGTATGTATGAATTCAAAATAACAAGCTCTTTCAAAATCTGTAAAAATATGTAGGGTATCCCAGTTAAATTAAAGGAGTTGATGGCATTTCCGGTTAAACCGGAAGTATATTATTATCAAAAAAATGTACATCAGATGCGTTTTGTTCCATTGTACTTACCTGCAAATTTTCATAAATATCGTTCTTTTCTTTTCTTTCTTTTTCTTTTACTTGGTTCTATACTTTATTCCTTCATTTTTTTTTAATTTCTCTTTTCCAACTGCCAAATATATGACAACCATGTAAAAAATCGTTTTAATACTTTTTACCACAAAACTATAATATAAAATATTAGGTTAACCCATTTTCTGGTTCCCTTTTTTTTTATCTCCCACAGACAGAAACTATATATTTTACTTTTTGCGCAAAATTATAATGATTTATGATTACAGAAATAACGTAGAAACAATAATTCTCACGCGTTTCTAAAATTATGGTGACATCATCTACAAAGTTCATGGAACTTATGTATATAATTCCCAAATAATTTTTAAGCGTACGACAATATAGGTACCCATTTTACTATTTATGGCTTTTAATCTTCAATTGGAAACCATTTTAATGGTAATTAACTAGATAAACCACACTAAAAATCCTTGTGATTTATTTATTGAGGCCCAGTTTTTTGGCGAAACTAAGGTGAAGGTCTCGGAAAGGCAAACAATTGTTTTGTGGTTTATCTATCTATTTACAAAAAATTTAACTAAATTGATAATGTAAGAATTTTGGTAAATATACTTTTTTTATTTCAAATAATTTTTAGAGAAAATAGATACATTCTAAATGAGATAAAGCAGTTTCAGTTAATGTACATGTATATGTATGTATGTATACAGTGCGTTTCTAAAGTCCCTGCCACCCCATTTATTTTTTGAACCGTTAAAATTAGAAATTTGAAATTTTGGGAAAGTGAACTAGGGAATGTATATTACTTTTTTATAGATAGTAGGTGACGTAATCATAAAAAATGGCGGACGTGGGCCCTTTTGGAAGATAATTTTAAATGGCACCATATGGCAAGTAATACATCATTTGAAAGCTTGTTTCAAACCCTTTCCAATGATTTCCAATGAAAAAATTAATTCTTCTTCCTTATTTACAACTTTCAACCCAAAATTATAAAAATATTATAGTTTTTAAATATTTTATTTGGTAAAAAAATAGGTTCTAATAATAAAAAAAATTAAATAATATGTTTAAAATGTTCACCATTTAATTCTTCGTAATAAAAAAACTTTACCGACTTTTTATTTAAATCGAATTCTTTGCTTTAAATGTAGGTACAATGCTATTAACTGGCATACTAAAAATTTAAAATGTTTGGCACTATACTATTCTTGTTTAAGTTCATAGTTTTTATTTTTATTTCTTTTTGGTTCATATCTTAATTATAATTATACGTTAATAATAAATAAGAGTTTTTTAAAATGTCGCAAACTATGCAGGAAAAAGTTGAAGCCATATTAATTATTGGTGAGGCTAGAACTAATCTGCATGAAGCCGAACGGATTTTTAATGAAAGGCATCCAGATCGACCAATATCCAGACAGTACCTGAGACGAAGTGGTCGACCTGGAATTAGTGAAGGCAAACAAGTCGAAATAGTTGCCGAAATGGTAGTGAACCCCATACAATCCACCTCAAATGTTGCACAAACTTGTGAAGTGTCTTCATCAACTGTAAAAAGAGTTTTAAAGAAACAAAAATTTTATCCTTATAAAATGAAAATGCTCCATATGCTGACAGAAGATGATCCATATCGCAGAATTGAATTCTGTGAGCAAATAAGAAATAAAATAGAACAGGATCCTTATTATCTTAAAACAATTTGCTTTAGTGATGAGTGCTCTTTTTCTCTTAATGGTAAAGTTAATACCCAGAACGTAAGATACTGGAGTGACACAAATCCTCACCTTTTTTATGAAGGTCACACCCAGTTTTCTCAAAAAGTGAATGTGTGGGCAGGAATTTTGGGAAACTACATTGTTGGGCCTATATTTTTAAACGTAAATTTAACTGCGGAAATTTACCTGGAATTACTCCAGAATGGTACTGAACCCCGAATCTTAGAGATTCTTGAGGATCATGCTGACGAGTTCCATGATATGGAAATAACTTTTCAGCAGGATGGTGCTCCTCCACATTATTATCAACCTGTTAGAAATTATTTAAATGAACAATATCCAGATAGGTGGATTGGACGACGGGTCCAATAAAGTGGCCTGCGCGTTCTCCCGATATGAACCCACTAGATTTCTTTTTATTAATTAAAATTAAAAAAATTAGAAGTAAAGCGAAGAGTTAGTGAAGAATACAGGTTAATTTCTAGAGACACTTGAACGCGTTCGGGAAGAGTTTTCTGCTAGACTTTTTTAATGCCAGGAAGTAAATGGTGAACATTTTGAACATATTATTTAATTTTTTTTATTATTAGAACGTATCTTTCTACCAAATAAAATATTTTAAAACCTTAATAATTTTATAATTTTGGGTTGAAAGTTGTAAATAAGGAAAAAGAATTAATTTTTTTTTGGTATCATTGGAAAGGGTTTGAAAAAAGCTTATAAATGATGTATTACTTGCCATATGGTGCCATTTAAAATTATCTTCCAAAAGGGCCCACGTCCGCAATTTTTTATGATTACGTCGCCTACTATCTATAAAAAAGTAATATACATTCCCTAGTTCACTTTCCCAAAATTTCAAATTTCTAATTCTAACGGTTCAAAAAATAAATGGGGGGGAAGGGACTTTAGAACCGCACTGTATATAAATTAGGGGTGATAAGTACACTGCGATCTATTGTGTCCGCCCTTTTTTGCCATGTTCTGACGTTCTCTCAGATTCATAGCAACTCCTCGAGTCCTATTTTCCTGAGGAAGTTTAGGACATCGTCGGGATTCAAATCAGGTAGATCACCTTCTTCTACTTCATGTGCTCCTAGGTATCTAGTCCTAGAATTCTGCAAGGCAGGGCATTCTGAGAGTATGTGTATTGAGGTTTCATCCTCTTCCTCACAGAATCTGCACTTTGCTTCATCTGCTAACCCTAGTTTCTTCATGTGGCTTCTTAACCGGCAATGCCCGGTTAAAATTCCCGTTAGAATTCGGAGCCTTTTTTTACTGAGGTTGAGGCAGCTAAAAGATCTCTTCTGGTCATAGTTCCCCAGTAGTATCTTAGATTGCCTCAGTCTTTCCAGCTGATTCCAGTATTTGGATTTTTCCTTCTCCATTTCTTCCCTTAGTTTTCCTAATAACGCACATAAAGTGTGTAGACTTTCACAGAGTAAATATAACTGGTCATTTATGATAATTTTCTGTCGTGGATCGATATGACAACCATTTTAAATAGTCAAGTGAGATTAGAATTTATACAGTATGTCGCTATTGCATGGAATAAATTCATTATTTTCAAAATAATCCACTTTTTAAGAAAATACAAAAACAGATCAATTTTCATTTTGGAATCGTCATCACATGCAATAAATGTAAGGAACATTATGTCACCAATATTAATGTGGTGTCTTAAGACACCCCATTGGGAAGGTCTTCTAATCGTCTTCACAACGATGTAATTATTTGAATATTTATTTCTACAGGGTCGACCAAAACTGTTGATTTACTAAAATCTTGATCATAAATTCTGATTCACTGAACTAAGTTATTGTAAGGACCTCCATTGGAAATAAAATATCGTGTGTACCCAAAAATCTTTCTGTTTTTGGATATGTTACTGATAATAGTGATAAATTCTAATTTAACAATAATTAAAGTTTATCAGTCAAGTGTTCAAATATAAAATCTTTAAATTAGCATAATTTAGTAATGAAGCTTACAGAAACTGAAAGAATCGAAATATTAATGATGATTGGACACAGAAAGAAGTTGACAATTTATTTAATGCTAAATATTACAATGGTGAGTACATTTCTCAGTCAACAATAATTAGTAAAATCGAGAAAAAGTTTCGAGAAACGGGTCATACTAAAGATCTCCCCAAAAGTGGTAGAAAGTCAATTTCCGAAGAAAATTTCAAATTTTAACCAATAAAATGTTGTAATTTTAACTCGTTACCATGGCAATTTAAAAAAATTTCAAAAATATTTTCGTGGCGCCACGATATTTAAACGAAATTTGTTTGACAGCTGAAACCATAGAGAACGATGAAACCTCCACGTACAGACCACAGACAAATAAAAATATGTTATATTTCTCGATGGTGCAGACGTTTAAACTAGTAATTATAAGGCTTGTGACAGACGTCAGATTGGATTACTAATTATTTTATAAATTATGGTGTGAAATTTTCTCACCAATTACCACGCAATCTTAAATTACTCTTTGAAATTTTCTTTCGGGTATGAATATTTTAAGAAAATTATCCCGAGTCGTAAAATGAAAAAAATTTAACGTTTTACTTGAGGTTCAAGAAAATCCTCACACCAGAACGAGACAAATTGCACCATTCTACTGTTAGAAGATGACTTTGATAAGGAGCATTATATTCTGTGAAAAAAATATGTACTTTTTTCGGATGAAGCAACTTTTATGCTCAACATCCATGTAAACTGCCAGACGTATCGATACTGAGCAAGTGAAAAGCCCCATTGTATACAGGAGTATAGGACACAATATCCTGCAAAGGTGAATGTTTGGACCGGCATTATAAATAATCAAATAATAGGGCCATATTTTGTTGTGGAAGCTTGACCGGTCCTCGATATCTTGAATATCTTCAGGATTATCTATTACCACAATTAAATCAACTATTTTCAAATAGATGTGATTTGTGGTTTCCAAAGAAGGGGAAACCCCCACATTATTCCTTTGACGTACGAACCTACTTAACTGCTGTTATTCCGGTTACGTGGATAGGAAGAAGATGAAAGATCGAATGACCACCAAGGTCGCCAGATTTGACACCTTCAGACCTTTTTTATGGAGATACTTGAAGAGCAAAGTTTATTAAAGTAGCCCAAACGATATAGAAGAGATGAAGGAGAGCATCAGAACCGAGATTGCACAAATAACGCCCGAGGTTCTCGTAAACGGTAGAGACGAATTTACTACTCGGCTGTCTCATTGCATTATTGCCTGAAGGTCATCAGCTTGAAATATGCTTGGGTATGTACCCAAGCTTCCACGTTCCTTCTTCTAGCTTGGAGCTGACCGTATACCATTTCATGGCAGTGTGATTTAAATTCTCTCACAAAGCATATCATCTTGGAGCATTTCCCAAGTTTGATTAAATTAAAGTGATCGAGGTTTAATGATTCCTTCGTTGATAATTCTGTATATTGGTTTCTTCCTTACATTTTGTAGTTGAATGTGCAGGAAGGGTTAAATTTAACCTTCCCATTAAGAAAGACTACCGCAGCTTCAGTTGAAAAGTTTTGGGGGTAATTATCACAAAAAAATACAATAAAAAAACTAGTCATTTTTCTTTATTAATTCTTTTTCCTACGACCACCATCCAAAACACTATTTTGCACATTGGTTACAGTACGCAAAATCAGCAATTTCTCATAGCAACAAAAGTTGTGGGAAAAGTGACATAAGGCATAGCCAAAGTAACATAAAGCATAGCCAAAGTGACATTAGCCATACCCAAAATAAATATCTGCAGCAAGTTGTCAATCTCGTTATCTAGTAGAGTCGATGAATCATTACAGAAATTTGATTCTGTTCCTGTTCCCTCAACATCAGCTACGAATGACTTATTAACAATAACCGAAAACTTTTCGGAAACACCAACACCAGGGATAAAGATCCAGAACTGTTCCCATTTTACAGTTCATTATAATTTTAAGTGGAAAATCCCATGCAAGGAAAGTTAAATTTAAAATACGTTTCTTAAAACGTAAATTTGTTACCTACTGTAATATTTAATAAATCTTTAGTAATTTATTTAAATGAAATGTAGAAATTTTCACCGCCAAAAGCTATGCCATGTTAGAAAAAGTGCTCATAAAAAAGTATCTTGTGCAACACGATCGTTTGTTAGTTTTCTGGATGGTGGTCGTTTTGGATGGTGGTCGTAGGAAAAGTACAGTGTGCATATTGTTACACAATATACTATTTTATTATTAACCGTTAAGTAAGAACACCTTAGGTGTGGGAAATCCTGTACAATCCATTTGTAAATCTAATTGGTGACACATAAAGAAAACATTGTCCTACTAAACGACTAGATTAAATTATTACGATAGTGAAACCTTTTAATCTTTAACAGAATTGATGTGATTAGCAGTTAACAGCACGATACCCCTATTTTCACCTTATAAGTGCCCCACACTGTATTATTAACGAATGTTTGTCTCCCGCACACAACTGCTTAACTTAATTATTATATAATTGAAGCTGCACAAACATCCCCGCATATAATGAAGTCTATCTCGAATATCGTTTTGCACTTTTCGGTTCTCACGTCAAAATCGCCCTCCCACGCTGTTGTTGATCGTATTCAACGGTGTAAACTCATTCCAAATATTCGAACCTTTACATAATAAGTGCAGTGATTTTTATACGAGTAATATCGAATAACAATAAAGGTATTAAAATGTCAGAACTCTCTGAGAATTCTTAGAGAGTACCTACCCATCATTGCTTTATGCGCACATTGGAAAAGTCGAGGCATTTTGTTATAGAAAGACAACATATTGAACAAAATTTATGAGATTCAAAAAATACTAGCATATATGGGTATTATTTTTCTAACGATAAAAAATTATTCACAATAAAACAAAAACAACTAATGAGTAGGCACATGAAAAAATTAAACTGTTTACCAAAACTTTTATTTAAAAAATTAGCTTTTTTAATTCAATGACAGCTTTTTTTCGAATTAACTTGCATTTGAGCATCTTTCCAAAATGTTTTCGATAATTTTCTTTGCACTATTTAGATTACAACTGAAAATTTCACTCATCTAATTCTATACTCAGCGGGCTGGTTGCATAAACGCTTGTTAAACCTATGTTACATAACAAAGTGTTAACTCTGTTAAACTGGTAAAGGTGTATTTTAGGTTACAACCCCCTGAGGCGCATAAGGCTATTTGAATTTTTAAGAATAATTTTATTAGTTGACAAGAGATGTAAAAATTAATTCTTAGAGTGAATAAGTAGACTAGCCTTTGGAAAGAAGAAAATTTTTTTGAAAGTTAAACGGACTTCGTTACCTACGTTATTAGAAAAAGTGGTCAACAAACGTCTTATCCGGTTTCTTGACAAATACACAATCATCCCTAAGGAGCAATCTGGCTTCCGTCGGCATAGGTCTACCCGTGATAATCTCGTTTTAGTTCAAAATGACATTGCCAATTCATTAAATAACAAACATGATGTTGTTACTGTTATTTTTTATATAAAAGGGGCCTTTGATACAATCACTCGGCAAGCTATTTTGTTAAAACTAAAACAATGTAGTATTAATGGAAACTTCTTCCAATTCATTAAAAATTTCTTATCTAACAGGACCTTTAAAGTATCTGTTAATAACCTGCTTTCATCCTCGTATGTTCAAACCGATGGCGTCCCTCAAGGATCTGTACCAAGTCCAACTCTTTTTAACCTCGCTATAAGTGACTTGTGCTGCAAACTTCCCTCTCCAATTAAATATATTGCATACGCAGATGACTTAATACTATATTGTCATGGTCGCTCCACGTTCACTAGCTCTGAAATCTTGCAAGGAGCTGTTAATCTTATTCTTTCCCGTGCTCGAATACTAGGACTATCCTTTTCCTTAAAAAAAATCCAAGACAATCGTATTTAGCAAACGATCCTTCCCTCCTCCCCCGCGCATTTGTATGGATAACACTCCCCTTCCAGTGGTCAACCAATGCAAAATATTAGGTATGATTTTCGATTCTCGTCTTTCTTGGAAGTAACATATAACAGAAATTAAAAATGTGTGCCAAAAACGATTAAACATACTAAGAACATTATCACATTAGC
Organism: Ophraella communa; assembly: GCA_035357415.1. Lineage (NCBI taxonomy): Eukaryota > Metazoa > Arthropoda > Insecta > Coleoptera > Chrysomelidae > Ophraella > Ophraella communa. The sequence goes on from CM068987.1 coordinate 10,474,172, forward strand.
ATTGGGGCGCAAATGAACAATCCTTACTTAAAGTATACAGAGCCCTTATACGCTCCAAAATTGATTATGGCTGCGTCGCCTATATGTCTGCTTCCAATTGTATCCTAAAATGCCTAAACTCTATTCACAATACTGCCCTTCGTCTCTGTTTAGGCGCCTTCCGATCGAGTCCTGCAGATAGCCTATGCTGTGAAGCTAATGAACCTCCCCTCTTGATCAGACGGCAATACCTACTCCTCTCTTATGCAGCCTCAGTTTCATCTAACCCAAATCCCCTTATTTTCATCAACTCATTACAACCCTTTCATCCCTCCCCTGCAAGTAATAAAACCCGTAGCTTCCATTCTGACCTCACTGACACATAACTTTAATTTCTCACTTACCAATCCCATTCCCCTTCCCTTAACTCCTCCTTGGGTCATGCACCCTCCCCAGATTAACACAGTTCTAACCAAATTTAATAAATATGAAACCCCTAAGGAACTCATTATCAAAGCATTTTTAGAAACAATTAACTCAAATGTTTTTGACTTGGTGCTTTATAGTGATACATCCAAAGGTGAAATAAGTGTCGGCTGCGCTGTCACTCAAAAAAACACCCCTGTTTACACCGCCAAAATACCTCAATTTTGTAGTGTTCATACTGGTGAACTTTTTAGTATCCTACAGGCCATTAAATCAATCAAACAGCCCAACACAAAATTGCTATATGTACAGACTCTCTTGCTTCCATTTCCTCCATACAAGAATTATTTTCCGATCACCCCCTTGTCCAAAACATTCATCACTCTTGCCATCACCTGTCTACAGTAAACAGCAATATTACTATCATATGGATTCCTTTACACATCGGTATTCCTGGCAATGAATTTGCGGATCAACAGGCTAAAGCATCTTCCAAGGAAACCGCTACATCAGTACACATTCAAATCGCTAAAGATGTCAAAGCGGAAGCTCGAAAGATCTGTCTCTCTCTATGGCAATTTCAATGGAACAAATCATGCTCTAAGTTGAGAAGCATTCAGCCATGTGTAACCAATTCTAAAATTAGTGACTTAACGGACCTTTCCAGGCATGAACTGTCAGTTATCCGTAGGATTCGTATAGGGCACACCAAGCTCACACATAGCTACCTCATGACCTCTAACAGTCGACCCCTTTGTTCCACTTGTAACAGCCAAGTTACGGTCAAGCATGTCCTCATGGAGTGTTCCCTTTATAGTGCCAAGAGACTTCAAGAGATCTTCTTAACAACCCTAGCCAAGTGATTCAAGTTCTGAAATTTCTGAAGGACATATTGTTGTTTAATAAAATGTAAATGTTTTAGTTTTGTAATATAACTGTACCGGTGCGAGTGGCCTTAGTTGCCGAGCACATTTTTGTAATAATAATTCTTAGAGTGACTAAGTAGACTAGACTTTGGAAAGAAGAAAATTGTATATTTTTTCAAAGTTAAACGGACTTTGTTACCTACGTTTTGTAACTAAATTAACTAGATCTTGGACATTATGATATTTAAAGATACTTTGAATTATTTTTAGGTTTTGTCTGTTTTAATCCTATGAGTAAATGACAGTTAGGTTAACAAAATTACAGATTACCATTAAAAGAAGAGATTTAAATATTTACTAAATATATAATTTTAATAGCGAAAACAAACCACTTTCATTTCTATTTTTAATACTGTTTTTTAATTTTTGTTTCTAAATTCATTATTTATATATTTTGGCAGTAAAAGTTCATTTATTTATAAATTTTATGGTTCTGTTTTTTGAAATCATATTAAATAATTTAAAATCTAACTGTTGGGTTTCAGGCAAATTTGAAATGGCTGCGCACGCGCTTTAGGAGGGTAACCTAAAATACACCTTTACCCATAAATTTTCTATCGTTGCACATACACCTGTCAAAAATTAAAATAATATTAGCTAACATAGTTTTAACAAGCGTTTATGCAACCGACCCAGTCTATTATTTGGTTACCATGAAAACCTAAATTGTTTTCGGAAATTTTTATCCTTCAGTGCTGCCAACATTGTAAGGTGATCTTATTTATCAAATAATGACACAATTAATGTAAACATTTTTTCCTACGACCCCCTATGAAAACGACAGATAACACACAGTTTTGACAATGTGTAATGAATAAATTTTTTTTTAATTTTTGTAAATAAATTACTTTGGTTTATTTAATTTGATCAAGCAACCAAATATACACATACATTTATGCATTCCATAATATTTTTATAAAAAATTTTTTAAAATTTTAAAAAGTAGAATTTAGGTATACTATCGGCATAACAAAAACAACAAAAAATGAAGAATTACAGGAGTTACATGTAAATGAAAATGTTAAAAACACATTACACATTCCTTTCATCAACTGTTCCATTAACCATTTTACTTTTAGTTTTTATGGAGCCTACGAAAAAAATTAAAACGTCATTTAGCTAATAAAGAATTTTGATTTGAAAGGTGGTTGTTTAATTTTAATTAATTATATTTCCATGCAATTTTTAAACTCGATTAAATCCTTTTGCACGTAAAGTTAAAAAGCTCATAACTATAAAAATATTGGGGTCGTGTATACAACGCGTTGAAAAGCGTATTTCTTGCTGCACTCATTCCGTTTCATCGTGCGTAATATTCAACTTTCCATACTTGGTATGTAATATACAAGCGTACGGAAATGTCCAGTTTGCAGCACTTATTTTAGTGTTGAAATTGTGCGGAAAAAACTGGCTGAACTCTGTTAAAGCGTCGTTCAACCATTTGCAATCACGTGCGGAAAAGTATCACTTTCCGCACTTGTTAGGTAAATGATTATTTTCAGACACTTAAAGTAGGGATAAAAATGTAATTATTGCTATTTCTCTAGGAAAATTTATCAGCGCAAATGAGGCAAATCGGTAAACATTTCTGGAGAGGTACTTTGAGGCACATGGCAAAAGCTTTATTGGACAGATCTGAGCCATACCAGATTAGAATCATATCAGAATCTCTTATTCTTCACAAAACTATTTGGAGACTTGGTGAAGAACATCACTCAAAGAAGTAGAACTTGTACGTAATTAAGACAGAAAGTAGTATTTGAAGACGATCAAGTGACTTGACAAACATATATTATGTACAGGGTGATCAGTTAAGGGTAGCGAGCGGCTGTATCCCATAAAATATTGGTCGTATATATTTGAGAAAAAATAATCATGTTAAAAGTCGCCAAGAGAAATTGCTGTAAAATATTTTCGAGTTTGTCAAACGTCCGCTAGAGGGCGTAACAACCAACACCAAGTAGAAAAATGGGATTTCTATAGAATTTTGCATAATGAAAGTATATGGATGATATCATTTTTATATTTACTGACCATTTTCCCATATTTTTTGTCTAAAACGTTTTGTTCTATCTATCAAAATAAAGCGGCGGGGAAAGTTCAATTTTTTTTATAAACAAACCAAGATTTCTCCCGTTTCTTTTGACCGATTTTAGCAAAATTAGGCTCACATGAAAGAGCATAATTTGCACTATCAAACGCTTATTTGGTTTTGAATTTTTGACTGTTGCTTTCGCTGCTAGATGGCGTTAACTGGAATGATAGCAAATTTTCGAGTTTTTTCAAAAAAACCAATTTAATGGTACCTATATTAATTTTTATATATTTTAAAAAAGGATACATTTCTTTATAATTTAATGAGTATCTACCTTTTTTTGAACCGTTGATATTGACCAAAATATAATTTTATTACATTAAAAAATGGCACGCCACTGTTTTTTATCAAAATAAAAATCAGCTTTTTAATCTGTCAAAATGAACATCAGCGTGATTGACAATTTGGTGTCTTCTTTCATTTTTTTTCAGTATCTTAGGTCATGGCTTAAATGCGATGCTAGTTAAGTTTGATTTTTAATTTAATTTATGAAATAATATTAATTATTATTAATAAATTATGAACTAATGCTTTCTCGCTAATTAAATAATTTTTTATTATAAAAATAACAGGTAATAATTTTATTATTGTGAAATTTAATATTTAAAAATAATATTGAACCTTATAATTATCATTGTAAACAGAATGTAAACCTATTTTATTTTTTCAATCCAAAACAGTTTGTCTAACGAAAAAAAGTCAAGAGGATTTTAGTCAATATCAACGGTTCAAAAAAAGGTAGATGATCAATTCTATTTATTAAATTATAAAGAAATTGATCCTCTTTTAAGATTTATAAAAATAAATATACCACATTTGTTTTTTTTTTGAAAAAAAAACTCGAAAATTTGCTGTCATTTCAGTTAACGCCATCTAGCGGTGACAGCAACAGTCAAAAATTCAAAACCAAATAAGCGTTTTATATTGCAAATTATGATCTTTCATGTGAGCCTAAGGGTACGTTCAGACAGGCAGCTATGGCGCGATGGGCGATGCGTTGCTATGCGATGCGATGAAATAAAACCTGTAAATACGCATGAGCGTGTTTATAAAGCGAGCTACTCGAGGCGATGCGAGCCTATGCATTGCGACGCTACTTCGAGCGATGGTTTAAAATTCAAGCGTGTTTGTTTTCATCGTCAGTAATCGCTCAAATAGCAAGACAAATGGACGTGGAGAAATTAATAAATTTAGTGCAAATGCGCAATCCGTTGTGGGAGCAGAGAAATAAGGACTATCATAATAGTCCCTCCAGTTTGTGGTAATTTTCTCAACCACAGGTTTTATTTTGTTCTCAATATAATTGAACGTATCTAGTGTCATCCGAAAATATGCACGAAATTTTTCAGGATCCGCCATTAACTTAACAAATAAATGGTGAAATTCACCAAATACTGGTCGCTCAATATTGATTTTATGCACCCATTTACGTCTTGGTTTTCTTAATTTGGTTAGTACCATAAATTTTAATAAAGAACTTTCGGCTAACATGTGTCTTCGAAATTTTCCCATTGTGCACAAAACCGAAGGCAACACGCGACTGACAGATATCGCATAGCCACCTGTTAAAACACATCTAGACAATCGCTTACGATTAATTGCATCGCATCGCAAAGCAACGCATCGCCCATAGCGCCATAGCTGCCTGTCTGAACGTACACTAAGTTTACTAAAATCGGTCAAAAGAAACGGGAGAAATCTTGGTTTGTTTATAAAAAAAATTGAACTTTCCCCACCGCTTTATTTTGATAGATAGAACAAAACGTTTTAGACAAAAAATATGGGAAAATGGTCAGTAATTATGAAAATTATATCATCGATATACTTTCATTATGCAAAATTCTATAAAAATCCCATTTTTCTACTTGGTTAGGTTAGGTTAGGTTAGATTAGGTTAGGTTAGGTGTTGGTTGTTACGCCCTCTAGCGAACGTTGGACAAACTAGAAAATAATTTACAGCTATTTCTCTTCGAGACTTTTATCATGATTTTTTTTTCTCAAATATATACGATCAATATCTTTGAGATATGGCCGCTCCCTACCCTTAACTGATCACCCTGTACAATCATTGTCAATAGGACAGGACGACTCTTCCCAAGAAATGACGAAAATACATAAGAGGAGTGAGGCAATGTGAGATGAATTGTTTTTGACGTTCACAGACTTGGATCCAACAGACATGAAAATACTTATAAGAACAAGAGACAGCGAATACTTTAATCAGAATTATAAGAGGTAGATATCAATAGTAAAATAAAAATATTCAGACCAAACAATCCATGAACTAAAAGAAAGGCTTCAGGAGATATGTGTCGATGTTATTAATTGGTAAACTTAATTGTTTTTGATAAATTATTTGGAAAAATAGATTTAAAACGAAAAAAAATCATGTAGCAGATTATTTTCGTCTACTTGAGACAAATTCATATGAGCCAACTGCCATAGTGCATAAAAAAAGTGAAACTAATAATAAATTAATAGATTACCATAGTTTATTTAATCAGCCATTTAAATGAAATTATTTATTAACCTAGCACTGGCATTTAAATTTTAGAGATATTTTTGTAGTTCTTAAATACGATCATTAAATGTAACAAGACACTGATAAATTAGTTCTCGATATAATTTAAGCATTATTAATAAAAAGTGTAAGTCCTCGAGCTAAAGCTTTCAAGCTTTAATCAGATTATAAATGCCTAAATTATGTTACTAAAAAATTAGATATACTCGTAAATAATATAGTTGACTATCCATCAAGGTCATTCGAGTTGATAGACAGGATAGAGACCTTAACAAGAAAAAGAATCTGACGGTATAGTGACATGATGTTTGTTGTTTATTAGTTAAGGTTAGTGTAGGTCATTCTTCTAGAATGTTCTCCAAGTCCCTTTTGTTTGAAATATAGAGTGTATTTTAATGGTGAATCTGGAAATTTCTAGGACATTTATTTTTTATAAAAATTGGTAGCAATTCTTAGTTAAGGATCAAAAATTAATTGAAGAGAACAGTCAAATTGACAGTTAGTGAATTATTACAGGTAAAAAATTCTGGTAAAAGGTGACAATTTGTAAATAAATTGTGTTAAAGTCCCCATAGATGTTTCAAATTGGTGTTAGGTGTAGGGTGCTGATTTAAGAATACTTGGAAAGAAGATTCGTGAATTGAGCTCGAAGAATTGGATTTAGAAACCACCGAAGCAAAACCGTTTACAAAATTCGATGTCACTCTCTCTGAAGTTAATGATTTAATGAGGTCGAATATACCAATTCTTCGGTATTTATATAAGTCTCTAAGATTATTTGATAACAATTAATATATAATTTTTAACCAAAAATTTCAAATTTTCATTAAATTGATTGTACTAACCCTTACTTTTTGGAAGTCCATCTTATTAAGAATAATAAAAAACTCTTCGTTTTAACAAAACTTCCAATATTTATTTAAAAAATTGCTTTTTTAACCTTAATGACAGCCGTTTCGCTAGACTTAGCATCGTCAGATTGACATATTGAAGTTACATTTTGTTTGTTTGTAGCTAGGTACCTGATGTTTATTAGATAGTTATAAGGCTAGACCAAGTATGGAAGTAATAAGACATAACAATATTAAAGCCTAGATGTTATGATCCCTAAGGGATTATCCTGGATGTACTTTCCTCTAAGATCAGTATAACTGTGCAATGATATAGAAAAACCAGGAAAAAACTATATCATGCTGATCTTTACAACTTTACAACTCTTTACCATCATGTACGTAATAAATAAAACTCAAACAGGTGAATGTGTTGCTGCAACAAAATTGTCTAGAAGGGAGGAATTAAAAACATTAAGTTTAAATTATGAACATATTTTATGGTGACATCGAAGAAAAAAGAAAAGAAAAGAAATTGTATTACACACAATAAGCTTATTGAGGAAAAATTAATTAATCATTAGAAAAGATAAGAAAAATAACTCAGTTTCATTACAAGATGATGATCTTGAGGAAACCTGCTCAAATGATATGAGGAAATAGCCTTAAAGATTAACAGAGATAGGAGAAGGTCTAAAGACCTAAAAAGTACGTAGATACCATTGTAGTAAGAAACTGTGGTTTCTAGTTAACAAAACCACGCAGTCTCCTTTATAGACCTAAAGGTAATCTCGGTCGAATTTTAACAAATTAAAAGTCTTCACAATTAATATGGAGACCATCAGAAAAATTATGTAACAGACAAGAGTATTGTCAAAAAACATAAAAATAGGAAATGGAAGGACTCATGACCACAAATAATACCAAATAAGGATAAATTCCCACATTAAGAACAACTTTGTTGCCGCAACACATTCAACTGTTTGAGTTTTATGTATTACGTGCAGTCTGATGATGGTCTTTAACTAGATCGAAACTAGTAACTTTGTAATAGCAGTACAATTGTTTATATCAATAAATACCTGTGTGACATTGACATGGTATTTTCCTTTCTTTTACTTTATTTAATTTATTTTTGTTTTGAAGTTATAAATGTATTAAAAATTGTTTACCGTCTTGTTTTTCAAATGGTACCTAAATTTTAATTTGGAATTCAGGTTATAACATTTATTTGACTGTTGTTTATATGCATACAAATGAGTTGACGTTCATCCTTGAAACGAGTCTGTATTTTACAACTCAATCAACATTTTCTTATCGCTAATTTACAAAATATCTTACCGCCCTGATCGAAAGACATTCGATAACATTGTCGCCAGAAATTTTGCTTTAAAAGAATGAAATTTCAGCCAAAATGTCAGAAGTATCAATTTTCATATTGTGCATGGGAACCTAAAGAGCCAAAACAGTTCAAGAGGTTCTTAGAAAAATCTGGGCGATGTTCACAAAACACAAGTAGAGAAAGAAATAAAACATATGACCGTCGTAAATGTAGGTACAAAAGAAGTTGATGAATTGTTCCGGCGCTTCCGGTTTAATTTTTACAAAATTACTTCCTAAAATAGCACATGTCACTTTGGGCTTTTACATGTGTTGTTTTATTTAATAGACCGTACTAAGTGTACTCCGCATTTTTGTTTATTTTTTCTCCTTGGTGGTCATTCATTCATAAGTCATTAAGGTTCAGTGGCTGGAAGCTAAAAAATTTCCACGAATTAATTTTAATTATACGTTCTTAGGAATTATGTATGGAAAACTCCAAAACGGAGGCGTATAAAAAGGTAAATATTACCTGATTATTTTACAAAAAATTAACAAATATTATGGTTACTTTCAAATTTTATTTTATTTAAATTTTAAATTACAATGACAGCTGTTTCGCTATAACGAGCCATTGTCAGATTGACATATTGAAGTTACATATTGTTTGTTTGTAGCTAGGTTGATGTTGAAAAGTAGTTAAGGCTAGACCAAGTAAGGAAGTAATAAGACATAACAATATTAAAGCCTAGATGTTATTAGCCCTAAGGGATTATCCTGGATGTATTTCCCTCTAAGATCAGTATAACTGTGCAATGTGCAATTTTCATTAACAACTTTAAATTGTTGATCTGCTAAATATACGGGGTTGGGATAAAGTATGGAACCAAGTTAATATCTTTTAAACGAAAAGAACGATATTGATGAAAATTTGCAGGTAAGTGCTATGGAACAAAACGCATCTGATATATATTTATTTGATAATAATATACTTCCGATTTAACCGGAAATGCCATCAACTTCTTTAATTTAAATGGGACACTGTTTGAGAAATTTAACTATTTATTTTCCTTTTCTATTTTTAATAATAAATTCATTTCTTTTGTTAAGCCCTCGTATATTATATTTTACTAGATGTGCAAAATCAATTAATTTCATTTTTATTTTTCAAAAAACTCGCCCAGAAAAACTGGGCAGAGATAGAGAGAGTGGTGGATATAGACTCGACAAGTACTGTAGAATTGGGAGTCGGACTGTATAAGTATCCATATCAAACATTTTTATTTTACCGTGTCTCAGAACCGGAATTTTTTCTTTATCTTCGTGATGTGTGTGTCCACTGGAAATTGTGCATATATGAGGCTGGAGAAAATCGAAAGAAGCTGCTGAGGGTACCCTCGAAGTCATCGACCACGTGCAACAGGTATTTCATTATCTGCCTTTATTTTTTTGTCTAAGCATTCAATTTGAACATTTATTAAACCGCAAAAAACGCGAAAAGACATTTTTCATACTTTCTACCACATTTTTGGTCCTTCGAGCCGGATATTCAAGGAAAAACCTATCTTTGTAATTATTTTAATTTAATACTTCAAGAGAAAAATTAAAAATTTTATTTAACAGTAAATTAATTTATTTTGCACATTGGTCAATCCATTTTTATTATCGTAGTTATATTGTTGAGTAGAACCGAACGCGCACACGGTTGACGCAGTTCATTTGTTAATTGAAATCGCTAATATATTTATTGTTGTAGCAGGTTGTTTAAAAACGGGTTAAGAAAACGACGTTTACTGGCGCCAGGCGTCGCTAATTAGTTTTTGTACACAACCATACCAGTTGGTAAATTTATTTTGTTTTAGTACAAATCTTTATAACAGGATATAATTGTATTTTGATACTTTTACCAAATCAAACTCTGTTTACATTTTCACAAAATTTTGGATTTTAATAGATCGACACAACTTCACCACTTTATTACAAACGGTGCGTTTTTAAGGTTACTACTTGTTTTTGGTTTGTTGTTAAATTAATTCAATTTATTTTTACCTTCCTTTGGTAAATATTAATTTTCTATCGCAAACAGCGTTAATTACTTAGACCATTTTTGAGCATTTTGTATAATTAATTTAATTATGGCTACTCAAGATAAATTAACTAAGGCTAATTTAAAGCGTACCACCGCTTACAATCGTTTGCAGGAGGTTCATGATTTAGGCCAGAAAGTTCTTACTGATTCAACTCAAAAATCTTTATTTTTGGTGAGAGTTCAAACTATTGACAAGACATTTGAGGAGTTTCAGTCGGCTCATAATACTATTATTTCACTTATTGATGATAAAGACTTTCCAACCTATGATGCAGTTAGGATTGCGACTGATACCGCTTATTATGGGGCTAAATCTATTCAGTATGACTTAATGCTCGCAGACTCCGCAGCCAACCCTTCACAGCAGAACCTGTCCGATCAGTCTGTTTTAAATAATTCTGTTACCCAAGCGCGTTCAGTGGCAAGAATTCCTAGAATTGATATTCCTATTTTTTCCGGAGTATACAAAGAGTGGCCTACCTTTTACGATTTGTTTAATAGCGTAATTCATCACAATTCCGAGCTTTCCAACGTAGAAAAGTTTCATTATTTGTTAACTCATGTCAAAAACGAACCTTTGTCTCTGTTACAAAGAATTCCTTTAGTGGGAGCTAATTACAATATTGCCTACGAGACCTTAGAACGACGCTATCAAAACTCACGCATTTTAGCCACTCAGTATTATCATGAGATTTTCACTGCTCCGTCCATTCATAAGGCTAATACCAAGGATCTAAGGGTTTTGATTAATATTTTTTCTGAAAATGTTGCGGCTTTTCGAGTCCTACAATTTCCGGTTGACTCTTGGGATTTCTTATTGTTTAATTTGTTGTTAAATAAGCTAGACTCTAAAACTCGAACTGATTTTGAGTTAGAAAACAGTCTAAATAATCAGCAGATCCCTACTTATAGACAATTAATCACTTTTTTAGAAAAGCAGTGCACAGCTTTGGAATCAGTGCAGTATACGTACATGTCAACCCCTGATACACATGATACTAACACGCTTAAATTTACACATAACAAGAACCGATTTAAAAAATCAGTGGCACCTGTGCAGGCTAGTTTTGTAACAAATATACCCCCGGACGGTGTTGCGAAACTTCAATCTCCAGTGTCTACATGTCTTCTTTGTTCAGGTTCTCATCCCATTTACAAATGCAATGTATTTTTATCTAAGTCTCCTCAAGAGAGATATGGGCTAGCTAGGCAACACCAATTATGCGTCAATTGTCTTGTTTCGCCACATTCAATTAAAAATTGTCCTTCTCGACAAAAGTGTAAAATTTGTAAATTTCCACATCATTCTACTTTGCATTTCAAACAGCAGATTGCTGCTTTACCTACAACCTCCCAAGGTGGGGAGTCTCCTGCGACTTCTACAATTTCGTTTACCGGGAGAACGACATCTCGATATCCTTCTGGTCCTAGTGTAGATGACGGTGCGATGCCCTCGACGTCACAAGTCAAACCACCGGAACCCATTACACACGCGCATTGCGTAACTAACATGTTATCCATGCCACATTCCACAGTTTTATTGTCTACTTGCGAAGTGGCTATAAAGGATATTCGTGGAAACTTCCAAAAGGTTCGCGTGCTACTAGATAGTGGATCCATGGCTAATTTTATTTCCGAGTCTTGTGTCAATCGACTAGGTCTTAAGCGTAAACCATATTCTATTCCAGTAGAAGGTTTAAACGGAATGTCAACTTGCACCACCCGTGGACGGTCTCAGTGTTTTGTTAAACCATGTAATCAAGATCATCCTTTCTTTTCCTTTGAAGCTATCGTACTTCCCAAGGTATGTTCTGAACAACCTAAAATTACTATCAATCCTGCAAGTTTGCAACACATTCAAAATCTTCCCTTAGCAGACACGAAGTTTTATTGGCCCGGTCCAATAGACATTCTCATTGGCGCTGAATTAGTGCCACACATTTTATTATCCAATCGTATTTATGGAGCGCGTGATCAACCTGTAGCAATAGAGACCGTGTTCGGTTATATTCTACAGGGCAAATATTCATCTTCTTGCCCAGTCAGTTATCTTGCCTCCTAGATACTACAATTGGACATCAACTTCAAAAGTTCTGGGAAATAGAACAAGTTAAAAATATTAGTTCTCGACTTTCTCCGGAAGAAGAAAGGTGTGAAAAAATTTACTGTGAATTAACTGTCAGAGAACCCTCTGGTCGGTTTTCGGTACCTTTACCATTTTCTTTTCCTAATCCAAGCTTTGTCGGAACTTATTCCCAAGCTTATCGTCGCTTTTGTATGTTAGAAAATAAATTCTCAAAAAATTCGGAGTTGTATTCTAAATACCGTGAATTTATGGATGACTATCTCAACAGTGGTCATATGTCATTAGTCTCTCCAGAAGACTACAAAAAACCAACGGCTTATTATATAGCACATCATGCTATTTTCAAGGAACAAGTTTCGGGTCCTCCCAAAATAAGAGTAGTATTTGACGCTAGTCTTCGTGACTTCCAAGGCTCTTCTTTAAATGATGTTTTATTAGTAGGTCCAAAATTGCAACGCGACATTTCGTCCTTGCTATTAAATTTCCGATTTTATGCTTATGTTTTTGTTTGCGATATAAAGCAAATGTATCGTCAAATAAATATTCAACCCCAATATTGGGACTATCAACGAATTTTGTGGCGTTTTAGTCCTAATGAACCTCTGAAAGAGTATCATTTACGTACTGTTACTTATGGTGTATCTTCGTCACCATTCTTAGCTCTGAGAACTCTACAAGAGCTGGCCAACCGAGAAGAAAAATCGTTTCCTCAAGCTGCACATTTTATTCGTAGACAATTTTACATTGATGACGGACTTCTTGGTCATAATGACTTGTCGTCGGCAGTATTACTTCAACGGGAAATCATTGACATTATGAACAGGGCTGGCTTCGAACTAAGTAAATGGGCTAGTAATCACCCCGCATTATTGGCTAATATACCTGCTTCAGAAACTCAGGAAAGTTGTTTTTTTGATAAAGAGGAACCTTCCTTTGTTAAAATTCTAGGTCTCAAATGGGATCCATCATCTGATGTTTTTTGTTTTTCCTATAATCCCATTACAAAACCGTGTACAAAACGATCCATTCTCTCTGAAATAAGTAGATATTGGGATCCATTGGGATTTATTTCCCCCTCTCTTTTATTAGCCAAACGTCTACTTCAAAGGCTTTGGGAATCAAAGGTATCCTGGGATGAACCTCCCTCTAAATATATTCTTAGCATTTGGAATACTTTTAAATCGGAATTACCTGCTCTGGTTAACATTAAAATTCCTCGTTTTATTGGATCTACTTCCATGTCTCGCCTGGAGCTGCATGGCTTTTGTGACGCCTCCGAGGCCGGCTATGCTAGTACAATTTATTTTCGTATTATAGAAAGCAATAGTACAATTAAAACATATTTGGTTTGTGCCAAATGTAGAGTGTCCCCTTTAAAAACGCAGTCAATTGCACGCCTTGAACTTCTTGCCACGGTGTTGTTAGCGGATTTAGTCCATCTGGTTAAAGAGAGCTATTCTGATTCCATTACTTTTGATGCTATTTATACATGGTCTGACTCCATGGTTGCTTTAACATGGCTGACGTCATCGCCGCATAAATGGCAGACTTTTATCGCTAATCGTGTCACTCATGTGCAAGAATTAATTCCAATTTCTTCATGGAACTACATTCCTAGTTCTATCAACCCCGCAGATTGTGCGAGTAGAGGTCAAACTCCTTTACAACTTGTAAATAATTTTTTATATTGGCAAGGTCCCCAATTTCTGTTAGAATCCACTGATTCTTGGCCTAAGCAACCTTCCTTTGGTACCCAAGTTCAAGAGGAAGCCGCTAAAGAGGAAAAACGCTTAGCTTTAATAGTTGTTTCAACAGAAAACTCTTTTGTTTCTCTTCTAAATCGTTTTTCTAATTTGCCAAAAATTAAACGTATTTTTTCCTATGTCCTGAGATTTGTAACCTACCTTCGTCCACCAAAAGATACTTCTAAACTCGTAGATATCTCCATTGACCTAGAACGCTCCTTTCAAATACTTATTAAGCACGTTCAACATGAAGTATTTTCGGACATATTTAAACGGATCCTTCAGAACAGTCTTTTACCTAAACCTTTTAGGAAACTAGCACCCTTCGTTGATGGTGAAGGCCTTCTAAGAGTTGGAGGTCGTCTTCGTAACTCTCAATTTTCTTTTGATGTGAAACACCCTATTCTTTTACCAAAATCACATCGACTTACTCGACTGATTATCGAACATACTCACAATGTAAACTTTCATCCTGGTTCTAAAACCCTTCACTATTTACTATTACAGCAATATTGGATTTTGTCGCCCAAAAGTGCTATTTATGCTGTTTTATCTAATTGCATGCGATGCTTTAAATGCAAACCTCAATCTTACAACCCGTACATGGCTGATTTACCCGCCATGCGACTCGCTCACGTCAAAGCATTTAACTCTATATGTTTAGATTTTTGCGGACCATTTCCGCTGTTAATGAGCAAACATCGAGGTGCTAAAACCTTTAAAGGTTATGTGTGTGTCTTTGTTTGTACCTCCACCAAAGCCGTCCACTTAGAGGTGACCTCCGGTCTATCCACGGAACTGTTTCTGGCAGCCTTCCGACGGTTTCTTGCTCGCCGGGGTCAATGTATGGCTATTACCAGTGACCAAGGCACTAATTTTAAAGGTGCTTACACTGAACTCCACAAATTAGCTCAGCAATGCGCCCAAACACTAGGTTTGAAATGGAACTTTAATCCTCCGGGAGCCCCTCATTTTAACGGCTTAGCCGAAGCTGGAGTCAAGTCTTTTAAGACACATTTCTATCGCGTTATAGGTCAGCAAATTCTGACCTACGAAGAATTTAACACTTTAGTGGTACAAATAGAAAGAGTGCTAAATTCACGCCCTCTTTGCGCTCTAAGTACTGATCCTAATGACTTTCAGTCATTAACGCCTGGGCACTTTTTATTGCTCGACCCTTTAAATAGTCCTATGCCAGACCCTGACCTATCTCATGTCAGTTTTAATCGCCTCAATCGGTGGCAACTCATACAACGTATTAAACAAGATTTTTGGAAGCGTTGGTCATTAGAATATGTTCACTCGCTTCAAGAGCGACATAAGTGGTTCGATCCTGTGCCTCCTGTGTCCGAGGGTATGTTGGTTCTTATCAAAAATGAGCAAAAATCTTCCTTACATTGGGAGCTAGGTCGTATTATAAAATTGCACCCTGGCAAGGATGGCGTAGTTCGTGTCGTGACACTTAAAACCACTCACGGTACTATGCAAAGACCTGTTGTAAAGATTTGTCCTTTACCCGGTCAATAAATATTCTTTTTTTTTCATGCCTTTATTTATTTTATATATCCTTTTTTTTTATCTCTTTTTTTTTTGGGTGATAGTTTGGTCGCTTAACCATCATTTTGTTTCTTACCCTAAAGTAAAAACATTCGTTTTGGTGGGGAGAATGTTTGAGAAATTTAACTATTTATTTTCCTTTTCTATTTTTAATAATAAATTCATTTCTTTTGTTAAGCCCTCGTATATTATATTTTACTAGATGTGCAAAATCAATTAATTTCATTTTTATTTTTCAAAAAACTCGCCCAGAAAAACTGGGCAGAGATAGAGAGAGTGGTGGATATAGACTCGACAAGTACTGTAGAATTGGGAGTCGGACTGTATAAGTATCCATATCAAACATTTTTATTTTACCGTGTCTCAGAACCGGAATTTTTTCTTTATCTTCGTGATGTGTGTGTCCACTGGAAATTGTGCATATATGAGGCTGGAGAAAATCGAAAGAAGCTGCTGAGGGTACCCTCGAAGTCATCGACCACGTGCAACAGGTATTTCATTATCTGCCTTTATTTTTTTGTCTAAGCATTCAATTTGAACATTTATTAAACCGCAAAAAACGCGAAAAGACATTTTTCATACTTTCTACCACAGACACCCTATATATTTTTACAGATTTTGAAAGAGCTTGTTAGTGTAAAAAAAATTGTAAAAACGAGGAATATAGCACTTTAACCAACCTCCTTTGATTTTTTTGCATTAGAGCAAAAAACTATTTAGATAAACTAATTGATGTTGTTTGTATGCATAGTAATAAATAAACAAGTACTGTTTAGTAGGTCTTTTGTTCTTCAAGTGTCAAATTTTATTGACGGAAATAAATTGCACAATTTAGAATGGTTCAATTAAGTGAAAAAGAGCGTATTGAAATTTGTCATATTTTTAATAATTTGCATCCGGAGAGAAATCCTATATCACGCTCAACAGTAACTAAAACATTACAACGTTTTAATACTACTGGAATGGTAAAAAATTTGCTAAAACCTGGAAGACCGCGGACTGCAACGAACGAAACTGTTAAACAAAATATTGCAATCGATTTAGAAGAATCACCTCAAACTTCCACCACAAATTTGGCACTAAACCATGGTATCAGTCGACGTTCTGTAGGAAAGATATTAAAAAGTGAAAAGTATTATCCGTATAAGGTACAGATGGTTCAAGAATTGTCATGATTTTGACCGACGGCTGGAATTTTGCGAACGGCTAGTGGACATCTGTAAAGTCGACGAAAATTTTGCTTCTAGCATAGTTTTTTCCGATGAGGCAACTTTTTGTTTAAATGGAACAGTTAATCGCCATAACTCAAGGTATTGGTCAAATGAGAATCCTCATTGAATTCATGAAGCACATACCCAGCATCCACAGAAGTTAAATGTTTGGATGGGAATTGTCGAAAATAAGCTTATAGGCCCATTTTTTATCGACGGAAACTTTAATGATGACAAGTATTTGGATCTACTAAATAACGAAATTATTCCTGCACTTCAACAGAATGGGCAATTACCACAAAATATTTGGTTTCAACAAGATGGAGCACCTCCCCACTATGATAGACGGGTTAGGGATTGGACGTAGAGGATTCATAGAGTGGCCTGCTCGTTCTCCGGATCTTAGCCCGTTAGATTTTTTCTTTGGGGTTATCTAAAATCACGTGTTTACGTTAGACGACCAACAAACTTAAAGGAATTTAGACAAAGAATTATTGATGAATGTGAACTAATACGTGGAGAAGTCTTGGAAAGAGTGACTCAAGAATTTGTTAATAGGATAGCATATTGTCAGCAACTATGAATTCAAAATAACAAGCTCTTTCAAAATCTGTAAAAATATATAGGGTGTCCCATATAAATTAAAGAAGTTGATGGCATTTCCGTTTAAACCGAAAGTATATTATTATCAAAAAATGTACATCAGATGCGTTTTGTTCCACTGCAGTTACCTGCAAATTTTCATAAATATCGTTCTTTTCGTTTAAAAGATATTTACTTGGTTCCATACTTTATCCCAACCCCGTAATAGTATACTAAACAACTTATTTCACATGCCGTTGTGACACTCGTTCTTTAAAAAACTCATCGCTTCGCGATTCGTTTTTTTAACTTGAACTCGTGTCATAACAGAAAGCCATATGAAATGCGTTGTTTAGTATACTATTTAATCCGTTAAATAATTTGAAAACAAATTTTAATTGTTGAGAAAAACAATGACTCTTACCAATGTAAATTTTTGATATGATGTCAATACTTCAATACGATTGAAAAATAAATCAAAAGTTATTTAAAAATTTTTATCTACTTTTGCGGTTTATAATATATAAATATATATAGATTTTATTCTTGATGAATTCAGTACGCCATATTACACGCATTTATGCTCTGATGAGCTATGACTGCCAACTTAAAACTGAAACTGTTGTTGCGCAAAAAACTCGGTTTAATCTTTTTATAGAAGGTGTACTTAAAGTACCTTTTATGTTATTTCGATATAGATGGCAAAAAAATTATCGCTCTCATCGTGATTTCTAAAGAAAAAGCTGATTTATTGACAGAATTAAAATTAATGTTGTAAGATACTTTCTTTAATTTATTGTTATATTTTCAAGTGCAACTGAACTATAGCGGTAGTCTTTGTGAATCATTTTTGTCTGTAAATCATTATTACTATTGGTAATGTTTTTAATAACAGAATGTCCTATCAAGGTCATTTTTAGTAGAGGTCAAGAATTCAGTATAAGATTCATGTATAAGACTGTGATAAATATTCCTATAGAGAAAACTGTAGTAGAAAACATTAAAAATTTGTGAAATTAAACATTTTTTCTTATGTACATTTTTATATACAGTGTGGAGAAGCTAAATTGAATAAATTCATTATTTCTGTTACTGTACATATTTATAGAAAATCCCGAAACACGTTAAATTTAAATTATATCTTTAAAGTGAAAATTTATCACTAATTATCACTAATTTATCACCCCCTTTAAGTGACAATTACAAACCCCAATTTTTTAAATGGGAAGTATGGGCTTGTTATATATCGTCCATTCTCTATCAAAAATGTTATTGGTTTTAAGTTTATTGCAAAAATTAATATAAAAAAAATAAAATCAACATATTACCGAAATTCGCTAGAGTCTAGAGTATCTACACCATTAATTTATTTCCCTTTTCAGTCTTCAGACAGTACCTAAGCAAAAACCATACCAGTGTTCTTTTTCAATATCATGGCAATGTCAAAAAATTTGTTGAGAATAATTATAACTGCAGGATATTGTCACTATAATAACTGTTTAAATTTCGTTGACTGCAATTCATAAAAATGGTTACATTTACAGAAATGCATAAAATTAACATTTTACAGATAATTGGTTAGGGAGATAACACTCCTATTTCATGAAAACCCTTCTTAAAAGGTTAATGTTTGGGCAGGGATTATTGAAAACCATATTATTGGACCCTTTTTCGTTGAGGGGAATTTGAATGGCGATAATTATTTAGCACTAACATACTACAAAATGATGTGGTGCCACGTTCGGTAATTTTATTTCCTGATCTGGGAAACCCTCAAGTTCCAGCAAATACCATCTGGTTACAGCAAGATGGAGCATCATTACATTACCAACTCAGAATCCACACGTACCTCAACTTAACATTTCCAAATCGCATTGGACTTTTTTTATGGGGCTATGTCAAAAATATTGTTTACAAAACTGAACCACATGATTAAGATGACTTAAGAAAACGAATAACTCTTGCGATTAGACCGGTCACGCCTGATATGTTAATTAAAGCTAGAATACATTATTATTTAAGATTAGGATGTTACCAAGACGTTCGCGGTGGAAATTTTGACCATCTACTTCTTTGACATTCATATTTTTTACGTTATGAACAACTAAATATATCAGGTATCTTTTTTTAAGTTAATTTTTGCAATAAATTTAAAAACAATAACATTTTTGGATAGAGAATGAAGAGATCTTTCAAACGATATATCACCAGCACATACTTCCCATTTAAAAAATTGGGGGTTGTAAATGTCAGTCAAAGGGGGTTGAAGGTAGGGATTAAGATTTCATTTTAAAGAATGTCAATTTATAATTTATATTTGACGTGTGCCGGAATTTTCTATAAATACGGTATCCGCCAAAATAAACAGTACCGAAAATAAAAATAAAAATTAATTTTTAATTTCTGTAATGTAAGTGTTCAAAATTTTCATCATTTCGACGCAAACAAGCTTCAATATCCATTTTGTAAGTCAATAAACATATTTATAAATAAGTAAGTGGATTCTGATTATTATCTTCAACGAAATAAGGACCAATCATTCCATTACCAGATACAGCGCACCAAACGGTAACTCGAAGAATGTGGAGTGGTTTCTATACAATGACATCAGGACGTTCAAATCCAAAGAATCTGGTTGTTTGTCGATTAATATAGCCGCTAAGATGAACGTGACTTTCGTCTGAAAACCATATGTTTGTCAAAAATTCGGGATCTTCGTAAATTAAACTCAACATGCGATCACAGTAATTTCTCTTGCACGTTTGTCCGCACCATTTAGTCGTTGTCCAACTTGAATACGGTATGGATAACCACCAATTGATTTGAACATGCGACGTAAAGACGTTTCACTAATGTTCAGTTTACATGCAGATCTTACAAGACTTCTTTGAGACGATTTCACAACTTGGTTAAAAACACGTCCTTCATTTTCGTTAGTACATACTGTTTTTCGACGACCTGAAGAACCTTTACGTTGACACAATACACTACCAGTGCGACGAAATTTTTCAACAATAGCTAACATCACACTTTTACTAGGAGCTGTTTTATTAAATTTTTGTTGATATTTTATTGACACCTGTTCTAAGCTTGGACCATCATTACGACCTTTTCCGTATGAACGAAAATAATGCTCTACCAAAAACACTTTTTCTTCTGTTGTTAGAACCATTTTTAAATGAAATTTAACTGCAGCGTACTATTAATATATCAATTAATGACAATTAAGTCAAATATGACAAATCCATATTACCTACATAAACAACTCCACAGCACTCTGTTTCGGTACTGTTTATTTTGGCGGATACCGTATGTATAGTAACCGAAATAATCATTTTATTCCATTTGGCTTTTCCACACTGTAGATAATATATAAAAAACAAGGATATCATTATTTTTGTGTAAATGTATTTGCCATGAATTGTTCATAGTCCAAATGGCGCAAATAGCGTGCTCCCCGAACACACCCTTCGAATCTACCGTAATTTAGTCAAAGTAACTACATATGAGCCCTATACATATATGTCCGCCCTTTAAGGATCAGATTGGTAAAAAAATGTCTTGAAATTCTTGAGCGCGTCAGATTAAGGTAGGGAGAGCTAGTCACATCCTAAATTTTAGGACAGCACATTTTTTAACGAGGCTGCCGTCTGTAAATGGTTTTTTTGCTTTTGCAAGTTCAAGTGACACGGCATAGGACGCGTATAGAGAAGCCGACTGATTTTGTACGACTGCACTAAACATACCGGTTTGCTGCTTTAACTTCTATTTAAAGTTCACGACCAATACGTGTCGAGACTCATCCTTGTATGTTGCATACTTCTTCTCATGCATTGTTGAGTAATGCCGTTTAATATTGTACTCCTTTGGTACAGATACAACTTGCATACATAGCAAACATTGAAGCTTTCCATTGTTCTTAGTAATTAAATAGTCATTTTCGCAGCTTTCTTTGTAACCTCTGTTTTCGCTTTCAATTTTACGTTTCTTTGAGTTTCCGCTCATTTTTGCTCACGAAATTTGTCACACTGGCACTGAACACAAAACAAAGCTTTAAAATTAACTGCAACTCGTCGATATTTACACTTCAAGCATGTAAGCGCTACTGAACTACTGCTGACCCGAATGTCTCAACCACAGTAACCGGACTTGAGCGAATCGATTGTTCCGTCGCGTCGGTTAGTGTCCTTGGTTTAGTGACATCGTCCCATGGGCCATGCGCAGTCTTTGTCTTGGCAGGTAGTTAGCCATAACTATATTATATCGTCGATTTTCAATTAAAAATATTAAATTTCTTTGTGTTTCTAAAAGCTTTCGCGGGCCGCAAAAAATAGCTCCGCGGGCCGCATGCGGCCCGCCGGCCGTTAGTTGGAAACCCCTGACCTAAAACGTGTATAGTCCACTAATCTGACAATTCGTGAGTGACCTAAAGAAGGAGGAGGGCAACAAAGTTGTAAAAAATAAACGTTATCTCGACATTCTCGAGCGCAGCTAATTTTTTTTTTATTTTGAAGGGAATAATTCAAGAATTACAAAAAATATATATTCTGACGATTTCCACAAGCCGCGCTCGAGTAGGTCCATGGAAAACTTTTTTTACATTTATGAAAATCTATAGCCGCTCCCCCCACCGATGAAAATATACACATTATATAACATTTTTTTGTTTTTATCTCCTCAGCTTCTCAACCCAATAGGTCTCTATGACGCTCGAGTAAATCCCGATTTAGCATAGTGGGCACCCCTACTGTAGATACTGTAGGTAGTTTCCTCCAGATTATATATGGTCTTTTCTATCACACATATGGAAATAAATACTTGAGTGCAAAACAATTTATTCAAAATTATTTTGCGAAAGTACGTCTATCAAAAAAGCCTTTTTTGTCTAAAAAACTTAAAAATCTGACAGGAAAAAACAAATATATGCTTTTAATTTCAAGTTATGGGCTTCAAACTTATTTCGACTGTTTAAAAACCCACTTTATATGATATTTAACGCGAAGGAGAATTATGAAAAAAAAAACTATTTAATGCAAGAAAGAACTCTTCCACTGACAAAAAACCTACATAAAATATACCAGTAATAATTATAATGTGTGTCTAAAAGGCTCGAATATTTAGTAAAAGTTAACTGAAAAATGCAAGAACATGAGAAAACGTTTGACATTTATTAAAATTTAACTTAATGAAATAAATACGGTCACTTTACAAACACAAGTCTGGATCACAGATCCATAAAATTCTATGGTTATATATGGTTAGAGCAGGTATGCACCAACAGTCGGTTCTAATTCAACACACAGTTGAACGGTCAGACACCGTAAAATTGATATGCACCAACCCAATCAATGTTTAAATCCAACCGTTGGTTCCGATCGCCCATATTCCCCTGGTTACTAAATTCAATCGACGTGTCATAACCTTAGAGCTAAAAGAGTAGCCTTAACTGAAGATGAACCATTTCAGCTATATTTTTCTATTCGTTTCTAATCATGCTTAAATATTTTTTAGGTGTCAAATTTCCATCTACAAAAATAGGACCAATAATATGATCATGCATGGAATGAGGATTCTCCTGTCACCAATATCTACAATTTTGTCTGTTTACTTCCCCGTTCAATGTGAATGTTGATTTATCGAAAAAAAGAATTGTAGCACCAGCTCTTTCATTTCTGTTCAATTTATTCATAATTTTTTCGCAGAAATCCATTCTACGATCTGGATCGTCTTCTATTAGTTCTTGCACAAAATCAATTTATATGGATGAAGTTTTCTTTTATGGAAACATCTAAGGTCAGTTGTGTCACTCACATTATTTTGACGAGAAATTTGACAGGAACTTGACGTTGGATTCTCCACGACACTTACCATAATATCCACTTTCACATCATCTTCAACGAAGTGCGGTTTTCTCTATAATGGTTTGACATGTCCAAGTTCTCTGAATTGTGCATGAATATTAGACACAGTACCTTGTGAAATATTAGGCAACTGAGTATACCTCTGATTAAATAAGCTTGCCACTTCAACTTGGCTTCTGCAATTATCGCCGTAACCAATCATCATTAAAATTTCAATCCGGTGAGTTTCAGTTAAATATTTCTTTATTACTTCGCAAGATATTAGTTTTTGATTAAGAATTGACAACTACGATATTTAAATATCAGCACATAAACAACTGATTATTTTATAAAATTCAATCGACGTTTCATAACCTTACAGCTAAAATAGTATCCTTAATTGAAAATGAAAGTCTATTTCGCAAATAAAAGATTACTTAAAAGCAAAATACTAACCAAGAAAACAAAGATGAATATATATAAAACAATAATCAGGCCAATATTTTTGCATGCAGCTGAGACAATGGCAATGGTTAAAAGAGATGAGGAAGACCTACGGATAGCTGAGAGGAAGATTATGAGAACTATACTAAGACCAATCAAGACAGAACAAGGTGATTATAGAACCAGAACAAACGCCGAGATTAAGAAAAAACTGGAAGAAGATGTTGTAACCAAAATAAAGCAATACAGAATCAGATGGCTAGGTCATATTTGGGAAGCAGGAAATGAAGCAGTGACGTATGCAATGGTACAATGGAATCCAGGCGGGAGAAAGAAAAGGGGAAGACCAAGATCGAGATGGCTGCAAGAAGCTGAAATAGATCTACACAGGGCCGGAGTCAGAGAATGGCAGGGAAAAACTAGAGATAGAAAAAAATGGAGAGAAATTGTCAAGAAGATAAAATAAGTAAAAGGGACTGATCCACCCAAGAAATAGGATCTAGAAAGCTTCTGCTGCTTACCCCTCCATAGGGGTGTATAGCCATTATATATAATTGAGGATGAACTATTTCAGTTATATTTTTCTAAAGTTATGAAAATCAATCAATTCAGTTATTTAAAATTTAGATATTTCAGGATCTTAAAAAGATTAAGAGAAACTGGAGGCTCAAACATAAGATCACTTCCATAACATAACAGATATATTAACCGTGTAGATGACTGTTATATATAGTACAGAAAATGTCTCTAGAGTGTGTAATGTTCGAATTTGTTTGGAATAAGGTTTTAAATATCTGTAAGGAAATGGTTTAGTGTCAATAACACCCGCTTTTTTATAAAAATGTCCAGGGATATGAGATTTAACATTACTTTCAGTGCATCCCGAAAAATAAATAATTAATTAAAATTAATTAATTATTTATTAGAATTAAAATAAAATAATTAGAAAGTTAAACTATAGGTTTGTACCAACACCTTTAATTTTTTTTATCTTTCACATAAAAAACCAATCAGAGGTGGATGACCTAATAACATACTTTGCCGAGCAAAGCTAATACCCTCCTCTCGAGGGTGAGTTCAACACTGTTGGATTCTGGATAAGGACCCATCGAACGTAAGTTTCCCATCTCAGCGCTCTTATTGTTTAATTTAATAATATAATATTATTAACTGTTCGTAAATTTGTCTGCACGTAACACATTATAATTGTTTAAATAATATAAAATCACACCTATTACATTTTTCTTTGACCTATTTTGGTAATGACTATTATTACTCAAATTGATTGTACTAACCCTTACTTTTTGGAAGTCCATCTTATTAGGAATAATAAAAAACGAAGAGTTTTTTATTATTCCTACTATTATTACTCGTTTTGTTAAATGTAAAGAATTTGCTTAATAAATATGTTTGCAAGATACTAATAATTTAGTCAATATTTCAGTAGAAGTAGACAAAATTTTATTGTAAAAGTTTATACAACAAACTTGGCTATACAACAAACTCGTCTGACGCCTGGTTTTATAACGTCTAGTCTGTTAAAAAGAATGTCAATCTTTACAACACTCGTATTATAAATAATTCTTGCATCAATCTGGTAAAATCAGTAACATTATAAATAGCTGAACCAGCTTATTAACAAAAATATTTTTAATATAATTAATTAATTCATTTATAACAAAACATTTATTTGATTCAATTCCTAGCTATAAAAATCCAATGAAATAAGTTATTTTGAGGTCATTTGATTGAACACAACCAATCGAAATATTATACTGAAGTAAATAACAACTATGTTATAACAAGTGGATCCACTCTCTAAAGTTGCTTTTGGACTCAGTTCGTTGACCAAAGGTTAAGTTACAGAGACAGCAAAAAAGACACACTTCCGCTAGCGAAAACAAAGAGAAGGCAAAAAAGTGCATAGCACTGCCCCGAAGAAAGGAAGAAGACAGTCAAGGCACTATCTCTGATCCCCAATCGTGCAAAGGACCAGCAAGAGTCCGAGGACTAAGGCCTCCAGAAAAGGAGCTTGACATCGTTGCAAATTGTAACTGAATTATCAAAAAGAACGTGTTTTGTAGGTGGGTGGTGTATATAGATATAAAACCAAACAAATTTAAAAGTCAAAGTTAAAGTATTAAAAATGACATTTTAGCTTTTAAATCAATCAAAAATAAAGTAGATTAAAATAACCTAATTATAACAAAATCAGATAAGGGTAGCTCAACAGTAATTTTAAAATTTAAAGTGAATGATTTCATAATGTCAAGTAATGTCAAAATTCTAAAAAACGATCCTACTCAAACATTTTCTAACCAAATAAGAGAACATGTAAATAATTCAAATTACCTATTTAATGACTTCGATAAAAAATACCTAGTAAATAAAAATCCTCAATGTCCAGAATTATATAGAACAATTAAATTACATAAAGAGTCAAAACCAATTAGCCTGTAGTTTCGTATGTTAACACTCCTAATACTAAAGTAGCTAAAAAATTGAATAGTATTCTAAACAATAATTATGGTTACACATCTAAATATTCAGTACAAAATTCATTAGATTTGATCAAAAAATTGAATAAAAGTAATTTACAAATTCATACTCAATTAGTATCGTTTGACGTAACTAATGTTCTCAAAAATACCTCCTAAAGAATGTATAGTTCTAGTTAAAAAGCTATTAGATGAAAGCAATATCCATTCAGGTATAATATCAGACATAATTGATCTATTTGATGTATGCATTAGTCAAAATTATTTTACTTTTGATAACAA
Organism: Ophraella communa; assembly: GCA_035357415.1. Classification (NCBI taxonomy): domain Eukaryota; kingdom Metazoa; phylum Arthropoda; class Insecta; order Coleoptera; family Chrysomelidae; genus Ophraella; species Ophraella communa. The sequence goes on from CM068987.1 coordinate 10,500,603, forward strand.
GGTTTATATTCAAAATGAGGGTATGGATAATTTAGAAAACAAAACCTTTAATTCTAGTTATAAAAACAATATTGTATTTTGGTATAGATATGTTGATGATGTGTAGCAGGTTTTGTAGGTAGCGAACGGAAATTAGATATATTTTTTAATTATATTAATACCTACCTTGCATCCTAAAATTAATTTTTTATATTTTGCACTTATAAAAATCTTCATTATAAAACGCATTTGCGTATCGTAATGTAACTTTTACGCACGCAAATTTTTGTTTTAAATGGTTGGCGACATGAGTGAAGTTTCTATAGGAAAGACTATTGACAATGACATTTGTGGCTAATAGCAATTTATTAATTTTATATTGTTCTTTAAGAAAGTATCTGTGAATATGAATATAATATTTTACTTATATAATATATTATTATTGGTATATTATTAATTTTAAAATATTTTAAAACATTAACATTTGATAATCTAAATGTCACAACTGTCAAATTTTATAAATTACACAGTGCTGCCGACATACTTTTTAAAATAAAAATTTTCGTAATTACATAAAAATAAAAAATTAATTTAAAAAATGGTAAAAAGGGCGAAATATAAAAAATATTATAAACAACTTATTTCATATGGCTGTTGTGACACTCGTTCTTTAAAAAACTCATCGCTTCGCGATTCGTTTTTTAAACTTGAACTCGTGTCATAACAGAATTCCATATGAAATGCGTTGTTTAATATACTATTATATGTTATAACTCTTGTCTATTAACTAATTCTTGCTTCACTCATAGATTCTAGCTCAGACAAGCACTAAAGAAATATTGGAAGATTAACATACAATGTATTTACTTTTCTTAAATTTTACATTATTCATGGAAAATGGCCTGGAATGCCATGGAAAAAAAAAATAAATACCCTCATCTAAAAATAATAATAAATTAATATGAAAATGTGATGATTGCAGAAATTACTGTAACGTATAAACTAGCTTAATTTGCTTCCTCAGTGTAACATACTTACATAATTGTAAAATATAAACCTTTATTTCCAGTGTCCGGAGTGTGCGCCAGAGCCAACATGTTTTTTACAATATTTTTACATATAACAGTATGTTGGTACTTAACCAGGAATGTATTCAATAAATCTCTTGAACCCAATTATTTAATTGATTGATGTATTGAAATGTCATTCTCTACTTCACAAAATCACCAAAACTGCCAATAAACAATAATATTTGTACTGCACGTGCATAATGCGAAAAAATACGGATGCCTCGTCTCAACTAAATCACACCACCAAAGACAATCATTTTTTCCCGGTTGATTAGCCGACTAATTTTGTCATTAATCGTAAGGGTTCTTGGGATATTTTGAAAAACTATTTCGCCACCATAGTTCGAATATTACTATTTCGCAGATTCAATTCGCATGTTTTACGGAGGTGGTAAGAAAACTATTACTGATAATGATGTAACTGCGGTGGCAATAAAAATTACTGATGCAGTAAGAAAGGTTTACTGTTATGGTAATGTAACTATTATGTGTGTGATTTCTAGCTTTTACAGAAAAAATATTTCTGCCACAGTAAAAATTTAAATATATAATATAATTTAAATATATCTTACAGTTTTAGTAGTAAGACTAACAGCTGTTGTTAGACAGTCTAATAATGGCAGTAAAAATATTTTTAGCCATAGTAAACTTTTTAGTAGTAACACATTCTTATTAAATCATTTTCCGCGGTGCACAATTAGTAAGTGACAAATTTTCTAATAATTTCACAACGAAAAAAAAAACAGAAAAAAATATAATCCAAATTCTTAAGAACAGTATCTCGCTCTGGCCTCATCCATTTTTTTCTTAACACAGAGAGTAACATGCACAGTTTGTTTTTGTAAAAATGAAGCATCAAGCTGTAGTTAAATATTAAAAAGAATTTCTTTACAAATTACTATAATAAATTACAGAACTTGAACATATTAATAGCTGAACAATGTCTCTAAACTAAAGATTACTGTTAACAATATTTTTTACATCATAGATCCCAGAGATTTGCAAAAGAAACATTAATAGGTACACCTTCTGTTTGATTGTCCTACATAGGATTCATTCAGTTTTAAAATCACACCAATATAAGACCGGGAAGTGGAGGTCAGGAGTGAATTGTAAGTGGATATTTAGTGACTTTTGCTTATATATGAATTCACATTAAAACAATGACAGTATTTAAAAGTAAACCAAATGAAAAACCCAAAGTCTATCTCACAGAATTTTATTCTTTATATTGATGGAAAAACAAAACAATATAAAGAATAAAATTCTGTGACATAGACTTTGGGTTTTTCATTTGGTTTTCCATTAGTCACATTTGAGATATGGATGGTTTACTTCGTATTTAAAAGTATTTGTTTTGTTGGTACCTACTAAACGTTTGTTTAGTACCCCGTATATTAATTATAGAGAAACGATCTCAATAACAAAAAGGTTTTAAAATTTAATTATCCCAGTGAAATTTCTGGTGTTGTTTTAAAGCTAAAGAAATATCTTAATGTTATTTAATCTTTCCGATAATTACCCTCACATATAACTCATCCGAATCTCCAGAGGTACTTTTTTTAGACGTAATATGCATGGCATGATGTCAGTCAAAATTAAAAAAATATTGTTACATGATCGGATTGTTCGAGGTTCATGTTACTGATAGTTTCTTTTTAATAGGGAATAGTGGCGACACAACAAAATATTTAACTCATTTTTTTGACATCAAATATTTTATAAAGTCATAACGATATTAATATTTATAAAACATATGAATGCCGAAAAACTTTAAAACGCGAAAACAATATTTATTAAGAATAGGGTGAAACATGGAAAAAGAATAGCTGATAGAGGACAGCATTAAGGAATAGTAATTTGGAAAAAATAATATTAGTTTGGAATTGAAGAGGACAAAACCTCTACTAGAAGAGATTCAAGGGACAGCACTGATATTATACACTACACTATGTTTTGCTGCAACTATGTATATATGGGGTGATAAGTACACTGTGACCTATAGGATTTTTCTTATTACATTAAGGCTGTTTTATCAGGTCGCTCTTTTAGCGTTTTCCTAATTATGAATAAAATTGTTTCATTTTTTGCAGAGACATTAAAAGAAAACTCCGAACAATCTGTGGGTTTCAGATTTTTATAGTAGGTTTCTGTTAAAAAAAAAATAAAAACTAATATTGTCAATTTGTCAATTTTTAAAAATTAAAATTTGGATACCTACAGATTGCTCCTTATTTTTTTTCTATTTACAATTTTTTTATAAAATGAAAACTTTATTGAGTTTTGTGGTATATTATTTCGAGAAAATAATATTATTTGGAACTATTAAAAGTATCTCGCTTTCGCGCTACTACTAGTGGGCTACGCGCTATTGAGAATTATCAAAAACGCCAGGGTCGAACTCTGCGATTTCAATAATTTTTAATGGTTTTTAAGATTAAAAAAAAAGTACTGAACGAATTTTTACGAAATTTTAAAAATCGAAAAACTCAAAAAGAGTATCAATTATCATACAAAATATTAAAAGTTTCTTTAAGGAATTTAACAATTTTAGCACAAAGTAAAAATTAATGAAATAATTGTAATAAATTTGTATAACTCGAGGGAACTGTTTTATTATACACAATAATAAAGGGGGTGACGATTGTACATTAGAAATTGTAAATATAATCTATATAATATTATGACAGACTTATTTTATCAATATATTGTTTTTATGGGGTTTTCCATATTGACTGCGGTCGAAGACTTTATTTAGACAAAACTACTTTTGGAAATTTTGACAAATTCTAAAATATCGATTTTAAATAAGAAAATACTACAGCGACACATAAAAGCCCACCAAGGGGCTGTACCTATATATTTCCAAAAATTTTACTCTTTATGTAATTATAACTTCCTAATATCTGAATAATTTATAAATAAAATCATTTAATTCGGTGTTTTTCATTTTTTTCAAAATCATGCAGGAAGACAGAGCTGCAATCAATTACCCCAAAAACCAAAAAAACTTAAATTAAAAAAAATTTGTAGCATAGTTATTCCATCGTCAAATTCAAATTCAGAAATTTGCCCCGTAAACGACTGTTAGCGGGTGGCCTACGTCACTACTCATATGTGTCATTGAAAGCGCCATCATTTTATTGTAAACAGTGTATCTGGGAGATTGTGCGAAGTTTTTTATTTATATTTATTCATCTCTTTTCTTTATTTTTTGTTGATTTTCATAAAAATAAGTCAGTTAGACATTTTTTAATGCAACAAGCACAATATAAGTATTTACGCTGTTGCTTTTACATTTCGAAATTCAGCTGCATTGAAACCCAACCTAACCCAACCTAACCTAACCATGAAAATGTCTAAGGATGGTAAATTGTTTGACAATGCTTTCACAAACCCTACCGACGACATTTTATGATTGCATAACACAAATAAAACCAATAATTTACAATAAAATCAAAAATAAAAGTCCATCTCTCTCAATTACCACACATTAAATGTAAGCAAACTGTCATCGATATGAGTTTTGACGTCACTACCAATGAAGGTGCGTTTCGACTTCTATTTGAATTTATCGATTTTAACTTACTTTCAATTTGATATTATATAAAAAATAACCAGAATTGTTGCATTGTAATGAGTTTAGAATTAAATATTTATAATTTACTATATGATTTCAAAGGAATTTCATTGATTTATTTCTAATGAAAAGACCCAATAGGTCTACTAAGGTATTCAGTTTTTAATTTTTATATAAGATATATTTTGCGAAGTTAAAAAAATTAACAACTAAAATTTTTATTCAATATCAATTTTTGGAAAACTAGATATTGTTCTTTATGTTTTCTAATTAACCCTTAATTGAATTTATTTTGCTAAAATTAAAACATAATTTTGAGATAATTCGTTTCGAAATCTTATTATTTTTAGAGCTGGTGTAAATCAATCTATATCAAAGACTAGGCTAATAAAAAAATAATTGTGAATTTGCTAGCCTGTCTCCCAGTTTTCAGTGATGAGAAGAAGTGTTGTTTTATTTATTTCTGTTTTTTACTTGTTTCTAGAGGTGTTTAACTGTTCTCTCTTTCCTAGTCCAACTTGTCACACCTAAATTTTAATTTTTGTATTCATGAAACCCTCAGGATGTCCAATCTCATTGAGCGTTGAAATAAGAGAGAACTATATAACGTTTAATTGTATCACTCATGCTAAGTGAGTGTTACGTGCAGAGATATTTTATGGTATAGATGAGGGACATCTCAACTTTGCTCGACGGAAAAGCGGTAGAACAACCTTAATACAGCAAAATAAACTCATAATGTAGATAATTAAATGTTTATATTGGCTACAAGAGAAGTATAAAGAAAAGAAAATCCCTAGCTTTTGCAAGAGTAATTAGGATATGGACCAAGGCTCAAAACTTGGTCTACCAGTTACAAAAAAAAGTAAGAAAAACTCCCACAACGGGGTACTTACGTATAAGATGATCCCCCTTTGATCCAAAAATAGATAAATAAAGAGGCACTGGTGTGATTTCTTGCACGAAAAACCGGTGATTTTGATACTTCCATCGGTTAACGAATATTCTACAATAAAAACTTCGTTAGGCTACGGTTATAGAGGATGCATGTTCTGACGAATTATCCTTCTGACGAATATGTCAGAACTCGCGGTTTGATCGTCAGATCACTCATAAGTTAGAAGTTTAAACATATTTAATTTTTATATACTAACTGTTGCAATTTGTATACAATACGTATCAGTTTAATTTTTGAAAACAGATTCTATAGAATTTGAGAGAAATCGAAGGTAAGTAGTAATAAAATGTATTTTTTTCATTACTAGTCTCTGAACCTAATTTTTTTTACTTTTGTTGGGGTAGTAAAATTGTTCATTATTAACAAAGGTAGAAAAATATAGGGACTACTTGATTAAGAAGTAAATCTCAGTTCATTTGATAGAAGGAGAGGTTAACTGATGCAAAGACAAAATAGAAAATATTTCTTCTTACTTATTGAATAGTCCACCCACCGATTCAAAAATGAAAATAAGTTGACTTATCCATGTAATTTCAGCGCTATTTTTACAACACAATACTTATCAAATCAAAACAAAAATTATTGGATATAATATTGATTGTCTGGTAATTGTCATGTCATGTGAAAGGGAGTTACTGGTGATACGTCAAACTATTTTTTATAGGTTTTAAAAACAAATAGAATGGATCCTTTAAAGCTTCGCTTCTCGAACATTAATGAGTCTCGAAAATAATAACTCACTTCTAACTTATAATAATATTCAGTTTTAGTTTTTTTACAGTTTTAGTTACAAAAGTACGCCCTAAAAGTGTCTCTAATTATAAAAACAATGTTGTATTTGGGTATAGATACAGGGTGGTCCAAAATTATGTACATTAATTTCTAGAGCTGATAGAATATCAAAAAGTAAGGGTACTTCTTCATGTATACTTTTTTCAAAACCGAATAATAAGGGAGATTTAGCCCTTTAAAGGGGTTAATTAAAAATCATATTTTTTAAATAACAACCAAGTAGTTTTGATTACAAAGTTTAAACTTGGGAATCAATTATAAGGCATAAGAATAATTAATTTTATAATATAATCCACCCCACCCAACTTTCATGTAGGGTAGTTTTGGGGGGTAGGTGAGGGTTTTTACGCCAAATTTTTTTTAATATTTAAATAAATTTTAAAATTTAAATTTATTAGACATTTTTACGCAAAAAAGATCCTCTTGTAACAATTCGCTAAATATTACCCTTTTCGATTTATTTAAACTCAAAGAAATACACGTACTACTCAAGCAGTAAAAGCACGTCTATAATTTCAGAATTTCAATATTTCTCCATAATTAAGACAAAAATTATAAAAAATGAAGGATAAACACCAATAACAATTACTTTTATCAAAAAAAGTGTCAATTCTAAATACTACTAATTTTATTGAAAAAATTTTTTGATCAAAATGGTGTTCATGCAGACCTTTGAATTTAAATAAATCGAAAACGGTAATATCTAGCGAATTGTTACAAGAGGACCTTTTTTGCGTAAAAATGTCTAAGGAATTTTAATTTTAAATATTTTTATTAAAATATTTAAATATTAAAAAAATTGGCGTAAAAACAAAGTAAAAAACCGTACCTAATCCCCAAAACTACCCTACATGAAAGTTGGGTGGGGTGGATTATATTATAAAATTAATTATTCTTATGACTTATAATTGATTCCCTAGTTTGAACTTTGTAATCAAAACTGCTTGGTTGTTATTTAAAATAATATGATTTTTAATTAACCCCTTTAAGGAGCCCGTATCCCATGCAATGTGAAACGAAAATGTGTCAATGATTTTTTTGGCCATAAAGTGCAGACATCTCTTAGTAATAGGATAAACTAACAGAAATAATAATAGAATCCTTTCACTAAATTGCTCTATTCATCGGAAAAAATTTTACCTGCTAAAAACACATGTTTTAGGGCTAAAAACCATTTATATAATTCTCATTTCTAGACCTTGCCAGCCAACAAAATATATTTTGTATTTTATCTCGGGAAAGAACGAGGGTAGATCAACATTTAGTAATATCAATAGGTGCTCTAGTAATTATTACTTTTATCTTTAGTTTTTATTAAAAACATTTTTTATTTGTATTTTTAATTCTATATATACCTAATCACCGGTAGGGTAAGTTTATTATTTTTATAAGTTTATGGTTGTGTGTGATTATTTTTAAATCAGTTCTAGGTAAGTGTCAAAAAATTATTAAAATATTATTAACTTAGAGGCGATGCATTTACAAATGACACATTAAAGTGGTCAACATATTTTAATTTTGTAATACCTATTTACTTGCGTCGAAAATTCGGAGACTAGATACTTATGAAGAATAATGATATTTTCTAGAACGTTGCTGGATTTAAACTAATGTTTTAAAATTTGATGAAGTGCTGCAAACTACCCACTATTACTACCCGAATGTTAACCCTTCAGGATTATTTGTTAACTTGAAATACGGTTTCTTAGGTGCATCGCCTGATGGTAAACGAATTATTGTAACTATTATATACATATCAGAGTTTAATAACTTATTATGTTTTAGGTTTAATTGATTCAGATGAACTTGTTGAAGTAAAATGTTTTTTAAAAGTAGCCACATCAAAAATGTCATTGAGAGAGGCCGTAGAAAAGCGTATGGTTCCTTGCTTAAAAATTGAAAATAATGAAATTCACTTGAAGGAAAATCACAATTATTATTATCAGATAAGATTTGTTACTGGCTTTTCATTTTTCTAATTTTTTTAGAATATTACAAATTATTGTTTTTAGATACAAAGACAACTCGACATCACAAGAAGAAAAACATGCCATTTTATTATTTATACGGGAGATGATAATCCACTTTTTACCGAAAACATAAATTTCAACGAAACTTTTTTTTAACAATATGGTAGAAAAGTTGAGACGATTCTATGAGGATTGCGTTGGGCCGGAAGTTATTTTAAACAGGAGAGGCAAAAGATTAAAATATAAAGATCCACCAGAAAATATTTAAATGTAATAATAATAAAATTATATTTTTTAAATAAAATATTTTGATGCCAGTTTTTCTTTTTACTTAATTCAGAATACCACGTATACAAAATTTACGCTAACATTTTTTTCTCTCAGAAACCTGTGGCCAGATTTCTTCCAAAATTTGACCAAGAAGTGTCTATATGGCCACCAATAATTGGTATTTTTTTCAAGAATTTTGAATTTACAGTTTTTTGTTATTAACAATTTTATAATTTTTATATTTATTTACAACGATGTTTATTCTGTGTCTAATGTTTTTTTAATTGTGCTGGGAAAATGGAATAATAAAAACTTATTCTGTAAGCGATCGCTCGGCACACAAACAATAATTTTATTTACCCTCATATATAACTATAGATGGCCAGCCGTACGCTGGCTATTATAATTAAAATTTCTTCAAGATATAACAATGATATAACTGGTCTACTGACAATCAATATCCGCAAATCAGTATTTTTTTTTTTTATTTTTCTAATTTGTTTTATTGAATAATTGTTTTGTAAATATCGCAAAATATTTAAAAAACGTTACATTAATTTATAATACAAAAATTTGTTTTGACTTCGTTAATAAAAAAAAGAAAAAATATATAGTGCCTAGTTCCATCTATGATAAAAGTTATAAACTAAAGTACAATTATTTCGTCATTAACTACGTCCATTTTTGATCCAAAGTGAAAAAATAAAAATAAAATGCAGCATGATTTTAGTTTCTAACTATTTCTTAGGTCTGATCTCTTTAGAAAATTCTGATTGGGCTATTTGATAGAAAAATGTTCAACTTAGGAAAGGTTTAGTTTCATTTTAAGAAAATTTTTTTAGATTGTTGTTTATTTATACAAATGTAAAGGTCTAAAATAGTTCGCATTCAACAGCTCTTTTTCAATATTAAACAATTAATTAACAAAAAATAAATGCAATCCTTACCTAAGTTAGACCTTTATATGCAATTTAGTGAAAAAAATAAAACGATTTGAGTTGTAATAACGGAGAAAGTTAGAATAAACTTTTGGTCTGCAGGTGCCATTCTGATGTACAGCGATACCCCGTCCTTAAAGGGCTAAATCTCCTTTATTATTCGGTTTTGAAAAAAAGTATACATAAAGAAGTAAGTACCCTTATTTTGTGATGTTCTATCAGCTCTAGAAATTAATGCATATAATTCTGGACCACCCTGTATATGTTGATGATGTGTTAGCAGGATTTGTAGGTAGCCAACGACAGTTAGATATATTTTTAATTATATTAATTTTACTTTAGAAGTTAAAGAAAATAATTCAATTAATTTTCTAGATTTAAAAAAAATATTAACTTAAAAAAGTTAATAATTTACTAAATTATTCAATATACAGAAAACCAACACAAACAGATGTAACCATACTGTATAATTCAAATCATCTTATAACACACAAATTAGCAGCTTATAATTCTATGATACATAGGGCATTTTCAATTCCAATGGAAAAAATTAACTCTGATAAAGAAATTAATATCATAAAACAAATAGCTACATCTAATGGCTATTTAATTCATTTGACAAATACATTAATTAATTAGAAATAACAGAAAGTGTCACTACAACTAATATTTCCTAAACAAACTAAAGAAATTAAAAGTTATGAAAATATTACATATTGTGGAAGTATTTCCAATACAACTGCAAAAATAATATCTTCGGCAACAAAATTTAAAGAATCAATTAAAAATATCAGTCCATCAATGTACTTGAATCCATGTAGTAAAAAAGGAAATAATTACTATAATACAAAACTTAAAACAAAAAAAATTTCCAGGATGGGATAAATATGAAATTGCTAAGCCTTTGAAATCTATTATAAATAAATCTTTTGAAACAAGAGTATTTCCTAGTTGTTTAAAAATAGGCACAATAAAACCAATATACAAAAGTGGAAACACAAACAAAATAGAAAACTACCGACCAATTTCTCTTTTATCTAATATATCAAAAATTTTTGAAAAATCACTAAAATCAAGAATTAATAAATTTCTGACAAAATTAAATGTTATATCTAAGAACCAGTACGGATTTAAAGAAGGTTGCTCTACAGAAGATGCAATTTTGGCACTCACAACATAGATATATACAGCTTTAGATCAAAAATTACCTGCGCTATGTGTTTTCGTAGATTTGTCAAAGGCCTTCGATACGGTATCTCATAAAATATTATTGGAAAAAATAAAGGGTTACGGATTACGGGGAAAAGTATACGAACTTATAAAAAGTTATTTAACCGACAGAGTTCAGTCTGTTGAATAAGAAGGGTACGCAAGTGATAAAATGGTAATTAAATATGGTGTTCCACAGGGTACTGTACTGGGTCCTCTTCTTTTTACCTTATACATTAACACCTTAATGGAAATCCAATCAAATGCCAAAATAATTAGCTTTGCAGACGACTTGGCATTATTCTACACAATGTCAAATTGGACAGACTTGAAACATGAAGTCAAAAGAGATTTTTCAAATATTTATAAATGGTTGCAAGCAAACAAATTAACGGTAAATATAGAAAAAACGTGCTATGTCCCATTTACTTCATATGAAAACAGTTTGCCCGACCTTGGCCCACTAACCTTTGAACAGAATATTGAAATCAAAGAAAAATCGTACATAAAATTTCTTGGAGTAATAATAGATAGCCACCTAAAATGGGATCAACATGTTAAACATCAAATAAATAAAATAAGAGGACTCTTACCTAAATTTCGCTACCTTGGAAATTTCTTAGAATTAAGAGAATTAAAAATACTATACGAATCCTTAGTGCAATCACAACTATCGTACGGAGTATTAGTATGGGGGGGTGTAGCAGAATGCCATTTAAAAAATTTAAATACATTACAAAAATGGATAATGAGAATTATATACAAGAAACCTAGAGTATATTCAAGTGAGAACTTATTTAAAGAACTTAATATATTAGATATACGACAGCTTTTTGTCAAAGATTACTGTTGTATGTTAATATTAATAAAATAAAAGTTGCCCCTCTAAATCATGGATATGAAACAAGGGCGCAAGTAGATCAAATAATGTACATACATCAGTAGATCTCAAAAAACTATTGGTCAGCGATGTGTCTATTACTTTGCCCCTCGATTACTGAATCTACTACCTGTAGAAATAAAACAGATTACCTACTTCACATAAAAAATATAAAACAAAAATAAAACAATGGATTTTTGCATGTGGAAGAGATGTTTTCAATAATCTAATAAATTTAAAGTATTCACGTTGAAAATATATGAAACGTTGTTTTTGATTGTACATAGAAATAGCAATATCTTATTGGAGTGTTAAAATTGTCTTTTTATTATTAATGCATTTGAAAATTTGTAAATATTTTAAAGTATAAATTTGTATTTGTATCACGCACGAGCATTCATTTGCTTCTGTGATTATTCATGTTTATTTATATATGTATACTTTCTTTTTATTACCTTAATTATACAAATCAACATAATACGTAAGACAAATTATATCTTTCTATGTAATTAATGATTTTTTTAAATAAACATTATTATTATTATTATTATTCGCATTAATATCATTTAAAACACAAAATAGTGTTAACAATAGGTAAAACACACAGAAATTTTTTAAGTAAGTTTAAATGAACATTTAAGGGCATATAGATTAAAACAACCAGATAAGTCAAATAATGCAAAACACCTACTTGAACATCCAACCTCACTCTTACACAACAAAGACATCCAAATACTACACACTTGTAATAAAAAACAAAATTTAGATTTCCTTGAAGAACTTAAAATAAAAAGACATCTAGCAGATCCACAATTTAAAGTTGTTAATGAACAAATAAATCTTGAAATTTCTCCACTGTTTACTTTGAATGAGTTTACATTTTATACATAGATGAGACGTAATTGTAAAACACAAATATATTAAGTTATTGTAAAGATCAGCATGATATAGTTTTTTCCTGGTTTTTCTATATCATTGCAAAGTTATACTGATCTCAGAGGGAAGTACACCCAGGATAATCCCTTAGGGCTCATAACATCTAGGCTTTAATATTGTTATGTCTTATTACTTCCATACTTGGTCTAGCCTTATAGCTACCTAATAAACATCAGGTACCTACAGTCGACAGAAACAAACATGGTCCGCGGAAAATATGCCAACTAATTTCAAGGTTATCACAATCAGCCAATCACGAGCCTATGTTAACGATAATATCAATATTAGTGGCTGCATAAGTGAGATGAAAATACAACTACAGCGACAAGGACACGCCCACCCAGGGTTCATGTTTGCTTCTGTCAACTGTAGCTACAAACAAACAATATGTAACTTCAATATGTCAATCTGACGATGCTAAATCTAGCGAAACGGCTGTCATTGTGATTAAAAACCTAATTTTTTTTAATTAGACTTGGAAGTTGCATTAAAATGAAGAGTTTTTTTATTATTCTTTTTTCAATTCTTTTAGAATGTATTTAAACGTCCCTGGTGACATTCTAAAACACTTAAAGAATTTGTTTGGTTGTTTTAATAGCATATTGAAGTAATCTGTGGTATTCTCCCTCAACTTGCATATCATAAGTATTTCTTTTTAATAAAGGGCTTTCTAAAAATTGCAAATTCTCGATTTCAGCCATCTTTGATTATCTCGTCAACACAGAATACGTATGCACCATATCCACCATGATTTTATCAACAATGCTGACGTGTTCATCAGAACACGTATCAACTATAACCCTAGCCTTAAAATTAAACATGGAAGAATAAAAAAAAACCGCAAATATAAATTAAATTGATTGTAGTAACCCTTACTTTTTAGAAGTCCATCTTATTAAGGATAATAAAAAACTCTTCGTTTTAACAAAACTTCCAATATTTATTTAAAAAATTGCTTTTTTAACCTTAATGACAGCTGACGATGCTAAGTCTAGCGAAACGGCTGTCATTAAAGTTAAGAAAGCAATTTTTTAAATAAATTTTTGGAAGTTTTGGTAAAACGAAGAGTTTTTTATTATTCTTGACAAATATAAAAATTTTAACCAACAAATAACTAATGTTTAGCTTTTAATACGTTTTAAAATTATTTATAGGTCGCAAGAATATCTTTATAAAATTTTATTTCAAATTTAAATTTATAAAATTTAAATTTAAAAAAATGGAGAACTGAGTACTTACCCTGCACAGTTAACCAAAAAAATTATCCTTATTGCACGAGACGTTTATAGATGGTTGGATAAATAAAATTCATAAATTAAAAAGATTAAACTAAATAAATGTATTAAATACAAGTTGCAACTCATTCAAGTGAATATGTATCTGCCTATAACTTAAAACTTGAAGAAATTCGGTTCAAACGATATTATTATTCAAACCTCAAAAACCAACACTTACAAATAATGCGAAACTACAATCGGTATCTAGACCCGACCGATATTTTGTTTTTATCGCGAAAGACAAAAAACTAGACATTCGACCAACTCGATATGATTCTTAAAAACTTTAAAAAAAATTTATACAGAACCTTTTGAATTTATATTTAAAATTACAAATTGAAATAAAATTAATTATAAAAATGTAAATGAAAACTCAATCAAGTTATTGACATTATTTCCTACGAACTAAAATTCATAGACATTGTCAAAATTATTATAGTAAGTCAAGTGTATTAAAAAATATAATTAATTTGTTTATACATTCAATGCCAATTGGCTAAATTAATTTTTAAAAAATATACCAATGAAAAATATTGTTTATAATAAAATGATTATCAAAATTTGAAAAATTGAAAAAAACCAGTATACAGGGTGAGTCATAACTATTGGGACATAGACTAAGGACAGGTTATTTGGACCAAAATATGGCTATTGGAACAAATATGCCTTAATATAATGTTGCTGAGAAAAAAGATACAGGGTGTTAAAATTAATTTTTGTTTTTCGTTTTTTGCTAATAGTTTCCCTGTATATTTATAAATTGATATCAAAATTGGCAAAATTGGCATAATCTTAGACAAGAAATAGTATTTTATTTACAATTTTAAGTTTTGTCATAGGGGGCGCCACGTGGATCATTCTTAATGATCAAATTGAGTCTAAACTTTTTCTGATGAAAATTTTTAGTCATTTTTATTAGAAAATATGACGTAAACATCATTTTTACGTAAAATTGGTACTCTTGTTTAAAAATGATAATTTCAACCGTTTTCGATAAAAACGCAGTCGAACTGCTTAGAGTCTTAAAAAAGGATTTCAAATATTAATTCATTTATGAAAAGTATGCTTTGGACTGTCAGATAATTGTTGTTGGTAAATGTCATTTGTTCAGAGTAAATTATGTTTGAAGTGACAGTGTAGTGTAATGTTGCATTTTTTAAAAGTAATCATTACTTTTTTTTATTGAAATGCCTCGTCACAATTATTTTACTAATGAAGAAAGGCAAAATATGATATGCGTATACGCACAAGAAAATTTTTGCGGTCGCTCGGCAGCCAGAAGGTATGGAATGTAATACGCAAACAGAAGGCAACCAAATCACAAAACTTTTGCAAGATTATATCGTAGTTTAGGTGAAAATGGGTCATTTCACACTAAAAATCGGGGTGGTCGACCGAAACAAATCACACCTAATCAAGAAGATGAACTTTTGGTTCGAGTAGATGAAAATCCTGAAATAAGTTCACGACATCTATCAGCAGCAACAGGAGTAAGTCAGTCGTCTATAATTAGAATTCTAAAAAAGAGAACCTCCATCCTTATCACTTCACTCCTGTTCAAAATTTACTTCCAACAGATCTTCCACGACGGTTACAGTTTTGCCAACGTATTCTGAATAAACATCGCAATGACAGACACTTTATTAAGAATATTATGTTCACCGACGAAGCAACTTTTACCAGACGAGGGGTTTTTAATTGGCGAAATAGTCATTATTGGGAAGAAGAAAACCCGCATGCTATAAAAGCTAGACATTTTCAGCACGAGTTTAAATTGAATATTTGGTGTGGCAATATAGGCGACCAACTACTAGGGCCTTATGTTCTTCCTCCGAATTTAAATGGAGATTCTTATTTATTCTTTTTGGAAAATACTCTTAGTGATATTTTGGATGATCTGTCACTGATGTAAGAAGAAAAATGTGGTTTATGCAGGATGGAGCGCCACCTCATTTTTCATTAGCTGTTAGAAATCATTTTAATGACCTATTTCCTCAACGATGGATTGGCAGAGGCAGTGATTTTCAATGGACACCAAGAAGTCCTGAGTACAACCCGCTAGATTTTTATTTTTGGGGACATATGAAGTCTTTAGTTTATGCCAATGAAATTAATACACGAGACGAACTTTGGAGATACATTCAAAATGCAGCTAATCTTATAAGGGGACAGAATAACATTTTTTTTAACGTCCGAAAATCCTTTATAAAAAGAATTAGAAAAGGCATAGAAATCGGAGGAGTCCATGTAGAACATTTAGTTTGAGTTTTTGTGAGTTCTTTTAAGTTAAAGTGTGTTTAGTTTTGATTTATCGTCAAAACGGAAACCTTACGTTAGTTGCAACTTTGTTTATTAGTTTGGTATTTGATAGTGGAATTGTAAATACAATACTATTTCTTGTCTAAGATTATGCCTCTGTGCCAATTTTGATATCAATTTATAAATATACAGGGAAACTATTAGCAAAAAACGAAAAACAAAAATTAACTTTAACACCCTGTATCTTTTTTCTCATCAACATTATATTAAGGCATATTTGGCCTAATAGCCATATTTTGGTCCAAATAACCTGTCCTTAGTCTATGTCCCAATAGTTATGACTCACCCTGTAGAGCGAAATCAATACTGCCTAAATATCCGGTGTGTCCTCCCCTGTTCTGTAGCAAGGTGTTAACTCGCCTATGCACGGAAACAACAAGAGCGTTAATGGAAGTCCTTGGGATGTTGCTCTGTTTTTCTTGGGCAGCAATGGGATTCATGTCTGGAGAATTTGCTGGCCATGGTAATCTTAGAATATTCCCAATCTCCAGTGCATTTTATACACTTCTCGTGCGATGGAGCCTAGTATTGACTTCAATTTCATTTCAGGGAGGATTAATAATGGGTTCAATAATGTTTCGCACATATCAACAGAGTTATGGAGGGTGGATATTGAATCAACTATAATGCTTCTAGAACCCTTAGTAAAAGAAATTTGGAAACAAGAGGTTATGCCAGATGAATGGGTAAAGGGACTAGTTTGTAGGATACCTAAAAAAGGAAATCTAAAAGAATGACAACTGGAGAGGTATTACATTTTTGAATACAGCAACCAAAATTTTGGCTGCCGATAAAAAGTTAAGGATTTAGGAAATTCATATATTGATCAAGTATTTGTCATGTAAAATTTCATAGAACAGACAGTAGAAATAAACACAAGCTTATTGCTGGTATTTATTGATTTTAAGAAAGCCTTTGATAGTATCAACTAAAATAAACTTTGAGACATATTAAGTACATGTAGCATACCTACAAAAACAAACAAACTTATCCAAATGCTGTATCAAAATATATATTATGCCAAATAATACGGAAAGGTTGCTCCCGTAGAAAAGAGAGTTTAACATAGGTCTGGATTACGTACTAAAAAAGCCATCAAAACACATCATGGGATATCCTGGGACTAACTTCAAAATAAAAAACTAGCTGGTCTATATAAAAAGGACAAGGAGTAATAAATCATTCATTTAAGTAGATTTCATAGACGTACCAAAATATATTTTAAGAGGGTATACCGTGTTGATGCAAGTGTTAATGATATTGTGGAATTAACGGCTGCTATGTTGTGTGTTGCTAAATCAACAATTTATAGATTACTAAAAGAAAGCAAGAATGGAACTCTTCAACCCCCTAAAACTCCTTCAGGCCGAAAACCAATTGAAATCGATGAGTCATTAAAACAAAGACTTAGGCGTAAAGTCCATGGATTTTACTTACGAAACGAAATTCCAACACTTGACAAAATTATGACATCAGTGCAAGAAGATACGGACTATACAAAATTCTCCAGAATGACATAATGCAAACTTTTGAAAGATGTGGGTTTCAGATATACAAAACATAATAGAAAATCTCTCTTGATAGATAAACCGCATATCGTGGGTATACTGCGAAAAGTGACCAAGTCACATTTTCTTAAATTCGACTTATTGTTAGAAAGTGACTTGAAAAGATCATATCTGTATCAAGAAAAATTTACCAAGTCAAATTTTAATACATAACATGTATTAATATGTATTAAAATTTGACTTGGTGAATTTTTCTTGATAAAGATATGATCTTTTGAAGTCACTTTGTAACAATAAGTCGAATTTAAGAAAATGTGACTTGGTCACTTTTCGCAGTATACCCACGATATAGTTTTTTGGAGAAGAGGCTATTTAAGAAGCATTCGACATGCCAGAGAACAAAATTTGAAAACTTCTACTTAGACGAAACATGGGTAAATGCTGGATATACAGTTTCCAAATCTTGGCAAGATGAAAACATTAAAAGCGGAAGGCAGGCATTCGTTTGACGTTAGGTTTGCAGCCACCATCTGGAAAAGGAAAAAGACTTATTATTGTCCATGTTGGAAGTTCTGAAGGTTTTGTTGATGGTGGATTATTAACTTTTATTTCAAAACGCACGAAGATATGAATGGGGATGTCTTCGAGGAATGGTTTGTTCAAATGTTGGATCTGATTCCAAAAGGGGCTGTTATTGTTATGGACAACGCAAGTTACCATTCACGAGAAGCATTGCCCACAAGTCGTTGGCGTAAAGCAGAGCTTTTGGAGTGGCTTATTTCGAAAAATATTAAGTTTCCAAAAGATCCACTAAGTAAAAAACTTTACAGAATTGCAAAAATGAACAAGAATAAATACAAAACCTACATTGTAGAAGAAATGGCTTCTTCTCGTGTTATATCACTTCTTCGACTTCACCCTTATCATTGTGAAGTTAATCCCATAGAATTAATATGTGCTCAGGTAAAGGGGGAAGTTGGAAAAAAAATACGACTTTTAAAATAAACGATGTTGTGAAATTGTTTGAGAGTGCTGTAAGTCATGTTAGTAAGAAATATTTGACAAACTTTATCGAGCATGTTATCAAAGTAGAGGCAAATATGTGGAAAATTGACAATATTTGTGATGATTTAATCGACCCTATTATTATTATTATAAGAGAACAAGAACATAAAAATTTCTGTAAAACCAGGAAATTTCGTGTTAGTATCATAAAAAAATGCAGTTTATCCAGGAATGGTTTCGACTATCGACAAGACTGGTGTCTTTGTTGATTGCATGGAGCCAACAAAGAAGGCCTGGAAATGGCTGGCAGTAAAAGACATTTTACATTACAAGTGGGGTGACATCGTGGAAATTAATACCTCACCCAGGCCATTTAGAAATATTGATAAACAGAGTTCATTTTCATGATTTGTGTTTCATTTGGCCAGATTTTATTTATTTTTTATTAAGTTTATCTAAGTAGCCAGTAAAAAATATGTATTCTTACTTTCTCTTATTAATAATAAATAAATTCTTGTATTTAAACTGTTACTTTTTTATTTTATTTCATGTTTCTGAGTCCTACTTGATCCCATAACCTTGTTATAATGAACTTTTACATTAAAACAAGTATGGGGCTCAAGTAACCCCAGCCGGGGATCAAAAAACCAAAAAAATTACTTAAAATGATAGTTTTAATATTAAAGTTATAAAAGGTAGAAGGTAAGCATCTCTAGTATAGTGTAATAACGGTTATCAGCACATATCACATTGTTAAAGTCTTCTATAACTGTAAAAACTTTAAAAAAGTCAGTATTTCGGGGTCAGGTAACCCCGGTTTACATTGTGTATAAAGTTAGCACCCCATTTTTTGAAATTCGCTATTCTGAACATTGTACCAGTTTGTACCCGTTCTGTACTACAAAGTACTAAAATATTATGCAAAAAAAACCGTTTTTTGGAGTAGCACCCCATTTTTCGAAATTTACCATTTTGAACGTTGTACCAAATTGTACCTGTTGTTCCCTATAAAGTACCCAAATATTAAGCAAAAATTCCAAAAATTACAGTCAAAAATCGAAAAAACCGTTTAGCAAGGTAGCAAACCAACTTTTTGTAATAAATTGTACTAGGTTATAAGATACATTGGGGGCATAAATATGTCATCAATTGGATACTATACTGCAATTATAAACAATAAAACAGGATGGGTTGAATTTGACGATCTGAAAAGAAAAGAAAATATAGTACAAGAAAATATGCCAATAAATATACATATTTGCATATACATTGCAAATTAATATTAAAAATAATATTGACCAGATATTTAAGTTGATAATCAGTACAGAACCGGAAGTGCCCTTTTACTCTTGAACGGAAATCATTTTTGTCTTTTAACTTGGCAACCAAGTTTGTACCAGCCTTCTAAATCGAAAACTAAGTTTTTCTAAACTAGTACAATTCAATACAAAAAGTTGGTAATCAGTGTTGGTGGAATATTTTCGGAGTAGAATTCATGCACAGCTTTTCGTATTTGCGATTGGATACCTTCATCGTAGGTGATCAGTCTTGAATTCGACTGGCTGCTGTTCCGTCTTCGTTTTTTTGGCGATGTCAAAGGTCCAGTAGCGGCTTCGCTTTTCAGATTATACACTGTTCTCACACTAAGGCCAGTCATTTCAGAAATCAGTTCTATTTTCGCTGTCACACTTTTGTCAACTTTTGTATTCAACGTATACGTTAAAATATTCAATAAAAGCCTCTTGGTTTGACGATGAAGATTTTCACCTTGTTTAAATTTTTTAAACAGTGCTGCTAACTGCATGGCTGTTGTTAATAATGCCCTTTCGTTTATCAGCAGAAACAGATAGGTACCTGCCTATGTTATTACTTACCTGTACATTTACTTACCTCTACATTGCAGGAATATTATAACGGTTTACGAGGATCAAGGGATCATACAATAATTAGCATCTTTGTAATCAAATAATATTTTCACTGGCAATAGGATTAGGATTTTTCTGAAAGATTTAGTAGAGACCTAAATAATCCATCAAGTGATCAGGTATATACTGATTACAATCTACATAAATAGATTTGAATTCCATTTTTTAATCATATTTATTATATAGAATACATCTGTTTTGCAAAATTCATAATAAAACGTTTCTACGAAAATAAATTGGCTGAGTTAATTGTGGTTCAAGCCGTAACCAAAGCGGCAACAGTGTTAAATATTCGCCCATAAGATTTATATTGGCCTATGCCGGCCACGCTGCATAATAACTGTGACCCGCTCTATAGATTCATTACTAACCCACAAACGAACAATAAATTGACTGAAATTATAATTTTTATTTAGATTAAATAAATCTTATCTTTTTGGATAACTGACTTTCTAAGAAACTTTTCGCAAAAATATACATTTCTTTAAACAAATAATGATTTATACAAAATATATAAGATACGTACTTATTACTTTATTGATCTACTGCAACTAGAATTTGTCCTCCCTTTTTTTATCAGAGGTATTCAATATATAACTTGTTTATTTAACTGTACTAATTCCACGTAAACTTCATTTTTTTTGTTGAAATCTGTTAATGTGGTTTTTAAAAATGGCGTCGATAACACTATTGATAAATTTATCCTTTTAAATGAAATATGAGAACATACGAACGATATCAAAATATGTTATCCACTTCTATCTTACATTGCAAATATTTGTTATGGGCGTCAGATAACTTTACTGGAATTTTTAAATAACTTTTGCATCATAATATTAGTTGCGTAATTTTTAAAGAGACAAGTAGAATGAATGACCTGCTTACAAAAAAAAAACAGTACATGGCATTAGTGATTTTCTCATTTTTGTTTCTCAGCACTTCTAGGTAAAGAATTGAAAAAAGCAGATTTTACGTTATTCAAAAGTTAGCTAGATATAAGATTAATTGTAACAAGTTTAATATTGAATGAACTATACATAGAAAAGGTATCATGGGATTTAAGGATATAAAGTTAGAGGAGTTTCTTAATGGTTTATTTAAATGATGAAAGTTTGTCAAGCAGCAATTTGGTATTTGTATAGTTTTAAAAAAGAGTGGTTGGGAAACTAAATCATTGATACTAGATATAAAAATAATGTTCCAAATTCAACAAAAATATGTGTGGAGAAAAGATATTTGAAGAAGCAAAAAGGTTAAGCAGGATTTAAGATCTATTGGGACTCACCCCTAAATTATAGTCTTTCTATCAGCCCTATACCTCTGATAAAACTCATCGGGGTCGTTGGCGACACTTCCATGAAGTCCTTGGGTTGATGCAGACCAAATTTATTGATTCTTTCATCCTCAGCGTGACAGAATCTTCAGTCTGCACTCTCTGTTAGTCCAATTGTTTTTATATCACAATTCGTTGGTCCTGTCATATTCAGCAGCTCTTGAGACCTCTTTGTAATAATAATAAGTTTATTGAACGAAAGTTTACATAATAATAATAACTGTAAAACACTGCTACATCCACATAAAGAAGGCCTTATGCGTGGATACAAAAATGTATTAATCACATATGGCTATAAAAATTTTAAAAATTTACCTTACCAAGAAAACAAGAAAAAAAAATTATTAAATACAAGTAAGAGTTAAATAAATACAAAGTGGGAACAAAAACACAAGTTAAATATAGTTTGTATATAAATTATCCAGATTTTCTAAATTAGTAGGTGAAGACAATATCCAATGTTATATTTTCTTTGTGAATAGACCCGGTGAACTAATATTTTAAAAACATTTGGCAACAACTGATTGTACAGCTTTGGAGACAGGTAGAAATAACTTCTTTTGCCTATAGCTTTTTATTATTATAGATATTATGCTAGAGTTCTCCTTATACCTTGTTGGATAGATATATGTAAGATAGGTTTTAGCGTAGGTTTTTTTTATTTTGTTTTAGAAGTATCAGGTTTACACAGAGTTGATAGATATTTAATATTCCTGATTCTTGGTAGAGTAATAAAAAAGGGTAAATTCTAGATTTATGAAATAGAACTTTTAATATAGTTTTTTACATTACGCATTTATCGTAATGGTATTTTTGTTTTACATGGTTGGCAACATGAGTGAAGTGTCTAATTCTTAGACTAGGAAAGAGAGAGGACAGCGCATGGCAATGAAAACCTTATGCGTGTGAGTGAAGCCAATTTTCAAACGTTTGGTGGTAAACAAATTTGGAACATCGAATTGTATTTTTTTAGTTTTTTTATTAATTTTCACCTTTTTGAATAACCTGAATAGACATTTGAAAATGGTTAATTGTGTAGCTTATAAGTGCAACAGTCAGAGTGCTAAAAAAGAGCAAGGAATTTCATTTCATAGGTAAAAAGTATTTTACAACTATTTCCTTGAAATTTATTTTTATTAATATTACAGCTTTCAAGTAATAGATGTTTAACTAAATCACATATGTTATGTATGATAACTTAAATTAATTGTAAATACATTTTGAAAATTGTTTTCATTCAGTTTTAAAGATTATTTTTTATTTAATTGTTATTATTTGCTCATAGATGTAATAGTTTTCCAGTGGCGTGGAATAAAAACATATCGAGAAACATATATTTAAAATAGATTAAAATTGTAATATTTATTAAAAAAATATGTTTTAAAATGATTGTTGTTTTTTTTGGAGCAGTACAAATTTAGACTTTTTTAAATTAGATTTGTAATACGAAAAAATGAAAATGATTATTTAATAATCGTATAAGAAAAATCGTATGCTACGCCTATGTCAATATTGTCCGCCATTAGTTTGGTGGTAAGTGGGTTACATAAATTTATTCCAATGCGCAGTCCTCTCTCTTTCCTTGTCTAAGGTCTAATTACAAGACTATTGACAATGACATTTGAGGATAATAGCAATTTATTAGTTATATATTATTATTTAAAAACGTATTTGTAAATATAAATTTAACCTGTTATTTATATATGTTTCTTCAAATAAAAAATAATACAAAGGAAATAAATTATTATTGGCCCCTTCCGCATATTTTTTGATTTGTGGAGGTGTATTTGGTATATTATTCATATTTTAAAACAATAAAATATGAAAATATTATAAACAACTTATTTCATGTGGCTGTTTTGACAGTCCTCCTTCAAAAACTCTACTTAGATGGCTCATCAAGGACTTGTTTTTTTCGTTTTTCGATGTACTTTTATATACAATTATCAAAATATTTCCTAATATTAAAAAATGTGCTAAAAGTTGCGAAAAAACCATAGACAATTTTTTTCGGAAAGAATTTGTAATTATGGTTAAAATTTTATTAACATTTCTTAAATCCTTTAAAATCTGGTACTCCAAATTTTATGTTTCTATAATTATTATAGAGAGATCTCTTACAAATGCCTTTGAGTGTCTTAATCCCTCTACCCTGGGCCTATACATTTTTATTCAGAATATTTTCTGGCTAGAAGGTCACCTCAATGCCGGTATGTCCAGGTACCCAAAGTACTTTGTTATTTTCCACTAGACGTATTAGATACTGAAGTCGTTTTCAAACCAACTTGGAGTCGATCCTATTTGAGTCCAGTGACTTTAGCGCCGCCTGGCTATGGGAAATGATTTTGATAGTTTATAGTGACGGTTGAGTATCTCCTGCAGACACATCTACATTGCAAAACTTCTGCTTGAAAAATTGTGGATAGGCTACCCTATCTGGCTCATATTCACCTTTGGCTTCCCTCGATATACCCCAGCTCTAACAGCTTCAGTCTTAGAGCCGTCCGTGTACTAACACTGGTCAGCCATTATAAGATTATTTCTTTTGAGATTAACTTATATATAGAAATGTAGAGTGTACTTATCATAAGTTTCACTTTTCGAAGTTGCTTTTGTTTTATTCATTCGAATAATTAGCAATATGAATAAACCAAATATTGGAGACATAAAATGTAACAATATTAAAGTCTTGATCTTATTAGCCCTAAGGGATTAACCTGAATATGTTTCCCTTTTTAAAATAGTTATATACCTTATACACCTAACCTAACCCAAACTAACCTAACCTAACCTTACCTAGACAAACATCCCTCTCTAGATTAAGGGACAGTATTATGATGTTCTTTAGAATTACTTAATATATTTTTTGTAAATTTATACCCTTCTCTTATATTGTTTTATAAATACAAAATTTGATATACAGGGTGCTTCATTAAGAATTATCCATATAGTAACTGGAGAAACCTTAGCACTAAATATGAAGATTTAAGCCAAAACACTTAAATAAAATATTCCTCCTAACCGAGATATAGGGTGTTTTATTTTAACTATTCTAACTGATTGTATCCCATATTTTTGACACCTTCCAATATTTTTTGTTCATACTTGGCAAAGAGTTTACACATATTAGGTTACTTTAAACAGTGGCAAAAGATAGTTTTTCTCGATTACCAGAGGCGTGCGGTAGGGATGGATACTTTCTTGTATCCCCTACAATTTACGCCACTGTCGTAATAATTGTTTCTGCATGTTTTTTTGATTCTCCGTCACTTTCTACGTAAATATCATCCTCTTGTCTCAATGCGATAGAGTGAGTAGTTTTCGAATTATTTGCATTTAAAGGTAATGTTTAAAATATCCATTTTTGTTTTATTGCTTATTTAACATGAGTTTCCTTAATAATTTAACCACCTTGATAACAAAATTTGTTAATTCTAATCGTAAATCCACATGAGTCAATAACTATTTCACTAAATAAATAAAATTTATTAGTTTCAAATGATTTTTTCATATTAATATTTATCAAAATTTCAGTTTTAAATTTATAAAAAAATAGAACTATGATTTTTATTATGAAATAACATGATGAATACATAAAATAAATGCACTGAAACAATTATTTATTTAGCCTACTGTAACAAAAAATTCTAGTTAGTTAACATTATAGTAAATTTTCGAAGTGGCCTCCATTGACTTCAATACATTTATTAATCCTTTTGGAAAAAATTCTCCTAATCTTTAGAAATATGTTGGGTTGATTCCTAATAAAATTTGCAACATTTTCTATTTGTTGCCATAATTCCTGTCGGGTATTAATTTCTTGAGCTTACACAAGTGTCTTCATATGTCCCCAAAAATAAAAGTCTAGGAGATTAAAATCGGGACTCCGAGCAGGCCATGGAAATTCACTCCCTCGCCCTATCCATCTATGAGGAAATGTATTGTTTAGATAATTTCGAACCGCTAAAGGATAATGTGGTGGGGCGCCGTCTTGCATAAACCACAAACTTCTTCTTTGGTTTAATAGTAAGTTTTCCAGCTGGATTTTGAAGTAATTCCAAATATGAACGGCCATTTAAATTTGCAGGTAATTCAAAAGGACCTGCGAATTTGCTGTGAATTTTATCTTATTCATTAGTATCTGATAATAAAAATCAAATTTCTGAATTTTCATAAATTTAAAATTAAAAAACATTGATATGAAAAAATCTTTTGAAATGAAATTTACTAAAACTAATAAACTTTTTTTATTTAGTGAAATAGTTATTGAGGCATGTGAATTTACGATTAGAATTAACAAATTTTGTTGTGAAGGTGGTTATATTAAAGGAAACTCATGTTGAATAAGCAATAAAACAAAAATGGATATTTTAAACATTACCTTTAAATGTAAATAACTCGAAAACTACTCACTCTATCGTATTGAGACAAGAGGATAATATTTACGTAAAAAGTAACGGAGAATCAAAAAAACATGCAGAAACAATTATTACGACAGTGGCGTAAATTGTAGGGGGATAAAAGAAAGTATCCATCCCTACTGCACGCCTCTGGTAATCGAGAAAAACTATCTTTTGCCACTGTTTAAAGTAACCTAATATGTGTAAACTTTTTGCCAAGTATGAAGAAAAAATGTTGGAAGGTGTCAAAAATATGGGATACAATCATTTAAAATAGTTAAAATAAAACACCCTATATCTCGGTTAGGAGGAATATTTTATTTAAGTGTTTTGGCTTAAATCTTCATATTTAGTGCTAAGGTTTCTCCAGTTACTATATGGATAATTCTTAATGAAACACCCTGTATTTGCAATTATTGATATCAATAATATTCTACACAAATCATTTTTTTTTTCGTTTATATTTGAAATATGAAGGCAAGGTGTTTAAAGAGACCCCTTAGTTCTTATGAAGTTGGGAATATGTCCTCTTCAAAGTACCTTATATTCTTATATTCTTTAGAAACATTGGGACTTAGAGCTTAAATGTTCAATTTTCAGTAACATCAAGAAAGCAAATATAGGTTTCATAAACTGGAAATAATTGGTTTATCAGAATGTGCTGTTGCACATGACATTTGACTATTTGATGACCGAGAAATATACGTACAACACAAGAGAAGGTTAAAAATAAATTCCAACAAATCAAAATTTATGTTAATCTTTAAAATAAACAAAAAAATTAACATTAAGATAATTAATAACATATTAGAGCAGGCAGACACTCCAGAAAGACTGAAGCACAATCTGCGGGAACAGAAAAAAACTGTAACCGCATAAGAGATGGACATTTTTCCAATCTATCAGAAATAAATGTCTGTCTTAGTGGTGATGGTGATAAAAGCAATAACATTATTCCTCACAGTGTGGTAAACTTCTTCCTAAAAGTTTTGAGCATTTTTTAAAAGAGCATATTACACAATATACAGAAATGGTGTACAAAATAAAAAAATGTATTCTCGGTAAATTACGGAAGAGACAACGATAACGCTGCCCTTGACATTAAGACAGGAAGTTAGGGAGGAAGTAACTCATTTTACATTAAAATGGGCAATGGAAAATTTAATTGTTATCTTGAAAATAAATTAACTCAAGAAAAAACATACATACGGTCGAATCAAAGAAATATTTATATAGTATTGTATTGTTTTAACACCTGTGAAGTACCTACTGAATTAGTTAATCATAGATATTGTTTAATACCTTGAAAATAAGTAATGGGACAATATACACAAAAGTAAAATGAACTTTTAAAAACTTTTAAACAAATCTTTCACAATTTATTGTAAAAATTCCTTTTTTTGCATAAGAGACCTATATCGTCAGATTAAGATTAGTATTAGATATTGTTTAAGTAGTTTCTACAATAAGCCAAGTATTGAAGTAATGAGACATATAAAAAATAGAGCTTTAATATAATTGACTCTAAGGGATATATTTTCCTCGTATATCTGTGTAATGATATAGAAAAACCAGGAAAAAACTATATCATGCTGATATTTACAATAACTTAATATATTTGTGTTACAATTACGTCTTATCTATGTATAAAATGAAGACTCAATCAAAGCAAACACTTTTTTCCCAGATTTATTTGTTCATTAACAACTTTAAATTGTGGATCTGCTAGATGTCTTTTTATTTCAAGTTCTTCAAGGAAATCTAAATTTTGTTTTTTATTACAAGTGTGTAGTATTTGGATGTCATTGGTGTGTAAGAGTGAGGTTGGATGTTCAAGCAGGTATTTTGCATAATTTGACTTATCTGGTTGTTCTAATCGATATGCTCTTAAATGTTCGTTAAATCTTACTTCAAAATTTCTTTGTGTTTGACCTATATATACACCATTACACTTTGGACAATTAATTTTGTAAACACCAGATTTTTTAATTTAGGTAATTTTGTTTTTACATTTAACAATTTTATACCAATATTATTTTGTGTTTTAAATGATATTAATGCTGATGTTGCCGAAGATATTATTTTTGAAATTTTATTGGAAATACCACAGTATGTAATATTTTTATAACTTTTAATTTCTTTAGTTTGTTTAGGAAATATTAGTTTTAGTGACACTTTCTGTTCTTTCTTATTAATTAATGTATTTATCAAATGAATTGGGTAGCCATTAGATGTAGCTATTTGTTTTATGATATCAATATGTAGTTTAATAGTGGGCATCTCCTAAAAACTGAAGGAAACATCTTTGCAGGGATAAAATATTTAGTTGGTGGTACCTAAGGATTGCCACCAAGGATTACAGCACTAATTTACATTGCAAGACCTATGCTACAAGTAAACACAGGATCAATTTCACCAAGATACGCCTTACACGCCCTACAAGTGTACCTGATGTATAGGCGTCAATTAATATTTGTATCTACACAGATGTATTTCAAACAAATGGTTCAGGATGTGGAATTTATTATAGTATAGCTCAAACATAGCTCACTCTTTATAGCCGTAAATGAGGTTACCAAAAGAAAAATCACTGGTTATAAAATTTGTATTCTTACAGAAAGCAGACAAGTAAAATTAGCTCTAAACAGGCCATCTATCATCAAATCAGGTCTATTATTAGAATGTCAGAAGACGCTGGCCAAGGTCTGCTCTACTCTAGTTTGGATCAAAGGTCATGAAAACTGAAAAGCCATAACATAGCTGCGGTTACCTCATTCCTCGTTAGCTCGGAAGACTGCTTCTAAAAAAGTTTTGGACCTTGCACTCTCATCAGCTAACCAGCATCAGCGTTGATTGACCCAGTAAAGAAACGTTCTCTAAACAAATTAAACAGTAGATGGGATGAAGAAAAATATTACAGGTTCTCCCAGAAACTTCTGCAGTATCCTTATATCAGAACAACCAAGAACAGAAAGAAACTGCGTATGGTCCCAGGTTTGATTAGTGGCTAGGGTTAAATAAAAACGTCGTTTATTAATGTCCGACACCCACTCTAATATGATTTACCGAGATATAGCCAACTCAACGGAGAGGGCTACTGGCGACAGTATAACCTACTTTAAAACGGTAGGTTGATAGACGAGCTAGTGGGTAGGCTCAATCTCAGAGGGACGCCCAATCGGCCAAATGAGGTAAACAAGTGCTGTGGGGCGACCCACCATTTGAAAATTACTGATACAGAGCCAAATCAAGTGTTGAGCTAACCAAAGAAATAAAAAATACTGCACATTAGTGCAAAAAAACAATTTGTTAAAGTAGTAGCAATAAAACTCGAAGTCAACCCATCTAAATTTGAGTTTTATGACTACTATTTGTACCATCCATATTTGAGTTATAGATGATCTCTACAATTTGTCAAACAACTAGAAATTAAAAGCCATCTAGCAGATCAGAAATTAAAAGTTCCCCACTATCAAATTGTTTACTTTTAATAAATCTTCATTTTATATATAGATAAAACAAGTATGTTACATTAAAGAGTATGTTAGATATAGATTTTTCTATGTCATTGCACAGTTATACTTATCATAGAAGGAAATCAGCAGGATAATTCCTTAAGGGCACTTACGTTTTAATATTGTTATGTTTTTCCATCTCTTTAATCTTTTCCTTGCGTAAGTCGACGTCGTTGAATCAGTCCACATCCGAGGCTTTTTATCGGTGCTTTGAGCTAGTTAATTTTTTATAGAGGGTAGGCTACTAACCTGTCCCTCAAACCCTCATCTTATATCCGGGCTTGGGACCGGCAACAGTACTGTTAAGCTGCTCAATACCCAGCAGCACTGCAGGCACAGTAGCGGGGTGCCTCAACGACGTAATATGGCGAATCAAACACCTACAACAAAAACCAAAGGTTCGGATTACAAGACCACAATTAGACCAATATACATCGGAAACAAGACCAGAGACAGCAAAAACGAAACAACTACTCTGAATTTATTGTACTAACTCTTACTTTTTGGAAGTCCATCTTATTAAGAATAATAAAAAAGTCTTCGTTTCAACGTAACTTCCAAGTTTATTTGAAAAAATATGTTTTAAATTACAATGACGGCCGTTTCGCATAAATGTCAATCCGACAATGCTTCTTAGCAGAGGACAACCTCGGAAAAGATGGAGTGACAATTTAGATCTAAGCCAAGGATGAGGACAAATCGAAGATGGACCTATTATATAGAAGTTAGAAGAAGAAGGTATTGTTATGTCTTATTATTTCTGTATATAATCAACGCCAAATAGTTAAAATGTGTCTACAATCGAGTTAATGGTTGAAAATAAAATTGTAGTAATTACTTGGCTAAAAAGTCATGCAGGAATAAAAGGAAACGAAATAGTGGATAGGTTGGCAAAATCATCTTCTCATACAGGACAATGTATAGATGAATATATTCTCCCTTATACAGACCTTTTAACTAAGGCAACCCTAAAACAAAAAATGTCTTGGCAACAAGAATATGAAAAATCCGTCACCGGTCGTAATTTTAAAAGTTTTTATCCAAAAATTCCCAGAGTTAAATGGTTTCATGGAGCATCAAATAGGGACTATATAGTCACTTTGAATCGTCTACGCAGTATTCACGCAATGTATCCATCTTACAAAAATAGTTTAGGTTTGTCAGATACCCCATTGTGTACATGCGGAGAATATGGGGACCTAATTTTGAAATGTAGGTAATACTTAAAAACACAATATAGATATATTAATATGATTTATTTTTTACTTTAATTTTTATGTTTGATTTATTATAGTTTTAGTATAGTATAGTTGGTTAATGCCCCACGTTGGGCGCCAATTTACAATGGTTTAATTTTTCTTTTAATTTTTATGTTTGATTTATTATAGTTTTGTTTGTTAATATCCCACGTTGGTATTGTCAATTTTGATTGATTTTAATGATTGAATACTATTTAATTTTATATAAATTTTACTTGTTCTTCTGTAATTCTATTGTTGGGCGCCTTATCAAAATTTTAACTAGCTCAGACTATTTGTTTTGAAATTTAAATTTAAAATCTGACTCTTATCAGGGTAGGATTCAAATTAAAATATTATTTAATAATTAACACACAATAAATTTAATGTCAAGTATTTCAATGAAATTTTACAAAAAACTGTTAATTGGTTTTCATATGTTTAGTACAAATAAATAAATGAATAGCCTTATATGAAAAGAATGGAGATGATACATACAAATAAAATTAATTTACAGTCACAAAATAACAAATATACAAATACTAAATCTTAACTATGACACGTACCTTTTATTATAAAGTTCGTTCACTAAAAATTGCTATTGTCTAAATGGAACAGCACAAAACTCGGATCGGCTTCTTCTCGTCCCCTGTCAGAAATGCAATACCAACAATATGGCGGCTAAGGACCAGTTACAGAAAGAATGCTCAAATTTAATCTTTCAAATTCTCTTGGAATCAGTCTCTGATTTGACAAATTTATTACTTTGGTAAGTAATTTAATAATGGTTGATTATTTTACTGCATGTATTTTTAATATTACATGTATTACTTTAACATAAACAGCTTTTAATTAATGCAAAAAATTTTCTTCTAGTTAGTAATCAATTAATACATACGATGTTAATTGCTCTGCTACCAAAATCAAAAGAGAGATGAATCATCAATTTTCCGGCCTTTTTATAGGCTTCCAGGAAAAATGACAAGTATGACATCGAAAAACGAAATTCCATTGTTTAAATGCAAAATTCTAACCAAAATTCTTGAATATGAAGGTAATGAAATTACAAAACTAATAGTATCTAATCTTATCCTTATATTTACTAAAATTTTGTTTGTATAATTTTCTAAGTGACTTTTCCTAAGAAAATTTTAGATTCAAAATGCACAACTTTCTTGAGCTGTCAACTTATTTTAGAACTTCAAAATTTGAAATAAAACCATCATTTGTATTAAAATTACTATGAATCTGTTAAACTAATACTATTTTAGCTGATAACTACTATTTTAAACTCTAACAACTAAAATTTAAACTTTTACAAGATTCTGTTATTTGTAGGTATCACTTATGCATTATATAAGATAAGATTCTCTGTGTTACAAAAGACTCACAACTTAAAATTTATATAAAACATTTACTTAACTATCCTACATACATTTTGTTACATAAAATGTCTTTGTTAGTGTTTGTACACTAGAAGTTTTTCAATATTTATTTCACTATGCACTATTAAAGTGTTCTATCAAAAACTTATGTGATTATGTCCAACATTATTGATATGAGAATTAGTTTACTGTATTTCACCACACCTGCTACATGTTTTTAATTGTTCTTATGTCTTTTTAAGGTACTCATGAGCTATTGGAATATTTGTTTGTACAATATCGAAGACTATAATTTGTCTTTTTATAATTTTGTAAGTACTTCCTTTTTATAATATTTATTTAAATACTTTACTAACTAAAATTACATGTTGATTTCTTAAACATGTGAAAACCATTAATACTTTTGATTTTTATTTTCTTTTTATTGTTTCAGATTAAACTTCGAATTTTAAAAGAGAACTAGGACAAAGATGAATTGTTATGTAAAAGTGTACTCATTATGGATTGGAAATATTTAATTGTTATAAAATAGCAAAATATGGATTCTATTCAATATAAAATGCCCATTACATTCTTTGTTTATATTAAATGTATCTCTTGTGAAAATTATGAACTTGGAAACTTTAGATGTACAAAAGAAAAAGTAAATGCTGATTCTATAAAACTTAATATATCCTTTTATTGTAAATTATAAGGTAAGTTCTACTTATTAAATTTTTAACTATTAGATATCTATCTCAAAATATACTCAACTAAGAACTAGATAACAGTTTAAGATGTTCTCACAACCAAACTGTACTTTTCTTGACATATTTGCATACAAAAAGATGCAAATATAAAATGTTAATTTACTAACAAAACTGTACGCCATAATACAAAAAATGAAAACTTAATTGCAGAAAAGAAATGAATAAAAAAATAAATATATAAAATAAAAAAGAGACCAAATATATTTATAAAATAAAAACAAAATATATAAAAAAAATAAAAAATAAATAAATATCAAAGCACAGATTTTATTACTAAAAATATATAATTAATAACGTGAAAGTGAGTTGTTGAGAGCAAGCGTCTAAAAATAAATAAATAAAAAAGTCTGGCTAATTGATTATAACCAAAGCCATAAACCCAGGTAAAAAAAGTGTCTACAATCGTTCAACCTGACGATGAAATTTTAAGTAAAAAGAAACAATATTGTTTAACTAATTAAGTCAAATATCGTGGAAGAAATAAAAAAATATTTCACTGTTTTAAGCACTGCTTTATATCCAATAAATACTGCCCTGTGAGTTATAAAGTTATTTTAAGTGGATTATTAGCGATTGTAATTTCATTAATTTTTTTTTTCTTTATAATGTCGGTGCGTCACAGAAATTCCTGCTTTTGGAATAATAAAGATAATTGAGTACAAGAAGTATAAATGTGGGAATATGTTTTACCTAAATATTTTATAGTAGAACCTTTTTTGAACCTGTCGGGAACCTTATTTCTATACGTATTGTAGTTCAGGTAAAAGGTTCAATAAATCATTAAATTCAACCATTTGAATGATCGAAAAAGATGTGGGAAGATTATATAATAGGAATTAATGGCTCTTTACACACTATTATCTCGATTATGTTTTGGGGATAGTAAGTAACTGAATTTTTTTGCCTTATTTGCAGATATTTAAGAGAACATAAAACGAATGTTTTGAACTGCTACAGATGATTGTAAGACACTACTGTACGAAAACTGCTGCTTTTACTTTCGAAAAATAGATTACCATTTGATTCCAAATATTCCATGTGCGCAACTCTTTAGTTCTTTCAGGTACGTTTTCGCACCAATTCACAATTTCGTTGGTATAATAATTGTTCCAACACTTATTCGTGTATTTTTTACGTTCATCGAAAGTCTGAGGAATGTGAAGGGTATTAATTCAATTTAAATTGTAGGTTAGGTTTAATGTTAGTGGGGTGCTAATCCACCCCCATACTTCGGCCAAACTAGGGCCTATTGTGGCTCACCCCTAAGGGTTACAAGTCGCTATCCAGTCTACACTTCTTAAAGAAATCCAAGATTGATTTTGGCGAGATTTGTCTGTGAAGAGGTTTAGTGTTTACTTTGATACTACGTCATCGGGTATTTTGATAAATTGTGATATATAATTTTGAAGTTGTCATTAATAAAGTTTGAGAGTTTGTCAACTTTTGATTTTTGTAATATCTTATATTTTCGAAACAGTTTCTTGAAATAAGTAGAATTACCTTTAGTTAGTGTCTAACTGAAAATAACAACATTTGGAGGCCCAGGCGAGATACTGTCAAAGAAATTACAAAAAATATGACTTCAAGTGAAACATTGGTTTTAAAACTTACTAAAATTGTAAAATTCCACAAGAAAATCGTAATTTTAATAGTTTTTTATTAGTAGATGAATTATTGGATTCAGAAAGAATAGTAATCAAGTTAATCCAGCAGGAAGGTTTAGCCAATTATCAAGAAGCCTTAAAGAATTTTATGCATTTCAAAGATGAATTTGCAATTGTTAGAATAAGAACAAAGATAAGTGAAAGAGAAGAGAGTCTATCTTTTAGATATCAACAGTCTGTGTGAAACCAAATGAACAGAGCTTGTTTATTTCCAAAGAGAGACAGTTACAAAGAATTTGCTCTGCCGATTTGTCTGCCATACTACAGCAGCGACAATTCAAGTATCACTCGAAGCTTCTTCAGGTGGTTCCTCAGGCGACAGTGTCCATTCATTAATCCAGTTACAATGCGTAGATGACTTCTACCCCATTCCAGGAGTTGTGCTGTTTAGATAAGGAGATTGTGCCTCCTTCCCATTCATCCCTACTTGGTAGAATGACGTTATGAGCCGTTTCTACATGTACCCTATAGTGATGAGCGAGACTGGTCTTGCGGTCTTGGTCTTGATCTTGCAGAAAATGCAAGACCAAGACCAAAACCAACTTCAGGCTGCAAGATCAAGACCAAGACCAAGCAGTGCAAGACTTATGCAAGACCAAGACCAAGCCTGCAAGAGTCTTGCGGTCTTGCGTCTTTTAAATATATTAACCGAAAAATAACGCAGCCATGGATAATTTTAAACTCTAAAGCTTTGGTTTCCTAGGATAGCGGTGCTGCAATAAAGCGGCTGTAATTTGACGACCGTTCAAGACGGCCGCTATCGGTGAGCACAGATGTAAAGTAAGAGTTTAACGTTATTGACCGCCTAAATCCATTTTTGTATTTGCTTTCGATTTGTGTGTTTATAGTTTGTTTTATATCTTGTGTTTAGTTTCATTATTTGACAATAATTAGAGTGTTTCTGTATTAAAAGCAAAAAATGGATGATTTGGACTTGGCAATGATGATATTTTTGGAAGACAAGTCTTCATCGGAAGAAGAAACGAAAAGATCCGAAGAAAGTAAGATTTTTAAGAAAATCTTAATATGTCGTCACCTTCAAACAAATGATGAAAAATTTAGACAATATTTTCGTTCGACACCAGTATTGTTTGATTATGTTTTAAATCACATAAAAGATGACATTGTTTCAAAACCATGCAATGGATATAAAAATCCAAGAACTCCTGAACAAAAACTATGTTTATTTCTAAGGTAAGTTCATGGACAAGCTTTATTAATGTTTACATATTAAAAAACTTGGACAATGTTATGGATCATTTGGAGAAAGAGGCATTTTCGTACTGTACTCCGCTGAGAACGCAGGTAGAGGAGTCCTTGACGAAGACGAAGAAGAAGCTTGGTATATTTACTGATGGTACCATAAAAAGCAGAAGTTGATCGGCTGTGCTTAGTTGCTATAGCTACAGTCGTGTATTAATTGACACTATGAAAGATTTAATTGCCACAATCGCACCTTTTCAAATATCTAAATAATTTTCGAGGTGATTTTGCTTGAAAAAAAATATTGATCCTAACTCTTGCGGAAATTAACTTTTCCGCACTTGTTAGGATAATAACTATTTCATACTTGATTTATCGCTACAATATAATATAAAAAAACAAAATTTTTATAATGAAAAATACTATCCCTTTCATTTAATCTTTCTTTACTTGTAATGATTTTAAAAACTATTTTTCCTTTTTTTTTTTTGTAAAAATGGACCCCAGTAAATCTAACAAAAAGTGCAAGACTTGCAAGAGTCTTGGTGCAAGACCAAGACCAAGATTGCTTATTTGACTGCAAGACCAAGACCTTGTATGCAAGACCAAGACCAAGACTAACCCAGTCTTGGTCTTGCATTTGCTCATCATTAGTACCCTAGTGGCGAACTTTTACCATTCTAAGGACTTGATGCCAGTTACGCCTGGTTTCATAGTGCTTCCCCGTGATTTGATTACCTATCGACTTAGCTCTGTACGTGATCATTCTAACCTCCTCCTCCTCCAAAAGAATGGAGAGAAGTTAGACCTAGAAGTCTCACCATGGCCGCCGTCAGAGTGGTAGACATAGCGCTCGTAATGGTTCTGCAAGCCAGATAACTTTGCTGCAGCAGTTTGTTGTAAACCCTTAGACCACCATACTAATAAGCCATACGCGACCATTGGTTTTATCACAATTTAATAAATCCAGTAAATCTGTTTGGGATTCATCCTCCACTATTTACCACAGATACTTTCTGAGGTTCCACACAGATATCCTGGCTTTGTTAACTGTTCTTTCACGTTTTGCTGTCTCACTCCCAGATATTTTACCTCCACAAATGCTATGAGTTCACAGCAAAGAGTTGGTCACCGGAGATTATCCAGCTTGCTCCTTTTGGTTATCGGAATAATTACTGTGTAGGTTCACCGACATCTGCTCCTCCTCACACCACCTGTATACATGATATAAGCTTCGAATTGCTGCTATCCCCACAGTATTCTCCAGATATTACTGAAGCTTAGAAAAAGAAACAACAAAAAAAATGTTAGGCGTGTTGTGTGCTGAGGAAAAATATTTTGGAAAATGTCGTTAATGTTGCTTATGTACCAAATAACGAAACAGCAACTGAAACTGGTAGAATTTTAGAATTTTCAACAATATATTTTTTTATTATATCCTGTATAACGGTTTATATGCAAGTACGTTATTTTTTGGGAATATTAAATAGATTATTTCTACATTTTTTTTTTCTATGAAACTAAATAAATAATTGTGCTTTTGTAATGTGTGTGTGTGTGTTTAATTTTTTTTTGGCCTTGGTTTTTACCAATTGGTCAGCTTAATTTATTTTGTTTAATTATTGTCTACCACTGATTACCTTAATTATGATCTTATTCTACTTGCTTTCTACGCTAAATGCTTGTTGTTACCTTATCCCCTACTTATATATATATATTTATTTATTTATTTTTTATACTTAATTGAAATGCCTTATCATAATTAAATTGTATTTACTTATGTTAATAGTTTTTTTTGAGCATTCTCTTTTACCCTTTTTTTTTATTTTTTTTTCATTTTTCTTTAAACATATTTTTAAATACAGAGTTGTAATTTTTTCATATGTTGAAAGATAATGTAAATTGCAGTATTCCTAGTGTACAATAATGTGTCTAGACTGGTGGGGATATCTCTTAATTTTTGATAAAACACATTTATCTCTCCTTGGTGGTTTGGGCAGTTAAAGAGTATATGGTGAAGGGATCCAATTGCTCCACAGGTACAGTTAGGGGATTCGGCAATTCCTATTCTATACTTGTGTTTCGGATACAAGCCATGTTTGCATCTTACTCGATTGAGTGATTTTACAAAGTAGCGATCGGTGACATCTGTAAACCATGGTTTCCTGAAAATATGTGGCTGAATTGTACGAAAACGGTTGCCCTTGGTGTCTTGGTTATATCGTTGCTGCCATCTGTCAAATTGATTTTTCTTTATATTATTTTTGAGATCAGTAAAGGGAAGAAGGTGGTCGTGGATTTCTTCATCCCTTTGAGTCGCTAATTTGGCAATTTGATCTACCTGTTCATTATTAGTTATACCACTGTGCCCTTTAATCCAAACAAGGTTTATCGTTTTTCGCCGGGTTACTAGTTCCTTATATTCGACCAATATCTTAACAGCAACAATGGGTAAGTTTGATTTAACTTTTATATCTTTCATGGTACCAACTGAACTTTTGCTATCGGTTAGTATTACAAATTTTTGTTTTTCGTGACTACTAGCGTATCTCATGGCTTCTAAAATCGCAATCATTTCTGCTGTATAAATAGATGTCTGATCTGGTAGCTTTATGAGTTTTGATTTAGACTCATTAACGTGCAAATAGGCACAGCCGGTGTTATCAGTAATTTTTTAACCATCTGTGAATATGTACTCAAAATCTGGCCAATTGGTGAGCAGCGTGTTATTGAAGAATGCCTTAATCTGATTTTTGTAAATATTTTCGGTGTTAATGTAATGTACTGGTATTCGTAGTTCTTGTAATCTATAGTCTATACTGAAACATGGTAAAGTATCAATTTTATAGATGACATTCTCAAACTGGAGTAATCTTAGATAGCTTTTTGCAATTAAGGGAGGACGTTTCTTGCGCCAATATGGGCTGTTCAGTCTTGTAGCTAAGTCTGATATGCTCGTACATCTGTTTTGGGACATAAGTTTTAGGACTAATGAGTCGCTGAGATAATCCCTCCTTATCTCTAAGTGTGGTTCTGCTGCCTCTACTTCAAGGACGTTTGTTGGTGTACTTTGCAAAACACCGAGACACAGCCGTAGACTTTTATTTTTAATTGCTTCAATAAGTTTTAATTGAGTTAAACATGTATTTCCATAGAGTATGCCACCGTAATCCAAGACAGATCGAATTAGGGATTTGTAAATTATAAGTGCAATGTTGGGGTCTGCACCCCATTTTGTGTGACAGAAGACTCTTAAAATATTGATGGCATTGTCGCATTTTTTGGTGATATGGTGAATGTGGTCTTTCCAAGATAACTTTTGTGGTTAATAATTATACCTAGATATTTCACCGATGATTTGTACGTTATTCTAAGTGGTCCTAATTGAATTTGGTTGGGTGGATCATAACGGTGTCGAGTATATGTACATAGTGCTGATTTTTCTTCAGAAATAACGAGACCATGATTCTCTGACCAAGTATGGATTTCCTTTGTTGTCTGGTCTAATTCTCTGATACACGATGTTTTTTCCCTTTAATTTTATCTTTATACTTATACACTCTGCACAGGTTAACTGCCACGTGTTTTGACCTACTGTCTAACAATTTTCAGTTTGTTTCTTCTTTAGATTTGCACAGCAGAACACATATTAATTCATTATATTACATAATTTCGTTACTTAAAGATATTTTCTTTTTATTTCCTTTTATTACTAATATTGGTAATTATAATGAACATGCCAACATTTTTGGGACCTACTTCCTCTTATTTCGAAGGGCCTTTAACAAATCTGTTTAACAGTTTAACAGGTCTCAAGCTGATCTATCTGTATATTTCAAGCGTAATAGTGCAGCGATTATTATTATTGCTGTCTACGTAGATGACTTACTGACTCCGTCAAGTAATAAGAGCAAAATATTGTAAAAGAAAAATGGGCATAAAAGTTTGATATGAAAGATTTAGAAGAAGCGAAATATCTACTGGGAATGACCATAACAAGGAACAGGAATGGAGGAAAAGAAAATTCTACGAAAATTTAGAATGGAGGATTGCAATCCAGTTTTAATACCTTTTTTATCTTCACAGTGTGAAGATTTGCAGAGTTTCGGGGGCACTATTGAGAGTAGAATGCAGATAAACCGAGTTCGATGTCACATGTACAATCATAATAAAATATTCTAAATGTCACTTAAGAAAAATATAAACCCATATTTTTAATACAATTTTTAAGTTTGAGTGCGTATAGACCTTTCTTTAAAGCCACTGTGACCATTTTCTTGGTACCTATGTACTGCACGCTGACTCTTTCTTTAATGAAGTGATGTCTCATGTAAATGTATTTTGTCCGCGGCCTATATGCATTTATCAAGTCCTTCTTTAGCCTCGCGAGTAAATTGCCTTTCAGATAACGAAAAATCCGCTTTACAGCTGTCCAATGTTCTTTTCCTGGATTCTGCATGAATCGACTTGTGAAACTGACTGCAAAAGAAATATCTAGACGTAATCCTTGACTCACATATAGAAGACTTCCTACACCTTCTCGGTATGGGATCTTGCACATCTCCTGAATTTATTCCTGGGTTTTTGGTTCCATCTCTTTTGTCAATTTTATACTTGGTTCCTTTTTGTTGTTATTTGTGAAGAAAGCTGACATTGTTAATCTATATTGCTTAATTTTTACCTAATCGTAGTAATAAAACTCAAAGTCTATACAATAGTAAGGTTCAAAAATGAGTGCAACATGTTTCGGTCTTCAGACCATCATCAGGCTATAAAGAAAACAATGATATCAGGAAAATCAAAAATAGTTATAAAAAGAGCGAATGGTGTCGGTTGTCCGATTACATCAATGATTAAAGTTAAAACATTTCAAATATGACAAATAATTACAAATAGAAGTAAAATTCAAGTTTAAAGTAAAAAGTAAAAGGTACATGATTTTGCAATAAGTAAAACTATGGCAAAACAGCAAGTCAAATATGTTACATAATCAATATAAACTCACATGTATGTGCAGAACGTAGGAATTGTAAATAATTTAAATTCAAAACTTAAACATCCATGAATAAGTGAAGAATAATGGATGAATAAGAGAGTTATTAATTAAAAAAGAATAGGAAAAAGGAACTTCAGAAGTTATAAATATAGAGAATGATGGGTGTGTTGGTTAAATTAAAGTGGATAGAAAAGTGGGACCATATTCATGCTAAGAATGTTGTATCCCAGAGGGATAACAGGTTAAGGTAACAAGTTTTACATTACTAAAAGAAACAAGAAGGAAGAAACACGTGAGGAGGACAAAAGGAATGATTGTAAAAAACAATCAAAAAAAGGAGAGAGCCATGACAAAGGTTCGATCTCCTTATAATCAAGAAGACAGGTCGATCCTAAACCGTCAGTAAAGGTTCCTGTTAGTCTTCTCAATCTAAGCAGTAATGCTATGTATATTAGGAGGAATAGCATAAAGTACATTTCAAAATTCGCCGAACCGGAAAAGTTATACCAGCGCACTTGAAGAACCTTATACGTTTGAAGCGCAATTAAAGTTAAAGAAAGCATAAAGCGGAAATAGTTTAGTGCCAACCTACATCCGGAAAGGTTACCAACTGAATAACTAATCAAGAGGGAACTTGGATGTAGAGGGAAATTAAAAGGAATAAATATAAGAAATGCGTTCCAATTTCAAAAATCAAAAACAAAACAAAAACCTACCATCTACACATATCTATGAAAATAGTTACAAACATCAGTAAATGGTTAGAAATCCTGAAATAAACGTGTGTTAAGACTAGAAAAGAAGAATATCTGAAATCAAGTCGAAAGTATAAACCTAACCTAATTACATACATAAATAAACAGTTGTCAAAAGTTTAAATTTAGAAATAAATAATTTTCATTAGGTTGAATTTGTTCATTCAAACAATTGAGAGTACTATTATTTGTAGCAGATTTAATTTCCAAAAACTCAAGCAAATTCAATCTAATTCCCTTATTACAAACATGAAGTAATTCAATATTATCGATATCAAAAAAGGGATTGTATTCTAAGACATGATTAGCGAAAGAGGAAGGTGAGTTCTTAACTTCTAAAACAGAATATTTTTTAACAAAATTCATATGTTCCAGAATACGGGATTCAAGTCTCCTCCCACATTGACCCACATATACTGCATTACAATTTGAGCATGAAAGTTTATAAACACCTGGTTTTATTTCATGGCACTTTGTTAGATATTGAGAATTTTCTCCTTTATATTAATTCTTTACACCCTAATATTAAGTTCACCTTAGAGATGAAAGTTAACAATCAATTGTCATATTTGAAATGTTTTAACTTTAATCATTGATGTAATCGGACAACCGACACCATTCGCTCTTTTTATAACTATTTTTGATGATCCTAATACCATTGTTTTCTTTATAGCCTGATGATGGTCTGAAGACCGAAACATGTTGCACTAATTTTTGAACCTTACTATTAAACGTTGTGGATATACTTTGAGTTTTATTACTACGATTATCTACATCATCGACATTTGAGAGATGGATTTCCTTTTCAATTTAATTTTTACCTGATGATGGTCTACATATACGCCGAAACTAGTAGCTGTCAGTACGTTAAAACAAAACTTTGTGACATTGATTTTTTCTATTTTTCTAACAATCAGTCACATACTTCCTTTTAAATAATTCATTGTTTTTTTGCTGGTGGCACTGTCTATAACTAGTATAAAATCTCTTTTATTTTTCAAAGACAATAACTTCTTAATTTCTCTCACACTTTACTGTCTGCATGTTGTTCCGTTTGTAGTTGTTTCCTTGTCAGAGGCAATAAAGACTATGCATTTGCATCAACTAATTACAATTTCCCATAAACTTATGGGGTCGCCTTGAATAGGGTAAGCAATTCTGCCCTCTTTAAATGCCATTAAAATGGTTGTCTGTTAATTTAGACCATTAATTTAATTACTCGCTCAGACTAATAACAGTATGTTAAAATTGTCACACGAAATTGATTCTTTTTTTCGAGAAGATAAACCACAAGAATCAGACTATTGTTCAAAGAAAAATAACAAAAAAATGGAATTTAAAAATCATTACGGTCATGTAATATTGGCAAGCAGAGACGTTCGACCTTTGTTAAAATAACTAAAAAGTGCTGTTGAAATTTTAAGTGAATGCAATACAAGCAATAAGCGGTTTGATTGGGTTGTTGTTAATACTTTATTATGTTCTGGATGTTATTAGTGGTTCTTGATTATTCACAGTTTCTTTTTTTTTCCAACGAAACCGCACTGAATTTATTAATATTTATTAAAATGCATATCAAGCCGTCAGTGCCGGATCTAAATATTTTGGCGGTTGTGGTACAGCATACCAATTTTTTTAAAAGGTTATTTAATAGTACGGGAGGCAGCTTTGTGGCCAGGACATTTTATATACTTACTGAAAAGCGCCTCTATGTTAGTTTTAGAAAAACAGCTGTAATTGAGTTTAAAAACGCTATGGAAGTTTTGTTAAAAGGTTTTATTTTTTAATGTTCTTAGTAAGATGGACCTAACCTAACCTAACCTAACCATATAGTAAGGATTAGTACAATAAGTTTTATTAAATTTTCTTCAAAAGAAGAATTAACCCAATTGATAAGAAGGTACATGAGAAAAGGTGTAAGACAAACCAACACATCTGGTTTAATCAAGAATGTTTCAAGAAGAATGTAACACCCAAATATGTAAATATAAAATGTAAAACTCAAAGAAAGCACAAAAAGTAATTGGGTAAAAAGGCCAAGAAATGTGGATTAAAAAGGAAATTAGTTAATACTTTAAAATACGAAATTCTATCGACATTTACATTATAGTATGTACAAAAAGTACGAGGAGTAATAAACCCTAATTAAGTATGCAAAACCTTTACAGGGAGCACCATGAAATTTTTGATAAATCTCTTACTTTAAATTACATTTCTTCCGTAAATCTAAAAACCAGGTAGATCGACCCCGTATTTGTTTCAGTTGTAGCAAAGTTTAGGGTTTTTTCATTGTTAAAGGATTAACAGATAAGCAATAACGCAATGCAGTGGTGTGTTTTGGGAATAAAAATACGTTTTAAATTATAATATAATAAACAATTAAAAGAAATAATTATTGGAATACATTTATTACTTACATTTTATTCTATATCCGACTCGGAAGAGGAAGAATCGTTGTTGACATTAATAATAATAGGGTCGATTAAATCATCACAAATATTGTCAATTTTCCACATATTTGCCTCTACTTTGATAACATGCTCGATACAGTTTGTCCAATTTTCCTTACTAACAGGACTTTGAGCACTCTCAAACAATTTCACAACATCGTTTATTTTAAAAGTAGTATTTTTTTTCCGACTTCCCCCTTTACCTGAGCCCATATTAATTCTATGGGATTAGGTTCACAATGATAAGGGGGAAGTCGAAGAACTGATATACCACGAGAAGAAGCCATTTCTTCTACAATGTAGGTTTTGTATTTATTCTTGTTCATTTTTGCAATTCTGTAAAGTTCTTTCCTTAGTGGAACTTTTGGAAACTTAATATTTTTCGAAATAAGCCACTCCAAAAGCTCTGCTTTACGCCAACGACTTGTGGGCAATGCTTCTCGTAACTGTGAATGATAACTTGCGTTGTCC
The DNA here is from genome assembly GCA_035357415.1 of Ophraella communa. Taxonomy (NCBI): domain Eukaryota; kingdom Metazoa; phylum Arthropoda; class Insecta; order Coleoptera; family Chrysomelidae; genus Ophraella; species Ophraella communa. The sequence continues at coordinate 10,545,378 of CM068987.1, forward strand.
ATAACAATAACAGCCCCTTTTGAAATCAGATCCAACATTTGAACAAACCATTCCTCGAAGACATCCCCATTCATATCTTCGTGATAGTCCCCCGTACGTTTTGAAATAAAAGTTAATAATCCACCATCAACTAAACTTTCAGAACTTCCAACATGGACAATGATAAGTCTTTTTCCTTTTCCAGATGGTGGCTGCAAACCTAACGACAAACCTTCCACGAATGCCTGCCTTCCGCTTTTAATGTTTTCATCTTGCCAAGATTTGGAAACTGTATATCCAGCATCTATCCATGTTTCGTCTAAGTAGAAGATTTTCAAATTTGTTCTCTGGCATGTCGAATGCTTCTTAAATAGTCTCTTCTCCAAAAAACTATTTCCGGTTTATCTATCAAGAGAGATTTTCTATTATGTTTTGTATATCTGAAACCCACATCTTTCAAAAGTTTGCATAATGTCATTCTGGAAAATTTTGTATAGTCCGTATCTTCTTACACTGATGTCATAATTTTGTCAAGTGTTGGAATTTCCTTTCGTAAGTAAAATCCATGGACTTTAATGACTCATCAATCTCAATTGGTTTTCGGCCTGAAGGAGTTTTAGGGGGTTGAAGAGTTCCATTCTTGCTTTCTTTTAGTAATCTATAAATTGTTGATTTAGCAACACACAACATAGCAGCCGTTAATTCCACAATATCATCAACACTTGCACTTGGATCCATGTTTTTCAATGATATATAACAATTCAATATCAGAGTTTTTTCATTTAAAGATAATGGACCTGTTTTAGGTCGTTTAGATGGTCCTTGGCTTATCGACATTGTTTGGTACTTGCACAATTAACATTCAACAAATGTTTTAAATATATTTCAACTGTTTACAATATTATGAAAACCATACAACTTCATACAACTTTACTCAAAGAACTAATACTAAGTACTGATTTAATGTAGGACCTACTTTCTTTTAAAGTAATATTCTCGATAATGTTTCTAAGAAAACTGGGTTGTTTGGAAAATGCCTCTCAATAATCGAATAATCTGTAAATAGGTGTAATCGTATTAAGCCGATTACAGTAGACCACTTGCCATTAAAAATTTCTGAAAAAAATTCCCCAAACACTACATATAGGAGTAATACAAATAAAAAATATTCATTTTGCTTCTTTGAATTTAATAAAAATTGTAACGATATCTTGCTATCTTGACTTTAATTAATTTTTTAAAAATATATTTCATTGTAATTTATTTGTGACAATATTCAAAGTTTGAATTAACCTTCTTACAAAAAGAACAAAAATATATAAAATAATTAGTGTTACAGATTGGTTTGTTTTCTATTATGAATAAACTGTGTTGCCTTTGTTTATCAAACTTACTAAAATTTATGTACCTCTATCACTTTTTTTTATTAAAATTAGTACATCCCGTTACCTCTGACCTAAATCCTATATTCTTTAGCATAGCTGCAACTCATTCGTTCAATACAAAATGTACCCTACGGTATACCCTCTTAAAATATATTTTGGTTCGTCTATGAAATCTACTCAAATGAATAATTTATTACTTCTTGTCCTTTCTATATAGACTATAAAACTGTTCAATTAGAATTAACTTACCTCGCAATTATTTGCGAGGTCCTGCATGGACTGATTTAAAATTTTAACAGAAGTTAGGTGATAGCCCAAGGATCAAAATATATTTTGAACCACACTGTAATAAATTTACTAACTTTATTACCATTATTTCTAACAGATAAGAGACCAAATCTTATACATAACAGGTAAAGCTCTATACATCAAATTATAAATAATGTCCTGAATACAAATTTTCCTCAATTCTTAATATTTTTTTATTCATCGGTCTCCCCGTTATTTTGTGCTACATTTCTTAAATTATTTGAATTCGATCATTCCAGCATTCCTTAATTTAGGTGCCTTAAATTTCGAGTTGATTTACAATCGAGTATAAGAAAAACCTTTAAATATTTTGATTTGTTTCCACTCAACACCCTTTAAAGTCAATATGGTTTTCATCAAATGTATCCCATAAATTCATTAATTAAAAGTTTATCGTACATTTGACGTATCAAAACATTGATATTTACACGCCACCTGTAAGTTTCTTTGGATAAAATAAAAGTTCGTTGTATACGGGAGGTGGCCATGAACGAATCATATGTTTTTAGCAAAAACAGGTCTCGGTGACGGGCATTCCACATGTGCCGACATCTTGAATTTCCTTCCATCCTCCATTCCATTCTATTCTATTCCGAACATGTTTCTCTTGTCGACAGAGTTAAAATTAAAAATAGGCCAATCAGTGGAACTCCATTCTAAATAATATTGGTCGGATTTTTAACCAATTCATAACAATTAAACAGAAAAGAATATTCACCATTCCCTTTCATTTTAATTTGATTGGTGAGCTATAATATCTGGCTGGAGATTTGCTGAGTTACCCCTTTGATTGGATATCTTGTTTATTTGGCTGGGTATTTGCTGGGATATCTGCTGGGAGAACTTGCTGAAGGTACGGTATCCGCCAAAATAAACAGTACCGAAACGAGTGCTGTGGAGCTGTTTATGTAATATGGATTTGTCATATTTGACTTAATTTGTCATTAATTGATATATTAATAGTACGCTGCAGTTAAATTTCATTTAAAAATGGTTCTAACAACAGAAGAAAAAGTGTTTTTGGTGGAGCATTATTTTCGTTCATACGGAAAAGGTCGTAATGATGGTCCAAGCTTAGAAAAGGTGTCAGTAAAATATCAACAAAAATTTAATAAAACAGCTCCTAGTAAAAGTGTGATGTTAGCTATTGTTGAAAAATTTCGTCGTACTGGTAGTGTATTGTGTCAACGTAAAGGTTCTTCAGGTCGTCGAAAAACAGTATGTACTAACGAAAATGAAGGACGTGTTTTTAACCAAGTTGTGCAATCACCTCAAAGAAGTCTTGTAAGAACTGCATGTAAACTCAACATTAGTGAAACGTCTTTACGTCGCATGTTCTGCATGTTCAAATCAATTGGTGGTTATCCATACCGTATTCAAGTTGGACAACAACTAAATGCTGCGGACAAACGTGCAAGAGAAATTTACTGTGGTCGCATGTTGAGTTTAATTTACGAAGATCCAGAATTTTTGACAAACATATGGTTTTCAGACGAGAGTCACTTTCATCTTGGCGGCTATATTAATCGAAAAACAACTAGACTCCTTGGATTTGAACGTTCTGATGTCATTGTAGGGAAACCACTCCACATTCTTCGAGCTACCGTTTGGTGCGCGGTATCTGGTAATGGATTGATTGGTCCTTATTTCGTTGAAGATGATAATCAGAATCCACTTACTGTCAAGAACGTTATAGAGATAAAATTATTATACCTTTTGTACTTTTGCCGTGCACGAAATCTACAGTTTCGCACACAATGGTTCCAACAAGATGGTGCAACGAGCCATAAAGTTGTGCGCACCTTAGATTTACTCCGTCAGCATTTCGATAATAGAATTATTTCTCGGGGAACAGACTTCGAATATCCTTCTCATTCACCTGATCTGACGCCACCTGATGCATACATTTGGGGCATAATGAGGGAAAAAAATATTTCATTCGGAAAATCCGCCGGCGAATATTGCCGAACTACGGGAAAGAATACAAAATATTTTTCGGCAGTTCCATCAACCACTTTTTATAAATATGTTTATTGACTTACAAAATCGATATGAAGCTTGTTTGCGTCGAAATGGTGAACATTTTGAACACTTACATTACAGAAATTAAAAATTTTTATTTTGGCGGATACTATAATTCCACCGATTCGGGGCCCATGCCATCAACAACTAAATATTCGGGCAGTCCTTTTACCAATACTGCTTTGTTGCATTTATTTCCAAATCCCTCTCTTCTAGATTTCTTCTGGTCTCGAAAACCAATATTTTGACTACTTCTCTCAGGACATCCTCTTTTTTTTCTAATTAGCACCTAACACCAATTTTTGACACACTTCGAGTAAATTTTAATGGGTTTTCCACAGAAACACAAGGATGCAGCGGTATAATTTACAATTTTGATTTTCCATTAACTATCCTGTCAAATAACGCTTACTAACTATCTTCAAGTTGACAACTCCCCTTTTTGTATTATTTTTTCAATGTTTCATCTTTTTCAACAAGATCATAGAATGTTCTTGTAAACCTTAGAACATCTCCAAGGAAAGGAAGAGTCCAACTTATTTATTATTAAACTGAAAACTAACATCATTAAAACAACCATTTTACCATATTCCTTGTTATAGTGCATCCCCTATCGGAGGTTCGCTATCAATATAGCAATCCGGACCTTGTTGACTACTGTTCTGAACAGTTGAACATTGCTACAGTTAAAACAATCCTTTATGTGCTTTAGCTAAGACACACGACGCCTTTCAATGCTCCTCTTTCCACTAATCTTTCCTTGGACTATTACTTGGAGCAGTGGGTATTTCTGTCCTCTCATTATATAACCCAAGTATTGGAGCTTTCTTTTTTTCATGTTGTTAATGATTTCGCACTCCTTCTGAATCCTGTTTAACACTTCGGTGTTAGTAACTGAATTGCCCCAGTGGATACGCCAAATTCTACATCACAATGACAATGACAAGCATTTCGAATGCTTGTCATTTGTCGATGTGGTTTTTCTTGATGGTCCATGCTTTAACTCTATACAAGACCAGCGTGGAAAAAACGCAACAACGTAGCATCATCATCCTAAGTCCCATATTAATATTGTGATTGGTAAATAACTTCATCATTACAACTGTTGATCTGGCCATCTGGCTTGTAGTTTGTCCATGTGGCTTTTCTTGATGGTCCATGTTTCAACTCTATACAAGACCAGCGTGGAAAAAACGCAACAACGTAGCATCATCATCCTAAGTCCCATATTAATATTGTGATTGGTAAATAACTTCATCATTACAACTGTTGATCTGGCCATCTGGCTTGTAGTTTGTCCATGTGGCTTTTCTTGATGGTCCATGTTTCAACTCTATACAAGACCAGCGTGGAAAAAACGCAACAACGTAGCATCATCATCCTAAGTCCCATATTAATATTGTGATTGGTAAATAACTTCATCATTACAACTGTTGATCTGGCCATCTGGCTTGTAGTTTGTCCATGTGGCTTTTCTTGATGGTCCATGTTTCAACTCTATACAACAACAGCGTGGAAAAAACGCAAGAACGCAGCATCCTCATCCTAAGTCCCATATTAATATCGCGATTGGTAAATAACTTAATCATTACAACTGTTGATCTGGCCATCTCTATCCCCATTTTTATTTTTATGTAGACACATACTCTATCGTGGTGTTTGCCATCTTTAGTATCTCTTAAATTTAAAAACTCCTCAATGAATAATAAATCTGTACAATATCTGAGGCATTTAAAAAAAAACAAAATGCTAATGTGATAATGGAAGAAAAGTTCACCATCAGTACAGACGAGGGGCAGAAGTTCTAAGAAGGTTATCAGAAGTTTTGATTGTACATTGTGAAGAAAGTAAAGGTACAGGACGGTTGGTGCAATAGCGGCAGTTGTGATGTCGAAGTTATACCCTTTGGACTTCACGGCTAGGGCAAAGAGAGGACGGTGATACAAGAGAGGAAGTTCTGGATTAGATGGAGGAGGAAATGGTGAGAGGATTATGATGGTGCGTTTAAATTAGGAATTAGGAGTAGGAGTGAGTGGATGGACCAGAAGATTGGGGAGGTGAACTACTTCTTGGCTCAGGTGCTCACTGGATATGGATCAGGGGTGGAATATCAACATAAGATTAGATGTTGGAAGAACGAGGAAGTGTTAAAGCAGTTGGATAGGAAACTTGGAGAGGCAGTGTATTGGGAGAACATGGTGGAGATAATATTAAGAGGGGAAAAAGAATGGGTAGAGGTAAGCGAAACAGTGGAGGGTATGATTAAGGGAAGGGAACATACTCGAGTGTGTGAGAGACCTCCATTCGTCTTGAAGTATGCTAGGGTAATGATTCCGAGGCGGAGGTAACGGCGAGCTTTTAGGTGGATTTAGTTGGTAGGCATCTCATCGGGGATGAAAAAATCCCACTAATTTTATCATTTATCCGAGGCTATGTACATTTCAAATAAAGTTTTTACATTTTTTTAGTCATAACATAGGTGGCTGCTATCTAGATTGACTTTTTTGTCAAAGCTTTTACAAATTCTAATTTGTTTTTTGAATAAATTCCATTAAATTTTAATTATAGATATAGCATGATGATTATGATAGTACCCCGCCAGAAATACTGGAAAAAGAGGCAAATGTCACTCTGGACCTATTTAACAGTAACTTCCAGAAAGAAATGTGAAATGACAAGCAAAGTTTATGGATTAGAAGAAAAATTATAAACTTCAATCTCTTTCATAAGAAGTTCTATGAATTTAAAAAATAAGAATGATAATTTTAACATTCGAAATCGCGATCTTTTTTCAAAAGAAAATCGGAAAAGTATATCCCTAGATTTGTACTAAAAAATTGTTTCAATCAATAAATTTTCCTATTTACATTTACTATTAGTAGTTTAGTTTAGAGTAAAGTATTACCACATTCTTTTATTTTCTAGTTGCAATCGTAGAAAAAGTATAGTGTGCAACAACCGGGCATAGCAGTTTTACCACTGATTTCACAATATGTTTTTTTACAATAATTAGGCCATGGGAGTGAGATATTATTTTATTTTAATAAAGCAGTCTCGTGTCTCAAATAGGTGGTGACTTACAGTTCTACTCGATGCACAACTATCAACGTACCTACAGACAAAGCCAAACCAATTTCTATTTTCTCAAAATGTATACGTATTGAATTACTCGTGAGTTGCTTTTGTATACTCAGACCTACGAATAGACACTAGGCATCCTCTAGTCTACTGCATATAGAACATACTGCATTTTTTTATTAAAACTCAATATATTCCTCAGGCGTGTGTGATATGTCCAAGGATTTCCTATTCTATATGACAGAATCTGCACAAGTCTGTGTTTGTACATCCTATCAGCTTAAGATTCATATTTAGCTCAAAATGCCCTGTTAATACAAACTATTCAAATCCATCCTCCAAGGAAAAGTGTTTGGAAAGAGAGGGACAGGAAGATGAAAGATATCATTGCTCGAGAAATTAATGACATGGTTTTTAACAACAATCACAGAACTGTTTAAAGAGCCAGTCAACAAGGTCATCATTGCCAGGATGGTCGCCAATATTCGAAACGAATAGGCATCAGATGAAGAAGAAGCCCTGTTAGTAGACCATTTTTCTTTGTTTGTTGATTAAGTCTACTTTGTAATAAACTATTTCGCTTACTCTGTCCTGGTAACCATTCCAGTGTGTTATCCACATTTTTTTAAAGATTGTTAGGTCTTCTGTAATGTTCTGGTCCAATGAATAATGAACCTAGTTTGACATTTTAAATGCCTTTTCATTTCCTCTGTAATCATTATTCCCTGAAACCCAGACTACTGCGGCTCTGGCATAAAGTAAGGGTTGGTAGAATAATTTTACATATTTTGTTCTTTTTCTAGTGATCCTTTTTAATAATTTGATCTATTATTTTTCCTTGGTGTTTCCTTTCTTCTGTGGCCATAACTTTTGAAGTCAATCACCTGCTTTGCTATTCTTTTCTCTTTCCATTTCAATGGCATTTTTAAATGAATCTGAATTTAAAATTTTTTTGTATATTCATATATTTTCATAAATAAATAAATAAATAAATATGTATTTAATTGTTTAAAATGTAAAGTTGGAACTCTAGTTTTATGTAGATCGACAGGAAAGTCGATAACCATGATTTAATTTCAGACGCCTCAAATGGTAAATGATCCTGTAGATTTAGAATGAAAGGGTAGAGTACAGATCTACCTTTACTTGGAATTCATTAGCGTCATATTTCGTTCTTCTAGGCCTCAAGCTGTTTTAGAGTAGAGGAGAACATCCAACAGTTTTGAGGTAGGATTTCCGTTTAGCTTCTAGTGTAACTTGATCGATATTTTTTCCTTCTTCTCTCCCAAATCCCTGTATAGTGATGTTACTTAATTTCATCCTATATACCCACTAGTCTTTTTATATAGTTCTCTTTCCAGGAAAATTGTAGCTGTTTTCTTATTTTGGTTAGCTTAGCAGCTCTTTTACAAGTGTGCAGCTTAATGTGTCTACCGATTTCCCTCTAAAAAGTAAATAGGATTGCAAGTTATTTCTAATTTTATTAATGCTTTTGTCCAATATTGGTATAATTTTATAAAAATGTGCCAGTCATGTTTAGTCAAAATTGTATAGAGAAGTTAATATACAATGTTTGCAACTTACCATAATTTCTTATCAATGACAAGAGAACAAGAAATTAGAACAGATTATTAAAAACAGAGCTGTTATTTACGTGAAAACTAACATTATTACACAAAGGAAATTAAGTGGGATCAAAAAGATTTCACCGCTGAAATAAAATAACTTTTTCAGTTTATTTTTACAGCACATAAGAGGTAAACAGTGCTGATATGTTTGAAAGCTAATTTTTCGTTTTCTTACATTAAAGTTTTATTAACACCTTAGTATTTTTTGTTTATTTCGATTCGCAGTTGATTATTTTTCTTTCTTAAATCCTTAGTAAACAATATAAAACTGCAATTATCCACAACCCCTAAGAGAGTTTTTGACTCATTGATTCTGTGTTCATAAAGAATTATAACAAATAATATTTCCGATCAGGTTTATTAATAGTTTGTAATGTAAGTAAAATTATAATTTCTGCCTCAGTAATTTAAATAAGCACCTAAATAATAATTAATCAACAATTATTATTATTTATATACTTTATTTAGTTAATTAGATAGATTGGAGATTTTCTATTAGATACTGATGTACTACCTATTCTATTAATTTTTTTCACAATTATTTCTTTGGGTCCACAAAACAGTTAAAGTTTTAGGTGCCTTCCTTGTTTTTCGTTACTAAGATGTCAAGTCCACAAAAATTTAGCTGTTGTATGCACAGTCGGCTTTAGAATAGCATATACATGTTAAATGTGAATTTCGTTTACCTACCGAAGTTATAAAAACGCCCTTTAAACGCCTACATTAAATGGTTTTTGGGGATTAAGTTTATTTACAAGGGACAGAGGGACAGGCAGTTTGTTAATAAAATACCTTATGCTGCAAACATTAAATATGTGGGCGTGGACAACTATTTAAGTGATTTCAAATTTATTATTTAAACCGTGATTGGTTATACACAATAAATAGGCCGTCCTTAAAATTAAGGCCGTCCTTAAAATTAATTCATTGCAAGCGATTTGAGTTTGAAAATGTATATGCTATTCTGAAGCCGATAGTATGTATGTATGAGAATTAGGGTTCTATTTTATACCAAGACTTTTCCACTACCAGGAGCTATAAGACCTTGATGTTGGTGAAGTGGCTCAGTAGCTTCCCAAACGAGATGTGGGAGTGTACCTAAGAAACAGTTCTGGCTACCAGAAAGCACAGCGTGGAGGAGGTAGCTTACTTCGCACCATGGACCAGTGAACCGGTGCAAAGTATGTTCCTTTCGTAGAAACCTGCTTGATACAGACATACAGTATTTAACAAGTCTTTATGACTTTCTTGGACCTGGGCGCTTGCCTTAATCAGCCGGCCAAGTGGAATGGAATCACAATAAAAATCCACATCTGTCATTTCTGCAAACTACCTAGAAGGAGTTGCTACGACTCCGTATCAAATCCAGAATTTGCCCTCTAGAAAGCTGTTTAACTTCACTAAAAGCATTGACATTCTAGAGTTTTAGTAAAGGAGTCTAAGACAAGACAATCTAATTTTTGATCTATTATAAGCTTCTTTTCTAGCTTCTGGTATTTCCTGTATTCTAAGCTTTTCTTAGATTCTACTTATCTAATGAGGCTCAATATAAAGTGGCTTTATCCTATATCTCGAGATAATATCTCCTGTCACTTATATTTACTTCCTAGGTTTATGTGAGCACAATTCCCTATTACGTGTATTTCAGCTTAAAAACCCAGCAAACACAAAAGTATATGTTACATAAAAATATATAACAGAGAAAGAAAGATTTTTATATAAAACATTTATATATTTTTTACGTACTATTTATGTAACAAAATCTTTATAAACTTTGTTATATACCCTCAATATTGACATTATAAATTATTTTATATATTAGGTATATCTAATTGATTATGTATTTATGATGTAAATTTTGCTACATAAATAAAAGAACAAAATTATATATATATATATATTACCAAAAATTTGCTATACATAAGATATTTTATATATTTCGCCTCGTCTATTATACGTCTAACAAAAAAGACTATTATAAATTGTCACGAGTCGTTCGAGTACTACAAATACCCGTGCAAATTATTAATAAAAAGTATATACTTATAATAAAATTTTTTCTGGGTGTCTTTGTGTTGAGTACTGGAGAAAACATTATGTAAGTACTAATTTTATTATTATTTATTTATATACTCATCACACTTAAGTTATTTTCAAGTATAATTGATTTACATTCAAATAACTTAATTATAAATTTTAGGCAAAAAAATTTTTAAAAAGAAAAAAATTGAAAGACTTCTGTGACTAGTCAATGAGGAAGAAAAAGAAATGGATAAGTAGCACAGTTTTACAATTTTACAGTGGTGATGGTGAACCATTATCAGAAACGCGATCAGAAATAAACAATTTAGAGATATCTTACTTGGAAAATATGTTGGTTTAAGCTATTCAAATTCAAATTACAAGCCTCCTTAGTGTATTTCTCAAGATTATTTGTTTTTGATTATTAATTAATTTTCTATATTTTTGTTATGTTTCATTATTTAGTTTTTGAATACTTTAGTTTTTTTTGCAATATTTCTGTTTTGTTTGTTTCTTTGATATATTAATAAAATAAATGTGCTTATATGCATTAATTTGCTATTTTTTTTAGTAAATCCACCAGCTACTGTATATCACAAACATAAATTTCGTGACATCTATATTATGTAATATTTAATACATAAATATTCTCTAGATATTAAATTATTTTTATATTTATATTACATAGTAATTCGGACATATTTGAGATGTAATATAAATACATACACATTATATCACTATTGTTCTCTAGCTGTGCTGGCCTTTGTCAGTATTCAATACATAAATATTATGTAGTTGTGACTTCAGTTTTATATAACTGTGACTTTTATATTTCAAAAATTACATAACATATAGATATTCAATGTTTTTGTGTTTTTGGGAAGTACTTGTCAGTTTACCAATACTATCTGACCTTTTAGAGTTAGAACCATATACTTCTATTTCAGTCCTTTTTTCTTTTATTGGAACCGTGGAACCTATGATTTCAAAATAATAATATTTATGTAGATGGACAACACAGATAAAGAATAAACTTAATTTATAAAGGAAATCTTAGTATATAAGATATATAATATTGTATATTTTATTAAAATCAATTATTAAAAGTATATAGTATATAGTATATAGTTTAAGATGCAACAATACATTTTTCTAGAAAATAAATTATATAGGAATATTTGTAATACATAAAACGACGATAGAAATATATCTGGCAAAATATTGGAGGAAATACTAGATTAAATGAGTATGTCTATCATGAGTAGAACAAAGAAAGAACATTTGTCAACAGAGACTTCGCGATCTTTTATATTCCAGAACATGTAAGATCATTTGAAATACTATATAAATAAGTCCCTTGATAGATGGTCAATTAGTTTGTGTCCGCCAGTCAGTCAGTTATTGGTGTGAGGAATGTTATAATAGTTTTACGAGTGTGTAAAAAAACATTAAACTGTACTTACCAGTTCAAATTAAGTTAAAATACATACACAGTTTCATTAAATCGAAAATTTAAACAGATATTTGAAAAAACACCAAATTTTTTATGCAAAATCAAGGCCTGTAAGCTAACGACAATCGTCAAACGTCATCTTTCAACGAATTCTATTATTTCCATAGATCAAGTTCATCTTTCAACCAACGGAAGAAGAAGGAATTATATAATTTTAGTTATAATTCTATAAACAAGTAAGTAATTTATTTGCTGTTAGCAATTAATGAAAAACGTGTACGTTTGACATCAATTCCATAGGTTCTAATTTGTTTCTTTTAAAAGGCCTTAATAATTTAGTAATCAATAAAAATAAAATATAGTTTATTCTTTTTTAATCTTGGAATCTTCCTTGATAAAAATTTGTCTAATTTTTTTTATTGCCATAAATTCATTGTTAACAATCGATTTTCTTTAATTTACTTACTAATTCAACAGAAACGATCGAATAAGTCCGCCTGAGACATAAGAGTTAATTTTCAAATAATTATAAATATTTATAAATTGAAAGTAAATTTCGAAATTCATTTAAATACTAAAAATATTAATAATGCAGGTAACGATAGATGCACAAAGCAGATCGCATATCTCATCGTACCAAAAAGAACTGGAATTTGATATAAAACTACAGACATTCGAAAAGAATGCTCTAGACTAATTTCAGTAGAGGCTGTCCGACTAAGCGGAATGACAGAATTCCTAACAAATCACATGCACTTTCGTTAATATCTCCGCAAATTCGGAATTACAGTCCAAGCTGAAGAGGCATCGGAACATCTCATTTTTCACTGTTCTACTAGGAGGAGGATGAGAAGGAGGACAATCACTGTAGACCTAGTAGATGGTCATGGGGGAATGGCATAGCAAAATATTAACAAGCGAGTTCTAAATAAGCTGCAGCCCAGTTTTACCTGCCCCTCTGTTCCATTTGTACATTTTCTCTTTAAGGTTTCCAATAGAGATAGAAACATGTTATAAATTTTATAGTTTCATATTTAATTTATAGTTAAATTTAGATCCGATCTTCAGAAAAATTGTACTAATTTTTTTTTTGCTACATTTTTTTGTTTATTTTTTAATAATCTTGATATTTAAAAACAAGCTGTTTTAATAAGAAAATAAGGTAATTTAAAATCTCATATACAGGCCTATAAAGTCTTCGGTTTCGAGTCTGCTGCTTATGTATGCAACTTGAGGAATGGCGTGTGAACGGAAATATATTTTTGCAGTCGTTGTTGCCAATGTTTGAACTTTAAAATTTAAAGAACAATTTGTGATATTTTTATAACCAATTAAACGTTTCAAAAATGAAGTCTACACTTTTATCTAATAATAGAAATGAAATAGTTGTCTTCGACTTGAAATGAAAGAGATTTCACTTTTTCGTAAGCTTAAATATTTACCGAGTGTGTATTCAAGTCAAATATTATTTCATGATTACATTGTATCTACTTCATCTATGCATGTGCGTACAAATATTGTTTCTTTCGGTATTTATTTGCTCAGAAAAAAAAGTGTGAACATCAGTTTTACTTTAGATTTCTGTGTGTGCAAACATCAAAGTTGAAGTATTACTTGTTGGAGAAGAACACGGCGTGGGCTGAACTTGAGAATTCTAATTACTAAGGGACGTCATGTACATTCTAAAAGATTTTTTGAATTGAAGCCAATCACACGAATTATGATCACTAATCAAAAAGTTCGTAAAAGAATTCGTCAGCCCAGATTATTTTTATAACCTTTCAAGTAGGGACTACACCTTCAACTTTGATTAAAAGAAGAATTCGTCCTGTGATCAAATATGTCAAAATGAATTGTTTTGTTGCTATCGCGTTATCTACTATTTGCTCCTTACCGCTGGACAGATTTACAAGATACAAGTTGGTATTCCTTACCTCTATCATCCATAGGTCGGGTATAAAATTTAATGCCTCTTATACAAACTTCTTCCATTCTTTTCTGTTTTTTGGTTAATGTTACTGTTTCTCCGCATGTCTTGTTTTTCATCAGCATTATATTGCCCACTACTTTATTTCATATGTTCCTTGACCTTCCTCGTTTCTTTTTATATGCGTTTTTGCTTCATGTTTTACTTGTATTTGTTGTTCATACGTTGTATGTGTCCCCACGAAGGAAGTCGACGTTTTTCTGTAAAGAACAAAACTGGTTATACCTCTAGTTTATCACTTATTTTTGTCCTTTCTTGTCACTCCTAATATTCATCTGAGGTTCCTTTTCTGCAGCTTGTATTTTTCTTTTACAATTTTTACTAGGAGATAAATTTAAAAAATATAATTCTCATTGGTACGTTGTTCAATACTGAAGATCCAATCTCCAAAGATTCCAACCTAATGCCCTTAATACATATGTCCAAAAGTGTAATATCGAAAATATGATGACATGAATAAAATATTATTAGCAAACAAACAAAGTGACTTTTGCTAAATTCTAACAAAATTGTTGTATTCTATGAAGCAATATTCAAGTCATCTTCCCCTCTGACAAATATATAATGCATTATAATGAGAGAAAAATAATTTATAAACTTCTAACAAATAGCAGAGGAGCAATATATGTGAAAAAATTAGTCAAATCTTAAGGAATAGAAAATGTACAGAACAATCCATGATCATAACATGAGATATAAACGAAAATGCAAAACAAGCAATAAAATATTAACAAACTTAAAAAAGAAAAGTCTAAGAATTCATCCATATCTCGAATGTGGTTAGAATCCAAATAAAAGTGTTCAATAAAATTACAATATTTTATTATGCAAAGCTGGACCAATGAAATTCAGTGAGCTGCTAGTTTCGGTAAGCTATTACCAACATCAGGCTATTACATAGAAATGGTAGACTTAGAAATATTCATCTGATAGCAGTACAAAATCAAAATAATTATTTAATTTAGAATATGAAGTGGATACGAAATTGCGCAATACAAAACTGATGCTAAACCCGTAAGTACTACTATCCAAATTTTGATCCATAATTGCTACTATTGGGTCCCACGGACCCGGTTTTTTTTACAGAAACTTCCTCTAATTGAAAAAAAAAACATTCTGCTTTTAAAAATAATTTAAAATAAACATGTTTTATTCATAAAAAGTAAAAAACAAATTAAATACAATTTTTACACACTACACTGGAACACTGAAAGCAAACAGGTATTTTACAGGTTGAACATCAAGTACTACTTTTCCGATCCTTGTTTGGAGGACATATGCGACATCTGGGTCTCTTTGATCTCTGTGGAGGTTGGGCAGGTAAAGGAGATTCTTCAAATGTCAACTTTAAAAGATCAGCTGCACGCATACGGATTTTGCGGGGCACATTTGAATTATAAATTCTAGCCGCCACATGGCTAGTGTATAATTGCCTTCCTAGTTCTTTCAGGTAACTATAGCGAGAAATTTCGTTACCTTTTTGAGCAAACTGGTACAAAATACGGCCGTTAATTCCTGCAATATTCAAAATTGCGTAAAAGAGGTGAGATTGCTCGTTTGTTTTTTTATTTCTTAGTTCGTCCACAAGTTCGATTGAGGAGTACCAGTTATCGCCAGTCACAATACGTTTAGTATTAATAATGGGCTCCACCAACACCGTAAAACAACATTAGTCGGGTGAGGAAACTTTGTTCTATCTTCAGCTGGGTTTTTTCCTTATACACTTCGGCATTTACTGCAAAGTGTGTTTTATAATTAGCAAGAATTTGTTTTTTGATCCCGTATTTTGCCGGTTTATTCGGCATGTACATCCGAAATTTACAACGGCCTCTAAATGCCACTAATATTTCGTCCACAGTTACATAGAAACCAGGACAATAGGCTTGTTTACATTTTTGGAAAAGTGTTTCAAAGATATTAGAAAACGCAGCAAGAGGATTTTGCTTCATTCTCGTGGATCTTGTATTTGGGTCATCAAATCGAAGGGCACAGAGTAAAAAAGAAAAACGGGCAAGCCATATAGTCAATCTAAATATGTCTCGGCCTGTACCGTCTGTAGCCCATAGGGATCTCAGGTCTTCATGATTTGATTTGAATACACCTTGCTTATATGAAAATCCTATAAATGCCCTCATTTCTAGAAGATCCGTGTTATGAATAAGGTGGGTACGTATTTCTTTCTTGCGTTTTTCCTTGTTTTAAATTTTTTGTATTTACTTATCATGTCATCAATTTTATTATTTGTATGTTGCAGTATAAGTTCCAAAATATCATTTGTAAAAATGGTCTGCCACGCGCCTAGAGGCGTTTTTGGCGGACTTTTGCCTAATTCACCCTTTAGGCCAGGTAACACAGTTATGAGGTTATAACATAATGTTTTAGTGCGACTCGGAGCTTGCTTGGACCATTTGGTTTTATCCTTTCCGTACCAGTAATTTTTACCAGAGTTTAAATGCATTGATTCGGGTCCTACTTCGTTCTCTTCATCACTTGAATCACCTTCATCCCAAAAGTAGGGAAACGGGACACTACGCACCCCAAATCCCTTAGACCGATCAGCCTCACATCGTTTGTTCTAAAAACGATGAAAAAAGCTGTAGACAACTACATTAGAACAGAAATCTTGGAACAGGTGCCATTGCACCCTCGTCAATATGCGTACCAAGCGGGAAAGTCCACGGAAACCGCTTTAACACAGTTGACGGACGAAATCCAAGACGCACTGAACAAAAAAGAGACCGTGGTATGTGCCTTTCTAGACATAGAAGGGGCCTTTGACAATACGCCACATGAGGCAGTCAAAAGAGCATTGAATGAGAAAGGAGTAGATAGAACGACTTCCAGTTGGATGTCGCAACTGCTATCTACAAGAATCGCAGAAATGGAGGCAGGACAAGACACTATCTCCATTAATGTGACCAGAGGCTGTCCACAGGGGAGAGTTGCATCCCCGCTTATGTGGAGTCTCACTGTGGACAGTCTGCTCTGTCAATTGACTAGGGAAAGCAAACCATGTCAAGGGTATTCCGACGACATGGTTATCCTGGCAAAAGGGAAGTATGAAAACGTCCTCTGTGATATTGTTCAAAGAGGATTGAACATTGCGGAACAATGGTGTGACTCGGTGGGACTCAGCATCAACCCCACCAAAACCACACTAGTAGCCTTTACAAGGAAAAAGAAACCTAATCTAAAAATCATAAAAATAGGGGAGAACATCGTCGAGTGGAAAACAGAGGTAAAATATCTAGGGCTAGCAGCTAAATATCTAGCAGGTTACTCTGGAACAAACACGAAGACGAAGTAATACACAAAGCAACCAAGGCCCTCATGGTGTGTAGGAACATTGCAGGGAAGAACTGGGGATGTAACCCACGTATCCTGCAATGGATGTACACAGCAATAGTGAGACCATTAATCACATATGGGGCAGTGGCTTGGGGCGTAAGGGCTAATCTGAATACGACGAGGAAAAACCTCTCGAAAATTCAGAGACTAGCCTGTTCATGTATCACTAGAGCAATGGGAACTTGCCCCACTGCTGCTATGGAGGTGATTTTAAACTTGACCCCACTGCACATTCTGCTAGAAAGTGTAAGGAAGAAAGCAATATATAGAATGATCAAAGAAGAAATTATCAGGGAAAAACCTCGATCACTTCAATTTGATCAAACTTGGGAAAGATGATATGCCAAATAAATTCAACTTTGTGAGAAAATTCATCACAAAGTTAAGTAATAAATCTGAATGGGATGAAGACACCATACAGAATTTAAATTAAACCAGAATACCATAAAGTGATATACGGACGGTTCCAAGCTAGACGAGGGAACTGGGATAGGAGTTTTTGGACCGAGAGCCAAATACTCAGAAAGCTTGGGCACATACCCGAGCATCTTTCAAGCAGAAGTCCGCGCCATCGAAAGATGTGTGGAATTCAATATTGGAAGAAACTATCGCAGACAAGAGATTGTGATTATGTCGGATAGTCAAACAGCCATCAAAGCGCTGAGTTCAAATATAATCAGCTCGAAGATGGTTTGGGAATGCCTAGGCAAACTATATGAACTAGGCCAGAAGAACACTGTCACCCTCCTATGGGTCCCGGGACACATAGGAATAGAGGGGAATGAAACAGCAGATAAGCTGGCAAAAAAAGGAGCTGAAACCCCACATTTGGGATCAGAACCATCTTGTGGGATCAGCAGTAAAGTAATCTTAGGAAAACTAAGGGAGGAAATGGAGAAAGAAAAATCCATGTACTGGAATCAGCTGGAAGGACTGATGCAATCTAAGATACTACTGGGGAACTATGACCAGAAGAGATCTCTTAGCTGCCTCAACCTCAGTAAAAAAAGGCTCCGTATTCTAACGGGAATATTAACCGGGCATTGCCGGTTAAGAAGCCACATGAAGAAACTAGGGTTAGCAGATGAAGCAAAGTGCAGATTCTGTGAGGAAGAGGATGAAACCTCAATACATATACTCTCAGAATGTCCTGCCTTGCAAAATTCTAGGGCTAGATACCTAGGAGCACATGAAATAGAGGAAGGGGATCTACCTGATTTGAAGCCCGACGATGTCCTAAACTTCCTCAGGAAAATAGGACTCGAAGAGCTGCTATAAATCTGAGAAAACATCAGAACATGGCAAGTAAGGGGGGACACAATAGATCCTATGGGTCGCAGTGTAATCATCACCCCTAACTCATTCATACATTCATACATCACTTGAGTAATATTCTAATTCACTATCAGAATCATGCTGGCTTAATATTTCTTCATCTTCTTCGTCAGCATCACTTTGATCTCCAGTATTCACTATTTGTTGAAGGGTATCTAATTCATAATTTGCGGCGGCGTGTATTTCTTCATTATCGCTTGAATCACTATCCCACTAAAAGTTGTCTTCTTCTAATATTTTACTTAGTTCATCATCAGACAGTTTTGAACTTGACGATTTAGCCATATCTGAAAGTAATTTATTGGAAATTGAAGGAAAATACTAGTAGTTTTTTTAACTTGATTGGTAAAACTTATTTATAATTTTCTTATACTCTTAAAAATGCCGACTAACTTACTCCAATAAAAATCTAAATTATAATATTGTAATACGTACTGTTAATAAGTAAGTTACACCCCTAGTACTATAAGGTCCCACGGACCCAATCTACGTCACTGTAAAGCACGACTAAATCAGACACATACACAAACCACTAAGCTGAACAAGGAAGGCACTGGCAACAGAAAACATAGCTAGACTAGAGCCTAGAGCTAGACGGGTTTTAATCCTAACCTTTTATTTTTACCGAATTTAGCCGATGCTGATACCTCGTGGGTCCCCGATAGTAGTACTTACGGGTAAAGAATGAAACCAGAGAATAAATTAATGTTAATAACAATAGAAAATCAAAAATCAATATAATTTTTAAGCTAATTAATGACAGCAAAATTATTACAACCAATGAACGAACTTTAAATTAAATTTGTACTAAAATAAGAACTATATAAATTGTTAATAAATATTTTCCTATTTTTAAAGAATCAGCAATTGGAGAAGGTTGTCATCAAACAATAAAATGGATAGGAAGTAAGTATAGTAAAATAGACGAAATTTTTATTTTGCTTTTCAACCTTATAAAAAGTTGAATAAGGGGTGAGATTGATGCCTTTACATTCAAAAAGTATTAGATTTAGTACAATTATTGTACATCATTGAACATTTTCCGTTGCCATCGATAACTAATAAAACCTTAGAATATCTTTAGGCTTATGAAATTCGTGGCCTGTGATTGGTCAAAATACCGTTGGCTTATGGTTCATAACAGGTAACTATAACTACTACTATTATTTAAAGAAAAACAGTAAATAATAGACATATTATTCCATAGGTGTAGAAAAAATTAATTTTTATAGTACATTTATTTGAACAAAGTATATACAAATACAAGAGCAATAATAATTACATAACCCCAAATAATAACATTTGAAATCCTAAGTTACAGTTTTAAAAAAATAAATAAATAAGTTTTAGTAATTAATACCGAAATATAAATGAAACAAAACAAATGACAAATGTAAAAAAATGGAGCTAGATTAATTTTAGACGATGTATGGTGGAATTTTAACACATTGATAACACTGGTGAAAATAAGTTGTCTGTTATTTTGAGTATTTTATCGATGAATTTTTTAGATTTGGCAACACAGCGAAATATAGCTTTAATTGCGATTATTTTAAGTAACAAAAAAGGGTCTTGCGGAGTGATTGCCGACATCACAAATAGCTGAGTACTTTTAGTGCAAACCTAAAAAAGGAAGGATCTCTTAATAGGGTATTTTAATATTCTTGTGCTCCCTTTCAACGGAACTAAGTAGAATAATAAAGAAATTTCATTTGGTTGAAACACGAGCAAACCCTCATTATTATTTTAGATTTTATAATTTTTCTTTGAAGTGAAAATAATAGAGAAAAATACTTAATGTTTTTTATTAATATTGTATTGGGTTGCAATTATTAGGGTTATTTGTTTTCAACAGGAAGAGGACCACCCAAGAAACATTAAAATACCGTACAAAAATATTTTCACTTATTTTAATATTAGTATTTATTTCTTGTAAACCGTATTTACATTAATACACGTATTAACGGAGTACCTGAATCCAGTTTGTTTAATGTCAACTAGAAATTCCTGTTCCATTTGTAGAAATTTGACGTGAAACAAATTTACATTTATACTCGTTCATGTTAACGCATATTTAAATATTTTCATTGAAGTCAATAAATTTACCGAACGTGAATATAATTAACACAGTACTTCGCATACTTTTATTCAATGTAATCAAGTAGAAGAAAAATGGCGAGAAAAGTAGTACTTTTAAAATTAAGGAAATATAGAAATTAAGAAAGCAGAACAAAATTTCGAGGTATAAAAGAAAGAAATAATTGAAAACCCTGAAGAAATAAAAGCAAGATTGAAAAATCTGGCAAACGTGTAGAGGTTTGCAGAGATGAGAATAATACGCCAATAAAAGTAATTTTTTAAAATTAAAAATTTTCAAAGACGATTCCTGATATATCAGAATCTAACATCTTACCATGATTTTATATACTTGGAGTACATTTAGAAATTTTTCGGATCCATATATTGACTTTCGCGACCCACAGAATTTTGAAACAATTTTTTTTATTAGAAAGCCTTAATGCTATAAAATATTTTGAGAAAAAATAATTCTTTGATTACGCATATTTGAAAGAGAAAATCGCATTAAAATTACTAAAAATCTCCCATTTTTTAAATTTTTTTACAATTTCTAAAATGTATTTCTAAATGTCAGATGGTTACAAATTGTAAAAAGAGCAGTGTATGTACAATGTTTTTAAGAATGATAAAAATCTCTTTGTTTTAACAAAACTTCCACTATTTATTTAAAAAACTGCTTTTTTAAAACTCAATAACAGCGTTTCGCTAGACAACTAGCATCGTCAGATTGCCATATTGAAGTTACTATTTTTTGTTTGTTTGTAGCTATTGAGCGGGTCACAGTTATTATGCAGCGTGGCCGGCAAAGGCCAATGTAAATCTTATGGGCGAATATTCAACACTGTTGCCGCTTTGGTTACGGCTTGAACCACAATTAACTCAGCCAATTTATTTTCGTAGAAACGTTTTATTATGAATTTTGCAAAACAGATGTATTCTATATAATAAATATTATTAAAAAATGGAATTCAAATCTATTTATGTAGATTGTAATCAGTATATACCTGATCACTTGATGGATTATTTAGGTCTCTACTAAATCTTTCAGACAAATCCTAATCCTATTGCCAGTGAAAATATTATTTAATTACAAAGATGCTAATTATTTTTACCTGTATGATCCCTTGATCCTCGTAAACCGTTATGTAATATTCCTGGAATGTAGAGGTAAGTAAATGTACAGGTAAGTAATAACATAGGCAGGTACCTATCTGTTTCTGCTGATAAACGAAAGGGCATTATTGAAACAACAGCCATGCAGTTAGCAGCACCGTTTGAAAAATTTAAACAAGGTGAAAATCTTCATCGTCAAACCAAGAGGCTTTTATTGAATATTTTAACGTATACGTTGAATATAAAAGATGACAAAAGTGTGACAGCGAAAATAGAACTGATTTCTGAAATGACTGGCCTTAGTGTGAGAACAGTGTATAATCTGAAAAGCAAAGCTGCTACTGGACCTTTGACATCGCCAAAAAAACGAAGACGGAACAGCAGCCAGTCGAATTCAAGACTGATCACCTACGATGAAGGTATCAAATCGCAAATACGAAAAGCTGTGCATGAATTCTACTCCGAAAATATTCCACCAACACTGGCAAAAGTTCTTGCTAAAATAAATTCAGACGAAAATGTACCAAATTTTTCTAAAAGTACGCTAAGACGCTTGCTTAACGATATGGGGTTTGTTTATGGAAAGAGAGGAAGAGACTCGATTCTAATAGAAAGAGCTGATATTATAATCGCCTGGAGGCAAAAATATTTAAGATCAGTGAAGAAGTTCCGCGAAGGATATAACGTAATATATCTGGATTAATGTGGGCCACAGTGTAAATTTTGAATGGAGAGACACTACCATAAAAAATGCCCGAGATGCATTTGTCAAAGGACTGACAACAGGACTGAAGGCTCCAAGTCAATGAGGACCGAGATTTGTTCTTCTTCATGCAGGCTGGAAAGACGGTTTTCTTGAGGGTGCAGAAAAAACTTTTCAGGCAAAGGAAGGTGCAGACGATTACCACGACGAAATGGACGCAGAAGGCTTTGAGGCCTGGTTTAAAGATCAATTGATCCCTAATTTGCCGAAAAACGGATCAAAGAATGTTGTAGTGTTGGACAATGCGTCATACCATTCGGCGAAGTTACCTTTTCCAAAGACAACTTGGAATAAGGAACAAATAAAGTAGTGGCTACTGGAAAAAGAGATTTACTTCGAGGATGATTATTTGAAAACAAAATTATTGGCTACTGCAAACGCGTTTAGAAAGCAGTACGACCTAAGAAAAATAGACGACATTGCCACGGAACATAATATAACAGTCCTACGATTACCACCTTATCAGTGCGAATTAAATCCTATTGAAATGGTGTGGAGCCAAGTGAAAGGATATGTGGCTCGTAATACTAGTAAGAGGATGTGGAATAACTTATAAAAACAGCGTATTCGCAAGTAACCCCAATGGAGTGGTCTAATTATGAAAAAAAGGTAGAGAAGACAGAGGAAAAGATGTGGCAAACAGATCATTTAATGGAAGACATTGAGCCAATAATAATAAATCTAAATGAAGACGATGAAGATGAAGACTTGGATGACGATGAAGACTTGGATGACGATGAAGATCAGTAATATATTTTTTAACCCTCAAATGTTCCATTCAATTTTCATTTATTTTAGTTATTACCTGCTAATCATTGTCATTTTTAAAGTTTAATTTTAATTCAAGTTAAAATACGTAATTATTAATTCATTTACTTATTCTATATTTTGTTTGTTACAACAACCCGCCAGAAGAAGAAAAATCCTCGGAAAAATCATCGAAACGTCGGCAAGATTTCATTAGCTTTTCTCTGTTAATCGTTCTCCCTTAAAATTTAAATGACAGCTGACCTTTTTACCACTCGTCTTGTAATTTATGTATATATTATTATTATTGACATATTTTTATTATTAATTACATTATTATTTCATAATTTGACAAAGGTCTTTTGTAAGGCCGCTGTATTTATTTATTTCTTTATACGTGATAATTAAACGTATAAAATTTGAATATTTTAGCGGATTTACAATATTTTCCTTTAAACGCGTAAAATTTATCTAAAAGCATAATTATAAATATTCTTAATTACACACTAAACGATTTTCAAATGAATAATTTAGTCAACATTTAAATCATAATAGTAACACAATGGCAAGTTATATTCCCGCGCCAGTTGGAACCAAATTCAAAGAAAATGCCGATATGGCAATGCCGTCGTCCATAAACGCAATGCTGCATAATAACTGTGACCCGCTCTATAGGTACCTATTTTATTATTCTTAGTATAATTAACTAATCACAAAATAAATTACAAATTTTTGTAATATTCCGTTCAGTTGTTGAGCAGTGTACTTGATTCTACAGAACGACACGAAGTATACCTAAATTAAATTTATGGTACTAACCCTTACTGTGTGAAAATTCATGTTATTCAGAACAATAAACAACTAAAAGGTTGTATTAACTTTCACTATTTATTCTATAAATTGCAATTACAGCTGTTTCGCTATAACTAGCATCGTCAGATTGACATATTGAAATTACATGTTTGTTTGTGATAAAAAACAAAATTTAGATTTCCTCGAAGAACTTGAAATCAAAAGACATCTAGCAGATCAACAATATAAAGTAGTTAATGAACAAATAAATCTTGGAAGTTCACCACTATTAAACTGTTTACTTTGATTGAGTCTTCATTTTATACATAGATAAGACGTAATAATAACACAAATATATTAAGTTATTGTAAAGATCAGCAGGATATAGTTTTTTCCTGGTTTTTCTATATCATTGCACAGTTATACTGATCTTAGAGGGAAATACATCCAGGATAATCCCTTAGGGCTAATAACATCTAGGCTTTAATATTGTTATGTCTTATTACTTCCTTACTTGGTCTAGCCTTAACTACTTAGCAACATCAAGTACCTAGTTACAAACAAACATGTAATTTCAATATGTCAATCTGACGATGCTAGTTATAGCGAAACGGCTGTCATTGAATTTAAAGTATTTATAGAATAAATAGTGAAAGTTAATACAACCTTTTAGTTGTTTATTGTTCTGAATACCTAAATTAGTCAACTTTGAACTTTGTAAAAGGGATATCCCTAAAGGAAAATACACTAAGGAGTTGACTATGGAGAAAGATCTTGTTTCAAGCGCAGCTGGAGTTCGAACACTTACTTTTATCTGTTGGTTGCCAGCTCTTTCTTGGCATTCCTTGTCTTCTCCTTTCCTTTCGATTCCATACAACTATATTTTTTGGGATTCTGTATTTTGGCGTTCTTTAAATATGTTAAGAATGCAAGTAAACAATCAAGGTTTATCTTATCTATAATTTAACCTTATTTATAAATGATGTGTAAAATACTGTAACGATCAAGTAAATATTTAATAAATATTTAGTTGTATATACTTACCGTTTTTTTTTTAACCGTTATTAAGACTTAACCTGGTTGTAAATATTTTTTCAATTGATTATGTTCCTACTTTATCTATTGATAGTACAAATGATTAAATTATTCATTTGGCATAAATACAAACAGTACAACAAATGATCAAATGATGAAATTATTATTATTATTTATCTCTCGCGTGACATGAGAGCTAGCGATTCTGATACTTAAGGCAGAATTCACACCAGAGCAATAAGCAACTGGCAACTGGCAAGGTGATCATAGAAGGAACTATTAAAGAAAAACCTCGATCACTTCAAGTTGATCAAACTTAGAAAATGCCCCAAGTTGATATGCCAAAGAAATTCAACTTTGTGAGAGAATTCATAACAAAGTTTATTAATAAATCTGAATGAAATGGAGACACCTTACAAAATTTAAAACAAAATGCCATATTGTAATTATGAACGTTAGTCAAGCAAGATTGTGATTATGTCGGATAGTCAAACAGCCATCAAAGCGCTGAGCGGACATACCATCAGTACGAAGATGGTTTGGGAATGCCTAAGCTAACTAAATAATCTAGGTCAGAAGAACACTGTCAACCTCCTGTGGGTCCAAGGACATATAGAAATAGAAGGTAAACAGCAGATAAGCTGGCAAAAAAGGAGCCAAAACCCCACATCTGGTACCAGAAGCATATTGTGCTATCAGAGGTAGCGCAATCTTGGAAAACTAAGAAAAATGGAGAAAGAAAAATCCAAGTAGGTACTAGAATAGGCTGCAAGGTCTGAGGCAATCTAAGATACTTCTGAGAAACTATGACCAGAAGAGATCTCTTAGCCACCTCATCCTAAAAAAAAGCTCCGGGTTAAGAAGTCATATGAAGAAACTAGGGTTGGTAGATGAAAAAAAGTGCAGATTATGTGAGGATGAGGACGAAACCTCAATACACATACTTTTGGAATGCCCTGCTTTGCAAAATTTTAGGGTCAGATACCTAAGAGCACACTAAATAAAAGAGGAGGATCTACCTAATTTGCCAGATGAAGTCTCTTAAACCTTCTTAGGAAAATAGGACTAGAGGAGCTGCTATAAGAAATAATCAGACCCATGGCAAGTAAGGGGGTACACAATAGATTTTATAGGTCGCAGAGTACTTATCACCCTTAACTTACATACATACAACATACCAACAAGGTCGCAGTCTAGTAGATCAGCAAAAAACTATCGATACTTGTATTTGTCTATTCAACAAATCCTTATGTGATTTCTCCTTTATAGGTATCTCTTTCGATTTTTGTTCATCTACTCGTATTGTGGCTTTCTGGTATCAATATAGATCGACATTGATTCTTATGTCTCTTATGTCTTCGTCATCTAATTCTGAGTTCTGCCCTAATTTTGCCATTCTTCGGTGTTGAACTTTATCAAAAGCTGTTTCGAAGTCAACTAGATCTATGAATACGTCACAGTTGACATCTCGATCCTGTTCTACTAGTATTTGTGCAGTAAATAATGCTTCTCTCGTGCCAATCCTAATTGGTTTTTAGCTATTCTATCATCTAGCTTTTTATAGATACATGTATCACTCTTATGAAAACTTTCAGTGTAAGTAATAAAATCTTGTAAAACCAGTAAACCATAGGCGTGCTAATAACAATTAAAATAATACATATTTTTAAATTAAACAGTGTGGAAATCACTTATGGAATAAAATTATTATTTGTGGGGTTAGTTTAGATTATAAAAAACGCTGGAACCCGTCAACTTTGAGATTCAAATGTGAGCTTTTTAAACATAAATTTAAATTTACAGGGTGATACACGCAAGTCTGGCATCGCCCATGATCTATATTTTTAATGAAACACCCTGTACATTTTTATGATTTTAAAAGCTTCTTAACAATACGATCTTAACGAATTAAACTATGTAGGGTCCATTATGAATTGTACAGGGTGAAATTTTGAAATTATTTATAATTTTGTTCAATACTTGACTTGACAATAAAAAATACTTGACCTAATTGATTTTTTACACTAAAACAAATGCTCAAAATGTTCTCCAAAACATGTCACAAAATTTTTATTTAAAATATTGACAGCTACTAGTTTCGGATTATCTATAGGCCATCATCAGGCTTAAAATTAAGTACAGAATAAGAAGATATACAGATTTACAATATATTAAAAACTTACAAAGTGATACAAGAAAAATAACATCCACCATGCTTGCATGAACTTAGCAAAGAATGGATAATAATGTGTCATTGAAAAAACTGAAAAAACTTAAGTTGCTAAATATGGGACTCAACTAATACTAATTAAAATAAGTAAATAATTAAACTGAAATTGACATATTGATGTTAAGTGGTTATGAAATAACTAATATTGAAAAGGAAGGGTATAATAAAGAAAATGAAAAGGATTCACCCAAACTTGGTAGATCATGGTAAGACAAGATTGGTTGTAGAACCTACAAATGAAATTAAAGCAGGTACTAGAAATAAAGCCATGTTCAGGGTAGACGCTAAAAAAGTTTTGATGAGGATTAAATGCTTTTTAGTATCCAAGAGTAAGAAAAAATTCTGCTGTGCAGAACTAACGGAGAAACCAGCCAGGAATTGTCAGACGGTAGGTCCAAGCACGTGCAAGTTAACCCCTTTAGGGTAATAAGTAATAGGACAATATTAATGGAGAATAACATCGTGTATCACACAAAAGTCCATAATAATTAAGTGATAGCACAGATTTACTGATTTAAATTAAAACCAATAACAATGATGATAAAAAACACCAAATAACGGAACCGAAACCAAGATGTCGAATGGAGGTACCACAGCACACCCTCCTAGCAGTTTAACTCTTATTCACAATTTGTATCCAAGTTATATTATTGAGCCCACCCACTTGAGGGCGTATCTGTAGCGTGACGTTACAGTGTCGCCCAATAGGAGGAAACGTGAACTGTCATCACATATTTATAAACTAATCATGATTTGTCATTTCATTTTTAATTGTTAACCGTTAACGTTTGAATTTTGGATTGTGTTTCGCCTGTGCTTTTTTCGTTGATTATCGTTAAATTGATTAATTAGTTATTATTTGTAAAAGTTTCTTCCAGTTTATTGAATTTTATATTTTAGTTTATGAACTTTTTAATTGTTTTCTGTATTATAAGAGAATTAGAGCAGTGTAAGTATTGTGTATTGTGTGTTAATATTTAAATGTTAACAATTATTTCATAATTGTATAATGTAGCATACAATATCATACTATAATATTTTTTACTTTTTTTAGTATAAGCAGGGCATCTCGTAAAAGAACTTGTTGTGTTCCTAGTTGTACCGATCAAACAAGTAAGAGGCATTGTTTCACCAAGGATCCCAACTTTATTAATATTTGGATGGAGAATATAAACAATCCAAAACAACTTTATTTATTTATATATTTTTTATGTGTATTTATTTAATATAAACTTAATGAACAACGTCGAAGTTTTCTTTAAAACCCAACTTTTTAAAAATATTAATAAAATTTGTATTGTTATGTGTTCTGGGCTGAACGTACACTAGCGCTCGCAACATGAGGCGGGTGGGCCCAGTACTAATATATTAGATCTGATAATTAGTAGAAGAGTTAGCCTGCTAGAGGGTGTGCTGTGGGAGGTACTTGTCAGAGAATAGCATATTACAAGAAACATGAAACATCTAAATCAGATCTATGAAACCTACGAAAAGTCAAAGATGGAACGAAAAGAACAGATGCAAGCATAGCAAAATAAACAATAAATAATATTGACAAATATCAAGTCTTACATTAATCAACAAAAGCAATGAATCAGACAAAGTCAATTTTATAGTTCAAACAATAGATTATTATATTACAAAATTAATAAGAAGAAGAACTAGGTTAAGAAATACAATAATCCGATGTATCCGAATGGGGGAGTCCCTTCATGGTAGCCAACCTGAAAAAAGAGATGTAAAACCACTGCCTTTTTTGGGAATTATTCAACTTTGAAAGTATAGTTTTCACCACATTCAGTATACTGTAAAAGTTTTTCTTGTCACGAAGGCCTCATTTATTAGATATTGGATAAAATGTTTTTCGTAGGGATTTTCGGATGTTATGTTTTCACTAAAGGATAACCAATAGAAACCATATGTCATTTTCTATTTCTTTGTCTGTCAAGTATCTAATATATCAACAGCGTTTTGACACTTATTCTCATTTTTAACCAAAATCGTCTTGTCTACTTAGTTTATTGGATTTCTGACTCTTTTCGGTATCAATTTATCCAGATCATTTAATGAAATTCAAACAAAAGCAGAACACAGAACAAATAAAATTCCTTAGAACATAAAATAGTTTATGTTCTAAGTAAAAATCAAAATAGCAATTTAATGAAAATTGACAATGATGGCATGAATGAAAATTGTCAATTGTCACAATTCATTACTGAAAACATAACATACGAAAATATCCTAAAAAAATCGATTTTTTCCAATATTTAATAAATGCGACCTTCGTGACACGAAAAACTTTTACAGTATACTGAATGTGGCAAAAAGTTGAATAATTCCCAAAAAAAAGGCAGTGGTTTTTCCAGGTTCGCTACCATGAAGGGACTCCCCCATTACAAATAAAAACAATTGTTTATGAATATGATTAAAATCAAAGAATGAATTAGTAAAGCTAATCATGTGGTGGAAAAATACGAAATAAAGAAATCAAAAAGGGTCACTAGGTTTTAACTTTTCATTTAAACAGACATTTAAATTTATTTTTAAAAAGCTCACATTATGTGAATTTCATAGTTGACGGGTCCCAGCGTTTTTTATAATCTTATAAACCCACTTAAAACCCCACAAATAATTTTATTCCATAAGTGGTTTTCACACAAAAATATAAATTATAAATAAGTACATCACTAATTATTTAATACACCATTAAAAGGTAGAATTCACAATGAATATAAGTCAAATATCCTTATGTATTGTATAGTTTCACCGCCGCTGTATGTAGCAATATAGTCGGAAATATTTTTTCTAAGTGTCAGGCTGCGATTTCCGTCAGCAAATTCTTCCGAGAATGCATAAGTAAACATCTACATTCACATACATTCATTAATGGTTTTAACTACGATATGTATACATTTAAATTTGTGTTGGTACACATCAGCAGTTGATGCTGATATTTCATTAACCGTCTGTATCCATCCAACACAATCATTTGTAAACTAGAGTATACTTTTTGTTTATTTCTATCATAAAGTAAGTTTAATTATACTTAGTTAAAGCTGAAATAAAGAATAAATGTCGGATTATTGTTTAACAGAATAAAAAATAATGAGTTAGTTTCAGATTTAGACCTATTAAAATGGACTTTTTAGTACAAAAATAAATGAATCAATTGAATCAAATAAAAACATTTCTACAAAATTATATCTTGGTATTGGGATGCAGAAACATTGAAAGGTATACAGCATTCCTCTGAAGTATGATCAAATTTTCAGCTGGCTTTATTATTTAATTTATCAGTGACAGCAGGTTAAACTTCGTTTAAAAGCACAACGATTTTCGTGTGTAAATTTTTTTTTATTTAATTTTGTCTCAGCTTCAGTGGCACACAGTTAAAGTGGTAATCTTCCAGATAAAATAAATGGTTACATTACATTGTTTAAATTTTGGAACCTCAATTAATGATTCTTAATTAATTTATAACTTTATGTATTTGGTTCGGCATTCATTTAAGTAGATTTCATAGACGTACCAAAATATATTTTAAGAGGGTATACCGTAAGGTACATTTTGTATTAAACGAATGAGTTGCAGCTATGCTAAAGAATATACGATTTAGGTCAGAGGTAACGGGATGTACTAATTTTAATAAAAAAAAGTGATAGAGGTACATAAATTTTAGTAAGTTTGATAAAGAAAGGCAACACAGTTTATTCATAATAGAAAACAAACCAATCTGTAACAATAATTATTTTATATATTTTTGTTCTTTTTGTAAGAAGATTAATTCAAACTTTGAATATTGTCACAAATAAATTACAATGAAATATATTTTTAAAAAATTAATTAAAGTCAAGATAGCAAGATATCGTTACAATTTTTATTAAATTCAAAAAAGCAAAATGAACATTTTTATTTGTATTACTCCTATATGTAGTGTTTGGGGATTTTTTCTCAGAAATTTTAAATGGCAAGTGGCCTACTGTAATCGGCTTAATACGATTACACCTATTTACAGATTATTCGATTATTGAGAGGGATTTTCCAAACTACCCAGTTTTCTTAGAAACATTATCGGGAATATTATTTTAAAAGAAAGTCGGTACATTAAATCAGTACTTAGTATTAGTTCTTTGAGTAAAGTTGTATGAAGTTGTATGGTTTTCATAATATTGTAAACAGTTGGAATATATTTAAAACATTTGTTGAATATTAATTGTGCAAGTACCAAACAATGTCGATAAGCCAAGGACCATATAAACGACCAAAAACAGGTCCATTATCTTTAAATGAAAGAACTCTGATATTGAATTGTTTGTTATATATAATTGAAAAACAAGGATCCAAGTGCAAGTGTTGATGATATTGTGGAATTAACGGCTGCTATGTTGTGTGTTGCTAAATCAATAATTTATAGATTACTAAAAGAAAGCAAGAATGGAACTCTTCAACCCCCTAAAACTCCTTCAGGCCGAAAATCAATTGAGATCGATGAGTCATTAAAACAAATACTAAGGCGTAAAGTCCATGGATTTTACTTACGAAAGGAAATTCCAACACTTCACAAAATTATGACATCAGTGCAAGAAGATACGGACTATACAAAATTCTCCAGAATGACATTATGCAAACTTTTGAAAGATGTGGGTTTCAGATATACAAAACATAATAGAAAATCTCTCTTGATAGATAAACCGGAAATAGTTTATTGGAGAAGAGACTGTTTAAGAAGCATTCGACATGCCAGAGAACAAAATTTGAAAATCTTCTACTTAGACGAAACATGGATAAATGCTGGATATATAGTTTCCAAATCTTGGCAAGATGAAAACATTAAAAGCGGAAGGCAGGCATTCGTGGAAGGTTTGTCGTTAGGTTTGCAGCCACCATCTGGAAAAGGAAAAAGACTTATCATTGTCCATGTTGGAAGTTCTGAAGGTTTTGTTGATGGTGGATTATTAACTTTTATTTCAAAACCCACGGGGGACTATCACGAAGATATGAATGGAGATATCTTCGAGGAATGGTTTGTTCAAATGTTGGATCTGATTCTAAAAGGGACTTATAAAAAATTTCATGGTGCTCCCTGTAAAGGTTTTGCATACTTAATTAGGGTTCATTTTTGAAATTCTGTAAAGTTCTTTCCTTAGTAGATCTTTTGGAAACTTAATATTTTTCGAAATAAGCCACTCCAAAAGCTTTACGCCAACGACTTGTGGGCAATGCTTCTCGTAACTGTGAATGGTAACTTGCGTTGTCCATAATGGTTATCCTGGCAAAATGTCCTCTGTGATATTGTTCAAAGAGGATTGAACATTGCGGAACAATGGTGTGACTCGGTGGGACTCATCAACCCCACCAAAACCACACTAGTAGCCTTTACAAGGAAAAAGAAACCTAATCTAAAAATCATAAAAATAGGGGAGAACATCGTCGAGTAGAAAACAGAGGTAAAATATCTAGGGCTAATCCTAGATAGCAGGTTACTCTGGAACAAACACGAAGACGAAGTAATACACAAAGCAACCAAGGCCCTCATGGTGTGTAGGAACATTGCAGGAAAGAACTGGGGATGTAACCCACGTATCCTGCAATGGATGTAAACAGCAATAGTGAGACCATTAATCACATATGGGGCAGTGGCTTGGGGCGTAAGGGCTAAGAGAGGAAAAACCTCTCGAAGATTCAGAGACTGCCTGTTTATGTATCACTGAAGCAATGGGAATTTGCCTCACTGCTGCAATGGAGGTGATTTTAAACTTGATCCCACTGCACATTCTGCTAGAAAGTGTAAGGAAGAAAACAATATATAGAATGATCAAAGAAGGAATTATCAGGGAAAAACCTCGATCACTTCAATTTGATCAAACTTGGGAAATGCCCCAAGATGATATGCCAAAGAAATTCAACTTTGTGAGAAAATTCATCACAAAGTTAAGTAATAAATCTGAATGGGATGAAGACACCATACAGAATTTAAACCAGAATGCCAGAACCAGAAGTGGTATACGGACGGTTCCAAGCTAGACGAAGGAACTGGGATAGGAGTTTTTGGACCGAGAGCCAAATACTCAGAAAGCTTCAAACAAGAGATTGTGATCATGTCGGATAGTCAAGCAGCCATCAAAGCGCTGAGCTCAAATATAATCAGTTCGAAGATGGTTTGGGAATGCCTAGGCAAACTAAATGAACTAGGCCAGAAGAACACTGTCACCCTCCTATGGGTCCCGGGACACATATGAATAGAGGGGAATGAAACAGCAGATAAGCTGGCGAAAAAAGAAGCAGAAACCCCACATTTGGTACCAAAACCATCTTGTGGGGTCAGCAGTAGGGTAATCTTAGGAAAACTAAGGGAAGAAATGGAGAAGGAAAAATCCAAGTACTGGAATCAGCTGGAAGGACTGAGGCAATCTAAGATACTACTGGGGAACTATGACCAGAAGAGATCTCTTAGCTGCCTCAACCTCAGTAAAAAGAGGCTCCGAATTCTAACGGGAATATTAACCGGGCATTGCCGGTTAAGAAGCCACATGAAGAAACTAGGGTTAGCAGATGAAGCAAAGTGCAGATTCTGTGAGGAAGAGGATAAAACATCAATACACATACTCTCAGAATGTCCTGCCTTGCAAAATTCTAGGGCTAGATACCTAGGAGCACATGAAATAGAGGAAGGGGATCTACCTGATTTGAAGCCCAACGATGTCCTAAACTTCCTCAGGAAAATAGGACTCGACGAGCTGCTATAGGTCTGAGAAAATATCAGAACATGGCAAGTAAGGGGGGGCACAATAGATCCTATAGGTCGCAGTGTAATTATCACCCCTAACTCATACATACATACATGGCTCAAAACCGTACTTAAAATTGCAGAGATATTGAATTGATAGTTTAGATCAAAAATATAATTGGACTTTGCTGGAATTGGAGGCACGTGGCTGAAAATGTGGGTGGTCGAAATGTGTTTTTGTACTGTTACAATACCGATATAGTTAATTACGCTTATTTCCTAATTCGTATTAAAGTTGCTCCTGGGTAATAATTGATGATATAATTAAAATTATAATCATACGGTTATTAGAGACAGGTTGCAAATTTATATTATTTACTTTTAATCGGTACTTATTCTTGCTTTTAAATTTTTTTTTTAATATGTTTGTTGTAAAAATCATGTATATCAGAATAATTGTCATTTTATAATTTAACCGATCTGAAATAAACGAATCAAACATGGAATGTCTCTTTCATTATTTCACACATTAATAATATTATTTTTATGCATCATTTATAAATTTGAAGTATATACTCGGAATCGAGATTGTTCATAACCGGCTTAGCGTTGGATGAATAATAAAATTATTAGTGGAAAATACATTGGGTGTCAATATGTTAGTTTCCAGATAAAGTGATATCATTTTAGTTTGTATTATTTTAATAATTATTTGTAAAGTAATAGTAATTATAGCTTTTATTTTAATTAAATTTCTCTTACTTTTTTGACGTACAAGTTTTAGTCAAATGATGATAAGACTATGACAATGCACTAAAACACAGGCTTAAAGCAACAATATGAGAATTTATACCTCGTTCAGAATAAATGTGGTCGCACGTCATAGCTGTTAGAATGGACTATGTTGCCAAATGTTTAAAATATTATTAGAATCAAGTAAATGTCAAACAAAGTTTCTCTAATATCAAAGAATACACCAACTAACAAGAAGGGAAAGTAAGGGCTTCTGTCAAATTGTTTTTTGTCCAACTTACTAAGAATAATAGAAACTCTTAGCTTTAACTCAACTTTTAAATTTAATTGAAAAATTCGGTTTAAAATCACAATTACAGCTGTTTCGCTATAAACTATCATCGTCAGATTGACATATTGAAATTTCAATACTGGTTAGACCAATAGTCAATTACTCCAAAAATCTAAATATTGAATAATTTTTTAACTAAAAATGGATTTTGAAATGATAACTGCAAAGTTATCGTTTCAACCACCAGACAGGAAGACCAAAGATGGAACTCTATACTGCAATACTGGAGACCCTACAATGGCAAGAGACAAGAGGAAGGGAACAGTTGAGGTGGTCTGACGACATCAGAAAAATAGGCGGAAGGAATGGGAAAAATGTTGCTCACTATAGAGACCGATGGAGGGAGTTGGAAGAGTCCTATATCCAAGTATGGAAGAAGGCTAGGAAGAAGAAGAATGCCAAAATTTGGAAAATGTAAGATTATCCAGGACGTATAAGAAATTTTTCCCAATATTTTAGCTTTACTAAAAATTTATTACACTACCCAGACTAACGATATTTTTCGGCTTTAAAAATAATAAAAACATATTTAAGTAAAGTTTGGGTCAATAAACCTGGCACATTATCACTAAAAATACACGCTGATTTTTCGTGATTTCTTAAAATCACATATTTGTCGAATATTGAATGATTTGTGAAGTATAGTATGTTTACATGGTAAAAAAAGTCTCTGCTTGTGCCTATTCATACAATTATTTTAACTATACCTAATAAAAAATATATATAAATAAAAAAAATCAAGATTCGTGTAATTATATTACGCGTTGGTATATATTTATTTGAACGTACCATACAAATTTCCCACACACAATGTCGTTAAAGTTGGTATAAATAGAATTACTACTTTGAGTGAATTCTGTTTATCACACATAATAATAGATTTTTCTAGAAATGCATTCTTGCGGTTAAACTTCTCCCATTCATACCATTTCGTGGCGTTTAGCGTCACACATAATTAATTTTAAAACATAACGTCGGCTTAACATGTAAATGTAGTAAGTCCTAAATTGTAAATTTCACAGGAGAGCTAAAAAACTTCCTATATATATTGGTATATTAAATTTTTTTAAACAAAAACTTTTACCAAATGTTTAAACATATCTAATTTACCAAATTATGGAAAATAATTAACAAAAAAAGTTTTTTTTTTGGTTTTTTTGGGACTTACAACATTTCAAGTCTATTTTTGACCAATTGTGGACTTACGACATTTGCAT
Organism: Ophraella communa; assembly: GCA_035357415.1. NCBI lineage: Eukaryota > Metazoa > Arthropoda > Insecta > Coleoptera > Chrysomelidae > Ophraella > Ophraella communa. The sequence goes on from CM068987.1 coordinate 10,581,711, forward strand.
GTTAAGCCGACGATAATTGGGATGTCTATGCGACTGCATCACGGATCTATGTAGGTCATGGGCGGCGGAAGAAAGTCGGGTCATTTAAAATTTAAAGAGCCCGATTGTGGGCACAGTATGCGGCATGCAGCCCCGAATAGCCAAGCCCTTGATGATGGCATTGAAGGGCTGTGGTTTGATACATTATTTCCAGGGGCGAAAAATCATTAATTCTTGTTTATTGGTGTACCGGTTCTTGAAAACCTTTGATTAATTATTGAAAAAATTTGACGACACATTCCCACGATGCACCGATAGATAATTTTCATTTTTAAATAAAATAGTTTTACATATATTAATTTAGTTTTCTAGGAATTTTGTTTAATAGGATTTTTTTTCTATGCTGCGAAATGAATACTAAGAAACTTGAAAGTTTAATTGAACCTATTTTAGAGGCGGTTTTGCAATTATAAAAATAGTATTACATAAACCAATACCTATAATAAATCTTTATTATTCTTGTTTTTTAAATAAATATTCTTTATTGCATAATATTTTTCGGCTATTTTAAATGAGGGAAAATTTTATTTTAACATAAAATATACCTCGTCACAAAAAGTATGGCATAAGTATTATGTAGTTTTTAGTATTCTTTTTTAATTTTTTGGGGAAATGATGAGAAATGAATTTGAAATTATGTTTCAAAGTAGTTTATTTAATTAAATTTAAAAATAAAAAAAAAACAATGGGCATAATAAATAAAAATAACAATAAGAAGCAAATCATCCATATCACAAATGTGACTGATCATTAGACAAAGTCAATGTCACAATACTTTTTATTTAAAATTACTGACAGCTACTAGTTTCGGCCTATCTATAGGCCATCATCAGGCTAAAAATAAATACAAATACAGGATAAGAAGAAATACAGTGATACATTAGTGATACATACCTAAAAATTTATAAAGTAATACATGGAAAAATCATAAATTCACCATGCTTGCATGAACATAGAAAATAGTGGATAATAATGTGCCATTGAAAAAACTTAAGAAACTAAATGATGGGAAGTGAGAAAATAATAAAATTTAGATTTAAAATGTTGATATTAAATGGTAATGAAAAAGAAAGGATGTAATGAAGAAAAGTAAGGATCCGCCAAAACTTGGTAGATCATGGTAATCAACTATAGTTGGCAGGAACTATCAAAGAAGTAAAAGGACGTACTACAAGTGTTATGGTCATGTCCAATATAGATGCTGAGAAAATATATAACGATGGTTAAAAAGTAGAAATAACTAAAAATCCACGTATAAGAAAAAGTTAAGATTTGTAGAATTACCGGCGAAACTAACCAAGGAGTGTCAGACGATAGGTCCAAACACGTGCTCGTTAACCCCTGAAGGGTAATAAGTAACAAAATAATCTTAATGAAGACTAACATCGTGTATCACACAAACACCAAAGTCCATAATATTGATGTGATAACACAAATTAACTGATTTAAATTAAAAACCAATAGCAAAGATATTAATAAACACCAACTAACGGAAAAACGAAACTGTAATGTCGAATGGAGGTACTTGTCAAAGAATAACAAATTACAAGAAACATGAAACATCTAAATACAGAAAATGAAACTAATGAAAAGTCAAAGATGGAACGACAACTCAATTATGGATTGAAAAGTACAAATGCAAGCATAGTAGAATAAACAATAAATAAAAATGACAAACATCAAGCTTTACAATAATCTAAAAAATAATGGTACAGACAAAGCAAATATTCTAGTTCAAACAATAGATTATTAAATTATATTATAATGTCAATAATTAAAAAGAAGAAGATATAGGTTAAGGAATACAACAATCAAATGTAAGCGAAATACAAAATAAAATAAAAACAACAGTATATGACCATTAACAAATTACAGAATGAATTATCAAAGTTAAATGTGAGATTATGTGGTGGAAAGATAAGAAATAAAGGAATCAAAAAGGCAAATTAAGAAAAATGTAAGGGTCTCTAGGTTTTAACTGTTCATTTAAACAAACAAATTTATTATTTTTAGTAACCTCATTAATCTCAAACATTTCCAACAGGTTCATCCTTGGTCCTTTAAAACATTTATGTAATCTTGAAACATTAGAATGAGAAAAACTATGGTTTTCCGAAATAATGTGGTTTGCAAAGGCAGAAGGAGAGATAGGAGGTTCCAAGTGTTTGTATTTCTCAACTTGGTTGCGATGTTCATCAATCCTAGTACCCAAAAGACGGCCGAACTGCCCCACGTAAACAGCATTACAAACCTCACAGCACAATCTATATACACCAGGTGTACGTAAAATGGAAATAGAATCTTTAGTGTTAATTAATACAGAGCCTAAGTTATTAATAGTTCTATAGCTAAACTTAACATTATATCTACGAAGAACCTGACCAAATTTATAGGATATAGGACCGAAGAAACTCAAAGCACCTTTAAAAGAAACAACATCTGAGGAGGAATCATCTCGAACATAGTTAAAACCAAGTCTAAATTTATAGAAGAACTTATTGTAAAGTTTGTTAATTAAATCAATAGGAAAATTATTATTGATAGCAATTTGTTTTATAATATTAATTTCTTTAGAAAAAGATGGTGGGGTTAGAGGGATATTAAAAGCTCTATAAAATAAACTATTAAATGAAGCAATTTTGTGTGAAAAAGGATGATTAGAATGATAATTAATAACTGAATCAGTGGCAGTAGGTTTCCTGTAAATTTCAAATTCAAGCTGTTGAGAATCTAAATTTTTAATAATAAGTAAATCAAGATAGGGGATACAACCATCAACCTCCATCTCAATAGTGAATCTAATTCTAGGATGAAGACCATTAATATAATTCAAAAATTGAAAAGCTTCATGTTCGCTACCTTGAAAAAGGACAATACAATCATCTACATAACGATAATAAAAAATTAAGTGCTTATGAAAAATAGGATTAGTAAGGTACTGTGATTCAAGATTGTTCATAAAAATCTCTGCAAGTAATGGACTTAAATTAGAACCCATAGCAAGACCAGAAAAAAAATCAAATAATACAAAGTAACAAAATAAAATATTTAAACGAGAAATTTCTCTCGAGCTCTGGGCAATTTCACAAGATATGTTCCGCCGTTTCAACCTCCGCCTGACAGATTCTGCAGTCCACACTCTCTGACAGTCTAATTGTTTTCATATGCCCATTAAGGCGACTGTGTCCAGTCAGTAGTCCTATCATAATTCGTAAGTCCTGCTTGCTCATATTCAGCAGTTCTTGAGACCTCTTTTTAGATCTCTTACAAATGCCTTTGAGTGGCTACACTATTCGCTATGCCCAGGAATGGCTCCGGGCTTATAAATATTCCTTCCAGACCTTTTCTGTCTAAACGATCCGCTTCGTTCCCTTCAATACCGGTATGCCCAGAGGCCCAAAGTAAGTTCCCCTATAGACGTATTAGATCCTGAAGGGATTTGCAAACTAACTTATAGTCGATTCGATTCGATTCCAGTGATTTTAGCGCAGCCTTTTTGGTAATTGTATTTAGGTTGCATTGTATCTGGTACCATTTCCAGTATCAGATGATTTTTTATTATCTCTATTGCCCTGGTTCTGACACCGCTCTGCCCTGCATCCTGGTATTTTAATAGCCTTCTGTATGCACCAGCCATCATCTCCCTTTCCAACCAGATGTGAAGTGGAGGAAGATCTATTACAATTTCGATGGTGAACATAGCTCCAGCAGAACTATGAAAAACATATTTAAGAATAATAGGATAATAAGACAAAAAGACATGTAGGTAGAAAAAAAACATTAGAGCTACAATCCTATCAAATAGAAAAAAAATGAACTTTCTATCGAGAAACTAAAAGAAGTAAACGGAAAAATAGGCACATCAGCAGGATATTGCTGTGACCTTCCTTAAAGCTCCCAATATTTCTGAAATGGTTTTGAAAATTCCAGAATATGTGTCACTGTTATCTAGTATGTTCTAAAAGGTTCTAGAATTTTCAGAAATATTTGTTTTCCTGCACATAAACATTACCATGCAAACTTAGTATTAGAAGCCAACAAATTAGACACGTACCTAGGCACAACAATAAACGAAGATTTGGACTATTCTAGTGAAATTAATTGCCGGATTGAAGAATCTTGAGCGGCGTTTCTAAGAATGTCAAAACTTAATCTAACAACAAAAATAAGAATGCTTCGCCGTTTCCAGTGCTGCTTTATGGAGCAGAATCATAGACACTCACTCAGTACTCCACAGAATAGCTTAAAGTATTTGAGATGAGGCCATATCGGTGAATACTTAAAATACCTTGGACAGCCTACGTCACAAATGTTTGAGTCCTCGAGAGAATTAATAAATATATGGAAATCCTAAAGATTGTCAAGACTAGGAAGCTTGAATACCTAGGTCACATAATGGGGATTGGGAAAGGTTATGAACTTCCACAGCTGGTTCTCCAAGGGAGAGTCCTAGGACGAAGGGTCTCTGACAGGAGAAGAATCTCTTGGCAAAGAATTTAAGAACTTGGTTTTGTACAAAAACAACCAGCCTTTCCAAGGCAGTTGCTTCAAAGGTTCAAATTGCCATGATGATCGCTAATATCCATTAACGGATCAAATCTCAAAGAAGAAGAAGATCTGGGTTCCAAAATGTGTACAACTGTTAAAATCGATGTGGAATGTTCCAGAAATTTCTAGAATGATTTAGAACGTTCCAAATTGTGTAGAATCATAAAATGTTCCAGAAACTTCTAAAAATGTTTGGAATCATCTAGAAAATATTCACATCCATCAACATCAGTATGGTATGTTCTAGAAGGTTTTGAAAATTTATGAAATCAATTAATGATTAAGGATTTCTAGAATTTACGTAATATTCTAGAATATTCAAGAACGATCTAGTATTATTAAAAAAATATGATAAAAGTACAGTGTGGTCTGTCAAACTTCAAGATTTGCGAATTACGTCCTAAGGCCTTAGAACGGGTTTTCTCGAAATCTTTATTTTTGACATGGCAGCTAATTTTAAATTAAGCTTAATAAAAATATAATGTTAAAAATTCAATTATTCTAATTACTACCATCAGAATTATTATTGTTAATTCCTTTGTTACGAGCATTAAAACAGGAATTATGGTATTATAGCGTGAGGATTCTTTGAGAGTCCAAGTATACATTTTCGGTATTTTACACAAAATAATTTAGACTGGTTTGGTCGTAGATTTTTGCGATCTATATGTGGAAGTTTTTTTGTGGAGAGTGATTTACTACCTTAATGTCATTTCTGATGAATGTAATAGCTTTCATAATGGCTTTAAAAATATCAAATTTACCAGACAATTTATTGCTTGTCGCAGTTTCCATAACATCTTCGAAGCAAAGAATTTGCCGGCAACTTAGATAAATAATTTCACACAAGTGGTTAATGATATGAAACTAATACAGATGATTACTTGTTATAACGTGAAATTTCGAAAGATAATATCTTGTAGCTGTTGAAAATACAATAAAAATAAATATTTGTCAAAATAAAAAAGAATTATACTCCATTTACAATTAACGCAAAGTAAAACCTCATTTAGTATACAAACAGAAGCACACGTAGTCCCCAAAAAAAGGAATATTTTCAAAGATTTAAAAGTTTTTCCAAAAAGAAACTATAATTCTGTCCATATGTATGGACTTAATTCAATTTTGTTGTTATTATGTACTATGTGAAAATAAAACAGGAAACAGGTCGATTTTTATTCATAAGAGCATATAGTAGAGGCTGCGTCCGCCAAAAAAAATGAAAAATCGACTACAGCCTTAGAGATTACTTTATTTAGATCGATTTTTTTTAATTTCTATTTTGACTTACATCAACTCGCTCTGTACTTAGTTTTTTGTTTTAATAAATAGTTTCTAAAGAAGTAAATCATCCATAGCACAAATGTGACTGATTGTTAATGAAGAAAAAACCCAAAATCAATGTCACAAACTTTTTTATTAATTAATTGACAGCTACTAGTTTCGGCCTATTTGTAGGCCATCATCAGGCTAAAAATAATTAAACAAAGAATAAACAATACAGAATAACAATGATTCCAAGTACATACCTTAAAGACTAATGTGAAAGATTGAAATTTATAAGTTCCACCATGCTTGCATGTAGTTAGTATAGATGAAAAAATTGTGTCATTGAAAAAACAGTAAGGGGGGGGATAAACTAAATATAAGCATTATAATAATTAGATTAAGTAGAAACGAACTAAGCACTGGTTATAAAAGTTACTAATAATAAAAGGAAATATAGTGAAATTTTGTTACAGTTACACTAAAACTTGGTGTATCAAATTAAGGATATTGGGACAATATATATGGGACCTGCCACTTGAACGGAGGCAGGTTAAAGACATGCTGGCAAGTACATCATGACTGCCAAAAGAGATTAAAGAATCAAAGTCTTTAAGTGTCAGAAATAAAGAGTATGAAATGTTAATAGATATTAAAAATAGTAGATTTGAATGAGAATAAGCATAAAACCACTGATAAATGTTAGACGGTGGGTCATAAAACGTGATGTCAGAGGTAATTAACCCGTGTAGGGAAATAAGTATAACAAGAAATTTAAAGTAAGGGAATGACATCGTGTATCACTGTTGCACAAGAGTCCATAACACACGTGATAACACTGGTTTAATGTATATGAAAGCAAACTGCCGGAATTCAATATGTCTAACAGCACTAACAGCAACTTGAGAAACTGAATGCACAGAATGAAGGTACTTGTCAGAAAAGAGTACATTACATGGAACATGGAAATATACATAATTAAGTCTGCAATACATAGGAAACTAGTCAAAGTTGGAACAATAATTATAAATGACTGAACGAAAAGGAGAACACCTGCAAGCATAGCAGAATACACAACAGATAATGGTAACAAAGGTAGAGTTTAAACTTTAAACAAAATTAACTGCCAAATGAATCTAACATCAAATGAACTTAAAGTCTAAAAATCTAAAAATGGATTATTACAATGTTAATTTAAAAAAGAAGAAGAAAGAGGTTAAGAATAACAACATTGTAATATAAAATATAAATATTAGATGTTTATGAATACTAGCATACTAAATGAAGATAAATAAGCTGTAAGTAATAAGCAAAGAGAGAGATTATGTGGTGGAGAGCTGCAAAACGATAGAATCAAAAAGGTAAACTGAGAAAAATATAAGGATCTCTAGGTTTCAACTGTTCATTCAAACAAAAATAGTTTCTATTTAAAAAAATAATATAATTTCGGATTATAAAGCGTGTGCATGGATGGGGTATCCTATAGGTGAAAAATGTTTAAATATTAGTATTAGTGTAATTCTTGATAAAAAGTTTTGCTTGTTCTGAAATCCCATAAAATAAAACAAAATTCAAGTCTTTCAAAATCCGTCTGATTTTATAGCCAGTTTTATTTATGAAAACCGTATGAATTTTTGCACTAAGTTCGAAAATAATGTATTAATCTAGCGAGTGACGTTTACGTATCCCAAGTAACTGTCAAGTTTTATAAACAATTTTCAAATGGTCATTCTTTAATAAATATTTGACAACAATGTTAACTATTCAACAAAGAGTATATCTTATTAAGTGTTATGGTATTGGGGAAGTTTCGTACCAGTATGCAATTGCAAAATTTCACGAAAAAATCCAGATGTATCCATTACGCGGCGTGGATTAAAAAAAAATAATAAAGAGGTTTGATGAAACAGGATCTGTTCAAGACAAAAAGAAATTGAAAAAGGCGTTCGTTGAGGAGGATGATGGGCTGCACTTTAGGATTTAGGGCAACGCTCCCCCGGAGGGAGTGCATATGGGTGGATAGCTTACGAAGAGATAAACATAGAGGTAGGGGTCCCAGTCGGAAATGTCCCCTAGCGGAGATATAGGAGAAAATCAGATAAGAAATTTACCCATTGAAAATACTATCTGAACCTAGCAACCTAACCTAACCTAATCTAATCAGATTGTACTCCATCTGTAAGCAGAACACACTCATCAGTACTCATATTGCAATTGATAGTTGCAAATGTGAGTCACAACCAGGACTTGAACCTGCGACCACAGGCACCACAAGCCAGAGCCCTAACCGCTGGGTCACTGTCCTGTGGTGATAGAAAACTCCTTATTTCCTATATATTTTTTTAGGGACAGTCCATTAAAATATCAGCTGAAGTGCTAAATTGAATATATGAAAAATATTTCGCATAAAATTTTTTTGACCTTCCATTTCTTAAGGAAGCATTCCCAGGCTACCTGGCCCCCACTAAAAAATTCCCCTATTTATTACCTTAGGTTAGGATAGGTTAGAATCAGATAAACTGTTTATAATGTATTTTCATTGGGTAAATGTGTCTGATTTTCCTTTATATCTCCGCTAGGGAGCGTTTACGCGCGGTAAGACTCCTACCAATATGTTCCTCTACTCATAAGCTATCCATTCATCCGCCCCCCCTTTATGGGTACGTTGCACTAAATCTTAAAGTGGTGCCAGATGATGCAGCTACTGCACTAACTATGCATTCGTTAAGGGAAAATCCCAAGTTGAGTCTACGAAAAAGAGCAGTGGAGGTTGAGGTTAGTTTTTGCAAGAGTCACGTACAGAAAATATTTAAGCAAAACAAAATTTATCCACTCAAACCGAAATTCATTCATACCTTACAAGATTATGATTATGACACAAGGTTGGACTTTTGTGCGATGATTGGTGAAAAAAATAATATTTTGTTTTCTGATGAAGCAACGTTTACAACAAACGGGGTCGTTTCTTTCCAAAATTGTCGATATTGGGCTAATGAAAACCCGAGCTACAGGATTAACTGTAAATAGTCAACTTGCTAAAAAAGTTAATGTTTGGTGTGCGGTTTTACCGGATCGAATAATCGGACCGTATTTGCTGGAAGGTATATTAAATCAGGAGATATATTTGTACTTACTTGACAACTTCTTAATACCTGAATTAGAAAATATTCCCTTAGAGCAAAGGTCTAAGATGTACTTTCAACATGATGGATGTTCGTCACATTCGACTTTGCTAATTAGACGATGGCTGGATGAATATTTTCCTGGGCGATGGATGGGACGTTATGGACTAATATTTTTTCCGCCCCGATCCCCCGATTTAACTATTTAAGATTTTTTTTATTGGGCTACTTAAAACAAAAAGTTTACACAAATAATTTAAACCATAATAATGAAGACTTGAAACGAGCTATCACTGATGCCGTTAACGAAATTACCCTAAAAATGCTGCGAAATACTTACAAAGAATTTAGAAAGAGAACTGAGAGATGTTTCAAAGCTGGGGGAGGATATATTGAATAGATTTTTTTTTGTTTACTTAGTGTTTCTTTGAAAATTATTTATAAAAGTTGGCATCGTAAACGTCACTCACTATAGATTAATACATTATTTTCGAACTTAGTGCACAAATTCATACGGTTTTTATACAAGTGGCTATAAAATGAGAAGGAATTTGAAATACTTGAATTTTATTATATTTTATGGGGTTTCAGAACAAGCAAAACTTTTTATCAAGAATGTCATTTTACACTAAAACTAATATTTAAACATTTTTGACCTATAGGATACCCCATCCGTGGACATGCTGTAGAATTTAATTATTTATTTTCATAAATTCCGATATCCTGCATGGTCTATTACCTTGTGGCAACATCGTACAAAATAAGAGCGAATCCTCAATTCTCATGCATAGCATGGTTTGCAAATGCATACATAACAAATAACTACAATATCGCTTTTGAACTATAGTCTGGTTCACATCTAGGATTTTTCATAAAATATTTTAATATTCACCGAAAATTAGGAACTAGGTATTATTTGATCCGAATTATTATTCAAGATAAACGATTGGATATATCCAACACTATTTTCTCAGCGGCCACACATAAAAATTTGCAGTTTGCACTTTATTTTGCACATACAGGGTGTTTCATTAAGAATTATCCATATAGTAACTGGAGAAACCTTAGCACTAAATATGAAGATTTAAGCCAAAACACTTAAATAAAATTTTCCTTCTAACCGAGTTATAGGGTGTTTTATTTTAACTATTTTAAATGATTTTATCCCATATTTTTGACACCTTCCAATATTTTTTCTTCATACTTGGCAAAAAGTTTACACATATTAGGTTACTTTAAACAGTGGCAAAAGATAGTTTTTCTCGATTACCAGAGGCGTGCAGTAGGGATGGATACTTTCTTTTATCCCCCTACAATTTACGCCACTGTCGTAATAATTGTTTCTGCATGTTTTTTTGATTCTCCGTTACTTTTTACGTAAATATTATCCTCTTGTCTCAATACGATAGAGTGAGTAGTTTTCGAGTTATTTACATTTAAAGGTAATGTTTAAAATATCCATTTTTGTTTTATTGCTTATTCAACATGAGTTTCCTTAATAATATAACCACCTTGACAACAAAATTTGTTAATTCTAATCGTAAATTGACATGCCTCAATAACTATTTCACTAAATAAATAAAGTTTATTAGTTTCAGTAAATTTCATTTCAAAAGATTTTTTCATATCAATGTTTTTTAATTTTAAATTTATGAAAATTCAGAAATTTGATTTTTATTATCAGATACTAATGAATAAGATAAAATTCGCAGCAAATTCGCAGGTCCTTTTGAATTACCTGCAAATTTAAATGGCCGTTCATATCTGGAATTACTTCAAAATCCAGCTGGAAAACTTACTAATAAACCAAAGAAGAAGTTTGTGGTTTATGCAAGACGGCGCCCCACCACATTATCCTTTAGCGGTTCGAAATTATCTAAACAATACATTTCCTCATAGAAGGATAGGGCGAGGGAGTGAATTTCCATGGCCTACTCGGAGTCCCGATTTTAATCTCCTAGACTTTTATTTTTGGGGACATATGAAGACACTTGTGTAAGCTCAAGAAATTAATACCCGACAGGAATTATGGCAACAAGTAGAAAATGTTGCAAATTTTATTAGGAATCAACCCAACATATTTCTAAAGGTTAGGAGAAATTTTTCCAAAAGGATTAATAAATGTATTGAAGTCAATGGAAGCCACTTCGAAAATTTACTATAATGTTAACTAACTAGAATTTTTTGTTACAGTAGTCCAAATAAATAATTGTTTCAGTACGTTTATTTTATATATTCATCATGTTATTTCATAATAAAAATCATAGTTCTATTTTTTTATAAATTTAAAACTGAAATTTTGATAAATATTAATATGAAAAAATCATTTGAAACTAATAAATTTTATTTATTTAGTAAAATAGTTATTGACTCATGTGGATTTACGATTAGAATTAACAAATTTTGTTATCAAGGTGGTTAAATTATTAAGGAAACTCATGTTAAATAAGCAATAAAACAAAAATGGATATTTTAAACATTACCTTTAAATGCAAATAATTCGAAAACTACTCACTCTATGGTATTGAGACAAGACGATGATATTTACGTAGAAAGTGACGGAGAATCAAAAAAACATGCAGAAACAATTATTACGACAGTGGCGTAAATTGTAGGGGGATACAAGAAAGTATCCATCCCTACCGCACGCCTCTGGTAATCGAGAAAAACTATCTTTTGCCACTGTTTAAAGTAACCTAATATGTGTAAACTTTTTGCCAAGTATGAAGAAAAAATATTGGAAGGTGTCAAAAATATGGGATACAATCATTTAAAATAGTTAAAATAAAACACCCTATAACTCGGTTAGAAGGAAAATTTTATTTAAGTGTTTTGGCTTAAATCTTCATATTTAGTGCTAAGGTTTCTCCAGTTACTATATGGATAATTCTTAATGAAACACCCTGTATATAACAAATATCCCATTTGAACTGTTAAGGTACTCGTACATTTTAGCCTTTTTCCTGGAAGTCTATTTTGAATTGCTGGCAAATTTTTACCATGCCTTCCTACATTGCAGAATTTTAGATTTGAAATATTCCGCTATTGACATTTAAAATGACGTTAAAAAATGTAAAAACCGCAAAACCGGAAACCTGAACTTGAACCTCACCAAATCTCACTTTTAATAGCAAAATTTACATTGACAGTAGAAGGTTAGGTTAATCTGTGCGTTCTGTCTCTGGAATTTCTTCATTCTTAGTTGTTAAATGAAAGTAGACCTTTTAAATTCTTAATTCTTAATTTAAATGACAGATGTAAATGTTTAAATCCACTTTCCTTATATTCAACATTTTAAATTCTTAATTGTTAATGTAATTCTTAGTTTAGTTGCATCCATAAACCCAGCATTGCAATACACTGTCCAAAACTGATAAACGTCAAATTAAATGACAGTTCCTGCCTACTTTTTTACAACGCCCACATGGTTTCTCATTATTTTGTTATTAGTACAATAATGAGCGTTCATTATTTTACTAGTAAAATAATAGTTTATTTCTATGATCTGAGTTACCGAAAATATAAGTTATTAGACGCTTGAAGAAAAAAACATTTTTCCACTAATATATTCTTAAATACTTTCAGTTACAAAAAATGATATCGGTACTTCTTTTGAATTTGTGCCGCTAAAAACTATACTACCTTTACTGGCCAAATAAATGTTAAAAAGGAAGATAATGAAAATAATGGTAACCGTTTAGTCGAAATGGAATGAGTACCAACCTCGTAGGACCGGTTCGAATTGTATTAAAACTTTGCTCTCACGCCAACAGCTGCCAAGAACAGTGAAAACTGTTATTGTTTATTTCAAACAATTGGATTACATTATTTTAAATTTTTTTTATATAAATATGAACGGCAGTTGATATGGAATTATATGAGACGTATCGGTCATTCACCAGGAAGTAAACGTGCTTGTATGCAAATAAATAAAACGTGTACCTAAGACGAAGTTAAGGGACACTATATTGCACAAAGAATCAAATTTAACAGCGTAAAAAATAGTTTCTCTGTTGTATTTAACATGTTTCTTTGTTCGTCCATTTACTCTTTAGTATTTGGATCACTTTAAATTTGTATAATTAGTAATAAAGTTAATAGTAGCAATAAAACTCGAAGTTAACCTACAGTATATAATTAATTCAATGGTAAAATCAGGCCCTATGAAGAGAACATATAATGTCAGAATAAAGGTCACAATACATATAATACTAACATGATTAAAAATGGAAGAACATGGTTAATTAACAATATCAGCAAAATACAATCCAATAAATTTAGATAATAACAAAAGAAACACTAAACTAAATAATTATTACATATCCAAAACAGACTCACCTATGTGTGTAGACTGGTATGCTTAAATGATTAAATAAGTATGAATAGAAATACATGGGAAGTTGAAAAGTAAAAGGTTAAAAAATTAAAACTATTGCAAATTATTTATAGGGTAGACATCTTGAAATAATTAACAAGATTAGGGGTTGGAAACAAAGTAAAAAACTTTTTTTATAATTATGCAATCAGTGCATGTCAAATAATCATTAATTTGAAAAAAGGAAAAGTTAGCAAAAAGCAGCAGGAATTTTAAAAGAAAATTGTTGACTAACAATAAAACAAGGTAGGAGAGATCTCCAAACGGAGTTTGATCTCCACAAATTCCGGTTAAAACCAGATTTTACAGGGTGGTCAGTCTGATAATCAGTTTGAGGAAACCACCTCAAAATTGTAAAAACAATGTTATATAATAAAATGTAAATCAACCTCATTCTCCATAAGGGAAAAAATTACAGTTTTTATAACAAAGCACTTCACAGAACTACTGTTAAATTACAAATATGGTTAGATACGGAAACGGAGATATAAATACCAAGTAACCAACGGAATAAATCAATCAGAGCTACCAACTGTATGGAAATAATAAGGAAGTATTATATTCCAACATATAGGAGAACAACAAATTATGGACATGACAAATCCTATAGATATTAAATAGGGCGGAGTTTAAAACAAAACCAATCAATTAAAAAACTCCAAAAGTATAATTCTAACCATAATATTAAACTAAATGTTCAAAGTGTTCACCGTTAACACCGATGCAATGCTGCAGTCTAAATTCAAATAATTGACTAACATTTTTCAGCATTTCAACGTCAACAGATTGAAATGCGGCTGTGATTCTCTCTCTCATGTCGTGTCTAGTAGAAATCCAAATTAGTTAAATCGGGAGACCAGGCTGACCAATCATTTGGGCCCCCTCTTCCAATCCATCTGTTATTGAATTCGGTATTGAGATAATGCTAACGGTGCGCACTGTGATCATTTAGTTTAATATTATGGTTAGAATTATACTTTTGGAGGCTTTTTTTAATTAGAATAAGTTGTTTATTACAATTTATTATTTTTAATGATTGTTTGTTACATTCAACGTTTATTTATTTCACATAATAGGTTAATAATGGTTTACAATAAATATTATAAAATAACACTGTTTTTATAAACTTTGGGTATAGGGAATGCTTAACAAAAATTAAAGTTGCATAATCGAATATTCTATTTATGATATAAAATACAGGATGTTCCATTTGAAAGAAGAGAGAAAATGAAGGGTTCGAGTTACGTCCACCCTACAATAAATATTACAAAATAACTCTGTTTTTATAAATTTTGGGTATAGGAACTGCTTAAAAAAATTAAAGTTACATAATAGGGTTTTCTATTTATGATATAAAATGCAGGGTGTCCCATTTGATAGAAGAGAGAAAATGAAAGGTTCGACTTATCGTCCACCCTGTATACAAAAGAGAAAATAATTAATATTTAATACGGTGATATTGTATCATATTACGAAACTCTGTTAGGCTAAATACTTTTTTTTTCTTCAACGTACAATAAGATACAGAGCGTTGATTTAACTACGATTTTCACACAAAGGTGTCAATAACTTCTGAAGGACTCTGTATAACGTATCAAAACCTTATATCAAAATCTTCAAAAAAATGTGAGCAGTCCGAATTCGGTATAATATACAGGGGTTCCCATTTAAAAAAGCATATGTTTGGTTTGTAACGGAGTTATACAACACTCTGTACAGTTGAAGGTAATTTCAACATATGGACCCTAAAGACATCTACTATTTTTGTTAATAACATTTTTTATATCTTCTAAAACAACCCATATACCGAACTTTGTCATAAGGTTGGTACACCCTGTATATAGTGACCTTTATGCTGACATTATATTTTCTCTTTATAGAGCCTGATGATGATAAACTCTACAATTTAATAAAGTCAATGAAAAAGTTGAAAATAAACATTCTAATAAGTATTTCTTACAAATCGCTAGTTGCGCCTTTTAATTCCAAATTCTTCAATAAATAAAGTTTTCCTACGACCACATATGAAAGTGCTAGTTTGCACACTTATTTGTACTTAAGAAAGTAGCTAATATCAATACACGTATTGAAAAGTAAAAAAATATAGTTCTATGATCTGTGACATTTACGTCAAATTTATCAATAGTAAACACATGAATGACAAAGCAAGGATCATTTATTTTTTTTTAAATCTTCCTTGTGTCAAATATTGTATTGTAATTGCCAATACAAATTTTTCTGTATAAAGTAAGAATAAAGAATAAAGTTTCTTATGGGGTTTTAAATTTTTAAAAAATAAACATATTTTTATTCAGTATTATTATTTTTATAAAAACACTTTTAGAAAGAAGAACAGTTTATTCTTCTTTTTTATATTGGGTTATGTTCCGTGCATGTGTCGAATGTGGATTTTTGAAGTTATGTTTGTGTTTTTGTTTACAATTACCTTTGCGTCTATTATTATTACATTACTTTTCAATTAATTTCACCAACTGACCATTTTACTTTTAATTTTTATAGAGCCCACAAAAAAATTAAAATGTCATTTATCTAATAAATAATTTTGATGTGAATTCCTGAGAAAGGTGGTAATTTGATTTTAATTAATTATATTTCCATGCAATATATAAACTCGTTTAAATCCTAATTTTTAACATGACTAACAATTAAAATAAATTTTATAAATAAATTTAAAATATTTATTATAATAAGAAATATTGGGGTCGTAGGAAAAATCGTGTACACAACGCGTTGGAAAGTGTATTTCTTGCACTCGTTACGTTTCCGCACTCGCCACTACGCGGCTCGTGCTAAACTTCACTTGTGCATAATACTTCACTTTCCACACTCGTTATGTAATATACTATTTCGCAAAACAAAAGACACTGAAAAACTAAAGCTTTATTCAACATGAAAAATTAAATAACAACATTTCATATAATGCGATATATTGCTTCTTTAAAAAATGTGCTCGCCATTGCGTTCCAAGCAGTTCTCATAACGCTTAACAAGATTGCTTATTAAAAATAAGCTGCTGCATTCTTCTGAAAAAGGTCAAAATCTTTTCACGGAGTTCAACAACAGTTGCCGGTGGGTTTTCTGTAAAAATGGCTTGTTTCAGCATAACCCATAGGTAGGCATCAAGAGTTAATAGATAAGGTGAATGAGAAGGTTAAGGAAAACTCGTGTTACGGGAAATTAGGCGGTCTGAGATCAATAAAAAATGGTGTCAAAATTTGTTCTCTATATCACACTTGATTTAGTGTAACGGGTCTTCTATGCTCGTTTTCCACGCCAACAATCCATTACCTTACACTAAGCACCAAATAGTTACACGATCACTATGAAGAGGTTTCTCTACGATAATACCTGATCGTTCAATACCAAGAAAAAATAAAAGTTGTTCATAAACCATTGCCAAGACTGAAGCACAATAAACAACCCTTGACTTCTTGTCTTATCTTGTCAAGT
The DNA here is from genome assembly GCA_035357415.1 of Ophraella communa. Classification (NCBI taxonomy): domain Eukaryota; kingdom Metazoa; phylum Arthropoda; class Insecta; order Coleoptera; family Chrysomelidae; genus Ophraella; species Ophraella communa. Next base: position 10,598,532 of record CM068987.1, read on the forward strand.
GTTGCCCAATCTGAGGCTTCTTTTTGATGATTCTAACACCTGTTGAAATAGCCTTCCTTTATTGTCATTTATTATCACGATAATTGGACGACCAGTACAGCTTTTGCGTTAAAGTAAAAACGCTTCCTGTTTGTCGAAAATTTGCAAGTCCTTATTATTCGGTACAAGCTTCTGAATCTCTTCCAGAAATTGATTGGTAGCCATTAACAAACCAGGTCCATTTTGAGAGAAAATAATACTCAAAAATAAATATTTTTTCTTACGTTGTAGGCGCCATTTCGAATCATTTTGACAGTTTGTTAGAATAAACAATGTTCTCTGCTCTTAGATAATCAACCTATCCTTTTTGAGGTCTCTTCCTTGTTGTCTCCCTTGGTCTCCATTCTAGAGAAGAAGTTCTCTATCTCCGGTCCTCGCATCTGGCTACGTAGCCATTGTCATTGTATCCTTGCTCCTCCTTCACGATGTCTCAATAATAAATATTTTTTCTTGCGTTGTAATCACAATTACGAATCTTTTTGACAGTTTGTTAAAATAAACAATGGTTAAAAATGCCATGACAACTGTTATCACTTGTTTCACATGACGCGACTATATTTCACAGGTTTCCCGATTTCAGAGTCCTTTGTTTTGGCGCATACCGTATTTGATTAGTTTCAAGTTTAATAAATAAAAAAGTAAATGCTATAACTTTTTAAAATAACTTAAATGGCTATAGATGTGTTGGACATTACGTCATTAGTGATGGCGTAATGACGTCATCGACGATTTTTTAAATACAAACCGAGTTCACGTGACAGTTCATTTGAAAGGTCTCCTTATTGCCTTTGCAACAATGTAATCATTTGAATATTTATTTCTAAAGGGTTAACCAAAACTGTTACTTTATTAATACAATTAACATAAATACAATTAAATTACAACAAATGTTCAAATTGCCGACCTTCAACAATGATACAATGAGAAAGGCGAGCAGTAAATTCTTTCCTAACGTTTTCGAGGACTTCAGATGTTATTTGTTCAATTTCCGTTCGGATTCGCTCCTTCAACTCTTCTACATTATTCAGTCGATTTTGATATACTCTGCTCCCCAACAAAAAAAGTCTAACGGAGTCAAATCTGGAGACCTTGTTGGCTATTCGATAGGCCCCCTTCTACCTATCCACCTTCCTGGGAAAACGTTATTAAGGTAATTTCGTACCTATAGTGTGGGGGAGCCCCATCCTGTTGGTACCATAAATTATTCCTATTTGGAAATAGCTGATTCAGCTGTGGCAACAGATAATTTTGAAGAAATTCCAGATAACTTGCAGCAGTTAGATTTTATTTAAAAAATATGGCCCTACAATTTGATTGTTTATAATGCCGGCCCTAACATTCACCTTCTCGGGATATTGTGTCCTATACTCTTCCATCTAATGTGGATTTTCACTTGCCCAATTTTGACATGTCTGGCGATTTACGTGACCGTTCAGTATAAAAGACGCTTCATCTGAAAAAAGTTTATGAAACCCGGATCTCTGTTACATTGTTCCATAACGATTCCGCAGAATTCGATTCTTCTATCAAAATCATCTTCTAATAGCTCCTGGACCAGATGTACTTTGTATGGATGCCGCTTCTCCTTTTTTAGCACTCTTACAACAGTTGATTGGTGGACATTATTATCTAGTGCGACCTGCCTAGAACTGGTATGAGGATTTTCTTGAAACGCCAGTACAACGTCCAGTTTTTTGGCTTCGGATATTGATGTTCTACCACTTCTGGGAAGATCATTAACATAGCTCTCTTCTCTATATTTTTTTTCAATTTTATTTACTGTTGATTGAGTAATTGGATCGCGATTGGGGTATTTAGCATTAAATAAATTACGGACTTCTGCTTAAGTCCTCACTCTATCTCCATAACCAATCATGGTTAAAATGTCGATTCGTTCTGTTTCTGTTAGTTTCATTTTTGTAAACGCTGAAAGATTACCCGTGCGTCATTGTATGTAAGCATACGAATAGGATAGAGAAGACAACAGTTTATAATTTAATATTATCGTTTGATATTTATAGAAAAGGAAAGCACATAGAAAAGGTGTCGGTGAATTAAAATTGATGTGTTTCAAGATTTTTTTTAGAAGTCGTCTGTTTCTGAAATAATGAATTTGTTCCATACATTTGCATCATACTGTATAAATTGCCAACAGGTGATGATAAAATAAATTTTAAGCCTATGACGAACATAAAAAGTGGGAAAAGGAGACTAATGATGCTAAGAACAGTGATAAGAAGAGAGCATCTGAAAATCCTAAGTTTATCCCTGCACTACTTTGTGAATTGGTAGGATTCTTCTGCAAGCTGCTTAAATTCCTAAAAGAATTGGCGTTCTAGAGTAGATTAAGGTATACCAACAATATCTTAGTAGTGCAGAAAGGTCTAACTAGCTTGTACAACCTAAGACAATCTAATCTAACTTAATATCTATTCTAATTATTCTCTCTCTCCGTAGCATTACAACTCATGGGGGGTCTTAGCTGACGTGACAATTTACCTCAATTTAGTCCGATCCATCATAGTCATTAGCACGATCAATGTTTAAAATACGAAGGTCTGTTCTAACGTTGTCCTTCCATCGCATTGTTGGTCCTGCTAGTAGAAATTTTCCATCTGGAATCTCCTCCCATACTAATTTAATGATTAGATCATCTTCCTGCCTCTTGACGTGACAAGTCCATCGCAGTCTTTCTGATTTTTCCACTTGTACTATATGTGGCTGGTTGTACAATTCTTTTAGCTCCTGTACCTATTGTTGTGTAGAGCCATCTCTTATTGGTCTGTAAATCCCTCTTAGCATCCTTTTTTTCTGTTACCTTGAATCGGTTTTCATATTTTTTTGTTAGGGTCCATGTTTCGCTTGCAAATGTCATGATGGGTTTTATGGCTGTGTGGTATATTTTTATTTTTGTTGATCTGTACACGTTTTTGACTTCATAATTTTTTGTAGTCCATACCATCAGCAATTTCACTTGTGTTATTATTATCGGAGGTGATTGCAGTTCCCAGATATTTAAACTAAAGGACCCTTTCAAAGCTATATCGGTCTACTGTGATATGTTGACCTATTCTATCTATTCGCTTCTCTTCTTGTGAAGACCATTTATTTTACTAAGAACATTAAAAATAGAACTTTTTAACAAAATTTCTACTATTTATTTAAAAAATTGCTTTTTTAAATTCAATGGCAGCTGTTTCACTAAAAACTAAACCAAATATTTTGTTTTGTTCTTATATATTCTGAGACCAACCTTGTATGTATGTATGAATGTATGTATGAATGAGTTAGGGGTGATGATTACACTGCGACCCATAGGATCTATTGTGCCCCCCATGTTCTGATATTTTCTCAGACCTATAGCAGCTCTTCGAGTCCTATTTTCCTGAGGAAGTTTAGGACATCGTCGGGCTTCAAATCAGGTAGATCCCCTTCCTCTATTTCATGTGCTCCTAGGTATCTAGCCCTAGAATTTTGCAAGGCAGGACATTCTGAGAGTATATGTATTGAGGTTTCATTCTGTTCCTCACAGAATCTGCACTTTGCTTCATCTGCTAACCCTAGTTTCTTCATGTGGCTTCTTAACCGGCAATGCCCGGTTAATATTCCCGTTAAAATTCGGAGCCTTTTTTTACTGAGGTTGAGGCAGCTAAGAGATCTCTTCTGGTCATAGTTCCCCAGTAGTATCTTAGATTGCCTCAGTCCTTCCAGCTGATTCCAGTACTTGGATTTTTCCTTCTCCATTGCTTCCCTTAGTTTTCCTAAGATTACTCTACTGCTGATCCCACAAGATGGTTCTGGTCCCAAATGTGGGGTTTCAGCTCCTTTTTTTGCCAGCTTATCTGCTGTTTCATTCCCCTCTATTCCTATGTGTCCCGGGACCCATAGGAGGGTGACAGTGTTCTTCTGGCCTAGTTCATTTAGTTTGCCTAGGCATTCCCAAACCATCTTCGAACTGATTATATTTGAATTCAGCGCTTTGATGGCTGCTTGACTATCCGACATGATCACAATCTCTTGTCTGCGATAGTTTCTTCCAATATTGAATTCCACACATCTTTCGATGGCGCGGACTTCTGCTTGAAAGATGCTCGGGTATGCGCCCAAGCTTTCTGAGTATTTGGCTCTCGGTCCAAAAACTCCTATCCCAGTTCCCTCGTCTAGCTTGGAACCGTCCGTATACCACTTTATGGTATTCTGGTTTAAATTCTGTATGGTGTCTTCATCCCATTCAGATTTATTACTCAACTTTGTGATGAATTTTCTCACAAAGTTGAATTTCTTTGGCATATCATCTTGGGGCATTTCCCAAGTTTGATCAAAGTGAAGTGATCGAGGTTTTTCCCTGATAATTCCTTCTTTGATCATTCTATATATTGTTTTCTTCCTTACACTTTCTAGCAGAATGTGCAGAGGGGTCAAGTTTAAGATCACCTCCATTGCAGCAGTGGGGCAAGTTCCCATTGCTCCAGTGATACATGAACAGGCTAGTCTCTGTTAAGAAAAAAAAAATTTGTTAAAATCTTTTTAAAAGAGAGTTACCACTTACTGACCATCGTTTATCCAGTTTTCAAATAATTTGTCCGCATATATTTATCATTCGACATTACTGACAACAAAACTAAATACCACTGACTCTATTTTGAATTCCATGTTAAATGAATGCATGAAAGACTATTAATAAACTAATATATTTATATATCCTGGGAAGGGTTTGTCGTTAGATACCAGATAACGTAAAAATTCCTTAATTACTCACCATTATGATATTTTATTCGGACAACAAAATAAAACAATAGGTAGTGATTAATTTGCTTTTATATTTATATTATTTTATAGTTTTGAGTTAATTTTATTTATGTGAGTTTAATTTTAAGATTACGTGGTCGAATGTAAATATTTTAATTTAGCTCTCCTTGTTTGCTTCGTTATCAAATATAATTTTAATTTACTGTTAATAAAAATATAAATCATTAGGTAAAAGCTTTTTAGATACATTAAGATTATCTGCACTTCGACCTACGAAAATCTTTTTTGTCTACCTTAAACTACTCTAGAACGACTACTTAGAGCGATATATAAAATAACAACAAACTCATAGGCTAACGAGATTAAATAAACAGTAGTACATAGTAGATACTAATAAATAAATAGCTACAACAAATCCACGTCGAAAGTTTGTAAAAAATAATCGCACGAAAATGTTCGCGATTTAATTCCATTTTTGGGCCGAGATGAATATTTTAAATTACTGTTAACAACACAAATAGCGCTCCTATGTCAAAACGTTCTAAGTACGTATAACCTGAAAAATGTCCAACTTTACGACAGAGCTGTCAGTTGCCAGATTGCAACATGTGTAGCCTTATAAGCCCAACATTTACTTAGATGTAGTTGGTGGCATGGCATGTTCAATATATAAATTAAGTTTATATAACATAATTCATGTCTGCATCAGGTAAAAAATTAAAATAGCATAGCATTTTATGTCATGTTTTATTAAAGAATTTTTTTATAGAAAACCTAAAAGTATCCTAGGGTTAACCTAGATTACTATAACCATCAATTTTCATAATTTTTGAGAATGCTGTTTGTATCTTGCTTCTCCTGAGTTAATATATGTACAGCTTTGAATTTATGGATTCCCTTTCCATGTTAAGAGTATTGTAAGTATTGTCAAATCTTCCTGCCATTAATGAAACTGATATTTGTTACCCAACTAAAAAATATAAATAAAATGAATATGAAAGCTTAAGTTTGTAAATTTATCAAAACTAAAAATATCTCGAAAAATATTCTGCTTGAAGAAATCATCAATAATATTTAAACTACTTTTTTAATAAAAATAAATAATATAATAACCTATCTCATTGCTTTAACAATAGATTCAAAATCAAGAAATTAATGTGAAAACTGGTGCTTTGCTTATCAATAATTTTTTTTGTTAATATAATTTTTAAAGGACGCCCCTTGCTGTTTGTCTTAAGGTTTCTTTATGGAACTGGCTTTCCTTTTAAGTTTATTTTTCAAACCAACACATACCTAAAATGTTAACTTTAAGCAGGTAATGGCATTATATTACAAACCTATTAAAAAAATATTGCTTTTATATATGTAAAATAGTTGTAGGTACTTACTCGCTGCCATTTTTGGCTGGTTTTTCTTGCCCTATTCACCCGTTTAACAGGGTGCTTAAGATTTCCCACACGGCTTTTCTCTCCCAGAATATTGTTTATAAAATACAGATGCTCTTATATAAAATCCAAAATTATTTCCTTTTGCTGAAAGGACACATTTTGGTTACACTATCACCTTCGTCTTCCGTCTTCCAAATAATTCATTTTGATTATTATAAAAATAAATAAAATTTAAACAACCCGAACATAACAAACTAATGTAACCTAACCTTAATACAACATACGTACTCTACAAACAGGTGATCAAAATATAAAAATATGTGCCAATCATATATTTATGCGATGCCAATGACATAAATTAATTATCCCCAGATATTGCCAATATACCATATAGTGCTTAACTTTATATATTTTTCTTACACAAATAATATTGTTAGTAATGTAAAACTTAATTAATTGTAAAAATATGAGTCGCTAATAACCAAAATGGTTGATGCGAATTGTCTAAAAAAAAAAAAATATGTTAGACAAACCAAAAGATCGGTAATTACTAGATTTAAAGATAAAGCATCTTAATTAAAAGGTGGACGTATAGAAAAAACTAGTGTTGCCAAACATGCTTTTTTTTAATTCAGATAGTTTAATGTGGTTAAAAAATATCAAATAATAGATTTTTGAGATACATAAGTGTAAACTGTGTATTCATTGGGCTTAAACGAAAAATAAGTGATGGTTTTTATTGTTCGAATAAGTAACAGAAGATTATTTAATTCCTAATGGTTAACTCCGCCTATGTGGACGGTTCGAACATTACCATTAGATACAAATGTTACAAAGTCATTGTAAATATGGCCGTCGTCGTAAATGTGGTGTTAAATGTAAATCAGACAAAGATCCAATACCGACACCGACAACCAACCAAGTTGTGATTGATTCGATGTTTCCTCTTATTTATTGATATCCGTCAATCAGTCCAACTAACCAAGGTGATCAATTAATTTTATGACTTGCAAACCACCCGCAGACATGAATCGCACTACTGACATGATATATTTGGCGGGATTGGTGCTATGAGGTGCAACAGAAAATTAAATTTATTGAACGAATATCATATTCCACAATATATTGCATATATTGATTGAGAAAGGTGTTGTTGTTGAATAATAAGCAGTGAAAAATTCCCTAATTAATATCAAAATAGACAAAAACATAAAAATTTCTGAAATAACTAACAGAAATGCTAAATGGATGTATAGGTTTTAAGTTGAACCTTGGTAAAGCTAAAACCTAGACAATTACTCCTGAAGATATTTCTATCCAATTAGATCATTAGATCATATTGTACAAGCTTAGAAGAAAAAGTTGTGTTTTTATTGTCAGAAAATAGAATTATCTCAGTTCTGCCTCAGAAAATGTAATATACTTCTTTGACGTTTGTTTCAAGATCAAATCTTCAACATTATGGCCAATTATTAAATGTTAAAGACAACCCTTGGATTTAAACGTACCCTTAGATATATCTAGATATTTAAAGTTTCTTTCTTTATTAAAACAGCAAGCTCAATATGATAGGACAAAGAAACCTATGATTTGAACGAAAGAAGAAATTGAACAACTTATCTAGGAAACTCACAGGATTTTGGACCATCTTAAAAAAATCGTTAAAACTTCAACAAACTTGGTCTATCATTTTAACAGCTGTGGGCACAACTACATGTGCCCAACCATGGAACGGAAGAACTATGAACAAGGGAGTATATGGATCCACATTGGCTATTTTAAGTTTTTCATCATAATGACACTTACTATCACCACTAAAGGTACGTATTTCGCAATATTTTAGCCACACAATAGCAGAAAACAAAACGCAAATGAAACATAAACTAACAAAATATACTATTCCTTACAATAAGGAAGTTTTCTTGCCTCTTCTTCCTGTTCGCGCCTGTTCCATATTCGGCTGCCTACTCATTCAATATATATCCAGGTTATCAGTCCATCTCTTCCTTGGACAATAATCTTTCTGTCGTTTGGGGATCTATTTCGTGCTATCTTCGCCAGCCTTCTTTCTTCCATTCTGCTTATATGGCTATACCACTCTTTTTTCCTTTTCATTTATGTACTTTATAATACATTTTTGCTACATTGTCTGACCCATAATGTTTTTCCTCTGATATCGCGGATATCACATGTCATTATTTCATAAGTCTTTTTGTGATATCAGGTCTTTTTTCCGAAGTGTAGGTCATTATTGGCCTCTTTACTGTCTTAGAAATCTTGGCCTTGATGTCTGATGACCGTAAACGCTTGTTTAGCCTGATGGTGTGTTTAAGACATCCTGCTTTTCTCTTGGCTTTGTTTATTTGTTGGGCTATTTCCACTTCTGTATCTTAACAATTGTGCATTAGTATTACCAGGTAGCTGATACTTCTTTCTTGCTAGATTATTTTGCTATCCACTTCCATTTTACAGCCTATCGGATCTTTATAGATTACCATACTTTTTGTTTTATTTGGTGATATTACCATATTAAAATTTCTTGCTGTTATATTAAATTGATATAAAAGTCTCTGCACTAAGTATGGCATCATCTGCATAGCATACTATAGAGATAATTTCTTCGCCCATTCTATATCATGTATTCAGATTTTTAACTTTAATAATAATTTTTAATTCAGAAGTGAGTAGGAAACATTATTTTTTTGTCTAAGAAATTTTATCAGGAATCACAGATTAATGATGAAAACAGATACGAATGTCGGCAAAACATTGATGGATTTTATAATCCGTCGTCAATGACGTTGGAGCTTTAACTCGGTATGGCCGCGATGTTGACAATTTGAAATATTATCAGAATTTCTTACCAAATTGCAATGTTGGCTAGGGGACAATAACAATTTCCAGTACCGTATCTAGTTTTTTTTGAAAAATTTAATAATTTCAATAAAAATAAAATAAAGGAGGAACTTTATTTTTCTTTCTGAGTAAAATGGACTAGTTTAGTGATTTTTTTTTATATTTGCATCTTATAAAATAGGTTTTTAGTGGTTCAACTGTACAAATAAAATTTTTATAAAATTAATCCTCTAGCCATAATCGGCTTTTGAAATTTAAATTTAATGGTTACATACGTCATAAGTGGTAAGTGACGTGTTTCAATAAGGTTGGTACAAAATTTGCGATGTTGTCGATATGCTTTAATATTAACCGAGAAACTTATCTCTCTCTCTCTTATTTGTTGTCATTAAAAAGAGATATAAACATATCGATATTTTTGTTCTCTGATTGACACTTTATCAAATAAGGAGTAAAACACTAAACAAAATATTCTGTCATTTTCGTTAGTTTAATTTGTTGTTTGGTTGTGTTTGGTTTATGAAAGAAATTACTTCTATACTATTTTTGGTTCGAAAATAAAAATCCCTACACCTTCTCTTGGTGTTATAGCGGTTCCTTCAAAAATAACCAATAGAAGTAATTGTTCTCTCGGGGAGCAACCCTTCTATCGGTACATTGAGAGAACGAATCTCAAGAATACTATTTTGGCATTTTCAATTGAACCACGCCCACTTTCTATTGGCTGTTCTATTCTATCACCGTCAAGAATAGGGGTCTTGTTTGTTTATTACAGATAAACACGATTTTCTCTCCTGTCATATATCTTGTCAACTGGTACAATCAGTTAGTCACAGAACACGGTGTTTTTTGCCGCCAGTTCTTTAAGAATACTTGAAACGAACGTAGCTAAACTGTGACAACGTTGACTTTTAAACACACTTCATTATTGGTTATTAGTTGGCGCTACGTTTAAAACTTACTAATTATTTATTGCTAAATTTTACGAAATGAGAAAAATTAATTGCAAAATGAATACCAATATAAGTAAGTAGGTATCTTATCCTAAATATATATTGCTATCATTCTGATTAATAGGATCCTACTAAACTAGTCCATTTATTTGGACAGTCTCTGTATAAACACTCCATCGTGTAATCACAATTGATTAGTCAAATGTAATTTTGACAATTCCATTGAGCCAATCCGTCTACGTTATTGCGCTTGGTTGCTTGGGTTTTGTGAAAAAAGTATATATTTATAGTATGATTTTTATATATTATGATCTTTTTAATTGTAGAATATTTGTAACTGTATAACCATCAAGATTAGAAATAGTGCTTATAAAATATTTGATCTGTGATCGTAAATTGAAGGAAATATTCGTGTCAAGCTTTCGTATCTGTATGAATCTAAACTGTGTCGGAATGTCAAAATTTTCATTCAAATTTCATCCTATTTTTGGACCTTCAATGTTTTTAAATCTGTATCGCTCTATCAAAAATTTGTATCGAATGCTTAACCCTTGTTTACAAAATTGTTGTTCTTAATATTTTCCGAAGTATTTACCATTATTTTCAAATAAATCTGAAAGTTTCTCATACCTTTGTATTCGCCCCTAGACCAATATCCCCGCAAGATCGAACCATTCGATAATTACAAAGTAATTTTTTTCTCTCCATTTCGGCGGACCAAAAGAATAAATTATAATAGAGATAGTTCAGGTATAGTATACCTAAAATTTTATTCAAGAATGACTTTTTCTTTCTTGTCCGTCAGAATAGATTCAATTAAAATGGAAGGAATTCTTTAGTGCCCTTAAATACGGGGACTTTTGATAATAAAACAGCAATTGCTGATAACAAATAGTGAATAAATATTAATGAATTAGACCCTTTCGAGAATTTGAAGGTGTGGAATCCGGACGTGGTAAATCCGTTAGTACAAAGAGTGAAATATCATCAAAATAATGTTGTAGTTCCAATGGGAAAATGTTGAGGAATCCTCAAAGCTAATAAACATTTATATATTCAATTTATTCTGAAAATTAAAATTTTTGGAAAGGAGAACGTTAAGAATGCAAAACGCTATACTTGTCACTCCTAACACAAACATCCAAATGACACATTAATTAGGCACATCATTTAATTTGATTCAATAATTTGGTGCGTTACATTAATACAATGAAATTGAATACTACATATTTATATATTCTAATAATATTATTATTACGAATTTTCGTCTGCGTTTATGGTGCGGGCTGCTTGACATATTATGGAAGCACTTTATTTATATAATTGGTAGGTAGACAAAATATTAACTAATCTATTTAAAAGTGTAGTATTCGGAATAATATTTATGCTAATAAGTATATTATACACACATCGGAAAAATCTAGGGAAAATTTTTAAGCTTATTTAGCTTAATTGCATGGATTGTATGTTTGAAAATTAATATATTTAAACTAAAGTCTAATGAATATGACAAACAATTATCATAGTTTACATTTAAGACAAAAAAGTACAAAAACAAAATGAGAACTGAAGGGAATCGATTCTAACAATTTATATTAATAATATGTTTGAATGAAATTTATTGTACAAACCCTTACTGTGTGAAAATTCATGTTATTCAGAACAATAAACAACTAAAAGTTTGTATTAACTTTCACTATTTATTCTATAAATTACAATTACAGCTGTTTCGCTATAACTAGCATCGTCAGATTGACATATTGAAATTACATGTTTGTTTGTAACTAGGTACTTGATGTTGATAGGTAGTTAAGGCTAGACCAAGTAAGGAAGTAATAAGAAAGAACAGAAAGTGTCACTACAACTAATATTCCCTCAACAACCAAAAGAAATTAAAAGTTATAAAAGTATAACATATTGTGGAAATATTTCTAATACAATTTCAAAAATAAAAAACTTCGGCAACATCTGCAATAATAATGTTGGTACAAAATTGTTAAATGTAAAAACAAAATTACCTAAATTAAAAAATCTGGTGTTTACAAAATTAATTGTCCAAAATGTAATGCTGTATATATAGGTCAAACACAAAGAAATTTTGAAATAAGATTCAATGAACATTTAAGAGCATATAGATTACAACAACCAGATAAGTCAAACTATGCCAAACACGTTCTTGAACATTCACACTCACTCATACACACTAATGACATTCAAATATTACACACCTGTGATAAAAAACAAAATTTAGATTTCCTCGAAGAACTTGAAATCAAAAGACATCTAGCAAATCAACAATATAAAGTAGTTAATGAACAAATAAATCTTGGAAGTTCCCACTATTAAACTGTTTACTTTGATTGAGTCTTCATTTTATACATAGATAAGACGTAATTATAACACAAATATATTAAGTTATTGTAAAGATCAGCAGGATATAGTTTTTTCCTGGTTTTTCTATATCATTGCACAGTTATACTGATCTTAGAGGGAAATACATCCAGGATAATCCCTTAGGGCTAATAACATCTAGGCTTTAATATTGTTATGTCTTATTACTTCCTTACTTGGTCTAGCCTTAACTACCTATCAACATCAAGTACCTAGTTACAAACAAACATGTAATTTCAATATGTCAATCTGACGATGCTAGTTATAGCGAAACAGCTGTAATTGCAATTTATAGAATAAATAGTGAAAGTTAATACAACCTTTTAGTTGTTTATTGTTCTGAATAATATGTTTGAAAATAATCTTATGGAACTTGGATTGTGATAAAGTCCAATCTAAATTTATCACTTGATTGAAGTCGCAACATATCTGCAAAGGGGTCTCGTGCATCTATAATTTGACGATGATTTTTAAAAAGGGTTTGAATTATTCCTAGTACTACGAAGCTGAAATAGTTTTAAAATTTCAGGAGAATCGATCTTGTTATTGATGACTTTATAAAGAAATAATAAAGTTGATAAGTCTCGAGAATTTTAAATTCCTTCCTCAAAAATAAATACCAGAAAGTTAAAGTAAACAATGAAGTTAGCAGTGAAAAGTTAATAAAAACTGGTGTTCCTCAAGGAACAGTCTTAGGTCCTACTTTGTTTTCTATATATGTAAATAATTTGTATATGCAAAGGACCACAGGAATTATTGTAAGTTTTGCTGATGACACTGCCATTAATTACGAAGCAGATAGTCGGGATGAGCTCAAAAACAAAACGGAAACTGACCTACAGAACATTGTTTATTGGTGTACCCATAAGAAGCTTACGGTCAACTATAATAAATCTCACGATGCTAGTTATAGCGAAACAGCTGTAATTGAATTTTAAAGCGAATTTTTCGAATAAATAGTTTAACTGTTTAGTAATTTATTTTTCTTTGTAAGATGAACTTCCACAAAGTAAAGGTTAACACAATCAATTTCATTTTATAATAAATCATTCTATGTGCCTTTCGCCAGTTATAGTAATCACTTGCCTGACTTTGATGAACTTAACTTTAAGTATAATAATGAAAACATAAAAAATACAACTAATAATAATACAGTGAGGATGTTCTTATTTAAGTTTAAATATCTTAGAAATATATTGAATGTTAAGAATAATAAAAACCTCTTCCTTTCAACATAACTTCCAAATTTTATTTGAAAAAATATGTTTTAAATCACAATGACGGCCGTTTCGCTAAGAAGCATCGTCATCGTTATCCTGGATGTAATTCCCTCTAAGATCAGTATAACTGTGCAATGATATAGAAAAACCAGGAAAAAACTATATCATGCTAATCTTTACAATAACTTAATATATTTGTGTTTTACAATTATGTCTTATCTATGTATAAAATGTAAACTCAATCAATGTAAACAGTTTAATAGTGAAGAACATTTTATACATAGATAATACATAATTGTGAAACACAAACATATTAAGTGATTGTAAATATCAGCATGACATAGTTTTTTCCTGGTTTTTTTATATCATTGCACAGTTATACTGATCTTAGAGAGAATTACATCCAGGATAATCCCTTAGGGCTATTTATATCTAGGCTTTAATATTGTTATGTCTTATTACTTCCATACTTGGTCTAACCTTAACTACTTAATCAACATCAGGTACCTTGCTACAAACAAACAAAATGATACTTCAATATCAATCTTTATTTTTATAAGAATACTTTTTTAGAAAGCCGAAGAAAATGCAAATTTTTAATTTTGAAGTCTCATTAGTTTCATTTAGACCTGTAATTTTAAATTCTTGTTTGATGTTTATGTTATCACTCATTTTTGTTATTAAAAAAAATGCCCAAATAGTAACATTTAATGTTAGAAATCTTAGGGAGCTTATGTCAAATCGTTATTTTTAGTAGTTTTCATAACTCTATATCATTTAACTAAGCCATAATAATAAGTAGTGTTCTCAAAGCATTTTGCTAAATTAAAAATTTAAAGTTGTTGAAGTGTAGTTGGCTTAGGGAGGTTCAAACAACCTATTGGTAAGACCTGAACCCACTTTAGAACTGAAAACATGCATAAAAAGCTCCTCCTTCTTATCACGCCCTCTCCTGAGAAAGGCAGCACAAAGGACTTCTGCAGGTGAACGGTCACACCATCTTAAATCATTCTGCCATGAGTCCTGGAGTCTTCCTATACTTTGCCTCCTTTATGAGGTGTAGTATTTCATATTTATCACCTCTTATCACATGACCCAGTTATTGCATTTTTCTTTATTTGATGGGGTTCAGTAGCTCTTTTTATTTGTGCATGCGCTGAAGCACTTCATCGTTGGTAATTCTATGTATCTACCCAAGATGCTATTCACTCCTTCACTACTGACATATATGAATCATTAGACTCAAGTACTTATTCAATAGCTGTGTTTCTAGATTTAAAAAAGGCATTCGACAATGTAGATCACTCCATTCTTCTAGATACATTAGAATATATGGGCGTGAGAGGTACAGCGCATAAACTTTTCAAAAGCTATTTGACAAACAGAAAACAAAAAGTTAAAATTAAAGACCAGATGAGCGCAGAGTCAAAAATTACATGCGGTGTACCCCAAGGAACAGTTTTGGGACCGGTACTATTTATTATCTATTTAAATAATTTCTTCTTACAAAAAACAATTGGTAAAATCCATTGTTTCGCGGAAGACAGTAATATATTACAAAAATGAGAACTGTTACAATCTTAAATTAAGTATTGAAAGAGATCTAATAAAAATCAAAGTCTGGTTTGATAGCAGATTACTATCAATAAATTTTAATAAAAATGTATAGCAGCTATGAAACTTCATAACCAGACTACAACCTCAATGTCCAACATCCATAAAATTCACAGCATCTATACACATACATTCCAAATAATCCCATTTTCTTTTCAGTCTGTGAATTTAGGGTCCAGCTTTCATAACCATAGAGTAGGACAGAGAAGCATAAAAACCAGCTATCACTAAATGGGTGCAGAAGTCTCTTGAATGATAGGAAGTCACAGCTAAAGACAGATGCAGGTAAATAATTTTATAATGGAATATTCAGCAAACTTAATGGCTGACCTACCGTTACACGGACGGAAACCAGTAAGAATTTTAGTAGAACTGTAAACTAAACATGCACTGTAGGCTCAATAGACATGAGTCTTATAGAGCCATTTTGTGATGGTTAAAATATGTTCTGAGTGAAATATATTTTGAGAGACGCACAAACCTATATAGTCCCTACTTTTTCACTGTCTATGAATGCAGATTTTTTTTTGAAAAACATAATTCAAAATCACGTGATGATATTTGCATAATTTATAGTTGATACCTTAATTTTAACACACGATAATGCATGACCTCACATTGTAGGGACTGTTTAGAATGTAACAAATATTAAATCACAAATATTTGAAACCAAATGAAATATGTTTTAACATAAACGACTTTAAAATGGCAACATTTTAATAGATCTATAAACTTTATGGTGGCCAGTTATTAAAAACGGTTAACAACAAAAGTTATTTATTAAAGATCCCAAAAAGTGTCTAGGTCATATAAGAGGTCTACTCCAATTTGCAAAAATAAATAGAGGAACGGTTACGGATTGGTGTTTATCAAACTACGAGATGCCGAAGAATTTCTAGGAAGGTTTCGGTCTAAATCATCCTATTTAACCTTTCTGTTCATTTGGCCTAGAGGAAGAGAGCTATTAACTAAGTGCCACTTTAGATTTTAGTCGATGACTGACAACGTGGAAGAGATTTGTTAATTTTAAACGGTTTTTAGTATATTATAATATATATTTTGTGTTATAAACGGTGATGGAAATTTTTTTAAATTAAATTATATAGACAAAAGATATTAGTCTTGGCTATACTGAAGTTGATTGGTATATGTTCTACTGCAAGATGGAGTCCTTAATAGATTATATAATTAATCTATTTAATGTATGCATTGCTGATAACAAAGTATATATTCAACGTAACTTCCAAGTTTATTTGAAAAAATATGTTTTAATATGTCTT
Organism: Ophraella communa; assembly: GCA_035357415.1. Lineage (NCBI taxonomy): Eukaryota > Metazoa > Arthropoda > Insecta > Coleoptera > Chrysomelidae > Ophraella > Ophraella communa. The sequence continues at coordinate 10,615,022 of CM068987.1, forward strand.
TTTATTTCAAGTTCTTTAAGGAAATCTAAATTTTGTTTTTTATCACAAGTGTGTATTATTTAGATGTCATTGGTGTGTAAGAGTGAGGTTGGATGTTCAAGTAGGTGTTTTGCATAATTTAACTTATCTGGTTATTTTAATCTATATGCTCTTAAGTGTTCATTAAATCTTACTTCAAAATTTCTTTGTGTTTGACCTATATATACAGCATTACATTCTGGACAATTAATTTTGTAAACACCAGATTTTTTTAATTTGGGAAATTTTGTTTTTACATTTAACAATTTTGTACCAACATTTTGTGTTTTAAATGATATTAATGCTGATGTTGCCGAAGATATTATTTTTGAAATTGTATTGGAAATGAAATTTATGGTACTAACCCTTACTATGTGAAAGTTCATATTATTCAGAACAATAAACAACTAAAAGGTTGAATTAACTTTCACTATTTATTTAGTTTGAGAAAAACCCACATACATCGAGTAGACAAGCATCCGCAACATTTAATGTCACCCATACATCGATACTAAACATATTAAAAGAAAATAAAATGCATCCCTATAAAATGATACCGACTCAGGCACTCTCTCTAGGGTCTTGGATGGTGGAATTGAGCTAATTCTCTCGAACTTTTGCCTTTTGTTTGTAAGTGAACCTAGTGGTTTGACGTTAAATTTTGAAATTTTAGATACAAGAGAGTCTCGTCAGTGAAGTAAATTAGGCCTGCGGTGGTTGACCTAGTAAAGGAACGCTCCCTTGACAAATTCAGGGGAAGATGGGACAAAGAAAAAGGTTGCATACTATCCAAGGAACTGGTACACGGACGGCTCAAAGACGCCGTATGGCGTGGGAGCCGGCGTAGTCGGAAGAAAACAAGGGATAACATTCCCAGTAAGTCTATCCCAAAATGCCACGATTTTTCAAGCAGAAATCACGGCAATTCACTACTGTGTAGAAGAAATTAAAAGGCTGGATAGGACGTACCGTTCAATAGCCATCTTCACAGACAGTCAGGCGGTGCTAAGGGCACTAGATTCTGTAGAGGTCAATTCTAGGCTAGTATGGGACTGTGTGCATGCTCTGAATACTCTGGGGGATCGTAGCAAGGTTACGGTAGCTTGGGTACCAGGGCATAGGGGTCTAAAAGGCAATGAAAAGGCAGATGAAATGGCTAAACTAGGCTCATTAATGCCTTTTATTGGACCGGAACCCTTCTGCGGCATTGCAAAAAATATAATAAAGACGGCCATGAAAACATGGGTGGCACAAAAATCACGGGAATGGTGGTGGAATTCACCAGGACAAAGGCAAGCGAAACAGTTCATAATGGAACATTCGCAAAAGTTTACGTCAGACTTATTGAGTAAAGACAGGAAAACGGTCAAAACTGTAGTAAGTCTATTGACGGGGCACTGTAAGCTAAACAGGCATCTTAAGCTGATGGGGTTGACAGAGACGGATCTGTGCAGATTCTGTCACCTAGAAGAGGAAACACCAGAGCACATCTTATGTCAGTGCGACGGACTGGTAAATATGCGGTTCCTGACTTTAGGAGAAGAATATCCATTGGCAAGGGACTACATGAAGGTTACAGTCTCAAAGCTTATAGACTTCGTTAAGAGAGTCGGACTGGGGGATGTAATCTAGTTTTTCGAGGACCACAATAGATCTGAAAAGGTCGCAGTGGAATAGGCTTCTGGCCACCTCTTAAACATCTATCCAAGGAACTTCTGAAATATACAAATAGCAAAGCAGCCAAGAAATACGTGGCCATGACCAGAAAGGACCTGCGGTTGGTCACAGGTATACTTACTGGCCATTGTCACCTACGAAAACATCTAAACAGGTTGGGTTTATCGGACAGCCCACTATGTAGAGGATGTGAACAAGAGGATGAGACAGTTAAGCACGTCCTTTGTGACTGTCCGGCACTCTCTCTAACAAATATTTATCTTCGGTTTTCCAATCGACAACCAAATCTTTCAGCATAAAGTCGACATTTGGTCGATCGCGATTTTTACTGACTTTAATTAGTTACCCATTCTATAGACAAAATAGCGGTATCATCCGCAAATGTAAAGATTATTGTAAGTGCTATACATTCCATCTGTTGGGGAATTTTTGAAGTTTTAAAATCGTGCCAAAATTTGATGTAGCAGTGAGTCAGCTGTTTAAGCTGGAGATTTGTAATATTGTCTTCTCCTGGAGCTTTTTTCGATTTTAGTGTGAATATGATGTTTTCAATTTCGGTGTTTGTTGTCGGGCGAATTGCCTTAAATGGCATTATTTTAATGTCGCGTTTTACCGTAAAGTGTGAGTTTGTGGCGGATTCTACTGTCTCTTGATAAGAGTGCGGCTTTTGTAGCGTTTTTTTGAAATGATATAATCGTGGAAGGCGATTTGGATTTATGAAAATGTTGAATAACAACATCATTCAATTAGAACATAGCATGTTTTCTGATGAGTGCACCTTTTCCGTTAACGGTCGAGAAAATTGCGGAAAATTCTCACTGAATGAGAGAGGACCATACAAAATACCCTCAAAAGGTTAATGTTTGGGTAGGAATTGGTCCCTTTTTTGTTTCAATTTCAGTCTTGGACTCTGTTTTCTACAGAATTTCCTCTGTTCGGTGGGGTTATTGTTTTTCAATGTTTTCAACCAGTATAGTGCTGCTCTTCTGCTTACTTCCAGTTATAATTTTACAATACCCAGAAGCACAATCATTACCACCTTTGGCTTCATACCAAATGCTCCTGTCATTCTGATTAAAAGTCCTCTTTGTACCTTATCCAGTTTCTCTTGATTTTTTGTTTTGCAGCCAATGTGCTTGATCCATATCCAGCTATTGTGCTAGTACCGCATTTAGGTAGGTATATCCTTGTTTTCCAATGCATTCGCCGGGGTTTTTAGCATGCCTGGGTAATATGTGACTACTGAAGAGTCTCGACTAATTTAGGATTATTTCCAGATGTATTTCATAGTTCATCTATTTTTTTATGTGGGTTACGTGAGAGCTGAACTTTTATAGACTGTATGTTGTTTATCGAGGCTGACAGTTTTAACTGCTGACACCAGTTATGCACTTTTTCTAGCATAAAGTTGGACTCTTGTTCCAAATACCTTCTATTCTCTGTCAAAAATTATTAGAAGCAGATTATCGGCCAATTCCTGCTGTTTCCAGAGTTGTTGTCATTTCGTGCAAAAAATTCGGCCACATATCAAACCTTGCAGACATCCTTTTGTGATTTTTCTAGTTGGCTTTTCCTGTATTCCACTAGCCAAATTCTTTCATTTGAGACCCATATAATGGTAGAGTTAAGGAAGTTGTGACCAAATTAATAAAGCACCATTTTGTAGCGCCGACCCCCTTGGATTTACAATAAAACAGATTTTTTTTAATTGTTTTGTCACCAGAACTAAAGTGGTGAACCAATATTCAAATCAATTTGTCAAAAAGAAGGGGGTTAAACTTTAATTAATATATTTCACCCTAACAAATATATAAATAAACAAAACCGTTTAACGTTTAATGAAAAACATCTATATCAAGCAGAAAAACGTTACATTTTTTACACATTTTATTTGTTCACTCTTATGTAACGGTTGAAGGGGTTTAAATTTTAAATCCCACGAATATTTTAACTGTTCAGATTCAATTTCAAATTTTTACTTTAAATGTAAACACAGTATTTTTAGTTTTATTTTGATACAAACATTAAAAATCCTTGTAGTTCGTTACAATAGTAATAAATAATTCACTAATGTTATCCTCACTTGTTCTTTTTTTTAATTAACGACTTTCTCACAAATGGTAAGCTGATAAGCTGTCTCCCATTATAAGGATTCTCGAACAGTTATATTTAAATTATTTTTTAACAATTTCATGTAAGTTTGCCCCTTATAACTTAATATGTTAGACAAAGAGTTTTCAAATAAATTTTTTTTTTTATTTAGACACTCGCATCCACATCAAGGTGATTAGCGATATATTACATTTTACTCTATATAGGTATTGTACAGTAAATTAATATCTTTTAAATAGTCTGTTAAAGCCGAAACGTTGCAGTTATCTCCTAGAAGTTCACTTAAATTCTGCGGCAAGTTGTGCTTATGTCTAAAACTATCATATTGGGGGCAGTCTAAAAGTATATGAGACACAGTAATTGTCGTATTGCAGTGGGGACACTGAGGGGGGTCAATATTTGAGAGGAGATATGAATGCGTGAGTTTCGTGTGACCTATTCTCAATCGGGTTAGAACAGATTGTTGATGCCTACTACCACGAGGGTGTGATCTCTTGGTAGTAATGTTACTTTTCACTTGCTTTAGTTTTTGATTCGACTGATGCCACTCACTGTTCCACGCACTAAAAACTTTGGATTTGAAGAACTGTTTGAGATCACTAACCACGCACTGATTTTCGAAGAGAGATTGTTCGCTGGTTGTTGCTAGTCGGGCGTTCTGGTCAGCCATCTCGTTGCCATCGATTCCAACGTGTGAAGGGATCCACATGAATTCTACGAGTCTATTATTGTTCTCAGCTAACTTTAGTTCTTTTTTAATAAGATATTCTATGGGATGTTTAGGGAACAGGTGTTGGATAGATTTTTCAAATAAATTGATAATGGCCTTACCGTAATGAAGTTCCATCATACAAATTAAGTATAATCAATCACAAATAGTACTGATATAAAATGTAGTAGTAACTAAAAAAGAAATGAGAATAGTTTGTAATTATTTTTTTTTAGTTCATAATTGGGACATTAACCATATAGAGAACTATAGACGAATGGGCCAATTAGGGAAACGTACCAATCAAAGATTTGATCAATTTCGAAAGAGAATTCTTAAAAGCAATCGATTGGAATATATTCGTTAGGGAATCGAAATTTTACGAAAAATTGAAAGAAATCGAGAAAATTTTAGCGTTAAAACAAGGAAATGATCGTAATTTTTTTACTTACACCGAATTAGAGATTTTAGCTTCTTTTAGAGACACAAAAATTATTTTACTGGTTTTTAACTCTTACAGCGGTTTTAACTTTAACTACTTAACTGGTTTAATTACTTTAGTCGGTTCTGTGTACTTAACCAGCCAAATCCCTGGTACGAGTTTGTATATCGAAAAAATCGATTTGTCTGCTAATATTAACGTAAGTAGTTGTGGTCTTGGTCTTGCATTTTCTGCAAGACCAAGACCAAGACTGCAAGACCAAGACCAGTCTCGCTCATTACTACTCGTGATAATTAGATACAAAGTCTAATAACCCATTTTCTACAAAAACATGTTCACTGCCAATGTGTGCGAATATTAGTCTGCGACCTTTTCCTCGAGGAGCATTTAATCCTGTTAAATATCCCTCCAAAAATGCCTGACCGGAATTTGAAATATTGGTGTCCATCCATGCTTTAGAAACAGTGTGTCCATTTAACCATGTTTCATCTAATTAAAAAATAGTTCTTCCCTAGCTGTGAAACTTTTTAATTCTTCTTAAGTATTGTGTTCTCCAGCAAATAATTTCTTCTGTCTTATTCAAAAATTTTCGCTTTTTTTGCGACTCTAAATTGAAATTTGGGAATCGTATCTACTTCTGCTATAACAGTTATTACTTTGTCTAAAGTGGAAATTTCTGTATTTAAGTACAGAGAATGGACTTGTCTTCTAATGATATCTCTATTAAAGTTATCAACCATAATGAACTTTTTTCCTACGTGGTTTTTTGGTTCGCTAAAATTTTCCTGTTTTCTCTCACTTAAAATTCGATAGATACTTCGTTCACTAACACCGGTCATATTGGTCACCACATCACGAACAGTTGCTAATGCATAGTGCATCATGAACATTTAAAACAATAGTTTTTTCTTTTTGAGAAAACGCACTTTGTTTTAAATGAGCCACTTGTACTGGAACAAAACTGGAATTTGAGGCCATTTTCACTACCGAAAATGTTCTTGGAGTAAAATAATAAAAATATAGATCACAAATCCTCAATTTAAAGACTTAAGCTCGTATTACACTATGCATTTAGTTGCTGCAATTTGATGCAAGACGCTTTGTTGCATAGTGAAATACGGTAGTTGCATGCAATTTCAGAACATGCGCAACGAATTGCATGAAATAGAACATGTTCTATTTTTTGCAACAGCTGCTTGCAATTCTAGTAATTTTTTTGGTGACTTTTGGTTTGACTGTCAATGTATATGTCGATCATAAACTTCAAATGTCAGTAGCAACTTGAACATAACCGCTTTCCAGTAACGGCGGGAAATTTTTGTTCAGATCAGAAGTTGGTTAAGTACAAAGCAAGACGTATTGCTCTGAGTTTAAATACTTAAGAAAACATGCCACAATTCAGCAGGGACCAGACAAGCCTCTTAATTACTCTATATCAGAATTATCCTTGCTTGTACGTGGTGGCAAGCCCAGATTATAGAAACAAAAATAAAAGAAATGAAGCAGATAGTGAAATCACAACTTACATACAAGAGATTACAGGAGTAAACTTCACTGAAGACGAGATACGGAAGAAGATCCATGTTCTCAGAATGGCTGAAGAGTCGCTTTATAGAAGCCATTTGTGGTGTTTCGAACAGCTAAAGTTTTTACGGGTAAGAAAGGGGAATCCAACCTATTAAGGGATGAGAGTGAAAACGTAAGTTCATAAAAACATTATACTTCTATACTTTAAAAAGATGGTGCTTTATAAGACGTTCTGGATGAGGGTCAGTTAATCCTTTCATCCCTTTTGTTACCTATATTAGTTTTCTTTTCTGTGTACATATTAAGTTTGGCTAAGTAAATGGAAATAAAAAAATGTAAATCTAAATTTGGTTTTTATTTGGTAATTTTACAAGCAAAATATATAATTTTTACTGCAATAGGACTTGGTCTTGCCATTCGACCCTCCCAGCACCAGTTAAATATGCCATAAACTCATCACGGGCATCCAGTGCATCTCGTTTAGGTCTATTGCCTGCTTGTTGAAGGCCATGATTAAAAGTCAGTTTTTCATCTACTTTTGTTAGTTCACAGAACGTGTAATTGGGATATTCAGTTATCAAAAAATTGTGAAGTGCACAGCTTGCCAATGTAATAGCATGTACTTTTTCTGGGCATAAATTTATCGAAGTTAACAAGATCCTAAATCTATTGGCAAGAATATGAAAAGCATTTTTAACTACTCGCCTGGCTCGGCTGAGGCGGTAGTTGAAGATTCTTTGCTGATAAGTCAAGTTTCTGAGCGGAAACGGTTTCAAAATATTTTGTGAAAGCGGAAATGCTGCATCGGCTACAAACACAAATGGGACTGGCAGTTCTATCGAAGGAAGCGGACACTCTCTGGGTATATTTAAAGTGTTTAATTCAATTGCTTTTGATAAGTCACTTTGTTTAAACACTTCTCCATCCGAGACTCTGCCATTAACACCAACATCAATATACAAAAAGCGATATTTAGCATCCACTACGGCTAACAAAACAATGCTGTGTTGGCCTTTGTAGTTGTAGAATGTAGAACCACTGCTCCTCGGAGCTTGGAATACTATATGCTTTCCATCCATCGCCCCCAATACATGTGGCATATTCCAGCTTTCATTAAAATTTTCGCAACCTCCAACCATTCAGCGGTTGTATTAGGTACCTACAAAAAAAAGTACTTACTGAAATGATCAAAGGAAGGTTAAAATATCTTGCTTACTTTCACATAATCATTTTTTAGCACTTCATAGATTGCTCGGCAAACTTCTGGTACTAACAGAGATATGGCTGGTTGAGATATTCTGAATGAGTACATAAGGCTTTTAAATGTTTCTCCTGTAGCCAAGAATCTTAACGTGGCAACCAGGCGACTCCAAATTGATGTCGTTTCTCTCAGGTGTGTTACCTGTTTACCTATGCGAGCCTCAATTAACGAATGCAATTTCTCAAAAGTTCTCTCATCCATCCTGATAAAATTTTTTAGACTCTTTACGTCTTCTTCAAGTTCTTTATAGACCAGACAAAGATTACCTTTTCCACTTTTTTATTTTCCTCTAGCCATGGTCTCACCCCCACCATCTTCGCTTCTTTATTTGCTTTCTTTTATTATTCATCTTCAAAGCTACAGCTGCTAAAAAAAATAAAATAGACTTTTTCCTTCTTTCCTTTTTCGCTTTCATCTTTCGTGATGATATTTAACTTCATAACATGAACTTAACCCTTCCCTAACCTCAATCAACAAACTGCTTCATCTTTATCTCTTTATGGACTTGTGTAAGTTGACATTTAGAGAAGATTTCTGCCACTTGTCAACCTTCAGCTTTAAAAACTGCATGTGAAAATTGCACAGTGTAAATACCACCCTTCCCGGCAATTTCTTGCGCCACTATTTGAAGCAATAAGTTGCAGCAACTAATTGCATAGTGTAATTCGCGCTTAATAACGTTTTTCAAATTATACACATAGGGTTTCTTAACACCGATATAAATAAGTACGTGCGCTATTGATTTAGGGTATTGTTTACAACATTTTACGAGTTAATGACTTTTCTTAGCTGCCAACTCCAAACAAATAAACTATAAATAAAGAGACAGGTACAACTTTGGGGCGAATCTCTAAGAGCAAGGCTACACTTATTTCTGCTATTAATATCTGAAATACCAAGACGTTTTGAACCAATCCCAGGAATGCAACATGGACCCTACCCAAAGTACAATATGAATATGCAGGTTCAATCTAAAAGACACTGTGTGAATGCCAATGAATTCAGAACTATCTAAATTTAAGATAACAACTAATAGACAAATCTATAAGAATAATAATTAATATAGAAAACCTCTATCTAGCTTTAGACAAGAGCACAGAAGATCTCTAAGCAACAACAAGAGACCTGTTACACAAGAAGAGAAGAGAAAGAACAAACAAAATAAAGATATTACCGAAGATAGAAGAACATACCGCGATCTTTCAGGAAAAGTTCTTGCTAAGGGTCTGTTGGCTCAGGAACTGCCAGGAGAAAGTGTGCAATCGTTTTATGGCCAGCAGCTTCACCAGATTTTAGTCCCTTGAAAAAGATATTGGAATCAGTTAGGATTTAAGTGAAACTAACAATGCAAATATGCAAAGAAGGTTTGATTAGTTCCTCATTACAAAACAATATGGTAATGATCCAATTTAATACTTGGATGTTTAGTTATATTTAGAAATAATCAGAAGTTACTAAGTATATAAAAATAATTTTTTACGACATTATAATAATTCAAATATTAACCATTTCCAAGAGAAGTTCACAAACAAAAATACTACCAACAACCCTTCTATCAATGTTACTTTTCCTCCTTGCAATAACCCACTACTTTCTGAAGATTGTCAACATATCAATTCCCCTTTCACTATTCAAGAACTAACTTTTGCCCTATCTAAATGTGAAAATAATGCTGCTGGTCCTGATGATATACCTTACATCTTCCTTAAAAAATTATCAATGTTTAGCCTTTCTAAGCTTCTTATTCTTTATAATTATATTTGGAGTTCCCATTATTTCCCTGCTCAATGGAGCCAATCTATAATCATACCCGTTCTCAAGCCTAACCAATCACCCACTCTCCCACAATCTTATAGACCTATATCTCTTACATACACTTTATGCAAATTATTTGAAAGAATGATTAACAGACGCCTTTTATGATTTCTTGAAAAACACAATATTCTCCCAATAGAACAATCTGGTTTTCGTCGACTACGCTCTACCAGAGATAATCTCGTACTTCTCCAAACACACGTTTCCACTGCAATTAACAATGATCAAGATGTAATAGCGGCCGTATTTGATGTTGAGGGTGCGTTTGATACAATTTCTACTTACGCCATTCTTAATAAACTTATCCAATATAACCTCACAGGAAATATATACACATTCATTACTAACTTTTTAAAATCCAGAAATTTCAAGGTTTCTGTAAATAACTCCCTTTCTGCTCCACGTCTCCAATCCGATGGATTCCCCCAAGGCTCAGTTTTAAACTCTACCCTCTTTACACTAGCAATCAACCAACTCTGCACAAACCTTCCTCCCCCAATCAAATTTGCTCTGTACGCTGATGACATTATCATATACTGCCATGGCAAATCAAATTCTTCTACCTGTAAAATGCTTCAGCTTGCTATAAATGATCTTCACAGAAAAATTCTACCTCTAGGGCTCACTCTATCACATACGAAATCAAAAATTATTAAATTCAGTAGAAGAAAAAATCCCTTCACTCCTCAAATTACAATCAACAACTTTCAACTACCTGTTGTTAATGAGTGCAAAATTCTAGGATTGATATTCGATTCCAGACTTTCTTGGAAACGACATATACAAGAAACAAAAGGTGCATGTCTAAAAAGACTAAACATTATAAAAACCCTTTCCCATCTTCATTGGGGAGCGGAAGAAGCGACTCTACTCAAAATCTATAGGTCAATAATTCGTTCTAAATTAGATTACGGTAGCTTCATATATATGACTGCTTCCAAGACAAATTTAAACTCCTTCAACGCTGTCCACAATACTGCCATCCGCCTTTGCCTTGGTGCATTTAGATCTAGCCCTTCCGCAAGTCTTTGCTGTGAGGCCAATGAACCTCCCCTCTGGCTAAGAAGGCAATTTCTCCTTTCCTCATATGCTGCTTCAGTATCCTCAAATCCCTCAAATCCTGTGTACTCCATTATAATGTCATCAAATCAGTTAAACGTCAACCTCACTTCCAAGCCAATTATCCAAACTTTACCACAGCTACTATATCCTCTTATTAAAGAAATTAATCTTACCCTAACCATAGCTTATCCTTTCCCCAAAACCCCACCTTGGGAAAAAACCCTACCTACAATTAATCTTTCACTCAGTAAATTTAACAAGGAGACCACTAATAAGGATATCATACTCTCTGCATTTCGAGAACTGATAACAAAGCAACAGTATAATGAAATCCTATATACTGATTCTTCTAAATGTGAATTCAGAGTTGGATGTTCTGTAACCACTGGACGAACACCGATAAGTACCTATAAACTACCCTCTTTCTGTAGTATCCACACTGGCATCCTATCGTTCATGACATACACTATCTTCATCAGCTACTCGTAACGCAACACACAACAGTTACGCTCATATGGGTCCCCTCCCACGTTGGGATCTTTGGAAACGAAAAAGCTGATTGCCTTGCCAAAGAAGCTATTTCTTCTTCCCCGATGGTGAACGTCCAAATTGCTCAAGACTTGAAACCAGTCCTTAAAACAATCAATTCAAGAATCTCGCAAAATCACTGGAATCAAGGCACCACCACAGCACTTCACGCAATACAACCCAGTATTAAATACTTTACTTGTCCTGACTTATCCAGGAAAAATATGTCCATCCTACGAAGACTACGAATTGGCCATACCCGTCTCACACATGGCCACTTAATGTCAAAATCTACACCACCCAACTGTCAACATTGCAACTCTGTAAACAACAGCATCATCCTTATAGATTGCCCATTTTTCACAAAATCACGTCAGCAAAATGATTTGAAATCCAATCTCAAAGACATCCTCAGCTGTACCTCTCAAATACGGAAAGTGATCAAGTTTCTCCAAGAAGAAGATCTCATTGATAAAATATAATAATTGTATTGTCTTATTCATATATCTAACTGTAACTCGTGCTAATGGTCTAAGTTACCGCAAGCACGTAAATTTAAATAAAAAAAATATTAACAATATTTATGTACTAATTTTGTACTACTAAAAACAAAATCAGTGACCAGGATGCTAGGTTTAGAATTAGAAAATCATCAAGTAATATTTTCTTCAAGTTATACAGTAAATTAATTTAATAAACTAATTCGTCCCAACAGGAAATCATTTACCAGGCCAAAGATAGCATTACGTACAGACACGCACTTATTAATCTTAGAAGATTTTAAATTATCTTTTAATTTCTAAATTTCCACTTCTGTTTTGATGTCTGTATCAGACGAGGTAACATCCAAACAAATTATATATTTAAATTATCTAAGACGACTTATATTCTAGACCGAAAGTATAAAAAAGTCAGTTAATAAAATTAAAAACATAATTTAATATCTTTATTATAAGAAAATTATTATTAAAAATAGTCAAATGGCTTTGAATAAAATGACATTTACATTTAATAACAATCCAATCACAGTATTTACTTTAATTAGCGTTTAATGCTAAATATAATGATCAAAGTTTATAATTAAAAATTAACAGTATTAAATTAGAGGAAAAATCTTTTTGGTTATGAAATTTATTTTATTGTAGTTGTAAAAATAAGAAGTTTGGCACTAATTTGAAAATTTAGCATTTTTTCGATAAGTCAATGGACTAGTTTAGTGATTTTTTTTTATATTTGCATCTTATAAAATAGGTTTTTAGTGGTTCAACTGTATAAATAAAATTTTTATAAAATTAATCCTCTAGCCGTAATCGGCTTTTGAAATTTAAATTTAATGGTTACATACGTCATAAGTGGTAAGTGACGTGTTTCAATAAGATTGGTAGAAAATTTGCGATGTTGTCGATATGCTTTAATATTAACCGAGAAACTTATCTCTCTCTCTTATTTGTTGTCATTAAAAAGAGATAAACATATTGATATTTTTGTTCTCTGATTGACACTTTATCAAATAAGGAGTAAAACACTAAACAAAGTATTCTGTCATTTTCGTTAGTTTAATTTGTTGTTTGGTTGTGTTTGGTTTATGAAAGAAATTACTTCTATACTATTTTTGGTTCGAAAATAAAAATCCCTAACACCTTCTCTTGGTGTTATAGCGGTTCCTTCAAAAATAACCAATAGAAGTAATTGTTCTCTCGGGGAGCAACCCTTCTATCGGTACAGTGAGAGAACGAATTTCAAGAATACGATTTTGGCATTTTCAATAGAACCACGCCCACTTTCTATTGGCTGTTCTATTCTATCACCGTCAAGAATAGGGGTCTTGTTTGTTTATTACAGATAATCACGATTTTCTCTCCTGTCATATATCTTGTCAACTGGTACAATCAGTTAGTCACAGAACACGGTGTTTTGTGCCTCCAGTTCTTTAAGAATACTTGAAACGAACGCAGCTAAACTGTGACAACGTTGACTTTTAAACACACTTCATTATTGGTTATTAGTTGGCGCTACGTTTAAAACTTACTAATTATTTATTGCTAAATTTTACGAAATAAGAAAAATTACTTGCAAAATGAATACCAATATAAGTAAGTTGGTATCTTATCCTAAATATATATTGCTATCATTTTGATTAATATGATCCTACTAAACTAGTCCATTGAATGTTGTTCACTTTGCATCTACCGCTAAGGGTTGTAGGAAGCCATAAAAAATATTTTGCTGTAATTTAAATAAGATATATTTTAGACTACTTAACTCAATGGAACAAAAGAGTCCCAAGAAACAAAAATACTAAAAAATATAATCAGTATCGCTTGGGTTGTTTTGAACCAAACAACAACTGCGATACTTAAACATTTGGGTGTAAAAATTCTATTCTATTCTAAATTCATGAAATGAACTTTCATTACCTTTACCAGATTTAATATTATCATAGACCTGTCTACATTCTACATATTTTAATGTTTATTTTTTAATTTCCTCTCTTGTAACTGAAAGAACTTTTATTTGGATGAGAAAAAATGCACCATCAACGTCTACTTCTTCCGCATTCAGGCTGAGACACATCTAGGTAGGTAATCTTTATTCCCATGTTTTTTTTCCCAAATAACTAATTGGTAAGGGGTATATTATTTTCCTCTCTCACTATCTCTCTTAAAGAACCACTCAAGGCAAAATAAACAGTTGGTTATAAGAATGGAAGTCAAGATCACCAGGATTGATACAGGCGAAGGAATTCTTAACAGATCCGTGGCCAATATTAACAGGCAAGCAAAAAAGACAAAAAAGACAAATATTCTGCCAGAATATTTGCGAATGTAAAGGTCTTTTAAGATATATATTCCTGATTAGAAGCGAAGAGTAACCACGTATAGAAGCTATGAGGGGAAAGCAATGTTCAACTTAAGTCTATTAGATTAACTGTAAAAGGATTACCATAAAAGATCTGAAGAAGGTGGAGACAAGAAAAGGTATGTAGCTACATACCTAGTAAAAGAAAAGTAGTGACATTTAAGTTGTTAATGAAGTTGTCGGTGATTTTCTCTTAATCAAAATTTACCATTCATTCGTGGCGTAGTTTCTTGGATTATTTTACACATACCTACTTGCGGAAGTACAATCTCGGTTAACTTCAAGCAAACGATATTATTCATTCATTTAATAAATACCACAATTTATCAGTCGATAAAGTTATCTATATCTGCGATTTTCACACATAAAATTCTACAACGTATAATGCACGTTTTGTTTTTGTAGATCAGTTTATTTATGGTTGTCCCACATGTCCACTAAATTAGTTTACTGTAACTAAAGAATACATAATTTAACAGCATTCAAATTCACACGGGACAAGAGATTATAATTTCTCTATTTACAGCTGCTGCTCTGTTTGTGTTTATGTTTTGTTAGCTAAAATTTTATTTTAATGCGTGCTTTGGGGTCATGACAAAAATTTTTTTTTATTTATAAGCAAAGGCATTAACCATTTAGGTTATTAGTGCTATTACAATATAAAAGTTACATTGGCGTTGGAAATTTATCATTGTCATTAAATTTTATCTATAAGATGGATATCCGACAAGAACATCATTAAATCGTTCACAATGTTCACATTACAGTTTTCTCCTAAAATGTCCACTAGTTTCGAAGGTAAATTATACTGTTTCCGGACATTCACATATTTTTGCACTAAACGAGAATGTGTTTTACCGTGAGTTGACTTTGGCAGATTTCGCAATTTGGAGGTTCAGAGTGAGTTAAGAGGTAGTCATGACAGAAACGGCAGTTAGATATATTTTTTAATTATATTAATACCTTGCATCCTAAAATTAATTTTACATAAATATATTAAGTTATTGTAAAGATCAGCATGATATAGTTTTTTCCTGGTTTTTCTATATCATTGCACAGTTATACTGATCTTAGAGGGAAATACATCCAGGATAATCCCTTAGGGCTAATAACATCTAGGCTTTAATATTGTTATGTCTTATTACTTCATTACTTGGTCTAGCCTTAACTCCTTATCAACATCAAGCACCTAGTTACAAACAAACAACATGTAATTTCAATATGTCAATCTGACGATGCTAGTTATAGCGAAACAGCTGTAATTGATTTTAAAGCCAATTTTTCAAATAAATACTGGAAGTTTAGTTTAACTGTGCAGTTATTTATTGTTCTTAGTAAGATGAACTTCCAAAAAGTAGAGGTTAACACAATCAATTTCATTAAATCATCTTCGAGAGAAGAATTAACCCGATTATACAAGAAGTTACATGAGAAAAGGTGTAAGGCATCCCAAAACATCTGGTTTAACCAAGAATTTAATACCCAGTTATGTAAATATAAAATGTAATACTCAATCAAAAGAAGCACAAAAAGTAGTTAAAAAGGCACAAAGAATGTGGATTAAAGAGGAAAGTAGAAAATGGTTTAAAATTAGAGATTCTCTAGACATTTACATCAAAACTGTTCATTCAGAGTTAACTTATTTCATGCATTCAGTAGAATTTGACTGCTTAGATGATAAAATTAGAGAACAGGTTAGCATTTTGAAACATAATAAATATCAAAAACAATTAAGTAAATTAGAAAAATTAATAAATATACAACACAACACATTATTCACAACACAATAACACATTAAATACTCACATACCAGTAAATTTTGCTCCTCGGTTCGCAAATCTATCAGACACTATTTTTTCAAATAATGAAAATACATTTTTAAGTAAAGGTTTAAAATATTGCATACCTCCTAAATTCACTAATAATATAAAAGAAATTTTAGCCACAGATTCTGAAATAGCTTTGAAAACTAAATCAAATAATTTTACTTTAGAAGTTGAAGAAAATAATTCAATCAATTTTCTAGATTTAAGAATTTAAAAAGTTAATAATTCATTAAATTATTCAATATACAGAAAACCTACACAAACAGATGTAACCATACCATATAATTCAAATCATCCACTATCACATAGATTAGCAGCTTATAATTCCATGATACATAGAGCATTTTCAATTCCAATGAACAAAAATAATTTTAATAAAGAAATTGAGATAATGAAACAAATAGCTACATCTAATGGATATCCAATACATTTGATAAATAAATTAACTAATAAGAAACAACAAAAAGTGTCACTAGAACTAAATTTTCCAAAACAAACTAAAAACATTAAAAGCTATAAAAGTATTACATATTGTGGAAATATTTTCAATGCAATTTTAAAAATAATATCTTCGGCAACATCAGCATTAATATCATTTAAAACACAAAATAATATTGGAACAAAATTGTTAAATGTAAAAACAAAATTACCAAATTTAAAAAAATCTGGTGTTTACAAAATTAGTTGTACAAAATGTAATGCAGTATATATGGGTCAAACACAAAGAAATTTTGAAGTAAGATTTAATGAACACTTAAGAGCATATAGATTACAACAACCAGATAAGTCGAGCTATGCAAAACACCTACTGGAACATCCAAACTCATACACACCAATGACATTCATATACTACACATTTGTGATAAAAAAACAAAATTTAGATTTTCTAGAAGAAAATTGATTGTATTAACCCTTACTTTTTGGAAGTCCATCTTATTAAGAATAATAAAAAACTCTTCGTTTTAACAAAACTTCCAATATTAATTTAAAAAATTGTTTTTTAACTTTTAACTGACTAGTGAAACGGCTGTCATTAAAGTTAAAAAAGCAAGGGTATTTTTTTGGCAATAAAAGAATCTGCTTTACATGGATTTTATCACATGAATAATCTTAGAGGAAATTCCAATACCAAACAACTTTTCCCAGAGTGATGAGTGACAAACAGAATCAAAAGCACATTTAAAATCCACAAATATTGCAAACAATTTCCTTTTTTATGCCTTATGTGAATATGAACCACAGAACTTAATGTGTATTTATTATCAATACATCCACGGCCAGCACGAAATCCAGCCTGAGATTCAGGGAGTATAATGTTACTTTCTGCCCAAGCTGACAGTCTATTCAGAATTATTTGAGTGAAAACAGCAGAGCAGTTAAGTAAAGCCAATCCTCTGTAATTAAAAAGGATCCTCCGCAGGACCACCTTTATGCAACATATAAAGAATTATATCGGACCAGTTAAGCGGAAGTTCAGTTGTATTAAAACAGATGATTTAGGTTAAGGATCCAATTATTCGGTAGGTTTTTATAAAATTCGTAAGAAATAGAATCGATGCCTGGAGCTTTTTATTTTTGCAACAATAAATCAGTAAAAGTAAGATTTATTTTTGTTGTCATACAAATTCTCCCAAACTTGTACCGGTAGGCTTTTATTTTTATGTACAGAACTTCTGAATCGTTTCACGGTCAACCAAAACTGTCTTGCATCTTTAATATTAGATAGGTCGAATATGATTAGTTTTTCATACTCTTTTTTCTTAGATAAAAGTAATAATTTGTAGGAATGTCTTGATTCAGCATACAAAGCTACTGCTGAATCAGAAAAGTTTTCCTTTTTACACAACTTGTGTGCTTGCTTTACATTTTTTTTGGCAAGCACACAGTTACTGTCAAACCATGGCTTACTAATATTTCTTCTTTGGTAGTTGATGTTCACCTTTCTAATCATTCCCAAAACTTCAGCGGATTCCAATATGGCAGAATTTAGATTCTCGTTAGAGCCTTGAATATTAATACCTGTTACCGAAAACCGTTTACACTACCACTACACCAACACACACTTTTATATGCCTGACGCGCGTTTCGATAACCAAGTTATCTTCTTCAGAGACCGAAGGTAAACTAAAGCTATGCCTACAAACTAACCTTATATATAGAACATTTTTAGCGCCAAATGTTTTCGCGGTAAATCTTTTGGCGGCAAAGCCAATTTTTAGCGCGAAAACATTTTTGCAATAAGTTTTCTTATAATAAACTATAAAGTGGACTATCTGGGATAGGTCCTTTGTCCTTATTTAATCTATTTTTACATTTAATAATTTCTATACTTTTAAATGCATCCAATCTATTGTTCGATACATTTTTTAACAATTTTAAACTATCTACATTTACAGAATGGTTTTTGGTAAAAGCATGTTCGGCAATACTAGATTTTTCTATACGTCCATATTTTAGATGAGCTAAATGTTCTTTAAATCTAGTTTTAACCGATCTTTTTGTTTGCCCAACATACTTTTTATCACAATCATTACAACTTATTTCATATATAACGCTTTTTTCCAGATCTTCTCTCTTATCCTTCGGATTTTCTAAAAATTGTCTCAGGGTGCCAATAGTTTTATGAACTAAACCTAATCCCACCGTGCCGAAAATTGTATTCAATCCTTTGGTATACTGAGGGATAAATGGTAATGAAATGAATTTTCTATCGTTGTGTTCTCTCTGGAAAAAGGTGGTTTCACAAAGAGATTTCTTAAAACTATGGCGATTGATCAGCTTATGAATTAGTTTTTTATCATATCCATTAAGTACAGCTATATCCTCAATTAAATTCTTTTCTCTGTTATATCTTGTTTTGTTTAAAGAAAAATGAATTAATCAATGAACCAAAAAATGAAAACTTGCCATTTTGTGTTGATTACAGTGAAAAGAATCTATCGGAATATACCTATACGTAGCGGTGTCTTTCCTAAAAATATCAAATTCTAACTTGTTATTATTTCTTATTACTAATGTGTCCAAAAATGGTAACTGTTCATTATTTTCTAGTTCAAACGTGAATTTTATGCTTGTGAATTTTGAATTTAATTTTGAAATGAAATCTTCTACTGATGATTTCTTCGTATTGAAAACTGCAAAAATGTCGTCCACATATCTACACCATATCCTTGGGAAATACTCGAACTCTTGACTGATCTGTGTTTCAAAATTGCTCATAAAAAGGTTGGCTATAAATGGTGATAAACAATTACCCATTGCTGTTCCTTCATATTGTTGATAAACCTGATTGTTGTATTGAAAATAATTTTGGTCCATGCATAGTTTAGCTAATCGTAGGTATTCAGTTCTAACTTCAACACCCAGATCATTCAAGATGAGTAGTTCTTCCAGATACTGGAATCGGTACGCTAGGAAATAAAGAACTAACATCGAAAACATTTGGCGCTAAAAATGTTCTATATATAAGGTTAGTTTGTAGGCATAGCTTTAGTTTACCTTCGGTCTCTGAAGAAGATAACTTGGTTATCGAAACGCGCGTCAGGCATATAAAAGTGTGTGTTGGTGTAGTGGTAGTGTAAACGGTTTTCGGTATCATTTTCGCCAACGGTTCCAGATTCAACATTTTAGTATTAATACTTGTACTCTGTTTGAGGAACGCATACACAATTTATAAGCCAGTTCTTTGTTATTGCTCCAAAGTATTGATTTCTTAGTTTCTATCAGGTAACAGGGTCTAGATTTATAATTATTAATAAGGATATTTAGTTCAACAACAATAGGAAAATGATCGGACATATAATTATTAAGATTAAGATGCGTGCTACTTACCCATACCAAATTAATCACACTTCTACCCAGTTTAGTGATATAAGTAATTTTGAAGTTACATTTTGTTTGTTTGCAGCTAGGTACCTGATGTTGATTAGGTAGTTATAAGGCTAGACCAAGTATGGAAGTAATAAGACATAACAATATTAAAGCTTAGATGTTATTAGTCCTAAGGGATTATCCTGGATGTACTTCCCTCTAAGATCAGTATAACTGTGCAATGATATAGAAAAACCAGGAAAAAACTATATCAAGCTGATATTTACAATAACTTAATATATTTGTGTTACAATTACGTCTTATCTATGTATAAAATGAAGACTCAATCAAATCATAGTGGAGAACAACTTTAAATTGTGGATTTGCTAGATGTTGCTAGATTTTTATTTTAAATTCTTCAAGGAAATATAAATTTAATTAAAAGCTATAGACCCGCAAAAGAAGAGGCGATTACACATTTCCTGGCCCGGGGCCATTTCACAACCTCTCTGGTATTGCAAGGAACAGGAGCAGGATCGACTACGATCTCATTGGTTGAATACGTCAGGATTGAGGCAAGCTACAAGGTTTGTTGAAAAAGCATATCGCCTTCGAAAAATGAGCAAAAAACATAAAAGGTATATAGTTTCTGTGTTTGTGATCTCCAATTAAATAAGGAATACGCCCTCTAACTATGTTAAAAGTACCTTTTGGCGTTCTAGAGTTCAAGTAGATTAATGGTGGAATTCTAATCATTTTCTATAAGCTACAGAATCTGTAAGGTATAGGATTTGCAATAATAATTTTTGCAGACTTTTGCTAACACATCTTACAGATGTACTCAGAATCCCACTATAAGGTAGGCACAAAGGATCTTGGTAAACAAGTCTGACTGTCTTATATCTAAATGACGAAAATCCGAATAATTTTTGAGATTGATCCAAAAAGCCAAATCCGTTTTTTCTTTTTACCAAATTTTTTATAAATTTTGTAATTTACTTTCCTAAAAACGGTACATTTTTAGAAACTTCCCATATACGATCGCAAATCGAATAGCCTATCCATATTTTTCCGAGTTTGCCGAAAAGAGTAAAAAAAATACATGACTTGCCTAGTCCTTGTAATATTAATACCAACATCATAGTATATAGTATAAATTTTTTATTTTATTATCAAAATCATTTGCGTTTTGCTCTTCATGTATTTCAGTTAAATTTTGTGTATTAACTACAATGTCTACGTACATTGACACCGTGTTAAATGTTAAAAGTATGCGGGTCATTACAGATGGTTGGTAAATATTGATATTCCTTTGTTACACAATATCGATATTAGCTACTACCTTTAAATATTTAAAGACCCTTTGTTTACTTGAAACTTATCGCTCGCCAATCTAGTTTATTCTTTGATAATATACGAGCCATTTAACTTTAAAATAATTCATTTCACACACATGACGTATCAAGAATATTTTGTCGAACATGAAAACTCACACAATGATAACATTTATACTTTTCTACGGGGGTACTGCTACAAATTTCCACTCCAAAACTACAAAATATGATCACTTAAAAATCGTATAAGTAATGAGCCAGTAAAACATTAATAGAATAGAAAAAGTATACAGGGTGATTGATTAGTGTGAGGAAGCTCAGTAGATCTGTTATAGTAAAATTAAAAAAAGTTATTAACGAAAATTGTAGGCAGCTTTACACTCCACATTTTAAAATTTTAAAATTTAAAAAATGATACAGGGTGTTTCATAAGATGGTGGCACACCAAACATGTTTTTTTAAATGGAACACCCTGTACTTTATTTTAAATTTGAAATCTATTTAACTTCCACACCACAAAATGTAAAGTTTTATTATGATATACCGGGTATTTAAAAAGTTATAACCAATATTACCTGAAAATCGTATTAAGTTTAATTTAATTAATTAAAAAGGAGAATGGGAACTATTGCAACCATAGTTTTTTAATAATTGTTAAAAATTATAAAACATATTCGTTTTCATAATATTCATTAAATGAAATACAGGGTAAGTCAAAATGCTACTACATTATTTTCTTGGTAATTTTAAATAGAATATCCTGTATTTTATATTACTATCGAAAAGTACTAATGTTATACTTCAAATTTTATAAAGTACTTCCTATACCTAGAGTTATCAGTTTTCTATATTTTTATTTTTATATGCGAGTAGAATACTATTTTTTATCCACGACTACTAAATATTTTTGTTAAGTTTTTTTAATGAAAGTTTTGGTTAAATAAAATACATTTTGTTAAAAGCACTATATGTTTTATTTTAAAAAATATTTCATACAAGACATTATTGTCCATTTATGCAGAGTATATAGTTTTCATAAATTACAATAGTCGTATATCTTATAATAATTAACAGAAAAATTTATGTATTTAATCCTACAAGTTAATGATATTAATTTATTGTAACTCATAATTGTAGTATTTAACAAATTGGTGAAATTAATCAAAAATAGTGTTTTGATAACTTAAATTTATAAAACATTTGGAAAATGGAATGTATGTGATTAATCACATATACGACATCAATATTCGATGGTTCAGTGTTTTTTTTATTGAGTATAAATCGGCAATCAGAGTATAAATACCCTATAAGCTAATCTGTTTGCTTAAGAACTACGATAGGTCTTATATTATGACTTGATGAGCGCTCTTCCAATGAAGAGAACTCCTTAACCTAACTATTAGAGATCAGCTGGCAATCTTCTTTTAAGTTTTCTTATTACATTGTTATGTGGGAGAGGTGCAGGTAGAGGGTTTGTATGAGTTTCTGGCTTCTCGTGATGACTGGTACTTCTTTCACTGTAGAGATTTCTAGATCTTTGGGTATCATTTCATTTGTGACATACCAGGGGGCGTAAACAACTGGTCTTAAGATTTTTGATTGGCATCTGTGCATGATTGCAATATTCGACTTGCTGGCGGATCCTCACAGTTCGATGCCATATGTCCATACAGGCTTAATTATTGTTTTATGGCTCAGTGTGTGATGGCTTCTTGCATTTAAACCGTATATACAAGGTTCAAATATTTTACAACTGGTGTCCAGCTTGAAATATTAAGAACAATAAACAACTAAATCCTGGACCGAAACTTCCACTTTTTATTCGAAAAATAGGATTTTAGAATTTAACAATTTTGTACCAACATTATTTTGTGGTTAAACAAATAGCTACGTCTAATGGCTATCCAATTAATTTAATAAATAAATTAATTAATAAGAAAGAACAGAAAGTGTCACTACAACTAATATTTCCTAAACAAACTAAAGAAATTAAAAGTTATAAAAATATTACATATTGTGGAAATATTTCCAATACAATTTCAAAAATAATATCTTCGGCAACATCAGCATTAATATCATTTAAAACACAAAATAATGTTGGTAGAAAATTGTTAAATGTAGAAACAAAATTACCCAAATTAAAAAAATCTGGTGTTTACAAAATTAATTGTCCAAATGTAATGCTGTATATATAGGTCAAACACAAAGAAATTTTGAAGTAAGATTTAACGTACATTTAAGAGCATATAGATTAAAACAACCAGATAAGTCAAATTATGCAAAACACCTACTTGAACATCCAACCTCACTCTTACACACCAATGACATCCAAATACTACACACTTGTGATAATGAATAAATAAATCTTGGAAGTTCTCCACTATTAAACTGTTTACTTTGATTGAGTTTACATTTTATTGTTTTTTCCTGGTTTTTCTGTATCATTGCACAGTTATACTAATCTTAGAGGGAAATACATCCAGGACAATCTCTTAGAGCTAATAACATATAGACTTTAATATTGTTATGTTACTTCCATACTTGGTCTAGCCTTAGTACTATTTAAACATCAGATAGCTACCTTAAAAAAATGTAACTTCAATATGTCAATCTGACAATGAATTACTGTAGTTAACTGACAGTTTATACGATATGGTCTCGTATTCATGAAAAATGTAGCCAACTATGTGAAAGACATTCAATTATATCATTGCATGTAAACTATAAACCTCAGTTACCCATTGTTTGCCTTTTAATTGTTTATTGATTCTTGTAACTATGTTTTGGACACGTGTCAATGGCCTTAATCGCCGAGATACACAATTTTGAATTGAACAAAAAATAGTTATGGTCTATTCATAATGCTTTTGATAAAATCGTTACATAAAAAATATTTTGAAACTAGTATTTAGTTTTTTGTTGGAAATAAAGAAATACGTGTCTTGCTGTTCAAAAAATCAACCCTAAATATATTTAACTAAGGGTCGAAGGGTTGCTTTCAAAGAACTGTTGGGACAAGCACGACAACGGCTTTTTAGCTTAATAAAGGAATAATTATTTCAACGGTTTAGGGAAATTAACAGCTGACATCGAGATAAAAAAGTGAATATTTTAAATAAATCCTGACAAATTTGGTTTAAATAGTTATTTATATACCAAGGAAGAAAAACTGTCTATTACAGTCAAGCAAGTAGGCGACATAATAGACAGTTTTACGCCGTTTTTGTTGTCCTCTACATACCATTATGAAAGTAAGAACTCACCTGTTTGCTGAGAGAAGAAAAGGTTCATGAGGTTATGTTGACAATAACAATTAAGATTATTTTAAAAATGATGATAATAGTTTCAAAAACAGGGGTTTACAATGAGTACAAGGAGATGTCTTAAATTAATATAAACTATAGCTAAGTACAAAAAAAAGTACACTAGGTTATTCAGTTAGAATAATGGAAAGTAATTTTAAAAAGTTCCAGATATAAGCACATATCGCTTTAGCAATAGGTGTCGTTATATTTTTCAGTGAGCATATAAATGAATCCAAACTTTGGAGATAGGTTAGGTTAGGTTGGGTTAGCATTTTGAACACACGTAAGATTTTAGCAGTAATTCCAATACTAAATAACTTTTCCCACAATAAGGAATAGTTTGCAGAGTCAAAGGCTCTTTTAAAATCCATAAAAATGGTAAACATTTTGCGTTTTCGTATTCTAATTGCAACTGAATAATTAAGGGTGAAAACATAAATACAACCATGTCCCTGTCTGAATCCGGCTTGGCATTCGGGTAATATAGCATGTTGATCAACCCAAACTGTTAATCTAAGAATAAGACTAGTGAATATCTTGACACAACAATTTAATAGTGCTAAACCTCTATAATTCTCTGGAGTATCAGTAGATCCACCTTTGTGTGGCATCGAAAAAATTATATTAGTCCAAGCCTGCGAAATGACTGCGGTTTCAAAAATATTGTTAAATACGGAATCTAAATAAAGGATCCAATTATACGGAAGGTTTTTGAAAAACTGGATGGAATTCCATCACAACCCGGTGATCTGTTACTTTTACACATTTTGAGAACTAAACAACAACAACAACCTAGTAAAATATACGAAGATGAGTAGCCACATTAGAAAGAAAACAAAAACAATTATTAAAGAAAGTGGACAACATAAATTGAATAAAGGAAAAATAGGAGACAAATTAAAATCCCCTACAAACCAAATCTTTAAAAGGGGAGATTAAGAAATATATAAGGGTATTTTGGTCTCAACTATTTATTCAAACATACAACTACAATCTTTTGTAACTTCATTGATCTCGAACATCTCAAGTAAATTGATCCAAGGACCTTTAAAACATTTATGTAACCTAGAAAAATTGAAATTGAAAAAGTGTGATTGCATTCATTATAGTGTAACTTAAATATTCTAGGATAGCGTAAAAAAGTGACAGAGTCTTTAGTGTTGACCAAGAAGGATTTGAAGTTGTTGTTGGTTTTAAAACCAAATTCAATATTAAGAATTTAAAATATTGGACCGAAGAAGTGTAAGAAACCCACAAAAAGTAGAAATATGAAAACCGTTTTTAATAGCAATTTGCTTAATAATATTTATCTCATTGTTAAAGGCAGAGGAACATAGAGGATTTTTTTATATTCGGTACTGTTGATTTTATTGTAGCGATGAAATTCAGAGAAATAGGTCGAACATGCCATTGAAGAAGAATTCCATTCCTGCTATTATTAAAACGTTATACAGACATTTTCAAAGAAGACCACTATAGAAATTATCAGTTTTAGTTTCAGTTTTTATTAAAATGCACAGAAAAATATTGAATTATAACTTTTAGAATACTTATTTCTGGAGACGCCTTTGCATTATGAAAAGAATGGGCAAAGATTTATTGATATTTCCTAGTGCATGGTTATTTTATGACAATCATAAATTCGATAAAATTAATTTTATTTTATCTCAACCAACACACAATCGACACCAGTAACAAGTGTTATCGACATTCATTCAAGAACCATTCGATCTTGTAGGCAACAATAATAAAACGAAATAAAAATATTTCAATAAACAAGAACTGTTAGATAACAAATCGTCGATACGGTCCAACAAATTCGTGTTAATGTCACTGTTTTAGTAATTATGGCTCGTACAAAACAAAACGACAAAAGACTATAAACAAATTATACGTTAAATTTGGTTTCATCGGATTCACTTCATTTAAAAATTATTTTAAAACCCTCCGAATTATAGTCGGCTAGATTTGTGCATTGATTCATTCGGTTTTTTTGAAAACTAGCCAAAGCTCCTTGTAAACGACAAAAACGCAACGTGGGCGAAACATTTCTGGGAAGATCTTTGAGCACTCCCTAAGTCATTTGGTGAGGCTTCAGTCTTCGTAGCTTGATCGCTTCTTTCCCCTATTTAAGAATATTTCTTAATATATTGAGATGGATTGGGTAAAATCAATAAGATAGAGCTATAATGAGAATCAGACAGTAACATAAATATAGCAAAATTAAACTTTCAGATTTCAAATTAACTTACAATTAACCAGTCAGCATAAAATAAGCTAGAATTCCTGGGTAGAATCAAACTGATTTAAATTCCTTCTCAACAGTGCATCAATCCTCATGCAGTCAGCCACCCATCCTAATGATGCAATAAGTCAAATTCTTTTAGCTTCAGAAAAGAGCACCATCATCGATGATGTCGAGAGCGATGATGAGATTTTACAAGATTTTGAAGAAACAAAAAATGTGATGAAAAGTTGAGCGAAAGCTCTTTCCGTTATAACTTAAGATTATGGGATTTCCATCCTCGACCATTTTTACCTTCTACAGATTTAGCCATTAAAATGATGTCCGCCATTGTTACACAAAATTATATGTTGGGTTACAGTATCCTTATTTATAGTAAACACATGTTCAAATCATATTGAAATTGTTGCAAAATGTGTTTTTTTATTTTAAGATTAATTTAAGTGAAATCAAAATATGAATATTTTAATTATTAATTATTTTTTTTTCTTAATATGCTTTAATTATGTGGGGTATCATTTTTTCATTAGGTAGAATCAACACATTTACAGTAAAAAGTTAATGGCTTTCTAAATTTGTGTATGCAATAGGTTATAATTCCTATTTTTAGTATGCGGTATCTATGCATTATTAAAAGTATAAGTTCTTTAAACATATTATTCCAATGTTGTTCTTTTTTGTTTTTATATAATATTATTTATAATAAAAAATATATTACAAAAAATTGTTATGTTAAAAGGTCTGGACATAAGGTTTTATTGCCGTCATAATCATTATCGTAGTTAAAATATCCCGACAGTTATATTAGACTATAGTATATAGTTGTATATACACTTTAACAATTACAAATTTTTCCCCAAATTGGTGGTTTTAAACGTAGTGCTGTAGTGATTTACCACGTTTATAAGTAAGTTAGTCAGTTTTAAACACAGTTATATATACATTACTGCGACTAATATGTAACTGGTCTGTGTTTCTTGGGACTCCTAAACATCTCCATGTCTCCTTATTTTGTGCAATGTTTTATCACTGTTTCCCTGTTATCTTCCCATTATTTTTGTGGACGATTCTCCCTTCGCCTTGTTTCCCTGAGTCTCCATGTTCTTACCTTATATGCCCATCGGTCTTTTGTTAATCTTGCCACATGTCCTGCCCATCGCCATTGCATCTTTGTTACTTCCTCAATAATGTCCTCATAACTTCATTTCGGAATTTATCTTGTAGTGAGAAAAGCATGCTTCGTTCCATTGCTCTTTGAATTGTTATGAGTTTGTTTGCAGAGGCTTTAGTGAGGCTTGAAATTTTCAGCCCATTGTAGAGTATAGTGAAAGGTATATAAACATTTAAGGGTTTCAATTACCAAATATTGTTTGTACAAAAAACATTTAATTTTAATATACACTCAGGTGCAATCTTAGAACATAAAATAGTAAGAAAGGAGTTTATGTTATATCTACAATGTTAAAATCTGGCGACGGAAGTCGGCCATATTGGATAACCGTTTATGACTCATACTTTGTTTACAAGTTATAAAAATTTAGTTTTCTGTTAAAAATTTGGATTAATTATTTATTGGTAAGTAGTTATTATTATGATAAATATACATTATATATACGTAAACTATATTTTTATGTTTAAATTAAATTAATACTTTGTATTGATCCCTAACCTATCTACTTAAATTGACATAGGCGTATCAATAATGGAAAGAGGATATTTTATTTTAATTATCATTAATTTACAATTTTATGGTTAATCTCATAACTGTATATGTCAATTATTTTTATGTCTATGGAGTATTCTAAAGCAACGTTGTACAATAATGTATTTGTATTTTAATTAACACATTATTACATTCACAGTTTCCCACGGGATGAAAATATTAGACGGAAATGGTTAAATATTGTGGATAAAGATAACTGGAGTCCAGGCAAGAATAGCTTTTTAGGCTCACAACATTTTACAGAACAATCATTTGATAGAATTTCTTCAGTACCTAATTGTTTTACTAGTACCAAATGCTACACCTACAATTAAAATCGCAAGAATGAAATATGTAAGTAATTATTACATCCACAAATTGCTTTACTAACATTGACCAAATGTATATTTTTTCTCAAATCTATTTACAGATATTTTACTTAAACATATATTTCACTAATATATACCTTTTCTATGAAGGTAAGTACTAACGACCCTTATGCTGAAGAGATAATAACTACTAGCAGTGAAACTATTTCACCAGTTCCTGTTCCTGAAACTCTACCATCTACTTCTGAAAGTCCTCGTAGGAAACAACCTATAAAAAGCTTCTGTGTAGTATATTTAAAAACAAAAATTTATTATATAGTAAAAGTAAAATAAATAATGTAGAAAAAACTAGACATGTTTACACAAAATTCAATTCAAGGACCAATAGTGGTAGAATGAAAAATTTTAATAAAAATTGTGTAGTATATAACTGGTTTTATTTTCTTAAATCTAGTAACCCCATTTTAGGCAATGTTATACTATTTTTTTTACTCTACTTTCCTTATTAAAATGGTTATTTTAATATATAATGATTAGTGTCCATACTGGATAATAGATATGTTTCAATAAGGAAATTATTTTTCTATTAATAATAATATAGGACGCCACTGTTAAAAAGTAACTTCCGGTAGCCATCTTGGATAACCATCCCGGTTACCTGTCCTTGAACGAGCAATCCTTCCCTACTATTTTATGTTCTAAGGGTGCAATAAAAAGTTTCCATGAATTGTATAACATTTAACTTTTTAACCGAATATAAAACAATGACCACCTATCCTCTAACTGTATACACGAAGGCCAGGATCTGGCAAGAAACCGTTTCCTAACCTTACGTACGTTACGAAACCCCACCTCTACGTCTGTTGAAGCAAGAAATCAACTTAGAGAGGTTCGCGGCGTTGATTTAAGTGTGTGGACAGTTCGCAGAAGATTAGCGGAGGTAGGTTTAACTGCTTGTAGACCAGCACATGGACCAAAATTGCTACCGCGTCGTCGAACAGCTAGACTACAATTTGCTCATAATCACTTGGTATGGACGTTGGAGCAATGGAGTGCTGTACTGTTCACAGATGAATCAAGGTTTTGCCTATATCAGATGGTCGACAACGGGTGTGGAGAAGGGCAGGTGAACGGTATGCAGCTTGTACGTTTATTTCAAAAGTATGCAATAATGGAGGCTCCATTATGGTATGGGCCGGCATATCATTAGCAGGCCGTACGGGCCTTGTCTCTGTAGAAGGGGAGGCTTTGACAGCATATCGATACATTAACGACATTCTGCAAGACTATGTTGTTCCATTTGCCCCATTTATTGGAGATGATTTCATCCTTATGCATGACAATGCAAGGCCACATATTGCAAGAATTGTAAATCAATATCTGGATGAAGTTCGAATAACCCACATGGATTGGTCAGCATGCTCGCCGGACATGAATCCAATAGAGCAAGCTTGGAATATGTTGAATAAACGCGTAAGGAGTCGACCGGTGTCACAAACTTCGCTACAAGAACTTCGCATTGCACTTCAAGAAGAGTGGGAGAATATCCCTGAAGATTACTTCCGTATTTTAATTAACAGCATGCAAAGACGCATGCAAGCTGTAATTGAATTTTCGAGGTGAGTTCAAACATTAGCTGTTTTTTGTGAATAAATATACCCATCTACTCCATTTTTGTAGTGTTTTCTTTGGTTTTTTAGATGCTTACGATGCTAAGAATACTAGATATAGAATTTAGAGCACAGTTTTTCTGCCTGCTCTGTTAAACCTTAAAAATATTTGTTGGAAACTTTTATTGTTTTCTTGAAAATTGTATTTTTCTGTGTATACACTATGAAATAAATTCGAAATGGGGGTATGGTTGAAAATCCGCGCTATACCTAACTTTTACTGTCTCAAAGACATTAGGAATATAGATAATGGATCATTGGTAATGCCCAATAATAGTAACAATAATAATTTAGTTAAAAAATTGATTGTGTTAACCTTTACTTTGTGAAAGTTCATCTTACTAAGAACAATAAAAAACTGAACGGTTAAACTAAACTTCCACTATTTATTCGAAAAATTCGCTTTAACATTCAATTACAGCTGTTTCCCTATAACTAGCATCGTCAGATTGACATATTCAAATTACATTTTTGTACCTAGTTTGTACCTAGTTTGTTTGTAACTATTAATAACCAAGGAAAAAAATACGGGGACTCCGTCTATTCGCAGGGCACCTTTATTTTCAAATAATAATAACACTTTTAAATGCTTTTTTTCATTGATTTTAAATATTTTCAGAACATTCGCATGGTTTTTAAAGATTTGTGTGTTTGCACAGGCTGATAATTTGTAAATAACCTTGTGATATCTGTAACCCATATTAAAAATTAAAATATAAATATTGATACTGTATTAAATGACAACTCTGATAAAATTTTAAAGGTCCATAAAATATTCCATAAACAAGTTATTTGATGCAATTCCAATTTTGTTATATTGTTAAGTAAAACTATTGTAAGAAATAACCTATTCCATTGGAAAAAAATGGAGCACGAGTGCGGAACCAGGGCAAAATTTAAAAACCATTGGAAAATGTATTGCAGTTTCTTTTCATTCATTGGGACATTAAAAAGTTGCGCGTGAGGTATCGTTGTGCGGCACCAGTTTCTACAGAAAATTTGGCGGGTACAGTAGAATTGTATTTTCTCCCAGATCTGTGTTTTGTGTTTTTATGATTTAAATAATTTTATTACCAAGAAAAAAAATTAAAAAAATTAAATAAAAATAAAGGGCCGGAACTATTTCTTGTTTCATCATTGCTTTCCTCACGCAGTAATAGTAATGAAGAATATTATGCCTTGTTGTTTGGAGAAATAACAAATTTGCCAATAGACACAGAAAAACACAAATAAATGGATAAAATAGCCTATATGTTTTATTAAATAAGAGGGTTTTAAATGGTTTTGTAATAATTAAAAAGATTAATTTTTTCACCTGTCAAAATATCACAGGCGTCCAATGAAAACGCTTAATCATCAATGTTCTATGCTAAATGCTAGGCAATCATTCCGTTTTATACTGATAAAACCACTAGTCGTTTTACCAGTAAAAAAAAAGTAGAAAAACAAAGATCAGAATCTATAAAACAATGATAAGACCCACACTAACCTATGCGTGCGAAACATGGATAATGACAAATAAAACAACACAACGTTTGGAGACTTGGGAAAGGAAAATTTTAAGACAGATCATTGGAGGGAGAAAAACGGATATAGGATAGGAAAGAAGATCAAATGGCGAATTATATGAATTATTTAAAGAGGCTCCTATCAGCAAATTTGTAAAAAAAAGAAGATAACAGTGGCTAGGTCATCTACAAAGAATGGTGGATAACAGAGCTTAAGAAACAATAGCTTGGAAAATTCCAGAAGGGATGAGAAAACGAGGCAGACCTAGAAGAAGATGGAGAGGTGCAGTAGAGGAGGACCTAAGAGAAAAACAAATCCGGAACTGGAAACAAAAATCAAAAAATCGAACAGAATGGAAAGAGATTTTAAAGCTATGGGCCTAAAAGACCCGCATAAAGCTTCTTATATATATATATAAGTAACAATAAATTAACATTCATTTATATTATCCAAATATTCTAAAATATATTTTGCTATTATTACAATTCAATTCATCTAAACGACAATAAAAAATCAAATAGGTAGATACTTCAAAACTAACCTCGTTCTACAGATAAATGTGGTCTTGTAGGTAAACTTTAAGTAGATATGCCTAATAATTTTCATTTTGGTAATTTTCTCTTATGTAAATAGGCATAAAATAAATATTTATTTAAATTATTAATATTTTTTACGGTGCTCATGACCACTGACAACTGTCAATACTATCTAGGCATTGATTACGTCAATAAAGTACCACCTCTTAAAAATGGGATTGATTTATAAAACTGTCATCAAGAGAAAAAGAAACTCATTCAAAACATTAATTAATTAAAACATTAACGCCAGTTTTCTTTGACTTTTTCATTTCCGTTACCTCAGTTTCTCTCTTCTCTATAATACCACCGAATGTCGTTACCCCTCCCATTTACTTACCCTGCTAGTCTAGCCATAGACCCAAATTTTTTTATTTTAGGCAAAACTACTTGAGCAAACTTAATAACACATTTTAGTTTGTTTTCGTATATTTGCCAAATAAAAAAGTTTTCTTCGAATTACCTTTGATGAAACCACAACATATTAAATACTTATTGGTTAATAAGCAAATGATCTGAACCATCCACAGATTCTCATTGATTCCAAATGACTGCATTCTAAAATGGATTTCTAGACTCTCTTCAGTAAATTTCTAATTGTAAATAAAAATTAACATGAAAATTTCACCCTATCAAATCGATCAGAAATTTGACACCGCAATGCACCAGTGCGGTTTTCAACTACAAACAACTAGTGCCAGTTTTGCCCCCAATGTCACACTTTTCCCAATGGAATACGCTATAAAATAAAAAAAAAAACAGTTTTCCTCTTAGACGTAGTACCTAAGTTCAATTTCCGGGTTAAAAAACGGTGAGTGATACGGTCTATCGGGTCTTAACAACAGTCTAGCTACGAGCAAGTTATTTACAAACATTAATTTAAGGTCGGAAACACAATTTAAAGAGCTTCTATAAGCACACGGATGTTAAAAATATAACATTATCAACCATTTACATAAGATAGAGCACATAAGAGAAGTAATTCACCAATTAGTACGTTCATCAATCAACGAGTGAACCAATTATTTTAATTTATATAATATTCCTATACCTTTATGCAACGTTTGCATTAACAATTTCCGTCACGGTTGGCGCATACTATGTGCAATATTTCACGGCTAAACCATATTAAAGATGTTTATTAGTTATTTTATGGAAATTCCTTATAAATAATGCATTTTTTGTTTATATAAATACGAGGAGGGATTTTAATTTTTAAAATCCTTTAAAGGAAGTTCCGTTTGCGGTATTTAAATCAACAATTTGTATTAATAATTTCACGATCTTACCAACCATTTGTTTATATTTATTCATTAAACTATCCTATGATATAGTCTATATAGAAAGGACAAATAGTAATAAATAATTCAATTAAGTAGATTTCATAGACGTACCAAAGTATATAATAAGAGGGTATACCGTAAGGTACATTTTGTATTGAACGAATAAGTTGCAGCTATGCTAAAGAATATACGATTTAGGTCAGAGGTAACTGGATGTACTAATTTTAATAAAAAAAAGTGATAAAGGTTCATAAATTTTAGTAAGTTTGATAAAGAAAGGCAACACAGTTTATTCATAATAGAAAACAAACCAATCTGTTCCAATAATTATTTTATATATTTTTGTTCTTTTTGTAAGAAGATTATTTCAAACTTTGAATATTGTCACAAATAAATTACAATGATATATATTTTTAAAAAATTAATTTAAGTCAAGATAGCAAGATATCGTTACAATTTTTATTAAATTCAAAGAAGCAAAATGAATATTTTTTATTTATACTACTACTATATGTAGTGTTTGGGGAATTTTTCTCAGAAATTTTAAATGGCAAGTGGCCTACTGTAATCGGCTTAATACGATTACACCTATTTACAGATTATTCAATTATTGAGAAGGATTTTCCAAACAACCCAGTTTTCTTAGAAACATTATCGGGAATATTATTTTAAAAGAAAGTAGGTACATTAAATCAGTACTTAGTATTAGTTCTTTGAGTAGAGTTGTATGAAGTTGTATGGTTTTCATAATATTGTAAACAGTCGGAATATATTTAAAACATTTGTTGAATGTTAATTGTGCAAGTACCAAACAATGTCGATAAGCCAAGGACCATCTAAACAACCAAAAACAGGTCCATTATCTTTAAATGAAAAAACTCTGATATTGAATTGTTATATATCATTGAAAAACAAGGATCCAAGTGAAAGTGTTGATGATATTGTGGAATTAGCGGCTGCTATGTTGTGTGTTGCTAAATCAACAATTTATAGATTACTAAAAGAAAGCAAGAATGGAACTCTTCAACCCCCTAAAACTCCTTCAGGCCGAAAACCAATTGAGATCGATGAGTCATTAAAACAAAGACTAAGGCGTAAAGTCCATGGATTTTACTGACGAAAGGAAATTCCAACACTTCACAAAATTATGACATCAGTGCAAGAAGATACGGATTATACAAAATTCTCCAGAATGACATTATGCAAACTTTTGAAAGATGTGGGTTTCAGATATACAAAACATAATAGAAAATCTCTCTTGATAGATAAACCTGAAATAGTTTTTTGGAGAACAAAATTTGAAAATCTTTTACTTAGACGAAACATGGATAAATGCTGGATATACAGTTTTAAAATCTTGGCAAAATGAAAACATTAAAAGCGGAAGGCAGGCATTCGTGGAAGGTTTGTCGTTAGGTTTGCAGCCACCATCTGGAAAAGGAAAAATACTTATCATTGTCCATGTTGGAAGTTCTGAAGGTTTTGTTGATGGTGGATTATTAACTTTTATTTCAAAACGCACGGGGACTATCACGAAGATATGAATGGGAATGTCTTCGAGGAATGGTTTGTTCAAATGTTGGATCTGATTCCAAAAGGGACTGTTATTGTTACGGACAACGCAAGTTACCATTCACGGTTACGAGAAGCATTGCCCACAAGTCTTTGGCGTAAAGCAGAGCTTTTGGAGTGGCTTATTTCGAAAAATATTAAGTTTCCAAAAGACCCACTAAGGAAAGAACTTTACAGAATTGCAAAAATGAACAAGAATAAATACAAAACCTTCATTGTAGAAAAAATAGCTTCTTCTCGTGGTATATCAGTTCTTCGACTACTTCCCCCTTATCATTGTGAAGTTAATCCCATAGAATTAATATGTGCTCAGGTAAAGGGGGAAGTTGGAAAAAAATACTACTATTAAAATAAACGATGTTGTGAAATTGTTTGAGAGTGCTGTATGTCATGTTAGTAAGAAAAATTGGACAAACTGTATCGAGCATGTTACCAAAGTAGTGGCAAATATGTGGAAAATTGACAATATTTGTGGTGATTTAATCGACCCTATTATTATTAATGTCAACAACGATTCTTCCTCTTCCGAGTCGGATATAGAATAAAATGTAAGTAATAAATGTATTCCAATAATAATTTCTTTTCATTTTTTATTATATTATAATTTAAAATGTATTTTCCCAAAATACACACCACTGCATCCCGTTATTGCTTATCTGCTAATCCTTTAACAATGAAGAAAACCCTAAACTTTGCTACAACTGAAACAAATACGGGGTCGATCTACCTGGTTTTTAGATTTATGGAAGAAATGTAATTTAAAGTAAGAGATTTATCAAAAATTTCATGGTGCTCCCTGTAAAATTTTTGCATAATTAATTAGGGTTTATTACTCCTCGTACTTTTTGTACATACTATAATATTGTCTCATTCTTTATCAACCATTTTCAATCCATTTTTGATTATAGGTCTCTTCAAATCATTGACTATATTTCGCAAATTCCAAGTAGCAATTTTAGTTCCAAAAAAGTCACATATTGGTTCTACAACCTTTTTTAAAAAATGCTTTCTAATAACTTCTTCTAGATGGCTACACAACCTCCTGATGGCAAGAAAGAGGTTAAATCATAAAAGCTCAAAAATAACTTTTAAAGAACCAAAATATCTTTAATATGTCTTAAATACAACTTACTACAGTGACAGGGTAGTTTTGAACTAGTCACAAAAAAGTATTACGAGGGTTGTCTGAAAAGTTTCCGACCTCAACATGAAGATGACAGCACTCGTAATCAAAAGTTGGAGAATGTGTTTGTACATGTTTTGAAAGGTATCCACTAAAATTTCAGCCATTTTGGACGCGCAGTTGTTGTTTGATAATCATTTGAGTGAGTCGATGTGAGTGTTTTTATGAAAATGGAAAAAATCGAGTATCAAGCTGTCATTAAATATTTGTATTTGAAAGGCAATACGTCTACGCAAATCAAAGACGAGTTGGACGCTGTGTACGGGGACTCTGCACCATCATTTACTACTGTGAAATTTTGGGCTGCTGAATTTAAACGTGGCCGTACCAGTTTGGGTGACGATGAACGATCGGGACGTCTAAAAACTGCAACCACTGACGAGGATAATATCGCTCAAGTTCGCCGAATGGTGCTAGATAACCGTCGAATTAAAATTAGAGAGATAGCAGAGGCTATAAACATGTCCAAAGAACATATTGAATCAATATTTAGGCATGAGAAAGCTGTCAGCGCGTTGGGTGCCGCGTTTGCTTACTTTGGACCAAAAACGTGTTCGAATGAACATTTCCAACTCTCTGTTGGCGCAGTTTAAGAGCAATAAATCAGAGTTTTGGCGCCGATTAATTACTGTAGATGAAACTTGGATACACCATTATACTCCAGAAACAAAAACACAATCAAAACAATGGACTGCGAAGGGGGAATCGGCTCCAAAAAAAGCAAAGGTTGTTCCTTCGACTGGGAAAGTGATGGCAACTGTTTTCTGGGATAGTCATGGAGTGATCTTAATCGATTATCTTCAAAAAGGAAAAACCATTACAGGAGCATACTACGCATCATTACTTGACAAGCTGAAGGCAGAAATTGCGGAAAAACGCCCACATTTGCAGAAAAAAAGGCACCAAGACAATGCGCCGTCTCACACCTCAGCGGTTGCCATGGCGAAAATCCACGAATTACGGTTTGAACTGCTTGACCACCCTCCTTACTCACCAGATCTATTTCCAAGCGACTTTTTTTTTGTTCCCTAAGTTGCGCTGGGAGGACAGAGATTTTCGTCGAATGAGGAGGCCATCGCCTTCGTAAACAACTATTTTGGATGGGAGCATCGCTGGGAGAAGTGTATAGACTTACAAGGAGACTATGTAGAAAAATAAAAATTAATTTGGAACATATACATTATCCCTGGATGACCCTATCACCTAACTTTTCTCCACTTTCCCAACCTCATGAAGAAACTAGGTTCTAATTCCATTCCGTGATATCTGCTGCATTTAAAGCAGTTAACATTCAAGCGTTAATTTTCTCTGTATGCCAAATCCCCTGTATTTTTGTTGTGGTAGTCTTTCGATGTTACTCTGTATAAACAAGGATGGGTCTCATAGAATTCCACCAATTTCATCGTCAGGTTCCTCGACCAGAGCAATGCATTATTTCTGAAATAAACTGCAATATAGTAATGAATTCACATACTAATGATTCATATTATTTTACTTACGATTTACAACTTTTTCTAGCCATCATTATTTAAGACTGCACTTTTTTGTAACAAACTATATTTACAGCAATAGTTACGTACTATACTTTATCTACGACCTACTTGTACCTGCATCAATAATCTTTTTGTTAATAATAATTGAATAAGAGCAACAATAGACGTTTTTAATAATTTTATTGTATAATAATTAAATACTTAACATTAGTTATATTGAGTGGAGTTAAATTCATTTCACTATCACTTGACATTTTTTAATAATTGTATAAAACTTCACGCACACAAACAAGTTATAAGAACAATTAAAAATGGGATGTTTTTTGATAATCGTTTTTTGATAAATAATAAGGTGTGCGCATGCGGTCAGACGTCAGACGCATGCGCAGACGCTCAATGTGTAAAAGATTTTAAATATGTCGGTTCAATGTACTCATTATTGTAGTAAAACTCATTTGCGTCATTTTTGAGTGATTAATTTAGTGTTACTGATCGGTTTATCGCGTAATATTAACAATTACTGCATTCTTAATATTTAAAACGGTTTCGTATAGTAACTGAAGTGAAATAATTATAGTACAAAACGAGTAAAACGGTTTCGTATAGTAACTGAAGTGAAATTATAGTACAAAACGAGTAAAAAGTGTCACAATTCGAAACAGCTTTGTAAGTATTTTAAAAAGTATCTCGGTAATATTAATTTTATAAATGTTAAAATAACTTAATTACATAAAAATAACGTAAATTTATCTGAGAAACGTAATTAAGTACATTTATATTATGATCCATTTATACAGACAGAAAGTAGGGTTAATGGAAACGAATCAAATATATATTTTCAAATTATACAGGGTGAGTCATAACTATTGGGACATAGACTAAGGACAGGTTATTTGGACTAAAATATGGCTATTGGGCCAAATATGACTTAATATAATGTTGCTGAGAAAAAAGATACAGGGTGTTAAAGTTAATTTTTGTTTTTCGTTTTTTGCTAATAGTTTCCCTGTATATTTATAAATTGATATCAAAATTGGCACAGAAGCATAATCTTAGACAAGAAATAGTATTTTATTTACAATTCCACTATCAAATACCAAACTAATAAACAAAGTTGCAACTAACGTAAGGTTTCCGTTTTGACGATAAATGAAAACTAAACACACTTTAACTTAAAAGAACCCACAAAAACTCAAACTAAATGTTCTACATGGTCTCCTCCGATTTCTATGCCTTTTCTAATTCTTTTTATAAAGGATTTTCGGACGTTAAAAAAATGTTATTCTGTTCCCTTATAAGATTAGCTGCATTTTGAAAGTATCTCCAAAGTTCGTCTCGTGTATTAATTTCATTGGCATAAACTAAGGACTTCATATGTCCCCAAAAATAAAAATCTAGCGGGTTGTACTCAGGACTTCTTGGTATTTAATATTTTCTTAAGCTTTGACACTGTCATTACTGTCATTGTCATTATTAAAACTAATGGTTTTTTTGAATTTAAATAGAGAAGCATAAATTGTTGTTTCTCTGGTTTTAATTAATTAGTTATCAATAATTATTTCTACATTTTTGTTAATAAAAAAATCTTTTATTTTAGAGTAACACAATTGCTGTTATATTAATAACCCCAATATTATCCATGTTATTACAAATGTTATACACACTTGTCAAGCATGAGGTAATAACATCCCAAGTTGTAATTGAATTTTTCCCGATTTGTTGATCTATATTATTGATAATATTTAAATAATATTAAGTTGTATTATAGTCAATACGGATTGAATATAATAACCTAAAGGTACCACCATAATAAAGAACTGTAGTTGCTCAGTAAAAAATGCTAAACGAATAATTATAGAAGGTGGTCAGAACTCACAAGATGAAGGGTCCATACCGAACACGCCCAAACGATTATTTAAGGTAAAAAAAATCGAAGAGAATCATGTAGTGCAACAGACATGTCAATCTACAACATTAAAATAATCAAAGACATTCATTTCATCAGAGTTACTACAAAAATTAATGAAAATAATCAAACCCTTTGATACTTTTAAGAATGCATTGCTAGCATTAAAAGATTTAAATTTTTTTATCTCTTCATTAGTGTAATATATTGTGCTTTTATTTCTTAGCTATACCTTTATTCTAATATGGGTTATATTTCAGTTTTCCGTATGTATTGGAAGCAAATATAAACCAGTTCATTAATATTATAGGCCAGTCATCTAAAACAAAAAAAAAG
Source organism: Ophraella communa (assembly GCA_035357415.1). Lineage (NCBI taxonomy): Eukaryota > Metazoa > Arthropoda > Insecta > Coleoptera > Chrysomelidae > Ophraella > Ophraella communa. The sequence goes on from CM068987.1 coordinate 10,655,110, forward strand.
AAAAGTTCGCAAAAAATCCGGTAATTCTGATTTTTTGATATGTTGTTAGGATTCATATGAGCTACGTAAAACCAAGTTTGCTCGCTGCGTGGTGGAGAACAAACCGCGATATTTTTGGTCTTTTTTTAGTTTTTGGGCGTAAATAACGGAAACTACGTGAAAAGATAAGCTTAGCTTTTTTAAAGCCGATAAAATGTCCTTTATTTTGAGACCAAGTACAGTTGTCTTCGACCAATATGTTTTGAGATACGTGACTTCAAAAACATGATTTTTTTTTTGCTTTCGTGCCAAATTACAACTATATAATTCATATAAATAATATCAGAACCTGAAGACTTGTTAAGTGGTACAGAAGAGGAAAAGGAATGCACAACGTTATTCTAGTATATAATTTATTATAAAATATTATAAAATAAAAAAAATTAATGTAATTTATTTTTGTTTAATAAAAATTTAAAATTTGAACCGTTTGGACGGTCCCAGTTTTGATGGGTCGGGTGATCCCAGCGAGGTTACAACGGACTCTTCACGCAGTATCTCATCAGGTACAGCTTTATCTAAATCCTCTTCGTCGTCTGACTTTTCTATCTCAATGGACTAGTTTAGTGATTTTTTTTTATATTTATTTGCATCTTATAAAATAGGTTTTTAGTGGTTCAACTGTACAAATAAAATTTTTATAAAATTAATCCTCTAGCCATAATCGGCTTTTGAAATTTAAATTTAATGGTTACATACGTCATAAAGTGGTAAGTGACGTGTTTCAATAAGATTGGTAGAAAATTTGCGATGTTGTCGATATGCTTTAATATTAACCGAGAAACTTATCTCTCTCTCTTATTTGTTGTCATTAAAAAGAGATAAACATATCGATATTTTTGTTCTCTGTTTGACACTTTATTAAATAAGGAGTAAAACACTAAACAAAATATTCTGTCATTTTCGTTAGTTTAATTTGTTGTTTGGTTGTGTTTGGTTTATGAAAGAAATTACTTCCATACTATTTTTGGTTCGAAAATAAAAATCCCTAACACCTTGTCTTGGTGTTATAGTGCTTCCTTCAAAAATAACCAATAGAAGTAATTGTTCTCTCGGGGAGCAACCCTTCTATCGGTACAGTGAGAGAACGAATTTCAAGAATACCGTTTTGGCATTTTCAATAGAACCACGCCCACTTTCTATTGGCTGTTCTATTCTATCACCGTCAAGAATAGGGGTCTTGTTTGTTTATTACAGATAAACACGATTTTCTCTCCTGTCATATATCTTGTCAACTGGTACAATCAGTTAGTCACAGAACACGGTGTTTTGTGCCGCCAGTTCTTTGAGAATACTTGAAACGAACGTAGCTAAAATGTGACAACGTTGACTTTTAAACACACTTCATTAGTTGGCGCTACGTTTAAAACTTACTAATTATTTATTGCTAAATTTTACGAAATGAGAAAAATTAATTGCAAAATGAATACCAATATAAGTAAGTAGGTATCTTATCCTAAATATATATTGCTATCATTTTAATTAATATGATCCTACTAAACTAGTCCATTGTCGGGGTATTTTGACATGCCTTTCCTTGACAGAACTTGCAAAGAGCTGAGCATTTAAGGCTCGCTTTTTGGCATGTGCACCCTCCTCCACTACACCCTTTGCGACATTTGCGAGGGTTTGGGGAGCTGGATCTTGGTGGATGTCACGGGTACCAATACCTGTAGGCTTTTAATCCAGCCCCAGTCAGTAGGATTCTACCTGGTGTGTAATATTTCGTTGTGAAAGAGGCAATTTTTGCTAGTGTTTGAAAAATTCAGAGGTAATATTTTCGCTACAAAGAAAGCAAATATTCTTCAGTAGATGGACCTAAGAGCCCTAGGCTGAGGAGCATCTCCTCCAAAAAGCGACTGCTGCAAGCACTACTATAATACAAGTAGACACGAAATGTTGAGTAGAAACGCGTGTAGGCGTATCCTAATAGAGATGGGAACCATGTATCGATATTTCTAAAACATCGATTCTGTTTGCCTTATGTTTAGTTTACTAAAGAATTGCTTTAAACTTATACAACTCGTGATTTTATTTGTAATATAAATTGCATAGTTGATGTTTTGCTAGAAAGAAAAAAAAAGTTTTTTAAGTCCTGTATCTCAAAACTTATTAGCCGTAGAAATCCGTGCTTGGTCTCATAATGAAGGAAATTTTATCGGCATTAAAAAAGCTGGGATTATTTTTTTTCGTAGGCCTTATAAGCCAAAAACTAAAAAAAAGGCCAAAACTATCGTGGTTTCCTCCCAATCCGCAGCGAACACAAGTTTTTCGAAACTGCAAACTTGGTTTTAAGCAGCTGATATTGATCCTATGTATGTATGTATGAATTAGGGGTGATAATTACACTGCGACCTATAGGATCTATTGTGTCCCCCCTTACTTGCCATGTTCTGATATTTTCTCAGACCTATAGCAGCTCTTCGAGTCCTATTTTCCTGAGGAAGTTTAGGCTTCAAATCAGGTAGATCCTCTTCCTCTATTTCATGTGCTCCTAGGTATCTAGCTCTAGAATTTTGCAAGGCAGGGCATTCTGAGAGTATGTGTATTGAGGTTTCATCCTCTTCCTCACAGAATCTGCACTTTGCTTCATCTGCTAACCCTAGTTTCTTCATGTGGCTTCTTAACCGGCAATGTCCGGTTAATATTCCCGTTAAAATTCGGAGCCTTTTTTACTGAGGTTGAGTCAGCTAAGAGATCTCTTCTGGTCATAGTTCCCCAGTAGTATCTTAGATTGCCTCAGTCCTTCCAGCTGATTCCAGTACTTGGATTTTTCCTTCTCCATTTCTTCCCTTAGTTTTCCTAAGATTACTCTACTGCTGATCCCACAAGATGGTTCTGGTCCCAAATGTGGGGTTTTAGCTTCTTTTTTGCCAGCTTATCTGCTGTTTCGTTCCCCTCTATTCCTATGTGTCCCGGGACCCATAGGAGGGTGACAGTGTTCTTCTGGCCCAGTTCATTTAGTTTGCCTAGGCATTCCCAAACCATCTTCGAACTGATTATATTTGAGCTCAGCGCTTTGATGGCTGCTTGACTATCCGACATGATCACAATCTCTTGTCTGCGGTAGTTTCTTCCAATATTGAATTCCACACATCTTTCGATGGCGCGGACTTCTGCTTGAAAGATGCTCGGGTATGTGCCCAAGCTTTCTGAGTATTTGGCTCTCGGTCCAAAAACTCCTATCCCAGTTCCCTCGTCTAGCTTGGAACCGTCATTCTCCTGATGATTCTTGGTAAGTTTGAAGATATCTGTAATTTTTGAATTTGATATTTGATAATTAAATTTTTTTTAAAATTTGCATTGCTGTGTTTAGTCAAGTCAAATTGTTTATAATGTTCACTTTTTTGATCAGTATTTTGTAACTTACTTCCTTTGATATTATATACCTGTTTCTTGATTTTTCTTAATAAAGTACTTTACTCATCTCTTGTGGTTTGATGCATCATTTAGTAATAATGTTGATTATCATTACAATATATTGTATTTTTTATGATTTGCTTTGTATAATCAAAAATTTTTTAAAAAAAGTTATTAGAGAACTTAAACAATATTATCATTTTGGCTGCATGTTTTATATTTCTATGTTTTATATTTCTATATTTAAGGTTGTCTCTTTTATGAGTTGTAGGTTGATAATTCTCTTTGGAGATTTTCATATGTATTAACATAATTTAAGGTTGTCTCTTTTATGAGTTGTATGTTGATAATTCACCTACAACTATTTTACTGTAGTCTTACTACTATCTTCCTTTCAAAATTGACATTGTATTGTATTTTTGCCTGATGATGGTCTTGTGGACCGAAACTACTTGCAAGTAATTTTCATTATTAAATTAAAATTGTGGGATCGACTTTCTGTTTTTCTTTGAACCTTTTTTATTACTAGGATTATTTGATACATTATTATTAAATGACGTTTATTATGCACAGTGTTATAAGCGGTTTACTGCAATAAAATTACCCGATGACTTTAAAAAGGAAAGTGCAACAGACTGCAAACCGGAACTTTCAGGAAAAAATTCCTAATTTTCTCTTCCTGCTTTCACGGCAACTCTAGTTGCTGTACTTCAGCAGAATTGTATATTCCTAGCACTACAACCTTTCAAGATGCTGATATATCAAGAGAACTGTCCATTCCCAGCACTTCTGCAACTACTAAGACTACTGCTACATCAACAGACGAGGAAGTACTAATAGTACTAAATATCTAGTTAGTACTTTTATTGACATAAATTTTTATTTTGCAAAGGAATAAGAAAAATAAGTTTAATAGAAAGGGCTATACGATATTTGTGTAAAATCAAAATTGATGTTTCATGTAAACCACTGTTTTTAAAGCATAATATTTTAACCCTGTCATGTCTTTTTATTTTGGAAACTGTTTGCTTGGCTAATACTCGATTAGCCTATGTGATTCCGCTTCCCATTCACCATTCTTCATTAACAAAAAATTCTATTAGTAAGAAAATTTTTAATCACTTACCAATAGAACTTAGAAAATCTAGCTCTTTAAAAAAGCTGCGGATGCACACGAAGAAATAATTGCTTTCGAAAGCCTATTACAGTGTAGAGGATTTTTTTCTGGATAACTTTATGTAAATTTTATATACTCGTATGTATTGTTTGATCTGTTTGTATTGGTTTTGTATTTAATTTTACTTATTTTTATATTGCTTATTTTTATGGTTTATGTTATGCTTAATTTTAATTTAAACTATTTGACTTTGTAAACAAGATTTTATCTTATACAATAAAGTATTTTTTGATTGATTTGATTGAGAAATAGTTTAATAAGATCAGTCTAGTCAAAAACACATTTTCTATATCAATTGTAAAAAAGAGTCACTGCGAGATTTAACGAAGGCCACATTTATTTGAAACCATAATTTTATTCTTTTAGTTTTTTTTTAAGATACTCAAGATGTAGATAAAAATTATCAATCTGATTTGAATTTCCGGTATAAAGAAAATTCAACAGACGAGGAAGATTGGATATAAAAATATATATTTTTATAACATATTTTCTCTACTTAGTTCTCTAATTTTCAATGCATAAAAAATTCATAATAAAAATGAAAAAAAGACTTATTTTTAATTGTCAGATTAAAATAATTCCTTTACAAAATCGTCAGACTAGAAGCACTGAATAGCCTGTATGAAATTCTGACGCGCACGAATATTTAGATGTCACGATTTTTTTTGCATGTTTAAATATCGATTATAAACTTTTGATAACGTCCAAATCGTCAGTCTTTATATTAGGATACTTTTATAGTTTATTTAACAGCTCGTTGGAGTTTCTGACGAGCCCGAAAAAAAAAAATTTTTTCGGCAACCGTCCGGGAAGTACGAATCATTGTAATTGTAAATATGAAAATCTTGGTAGGTATGATTTTGATGAATGCAGTTTATCATTATCATAGTAACGAAATAACGACTGACAGCTATTTGACAAGTTATTAGTTGACATTTCGATTATTCAAAGTTTGCATGGTTTTTGGTGGCAATTATCGGAAAAAACTATGGAAAACAGCAGCGCTAGTGAGTTTGAAAACGTGCCTTGCGAAATTTCCAATGCAGCAGCTGCTGCTACAGCACAATTATTGCCTGAAAAATCAAAGTCCAGGTACGAAAACGTTTATGATTTGTTCACGAATTGGATGGATTTGAAGAAATGCAAAACCATTACAGAGGATGTAATTTTGGCTTATTTGGCGCAAAAATCTGAAACTGTCAAATCCTCTACCCCGTGGAGCATGTACTCTATGTTGAAAAGTACCATTTTAGTGAAGAAAAATGTAAACAGCAACTTTCCCAAAAGTTATCGCGTTTCTTAAAAGGAAGAATATTGTTTATAAAGCAAAAAAATCAGAAGTCTTCAGCAGCGAGCAGATCAACAAATTCATTAGGGAAGCAGATAATGAAACATATCCAATGCTAAAAGTATTTTAACAAAATATTACGATTATAGCATATAAAATTATCAACTCAATTTGCTTAATTTTCAGGTAGCAACAATTATTGGGTTAGTGACAAAAATGTCACTTGATCTAATAAATGACAAAGAAGACATGTTGCTTGTGAAAATACCAGATTCCAAAACACACATTGAGAGAACTTTTGTTGTAATTGGGCAACAAAACCTGCTGTTGTATAGGCAATATTTATCTTTACGACCATCCCATACTCCACATAACAGATTATTCGTGAATTACAAAAAAGGAAAATGTTCGCATCAGCCTGTTGGTATCCACAGTTTTGGTAATCTCAGATTAAGATTCGCAGAATTTCTAAATTTACCCAATCCAAAAAATTACACAGGCCATAGCATTCGTCGAACTTCAGCGACGTTGTTTGCTGATAATGGTGGAAACATCACAAATTTGAAGAGACACGGTGGCTGGAAGTCTACCAATGTCGCTGAAGGATACATAGACAATTCACTTACAAACAAAATTAAAATTGCCAAAACCATTCAAAAATCATCAGATGAAAACTATCAGTGTCAAACTGAACCTGTACCTTCTTGTTCTAACTTCAACATAAGGGATTTAAATATACCAAACATTTCAAACAAATTGAATCCCTTCAATATTACCAATTGCTCGAATTTTAATATAAATATTAATATAAATAAGAATTAAAAATTGAAATGTTCGAAATTTTGCTCGCAGACTTCCTCGCAGAATTTTGTCCACTCGTCCATAAAAACAGTATTTTCCGGACTTGTTACGTAAATTACTATTTTACCTCTTTTTACAGTTTCCCGTAACTAGCTATCCCTCAGACTAATATTTTTCTGTAATCAGGGGCTCGATTCTTGAATCTCGAACGAAATTTGTCGAATTCGTAACTTCTCACTTTTAATGTCGATCGATTTGTACGGGACTTATTTTTGAGTACGAATCGACATTCGAAATTTAATCGACATTTGATGTCGAAAGATTAAGTGGCAACATCGTATTATTCTGACACGGAATACCATAAACAAGATTCTGTTTACGTCAAGTGTCACATTTATATTATTAGAAGAAAAAATTATTGGTTGGTTTACGAAGAATAGAAATAATATAATGAAATTAAAAGACAAAAGACAGTGTAGATTTTTACTAAGTGAAAACCTTATCAATTCAATTAAAAAAAATCTTTACGCTTCTTTCAATGGATGGTGCAGATGCTCGTGTTCGCTCTTTCATATAAGGTGTAACCATTTCGATTAACTCGTGGGTAACAGCTTTTGTTAATATGAAATTCTTTTTAAAATTATTATCACTCATGTGAAAAGCCTCTACATAGTTTATAATTTGTCTGGGAGCATTATCTTCCAAGTTCTCTATTGCCACTCCTATCCTAATACTATTTTTGAATTAATTTTGAAACAGTAAACAGTAATACTAACCAAAAAAATAATAATACCAATAACAAACAACTAAATACTAATAAAACGTAATAAAAATAAATTGTAACTAAATAAAATATCAAGAAAACTTTAAAACTTTTATATATTATTATATCTATGTTTATGACAGAGACATGACAGAATGAGAATAAAATTCGACAATTATTATGTCGAACGGTTTTACCCATTCGATGCAGTCTCGAACAACAATTATTGTCGAATTTATCTCGAATTCGACTTTCAAGAATCGCCTTTACACAAAACTATCGACATATTATGTCGAAAGTCGACACTGATATTTCGAATTCGAGATTCAAGAATCGAGCCCCAGGAGTTCGTAGACCATTCACACTATCAAACACTAACGCGTTTGAATATTTTTTTGTATCTATTTTTTTGCATTTTTAAAAATTCGTACCTCCTCCCCCACCACTAAAAAGATAAACATAATTTAAACTTTTTTTAAAATCTAATCTTCGCAACTTCAACGTGTGGGAGTAAAAACACATTTAGCCTTCTGGGTTCCCTACTATAATATCAGAAAAAAAGAATGTGTCGACATTTCTTAGTAACTGTACCTACAATACAACAGTTCTTCGCACTTTGACGACAATTAAAAATGTATTGGTTTATGTAAAATTCGAGACGTTCCTTGCTGCGTCAGAGTCATATATTGCATTCACGCCAAGCTGCAAACTCTAGTTGCGCATATTTTTACATATTAGTTAAATATCTACCTTATGTTCTAGGAGGTAATCGAGCAGGAACAGAAAAGTTCATTCTTGAATTAATATCCACGACGTATGCGATGCACATCTCCAATTGGGAAATTCCATTGTAACGGGGGCCAGGTTCTGTTCATGGCAGCAAAATATTGAATGATTGCCATTTGCCTTCTTAAATGGAGGCGAACAGATATGGAACCAACAACTTTCCACTTGGACTATGCCTGCAAAAGATAAATTTCATATGTAATTTAAAAATACTGTAAATTAATTATAATAATATAATAACACTATATTTATTGAAAGGGTCAAATAAATAATATCAATAGAAGTTGTTTTAAAGCGGCTACACACACGCCTGCCGTAGGGGCGATCTAGGGTGTACTACATTTTATGGCGACGAGTAAATTGGAACTCACAGTTTGAGTTTTTAATATAGTTCAAGGTGAACGTTTTCTGCAAGGAGCAGAAATATTTTAAATAAGCATCATGCCTCAAGAAAACCAACAGGTAAATATTTTACGAGGGTCCATTGGTACCTTACAAGAGTACAGAATTGGAGTAGACTGGTCTACATATCAAGAGAGGTTAGAACAATTTTTTCAGGTAAACTATATAGAGGATGATAGGAAAGTTCCTGTTTTGTTGACCGTTATAGGTGACCAAACCTATAAAATATTAAAAGGATAATGCGATCCTCAGTTGCCAAAAGAGAAAACATTTAATGAGCTATGAACATTGTTAAAGAAGATTTCAGTATTTAAAGAGAGAATGGAATTCTATGCCCTGAGGCAGGGTGAGCAGGAGTCTGTAAGAGATTTTTTTGTTAGAATCAAAAACAAAGCTATTCAGTGAAAATTTGGAAACTCATTAAATGAAGTTTTAAAAGATACACTTATATCTGGGTTAAAGAAAGGTGCTATTTTGGATCGATTATGTGAGGAAGAACATACAGTTGCTCTACAGAACTACAGTGAATAGAATTAGCATGTCCAGTTGTATATAGGGAAGACAAAGATACAGATAGTGTTCTAGTATTTGATTAATTCCTAGAACCTCCAGGAAACTTCTGGAAGCTTAGACGTGTATAAAAAGACTTAAGAAGAAGTCGTTGAGATCAGCCTATCATTGTAAACAGTATGTATATCATTGGTAGTCAGTCTATGGTCAGCCAATCAATAGTGAGTGAAAGAAACAGTCCTTAAAACAGTTCTAGTACCTACTGATTAAGAATATAAATAGTGAGACATGTGGAATTAAACAGTATTTTTCAAGTGTATCAAAACGTAACGTGTACCCACCAATAGAAATTAAAAAAGAAACTGTAATGTGACAAAAAAAACATTAAACTGCATCCACGAATCAATTAGAAAAACCAATTATAAATATCCCAGAATAAAACTAACAATTAACAACCAAACGTCTATCAACGCCGACAATCCTTCCAGCGGCAGCAGAAGTCTGGTTCTATAAAAATCCGTTATAGATCAAGTACAAATCTCTTTCAAATAATAGGAAAAATACAGTTGATACACAAGTAAAGGTGAGATAATTTTGCAAAACATTTTAAATTATTGTAGTAGTTAGTCTAAGTTATATAATTTAAACCAAAAGAATTTCTTTGATATTTAATAATTAACAAATTTTAATAATAACTTATTCATCATTGTATAAGTAATAATTTATTTGACACAATTTCCATATCAAGTTCTTTTCTGGTTGATAAAAGGATTTTTCTTATTTTTTGTACTTAGTATTTCCTTTATTAGTCATTGAAAATATTACTGTTTTAAATTAGCCTTTTATAATAAATTTGTAATTATAACTAATCAATTTTTCATTTATATACCTAATAATCCAACTAGAAACTTGCAGAACATAACTACCCTGAGAAATAGAAGATCATGCTATGTTAGAACATTTAAATAATATCAATATCAAATATAATATGATTGAATTAATTAAACTGCAAATAATCATTCGAATCATAATATTTGTTTATTTATCAATAAAGAATTCTTTGTATTATTTTTCAAACAACTCTAGTAGGCATGATTTTTTGAACCGCTGTGTAGTTAGCTCTTTCTACGTCGTTAAACTTAATTGCTCATGCCCTGAAGGATCACTGAAATTTTGTAAATGGATCAAGTTTTATTATATATGGGATTAGCAGTCTAGTTTAAGGTTATGTCGGTGTCCATACCTCTGTATCTACATGTGCGCCATCTACCACCACCTTGTAACACAATGGACCAGTGAAGTATTGCGATCTAAAATTTTCTATGCACTTGTGCGTCTCGGGGTTGTTTCTGGTAAGGGTTAGTACAATAAATTTCAATATATTATAAATTTTTGGAATCGATTCAGCAAGAAAAATCTTGAAATTAACAAAATGAGGATTCAGGTTTAAAAAATGGTAACACCATCATACGGAAGTGGTTTACCCTGCATATAATTGTTATTGTTTATTTAGATAACATAATAATGAATTCATGTGTTACTTTATGGACACACTGTATAAAGCCAAGATACCCATTTTATTTCTACTATATTCTGCTATATTGGCTTCAATTTATAAATAAAATAGTAAAAATAACTAGCTGCCTGGGTACCGTGTTACTTGTTGATGTGTGGATTTCAAATTAATTAAAATTGTTTATTGATATAAATTAGTTTGTAAAACATTAAAAATAATATTATAAAATACAAGTCAAAGTAAATATTTATCTACAAAAAATAAATTTTGAATTATTCATAAAATCATATTATTAAAAAAACCAACACAAAGAAACTAATTAATATAATAAAGATAATATGTGCAAAATATGTTTATAGATGTTTAATTTTTCTCAACAAAAATTCAAACTGCTTGTCATGGAGGAATTTAGTCTAGGCGAGAAACGAAATGAAAAATCAGGAATTTTTGAAAAATTAAGAAAAATCACTATAAACAGATTTTATTTTAGCATAAGTAAGTTAGTTAACAATTAAATAACCGTAACAAAAATCAACTTTAATTTTTTTTTATATTCTGCACTTTTATAAAAATCTTCATTATTAAACGCATTTATTAATTTTAAATTGTTCTTTAAGAAAGTTTTTATGAATATGAATATCATCTTTTACTTACATAAAATATATTATTATTGGTGTCTTATTCATTTTAATATATTTTAAAACATTAACATATGATCATTTTAATTTTAAAACTGTGAAATGTTATAAATTTCACAATGCTACCAACATACTTTTTAAAATTAAAACTTTCATAATTTACATACAAATAATAAATTAATTTAAAAGATGATAAAATGGCAAAATATAAAAAATAATATAACCAACTTATTTCATATGGCTGTTGTGACACTCGTCCTTTAAAAAAATCATCGCTTCGCGATTCGTTTTTTAAACTTGAACTCGTGTCATAACAGAAAGCCGTATGAAATGCGTTGTTTAATATACCTACTATTAAATTCTAGTTATATTCCTTCAAGTCCCAAGATAACTTTTTCGTTTTTAATTTTACAAGTTCGAAAAATACTATTTTTTTGGTACAAGTTGACAAAATTCTGGAAGTCTGCGAGTCCAAAGAGACTGTTTTCGGTCGTGCTGTGTACACTATTTTTTCGGCAACCGTGTAGAATAACAAATCAATGATATGTTTATTTTTTATATTTTATTGTAGAACAAAATTTCGAACACTTTAATTCTTATTTGTATTAAATATTCAAAATTCGAACAGAAGATAGGTACTAGCAGAAACATTCTAATTCTTATTTATATTAGGTAATATTTATATTAAAATTCAAGCAATTGCTAACACTGAAAGGATTCAATTTGTTTGAAATGCTTGGTATATTTAAATGCTTCTGGTTGAAGTCAGAACAAGAAGGTAAAGTTTCCGTTTCACATTGATGGTTTTCATCTGATAATTTTTGAATGGTCTTGGCAATTCTGATGGTTTAAGAGGTGGCCAGAAGCCTATTCTGATGGTTAGTGAATTTTCTATATATCCTTCAGCGACATTGGTAGATTTCCAGTCACCGTGTCTCTTCAAATTTGTGATGTTTCCACCATGCTCAGCAAGTAACGTTGCTGAAGTTCGACGCATGCTATGTCATATGTAATTTTAAGAATTGGGTATATTCTTAATACGAGATTCCTAAAACTGTGGATACCAACCGGCTAAATCGAATATTTTCCTTTTTAGTAATTCACGAATAATCTGTTATGTGGAGGATGGCCGATAAATATTGCAATACCAGGTGTTCTTGACCAATTACAACAGAAGATACCTCTATCTAGTATTTTCACAAACAACATGTCTTCTTTGTCATTTATTAGATCAAGTGACATTTTTGTTAGTTCTTTTCGTCTATAACCGGCTAATCCAATAATTGTAACTACCTGAAAATAAAACAAATTAAGTTGAACATTTTTGGCATCGAAACAAAGCCAATCAAAATAGTTTATTTTTAGTCATGTGTTTAAAACTAACCAATCAACGCTTGATTTTAAATTATCACTAGGTAGGGTTTACACCAAGTACACTTTTAAGAACTATTTCTCTTAATTTTTATCTTTTAAGAAGGAAATATCAAATCGAAGGTTATATATTAATAAATACTTTAAAACATAATACAACATTAATGAATTATTTTAAAAAATCGCAATTGAAACACGAATACTATGCTTTTTCATATTTCATAATTGATCGAAGAACAACTAATTCAAACGGTAAACCTGGCTTAACGTCATGATGTTAGGTCAAATGTCAAACTTTTGACAATTTGAAATTTAATCATGTCGTGATTTGGCGAATTAAATCTCGAAAATATCGACAAATTAATCGATGAAAACAGTTTTATTTAATAAATAAGTTAATCTAAAATGCCAAAAATTTTCTTCCAAATATCACTCTTTACGTAACATCCCGACGTCCTTTCGGAAACTAATAAAATTATTTCGTGATTATCACTGTCCTTGGGATATTACTACTGATAATTTATATCCTATAATCGTAATATTTTTTTAAAATTACTTCTGATTTCTTTGCTTTATAACCAAAATTTTTCCTTTTAAGAAATGCTAATTTCCCTTTGAAAAAGTGGCTATGTTTACATTTTTCTTCACTAAAATGGCACTTTTTAACATAAAGTACATGCTCCATAGGGTAGAGGATTTGACAGTTTCTCGCCAAATAAGCCGAAATTACGTCCTCTGTAATAGTTATGCATTTCTTGATATCCAACCATTTCGTGACCAATCATAAATGCTTTCGTACCTGGACTTTCTATTTTTCAGGCAATACTTGTGCTGTAGCACCAGCTGCTGCATTAGAAACTTCGTAAGGCACATTTTTTTAACTCACTATCGCTGCTGCTTTCCATAGTTTATTGCGACAATTGCTACTAAAACCCATGCAAACTTTCGAAAATAAAAATGTCAACTTATTTCATATCAGATGGATGTTTCTTTGCTATGGTAATGTTCAACAGGAAAAATGTTACTTTCTCAAAAAAAAGCATCCAGGAAGTGAGTATTTCTCGGACGGATGCCAAAAATAGTACATTGTGTATCTAGGAGTAAAAGCGATACATTCCAGGACGACAATGCAACAAGCATTCAATATGTACTTTTGTACTGTTAAAACACTTTATAAATAATATTTTTGTTGAATACGTTGATTTACCAATTTTTTTTTAATTAATAATGATTTTATGGTGCTAATTAATTACCAATCGACGTATTCGGGAAAATTTAATTTCCTGGTCCTTTTACACTTTTATCCAATTATGACAATAATGACATATAATTAGGACTTCAATTGTTCTAAATTTGCAAAATTTAACCTAAATTTACGAAAAATGATGAAATATTTTATATGTTTGACTATTTCTTTGATAATATAAAGAAAATCTGTATTCTTACATTCATTAAAAAGCTGTTTAAATTATTTTCTGATCAGTTTTTTCCCTATAAAATTTTTGAAATGTGCTACTTTTAGGTACGTCAAATTACTTTGAAATCTTTATAAATTTGAGCTAATAATATAAAACGAACCTAAATCTATGCAAAATGATTTAACTGAAATCTCTTGATATTATCAAAGATTAACATCTTATAACTAATATACAAACTTAATTTACTAACTTACATACATTACTTACATAAATTGTCTCATATCAACCTTTATTCATTGTGGTTTGAAATAGTCTTTTAAACTTTCACTATATGAGTTTTTTATCATTAAATCAGGTTACTCTGTCTATCACTGTAACTTTAATAGTTTGTACACTGACCTTTTTCTGATAACATTTATTGATACAGTTTTTGTGGTTTTAGGTATATCTCAGGTTGTGATACTTTGTCTGAATACATATCTATTATCGAAGACTACCAAGTGTCTACCTGTCACCATGTAAGTACCTTCACGTTATAAATAATATTAAAACATTTAACTATTTAAATTACACAGTTGTTTATTAAACATATGAATTAAATTAATAGTTTTAATTTTATTCCTTTTTATTGTTTCAGATTACAACTTTGATATCAAAAGAAAACTTGGTCAATTGTGAATTGTTACATGAATTGGGACATGTTATTTTAATTGGAAATATTTTGATTGTTATTGAATAATACCATGGATCCTATCCAAGATAAGCTTGTCAAATACATTCTCCATCTATTTGAATGTTTCACATTTGAGATTATTATATGAATACTTTAGATGAAATAAAGAAAAGTAGCTGATATTTTAATGAAAATTATCCTGATATCCTTTTTATATTTACATATTGAGGTAAGTTTTACATTTTAATTTTAATGAGCTTAGTTATTCATCTTAATATACAAGGTGTCCATCTATAAACTGACACATTTTAACTGCTTATAAGTCGAGAACGAAAAATGACAACAATGTGCGGTTTTCACAGAACTTCATCAATATCTTTAAAGTTTTTTTTGACAGTGTTGCCAAGTTTCAAAATTTACCTGAAATAGGAGAGAAAAAATTGATGATTTTCAAAGGCCGATTTCTCAAAAATTTTAAATGTAACACCCTGTACGTTTTAATTGCACATGAAAGCCTGTTAAATCCCCTTTCCGAAAATGTATAAATTGTCTTAAATTCATTATTTTTTTTTACAAAGCCAATTTTAGTAAATGACACCTTTTTGAAAATTTTCCTAGAATACATATTCGGTGATTGACAAACATTTTCTGGTAATTGCCTATGTATCGCTTTAGCATGATCATAATTAAATAATTTGCGCTATTGCCATGTCTATAAAAAGTATTTATTCTATGTATTAAATTACAACTATTTACAACAATTTTAACAACAAACAATTGAAGAGATTAATTTTAATTTATAACTAATAAATTAGCTGCTGAATATGACCCCCATTTTGCTCGGAACACAAATGTAGACGGAGAAATAAGTTGCCGAAGGCGTTTTGTAGCATTCGCGGTGTAATTTGGTTGAAAACGTTTACTATGTTGTTGCGCAGTTCATCCAAATTTCTTGGGGTTGGATTGTAGCAACGGTCTTTTACATATCCCCATATACAAAAATCTAGAATGGTTAGATCGGGAGAATAAGGTGCCCACTCGATTGGACCTGCTCGCCCTATCCATCTGTTTCCAAAAGTAATATCCAAGGAATCCCTTGCGACCCTGGAGAAGTGTGGTGGTGCACCGTCTTGCTGGAAGTAGACCATGTCTAAAATTCCATCCTGCTGAAGTTGAGGATAAAAAATGTTTCCAACATATCGGTGTAATTGTTTCCATTCACTGTTGCTTCTTGAAAAAAAAAATGGCCCATAAATTTTAGATTTCGATACTGCACACCAAACGTTCAGCTTAGGAGAATCTCTTTCATATTCGTTATACACTCGAGGATTTTCATCTCCCCAAATTCGGCAGTTATGTTTTATTTACTCGACCACTGATGTGAAATGTTGCCTCATCAGACATTATTAAATTGGTATCCGGCTCATGTCTAAAAAGATCTAGTAGTGTTTCGCACATTAAATATCTTTTTTCAAGGGCGAGATTTTCTATTTTTTGGAAAGTTTGAATTTTGTAGGGTTTAAACTTAATTATTTTTAGAATTTTATGTACTTTACTTTTTGACATATTTGTCGTTTGAGCTATCTTCCTAATAGATATTTGGTTATTGTTTAAGGACAACACTTCTTTTACCAGCAAAATATCATCCAACAGATTATCTTGTGCATTTAGGTTTGTTCTAACTTTTCTTTTAACTGTTCCCTCCTGGGAAAATTGGCGTACCCAATGAAGTATAGAATTGCGTGAAGGTGGAGCCCTTTCAAAAATCAGCCTAAATCTTCTTCTCGTCTGCGTAACTGATTTGCATTCACTAAATAATAACACGCAACGTGACTTTTCCCGGGTGGTAAACATATTTAAACCTTTAAAAATTTTTAAAAAATGCAAAAATACATATAGAAATCAAATTATTGGGACTGCCCAACGAATGACGTTAAAAAGATTTGACAGTAGTTGAAGCCCACACAACAAATTGTGCAACTCACAGCCTCCTTGACAAGCTACAATTGTTATTGTTGTCACTTGATACCGAGAATGTTATTTAATTAGTATTAATTCTAGGAAAATTTTCAAAAAGGTGATTTTATTGGCCTAGGCCAGGAATATTTTTCTCGTACAGTACGGGAAAGTTCGTTGGCTATATAGCAACAGACTAAGGTACCAGACTAGCGTATTTGGTCAGAAATTCATTCAAGAACATAGCTATTTCCATGAAATTTCAGAAAAAAATATTTTCTTACAACCGCTCGGAACCCTATTTTCAACGTAAAGGCAAAAAATTGCCATTTCCAGAATTTAATTCTGAATCCGATAAACCACCAAACCCCATATTTTTAAATTTATTCCGACTCTTTTTCGCAGGAAACTGTCTTCTCGACTAGAACAACAAATTTTTTGTATACATTTATTTTACTACATATTCATTTTACGTTAAAATATGGCGACATTTAATTGGCCACGTAGTCACTGTATCAAAAATAAATCCATTTTTTTAACTATATCTAATCCGAACATTGTATTTTTTCACTTGAGAAGTAATCGATTTTTTTTCGTTTTTAATAGTGACCCTGTTTTTTTGCTCTTTAGATTAGACATGGGTGTTCTTCCTTAGTGTGTGGTAAAATAAAGGTACGGCTATAAGCATCCAGTATTTCTCGCTCCTTCTCTACTCTCCTTTGTTGAAAATATGCATTCAAATGAAGCGGCGAAGGCCTCGAAATTTGAGATAAGCCTTTTGTATGCAATTTAAATTAGAGGTCTGTTATTGTGCTCACCTCCTTAAACCAAATTCCACGAGAATTCGCACAAACACTTCGTGATTTTTGCAATAACAACATATAAACTAAAAAAAAGATTTTCTTCGTTAACAAATTCCATTTTTTGTAATAACACAATATTTTAACAGTCTTTTTTAAATTATTTATTATTTATTTTGTTTCTAATGTTTCTTTTTTGTCTCAGTGTCATAGAAATTGCTAGCAATACAAACAAATTTATTGGAAACAAGAATTATGTTAACCGAAAACGAAGTTTGGGCCCGACTCTGTAGGCGGAGTCCTGCGATATGGATAATTCACACGAGTCGAACAGTGTATTTTTTCTACCACCCACTTAAGAAAAAATCTAGAAAATAAACATTTTATTAAACTATAATACAACTTCAAATTCAAAATTTGCACCAATTTTGTTTTCAATTTTACCAATTCAATTTTAAATTTTCACTAACGTCAAATGTATTACTTAATTTTATAAAAAATGAATATTAATTTTAAATTGATTGTACTAACCCTTACTTTTTGGAAGTCCATCTTATTAAGAATAATGAAAAACTCTTCGTGGTATGCAATATTTTAAACACTTATCTAAAAATTTATTTTCATTATTAGAAAAAATGGTGTCTGATAGATTTACAATTTACTATCTGTTTTTTATATTTATCGTGTTTCAAAATACTGACCTGTTCTCTAATGTTGTCATCTAAGCAGTCAAATTCTACTGAATGCATTGAAAAAGTTAATTCTGAATCAACAGTTTTAATGTATATGTCTAGAGCAACTCTTATTTTAAACCACTTTCTACTTTCCTCTTTTATCCACATTTTTTGTGCTTTTTTAACTACTTTTTGTGCTTCTTTTGATTTAGTTTTACATTTTATGTTTACATATCAGACATTCTTGGTTAAACCAGATGTTTTGGGATGCCTTACACCTTTTCTCTTGTAACTTCTTATACAATCGGGTTAATTCTTCTCTCGAAGATGTTTTAATTAAATTGATTGTACTAACCCTTACTGGATATAGTTTTCTCCTGGTTTTTCTATATCATTGCACAGTTATACTGATCTTAGAGGGAAGTACATCCAGGATAATCCCTTAGGGCTCCTAACATCTAGGCTTTAATATCGTTATGTCTTATTACTTCCATACTTAGTCTAGCCTTATAACTACCTAATAAACATCAGGTACCTAGCTACAAACAAACCAAATGTAACTTCAATATGTCAATCTGACGATGCTAAGTCTAGCGAAACGGCTGTCATTAAAGTTAATAAAGCAATTTTTTAAATAAATATTGGAAGTTTTGGTAAAACGAAGAGTTTTTCATTATTCTTAATATTAATTTTATTCTGTTTTTAGTAGGTAGAGGAACGTGGGGAGGGTTGATACTGCAGAAGGGTTAATACATAGTTGAAATTGTCGCCGTAAAATATATGCCATGCGCAAGATGGTGCAACACGGCAACCCAGCTATCATATAAATCTGAAAACATTTCGTGAATGGTGGTTTGTGTGTGAATTACGATCAAATTATTGTTTCCAGGAGATTTATTCTGAATTATGCAAGGTATGTCTAAGCATTTTTCAAAAACCGTAATAATATGTTTCGAAAATTGAGTTGGGTGGTAGAAAGAGTATTGATTTTTCTGCATATTCGCGTATTCCAAGTATTGAAAGGTTAGGTTATGTTTTTGGTGTCGGTCAGTTGCTCCAAATTTGTATCCATGGGAGGTTTGATACATTTTAATTCGGGAGGGTTGATACATGTATCAACGCTCCCACGTTCTCCCACGAGTTTTGATTCATGTGTGAACAATTCCCAAAAATATGTATTTCTTTACAGAAAATGCCTTTCAAGTGGACAAGAAAGACTGAAAGAGTTCCCGTGTCACCTGATCGGATGAAACTAGCAGTAAGGGAGGTTGTCAATGGAAGCAAATTACGTACAACTGCAAAAAAAGATTCAGTAGAAATGGGGAATCTGAATCATTCCAGACAAATTACAACACCTCACAAATTTTCAATAATGAACAGAAAAAGTTACTGGGAGAATATCTGCTTAAAGCCGCAAACATGAATTATGGACTAACTACGAAAAAAACCCGGGAACTTGCCTACTCCTTTGCTTTAGCAAATGGACTCGCACCTGCAACTTGGGCAAATAAAAAAGCTGCCTCGCGTGACTGGTTGCGAGGGTTCATGGCCCGTAATAATTATTTATCCTTGAGAACTCCAGAAGCGACAAGTCTAAGCCGGTCCACCGCATTCAACAAACACACAGTAGGAGAGTTTTTCAAGTTGCTTCGTGAAGTAATGGTCCGCCACAGCTTTAAACCTTCTGCAATTTACAACTGTGATGAAACAGGTGTTCAAACATCTCACAAACCACGGAAGATTATCTCGAAGAAGGGGCAGAAACAAGTAGCAAAAGTTACTTCAGCAGAGCGAGGAACTACTGTCACTATGTGTTGTGCTGCCAATGCTACAGGAAATTCGGTGCCACCCTTCTTCATCTTCCCAAGAAAAAATGTTCAAGATTATATGACTGCAGGTGCTCCCCCAGGATCTTTAGCTGTAACACATGCCAGTGGTTGGATGACTGAGGAGAATTTTGAGAAATATCTCACGCATTTTATTAAATTTGTTAAATGTTCCTTGGACAACAAAGTTCTGCTCATTTTGGATAACCATAACAGTCATATGTCTCCAAATGGACTTGACATTTGCAAGAATAATGGAATAATTTTCCTTACTCTACCGCCACACACTAGCCATAAGCTGCAACCACTGGATGTGTCCGTGTATGGACCGTTCAAGACATATTTCAATCAGGAGTCTGATTCATTCATGGTTAATAATCCTGGACAGACAATAAATTTGAAAAACATACCAACACTGGCAGGTCGAGCCCATCAAAGGGCTTTCACTCCTTTAAATATTACCAAGGGATTTGAACATACGGGAATTTGTCCCTACAATCCAAACATATTTTCAGATGCTGATTTTGCTTCTGCTTCTGTGACTGACAGACCCAATACTGGTATAGAAAATCAGCAAATAAGAGTTGAAGCTGTAAACCATGTCCCCAATGAGCCGGGTAACGAAGACGAAGCTATTGCTGGACCTTCCACGTCAGATACGAATATAGAAGCAACCCACTTTACTCCGCCAAAAAATGCTGTTACATCTTTGAAGACACCAGAAGAAGTCCGTCTGTATCCAAGCGCTCCACCTCGAAAAACACAAGGTAAACGAAAACCTACCAGAACAAAAATTCTTACAGACACGCCTAACATGAAAGAAATAAAAGAAGATTGTTCAAAAAGACGTGAAAAAAAAGATGCACAATCCGCCAAGAAAAGGGTTTTCTCATCCGTAACAAAGCCGCCAATAAAAAAAAGCAAAAATTGTGTTTAACTAACGATTCTGATTCAAAATGTTCCTCAACGGTTTCATCTACAGGCCCTTCTGAATTAACCGATATAGAAACTAAAATCACAGAAGATCTAGATGAAAAAAGTTTTGCCAATGGCATAATCGCAAAAGATGATTACGCACTCGCCTTTACGCGGCATCGTGGGCAACTATTCCATTCGTGCGTAAAATGCTATTTACCACACACGTTACGTAATATACTATTAGGTGCTACCTGTAGAATTACAGTTGACAGAAAAACTCTACCCTGGAGTTCTGTTAATTCACCATAAATTTGTGATTTGAATTTTTGCTTTTAGTTCTTGTCTATTGTTGTTCCATAAACTTCCTTTGCTGTGTTTACGGCTACTTCTTTTAATTTTGACTACAGATTTTCTAACGATAGTCCGTTGGTATGTTTAATAATTTTCATTTTTGTTTCTGTTTTCTCTTTGTATATTTTTTCCTAGCTTATAATTACTAATTATTATTTTCTTTGTACTTAATTTTCCTTATTACATATTGAGATAAATATCTAATAGTTAAAAATTTAATAAGTAGAACTTACCTCATAATTTACAATAAAAGGATGTATTAATAAGTTTCATAGAATCAGCATTTACTTTTTCTTTAATACATCTAAAGTTTTCAAGTTTATAATTTCCACAAGACATACATTCAATATAAACAAAGAATGTAATGGGCATCTTATCTTGAATAGGATCCATATTTTGCTATTTTATCACAATCAAATATTTCCAATCCATAATAAGTACATTTTCACATAACAATTCATCTTTGTCCCAGTTCTCTTTTAAAATTCTAAGTTCAATCTGAAACAATAAAAAGAAAATAAAAATCAAAAGTATTAATGGTTTTCACATGTTTAAGAAATCAACATGTAATTTTAGTTAGTTAAGTATTTAAATTAGTATTATAAAAAAGGAAGTACTTACAAAAGTATAAAGAGACAAATTGTAGTCTTCGATATTGTACAAATAGTATTCCAATAGATCATGAGTACCTAAAAAAGACACAAGAACAATTAAAAACATGTAGCAGGTGTGGTGAAATATAATAAACTAATTCCCATATCAATAGTGTTGGACTTAATCACATAAACTTTTGATAGAACACTTAAATAGTGCATAGTGAAATAACTATTGAAAAACATAGTTTATAAACATTAACAAAGACATTTTATGTAACAAAATGTATGTAGGATAGTTAAGTAAATTTTTTATATAAATTTTAAGTTGTGAGTCTTTTATAACACAGAGAATCTTATCTTATATAATGTATAAGTGATACCTACAAATAACAGAATCTTTTAAAAGTTTAAATTTTAGTTGTTAGAGTTTAAAATAGTAGTTATCAGTTAAATTAGGATTAGTTTAATGGATTTATAGTAATTTTAAATACAAATGATAGTTTTAATTCAAATTTTGAAAGTCTTAAAAAAATGACAGCTTAAGAAACTTTTCTCTTTCAAATCCAAAATTTCATAGGAAAAATTCCATTAAAAATTATATTAATAGAATTTTAGTAAATATAAGGATGAGAGTTCACTGTAAGTTATAAAGGATACTATTAGATTTGTAATTTAATTACCTTGATTTTCCAGAATTTTGCTAAATTTTGTATGTAAAAACAATCGAAATCCGTTTTCTTATGTCATTTTCCTGGAAGCCTATAAAAAGGCCGGAAAATCGATGATTCACTCTCTTATGATCCTGGTAGCAGAGCAATTAACATCGTATGTATTAATTAATTACTAAAAGAAGAAAAATTTATGCATTAATCAAAATCAGTTTATGTTAAATTAATACATGTAACATTAAAAATACATGTAGTAAAGTAATCAACCATTATTAAATTACTTACCAAAGTAATAAATTTGACAAATCAGAGACTGATTCCAACAGAATTTGAAAGATTAAATTTAAGCATCGTTTCTGCAACTGGACCTTGGCCGCCATATTGTGGTTTTACATTTCCGACGGAAGACGAGGAGAAGCCGATCTCAGTATTCGTGCCGTTCCATTTAGACAATAGCAATTTTTAGAGAACGAACTTTATAATAAATTATATAATTAAGGTTTTGTATTTTTGTATTTATTGTTTTGTTATGGTAAACTAATTTATTTATGTGTATCATCTCCATTTCATTTTTTTTTATATAAGGTTATTCATTGATTTATTTGTATGAAGCATATGAAAACCAATTAATAGTGTTTTTTTTATTTCATTTGTAAAATTTCTTTTGAAACATTGGATATTAAATTTATTGTATGTTAATAATTAAATAATATTTTAATTTGAATCCTACCCTGATAAGAGTCATAATCTAAATTTCAATTTCATAATAAGTAGATTGAGCTAGTTAAAAATTTTAAAAAATTTAAAATTGATATAAGCTAACTAACCAAACAAAATATAACCAATAAAACAAAACAAATTTCTAAATTATAATAATCAAACAAATAAAACATATCAAATTAATAGAACTACGTGGGGGATATAAAGTAAATTAAACTAAACAAATTGAATTTAAAAAAATCTAATAAAATTTAAATCATTTAAATATATAGCGTTTATCCTTCCTCAATGAATGCACTGTTACAAAGTCGTCGGAAGCCGTTCTTGTTTAAACTCTAAATAATGGCGAATGCTGGGCTGGAACTTTCTAGACAGTGGAAAGTTCACGAAACCCGTTGGGTAATATAAAATGCGACAGAAGCGCGCGGAATTCAGTGAACAGTCTTAGTAAACAGAGTACAAACAATAAATTAGAACTGATATATAGGTTAGGTTAGGTTAGTTAGTTATTAAAAAAATAGAGAGTGGTCAACTTACTATTCAACGCAAAAGGAATTTTCTAATTCCAGCCTGTAGTTCCTCATACAAACAAAAAAACAAACTCTTCGGCTTTGTAATTTTAGTATAAATTAGTAAATCTTCTTGTTCTACGGGTATATGTTTTCTTAAAAAAACTCTTTTAGTGGTTTTTATGTTTTTTTGTGCAGTTATTTGCAGCATTTAAAAGTTAGGCACGCAATATCTTCATAACTAATAAGAGATATATTACCAAATTACAAAAATTCATTCATATATCGAAAATGAGTTAGAAGAAGACTAATGATATGTTAACGGGTTAAAATTTTCGGGTCTGGTTCGACCTAAATCATACTCACAAATTACAGAGACGCATTTTAACTATATATAGGTGTACTCTGGTTCTTGAACCGGCAGATAATAACAAGACTGAAGCGCGAGATGCCGATCAACCGATTTGCTTAAGTCGCTTCCACGAGATATAGACTAAAAAAACTTTCTCAATATTATTAAGATACATATTTCTTATTAAGTGGTAGAGAAAAACAAAGCTGTTCTTTTCTTCTTTTTTAAAGAAATTTTTAGGAAATTAGCTGAAAACACGGTAGAATAATATTGGTATAAAATGAAATACAAAAAATCTCGTAGCAAATATAAATTATTATAATGAGGGGATTAATTATAAATAGAGATTTAATTTTTCTTTTAATTTGTTATGTAAGAAAAAATTTTTAAACGCCAAATTTAAATTTGAAAAAGATTTAATTATTGATTTCCGTTACCTCATAATTTTAAGTAAATTGTTTTTTAATTCCTAATGATTTATTAGAGTTTTTGAAGGAAAGTGTTAAATTAATAAATAAAATAAATAATATATTGCTCATAAAATTTCAATTATAATAAAAAAATTTAAATCAGTGATTTTGATTAATTTCTAAGGTATATTATTAAACCGCAATTTAAATCGTTTTGTTATGTTGATACTAATTTACACAATAGTACATTACGTAACTAGAGTTGTAAGTAACCCATTAATCACGAAGTAATGGGATTACAACTCGTATAACGTACTATACTTTTTCTACGCCCATCTATTTTCTTCTATGAAATAAAGAAAATCCCAATTATTTAAACTTTATTATAATAATTATTAATAATAATAGAGAAATTATTGTAAGTTGTTGGTCCCTTATGCTTTAACGGTGATGAACGGTTATCTATAATTGTAACGTCAGAAGATGACGATTGATAGTTATTATTGGTAATCGCTTCCGATATTCGTGAAGCGTTGTCTTTTAAATTTTTATGTGACTGATTCACATAACCTTCCGCCACTCTGTAGAAGATTGTCAACCACCTAGTCGCTTTAATGATAGCATATCATCTCCTGCATCAACTAATATAGTGGCTGCCGATCTCCTAAAACAGTGGCCAGAATATCGCTTTGGTTCCGGCAGCTGAAGGTATTCAGCAATTTTACGTGGTGTACTACCGATTGTGTTTACCTCCACAACCTGTTTTGTACAGTTTCCATTTCTGTAATTAACAAATAAAGGAAGTTCCACTCCAGGAGAACGCAAACTCATATACTTTTGACATATAGTATAAAACGTATCTGGTACTAAAAATGAACGTCTCGTTTTAGTTTTAAAATATGGAATATTAATTATAAAAGAATTTCCTGTATCCTGAATGTCTTTCATTTTTTTTAATTCTAAGTTCTTGTTTACGGCAAGCCCCGCTTAATCCAATAATGAGGATAACCTTAAACCCTATTATTATGTGATGATAATTACACAATATTTTAA
Source organism: Ophraella communa (assembly GCA_035357415.1). Taxonomy (NCBI): domain Eukaryota; kingdom Metazoa; phylum Arthropoda; class Insecta; order Coleoptera; family Chrysomelidae; genus Ophraella; species Ophraella communa. The sequence goes on from CM068987.1 coordinate 10,680,685, forward strand.
TTCTTTACCTTTGACAACAAATGCTTATCGTTTGGAGCATCTTTCATATACGTATACATTTGTTCTGTAGACAAGATTTGCGAATTTTTACTTTTAAATCCATCCGATCGCCGTTTCAGTAGGATAATTAATTTGTATAGAAAACGTGATGGCAACCGACTTCGTCGATACTTAAAACCATCTCTATCGATTTGCAAATCAACGGGAAGAACACTACTCATAGACCGGTTTCGACATTATTGTGTCTCATCAGTACGAGGTAAGTAGTTCTTCTCATCCTCTGGAATGTAATTCAATGTCCGTTGGGGCATATAGCCCAGGAATTAGTTGTTTTTTCATAGAAAACGGTCAAGCTTGGTATAGAAACTTTACCTTGGGTGCAGGTGTAAACAATTTTCTACTTTTTCAGTTTTATTATTGATTGCACCTTATTGAAATTATTTCATGTATTGTGTATCTTTTGTTACAGAACTTTTTTCAATCGGTTCAAAAACATTTTCCACATTATCAGTACTTGTAGCATCCAATACACCAAACGAATTTGATTATGACACGCTGATAAAAAACTTTTCGACTATCTTTGTAATAAAAGAAGATGAAGTATAACTGCAATATCCAGAATATGATGTACCAAATTTTCTATTATCAACACCAAAAAAAACTGTCATAGAACCTGAACAAGTAGAACTACCTTTACCAGTTATAGAAGACCAAGTTCATGAGAATAATTTCTGGTCGCTCAGATTTCGAGTATCCACCTCATCCACCGGATTTAACATCACACCGGTGCCTACTTTTGGTGTATGATGAAGGATTCCACATTTAACACGGTAGAACCGCCAGAAACTGTTGGAGAACTACGTCAAAAAATAATTTATTTTCAACATTTGCAACAATCACATTTCTTAAATATGTTTAATGATCTTCATTCATCATAGAGGTTATGAAAAATTTACTTTTCTTGAGATAAACATATTTACTTTCTAATTTAAAACATTTTCTCTAAGTGTATCCCTGTTTTTCATAGAAAGTTATACCATAATATAAGGGTAGTTAATAAGTTCTGTAGGAAACGGATGTATTGTTGACCATTGACTTCAAATTATTGGGTGATGATCTATGAAAAGACAACGCTGCATTGGAAAATTTAATAGGGATAAGGGTTGATAGAAAATACCCTCCAGCCTTTTTTCTACACCCACATGTGTATTACATATTTCTACACAATTTACAGAATGAAAATGTACGCCATTTTGATTAACTGAACGAATATGAATGTACAATAATGTACTCGTATATTCTAGAATGTATATGAAATTCACCAATCAGCATTTGCGTTTAGTACCCGTCAACTCCTCTGTAGAGTAAAATGTCTATAGAAAATTTGTAAACGTTATCAAAAGAAGTGTGATTGGGAAACTCATGAGATTTAAAGAGGATTTACTCATAATTAAAGTTTTCAATTTTGTGGGAAAATGTCAAAATGACAAAAAGACGAGTTTTTTCTTTCAGCTGTTTCCAGTATTAAGAAGAGTTTTAAAAGTTTGGTAAAGATCTAAATTCTATTGTTAAATCAGTGGTGCATACTGTGAAGTGCTACCAGACAAATAAATACCTTTATATCAATAAAGGGTAGTAAGTACAGATACGAAAAAGATGACGGTTCAACATCTAGACGTAAAAACAGCATTCTTGTATGGAGAACTCCAGGAAATCATATTTATGAAGCAGCCTCCTGGGTTCATACAAGATGGCATGCAAGAAAAGGTTTGTCTGTTAAAAAGAAGTATATACGGGCTAAAACAAGCAGCCAGGATTTGGAATGAAACTCTAGACGCCTATCTGAAGTCAATAGGGTTTGTACAGAGCGAAACTGAAAAATGTTTCTACAAAAAGCTATCAGGTAATGAACTATGCATCTACTTACTAGTGTACGTAGATGACTTACTTTTGGCTAGCACTTCAACTAGATTTTTAGTAGACATTGAAAATCAACTGAAATAGCGTTTTGACATTACATCACTTGGAGATGTCAAATTGTATTTGGGTTTAGAAATCGGCAGAGGTAAATTTCTTAATTTTTATAGTAGTCAAGAAAACTATATTGGAAAACTTATTTCATTAGTGAAATATTGATCCAGGGTATGGAAAAATTAAATGTACTACTTTTTTGGTAAATAACAATATGTATCAAAAGGTAATTGGATGCTTGCTGTACATATCTGTTAATACTCGCCCTGGTTCCGGTGAACAATAGGGAGACACGAATTTCGAAATTTAATAACTTGAAAATGAAATAACTTACTTTTTATAATATTTTAACTCAAATTATATCCAAAAAATTAAGTTTTATAAGCCAATTTAATTTATATTTCAATAAATTTTAATAAACCATTGATTAACCTCACTTTTAGAATTATTTCTTCCCATGGAACTAAAAATTTACCACTATTTTTATGACAATATACTGTTTCGACGTTGACATTTAATATAAGTTGTCTAACGTTAACATTCCAACATTGCCATATTTTTTTCACAATTGTTGGTTAGACTATTAATTACTTGTTTTTATTTATTTTTGAATTTAAAATGGAAATTAAGAATATTTTAGATGTAGTGAATATACATAACAAAAATGACGCCGGAATGGTGACTTGGTTAAAGAAGAAAAATTTAATAAAATTGAGTGTAGTAACCTTTACTTTGTGGAAGTTTATCATACTAAGAACAGTAAACAACTAAACGGTTGAACTAAACTTCCACTATTTATTGGCAAAATACGTTTTTAAATGCAATGACAGCTGTTTCGCTAAAAACTAGCATCGTCAGGTTCTGTTTTTGATATTTTCTTCTATGCGAATCTGTCTCTACACTGACCGGTTTCATTTCGAGGATAGTTTACCTTCGGGTTAGGTTAGGCCTGGTTAGATTAGGTTTGGCTGGGTTAGGTTAAGTTAGGTTAGGTTAGGTTAGGTTAGGTTAGGTTAGGTTAGGTTAGGTTAGGTTAGGTTAGGTTAGGTTAGGTTAGGTTAGGTTAGGTTAGGTTAGGTTAGGTTAGGTTAGGTTAGGTTAGGTTAGGTTAGGTTAGGTTAGGTTAGGTTAGGTTAGGTTAGGTTAGGTTAGGTTAGGTTAGGTTAGGTTAGGTTAGGTTAGGTTAGGTTAGGTTAGGTTAGGTTAGGTTAGGTTAGGTTAGGTTAGGTTAGGTTAGGTTAGGTTAGGTTAGGTTAGGTTAGGTTAGGTTAGGTTAGGTTAGGTTAGGTTAGGTTAGGTTAGGTTAGGTTAGGTTAGGTTAGGTTAGGTTAGGTTAGGTTAGGTTAGGTTAGGTTAGGTTAGGTTAGGTTAGGTTAGGTTAGGTTAGGTTAGGTTAGGTTAGGTTAGGTTAGGTTAGGTTAGGTTAGGTTAGGTTAGGTTAGGTTAGGTTAGGTTAGGTTAGGTTAGGTTAGGTTAGGTTAGGTTAGGTTAGGTTAGGTTAGGTTAGGTTAGGTTAGGTTAGGTTAGGTTAGGTTAGGTCAGGTCAGGTCAGGTCAGGTCAGGTCAGGTTAGGTTAGGTTAGGTTAGGTTAGGTTAAGTTAGGTAAGGTTATGTAAGGTAAAGTTTAGTTTGGTTAGGTTAGGTTTGGTTTGGTTTGGTTAGGTTAGGTTAGGTTAGGTTGGATTAGGATAGCATCGCCACCCGTCACTTAATTTTGCCTGCTTGTTTATCTTTGTTTTCTTTCAAAATATACAAAAAGGCCGATTAGTTTTGGTTAGTAATATTCTCTATATTTCATATTTTATTTTCAATATTTTTTTTATAATTATAATGTAAAAAAATATTTTCCTAATATTTAGGTTTTATTTAGAGATGTGGAAACGTTGGTATCTACATGACATAACGTACCTTGAACAGTGAATGTTTTGTGTATTTAACCTACAAAATTTGAGTTTTTGATTCCATTTTTCTCGGAAAATACTGGATAACCCGCAAATTTTTTTACGAAAATTTACTAAAGAAAGCAGTCCCTTATTAGTGTTAATATTTTTTTTGCGAAATTCGTGTCTCCCTATTCTACGCCGGACCCCTCGCCCTGATATTGTCGCTAGTGTTGCAATGGTTTCTAGAAAAGTTAGTAAGCCTACAACTGAAGACTGGAATGAAGTAAAAAGAATTATAAAGTATTTGAAAGGTACGCAAACTTTAAAACTATTTTTGAGTTCTCATTTAGAAAAGGAATTTTTCTATGGTTTTGTTGATGCTAATTGGGCAGAAGACCGAAGAGCGCGTAAGTCCAATAGTGGTTATGTTTTTAAACTAAATGGTGGCGTTATAAAGCTGGTGTTGTAGAAAACAATCATGTGGGGCTTTGTCTTCGACGGAGTCTGAATTTATTGCTCTATCAGAAGCATGCAAAGAAGCTGTTTGGCTTGAAAAAGTTATTGAATGATTTGAAGAACATATAACAAAACCAAAGTTGTATAAAATTGGTAGAGTTCGAAAAGTTTAGCTACAGATCTAAGCATATTGATACGAAATACCCTTTTGTCAAGAACTTTGTCACTGAGAATTTTGTTAAGTGTATTTTTTGTCCAACCGAAGAAATGCTTGCTGATTTGTTCACTTAAGTTTTACCTGCCAGACGACTACTACAATTAAGAGAGCAGCTTGGCCTATTTTCCGTTCAAGATCACGAATGAGGAGTGTTGAAAATATCTTCGTGAAAATATCTTAGTGAAAATATGTTTTTGGTTTTTGTTGTTTATTAAAGTCAGTAAAACGTTTAATTTTTTAATCAATATAAAAATTAAAATTACATAATCGGATATTCTATTTATGATATAAAATATTCCATTTGAAAGAAGAGAGAAAATAAAAGGTACGAGTAAAATTCCACCCTGTATACAAAAGGGAAAATAATGAATATTTAATAGAATACGGTGATATTATATCATATTACGAAATTCAGTTAAGCAAAATTAAATACTTTTTTTTTCTTCAACGTACAATAAGATAAACGTGCCCATAACTTCTGAAGGACTCTGTATAAGGTATCAAAACCTTATATCAAAAGCATCAAAAAAATGTGAGCAGTCCGAATTCGGTATAATATACAGGGGTTCTCATTTAAAAAATCATATGTTTAGTTTGTAACGGAGTTATACGACACTCTGTATAGTTAAAGGAAATTTCAAAATATAGACCCTAAACAGACATCTACTATTTTTGTTAATAACATTTTTTGATATCTTCTAAGACAACCCATATACCGAACTTTGTAGGTGCGAATTCTTGGTACGCCACTGCTAAAGGTTTTCTTTATAACCTTTAAAATAAAGTTAATAAATATTTCGTGTTTGGGAATTATTAAAATATAACTACCATTTCGTTGCGAAAATTTTGATTAAATTTTTTAGGTAGGATTGATTAAGACATTGAGCTATCTAGATTATATGGTTGTCCCTGTACATTAGTGTCTACATTTTTATTACCGTGATAGCCCCCAGAATGCGGCAGCGCAAGTGTAATGTTTAATGTTTGACTTTTAAAAAATATGTAAACAACGAAGGCTCAACAGTCACACCATTGACTAAAATGTTTTCTGACGGTACCTGCATAACAACGTGCACCCTAAATTTCTCGGAACTCGATCCCTCGTAAGAATTTATTTATTTATTTTATGTGGAAACCGGCGCGTATCCTTATTACTAGCAATGTTACCCTCCCATTCTTTCAAACAGACAGAAGCGGATTAGGAATCATTCTGGACTACGTCAAGTTCATACATTTCCAGGACACAACACCAGATAATCATTACAATGGAAGTACACACATTTAGAAGCCTTTTTTATACTAAACTAAAATTATTGCTAAATTTTTCACACACGAGCTAGATAATATGAGAATTCTTGAAAGAATTTTATACATATTTTACTATGATTTTTAGAGTGACTTGTACACATTTTTGGCATTGTATATAATGAAATTTATGTCACTTCAGAGTGTGCATTCCTCAGATGAAAAAATAAAATATAGTAAAATATAATATAGAAAAGTGTATGTTACTTAAGTTTGCTAAAAAATCACTTCTAAAAATAACCCGATCAATAAAAAAATTTTGTGTTAAAATATTCATGAATATAAGTCACTGCCAGAAATATTGTCATGTTGCCGCGTCGTTTGTTGAGTTTTCAATCAGTGTTCTGTGACTATTGTATTCGTAGTATCATCGATTTTAGAGGTTTATAACTGTTTTTTTTTCTTCAAAACAACAAAGCATTTTATTTTTTGATTGTCAAAATGTCAACAGCTAAATAGTCGATGCAAAGAACTTGTGGCTTCATTAGTTAACTATTTTGAAGAAGAAAGGAAGAATAATTTAAAGTAAATATTCTAGGATGAACCCAGGAATCAATATTCTATAAATAGGTTCATGGAGAGTTCTCTTTTGTCTAATACTTAAACTAGTTTTAAATTCCCTTTTTAACCTCCCTTTTTTTTATAATTTTCACTTCTCTCATTTTACGTTAAAAAAAAATTTCCCTATTTTACTCATAACAACTGTTATAATTTGTTAAACGCTGCAGTTTGCACATGAAGGTGAGTGATTCTGTTTGTTTTGTAAATGTTAATATACATTATTTACTGTTAGATTATCTACCATATTCTATTATATGTTATATTTTGTCTTATATATTTTGACTTTTGTAATTCTTCATTCTGACACATTGTGTTCTTCTCTTAGAGCCTGAAGATGGTCTTTTGACCGAAACATATCACTGATGTAACATTTTCATTAAATTACAACATACTGTGGGTTGACTTTGAGTTTTATTGCTACTATAGAGAAAATTAAGCTGGTAGTGTCATAGTGTTGTAAGCTCCTTGGAGTTAATTTCAAATGCAAACCAGATTGTTTTTTAGGTAAATTAAAAGATAGTAATATTGTATTTTTTCTAAAACAATGAAATATCTGTATTATACTAAAATGAATGATAGTTCTCTAACAAACACAATTTCGGATATCACGATTATTCCATTAGCAATATCTTATAGAATCAATTCAAAGTTATGTAATAGTATGTTACGTAACGAGAGCTGTAAGTAACCCATTACGCACGAAGTGAAAAAGTTTATCTAATATCATTTGAATCTAACAATAAAAGCTATTTTATGTTTTTCGGTTTACCAAAAATATGTAAATTGACCAAATAAAGTATTACGCAGATAAAAATTTCATTGCAATTTGAATAATCAAAGAAATTTAAGTATTCTTATCTAAACGCACTTGTACGTTATAAAATCTCATTACGTATATGTTATTGTTAAATGTCACTTACATGGAATGTCAACGGTGCGATTTTTGACGTTTACAGACATGGGCCAAGAAAAAATATAATATTAAAGACTAACGTAACCCTTCCATATTTTAACCGAACCAAAACATAAGGAATATTCATTGGGATTAGTAGAATGCGTTTAAAAAAATGTATCCTCTAAATACATTAGTCTCCAGACTGAGACACAGTTAAACAAAACACTTGGGGCTAATAACTCAAATAGTTTTATTCTTGGGTACCAAGTATCCAGTTTGGTTGCGGACAGGTAAATTTAAGAGTATTGTCAATAGAACATCCTGGAAAGTGGATGAATTTTTCGATATTTACAAGTAGTAGTATTTATTTTAAGTGGTTGGATAGCTCCTTTTTCATGTAGCAAAAGTTTTTCTACAGATAAATAAAAGTTTATTAGAGTAGGTCTTTATATTAAGGAGATTTCTGTAAAAAATATCTCCGTAGGGCTGTCAAATACTCAGAAAGCTTGGGCTCATACCCGAGTATCTTTCAAGCAGAAGTCCGTGCCATCGAAAGATGTGTGGAATTCAATATTGGAAGAAACTACCGCAGACAAGAGATTGTGATCATGTCGGATAGTCAAGCAGCCATCAAAGCGCTCAGTTCAAATATAATCAGCTCGAAGATGGTTTGGGAATGCCTAGGCAAACTAAATGAACTGGGCCAGAAGGACACTGTCACCCTCCTATGGGTCCCGGGACACATAGGAATAGATGGGAATGAAACAGCAGATAAGCTGGCAAAAAAAGGAGCTGAAACCCCACATTTGGAACCAGAACCATCTTGTGGGATCAGCAGTAGAGTAATCTTAGCAAAACTAAGGGAAGAAATGGAGAAAGAAAAATCCAAGTACCGGAATCAGCTGGAAGGACTGAGGCAATCTAAGATACTACTGGGGAACTATGACCAGAAGAGATCTCTTAGCTGCCTCAACCTCAGTAAAAAAAGGCTCCGAATTTTAACGAAAATATTAACCGGGCATTGCCGGTTAAGAAGCCACATGAAGAAACTAGGGTTAGCAGATGAAGCAAAGTGCAGATTCTGTGAGGAAGAGGATGAAACCTCAATACACATACTCTCAGAATGCCCTGCCTTGCAAAATTCTAGGGCTAGATACCTAGGAGCACATGAAATAGAGCAAGGGGATCTACCTGATTTGAAGCCCGACGATGTCCTAAACTTCCTCAAGAAAATAGGACTCGAAGAGCTGCTGTAGGTCTGAGAAAATATCAGAACATGGCAAGTAAGGGAGGACACAATAGATCCTATAGGTCGCAGTGTAATTATCACCCCTAACTCATACATACATACATACATACATACATACATACATACATACATACATACATAGGACTGTCATATTTGCTCCACTGCAGGTTTTTCTATATCATTGCAGTTATCCTGATCTTAGCCTTAGGGCTCATAATATCTAGGCTTTAATATTGGTCTAGCCTTAATATCACTTAATCCACATCAGGTAGCTACAAACAAACAAAATGTAACTTGAATATGCTAATCTGACGAGTCTCGTAGTAACGAAACAGCTGTCATTGCATTTTAAAAATCTATTTTTTAAATAAAAGGTGAAAGTTTAGTTTAAACGTTATTTAGTTGTTCATAGTAAAAAAATTGGTTCTAAGAGAGACCTTGAGATACACAATTGATCATTGGTAGGTTTCCAAATCTTTGCCAAAGTTATTTGCGTGAATTTTCTAGAAGAAAGCTACTATAAAAGAAAATATATTTAATAATTTGGCTATTTGGCTCCTACTTAAATAGAACCTGTATGTTAATGGATGTAAAGTTTCAGAAGGGGTCATCAATCAATAAGAATTTAGGTATGCTCTTTAGCTATGTCGTACTGATGAAGTCTAAGAAGAAAGAAATACGTGTCCATGGCTGCATATGCGGAATTACGCAATATCTTTATTTTTCTATTTAAATATTTTTAAAGCCACGATTTTTTTGTTCTAACATTGAAAAAGTGTTCTTTGGATTTGACATTTTTAAATATGGTATGTTATGTAATTATTTCAGTTTAGATATTCAATCAGGATTATTGAGATATTAAAGGTAATAAATAGTATATAGATGAAGGTATTTAATCACATTAATGCGATAAAATGAAGGTTCATGTAACTTTTGGCTTAGGTTTTCCTTGGCTGTATAATGTAAGTTCTTTTCCAGAGTTATTTCTTTGGTAACGAAGCCTCGAAGACCAATAACTATGTATATATTTGAATTATGTGCGTATAAAAAGTATCATAAATTTGCTATAAATAATTTTGGTAAATATCTACCAACATCTGTCGAATAACATTACCATTTAAATTACATAAAAGACGAATTAATTTTAAACATATTCTTTTGTAAGTAAAAACAAGTTTAAAGTTGCCATTTTTTTAAGGAATTTAAATCAATTTCAAAAATATTACAGAAATAGTTATATGGAATTAGTTAATGTTCCTGGTTTTTGAAAAATTATTAAAATATATTGTTATTAACCAAATTAAGAAATTAATTTATGTATTTACGTATGACATCTTAAAAAAATATTTATGGTATGTACCTAATTAAAACTAGGTAATTTAGAACAATAAACAACTAAACGATTGAACGAAATTTCCAAGAGTAAGTAAAATTTTATATTCAAACTAATAATCCATATTGAAATTAAAATCCATATTTCGTACTTTTTTACACAGTTTAATTTTAAATAATTTTTTACAATAAAAGAATTTTTCTAGTCTCAAACTATTTTATTTGCTGAGAAAAAAAATTAAATTTTAAGTAAAATATCCAATAAATAAAACAGTTATTTATTACTAAAATGTTGAATCTGGAACCGTTGGCGAAACTGATACCGAAAACTGTTTACACTACCACTACACCAACACACACTTTTCTATGCCTGACGCGCGTTTCGATAACCAAGTTATCTTCTTCAGAGACCGAAGGTAAACAGTTTACCTTCGGTCTCTGAAGAAGATAACTTGGTTATCGAAACGCGCGTCAGGCATAGAAAAGTGTGTGTTGGTGTAGTGGTAGTGTAAACAGTTTTCGGTGGTAGTTATTTATTAGACAAGAACGACAGATATAAAAAACGATGTTTTAATATTTAACAATTGCAAACAGCGGTTGTATATCAGTTATTTTAAATAAAATAAAAGTTAAAAAATGTAATACTTATGTCATTCATGCAATGCCCATTTAATAATCGTACTTTTGATATTTGTATAACTCTACAATTAAATATCTACCTTTACTTAGATGTATACAAATTCAGGAAGAAAAGTACCCAATGTCTTCCCGGAGAAAACATTCCATAAGAAGTTACCATTTTGTTAACTGTCGGCAGAAATAAAATGTCAAACATTTTTCCTGTAACAAAAAATAGTACATTACAGTAGTACAAATCCTTTATGAAATACTCAATTAACCTTACTTTAAGACTAAGACAGCAGAGGTTCCATCCATGACTTACTTCTACTCCTAGGATTTAAAATACTTTATCTCCTACTAATGAATAGATACCTACTACTTTTATATACATACATAAAGAAGCATTTTTTGGTTGCTCGAATTAAAAATAATATTTTATTATTTTTGACAATTAAATTAAAATTTTAATAATAAAAAGTTTAAAACTGAAATAAATTTATAATAGGACTACTAAAAATTGGAAAATAAAACAAAAATATTAATGAAAAATGAGAATATATTGTCATTTAATTAATAGTTATGTTACTACAGTTTGTGAAACAATTTATGTGAAATTCCCAAGTACGCACCTGTGTTGTTCTTTAAAACCTCTTCTAACACTGAATGAACTTAGCATTGATTCATGTTTATGAAAGTTTCAAGAATGAGAATTTTACGTTTTACAGTGCATTGTAGTTCAGCTATTGTATTAGCGGTATTTGAAATTTTCTTGGAATAAAATGGGTGGGCAGGCAATTGAGGTTGGTTTTTCTGGACAATTTACTAACTTATAAAAAAATCAATATTTATTTAATTGAAATGACATTTACTGGTCTGATTATTAAATTTTAATTACCTACAAATTTAACGTATTTAAGAAAGTCTAATTTACTGCTTTTGAAAAAAGAATATTTAAAAAAATTTAAAGAAATGTATATTTGTTCGAGTGTTGTTGCTGGTAAGTCTAGGTTTGGAGTGAGTGGAAAAAACCATCCTCTTTCTACTACCTAAGAAGGTCGCCGGTAAATTCTTCGAAAGCAATTGTTCGAAATCAGTTATTTGAAATCAATTGCTCCAAAGTTAATTCCTCGAATATTTCAAATTATCTAGATGCAATGAAAACATCTATTAACAAAATTATTTTGCCTTTATTAAAAAAAAGGAAAATATGCCTATAGTTCATTTTTTTGGAGTTGGCAGCTAAGAAAAGTCATTAAATCGTAAAATGTTACCATAAATCAGTGGCGTACGTACTTATTTATTAAGAATAATGAAAAAACTCTTCGTTTTACCAAAACTTCCAATATTTATTTAAAAAATTGCTTTATTAACTTTAATGACAGCCGTTTCGCTAGACTTAGCATCTTCAGATTGACATATTGAAGTTACATTTTGTTTGTTTGTCTTCCAATGGGAAGTCCCATTTCTCCAATTTTAGCAAATATTTTTATGGATAATTTAGAAAACATAATATTTAATTCTAGTTATAAAAACAATATTGTATTTTGGTATAGATATGTTGATGATGTATTAGCAGGATTTGTAGGTAGCGAACGACAGTTAGATATATTTTTTAATTATATTAATACCTTGCATCCTAAAATTAATTTTACTTTAGAAGTTGAAGAAAATAATTCAATTAATTTTCTAGATTTAAAAATTAAATTAAAAGTTAATAATTTACTAAATTATTCAATATACAGAAAACCAACACAAACAGATGTAACCATACCGTATAATTCAAATCATCCTATAACACATAAATTAGCAGCTTATAATTCTACGATACATAGGGCATTTTCAATTCCAATGAACAAAATTAACTTTGATAAAGAAATTGATATCATAAAACAAATAGCTACATCTAATGGCTACCCAATTCATTTAATAAATACATTAATTAATAAGAAAGAACAGAAAGTGTCACTAAACCTAATATTTCCTAAACAAACTAAAGAAATTAAAAGTTATAAAAATATTACATATTGTGGAACTATTTCCAATAAAATTTCAAAAATAATATCTTCGGCAACATCAGCATTAATATCATTTAAAACACAAAATAATATTGGTACAAAATTGTTAAATGTAAAAACAAAATTTAGATTTCCTTGAAGAACTTGAAATAAAAAGACATCTAGCAGATCCACAATTTAAAGTTGTTAATGAACAAATAAATCTGGGAAGTTCTCCACTTTTAAAGTGTTTGCTTTGATTGAGTCTTCATTTTATACATAGATAAGACGTAATTGTAACACAAATATATTAAGTTATTGTAAAGATCAGCATGATATAGTTTTTTCCTGGTTTTTTTATATCATTGCACAGTTATACTGATCTTAGAGGGAAGTACATCCAGGATAATCCCTTAGGGCTCATAACATATAGGCTTTAATATTGTTATGTCTTATTACTTCCATACTTGGTCTAGCCTTATAACTACCTAATAAACATCAGGTACCTAGCTACAAACAAACAAAATGTAACTTCAATATGTCAATCTGACGATGCTAAGTCTAGCGAAACGGCTGTCATTAAAGTTAATAAAGCAATTTTTTAAATAAATATTGGAAGTTTTGGTAAAACGAAGAGTTTTTTCATTATTCTTAATAAGATGGACTTCCAAAAAGTAAGGGTTAGTACAATCAATTTAAGTACTTATTTATATCGGTGTTAAGAAATTTATTTTAATCATCCTATTTTAATCTTCTTGTAAGGGACAAGTAGACATAATACGATATTTAGAATATTTTGTTTTTCGATTTTAACGAGAATAATTGTGGTCGTTAGGGGTGTTAAGTGATTAAGGTAACCCTATGTGTATAATTGCAAAAATAGGCACGTTATACGTCTATAAAATGAGGATTTGTTTATATCCTAATACATAAGAATATCGGTACTCGTTAGTATTGGTGGTTTATATTGTGATCTATATTTTTATTATTTTACTCCAGCAATATTTTCTCGTTTTCTCGTTTTCGCGTTTTCTCTAAGAAAAAAAACTATTGTTTTAAATGTTCAAGATGCACTAATATATCAAGATGCATCAGCAACTGTTCGTGATGTGGTGACTAGGTGCTCCAATATGACCGGTGTTAATAAACGAAGTATCTATCGATTTTTAAATGAGAGAAAACAGGGAAATGTTAGTAAACCAAAAAAAACAAGTAGGAAAAAAGTCCATTATAGTCGATAACTTTAATAGAGATATCATCCGACTTTGGACAAAATAATGACTGTTATAGCAGAAGTAGATACGATTTCCAAATTTAGACGAAACACGTTATGGGAACTCTTAAAAGAAATTGGTTTTAAGTATGAGTCGCATAAAAAACGAAAAATTTTTTAATGAGACAGAAGAAATTATTTGCTGGAGAAAGTGAAAGTGAAACAAATACAATACAATTTAGCAAGCCTGGACAATGAGAGCACAAGAGATTTATATAGAAAGAAGCTAGACCAACAACTACCGCAGAATTATATACATACCATAACGGAAGAACTAAATGAACGAATAATAAAGGGAGTACATCAAGCTGCAAAAGAAGCCCTAGGCATAAAGGAAAACAGACCGAGAAGGATAAAGAACTGGTGGAATGATGAACTTCAGTAAATGAAAGAACAAAAGCAAAAATTATATCACAGATCGCTTGAAGTAAAAACAAGAACATAAAAGAGAATATAGAGAAATGGTAACAAAATTCAAAACTGTGACAGAAAATGTTAGGAACTAGATACCTATATTGGCGGTCGAAAATCAAAAGAAACCTGGAGATTTATAAAAAGTGATAAGAGGTCCAACAAAGATGAAAAAATAGCTATAAAATCTGAACAATGGGAAAAACATTATAAAGCACGGTTAGTAGAATAAAGACCAGAATACAAAAATATACCTAAACATGATATCTTTATTCAAGGGGAGCCAACATCGAAAACACAAAAAAAGCTATATCGCTTTTGAAAAACAGACGTGATCCAGGTCCTGAAGGGATGAACGCAGATTTAAAAAAAAATGGTTGGGTTAGGTTAGGTTAGGTCCTTAAAATACTTGATTTTGGTCGAAACTTGGAATTAGTATTATGTGAATTTTCTTAAATGGAATCCCCTATTATATTTTGCATATTGCAATAAAATTTTATTGTATTTATTATTTCATAAACATTATCTATACCCAACTGCGGTATTTTTTAATTGTTTAAGAAAAACATTAATTGCGCCAACAATTGAAATTTTATTAGGTTAAAAAATGTTTAATTAAATATAGTTTTTTGAAAAAAAAAATAATTTTTTAATATGTGTTTAAAAGTTTTACTATTTAGACTATTTTTGTAATTCCACTTTCTTTGTCACAATTACTAACATTAATTGCCCTAAAGGATGATTGCAGTATTGTTAATATTAATATTGTTAATTGTATGCTATTTAATTTTAACTTTGTTCGACCATAGATATCAATTCTTTGTTTCGTGATCTATGGTTTTTGACATCTTACCTTAATTTTTATAGTATTCTATACTTCTAGCTTTTATCATCCTATCACCATCAACGCGAGTCCAAAATTTAGATTTCATTTCTTCCTTTTCGTTATTTCTTTACTATACCACATAGTACCTTTCTTAGTGTGCAAATTTTCGCAGAGTTACTTCAATCCCTTGTAAATTATTCTTTCGTGTAAGTTAAGTTTACAACCAAAACATTTTTTGGGTTAATTTAATGCACACAATTTTTGTATCTAGTATTACCTACAATATTTCTGTTCATTATTTCAATGTGTTTCCTCCTTTTGGTTTTTACCATTAGGTTTATTAATATATTTTTAATTTTTTAAGGTCAATATAATGATATTTTGAACCTTTACCATATTTCTAAGAACATTAAAAATAGAACTTTTTAAACAAAACTTCCACTTTTTTAAATTCAACTTGTGGATACTTGTCTTCGAATACCGAGATATATCTCATAAGCTGAAGGATGCTAATTGGCTAAATATGGAAAACCGAAGTTGCATGCTGCAACACTTTTTCATAAAATTATTGTAAATAAAATACCTTCATGCCTGCATAGCAAAATAACTTATAGAACTGATGTGCATAATATAAATATACGTAGCAGAGGAGCTCTTTCGCCGCCACCATTCAGACTGGAAATATTTAGACGAAGCTATACATACCAAATCTGCCTTATATACAATGATATCCCGGCTTCCTTAAAAGTTTTACCTCCTCACATATTTAAGGTTGGTTGTAAAAAAGGTTGTTGCTAAGACAGCTGTAGAGCTTAAGTGTGACAAGGTTTTTGTATATTTTTTATATTTTGTATATCTTGTATTTCTTTGTATTTTTTGTATTACTTTAATTCTTAACTAATGTATGAGATGGTTGAGTGGAAGAACAGAGTATAAAGTGATTTATGATTGCTTTATACCCTGAACTCCGCCTTTTGTTTCTGGTGAAATTATTTATATTTATTCATAGATTTAATTATTATTATTCTTATTCTTATTATTATTATTATTCTTATTATTATTATTATTATTATTATTATTATTATTATTATTATTATTATTATTATTATTATTATTATTATTATTATTATTATTATTATTAAAGGTTCAAAGGAAACTCAAAGTCTATCCCACAACTATTAAAATAGTTGTGGGATAGACTTTGAGTTTCCTTTGAACCTTTGTGTTTCAACCCACATTTGAGTTATGGATAGCTTACAAGATTATTATTATTATTATTATTATTATTATTATTATAGATAATAGCTTCTCGAGTATGGTCTTCTAGTATCTCAAGATCTGTAGTATTTTCCACAGGACATCTTAGCCATCATACCAAAAAAAGCTTAAAAATAAAAACCACAGTGTCTTCCACAAGATGTAACCAAGAATAAATGCTAAAATAAAAATGTACAAAAAACAAAATATCCATTATCAAGATTTAGCATTGTCTTTTACTCAGGAAACTTCTATTAACTCTTAGCTATTGATACGGTAAATAAATAAAAAGAATTAAGTTTATAATGTTTGCATTTGAATTAAAATAACTGTTACATAAAATTAGCTTACTAATTAACCCCATTATGCATTTTGAGTTATTATAATATGTCTAAAATAAAATAAAAACACACCTACTCGTGAATATATTTCCCATTTTACGTTGTTTTCTCAACCAAAAAACTATTTATAAAAATAACTAATGTTTGTTTTTTAATTCAGCCGATAAAATTTATGAATTATGCCCATAGGTACTTACACATGTAATAAATCCACCAAGGTATTGTGAACGCTAAGGCAACCGCGTCTAATTACAGAAAATTTAAGCGAAATGGTTTAAATTTTATTTATAAAATTTATTTGATGATTATGGTTAGTAATTAAAGGCGCCAGGAGTGAGTCACAAACTGTTAAAATGGGAACAGATTGCAAAACGACAGTTTTATTTATTCTAACATTTGCTAAAGATTAAACTAAAAACAATAGAACACATCGAAATGTTTATTTTTAAAATTGATTTACTTTTAAGAATCACCCGAAACATTCTTGAAATTGAAACCCTTGTTTACACTTCAGTACACCAAACGAAATACGCTTCTTAACGGCGAATATGGGCTACGGCTATATGTTACAGGGTAAGCCAAGTTGGGAAATCCTCCAAAGTACTACTTTTTAAAACATGTTGTCCTTCTACAAGTGGTAAAACAATATATAGTGTGTTCAACAATATAGTGCCTACAACAAAAGGGGACTGATGGTGATAATAAACTTCTTTTATCTCAGGTATTGGCAAGTTTGGGTAAAGAATACAGGTCAGGATTAAATTTTCAAAAATAATTTTTTAATAGAAACGCATATTAAAGGATATTCTGTATGTTAAATGTCCTTAGAACCTCTAAAAGCTGCGTTTTTTTTATATAATTCTTCAAAGTACATGTTTTGGGGCATAAATTCCTGGATTTCCGCTTTTGTATTTGAAGAGCCTGGAACCTTCTTCAATTGGCGGCTATGGTAACTGGCATTGTCCATAACTATGACACTATGTGGGGGAATATTTGGCAGTAAAGTGTTTTCGAATCAATCTTGAATGTTCTTCGCAGAAAATCCTAAATTGTTTGGAATCCAACCATCTTCTGATCCAGCATGAATAATCGTGATCCGTTTTCCTTTGTTCCATGGAGCTTTTGATTGGCATCGCACTGTTCCTTTTGCCGGCGTATCATCCAAATAGATTATTGGGTCTTTGTAAAGACCTGTAATCACTTATAGCAGTTAAATATTCAAAACGCCATTGCCTAATCCGTTGGGATTCCCTAATAACTTGCCTTGTGTCAATTTTGCAGTATTTGAAACCTAGTTTGGATAAAAGTGCTCATAGGTTTCCAATTGATATTCTTCTCTCAGTGGAGCTCCTTAGTCTTGTTTGCAATGATCTGATAGCAGGCACCAAGTTTTCTTCGTACATAGAGTAGATAGTTCTTCTTATCAAATCTTTATCACCGTTATCAGTGATTCTGGAAACACCACTATCGTTTCGTTTTCGTCTCGGATGAATTGACCTCACTGATGATTCCGGTATCTCTGTCAAATCGCTGATTTCCCTTACAGCAAAAGTAAGAGCCCAACCCCTTTGGACCAGCTTCTGATGAACATGTCTGACGATTTCTTTGACATCAAGGGATAAAAGTCGTCGTCCAACTGAAACAGTAACACAGGGCGCAGCTGATGCAGTTTCCCAAGGACGAAACATTTTTCACAAAAAATATTAAACAGCACAGTTCGCTATTACGAGGTCGGTTGATCGAGCCTTCGTTTGATTACGTGACTTAAATATGCCGTCGACTATCGAGAATCCCGACTATGAAGTGCGTGCTGTGATTCGTTTTCTATGTGCTAAAGGTTTAAAAGCAATTGACGGAATAGTCCGAAAATGGGTTAGGGCCTTCAAAGTGGGATACCTTCAGTCATTACCGATAATCTCATTCAAAAAGTGGACTATAAAGTGAAAGAGAATAGACGGTTCACAATTTCGTCAGCTGAAAACCAGCTGTAGAAATAAAGTCCTATCAGCCCATTAGCTTATTACCGATAATGCCCAAGATCCTAGGAAAACTCTTGATTATAAGAATCAAACCAATTCTAAATAAGTCTTATTTAATACCGAACCATCAATTTGGCTTTATATCCCAACATTCAACAATTGAACAAATTCACCTTGTCTTTAACTATGTCCATAAGAGATTCATGTCCCCATCAAAAAAAATTCTGCTAAGAAATTTCCTCCGTGGTTTACACCTGAATTACGGGAACTAGTTATACGGAAAAAAATAGCACACCAAGAACATAAGACATTGTTGAATTTAGGCAGTTACGACGAATTTTCGTGTCTTAGATCTCAGTGTAAGGTACTCTCTAAACAATGCTATAGTCAGTATGTGAGTGATGCCCAGTGTTCTATACAGGCTGTCAGTAGGCTGTTTTGGAAATTTGCAAATGCCAATAAGGACCAGAATTCTCTACCGTTTGAAATGTTCCTTGATAATGTTAGGTCCAATTCTATATCTGAATCTGCCAATCTGTTTGCTTCTCATTTTCAATCCGTGTATCGTAAGGATAATATAACTCAACATCAAATACTCGTAACTGATAGTAATGTGAATGTTCCTAATTATTCTGTTAGCATCTCAGAAGTCTATCAACATCTAACTAATCTAAAACCACGGAATGGTCCAGGTCCTGATGCAGTACCTCCTATCTTATTGAAATACTGTAGTTTTGTATTGGCTCGTCCCTTATATTATATATTCAATGAGTCATTATCGCCAGGTCAATTCCCAAGTAACTGGAAATTGAGCTATATAACATAAGCATGATATAAATAACTATCGTCCTATATCTACATTAAGCACCATTCCCAAACTGTTTGAAGCCATATTAACAGAACATCTATCATTAATATTTAGGCACAAAATAGTGTCTCAACAATATGGATTTTGCAGTGGCAGATCTACAGAAGTCAACCTTCTATATTTTATTAGTTATATAACACAAGCAATGGAGGCAGGTCATCAAGTTGATGCTATTTATACAGACTTATCGAAAGCATTTGACAGAGTTAATCATGAGCTCCTATTAACTAAACTTGAAAATTTTGGTATCACTGGATCGTTACTAAAATGGTTTGCAGATTATATTTCCAATAGAAAACAAATTGTACGTTTCAACAGTATTAAATCAAATGAAATTTCTGTAACTTCTGGTGTACCAAAAGGATCCC
Source organism: Ophraella communa (assembly GCA_035357415.1). Lineage (NCBI taxonomy): Eukaryota > Metazoa > Arthropoda > Insecta > Coleoptera > Chrysomelidae > Ophraella > Ophraella communa. The sequence continues at coordinate 10,700,492 of CM068987.1, forward strand.
ACTTGGGACCTTTACTGTTTAATCTGTTTATAAATGATATAGTTAAAAGTTTTCACCATAGTGTTGTACTCCTATTTGCTGACGATTTAAAGGTATTTTCTGTAATAAGATCAAGTGAAGATGCTGAAAAATTACAAGACGATTTGACTAAGCTTCAAAGTTGGTGCATCAATAATGGTATGGAACTAAATATAAGTAAGTGTCATGTCATGCGTTTTTATCGAACTAATAACCCTTTACTATATGATTACAGTATTAATACATCTGTTCTTTCATCACAAACTGTAATCAAAGATCTTGGAATATGGCTAGATACCTCATTAACTTTTCATGAGCACTTTAAAACCATAATTAACAAATCTTTGAGGCTCCTTGGATATATCAAACGAGTTACTTCTGATTTTACGTCCATCCAACCATTAAAGATTCTATATTGTTCGTTGGTTAGATCTCATCTGGAATATTGTTCTTCGGTGTGGTCTTCCTATTATCATTTGTATAGTGATAAAATTGAAAATGTGCAACATAAATTCCTTAGACATGTTGCATTTAAACTTGGCCAGTATATGCATTATGACGATATTTTACAGATGCTAAATATTACTACATTAAAAAGCCGTCGATTACATCACGACTTAATTCTATTATTTAAACTGGTTAACTCACAAATCGACTGCCCAGATATGTTAGCCAAAATTAATTTCGCAGTTCCCAACCGCCAGACAAGACAATTGGTTTCATTTTCTGTACCAATGCATAGAACAAATTATGGGCATTATTCGTTCTTATCTCGAAGCCAAAGAATTGCAAATCAATTTCAGGAACTTGACTTTTCCTACAGCTTAAACAGATCCAAGGCCGTATTGTCAAATATCACTTGACGACAGTTATTATCAGATGTAGGTACCTACTTTTAATGTTTATTATGTATAATATTTGTCTGTGTACCTTCATGTTTAAATGTCTTGTAATTGCTAGTTTATAAATGTTTTATCTTGTTTAAACCTTTGACATGTTAATTGTATTTTTCTTTTTTTAAGTTATTGTACTTGTTTTAAAATTATTGTACTTATTTTGTAAAATGGGTTCGCCCGTAAATAAATAAATAAATAAATAAATAAATAATTCTTTAGAAAAAAAAAATATTGCGATGCTGCCTTTTTGGACATAACATCGGCTTTCGACCCTCAACATTTTTCTGCGTTCTTGCTTACATTCCTTCCACAACTCCTCTATTTCCTCATTCCACCAGTAATTAGCCTTCCATGCACGCCTGTTGTCACCCTTTTCATCTTTCTTACAACTCCTTATTACATCATACAACTCATTCACGTCATGTCCGAGACCCCTTTTCTATCTCCTTTCTTACTACGTGATCGATATTACCTTGTTAAATACCAAGACGAAATTTCGCCGCTCTATTTAGTTAATGCTGGAATCCATTAGGGAAGTGAAATTGGTCTAGTATTTTATCTAATACACAACGCAGATCTACCAACTTCTTTCGACAGTATAATAGCAACCTATGCTGACGATACAGGGGTATTAACAACACATGATAATCCAGCGATTGCATCTCAACAGCTAAAAATGAATCTTTGCAGCATAGAACAATGGTTGACCAAATGGAGGATGAAAATAAATGTAAATAAGTTAATTCAAGTAACATTTACCAACCGAAGTGGAAACTGCCTTCCAGTTTCATTGAATGGTCACCAGCTAGTACATCAGGAAGATGTTACATATTTGGGAATGCATCTCGATAGAAGACTAACCTGGAAAAAGCATATCTTCACAAAACATAAACAGCTAGGGTTGAAGCTCAGCAAATTGTACTGGATTATTGGACGCAGATCTAAACTATCCTTAGAAAACGAACTTTTAATTTATAAAACTATTATAAAACACATTTGAACTTATGGCATTCAGTTATGGAGAACTGCGTCAGTATCTAACATAGAAATTTTAGAAAGGTTCCACTCAAAGATACTTCGAATAGTAACGGATGCTCCCTGGTATGTTCCAAATCACATCTTAGCACAAGATCTTCAAATATCAACAGTCAAGGATGAAATTACAAAAACTGTTTACAAATATGATTTAAGATTGCTAAACATCCTAACAATCTAACAAGAAGCTTAATGATACAGCCTGTGCAACGAAGATTGTAGAAAAATATGTATTGTCCAAACATTTACTAATTGTAACTATGTACTACAAATTGGAAATAAATAAAGGTATCAAAAAAAAGCTGGGAAATTTCCTGCTGTCAGAAATTTCCTGCTGTCAGGAAATTGTATCCGAACGTTAAATTATCGGAAACAGTGTTCACCGTGGGTACTGAAAATGTTGAATGATGAGTACAAAACCACAGGATTGGGCAGTGTATTAAACTTTCTCGAGGATTACAGTAACTAGGGCGATGATCTCTTAAGCCATATCGTTACAGGCGACGAAACGTGGGTAGCCTATGTTACAACAGATTCAAAACAACCGTCAATGGAATGGTGGCATTCAACATCCCCTAGAAAAGTCAAATTCAAGCAAAAAATGTCTGTCCAGAAAATCATTTGCACTGTCTTTTGGGACAGACAAGGTATGTTGTTGGTCGATTTTCTGTCTCGAAGTGAAACGATCAATGCAGCCGCGTACTGTGAAACTTTAAAAAAACTGCGCCGAGCAATTCAAAACAAAAGGCGTGGCATGCTGGGTTCAGCCGTCATTTTGCTCCACGAAAATGCTCTTCCATATTTTGCAAATCGAACGCACTATTAAAAGAGCAAATACAACCTGAACAAAGGACATCCAATGAATGAAATTTAAGTGCTGAACTTTTTAGGATGATTGGTACTTACAACTTATTTTAGACGTAAACTGGTATTCTGAGTCGATATAAGCCATAGACCTTTGGAAAATCCATTACCTATACTCTGTAGATTATAGATAGACTCTCTGGGAAGGGGATGTTACAACATGTCTAACCCCCAAGCACGGAAGCCTATATGGCTTATTGTGCTCCCCAGAGGGCCCAGCATTTAGTCAAACAGGCCTAGTCCCCTAATGAGGGTCGTTAGGTCTTTGACCAGTCGTTCGCGATTTAGGTAAAAGCGCAAAGGAGTGAAGCCGGTTATGAGGCCAACTATTTTTCTAAACTCCTTGCGGTTAAGCCTAAGTAACTGACGAGTGAGCCTAGCGTTGGGTTTAGCCACAATGCGTTTACTGTGAGCGTGTCCTTCAATTCGAGCCCATCTTACCTATACTTTGATTGAGACTTTATTTTTTATAGATAAGATGTAAATGTTACACAAATATATTAAGATATTTTAAAGATCAGAAGGATAATATAGTTTTCTTCTTGTTTTCTTCTTTATAATTGCATAGTTATATTGATCTTAGAGGGACATATATCCAGTTTAATGCCTCAGAGCTAATATCATCTAGGTTTTAATATTGTTATGTCTTTTTACTTCAATATTTCTATTTTCAACACTACTTAACAGCAGAAAGCTACCTCAACAAAAAACGTAAAACGGGCATGACCACCCTAGATCTAGAGAAAGCTTACGTCACAGTATGGAAAAAGCACTAATATACAAAATGAAAACAGAGAAAATACCAAACAAACTAATAAAACTAATAAACAGCTACCTAACTGGAAGAACGTACGAAGTAACAACAAACGGAAGAAAATACAACATGCCAGAGGGATTATCACAAGGAAGTGTCCTGTCACCAACACTATTCAATATCTACATCAGCGATATAGCAAAAAACGGAAATAGCCTTATTTGAAGATGACACAGCAATATACACGACGTCTAAACCCAGAAAAATAATAACAGAAAACCTAGAAAACTACATACAAGAAATAAACCAATTCTGTAACAGATGGAAAGAAAAAATAAATAACGAAAAAACTCAATCAATAATCTTCGCAAACGACCTACCAAAAAACAAGTCCAAAATAAGAATCAATAATAATGAAATAGAAGAACACGAGCTAAAATACCTGGGAGTATACCTTGATAAAAGATTAAACTTTAAAAAACACATATACCAAACCAGAAAGAAAGAATTAGGAAACAAGAATCCAACTGTTTATTTACAAAACGAGCCAATTAAAAAAAACCTAAACATACGTCAGACCAATATTACTATACGGATGCACAGTATGGTGCTCCACGTGCAGAACAAACATAGAAAAACTCCGAGCAACGGAGAACGCCTGCTAAAGACTAATAGCAGGAAAAAATAGACTACAGATCACAAACAAAGAACTACATAACAAAGATAACATCGTAAACATAAAAGAAACAATAAAATCAAGGCAAAAATAATTTTACAGAGAAAAAGTCGGAAAAACAAGACACGTAGAAGAAATACCAGCAAACACGAGCCTAAATAGACGTACCAAAATATATTTTAAGAGGGTATACCGTAAGGTACATTTTGTATTGAACGAATGAGTTGCAGCTATGCTAAAGAATATACGATTTAGGTCAGAGGTAACGGGATGTACTAATTTTAATAAAAAAAAGTGATAGAGGTACATACATTTTAGTTAGTTTGATAAAGAAAGGCAACACAGTTTATTCAAAATAGAAAACAAACCAATCTGTAACAATAATTATTTTATATAATTTTGTTCTTTTTGTAAGAAGATTAATTCAAACTTTGAATATTGTCACAAATAAATTACAAGGAAATATATTTTTAAAAAATTAATTAAAGTCAAGATAGCAAGATATCGTTACAATTTTTATTAAATTCAAAGAAACCAAATGAATATTTTTTATTTGTATTACTCCTATATGTAGTGTTTGGGGAATTTTTCTCAGAAATTTTAAATGGCAAGTGGCCTACTGTAATCGGCTTAATACGATTACACCTATTTACAGATTATTCGATTATTGAGAAGGATTTTCCAAACAACCCAGTTTTCTTAGAAACATTATCGGAAATATTATTTTAAAAGAAAGTAGGTACATTAAATCAGTACTTAGTATTAGTTCTTTGAGTAAAGTTGTATGAAGTTGTATGGTTTTCATAATATTGTAAACAGTTGGAATATATTTAAAACATATGTTGAATGTTAATTGTGCAAGTACCAAACAATTTCGATAAGCCAAGGACCATCTAAACGACCAAAAACAGGTCCATTATCTTTAAATGAAAAAACTCTGATATTGAATTGTTATATATCATTTAAAAACAAGGATCCAAGTGCAAGTGTTGATGATATTGTGGAATTAACGGCTGCTATGTTGTGTGTTGCTAAATCAACAATTTATAGATTACTAAAAGAAAACAAGAATGGAACTCTTCAACCCCCTAAAACTCCTTCAGGCCGAAAACCAATTGAGATCGATGAGTCATTAAAACAAAGACTAAGGCGTAAAGTCCATGGATTTTACTTACGAAAGGAAATTCCAACACTTGACAAAATTATGACATCAGTGCAAGAAGATATGGACTATACAAAAATATATTGTTACATCTGATACAATTGTGGTTGACATAAAATTGAATACATAAGGTGCTTGTTGTATTCCCGCGCTTAACCTCCCGGTTAGGAGATAATCAAAATAATACTAAAATAAAAAAAAAACAATTTATGATCAAAAGTGAGTATACCTACCATGTTTAATTTTTGCACTTTGGAATTCATTTCTTGGCAGTGCTAGACACGTTCAGGTTCGGGTCAGTTTTTTTATTGATAATCTACAATTTGATATATAGGAAATAATATTATTTAAATAATTATTTAAACTGTGCGAAAACTTTGTTAATATTTATAATACCTAATAAACGTGGCATAGACCTTAGTTGTCGACCTTCAAATTTAATTAATTGATTTTATCGAAACTTAAAATGCAAAGTGACCATATTGTGAAATATCCAGGACCACTATAAATTTCAACACCTGCCACAATTTTTCATATATGCAATGGAAGCTAAATAAGTCAGATTATCTTAAAAATTTATTTCTAAGATATATTTCTAAGGTATATTTCAAAAACATTCAAATAATTGTCAGTTGTAACTTATCTACTGTGATGAAAATTATGAATTTATTTTAAATGCGAGAGTTAAATTTTATAACAATATTTTATGAATCAATCAATTCGTATTGTGTCACTATCAGTGATGGAGGGCAGAGGGAAGGAGGACCAACTTGTATAGGTTAGGTTATATAGTAAAAAGTATCCTTTATATCACAGGTTATGTGGGTTATTCAGAGCAAGTATTGTTCTAGGATACATACCCTATACCTGGAGGCGTACCAGAGTGGCATTTAAGTATATCAATACCTGGAAAATCGGAACAGGAGACCAATCTAAAGCTCTGAGACCAATCAGTCTCATGTCATTCGTAATAAAGACTTTGGAAAAACTGCTTAACAGACCTATTAGGGAATATGCCTATAGAGCAGGCAAATTCACAGAAACAACTCGACAGAAGAGCTGAAAATGTGCTAGACATTAAAGAGGTGCTATTGGCGGTCTTCTTAGATATGGAGGGAGAATTTGATAACACCTTCTATAAATCAATAGCCAAGACAACAAGACGTCTTTAAATCGATGTAATCATCTGCAGGAAGGTAGACTGTATATGAAAATATCCTATCCAGGATACTCTGGGCCTTCCTCTCTTTAGTCTTTCAGCACAAGTTTTGGGATTCGATGTTCAGCCATTGTTTATATGAGCCCGTAGGTACCTTCGGTCTCTGAAGAAGATAACTTGGTTATCGAAACGCACGTCAGGCAAATAAAAGTGTGTGTTGGTGTAGTGGTACTGTAAACAGTTTTTCGGTACTTGATATTCCTGACAATCCTCTCCAACAGCCCATTTCAAGAACCAGAAGTTTATGTTCTAGTATCTTAGTAATTTGCCAAGATTCGCATCCACATAGTACAATACTTTTAAACACCGCGTTATAGATGTATAGTAAAAGCCAAATAAAGTTGCGTTCACGTCATGATTATGAACATTTGAAGCGTTATCAGATTGTTCATGAAGTATGAAAATTAACAGAAAATAACTGAAGTAAACAAAAAACGTGAAGGTAGAAAATTTCACATGATATTAAATGGAACTTGAAAATTACCGATATTTTCATAATAATAATAATAATAATAATAAATATTCAAATGATTACATTGTTGCCAAGGGAATAAGGAGACCTTTCAAATGAGCTGTCACGTGACCTCGGTTTGTATCCATCACTAATGACGTAATGTTAACACATCTATAGCAGTTGATGGCCATTCAAAAATTAAAATTGACATATTTCAATTTTTTTTTAAAGTTGTCTGAAATAATGAATTTATTCCATACATTTGCATCATACTGTATGCTGCTTACAGTTCTTACATTGATTTTTAAAGCAGCAGCTATACGCTAAAATAATACAAATTTGTTTAAGGGTAACAAAGGTCCATTATTCTTCAAAATAGTTAACTAATGAAATCACAAATGTTCTGCATCGATTATTTAGCTATTTGGGCATTTTGACAATCAAAAAACAAAATGCTTTGTGGTTTTGAAAAAACCAATTTGTATTATAAATGTTATTTACAAGATAATCTCAAAAATCGATGACACTACGAGTACAAAAGTCACAGAACACTGATTGAAAACTCAACAACCGACGCGGCAACATGACAATATTTCTGGCAGTGATTAATATTCCGTCATTAATTGGTGGCCCCTTCTGGAATATTTAAACACAAAATTTTATAAACAATCGTAGTCTATCCACAACTTTTAATAGTAAGTTTTTATAAATTTAATGCGACATGTTTCGGTCTACAGACCATCATCAGGTTATAAAGAAACAATGGTGTCAGGAGATGGATTACCTTTTTAATTTCACAAAATTTAACAATGAGGGATGTCTAAATCCAAAAAAGCTATATTGTATATACATTATTTTGCTACAAATTTTTTTTTTTATTGATCGGGTTATTTTTAGAAGTGATTGTTTAGCAAACTTAAGTAACATACACTTTTCTATACAGTGTGTAAAAGCCAAATGGAATAAATTCATTATTTCGGTTACTGTACATATTTATAAAACATCCCAAAACAAATTTAAATTATAACTTGACATTCTTTAACGTGAAAATGCAACCCCTACCTTCAATCCCCTTAGAATGACAGGTACAACCCCCAATTTTTTAAATGGGAAGTATAGGCTTGTGATATATCATTTGAAAGGTCTCTTCATTCTCTATTCAAAAATGTTATTGTTTTTAAATTAAATGCAAAAATTAACATAAAAAAATTAATATCATGTTGTTACCGAAATTCGCTACAATACAATTAAAAACTAAAATGTAATGCAAAACGTAATAAAATGTAGAACACGAAAAAGAACTATGAATGTTAATGAAGTAGATGTTCAAAATGTTCTCCGCGAACGTCTTGGCAACATCCTAATCTCAAATAAAACTGTCTTCTAACATTATTTAACATATCAGGCGTGATCGACCTAATCGCAAGCGTTATTCGTTCTTTAAAGTCATTTAAATCAGAAGTTTAGTTTTGTACACATGGCACTTCACATATCCCCATAAAAAGAAATCTAATAATGTAAGATCAGGTGATCGCGCTGGCCATTCAATCGATCCTCGCCTCCCTATCCACCGATTGGGAAATATTGTATCGAGGTACTGCCGGACATTAAGTTGGTAATGTGGTGGTGCTCCATCCTGGTGAAACCATATCGTATTCGCTGGAACTTGAGGGTTACCTGGATCAGGATATAAATTTGCCAACGTTGGAATGACATCATTTTAAAGTAGTGCCAAATAATTGTTGCCATTCAAGTTGCCCTCAATAAAAAAGGGACCAATGATATTGTTCCCTATGTTCCCTACAATCCCTGCCCAAACATTAACCTTTTGAGGGTATTGAGTGTGTTCTTCTCTCATCCAGTGAGGATTTTCCGTGGACCAGTAGCGGCAATTTTCCCGATTAGCATGACCGTAAAGTAAAAAAGTACACTTATCAGAAAACATAACGTCTTCTAATTGGATAGTATTGTTATCCAACATGTCCATCACTTGCTCACAAAAAAAAGTTCTCCTATCAAAATCGTCTTCCATGAGCTCCTGAGTAGTTATACGGATGCAATTTATTTTCTTTTAATATGTTTGCTATCGATGTATGGCTAGCATTGAATGTAGTGGATGCCTGTCTACTCGATGTATGTGGGTTTTCCTGAAACTCTAGCAACACATCTAATTTGAGTTCATCACTCAGTGCATTGGCTTTTCTATTTTACTTATTGTTCCTTGGGATATAGGCGGTAAATTAGGAAATTTCTCATGAAATAGGCGAGTTACTTCCTGTTGTGTTCGGATGTTTTCTCCGTAACTAATCATTTGTAAAACTGTAATTTTATGCATTTCCGTTAACCTAACCATTTTTCGGAATTGAATTGAACAAACTTTATACTTAAATTATAACAATGACAACTTAAATAAAACAATTTACTACTGCTTGTTAAAATAGCGTTGCCACGGAAATTCTTTAAAGTTTTTTAATGGTTACCATCTAAAAACCACATTGCTATGGTTTTTGTTCACTTTCTCATTATCAAGACCTAAACGGGAAATAAGTTTTAAGTATATTGTAATAAGTTTCGAGTATATTTTAGCGAATTTCGGTAACAACATGATATTAATTTTTTATGTTAATTTTTGCATTAAATTTAAAAACAATAACATTTTTGAATAGAGAATGAAGAGACCTTTCAAATGATATATCACAAGCCTATACTTCCCATTTAAAAAATTGGGGGTTGTACCTGTCATTTTAAGGGGGTTGAAGGTAGGGGTTGCATTTTCACGTTAAAGAATGTCAAGTTATAATTTAAATTTGACGTGTTTCGGGATTTTTTATAAATATGTACAGTAACCGAAATAATGAATTTGTTCCATTTGGCTTTTACACACTGTAGACATGTAGCCACACATACAACATAATTACGACCTTGGTGACGTGCACCCAACTTTATTTGGCTTTTACTATAGTGTTTTCTTTCTTCCAAAATGTTCCTCGACCACAGGACTGAGTTGAGGTGACTGCGCTTTTCCTTTAGTTATACTATCTTTTATTTCCTGTTCTGTTTTGCCGTCCGTTGCCGTATTCTTTATTCATTCGTTCATTCATTTTATTCATTAATAAGTACTTAGGCTTAAGCGTATCAAGCATACGACTCATGCACAATCGTTATTTAATTTAAACAAAATACCACATTTTTTTCATTAAATAATTAATTGGGGAAATATAAAAATGGAACAGGAAGTTTGATGTCGAGCAAAACGGTTAGACCATCATTATCTGAACTGATTACCACGACCTTAACCGGCATGAAACGTTTCATGGGATTTAAATGCATATATTTTTATTGTTGTAACAAACTTTCCTAACTTATATAAAATGTCACAAAAGTTATTACTGTACCTAATTATTATGGGAAATAAAATTGTAGCAGCATAAAAATATTGAACTCTATTCAACAATTTACCTAAAATTAATTTTATATCAATACAGCGGAAGTAATTGTGACATTTTAAAATTTGTTTTCTGTATATGTAGCCATTAGTAGGAAAAGACGCTTCAGCCATTGAGGTTATTAGCGTATTAAGATACAAGGTACAGAAAAAATTACAACATATTTAATAATGTCTTTAAGTAACCTATTAGATTTTCTGATATGATTTGTTTCAAGTAAAAAAAAAACTACACATAAAATTTATGAAATTATTAATTTGGTGAATTTTAGTTTATTAAAAAAATTTTTTTATGTGTCAAAATTTATTTTTAATTAATATTTTTCGAAAATATCAGAATTTAAAGTTTATATCAAACATAGGATGTTAGTTTTAATCAAAATTATGTAATGTTTTGAAAATTGTATTAATTTTAAGTATAGACAAGAAGTGTAGGAGATAGTGATTTGGAAGGTTCGTTGAGAGGTGATGAGAGTTTTTGACAGGGAGTGAATTGGAAGAAAAGTCCAGAAAGATTAAAGATAATTTATACAAGTAAAAAGGCGAAAAGCAAAGTTTATTCAAATTATAAATTAGAAGAAATCAGTTAAGATTATTATAAACTAACAGTAACAAAAATGAATAAAGAAAAATTGATACATTTAACTAATTAGTTGTGTAACGGACGAAAATAACTTAAATTTAAGACATTTAGAATAGATAACTGGAGGACAAAGGAAAAGGACAACAACTGGACGACAAAGGAAAAGGACAATAACTGCAGTACAAGGAAAAGGACAAAGCTAAGGAAAACAAGAGTGAAAGACAATAAGTGGTAGATAAGGTTAGTTAAATTAATTAAGGTAGTTAAGATAATTAAGGTAGTTAAGATAATTAAGGTAAGATAATTAAGGTAGTTAAGATATTAGGGTTAGATAAGTAGTTAGGTATTTGTCTAGATAGAAATTTGTTTTAATATTTTTTTACTACAAAAATTAAAATAAATTATGAGTTTAAATTCAGAAACCTAACATCTAACCAGCTGACAGTCGTCCGCAAACTTGACCATTTACAAAGAATAGCATGCCTTAACATAACAGGAGGCATGAGAACTACACCAACTAGAGCGATGGAGGTGATCCTTGGTCTCACCTCACTTGATATATATATCAAGGAGGTGGTTTTGATGACCATGCTACGGCTCCGCTCTACCGGTACACAACTCGAAGTAGAATCTGGTGAGTCGAGGTGGGGTTTGTGGCGCGAAGCTATAAACGAGCTTCCAATGCTACAAGCAAACACAGAATCGATTTCACCAAGATATGCCTTTCACAGGAGCTACAAGATAATCATTAATGACAACGCTCAAAATGCATTGGCGACAGGTACTATATGTATCTTTAAGTCAAAAGATGGTTCAGGATGTGGAATTTACTCCAGATCCCTAAACCTAAATATAAAATGGGCAATGGGTTGTAATGCAAGTATAGCTCAGACAGAGCTAACTGCCGTCTCCATAGCCGCAAAAGAGATTACCAAAAGAGAAATCACTGGCAAAAACATCCGTATCCTTACGGACAGCAGACAAGTACTATTAGCCCTGAATAGGCCACGGATCACATCAGGTCTAGTATTAGAATGTCACATGGCCCTTACGGAAGCCTGCAACAATAATGTGGTTACTCTAGGCTGGATAAAAGGTCATGGAATTTCAAAAGGCAACCGCATAGCTGACTCGTTGGCTAGAAAAGCTGCCTCCCAAAGGCTCTTGGGACCCGGTAGTCTTGTCAGCTTGCCGGCATCAGCGGTGGTTGACCTAGTAAAGGAACGCTCCCTTGACAAATTCAGGGGAAGATGGGACGAAGAAAAAGGTTGCATACTATCCAAGTAACTTCTGAAGCAGAGCAGCCAAGAAATACGTGGCCATGATCAGAAAGGACCTGCGGTTGGTCACAGGTATACTTACTGGCCATTGTCATTTACGAAAACATCTGAACAGGTTGGGTTTATCTGACAGCCCACTATGTAGAGGATGTGAACAAGAGGATGAGACAGTTGAGCACGTCCTTTGTGATTGTCCGGCACTCACTCAAATAAGACTTTCTGTATTCGGCGAGAACTGGCTAACACATGCCAACTTGAGGGAGCTGCCTACAGGCGACGTTATCACCTACTTTAAACAGGTAGGATGGTTGACGAGCCTATAGGTTAGACTCAATCTCAGAAGGAAGCACAATGGGCCAAATGTGGCCTAAGTGCAGTGGGGCGACCCACCCTTCCAGAATTACAGATACAGATACTACTCTTCTCACCCCTCAATATTCTAAACTTTAATCAAAGTTTTTGTTGAAATACCTATGTTCTTTAAATTCTAAAATTTATGAATTTGTTTATTTTTAAATGTTCATGCGTTTTATCGTGAACATAATGTCCATGTATCTTTAATTTTGTAGCTCTTTCTATATTGCCAAATTCTTATGTAAATACCAAGATCTATTTATAAATATATTCCGGGCATAATTCGTCGGAATGTGTAGGTAGGTTTTTCTAGAAATCGACAATTAGAAGGTTGTTGACTTATCCATCTATTTGATAAGGAAATATACTTTTATCATTTACCTTAAGGAAGTACCAAGTTCCGACGCAGTTTATCCGGAAACCTAGTTATTCGAGATGCTTATGAATGAAATTAACTGATAATTTACGTTTTAAATTAATGTTGAGTAAAAAGTGTTAAGAATGAATAACAAAACATGTTACATAAAAACAAGCCATCTATGTGGGTTGATCTCCCTGACCCAGATACAAATAAATAAAAATTATCTTTCTCCACGATCATCACATAATTTGCCAATTCTGAAATCAAATTTGATTACAGAATGCTAGAATTCCCTTTCTTGAGATTGAAAAATATTCTGCAACACTTCTGTCCCCATGCAAAAATGTATTTACATTCTCTATCTTGTGATGGAATAATATTCTCACACTGATTAGCAATAATAGCATTAGCCTTGACGCAGTCGATTGTCATGCGTAAATCAAGATTAACTGTCAAAATTATTGCTGTCAGTTTCGATTTCAAAATTTAACGAATTTTTCCAGTGATTCAGAGTTAGAGTTTGAAAATACACCACCTGAAATTACAAATAATGTAAATAATCTATTGAATAATATACAGGATGAACCAACCTTACGACAAACTTCGGTATATGGGTAGTTTTAGAAGATATCAAAAAATGTTGTTAACAAAAAAAGTAGATGTCTTTAGGGTCCATATTTTTAAATTACCTTAAACTATACAGAGTGTTGTATAACTCCATTACAAACCAAACATATTATTTTTTAAATGGGGACCCTGTATATTATACCGAATTTGGATTGCTCACTTTTTTTTGAAGATTTTGATATACGGTTTTGATACGTTATACAGAGTCCTTCAGAAGTTATGGACACGTTTATGTGAAAATCGTTGGTTAATCAACGCTCTGTATCTTATTGTACGTTGAAAAAAAAAAAGTATTTTGCCTATTTTGCGTAATATGATACAATATCACCATTTTCTATTAAATATTAATTATTTTCCCTTTTGTATACAGGGTGGAGGATAACTCGAACCTTTCATTTTCTCTCTTCTTTCAAATGGAACACCCTGTATTTGATATCATAAATAGAATACCCGATTATGTAACTTTAATTTATGTTAAGCATTCCCTATACCCAAAGTTTATGAAAACAGAGTTATTTTGTAATTCCAAGTTTTTTTCTAATTTTGACTATCTATATTTTATGCATTCTTGTTAGTGCTATTACTTTTCTCAAATATTCCGTTTCGGGTAATGTACTTTGCTTTCTATCCGTCATAACCCAGGTTTTGGAGCCATACATTAGGATTAATCCATACATGCTTTATAATTGTTTAATTGTGTTGTACTGTTTATCTGTTTTATATTGAAAATTTTTTTTGGAACATAAAAACGTTTATGTTTTACCTATCTATTATTGATTTATAATACCTTAGAAACGGAATATGTTATGGTAGCAATAATACCTGCTATTACACCTAGGGCATTATAAGTCGGCCCGGAAATTTTATTGCTTATCCAATTTTATTTCTCTCATAATAAACAATCCAGATCCATTTTATACAAAAAATAATGTTTCTTTAAATACTAAAAATTACAATTTTGAAATGTTCCGGAAAATGTAGCTGATCCCACTATAGAATGGTCGGTGTTTTTTGTGATGGTAGAGCAGCACTAACGCTATTTTGTATAGTTTGTAAATTGTCCATTAAAGAATTTTCAATAATTGATACGGAATTAACATCGGAATTAACTGAATTGGCAATCATTTTGGTTACTTTATTTTTGGATAAAATACTTTTCTTCTATATATCCTTCAGCTACTGAAGAGCCTTTCCATTTCCCATTTTGTTTTAGCATATTAAACGAAGCACCTGCCTCAACAAGTAAAGTTGACGATGTGCGACGCAAACAGTGGCCGGTATAAGCTTCTGCATTATCCAATTTTAAAAATTTTGCGATCAATATTAGGACGCTTTCTACGGTATTTTTTCCAACAGGTTGTACAGTACAGTGACTCTTTCTATAGGTAAGAAAGAATCTTCGCTACTTTATTCTAGCTGGTCTTAATGCTGCGTACTTTTTTATTAAATTTAAAGCGCCTAAATCTTCTTCACTGGTAGTAAAACTTTTTAAAGTTGAAGTTTTAGTTTCTGGTACCTTTATAACCAAGACCGTTCCTCTATCTTCAATATCATCAATGGTCATTTTGACCAACTCATCTCATATGAAACCTACAAAAACACCCATTACCAATATGACTGTGTACCAAGTAGATATCATTAGGAGCCTTCTTAATAAATTTTATTATTTGTTCTCCTTCCAAAACTTTAGATTTCTTCGGGACATATCCTTTCGACTTAACTTTTAAAAAAGATATGAGACGATGGTATTGCGAGATGTCTATATTTTTATAGACCCTTAACGTAGACCTTAGGGTAGAATACTTGGTCCAGAGAGAGTTCGGACTGTATTTTTCCGACTAAAAATATTAAAATTTGTTAAACATATGTACCTATTAAAATAAAATCAATAACTTACCAGTTTCTGAAAATATGCCATTAGAACGGTTTCGGTTATTTGAACAATTGCGTTGGGATCTTTCCAAATACCAAATATGCCATACTCCCGATCATACTGTTGCCTTGATTTAACTGGCAAAAGATTTTCGGTCGCTTTTATGGCCTTTTCTCTTATATTTTGTGGAATTTCTTCCATTTTAAGCAAATATTTAAACAAAAAATGCCAACTGACTGACAGAAACATCAAAGTCAAACTTAAATAATCACTGCAAGTCACTTGATAAATTTCTGTAGAATTATTTTTGTTCATAAAAATCAATTTTTAGGTAAAACATAAAGCATTGTATGCACCACGGGCATTGTTAGACTCTAATACCCATCAGGCGGAAACCTACTATTTCCACCTTCCGGGCATTATCGTCCTTACAATGCCCTTGATACATAAATAGTTATTATCTGTTTGGTTAGCTCTTTAGTTATTTCAATATTTTGTTTTTCCTTACTTTAAATTTTTATTTCTCTCTCCTCCAAACTAGCCCTGTTGGTCCATTGCCAATCGCTGGCCTTAGCTTCTTACATCAACACATTCTCAGCATTGATTTTAAAGTATTATTTTTCTCAATTCCTCCTTTGGTCCAAGTTATGGAAGTAGATACTTTTAGATCATCTTTCCTAGCCCTTCCAAGGCTAAGGCATCTCGCCACAGGGGATCGCGCATTTAAGGCAAATACATATAAGTGGTCATTCCAAAAAGAAATTGAAAATTACATTTATAATTATATCATTTTAAATATAAATACGTAGGTAACACATAATTTTCAAATGAGTGAAGCTATAAATAATAAGTAGTTCAATTAGCATTCTATTTGAATAGGGGCGTGATTGGCATAAACATGTTCTTGTTTGTTAACGTTCATAGATTTGAGATTTTACTATTTTATTTAGGATGTTAGACGTTGAAACAAATATGGTGCTAAATACCAACTATTTTAAAACAAGTTATTTAAAATAGTAAAAAATTAATACAATTTAATAAGAATTCGTGTTGAATGCTTGAATATAAATGACCCAAACAGCCATAAAGCAACATAGAAAAATTATAAGAAAAGAAAAGAGAAAGAAAAATGTGAAAAGAAATCAAATAATAAATGGAAGAGGTAAAAAGCTTCTCTTATAGGAGTTAATGATAAGTTGATATTCATCATTTCACCTCACTGAGTGCTATCAATAAACCCAGGGTTTCTATGAATTACATTCCAATAGAAAACGTGATGGCGACCGACTTCGTCGATACTTAAAACCATCTCTATCGACTTGCAAATCAACGGGAAGAACACTACTCGTAGACCGGTTTCGACATTATTGTGTCTCATCAGAATATCAATGATGTTCTGCGCAAAAATTATGCATGCTGGACCGTTGAAGAATTAAGAAATATGTTATTATTTGATCAGACATTTTCTGGGGCTGCTTATTACAGTTTATTGTTTAGTTTAGGGATCTTTAGACATTGTAGATGTTCGAAAACTGAAATTGAGAATTGTATGTAGGGGTTTTACAAATACAAGTGAGCAAAGTCTGGTAAGGGAGGCAATGGCTGATGCATACAGAAGGCTAGTAAAATACCAGAATGCAGGGCAGAGCGGTAATTATCGCAAGCTATTTACCGACCTATTCCCAGGAAGGAAGAATGGGAGACGAATATATCGAATTTTATTATTGCTGATCAGTGTTGATTCAAGGATGGCTCTAAGACCGAGAGAGGTGTTGGAGCTGAGGTATATGGTGGGAAGCCAAAGGTGGGTAACCTATCCACAATTTTCCAAGCAAAGGTTTTTGCAATGGAGATATGTTTGTACCATGGGCACCTGGTCACACCGGCATTGAGGGGAACAAAAAAGCGGACCTTCTGGCCAGAAAAGGTGCTGAAGGATTATTTATAGGCCCAAAGTAATTCCTAGGCATAGGGAATAGCATAGTCAGAGGAACAATATGGAACTGGTTCGAGCTAAAAGGTTTAACACACTCAAAGGCATTTGTAAAAAGGTTTTAAGTGCTACTGACTATGAGCAGACAGGTCCTACGAATTATAATAGAACTACTAACTGGACACAGTTGCCTTAATGGGCATATGATAATAATTGGACTGGCAGGGAGTGCTGATTGCAGATTCTATCAGGCTGAGGATGAAAAGGCGGAGCATACCTTGTGTAATTGCAGAGAGTTCAAAAGACTAAGTATCAATAGATTTGGTCTGCACCAACTTGAGCCCCAAGACTACCCTAATCTTAATCAGAGGCATAGGTCTGTTAGAACGATTATAACTATATAGGGGTTTTTCAGGTCGCAGTGGAAGGGACGTTGAACGACCACTGACATAGAACCTAACCTAACTTAAAGTCTAGTTATGTTTTACTTTCAAGTGTAAATTTAATGTTTGTTCATTGCTGTGACAGTTTCTTCATCAAATATTTTAAAAATAGTGTAAAATGGACTATTATTGACATAAAAGTAGCAGGTTGTTTACAAATGTAGTCATTCTCAAAATAATCTAAAAATCCATCATTTATGTGGTTAGTAAGTATACTAGTTAGACAAATTAAACACAATGGAGAGACTGCGATTGTTGGAGAGATTGGAAAAATGATATAAATTTGTAAAGCAAATGTTACGCAAGAACAATAATAAAGTAGTAAGTAGCAAGAACAGTAACGAATATAGCAAGGGAGAAGACTGCTTGTCCAATGTAGAGGAGGGACTGCCCTCACAATAGCACTTTGCGGAAAGGTACAGATATCCTGCAGGCATCAAGTGGTCAGGTACAAAAGAACTGTGACTTGTTAGTAAAACATTTTGAGATAAGATATAGCCAGACCCATGTGGAATGCGTTTATCACCCCAAACCTGATACCAATGTATAATTTCTAAAATATTGATCAAATTACTCGATATATGTTCTACAGTTAGAGTTGTGTTACATTGTATGCCTATGCTCTTTTTCAATGCAAAATATTAAAAAATCCCTATGGGAAAAGAGGTTGGCCGATGCAAATCCAAAGTAGAATAAATTTATTATAGACATTATTATTTAAGAAATAAACAATTACACACATCGAAAAAGTCTAGAAATCTCTTTATAAAATAAAAACTAGATAAGATGGATGTAGCTGAGTGCATTACAACTACAGCTCAAAACCGATTCTTAGATTTAGCAGCAAGAAGACAAACTACAATAACAGCTTCCGAACTGGTTATCAACTTGTAGCTGGCGCACCAAATAACCCTAATATTGCAAGAAATCGTCTCCATAAGCTAATTTCCAGAGGCCATAGCCTTCATCTCATGCAAGAGTCTCAAGAAATAATGGGCGACATTCACACTCCCGAAATTTCCATACATTTTGTTCAGTATTAAACAATTAAACACATGTAGACTGATAATTTCGGTAACACTAGATTTTGACAGTATTTGAATTGTAATCTGTAGGTATCTTCGAGCAAAATTGTCTACACGAGTTACTAATGGACACGTAAAAGAAAAATACGTGTTAAGAATTTAATTTTGTCTATTTTTTGTTTAATGAATTAGGTACTCTTTGTTTCCGACCAATGATCTCCTGAAATTACCTTCTTGGAAGTGCCTTCATTACAATATTTAATGTATTGTAGAAATAATGACCAAAACTGCCATTAGATTTGAATATTTAGATATTCATTTAAACTGTTTTATCTCAAGGACGCGTATACCAGGTGTAAAACGAAAAAGTATTTTCCTTGTATGTTAGAAACATAGACATGCAATATAACCAACTATTTACATTTTAATGAGATCGCACATCTTTATAAACAGACATCCACGAGGCCGAACTTGAGCTACTTTCCCTAAATTTACTGACTGTGTTTCAAAACAAACCATAGTATTCATATTCTTTATGATTAACGAAAGGAACTAAACCAAACATTGTTTTTTACCTCTTTACTACAGAAATTTTGTTAATCTATTCGGAAATTTTTGACTTAAAATATTTTACTATTCTACTATATTAGGTACAGTAGGCTTTAGAATAGCATATAAATGTTAAATGTGAATTTCGTTTACCTACCGAAGTTAAAAAAACACTCTTCAAAAACAAAATAGGAATGGCAATTTTTAAAACGCCTACATTAAATGGTTTTTGGGGATTAAGTTTATTTACAAGGGACAGAGGGACAGGCAATTTGTCAATAAAATACCTTATGCTGAAACCTTAAAGATATGGGCGTTGACAACTGTTTAACTGATTTCAAACTTATTATTATTTAAACCGTGATTGGTTATACACAATAAATAGGCCGTCCTTAAAATTAATTCATTGTAAGCGATTTGAGTTTGAAAATGTATATGCTATTCTGAAGCCGATAGTACTTTATTCATTTTATGGATTTACAGTGTTGCGGTGTGGTGATTTGATATTTATTAGAATTTTTAAGCGTTGTTTTATAAAAGGAAATACCACGAGTCATTACAATTTGATCAATAAATTTTTAGTTTCGACGAAAACTTTTTTATTTGGCAAAAATGCGAAGACAAACTGAAATGTGATAAAATCATGAATCCGTAGGAGTGATTTTATCTTATTCAGTTTGACTGAGTAGTTTTGCCTAAAATAAAAAAGTTTGAGTCTGGAAAATAAAAATTTATCGAGTAAAATTTTACAGGAAGAGTGTGGTATTGGTTAATTAGGTCTTAATTAATTAACAATTCTAGCTTTTAATAAATGCCCTAGCTCTATTATTTATTTAATTATCCATTGTTGATAATAAAAGATCGAAAAATAGTATAAATAATAAATAAATTATTAGGTTTCCATTTTTTGTAGTTTATCATAAAACTCAATTAAAGCCTTATTTGAAAAATATAAGTATTAAGGCACAGAAATATTAAGTTATTTAAAAAATAGAAAAAAACTCTTTTTGAAAAATGCTCATGGTTGGTTTCATCATAAAATTAAGTATTTAAATAAATATAGGAAAAGAAAATTATTTATAGCAAATTGATTTTTAAAAGAAAAATGAAAAAAAAATTTAAAAAAGAGAATGTTATAATTAACAAACTCATTTTTTTAGCAGCAGATAAATTTTTTTAAGAAACCGTTTTTTCAAAGGTAAAAATTTTATCGATAAATTGTTAGGAAAACTTTTTTATTTGGCAAAAATACGAAAACAAACTGAAATGTGATTTTATCTTATTCAGTTTGTTTGAGTAGTTTTGCTTAAAATAAAAAAGTTTGAGTCTAGAAAATAAAAATTTATCTAGTAAAATTTTACAGGACGAATGGTATTTGAGAAGATTATTTTTGAAACATTCTGTACAAAAACCACTTTATTTAATAATTTATCGTTATCTTTTCACTAATTTTCACTATTTTCGCTGTTTAATTGTTCAATATTGTTATTGAATTTTTGACAGTTACATTATTTTATCAATACTGGTAAAACGACTAGTGGTTTTATCAGTATAAAACGGAATGATTGGCCATCATTTAGCACAGAACATTGAAGATTAAGCGTTTTCTTTGGACGAAATAACAAAACTGTGATATTTTGACAGGTGCAAAAAATAATCACTAAAAATCATAAATTGTATCAACCAATAAATTAAGAAAAAAATTTTTAATTAGTTCATAAACAATCCATCTGTTTATAACATTTTTTTAAACAATGCTGTTAAAAAATTAAAAATAGAAATTTTTATGTAGCTTCTAACATTTAAAAGTAAAAAAAATTTATTAATAATTATTTTTTTATTTTTAAATTTTGACGTTTTTTCAATTGTTAATAATAAACCAGAAAATACAAATTTTTAAATTTTTCCAACGGGGATCTATGAGATATGGAAAAAAATATTTTGATGATTGTTTTTTTCAATCTTAAATTTTGCCGTATTTTTAATTGTTGATAAAAAATTGGAAAATGCAAATTTTTAAATTTTTCCAACTGTTAGCCTATTTAAAATAATTGGACGAAGTAAAACAAATCCTAAGGCTTTAGTTCAATATTTAAATATTTATAGCGATTTTTTTGTTAACATTTACTGCAAAAAAATTATTAACTAATAAAAAAATTGGGATTGGGATGACATTATTTTAACCTTGGATTATTGTTTATTCATGTATCCGAATATAGTACATGAATTTTATCATTCCTTAGTATTAATAATAATAATAATAACATTTAATTGCTTTAAAAACAGGGGTTTACAGCAATGAGTACAAGGAGATGTCTAATTCAAACTATAGCTAAGTACAAAAAAATCAAAGTGTTATTCATTTAGAATAAAGGAGCGTAATTTCAAAAAGTTCCAGATATAAGCACATATGGCTTTAGCAATAGGTGATATTATATTTTTCAGTAAGCATATAAATGAATCCAAACTTTGGATATAGGGTACGTTATTCGATATTACTGAGTATATTGGACATTCAAATAAAATGTGTTGTATTGACTCCTTTTGTTTTGTTGAGTGTTGCATACTGTACAAATTAACTCTGGGTCTATAGAGTACCTATAGAATGCCATTTAGAGTAAATTAGCTTACCATTATCAGCCCCATGCGATTGGCTTATGTGCTGCTAATTATGTATTAATCTGTGCATGGCTGCTCTCGCTTCACCCTGTATATATATATGTGTAGTGGTGGAATGTTTAACAAGACTTCCAGTGTAGCTAAAGTAGTTTTTATGGCCCCCGTAATGCACAGGCAAGCTAACCTTTGTATGTTACTTAACAGCCTTACTGCTCCTGTTTGCTGTGTCTTTGTCCACCATACCACTGACCCGTAGGGTTATTATGGGTCTAATAACCCTTGTATATAACCATATGGTCATTTTGGCGTTAAGCCCCCAATTTTTTCCACACATTCGTCTACATCTGCCCAAGGACAATATAGCTTTCTGCGTGGTTTTTTGTATGTGTGTGTTCCATGAGAGTCTTTGATCTAGGAATACTCCTAGGTATTTTATTTCTTTGACAACTGGAATCACTGTTCCCCCCAGTGTTAGTGGTTTTAGACCGGCCAATGTCTTTTTTGTGAAGTTGATAATTTGTGTTTTTTAACCATTGACTGTTAGTCTCCCTCGCTGACACCAATTTTCAACCGTGTTTAGGGCTATCTGCATTCTGTCAGATAATACTCCGGCAAATTTGCATGGATTCTCCATGAGGCACAAAATTTTACATTGCGTTGCGTCTCTTATTATATTTATCACTCAATGGTCGAACATAACACCCAAATATTCAACTTCTTTTTCCATTCTACAATTAAATCTTTCATCATAAAGTCGACATTTGGTCGGCGTTTTTTTACTAAAATTGCTGAATTGCGATTTTTTCTCATTAATTTTGCCTGACAAAATAGCGGTATCATTCGCAATTGTAAAGTCTTTGGTAAGTCCGATATATTTAGGGAGAGGTCTGCAGTGTACAAATTGTATAGAATGGGAGAGAGAACTGAATACTGAGGAACTCCGGCATCTATTATCTTGATAATGCCCGTTATCATTCCCGGCTTAAAGAAATACTCCTATATCATTTTTTAGTAAGCCTAAATTAATGATTGATTAAGAATTAAAAGAATCAATTGTAGAGAAGATCTGCTAAAAGTAGAATTATTGCAATTGGTTCAATTGAACAGACCCTTTAAAAAATATGTCATTGATGAAATTGCGACAGCACATTTTATTTATGTTTTACGCCAACCTCCTTATCATTGCTAACTCAACACTAACTCTTCATTTACCGTTTAGTAGGTAATAGAGAGTTTGCGGTAAGGTATTTTACGTTATAAAAATTGCCATTATAATGGGTGTGTTCGGGGAGCACGCTTTCGAGCTATGTAGCGCCAAGAGCCATATGACGCAAACAAGGAATAGTACTAGATAGCGCCAAATGGCGCAAATAGCGTGCTCCCTGAACACACCCAATGTATAACGTAAAAATGTAACAAAAATTATACCGTATATATCTTATTTATACGCTATTTTAGAAAATAACGTTAACCAATCAGATTTTAATGCTTATACTCTACTTCCACGGTACAACAAATTTACATTGTAAATTGTTGTATCATGCATGTTTATCATTAGTTTCAATCCTGTTAGGTATTAGCAAAACTTTATCGAGTTCAATAATGTCTTGTTTTTTAAAACGAAACAAGAAACTATAATACTATTGCTCTGCAGTGATTGTAATTTTAATTGTAATTTTCTTCGACTGCTTTCTGTAAAGCAGTAAATAGAAAGAATTATTTTTATCACTTTTCTTAATTATTTTTAGCGGTCTTTTTTAAACTTGCAGTAGTGACATATCATATGTCATCTGTAACCTTGATTTTTAAGGAACGATAACCGCAAGCTATGTTTACAAATATTACGATACACTACAGTATACGGTAAAACGACTGACCGCAAACTTTCTATTATCTAATGAATTTAATCTGTAGATAGAAGTTATAGTTTTTCAAAATAGTAACAAATTTATAAATGAATTCTTCATTACAAGTTTTATTGAAAAATGTATACAATAGTATTATTTTTTCTAAGAAACTAAAGGAATACTTTCAGTTTATAGAATAAGTAAATCACTTTGTTATTTTTTTAGATTCATCATCTTTGCAATTAGTTACAGCAAATGTTGGCTAAAAGAAAATTATAAGTAACACCCAGGCGTGAAGGTTACGCAATAGTATCAGACGCTCTAAAGGATGCAGTCTGGTTTCATTGTATAAAGTCAATCAGTAACGATATTGCAAAAATATATTTTTTTTTATTTTCCAAGTAAAATGTGTTATTTTTATTTTTTTTAACTTTAAATTTTAATTAGTAGTCTTAAAATTAAGTAAATAACAAAAAAAAATGGCCTAAGCAAATATAATTGATATTGAGATAGACAGTTGGAAACGTTATAATTAACGTTTCTTATATTTCGTGACAGCTTTAATACATAACGAAATAGCCTTCAAACAACGAATGAATTTTTTTGAATGTCTGAAACGTAAATTATTAGTATCATACTATTTTAAAAGCTGTAGAGTTTTATAACTATGATCACGGAATTAATCATGAATATCGAATTTTATTTACTTTAAATGCGAAAAATTATAGTCCATTTGAAAAAGATAGTCTTATTCATAACAGGTCCAAACTCTATGCTGTCTTCTGGGTGGTAGTGGACATAGTTGTTGATTATTTTGCTGTCTTTTCTGATTTACCATATTTTTTTATTACGTTAATTCGGTTTTAGTTATAGGCTTCTTAATATTGCACGATCGGAGTTGATTGAAATGTATTTTTATTTTGTAGCTATCGTCTAATTCAATTATGTAATGTAATTTTCCCAAGCGATTAACAGTTTCATACTTTCAATGAATGTTTCCATGATAATTTCGTGATTGTACTCTTGTTTCGATTAAATAAAATTGGTCAAAATTTGGTTGAATTGCATTATTCTTATCTGGTTTTTGAAGTAAAATAAGATCTAATTTTGTACGAATATTCTGACCAAACAACAATTCTGTAGATGTCTTCCCATTTAAAAGGGGTGTTGTTCTAAACTTAAGTAAAAACCTATGTAGTTTCTTTTATATAGTTCCTAGTTCTTTAGACACTTTTTTATTTTGTCTTATTTAAATGTTTGTACATATCTTTCTGCTTGTCCATTTGTAGCAGAATATCCTGGAGCAATAAGTATTTTTGTCTTTCTTTGTTGTCTTTGTCTTTGTCTTTGTCTTTGTCTTTGTCTTTGTCTTTGTCTTTGTCTTTGTCTTTGTCTTTGTCTTTGTCTTTGTCTTTGTCTTTGTCTTTGTCTTTGTCTTTGTCTTTGTCTTTGTCTTTGTCTTTGTCTTTGTCTTTGTCTTTGTCTTTGTCTTTGTCTTTGTCTTTGTCTTTGTCTTTGTCTTTGTCTTTGTCTTTGTCTTTGTCTTTGTCTTTGTCTTTGTCTTTGTCTTTGTCTTTGTCTTTGTCTTTGTCTTTGTCTTTGTCTTTGTCTTTGTCTTTGTCTTTGTCTTTGTCTTTGTCTTTGTCTTTGTCTTTGTCTTTGTCTTTGTCTTTGTCTTTGTCTTTGTCTTTGTCTTTGTCTTTGTCTTTGTCTTTGTCTTTGTCTTTGTCTTTGTCTTTGTCTTTGTCTTTGTCTTTGTCTTTGTCTTTGTCTTTGTCTTTGTCTTTGTCTTTGTCTTTGTCTTTGTCTTTGTCTTTGTCTTTGTCTTTTAAAATTCAACAAAATCTTTTGATTTAAAAATGTTACTAACCATTGTTTCGGGTAATCCTTAACAACTGAAAATTTCTCGAATATAATGGATTGTACCAGACATTTTAATTTTGGGCTATTTACTCTTTGCATGATAATTAAAAATTGGTCCCGTATAACTATGTGAACCCGTTGCCAATTTTTTCCGGCTCTCCCCACTAGTTTTATAATTGGAATTAATAAGACATTTATAATTAATATATCTGACAGTATTAATTATAATAACAGTAAACATCAAAAACAAAATAAAAAGTTGTCTAGCATATATAATAGTATCTTTCGCCATTCCTTTTACTCATCTCTGTAAAAACTCACTCTTACAACGATGGTTTAGGCATAAATATGTAAAATGGTTTCGCAGAAACTTGAAATATCCACAAAAATAATAGTTTAGAGGTCATAAAAAGACAATCCGACCTGTGGTCAGCAGCGCCGCAACTGTATTTCTGTTTGTACAATTTGCATTATGTTATCACGGTAATATATATGTTGCATACTCACATTTCAATGCTAGTTCTGTTTAAAAAAGAACTTTAACCGCATTAAAACTTATTCTCATAAACATGTTACATTCTCGCAGTTGTAGTTCAATGTTTTTTTAACAATTGTTCGGATCAGCAATTCTATTTTTAAGTACAGATTCATGTGCTTCAAAACTTATTTATCTCATCTGGATTTGAATGAAAAATGTATGTAGGGCAGTAAAATGAGATGAATAAATATCATTAAAATTGTCGGAATGTGTTAAAAGGATCAATTTGTGGTTAAAGAAAGATAGAAGTTTACATTTATAATTATCACTTCTTATACTGTATAGTAACAGTAGGTTTGATAGATGTTTAACCCTTAACGCAGAGTTTCTAATGAACAATTTATAATTTATATTTAATCCTTCGTATAGCTGGAGCAATGAGTTATTTACAACCAAAAATAGTATTCTTCAGATAGTGGATCTATCCAGTTCCCTGGAAATACTACCTAATTTAAAATCATAATGGAAAAATAAATTAAAATACAGGGTGTTTCAAAAAGGTATATCATAAATTAAATCACACATTCCCGGGACAAAAATAAATTGATTGAATCCAACTTACCTTAGTACAAAAGTGTACACAAAAAAAGTTATAGCCCTTTGAAGTTACAAATTAAATTTTATTTTTTTACATTATCTACCAAACTACTTGACATTTTGTAATAAAAATTGACACGTTACTTTCTTGTTCTGAAAGCATTTTTCATAAAAAAGAAAAAAAAATAGGGTGTGCAGCCCTATATCCCCCCCAAACTTTTGAGTACGTTCAAATCAAATGAATTTTGTGGCATCATTAGTTTAGCACATTATTATTAAAACTTTTTTGCGTCATATCACTTTTGTCAAAAAACAGTTTTTATTGAGATACGGCCCTTTTATTAATTAACCTTTAAAAAATAAGGTGCAACTAAAAATAATGGCTTAAATGAATTAACAAGTACAAAAAATGTCTATAACCTCTGTAAATATGTTAAATATGTTTTAATAAGGAACACCGAATGCGCTAAAAAAATCATATTTTTTTGACGAAATTGATTTGCAGCCTCAATTATTCTAACCCTCAATTGTTGTTGGTCCTCTATTGTTACAGCATACACTTTCTCTTTCATAAACCCCCAAAAACCAAAAGTCCCTGTGGTTAAGACCTGGACTTCTGGGTGGCCAAGAAATAGGTGCGTCACGACCCCTTCCAATACACCGACCAGGATACTGCCTGCAAAGGTATTCCCTGACTTCATTACTGTAATGTGGTGGAGCGCCATTTTGTAGAAACCACATATTTTGCCTTATTGCAATATTCACATCTTCCAAATACCCTTGTAAATCGTTTTCCAAAAAATGCAAATAATTATGACCATTTAATTTGTTGGGAAGAAATACTGGGCCTATTAGATTATTATCCACAATTCCTGTCCAAACATTAACTTTGAAAGTCCTTTGGTGATGAGTCGTTTTTTTGGTGTGTGGATTTTCGTCGGCCCAAATGTGCTCGTTATGATGATTTGTTATTCCGTTTCTATTGAAGAAGCCTCGTCAGTAAACAAAATATGCCTAATAAAATTAACATTTCGAGTGTTTTCCATTAACTATCAATCGCAAATCCAATCCTTTTAGGATAATCTTCAACCAGTAACTCTTGAACCGTTGTTAAGTGATAGGGTTTAAGCAGATGATCATTCAAACGCCTCCAAACCCTTACGTGAGGAACATTTAGTTGAGCAGCTATTACCCTTGTACTTGTTTCAGGCATTTCATCAATGATATCTAAAATGTCTTCATCATTTGCATCCACTTTTGGACGACCACTATTGCCAGCAACTTGCGGTTTGAATGTACCTGTTTCCCGTAAACGACGATCAATGGTCAGAAATAATCGTCTATCGGGTGTATTTCGATTGGGGTATTTCACTGCATAACGCCTTGCGGCTGCTGCACAATTTCCTTGACATTTACCTACGAAATTCCCGATAGTTTCTTTAAATCATAATTTGACCTGATACAACTTACCCATAGTTAAATGCATATCTTCCATTTCCTGAAACGTGTAGGCCATTGTAATATCACAATTTTTAATATTAATCTTATTTACACAATAAATAATAGCTTCCAATTATTGACTATTATTGATGAAACTGTTTGTAGTTGTATCCGTAGAAATTGATGGCCAACTAGGAAAAAACTAGTTTTGCAAAAAAGTGATAAGACGCAAAAAAGTTTTAAAACGATACCGAATGTGTATTGAAGAAAATGGGGTCATTTTGAACATTTATTGTAATATCATATATACATAGGTTATAGACATTTTTTGTACTTGTTAATTCATTTAAGCCATTATTTTTAGTTGCACCTTATTTTTTAAAGGTTAATTAATAAAAGGGCCATATCTCAATAAAAACTGTTTTTCGACAAAAGTGATAAGACGCAAAAAAGTTTTAAAAATAATGTGTTAAACTAATGATGCCACAAAATTCATTTGATTTGAACGTACTCAAAAGTTTGGAGGGGATATAGGGATGCACACCCCTTAAAATTTTTCTGAGCTCTGAGATTTTGTTTTTTCTTTTTTATGGAAAATGCTTTCAGAAAAAGAAAGTAACGTGTTAACTTTTATTACAAAATGTTAAGTAGTTTGGGAGATAATGTAAAAAAATAAAATTTAATTTGTAACTTCAAAGGGCTATAACTTTTTTGTGTACACTTTTGTACTAAGGAAAGTTGGATTCAATCAATTTAGTTTTGTCCCCGGAATGCGTGATTTAATTTATGACATACCTTTTTGAAACACCCTGTATAGATGTAAATGTAGAAACGGGTATTATTCTGAATTAGACAGAACGTACGAATTGTGATTGGACTACTTACTGAATACAGTCACCTTAATGGGCATATGAAAACAATTGAACTGACCCCACTGACAGAGATGCGGAGCATATTTTGTGCAACTGCCAAGCGATCGAGAGTTTAAAGATCAATAAATTTGATCTGCATCAACTCGAGCCTACAAACTTCATGGAAGTGTCGCCAACGACCCTAATGATCTTCATCAGAGGCATAGGGCTGATAGAACGACTATAACCTAGGGGTGAACTAGACAATCAATAATATTTTGAAGTTTTAAAGGTCCATTTACCAAGGACATTGTCTACCGTGACTAGACCTTTAGAATTTGACACCAAAAATTTTGCAGTTTTAAACTTCAAAATATTATTGAATGTCTAGTTGTCAAATTTTGCTGCTCCTATAACAAATATGTTTAAATTCGATAACAGTGATTAGGTGATAAAGAATTCTCGTACTTTATTTATCTGATTGATGTGTAAATTTATTATGTCCCTCCTTTCTCGGCAGACTTAAAGTTTGGAATATAAAATTTTATTAATCATATTTTACTACCAAGGCGTGGTTTAAACATTCCGCGGTTTTTGCAGTTTTTCGTTTTTCTAATCTAACTCATTCTATTCTATTATTGTTAATTTTGATATAAAAGATTTTTAATTCATGTGTAGTGATCAATGAAATGGTGCA
Source organism: Ophraella communa (assembly GCA_035357415.1). Taxonomy (NCBI): domain Eukaryota; kingdom Metazoa; phylum Arthropoda; class Insecta; order Coleoptera; family Chrysomelidae; genus Ophraella; species Ophraella communa. The sequence goes on from CM068987.1 coordinate 10,730,435, forward strand.
GCAAGGGCATTACCAAAGGGTGAATCATAATCGAAATCACCTTCAAATTCACGACCATAAATTTTAGTAGCAGCATACAGCATACTTATAAAAATTTTCCATTTTTGAATTTTAGAAACAACAAAAAAAAAACTCCTATTGGTTGAATTCTTATTCCTAAATTCTTAAAACCAACAATTCGGTTTCTTATTCCTAGCTTCTTATTCCTTATAATATAAATTTTTAATGTGTTTTGCCGCATTAAAAAGCATGGTCCATTCCTTAAAATCTATCTCTAAAATTATATATCTTATTTCTTAAATCCTTAGTTTTTAATTGTGTTTCAGCCTTAATTTATTGGTACAGCAACTGCTGATATCAATTTACGAATGCATTTATTGTTAGGTACCACAAATGCCGTTCAATGAGACCATTAAACAAAATTTGTAGATTAATTAATTCATTTGTTGGTATAACAAATACTTGACAGAAATGTAATAAAAATTTATTTTTATATTAAATACTCTTGTTCGTTGTTTTAATAAAACAAAATTTGTTCTAAAGGAAGGAACATTTTTTTGTTTATTAAAAACCGTATAGTGTATTTGAAAATCAAGAGAGAGTAAATTCCCAGAAATGTTTTGCAGTTATCAGTGTTAAAGGCAGTAAACCATAGACGTGCGTTTTCAAAATTAAATTAATATGGAAATAGAAATATTTAATTTGTTTTAGTTATTTATACCTAGATTACCAATTTTAGATAGATAAACATAATTCGTAAGTAGTAATTTAATTTGGGTAAAATGAAGAAAAAGTTAATATTTTAGGCATTTTGTTTTAGGCATATGTTTATTTACAGAATATGTATATAATATGTACAGATAATTACAATTACTTATAAATTAATATGAGGAGCTAAAAAAACAATTAAGTAGGTATATGAGAAAAAAAACCAACCGCAAGGATAAAATTTGACGAGCAACATGCAAAAAATACGACAATATTAAATCTTAAAAAATAAAAATCTAAAAATAAAATTAAAGTACATAAATTAAAAATTTTAAAGTTATGGTTCCTCGCACTCTGTGTCAGAAGATTCACCATCTGATTCTAGGGAAATTACAATGGGCTCTATAGTAATATCAATTATGTTATCTAGCTCCCACATTTTTTTTTCTATTTCTGTAACGTGTCTAATACATTTTTGCCAATTTTCACTTGTTACTTCAGATATTGCCTTATTGAAGAGATTTTTAACATCTGATAATTTAAAAGTAGTGTTATTTCTGGCAAAATAATCTTTAACTTGAACCCATATCAATTCTATCGGATTCAGCTCACAATGGTAGGGTGGTAAACGAAGGATTTCAATTTCTCGTTTTTTGGCTATCTCCTCAGTATTATATTTTTTATAATTTTGCTTATGTTTTTTAGCAATAGTTAACAATTCTGCCCTCAGCATTGTATTGTCAAAGGCTAAATTTTTAGAAGATAACCATTTTGCAATTTCATCCTTTTTCCATTTAGTGGTTAGTAAAGGTTCAAGTAATCTGGAGTGGTAACTTGCATTGTCCTTGCCTTGCCTTGCCTTTTGGTATGAATTGAATCATTTGTTCAAACTATTCCTCAAACACGTCTCCATTCATTTCTTCGTGATAATCAACGGTTTTTTTTTATTCAAAAAAGAGTAAACCATTCTCAAGAAAACCGTTTGTACTGCCTATATGACAAATAATTAATCTTTTACCTTTTCCTATAGGTTCCTTAAAACCAATAGTATATCCTTCTAGAAAAGCTTGATGGGATGATTTTATATTTTTGTCTTTCCAAACTCTTCCTACACAATGTCCTTCATTAACCCATGTTTCATCTAAATAATAAATGTTTTTATTTTGAGCTTTAACTTGTTGTATTCTTCTGAGGTACTGTCTTCTCCAACATACAATTTCTTCCGAATCAATTAGCATTGAGGGTCTGCCCATTTTTTCAAATTTAAAGTTTAACTCATGTAACGTTTTCCATAGTTTATCCCGGCTTATTATGGGTAAATCAACATCATTCGTAATGGCTTGCAAAACTTTATCTAAAGTTGGTATTTGCTTGATTATAAAAAATAAGTGATCAAGCTTACGAATAGCATTTTTTAAAAACTCGTCCACGTTGACTTTTAATAGTTTTTGTCTACCTGGTTTCGGCTTTGGTGAGGTTACTCCACCTGATTTTTCCTCCTTTAGAACTCTATATATTGTAGATTTTCCATATCCCATCGCTCTTTTCATTGAGCGATAAATGGTCTAGTTTTAATTTTTTCACCGGCATATACTCACAAACTGCTTCCATTTTTAGTCACTACTATTTGTCACGTTTTTCGAAAATCAAATAACTGCATTTCTAGAAACTTAAGCACTATTTAAGTCAAAATATCTGTCATTAGAAGATGTTGCCATTCGGAGGTCGTTAAATAACAATTATCCCTTTCTAATCTGGTTACGCCTATGACGCACGTTAATCCTCTTAGGCCTACTGTAGTAACAATGAAAGATCATAAAATAATGTGATAGTCCAAGAAATTTAATAAATTTTGTATTGAAATTAACAAAAACACTTTAGAATGCATTACAAATATTGAAGTTTTACCGCACGTACTGTACTATAGTTTTGCATACCGAATTAGTTTTTATTCTGAGAATTTACTCTCTCTTGATTTTCAAATACAGTATAGGTTAAGTGTGCAAAGTATATTAAAATCGGTAACTGAGTTACTTCCTAAAAAGTGTTAAACATAAAACTTAGAATAAGAAATAAGAAAAAAGTGCAACTTACGTTAAAAGATAAAACCTCTTCAGAAGAGACATTACAACACATTAAAATCATAAATTAGTTAAATTTTAAAAATAAAACAGCTTTAAACATTAAAACATCTTGAAGACAACAATATATGAATGTGAATTAAAAACTAATTACTATTATAAAAACAAAAAATAAAATGGAAGTGACTAAGTTATCATAAAATGTTAATCAACAGATAAAATTATTTTAGTAAAACTTGAGTTGTAAAAATATTAAAATGTAAAATCATCAAAAAATAAAACAAAACAAAAACAAAAAACAACAAAAAGGAGGTTCATTTAACAATTCCAGAAGAATTTAAATAAGGGTGTGAACTTGGTATTCAAATTGATTTGCGTATTAACGCAATAGGTAGGATTAACCTTGAGTTCCCTCAAAATTTCCAAATCTTCAAGTAAGTTCATTTTTAAATAGCCATTCCCTGGAATATCATGGAGAATGGTGCTGTTTTTATTGGGAGAAAAACTGTGTTTGTTAAAGTTTAAGTGATGGCCAAAGCTGGACCTACGTAAGTGGTTGAACAGTCGTTGCAATAGAGTTTATATATTCCGCTTCTGAACAGTTTTTTAATTTTGTCTTTAGTTTTTGAAAAAAGGGATTTAATGGTTCTTTGGCATTTAAAAGAAATCTTAAGATTCGGAATATTCCTCTCGAGAATAGAAGCTATATTGGAAGAAACTTTTCCGAAATAAGGAAGGATTAAAGGCTAAATTTCGGAGCTGGCGATATTTAATTTTATTAATGGATTTATCAATAACATTATTCGGAAAACCATTAGCCGCCGCTAATTGTTTAAGTATCAAAATTTCTCTGTTATATAAAGCTTCCGTCATCGGTATCCTCAAAAGTCTATGTATAAAACAATTTAAGGATGCCATCTTTTGGTGATAAGGATGATTAGAGTTTTTGGTTATTAAAAGATCAGTTGTCGTTGGTTTACGAAATATAGAATAGTTTAAAATGTTTTCGGCATTCCTAAATAATGGTCAGGTCCAAGAAATTAATGGAATTATTTAGCTCCACTTCACAGGTAAATTTGATGGATGAATATTATTGATTTCAGACAATATCAAATGTATATCTTCGACCGAGCCATCAATGAATGCCAATACGTAGTCAACATATCTAGACCAGTGAAGGATTTTGTTGAAAGGATGGGAGCTTGAAAAAGAGCTATTGAAAATGTGGGTAGTTTCAAAATTATCTAGAAAAATATCAGCCAGCAAAGGTGGTAAAGGATTACCCATAGCAAGGCCAGTGGGTTGACGATAAATAACATTGTTGAAAACAAAGGAATCCTGAGAAAGACAAAATTCTAAGAGGGTTGTTATATGATAAACGGTAGTAGGTGACATGTTATTGGAGACGAGAATATTTTTAATAATAGAAATGGTATCTATTCTGGGCACATTGGTAAACAGATTGTTTACATCAAAAGAAACCATAAGAAACTTTTTGTTAGGATTAAATGACGAAATTTTGTTGACTAGGTCAATAGAATTCTTGATAGTTTTAGAAGGTTTATAATCCAGAATATCCAAAAGAAATCTGTTCAAAAAAGTGGCCAATGAAGAAAGGGGAGTATTGAAAAAACTCACAATTGGTCTAATTGGAAAATTATCTTTATGGATTTTAGGCAAACCGTATAATCTAGCTAAAGAAGGGTTAGGTAAAATAAACTTTTTATATCTCGTATTTAAAGAATCAAAAAATTCTTTGGAGTTGTGAAGGGTAGCCTTCAAATTAGAAACTAGTTTCTTGAGAGGGTCTCTAGTTAAGATTTCAAAGTCGTTTTCCTGCAAAAATGTTTCAGTTTTATGAATATATTCATCTCGATGCATAATTATCAAACAGTTACCTTTGTCAGCTTTGGTAATTATTAAATTATTTGCTTGAAGTTTCTTAGATATATTTTTTATTAAAAAATACTGTTTACGGACTAATTTTTTATGACTACTTTTTTTATTATTATGTTGGAAGTGAGCAAAGTCCTTTTGTAAAGAGAAGTAACAGTGGTGTTTCAATGAATTCTTATCAGCATCATTTAATGCGAGGTTCTCTATAATTGAATCGATGTCGACAGCAAATTCCTCCAACAATTTTTTATTCAACAAAGTTTGGGTTGAAAATTTCATGTCATTGGACAAAAACTTTAACTCATTTTTGGAAAAATGACAGTTAGTTAAATTCTTAATCCGTTCATAAAATTTACAGGCAACAGAATTGTCAATTTGTGGTTTCTGAAAACCTGGGGTTGATTTGTTTAAAAGGTTTTTTAGCTTGTTATTAAGTCTAACATATTTTTGCTATTTAATATAGCTTAAATCACCCTCCAAATTACTTAACACATATCTAAAATAATCAAATGAAACCTCCCGAAAATTTTCCTTCCTTTATTATTTCACCAAGTAGCACGATAAACAAAGTTTATTATTTATGATGTATTCTTTAACAATGTGTTTTGTTTTCAGAATTAATATTATTGTTATGAAACCATCTTATTGACTGGACGAATTTTCTGTTATAGATTAATGTACTGTTGTTATTTTCACAGAAAGTATTGAACTATTGTGCCAATATCCGAATACACTAAAAAATGTCAAAAAGTCCATCCTAATAACCTGTTAAATTATTGTCACAACAAAATACTACTCAATCTTCACTGTTAATCAATATTACGAACAAAATTTTTTTGTGTAGCAAGTTAATAAGACATTGAATGGTTCTTACTTACTTCTTAGTTCCAGGCTAACTTTACCCCTACTATAAAAACCAACTTTTAATCCCTTAAATCTCAATTCAACAAACTACATTGCCACACTTCTTGAATGGTACCGTTTACTAAATTTTAACGGTGGAGGTTTAGAATTTAAATCCTCTAAAAATATTATTATTTACCTATTATTTTGGCAATTCTTACCTGCAATTGCCTTCCATTGTTTGATCAAGTGACTTGGATCTTCTCTTTTCTTAATGGTCTCCAAATATCAATAGAATAAGGAACAAATGAGGCGTCATTTATTCACAATGGATGTGTTTAGACCCAAGTACCAAGAATGGTTCTGAGAAAGTACCGCAACCACCTTACCTATGGTATTTATGGGAAGATAAGAAGTTGTCATGTTACGTCTCCCTTTGTATCGTATCCTACTGTGTGCTGTGAGTCTAAAATTTATTTCCTTCAGGCCAGAATTTAAAATAAAAACCAGTAATAACTTATATTTAAAAGTTACGTGAAAATATTGTTTCATTGGGTGAAAAAACTATCTCAATGTTAAGACACCTTAGTCTGTAAAAATTAACATTACTAATCATATATCTTAGAGATTCTGTAGCTCAGAATTCCACCATTGTTTAGTGAATTTTGTAATAGTAGAAAAATAAATACGGTATCCGCCAAAATAAACAGTACTGAAACAGAAAGCGCTGTGGAGTTGTATATGGATTTGTCATATTTGACTTAATTGTCATTAGTTGATATATTAATAGTACGCTGCAGTTAGATTTGATTTAAAAATGGTTCTAACAACGGAGGAAAAAGTGTTTTTGATAGAGCATTATTTTTGTTCATACGGAAAAGGTCGTAATGATGGTCCAAGCTTAGAACAGGTGTCAATAAAATATCAACAAAAATTTAATAAAGCAGCTCCTAGTAAAAGTGTGATGTTAGCTGTTGTTGAAAAATTTCGTCGCACTGGTATTGTATTGTGTCAACGTAAAGGTTCTTCAGGTCGTCGAAAAACAGTATGTACTAACGAAAATTATGGACGTGTTTTTAACCAAGTTGTGCAATCACCTCAAAGAAGTCTTGTAAGAACTGCATGTAAACTCAACATTAGTGAAACGTCTTTACGTCGCTTGTTCAAATCAATTGGTGGTTATCCATACCGTATTCAAGTTGGACAACGACTAAATGCTGCGGACAAACGTGCAAGAGAAATTTACAGTGGTCGCATGTTGAGTTTAATTTACGAAGATCCCGAATTTTTGAAATACATATGGTTTTCAGACGAGAGTCACGTTCATCTTAGCGACTATATTAATCGACAAACAACTAGATTCCTTGGATTTGAACGTCCTGATGTCATTGTAGAAAAACCACTCCACAGTCTTCGAGTTACCGTTTGGTGCGCGGTATCTGGTAATGGAATGATTGGTCCTTATTTCGTTGAAGATGATAATCAGAATCCACTTAATGTCAACCAAGAACGTTATAATGAGGGAAAATTATTATACCTTTTGTGAGAGAACTAAATAACTTTTGCACGAAATCTACAGTTTCCAACACGATTGTGCAACGAGCCATACAGTTGTGCGCACCTTAGACTTACTCCGTGAGCATTTCGATAATAGAATAATTTAATTCGAATATCCTTCTCATTCACCTGATCTGACGCCACCTGATGCATACATTTGGGACATAATGAAGGAAAAATATTTCATTCTTCTTCTTCTTCTTCTTCTTCTAGAGTATCCAACGTACTAATTGATCGAGTTGCACTGTTTCTAGTCGCCGTAGCGCCATTTTTTTTTCAAGTTAACAGATTTATGGACCACAGTAACAATAAGTCACGGCAAGCACATCTACGCGAATAAAATTCAATTTCTACCATTCTGGTTAAAGAGATAACAGCGTATAAAAAGAAAAAGTTAGTAAGGACTCTACAAGGGCAGAGTATAATATTTTTAATTTATTTAGGGATACGATATTGCGCTGTTGGTAAAATTTGAATGTAAGCCCCCTCAATTTATTTTTTAAATGGTAGATGTGGACATCCCATCTTAGATATCTATCAATATAAATACCAAGGTATTTTACACTGTTCGACAATCTGACTTTTTGCGAATCAACATAAATACTATCAAACTATGACTTAATATATTTGTTTAACAATTATGTCTTATCTTTGCACACAGAGAAATACATGCTGAAAATTAAGCAAAAAATAAGCATTTTCGTGCTTGTTTTTGAGCCAAGCACGCCCCAATATTTATTTAAGAAATTTTTAAGCACGCATGCTAAAAAATCGTCTTGAAATTTGTAATTAAAGTAAGCACAAAAAATCTTAAATTAAGTATTTAATGCTTAAAATAAACATGTTGCACGTTTGATTTAAGTATTAAAATTCTTATTTCAAGATTATGCACACAAGAATGTAGTGCTTAACTTACGTTTGTTCATTCTTATCTTGTATTAATATAAAGAATGATACGTGCTTGATTTAAGTATGAACATTCTTGTTTTAAAAACGATGCCTGTGTTTTATAAGTATGATAATACTTGAAACAAGCACGTCTATTCTGTATTTAAGTATGCTGTGTGCTAAATGATAGTATATTTTTCTTGTTTTAAAAACTAATTCATTCTTAATTCAAGTATATGCATGCTGCATTTAAGCATGCAGCATACTTAGATACAGTATGTTACTTCTTAATCAAAGAATTAATTTATTCTTAATTTGATATTACAGAAATCTTAAATTAAGCATCATTATGCTTATTTTGAGTATTAGCTTTGGGTTGCTTAAATAAAGCACGTTTTTTCTTGTTCTAAGTATTCGTAATACTTATTTAATAATAAATAAATAAAAATAATTGGCTACGAAATTAATCGAACTTTTGAATTTCAAACATTCTTGTATGTAAATTAATGTGTTGTCTGGAATGAATAGAATATGTTCGAAATTAAAAAGTAAGTTTTCGTATAGCGAAGGCATAAATAAATTCAGTAAGACTTTGTAGGACTGATAAAAAAAGTATAATAGATAAATAAATCTTTTATTAAAGAATAAAAAAAAATAAACAAAACAATTCTTTTCTAAAAACAAATTTTTACATGTGTAATAAATTCATTATTTCCTATAAACTAAACAAATTTTCAAAAATCCTGAAACACATCTTAAGCAATATGAAACACTCAGTACTTTCCTTATATAAATTCTAGGGGTTAATCACCTCACTGATCGAGAAAAGAAGTGTCTATGCTGCAATTAAAAAAAATGGGTCCCTCTCCTAACAAAAATTGAGGTGTGCGTGCATTTCTAGTTTAAATCTGAGAAAACTAAGAAAAGGTGGGGTGTACTGCCGCTCACCTCACTTAATTGGTCACCCTGTAATTGTAATACATGAAAAAAATTATTACGACAAATATCTCCTCCCATGATTTAATGGTGCTGATGCTGGAGCTGCAGAGTCAACTCGTTCTGTTTCGACCTAAAAGTCAAAATTTGTTTAAACATTTCTAAAATAAACATTACTAACTTTCGCTCTGAACTGTCTGTCTGGATTTTCTTCCATTTTGTACGCGGGATATACATTTTATACGGTCTGCTAGTTCTGATGATGGGAACAAAGCATCTATATTGCTATCCTCGATAACCGAAATATGCCTAACAGTTAGCTTTAGTCCTGCAAAATTATAAATATAATAATAGTACATTTATAAATGTATACTTAAAAAACTATATTCAAATAATTTACCAAAATCCAATACAAGCAGTCAAAAAATTACTTATAACATTACATGACTTACCTATAATTTTCTCTATGAGGGGGTTAAAAAGTGGGATAGTACCAACTAGAAACTGACGGTTATACGTGCTTAAAATCAAGAAGTTTCATTCTCAATTTCAGCACGCACTATCAATTTAAGAATGCCGCATGCTTATTTCAAGAATGGGCATACTTAACAAAATTCTTAAAGGAAAGGCCTTTATCCATACCCACTTAAAATAAGAATTTACATTCTCAATTTAAGCATGTTACTTCTCAGTTTAAGAAGTAAATCCATACCCACTTAAAATAAGAATTTACATTCTCAATTTAAGCATGTTACTTCTCAGTTTAAGAAGTAAAATGCTTAATTTGAGAATGACCGTTCTTGACAAATTCTTAGGAGAAAGACGGTTATCCATGCTTAATGTAAGAATTTTCGTTCTCAATTTAAGCATGTTATTTCTTAGTTTGAGAATGTGGCATGCTTAATTTGATAATGAGCGTTCTTGCCAAATTCTTAGGAGAAATACGATTATCCATGTTTAATATAAATTTTGATCTCAATTTAAAAATGTTAATAGTCAGTTCCAGAATGTTACCTACATAGTACATGCTTGATTTGAGTGTGAGTGTTCTTAAAAGGATCTTAAGAGAAAGCAGGTTATCCGTACTTAAAATAGGAAGTTTTAGTCTGAATTTTAGAATGATTATTCTCCGTTGAAGTATATTATGACAAGACTCAATCAAAGTAAACAGTTTGGAGGACTTTCAAGATTTATTTGATCATTAACAAGTTTAAATTTTTGTTCTCCCAGATGTCTTTTTATTTCAAGTTCTTCAAGGAAATCTATATTTTTTTTTTGTCACAAATGTGTAGTATGTATTTGGATGTCATTGGTTGTTTTTTAAATATATTAAGTTATTGTACAGATCAGCAAGATGTAGTTTTTTCCTGGTTTTTCTATATCATTACACAGTTATACTGATCATAGAGGGAAATACATCCGGGATAATCCCTTAGGGCTAATAACATCTAGGCTTTAATATTGTTCTATCTTATTACTTCTATACTTGGTCAAGTCTTAACACTACCTAATGAACATTAGGTAGTTACCTTGAAAAAACAAAAATAGGTCAATCTGACGATGCTTGTTGTAGCGAAACAGCTCTCATTGTAACATCAAAGCTAACTTTTTAATTAAATGTGGAAGTTAAGTTTAAACAAATAGTTGTTTATTATTCTTAGTTAATGAAAGGGTACTTTAATATTAATTATGAAACCAAACGACAGCAACAGCTACTGTGAAAGAAACTTTAATGCAAAGTCGATTAATTATGAAATTGGCCAAAAATTTCCCATTGATTAAATTGTTCTGCCGAATTACACTCGGAATTTGTATTTTTCCATATATGTGTTGTTAAATTCTAATCTGTTTCCTTTAGCAATTTGACTAAAAAAACTGTCAACTTACAGTGTTTTTTTTCTATTTTATCTATATGCAATCTGAGTATTTAATATACCTATTAAAAGACGGTTTAATAAAAATATTGAGTCAACGGCTTTAACCGTTAGTTAACGAAATATATAAAAGTTTAACTACTTTTGTTCCCATGCAGCAATTTTTAAATCTAAAAAACCGAGTAACGTATACGCTTGTTCGCTTTAATCCTCTGTTACGCGTGTCTGAAACAAATCCTATCCAATTGCGTGGTGACACGTGACCAACCTTCCTTCAACAACCAGTAAAGCAAACTAGCAGTGTTCATCGTGTTTAATATTTTCAACATGGGCAATTTTACTTTTGTCAGTTATGTCGTCTGCTGTCTTTATGTCTCTAAATCGTTTCACAAAAATATGCATACATAATTACTTTGCCCTTTCAACTGTGCGATGAACGTTACAGAAACTGAATAATTTGTAGCCAACACAAAACGATTCTGCATTAATAATGAAAAATAAAGTTGGAAAAATAGTACGTTATAGTGTGTTCAACAATATAGTGCCTACAATAAAAAGGGACTGGTGGTGGTAATAAGCTTCTTATGTACTTTTATCTAAGGTATTGGCAAGTTTGGGTAAAGAATGCAGATCAGGATTAAATTTGCAAAAATAATTTTTTAATCGAAACGCATATTAAGGGATATTCACAATAAAATTTAATAAAAATTTAAATATGTTAATATATCGATTCAGTTTCACTATCACTATCGTCGTCTACATTAATTATAAGGGGTTCTATGTTAGTATGGAATGCCCTGCATGAATCCTCCACTTTTATAACATGGTTTATGGTTCTTTTCCAACAATTATTAATGCAATTACAGAAGGACATAATCCACATATGCTCAAGCGGGTTGAATAGGCAGTAGTAAGGAGGAAGACGAAGAACTGTATGTCCTTTGGATGCTGCAATTTTGTCACATACATTTATGTTTTCATACATATGTTCTGTATGTCTTTAGAACCTCTAAAATCTGTTTTTTTTTATGTCCATCTTCAAAGTACATGTTGTTTTGGAGCATAAATTCCTGGATTTCCGCTGTTGTATTTGAAGAGCCTGGAATCTTCTTCAATTGGCGACTATGGTAACTGGCGTTGTCCATAACTATGACACTATGCGGGGGAATATTTGGCAGTAAAGTGTTTTCGAACCAATCTTCGAACAATTCGGCTGTAGTATCTTACTGGTAACCCAACGACGAATGTTGAATGTTCTTCGCCGAAAGTCCCAAACTGTTTGGAATCCAAACATCTTCTCATCCAGCATGAATAATCGTGATCCGTTTTCCTTTGTTTGATGGAGCTTTTGATTGGCATCGCACTGTTCCATCGGTCCATCCTTTTGCCGGCGTATCGTGGGTATCATACCAGGTCTCATTCAAATAGATTATTGGTCTTTGTAAAGACCTGTAATCACTTATGGCAGTCAAATATTCAAAACGCCATTGCCTAATCCGTTGGGATTCCATAATAACTTGCCTTTTGTCAATTTTGCAGTATTTGAGACCTAGTTTGGATAAAACTGTCCATAGGTTTCCAATTGATATCCTTATCTCAGTAGAGCTCCTTAGTCTTGTTTGCAATGATCTGATAGTAGGCACCAAGTTTTCTTCGTACATAGAGTAGATTGTTCTTCTTATCAAATCTTTATCACCGGCATCAGTGGTTCTGGAAACACCACTATCGTTTCGTTTTCGTCTCGGATGAATTGACCTCACTGATGATTCCGGTGTCCCTGTCAAATCGCTGGTTTCCCTTACAGCAGGAGTAAAAGCCCAACCCCTTTGGACCAGCTTCTGATGAACATGTCTGACGATTTCTTTGGCATCAAGGGATAAAACTCGTCGTCCAACTGGAATGGTAACACAGGGCGCCGCTGATGCAGTTTCCCAAGGACGAAAGATTTTTCACAAAAATTATAAAACAGCACAGGCTATCTCTTACTACGGGAACACAAATATAAATGATTATACTCAACCCAAATTACACAAATACAAGAACCGATCCTGTGTGCAAATTTTGTCCATAAGCAATAAACCGTGACAGACCCCTTTTTTTGTAGGCACTATATTGTTGAACACATTATACCTAGGTATAGTATAAGGGAGAGAAATAAGTTATTTTAGCAGAGGGAGACGCAAGAGGGATAAAATACACCGATGACAAAATAGCATCTCTTTCGAATGGTATATACTATTTTTTCCACGGTTCTATTAAATTAAAAACCCATATTTTCTTATTATGAAGTGCTATTGGAGTTATAGTATTTGGATTTGAGCATTTGTTTAGTAGTCGTCGAATTATTAGTTATTGTCATAACCACAATAGGTTTGTTTTCAGATCAAATCAAAAACTTATTTCTTACAATTTTTGTTTTTCTTTCATTTAATTAAAAGAATAATTTTTAATGTGTGTTTACCTACACCTCTAGATGTAAATTTTATTTTCCATCTCTCTCAATTATAGGTTCATTGCTATTGACTACAAACTGTATGTTATTGTGTTGTTGTGGCACCTCTATGTTTACTTATCACTCTGAGGGGTTAGTACAATAAATTTAATCCTTAATATATTACCTAAAAAGAAGATTCAAAAGAAAGATTCATCAGAATTCTTGTCTTTTTAGATTAAGTAGATTTATAATAACGTTAAAAAAACAGGAGAAAAAAACTACAAAAAATATAGAAAATATTTGACATAAGGTTTAATACGCGCATGTGCCAACAATCTGCTAAAAATTAATTCTCAAACTGCTCGGACTGTCACCAAACTGCCAGGAAATGATGTGAAAACATCCGACTAGTGATTGGAAGTCAGTTTCAAACTAATGCGCAAACACAAAATATCGAATGCGCACACTCCAAACGTTAGAAACAAGTTTCAAACCAATGTGAAAACAAACCTAAAATAAACAAACAAAAATAATTGCCAGATTAATGTGCTAGTTTGGTTTAGTTTGAAGTTTGTTTAGTGCACAGTGAATAATTATGAGTCGAAAGAGATTGTTGGAGGATGCAAATACTGCATTAAACAATTTGCTGCCTACTTTTTGTTCTTCTTCGATTGGTCCCTTACGGGTTTTATTAGTAGTGGTTGACTGTTGGGTTTTGTTGGAGCCCTGATTTAGAGAGGAAATCCTCTGCAGGGCTAGTTTGTATTGTTTGGGGGGTTTGAGTGTGGTTGGTTTGCAACAAATTCATACACGCACAAACAGAAGCCGGGTTTCCCAGGTGTTTTTTTTTTGTCAGGAGCGGGTACAGAGCTGTGGCTGTATTGTTGCCGTACTACCGGCCATTTGGTGAAGCTACTGGAAAAGTACAGAAGATCAGTAGCCCGGTAGTAGATAAGGTTAGCGGATTGCTAGTGAGGAGGAGTCGAGGAAGTCTTGGTAATCCTCTGGGAGATCTTTAGTAAGGGTAGCGTTTAAGAGGCGGAGAGGTACGTAACGGTATTTTATTTTGGGGCGTCCGAAGAGAGGGCGGTGGTGGGTATTTTCGAAGAGGAGGTGGCGTCGGATGAAGACAAATGTTTATGTTTTTATAGACTACTAGGTTGGGAATTCACCAGGCTGATATTTGCAGAAGCGGAGGATTGCTCGTTCGCAAGAATTGATTTTTTGCGAAATGAAAAGAAAGCGTGATATAAAGAATGGCTTTGTAGTCTAAGATTGGAAGAATATGGGTTTTTTAGGTATGAAGGAAAGTGGAGGGGTGTGTGCGGCCGAATTTTCCGCCAATTGCTTTACGGAGCTGGACTCTCTTCCTCACAACATCCAGGGTGGACTTGACGTCGGCCGCCCAGTTGAGGGTGGGTGTATATCTTTCCCCCAAATACACCCGGCAAGAGGCTTAGTTTTTGCACTTCCAACAGCCAGTTGGCAGTTTGAAGGCGGATTTAGAGGTAGTCGGTACATTCGGCGGTGGTGAGGATAGTGGTGTCGTCAACGTACAGCTGAATGTGTGCGTAGGGACTGGGCGGTTTTGAGATGTCTTGGGTAAAGATTAGGTATAGTAGCGATGATAGGATAGATGATTGGAGGATCCCAGATTGCAGCGAGAATGGTTGTGAGTGAATTTGGCCGATTTTCATACTGATTGTGTGATTTGTTAGGAATGAGTCGATTAATTTGACGATCTGGAGTGGGAGGCAGATGCTCATGATCTTTCTGACCAGTGCGATATGCCAAACTTGGTCGAAAGCTTTCTGAACATCTAAGAAAATGGCTGCACAAACAGTGTTTGTAGTTTAGGGCCTTTGTAACCGTTGTGTGGAAGTTTACAAGCGGGTCAGTGGTGGAATGCTCGGGTCTGAGGGGATGTCACTATTGTGAAGTTCCACATACGGTCCTTTTTCATTGGGAGCATTGAAATAATTTCAATGCTCCCAATGAAAAACCCAAAGTCTATGTCACAGAATTTTATTGTTGCTGGAAAAACAATACTCTCTACTAGTTTCGGCCTAACATTGAGGCCATCATCAGGCTATAAAAAAGGTTATTTTAGTGTTACAAATGAAAAAAAGAGAACAAAAAGAATACCTTAGTGTAAAGATTAATAAATAAATATAAGTATAAGGACCACAATTAAAACATAAAATATAAAATTACAAACATTTACAAACGAACCAACAGATAAAAAATAAACAATAAATATAAGATAAAATGTATAAAATTTATGGTCTAAAATTAACTTTTTATATCTTTAAAAAAGAAAGAAAGATGGGGGGGGCGAGTTCAACATAGACATATAGATTAAGAAACTTTCCCAGTGTAACTATAGTCCGACAAAACAGAGGACAAGAAGAATAAGTCACAAGAAGAAGAACAAAAGGATTGTGAGATTATGTAGACAATAAGACAATTAAGATCAATTTAAAATGATGATAAACAACCTAGTAAAATGTAAGAAGCTAATTAGTCACAATAGAAAGAAAGAAAACCAATTATTGAAGAAAGTGGACAACATAAAACAAATATGGAAGACAGAGTAAAATATGTTACAAACAAATACCATTAAAAGGGAAGACTAAGAAATACGTAAGGGTCCTTTGGTCTCAGCTGCTCATTTAAACATACTACTGTACTGTCTCTTGATGCTTCATTGATCTCTAACATTTCAAGTAAATTCATCCTTGGACCTGGGTTTCCCATTAGTCACATTTGAGATATGGATGGTTTACTTCGTTTAATTTCAATGCTATCTATTTTTGCATAAAAAACGTTCTCCATAATGTATACTTCCTTAGGAGCATTATATTGCCTTGGGATTAATCGACTTAGTACTTCTGTTTTAATTTTGAAATCATAAAAACTTAATTCTACTCTCGACCGTGGAAAAATGTATTTACAGAGGGTAATGTTAGTATTTCGGGAATAGGAAATAATAAAAGTTTTGAATGAAAACATATTTCCCACTTATGCATTTGCGCAAAGTATTTGTCACAGCAATTTTTTCAGGGTACTTTCTTATTCCATGGATAAACCGCAAACATGCATTCTATATTCTTGTGAAATCTATTTGTAGGAAGGTTTGGCAGTATAAAAGTAAACCTTTTTAAAACGGCCATTTTTGCAATAAAATTGTTAAGAGCGTTCTTTAGGCTTTCATTTACTAGGTTCCTGCTAACTTCTTTATTAATTAACTAATTAAAATTTGGTTTTCACCAAAATATAGAGGAAAAAAATCTAGTATTGTGGATGCTAAAAATATATATTTTTTATTGGATTTACATATTTTTTCTTTGATATTTAAGTGCAAGTTTTTAAAAATTTTAAGTTTCCACATTTCTATATAACATTTTAAAATTTTTGATCAAAAAAAAGATTTTTTTAATCTGCTGTAACTAACATTTAAAAGGGATTTAAGAAAAATGCATTAAATTCTTCATTATGTGCTGCCGCCAGTAGTAATGCGTTCGAACGATTAGAGTTCAGAGGCATTGGGCCCATCAGTATAAATTGGCAATATATTTTATAGGGCAATGCAACTCCGATCCTTTTTACAGCGAAAGAACGCTCTTAAGAATGAAAAAACTCACAGCCTGATAACCAAGAAATTCGTAATCAGTGACCCAAGGAGGGGAACCCTCCAGTAATCGAACTAGTAAGCTCTAGGGTTAAGCCACAATAGGTCTCGGCTGGCTGCAGTGGTGAGGTGGCCTAGTGCCCCACTCGCTTTAAACCTAATCAAACCTGCACACACATTTGGCGAAAAATATTAAAACCTTTAGCAAACCTACCTTATAAATAATTCATATAATAAATGTAAAAGAAAAGTCATTGTTTTGTGATATCTCCATTGACTTTAGCACGACATTTGTTATCAATATTATCCCTCTTCCGGTTTTATTACCTAACACAGACAAGGTCGAATGTAGTATAAAAGATAACAAACAGTTTGGCACATCAAAATCAAAGCTATTATATTTTATGATTAAGAAAAAGTTTAACATTGAAATTAACTAATTACTATAAATGTTATTAAACCAAATTATAGTTAACCTGATAAATTAAAAATATTTGTATACTATTTTTTCCAATTAGTTGCAACTTAAAATAGGTTTAGCACTGATTTTTTTGTTTTTATAGTCACTATGGTCTGTTCCCATGTAATTAATTAAAAAAAAACATTTTAAAGTTATTAAATAGGTTGGTAATAAATTTTACAATAAAAATAAAAAAAAACTATAATAAAAGTTGTACAGCTATTTAGTTAATAGAAGTTTTAATTTTTATGGGGATGTAATAAAGTAACACACCTCAACATGGACGCAGGAGAACTATAGTATGTACAAAAAGTACGAGGAGTAATAAACCCTAATTTAGTATGCAAAACCTTTATAGGGAGCACCATGAAATTTTTGATAAATTTCTTACTTTAAATAACATTTCTTTTGTAAATCTAAAAACCAGGTAGATCGACCCCGTATTTGTTTCAGTTGTAGAAAAGTTTAGGGTTTCTTCATTGTTAAAGGACTATTAGATAAGCAATAACGCAATGCAGTGGTGTGTATTTTGGGAAAAAATACGTTTTAAATTATAATATAATAAAAAATAAAAAGAAATAATTATTGGAATACATTTATTACCTACATTTTATTCTATATCCGACTCGGAAGAGGAAGAATCGTTGTTGACATTAATAATAATAGGGTCGATTAAATCATCACAAATATTGTCAATTTTCCACATATTTGCCTCTACTTTGATAACATGCTCGATACAGTTTGTCCAATTTTTCTTACTAACATGACTTACAGCACTCTCAAACAATATCACAACATCGTTTATTTTAAAAGTAGTATTTTTTTTCCAACTTCCCCCTTTACCTGAGCCCATATTAATTCTATGGGATTAAGTTCACAATGATAAGGGGGAAGTCGAAGAACTGATATACCACGAGAAAAAGCCACTTCTTCTACAATGTAGGTTTTGTATTTATTCTTGTTAATTTTTGCAATTCTGTAAAGTTCTTTCCTTAGTGGATCTTTTGGAAACTTAATATTTTTCGAAATAAGCCACTTCAAAAGTTCTGCTTTACGCCAACGACTTGTGGGCAATGCTTCTCGTAACCGTGAATGGTAACTTGCGTTGTCCATAACAATAACAGCCACTTTTGGAATCAGATCTAACATTTGAACAAACCATTCCTCGAAGACATCCCCATTCATATCTTCGTCATAGTCCCCCGTGCATTTTGAAATAAAAGTTAATAATCCACCATCAACAAAACCTTCAGAACTTCCAACATGGGCAATGATAAGTCTTTTTCCTTTTCCAGATGGTGGCTGCAAACCTAACGACAAACCTTCCATGAATGCCTGCCTTCCGCTTTTAATGTTTTCATCTTGCCAAGATTTGGAAACTGTATATCCAGCATTTATCCCTGTTTCGTAGAAGTAGAAGATTTTCAAATTTTGTTCTCTGGCATGTCGAACGCTTCTTAAATAGTCCCTTCTCCAAAAAACTATTTCCGGTTTATCTATCAAGAGAGATTTTCTATTATGTTTTGTATACCTGAAACCCACATCTTTCAAAAGTTTGCATAATGTAATTCTGGAGAATTTTGTATAGTCCGTATCTTCTTGCACTGATGTCATAATTTTGTCAAGTGTTGGAATTTCCTTTCGTTAGTAAAATCTTTCTTGAGCCCATTGCAACCTTACAATTTTTTGTTGATAGGTTAGTTTGGGAACACGTAGAGGTCTTCTGCAATACAAATTTACCGCATTTAATCTTCGTGTAATTGTTTGCCAGAGATATTCAGTCCTTCAAGTCTAGCAATTTCTCTGGATATGCCACTTCCTGTAGATTTCCTGTAGATTTCTTCGAGCTATCAATGTTATCTGCCGGCATTGTGCTGATGTTGTACATCGACTTCTGCCACTTCTGGGACTATCCTTCACATCATTTGTGTCTTGGATTTTTTTTTAATTTTTGATACAGCACCCAATATTGGCGATATCACTTTGACTAAAGCCCTGTTGTAACAAAGTAATTACTCTAGATCTATTAAAATATGATATCATGTCTCTGGGCATTTTTAAACAGCTCAAATGAAATTTAAACAAGAATTGAAATAATGTGAAAGCACCCAAATCAATTAAATATGACCAAATTAATAGAAAAACGAATCAAATTTAGTATTATTTTAATTTAAAAACGCTTTAAAATAAATATCAACAAGAGTTTTTAAAAAACCATTGGCGCCGATATATTATTTCTAAACATTCCAAACTTTTGGACATATGTGTATCTAAAATCAGGAATACTTTTCATTTTTATTGACAAGCTCTTTCCTACCCAATGAAATTAAAGCAGGTAGCTTGACTGCAGTCAACCAGTTTTCATTCAAAACACTATAAGAGTTGCTGTAGTTTCCCGCTTTTTGAATTATTCTTATTCTTGCTGCTAAGACTATGTGACTGGAGAATGGATCAATGACTCTATTAAAGAGTAGAGCTCCTGTATGTGTAATCAGCTATTAACAAAATTATACAAGTTAACTTGTACTAACTAATTGATTGAAAAAAATTTAAACAACTTTTCACAGTTGTTATAATTTGAATTAAAAAAAGCTCTATTCTCTTATTCAAAATAATATCTTTTAACCAGGTAACAGCGTTTATTAAAAAAAAAACGTGCACTGTGTAAGTAAAACTAATATGGCTTCTCTGCTAACGATAAGGTAATAATAAAACTATGTTTTATTTTACGGTTTTATGATTTTATAGTTCTTGTTTAAACTACTCCATAAAACTCAGTTTTTGTTAAGAAAGTGTAACTGAATAATTCCTTAAAGTACAAATAATTAATTGCGTCTTCTTAAATAAATATTCAACAAAATTAATTAAAAAAATGGGAGTAATTGTTAAATGAGCAGCACGTCTAGTGTAAGTAAGCTCTTTGTTTAGGGTCAAGGATTGTGTTTGAATTTTAATACGTTCATTTATTTCTAAAATTCGTTACGCTATATTTAAATGACAAAGAAACTGAAAAGTTGAGTAAATTTACAATGAATATATTAAGAATTTTGAAATTAAGGCTTGACTTTTCACCCTACATATTATTTTAGTGTGATAATAAGTATACTTAACACTTTCATTTCTTCCTCACATTTGAAAATTTATACAAAGTAACTGTAAGCTTGCCTCTTCCTATTAGGGGTTGGACAAGGAGTAAGTTCTCCGGATGGGTTCAAGGGTTCTCTTTTAACATAATAACAAATACACAAATTTAGAATAGTTCTCAAATATAACAGACTATTTAGCTGTTGTTATAGCGTTCCCAGTGAGAGGAAGATATAAATACGTATTTATATTTACAATTTTCCGGTAAGCACTAGTATGTAATTTGTATTATTTTCATTAAATGCTTGTAAATGTAAAGTGAAATTTATGTGATAATCTGATTGTTAATCTAATAAGATAATTTATATAATACAGTAAAGAACAATTAATAAATTTAGACTTATCTTCTGGTTTCCAGGTAAATTCCGATGGGGGTGAGCTCCTTAGGATGTAGTTGTCTATTAAATTTGGATAAAACTAAGATTTCCAAAGCACATACGGCAGTAGCGAATGAGGTCGTCTACGATGTTAGATATTGCCAATGAGGTGGTCTAGTGATGGCGAAAAAGTCCAAAGTGGTAAGCTAGAGGGTACGTCTCAGCTGAAGAAGGAGTTAAAAAAAAGAAAGAACGATAATCTGTTCTTTGTTCCTAAAAGATGAACAAGGAATTAGGATAAAGTAAAGTAGTTAATATCGAATAAAACTGAAATTAATAATAATGTAAAACTTACCACTCTTAAAGTGGAACCAATAAATGGTTATGAAAATCGATTTCCTAATTTCTTTCTTTCCACATTCGTAGGAAGAATCAATCCACAAAGGTGATTTTTGTTACTTAACAAATAGAAATAATCTTTCTACAAATGGAAATTTGGATAGAAAATGCGCAAAATGCGGAGTCCACAACGTGGCTATTTCCAAAAAATGAAAGAAATCCAAAAAAGGAACCGGTTTTTAAGGAAGTCACTTAGCTTTCAAATTGATGGAACAATAATTTTGAATCTAGTTATAGAGGAAGTTGGTTGGTATGTTGAGATGTCAATACCTTTTTAGACTTATGACTTTTAAAATCGTTCTTTGACTTTTGACTTTAAATCGATGAAAGAAGTTTGTTTATGTTTTAATAAAATAATTTGTTTTAGGTAATGGTGCAGGAAAAAGGTTATGAAGACTAAAATATCAAGCAACTAAACAATAATAGTGTCAATAATGATTGTCTTGTTTTCGATCGAAGGAATGGATTATTAGAAATTTGTGTTTGGATTACATATAGTCTATATAGAAAGGACAAGGAGTAATAAATCATTCATTTAAGTAGATTTCATAGATATCGTTACAATTTTTATTAAATTCAAAGAAGCAAAATGAATATTTTTATTTGTATTACTCCTATATGTAGTGTTTGGGGAATTTTTCTCAGAAATTTTAAATGGCAAGTGGCGATAATACGATTACACCTATTTACAGATTATTCGATTATTGAGAGGGATTTTCCAAACAACCCAGTTTTCTTAGAGACATTATAGGGAATATTATTTTAAAAGAAAGTAGGTACATTAAATCAGTACTTAGTATTAGTTCTTTGAGTAAAGTTGTATGAAGTTGTATGGTTTTCATAATATTGTAAACGGAATATATTTAAAACATTTGTTGAATGTTAATTGTGCAAGTACCAAACAATGTCGATAAGTCAAGGACCATCTAAACGACCAAAAACAGGTCCATTATCTTTAAATAAACAAAATCTGATATGGAATTGTTATATATCATTGAAAAACAAGGATCCAAGTGCAAGTGTTGATGATATTGTGGAATTAACGGCTGCTATGTTGTGTGTTGCTAAATCAATAATTTAAAGATTACTAAAAGAAAGCAAGAATGGAACTCTTCAACCCCCCAAAGCTCCTTCAGGCCGAAAACCAATTGAGATCGATGAGTCATTAAAACAAAGACTAAGGCGTAAAGTCCATGGATTTTACTTACGAACGGAAATTCCAACACTTGACAAAATTATGACATCAGTGCAAGAAGATACGGACTATACAAAATTTTCCAGAATGACATTATGCAAACTTTTGAAAGATGTGGGTTTCAGATATTCAAAACATAATAGAAAATCTCTCTTGATAGATAAACCGGAAATGGTTTTTTGGAGAAGAGACTATTTTAGAAGCATTCGACATGCCAGACAACAGAATTTGAAAATCTTCTACTTAGACGAAACATGGATAAATGCTGGATATACAGTTTCCAAATCTTGGCAAGATAAAAACATCAAAATGCACGGGGGACTATGACGAAGATATGAATGGGAATGTCTTCGAGGAATGGTTTGTTCAAATGTTGGATCTGATTCCAAAAGGGACTGTTATTGTTACGGACAACGCAAGTTACCATTCACGGTTACGAGAAGCATTGCCCACAAGTCGTTGGCATAAAGCAGAGCTTTTGGAGTGGCTTATTTCGAAAAATATTAAGTTTCCAAAAGATCCACTAAGGAAAGAACTTTAGAGAATTGCAAAAATGAACAAGAATAGATACAAAACCTACATTGTAGAACAAATGGCTTCTTCTCGTGGTATATCAGTTCTTCGACTTCCCCCTAGTCATTGCGAACTTAATCCCATAGAATTAATATGGGCTCAGGTAAAGGGGGAAGTTGGAAAAAAAATACTACCCTTAAAATAAACGATGTTGTGAAATTGTTTGAGAGTGCTGTAAGTCATGTTAGTAAGAAAAATTGGACAAACTTTATCGAGCATGTTATCAAAGTAGAGGCAAATATGTGGAAAATTGACAATATTTGTGATGATTTAATCGACCCTATTATTATTAATGTCAACAACGATTCTTCCTCTTCCGAGTCGGATATAGAATAAAATGTAAGTAATAAATGTATTCCAATAATTATTTCTTTTCATTTTTTATTATATTATAATTTAAAACGTATTTTTTTCTCAAAATACACACCACTGCATTGCGTTATTGCTTATCTGCTAATCCTTTAACAATGAAGAAACCCTAAACTTTGCTACAACTGAAACAAATACGGGGTCGATCTACCTGGTTTTTAGATTTACGGAAGAAATGTAATTTAAAGTAAGAGATTTATCAAAAATTTCGTGGTGCTCCCTGTAAAGGTTTTGCATTCTTAATTAGGGTTTATTACTCCTCGTACTTTTTGTACATACTATAATTAATAAATAAATGGTAACTGAATTATACATTAAATGAGTTTCATTATAATAATAATAAATATGCACTACTATTTATGTCAGAAATATGTTTAATAATCTTATAACACTCAAGGTAAGCTCATTTTTAGTAACTTTACAGTTTGGGCTCGTAACATAACCATCAAAATTCATCTGCACCAAGAAATGAAGATGGAAAATAATCAAAAAGAATCGAAAGAGTACTAGGTACTATTTTATCGTGAAACTGTGTATGGAAAGTATTGTTTGGATTTTTTTAAAATTGGGTTTTGTATAATATTTTATTATTTAACAGATTTATATTTTATACTCCAATAATCACATAAATGAATATTTAATTTTGTATGCTAGTTCTAAGAGAGGTGAATGAATGAATGAACATGTGCATGAAATTTAGTGGAGATTTGATTTTTCTGGGGTTTGAGAAAATAAAAATAGATGAGCCCAGATTTAGGATTTAAGATTCTCTGGGGGATCAGGGTTGGGGTGGCGTTTTCTTTTTGTGGATGTCGTATTGTCCTGGGTGAATTGAGTTGAGGTTGGGAGATAATGGCTCGATGTGGCAGAAGAGTGCATGTTGGGGGTAGCGAGGTCTGTTGGGCGTGGCGTCGAAGAATTTGCAGACAATGGGCCCAAATTTGGGCGGCGTGTTGGACATCGTGAGGATGTGGCTGTATTATTTCCTTCCTGTCAGTCATTCGGTAAGTGTTATAGGAAAACCACAGAAGACCTATAACTTGACAGAGCGCCGGGGAGGGGTTAGCTAGGCTAACGGGGTAGTTCGAGGAATTGTGAAGATTCCTCTAAGGAGTTACCTGGGTTTTGTAGGAGAAGAGATTGATTATTTGTTGGGCATTTATCGATTGCCTAACCTAAACTAACCTAACCTAACCTAACCTAACGTTAAATAAATAAAATATCCAAAAAATTAGTACCTAGAACACAACACAATTATTAAAAATGAGTTTATACAATATGAAATAAAACAATAACATAAATTGCACAACATTACATACTTATACCTATACAAAATCAAATCCCCGAAAACCCGAAAAAAATTCTCTAAGAATTCTCTAAAGAATTCCTCCAAAATTCAATTTTCAAAACTCAATTATCTAGTTGTTATACAAAAATATTGCAATAACAATCAGAATTTATAATTCTGCCTGTCTCACTTGGGGCGCAATCGATGCAGACCTTTTTAAGGTAAAATTCGAAAAGGCAGATTATCCTAATTTTTATTGCGGGTTTGGGCGCAATTGATAAGTTCCCGTTTTGTTGCATCCCCCGGGACGGGGTATAAGATTGCGGGGTGCTCCCCGGTCTAAAAGAGGTAGATTTCCATATCTATTGGGATTTTAGCGCGATCAGATCAACTACTTTCTGCCACATTGGTTTAAAACCTTGCTTTTTCTTATAGATTTCATTGTTTACTTTGTTTATTTCGTGTTCGGATTTCCTTTTGCATAGGCTTCTGACGGTTTAAAAACTGTAACTAGCGAAACCAGAAAAAGTAAGGTTATAAATCAATGTGGTAGAAAGTAGTTTACATTAGATCCAACAGAGTGCGTATCGCTTATCTTGAAATGCCAATACCTATGAACTTTCAGTTTATTATTATTATTCAAAATAAAAATTCATTGCAAATGATTAATTCATTAAAAAATATTTGCCCCACTAAATAAAATTAAATGTTCCTTTGAAAACACCTTTACCCATCAGAAATAATTTGAATTGTCAAAATATGGAATATAATTTACATAGACAGTTCCTCCTGACAACGTATAATACACACAAATAAATTTTAAACAATACAAAATTTAAAAACTGGTTTAGGTTAGGTTAGGTTCTATGTGAGTGGTCGTTCAACGTCCCACTGCGACCTGAAATATCTATTGTGGCTTACCCCTGGTTTATTGTCGTATGCCTCTGATGAAGCTCATCAGAGTATTTGGAGACACTTTCAAGTCCTTGGGCAGAACAAATTTATTGGTCCTTGGTCTCTTGAGCTCTTGGCAATTAAACAAGATATGCTTCGCTTCATCCTTCGCCTGACAGAATCTGCAGTCCGCAATATCTGCCAGTCCAATTGTTTTCATATGCCTATTAAGGCCCTCTTGTGTCCAACCAGTAGTCCTTTCATAATTCGTAGGACCTGTCTGCTCATATCCAGCAGCTCTTGAGACATCTTTTTAGAGTGTCTTAAACTCTCTAGCTCGAACCATTAAGAACGAACAGTTTTTCCTCTGGCTATACCTAGGAAAGACTCTAGGTCTTGTAATATTTAAATATTTTATAATAGTATAATGAGTATAATATCAACAGAAGTTGTTTAATATTACTAAAATATTTTTAATGTTATTAAAATAATATTATATTTAGTACATAAATATGTTATTTAGAACTTAGTAGAAACTTCGCGAAAATTGATTAAATAATGTGTAAAAAAAAAGACAGATAATGTGTAAAAAGGAGACAGATATATTTTACTATATTTTTGTTCTGGAATGAACGACAATAGACGAAGTGTCATACATAAAAAAGAGTTTGAAACCTATAAAAAGACTTGAACAGAGGTCGTAAAGGGGGAGTATATGATTGGAAGTCAACCAGAGAAGATCAGTCAGTGTGAGCAGTCAATTTGAACAAACAGTTTTTAAAGTAGTTAAAAACAAAGTATTAAATAGTGTCATTAGAAATACAAGTTAAAACAATCAAAAAGTGAAATAAAGTACCAAAAAGTGACATTAAAAACTAATCAAAAAGTGAAATTAAAACATTTTCGGTTGATAAAAAAGAAGAATATAAGAGTACTTACTATTAATAATACAATTAAAGGAACAATAATCCAACAAACACTAAACTATATCAATTTGGAGGAACAAACAAGAACAATAATATTACACAAGAAACCAAACGTCTAACAACACGACATTTTGCCAAAGTCAGAAATTCCACGTATCACTTCGTTCGTTTCCGCTTTTCATAGAGCGACTACAGATTTTTTCCACCAATCAGGAAGCAGGACTCTACATCAAGGTCAAATAAAATTGTAAACATTTTGAAAATTTTTGTAGTAGTTAGTTAAGTTTTATAATTTAAAAAGGAATTTACTTGATATTCAATAATTAGTGTATTTCGATAATCTTGCCATTACATAAATAACATTGGTTAATTTAATTTAATTCAACATCAAGTAAATTCTTTTATAGTTACTAAAAGGCCTTTTCTTTTTAATATTTTCCTACTTATTATTTTATCAGTCATTCAATAGATTACTGTTTTAATTTAATTTATTTTAATAAATTAGTAATTATAATTTAATCAAATTTTATTCAAATACCTACCTAATAATCCAACTGGAAACTTGCATAACCAAACACACCTGAAAAAAAAGATCTTGTTGCTATATTACATTTAAATAATAATATCAAAAATATATTAATCAATTAAATTTATAAATAAATAAATCAATAAATAATCACTAAATCATAATATTCATTACAGTCTATAAATATTCCTTCAGCACCTTTTCTGGCTAGGAGGTCCGCTTTTGGGGACATTTAGCCCACCAGAGCACCAGAGCACCGGAGCACCATATGTAATCATAGCCAATACACTGATGAGAGCTTTGCTTTAAATAAAAATGTCACCAAATAAGCGTTCCATGTAAGTCTTTTATCCTTCCTTAATAGTTTATCCATAGAGGGCGGGCATTTGGATGTTATCCCGTTTCCCTCCTGGTTAAACTGACAACTGTAGCTTTAATAATAATAATAATAATAATAATAATATTTATTGCTTCAATTGAACAGAAAATGTCAAATAGCAAGAGTTCACAATTTTAAATGTAATAAAGCATAATAAAAAAGTTTGCATAAAATAGAACAAGATTAAGAAAAAAAAGAACAAAAAAAATAATTATATACACACAGGTGTTTTACAATCATTATTCGTTCAATACAAAAGAACGAAGTTTTAAAACTCCGATAAAAAAATAACAACACATTTTCATAAGTTTAGGATTATCCAGTAATTTCACAAACTGGTCAAAATTTTCCAAACTATAAAGTTCGCGAGGTCTGACTTCACGGTATAGGGTGCAGTTCAAAACAATATGTTCAAGTGTTTCGAGCTGTCTTGAATTGCACATCGTACATATTTCCTCCTGGTCAATATGGTAGTAAGATCCATTATATGTGAGGCTTAACCTTTTTTTGTAAGACAAACGTATTTGACTGAATAACCGAACAAATTTAATAGGTACGTTACTAAAAAGATACTTTGCCGGTTGAGAACTGACATTAAGACTTTTATACAAAGCAGAGTATTTGCCTTTAGCCAACATATCTAAATCAGCCGTAAAGACATATGACTGATGGGCCTCTAGTATATTATTCATGTTACTTTTAAGAAATTCAATTTGTCAAACAACAGTTTCATTTGCAAGACCCAATTATATGAGTAATTGCCCGCATTTTGTAACAGTAATAATTTACGGAAAGTAATTTTAGGCAACCTAGAATCTTCCATCGATAATATCTTTAACAACCAATTTAAGGATTGTTTAAAAACGATGTGTTCTAAATACATGGCGCCAGTTTCTAGCCGTACCAAATAATCTGGAGTACTTCTAGGTAATAATAACAGTCTCTTGTAAAAGCCAACTTGCACCCTCTCAATTTCATGGCAATATCGAAGACCCCATACCGGAAGACAGTTGCTGAGGGTGTTTAGAACTATAGATTTAAATAGAGTAAGCCTAGAGTTCCACGCGGTGATTTTAGACCGAGCTAATATGGACATAACAGCACTTATGGATTGTGTGGCCTTTGATGTTGCTAGTAGAGCGTGTTTTCTAAATACTGATGAAGACGACAACAAAACACCCAAATAATTGTACGTATTGTCAAAAGGAATTTCATGACCATTCAATAAGAAACGATGGCTCTTAGGAGGCTTTGCAGTACTTTTGGAAAAACATACTATTCTGGATACTATTATTTACGCTTAGATTTATTTATTATTTACTGACAACTGTACCTTTACTTAGGTTGACCGAGAGTTGTTCTTTGTCGCACCACCTAGTAATAATGTTAAGTGTTCGTTAAGTCACTTTAGAGATGGCCTCTTCATGCTTTTCTCTTTCCAATATCACCAGATTTTCTGCGTAGGCTTGTACCTCTATCCCCTGGTTGTCGAGGTCAGAGATCAGGTCGTCCACGAGTAGTGACGAAAGGAGAGGGAAAAGTACTCCTCCCTGTGGACGGCCCCTAGCAGTCTTGGCCCTCATATCCTCGCCTGTTCTCTAGCATCGCTCTGATTCAGTTACATATTGTATGGGATATCCTTCTAGATGCAGCTGCATTATAGATAGAATCAGGTAATGCATTATTGAATGCTCCTTCTATATCAAGGATTTTGGTAAGAGCAACCTCTCCATTTCTGTTGATTTTCCCTCCTGATATGCATGCTGGTAGGTTCAGACAGAACCTTCCCTCAGTGGTCCCTCCTTAATATACCCTTCAATTTTTTTTTAATTGAAATTTCCAATGATCTCAACAAGAGAAGACATTCTTAGGTAAACAACATATTTATAATTTAGCTTTAAGTTAAATAAGAATTAAAAAAATTTAGTCTACGCCAAAATTTTCTGGAAAAAATAATAATCCTGCTTTTGTGAGATTCTTCTCAAAATTTATTTCAGTTACTGAACTTACTACATGAAACTATCATATAATTTTCACAGAAAAATATATAGCAGACATTTCCTTTTATTTTAAAAATACATTATAATTCTTGATTATACTTTGTTTATTTAACAACTATTTACACAGCAGACTATTTTTATAACATCGGAACTCCGATAACATTTATCTAACTTTGGGGACTTCCGTAGGGCTTATTTGTTTCGATTTTTATTAGGATTGTTTGTCTCCCAGCCGAGAAAAGATAACTCAATCAGGTAATGATGATTTCCAATAATAATTTGTAGCTTTTTAGCTTTTATATAAGGGGGTTTATTACCATGAAGAATTTATATTTTTTGTTTGTCAAATTAACCAAATTAAAAAAAAACTTTATTTTTAAGAATATTTGTAACATTTTTTCTTATGTAAGCAACTAAACATAGAATTTAATACAGTGGAACAAACTTACGTATAATTTGTTTTTTTTTACTCATTTTGACGCAGTCAGTTAAATCTAATTTTTACAATTATTTTTCTTTCTTGAATACCAGTTTTATGTTGTTCTTTACCGCCTGATGATGGTCTGATTCAGACCGAAGCTATTCATGTTACTACAATAAAGGTCTGTGGATTGACTTTTTGTTTTATTTAATCTTCTTAATTGTATTCAGCCACATTCCAGTTAATTTGGAAAGGTGGGTTTATGGACATCAGGCTAAATTTTATCCAGTAGTTAAACCATCTAATAGCTATCTATTCAACTGCCGGATAAGTCAGATAACTACAGGATAGCCCATAATACCACAAAATTCGTATTTGAACTTGAATGTTTTGTGTCACAAAACCCATTCTTTTTAGTAGTCTTTGTATTTGTCTATCTATGGTTTGTGCAGAGGTACAATGCAAACACAATGAGAGAAAAAGATGGATAAGAATATTAATAAGATGAAAAGAAAAAATGATGGTACAACAAAAATCTAAAGATGCTTGTTAGCTAATCGAAAGAAGTTTTAACAATTGATGTAGTGGAAATATTTTTAATAACCTATCAGTTCGAAATTCGAGTTAATCTTCAATCTTTTCTAATTTTATAGTCTATATAGAAAGAACAAGGAGTAATAAATCATTCATTTCAGTAGATTTCATAGACGTACCAAAATATATTTTAAGAGGGTATACTGTAAGGTACATTTTGTATTGAACGAATGAGTTGCAGCTATGCTAAAGAATATACGATTTAGGTCAGAGGTAACGGGATGTACTAATTTTAATAAAAAAAAGTGATAGAGGTACATAAATTTTAGTAAGTTTGATAAAGAAAGACAACACAATTTATTCATAATAGAAAACAAACCAATCTGTAACAATAATTATTTTATATATATTTTTGTTCTTTTTGTAAGAAGATTAATTCAAACTTTGAATATTGTCACAAATAAATTACAATGAAATATATTTTTAAAAAATTAATTAAAGTCAAGATAGCAAGATATCGTTACCACTTTTATTAAATTCAAAGAAGCAAATATTTTTTTATTTGTATTACTCCTATATGTAGTGTTTGGGGAACACCTAAGCGACCAAAAACAGGTCCATTATCTTTAAATGAAAAAACTCTGATATTGAATTGTTATATATCATTGAAAAACAAGGATCCAAGTGCAAGTGTTGATAATATTGTGGAATTAACGGCTGCTATGTTGTGTGTTGCTAAATCAACAATTTATAGATTACTAAAAGAAAGCAATAATGGAACTCTTCAACCCCCTAAAACTCCTTCAGGCCGAAAACCAATTGAGATCGAATCGATGAGTCATTAAAACAAAGACTAAGGCGTAAAGTCCATGGATTTTACTTACGAAAGGAAATTCCAACACTTGACAAAATTATGACATCAGTGCAAGAAGATACGGACTATACAAAATTCTCCAGAATGACATTATATTTTTTATTATATTATAATTTAAAACGTATTTTTTCCCAAAATACACACCACTGCATTGCGTTATTGCTTATCTGCTAATCCTTTAACAATGAAGAAACCCTAAACTTTGCTACAACTGAAACAAATACGGGGTCGATCTGCCTGGTTTTTAGATTTACGAAAGAAATGTAATTTAACAATAACAAGACAATTTATTTGTAAATCATTGTCAAAATTGTTCATTCTTTCAATTAGATTATAAAACTTTCGTTCGTGCTAAATGACTTCCACGATATCTATATCCTCATCGCTATCCAATACGTAGTTATCCAAAAAATCCATATTATCTAAAAACTCAAAAAAACCTAGAGCAAGATCAGTAAAATGGTTAAATCCAAATCACAGATTAAAAATGATGGAATGGCCTTGTTTGTGTATAGAATTTCCATTGGTTAGGTTATGTTAGGTTAGGTGGATGGAATGGCCTTGTTTGTGTATAGAATTTCCATTGGTTAGGTTAGGTTAGATTAGGTTAGGTTAGGTTAGGTGGATGGAATGGCCTTGTTTATGTATAGAATTTCCATTGGTCGCTGAAAACCATGTAAAAAAGACAACCAATCAAATCCATTACATATTTTAATCACTATTGCCAACATTCCTTATCTGTCAGTTAATTAACTAGAGGATAAAAATAAGAAGAAAAACGAAACTTTATCTTTATCTGAAGGTTACTATTATCTGACGGATACTTAACTAGCGGATAAAATCTACATTTGATAAACAGGCCCTGAGAAAACCAAAAATAGGTATTAGATATAAATCTGCTGCTGATGACCTACCTGTAGATTATGGAGATTCATCAAGCTGTATTGAAAGTTGGAAACCATTGAAGTTGCAGAAGAAATTCATTAATTTAAAAATAATTTGGCAGAAACAGACTAATTAGTTTGGATAATTCACATTCACCCAGTGTGTAGTTTAATGGTAAACTTGAAAAACAGTGGCACTGGTATTGCCTATGATTTTAAGAAAAGTACAGTCATAGAATTTTTTTCAAGAGTATTTGGAACAATGGATTAGTTTTTTGGTTAAAGAATCAGATAGCTTTTGTTGGACAGATTTAAAAAAGTGTCTTAAGTGTCTTAAGTAATTAAAAAATGATGTCACCACTAAAATAATTTTCTTTGGTTGTTTCTTTCTATTTGGCATGATTTTTATTTTAAGCTTCAGTTGTCTCCAAATATTTAGAAAAGCTGTCTTCAATATATCTTCTAAGTACTATAACGGTGTTATTAATCTTAAACCTAAAAGTTGTTGAAGTTTTATTACTAGTAACAACAGTAATAAAGTCGGCACAACCATTACTATAAAAGAGGAAACCTTATTATTTTCAAACCACATGTCTACAATTATTCACCAAAGAAATAAAAATACAAAGAAAGAAAACAAAACTTGCAAAAACGTTAGCTATTAACTTGTGTTCAGGACAGTACCTACTGCAATTCTATAAAGAACATAGGTATTCGTGATAAAATTTTGAAGATAAAAAATTTCTGACTTTAACTGTTTTGATCAATGTACTTCTTAAGCAAATACAGTATCCGCTAAAATAAACAGTACCAAATATATTAATTTATTATTTTTTATAATATTTGATATTTTTTATAATCTTTTTGAACATATTATATCCAAAATTTGCACCATGGCGTGCAAACCAGCTTCATAACGTTTCTGAAGTTCATTAAACATATTTAAGAGAAAGTCATTGCTGCAAATGTTGTACAGAAGTTATTATTCTTTGCCGTAGTTCTCAAATTGTTTCTGATGGATTTTTGAAATAATTTTACTGAGTGTGATAAAAAGTATGATGGGCAAACCAATAGATCGGTGAAAACTATATTTAAAAAACATTTAGCTCATTTTAAATACAGGCTGTCCCGTTTCGACCTTCACCTACAAGTTTATGGGGAAAGGTTAATGCTAGAATGAAATTTGGTATATAAGGGTTTTCGAATTCACCTAAAATATTTTCAAATTTATAGCACTTCCGGTTATACCGGACCAACTTTACTATTTTAAATGGAATACTTACTACTTTTTTTTCTTTTTTTGGTTAGACGATTATCTAAAATTATTTCAATTAATTAATTGATAAAATGTAAAAATTATTACACAACCTTTTGCACCGGGCCTAAATTATAACTTATAGGGTTTAAATATGAAATTATTTGTACGACGATTTCTTCTTTTTTTTTTAAATTGCAGCTCTCATTTTTTATATATTTATTTGATTTCTCAGTTTGTATTTCCTTTCCTATATCAATTTTTATGCATTTGCAAGATATAGCGGAAATTGGGTTTTTTGGGTGCCAAAATTGTAATGCTGTAATTGTAATTGACCTACGGTCAATTTTATATCTTTTTTGCTCATTTCGAGAAGGCATTTTGCTCTTTGAAGTGATATATCTACAAACCTTTCAGCTTGCCTCGGTCCAAGAGTATTCCTCCAGTGAGATCATGGTTGATCATCTTCCCAGCAACGGAGTTCCTTTTTGATGTAGCTTTTTAGGAGACTATCAAAAGGCTCCGAACCAAAGAAAAGTGTATTAGCCCCTTTTTTTTGCAAGCCTATCAGATTCCTCATTACCTATTATCGCCCAGTGACCTGGCATCAAAGTAACTTTATTGTTTCTTGCAGGTTTCTTAAGTAACAGAAAATGTGGTTCCATTTCTCCCGCTCCAACCCTTTCAATTATTTTGGACCCATTTATATCATACCAGTGAGCCCTCTTTTAGCTCTGGTTCAACTTCTTTAACCGTATGGCGATTTCTTATCACCACTTCAAACGCTGTCTCAGTCAAACTGAACTGGTATCTAATAGTTGGTTTAAGGATGCTGGTGGAATATTTTCCAGCAAATCACCTGGTTTTAATTATTGTGTTTGTTGCAGTCGTAATGCACCAGCTGCAGCCGTCCTCATAATGCAAAATTGCAGCGGAAGTAGACTTAGCAACGCTGTTAAAAGGCTGCTGTGAGGCACGTTGTCATTGCTCCTGTTATTCCCAAACAAGCCAGCCGTTGTATTCAAGGCCGCAGGGGGGTTGAAACCTCCTTCCGAAATTTTCCATAAACAAGCATTTTCAAACAGACATTAAATTGTTCTTCATAGGTAAATAAGGAAAAGTTTTGAAACCAATTTCTAGTTAAAAATGCATCGTCGTTCTTAAAGTCCATCATTTCTAGTGAATTTGTAGTGTGCCTTTGTTTATTGGCTACCACATCCTCTGCCACAATATCTGTTTGCAAAGTGCTTCAGTCTCCCTATTGTAACCTCGAGTGTGCAGTTGACCACATTGAGAATATTGTTGGTAATTTTGAAAACTGAAGGAAAACAATCGATCTTGTGTTTTGAGTGATATTGGTGAAGAAATTAGGATTCCAAGATTAGCTCCTCGTCAATTGCAGCTTCTGGTAATACTTCAGTGGTTTTTAACCACCTCAGCAACTGAGAAAATAGAAGTTGAATCTTTTGAAGCTTCATTAAAAAATAGTTGATCTAGAACTAGTATGTAGTGAGTACTCACTGTGGAAATTGTTTTGGGAAAAACAAATAGTACAATAGTACAAGAGCACAAGAAGTCGATAAGCCTTCTTAAGCATTAAACCAACGTAATAGGGACCTTTTTCCTAATATATTTACCCTCCTGAAAATATTTGCTTCTTTGCCAGTGACCACTGCAACTCTGCTGAGAGGATCTTCTCCACTCTCAAGCGATTGAAGATGTACTTGAAAAATTCGAGTGGACAAGGCAGGATTGGCTCTTATGCCATAAAATTTCAACACACAAAGTGATTGACTAATTCGCAAGAAAAAGAACAGAAGAATTGATTTTGTTTTGTAATGTAAATATTGTTATGGTCTACGGACGTAATTTTGTGTTGTATTGTATTAAAACGTGTTGAGTGTATTTGCATTGTCAATCTATTTATTTTTGCCTAGTCACCAAACTAACTGGGGAATTAATTTCGTCCTAACTTTTGTTAATGAAGCTTAAAATTGCGTAGAAATGGGATATTTGACATTTACTTTTAACGTTCATTTGCCAGAGTCTCCGGCACCTCCTAATGCCACACCCCAGCCTCAAAACTTTTTCTGGGTACGGCCTTGGTTGCACTTTCTGCAATCTAGCACATGCCGTTGATTTACCTTATTTACCAAAGATGAATTCATTTAATTTTTCTATACGAATACAAATTTATGGTGGTAATTGTCAAAATATTATTATTTAACAAATTTTAAAGACATGCGAAGTTAATATTCCTATTAATTGACCAACAACAGGGCTTAGTCACCGTAAAGTGGTAATTTGGAGGGTTTATCTCGGCCTTATTAATATTAAATTTGTCTATTTGCCACTATAAACATTTATTTTAATCTATTTCCTTATCATGCATTCAAATTTTGTAATAAAAACGACAATTATGAACAGTTATTTTTTTGTATATACCGTTCATTCATCAATATTATCAATTTCTGATAATCTTTACGTCCAACTTGAACTGGATTCTGTCTGACAACGAGAATGGTGGCTACGTTGCCACGTCTCTCTGAGGAATTTCACGCATACCAAATAAAACCGGCCGGACCGACAGATACGAAGAGTTGCCAAGAGACATATCAACATCAGCTGATTATTAGTGAGCATAGTCTGGAATTCGTATGAATGGAAAATTGGAAGCGCCCCTCGCCCGCCCCACCACTGCACGAGATGCTGATGATGTACTAGCGTGAGAAATAATAACAGCCGTTTTGGCTCTCTGCGCGACTTGAGGGATTTAGGCCAGACGCAAATTACTGCTAAATTTAGTCATTTTAAGATTTGTTTTAGATGTTTGCCGAAAATTTATAAATCGTTTGCCAAACTTGATCATTTTTTAGTTTAGCAGGAATTTGACTCTTCGTGTTTAGTATTCTAATAATAACCCTTCTATTTATTCAGGATGTTTATACAATTAAAATGGAAACAGGAGATTTTACTAAAATAGTTGTTGGTCTCAATTCGTTATGTAAAATAGAATCGTTTTGTAACTATTATTTAAAGAACACTAACGGTACTGTATCAATCATCTGACAGTGCAACAGTCAATATAAACGAAGTATAACTGTCACGTTGACACTATTGTAACAGTATTTTAGAGAGATCATTGTGTTGGTATTTAAACTGGTTTATTTACAGCAAATATAAACTACAGAAATTTAAAAATAGAATTCATAATGTATTAATCAAAAACAAAAATTATTTCAAATAAATAAAACGTTGGGGATAATTAAAATTGAGAAAATTATCTAACGATGACATTTTTACAGTTATATTTCTAGTGATATTGTCAAAGGTAATGCCACGAGTCCTTAAAATTTTTGAGTCTAGAAAATAAAAATTTATATACCGGGTGGTGAATGGTCGGACGCACCATAGGAAATCCAATGGAAAATCATAAACTCTTAAATTCCTGCTTCCCAAATCATTTTAGGTGAAAACTCAATAGGAACTTTTCTTTAAAGAATTAAATACTGCATCAGATGAGACTATTAAAAATATTTTTCAGCTTTTGGTAGTTGAAAAAATTGACCAATTTATTTACCATTCTTGTACAGCATCAAGACAGCAATGATATGTCAGGATGACGTTACCTTTAAAAGCTATTATCAAGATTGTCATTCTATTATTCAATTAGTGACAACAATAAACGTAAAAAATGTCGTACACCGTTTCAGAACGAGTAGAAATTGTAAAAATGTTTTATTCCGGCAATAGTACGCGCACGGTAAGTGCTTTATTTAGCGCGAAATATCCAAACCGCCCGATTCCAAGCCATACTACAATTGGAAGAATAATCACAAAATTTGAAAACACTGGCACATTGCTTCCTTTATGCAAGTGTAACAAAAATGACCAAAACATTCAAATAAATGTGTTTGAAAATGAAAATACCACAAATGTATTATCTGCAGTTATTGAAAATCCCAGAATAAGTTCTCGAGAAATCGCACAGCAGTTCGACATGCATAATTCAACTGCATTAAAAATATTAAAAAAGAATAACTTCCATTCTTATAAAGTTCAATGTCATCAAGAGTTGCTTGAGGGAGATTATGAGAGAAGAGCAGAGTTTTGTTATGAGATGCTGGAGAGGGCGAATGCAGACCGAAAATTTTTAAAAAATGTTTGTTTTACAGACGAGTGTACGTTTACGTTAAACAATGAACCCAACGTGCAAAACTGTAGAATTTGGTCAACTAAAAGGCCTGAAATTGTTGTGGAAACTCGTACTCAATATCACCAAAAAATCAATGTTTGGGCAGGAATACTGGGGCATCATCTTATTGGACCTTTTTTCTACGAGGAAAATCTAGACTCAGGAAGGTTTTTGGATTTGCTTCAAGAAGAAATTTTACCAGCACTCGCAGAAGTAGCTCCCGAAGAAGAAGAAATTTGGTTTCAAATGGACGGTTGTCCTGCTCACAACAGCCGTGAAGTGAAAGAATTGGTCAATAATTGTTTTAATAACTGTGTGATAGGACCAAATTGTCTTATTAAATGGCCCCCAAGATCTGGAGATCTTGCCCCAAATGACTTTTATCTCTGGGGAGATGTAAAATCCAAAATTTACGGCACGGTAAGGTTTCCAGATTTAGAGGCATTAAAGACATGCATCCGAGAAGAATGTGCAAAAATAACGCCTCGCATTCTAGCAAATGTTCGACGAGAGTTTTATGATAGATTAGGATATTGTTTAGCCCAAAACGGTGGTTTATTTGAGCATTTATTGTAATTTATTTAGCGTTTGTATTTATTTAACAATAAATAACTTTGTTTTCTATTTTTTTGACTATTTGAATGATTTGACATCTAAATATTTTAGTCATTTTGACATTTTATTGCTGTCTTGATGCTGTATAAGAATGGTAAATAAATTGGTCAATTTTGTCAACTACCAAAAGCTGAAAAATATTTTTAATAGTCTCATCTGATGCAGTATTTAATTCTTTAAAGAAAAGTTCCTATTGAGTTTTCACCTAAAATGATTTGGGAAGCAGGAATTTAAGAGTTTATGATTTTCCATTGGATTTCCTATGGTGCGTCCGACCATTCACCACCCGGTATACTAAAATTTTACAGGACGAATGGTATTTGAGAATATTATTTTTTGAACCATTCTGTACAAAAACCACTTTATTTAATAATTTATCGTTATCTTTTCACTAATTTTCACTATTTTACTTTTCACTATTTTCACTGTTTAATTGGTCAATATTGTTATTGAATTTTTGACAATTACATGATTTTATCAATACTGGTAAAACTACTAGTGGACGAAATCACAAAACTGTGATATTTTGACAGGTAAAAAAATAATCACTTACAATATCACAAGAGCTTAAATGATTTCCGGAAGTTTTTTGAGGGCGCGAATATTTTGAAAAAATTCGGTAAGAAAATTTCACACCATAATTTGGAAAAAAATTTAATCCAATCTGACATCTGTCACAAAGCTTAAT
The DNA here is from genome assembly GCA_035357415.1 of Ophraella communa. Lineage (NCBI taxonomy): Eukaryota > Metazoa > Arthropoda > Insecta > Coleoptera > Chrysomelidae > Ophraella > Ophraella communa. The sequence goes on from CM068987.1 coordinate 10,769,219, forward strand.
AATTACTAGTTTAAACATCTGAATATAAAGAAATATTTTTTTCTGAAATCGTTTCGGAATACTTATTTTTTCAGACTAATTTCGGACCCCAAATTACGCTATTCTAATAAATTCGTTTGTTGCTGGGCAACGAACTTTCTCGAACAGTACAGGAAAATTTTTCCCGGCCTAGGCCTTAAAATTCAGCTTACGTCAGTTTTTTATGTACAGGAAATTCAAAAAATACACTCAAACAACCAACTCGTATTTATTTAATTATTTTTGAATATTTACAGTTATATTGCAATTGTGCAAATTATTAAAAATAGGGTGCAATTCAGTCGAAAAGTTTTCTTTGTTACTTTCCTCTTTATTTGTTATTTCTGAATAGTTAGCAAAGTTATTACTATTTTCTTCTTCGGCAATAAAACTAATAGTATTAACAGTCTTTTTTCCCTTCCTAAATATTTTATTTGCTTTATCACAATAATAAACAACCAGTGTTTGTCAAGGAAACGATTTTATAAGCAATAAGATGGTTATTAAAATTGTTATGCATTTATAAAAATTTCTTAATTTTTGTATTGATGCGATTTCAGAAAAAATAGTATGTGCACCTCGGAGTAAAAGCACATTCCCAGACTTTCATTGTCGTCGGGGAATGTATCGCTTTTACTCCTAGATACACAATATACTATTTTTTCATACTGTACGGTAAAGTATCATTTCCCGGACTCGTTTGAGTCCGGGAAATGGCACTTTACGCTACACTTGGACTTTACAGTACTCTTCAATTCTCCCAATGTCGTTTGAAATAATAAGTGAATCAACATAAACTAAGCTTTTATTCTAGTTTATGAAGATTAACATTAATTGTACAACTGCTGTTGCCAGCAATATGTATTAATGGAGTTGTTGATGGATTTACTGTGTTTTCTGTAATCGCGGAAGACGTGTGTCTGTGATGTAGCACTTCAACAAAAGCTTCGCCCCTTTGGATCATTCCTGCAATCTTGTTTTTGCCTTCAATCGATTATTCTATATACTTTTCTGCAACTGAAGAACTCTTCCATCCACCGTGATATTTTAGAAATTTAAGGTCAGCTCCAGCATTGACCAACACCGTTGAGAATGTCCTCCTGAAGCAATGACCTGTATACTTTTCTGGTTGGTCTAGTTTAAAGAAATCAGCTATTTTCTTAGGTGCTCCGCCAACAGTATGTATACCAGCTCTTTGAGACAGACATTTTCCTTGTCTATAACTCACCAAAAGAGCTTTCAGGGAGACGTGTTGCCGTAAATTCATGTATTTTCTAAACATATCCAAATAGTAAACCTCATCACTGTTGATCACAGTGAAAGCTCGTCGAATATGCGTTTTTGTCTGGTTAATCTTAACTACTAGCTGAGTACCCGTATCCTCCACATCTTTATAGATCTCTTCCCTTCGGCAACCTCCAGCAACTCCAAGTAATGCTATTACTTTGAGTAATAGATTTTCTTTATCTGGAGCGTCCCTCATGAAGCTTTCAATTTGTTCCTTTGTCAGCACCTTCGACTGGTTTGGCTGATGGTCTACATTTTGTTTTTTCAAAAAAGCTATCAACTTTGGGAAACTTGATATGTTGACATTGTCATTAACCATAATCATTGATTTTACCATCGAGTATTTAGACCATATTGAAGAAGGGTTTGAATGTTTTTGACTGAAAATTTAAACTATTGCAAAGAATATTCTTTAAAAAAACTGTTCTTACCACATCCAAAAAGTAAGTCATCACATTTTCATCAGCACTACTTTTGAAATTGTGTTGTTCACGCCAGTTGCAAAACATAGTCTTTTTCACATCTTTTCGCAGACTTAACTGGAATGATTTGAAATTTTATTATAAAAGCCTACCAAAACTAAAAGTTTTATTAAAAAATGAAACATCTAGTTCTTGGAAAAAATAGCAAAACTATCAATTGGGTAAATAAAAATTTTTTTTAGTCCATGAACACCGAAAGTTATTCCACTTAAATTATTTTATGCGATCCTCTTCAAAATGTTTAAACCGAATTGTAAGGAATTGTCATTTTTCAATCTAATTTTTTTTCGTATTCTTTATTGAAATGCAAATAAAAAAGGTCCCATGATTTTTCAAGATAAAGTTAATATTTTTGGAGATCTATATAATATTCTTAACATCATACAGAAAAGGAAATAAATTTATTTGTAAAATGAAGCAGTAATTACAGGAACATCAGATCAACTTGAAATGTTTTAAAATTTGTCAAGAAAGGTGTCAAGTATCCTGGCAGTTCGTCCAAAACGCTGTAAAAATTGGCCAAACTGTTTTTTGTCAAAAATAAATAAATAATTGATATGTCAGGCATTATTAAATGAATATTCATGAAAATAGCTACCGGGAGGTCACTGATTATGATTTTAATGTCAGAAATTTCTGAAATACCCTGTAAAGACTCTTGTTTTTTTAGGTTTTTTTTTTAATATTTTGGAATTAAAGATAAGATTATAAAAAAATGGTTTAATTTTAATGCACATAAAATTTCGATTTACAACAATCATTTATTTACGAAAATTTTCCATGACACTTATAAATAAAGGGACCTAATGGATTAACTATAAAAATTTTATGTAATTGCTGATGAAAAAGATTTTTGGCCATAACTTTTTTTTGGCTAATGATAACCATGATTTACAATGAACCATTTCAAAACTAAGGTTGTCACCGAAATTTTATTTCATGTAATTTACAAAATTTCAATTGGATCGACCTTTTTTTTATTTCGTCCGACAGAAAAGAGCATTGACCGTTATAAGCATAAAAAATTAAATTTTAAAAGGCCAAATCTTAAAATAAAAAAATAAAATAAAAAAATTAAAATACAAATAACTTGAAATAAATGCTAAAAAATTTGGCTGTTTAAAATAAAAAATGTTCACGCTGCTGGCCAAAAACTAAAAATGCCTTACAAAATATAAGATTTTACCCAGTTTCATCCGTCCAAAGCATAAATTATAATTACCCGATAGGGGTAAAATTGATTGGAGATGTTTAGTGCTATTTTTTGTCAAGCACCTCATTCTAGATGGCGCTAAAAATTTGGCTATTGCAAAAAAGTTCATTTTGCCCGTAACTTTTTTCTAATTACTTTAAAAGGTTCTGGTTAGTCTCAAAATGTTCATCCCTTTCCACACAATATATGCAACTCATCATCTTTCCCTATTCCCCTGTTTATTCCTTAAATGACTCCTATTCTGATAGCACCTGTTTTATGAAATATTCCTAGTTTACGCTCCCTTATCTTTAAGAGTATTTTCATTCCTCCACTGTTTCCTTTCTATTTCACGTTTATTCTCATCCCTACTACTATATTCAGAGCGATTCATTGAGAAATGCACATACAGCTAGGGTAGATGGAGGACACCCTATTTTTTCAATTAATTATAACGTATGAACCACCCTATACATTTTTGTGATATTTGGTTCATAATATTGGGCGATGTAAACAATGAGACCTCTGGCGGAAAACATTGTAAATGTCGCATGGAGTAAAACAATTTATTTTGCATTGTTTGCATATTTGTTTAATTTTTGTCAACTTACAACTGTGGTTTTCTATTAAACTCGAACCTGATATTATATATTCATAGAATTAGAGAAATTATGGAAGGTAAATAGAATAATTCTTTGTTATTCCTCCAAACTTATCTTTTTTCTCTGTGAACCGATCAAATTGTAACTGCTGAAGCTTTGGTGCAATTGAAGGAGTTTGGTGTTGATTGTGTAACACACGTCAAGAGTTGTGATTTATTTGAATCTTTTCCAACAAGGATAACTTCTGCAAAGGAACTATCAACATTAATGGAATTGCCATCTTTTGAATTAACTAAATATTATTTTAGCAGAAATATTTCCAAAAAAATAGATAGAAACATATGGTGAAAGGTGAAATAATGGGTATTTACTCTCGTGAAACTGAAAATGGTATTATCTTTATTGTTTTTAGTCATTATGGCAAGTAATAGTTCATGAAACTTAACTGGATCTGGTAAAAGTTCACCCATATACAAATGAATTTGGTATTACATTTGTACAAAAATAATAAAACTTTATCAAAAATTAAAAGTGAGTTGGTCTTCAACGAGTGTTTACAAGGAGCTGAAGTACTAGAAGAATAGAAAATTGCTTATATTAGCTCCATTTACAAAAAAGGCAAAAAAACAAAATGTGAAAATTATAGGGAAATTAGCGTCACATCTTCAATAGATATATTGTATGGACGAATTCTGACAAGGAGAATTGTAGAAGAAATTGAGAACTCTAAAGAACAGAGCGGCTTCGGAACAGCCAGATCTTGCATCGACCATATCTTTTGTTTAAAACAGCTGGCTGAAAAAACCATTGTGCATAATAGAAAGTTGCATTTGATATTTATTGATCTGAGAAAAGCGTACCAGTTAATCAAATATGGACAGCAATGAAGAGCAAAAATATAAATGAAGGATATATAAATGCAGTAAAACAAATTTACAGAGGTGCGAAAAGCAGGGTAAAAATAGGGAAAAATATATCAGAGGAATTTTTAGTAAATAAAGGGTTGCGTCAAGGCTGCTGTCTCTTCCCCTACTCTGTTCAAAATATGTATCGAAAAAGCGATGGTAAATTAGAAGAAGAAATGGGAATAAAAATTAAAGATGGAGATCATATACACAGTCTACTTTTTGACGATGATAAAGTCATTTTGGCAGAAGACGAAGAAGATGCTTCGGAAATTAATAGAAGAATTAGATTTGTGGGGGTTAGAAATAAATTTAGAAAAAACAAAATATATGGTAATTGTTCCAAATGGCCACGATTTAATAACAGATAAAGGAACCATAGAACATATAAAAGAATATAAATATCTGGGAGTCACACTAACAGCAGATGGACGGGATACTCAGGATATCCAAAACAAAATCAGGAAAGCTAAAAATTTAATAAAACAATTACACCCCGTAATCTGGAATGATAATCTCTTCAAAAAAACCAAGAAACATATTTTCAGTACGGTCGTAGAAAGTAGCGCCACCTATGGCTCGGAGGTATGCACACTAACTAAACAAGACAGACAAAAATTAGAGGCTACCAAGATGATCTTTTGGAGGAGAGCATGTAAGAAAACAATTTTAAATCGAATACCAAATCAACAAAAAAAAGAAATGATGGAAATAGAAGAAACAACTGAAAAAATCGAAAAAAAAATAATTAATTTGGTACGGACATCTGAGGAGAATGTGTGCAAACAAGATTCCACAAAGAATATGGGAATGGAAGCCAGAACAAAAAGGGGAAAAGAGGAAGACCTAGGAAAAGTTGAAATTTAGAAATAAGAGAGGCAATGAAAATAGGAAACTAGAGGAAACAGGCACTGCAGATAGGAAACAGTGGAGATTAGGATGCGGTAAACGGCCCCAATAGCTGTATACAAGTGTTAATACATTAAGTACTCACAATAAAATAGACAAACATATTTATTTATGTGTGCTTTGCTTGTTCTTTAATTGACATATCTGAGGTGGCATATAGCCAAAATGGATATTTTGCAGTTAAATAATTTAATTAGTAGTAAATTTTTCATAAATATTAAAAAATCCATATTTTTTTACGAATACCCCACAAAATTATAAAAATGGTTGCACACTTCTTTTCCAAGGTTGCAATTTGTACCTCTAGCCAATTGTAACTAATATCAATGGTTGAAAGTTTTTAAAAACAAGTAGCATTGTAACTGTAACTCAAAAAAATAAAACTTATACCACCTTCTGTACAACATTAACAATGCTGTAACAGGATTGCATTTATAAGTATTTCCTGGTTTGCAGATGCAAATTGCAATTCTGACGTTACTTATATTTTCTTCCAAAACATTTAAAATAACTCTTAGTTCATGTGGTTCCTTTTGAAAACCACTGCTTTTCAGGCATAATGAAGTTAGTTATTTCTTCTATACCATGCATAGTTTATTAAAACAAAACATAAAAAGTTGGTATTAAGGATTTAAAATATACAACCATACCTTCCCTGCAACTTAAATAGATATGACTATATTAGAAAAATAAAAACACGAAATCAGACCTAAAACTAAACATTCAATTGAACTCTTGTTGTACTTTTCATAAACACCAAGCATACCTATTATAAAGATATTAGGAGTCAAAATTTAGTTTAACAACACAAAATCCTAAAGCATATTCAACGAAAAAGCAAAAGTTTTACAAAACTCTCGCAGAAAATAAGAAAAACGGCAAAATAAAACCATTTGAATATCAAAGGGCTTGTACGGCAGCCGATTTGTTTTACTCCTTGCTAAGATGACATTGACATTTCAAAGCGCCATCTACTTTTCCCTATATTATTTGTTCACGGTAGTGTCGATTAACATAATTAGGTCCAGGTCCGGCCAGCCGGAAAAAATTAAAAAGTAGAGTCGAAACAACAACCTGTACATCAATAATTTGAAATTTTGTTTACAAATTTTCTCCCCAAATGGTCCTTTCCAGCTCAAATCCATAAAATCATAATATATTTCTCATTCTCCTGATTCCTGGATCCCCAGCCTTATTGAAAAACGAGAGGGCATGGCCGAATTTGGGACAAATTATTGTTATCAATGATTAACTTCCAAACACCCTGTATGAGTGTGGGGCAATAAAGTCACAGTTAGCTAGACGAAGGCGTACGCTAGCTCAGAAGCTAACCACATCGCCGACTCTCTGGCCTAAGGATTTCTGGAAATGATCAGAAAACAACGCAGGATTCTATCCGGACACTGGGGTCCCCAAAAAATGAAAATAAGTAACGCAGAGGGTGTAAACAAGAAAAGTAAGCAGTCCAGCACATTCTTTAAGACTGCTCTCAACTAAACGAAAATCCTACCTTAACGAGTACTGACCAACACTAGTCAACATAAGAGAGACTTCGACGACTACTATAGCCAATAGACTGTAGTATACTGTGGTTTGCTGGAGTGAATTATTGTCTTAGGTATATATTTTGTGCTAAAATGTACAAAATATTTTTGATATATAAACCTTATTTCCAATAACGCTGCTTCCTATTGCGCTTACTAACGAATTTGTTATATTTAGCAACTTGAAGTAACTCTTTACTTGTCCGCAGGGGGGGGTTCTTTCTCCCCTCCTGTGGTCTCTCCTGGTTGACTCCCTTCTGAACAACCTCTCTCGGCGGGGGGTGGATTTTCAGTGTTATGCAGACGATCTGGTTATAATAGTTAGAGGCAAATTTGAAGAGGTTATCTCGGAGATCTTTCAGGATGCCCTAAATATGGTTAACAGTTGGTGTGAGGTGGAGCAGTTGTCTGTTAACCCCCGCAAGACTGTTATTGTTCCTTTTACAAAAAGGAGAAAGCTAACTAAGCTTCGCCAACCAATTTTATCTGGCGAAACGATTCACTTTGCGACGGAGGAAAAATATCTGGGGATCATCTTGGATAGTAAACTTGCCTGGAACGCCCATGCGGAACGAACAATAAATAAAGCCAGGACTTCCCTGTGGAATCTCAGGAGAATCTGCGGCAAATCTTGGGGAACGAGCCCCAAACAGATTTACTGGATTTATCAAACAGTGATAAAACCAATGATCACGTATGGCTCGGTGGCCTGGTGGTCCAAGGGACTCCAGCGACTTCAGCGACTGGCTTGCGTGGCCATTACGGGGGCAATGTCCACTACCCCGACAGCGGCAATGGAGATCATCCTGGATATAACCCCACTCCATTTACTATTGGAGAAGGAGGCCAGGATGGTGTCCTATAGGCTGCTGTCGGTGGATAGTCAAGTAAAAGGGGAGAGGCTCTGGGACCACTCGGGCCTGATGCGTGAAATTAATGATCACCACACGCTTGGGATGGTCTCAGATATCCTAGCCACCCAGACGCACGTAGAACAGTCCTTTAAAGTCCTCTTTCCGAAGAGAGACGAATGGGAAATGGGGATCATCTCTTTCTCTGGGACGGACTACGTACTATACACTAATGGCTCCAAAACTCCAGAAGGTGTTGGAGCAGGAGTGTATGGTAGCAAACCGAGGGTTGAAATCGCAGTAAACCTCGGCTCATATGCTACCATCTTTCAGGCAGAGGTTTTCGCCATTGAATTGTGTGCAAGAGAGCTGATAAATCACCCTCTTGTAAACAAAAACATACATATTGTAACAGATAGCCAGGCAGCTCTTAAGGCACTGAGCTCCAACCGGCTTAATTCAAAGTTGGTATGGAACTGTATTAAAGCCTTAGAACGTCTTGGTTCCAACAACAGGGTAACTTTGCTCTGGGCACCAGGACATAGCGGAGTGGTGGGTAACGAAAAAGCCGACACTCTTGCCAAAAAAGGAGCAGAGTCTAGATTTATAGGACCTGAACCATTCTTTGGCATTACCAAAAGTACTGCCAAAGATATTATCTCCGGCTCGATAGAGAGGAAAATCCTCATGTACTGGAATGATATCCCAGGACTAATCCATTCGAAGGCTTTCATCTCCAAATTCTCGAAAATTATAACTAAGCAGATTCTAGAGTGGGATAGGAAAGACCTACGCATTCTTATAGGACTGCTTACGGGACACTGTCGTCTAAGATACCACCTGAAGAAAATAGGTCTGAGTCAAACTTCAGACTGCCGCTTCTGCAGTGTGGAAGACGAGACTGCAGAACACATATTATGTTCTTGCTCCGCCCTGGAAAATACTAGGCATTTTTGGTTTCCCAAGCGCCTAACGACTTTAAACAGGTCTCGCCGCAGACAACCATTGACTTCGCAAGGAGGATTGGCTTGTATGGCGATTTATAACCCTAGGGGTGAGCTACAATAGACCCAACGGTGGTCGCAGTGGAGGGGTGGATGAGCGCCCCACTCACATTGAACCTAACCTAACCTAACTCTTTACTTACGTGAAGCATAATGACATCTGCATAACAATAAAAGCAATGGATTTGGTGAAAAAAATATCCTTAATGTAGTACAGAAAGAAAGTTTTGATAATTACAGATTCCTGGAGAATCGAAGTTTTAAGAAAATCTGATTAGAATTACATAGATGTGACGATTGGAAAGATAACTCAAATAATAAACACAAGAAAGTCTAGCAAAGGCTAGTCTTGATTAAAAGATTTTGAGATATCAAATATCAATACAAACTCTGTAGAAACTAGAACATTTCTGCGATGTAGGTAATAGTAATTTACGTCATAAGTCCGCGAAACGCATTTTTACAGTACGAGTCGAAATGTTTACAGAGTCCGTAATTGTGAGACGAGTTTAAGTTTCCCGATCGTATGTCGTAATGCGTTTTATTTCATACTGCAGACCCGTTTTATTTCATACACTAAATTTTACATTAATAAAACAAAAATTGAAAATATGATCATCCATGATGGAAACGCTAGTTTCTAAGGTTACTGTTTCTGGTGTTTGTTTTGTTGACTTTGCGTCAACAGACAAAATGTCGACAAACAATAACATTCCCGAAGATGTTTTGCGTAAATATAATGAAGCTGCCGGCTCTCTGATCAAATCGTCGACTTAAACATGGCTGTTACGATGCAGTATGAAATAAAAATATTTACATATTAGAGTTAAAGACAGCTGAGAAGACACATCTGAGGAGATCTCTCGGGGAAGGAACAATTAACCGGACAAGGTCTAAGGTTCTAAATAAAACTTATATAACAATTCTTACCGGGTTAATAAACAAACCACCCTCCGAGAATTTACGTAGGAAAGTGAAATTAAGGATGAAACTCCAGAAAGTGATCTACTATCTCTGGACTCGTTCTTAAGATCATTTTGAGAATCATTCACATTCGGATTTTTAGAAAATACGATACTCAGTGCCGAAGCCTTTAAAAATGGTAAAAAACGAAAAAAAATTACAATAGAATGAAACCCATTGGAAAAGGAGGGAAATATGATCAAAATGAAAGGAAAAATAAATTACGGTCGATCCGAGTTCGGGAAATGGGAGGGGGTGACTTTTTAAGGGTAAAAAATGGTTTATCTCGATTTCCGGCTAAACTACACGTCCTATGCGAAAAAGTTAAATGGCAAAGTTGTAGGTAATAAAAAGATCTACAACTTTTGTATTTGCAATTTTTTCACATAACCTCAAAATTTGGGTGAAAAATTCAAAAAACCAAGTTTTTGGTTTTTTATTTATATCTTTTTCAAAAAAAAAATTTTTTTTTACGAAATTTAGTGAAAACTTACCTTATTATGTCCCAAATACACTGTAATTTATTTGATTAAAAATATTTATTTTTTCGCCTTATTTTCATTTAATATCAAAAAAGCACCCTAATTTTCAATCGAAAATTCTGACGTCAAAATATCAGCTTTTTTCAAAAAGTTTGGGGGCTTTTTGTTCGTTGAAATATCTACTTTCTGATGGTGTAAAAAAATATACATTACTATAGGAAATGTTCTCAGAAAATGCAAAAAATTGAAACAAACCCAAATTCGAAAAATTTTTTTAACAAGGACAAAATAATAAAAACTTTAATGAAAAGATTACAGTCACAAGGATTTTCCTGTAAACAAGTTGAAGAAGATGCTGATGCTGACATAATTAAGACCTCGATAGAAGTTGCCAGAGATACTAATAAAACTGTCATAGTTGTGGGTCAAGATATTGATCTTTTGGTCCTTTCTAATCAATTAAATTCAAATAATCATGACATTTATTTTCTCAAACCGGGCTCTGGAAATGGAAAGGATCTATTTTTCACGTCTAATAGTTTCAAACATGAATCCTTCAAAAATATTGTTGCATTTCTGCATTGTTTTTCTGGTTGCGATACAACATCTGGATTTACCGGAAAAGGAAAGAAAAGTATCGTTAACTCATTATTAGACGCGAAAAATTTATCAAATTTGGCCAATGTTTTTTATAAAAAAGATGAAAGTAAGGAAAATATTAAAAAAAATGGATTACAATTAATCAAATCTATTTATACATGTAAAAAAGAAAAAATAACACTAAATCAATTAAGGTTTCAAAAATATCAATTGGCAAAAATTAAATTATCCTTTATTTTGGCAAACCTCCCACCCATAGAAGGAGCAGCAGAACAGCATTGTTACAGAGCATATTATCAGCTTCAAACTTGGTTGGGTAACGAATTGACAGCAACAGATTGGGGCTGGAAGCAACATCAGCTTGGAATTATGCCCAAATTTACAGAAAAGGATTTAATTCCGAAAGTATTGCTCAAAACTATTTGCTGCAGCTGTGAAACTGGATGTAACAGTTTAAAATGTGGTTGCCGAAAACATTGTTTAAAATGCACAAATTTATGCACTAATTGTCAGGGTTCTGAAAGTTGCTCCAATATGGAAGAAAAAGTCTATGAGGAAGTAAATGATTCAGATGAAATTGTAGATGAAGAACCAATGCATACTGGAAATAACATTGGAGATGAAGATGATGGTCTTGAAGATTTCGACGATCAACTAGAGTTGGAAAGGTTTGTCGAATCTAACGATGAAGAAATGTCTTCAAAGATACAAAAACTAATGAATAACTGATAAGAATTTCAGATAAGGTATTTATAACAAGATTAATGTTTTAAAAAAAAAATATTATGAATAACGTAATCAGAATTAAGTATCTAAATTCAATAGTACGATTTACATGTATATTTATAAAGTATGAGATTTTCTATGATATGAATGTAATTCGAATTAAATAAATAAACTTTTCAACTTAAAAAAAATTGCAGCAATCATTTTTTTTAATGAAATTGTACATAATGATAAAAAAAAATTTCGAATTTTGGTTTTTTCAATTTTTTGCATTATCTGAGAACATTTCCTATAGTAATTTTTTTACACCATCAGAAAGTAGATATTTCAAAAAAACTGATATTTTGACGTCAGAATTTTCGATTGAAAATTAGGGTGCTTTTTTGATATTAAGTGAAAATAAGGCGAAAAAATAAATATTTTTAATCAAATAAATTACAGTGTATTTGGGACCTAATATGGTAAGTTTTCACCAAATTTCGTAAAAAATTTTTTTTTTTGAAAAAGATATAAATAAAAAACCAAAAACTTGGTTTTTTGAATTTTTCACCCAAATTTTGAGGTTATGTGAAAAAATTGCAAATACAAAAGTTGTAGATCTTTTTATTACCTACAACTTTGCCATTTAACTTTTTCGCATAGGACGTGTAAATCGAGATAAACCATTTTTTACCCTTAAAAAGTCACCCCCTCCCATTTCCCGAACTCGGATCGACCGTAATTTATTTTTCCTTTCATTTTGATCATATTTCCCTCCTTTTCCAATGGGTTTCATTCTATTGTAATTTTTTTTGGTTTCAAAAATTATCGACCCTGGTCTACGAAGACAGAACATAATTTGGGTTCAGGAATTGTTACAATACACGTTTCTCTAAATGTACGGCCTCAAAATTGTACGGACTGGGAATGTGAGAAGGTGGTTCGGCTGTACCTTCGATAAGAAGAAGAATCAATTAACTATTAGTAAGGGTTCAATAGATCGAACAGGATCCAAGATACCTGGATGTGGTCGATCTGTTCGACTTCATGATATTAAAATAAAAAATCGTTTGGATTGTTCTTATTGAACAAGATTTGGAAGGATTTTCCTTTCAGGTCAGGCACATGCGCCATCAGGCTGTAAACAGTGGAGAGAATGGCAATTGAAAATTAGTGAAGTCAAACCAGAAGAATTGAAAGCTTCTTGTAGCGGTTCTGAAGATGCGGCAAATTGCTTATGGTTGGTGACCAACTCTAAACCATGTCCCAGCTGCAAAAGTCCAATACAGAAAAACGAAGGCTGTAATCACATGAAGTGTTCAAAGGTAATTCTTAATTAGCATTTATTGTAGTTAATCCATAATAGTATTTATATGAAGTTGCAGTAATGTTACACAATACTTTCCTGTTAGGAATCACTAGGATTCTCCTTAACTCCTTAATTCCACTCTTGAGTCACTTTGTATCTACAGTTTTCATTCATTCATATTTTTTAATTAAAAATAATCTTACACTTATTTAAAAAAAGAGTTGAATATAACTGTTCGAATGCAATATTTAAATGCGTACCCTGTACTGTCTTATTCTGTGTATTACCGAGCGTATCTACAAAACGAGAAATTGCTGATATAACAAACGTACATAAATTAAGTTGATGTTGTGTTTTATTGTTAACAGCTGTTCTTACTGGCCTAAGAGAAATTAAAAATAGACTATTTCTTGGTAACGACCACTTGATGGAGTCAGACAGTTCCAAAAATAGGGGATTTCTCAGTATTTATAAAATGGTTAAAAGTAAGTTCAAAACAGGGCACCACAAATCGTGCCGTTTAAATGGAAAACAATGTATTCTTTTACAATTAAAAGTTAAAATAAATCGATACCGATAAATTAACTAATTTATTTAATTAATAATTACAAGAATGTTGTAACCTTGAGTTGATATTGCAACATAATCTAGAATCTGCCTAATTTCTTGTAAAAATTTAACTTGAGCTTTATTATAGATCAAGTATTCTTTTGTAACACGCAAACAATCTCACGTAGTCCGTCTGTCCATACTTAATTACTTTATTATAATGTCTAGGTATTCTTTTTAGTCGATTATAGTTTTTCTATGCATACATTTTATTGTTTATACTTTATTCTGTTTGATATAGTTTATTTTTTGTAGTACTTATTTATTCATTCTTATTCAAATAATTTAAATTAACTGGGATATCTAATAAAGAACTAAACTGCTCAACAATTGAAGTGGATATTACAAAAATCTGTGATTTTCTTTTGTCATTGGTTAATAATAAATCAAAATTCAATAAAAGAAAAGAAAAACAAGAATAATAAAAAACTTCGTTTGAATGTAACTTCCAAGTATATTTGAAAAAATATGTTTTAAATTACAATGACAGCCGTTCCGCTAAAAGTAGCATCGTCAGATTAACATGTCAAGCAGCGTATAAAAAAAATAATAGATTAAATTCATTAGAACGTCCCAACTAAATCGTTAGAAGTTTTACTAATGGACTATTGAGTTAAAGTGGAAGAGTTTGTACCGACTGAGCACCAGCAAAATAAAATTTATTGTATAGTATTTCCAATATTAATTGCTAAAATCCATTTAAAAGTCTCATACAGAGTGAATTTGTTTACTAGGCTTCAAAATAGAAACATCCACTCTGTATCTTCGGAACCCAGCTTTTTCTAGACTGGTAGTCTGTATGACACTTTTAAATGGATTTTAGCAATTAATATTGGAAAGACTATACTAACCCTTACCACGTGAAAGTCCATCTTATTAAGAACAGTAAACAACTAAAGGGTTGAATTAAACTTTCACTATTTATTCGTAAAATACGTTTGAAATGCAATGACGGCCGTTTCGCTATTGAATTAGCATAGTCAGATTGACATATTGAAGTTACATTTTGTTTGTTTGTAGCTAGGTACATGATGTTGATTAGGTAGTATTAAGGCTAGACCAAGTATGGAAGTAATAAGACATAACAATATTAAAGCCTAGATGTTATTAGCCCTAAGGGATTATCCTGGATGTATTTCCCTCTAAGATCAGTATAACTGTGCAATGATATAGAAAACCCAGGAATAAATTGTCATGCTGATGTTTACAATAACTTAATATACGGGGTTGGGATAAAGTATGGAACCAAGTAAATATATTTTAACCGGTTTAACCGGAAATGCCATCAACTTCTTTAATTTAAATGGGACACCCTATATATTTTTACAGATTTTGAAAGACCTTGTTATTTTGAATTCATACATACTGAGTTTAATGTAAACAAATTTGTAAAAACGAGAAATAACTCACTGTTAGTAGTACAATAGATGTACATTTCATTATTTTAGAATAATGAGAAGCAAAATTACTTCAAATGTTCAAAATGCTCGCCGTTTACTTGCTGACAATATGCCATCCTATTAACAAATTCTTGAGTCACTCTTTCCAAGACTTCTCCACGTATTAGTTCACATTCATCAATAATTCTTTGTCTCAATTCCTGTAAGTTTGTTGGTCGTCTAACGTAAACACGTGATTTTAGATAACCCCAAAGAAAAAAATCTAACGGGCTAAGATCCGGAGAACGAGTAGGCCACTCTATGAATCCATCTCTCCATCTCTACGTCCAATCCATCGATTTGGAAAAGTCGCATCCAGAAAATCCCTAACCCGTCTATCATAGTGGGGAGGTGCTCCATCTTGTTGAAACCAAATATTTTGTGGCAATTGCCCATTCTGTTGAAGTGCAGGAATAATTTCGTTATTTAGTAGATCCAAATACTTGTCACCATTCAAGTTTCCGTCGATAAAAAATGGGCCTATAAGCTTATTTTCGACAATTCCCATCCAAACATTTAACTTCTGTGGATGCTGGGTATGTGCTTCATGAATCCAATGAGGATTCTCATTTGACCAATACCTTGAGTTATGGCGATTAACTGTTCCATTTAAACAAAAAATTCCCTCATCGGAAAAAACTATGCTAGAAGCAAAATTTTCGTCGACATTACAGATGTCCATTAGCCGTTCGCAAAATTCCAGCCGTCGGTCAAAATCATCGTATGACAATTCTTGAACCAACTGTACCTTATACGGATGATACTTTTCACTTTTTAATATCTTTCCTACATACCGTCGACTGATACCATGGTTTAGTGCCAAATTTGTGGTGGAAGTTTAAGGTGATTCTTCTAAATCGATTGCAATATTTTGTTTAACAGTTTCGTTCGTTGCAGTCCGCGGTCTTCCAGGTTTTAGCAAATTTTTTACCATTCAAGTAGTATTAAAACGTTGTAATGTTTTTGTTACTGTTGAGCGTGATATAGGACTTTTCTCCGGATGCAAATTATTAAAAATATGACACACTTCTTCATGAGTTCTAACAGGATCACCATAACCGATCATCATTAAAATTTCAATACGCTCTTTTTCACTTAATTGAACCATTCTAAATTGTGCAATTTATTTCCGTCAATTAGAATTTGACACTTGAAGAACAAAAGACGTACTAAACAGTATTTGTTTATTTATTACTATGCATACAAACAACATCAATTAGTTTATCTAAATAGTTTTTTGCTCTAATGCAAAAAACTCAAAGGAGGTTAGTTAAAGTGCTATATTCCTCATTTTTTTTACATTAAACTCAGTTTGTATGAATTCAAAATAACAAGCTCTTTCAAAATCTGTAAAAATATATAGGGTGTCCCATTTAAATTAAAGAAGTTGATGGCATTTCCGGTTAAACCGGAAGTATATTATTATCAAAAAAATGTACATCAGATGCGTGAGATATCTACATAAGATTGGAGAGGAAAATTGGAGAGGCAATGTATTGGGAGAACATGGTGGAGATAATGTTGAGAGGGGAGAAAGAATGGATGGAGGTAAGCGACACAGTGGAGATTATGATTAGGGGAAGGGAACATTCTTAATGGTGTGAATTGTTTGATTGTATGGCGGAAGTGTGTGAGAGACCGCCGTCCGTCTTGAAGTATGTTGTGGTAGTGATTCCGAGGCGGGAGTAACGGCGAGCTTTAAGGTGGGTTTGGTTGGTAGACGTCCTCTTGGGGATGAGTCCAACACTGTTGAGTTCTGATTAAGAACCCATCGAACATGAGTTTCCCATCTCAGCCCGAAAAAAAAAATAATAAAAAGCAAATCCAAAAGAGGTCTCATCCATCTAGTCCTCTGGCAGCACCGTTCCTATGTACAGTATGCCCAAATATGTCCAGGTGCCCAACGTTATTTTCTCCTCGAAGTATTTGATCCTGAAGGCGTTTCCATACTAAGTTTGAGTAGATCTGATATTTGATTCCAGTGATTTAGCGTCGCCTGGTTATTATTTATTTTGTTATTAATAGGAAATAAATAAGAAATGTGTATTGAATATGTATTAGCAAACTTTTGTAAATTAGTGACTTTCATTTTCTTTTTGTTACTATAATAAATTTAAAAACACGCAATAGACCGTAATAGTTACTTTTTGCTTAAGCTTAATTTCCTTATCCAGTTAGGAAGCTTATTTAATTTAATATGGATCCTGTCACATGTTGTTATCCCTGGTTATAAATTGGCAGACTGCTGGGCATAAGAAAAAACTCAACAATTGAAGATTAATTTCAAAGTCTACTCTATAAATGAGTGATATTTATTATAAATGGAAAAACCGTAGAATGCTTACTTGAAATATGTTTAAATAAATGTATTTTTATTGGAAAAAATATCTATAAATAATCCTTGATTTATCCCTTTTCGAATGTATTTCATAACATGATGATTAAATCAAAATATGCCAAGCCGTTAAACATCAATTTTCAAATATTAATATTATTTTAATTTTATCTTTAATGATCTATTATAGAAAAAAATTCCATTTATGTTTATAAATCAAGGAGTAACTTTCCTCTAAATTACTGCAAATGAGCTTTCTTTGGTATGTATGTAAAGAAAACAATATTACGATTCACGTGTATTCTAAATAAACCATTACCTTCCTGCTTTCAAATACTCTACTGATTATTTAAAAATAGTAGAAAAAAAATATATATATATCCCATGTCGACCTAAACCTTAACAAATAACTTTAATAAGTTAACCACAATAAATTTAATGTTAAAACTATAAGAAAGTGCAACTAGTTTCGGTCTTAGACCATCATCAGGCTAAAAATAAAAAGATACAGTAAGGTAAGGATTAAGACAAGAACTATAACAATAATAAATAATAAATATAAAGTTGGACAATATAGTAAAATGAATGAGGTACAAAAGTGAAAAAGAAAAGCTTAACTGATCATATAAAAGTCAATGCATTTGTACAAAATATATGGATATGTAAATAAAATATAAAATGTCATAATAAATTACGGAGTAAAATAAAATAAAGAAATTAAGTTAAAATAAACATATAGGGAACATAGAGGAACAAAACGGGATTTTTTTTAAATAAAAGGTCATAAGAAATGACGTAAAATAAAAAAGGAATTCAAACATTGTTATACCTAAACAATGAAGGAATATCGAAAATAGAAATAATAAAGAAATGAGAAATAAAGGAAATAAATAGTAATGCATAAAGTTATACATAATCATTACAATAATAAAGAGTATTTCTTTTTGCACTACATGAAGTAATCAAAATATACAACAGGACTATATAATTTGCCAGTAATGGACTAATTAACAACAACATCCAGACAATCAAGAAACAGAAGAAGCATGCATCAAAACAGTCACTTAATAATATCAAAAGGTAAATTCAAGAAAATGTAGTTATCATTGGGCTGTATTTGTTCATTAAGACAAATGACTAAGGTTTTTAACAAAAAAGATCTTATATCCAAAGATTCTAACAAATTTAACCTATTGCCCTTATTATATGTATGTAAAAGTTTGATGTCGAATGCATCACTAGAATGATGATTTTCTAATCAAATGTGATTGGCAAAGTTAGAAGGTGAGTTCTTATATTTCGAATCATTATATTTTCTAATAGAATTTCTGTGTTCCAGAATGCGATATTCAAGTCTTCTTCCACATTGACCAACATCTACTGCATTACAATCAGAGCAAGATAATTTGTAAACTCCAGATTTGTATAGCAAAGGTGAGGGATCTTTTGTATTAACTAAGCGAGAAATAGAGTGTTGTTAGTTTTAAAAGCAAAATTGATATTACTTATATTTCTTAAAAACAAAAGTTTTTTGATGACATTACAGTATTGTCATGTATATCTAATGTTAAAAGAAAGTCTGAATTTACAATAAAAATCAAAATAACACTTATGTATCAGTTCCATTGGATAATGGTTGTTAACTGCCAGCTGTTTGATTATATTATTCTCTCTATTAAAAGAATCTTGAGAAAAAGCTAGGGATAAACATCTATAAAAGAATGATCTAAAAGAAGCTAATTTCTGTAAAAGGGGAGTAGTTGTCAATAAGACAATCTGTGGTAGAAGGTTTTCTATAGACGTCAAAACAAAAAGAACCATTAACTAAGCCCTTAGTTATTAAAATATTCAAGAAAGAAATCTGGTTATTAGTTTCCATTTCAATAGAAAATGTAATTGTAGGGTGAAGAGAATTTATATAGGTAAAAAAGTTGTCTATATCAGAAAGAGTGCCTCTAAACAAGACAAAACTTTTACTATTTTTCTGTATCGAATAGATTGCTTTGAACCTTTCTCGTTATGATATTGGTATTTAGTTGTGTTTAGTATTTTATTAAAAACTACAAAGAAAGTATTTTATTTTATGTTGTATAATAAACTATTAAAAAAATGAAACTAAAATCAGCAATAATAAAGGAAATCCAAATTCTAATTTTGGTACCAAAAAAAAACCTAATTTCCGCCTTATCTTACAAGCCCATAAAAACTGATATAGGAAAGTAAATACAAACTTAGCTTATTTTTAAAATATATATAATATAAAAATGGGGGTTGCAATTAAAAAACAGAAATTCTCGTTTTCTCAAGTTAAAAGTTCTTTTTCAAACACTGTAACATTTTAATAAGGGTCTTTTTGGCAATAAAAAAAAAACTTAATTTTCAGTTATAAATTTGAAAATATTTCAGTTGAATTCAGAAGTATCGAAAAGTATACCAAAAAATCTATGCGAATATAAAAAGAGGCATTAAAAAAATACCAATTCAAAAGGTGAGAATTTCTCAGATTTATTTGTTCCTTGATTACAAAGACACTTTGTACAAAGCACCTACTTGATCAACAATATTCACAAAAAGAAATAGAAGTTCTGTACATTTTGACAGAAAACAAGAAGCGTATTTGAAGAGCTAGAATTTATAAAACATCTATGTATTTGTGTATGTAAGAAATTAGGGGTGATAAGTATGCTGCGACCTATAAGATCTATTGTGTTCCCCTTTCTTGCCATAGATCTGATGTTTACTCAGACTGTTAGCAGCTCTTCTAGTCCTATTTTCCTAAGAAAGTTAAGGACATCGTCAGGTAGATTCTCCTCTTCTATTTCGTGTGCTTCCAGGTGTCTGGCCCTGGAATTTTGCACCTTGCTTCATCTTTCAACCCTAGTTTCTTCATGTGACTTTTCCTAAGATTGCGCTACTGCTAATCCCACATGATGGTTCTGGTGCCATTTGTGCGGATTCATCTCCTTTTTTGCCAGCTTATACGCTGTTTCGTTTCCTTCTATTCCTATGTGTTCTAGGACCCATAGGAGGTAACAGTGTTCTTCTGGCCTAGTTCATTTAGCTTGCCTAGGCATTCCCAAACCATCTTCGAACTGATTGAGCTCAGCGCTTTGATGGCTCCTTGACTATCCGACCTGATCACGATCTCTTGTCTGCGGTAATTTCTTTCAATATTCAATTCCGCACATTTTTCGAAAGAGCTGACTTCTGCTTGAAAGATGTTTGGGTATGTGCCTAAGCTTTCTGAGTATTTGACTCTTGGTCCAAAAACTTCTATCCCAGTTCTCTGTTCTAGCTTAGAACCGTCCGTATACCACTTTACGGTATTTTGGTTTAAATCCTGTATGATGCCTTCATCCCATTCAGATTTATTACTAAGCTTTGTGATGAATTTCTGCACAAAGTTGAATTTCTTTGGCATATCATCTTATAAAACATCTAGCAGGCGTTGTCAATATAAACATAAATCTGGGAATTACTCCACTATCGATACCGAAAACCGTTTACACTACCACTACACCATCACACACTTTTATCTGCAAGTTATCTTCTTCAGAGACCGAAGGTAAACATCAGTGGTAGTAGTAGTGTAAACGGTTTTCGGTATCCGTTTCGCCAACGGTTCCAGATTCAACATTCCACTATCGAAATTTTTACTTTAATTCATGCTTTATTTTTTTATTATTAAAATTAACGTGTCTCGGCATCTGGTAGCCACTGACACTGGATCTGTTATACAATTGATATATACAAATAAACTTTAAATTATATTATATAGTCGAGAGTCTTTAAGGAACCGAATCACTTTATTAAACTGGTTATGTACCCCGAGAATGTTTTTGAGAGTTCCATTGAGTTTGTATTTGCGACGGGTTATAGTATGTACAAAAAGTACGAGGAGTAATAAACCCTAATTAAGTATGCTAAACCTTTACAGCACCATGAAATTTTTGATAAATCTCTTACTTTAAATTACATTTCTTACGTAAATCTAAAAACCAGGTAGATCGACCCCGTATTTGTTTCAGTTGTAGCAAAGTTTTGGGTTTTCTTCATTGTTAAAGGATTAGCAGATAAGCAAGAACGCAATGCAGTGGTGTGTATTTTGGGAAAAAAATACGTTTTAAATTATAATATAATAAAAAATGAAAAGAAATCATTATTGGAATACATTTATTACTTACATTTTATTCTATATCCGACTCGGAAGGGAAAGAATCGTTGTTGACATTAATAATAATAGGGTCGATTAAATCATAACAAATATTGTCAATTTTCCACATATTTGCCTCTACTTTGATAGCATGCTCGATACCGTTTGTCCAATTTTCCTTACTAACATGTCTTACAGCACTCTCAAACAATTTCACAACATCGTTTATTTTAAAAGTAGTATTTTTTTCCAACTTCCCCCTTTACCTGAGCCCATATTAATTCTATGGGATTAAGTTCACAATGATAAGGGGGAAGTCGAAGAACTGATATACCACGAGAAGAAGCCATTTCTTCTACAATGTAGGTTTTGTATTTATTCTTGTTCATTTTTGCAATTCTGTAAAGTTCTTTCCTTAGTGGATCTTTTGGAAACTTATATTTTTCGACATAAGCCACTCCAAAAGCTCTGCTTTACGCCAACGACTTGTGGGCAATGCTTCTCGTAACCGTGAATGGTAACTTGCGTTGTCCATAACAATAACAGCCCCTTTTGGAATCAGATCCAACATTTGAACAAACCATTCCTCGAAGACATCCCCATTCATATCTTCGTGATAGTTCCCCGTGCGTTTTAAAATAAAAGTTAATAATCCACCATCAACAAAACCTTCAGAACTTCCAACATGGACAATGATAAGTCTTTTTCCTTTTCCAGATGGTGGCTGCAAACCTAACGACAAACCTTCCACGAATGCCTGCCTTCCGCTTTTAATGTTTTCATCTTGCCAAGATTTGGAAACTGTATATCCACGTTACGTCTAAGTAGAAGATTTTCAAATTTTGTTCTCTGGCATGTCGAATGCTTCTTAAATAGTCTCTTCTCCAAAAAACTATTTCCGGTTTATCTATCAAGAGAGATTTTCTATTATGTTTTGTATATCTGAAACCCACATCTTTTAAAAGTTTGCATAATGTCATTCTGGAGAATTTTGTATAGTCCGTATCTTCTTGCACTAATGTCATAATTTTGTCAAGTGTTGGAATTTCCTTTCGTAAGTAAAATCCATGGACTTTACGCCTTAGTCTTTGTTTTAATGATTCATCGATCTCAATTGGTTTTCGGCCTGAAGGAGTTTTAGGGAGTTGAAGAGTTCCATTCTTGCTTTCTTTTAGTAATCTATAAATTGTTGATTAAGCAACACACAACATAGCAGCCGTTAATTCCACAATATCATCAACACTTGCACTTGGATTCTTGTTTTTCAATGATATAACAATTCAATATCAGAGTTTTTTCATTTAAAGGTAATGGACCTGTTTTTGGTCGTTTAGATGGTCCTTGGCTTATCGACTTTGTTTGGTACTTGCACAATTAACATTCAACAAATGTTTTAAATATATTCCAACTGTTTACAATATTATGAAAACCATACAACTTTATACAACTTTACTTAAAGAACTAATACTAAGTACTGATTTAATGTACCTACTTTCTTTTAAAATAATATTCCCGGTAATGTTTCTAAGAAAACTGGGTTGTTTGGAAAATCCCTCTCAATAATGAAATAATCTGTAAATAGGTGTAATCGTATTAAGCCGATTACAGTAGGCCACTTGCCATTTAAAATTTCTGAGAAAAATTCCCCAAACACTACATATAGGAGTAATACGAATAAAATTTTGCTTCTTTGAATTTAATAAAAATTGTAACGATATCTTGCTATCTTGACTTTAATTTTTTTAAAATATATTTCATTGTAATTTATTTGTGACTATATTCAAAGTTTGAATTAATCTTCTTACAAAAAGAACAAAAATATATAAAATAATTATTGTTACAGATTGGTTTGTTTCCTATTATGAATAAACTGTGTTGCCTTTCTTTATTAAATTTACTAAAATTTATGTACCTCTATCACTTTTTTTAATTAAAATAAGTACATCCCGTTACCTCTGACCTAAATCGTATATTCTTTAGCATAGCTGCAACTCATTCGTTCAATACAAAATGTACCTTACGGTATACCATCTTAAAATATATTTTGGTACGTCAATGAAATCTACTTAAATGAATGATTTATTACTCCTTGTCCTTTCTATATAGACTATAGGCTGTGGTGTTTGCAATCTAAAAGTATTTGCTTAACTGTAAGACTTGCACTATCACAGAATTGGCAGGTAGGAGGGTTGTGTGAAGCCATCAGATAACCATGAGTTAGGCGGGTGTGACCTATTCTGAGTCTTCTTAAAATACCTTTATCCTTTCTTTCCAATGGAGGCATCTTCTGAGCATTAACTGTGGATTGAATTGTGCGTAGTTTTGTGTTCTGTGAATTCCAATGCCTTTGCCATGTTTGTATCATCGTTTGTCGAGCTGCTGATTGTAAATCTTGATGAAGTTGAATTTGCTCTACTGGCAATTCAGAGGAAAAAATGTGTTTCGCTGCTTGGTCTGCGGGTTCGTTGCCAGTAATTCCTACATGGAAAGGGATCCAGATGATGTACACACATGTACCTCCAGTATGGTGGTGGTGGCAGATGTCGAGTATATCATATACTAATGAATATTGTGAATAGTTGTTTCTGATGGAGCATATTGACGAGAAGGAGTCGTGCGTATGGCAAGTTTACTGTTGTCTTCAAAGCTTTTAGCATTCCATATAGTTCAGCCGTTTGTACCTATACTGCATAAATCAGGAAGTTTGTGTGTTTCTATTGTTTCATCTAATGTAGTAACAGCACATCCTGTACCATTCGCTTCTTTGGAGGCGTTGTTATAAAGGATTTTGTCGAACTTCTGATGCTTTATTTAAAATTTGCATGGATATTGTATAAACAAACTTTAGAAAAAATAACATTTTTTGACCTTGACTAGATTATTTACTTTGAATATGTTCTCTTATTCTAATACCGAAAAATTTGATTTGGATTTTCTCCAATTATTATTATATTAAGAACCACTGTTTTCAACTAAACAAAATTCAATGATTTGTACATAATTAACATTATCGTCTAAGCCTAATAAATTACAATTGTTAAAGATATTGTTTTTTACTACACGTTTGATTACTGTAATGAAAACATTGTAAGGTAATACCGAGTTAAAGATAATAGTAGAGTGCCTATAATTAAAACAATCATTTGCCTAACTGTGCTAACGGAAGTTCGTCATTTACCCACATATTAAAGTGCCTAATAACCCTTCAATAAAGTTTCAAGGTTAAAACAATTCTCAGAAGAATGTACATTCGATAGCTACCTGTCGAGAATGAACGGCGTTTAGCAGCCATTTTATCTATCTTGTATTTATCTTTTTCTTGAATGACTATGCTCGTTCTTAATGTAACTGCGCTCTTAACTTTTGCTTGTATCCACTTGCTAGTGCTACAAAATCGGCCCGTCTGTTTTTTTTAGTAGAACATTATTTCTTCTCATGCAGAGTTGAAGGAAATAATGGCCCATGCTTAAAGCAAGTGTTAAAAGGATATCAACAAGGCATCCCCCACATCCCCCAGTAAAGCCTTAATGCTAGCGGTTGGTAGTATATTTTCTCAACGTAAAGGCTCTTCAAGTCGTCGAAGATCAGTTTGTGCCAATGCTAATGAAGGGAGCGTGTTTAACCAAATCGTCCAATCTCCGCAAAGAAATCTTGAAGGAATAACAGTTAAACTGAATCTTTTTTTCGGGCTAAGATGGGAAACTCATGTTCGTTGGGTCCTTATCTAGAACCCAACAGTGTTGGACGCACCCTCGAGAGGATGCCTACCAACCAAACCCACCTCCAAACTCGCCGTTACCCTCACCTCGGAATCACTACCCTAGCATACTTCAAGACGGGCGGCGGTCCCTCACACACTCTTCACCCATTCATACTATTCGCTCTACCCATTCTATCTCTCCTCTCAACATTATATTCACCATGTTCTCCCAATACACTGCTACCCCGAGTCTCCTCTCCAACCTCTCTAAATCCTTTTTGTTCTTCCAACATCTAAACACATGACGCTCATCATCCTCCACCTCACGCATATTCCAGTCTCTCTCTCTTGCCAATCTTGTGTAAATACCCCACTCTTGACCCATGCTCAGTGAGCACTTGGGTCAAGAAGTAGTTTACCTCCCCAAACTCTCGGTCCATCCACTCACTCCTACTCCCAATCGCCCTTCATTTCCTTCCCACCTTCTCACCCTCACCCTTCACTCCAGATCCTTCTTCTTATATCCCTCTCTACCCTTTACCCCATCTCTTCCCCTCAAGATTCTTCTCCGTTCTTGCTTACATTCCTTCCTCAACTCCTCTATTTCCTTATTCCACCAGTAATTAGCCTTCCATGCACGCCTGTTGTCACCCTTTCCTTTTTTTTACAACTCCTTATTACATCGTACAACTCGTCATGTCCGAGACCCCTTTCTATCTCCTTTCTTACTTTCTTCTTATACTCTCCACTTCAGCCTTTGTCCAACTTCTTCTTTTCTCTTCTGACACCTCAATCTTCATTTTCTGAAACTGAATATAAGTGAAACATCTGCACCGTCGAATGTTCGGGTGTAATACCACTAGAGCTCAGATTTAGCCGGATTTAAATTGCCAATGAAAATAAGTATTCGAAAACAACCATAAAAAGTATCCTGCGTGGTATTTGATTGTCTTGTTTCTATTAGAGATCATGAGCACTTTTTCCTAGTCTGCGTCTACTTCTATTATTAATAATTTGTTAATAAATTTTTACTAGGTATGGTATTTTGTAAATCATCATCGCATTGCTGTTTGTTCCCCTTCTTGTATACTGATGTTTTAGTAATAGTCCCATCCTTCTTTTTCTTTCAGGTTTTATTTATAATATATAATAATATTTCTATACCTATTTCTCCAAGATTTTTAATAATTTCTGTAGTGATCTTATCATTTCATGTGCTGTGTTTTGTGGGGTATGCGGGAAAACGCCTCACAGTGGAGATACAATGTAGTTTAAGATGGCCGAAAGGAGGAAGGAAAATGGGCGCTCTGAACCCCTCAGACGGAATTCATAGTTCCTGTCTACTCATATTTAGCAGCTTTTGATAACTTTTTTTAGAGAGACCTCTTTGAGTGTCTTAAACCCAGCTCGAACCAGTAAGAACGTCTCCGATATTCCCCGTTCGATTTTTTCCTCTGGCTATTTTCACTATGCCTAGGAATGGTTTCGGACCATCAAGTATTCCTTCAGGATACAATACAGTATAAAAAAAGGCCTATATGAAGATGACCGAACAGAGAAAAAGAGAAAAGAGAAAAGATGACCCTCTAGAGAGAATGAGTCTGGCAAAATAGGAGTCAAGGAAAGCAGAGCAGTGGACACTAATGCATAAAATTCTAGGGAAACGCAGGATAGTGTATGGATCTGAGGTGAGAGTGTGGTGTAAAGTATTATCAGAAACAAAGAAGGTTTTTGTTGGCGTGAGGGGTAGAAGTGATAGAAGGTAAAATTGAGGGAGCCGCCAGTCTTGAAGTATGCTAATCTAATACCGGCAAGTTTTGAGCTGGGTTTGAATAGTAGTGAATTCTCAAGGGGATGACTATACTAAGTGACAAAAAAATCCGAACACCCAGTTCGTATAAGTAATTACTGAAGCATAATAAGTAAAATATAAAAATTTCAAAATAATTGCATTGCTTTAAAGCCCTTTTACCTTTAATAATGTGTGGATGCACCCCGATGTGTTACGCATTCTCCAACGCGCCTAGGCATGCTTCTGATCAGGTGGTCAATGTCTTCCTGAGGTACCTATCTCATACCAGGCAACCACCAACTCCTCTCGAAGTTCTTCTAGAGTCTGAGGAGGATGTTGCAAATTGAGCAATCTCCTACCCATCATATCCCACATGTGCTCAATTGGGGATAAGTCGGAAGATCTTGGTGGCCAAGATAACAATGTGACATCATTATGTTGAAAGAAGTCTATTGTGGGGTTCTTAAACTTCTTGGATATAACGCTGCGCGTTCATGTTACCTCTGATGAAGAAGTTGATCTCGAACCATAAGCTATAGCACCCCAAACCATACCTCCAACAGTTTGATGAACATGCTTTTCAACAAAAAACCGTGGATTTCTCCTTTCACCACGTCGTCTTCTAACCCTCGCTCGACCATCGTGCATGCCTAAACAAAATCGAGACTCGTCACTAAAGACAATACCATTCCTAATCCCAGAGTGACCGTTCTCTGCACCACCCAAGGCGATTACGTCGGTGTTCTGGAGTTAAAGGGAGGACCGAGTGTGGTCGGTATGAAAACAAGCCAACACGTCTTATTCGTCGGTAAACACTTCGCATGCCAATAGGTCTTCTGTGTTCTGCAAACCACTCATTTTCCATGGAGCTGGAGATGGAGAAACGGTCCCCTAAGTCCAACAATCTGAGGCGGCGATCTTCACGGTCTGTTATTCTACGGGGGCGTCCAGAGCCCCTTGCTCTTTGCGTACGGCCTGACACCTAACCACGGTGTCTACACTTTTATACGACCCCTATCAAACTCACTAAATTGACGAAATCGTACAGGTCTCTGTACCCTAGGCATCGTAACCAATCGTAAAGAATGTCAAGAACCAAAATCCAAATTCCGCAATATTTGGATCTTTACTACGGCTATAATATTCATTTTTGGATTGTTAGTGGATTTCAAAAAAAACAGTATAAAAACCGGAATCTTCAACTGATAAGGCTGAAAATTTTATCAATTGTTTATTTCAGTAAAATAAATAAATTCACCAAATTTTATTAAAATAAAATCATTAAAACTGGGTGTTCGGATTTTTATGTCACTTAGTATATAATTATCAAATACTGTATGGGTCCTCGACTGGACCAATTCGAACTTGAGCTTCCCATCCTGAACCAAAAAAGAAAAGAGGGTATTTGAGGACACTTGAATTTCCAAGTTTTTAGGGAAATTTCAGAAATGAAGTAGTTGTTTTAAAACTGTGTGTCTCAAAATATTAAAATAAAATAATGAAAATGAGTTAATCAAATGTTAATTTAAACCCTATATTTTAATTATGTGGTACTGCTGGTGGTAATTTCTAACCTCAAATCCAAATGAATTTATTTGCCGTGTCAAATAACATCTAGTATGTAATAATAATAATAATACGCTTCCATCGATGTAAAATTAAATCTCGTTAAACTGATTCAAGCACAACTGAATTAACAAATAGCACCTTTAAAACGGCAGATGTACAGGTTTTGCTAGAAGGTCGAGTTAAATTAAATATTTCTCATATTTATGAAGGTTATGGGGGAACTTCACTCGGATGTTTAATATTTGTATATTTGTATATTTATTTGTATTTGTATTATTATTTGTTTCTACAGAAAATCACTGACAAGTTTAACAAATGTGAATTTGGCATGTCGCTGACCTGTCAATGATTTAAAAATATCTTCTGTGAGCATTTAATATTATGGTATTATTTTTGCTGAATTTGTTTTCATTAATTTTTAAAAATTAAATGTTTTTCTTAATTGGTCAGTTCCTAGCTGATTTGAGCTTCCTTTGCTATATTATAGACCAAGGAATAAAAAGACACTTTAGTCCTGTAGTATATACGCTATTTTTTACATCGTAAGGCCTCTAAAGACCTCTAAAATTTAAAAAAATATTGACTATAAAAACTTTAAAAATCAATTAACGACAAAGAATAAAACCTATAAAAAACAAATTCATACAAACATTTACAAACATTAATTTAAAAATACATGAATGTGGAATAAATAAAAGCCCCCTGATCTTATGCCTAGCTAAAACCAATAGGGATGTGGACTGTGCTCAAATAAGTATATAATTTTACCACGAAAAGGTAGTTATTATAATAAAAAACACAATATTTTCTTCAATAAAAAAGGGATTAGTTTTTATTTAATAAAATGTAATTAAATATTTCACCCTCAAGGCACGTGAAAATGAACACCAATCAAAATGCATGACGTCACTTGTTGCCAAACAAAAATTGTCGCTGTCAAGTACTATGGTGTTTGTTGATATTTGGATATTATTACTGTGATTTCCCATTTTCCCATAATGAAAGTGGATATATTAAGGCAGATAGTTCAAATTTACCAATAATAAATTGCTTTACGGTGGCTAATTACTTCACCAAAAATAGTATAACTTCTGCTCTGCTGGATTTAGAAATGTGAAGACCCCCATGTAAGTAATATACTAAGGATAAATTATAATAGTAATTTTAGTTATTTATAAACTTGAAAAGTTAACTTGAATATAATAAAAAAGTTATGTTTTATCTTTTTAACAAAATATTTCATTCCTTTTAATATTCTTTTAAGACAAGTAAATCTAACAAATATTATCAACGTTTTTGTACGTGGAACGTGAATAAATAGTTTTTCAGATTTTTTAATAGTAGTAGTATGCAGGTTTTGGCGCGAAATTTGAAATGGAATTTTAAATATATTATGTTAAAGGTATTTTTTTGGTAGAGGAAATCTTCAAGAAGAGACCACCAAGAATTCCGTGGTGCTGTCGGATTTTTACCGACTAAAACCTCTTCCTCTTCTTCAGTTGTACCCTCTTCTGCCTATTGGTTTTCTGTTTGCCTCCTTAGGGCCGGTTTTTCAATCTCCAGCTAAGCAAATTTAGCTATCAGTTAACCCTTAACAAGGAGTCAAAGTGTTTCTTCAACTAACTGTTAAGGTTGACTACAAGCTAACGTTTCTGTTATATTAGCAAACACTTCAAAGTCTCTGTTTGGATTTGTAACTAGTAGTTAGTTAGTTGTTTAACGGAAAAATGGAGATATTTGATTTTTGTATGAGTGATGATGATGAAGAAATATTGGAATACCTTGAATATGAAAGGAAAAAACTTAGGTTAACTCAACTAAATTGAACACAAAACAATATCTTTATTTACCGTTCTAAGAAATTAACAAACCAAACCAAAAAATCAATTTTACCAACCCAGCAAATTTAATGATAGCTGGCAGTTTCGTAGCTAAAAGTTAGATAGTGCATTGAAAAACGCCATAACCTTTAACAGAAACTTTAGCTATTGGTCACGGTTAACTTTTGGTCAAGTAACAGAAGCTTTTAACAAGCGATTGAAAAACCGGCCCTTAATTCATCTCTTTGTCATTTCTGCACTTCTTTTTAACTTCTTTCGGTTTTAATCATTGTCTCAATAATATATTATCAATATATTTTGAAAGGTATTAGTTGTTTTAAAAAAATAATAATAAAAATTTTGGGCTATATTTGGTACTTATGCATGGTTTTAAACACTTTCCCAAAACTAGTCCACATCCCTATTGCCGGTGTTTAACAAGACAGTTTCTTATTTAAAAAGTATCAATCTAGTTCAGATGTTTTACTTTAGTCTCTTGGAATTAAAAGTGGCACTCTAGTCCCTGTAATGTAGGACTAAATTAGTAGTTTTACTCCCTACATACTTTTAACCGTTGTGGAAAGTCTTTCACAAAAAACCTGCATCCAAAATCTATTTCTCAAACTTAAATATATATTTTTAGTAATATAAAGAGCTCTGTAAAGATTAATCAGTCAGTCAGACATGTATTTTTTTTTATTTAGATAAAAGTTATTAATATGAGCAGCGATACAACAGCTGATGAGATCTGTATTTCCTTCATTAACATTTGCTGATTGACTAATAAAACAAATGCATTTTTAAAATATTTGTATAATTATATTAATTATTGTAAAATATAACTACTAATTTACTTGACTAAATATTGTTAAATATATATTTAGTTTTTCTTATTTTACTGAAAATTTTATGTAAACAAAATAATTCAATTTCAATTCTACAAAAATAAAGCATTTTCTATCATTTCGAATGCAATTTAACAAACATTTTACTGTTTAAGAACAATAAATAACGAAACGTTTGAACAAAACTAACTTTTATTTAAAAAATTAGCTTTTTTAATTCAATGACATATGATTGTACTAACCCTTACTTTTTGGAAGTCCATCTTATTAAGAATAATAAAAAACTCTTCGTTTTAACAAAATTTCCACTATTTATTATTCTCAATGACATATGTTTCGACAATAATCAATTTAACAATAAATTTCGTTTAACTATTTATACAGAGCACACCGTGTAGCACGTGTAGCAAGAGAACATGTTAATTGGGATATCAACGATTGAGCTAATATTCTTTTTACGGATGAATTTTCACTTTTTGGATCCGATAGACGTATTCCAGTTTATAGACGCGCAGGTGAGCGATTTGCTCAGTGTAACATAAGAGCAGCCAGAAATTATGGAGGTGGTTCGATTATGGTATGGGGAGGCATCTGTTTTGAAGGCCACACGGAGTTAATTGTGTTTCGTAGGGGATCACTGACCACTGATCGGTATATAAGGGAGGTTCTTAAGGAAAATGTAGTGTCATTTGTTCCAATCATTTAAGAGAATTTTATTCTAATGCACGACAACGCCCACACATTGCCAGAATAACAACACACGGAGTTAATTGTGTTTCGTAGGGGATCACTGACCACTGATCGATATATAAGGGAGGTTCTTAAGGAAAATGTAGTGTCATTTGTTCCAATCATTTAAGAGAATTTTATTCTAATGCCCGCACATTACCAGAATAACAATGGAATACCTTCAAGAGGTTGGTATCCAAGTTTTAGATTGGCCAGCAGTTAGTCCAGACTTAAACCCAATAGAACATGTTTGAGACTATCTGGACAGGCGCATAACTCGTAATATTGCTCCAGACAACCTTGATGAACTGGAAAATGTTTTAATAATAAAATGGGAAAATTTGGATTTGGATTACATAAGTGACCTGATAAGAAGCCTTCCACGGAGAATTAGAGATGTTATTAGAGCCAGAGGTGGCAATACCAGATACTAAAATGTTAAATTGATCGTTTATATTTTTTATTTTATTACTTTGTATTATTTGATCTTTCTAGAATAATTGTTATTTCCATTATTTATGCCCATTTTTTGATTTTTAATTTTAATTAAATAAACTACTTTGAAACATAATTCCAAATTCATTCCCATCATTTCTCAAAAAAATGAAAAGATAATAATAAAAACTTTATTCACAGATCACTCATGCGATACTTTTTGTGACGAATTATTTTTGTTATAGGTACCAATAAAAAAATAATGTTCATATAACAGTAATAAGAAAATTTTAGGAATTTTTTCTGCAACCATTACAATAAGAGAAACTCAATATATTTTTTTAAATCTATACACAGCAGTTTCAACGGTGCATGCCAAATAATTGGTCGTTGCAGGATTTAACTCTATAATTTGGTTGCAAAGACCATAACTGAAACATTAATAGAGGGCTTAAAGTTATATTTTGCCATATGTATGAATAACTGCATTGGCCTAATTTCTATTTTTATTAAGTAGTCACTAAAATTGAAGACGTTTATTAATTTGAGGAAAAATAAATTCTCACATAAACATTTTCAAAGGGGCCACTGTTTATAAAAAAATAATCAATTAAAAATTGCTTAAATTTTAGACAAATTATATATACTAAAATAAAGAATAATAAAAAACTCTTCGTTTTACCAAAACTTCCAATATTTATTTAAAAAATTGCTTTCTTAACTTTAATGACAGCCGTTTCGCTAGACTTAGCATCGTCAGATTGACATATTAAAGTTACATTTTGTTTATTTGTAGCTAGGTACCTGATGTTTATTAGGTAGTTATAAGGCTAGACCAAGTATGGAAGTAATAAGACATAACAATATTAAAGCCTAGATGTTATGAGCCCTAAGGGATTATCCTGGATGTACTTCCCTCTAAGATCAGTATAACTGTGCAATGATATAGAAAAACCAGGAAAAAGCTATATCATGCTGATCTTTACAATAACTTAATATATTTGTGTTACAATTACGTCTTATCTATGTATAAAATGAAGACTCAATCAAAGCAAACACTTTAAAAGTGGAGAACTTCCCAGATTTATTTGTTCATTAACAACTTTAAATTGTGGATCTGCTAGATGTCTTTTTATTTCAAGTTCTTCAAGGAAATCTAAATTTTGTTTTTTATTACAAGTGTGTAGTATTTGGATGTCATTGATGTGTAAGAGTGAGGTTGGATGTTCAACTAGGTGTTTTGCATAATTTGACTTATCTGGTTGTTTTAATCTATATGCTCTTAAATGTTCGTTAAATCTTACTTCAAAATTTCTTTGTGTTTGACCTATATATACAGCATTACACTTTGAACAATTAATTTTGTAAACACCAGATTTTTTTAATTTAGGTAATTTTGTTTTAACATTTAACAATTTTGTACCAAAATTATTTTGTGTTTTAAATGATATTAATGCTGATGTTGCCGAAGATATTATTTTTGAAAGTTTATTGGAAATACTTCCACAATATGTAATATTTTTATAACTTTTAATTTCTTTAGTTTGTTTAGGAAATATTAGGTTTAGTGACACTTTCTGTTCTTTCTTATTAATTAATGTATTTATCAAATGAATTGGGTAGCCATTAGATGTATCTATTTGTTTTTTATTATTCTTAATAAGATGGACTTCCAAAAAGTAAGGGTTAGTACAATAAGTTAATACTAAAATAAATTTGTACATTTAGATTTTTTATTTTTTAATATTAATATTAAGTTACAACCAATGTTCCTGAATACAGAGGATCAAACTTCTTGCAGCTTGCAAGCTTCAAAGGCACAAGGCTTGGTTGGCGATTTTTCTCTTTTTTATCTAAAGCTTTCATTTCCCAGTTCCTCACAGTTGACTTTTAAGGTCCTCTTCCACTGCTTCTAACCATTTCCTTCTGAGCCTTTCTCTTCGTCTCCTTCCTGCTGTCCATCCTGTAATTATTTTTTTTATTGTTACTTACACATCTGATTCTCTGTGATTTTATTTGCGCTGTAATAGAAGGATTGTTGTACAATTCCCTTATTTCTTTATTAGATCTTCTAATCCATACTCCTTCAGATTTTTCCTCTGTTTATTCCTCGTATTTTTCTTCATTTCTACACATTACCAAATAGGTACTTAGCTTTATCTTCATTAATATACAATCCATACCGATTTGTACAATTTACCAAATGATCCAACGTTGGTTATAATGAAAAATTAAGCTCTAAATAATTTTAAAATAAATTAAATGGGAATTTAAATGAAATTATAAAATTTAATAGCACAAAGTCACAAAAGAGTATTCATCTTTATCAGGAACCAATGTAAGTAGCCAAAGAAAATCAAGGACCAGTAAAAATGAAAGAACAACAACAAGAAATTTTTGATGTAATACGGGGGGATATATCTCAAGAAATTTCACAAATTAAAAAATTTAATAAACATAATGCAAAAACAAAAACAAACGGAAGGTGATGAAAATCCATTGAAAAAATATATATAATTCTGACTAATTTCCTAAAACATCTGGAAAATTTTTACAAGCCAGTTAAACAGTTATAAGTTTTTAGTTGCAACAAATTTACACGTATTGGAAAAATTCGTAAAATTGTATATAAGCATCCAAAATATCTAAGAAGTATATAATCAATTAATCTTTAGCAGTTTCAATATTGTTTATAGAGAAAAATAATAAAATTGGTGTGGGATTTTTAAGAAAAACGAGGCAACATCGCAAAAAGTTATCGACAGCGTTCTTTGTGAACAAATTAGAGAGTTAACGCACCTTAATAAAGTTTTCCTTATATTGACAGTTACGCTTGCGCACAAAGGTCTTTGAAATAGGGAATCCTTAATGAGTTAACGCTGTGACTTTATTTCGGCCATGTTAAGGACTCAAATAAAATTAGTGAAAATACAGTTACTTCTTATTTTTCTGTGAAGTGTCAGAATGTGATGTATATTTGAAAGCCAATGTCATACTCCAGTGAACATTTTTGCTATATAAATAAACAGATCACATGTAAATTTAAACATTCAAGCTCCAATTGTAAGTATGTACTTGTACCAGGTAAATTATTATTGAGAACCTTTCTTTTTAACGTCACTGTCTTCAAAAAATAAATATTATAATATTATTACAGCTATTATATTTTTTAATTTTTTCAAAATACCACAACTACCAACTAAAAATAACATTTATTTTATTAAATTAATTAAAATAAAATCGCCTCCAATTAGGCAATCCAACAACCTGTCAAATAAATTCCAATATGGCGTCCCAGGGCAAATATTGAAAGTAAACAACGTTTATTTTTATATGAGCGTGGTTTTGTGTAATAGATAAATTGTTTGATTTTACGGCTAAGGTCTGTTTTCGTCTTTATTGAAGGTGTTTGATATGGATAAAAGCTTAGTTTTTATTAAATTTTTGACTTTATTTGTGTGTTTTATTTATTAGAAAATGCCTACAACTTGTATTGTGATTGGTTGTGGAAGCCGTTCAAGATAATTTGTTCAATGATTTTTAATTAAAAGTGAAAAATAAAACAAAATTGTTTTAATAAAAAGTCTTTATTTATAATTATTTAGTCATTTCTTTGGGGCATTATTGCAATACCATGGTTCATTAGGAACAGTGCCTAAATTGATACACTCAAAATGAAACTATTTTGTCTCATAATCATCTTAATAACATTAATAAGTAAACAAAATATTTTGCAAGTTTTCATCACTACCTTTTACCAATATCAGGATATTTATCTTCTTTAAATAACTGCTCCCCATCTCAAAATAGCCAACAAATCTCACACAAATTCTACAAAAATTGATCCAAACACAGCAAAAACTTTCGACACAATGGTTTTCTACCTGAACTATCACAAATATTTGCCCTGGACGGCCATATTAGATCACGTGGTTTGGATTGCCTAATTGACTACGGTGTACATACAGTGTGGAAACCACTCATGGAATAAAAGGATATTAACCAACGCATTTCATATGTCCATATGACATAAGTCGTTTATAATATTTTTTTTTTATTTTGCCATTTTATAATTTTTTAAATTAATTTATTATTTTTATAATTACGAAAATTTTGATTTTAAAAAGTATGTTGGTAGCACAGTGTAATTTATAACATTTGACAGTTTTGAAGTTTAATTTATCAAATGTTATTGTTTTAAAATATTTTAAAGTGAATTATATACCAATAATAATATATTATATAAGTTAAAGATGATATTCATATTCACAAATACTTTTTTAAAGAACAATATAAAATTAATAAATTGCTATTAGCCACAAATGTCATTGTCAATAATCTTGTCATTAGATACTTCACTCATGTCGCCAACCATTTAAAACAAAAATTTGCGTGCGTAAGAGTTATACAGGGTGAGTCATAACTATTAGGACATAGACTAAGGACAGGTTATTTGGACCAAAATATGTGTATTGGGCCAAATATGCCTTAATATAATGTTGCTGAGAAAAAAGATACAAGGTGTTAAAGTTAATTTTTGTTTTTCGTTTTTTGCTAATAGTTTCCCTGTATATTTATAAATTGATATCAAAATTGGCATAGAGGCATAATCTTAGACAAGAAATAGTATTTTATTTACAATTTTACGTTTTGTCATAGAGGGCGCCACGTGGATCATTCCTAATGATCAAATTGAGTCTAAACTTTTTCTGATGAAATTTTTTAGTAATTTTTATTAGAAAATATGACGTAAACATCATTTTTACGTAAAATTGGTACTCTTGTTTAAACATGATAATTTCAACCGTTTTCGATAAAAACGCAGTCGAACTGCTAAGGATTTCAAATCTTAATTCATTTATGAAAAGTATGCTTTGGACTGTCAGATAATTGTTGTTGGTAAATGTCATTTGTTAAGAGTAAATTATTTTTGATGTGACAGTGTAGTGTAATGTTGCATTTTTTAAAAGTAATCATTACTTTTTTTGATTGAAATGCCTCGACACAAGATACAGAAGGTATGGAATGTTATACGCAAACAGAAGGCAACCAAATCACAAAACTTTTGCAAGATTATATCGTAGTTTAGGTGAAACTGGGTCATTTCACACTAAACATCGGTGTGGTCGACCGAAACAAATCACATCTAATCAAGAAGATGAACTTTTGGTTCGAGTAGATGAAAATCCTGAAATAAGTTCACGACATCTATCAGCAGCAACAGGAGTAAGTCAGTCGTCTATAATTAGAATTCTAAAAAAGAGAACCTCCATCCTTATCACTTCACTCCTGTTCAAAATTTACTTCCAACAGATCTTCCACAACGGTTACAGTTTTGCCAACGTATTCTGAATAAACATCGCAATGACAGACACTTTATTAAGAATATTATGTTCACCGACGAACCAACTTTTACCAGACGAGGGGTTTTTAATTGGCGAAATAGTCATTATTGGGAAGAAGAAAACCCGCATGCTATTAAAGCTAGACATTTTCAGCATGAGTTTAAATTGAATATTTGGTGTGGCATTATAGGCGACCAACTACTAGGGCCTTATGTTCTTCCTCCGAATTTAAATGGAGATTCTTATTTATTCTTTTTGGAAAATACTCTTAGTGATATTTTAAATGATCTGTCTCTGGATGTAAGAAGAAAAATGTGGTTTATGCAGGTTTATGCAGGTTTAGCTGTTAGTAATCATCTTAATGACGTATCAACGATGGATTTGCAGAGGCAGTGATTTTCAATGGCCACCAAGAAGTCCTGAGTACAACCCGCTAGATTTTTATTTTTGGGGACATATGAAGTCCTTAGTTTATGCCAATGAAATTAATACACGAGACGAACTTTGGAGATACATTCAAAATGCAGCTAATCTTATAAGGGGACAGAATAAAATTTTTTTTAACGTCCGAAAATCCTTTATAAAAAGAATTAGAAAAGGCATAGAAATAGGAGGAGACCATGTAGAACATTTAGTTTGAGTTTTTGTGAGTTCTTTTAAGTTAAAGTGTGTTTAGTTTTGATTTATGGTCAAAACGGAAACCTTACGTTAGTTGCAACTTTGTTTATTAGTTTGGTATTTGATAGTGGAATTGTAAATAAAATACTATTTCTTGTCTAAGATTATGCCTCTGTGCCAATTTTGATATCAATTTATAAATATACAGGGAAACTATTAGCAAAAAACGAAAAACAAAAATTAACTTTAACACCCTGTAACTTTTTTCTCAGCAACATTATATTAAGGCATATTTGGCCCAATACACATATTTTGGTCCAAATAACCTGTCCTTAGTCTATGTCCCAATAGTTTTGACTCACCCTGTATTACTATACACAAATGCGTTTTATAATGAAGATTTTTATAAGTGCAAAATATAAAAAATTATTTGTGAGGTTAGATTATAAAATTATAAAATATTGATACTTAGTGAAGAAATTTGAGGTCTACATTAAGCTAATTAAAAATAAAACTATTATTTAAAGTGTGAAACATTATTAATTTCACAATTTTATGTATTTACTATCTTGAACAAAATTATAAATAATTTCAAAATTTCACCCTGTACAATTCATAATAGACCCTACATGGTATAGTTCGTTAAGATCGTATTGTTAAGGAGCTTTTAAAATCATAAAAATATACAGGGTGTTTCATTAAAAATATAGATCATGGACGATGCCAGACTTGCGTGTATCACTCTGTACATTTAAATTTATGTTTAAAAAGCTCACATTTGAATTTCAAAGTTGACGGGTCCCAGCGTTTTTTATAATCTTCTAAACTAACCCCACAAATAATTTTATTCTGTAAGTGGTTTTCACACTGTATATATTATAACTGTTTTTTAGTTCATCAGAATAATTTTCATCAGTGATTTGTATTTAATTTTTTTTTATTTTAATTTAAGGCACAGTCACAAACAAAAGTTGTATTATAAGTTTGTCAAATATAGGAAAATTTGCTGAAAAATGAATTGAATGCAAACTTAATGATTTTTTTTACAAACTTGATATAAAAAACAAAATTATATAAAATAAATGTTGCATTTAAATAATTTAGTTTGAAAGATATTAATTTTGTGGAAACATCACTGACTTTTAATTAATCAAAAATTATGATTTTTTTAACAACAAACAATTGCAAATTTCTATTTTTATGTAAAATATTTTTTTTACTATTTGTATGTAGTTCAAGATAAAGATACAATAACTATTCAAAAAGGTTATCGGAGGACATATTCATTTAATAAAAAAATGCGTGCTGGAATAGTATATTGTAAAAAAAGTATCACACGAGTTTTACATACTATTTTTTATAACTCGGGTCCAGAAACGGCAAAAAATAATCAATGTAATATTAATATTGATAAATAATTATTAAAATCATGAAAATCCTTTTCTACTTATTGTCAAGCTTAAAATATAAATAATGATCCTATTAAAATGTTAAAGTATAATTCTCCTGTGGTATACTAAAAATTTAAAAACTTTATATGCAATTTTACCGGAACCCCGCTTATAAAAATATTATTGTTATTAGACAGATCCTAAAATTCAGTGCCAATAATGCATCAGACTTGAGAAACCCCCCAAGAACAGGTTGTAATTAAAGTTTAACCGACGTACCTTACATATTTATATAGCGCTGGAGCTAAGAATGGTGGGGGCTGATATTTCGGTGATGTCGAGTTTGTTTAAAGCTACGGCACTCGCTATCCACCTTCGGTGATAATAACAACTCTCTCTCTACTCAAATACCAAGTTAAAGGGAACTATACTCACTACAGATGAGACAATAAGTACTTGTGATAATTTTTTTTGGTTTTTAAGTGTGTTGTGTGTGTGTTTGATTTAAATAAGAAACGTAATTCGTATAAGGGGAACATGGACTTGTATTGCTGCGAGACTGCAGATAATGAAATTAGAGCTTACGATGACCCGACTTTATTACAGGATAGAGTACTTAGAAATTTACTCAAAACCGAGGACCGGTACGTTTTGCCGTTCAACGCATCTCTGTCAGTACAAAAAGAAATTACTGCCGAAATG
Organism: Ophraella communa; assembly: GCA_035357415.1. Classification (NCBI taxonomy): domain Eukaryota; kingdom Metazoa; phylum Arthropoda; class Insecta; order Coleoptera; family Chrysomelidae; genus Ophraella; species Ophraella communa. The sequence goes on from CM068987.1 coordinate 10,809,554, forward strand.
CGGAAGATAGTAGCAGAGTGGATGATGGAGGTGAGTTATAAATATTTAAGTAAATTCGTACTTTTTTATACCAAAAAATAAAACGGAAAATATCTTGTATTGTTCACGTTGGTTTATTATTGTCCAAGTTTAAATATTATTACGATGTATTCTACTGACCAATTTCTAAAGTAGGGCACACGTCCAAATAAACACTGCTAAATTTTGCAAATTTTATTCCAAATTTAAAACACCACTCATATATCTAATGTGTACTCCGTCCATTTAAAATTTAAATCCCCAATGGTATATAGTGATGAAATCAATTGTAATTTGATGTACGTGTAACTGATAAAAAATAATTATCAAGTAACATAAAATTCGCACTTTAAAACAAGCAATGTGTGTGTGTTTAACATGGAGTTTTTTAAAAGCTCGCGATTATGACGTGGAGGAGCTATTTAAATTCTACAGGTGATTTAAATTCTCCGGGTCAATAGACGGGCGAACAGCTGAGCACGAGAGGTCCAAATCTATGATTTCGTAAAACCACTTGGCAACAATATGGAGGAGGGGTCTTTAAATTAGAATTATGTGTTTTTCACTAGAATAACTAGTTTAAGGAAACACGTAGGCAATAATTATTATTTCTACCAGTTTTACATCAACTATAAAAATTATTCATATTTAAGCCAAGAGTATAAATATTCGAAACATTTTTTAAGAAATGAGATGATATACAAAAGGAACAGTGTATATTATAAATGTTTTCATAAAAATACCAAAAATACAAGTTTCATGTAAACTACTATAGGGATAGTAATTTAATATTCATAATTTATAATAATTTATATATTAATTAATAAAAATGGCTGGCCAGGAAGGCAATTCAATTATTAATTATTTAATTTTATATTGATTTTTATCCAAGTAATTTTTTATTAACAGTAAAACTATTTTGGGAGAGTAATTTAATATTAGACTGAACATTATAAATATATATAAACTTTATTAATTGTAAGACTATTTTGGGGTAGTATTAATAAAACTGAAGACATAAAACATAAATTTTAAAAATGTCTGGCCAGGAAAGCAAATCAATTATTAATTATTTAATGTTACATTTATTCTTATCCAAGTAATGTTTTATTAATAGTGAGACTATTTCGAGAGAGTAATAAAATATTAATAAAACTGAAAAAACACAGAAAAACTTTATAAATTTAAAGAATTTTTTTTTAAAATGCCTGGCCCGAAAGACAAATCACTTATTGATTATATAATTTTATATTAAATCTTATCAAAGAAATATTTTATTAACAGTAAGACTATTTTGGGTTAGTATTAACAAAACTAAATACAAAAACCATTATAAATGTAAAGAATAGTTTTTAAAATTATCTGGCCAGGAAAACAATTATAAATTGTTTAATTTTATATTGATTTTTATCCAAGTAATGTTTTATTAACTGTGAGACTATTTCGAGAGAATAATATAATATTAATAGGACTGAAAAAACACAGAAAAACTTTATAAATTTAAAGAATTGTTTTCAAAAATGTCTGGTCAGAAAGGCAAATCAATTGTTTATTATTTAATTTAATATTCATTCCTCCTGAAGTAACATTTTATTAACAGTAAGACTATTTTGGGGTAGTATTAACAAAACTAAAGACAAAAACCATTATAAATTTAAAGAATAGCTTTTAAAAATATCTGGCCAGGAAAATCAATTATTAATTGTTTAATTTTATATTGACTTTTATCCAAGTAATATTTTATTAACAGTGAGACTATTTAGAGAGAGCAACATAAAATAAAACTGAAAAAACACAGAAAAACTTCATAAATTTAAAGAATTGTTTTTAAAACTGTCTATCCAGAAAGGCAAATCAATTATTATAACTATATCCATATTTATAAAAAAACTCTCCAAACTCCAAAATGACTGATAAAATTATTGTGGCTTTAAATTTTTAAACTCTGATGTGCATATTCCATTGTCACTACAATTAATTAAAAAAAATTTTTAAATAGAGATGCGGTTTGTGTGTACCTAACATATATATATATTATACAAGATTAAAATATAAAACAGACACGTATTGAAAAATTTAAAGGGGTTAGTAACAATATAAATTTAGTGCAAAAAAAATATTTTTTATATTCATTTTTATATTGACAATGCAATTGAATATTTTTCTACGCATTAAGCGACCTAAAATTCATTTTTTAAGGACTTAAGTTTAATACTAAGTAAATTTGAATGTGAATGATAAAATTCGTGCTCTATAAAACTTAACGTCAGCTGTCTGTTATTATTGTTGAAATCGTTGTTTAAATAACATTTCTAGATAAAATGAAATCTCGTTAAAGATGCAAAAAAAATATCAGAAAATATGTTGCCGTAATTAATCCTCAAAAACCCAAGTTCGACTACGAATTTTGAATCTTATAATATACTGGTTTTAGAAGTTCCTGGAATATACTTAAATTGCATTCATCGGATTAGCATATCAACGATTCTTTAAATACTTTTACATTCTGTAGTTTGAGTAGCTGCAGTAAAACGTCATCGTCCGTATATATGGGCAAAAACCTTTCTTGCATATTTTAAAACTTTACATGACCCCCCATAAACTATATAGTGAATAATACTTTTCCTATTTTAAAAATTCTGGTCTCGTTCATCCTGTCAACGTGATTGTCTCATTCAGTTTTTCTTGCTGTTGTCTCTGACTGCCTACCACCTCCCAACACATTCCTAACCTCTGACTATCTCTTCAAAGATATCTACTAAAAATATATATATTTATATTTAATTCATACATAATGCTAGTAGATACGTATTATATTGAGTAGATAAAGAATTGAGGATATTCAATTACACAATGTATAATATTTTTAAAAATTATTTTTGTTTTGGTGATTTATACCAATCATTGGTTATTATTTGTTAAGTACAGTAAAAATCATTAGTTAATAGCTATTAAATAAAATGTACAAACTATATAGTTAATATAATTATCGGGTAATTTAAATATTATAACACCATCGAAATGTTGAAAAAAAGACTAGATATTATTAAATAATAAAAATTTACTAAAAAAAGTAATTTACATTTTTATATGTAAATTATCTGAGTCCGTCTCTGACAATTATTGTCCTTGAATGAAGAGGTCGAATTTTGGATAAAGCCGGAAAGAGGCCCTTTTTAAAATGCTAATTTTGTGTGTGTATGTGTGTGTATATTAGTTATTGTAGGTGTTACACCTGAGTAAGCTTTATGCTTGTCTGGTTTTCAGACTTTTAAACTTTAAAATCCACCCATTATAATTGTAATTACTTCAACATTGCATAATTTCTAGCCATTTATTTTTTTATTTTTATCACCTTTACGCTTTCCATTATTTTTTATTATTTTACTGTCTCGAAAGATTATTATTTATTATTCGATATTTAAATGAATAAACTGAATGAATGATATTTTCAGACTTTTATTCCTGTATACGAGATGTGGTCAGAAAATAACTTGTTATCCACTGCGATATTCGAATCTTATTTTCAACGTAACCCTGGTTGCGTATAGCTAGCAGACATTTAGAAATTTAAATATTTTTTGGTCATAATTTTAGGCTAATCAAATTACGAATAGGTTGATCCCACGTTTGCACCCATTGCAGATTTTTTTGGATTGAAGTGATGAAAAGTTTGATCCCACCATAATTTTATGCCCACGTATGCACCCATTACAATTTTTTTTGGATTGCTTTTTAAAAAAAAACACTGATCACAATAATTTTAGGTTCATTATAGGTTCACTTTTGAACTCACTGCAGATTTTTTTGCGGTTTTAAAAAAAGGATCCTGGGTTCTGCTAAATTTACTGTTGAGCTAGCACAACCCAAATCCAAATGACCAATAATTTTAGGCTCTATTGAAGTTAATTTATTACCATATTGCATATTATTTTGCCCCGCAGTTGGAGAAAAAATCATAGGCTGTGTTTGCTCAATGTTGAGTTGGCTATGATAAAAGCCTAGGCTCATTATTAGAAGAAATCTGATCACAATAATTTCAGGTTCATTATAGGTTCACTGTTGAAATCACCGCAGATTTTTTTGTTTTACGTTTAAAAAAAAAGATCCTGGGTTCTGCCCAATTTATTGTTGAGCTAGCACAACCCAAATCTAAATGAACAATAATTTAAGGCTCTAATCACGTTAATTTATTATCCTATTATATATTATTTTGCCAAGCAGTTGGAGGAGAAATTATAGGCTCTGTTTGCTCACTATTGAGTTGGCTGTAATAAAGGCATAAGCGCATCATTAGAAGAAATCTAATCACAACAATTTTAGGTTCATTATAGGCTCACTGTTGAACTCATTGCAGATTTTTTTGGATTGCGTCTTTAAAAAAAAGGATCCTGGGTTCTGCCAAATTTACTGTTGAGCTAGTACAACCCAAATCCAAATGACCAATAATTTTAGGCTCTATTGAAGTTAATTTATTACCATATTGCATATTATTTTTCCCCGCAGTTGGAGAAAAAATCATAGGCTGTGTTTGCTCAATGTTGAGTTGGCTATAATAAAAGCCTAGGCTCATTATTAGAAGAAATCTGATCACAATAATTTTAGGTTCATTATAGGTTCACTGTTGAAATTACCGCAGATTTTTTTGTTTTACGTTTAAAAAAAAAGATCCTGGGTTCTGCCAAATTTATTGTTGAGCTAGCACAACCCAAATCTAAATGAACAATAATTTAAGGCTCTAATCACGTTAATTTATTAACCTATTATATATTATTTTGCCAAGCAGTTGGAGGAGAAATTATAGACTCTGGTTGTTCAATATTGAGTTGGCTTTAATAAAGGCCTATGCGCATCATTAGAAGAAATCTAATCACAATAATTTTAAGTTCATTCTAGGCTCACTTTTGAACTCATTGCAGATTTTTTTTGGATTACTATTTAAAAAAAGGATCTTGGGTTCTGCCAAATTTACTGTTAAGCTAGCACAACCCAAATCCAAATGACCAAAAATTTAGGCTCTAATCAAATTAGTTTATTACCATATTGTATATTATTTTGCCCCGCAGTTGGAGGAAAAATCATAGGCTCTGTTTGCTCAATGTTGAGTTGGCTGTAATGAAAGCCTAAGCTCATTATTAGAAGAAATCTAATCACAATAATTTTAGTTTCATTATAGGGTCACTGTTGAACTCATTGCAGATTTTTTTTGGATTACTATTTAAAAAAAGGATCTTGGGTTCTGCCAAATTTACTGTTAAGCTAGCACAACCCAAATCCAAATGACCAATAATTTTAGGCTCTAATATTCAGTAGTATGCACACGTTTTAAACGGTTTGATACCAAATTTAACTGCTGAGCAGATTTAAAATAATACGTTTAAATAATTTTACAAGGTCGTATGCCAACATCAGTGACTTCTTTGGTCGTGATTCTGTGGTCTATAAAAAAATTTGACAAACTTCAAGACTATGTCTACATTATATTCAATTTTAGGTTTTATACGATTGATTTAGTTGGGTCGGTTTTTAAACAAATTTCTTGTAAAATCTTTCATTCAAATTATTAGTATTTATAAATAACCAACTTCTTTTCTTGGAATCTCTAACGAGTCGATTAGTGCAAATGATTGGAAACTACTTAAATAAATAATAAGAGGTAGCTGTAACAATGTATAATAATAGATTAACATTCTTAACTTGTTATTTCATAAATACAATGGTTACATCACAATAAAAATATCACTTTGCTTTACACAAATCATTGTAGATGTAATGAACGTTGAGGGTATCATTATTGACTTAAATATCGGAATGGGACTCAAATTTATTATGTACTTAGAATAGACCTGTATTAGGTACTTCAAAAATAGTATTTGTTAAATATACACTTCTCCAAAAAATTAGTTAAATTTTTAAAAAAGAATCATTATTTAGAAAATAATACTTGTAAGCCCCTGGTATAAATTGTTTCTTGTGGTGCTTAAATTTATCGATATCATTTTTCAAAGTTTTTTTTTATTACAAAAATAACCCGAAAAATAAGAAATTAACCAACTTGGATATTAAAAGCAAGACTTTGGTTTCTTAAAATATTGTTTTCGACAAAGTTTACTACAATTGTTTATTATGAAAAGCCAAAATGGCAATTTGACGCACGTACTACTTAAGTGAAACATTTAGGTCATAGGAGGCTGTACTGTATAAAAACTTGAGCTGTGAATTCTACAAACGACAGGGCTCTAAATAATGGTTTACCTACTTAAGACCAGAGGAAAAAAGGCTGACCTAAGAAAAGTGAAAAGACTGATTCCATTGAGTTGCATGTTTTCTAACTCGGCCAGCTATCCCCGAAAGAAATATCATTAGAGGTCAAACAGTTTTGTAGGAAAGTGAGATTTTGATATGATTGGTTTTGTATGAATTAATCTAATCATAAATAAAATAATTAAAAATTGATAACAAATATACCTACTCTACTAGATTAACCCAAAATTTGTTGGAACGGAAAATACCAAAAGTATTTGATACTTGGCAATATTTAAAAAATCCTTTTTCTTACACATTGCCAATATCTGGATGTTTTGCCCTAAATTATTCATCTCTTTAAAAGATGTAGGATTTATAATCAAACAATCAAATTGTTAGTTTGCATTGTTTGCTAACAAGTTAGTTAAGATAATTATGTAATAAAAATAAACTTTTAATAAATCAGTGGATCAAAAGTTTGTCTGCATAGGAAGGACCAGAGTTACCTGGTTTCGCTTTATAGAAAAATCAAGAAATTTACATAATTCGACCTCGGTATTGGTGAATGTTAGCGGCGCATTTCTTTGTATTTTAATTTATGGACTGATTTATTACCAACAAAAAAAGTTATGGTCAAGTTTTTGAATACATTTACCTTAAAAATTTATTAACCCGTAGAAGACATTGTTAAAATGAATGTTTTTAAACACGCCGAATATCCCATAGACATGGTACACATCTATTACACAGCAATTTAAATTTATTATATCAGTTAGATGCAATAAGAGGGACAGAAAAGGTGATTTTGGTATCCGTATCAAAAATCGCATTCTGCGCAACACCATCAAACTTTTTTTTGTGTCTGCAACCTTTTCAGTGCTAGCGGCGAGTTATACTTTTATCGCAAACTAAATAAGACAAATCAGAGATCCAATAAGTTTTATAAAAATGTTCCAACAAAGTGGATTTATCAATTGAAAATTTTTCATTTAAATTCTTTTCATATAGAGAAATAATGGACATTCGCAAGAAAGAAACTAAAGTTCAAAATAGCTGGTCAAATCATAAAATAAAAAATGTTAAAAAATGTTTGGTAGCTAGTGTCAACTGCTCCATTCACAGATTTCAGGAAACCATTGATTTTCCCCTTACCTCAGTTGCCCTTTTCTCTATAGGTTTGTTCCAACCAAGCAAAGAACCGTTCTAGAACGGTAATATTACCACTCACGAAACCAAATTAGTGCACTGCGCAACTCACTACACCACTGCGCACAAAAATTACTATTTTAGAACGGTTCTCTGCTTGTTTGGAACAGACCTTATAATATCACCGAATGTCGTTACCCCTTCCACTTACGTATCCTGCTAGTGTAGCTGTAGCCGTAATCTTGAGAAGAATCAGTAGTACCAATATTTAAATTTAAGCAAAAAATGCAATCCTAGTTGGCTTTAATTTTTGAATTTTGAGCTTCTGCAATTGTTGAATTTTTTACAGCGAAAATAGATTTGTTAAAGTTAATGAAAAATATACCGATAAATTATTAAATAAAGTAGTTTTTGTACAGAACGGTTAAAAAAATCTTCTCAAATACCACTCGAACTTTTTTATTTTAGGCAAAACTACTCAAAATCAAACGTGGGAACTAAAAATTGATTGATAAAATTTTAAGGACTCTCGGTATTACATTTGATAAAACAATAATGTCCTGAAAATGGGAAAAATAACATGGGATTGTACATTTATCCAATAAATCATCCAATAAAATTCATAAAATGTCAAACTCCGATCAAGATATTTCATCTTTTGTATCTAGTTGCCGTAAGCACCTTTGGAGAAAATTTTAAAATTTTATATTTTGCAGTCGTAAAAATCTTCATTATAAAACGCATTTTCGTATCGTAATGTAACTTTTATGCACACAAATTTTTGTTTTAAATGGTTGGCAACATGAGTGAAGTATCTAATGACAAGACTATTGACAATGACATTTGTAGCTGATAGCAATTTATTAATTTTATATTGTTCTTTGAGAAAGTATTCGTAAATATGCATATCATCTTTTTCTTATGGCTGTTGAAATGCGTTGTTTAATATACTATTTTATATTTTGCACTTATAAAAATCTTCATTATAAAACGCATTTGCGTATCGTAATGTAACTTTTACGCACGCAAATTTTTGTTTTAAATGGTTGGCGACATGAGTGAAGTATCTAAAGGCAACACTATTGACAATGACATTTGTGGTGTGGCTAATAACAATTTATTAATTTTATATTGTTCTTTGAGAAAGTATTCGTAAATATGCATATCATCTTTTTCTTATATTATATATTATGATTGGTGTATTATTCATTTTAAAATATTTTAAAACATTAACATTTGATAATTTAAATTTCAGAACTGTCAAAGGTTATAAATTACACTGTGCTACCAACATACTTTTTAAAATCAAAATTTTCGTTATTTACGTACAAATAATAAATTAATTTAAAAAAATGGTAAAATGACAAAATATAAAATATTTTATAAACAACTTATTTCATATGGCTGTTGTAACACTCGTTCTTTAAAAAACTCATCGCTTCGCGATTCGTTTTTTAAACTTGAACTCGTGTCATAACAGAATTCCATATGAAATGCGTTGTTTAATATACTATTATGATTGTTTTAACTTTAAAAGTTCTTATTGCTTGTTCTATATATACAACATTACATTTTGGATACTTAATTTTGTTTATAACATATTTTTTACGTCAATTATGTACCAATATTATTGTGTATTTTAAATTATATTAATGAACAATTAGTTGTAGTGAATATTTTCTCGTCTTTCTTATTCATTTATTTATTTATCAAATGCAATGCAAATACAAATGTTTTTCCCTGATTTTTCTATTATTCCATCCATCTTTGAGGGATAAATATGCAGGATAATTCCTTAGGGCTAATAACTCTTAGGCTTTAATTTTGTTGTCTTATTACTTCAATACTTGGTCTAGTCTTAACAGTCATTAATCAGGTAACTACGTTAAAAACAACAAAATGTAACTTCAATATGTCAATATGACATAAACCTTTCAAATTACTTGAACTCATTATTAACTACAGATCACCTGACTAAAATATACTACTTTATAAGTAATGTTAAGCTCTTATTTCTATATTATGTTAAGCTATTTAGCCCCTTACAATTAAAAATTGAAATTGAAAATATTCCTATACAAATCTGCTAAGTAAAGTCCACTTTGTCAAAAAATAGGCCACCTTTGACAGGAAATTCACAGGAGCTGTAGAATAGTTTCAGATACAGTTTCCAAAATACTGTGCATAAAAATTACCGATAATTTTGCAAGAAAGCGTGATATCTAAAAATTGCAATTTACTGTCTGTTTGATTTGGTATTGTTTGGTCTACTTTAATTTATACTTTCCTCTATAGATTGTACGGAGCACTCACCAAAACGCGACATTTTTTTCTATTTTTGTCTATCTGATTTATTTGTGTTGTTTACTGGCGTCTAGCGATACGGTCTCAAATGTGTTGTTATGGCGACTTGATGCTTTCGCAGTGCCATTACCGCTGCAGTTTTTCAATAATTGCATTGCTCTTATGAGGCATGAGGGAAATATTGGTTGAAACATTTAAAACTGGAAAAATAGTATACTTAAAGGGAGAAATGTGGTGGGATTATGTGAAGGACGACTTTTCTCTTGTGGATGAAATATTAAAAATACCACTACAGTTATTTTCCTTTGTTTTAGGTGTGCGAGGAACAAAAGTGTCAAGACGAAGTTTTTTCTTTAGCAATGAACTGTATGGATAGATTTTTAATGTGTTGTTCTATAATGAAGAACCAGTTACAGTTATTAGGAACTACGTGTTTATTATTAGCATCGAAATTAAGGGAATCGAGGCCCCTAGCTGGAGAAACTTTAGTGTATTATACGGATCATAGTATAAAGAAAGATCAATTATGGGTAAGTTTTTACAATTCTTGTTTTCTTGAACGTTATTTGTTGTTTTATGTGATTGCAGTCTGTTACAAATAATAATATACTCGTTCTTAATTTTGAATTATGAATGAAAACGAGTTATCCAATTAATGTAAAACGCCTCATTATGAAGGTAGACGATTAACAACGTACTTTGATGTTAAGTAGTGTTTTTTTAACATAAAATTCATTCAGAATTTCTTAATAAATATAAAATACTTAATTTTTTTAATGTTTTTACCAGTTTAAAAGCAATTATTGTTTTATATGATTGATACCAACCGGTGTTTGAGTTATTCTAGTTTGAAATACGGCACTGTTGATTTCCGTTACAATAAAACATGCCTTTTTAAGGTATTTATTTAATTAAGAACGAGTATAATTAAACAAAAAAAGCTTGAGGGCCTTCCCATTATTTGTAGTCCAGCAAACGAATATACGCTTATTGATTTTATACATGTATTTAAATTTGTTTCCTTCATGTTTAAAACATTTTTCGTAAAAAATGGTATTTCTAATTATTTTTTAGTAATTACGTATGAATTGAATAATTATTTTTAGGGAATAAAATAATAGATGTATTGAGGCAGGAGTTAAAAATTTTGCTTCATTATTAAAGGTTGGCCATTATTTTGGCAAAGGATGTCAATAAAATAATTTAAATACACTTTTCAAAATTATAGCCTTTAAAACCCCCTGGAACATACTTTTTCTTTAACTTTTTAATTATTCGATATTACAAAATCACAAAGAGTAACTGGCAACATTGCAAAACCCAAATGTCAGCCAGAGTGCATAAGTGATGACGTCACATGACAGTTACTGTATCAAAACAAATAAATGTCATTTAACCTGCATCAGTTGGGGTTGTTACTTTGTGATTATTTTAAGTTTTGCATGAAATTTCATCCAAATAAATGAAATTTCTAAAACAAGCAAAATAAATTGTTAAAGCAGTTTTACAAATTATAAAGTTATATTAAAATGGATCCCAAAGGTCATTTTAAAGGTTTCTGCTGTCATTTTGCGTCAAAAAATAGTATTTTGACTCCAATATTAACCCCCCAAATTGCGTGGCAAAAGGTTTTACCATTCAAAAGTTAAAGGGCGTATATTTAAGGGGAGTATATTTATAATATCAAATAAATTGAGTCGTATCGTAGAGGTTATCCATGACTCGAATGTGGGTGGTACGAATAGTAGCAATAAAACTTGAAGTCAAACCCACAATATATATAATTAATGGTAAAAATTACATAAATTCAGCGACATGTTTCGGTCTACAGACCATCATCAGGCTATAAGAGAAACACAAAGTTAGAGACACAATAATGTCGAAACCGGTCTACGAGTAGTGTTCTTCCCGTTGGTTTGCAAATCGATAGAGATGGTTTCAAGTATCGACGAAGTCGGTCGCCATCACGTTTCCTTGGAATGTAACTCAATGTCCGTTGGGGCATATAGCCCAGGAAGTAGTTGTTTTTTCATAGAAAACGGTCAAGCTTGGTATGGAAACTATAAACTATTCAGTTTCTTCACCCTGGGTGCAGGTGGAAACAATTTTCCACTTTTTCAGTTTACTTCGCTCTAAATTTGTGTTTCTCTTATAGCCTGATGATGGTCTGTAGACTGAAACATGTCGCTGAATTTATGTAATTTTTACCATTAATTACATATATATTGTGGGTTTGACTTCGAGTTTTATTGCTACTAAATAGATTGTGGTTGGATTTAACCACTGATTTGGTTGGTGCATATCAATTTTACAGTTTCTGAGGGTTGAACCTTGGGTTGACTTAGAACCGACTGTTGGTGCATACGGGCCTAACCATATAACCATAGACCATAGACGTATCCAGTTGCCACTTCAAAAATGTATTTCAATAATTTAGATTTTAATAAATGTCAGACATTTTCTCATACGATACACACTAAACATTCAACTAGCGGTTTTAGTTATTCGATAATAGATAATTTGAATGGTTTAAAAACTATTAATAAAGTGGGATACCCCAGCAAGGATTTCATACAAATGTATTTTAATTTTTAACCTTGGATAGTGCAGTTTGACGACATATTTATTCATATTTGTTATTGCACTATAGGTAATAATTAAGTGGGTTTTAAATATTAAATGGAAATAAAAATAACGTTTTTATTCTAACAGTATTACTAATAAAAAAATATTGGAATAATTATATCTAATCATCCATTAATTGTGGATTAAAATAACACTTATAAAATCGAACCTGACACATTTTTTGATTTTTTAGGCACAACGTGCCATGTTGAATATTACACAGTTTTAACCCACATTCGAACATTTCCACATACCACAATAATATCAACAATCAGCTGTGTATACAATAAATATAATACTTGCTAACCGTGCACATTTTTGGTATCACATGGTACAAAAAATTTTCATTTCACCAACTACTCGACACAAAATTGATGACCTGCTAAATTTTTAAAATTTTTCTTAAGGATACGTCACTTCCACACGATATCCATATTCAGGATGTCTTATCAACGAAGTGACATCTAAATAAATATTACTGGCAGTTATTTTAAAATGGAATAGATAACTTTTATTTTAACCCGAAATAAACAAATGAAACTTTAAGTCGATTAGTATTTATGCCTACAGTTTATTTCAAATGGTATCGTTTGACAAATTTAATTGTTTATGACGATGCTAAGTCTAGCGAAACGGCTGTCATTAAAGTTAAAAAAACAATTTTTTAAATAAATATTGGAAGTTTTGTTAAAACGAAGAGTTTTTATTATTCTTAATAAGATGGACTTCCAAAAAGTAAGGGTTAGTACAATCAATTTAAAGATCCTTAAATTAATAAATATGTAATTGCGAGCATCGAAGTTTTTTTATACGTGCCACATATACACATATGTGTTTTTTTTTCTATCGACTTCCACAATCTCGTATTGATAATGAATATAATCTCCACAAACTTCCTGTGAATAAAATGTGAATGATTCTGTGATCGGTTTTCGAGTTGTTTGGATTTCAAACTGATAATGAAAGAATTGAAAATTTGCCATTGGCTTTGACGATGATATAAGTGAGACGGTTTCTTTTGACAATGATAAACTTGGGCTTTTGAACTTCCGTTAATTTCTTCTTGAGACCAATAACAGATAATTTGAAGTTACCCAATACCGGATAACATTTTTTTTAATATTTCTTTATGAATCACTCAGTTGTTAGCAGCCGTTTCAAAATATATTCGGGCACAATGTTCTTACTATGAGCTCTTAAACTGAATGTTGGTTAATTCTCATTCATAAATTATTCAGTATTTTGTTATTTTTTTCTTTACAAATGAAGTATATTTACAGAATAGGCTGAGTTTCCTTTTTTGAAAGTTAGGATCCTTATGTCTACATTCTTTTTCATTTTGTAAAATTGTTTTTCTTATTAAGATATTTCTTTCTTCATATTTGCTTCTTGATGTTTTCTTTCCCGTTTTAATCCAATATTTGTCCACCAGGAGAATATTGTATTCATTTTTGAAATTTTGCTGATTTGGAGGGTTGTGTACTGATTTTATGTGAGTCTCCAAATTCTGCCTGCAGAATGAACGACGTTAATTAAATTAAGATAAATTCTTATTTTAACTAATGAAAATTTATTATTCTTATTAAGGATCTTTTACCACATATAAAATTTTTAAAAACCCTGTATTTATTATTTAGTGTGGAACGGAATAGCGATAGAGGCTATCAAGGATAATATATATTTTATTATATTTAAGACAATCAAATTCAATTAATTTCGCGGAAGAATGGGATTTGATATCATAACCTAACTGATGGTTGCCCACACAACTCTAAACCAATTGTTGATAATGGTAATGATGTGTTTTCCGGGCGTCAAACATTTGCCTTTCCATTTATTATAAATATCTAAGCTAATAAACAGAAACATAGAATAAAATATTTACAGTTATTTTCAAAGTCATTATTTAGTTCAAAGAAATTAAAATTGGTGAACTAAATACCCTATGTAGGGCAAGGTCATGCAAGTAGTTCATCTTTGAACAAGAAACCACCGAAATTGGTTAAGCTTAAGTGAAATTTTTGGATAGAAGATCTGAACTATTTGTTTCAAGAACTTTTATTTTCGGTAAGAGATTTCTTGTAAAGTGTTTACAAAGGTGTAGTAGACAAGCTGAGGTAGAAAGGATATGGTCACCCACTTTGACACTTAGGTGTTGAAGTTCTGGACAAATTGTATAACACGACTCCCATAATTTATTTGGAAAAATTCACTGTATCAATGACAGTTATTCAAGTAAACACACATCATCAGATTCATCTATCGATGTTTTATTTGGTTTTTAGCAAATTACCGGTTGATTTTGTTCAAGTAGTGTATATCAAGTATTGAAGTAATCAGAGATAACAACATTAAAGCCTAGATATTATAAACCCTAAGGAATTATCCTGGATATATTTTCATCTAACATCAGAATAACTATACAATGGTATAAAAAAAAACAAAAAAGTAGAAATAAAATGATATTTTTACATAAATTGTGTAGTTGTATGTGTAGTATTCTCAAGTCAAGTTCTGCTTGACTTTGATCACAGAAAAAGAACTGCAGTTGTTGTTCCGCAACAGTGGTCACCAATAATCTACATAATATGAATGTTGAAAGATCCAAATTGTAAAATTCTCTGATAGACTAACTGATACCTCATCATATAACATCTCTCACACAGACTTTACAACCTCCACTTTCATGAGAGTAATAATATACCAAAGACTGAAGTAAGAAAGCCATATGTTAGGTACTTGTATGAAATAAGACTGTTAAAAACTGAAGTTGACATGCAGATAATGCAGAAGATATTTACGATTTATCTTTGGATTAAGGCCATAGGACAGCTGCATGCCACTGTATCTAACACAGTATCTAACCTACATTCTATTAACAGTAACAAACTGATATAACAAAACAAGACATACTTTATTGTTAGAAACAACACATTATACATATATACAGAAAAACCAAACCAAAGCAACTTTTTATCTAATACTATCCCTAAGTATTTAAATTCTTCGACGAAAGGGATTTGTTGTTCTATTGAAAGTGCTCTAGATGTTTTAAGACGGTGACCTGTAAATCAAACCAAAGCAGATTTTTCGAATGAAATGGAGAAACCATTGTCAGAGAACCATCCATGCAGCACGGGCATAAAAATCCTCAAGTCATCACCACATTGAATAATTTTTATATTGTCATTTCCCAACCTTTGCAGGTCAGCAGTATTGATATTAAATAGAAGTGTGCTCAGAATAGAACCTTGAGGTAACCCGTTATAGACTGCTCGAGAACCGTGTAGCGCATTTACATGGTCACTATTGGCCAACGGTTCCAGATTCCAGAGAACATTTTAAGATAAGAATATAGTGATTGAAATACCTAGTTGTATGTCAGATTCTAACTGGCTTACTGCATCTATTCTACCTAGTCCTTTACGAAAACCAAATTGGTTTTTTTACGTTCCAAAAAATATCATTCCATCAAAAGTCTTAGAAAAGCAAGATATTAAAGAAATTGGTGTTTTCAGGTTTTCATATTTTCTTGGCAATCCATTCCTAGCTCGAATTCACCCTCTTAATACTTTATGGTAGTCTTGGTTAAATTTATTTATGGTTTACACTATCGCCACCTATCTATTTACTTTTTTATTATTTCCGGTACCACTAGCACTTTAACTACAACTAGCATCCTGTATTTGTTTAAATGTTATCATTTTTTCGTTCGTCCAATCATTGTGGGAATCGTACCCTTTTCATTAAATAAAATTCTCCTTATCTCACATTGTACAATTTTTTACGTTTATTAATCTTAGGACAAGTTAAAGAAAACTCGGATAAATTCAATTTATTGAATATCAAATTTTCAATTCTTTGGAGTTTCATGATAATTTTTATTTACTTGGAATCGGTCAAGCAAAAATTACTGATATATGCGAAAATATTAACAATCACCCGGAGCGTCATTATTTCTTGATAAAATTTGTCACAAAAACTAATACACGCGAAATTTAAGTTCGTTGCCCCTTAACTAGAATAAAGTTGAATTAGGTAAATAAAATCATCAACTGAACTGACAGAATAAATGTTGTAATTAACAATTTGAAGGTGAAAAAACATTATTAACTATTCCACATCCTTACACAGTTTTTTATTATAGAAAACGACTATATTTAAGTCTGCTTGCACCAGTTGTGATTAAAATTTAACCGACACTTGACATTTTTCACATTGAAAAGTATTGGTTAAAGCATGGGTTAAATATTAATTAGATCTACTGGCATTACTGTACAGTCTAAAGGACGATTTAAAGGTCAGAAGATAATCCAACTATCCATTGTTGTCGTGGAAATTTAACCATGTTTTTGACATTTCTTGGAAACAGTTTTGCCTATTAAGATATTAACTTGTTATTTCGTTCTGGTTATCTTAATTACTCTTGTGTTTGTTAATAAGTTTATGTGCCGATTCTGATAACTGTTATAATAAAATCCAAACCCCAAAAAATATTTTGATGCCTCACTAATATTCTTATAAAATAGTATTATGGGTTTTATGTAAAATAACTCTTATGCAGTACTGTTCTAAAATCAATAACCTTCTTGTAATTGGACTGTTGTTACATAGTTATCGGTTTTATCTCTTGGCCAGTGTGCCTCAAGGATCTAATTTGCAACCGATGATCCAAAAATATGTATATCTATATATGTATCAGTGTCATTGACTTAAAAAGAAACACTATACACAGTAGTTATAAAAATTTACTATAATTGAAATAAAAATATATTTATTTACAATAAAAAATATCACATTTATTTGTAATTATTGACAGATAGAACAATTGGTGAAGTTAATCTGTGTTGTAGAATTTACATCAAAACCTATTTTTTTTAATTAATAAAAAAACTGAGATATCTACGCACATTGACAGGTTTAAGTTTTCAAAAGTTACTTCAGTTTTGAAAATGTTTCGGACAAGAACATATAAAGAAGGTGATGGCTTAATGTAGATGCTCGTAGCTTTCAACCGCGGGTTTATTTATTTTGTTTTAAATGTACAGAACTAAAAATATTTAGTGGTTTACAAAACAATCTAATATTAATGCTAACTCAATATAGTGATGATTCTTTTGGGAGGAGCTACATTAAAGATTATTTAGAACTAAACTTGCTAGAAAAAAGTCAGTGGCTTAAAAATTTCACGTGTAAAGCAATTTAGGGATAGCCAAAGATATTATTAATTTAGGAAAATGTACAGTGTGAGCCATTAAAAATTAAATTATTATTTAATTAATTTTTTAGATATAGTGGTGAATAATTGCAGCAAAAGACAGTCATACGATACTAATGCTGAAAAAGAGTGACAGTTGACATAAAAAAACCTTCAGTTTTAAACGTATTAACACTAAAATACATCATGTTATTAATGTAAAATTTGCATTTAACTTATCTAGGCGCCACGACCGATTTTTAAACCATTATCAAAAATTTTTAAACGTCAAATTTGAAATAAAAATAAGAAGGAATTATTTAATAAATATTCGTATCAGTGTTCATTACATTGTTATTAAGTAAACTACTATTTTAGACTGAATTTTTTAAAGATAAGATTGTATAAGGGTCAGAAAACAGCTGTTTTCGGTTTATATATAAACTGGTCGTTATCTGTAGAAACTTTCATTCACAGTTTCGTACTGAATTTTATCACGATGCTCTGACATGTTTGCTTTAGACACACTATGTGGAATAGATACGAAGCGAACGTTTCATTCATTTATAACAAATCTGGCGTCGTAATTCTAGTCTCGATTTTATCATTTACTTACTTTAATAAGTTGGCAATAGTACACAAAATTTTGTAAGGAGAAAGAAAAACATAATACAGTGACAATCCAGTTGTGTTAACAATGTTGCAGATGTCTTTATAGGTATACCAAACCTGCATTACAATCAAGTTTTAAAAAACACTTTTAATTTCAGTCATAGTAATTTAGGTAATGCTTGTAACATTTTACTGCTTTATTTACATTTTTTTAACAAAAAGTGTCAAATTTATTATTAAAACTGCAAAATATCGTGAAACCTGAATCTTACTACAGGTATACAGAGTGGATCACTATCAATCTTTTTTTACAGGATTTGTGTCATGTGACCCTTTCTTTCAAACACACAACACTGTGTATATTATTTAATTTTTGAATTATTCATAAAATTCTAGACATATTTCATGTACAATGTCCAATACCCAACATTTACTGTTTCGGAATTACTTAGGGTTTCAAAATACACTCCGCCAAAAAAGTATCGCATCACTTATAAAATTACAAATATTTATTACCGCATTTGGTTAATTTAAATTATTTCTTTATGGCCCTTAAGAATATTAAGGCTAGAATAAATATTAAAATAAAATTTGTAAATACAGCTTACTGTTTAAGAAAAAAAAGTGATAATTGCTATTTTGTCTGGTTTTTATATTATCAGTCTTTATTTTACTTTGGTAAAGAGTATACAGTTTGCGTTTAAATTAAAATTTTGTATTAAATATCGAGTATGGAAGGTCGTGACAATATAAATTTAAATTTAACGAGGGATCAAGTGGTTAGAATAATTTCCCTCATTGAAGATGGAAGGAGTCAGAGATATGTGGTAAATTTAGTGGGTGTAAATCAGTCGACAGTATCACGAGTGGTAGTAAGGTACCGAGAGACTGGTCTTTATGAAAGACGAGCTGTAACAGGTCGGCCAAGAGCAACTACGCATGCAGACAATAGATTTTTAGTCCCTCAGGCTTTGCGTCGAAGACATGTGACTGCAAGTCAACTTCAACATGACTTAGCCGAGACTCGAAATGTACGTGTGTCTTCAGAAACTGTTAGGCACATCTTAAGACAGTCTGGAATTAGGGCCAGAGTAGCTGCCACTGCCCCGAGACTTACAAGGGAACACCGTATAGCACGACTAACATTTGCAAGAGAGCACGTAAACTGAAATATCGACGATTGGGGTAACATACTCTTTACGGATGAGTCAAGATTTTGTTTATACACTTCGGATCGAAGAATACCAGTTTATAGACGAGATGGCGAGCGTTATTTTCAATGCAACCTAAGACCGGCGACAAACTTTGGAGTAGGTTATATTATGCTCTGGGGCGGAATATCTTTAAGGGGTCGAACCGAATTGGTACAGCTAGATGGGGGATCCTTAACTGCTGATAGGTACATAAGAGACATTTTGGAGATGCATGTTGTTCCTTACGCCCCATTTATTGGTGATGACTTCGTTTTAATGCATGACAATGCACGCCCACACGTCGCAAGAATCGTTACAGAGTACCTTCAAGAGGTAAATTTACAAGTTTTAGATTGACCAGCGCGCAGCCCGGACTTAAATCCAATAGAACATGTTTGGGACTATCTTTACAGAAGGGTGAGATCCGGTAATGTGACGCCAGCTAATCTTCAGGACCTGCAACGGTTGTTAACCATAGAATGGGATAATATTGATCAAGATTATCTGAGAAGATTAATTGGATGTATGCCACAACGTTGTCTAGATGTTATAAGAGCTAGAGGAGGCAATACGTCTTACTAAATTACCATTACTTTTGATTTTTATTTATTTTAAATCAATGCTGTTTATGCGCTTACTTCTAATTTATGAAAAAAATTAAATAAACCCTCTGTTTTTCGTACATTCTGCATTTTTCTTTAGATACTTATTGCTTACTTAAAAAACCAAAAGAAACAACAGTAAAAAAAATCATATTTTAAATTATTTTTAATACAATATTTGTAGTTTTATAGGTGATGCGATACTTTTTTGACGGAGTATATATTGTGTTAAAGGTAACAATTCATTAAAGAACCTTTTTTATTTAAAAAATTTGTTATTAAACATAAAAAAAACATTAATGTTCATGCAGTAAATGTTCGTCGCGAATGTCTTGACAACATCCCAATCTTCTCACCTTATCTAGCAGCATGGCATTCCTGATCTATTCGCAAGCGCCCTTTTAGGTCATCTAAGTTGAAGGGCTTAGTTTTAAAAACAATATTTTTGACAGATTCCCATAAAAAAGTCTAATGGCGTATGATCAGAGTTTGGGTGAGTGCTAAGTATCTGTCAGCATTTAAAGTGTGGGTATATGGTACGATATATTCGGAATATTGTATATGTTTTCTTCCTTCATCCAGTGCGGAGTTTCCCTAGCCCAATAGCGGTAATTTGGACGATTAGCATGACCCTGAAGAGAAAACAAGACCTATTCTAATTGTATCATGTTGTTATCCATCATTTGATCAGAAGAAAACGTTCTTCTATCAAAATCGTCTTACCCAAGTTCTTGACATTTTACAACCCTTAATATTTCCGAAACAGTGAAAGTTACGTATAGAACATTGTACATGAAATCTATCTAAAATATTCTGAAGAAATCAAAAATTTAATAATATACATGGTGTTGTATTTGAAAAAAGAAAGTTGGTATTGGACACACCCTGTATAAAAAAATGATTTTAACAAAAAAAAGGGGCACACCATTTATCTGTTCGTCACCGTATGTTGATTCTAGACTACCAAAAGTAGCCAAAAATATTTTTTTTTGCGCAATTTTAATAAATTGTCATATTTTTTATAGGACAACTTTAGAATTAAATTTATTTGTGATTGAAACTGATTGTTTTCTAATGGAATGTTAGATATCTAATTCGAGAGTGAGTTTAATATAATTTTATAAAGAAAACCGATAATTTATAGTCTATTCCATTTTTTTAAAGGACAAAATTAAGATTTTTCTTTGTTAAAATGCATTAAAAAACAAGATTTTATTAATTTTAAGTTGATTCTGCATTTAAGGTACTAAATTTTGACAAATATAAGTATAAAAGGGCCAATTTATTTATTCTCAACTATATCCGACATTTAGTAATCCGTCATATCATGTTTCGTAATTTCTACCCACATTTCAATGGAAACTCGTTTATTTAGGACCCAAAAATTAATTCTTCTTTTTAATTGTACTACATTGTTATCAATAATTTTTATAAAATTTATTTTAAAATAATAAGGAAGTTGATATGGTGTTAATAGTTGTGTTATTTTTAGACCTGCTGATCAAAATAGCTGTGAAAATTAATTAAATCAAATCAGAAAAAAAAATTGTATTCAAAAACCGATAAAGTATATCAAATCAGTACAAACTATTTTCGTTACTAATTTTTAGGGTGCACACCGGTCTTAAAAAATTGCAACACATCGTACTTGGAAATAATTATGTAGTTTCTGTAAGTCAATATTAACTAAAATGATTCATTGATAAATTACTACTTAGTATCTATAGCTGTACTTACGTTATATCACGCAAGTTCTTCATTCTTAATATTTTTTTGTACACTTTTACTATTTTTCACTTGATTTCAAATAAATATAGCATCTAATATTGACAAACCACCGAACATTTTTGCTGCTCTATAATAAATATGGGTTGTTTAAATATTTCTTTTTGTGGTGCAACCTTGTTTAAATATATACACTCTGTTTTAAAAGGGTACAGAATAATTAAATCTCATTACTTATTCAAAAATGACTATGGGGTAATAAATTCAGCCACTTCTATAGTTCCCATTGCAACATTCTTTCGTTTTAATCACCCTGTTTTAGGTCGATATTATGGCTTTTGTCTATAGCATATTGCATAAAAAAACTAAATAAGTAACAATAAAATATATATTTTATATATTTGTTTTAATTGTTAAGTTTAATTATTATAAGATTTACCTAAGCTTATGAACGACACTAAAATGCAGCTAAATGTGATGGTACTATCGTCAACGAAAGAGGCCTGAAATTGCTAGGGCGAATTTTCGTTGATACTACTTTCATATTACCGCCCTCATCAGACATTGAGAATATTAACCTACCAGACATATTCTACATCTGCTTCTCTCGATTATCAATGCACGTCTATTTTCTACACTGTAAAATACATTTATTATTCACTTTTGCCCATTTGCCTAATGCACATTTTCCATTTAAATCACATTAAAACAACTTTTAATTATATTACCACCGTTCTATGGAAACAAGTGTTTTCACGCAAATGTTAAGCCGGAGGTCATTAAAGGATTAGGTATTAAGGGTTTGACACCTGTCCTGGCAATCATAAAGGAATTTTTAGAAATATAACTTATTTATGTAGGATATTAACACAATGTAGGTAATGTAGGACGAAATCATAGGCGCTCCGACACTCAATAGTACCTATTGGTTATCGATAACGCAGCTGACCCTGCGCACATCTTTTAGGTTCATTCAATTCTAGTTTAAATTTGTCAGGCCACTTTCGTTAACTATAGTACTATTCTATACCGTAAAACATAATATATAACCCCGGAATTTTAAATTAGATTAGGATCAGAAATCGGAAAGCTTCCTGACCGTTCAGGTTATATGTTATGTTATGTTTTTCTCTTTGATATTATATCATGAGCTTTAATCCACGACTTGGATGCGAAGGCAATATGTTTTAACATAAAACGATTGCCAACTGCAAAACACCAATATGGTTACAGCTGTTAAACCCATTTTAAGTGACTGCTCAATCGAAATTTAAATAAACTGTGTACTATTTGTTTGTGCGTTGTCCTGGGCTATATGTCCCATCTGACATTTAATTTCTTTTACATAAAAATTAGTTGTTTGTTACCTATCTTACCAGGCATAACCATATTAATTGTAATTTATAGAGACTGTTTACAAGCACTCTGCCACTCCCAAAGAGTTTTCAAATAACTTCGGGAACACTACTAACATGTCACCGAACCCTTAGCAAAAATACACGCAGGATCAGAAGGTAACCAACCTTAATCTTACCTTAAGGAGCAACACACGAACCAACATAAGGCAGTTTTCGACCTAACAAAGATACTAGACATTTTTTCTTCAAATTAATTTTTATTTTTCTACTTGTAAGTCTATACACTTCTCCCAGCGATGCTCCCATCTCTTCAACCCGTCCAAATAGTACTCGGCGTCTTTCTCTGCAAAATAGTTGTTTACGAAAGTGATGGCCTCCTCATTCGACGAAAATCTCTGTCCTCCGAGCGCAGCTTAAAGCTTAGGGAACAAAAAAAAAACTTGGGGCTAGATCTGGTTAGTAAGGAGGATGGTCAAGCAGTTCAAACCGTAATTCGTGGATTTTCGCCATGGCAACCGCTGAGGTGTGAGACGGTGCATTGTCTTGGTGAAACAAAATTCTTTTTTTCTGCAAATGTGGCCGTTTTTCCGTAATTTCTGCCTTCAGCTTGTCAAGTAATGATGCGTAGTATGCTCCTGTAATGGTTTTTCCTTTTTGAAGATAATCGATTAAGATAACTCCATGACTATCCCAGAAAACAGTTGCCATCACTTTCCCAGCCGAAGGAAGAACCTTTGCTTTTTTTGGAGCCGATTCCCCCTTCGCAGTCCATTGTTTTGACTGTGTTTTTGTTTCTGAAGTATAATGGTGTTTCCAAGTTTCATCTACAGTAATTAATCGGCGCCAAAACTCTGATTTATTGCGCCAACAGAGAGTTGGAAATGTTCATACCAACACGTTTTTTGTCCAAAGTGAGCAAACGCGGCACCCAACACGCGGACAGCTTTCTCATGCCTAAATCTTGATTCGATATGTGACAAACACGTTCTTTGGACATGTTTATAGCCTCTGCTATCTCTCTAATTTAAATTCGACGGTTGTCTAGTACCATTTGGTGAACTTGAGCGATATTATCGTCAGTGTTTGCAGTTTTTGGACGTCCCGAACGTTCATCGTGACCCAAGCTGGTACGGCCACGTTTAAATTCATCAGCCCAAAATTTCACGGTGGTAAATGATGGTGCAGAGTCCCCGTACACAGCGTTCAACTCGTCTTTGATTTGCGTAGACGTATTGCCTTTCAAAAACAAAATATTTAATGACAGCTCGATACTCGATTTTTTCCATTTTCATAAAAACACTCACATCGACTCACTCAAATGATTGTCAAACAACAACTGCGCGTCCAAAATGGCTGAAATTTTAGTGGGTACCTTTCAAAGGATGCGCAAAGACAATCCCCAACTTTTGTTTACGAATGCTGCCATCTTCATGTTGAGGTCGGAAACTTTTCAGACAACCCTCGTATGAACTAAAAAGGCAGTTTTAGCAAAAAGTCTATAAATTTTCCAGGCAAAAATTGGAATTCTTGCTAATTTTATACATCTTTTTCTAATTATCCGCTATATTAATTACAGTTTCTATAAAACCGTCGTTTAGTGGGTCAACTTTTTGATTAAATCAAAAACATGGAACATTGAAAAACGGTTTTAAATACTCCAAAAATGATTAAAATGTAAGCTGTGTAATTACAGCAAATATTATTACGTCAATATAAAAACACAATGTATGCACACTATTAATGTCTCCATTTATCGTAACGAATTTGACTCATTTTATTACAGCTGAGGCATTTATTGTCACAGACTGTATACGTTTGATATAGGAGACTAATATCTAATTTATGTTGTGCACAACAAACATATGGAATGTTTGCTATTTCCTAAAGTAATTTACAAACGAAATAATCATATTAATAACGCTATCTAATGTATCATTTATTATGTGGGGTGTAACTGAAACTGACCCAGCTTTGATCACACTCATATATTCGTATCTACATTAATAAAAAGCTTTTTAGACTATCTTGCACTCAAGAAAATTGTAACCACTGATAGCTCAAATTAATAAAATAAATTTATTAATCAAACAAATCAAATTAAACTGTTACTAGCAGTAATTATGTCCGTATTTACAAATACATACATAATATATTTCTCTATGGTACAGAAGTTTAAACTAGTAATTGTTAAGGTTTGTGACAGATGTCAAATTTCGTTTAAGATTTAAATACATTTTAAGAACATGCAGTATCTAGTTTTTTGGTTGAAGATGAAGTTGACGAAGACCCGATTATCAAATTGATTGTACTAACCCTTACTTTTTGGAAGTCCATCTTATTAAGGATAATAAAAAACTCCTCGTTTTAACAAAACTTCCAATATTTATTTAAAAACTGCTTTTTTAAATAAATATTGGAAGTTTTGTTAAAACGAAGAGTTTTTTATTATCCTTAACCCGATTATCAGTCCAAAAATACAAGATTCTTTAACTGATCATAATTTATTTGCAATACCCACCTTAAAATTTTACGTTGAGCCAAAGTATTTAAGGATATATATTGGAAAAGGTGGAAAGAATAAAATAAATATAAATAGTAAAATTTGTTTAACTAATGGCAATTTTTCTTTAGGGAAAATATTGTCTCAGCTACAGAAATTGGCTAGTGAAAACAAATTATACACTTTAAAATTGAAAACAAATGATGAAATATTTAAATCGTGCACGATAAATGAAATTAAATTTTTAGGTCAAGATTATTTAGATGACTTGACAATAATTTTATATAGGGATCCCAAAGTAATTACTGATGAGAATGAAAAATTGCAATTACTTAAAAAATATCATGAAAATACGTTAACAGGAGGTCATTGTGGACAGAATACCAAGCAAGCTTAAATTATTCCTGGAAATTTTATCTCTCAAAATTATTAGCTCATAATATTGGTGCCCTCAAAAAAATTTCCGGAAATAATTTAAGCTCTTGTGATCTTATGTGATAATCCACTTATCGCCTAATCGCATACCCATCGGCTAAAACAAAAATCAAAAAACATTGTTGAAATGTCAAATTTGACAGATGAAAAAAATTTTTCTTAAAAATCGTGGTAAATCTTTAGTAACGTACGAAGAAATACCTAGAAAACGATACTATAAGTGGGGTTAACCAATATTTTATTAAAATTTATTGAAATATAAAATAATTTCTCAGAAAAAACTCAATTTTCTGTATATAATTTGAGTTAAAATATTATAAAAAGTAAGTTGCTTCAATTTAAAAGTTATTAAACTTCGAAATGAGTGCGTACCTGTAAAAGTAGGAAGAAACTCTTTATGTAATTTATTTATTATAAATAATTCTGGACGTTGAGGATTTTTGTTTACTAGATATTTTTTATCATAGTCATTAAATAGATAATTTGAAGTATTTATAAGTTCCGTTACTTGATTCGAAAATTTTTTAGTTGGATTTTAACATTACTTTACATTATGAAATCATTTACTTTGGATTTAGATGTTTTTTTTAATTAATGTTGAAATTCCCCTGTCTAATTTTGTAATAAATAGATTATTTTCATCTACTTTATTTTTAATTGATTTTAAAATTGAAATGTCAATATCAAAAACTAGAAAATGTTCTAATGTTTCATCGTCTAACATCTACAACACATTCACACAATACATTTCCAGCTTGACATAAACATATTCTACTTTTTAAAAAATATTTCTTGGGTATTTATTTATATTTGTAGCTATAATTTACTGTCGTCTCCATCAAATACACTCCTGTATTCGGTTAATTTGATTTGTATGTACAATCGGTCAGATAATGAATCCGGCGAACAGGCAGAACGAGTCCCCACGGCCTCTTTTCTAAAGTTGTACACGTACGCATTCCTCAGGAGAAAGAGAAAGACAGATTTCGTCGGCTTTTCGACCTTCAACCCTCCGGTTTACCTACATGCTGTTCTATCTCTTCTATGCGATAAGAATGAGTTGGTTATTCATTATGAAAACTCAAAGTTGGTTCCTCAACGTTGACTTTTTCAATAACCTAAAAAATTTTGTAATTATCCAACTCCCTTTATTTACCTTGCAACTATTAAATATTCTTGGTGAAAGAAGACGCCAAGAAGACCAGTTACAACTGGTTTCCAAGATTCCCAACAATTTTCAGTTCAAAAAGATGTATTCCATTTATATATAAACATTTAGATATTTTAATCATCTGTAAGATTTGGGTTTTGGTCATTATTATAAAAAAAGGTTCTCTCCATGTTTGAACTCAATACCAAAAGGAGCAGACTCTTAAAATACCATCTTTTAAACTTCTAAAATATAAAATTCTTTTAGTCCAATATATTTTGTTCGTTTAAAATATTGTCCACTATGATCATTTCCTCACATAGTTTGAGTATTTGATCATCTGGTTTTACAGGGTTGTATTTTTTATCTTCATTGTGTTGTTAAAAAATATTAACTAAAGCAACTGCAGTGTTGGAGTACAATAGGCTAGTGGACTAGCCTATTTATTTGATCATACGAACTCTAAATCACCAATAAAGTCAAAACAATATTCAAACGGTCGAAATTTTGCCACACAAAGCAAGTGACGTCACGATTTAATTAGAAGGGGAAGGGAACAACACGGTTGCCACTTGTCAAAATGAATCAGCAAATTTCATTATGGAACATCAACAGACCAATAAGGACACCCCTTAACAAGTGACGTCATCATGAATAGAAATTGGCGCCTGTCATGGATTGTTTAAAATAGGTTATGAAATTTCATGATTTCGAACAACGAATAGCCTCATACATCGCATTTATAATAGTTTTGATGGGATGCAAAAATTAATTAGGGTCTGTAACAATACGATGATGTAGTTCAAAGTCAAATATTCAATATCAGTCAGTCGCCTATTATATTGATATGTTTTAAAGCTAAACTTTTAATTTTGGTGTTGTCGTACTAAACTAGTTATTTTTAAAAAGTTACAATATAGAATTTAAGCTAATGCACGAAGTATTCTACAATATTTCTTCTCGGAATTATTTATACATAAAACTCTTACTGAATTTTGAAAAGTTTATTGACCAATGTTAAGCCTTTAAGTGGTATAAAATGTACAAAGCAAATCCTA
The DNA here is from genome assembly GCA_035357415.1 of Ophraella communa. Classification (NCBI taxonomy): domain Eukaryota; kingdom Metazoa; phylum Arthropoda; class Insecta; order Coleoptera; family Chrysomelidae; genus Ophraella; species Ophraella communa. The sequence continues at coordinate 10,837,723 of CM068987.1, forward strand.
CCTATATTAATAAATTTTATAACACTTTTATAAGTAAATGTATATTTAAGTAAAAATATACGATTGGTTAAAGAAATGGTAAATATAACTCGAATTGGAAGATTTTGGAAGAAATTTTTGGAACAATCATCAGGAAAATCAGATATTATTTTACACAATTTTTTAAAGGATGCTATAAGAAAGAAGATAATATAAAAAAGAAATAAAACAAAGAGATAGTTTAATAACTAACTTTTGGAATTTTAATATTTTACTGAACTTTTACTAAACAATAAGAAAATATGATAACACAGATAAAGAAATAAAATCGGAAAGGATTAGGAAACTGAAGATGAAGAGAGGAAATTCGCTGTAAAAAATTATCAAAAGTAATTACAAAGCTTTTTAATAAAGCAGGTATATTGCTGTTCTCATTCAAATTCACGATTGAATGCCATGGAACGTTTGACGCAGACATTCCTATTCCATGCATTTTTTTGATTTAGTTCAGGGGTTTGTTAAACGAAATAATCAATATGAGTTTCAAAAAAATTAAGGAATAAATAAACTAATCAGGATTTACGATTTTATTATAATTTAATATTCTATAAAGTTTAATTGTTAGCAGATCAATTTAAAAATCACGATTGACAATAAAACGACGTCAAAATGATCATGTTTATACGTTCAATTTTTTAAAGTGTTGCAAAAACACCGATTGATCGATTGTTTAATCTAATAAATCGATTTTTAGTTAATTGAAAACAAAGAGATAGATGGATAAATATGATTAAATATTCATATTAATTTTAAAGTCCTTCAAAACCAGTATCTTAACGAGAATATCATTTTCGATAATATTTTTTATTGTTTTGAACAATTTTTGGTGCCAACAAGGTATCTAAAGAACTTAGCGCACCAAAAATGTTGAGCTTTTTTCTAGTGAATAAAAATATTGACCAGAAATAGCACAATGATTGGACAGTTTGCAAATCAGAAGCATTTTTACTGTTGTATGCAAGATGTCGTTTAATTATCATTTAAAGCCACCATTTTAAAAAAATTGGAAAACAATATTTCTTCTAGATGGCCGTTACTTCAAAACTAGATGTATTTTTTAATGATGAACAACTTTTTCAAAAACAATTTTTTGATGAAGAAAAAACTCAAAATCAATGTCACAAAATTTTGTGACATTGTGACATTTTCTTCATTAACAATCAGTCACATTTGTGCTATGGATGATTTACTACTTTTTTGATATTTACTGAAATAAGGTCACTTTACTCAATTCGAAATAAAATTTTTTAATGCACCTCGTACATTATGTGTCTTGTGCCACATTTTCTTGGTGCATTTTTAGTTTTGGAGGATGCAAAAACTTTTATAAAGAATAACATTTTATCAAAACCCCATTTGGTGTGGACTTGTATATAAATTAACTTACCTAATAATAAGAGTTAAAAAAATTCTTCTAAATCACTGGATGCATTGTTGCCTACCTTCAATAACTCAGAATGTGCCATTCTTCATTAAACCTAAATCTTTATTTTTAAAATCCTTTGAAGCGTAAGAATGAAAAAAAGTGTAAGTTCCAAAAATCACCCTAGCTCCTCCTATCTTGGAATGATGCAATTATTGAGCCGCCACGTCAAATCTGTTTTATTTAACACTTCCTTTTTGAAATTGCCGTTATACCGCCGGCGCAGTGACAAGGGGACAAGTTCCACCAAAATATACCTGTTAATTTTAATAAAGGTACCTGTTAAAGTTGGAATTTCAACCGATTAACAGGTAGGTCAAGTTTTATCCTTCCGAGAATTCACAAATAAGAGGCTGCCGGCCCCACTCGGAGAGTCGGGCCTTCGTCTCTTTGTGAAAATTCTTCATGGGATGTTGAGCTGACCGTTTACAGGCCAACATACAGAGTGGACTATTCCTAACGGGTTAAACAGAAACTATGCGTACGAGGAGTTGCAAATAAAGTAGAGTTGGGAATTATACAGAATTTTGGGATTTTAACGTTATTTTCGTATTCAACCGGCAGAACATTGAGAATTTTAGCAAAATTTGAAGGCAGCAAATTTGCTTCGTCACTTTTAAAGATGTAGTTCATAGCAATAACAATTTTTTTAAACATATATCCAAAAATATAAATGTTTCTTGGTTATTAAACTTTTGTTTGGGTCCAGTATTATTACTGCACCTTTCTTTCTTTTTTTCTTTATTACTATCGGTAGTTCTTTGTCCACCCTATACCGGGTGTCCCAGACTAATTTATCCAGGATATATGTGTGTTGCAGCAGGTGGACTACAATTCGAACATCTAATGTAAATAATATTAATTGTTAATTGTTATTTTTATTACATTTATTTTTATTTTAAATTTTAAGGCTCCTGGATTAATTTAACAAAAATAAAAAATAAACTGATATTTTCTTGATTACGTACGAACCCATTTTATTTTTGAAAACGTTTTTCAAAAGACCAAATTCAAAATTATAAAGAAATGTACAGGGTGCTATTAAAAAATATAAAGTTAGGGGTTGTAACTAAGGAATGAATATTTAGGGGATCATTTTTTCTACGCCATATTGAAGTTAGAATCTTTATTCGTTTGTGAGATATAGCCTGGATAAATTAGTCTGGGACACCCGGTATAGTCGGCAAAAGCTGTTTTTTGGACCGAACATCTCTCATCCCATGACAGTAATATATCTAACAATAAGAACTTGACAGATGCCTTTTGTACTGTGGCGCCGGATCACATTCAAGCGTTACTTTAATGTCTTCTCATAATAAAACATTAATTTACTGGGATACCTTTCGCAGGCCCTTTCTTTTTCTTTTTTACGAAATAGTCCTTCATTGGAATATACCCTCTTTCCATTCATACTATTTGAGTAGAACATTTATAGATTTATTTTTAGTAGTAGTCTAAGCATTTATATGATTCACATCTTTACCAATATATTTTTTAAATTAATTTAAACTTTTAAATGTACAATTAATTACACACACTCAAAAATGTTTTGCATAATTTTGCAGAATGAAATAATTTAGTACCCCTAACTACTAGTGACTGGTATTGCAAAAAGAAGTAAAACAACTAAAAAAGTATTCAAAATAATTATTTATTTAAATTTAAATATTCAAAAATAAATCTCTTAAAATAGGTAGTATTTCCTCCCCTTGTTTCAATGAAGGTCTGAATTCGATGTCTCATGCTTCCCACTAGCGTATTGACGTTCCATTCTTCTATGGCTGCTACTCTGAGGTCTTGTAAGGTTTATAGAGGTTGTTGCCGAGCCTGAATTTTTTTCTATGGAATATCCCATCCATGTTCTATAGGATTAAGGTCCGGAGGATTGGATGCATTCTGATATCTACGGTTTCCAAGCAATTTTCTACGTCTCGTCCATGAAAATGAATTCTGGACCAGCAGCTCCTCGCCACAGGCGTACCACAGGTCGAAGAATGTTATTCATGTAAAGTTGTTCATTCATGTTCCAGATGATAGGAATTAGAGTTTTATTATTTGTCATTATGCTGCCACCTCGGTATGGAATTCTTTGGACTGCATTTGTCATTAATAAATTTACACATATTGCAATAGGTATGTTAAGGAAAATTTGTTAGGCAGAAGAACAAACACTAAAGGCACATATTAGCCATTTTGTACCCATGAATGGTATACAATTGGTAAAAAAATTGGTACAATATTGGAATCTACCGTCTACATATAAAACATCTACAGAACATAAAAAATGTAAATTCGTAAAACAAGAAATTACAATTATATTATTGTCTGCATCATTAACCAACAAGAAATTGTCATTTCTTTTAGTTTTAATCTGCATTGCATTTACAACATAATGTACATCTGCAATATTTTTTGGTAACGGTGGTAAAACTGATCGCATAGCTGCATACATACTTTTTTCTAAAATCATAGACCGCATATCAATGCTATCTGAATACGCCTCATTATTGTGACGTCACTGGCGCCATTACTTGAGGTAGGTCATAGCATTTTATCCAAACAAACTGTGTTTTTGACAGTACCGTGCTATATAAACACATTATTATTGTTAAGGAATAGTTATATTTTTAAAGAAGTTTTATTTTGTTCTAAGGTGAGAAAAAATAAAAATAATATTACTTAACCTCAAAAGCAAACTTTTTCATACAAAACAAAATAAAACTTCTTTAAATACCACTCCTTAAGGATAATAATGTGCCTATTTAGCCCTATAATAACTCATAAACAAGAAAATACATGAAAATACATAATATAAAAATAGTCAATGCAAGTAAACTACTGTAAGGCAAAAGTTTGTTTGGATAAAATGCTTTGACCTATCTCCAACAATGGTGACAGTGACGTTTCTAATAAAATGGCGTATTATGTGCTTCGATTTCCCAGTGTATTAACTTCGCTGGACTCTCACAAATATTTTCTTGAGCTTTTCTTTTCACTTTTATTGTTTTTTATCAAAACAAAATTTCGCACCATTCACCACGAATATTTGTTGACCTTTTTCACTCCCAAGCTGATCAATTGAAAGAAACCCGTTAACTAAAATTTTGTTGTTTAAAAATATTCTTAGTTCATGAAAGTGATCAAAAGATTAGGGATTCCCTATAATCCCCTATCCCTTACTCACTCTCCAATTTTATCTAATAGAATCCGTAGATCTTGTTCACTTTCATCAATCAATAGTATCAACGACATATTATTATCCTTTGTTTTTAACAGTACTCCTTTGGCTTTTATGTCCTGAAGCGCTCTTTCAAAAAATTTCCTTTGAATACAGGTTAAATAAAAGTAGAAACAGAACGCAGCCTTGTTTAACACCTCTCTGCATATTTACACCTTCAATATGACCAATTTCTGTACTTACAAAAGCATCTTGATTCCAGTACATATTTTGTATGATATTAATGTCCTTTGAATCTAAGTTTTTTGTTTGTAGACATTCCATATTTCGTGTTTGACTTTGTCGAACATCGGACATCTATCAGGCAATCCAAACCACGTGACATTTAAAAAATATAAGATGGCGCCTAGTTGGCAAACAAAGTTGTTTTTTACATTTTGCTATTAATAAGTTTATATTTGGATATTTTATTGATTTATATTTTGTTCCACACTACAAAAATTAACTTATTAGTAAAAAAATCACTGAAAGCACAGTGTAAACATAACGCAACTACAAATTGTGTGACAACCAGTCGCCATTTAATTATGTTTTGACAGATCGTTGGATTGGTCAATAAGGTTAGGTTAGGTTAGGTTCTATGTGAGTGGTCGTTTAACGTCCCTTCCACTGCGACCTGAAAGATCTATTGTGGCTCACCCCTAAGTTATAGTCGTTCTATCAGCCCTATGCCTCTAATGAAGCTCATCAGGGTCGTTGGCGACAGTTCCATGAAGTCATTGGACTCGAGTTGATGCAGACCAAATTTATTGATCCTTATTCTCTCGAGCTCTCGGCAGTTACTCTACCGTTTCATCCTCAGCCTGACAGAATCTGCAGTCCGCACTCCCTGCCAGTCCAATTGTTTTCAGATGCCTATTAAGGTGACTGTGTTGCAGTCAGTAATCCTATTATTATTCGTAGGTCCTGTCTGCTCATATTCAGCAGCTCTTGAGACCTCTTTTTAGAGAGATCTCTTACTAATGCCTTTGAGTGCCTTAAACCCTCTAGCTCGAACCAGTAAGAACATCTATTAGAAAGATCGGAGATGCTAAGCTAAAGAAATTTGCTTATAGTGTAGATCACACAAATTTGGCTTCGGATATTCTTCAGATCGTTTATGATTTTGGGTCATCTTTCACACAACATCTATTTTTGCGAACCATGAACACCTAACTTAAAAATAGCATTTAAGTGCCAAAAAACGATTTAGTCTTGTCCTGCAATAACTAAAGATAAAATCAACAAATTGTCTAAAAGTATATGATGAGTTTTGATGACTGATCATTGGACAACATTCATCCTTTTTTTGTCCAATTGAAAACAGTAGAGTTTTACATAGTATTCCAGCTAACAACTTCTGGATAATGGACTTTTTGGAGGATCTGGAAATATTGAAAAAATTAAAATTGAATCCCAATAATTGTAATACCCAAGTAAATCTTAATGTTAAAAACATTCGTTTAAATATTTTGTTTGTTTGTTTGTTGTTTATCCTTCGTTATTGTCAATTAATTTGCTTTTTCTTTTTTTTGTAATAAAATATTTAATTTCTTACTCAACCTATCGAATATTTAAATAATCACTTCCAATTTATTATATTTATGCGTTTTTATAATTTTAAGGTTTCTTGTAAATTTCTTTTGTTTGAAATACATACTCGATGTTAAATTAACTTTGCTACACATTAATTACACCAACTTGTTTAATTTTGTTTAGTAAATTGTTGATGTTTATTTTTAACAATCTTAATTGCATTTTCTTTGTCATCCAAGACTCATTTCCTTGGATTAAGTATGTTTAACATTTGTTGTTTGATCTAGTCTTGTCTGTGCGATGCTAATTCGAGTAATGTACCAACAAGGATTGTTTAATCAAGTAATACATTGGTGTGCATCGGGAATTTAAAACCATACTAAAACATTGATATATTTCGACACGATGAAGAAACTTAATATTTATTTTCTTCGTATATTTGTTTGTTAATAACTTCTTATACATGATTCACTTGGTATAATCAATAAATAACCATCTGTTTACTTTAAATTGTCGACGTTTAAATGATGAAGAAAAATATATTTGATATTGAATTATCTTTTTGTATAAACAGCTGATAAAACTGATAGTTCTTTAATAAATTAAATACCTATTTAGATCCATAATTCGCTCCAAAAGTGAGCATAATATTTTTATGCGTGAGTTGGTTGAAGACAAAACACCAGTTTTTGGTGTCAAGACAAAATGGATGAAAAAGTTCCAAACGCAAAGTAATGCCCGGTTCAATTATTGTCTAATGATCAACAATTGTTATGTACCCAAAAAAGGCCATTTTTTGAGTCTCGAGTGAGAAATTGTTGGTTTTTGATGTTTTAGTTGTTAAAAATTTCAAAAATCTTCAAAAAGAATTTTTTTTCATGGTTCGATCAATTTTTATAGAACAAAAAAATATGTTTTTGAAAGTTTTGGTTCAAAATTTCAATTTATCATTATGGTACAGGAGCTTATTACAAATAAAAAAAACTCACTCAACTAGGGACGCTCTTCTAGGTTGGTTAAAAGGGGAGAATTTTCGAAATCTTGCGTTTTGGGGTAAAATTTCACCTCAAAATGAAAACTGTTTAATAGAAAAATTTGTAGATCGTGCCAAAATCTACAACTTTTTTCTTTTATTTTCACACATTACCTTATTTTTTCGAGGAAAATGAAAAAACCGAATTGTTCGGTTTTAATTTTCATTTTCGAACGGGTAAGTCAATCTTTATTAAGGTTAGTGAAAACATACCTTTTTGTGTCCCACATGACAACAATTTTACTTAAGCATGTACCTCTAAAATTTTCCATTTTTCCGGAAAATCATCTTTTTTCAATCGATAATTCATCAATAAAAAATTATTATTAAGGGTTCATTTTCATCTAGTTTCTTATAAAATGAATAAAAAATATACCTCCCATATAAAAATGAGCTCAAAACGTAAAATAAGCAAAAAGTGACTTTTGCAAATACAAAATTTCCAATAATAAATGAATATTATAAATCGCAAAAACTTACTATACCAATAAATTCTACTTAACAATAATATACAACAGAATTCAATGATAATACATGTTTTTGGATTTTCTGAGTATATTTTTGGTACCCATGGTGAAAATCTGCTTCTTTTGGGTCTTGATGGCCCAAATTTGATTAAAATTTCCATTTTTTGACTTTTATCTTCATTATTTAGTTTTTTAGCGTAATATTCAATAATATAAAAAATCTAGCGACATTCTCTTATATTAAGTTTGTGTAAATCTTAAACACACTCAAGTATCCCATAATCTTAAGTGCGTTTAAAGTGCAAAATATGTATTACTTTTTAGTTTATATTCTACTAAACTGTTTTCATGTCAATAACCTCAGCTATCCCTTCAAGTTAATTAGACAAAATATACCTTGTCCTAGTATAAATCTGGTTGCACGTCATCAAAGTGAAAAAATCGCTCTGTTCGTTTGACTTTCTTCGTTCGATTGATACTGTCAATCAGTATGTTTATTCACTGTTAACTTTGTAAATATTAAATTAATTTTATATGAAATACAAGTCGTAAGCTTATTTTTACAAACTCGCCAACCTCAATCGACGACACTGATTAATCCCAGCTCTAAATAATGGTGGATGCGGTGGGTCTAATACGTCTGTTTTATCGGCATTGTACTCCATTGTTCCCGAACACGATTTCGTCGGGAATCATCTAGAAAAAGTATTTTCTCGGCGTTGTGCAAGAGTCTGAACGGTATATAAAGGCGACAGGCAACGCGAATGCAGTCAGTTATAACCTAACGAACTTAGGAAGCGCGCAAAGCGAAGAATAAAGTAAAAGTGTATATAAATTAGTGTTATAATACAGTAATATAAATAAATTAGGATTGGTAAATAAATTAAGTAGAGATTAGTGTGTATAATTTATCCCAACAAACATAGTATAAATAAATAAGAAAAATATCAAATTATGAAATATAAACTTCAAACGAACATAACTCATGCTGAATATTTTATATTTTGACACAATTGGGCTCTGTTGCCGCGTTCAAACCTAGAGTTATATTGTAGTCAAATAAAAAGAAGAATATTAGTGAAACTTCGTTCGACATTCTCTAGATTCTAATACGATTTTAAATGCTTGGCAACATAGTCCCGTTCTGACAGCTGTGACGTGCAGCCAGATTTATACTGTACAAGGTATAGTAAAATATTTAAATGTAACTTATGTTAAAAAATAAGAATTATAGAATATAGTTCATTAGAACAAATTATAGACTAACTCAATGGTAAAAATTACATCAGTGCTGCGACATGTTTCGGTCAACAGACCATCATCAGGCTCTATGAAGAGAAATTATAGACGTTGAGCCAGTGATACTGGTTAATGATTAATCACACGGTCTTATTTTTGGTAAAGCCTGTTCTTAGATTTAAGAAAGTGACTTAAGCGGATTATTGAAGGGTAGCCATAAACAGACAATGAAATTAAATTTAGAACGCGATCTTCGTGGTTTTAGAGCACGTATTCTATAGTCCGTATGTATCTATTTTATCAAATAATTCTTCATTGTACCTAAATAGTCTAGTCGAATTTTATATCTTCAGAGTCAGTTAGTCACTTTCTTAAATTTATGAACAGGCTCTCTTAGTGAGAGAGAGACTCACGAAGCTGTGTACACCCTTCTGGGCAGGAAATCTTCAACACAGTTGCATTTCTTTATTTTAAACTTTTCATAATGTTTAAACCTGTAAATAAAAATAAAGCTTAAAATATAATTTTCCACACATTTAAAAGTGATTGATACAATTTAAAATTTTCGTCGATATTGACATGAAGAATGACATTTTCGTAAATATTTTTTTAAATATCAGCCACCACTTAATATATTTTTAAACATATTGTTATTTTTATTAATATTCTAAAATCTTACACATATAAACATATTCAGACATGTTGTATAAATTGTTTACATAGCTAAAAGAAAGATAAACAAGGGATTTTCTCTTTTAAAGAGTAATATTTTTAAAGTAGATAAACGATGATAAATGGCCCCTTTGGCAGTATCTAATACGCTTCTTACGCGTGAGCACAAAATTGAATAAGTTATTATGATATTACTAACTTACTAACTTTTATACGGCTTCAAGATGGCATGGAGAAAATGTAGACATTCTTGTTAAATACCACACAAAACAATTAAAAATCCATAAAAGAATCTCGAATGTCGGAACAGGTTTCAGGTTTTCAATCTAGTGTTAATAAGTAATTAGTTTTATTGGTACTAGAAGTAAACTGGCTTCTCTTAAACGGCATGGAAAGAATCTTAAAGCTTCAATTTACAACGATACACTAAAAAAGGTATGTGATTGTTTTAAAGTATGCAAACAATTGCAAGTGTCTGTACTTCATTGTAACAATTACACTTGGAAGGATTTTAAACTACACTCGTCACAAAAACTTTCGCATAATTTTAAAAATTGAATTATGGTGTAAAATTAAATATCACATTTTTCAGAATATTTTAATATGAGTGTATGGTATCCTTTAGATGTATAAAAGCCCAAAATATTCACAGTTTAAATCGCCTTTTTGTTGAAAAACAAAAAATGAATACATTTTGATAAATTCTATTTGTATTATTTACATTTTAAAATTTCTTGTGTGCAGTACGTTTGTTTAATTTTTCATTTGGAAGTGTCTAGAAACATTTTAAGTAAAAATGAGTAATTTAACCCCAGAACAAGCAGCTCAAATCCTGGCTTTAGTTGATGGACGATCTCAGCAATATGTTGCTGAAGTCATGGGAACCAATCTAGAGTCTTAAGAAGGTTTAGAGAAACTAGAAGTTATAATAGAAGACCAGTTCCAGGACGTCCCAGGTGTACTAATCATGCAGATGACTGTTATTTAAGAATTCAGACTTTGCGAACTCATGTTACAACCAGGAAACGGCAAAATATTCTCTCTGGAGTCCATAATGTTAGAATATCTGTCAAGACGGTTAGAAACAGATTAAGGAATTTCGGAATCAGACCCAGAATGCCTGCTACTGTTCCATTGTTAACCAGAGTATACTTTAGTTTTTATATAACCCCATAAGAAGTAATCAAGATTCAAATGAGGGGATTGTAAACTACATTGAAAAATACATTGCAAATATTATGTAACTACGTAAAGTTTTGTGATAGAGACATAATCAAAATGTTACACCCTAAAAATGAATTTTCTCAGTTATAATTGCTCCAAATTTAAGAAAGAAGAAAAAAATACTTATTCATTTTGTTAGTTGGGAGTCTGACAGGATAACTTGTTGATGAACAAAATACATATTAGAGGTTATAAAAACACTTAAAAAAGCTGGGTAGCATTTCAATCTTAATGGAACTGTTAATCTTAGAAATGCGGGTTGTTTTACAGATAGGGGGACTGTTTCTACCAAAAAACTAGTATGACAACGTACCCTTAGATATATTTCATCTATTTTTAGCTAGGAGTTAGAAAAAATTAAATATAATGGATCACGAATATGATATTAAATAAGATCTAATCTTAAATTATTTTCACATGCTCAAAATATCTTTAAATTTGTAACAGGAAGTTCGTCTGTATTTTAATTTTTCAACCAATATTATTTATTGTCCAATTCTTTCATTGAAAACAATCTAGTTTTATTTCTAGGTACTCTGTTTGACAAATTGTGGGATATATAAGTCACTATTTTGTTTAAGTTTGTCATTAAAAAATAAACAAATAGGAACCTAAGACGAAACCTAAGGAAAAACCTGATATCTGAAAAAATGTTTAATGAAATCACGATGTGGCTTATTCTATCAACTGCCCTTGAAAAATACACATCGGAAAAGTCTAGGAATATTTTTAAAATCAACGACAGTTTGATTGAGTCGTTAAACTTAATATATGCAATATGAACAGGATAACTTTCATATCCAAATCTTATTAAATTGGTTTTTTATTTGGAATAAAAGTGACTGTATGTAGTGTTGTTGGTTTTCTTCAAATGGACTAGTTTAGTAGGATAATATTAATCAAAATGATAGCAATATATATTTAGGATAAGATACCTACTTACTTATATTGGTATTCATTTTGCAATTAATTTTTCTCATTTCGTAAAATTTAGCAATAAATAATTAGTAAGTTTTAAACGTAGCGCCAACTAATAACCAATAATGAAGTGTGTTTAAAAGTCAACGTTGTCAAATTTTAGCTACGTTCGTTTCAAGTATTCTCAAAGAACTGGCGGCGCAAAACACCGTGTTCTGTGACTAACTGATTGTACCAGTTGACAAGATATATGACAGGAGAGAAAATCGTGTTTATCTGTAATAAACAAACAAGACCCCTATTCTTGACGGTGATAGAATAGAATAGCCAATGGAAAGTGGGCGTGGTTCTATTGAAAATGCCAAAACGGTATTCTTGAAATTCGTTCTCTCACTGTACCGATAGAAGGGTTGCTCCCCGAGAGAACAATTACTTCTATTGGTTATTTTTGAAGGAACCGCTATAACACCAAGAGAAGGTGTTAGGGATTTTTATTTTCGAACCAAAAATAGTATCTCTTTTTAATGACAACAAATAAGAGAGAGAGATAAGTTTCTCGGTTAATATTAAAGCATATCGACAACATCGCAAATTTTCTACCAATCTTATTGAAACACGTCACTTACCACTTATGACGTATGTAACCATTAAATTTAAATTTCAAAAGCCGATTATGGCTAGAGGATTAATTTTATAAACATTTTATTTGTACATTTGAACCACTAAAAACCTATTTTATAAGATGCAAATATAAAAAAAAATCACTAAACTAGTCCATTGTATTCCAACTCGCTTTCATCGCTACATTTGATTATTTTTACAAATAAAAACACAGATTCTATCATCTATAAACTATTACCCACATAAATTCAACAATGTTAGCATTATTTTCAAGATTAGTAAAGATCTTTCTTAACACTATTTAAATATTAATGTCAGCTATAGGAAAAAGTTTTTTTTAATAATTCCAAGCTAAACTTAAATTTAAACTTTGTACATGCTTAAAAGGTTCTCAAGGAAAATATTGCTTCACGTAAATATTACCTAAATGCAAACGTTAACGATTTAATGATGCATAATAGTTTTTAGTTCAAGTATAAATAACAGAAGGTTTTTAAATAACAATAGATAACAATCGCCGTTATAATGATTTTAAAGTTTAAAACTCGTTTGTTTTTAAAAACCTTATTATTAAATAAACTTGCGACGCAAGCAATAACAAGATGCAACTTTTTTACTTTATACATATTTTTGTAAAAATATATCCACTTGTCTAATTATTATTTAAATTTACAATCAGTAGTTTTGGGTTTTTTACAGTTTGTTGTTTTATGCAGTCTGACTTCTTTTTGTATTCTAATAAAAAAGAAACATATTAGACCAGGAAATGTACAGCCGCTTTGTAATGACTAATTACAGGTATACAGTTCTTTCAATTGTATGGAAGAGTCACCATTTACAATACCTAATTCATTAACTCAAAATTATTCTAATTTAGCTAATTTTCGTTATCAATTAATTATCAAATTGATTGTACTAATTATCATATTACAACATTTTTTTTAATTTACTTTTGATGTGACAGAAAAAACGACACATTAGCAAACCATAGGCGTTGCCTTTCATTTTCAAGAGATGCATGGGCGCTGCCAAATATCGGTGCTGATTTTGTTATTATTGGACTCGTATTTAGGTCATTTTTCGGCACTGGCTTTTTCTATACCTAAAATACATTTTTTATAAATAAAGTAAACGCAAAACAATAAGCGTTGCACGTCATAAAATTCAATGACGTCATTCCTCAATTATTCTTCTTCTTGATGTGCCTTTCCGTTATAAATATTGGAGATCATCATGGCAATCTTGACAATATCTGCAGCATCTCTAAAGTGTTGCAGAAATAATTACTGGTACCAGGTTCTTTAACCAGTACGTTCATCTTCTTCCTGGACCTCGCCGTTAGAATATTTTTCGTTCCAGGATAGTTTGCAGGAAAGCGTATCCATGCCCATCTTCATTTTTCGGAGAACATCTTCATTTTTGACCCTATCAGTCCACGTAATCCTCAATGATAACACAGTAAATAAAAATAAAAATATCTCATTTAAAATTTAGTTATTTTAATTTAATTCTCGGATCAAGAGCCAAAATAAGCTATGGACTTCAAGCTGTCACGCTGTGACAGAATAATACATATCAACATTTTTATGGATAAATCAAACAGAATCAAACAGAACAAATAGTATAGTATGTCTGGAAGAATAAGAATATTCCCTTTGATCAATTGGAAACAAATATAAAGTATGTGGTGATCATGATATAACGTTACTAGATGCATCTTTGACAATCCTTCTTATACTGAACATTAGAAAGATTGAGAACTTTTGGAGAAATTGCACGCGCGACAAAAATAGACACATTTTGGTCACCAGACATAAGCCAATAATTCGCTTTAAGGAATTATATAGGGAAATTGAAAAAATTAATAATTTTTTCAAAATTCCCAGAGAAAAATTATAGTGAAATTTTGAAATATTCGATTAATACTATATTAGAACTACATTGCTGTTTATTTTATTGTGATTATTAGCTTGAAATTGTAATCAAATGCCAGTTGTTATAAACTAGTTAGAATTCAAATTTTGTTCTTTTAAAAATTAAAATTTGGAAAATTATAAAATACCTAAACAAATTGGAAGTGTATGCTGTTCTTACTGTCAAATGTTAATACAAAATTGAGTAACCTGTAATCTTTGTATTCAATTAAATTTAATACTTATATTAATTAAATTTACATATTTAAACAAATATGTAACAAATGTAAATGTAAACAAATATGTAATTTTTCCTATGATTATGAAGAAAGGGTGAATAAAACGACAATATATGTAAAAAAGTGTATTACTGAAGTTTAAATAAAAACAATTTTAAATATTTTAAAACATTTGTCAGGAACTTGGACTTTAGCAAAGTTAGTAGTCTTGAGGAATAGCATTGAGAACTATGTAAATTTAGATCAAACATAATTAGGTTAACATAGTAGTAAAAAATAATTTAAAAAAATTGTTGCAAAAATCCGTGGGATGCAAAATCTTCATTTTATACATAGATAAGACGTAATTATAACACAAATATATTAAGTTATTGTAAAGATCAGCAGGATATAGTTTTTTCCTGGTTTTTCTATATCATTGCACAGTTATACTGATCTTAGAGGGAAATACATCCAGGATAATCCCTTAGGGCTAATAACATCTAGGCTTTAATATTGTTATGTCTTATTACTTCCTTACTTGGTCTTGCCTTAACTACCTATCAACATCAAGTACCTAGTTACAAACAAACATGTAATTTCAATATGTTAATCTGACGATGCTAGTTATAGCGAAACAGCTGTAATTGCAATTTATAGAATAAATAGTGAAAGTTAATACAACCTTTTAGTTGTTTATTGTTCTGAATAACCTTATAAATACTTAGTACTATATGAACAAACAACGGCACACTATTTTTTTTTATTTTAATTGCATATTTTTATGAGCAAAAATAAAAATTTTATTTTGTACTTTTTGAATATTGCGCCATTTCGAAAATTTCGTCACAGATGCTCGAAGCGAAGTTAGGTACAAGTTTAATGTCAAAATTGTCAAGTGTATGTCATAGGTTCCACCCTTAGAACAAAAAGATACAGGAAGGAGTATATGTTAAATGACCTTGAGTCCAGAAAGGAGCAAAAAAAAGAGTGTGTGGCGTGGTGTTGTTTTAAAGCTTTGTTTGGATTATAAATAAAATTAGTTTAATAGACTTCTATCTACCCATAATTTGTTATAGTGATTATAAATACTTGGACTGGACTTCCTACTTTTTAGTTAGTGTTTAATTTGTTTAGATAGTAAATAGCAAATCAGCCCAGCATCAGTGACGTATCTGTATTGCAAATTGCATAAAATTGTAAAAATTTTCTTGTTTATTTTTGGCAAATTAGGAAAATAAAAAATAAAAGTCATGCAATTATATGGAAAACAATCAATTAAGTCTAATTAGAAACATAAAACAAATAGGGTCAAATTTGGAGTTAAACACCCTATTGAGGAAACATTATTATTATTTACGCATTTATTTTTATAATAATTGTAAACTACCATTAAAATAATATAAATCAACTGCAACAGATTATAGTAAGTATTGATCTAAATAGTCGTTTTATTTTGGTAAAATCCCAGCAACATAACTTTGATTTTTTATTATAGGAAACATAAGGTGTAAGATTACATTTCCAGTAAAATTTTCAGTGATACGAAACGTATTTTCAATTAACTACAATATGTATGTTAAATATCGTGACAGTTTTTCAGGTTTTGAAGTTTTCAGTCCAAAATTAATAACAAAATCTTGTGGAAGAAAATCTATCAAACATAAGGTTTGTTCTCGAAGCAAGTTCCTAACTATTATAGACACATTGAGTCTGTGCAGTATAAAATAAGAGTTCCAGCAGAGCAGAGTTCAGAGCAAATTAAAATTGTTTGGTGTTCCAGCAAGATTAGTAACTTGTTCAAAATAAGTAAATAATAGGTTTGTTCCAACCAAGCAAAGAACCGTTCTAGAACGGTAACATTACCACTCACCAGACCAAATTAGTGCACTGCGCAACTCACTACACCACTGCGCACAAAAATTACTATTTTAGAACGGTTCTCTGCTTGGTTGGAACAGAACTTTTAATTTCGCGCTTGCGCTTTCAAATAAAATGACTTCCTTAAGCCCTTTTTAAATAACGTTGTTTTTATGTTATTTGTTTGACGTTTGATATTGATTTTTATGTACGTATTATATATTATTGTTATTGTAATCAAAATGTATACTTTTTTTATTGATAGTGACTCGAAAGTTGAATTTTCGGATATTTTTGCAGATGATAAAGAGTTTTCATAATTTGAAGAGAAATTTAATTCAATATCGACAGCGCCCAAAAAATGAGAGCTATATTAAAGAAACGATAGCAATATAATAGCTTTATTCGGGTTTCTTTTTTTGGACGCTTTGAGAACGGTTTGCTGACTGCGCACAACTGGATGTGCAGTAGACTAAATCCAAGGACTATTTATGTACGGTTTGAAAACTATCAACAAATGAAAAAACCCGAACGCCTTATTTTTTAATATCTGATACAAAAAGTAAATTATTTTGTCCACAAACCTAAAATGTTGGATAAACTGTTCATCACTATATAGGGGTACTGTTTCTTCGGCATAATTCTCATTTTTTACTATTTTCTGTAATAATTCGGGCAAAAAAAGATTTGCTACCATCTCCAATCCATCATCACTTGATGATGAAAAAGATTAATCTGACGAGAAATTTGCCAATAAATCCATTATAATATACTCAATAAATTAAAATACCAAGAATAATTTGAATTTAAAATGCACACAACAAACAATGACTGACAAATGACCAAGCGCATGCGTCAATTAGTCCACAAAAAATTCTTACCTTTAACCTTGGACTGATTTGACAGTTTTCAAATCGTCCGAAAACAGTCAGAAATAAAACCCGAACACCAAACTAAAATTATAGAACGGTTCGAAAACCGTACAAGAAAAACCCGAACACAGGATTTTTTAGTGCGCAGAATCCTGACAGTTTGAAAACAGGAATCAAGTAAACCCGAACAAAGCTAGTGAAACTGAACTTTTCAGAACTGTTCCAGCGCACTTTTGTTTGGAACCTACTTGGTACATTAATCTGATCACGCTTGCGCATCAAAAAAGTTAATAACATGTTTGAAACTCGCTAACCTAACCTAACCTATAGAAATACCATTTTTTAGAAAACTAAAATACAAATAACTATGGACAGATACATTCCTCGGAGAAAAAAATAATAATTTTATTACTCATATTTTAGTTGAATTGCTGAATTGACCCATGGCATGATATATTTTTGTTTTTGTCAAACCTATTTGTACAACCATAGGCTGAACATGAAGTAACCATTTTTAAAAGTGTTTATCATTTTTTATTAATTTATTAATTAACTTACACTATATATTTAAACCGTGTCATAAACGTATTACTACAAAAATATCGAAATTCGGGATAAAATACATGCACATCCAATACTATTTTGCCCTTTATCAGCTGTTTCAACACGTTGCATCTCACTTATGTTGGCTTCAATCCCTCTATCTCTGTAAGCTCTATCTAGTAACTGTTACTATATCATTGATGTTGATATAAGATCAAATTCATCCATCTTTATTTATCTGTTACTGTTTTTTTTTTATTTCTACCAAATACAATGGTATTAAAAATTTACAGTTCGCACATTTACTTCATAACGGATGTAAATCTACATAATACTGGGTTAGTTACATAACTGATCTTTGTAACAAGGAAGTTGAGCTTAAAGAGCATAAAAAAGAAATCAACATGAAGATCTGGCTTAAAATTTGTACGAGTCTTGAGTTCCTATGGTATTAACTTATTATTTTTGTTTCAGAATTGGGAACTTCTAGTCTTAAGTAAATTAAAATGGGATATATCGGCAGTCACCCCTCACGATTTCCTCAAACACCTATTAAGTCGGTTATTGGAAGAAGAATGGAATATTAGCTACAAGCGAGTCCATAATCATGCCAAAACCATCATTACCCTTTGTGCCACAGGTATGTGTTCCTTATTTTATATTAAAATATTTTTTTTCTTCGCCGTCGTGCAAGAAAACCGAACATTATAAAAGCATTCGGCTGTTCGCACAAAGGTAATATATATGACCAAGGTCTGCCCGGTTTTGCCACTGGCGTACATAATTTAAAAGTTACACATGGGAAATTGGACGATAGTTTAACAGATATCTAATAAAAATTATAAATAAAATTATGCGATGCTCAATATGTTGATTAAAGTTAAAACGTTTTTGTTGAAATCGCAGCGAAGCGCTTAATGGTACGTACAAATGATAGCAAATTTTATAAAAAAAAACCATTTTATCTGATTAAAAATGTATTGCTTCCCATGATACTAGAACCAACTATTATATAATTAATGTTACACTTCCTTATTTGTTGTGGTTATAGTGGTCAACCCATTTTTTAGATACTATATTTAGTAAAAAATCTATATCTACAGTTTATTTTAACAAAACTATTTAGAATAAAACTAAAAGGTATAGTTTGTCTTTTCAGTGCAATCAATACCTTTTTTCACTGTAAATTTCGTAGGCCGCAAGTTATTTCCGAATACTGTTTATGAATGAACGTTCTTACTTTGTAGTTTAAACCCTCATGCCAGACTTTATCAAATGCCCGTGCTACGTCCAAGAAGATTGTAGAGCAGACTTTCTTTTCTTTTGTCTTTTCTATTATATTCAGGGCCGGCGAGAGCGATCGCGGGCCCCAGGGCTGGACCTAATCCGGGCCCCTAGGTATGGTATGCATGAAGGCGTTTTGTTTGTGTGGGGTACCGGGGGTCTAGGGATACTCCCCAGTCCCTGAGATTGAGAACAATGTTGAATTACAGATAAAATAACTCATTTTGGTGTAATCTAGACCTGTTTTCACTTATTCATTCATAAATTATCTTTTCAGGCTGTTTCATATTTAAGTAAACCACAAATTTAGGCACTCATTGAAGAAATACAAAATGGTTTTAATTGAAACCTTTAAAAAAAAAATTATATAATAGAAAATTTAAATTAAAACATCACAGATATGTAACGAATAACAAATATAAATTATATTATTTGTTATTCGGTGAACTTGATCTATAGTGGAATGTTTATTTCTGAAACCAAATTGATGATTTGGTATAAGATTTTTTCTTTCTATTATTGGTTTTAATCTTTTCAATAGAAGATTTTCAAATAATTTTGACATCACCGGAAGGAGTGATATTGGTCGATACGATGTCACTTCATTAGGAGGTTTACCTGGTTTAGCGATCATAATGACTTCAGCTATTTTCCAGAGTCTCGGAACATATCTCAATCTAAAAGCAGCATTTATTAGATTTGTCAGCTTAACTATGGCTTTTCTTGGAAGATTTTTTAATAGTTCTCCTGTTATGAGATCATATCCTGGAGCTTTCTTAGGATTTATATGTTGATACTTCTCTAACTGATGTCAACGTTATTTTTTCTTCCGTTTGGAATGGTTCTTCCCATCTCAGTTCTTCACCATGATTGTCGTTGGATTTGAACGTATTTTCTAAATGATCTGCAAATCTTTCTGCTTTCTGTTCCTTACTTCTAGCCCAGTTGCCATTTTCCAACTTGATAGTAGGAGAATGAATAATTGGTCTCTTCATTCTTTTTGTTGCCTTCCATAACGAATAATCTGTGTTCTGGTCAGCTGTTAAATTACTTAAGAAACATCAATTGTTGAATTTTTTATATTCTGTATCTCTCTTTTTAATTTCTGTGTAGCATTATTTAGACTAGTTTTGTCTCGTGGAACTCTGTATTGCTGTCATTTTTTTCTTAACTTTCTTTTTTCTAATATCAGTTCTCTGATTTCTTTTGGATAATTGTTCCCTTTTGTTCTGGGAGTTATTGTGGGAGTATTTTCCCAAGCTACCTGTTGAATAGTTTTTATAAAATATTCTAATTCGTCATCAAGTTGCCTCGTGTTTCTCAATGGCACAGCAAGATTAATTTTGTGTTCAATGTTTATTTTGAAGCTCTCCCAGTCAGTTTTTTTATTAGTCAATATTGGATTGAACTCTTTTTTGATTAAGAACAATAAATAACTGAACAGTTAAACTTCCACTATTTATTCGAAAAATTAATTGTCCAAAATGTAATCCAGTATATACAGGTCAAACACAAAGAAATTTTGAAGATTTAATGAACACTTAAGAGCATATAGATTACAACAACCAGATAAGTCGAACTATGCAAAACACCTACTGGAACATCCAAACTCACTTATACAAACCAATGACATTCATATACTACAGATTTGTGATAAAAAACAAAATTTAGATTTTCTAGAAGAACTTGAAATTAAAAGACATCTAGCAGATCAACAGTTTAAATTAGTTAAAGAACAAATAAATCTTAGAAGTTCTCCACTATTAAACTGTTTGCTTTGATTGAGTCTTCATTTTATACATAGATAAGACGTAATTGTAACACAAATATATTAAGTTATTGTAAAGATCAGCATGATATAGTTTTTTCCTGGTTTTTCTATATCATTGCACAGTTATACTGATCTTAGAGGGAAATACACCCAGGATCATCCCTTAGGGCTAATAACATTTAGGCTTTAATATTGTTATGTCTTATAACTTCCTTACTTGGTCTAGCCTTACCTCCTTATCAACATCAAGTACCTAGTTACAAACAAACAAAATGTAATTTCAATATGTCAATCTGACGATGCTAGTTATAGCGAAACAGCTGTAATGGAATTAAGGTACGTTTCCTATGCTGCGGCGGACGCACGCGGCTGACGGATTGCGTCTGACGGAACTCTCAATTAGAATTAAATGCAATCGTTTCCTTTAGCGCGTCCGCCGCTGTGCGTTTGGTGCGGCTGACGCAGATCGGGACCAGTGCTGCGTCAGTACCTCTCTACAAGCAGTCTAGCCGCAGCCGCAGAGCACGGTAGTGCAGCATTTTTCTTGTGTTTTGTGTTTATTATTAAAAGCAACGACGTTTCGGTAGCCACGCTACCTTCATCAGGCTTAAAACTAATATCCACAACGGATGTGTCGAATGTTTGTACGCAAGTGTGACGTCAGACATCATGCCATCTGCATTCGGAGAGATCAAAAAACCGATTTTAAATAATATAACACAAAATGGACTGAGTGAAAAACGCAATAAGATTTGATGTATTATTATAATAACGTATCTATACTATGTCCTAATTATAAGTTATAAATAAATAATACTTACCGTAAAGTTACGGCTAGTTTTTCCTCTGGGGTTATGGGATAAGGATATTTATTTGACGAATTTGTCGTTATATCTTCTTTTATTATATCCAGAATATAATTAAAATCAGTAATGTTCAGTCTAAAAAATTCCCGAAATTTTTTCTCATCTTTCAATAAATGTTGATTTATGAGGATATTGAAAAATCCCTCTTCAGTTCTACTCTTGAACATGGGATGGACTTCAGCAATTTTTTTTTCATTGTTTAGTTGCATCAATATTTCCTGCTCTTCGTCGATTTCTTCCAATAAAAGGTATGACAATAAGACGTCATTATTATTATTGCTCATGATAAATTTTATTTTTATCGTAAGTAACTGACCACTTTCTATCAAAGTTCGCAAGCAACTGACGCGCCACAGGAAACACAAAACCTGCGTCAACCATAAGCGCCTGACGCGATCCGTCAGCCGCGTGCGTCCGCCGCAGCATAGGAAACGTACCTTTAAAGCGAATTTTTCGAATAAATAGTGGAAGTTGGGTTTAACTGTTCAGTTATTTATTGTTCTTAGTAAGATGAACATCCAAAAAGTAGAGGTTAACACAGTCAATTTCTTTTTTGATTACTGTATCACTCATAGTTAAAAAATAAATAAATGCTTTAAGATATATCAAATACAACTCCTGAACTAATAAAATATCAACTTCAAACGAACATAACTCGTGCTAAAATATTTTATATATCGGCAAAATTGCGCTCTGTTGCCGCATTCAAATAAAAAGAAGAATATTAGTGAAACTCTAGATTCTAATACTATTTTAAATGCTTGGCAACATAGTCCGGTTCTGACAGCTGTGACGTGCACCTATATTTATACTGGACAAGGTATATTTATATAATTCTACATTGAAATGTACTTAAAAATAAAAAAAATAAAAGTATTACCTCTAGTAAGCAATTCCACACTAGCTAAAGAGGCCAGGTTGAGTTTGATACAAGTATGATAACACTTAATAATCTCACAGAAATAACAAAAATTAAGAAGAATTGAAGTATTATAATATTAACTAAAACAAATATAATTTTAATTTAACAAAAAATTTTAAATAGCAATCCCCTTTTTTCAATTTAAACAAAAAGTCGAAAAAATGTGCACCATAATAACTTCAGAAAGAGGGGAGGATGATCTGTTTAGACTAAATATCTGTTAATGCTTACAGTGCTTAAAGGTTTCATTACCAATTTGCGTGAGAAAAAAATAATCAAATATTTCATTTTTATGGCAATTCATATGATAGTCTAGTCGAGAAGTGAGTTTCCTGTGAAAAAGAGTTAGAATAAATTTTTAAATATGGGGTTTTGTAAATTTTTACTGCAGAATCTTGCTAACTGTGTAAATAAGCATAGGCTACCAGAGACAAAAAATTGGGTACATTATTTAAACTATAATAAACAATTTTATTTTAGCTTAAGTTTTTCTTTTATATCGGGGTTATATTCCTTCAAGTGTCTAGATAAGACTATAATTTTTTCAGATTTTTAAATTTATATTAAACAATATAAAAAAATTATTTTCATACTTTTGCTACTACGGTCGCACAGAACCCTATTTTCAACGTAAAATTAAAATTATAAATAAGGGAGCTGCAACTCCGTAGATTGAGACTTTTTTGTGAAATTTTCTCATCTTTTAGGATCTTTAACCTTCGCGCTATCTTTATTTCTTTTTTTTTGTTAATAATTTTTAAAGGCAGAAAAATTCAAAAATTCCCCATTCTCAGAATTTAATTCTGAATCCTAAAAACCAAACCCCTTTTTTTTAAATTTATTTCAACTCTTTTTCGCAGGAAACTCACTTCTCGACCAAACTATGAATTTTACCAGAAGCTATTTTATATAAACTATTTCACATATTTTACTCAGTTTCAATACACAATAACAGAAACAGTAATTAAGAATAATAAAAAACTCTTCGTTTCAAAGTAACTTCCAAGTTTATTTGAAAAATTTTAAATCACAATGACGGCCGTTTCGTTGACGATGCTCCTTAGCGAAACGGCCGTCATTGTGAATTAAAATTTTTCAAATAAACTTGGAAGTTACTTTGAAACGAAGAGTTTTTTATTATTCTTAATAAGATGGACTTCCAAAAAGTAAGAGTTAGTACAATAAATTTAATTAGAAACAGTGATATTTTAATCAATATACAAAAATTTTTATATTTACTAACAATCAAAATTTTGATTGTAGGAAAACACTTGACTGCTCAATTTGTTTTATTTTTTCTTAATCTTGTGTCTTTATTCTTTTTTATGTTTTATATATTCTTAGATTTAGTTCAATTATTATATTATTGTAAAAGAATGAATAATTAACTCTTGTGATATAATTATCTCTAAATTCCATAAATACATTTTATTCTAGTTCAGAGGGAATTAATAAAATATTAAGATGCAAATAACAAATTGAATAGTTCCAAGAAATTTAATGCCTAAATGTGTATTTACATTAGAAACATATATCTCAAGATAAAATTATTTGGTCGCAGTATTGATAGCAGTTATTTTATGTGTGTTATTTGAAACGTTTTATCTCAATAAAAGGTTTTCTATAAATATAATGTTAGCAAAATATTTTTTCTAAATCGACTTTTAATTTGACGACGAAGAATGAGAATCTAAATATACTTCGACATAAAAAGCTTGCCCCATATAGGTGCCTCTCTTGATATACATCATGTTAAACGTACAACTCCTAAAAAAAAAAACTTTAAACATTAAAAACCACATAATAAAACAGTTTCATTGTCAAGAATATCTAACTGTCCATACAGAATAATTTGGAGATTAGATAATTGACATTGAACCTAAATGAACTAACAAAAGTGTAACGACCCAGGATAAGGACATCCAAAAAAATAGCATGAGTGAGACGATCGTAGTATTGAAGAGAGAAAGAGAGAACACGTAGTTGCGGATGAAGGTGTTTACTATTTTTAGGCCAGTCGTAATAGTAAAACTAAACATCATCATTAATTTAAAAGTACACATTGTGTATTTAAATACCCAAGTCGAACCTCTCTATTAATATACATTCGCCTTAGAAAAACGTTCCATCAAAACTTTTTGTCAATCCTTATTCGATTTAGTTTATTAAAATGTATTTTAGGAAATAAAAATTGTTATTTAATTATATTTATATTTTACCAGTAGTTACTGACCTATTTTTACCATAATGTTAGATTCAGTTTGTTCGTAAAACCATTGCTTCATTATAATTAGCGTTATAATATTTAATACTTCACAACTTTACTTATTGATAATTCGTCAAAAAATTTCCTAAAAGCTTATTTCATTTATATTTACTTTTTATAATTCCCATGAAATCTTTTCAGAATATTCCTTTGTCATTATTCCTACTGGTGCAATGACTCTCTTAAAATGTTTTTAGAAAAAGGTTCAAAGAATAAACATAAAGTCTATCCCACAATATTTAATTAAAGTTTCCGAAACGTTGCTACTGGTTTCGATCTTATAGGACCATCATCATTGTATTGTTAGAGTAATAAGTAAATAAATAAATAAGTAAATACATTTTATTTTACTTTTAAAAGGAAATTTTTATTCAAAGAAAATATTCTTTAATACATTTTAATATTCACTTTCTTACCTTTCTATAATATTGATAAAAAAGCTCTAAACAAGTTGTATCAAAACCCACACCGAAAATTTGGCATCAGTGCGTTTGTTTGTTATTGTCTAGAGGTGATTAGCGCTTTGTTCGATTTTTCCTGAATTTTTGTGTATTTAAGTGAACTTTATAAAGTGTTTTTATTTATTTTCAATATTGAAAATGGTGAAACCCAAAAAGCGTGTATAATTTGTGGTACTTCGCAAAATGATAATCTAACCTATCACCGGTAAGTTATTCACTACATTGGCGTACAATTAGCAATTTCAATTAAAATTTATTACAATTAAGAAAATCAAATTAGTAATGAAATAACTATATCCTTTTAGATTTCCTTCCGATAAAAATATGTTAGAAGTATGGTGCCATGCTATAAGTGTAGATATAAATTCCTTACCAAAATATACATATTAAATTATTTAACTAACATTTATATATTACGGTGATACTCTAACCAATTACACGCCACTGTACGGCTGTGTTTACCTACACCTCTAGATTTTCCATCTCTCTCAATTATAGGTTCATTGCTATTGACTACAAAATGTATGTTATTGTGTTGTTGTGGCACCTCTATGTTTACTTATTACTCTAAGGTTACGATAAATTATCCAAATATAAACTTTAAACATAATTATAAAATTCGAAAGAAGTCTCTGTAAAAAAGAATAAATAAAATAAAGCCGAGTTAAAATAATCAAATTCAAAAAAACAATTCAAAATATCAAAGAAATCATGAAACAAAAGTAAATTTTACAAAAGGAAGTCAACTGTATTATTAAATCGGTATCAACAGTTAGTTGAAAGATCAATAAGCAAACAACAAACAACTTATATAATTTAAACGATATCAAATCAAAAATAATGCAATGTTTACAAAAATATTTGTTACTTTATTTTTTTCACCTGTCAGAATATCACAATTTTATGATTTCGTCCAATAAAAACGCGTAGTCAATTATTCCGATTAATATATAAAAAATAGGTATAAAAATAAACTATAACTTATAACTGTGTTTTTACGATGCTCATGACAACTTTCAATATTATCGAGTGTACAGGTTAAATCAATAGGAGGGGTAAAGTAGCTCCTGTTAAAGAATGAGATTGTTTTATAAAACTGTCATAAAGAGAATAAATAAATCCATTCAAAATATTTGCGACTTCTAATGCCAGGTTCCTTTGACTTTTTCGTTTCCCCTACCTCAGTTGCCCTCTTCTCTATAATACCACCGATTTATTCTCATTTCAAGCTTTGCAACTCGGACGCAATCATATTTCGCGTTTCAAGGGTCCAGGTTGGTTAAAAACCCTTCTGAACTCGGGCGCTGCCTTAGAAAAGTGACCTGGGAAGATTTAAATATAAGGTTATATTCACACCAGTTATTATTACCTAATATACCTTAATTTTTGGTAACCTAACCTACGTCCTACTGACTTTGTTTTCGTATTTTTGCCAAATAAAAAATTTTTCCTTGAAACTAAAAATTTATCTAGTAAAATTTTACAGGACGAATGGTATTAGAGAAGATTATTTTTTAAACCATTCTTTTCACTAATTTTCACTATTTTCGCTGTTTAATTGTTCAATATTTTGACAATTACATGATTTATCAATACTGGTAAAACGACTAGTGGTTTTATCAGTATAAAACTGTATGATAAGCTAGCATTTAGCACAGAACATTGAAGATTAAGCGTTTTCATTGGACGAAATCACAAAACTGTGATATTTTGACAGGTGATAAAAATAATCGACAAAATGTTAAGAACACACGGTATTACCTTTGAATTTTGAAAACATGAAATATACAACAGTAAAATAAAAAGACTCCTTGTTGTAGGGAAAATCTGGATCATTTGGGATACTAAAATAGGATCCCTTGATGCAGTATTTTTCATATTGAATTGTTCATACTGATGCAAATTTAGTGGTAGATCATTGGAAAAACGAAAGAAAAATATCCAATAGAGTATGAGAAAAATTATGATTATTAAAAAAGCATGATTTACTTCCATGAGAAAAATATTTCTTCTAACAAAGCAAACAATTAGAACAGAACTTCTCTTCTATCATTGATAAAATATTCGTTAACATTGTTGATTAACTTAGGAAAACCTACAGTGTGAGCAATTGTACTATTAACATTTAAATTAACCGCCAGAAAAATTTTATTTTTGATAATTTAAAATATCCCTAGCCTATTCCAACGTATTTATATTTATATATCTATAAAACTATAACGTTTTGTCTGGCCTAATTCGGCCTTCCATCCAGCGAGATCCGCCTATGATTGAATACTGGCGAACTGAACGTAAACACAACCTTAGTGTGGCCCCCGGAGCACCAATGAAACTCTCGTTTTCGTTGGCTGAGGTTCCCACAGTGAATGTGCCGACTTGTCTGACACCAGTCTAGTTATTTGCAACCGTTGGTGTATTTTCAGATGACTGAAAGAACGTCCAGTAACGGACTTCTTCGCAATCGCGGCCGGTCCACTAGTAAAATAATATTGGCAGAGGTAGTATAACCTATAAATTTACTGATTAAATTCTTTTGTTAACAGTGGATTTACAATAATTCCTAATTATAATAAGTATTTGCTGCTACAGTGGGTAAAATGTAACTAAATAATTTATCTGATACCTGAAATATCTTATTGGCTACTTTCAGGAACAGCCTCTACATTTATATTTACCAATAAATGGATATCTTCTTAGCTAATGTCTCTTAAAATGATAATCTGAGAAGGAAATTAATCATACCTCATACTATGGTTCAAATTTCTTTTAAACTAAAATTTGAAAGAGGAATAATTACCCTATAGCAGGAACGGACATACCGAAAGTGGCTCAATCTCTCCACATTACAGTGCAGGTTTATGAATTAAACTGCAAGTGGCTCAAACTCTCCAAAATACAGAGGGATTGGATACACAGAAAATACAGCAACAAACTAATGTTCTCAACAACATTGAATAAGAACTTAAAAACAAGTAATCAGGAAAATGAACAGCAAATATGCTCTATTTTCGCGTGACACAATGACTTTAAAATCAATTAACAAATACCTCAAAGGCAGAAATAAATTACTCCTAATACAGGACAAACTCGTGTTTGTTTGTTTATCTTGTCAGTATTTTTTTGTGTTATACATAACTACATTTTGCTGTTGATTGAAAGCAATAAATATTACTGTTATATGTAATATTCACTAAAAATTATTTTGCCTGCTACTAATACCCAAAAAAAACTTTCAACCATTAACACCGCCATTAACGAAAGTAGAGATTTTTACATATTTTTCATTTGAATAAATCTATTTAAATTTAAAACAGCAGATAATTTGGGGTAACAAAAAAAATCTTACAGTATAAATATATACTTTGTTATCTAAATGAGGGTCTTCCAATGGGAAGTCCCATTTCTCCAATTTTAGCAAATATTTTTATGGAGAATTTAGAAAACATAATCTTTAATTCTAGTTATAAAAACAATATTGTATTTTGGTATAGATCTGTTGATGATGTGTTAGCAGGATTTGTAGGTAGCGAACGACAGTTAGATATATTTTTTAATTATATTAATACCTTGCATCCTAAAATTAATTTTACTTTAGAAGTTGAAGAAAATAATTCAATTAATTTTCTAGATTTAAAAATTGAAAAACTTAATAATTTACTAAATTATTCAATATACAGAAAACCAACACAAACAGATGTAACCATACCATATAATTCAAATCATCCTATAACACATAAATTAGCAGCTTATAATTCTATGATACATAGGGCATTTACAATTCCAATGAACAAAATTAACTTTGATAAAGAAATTGATATCATAAAACAAATAGCTACATCTAATTGCTACCCAATTCATTTGATAAATACATTAATTAATAAGAAAGAACAGAAAGTGTCACTAAACCTAATATTTCCTTAACAAACTAAAGAAATTGAAAGTTATAAAAATATTACATATTGTGGAAGTATTTCCAATAAATTTTCAAAAATAATATCTTCGGCAACATCAGCATTAATATCATTTAAAACACAAAATAATATTGGTACAAAAATTGTTAAATGTAAAAACAAAATTACCTAAATTAAAAAAATCTGGTGTTTACAAAATTAATTGTCCAAAGTGTAATGCTGTATATATAGGTCAAACACAAAGAAATTTTGAAGTAAGATTTAACGAACATTTAAGAGCATATAGATTAAAACAACCAGATGTCAAATTATGCAAAACACCTACTTGAACATCCAACCTCACTCTTACACATCAATGACATCCAAATACTACACACTTGTAATAAAAAACAAAATTTAGATTTCCTTGAAGAACTTGAATTAAAAAGACATCTTAGCAGATCCACAATTTAAAGTTGTTAATGAACAAATAAATCTGGGAAGTTCTCCACTTTTAAAGTGTTTTCTTTGATTGAGTCTTCATTTTATACATAGATAAGACGTAATTGTAACACAAATATATTAAGTTATTGTAAAGATCAGCATGATATAGTTTTTTCCTGGTTTTTCTATATCATTGCACAGTTATACTGATCTTAGAGGGAAGTACATCCAGGATAATCCCTTAGGGTTCATAACATCTGGGCTTTAATATTGTTATGTCTTATTACTTCCATACTTGGTCTAGCCTTATAACTACCTAATAAACATCAGGTACGTAGCTGCAAACAAACAAAATGTAACTTCAATATGTCAATCTGACGATGCTAAGTCTAGCGAAACGGCTGTCATTAAAGTTAAAAAAGCAATTTTTTAAATAAATATTGGAAGTTTTGTTAAAACGAAGAGTTTTTTATTATTCTTAAAATAACAACAAATAATAACATGTTCCAAAAATATGTCACTAATTATCAGCAATCTTCTCTGCCGAAAGTTGCATGTGTTTACAGACTGAAGAGCATAGCAATAAACTTTTTTTTCCAGGTCTTGTTTCTCTCATGCTCAGCAATCTAATTCTTGTGAACCAATAAAAAAAGAGTCCAAATAAGAGAATTTTATTGTATGTTTCACATTAAAGAATGCATAAATGTGAGAATTTACTTAAATGTTGGTTCTTATCCTGCTGTTTCGTTGAGTTTCATTACTACGGTCCTGTATTCGGCGGCGTATTCTTACGGCTTACACTTCACAATAAGACCGAAACTATAGAACATGGTCAAGGATGACATCAGATGTTTATTGTTGTCGACTAAGATATTCGTTCTATGGATATGATTGCGATCTGAATAAGAGACTTGTGGGAGTTTTTGAGATATTAGGGTCATAAGCCACTTCCGTCGCATGGCGGAGATGTTTAGATTACGTTTCAACAGTTTTTTTCTGCACATCCGATGGCGCAAATTTTTTTTTGTCAATTTGTATGTAGTATTTTTATCCATCGCTAATATCACTAATCAAGTTTCTATAATATGGGAAGAATTATCTAAATTTTAACAGATTTACAGGAATTTAATCAAAAATTAAATAATTTTTTTTGGTGTCTTAATCAAGTACAATTAAATTTGCAGACCGGTTTTTTTATAATAAATAATATACGTCATAAATTTGATATCATTTATATCTTCATACCAGATCTTTTAGTATTAATTTTATTTTAAAACACAGGAATAACTTAATATGGACACGAGTCTTTAAAATTTCATCGATAAATTTTTATTTTTCACGAAAACTTTTTTATTTGGTAAAAATACGAAAACAAACTTAAATGTGACAAATGATTTTATCATATTCAATTTGTTTGAGTAGCTTTTAGTATATAATATTGAAGATTAAGCGTTTTCATTGGAGGAAAAGAAATAATCAGATACTTAGTATCCAATACACATTTTTCTCTATGACCTTAAAGCAAATTGTGGTCACTTTCTTTGGTAAAAAAAGTCGTTCGAATGTGACAAAAGCATCTTAAATTAGCTTAAACTTACTCATATACATAAAAATGTGTTTATAGGTCTCAATGAATGTTAATTATCTCCCATTTACAGTGAATATACCAAAAGAACTTTTATTACAATGGAATTTGAAGTTTTGGCGAAGGTGCAAGGTTTAATATTTCAAGCCGGTTTACCTCTTTTATTTAGTTACAAAAACTTAATTTTTATAAGATCAGTTTACGATCAGCAAAACCACACCTAATTTTTTCGTTATGCCTTTTTCCTGCTTTCTTTGCATCATTAAATATTTACCTAGGTTGGACTGCTGTTTAACAACTCAAATAATACCTAAAGTATAAAATGTAAAGCTCAACGAAAATGTTTTTGTTTACATTGCTTGAATATTGTTTAAAAAAATAAAATTAGGTAATGCATAAACCAGAATTCAATTCGAAAGACCATTGTCTTCGGCAACGCGAAAACTGTGAGTAAAAGAATGCTGTGGGTGTTTGCATTATTCGTACATCTACAGACAACTGCACCTAGCATTTCATAATAAATCCAATCAGATAAAAATATAGAATTTTTTTTTAATTTTAATTATTTTATAGTATATTATTCAATGAGTGTATAATGATGGCTATTATTCGCGAAGTGAAGTTGGCGAGTGGCCTAAATCACCTGGTGAATAATAGCCATTATACACGATTAGAATACTATAGTTTATCCACGACTACTAAATATTTTCGTTGAAGTTTTATTTTAAAAATTGTGTTTACATTACATACATATTTTTAGAAATATTTTTACTCTATTGTAACAAATATTTGATACAATACGATAATGTTCGTTTATGAAGAGTGGCTTTAAAAAAGATACTATAATTAAAACAAAAATATATTTATTTAGACCTAAAAATTACACAAGATGATACTATTTGATTGAATGATACTTATTGATAAATGTAATATTAGAACAATTGGTAAGTTTATCTGTGGTGTAGAATTCACATCAAAACTATGTTTTTGGTTTACATTTGTTTTTAAAAATTTTAAATATCTAGTAAATAATATTAAAACAGTAATAAGTCTACGCACACAAACAATAACGTTGACAGCTTTAAGTTAAATTTGATTGTTTCATAAGATTGTTTCTAAAATGTTTCAGACATATAAACACATATGAAGGTGCTGATGGCTTAGTGTATATGCTCGTAGCTCACAATCGCTGCTCCCTGGGATTGAATCGCATTTTATTTTAATGTACAGCACTGAAATGAAATTATTTAGTCGTTAACACGATAGAATTTTAAAATCGGGGTTTGTAGGAAAACAATGTAATATTAAAGCTACATCAAGGAAGCCATGATCAATGGGTACTATTAAGGTTTAGCAAACAGATGTTTTATTGGTTTATTACGTATTAGTCGTGGATAAAAAAAAATTAATTTACATTTCCGAGGAATTTTGACAGAAAATTTGTTATTTATTATTTTTCTTTATACTTTTCAGTGAAAGTAGTAATAGAAAAGGCAGAGGCCTTTTTCAGAATTTTGATTGAGTGAATCTGCTGCTTCTAATGTTTAACAAATCCTTAGCTTAGCCGTTGCAACAGAGTGGAGTCCTTTTTTCCACCAAGCTATCCCAGCAATTAGTTTTATGACAGTTTTATAACTCCAGTTTTGGATTCATTTCTCACTATTTGCCACACACGATTCTGATGTTCCAGGGGGATGCTCTAACTTTATTAATAGTTCTTTCCAGATGGGAGTTCCAAGTAAGTTTCCTATCTAGGAAATCAGCCTACTATGTTAATGAAACAATACTTATTTAAGTTGTCAAAATCATTCGTGCTATCAGCCTACTATGTTAAAATTTGCCGTAATGAATTAAATAAGTCTGGGGTTGCTAATGATGACATCCAAAAGGCTCTAAATGAAGCATTTATCAGGTATTCAGTGCTTTAACGCACAAATATCACAACTAAGAATTATTATATAGCTGATTCCAATAACAGATTATTAATTATCTTAATGATGTATGTAAAAAAATAATAGCCTATACTATTTTTTGTTTAATGTTTTGGAAACTATCAACTTTAGTTGAAAATATTCCATACCAAAATTTATAATTATTGATGTTTTTTTCTATTTTTCATTGGTTGCCTGGAATAATTGCGTTACACGGAGTTATGCAGCTGATTTGTAAAATGCGATTATCTCGAAAACTGTTCCGTTTTGAAGTTATTAACAAGTACACCTTTTTTATTGTTGAAATATCGTATCTTTCATATTTTATCAGAAAAATATTGTTAAGTCGAAGAGCAAAAAAGTTAAGCGCAAATTTATGTCAAATATATGGCATATGTGGCGACCTCTATGAGATACATCAAAATTATGCATCAAATTATAATTCCTCATACTCAAAACCTCTACTTATAAATTTTTGTAAATAAATCTCCATAAACATGAAAGTTATGGCGAAAAATTGAATTTTAAATTTCAACTTTACCACCCTGTATCTTTCTTAATATCAACATTTTATTAAAGTAAGTTGGGTTAAATCGTAATATTTTAGAGTGTAGAATCTACTGTTTCTTTTTGTACAATTACTTAAGGACCACCCTGTATATAGTCTCGCCTCAAGGCGTGTTTGTGTCATTTGTCAGAAGGAATACGTTCGTCATTCAATTGCAAGCGAGATGCGCGTTTTTTGTTTGGCCTCGTTCCACAATTCTGGAACAGAACACCTTTTCGTTAGCTGAACCTTCTAAAACATGGTAAGCTGAAATTAGTATCGCCCAAAACCAAGATCCAAACGTTCAATGTACCTGGTCTTGGTCTAATCACAGTTAGCAAAAAATCTGCTACTATACTTAAGCAATGCATTAAAACTAATAATTATTGGCTAATGTTAATGTTTCTATTGTACTAGACGCATTTGCTTACTGGCTAACCAAAAAAATAACTACATCTGCCTCACAGAATGCAGGGATGTTGTATTACTTGTCTTTACTATTTGTTTGAAGTGATAAATAATTAAAATAAACTCAACTGTCACAGATCAAAGTGTATTTTATATTAGTATCGCTCACCTTTGATCTGTGCCAGTATCTAATATATTTAATTCATTTATTCTCCTTTCTAAAAAGAAATAAAAAAATACGGAAACTCAAACTAAAATATTATGACAACCAAAACAAACATAATTGCGCAACGCGCTGTATATAAGAATGGCCTCTGGCGAATACGTAAGTGCGTTATTATTTATTCTGTAGGTACACCAAATATACTTAAAATATAAACTTGGCGTTAAACAACTCTTTGACCTTGTAAATCTTACATCTCGTTATTCGGATTATGTTAGTCTTTGTTGTGCAGTTTTTCTTTATTCGAATGGTGGTGGTGCATAACAAAGTTTATTGGTATGTTTATGATACAGACTGTTGAACGCAATTCACATGGTATCTCCATCTCTTTTACTCTCGATGGCTGGTAAACATTGTGCGGGTGGCCCGCCCCAGCGGTCGAAACGGTCCTCAGCCCGCCCTGATTTTGCTCAAAACAATTCAGATAGCCTTTCCTTCGAGCTCATTCCATTCAACAACACAGGGCTGTCACGCGATTTTTTTAATGAACAATCCACTGTGTTTCTTATGGAAAAATAATATTTAATTACCAGGAGAATTAAGATATTTCACACGTCAGATAAACTACTAGTCCAAAGTTAAATATGTTGGCAATATTATTTAATTTAAATAGTTGCTATCCATAAAATTGGTTATTTTCATATCAATTGGAAGTAATTGGTCACATTAAGTAGTTTTTATTAGCAAAAAAACTTTTTTAATTGACAAAAATACTAGAAATCACAGAAATTGTGTAGTTTTGCCTAAACTAAAAAAGTTTGAGTCTGGAAAATACAAATTTTAATATTTCGTCGATATCTTTTCACTAAATCTATTTTCGCTGTTAGACTCCATTTTTAATTATAAAAAGTAAAGATTTATAAGATTCAGATTTAAATTCAAATTGCGGGTATTTTATGTTGCCTACCCATGACCTAATTTATTAGACCAATCATCAAGAGACAGAAAGCAAGTAGTGGCGGTTTACACATAATAATATTTAATAAATACGTTGTTTTTTAAGAGAAAATACTCATAATCTTTTGATATTTCAATAACTTTAACAAAATAATATCTTCTCAAGGTTACGGCTACTGCTACACTAGCAGGATAACTAGTGCTAGATTTACTTCAATTGGATAAATTGATATCTTCTGCAAAAAGGATAATCTGAAATTCTTACTTGGGTTTTTTTGTAAATGGCCCTCCATGTTTTTGCAAAGCAATAATTCTTCATATATTGTGATACTCTTACGGAATCTGATATAACGAATTAAATGGGATTCATTGTTGGGAGTCAGTTGCTTCATCAATTTGAATAACAACTAATTTAGTTAAGATTCAAGCTGCTCCTGAATACCCGCAGATACATCTGATATTCTTCGACAGATGCATCATTCAACAAACAGATATTGTAGTTGTTTAGCATAGCTTTTTATCAAACAATGTTTCTACAATGTCTTGTGCGGTTTTTTACATACATCTACTGTGTAAGTCACTTTGTATGTTGTTTTCTGAAATTTGTGTTCTATTTTTTAAATGATACGAGTTTTTCCTTGAAAAATTCACGCGGTTTACTGATATTATCCCAAGTAGCACAATAAAAACTTTTTGGGTTTATTGAGGTTTTAAAAAAGTTTTATTACGGTAAATAAAAAGACAGTGGTTAAATTACCTTGTAAATATACTCTTTGTTCAGAAAAACTGTTTAGTTTTAATACAAGTTTTAATGAAAAGCATTAAGAGAACAAAATAAGATTATTTAGGCTTAAAGATTTAGTTTTAATATAGTTTTCTAAATGCTTTATTTCTAGTAACTCTAAAACTCTTTGTTTTATCAAATACTGAAAGTTTATTAGGTTTTAATGTGCATATTTATAGATATTTTTAAAGTTTGTTTATATTAAGATAATTTTGGTTTAAAATATACTTTATGCTAGCAGTTTTAAATCCAATTCGTCCAACCAAGCATTTAAACATATATTTAATGTGGATTTAAAAGTAACTAGTTGTTTAAGGTAATACGGTTTTATTAAGGTTTTTATTTATAGTTTTATTGAAATTTTTAAGAGTGGACCCTTTTGTGCTGAAAGCGGTTTTATTGCGACCTTAAAGCTTTCTTTAAGATCAAATGGTTTTAATATTAGTTTTAAAACATCTCGGAAGTTCCTTGATGTTACTTGGGATATTCCTCTTTTTATTGGGTTTCAAGCTATCAGCACCTAAAAATTTTTAATAAACAACGCATTGCGGTTAACTTTAACTGATTCTAAATAATTTTTTCTTTCATTTCACAAATCAGTTCAAAGGATTTATGATTGGTAACTATATCAAGGCAGTTAAGAACTGTTAATTAAATTTAAATTAAAATCTAGAAAGAGTGTCAAAATTATAGTAATGTACCCAACTTGTTGATTATGATTAAATCATTTTTACGGTATGTTCCACCCCTGGTTATTGTATTGTCTGGAATCTGGATGCATGATTATTGGCCATTCTGGTATCACATCCTACACATTATGCTTATTTACATTTCCGTCAGAACAACAAAGTTATCACGTGCTTAACGTGAAGAATTTTATACTGTATGAACCACATTGATAATAGTACTTTCTTCCTATAATTTTGATCAGAACAAGAAGTACCTATAAACAAATACCTCTTTTTAGACCAAAGAAATCATTTTGTGAAAGTGAAATGGGAGAAATGTTTAAAATAATTGCAAAATAGTAGTTTGACTAACTAGTGCGGAAAAGTCACTTTACACACGTATTAGGTACACCATTTTCTCTACTATTTCAACAGTGGTTGCCCAATGCTTATTTTCATTTGCACAATGATTAGTTTGTGCTGAAAAGTATTTATGTGCTTTGGTTTGGCGTGACCATGACAAACTCGCCTTTTTATTCATTGAGAGTTCAAAATTCATTAGCATTTTTTTAGCAAAAATGTATCGATAGTCAACATGTGCGTATGTATTTGTACTAGAGTAATTTCCGCAGAAAAAATCGTCGGTATCACTCACTGTATGGGGTACAATTTCATTTGTTGCGGATCGCAAAAAAAATCGGAGGAAGTACCATATCAAATAACGCGTTAAAAACAGCTGTGATAATATTTAGCACCAATAATGTTACCCATTATATGCCTGGAAACAATGTTGGTCTTGATGTTGTTTCTTTGAAAAGAAGGCTTTGACGCAGGGTTGCCAATCGCAATATTTCATGTCCTATAACAATATTTTTTATTTAAATGAGTAAACCAATGGTTTGGTTAATTTTAACTAGTTGTTGATCGGAATAATCAGAAGTCAAAGAGGTAAAAGATTGTCAAGGATTCTTATACATTTAGAAAATAATAAATTTTAATGCTTATTTCTCTAAATAACTACCAATAACTCGAATATACCAAAAATATATCTCTAACACTCGAACCTAATAAATAAGGATAGACATAATTAAGTTTAAGAATGGAATCTCTCAGAAAAATATCAAGGAATTAGTTTATAGTAGATTTCATGTTTAATATCCCAATTAACTAATTTAAAAACAAAATTTTATAATGGCACCCACTTGATCATTTATATCTACAATTCATTTTGTAGGTTTTGGCAATCAAATTCCCTGACCAATGCTTTACAGGTTTAGCATTTTCAGTAAAATATGCGTTACAGTATTTAATATCAGCTTTTCTGCAGATTTCGAAAACCTTTACCCAAATGTTTAATAACTTAGGAAGATGCAAATTTCTCAGAATGTGGCAACCTTGTAGCTAATGTGGCGGATGCTGATTATTTTATATTAATTTGTACCAATTCTACAATATGACCGAAATTAATTCGCAAGACCCCTTGAAATTTTAGTTCGACGACCTCTGACGTCATTATTCGGTAACCTTGTCTCTAGAAATCATGAGGCCAACATAGTTGCCAAAATTCCAAACAACCGTTAGGCCAGTCTTTTAAAACAAAAATAGATTTAAAGTTTTAAATGTCTTATTTAATAGTTTCATGTTGGTAGATGATATTACGTTGGTTAAAAAAGGTGCATTGACAATTTAACAAATACAAAAAGTCGTTTATGACTTTAAATGCGGATTTAAGACTAAATATAAATCGTTTCTTTGCCGTAGTATGCTGGTCTAAAACAGATGTAAAGGATTAAAAATTTTATTGATTCCCGGAATAACTCTTGATGAGTTTGATTCATCAATGGTTTTTTTATTAAATAATTTAAATATTCATCAAGTCGCCATTCGGGTTTAAAATACATTAAAATTCGTTTAAATATTTTATAAAAGTTACATTTGTTGGGTGGGTATGAACATTTTATAAATAGAGATAGATATGTATCTACTGCAAACACTTCTGTTTGAAATATTGAAAGATTTCCCTCATGCTGTACATTTATTTATATGTTATCAATATTCTTGCGGATTTTTTTTTACATGGAAAAAAATAATGTTTGTTGTATTAACCTTTACTTTGTGGAAGACCACCTTACTAAGAACATAAAAGATAAAACTTTTTAACAAAACTTCCACTATTTATTCAAAAAATTGATTTTTTAACTTAATGACAGCTGTTTCGCTAAAAACTAGCATCGTCAGATTGACATATTGAAGTTACATTTTGTTTGTTTGTAGCTACTTGATATTAATTAAGTAGTGTTAAGACTAGACCAAATAAGGAAGTAATAAGACATAACCATATTAAAACCTAGATGTTAGTAGCCCTAAGGGATTATCCTGGATGTATTGCCCTCTAAGATCAGCATAACTGTGCAAAGATATAGAAAAACCAGGAAAAAACTATACACATATGTCCAAAAGTTTGGAATATTTAGAAATAATATATCTACGCCTATGGTTTCTTAAAAACTTTTGTTTATATTTATTTTAAAGCGTTTTTAA
Organism: Ophraella communa; assembly: GCA_035357415.1. Classification (NCBI taxonomy): domain Eukaryota; kingdom Metazoa; phylum Arthropoda; class Insecta; order Coleoptera; family Chrysomelidae; genus Ophraella; species Ophraella communa. Next base: position 10,877,006 of record CM068987.1, read on the forward strand.
ATCAAAATAATACTAAATTTGATTTGTTTTTGTATTAATTTGGTCATATTTAGGTCTAGAGTAATTGCTTTGTTACAACAGAGCTTTAGTCAAAGTGATATCACGAATATTGTTGGTGTTACTCAGAGTGCTGTATCAAAAATTAAAAAAAAATTCCAAGACACAAATAATGTGAAGGATCGTCCCAGAAGTGGCAGAAGTCGATGTACAACAGCAGCACAAGACCGGCAGATAACATTGATAGCTCGAAGAAATCGACAGCAATCTACAAGTGGCATATCCAGAGAAATTGCTAGACTTGAAGGACTGAATATCTCAAGGCAAACAATTACACGAAGATTAAATGCAGTAAATTTGTATCGCAGAAGACCTCTACGTGTTCCCAAACTAACCTATCAACAAAAAATTGTAAGGTTGCAATGGGCTCAAAAAATGTTACACCATAGTCCTAACTGGCATTACTTGATGTTCTCTGATGAATCAAGAATTGGCTTGGTTTCTGATTCTCGAAGAACGCTAGTTTGGAGGGCCCCAGGACGACAAGCCCGATTAGAAACATCCCAACCACGTGTTCCATTTGAAGGTGGGAGTATTATGGTTTGAAGTGGTATTATGAGGGGTACACGGACGCCTCTCCTGGTTTTGGAGAAAAGAATCACTGGTGCTGTGTACAACGAGGAAGTTTGAAATCCTGTTGTGCGTATATTCCGGGAGGCGGTAGATGATGGATTTGTGTTTATGCATGACAATGCACCGCCACAGCGAACAGCTGCAGTACAAATTTTTTTGGAATAAGAAGGAATATCCACATTAATATGGCCATCAAATTCCCCTGACATGAACGTCATTGAACATGCCTGAGACATTCTTAAAACACGCATTAAGAAGCGAAACCCTCCCCCAATTACTCTAGGAGAAATGAAAGATGCTGCTCTTGAAGAATGGAAGAGAATTCCGCAAGCCCAGCTCGGCCATTTATTCGATAGCATGCCACATCGCCTACAGGCATGCATACAGGCCCATGAAGGAAGTTGAAATTTTAAGTTTTCTAGAAGTTTTCCGATATCAATTGATAAATTAAGATACCAGGTTTTTCCAAGAATATTTATACCTATTCTTACTAACTTACCACACATATACCTAGGTATTTACTTTCCTGTTCCGTCAACTAGTGACCTCTAGGTAACGAACTATTCTTGTTTATTTTTTTCTTAATTCCTTTAGACTTTTATTCATTTAAGAATTATTAGATAATTGTTATATTATTAGCAGATGTAAAAATGCTAAAATTACTTGTTATTTACATTTCTTATCTTTATATAAGTACGATTGACAGTTTTCGGCAAAATTGCTTGCTGTTAAAAACTGGTACGTATTTATCACAGCCTTGAAAATGGGACTCGGATGCCCAATCATTACATGCGGAACATATACCTATAATCAGCCGGTAATTCGTGTTGAAAAGTCGTTTACCGTTTAAGTTCGGCCCTGCAAAGAAAGACTGCGGCGAGAATGAAAGAAACAAAATTCATTCACGCACAGCCTACCAAATTGGTGTCTGGTAAAATATCCTTCGACGTTGTACTATTGGTACGCGAAACGTTTAACCGAAACGCGATGATGCCAAATGTACAACAATGTTTGGAAAAATAAGAAATCGACAAGTTGTTTTAATGCTAAAAATAATTTGTTAAGAAAAGTGAAACAAGATTATAATTTATTATATTGGCAAAACTTATATTTAACAAATTTTGAATAAAAAAGGATTGCTTGAAAGAATCATATCTTTACTGTGTGAAAATACAATAGACTAATCTAATAGTATAATAATAAATTTCTTTATTAATAAATTATATATAATATATAAAAAATAAGTGATCATAATTTTGTATGATGAGATTCATATACATATTCATGCAGAGTAGCATTATGCATTTGTTCTTCCATCTAATTCCCAACTTTCCTATAAATAGACTAAATTCAAATACACTTAAGCCTAAATATAAATCCAAAATGTAGAAAAAAAAACATTCACATACATAAACATACACGTAAATACCTACAGTCGACATCAATTCATATAAATTGCATAAATTAGTACATATATAGTACATCAAATTGTACATAGTACATAGGTCAACACATATAGCAGAGGCTCAAATATTAGGTACTCTTTTAAACTTAATTCTGGATAAAGACTGAAGGTCTAGCTGATAAGAGGAAAAGTCTGATAATACATGTTACACTTGGTAATGTCAGAATACTATTATATCTTAGATTAAGATTATTTACTTCTGTAGGTTATTTTATAGTAATATTTTTCTAAATTACTTATACATTTTTTGTGGGTGGGATAAATTAAACACTTTATAGCTAACTACTATCTATTTATTTAATAAAATACCGATAAATTTAAATTACTTCATTTATATACACCCGGCACTCAGACTGTTCTAGCTGATAACTGACTGCCTCATGGGTGTGTCCCTTATATATGTTCCTATAAGGGCTTCTCGAACCTTTCACTGACTAGAAGGTTCCCGTCGATGTTGTCTTTGTGCAACGGGGTTTTTTCTAGGAGCTGCATTCGCTATAATTTAAATTATTTTGGACAAGGCCGGCTTGGTAACAAATATTATCTATTTGGTTTATTATATCCCCATATTCTTATTGTTAAATGTTTTCTCAGTGTTTATTCTTTTGTGGCAATGTCTATTTGGTTAGTAGCTGCTGGCGGAAATAGAAACTGCGTCATTACCATAATTTACTTTGTTCTTCCTCCCCAGAGGTTGTAAGTACTTACTCTGTCTTTATTATTTTACATTTAGGCAAATCTTTTCGATTTTATTTATAAATTTTATTTGCCACTTGAAAACGCCTTTTGGTGTAGCTTACCTGAACCTGAGAACAGATATTCAAAAGAACGTGTTTTTTACTGGATGTTTTCCACGTCGTTCATTCATTTTCCACTTTTCATTTTCCCTTCTATCTAGTATGTTCTTTTTATCATTTTTTTAATCCACTAACAGCCATGTTATTCATTGATTCATTATGTTGATGTGCTAGTTTGGCTTTTAAATTATTTGTTAATATTTTCATCTCTGACTTGATTAATTGCATGTCCATTGCATATTTTTGTTATAAGTTTTTACTGTATTATAGTTTAACCAATTTAATTTGTATCCCCTTCCTGCAGATTCATTAAACCGTGTTGATCTTTAAAAATAAACATTCAGAACTATAAAATAATGGGAATTTTAACATTTTATACAACTGAACAACTGTTGCTGGTGATGTTTAAGGCCGTTAAAATCCCGTTTTAGATCTGGTTGCAATAAATGGCTGACATAATTTCTGAAATCTTCACAATTTTGAGAGATAAACATGATATCGACATATATCTCTTCTTGTATCACCGATCATGTCAGTTGCACCATTACTGAAGACGTATTCAAATACAGATTAGTATTTTACAAAAAAATTATAAAGATCGCAAATGAATTGTCAAAGTTAAACGATGTTTTTACTAATTAATGCAAGATGAAAACTTGTATCACCGACATTCCCAATGACGCAATCAAGGTTACGACGTCTAAAGTATGTTTAATTATAGAATGTTGAACCAATCCACATTTACGGGTTCTTCTCAGCAGGACGATATAGTTCTTAGTTCTTGGATAAAATTGTTCGCATTTAATGATAGCGTTTAGCGGACATCAAAACTAGATTATAATAAGAACCAATAAGGGCATATGCGATTCCCTTTCGTATTTAAATAGAACATAAAAAGTGGCAGGATCACTAAAGAAGTAACATGAGTCTGTGGTGCGGGATCGTTATTTCAAGAACGGTTACAATAACGGTTACATTATCAAAGCAATCTCATTTATCCTTACAATCAAATGAAATTGATTACAAGAAATATAAAATTGATATTAAAGCATAAACACAAAAAGTAATCCATTAAATTTTAATATCTACAACAAATTTTAAAGCCACTGTCAACCAAATATCTTTGCTAACATATTTGCAATATAATATACGTTTACATACAATTTGTTATTTTAATTTATTTCACTTAAATAACAACTTGCACAATATGTAATTGTTACAGTTAAGATTATGATTGAAAGTTTCGTTTAAAACAAGGTTTTGTGCCATCTCTAAAGTCTGTCGAATGCTTGGAAGAAGTAGAAGTTCGCTGAATGGAATGCGCCTTGGCGCTGCAACATTTCTCACGACCCAAACTGGGCATACTTTCAAGGTCTGCATCATGCGCCCATCCTTACGTACGTACAGGGAGAATCATTTAATTCGGCGGTCGAATTCTGTGAAATATTTGGATAAAAATCGAACAATCGTTAAGCACTTAAACTTATTTTTTATCAACCAGTTTGCATAACTTGATTTTGAAGTATTTGATATGGTATAGAGTATATACAGGGGGTTTCAGGAATCGGAGATTAAAATTTGAAGATCAGTAATTATAGTGTATTTGAAAATCAAGAGAGATTCAATTCCCAGAAATGTTTTGCAGTTATCAGTGTTAAAGGCAGTAAACCATAGACGTGCGTTTTCAAAATTAAATTAATATGGAAATAGAAATATTTAATTTGTTTTAGTTATTTATACCTAGATTACCAATTTTAGATAGATAAACATAATTCGTAAATAGTAATTTAATTTGGGTAAAATGAAGAAAAAGTCAATATTATTTTAGACATTTTGTTTTAGGGATATGTTTATTTACAAAATATGTATATAATATGTACAGATAATTACAATTACTTATAAATTAATATGAGCTAAAAAACAATTAAGTAGGTATATGAGAAAAAAAACCAACCGCAAGGATAAAATTTGACGAGCAACATGCAAAAAATACGACAATATTAAATCTTAAAAAATAAAAATCGAAAAATAAAATTAAAGTACATAAATTAATAATTTTAAAGTTATGGTTCCTCGCACTCTGTGTCAGAAGATTCACCATCTGATTCTAGAGAAATTACAATGGGCTCTATATAGTAATATCAATAATATTATCTAGCTCCCACATCTTTTTTTTTCTATTTCTGTAACGTGTCTAATACATTTTTGCCAATTTTCACTTGTTACTTCAGATATTGCCTTATTGAAGAGATTTTTAACATCTGATAATTTAAAAGTAGTGTTATTTCTGGCAACATAACCTTTAACTTGAGCCCATATCAATTCTATCGGATTCAGCTCACAATGGTAGGGTGGTAAACGAAGATTTTCCATTTCTCGTTTTTTGGCTATCTCCTCAATATTATATTTTTTATAATTTTGCTTATGTTTTTTAGCAATAGTTAACAATTCTGTATTGTATTGTCAAAGGCTAAATTTTTAGAAGATAACCATTTTGCAATTTCATCCTTTTTCCATTTAGTGGTTGGTAAAGGTTCATAAGTAATCTGGAGTGGTAACTTGCATTGTCCATTACAATAACCGATCCTTTTGGTATGAATTGAATCATCTGTTAAAAATATTCCTCAAACACGTCTCCATTACCGAAAACCGTTTACACTACCACTACACCAACACACACTTTTATATGCCTGACGCGCGTTTCGATAACCAAGTTATCTTCTTCAGAGACCGAAGGTAAACTAAAGCTATGCCTACAAACTAACCTTATATATAGAACATTTTTAGCGCCAAATGTTTTCGCGGTAAATCTTTTGGCGGCAAAGCCAATTTTTAGCGCGAAAGCATTTTTACAATAAGTTTTCTTATAATAAACTATAAAGTGGACTATCTGGGATAGGTCCTTTGTCCTTATTTAATCTATTTTTACATTTAATAATTTCTATACTTTCAAATGCATCCAACAATCTATTGTTCGATACATTTTTTAACAATTTTAAACTATCTACATTTACAGAATGGTTTTTGGTAAAAGCATGTTCGGCAATACTAGATTTTTCTATACGTCCATATTTTAGATGAGCTAAATGTTCTTTAAATCTTGTTTTAACCGATCTTTTTGTTTGCCCAACATACTTTTTATCACAATCATTACAGCTTATTTCATATATACCGCTTTTTTCCAGATCTTCTCTCTTATCCTTCGGATTTCTAACAATTGTCTCAGGGTGCCACTAGTTTTATGAACTAAACCTAATCCCACCGTGCCGAAAATTGTATTCAATCCTTTGGTATACTGAGGGATAAATGGTAATGAAATGAATTTCCTATCGTTGTGTTCTCGCTGGAAAAAGGTGGTTTCACAAAGAGATTTCTTAAAACTATGGCGATTGATCAGCTTATGAATTAGTTTTCTATTATATCCATTAAGTACAGCTATATCCTCAATTAAATTCTTTTCTCTGTTATATCTTGTTTTGTTTAAAGGAAAATGAATTAATCGATGAACCAAAAAATGAAAACTTGCCATTTTGTGTTGATTACAGTGAAAAGAATCTATCGGAATATACCTATACGTAGCGGTGTCTTTCCTAAAAATATCAAATTCTAACTTGTTATTATTTCTTATTACTAATGTGTCCAAAAATGGTAACTGTTCATTATTTTCTAGTTCAAACGTGAATTTTATGCTTGTGAATTTTGAATTTAATTTTGAAATGAAATCTTCTACTGATGATTTCTTCATATTGAAAACTGCGAAAATATCGTCCACATATCTACACCATATCCTTGGGAAATACTCGAACTCTTGACTGATCTGTGTTTCAAAATTGCTCATAAAAAGGTTGGCTATAAATGGTGATAAACAATTACCCATTGCTGTTCCTTCATATTGTTGATAAACCTGATTGTTGTATTGAAAATAATTTTGGTCCATGCATAGTTTAGCTAATCGTAGGTATTCAGTTCTAACTTCAACATCCAGATCATTCAAGATGAGTAGTTCTTCCAGATACTGTAAAGTTTGTGGAATCGGTACGCTAGGAAATAAAGAACTAACATCGAACGAGATTAAAATTTCCCCATCTTCTAGAACAACATCTTTAACTTTCTTGATAAATTCTAATGAATTTTTAACTGAAAAACTATTACATTTTTTGGGTAGATTTTCAAACTCGTTCGATAACCATTTTGAAATATTATAACTAGGTGTACATATAGCTGAAACAATAGGTCTCATTGCCTTCCCAGGTTTATGTATCTTCGGAAGGCAATAGAGCTTTGACAATGTAGGGTTACTTACAGTTAATTTATACTTTAACGAATCGGTGACAATGTTTCTTACAACTTTTGAGAGTGCTCTTCACCATTACGGAAATCATTTTGTTTAGTGGATTTTTTTGAATCTTAACGTAAGGACCATTCTCGATCAAGTGATCCACTCTTTCGAAATAGTCTTGTTTGTCCATTATAACAACCTTGTTTCCTTTATCAGCTTTTAAGTAAAAACATTCCTTCTGCCTCAAACCTTTGACAATATTCCTAGTTTTCTTAATTCCCTGTAAATTTTTGTTCTTATTTGAAATATTTTTGGAAATTTGATTCTTACAAGCTTCCCGAACATAAACCTTGGCATCATGAGAGAGATATTGAACAGAACTTTCAATATGTCCAATCAATTCACCCAAGTTCCCACGAGAAGGCACGGCAAAATTCAAACCCTTGTTTAACAACTCTGTTTCACTGCTGTCAAAAGTTTGGGAAGAAATATTTTCAACAATATTAATAGGTTCCAAAGAAATTGTTTTAGGTTTTGGTTTTAATTTCTTTAGTTTTTTACTCAAGATCGACATTTTCTTCTTAAATTTTGAATGAATAACCCTAAACATCTTTCTTTGGAATTCACACCAATGTTCATATTCTACATTACTTAACTTATGTGTTAATTTTTTGTAAAGTCCATATGCCTCTATTTCAAGCATACTTCGTTTACTGTACAGATATTTGGTTTCTAATGCTAACCATTTTTTCTTTGCAATTTCACAAACTTTATCTGACACTGCACTTTCACTTATATTTATTTTTACAACTTTTGGAAAAACATTAAATTTACGACATGATTTTAGAAACCAAATATCTGCACTTATTAACCTAATATTAGTACTAAGTTTTACATACCTGTTCTGTTCCGTTGACCGTGAAGCCATCATAACTAAAATGTTGAATCTGGAACCGTTGGCGAAAATGATACCGAAAACCGTTTACACTACCACTACACCAACACACACTTTTATATGCCTGACGCGCGTTTCGATAACCAAGTTATCTTCTTCAGAGACCGAAGGTAAACTAAAGCTATGCCTACAAACTAACCTTATATATAGAACATTTTTAGCGCCAAATGTTTTCGCGGTAAATCTTTTGGCGGCAAAGCCAATTTTTAGCGCGAAAGCATTTTTACAATAAGTTTTCTTATAATAAACTATAAGTAAGTATTACTTACTTATAGTTTATTCGTGATAATCAACGGTTTTTTTTATTCAAATAAGAGTAAACCATTCTCAAGAAAACCGTTTGTACTGCCTATATGACAAATAATTATTAATCTTTTACCTTTTCCTATAGGTTCCTTAAAACCAGTAGTATATCCTTCTAGAAAAGCTTGATGGGATGATTTTATATTTTTGTCTTTCCAAACTCTTCCTACACAATGTCCTTCATTAACCCATGTTTCATCTAAATAATAAATGTTTTTATTTTGAGCTTTAACTTGTTGTATTCTTCTGAGGTACTTTCTTCTCCAACATACAATTTCTTCAGAATCAATTAACATTGAGTGTCTGCCCATTTTTTCAAATTTAAAGTTTAACTCATGTAACGTTTTCCATAGTTTATCTCGGCTTATTGTGGGTAAATCAACATCATTCGTAATGGCTTGCAAAACTTTATCTAAAGTTGGTATTTGCTTGTTTATAAAAAATGAGTGAACAAGCTTACGAATAGCATTTTTAAAAAACTCGTCCACGTTGACTAGTTTTTGTCTACCTGGTTTCGGCTTTGGTGAGGATACTCCACCTGATTTTTCCTCCTTTAGAACTCTATACATTGTAGATTTTCCATATCCCATTGCCTTAGATGTTGTTTCAACTACACTGTCAATAGTGTTTGAGGGATTTTGATGTTTAAAATAGTGGTACACATTCACTACAGCACTCTTTTCATTGAGCGATAAATGGTCTAGTTTTAATTTTTTCACTGGCGTATACTCACAAACTGCTTCCATTTTTAGTCACGTTTATCGAAACTGAAATAACTGCATTTCTAGAAACTTAAGCACTATTTAAGTCAAAATATCTGTCATTAGAAGCTGTTGCCATTCGGAGGTCGTTAAATAACAATTATCCCTTTCTAATCTGGTTACGCCTATGACGCACGTTAATCCTCTTAGGCCTATTGTAGTAACAATGAAAGATCATAAAATAATGTGATAGTCCAAGAAATTTAATAAATTTTGTATTGAAATTAACAAAAACAATTTAGAATGCATTACAAATATTGAAGTTTTACCGCACGTACTGTATTATAGTTTTGCATACCGAATTAGTTTTTATTCTGGGAATTTACTCTCTCTTGATTTTCAAATACAGTATAGTAGGTAACTGTTGCCTAAACCAAATGAAAAACCCAGTCATTGTTAATTTAATAATTGACTTTGGGTTTTTGTCATTAAATTATTGGACTGTTACAATCTTTTAATTAGTGAATCAAGTCCAGTCTTCTGACCTATAAGTATAAATACTTTTAGAACTTTTAATTGATGAAAAGACTAACACATGCTCGCATTAAACTACAGTTTATGAATTGATACCACAACTTTTATAGTAAAACTTATTGATGGCAGCTGAGTGAACATTCATCATCAGATCTGCTATTTGATACAGTAGATAAGTAATATTTACACTAAGCCAAGTAATACAGGAATAAGACAAAATATACTAGATATATAAAATTAGGAAAATCTCAAAACTTAACATATTTAAGTACTCATTGTCGATTTTCCTATAATTTATCTTTCTTATAAAACAAAATGTCAATCCAAAAGTTAAACTAGTGGAATAAATCAACAAACTGCCTTTTACAGTGTAGTCGAAATAAAAAGTTATAATATAAACTTGAACTGTAAAGCTAATGGTGGATTTATGCAGAAGTTTTAAGTCTTAGTCGTAAATCATAAGTTTTATGTAATAAGTCATAAGAAAGTTCAATCATTGATTTTCAATTAAAATGTTTATACACTTGGTCGTAAGTCTTAAGTTTTAGTCTTAAGTCTTAAAAGTTGGCCAACATTCATCTCTTATGACTAAAACTTATGATAAATTCACTCTGCGCATGTCTGTTAACAATTGCATTTCAAAAGAAATTCAAAACAACATAACCTCGTACCTAGTCGTATCTTGTTTTGTACCATTTGGGGAAGTTTTTTCATTTATTTCAATTTATATATAAAATAGGTACCAAAATGGAAATAGATGACGGCCAGTTAATAGATCTGGTGAGGCAGTTCTCAATACTTTACGACATAAACCATGCCGACTTCCGAAATAATGAACAAGCATATTTTCTTGGTTTTTTTTAATTGAATAGAGCGTTGCTGTCGTGATGATTGTTAACATGAACAATATAATTAAATCTTCATCCTTCATTTTATAATTATATTTGTATAATTATTTCGATATCTGTTATCTGCTGTTCAAAAAATCGAAATATAAACATAAACATAACCTAGAAAAGGTCAGCTGAAAGTCGAGTTGAATTTTGAATTAATGCGATTGCGCGAAACTGGCCAATGAATGGGAGTCTTCTTGTGATGTGACATTTCTGCATAAATGCAATGGATTTATCTTAAGACTTATGACTTATTACATAAAACTTATGATTTAAGACTAAGACTTAAAACTTCTGCATAAATCCACCATAAGATCCACTCTGTATAATCTGTTCTTAAATAACAATTTCATCTGAAGTCTTATTGGGTTACAAGACAAAAAAATATAGCAACATTTAAAACTACAAGGTTACTGAAATGAAAATGAGAAAGAAAAAGCCGACATCAATAAAATTTTATAATTTATTAGTCTAAACCTTAACAATGTATAATTGTCTGTATAATAATAGATATTATATGATATTTTCGAGCAACTGGCATATTATCTAACGATTCTACCATTAATTTGAACCGTGTAATATTTCCAATAATGAGATTTGGTAGATATTGATTATTTTTCATTTCGTCTTCTACCTGCTATACCTTTTAAGACAATGTTATTAGGAACAGAAATACTTTTTTTCAAAGGGTACCGAAGTTTGTTATAATAATAAAACCAACACAAAAATGCAGCAAAATAATTTTAAGAGTTCTTCCATGCTTAAACTACTGTCTTAAGATTAGCTCACTTAAAAAAATCTCTTTTCTACATTAATCTTTATTAATGCGAAAATATTAGGTAATAGTTAATTTTTTTTTTGTTTCAGAATTCGTTTTCTCTAGGTACTGTCCTAGTATTATTGCATGTGCGAGTGTAGCTTCTGCGTTATGTGGAGTCGGATGGACCTACAAGAGTGGCCATACTTTAGAACAACTTTTGCAGAGATTGACTGCAATCACCAGCATAGAAATGGTAAGCAAAAACAATAACTTTATATTTAATTCAAAATCCTGAGCCTAAAATAAATTTACAAGTTGTTCTATATTTTTTCATCAAAATTTCTGATATTTAAAACGAGGTTATCCATTAGATAAATATCCCTGGATACATCTACATGGGGTTTCAACAATGAGAGCCCCGTCTCCAGGATAAAAAAACTGGATTATTTCTTTATAAGTAAATCAAAATAATATTCCGAAAACTGTACATTTTTAGTGTAAAATTGAATTATGCTTATGTTCAATTAATAATTATATCCTTAAAAAATTGTTATATTGAATAATACTTGGTACGAACCATGTGACTAGCGCCCTCTATGAGAATCAGGTATAAAAACAAACTTATTGGATGTATAGGTATCAGCTTCCAAAACATATTCGTATAAAATTTCATTACAATGTTGCCAGTAAACATTTTTTTGCATGTCCGTGCAACAAAATTAAGAATATTTTAAGAAATGACCACAACTCAAAATAATGTTCAGGTAACCATTCAAAATCAATTTTATCGAGTCTTTTTTAGTTTTTTTAGCTTCTCCTAAAAAATGTTTTTAAACTGACAGATACTTTTTATCGTATAAGTGTTGAATTAATTTGCATTTTGTGCACAATCCATAAATATTCTTGTAGGTACCAAAACGGGTAAATTTACTTTGCCAAATTATGTTTTATGCATATTTACAAAATCTTAAAGTTTATGGGTACCTAACGATCAATAATTTGATCTAAACTTAAAGGGGAAAGATCAATAATTATTTTCCAGATAGGGGAACACTTTTCCTGACATTTTTGTTGAAAATGTTGACTTTTCCCTGATTATCTTTAAATTCCCTGACTTTTCCAGGACGCTATGAACCCTGCCTTTATCTTGAAAACGGATGTCGTTACATTTTTTAAGCAAACAAACCATAATTATTGGTTTTTTATCTATCCTAGAGATGGGGTTACCTTTTTTTGTATATATAATGTTTAATATAATTTAATGAAATTAGTATTTAACCAAATATTTTTTTGTTGCAGGATTACGTGAAAGAGTGCCTTAACAAAATAGACCAGATGATTAAAGACTCTTCTTCTTTACCTGTGGAGGAACTGAAATCTTCCAACGGTCCAGCGAGACCAGGAGAATTTACGCCTCCGCCTATGCAGAAGAACCAAGACCATACCACAGCTTTAACGCCTACAGATGTGCACGACATTCATTTTTGACAAAAGAGATAAAAGAGTGCGCCAGTGATACTATTAGAATATCTAGAGCTTCCATAAACGTTTATTAAATTTAAATGTGTACCTTAAATAGAGACGAATTTTTTAATAATTTTTCTGCGTGTTGTGAATCGGTTTAGTATGTATATCAATGTTTATTTGGTGTGGATGAGAGCGCTAATGCAGAATAAAGTTCAAGATGGAGAGAAGAATAAAATGAATGATGAAATGTCATGAAAAACTTCGGGGGAAGGCAATAAATTACGCTTTAAATGAGAAACAGTAGATGGATATTTTTTTGTAAAGTAAGTGCGGACTGGAAACAAAAACAATTTAGAAGCCATAGTTTTATTGAAACAAACAAGTCCATTTCTAAACCACAGGAAGTCTGTCTTCCATAAAATTCAAAAATACTGTTCCAAAACAATTATTTGTTTCGGAATGTCTTATAGAAAAAAATTTAGAAAAAAGTAACATAAACTTCTTAACACACTAAAAAAATGTTATAAAAAAATAGCAGTAACCAATGTTAATTTTTTATAGGTAATATTTTTATGGTGTTCCTTTTGTTTAAAATAATTTTGAAAAGTAGTAAACTGTTGTCTATTAGAAGCCTTGAAAGTAAATAAATAATGTTAGTTTATTTTCAAGGTTTTGTTTATTAAATAATCCTACAAATAATTTTAAACTACAACGAACGTTTACAATGTTTAAATTTGTTTATATGTTTAACCTGCATTTTAGAGATGGACATAACATATTAAACAGTACTTCTTTGTACAACTGACCTATATAACTTACGTATTTACATTTAGTAATAACTGTTTTACATTAATGACAGCAATTTGTGAATAAATAAATTCATAAATTTGTTGTCAAAATGTCTTCATAATTTCACTGACAAAAAAAATCATGAATTACCTACCAAACTTTTTTATGGTTATTTTTCCACTAAAAAAAATAATTTCAAGACAATAAAATATCTGTTTACAGAAAATGAAAACCAATATCTTAATACCTATTGGTAAAATTCACGTAATTTTATGGGAACACGAACATGTTCTAATTCTTCAATAAATTCGTGAATTATTTTTGATTTAAAATTTTGTGTTTTACTACTTGGCCTTGAACTCATTTAATAATAAATTATCAATTGTCTAGGTAAATTAACTTTTTTACGAGTGATATTTCAACTTAGCTGTTGTTGGGAACTACCAACGCATGTGCTTCTTTATTTCGGAAAAATTTGTTTCTGATTATAGTAACAATAGTTTTCTTAATTGTTTTAGATACTTTATAATAAAAATACTTTTTTTTAAATATTTTAAAATCTCAATTCAATTGCCTACTAGAAACATGAAAATTACATATTTTATTATTGAAATAGAGCAGTTGTGCAAAAAAAGTGTCTGCTATTTGTGTTAAAAGTACCAAGTTTGTGCATTACTTTTAACACTTTATAATAAAAAAATATATATTTAATTGATTAAAAAGAAAATTATAAAAAAAATATTTATATATATCTATATATATTGTGTCTAGAATGACGATAACGTGAAGTTTTAAACATAGTGCAATAATTTTAGTTGCCATTTTTTTATGGTGCATGTAAAAAGAATAATTATTATATATTTGGGCAACTTTGTCTAATTGGTGTTAGCTTTATACCTAACAAAATAATAGTTTTTAAGGAATCGGGTGACAATATGTTTTTAAATATTTTCCAGTCCGCAGTTATTAACACCCCTAAATAGAGGTGGAAATTATAAAAAATTGAACCCCTTTATAGTCATTTGTACATACACGATTTTTGGTTCCTTAAAACTGATTTTTTCGCGTCAGTTGAATAATAGTTTTTAAATTATTTACCTAAATAATATTTACATTGTAGCAGTTCAATCTGTTGCACAATTTTGGTAAAAATACCATTTATCTGTATATCTATGTTTACACCCCCCAAAACTTTACAGCTGTGATATCGAAATCATAATATTGCCTCGACTCATTTTTGTTCGGAATCTCAATTTTTAGTTCACATAAAACAAAATACACCAAATAAAATTGTGCAACAGATTTTAAATCAAAGACTGTACTCTTATTTGTAGGTGTAAGTACATAAAAGAGGATATTTAAACATTGTTACTACAGTATACACATTTTAAACACATTAATGTTTATAGTCTCGATTTTTGACTTTAAATTTAGTTATATTTTTATATATATTTTTTTTATTAAATTTTGAGTTTTATTTTATTGAAAATCACCGAAATATTTATATAAACAAAATAATTATGTGTTTTAAAATTTTGAAACGGTTTAACCGTTTTATATAAGGATTAAAAACAAACAAGGTGGTATATAGTATCTTCCACATGAAATGCAACTCACATTTATCATTTTCATATAATTTATCAATTTTTACTTTTATATATATAATAAAGAGAATAGCCTACTTATAGGCTATCTACCTGTGTTATTCCTTCTTCATCAATGTTCTACATACATTTTTCTCTTAACCAGTAACATCTAACTGATTTCTTTTCTGACAAATGACTATATGATTTTTTCACTATTAGTGCGGAATTTTTAAAAATGGTACTTTTGGGACAGAATTTAAAAAATATCGATTTAAATGTCATACCAAATTGATTCATGCTATATATTATCCTGATGTTGAAATGACCATAATTTTCAGTTTTTGTTACTTTTTAATAATGAAATTATTAATTTGTGACAATGTCCATTCATTATTATTATAAATAATGTTTACAGCTTCAATTGTACATAAGTCCTGTCTATGTAAATTCTATTTTTATGTACTTATACCTTTTTATACGACTTAACTAATATAGATGAATTATTTGTACAAAAATACGTGTTTCAGTTATTTTTACAATAGGTTAAAGTAGTTTGCAATACTATTCATTTATCTACTTCAAATTAACTTGTCCCACACATTTTTGGATTATTTGTATCATTTATATGTGATTACTTTTTAAATATAATTAATTAATTTTATGTGATTTTTTTGCAATGTATATGTATTAAAACTTTAAGAAAATACTTCTGTTCCATGATGTAAAATTTTACATATCCACCTAGGTATCATCACTAAAACTTAAATTACAAATGTGCAGATTAACCACATATATTTACTTCAGCTTTTCTTTAAAAATTAATATTTTGGTGGCATCAGTACTAGAAATTTTTTTTCAAACTGTTTAAAAAAATAAAATAAAAATATGTTAAATAGTATTGAGAATCTTACATCAACTAACAGAAGTCCTAAAAAAGTGATTTGAAAATTAATATGTAAAAAAAGCAATGATTTAGATAAACAGAGCCATATTATTTAAGTACCTAATATGCTTTTATGCATAGTTATATATTTTACTATGATACATTTGCTTATTATTGTAAATATTTGTATATATTATATTAAATCATCATGTTCGACCACAAATCTCACTGCCAGTGTAGAATTGCATACCACATTTGTTTATTTGCTCATTTTACACACAATAGTTCAATTTTATATACCTCAATTGCAGTTCCATTCAATCAACCGATCAATAGTTTATAATGTACAGTTTTTCAAATGTGTAATAATCATATTATATATGCTTTTATTTGTAAATAATTTATATATCTCTAAGAGAATTTTTATAATATAAAAATATTTACCAAATGTTGTATTTTTTATTATTCAACTTTGATCATCACCTACCAACCTCAAATTTGGTAATTTTTTTAATACACCAAATTTTGATTTTTTTCATTGTTTTCACCAAAAGGTAATTAGCAAGAAAATGATATAAGTAAAAAAAGAAATAACGAGTGCTGCTAGTTTTTGTACATGCAAACCTCCTCAGATCTATTATTATGGTAATCCTTTTTAATAGAATCTTTTCTACTTTGGTTGCTTCTTATGCCTCATTAATATATTCAGTGATTCCCAATTTAGAAATGAGTAATTTATTGCTTTTCCAAAGCTACAGAACATTTTTGGTCCATTGAGAGGCTTCACTATGCCTTCTTGTGCTAGTAGACCCTTCTTTCTCTTTGTGTCTGCATTAATAGACCTTGTAGAGGTGACCAAAGGAGAAAAATATATATTGTAAAATATATATTGTAAACAGACAGCTTTAAAGGCTCTCATTATTTTTACTCATGATTAGCCTGGCAAAGTAAACATTATATAAAAGCAAGTAAACCTAACAGAATAATCTTTTGATGCTCTCCTCCATGGATAGTTATAAGTATTGCTGTAACAAAATGATTAGTGTTTCATGCTTGCTGCTAAAATAAAGAGGCAATGAACCCCCCCTTCCCAATACTTTTTGGTAATTCAAATCATCTAAAATAGTATATTAAGTAGTACTGTCATATGATATTCAAATATATTTTTTCTAAAATCGCTTGGAAATGGCTATGTTCTCGGATGAATTTCTAACCCCAAAGTACATCTGGTACAATATTCCGTTGCTAGCCAACGAACTTTCCCGTATTGTACAAGAAAAATATTCCCGGCCTAGGCCTAGAAAAATCTGTCTCCCTTGCTACATATTTTCTATAAAAGGGTATATATGTCTCATTTATTACAAAAGACCTTGGTTTATTAGTTTTATTATCAGGTATTTTAATTAAAAGTTTAGATCCCCAATCTTCTACGTCATTCAATGATTAATAAAGGTTTCAATATGCTCAAGGCTCAAAACTTTTGATTTTTTGGGTTTGTAGTTGTCACTTTGAGGTTTTAGGAAAGCACACAATTTTAAATAGAAAATCGCAATATTGAATGTGATTTCAGAAAAAATAGTGTGTGCACCTTGGAGTAAAAGCACATTCCTGGGAATGTATCGCTTTTACTCCTAGATACACAATATACTATTCCCACATTGTAAGGCTGAAGGCTCAATTGAATACTTGCAATAGAGTATCAATTAATTAGGTTAAAGTACCTTTATATAGTCATAAAATAAAATATGAACCTGATTCTAGGCATGTATTTTTGTTACTCAATAAAAAATCCTTTTACAATTAAAAAAAATTACCTAACTAAAAAACTTTATTTAAAATATCTAGATTCTATTGGTACTTTTTTCAAATATCCATTACTAAAATCAATTGCATTCATAGTTCGTTTACAAAAAATACCAACACTATCAACAGTTACAAAACTATTATCTGCACATAACACTTTTAAACTATTGATATTTTTGTCATACTGCACAAATCCTGGAGATCTACCATCCAAATTTTGAAGATTATCATCACAAACTTTTATTTCCATTAGTTTGATTGGTATCCCTTGCCAGGTTGAAACTGGTGTTAAATAACCTTTTAATGCTCTATATAAGTTGTACACTTGGATTGATGTCATTTGTGTCCAGTTGATGGTTGCAAATTCAGGGGTAATTTTTGGTGCTTAAATTAAAAAAAAATGTTAATTTATATTGAAAAATTCCCTAATTATAGAATACAAC
This sequence comes from Ophraella communa, assembly GCA_035357415.1. Lineage (NCBI taxonomy): Eukaryota > Metazoa > Arthropoda > Insecta > Coleoptera > Chrysomelidae > Ophraella > Ophraella communa. The sequence continues at coordinate 10,895,294 of CM068987.1, forward strand.
TATTTTCCTTCCACTCACCATAAGTAATGTGGTCTTGGGGCTGAGGTTTAGCATTTTTTAAATATTCTGGTAGATTTGCAAGAGTTTTCATTAAAGAATTTGCTCCTAATTCTCCTAGCTGCTGATGTAATTCAGTCATTTGTGTGTGATCACCAATAGGAACTTTTTCTTGTAACAGAATTTCACCAATATCAAATTGAGAAGGTTTAATTTTCATGATGGTAATACCTGTTTCATTATCACCATTTGCTATGGCATGAATAATGGGTGCTGCACCTCTCCATCTAGGTAAAATGCTTGCATGAATATTTAACATACCACTAAAATATAAAATGTAGGTATACATTAAAAATTCAAATATAAGTATACTTACTAAGAAAACTTATTTATAATTCTTTCAGGTATTAAATAGCCAAATGAAACTACTAATCCAACATCATATATATTTTCCTCAGGCACATTTGGCCAATTGTATATTGGCAACTTACATTTATCTGCATATTTAAGAACTGCATTAGCATTTTTCTTAACATTGGTAACTACATCAAGTTTATTAATTAGTTCAGATTTAGAGCTAAAATCAGGTATTCATTCATCATTTAATTTAAAATTTTATTCAGGACTTACTAATAGTTGTTAAGTAACTTCAAAGTATATAAAGAAAACTGATCTGAACCAAAAAATAAAACATTCCATCTCTTTTTAAATGAGTAAAATCGTTTTGGAATATTTAATGTTATTCTTATAGGTATACTATAAAGATTTAAATATTTCATTTCCAATTTTTACACATTTTTAAATAAATACCAATATTAACCTTAACCTAACATTTTATTCACAGAACACAAATTTATTTTAACTTATTTCATATGATCACTCGACTTGATTTTCGATTATTAAACAAATCAAGAGGACAGTGTTAAAAATGTGGCTTTCCTCAACCCTGCGATGGAACTTTCCCGTCATAATAACAGTAACGTTAACGTTATCTGCAAAATACCGTAAATACTTTTCCCCGTATGTCTCAGAACAATTTTATCATAACGAAGCACTAACGAAGAGATTCAATCGCAGAAGTGATCACGGAACAAAAATTATACTACTTGTCTAACTTGTATGAATAAACTAGTGTTGGGCGATATTCTATAGATTATCAATTCGTATCGCCAGTAAAAGTATCGATACTTCAAAATATCGTCTCATGTGTCATACCCAGAATCTCTGGTTTGGTGCTTGTTTTGCTGGTTGATCTTTGCTGACTTGTCAATCTGAAGTAATTTGTTTTTAATGATTAATAATTTATAATTAGTTGAGTTTTTGTAATGGTTAGTGTTGTTACATAGTATTATCGCTGTTTTTAAATCTCAATAAGGTTTCAATCATGGTAAGGATAAACATATTTCTAAATAATCTAGTATAATGTATTATAAATCGAGGGGCGTATATGGTGGTTTAAACTTTTTCGGAAAAGTAAAACCTGTTAACTAACAAAAATTTCAAGATTTAAACTATATAAATTTTAGTCCTACAATGAATAAAGCTTTTTAACATTAACCGGTTGTACACAGCAAGAATCCAAATTCAAAACAAACATCAAGCAATTGATTCTAATACAAATTGACATAGTATTTACCGATGGTCATATTAAAAAAAATCCATAAAACCTATGTCAAAAGTTAAAAAAATTGTTTGCAATCAGATACTTTCATTATTTGTATTGTAATTTGTTTTTTTAAATATATTATAGACTGATAGATCTCCAGAAGAAGGAAATAATGTACCACTTACTGATAGTTCTCTAGTAGTGGATATTTCAGATGCTCTCAGTGAAAAAGATAAAGTTAAATTTACTGTCCACACTCGTACTACAATGAAGAATTTCCAGAAACCAGAATTTTTAGTAGTACGTCAACATGAAGAATTCATTTGGCTCCATGATCGTTATGAGGAAGAGCCCAAGTATGCAGGATATATTGTAAGTAATTTTTTATGAAAATGCATAGATTTGTTTATTATTCAAAAATACTTTATTACTCATTTGTTGGTCTTTAAGTAGTATTGTACATATTTTGTAAGAGTTAGGGGAAACTATACTAGTTTTTTATGATAAAAAACACTGGAGGTTAAAATGAATGTATCTTTAAAACTATAGTTTTCATGCTTTTGCTTATTAATAATTTTAGGAGACCAAACATTATAGTTGATGAATTTGTCTAAATATTGTATAACTTTCATACATTTAATAATTGTTTTGGAATCAACATGTTCATTGATGTGCAGATACCTCCTCCACCACCCCGTCCAAATTTTGATGCCTCTCGTGAAAAATTACAACGCCTTGGAGATGGAGAAGGTACCATGACCAAAGAAGAATTTACCAAAATGAAACAGGAATTGGAAGCGTAAGTGAATGTAACATAATACCTAGTAACATTACAATTTAGTTTTTAAACTTAACCTCAGACTAATGTAATAATTGATCCACTATTATATATCCATATATATAATTGTTTCATAACAAAAAACTTATTTAAAATATTCAAATTACAGCTTTTTAAGCTTTGTTAAAAAATTACTGCCTTTTGTTTGCAGAAATCTTTTATTTGAAATAATATTTCTGTACATTCATCCTGCTTTATGCTTCTGAAGATAATTAATTGATTTGTTGAAGCATTCACAAATTATCCCCATTCATTGCATTATATACTTATGTTTTAGTGAATATTTAGCCACCTTTAAAAAAACTGTTGCAATGCATGAAGTATTCCTTACCCGCTTAGCTAGTCATTCCATATTTAGAGAAGATCAGCATTTACAAGTTTTTCTTGAATATGATCAAGACCTTTGTGCCCGTCCTAAAGGAAAGCTTCAACAATTGGGTGGTTTATTTAAATCAGTTGGTACTACCACTGATCAGTACTATTTAAATGCAACAGTTAGAGATGTTAATGATTTCTTTGAGCAACAGATGAATTCTTTAACAGAATATTATAATCAATTGAAAGATGCTACTCATCGAACAGATAAAATGACTGAAAAGCACAAAGGTAAGAATAGTAGATTTGTTAATTTCTTAATGAAGGTATATACAAGATACTTCATATTTGTGTTTTAGAATTAGCTGATAGTTATATAAAAATATCTGGAGGATTAATTCAGTTAGCAAACAGTGATAATGGGAGATTAGATAAATATTTGTCAAGGGTTTCAGACACTTTTGAAAAAATTAGGGTAAGTTTCTATCACAAATTGTATTTCTTTTCATTAAATATGAATTTCATGCACCCATTGACTAACTTAACTATTTGTCCATTCTTTTTCTAATTTTATATTATATTTTCTATATTTTTTTATTGTGTATCCAATATTTGCCATTTTATTTTTTTCTGCAGAAGTTAGAAAGGCGTGTAGCTAGTGACCAGGATTTAAAATTAGCAGATACTCTCTGGTACTACATGCGAGACAGTCAAGCCGCACGAGCTCTTTTAGTGAGACGTCTTAGATGTTTAGCGAATTACGAAAATGCCAATAAAAACCTTGAGAAGGCCCGTCATAAAAATAAGGAAATTCATGCAGTAAGTCATTATATACTTATTTCTGTTTTTAAAATTAAATGTATTGTTATACCAATTGCCACTTATCTTATGGATAAAAATGTTTGAACACAATTTTTTTACTTAAAAATTGGCTTACATATTTTTATTTTATTTTCATGCAAATCTTTCACAGGCACCTGAAATACAAGAGGTATCAATTCACATTTTAGTCTTTCTATTTTAATGATTTTGTGTTAGTTTTTTTTTTATTTTAGTGCAAATTGTTTGTTAACATTTTAATCATTTCGAGATTAACAAGCTTTAAAAAGTTTATTCTAGTAAAATGGTCTTGTTTTATTTAGAGCCAATCTTTTTTAACTATTTCATAATCCTTTATATATGATTAATTTTATAGGCCGAGCAAACTCAGTCAGTTGCATGTGAACAATTCGAATCAATATCTGCACAAGCTAAAGAAGAATTACTTGATTTTAAAACCCGAAGACTTCACGCTTTTAGAAAGAGGTAAGTGGTATAATTCAAAAAAATTTTTCTTTAAAAAAAAAAATTTTTAAATTGAAAATAATTGATTGGATAAATATATCAAATGAACATTTTATTTTTTTGAAAGCAATTCTTTGCTTTTTGCATAGGATCAGTATTGAAAATATTTCCTTTGGGATGATACAATATGCGGATGACTTTTGCGTATATACAGAATCCAAAAAGTATGATAATGGCATTAGGAAACTAGAAAAATTCATGAACATAGTTGTAAGTGGTTCAGAAATAATGGATTTGAACTGTTGATTAGCAAATCTAATATCTGTATTTTTACTCGCCATAATATTCCTCAAATAGATCGAATTAAACTAAATAATCATGAATTTCCCCTTTGCAAGTCCATCAAATATTTAGGTATGATTCTAGATAGAAAATTAAATTGGAAACCGCATGTTGAATTTATGTTGGATAGATGTAGCAAAGCCTTAAATTTCCTAAAGTCAATCTCCAAAACATGGTGGGGCGCTGATACTGATACATGTCTTCTTTTTTACCGCTCATATATTAGATCTATCATAGACTATGGTTGCACACTTTATGGATCGGCCAGCAACCACATTTTAAATCGTATAGATACTTTTATTAATACCGTTTTACGATGCTGCATGGGTGCTATGAGATCAACTCCTATTGATCCTCTCTATGTTGAAGCATTAGAACCACCTTTACAATTCAGAAGGCAATATCTTAGCCAGAAATATCTCCTCAAGGTTCGTTGTCACAATAGTTCCTTATATTCATGTATCAAAAAATTAAATCTATTTGATTTGACGAATAAATACTGGAGACACAAAAATTCTCCTCCCTTGTGTAAGGCAATTCAAGATAACAACATATACAGTGAAAATACGTTCCTTAAGATTAACAACTTCCTACAGTTTGATGATTTCTTTGGCCTATTTAACAAAATACCAATCACTCAACCAAATTATAATGAGAACACCAAAATAAACAGTAATATGTTAAATTAGTTTACTGGAAAAATTTTCAAGTTCTATCACTATATATAGGTACAGATGCATCCAAAAATTCAGAGGCCACAGGGTGTGCTTTTCATATACCAAATGTAGCTCTAGAGAAAATGTTTAAATTACCCTATAATTTTTCAATTTTCACTGCCGAAGCAGTAGCGATATATGAGGCAATAATCTATATTAAATCATTTTCATATAATTCAGCTGTAATTCTATCTGATTCCTTATCTGTTCTAAAAGCAATACAAAACCCGCAGTTACCTGGTATCACTTCTAATCCATACATTTTTCTGATTAAGAAAGCATTACATGAAATTAACAAAAGCACCCAAAAAATCCATCTGATGTGGATAAAAGCACATACAGGGCTCGCTCACAACGAGCATGCAGACCAGTTAGCAAAAAATTATATTTCTCACGGAGTATCTACCATGCATCAGCTATGTATTTCAGATGGTGTCATTCAAACAAAAAAACAGCAAATGGAACTTTGGAAAACACATTGGAAACAATTTTGTAGCAAACCAGAAACACAGTATACTTTGGTACAGACCAACATTCCAAATATTCTTAGTGGTACCACGTAAATATATTACTACAATAAGCAGACTTCGATTTGGTCATGCATGTTATCCTGCACACCTTTATAAGATACATGTTATTAATTCTAACTTATGCGAGGAATGTCAAGAAGAAAGCGATTTGAACCACATATTTTTTGGTTGTAAAAAATATTTACAATCTCTTGGAAAACATTAAGAAAAGCAACATTTTTCTTCCAGTTAACATTTGTCACCTCGAGTGTCACCTTTCAGCATTGCAATAAAAAGTTATTTGGGATTCCATAACCCATTTGTTATAAACCGTGGCCTAGTTTTGTTTGTCTAATTACAAAATGTCTTGATGGGTCCCTAGACAAGAAGTGTGTGTTCCTGTCTGCCCTATATTCCTTTTTTTGATTTATTGAATCTGGCCGAGTGACAATTGTCCAAGCCAAAAAAAAAGTTCTTGCTTTTGATTTATTTAATTTTGTTTTAATTTTAAATTTTTTGTTTGTAGCCTTATTGAATTGGCAGAACTAGAAATCAAGCACGCTCGTAGCCAACATGATCTATTGAAGAAGTCTATAGCCAGTCTGAATGATTTACTTTGAGTGTTTTTATTATTCATTTTTTATATTATTATAAATTCATATCAAGATGTAAAATATTTGTTTACTGGGGTTGGTGTCTCCAAGTATTTTATTTATAAAAAGTTTTATTTAGATTTTTATTTGTTTCAATGATTGCTTTCAATTTCTGATAAAAAATATTTGAAAAATTTGTTATTTTAACTTAAAAAGTTATTATCAGGAATATGCTTTGATATAATCAATTTCTTTTTAGCTGCTTTTCTACAATTTCATACTTAACATTCTCAGAATAAATATCTTCTATTTCTTAAAACAGATCTTTTATAATATTGTTATAATTTCTTATTGTACTTGTACAGGAGCTAGAGTTTTTCCATGACATTAAATAAAATATTTATTAGTGACTATTTTTAGAAACTTTGTGTATGGTACCCAGTTTTAATTAACATTTAATACATTTGTATAATAATAATTAAATGGAACAATTGCTTGTTCTCTTAGATTCTAAAAATAAAGTACAAATAAAATAGCAGTTTTTAGTTTTAAAGGTAATGTTTTCATTAGTACACTCAATATTTATCTTACCATGCTAACAATTTCCATTTCAGATAATTAATTTACATAATAAAAAAAATTTAAAGAGTGTTTTTAAAACTGCTTCTTTATGTTAATGAAAAAGAATAATGAATTATTCTATAATCTTGTTATATGTCTTTACTTCGAAAATTGTCTCTTGCAAATTCTTAAAAGGGTAAATTATTACAACTTTTGGAAATTACACCAAAAGTAAAAAAATATATAATTTTAAAAAAATATATTTTTATATTTGTTGGAGATGCTACCCCAGAACATTCCAAAAGAGCAGTTTATGTTTTGGTTATTTCATATATTATATTAAAAAAAGTATATATAACGATTATCATATGTTTATATTTAAATAAAAAGTTTATATTTATGTACAGTTTATATTGATTTTGTGAAGACATATCTATTTATAATTCCATATCCATTTCCATTCTATACGTTTAATGCAAATTCTGTATATAATATAATAAAATGTGGTAAGTATAGTTCTTGAAGAAATAACCCTCAGTAATATAACATTCTACAGACAGAAAAAATGGTATAAATATAAAGAGCAATCGTTCGGCAACAACAAATCATAGAGTAGTAGGTAACGAAAATAGCCCAAGAGTGAACTACATAATACGAAATAAATGTGAATTTATAGTGAAAATAAATAAATTAGTGGCAGTTTGCATATTTAGGGTTAAATTTCATACTATATGTAAATTACATTAATACCTATTTAGAGTTATTTGAAATAAACGTTTTTTATGCTTCAACAAGCAAAATAACCATGAAATTTAATAGCTGTACTGTTACTGTAAATTATTATAAATAGAATATTTTTATTACCAATAAAATACTTACAAAACTGTTTCAACTTGTAGATACGATCGTAACGTATAAGGAGACTCGTTTTGTAACTTATTCAGATTCTATTCAGTCACTATACGAAACCGTTAAAATATTAAGAATTTCCTAAATGTTAATATTACGCGAGAAACCGATCACTAACACTAAAATAAACACTAAAAACGGCAAAAATTCTTCTCACTTCACTACGGCGTTCATTCCAAACCGACATATTTGAAATATTTTTTAGATATCTGAGCATGCGTCTGACGTATGAACACACGTTATTATTTACCAAGTTAACAATTATATTTGAAATAAACGTTTCTTATGCTGTATTGCTACTGTAAATTATTATAACTAGAATATTTTTATTATCAATAAAATGATACTTTTTAAAAATACTTACAAATCTGCTTCAACTTGTAGATACAATCGTAACGTATGAGACTCGTTTTGTAACTTCAATCGCTATACGAAGCCGTTTTAGATATTTAGAATAATATTAGGCGAAAAACCGATCACCAACACTAAATTCAACACTAAAAACGACGAAAATTCTTCTCACTTCACTACGGCGTTCATTCCAAACCGACATATTTGAAATATTTTTTAGATAGCTGAGCATGCGTCTAACGTATGAACACACATTATTATTTACCAAGTTAACAATTATATTTGAAATAAACGTTTTTTATGCTGTATTGCTACTGTAAATTATTATAACTAGAATATTTTTATTATCAATGAAATGATACTTTTGAAAAATACTTACAAAGCTGCTTCAACTTGTAGATACAATCGTAACGTATAAGGAGACTCGTTTTGTAACTTATTCAGATTCTATTCAGTCACTATACAAAACAGTCTTAAATATTAAGAATTTCCTAAATGTTAATATTATGCGAGAAACCGATCACTAACACTAAAATAAACATTAAAAACGGCAAAAATTCTTCTCACTTCACTACGGCGTTCATTCCAAACCGACATATTTGAAATATTTTTTAGATATCTGAGCATGCGCCTGACGTATGAACACACATTATTATTTACCAAGTTAACAATTATATTTGAAATAAACGTTTCTTATGTTGTATTGCTACTGTAAATTATTATAACTAGAATATTTTTATTATCAATAAAATGATACTTTTGAAAAATACTTACAAAGCTGCTTCAACTTGTAGATACAATCGTAACGTATAAGGAGACTCGTTTTGTAACTTATTCAGATTCTATTCAGTCACTATACAAAACAGTCTTAAATATTAAGAATTTCCTAAATGTTAATATTAGGCGAGAAACCGATCACCAACACTAAAAACGACGAAAATTCTTCTCACTTCACTACGGCGTTCATTCCAAACCGACATACCTAGGTATTTGAAATGTTTTTTAATCTGAGCATGCGTCTGACGTATAAACACACATTATTTACCAAGTTAACAATTATATTTGAAATAAACGTTTTTTATGCTGTACTGCTAATGTAAATTATTATAAATAGAATATTTTTATTAATGAAATGATACTTTTGAAAAATACTTACAAAGCTGCTTCAACTTGTAGATACAATCGTAACGTATAAGGAGACTCGTTTTGTAACTTCAATTTCACTTCAATCGCTATACGAAGCCGTTTTAGATATTTAGAATTTCACTAAATGTTAATATCACGCGAGAAACCGATCACTAACACTAAAAACGACGAAAATTCTTCTCACATTACTAAGGCGTCCATTCCAAACCGACATATTTGAAATATTTTTTAGATATCTGAGCATGCGTCTGACGTATGAACACACGTTATTATTTACCAAGTTAACGATTATATTTGAAATAAACGTTTTTTATGCTTCAATAAGCAAAAGAACGGAAGAAACATTAATATTTTTTTTATTGTATTAACGTGCTCGGTAACTATGGCCACTTGCACAGGGGCGATTACATAAAGCAGTTATTACATTTCATATGGTATAAAAAAAACATAGTAGGTAGTAACGACGGAAAATAATGACTAAAGTTTATGAAACAGTGTTATTTCCTTTAAGAATTTTAGTGTTGTCTCGATTTGGTTTGGGTCCCCTAAGATGTCTTTCAGCTGGGATTTGATATTAAGCTGTCGTCTTCTTGTGTTGAATTGGTGACAATTAACCAGGATATATTTCACAGAAAGTGGGCACTGGCAGCTTTGATAGTAAGGTCTGTTGCTTGAGGCCATTAAGTAACTGTGTGTGAGTTTGCTGTGACCTATGCGAAGTCTATGCATTATTGATCCTTCTTGTCTAGAGAATCTAGTGGATTCAGTAAACAGTGGTGTGTTGAGAATTGGCTGGATAGATAGTAGGAAGGTATTGGTAGAGCTCCAGTGAGCTTGCCACATATGTCTAGCAATTCTTTTTGCTGTTTTGCTGTTTTGGCATGCTGATTAGCCAGTTCGTTTCCAGGTATACCAATGTGTGAGGGAATCCATATAATGGTGACTGTGGTGTTTAGGGAATAGATTAATTTTTAATAGCTGTATTGTTACTGTAAATTATTATAAAAAGATTATTTTTATTACCAATGAGATGATACTTTTTTTAAAAATACTTACAAAGCTGTTTCAACTTGTAGATAAGACACTTTTTACTCGCTCTGCAATTTTAATTTTACTTCAGACACTATACGAAACCGTTTTAAATATTTAGAATGCACTAAATATTAATATTACGGGAGAAACCGATCACTAACACTGAATTAATCACTAAAAAACGGCGAAAATCAGTGGCGGACTGGCTCAACTAAGCGGCCCTGGATAATCTCTGACAGCGGCCCCGGGGGTCTAGTTTTGAATATCAGTGAAATTGAATTTACAAGTGAAATATTTCGATTTTTAATTCACCATCGAAATGCTATACCTAGTTTTCAATTGTAGTGAAATGAAATTTTTATAAATTCACTTAAATGAATTTAATTCGATCGACACAATTTGACAACAATGGAAATCAGTCGAATTAGTTCAAATTATTAACGTGCGAGAAAAACATAACACAGACCACATTGAAACATAAGATTACTTAAGATTAAAAATACCATTATTTCTTATTTTGTTCTTCGAATCTTCGCCCAAGTCGTCAAAATTTAAGATAATTCTACTTTTGGTAGTTGGTAGTACGTTTTGAAAATTAAAAAAATTGATAGGAAATTCAAATAGTATATATAGTCCAGTCGAATTACGTGAAAAAGTGACCAATTTATGACTTAAGTCCGAATTGAGGTAGCTAAGTGGAAAGGGGTAGGTTTGATAATTACAAATGTAAAGGCGACCATCCAAGATCTTAGATGCGTGCGAGGGGTGCGTGGTAGGGGTGGAAAGGGGCTGAATACGGATTTTTGCAATTTGCAGCGTAAATACGCATTTTATTAAAAAAAGTTAAATGGAAAAGTTGTAGATAATAAAAAAATCGACAACTTTTGTCTGCAACACTTTTTCACATAACCTAAAAATAAAGGCTAAAAAAGCGAAAAACCATAATTTTCGTTTTTTATTTTTTACTCAGCGAAAAATCAATATTTTGTTATGAAATTCTGTACAGTGATAGCTTTTTGTATCCCAAAAAAGTAGAATTTTTTTTTTACGATAACTCAATTTTTTTCCAACATATTAACGATTTTCGAAAAAAAAACCTCATTTTGTTACGGCTCCCAAGGTCCGAATTTTTATTTTAGATGCCTCTTGAAGGTCTCATTTTTTTTCGTAATGACTTTAATTTTCATATACAATAATAAAAAAATACTACTCCTAGCAAAAAAAAATCGTTTAAAATCGAAAAAACTGAAAAATTCATAATTTTTCACGCGTATCTTTTTCCTACCCTTCTACACGTTATATTACTCTCAAAAATATTTCATGTACATGCATTTAATTTATCACACCTTATTGCAGTTTGTAGGATTAAAATAAAGGAAATCATGGACGATTATATTGATTAAAAAAATTTAAAAAAATCATTCCACTGATTGTCATAACTTAGTTATTTAGTATAGCTTTGTATATTTTGTGAATCGTTTCTATATTATTTATACATGACTAGTGTTATTAGTTTACTTCTTCAATAACGTAAGTAATTTAACGTATGTATTCTTTAAAACATTTCATGTAAAAAATATTAATTTTTTCAATTAAAGTTAATAACACCAAGAAATTTTAAATAGAGTAAATAATTGTTTAAAAGGTGTTTGTTATTAATTCGTAGAATTTGTAATGATTAATATTATGTATAACATTTACAGTTGCCTGTACTCAAATGTAACTTTATTGTGGCATCTTCACACAAACGCTCCAATCGTGAAAAATCGGAGCAAACCAAGCTACCAGAGCCTATACCAGGGCCTATACTATAATGATAATGAAGATGAAGACGAACATGATAAAGATGAAGACGGAGATGATGAAAATGAAGATGAAAATGATGAAGATGACGATGAAGTAGAAGTACAAGAGAAAGAAGAATGTAATTCGCAAGTCAAAAGGGCGAGATATAATTAAAAATAAGAAACAGTAAAATTGTACTTTCTTTGTATAATTCCATCGTATGCACGTATAAAATAATTTTTTGTATTTTTTTAATCAATATAGACGTCCATAATTTCCTATATTTTAATCCTAAAAACTGCAATAAGGTGTGATAAATTAAATGCATGTACATGAAATATTTTTGAGAGTAATATAACGTGTAGAAGGGTAGGAAAAAGATACGCGTGAAAAATTATGAATTTTTCAGTTTTTTCGATTTTAAACGATTTTTTTTTGCTAGGAGTAGTATTTTTTTATTATTGTATATGAAAATTAAAGTCATTACGAAAAAAAATGAGACCTTCAAGAGGCATCTAAAATAAAAATTCGGACCTTGGGAGCCGTAACAAAATGAGGTTTTTTTTTCGAAAATCGTTAATATGTTGGAAAAAAATTGAGTTATCGTAAAAAAAATAATTCTACTTTTTTGGGATACAAAAAGCTATCACTGTACAGAATTTCATAACAAAATATTGATTTTTCGCTGAGTAAAAAATAAAAAACGAAAATTATGGTTTTTCGCTTTTTTAGCCTTTATTTTTAGGTTATGTGAAAAAGTGTTGCAGACAAAAGTTGTCGATTTTTTTATTATCTACAACTTTTCCATTTAACTTTTTTTAATAAAATGCGTATTTACGCTGCAAATTGCAAAAATACGTATTCACCCCCTTTCCACCCCTACCACGCACCCCTCGCACGCATCTAAGATCTTGGATGGTCGCCTTTACATTTGTAATTATCAAACCTACCCTTTCCACTTAGCTACCTCAATTCGGACTTAAGTCATGAAAAAAAGGTAATTCGACTGCACTAATAGGAACGATTCACATAGGTTTCAGTAAATTATAAATTTAGCAGAATCTCTGATTTAGTTACAATATTATGAAGTTGTACATAAAATACTACTGTTTTAGTGATGGCTGATTTCAAAAATAAAAAAAGTTTTGTTAAAAAACAACAAAAACGTTGGTGGAATACATACAAAACCATCCAATTTTAAAATATCCACCATTAACAATAAACTATATTGCCTAAAATAATGCATCAACGTTCTTGGCGTAAACAAATCATCCTCTAAAAGGTCAAAAATGGCCATTTTGTCAAAAATAAACGCTTCACTCTCGTCCACTAACTAATAAATAGTACATTATATACCGCGGGACTGAAGTAGTACATTTAATCCTGAAGGTAAAGTTTATGGCCCGACCGCAGGGAGGGCCATAATTTACCTGAAGGATTAAAAAATGTACTTCAGTCGCAAGGTATATACGATACTTTTCGTACTTCCCGTATGATTTTATTAATTATATCAATAATTTCAAGCAGTTTTTACTCTCTTCAACTCATTTAAGAGGGGCGTCAAAAATGTGACAGCTGAAAACGGGTGGCATGCCTGAATTGTACCCAAAATTTCAATCATTTTGTAAACAACAAATCTAAAGAACGCCTTTAAATTACGTATTCAAATTTTAACAGGATATAGCTTAGACCTTTCTCTAGGAGATAAGGTTTTTTAGTTAAGTTTTATATTGTAATAAAAGAGATATTGGTGTTTAAGTGATGGTATGTTTTTAAAAAGTTTGACAATTTGTGATCACGAATTTTAACGCCAGAAGCTTAACTCCTAAAGAATGCATAGAGAATGCGACTAGCAAAATATGAAGTTAAAGAAAGGTATATTTTTTGAGATTTGTTGCACGCAAAATTTGAACATTGCACTAATCTGTCAATTTAGTTCAACAGTTTTGGTGGCGCTTTTCTCAAAAACGTATGTCTATTCTAATTCTCCAAATCCAAACACAAACTTCACTTAACATAACTTAACCTTATTTCTCGTTTATAACGTCAACATATATTCATTTTAGTGTTTTGATTTTAAATATATAATTGTCTATATTTATAATTAACCAGAAGTCAATTAAATTAATTTTAAAGTATATTTTCACAATTTGCGTTGGTTTTTACATCGGTTTATGCATTATCCAAGGAATTTAGTGTTATGAACCATTGTTATTTCCTAAATTACTTTTTACTTAAACACAGTTGTCTTATTTTAGTCGAATTGGTAAAAATGTGAGTTTTGAGAGACCTGATTTTTCTTTATACTTTTTTAATCTTTAAGTTACCTTATATCTTTATTTGTTAAATAACATAAACCCAACCTAAGGGATTTACATTCATAAATTAAAACTACATATGTAAATATTAACAGCTAAGTGTTAAACTGTTTTTCTAAATAGACAGGATAATGTCCACAAAGTAAGGGTTTCTACAATATTTATTTACATGTTCAATATGCATAAATATAATAGCTTTCTCTTTAGATAATGTGATGAATAAAATTTACAGTCAAATATGTAATATTTTTATTAAAACAGTTTTACAAATTTGGGTTGGATACTGAATATATCTGTTATCTTTATATATATCCCCCTCACCATTGAAAGTTTGTTGGTAAATGATAAAACAGACCAAAGGGTTCCATATTCATGTCAGAATGAAGTTCATATATGGTGAACTGGGTACATATACCTAATTAAGAAAATGAGTCCTAAAAAAGAAAAACATAAAACATTTACTTGTTATTTACTAATAAATATGCAGATGTAATTTGGTAATGTTTAAAATTTAATTGAACCCTAAAATAAACATTTGTATTTTAAAACACATAGTAGCCCACAATAGGTTTCATATTGATGTAGTTCTATAAGGGTCCAGATTCAATGTTTTTGAAGAAAGAGTTCTAAAAAATTAAAGATTAGAAATAAAATATAAAATAATTCATAACATTACTCAGTTACAAATTTTGTCAGTCTTCTTACTATCAACAGAATACAACCAGTGTAGGCAGTTATTCTTGAGGTCCAAAGATTTTGAGGAAACAGTAGCATATATTTTGAAAACCATTGATTTATTTCTCCAACAATTTAATTATCTAAACATAGATGAAATAACATATATGGTTTTCAGGACATTTTTTAAATACTTTAGAAAAGTAGTAACCTATTTTGAATCTTGTAGAAATATTTTGTTTTCTATACTCCACCTAATAAAATAATCAAAAATTAATCAAATAGTTTTGATTTAGAAAATAACACTAATATTCTTCCTGGTCTATCCTAGTCTTTAAAGTACACAAAGGATGGCTCAAAGGACGAGTAGCATTAACACTTCTCTGAGATGCCCTAGTAAAGACTCTTATATGAAACCAAAGAAATATGCTATCCAGATAATGCTGATTATTTAGTATCAAGAGGCAAATTCACAGGGGAATAAGCACACAGTAGCAGTAGTACACAAAATACCACTGATTTCAATGTTCCAAAGAAAATACTTCAACATGGGCAAATACTATTGGTAGGTACCTACTCAAAAAGAAGAAAATTCATATATCTAATATGCAAAATATCTTTTAAAACTAAATTTGATATTTAGATCTGAATCATAGATAATAAAATAAATAATACCTACCTATTAATTGTAAAAAAATTAAACCAGTAAATAAACAAATTAAAACTTACCTGTTATCACTTCTGATTACTAGATGGAGAGTGCTTTCAAATGTAAATTAAAATGTAAGTTAAAAAATTCAGTTACAATCATTAGATACAGTGGCGGCTCGTGATATCTGCTATAGGGTGTGCTGCATGAACCACGGCCAATATAAAATAATAGAAATAGAATAACATACGAAAACAAAAACAATAAAATTAGCTTTAATACTAATTAATAGTAACTAATAACGACAAATTTATTTACGCCTAATTTAAATTGAAACTCCATTGTTTTAAACACGCTCGAACAAAACAAATTAAACAAAATTGTAACCTAAGAATTTCTAAATACGGCACAGATGCAACGGTCACGAATAACTGTCGTGAATTGCAGCTCATTTCCGAGGCCGTTAATCAGTGGCCCAGCCGATTGCCGAAGCACATCGGCTAAGATCGCCGTTTGCCTAATAAATGCATTTTACCGCTGCCAGTGTTTCGGTTGTTATCGACGCGGCTTCACTGGAGCAGCAAATACGTAAAAAGATTGCTTTACTGGAGCACCAAATACGTAAAAAAATTATACGGTTTCACTAGAGGAGTAAATACGTAAAAAAAATAATATTAATCATCGTTGTTGGTGAATTATTATTAACAGTTGATGTTTAATATGATAATATGGCAGATTTGAAATAAAACTATATTAATTATTCTTTAATAATTAAGATTTGCTATGGTTGTTTGGTAGTTCTGCAGCTCAGCAGCACATAAAGAAAAGCCGCCACTGATTAGATACATTTTAATTTCAATTGATTCCAAAAAGTATGGGGTTGACATTTTTGGAATATAATTAATAGCCATAATTTAATGATACAATTAGTTTTATTAAGATATACCCATAACATTAACAATTATGTTTAGTACTTGTGAGAGTATTGTTGGCCAATCGCTGATAGTCAGCTTATCCCACTTCTTTAGGTATCTTGAAAACAGGTGCACAAAGTGTATTTCTATAGATACTAGATTTGGTTAGTTATTATCGTAGGTTATTCAAAACATTATTTTTTTCTTGCTCCACATTCTCAAAATAAAAATAAACTATAGGTAAGCTTTATGTAGGGTGTGCTTTACTTTGTACTCCATTTTTCATTAAATCATGGATCTGGGTGGTAATTTAGGAATGTCCAATACTCTCTAAAAAATAAATGATATTTATTTATTTAGGCAGTAAATAATTAGCAAGGTACCTACTTATTTGAAGTCATACTGAAGGCAGACTAACCTGTTACAAACATTATAGTAACACTTTTGCAATAATCATCAAACGTTTTGGAAAAGTATTTAAATTTTTTCCCAACAAAATATATTCTAAAAATTTACATCTACTAACCTAACACCTTCAAATAATACATCTCTGAGTTATTTTATGGCGTTGAACCGTATTCAATAATGTTTTAAAAACATATTCAATTTTACGTCATAGATAACAACTAACCTCGTTTAACTTTGCATTGTTGCCAATAGATTTCAATCTCAATTTTAAAAAAGGTATATGTAATTACATACTTTCCACTTTATTTCAATTTTTCTTTAGACCATGTTGATGTGTGTATATTCAGAAACCGTATTATGTTTTTATTATAATTAATATATTTATTCTAATAAATACCTTAATTAGTAAGGGAGGGTACCAGACCTGGGTAGTATGCGGATACTTCTGTATACGGATACAATATCTGGATACTTTTTATGTATCCGAAAGCTCTTTTAAATTTTGTACCCGGTATCCGTATCCGTGACCAAATTTTAAAGTATCCGGTATCCGGATACTGTTTTTGATATTCGGATACTTTTAAATATTATTTATCGCCCTCCGATAATGCACCTAACGTAGGCACAACACTGCCCTTCTTTTAATTCAGATGTGTCTAACATGTTAAATCCCATTTTTCGTACTGGTTACCGTTATAATATATATATTATTATATTCTAATGGAGCTTTGTTTTTACCTATAAATCAGTTATAAAGTTTCATAAGTAGGTACGTTATTTATTTTTTATATTTTCTATATCTCTATTATTTTCAAGAACCCCTTTGTACCCTGTATTTATAATTATTAGAAGAAATTATTTTTCGGATATTATAATAAAGGACATCCTAATATTTATATTTTTATTTTAGTGTACCTACAAGTACAAATAAGTACACCCCCTAAAAAGTTTGAAAACTCGGCTGGTCCGACGCTGGCCAAATTCAATATCAAAAGTTCAGGCAGTGACACGAAAAATTTTTCGTTAAATGTATTTTTATTATTATATATTACATTAAAAATACATGCACATCACATAGTTTTAATACTAATAATTTATGTCCTTTTTAAAAAAAGTATCCTTCAAAGTATCCTAGTAAGTATTCGGATACTTGTATCCGAATACATTTTTAAATGAAAGTATTCGAACTTTTTAAAAAAGTATCCGGATACATTTTGAATATCCGTATCCGGTTTCCGGATACTTTTTTTCAATATCCGACCCAACTCTGGTTAGTACAATAAATTTCATTAATTAATTATTTGTTAGGAATGCCGAAATCTTATTTTATTTTTTTCATATATCGATATTTTAAATCGTAAAAACAATTAATTTGTTACGCCTATGACACAACAATAACACACAACAAACTTCCAAAATGTATCCAAACAGGATATTTAATAAAAAATAAAAATTATACAAGTATTCTTCATCTGTTTATGGTCTCAAGGTCAAATGTTTGTGTATGTCGTGAAAATATTCAAAGATTTACGAAGCAAAATTCATATTTTCATCTCCGTCTAAGACAAAGAAAGTCAACAAGCTCTAAAAATATTCAAATTTATAACAAAAATACTAATTTGAAACCACTATCGCCATCTACTCTAAATTCTTGTAATTTAAAAATAACCAGATTTTTCACTAAATTCAGGCAGTCTTACCAAATTAGAAACGCCCCTCTTAATAAACTGTCTTTAAAATAAGTTACCATAGTAACATTGCGTTGTGACAGTTATAATTTAGAAACATTGTCATTACTAGTGTCATTGTAAAGAAACATTGTTATTGATAATTATTGGTATCATGAGTGAAGAAGGTGTATCTGATATTGATAAAAGAGCAGCCGGAGTAGGTGAAGAATTGTTACCACCGAAATCTAGAAAACTATACGAGCAGCAGTACGATGCTTTTAAATTAAATTTTTTGTTCAATACATCAACAAAGAATGTACTACGCGAGTAGTAGGAAAAAACATGTTTGGTACATTTCCACGGCAAATAGCAGCTTTCTTGAAATTAGAAAATGCGACGTCTTATACGGGACATTGTTTTAGACGCACATCTGTGTCTTTGTTAGCTGATTCGGGAGCAACAATAGACGTGCTGAAGAGACATGGAGGATGGAAATCCTCCAACGTGGCCGAGGGATATATTGAATCGTCTATTAAAAATAAACAAAAAATTTCAGATAAAATATTTGGTCAAGTCGCCGATTCGTCCACTATAGTTATGCCACAGTCCTCATTCTCGCTTCCTGTTTCCGCAGGATCTTCGAAACAAACACCAGTTCAATATGAAAAGGACCTATCTGTTACTCGTCAGTTACCTGCTGCATTAACCCAGGAAAGACTGGTCAATATGACGAACTGTCACAATATTAATTTGAATATTAACGTTAATTACCATTCTAATTAATTATATTTTTCAATAAAATATCCCTTAAATTCGTTTGTTTGTGATTTAATCGTTCCGGGAGTTTCGTCAATATTTAATCCCGGAGGGATTAAATGTGACACTTTAGTACCTGTCACAAGGGAGTGAAGTTGTCACTTTAGGCCCGGAAGTACGAAAAATATCATACTAATATCTAATATAAACAATACTAATATACTTTACTAACTAACTATAAACTAGATTCAAAAAACAAAACAAGAAAATACAAGCAGAAAACCACAACACATAATTTCTAACGATTCTAACCAAATAAACTAGTAGGTAATTCGCAAGTGAAATATAATTTCGACAGCTAAATAGTATTCGAATTATATTTGTGAAATATTTTCGAATTCGAATTTTATTTCACTGATGAAATTAGTTCAATCGAATATAGTTGATCGAAATATGAGCAATTTCACTTGTGAAGAATTATTTATTCTTATGCTGCAATTCACAATAGAAGAAAAGAAAAGAGGTAAAAAATGAAGAGGGTGTAAACTTCACTGGCAAAATTGACACATTTAGAAAGTTGGTCAAGAAAATGGGATTCAGGTAGAAAAAAACTCAAGACAACAGAAAACTGTTAATGGAGAAGTACGATATAAAGGCAAAAAGAATGGAATATTTAAGAAAATTAAAACAGTATCGAGAAGAGGGACGACCAATTATATATTGTGATGAAACCTATGTCCATAGTTCACATACCGTACCAAAAGCATGGGATGATGGTAAACATATGTGTTTAAAATCGCCAGTAGCTAAAGGACAACGCCTTATTATTGTACACGCTGGAGGTGAAGCAGGATTCGTACCTGAGGCATTAAATATTTTTAAGTCTGGAACTAAAACCGGGGACTATCATGATGATATGAATAATAAAAATTTTGTTAAATGGTTACGAGAAAAATTCATTCCCAATGCTCCAAAAAAAGCGTATTGGTATTAGACAATGCTTCTTATCACAATGCACTTTTAGAACCGATTCCAAATTTTTCTTGGAAAAAAGAAGCAATGATGAAGTGGCTCGCTGAAAGAAACATTTTTTATCTGGAAAAATCGACTAAAACCGAACTATTCACGTTAATAAAAACGCACAAGCCACTATGTAAAACTTACATAATAGATAAAGTTCTGGCTGAACATGATATTGTAACGTTGCGTCTACCACCCTATCACCCGGAATTAAAACCCCATTGAAAAAATATGGGCATTGGTAAAGAACAAAGTAGCTGCTTGCAACGTTACTTTTAAATTAGATGACGTCAAAATATTAACAGAAAAAACATTTAGCGAGGTTACTGTTGACAACTGGAAAAATATTTGCGCTAATGTGTTAAAAGTGGAAAATGAATACCTAGAAAAGGAAAACATTATGGATAAAATAACGGATTTGGTAATAAACTTAGGAGAAGACAGCGACAGTGAAAGTGAATTTTCAATTTATGAAGACGATGACGACTTTAGGTTGCGAGCCACTACAATTAATGTTTTTATTTATTAAAATGTGTTTTTCATACTTTTCTTAAAAGCAGGAGTTAAAATATGAAATTATTTATTTAAGCTTCGGGGCTTCCAAAGGGTATTTAACTTTTTTTTGTATTATTTTTTATAAGCTGTCTAGGGCTAATGTTATAGTATAATAGTATGTCATTAAAATATCGTTTAAAAATGTATATCATGTTGGTAAAGACGATTTGATGGGCGCCCTTAAACTGCAAAAATACATTCTATCTAAACTACCTGGAGCAGGTAACCACAATTCCAAATTATCCAAAGTCATTATTTACTCAGGTATAGGTAAATTTATAAAAATATTCCCCAATTATTTAACATAGAATAATTATTTAACATATTTTTTAAGTCATTTCGGTATATAAGTGTATAACATTTTAATTATATTCTGCAATAAAATAATCATGTTGTTATTTTGAACGTACTTTGCCTGTACTATATCAATAGCTTTAACGGAACCAGCAAACGAGCCCGACTTTTTCGGTTTTCATTTCAAGGATCTAATGCACCGCTGCCATTCAGTTGTGCGCAACTATTTACGACGTCACGGGTCTACTCAGAATCCACGGCCTCTATAATAAATAATAAAAATATCGAGTAGTGTTTGCCTCTGCTAGCAAGTGCGAGTTTTTATGAACAATATGTAATAAATACATTTGTTGAAAACAATACAGAAATTGTATTCGTTAAAGTAAAAGTGGGGTGGCCGATGGCCCATTTTAATTTCTGCGGTGGGGCCCATAATAATCGCCTCGTGTGGCCCCGAATATAATGTAACTTGTATTATATTTGTCACCGGCAAAGTACGTTATGCGGGCATACCTAGGTTTACCTAGGCAAAGTCCGCATTGCCGGCCTACTTTAAGAAAGTCCGAAATTATTCGATATTTCGGACATTGCCTACACTGTAGTACGACAGTCTTAAGTTTGCCAAATGTGTAGCAGGCAAACTCCGAAATAAACTGATATCCCGATTGAGGTGATCGAAACTTGTCGCAACGTGTTCACATATGATGGTGGGGGGCGACGTAACAACTGAATTCTCATTCTGGGTAAATTTCTTACACTTAGGTATAATTTTCTAGATTTTAAAATGTTGAATCTGGAACCGTTGGCGAAAATGATGTTTTGTTAAAATGAGTATAATTAAAAATTATCGTAATAGAGATTTGCTATTGTTAGAAAATTATACATTTTCTAAAAGTAGTAGGTTAAGTTTAGGTTAGGTTAGGTTCGGTTAGATTAAGTTAGGTTAGGTTAGGTTCGGTTAGATACTTACTTACTTAGATATAAAAATAAATAGTCTTAGCAAAACAGCAAAAATTAAAGACAAAAATGTAAAAAATAAAATTGCGTTTCTAATAATTAGTTTATTAATGTTTTTCTTCTATCGCAAACTGGGCCTCGTACTCCTACATAGAAAATTGACAATATGATAGTAATGCGGCAGGTTGTTTCGTAGTTTGTCTGCTATACATTTGGCAAACCTAAGACTGTCGTACTCGTGTAGGCAATGTCCGAAATATCGAATAATTTCGGACTTTGCTTAAAGTAGGCCGGCAATGCCGACTTTGCCTAGGTAAACCTAGGAATGACTGCAACACGTACTTTGCCGGTAACATATTAATCAGTTCGCTGTATTTCCCTTGATAAGGGATACACAAGATGCGGCCCGCTATTCATTTATTGGCGGCCCGAGTTATCTTTTTATTTTTATTAAATAGGTAAATTAATTATTCAAAAACTGCACCAAACAACTGTTTTTTCGTATTAACAAGGCGCGCGCGATACCTAAAAATGATGACATTTATTATTTATTGGTGGCACTTTCTTAACTAACAGCAAACCTATGTGGCCCTTAATCTGAAGTTATCTGTACACAGACCTCTCTTTCCCACTGGGCACTCTGGGCAAGTGCCCAGGGCCCCGTGATCGATAGGGGCCCCCTCGTCCCTGCCAGATCACTAAACGATAACCGATTTTTATTGCCGAAAAACTTTTTTGATTCGAATACAACGAACCTAAATTACTGACTACAATACCAATTTGCTTACAGCTTTTGCATGTGCGAAGCTAATCTACTCCTACCCAAAAATTAGGCTTTTTGATTTCAGCATGCTTAGATAAATTCAAATATATAAAAATAGAATTCAATGGTATACTAAGTACGTAAAATTCTCTAAAAGTTATATGCATCATGTCTCGATTTCTGATGCGTTGTTCTCGGGATATTTAATCAACAAAATATAAAAAAAGTTAATTTTTTACAAACGAAAAAAAATATGTAGGTACGCTTTTGTTTACAAATAATAGATACTAACCTGTAAATGTTAAATGAGTTACTTTTGTGGATTATATTACATTATCTATTCATTTAATGTGACTGTCAATAAAAACAAATCTAGAAGCTTGCTTATCTACTTTCTTTGTTTATTCTAACAAAATTACAGTCGACAGAAGCAAACATGGTCCGCGGAAAATATGCCAACTAATTTCAAGGTTATCACAATCAGCCAATCACGAGCCAATGTTAACGATAATATCAATTTTAGTGGCTGCATAAGTGAGATGAAAATACAACTACAGCGACAAGGACACGCCCACCCAGGGTTCATGTTTGCTTCTGTCAACTGTATATTAGATTATCTATTCATTTAATGTGACTGTCAATAAAAATGCTCATCTACTTTCTTTGTTTATTCTAACAAAATAGTGTTCTGTCAAAGTCATAGGGGCCCCATTATCCTAATATGCCCAGAGCCTCCAATAAGTTAAAGACGGCTTTGTCTGTACATCACTGTAGATCATTTATAAAAGTTTCTAAAATTCGAAACGAAATTTTTTGGATTTTTTTTTTCGGCAGTCTGACCGGCCCCATTTGCTTTTTTTACACCGGCCCACCGGGCAATTGCCCGGCGGGCCTGTCCGCCATAGGCGAAAATGTGTCTCACTACACTTTTTGCAATTTTGACGTATTCAAGAAATTGTTAATTCTTTTATAAAAATATTATCTCTCCAATATGTAATTCGCCGAGAGTTTTCTTCGACAGGTAGGTACGATTAAAACAAGTAAAAAATAACAATTTTCTATATTAAATATATATATATACAATTTATACATTTTTTTAAAGTTTTGTCTTAACTACTAAGTTATAAATAAACCATTCCGAAAATACGAAAATTATAACATATGATATACAAAAACTAAAATATTTCATGACATGGCTTTTCCAGCGTGTCATTGTTCGAATATAATTTTGAACAAATTTAATTAATAATATCAATATCTATATATTTTAATTGCTTTAAAAATCAGGAGAGATGATGGAACTGAAGTACTAATGCCCGGTTTCACCAACGTTAAATAGCGGCCTATTCGTCGAATAAAGTTATTTAATAATAAATATGACAGATTTGCGTTTCACCAACGACAAATAAAGTTTATTCTAAGAATAAACTCCAGATAAATTATTTGTCGATTATCGGGCAAATAAATATTTATTCATCCAATAAAGTGACAGGTTAACCTCACCTTATGTGAATTTGTATGTTCGTTATTAAAGTTTGAATCTAAATTAAAAATTTGAATATAATTTAAAATGTACTGTGAAAGGTAAATGTACATTTTCAAAACTTAAATTGTTGGGAAATGTTTTTAATATGTACTTATATATAGTTTTTTTGTTGTGACCAAACGCTATATCATTTTTGTTTTTTACAATGTGCTTATATTTTTCCACTATTGTAAGAAGATTCTCCTTTTCTTCTTCTAAATAATTTTTACTTCTTTAGCGTTTCCTACTCATATTGTAAAATTAAATAATATTAAATAAAAGCGGCAAAGAACGACAAAGCGCCAAGATTTAAATTTAAAATTGTGGGGTTATGTTTTATGACAAATCCTTGCAAATAAACGATTTGCGCATGCGCCTAAAAGTATCATCCATGAAGAAATTACTACATTATAACTTATTTGTCGAATAGTTATTTGGAGTTTTAAAAGCGTTATTGAAATAGAAATAAATTTAATCGACAAATAAATGTTATTCTTCGAATAGCTATTCGTCGATTTATTTGACGTTGGTGAAACCGGGCATAAGTATGTTGTCCAACTTTATATTTATTATCGTTATAGTTCTTGTCCTTACCTTATTGTATCTTTTTATTTTTAGCCTGATGATGGTCTAAGACCGAAACTAGTCGCGATTTTTATATTTTTACCATTAAATTTTTTGTGGTTTGACTTGGTGTTTTATTGATATATTATATATTATATGATACAAAATGATTTAAATGAAAGCAAAAATAAAACATTGCATCTTCTCTTTTAACTACAACACAAAAGAAAAAAAACACATAAAACTATACCAAAAATTCCACAGATGCATAATTATCCTTTTTAGTCCCCGTTTTCCAATTAGAGAGCATAATGCGAGTTTTTGCCGCACAATGTCATAGCACGCAAATGTTTAATTGGAACTATCTAGTTTTTAAGTGCCCCGGTAGAGGTCACTTTTGATATTGTGTTTGACATTATGACTTATGAAATAAACTGAAAGAATGAAACAACGGAATTAACCTACATACCAATCAAGTATATAAAAATATTAGAATGTCAATTTAAAGAAAAATATTTATTTTAAATGTTGGTATCACTTGCAGAAACAACAATATTTTTAGTACCCTGGAACATTCAACGTTAAGCATTATGTTGCATTATGCGCAATTGTGCCGTAATTGGAAAACGTGGAGTGATTATAGATTATAGTTGTTAGTAATACAAATATAGAAATACACCTTCCTGATTTTTAATCGAAATACTTATAACCTAAGACATCTTTTAGTGAGACTGTGCTATATCTGAAAAGAACATTAAAATATCGTCGATTGTAAATTCCAAACTTATCATCGATCCCGGATAACACTGATGTATTAAATCTTCTAAAGTTTTATACTGTCTAATGAATTCTCCTTGCATCGCCCTCCATACCACTTGCAATAAGTTTTCCTCTTCTGATAAATGTTTTTCCACTTTTTTGTAAAGTGCCTCCAAACCTTTCTTTACCTACAAGACATTATTCTAAATATTTCTAAAAACGTTCTACTGGTTGTAGAACCTAACTTTATTGACTTTTGCTGAGGTAGTAAAGTTGTTCATTATTAACCAAGGTAGAAAAATAAAGAGCCTACTCGATTAGAAGTAAATCTCCATCCATTTGACAGAATAAGAGGTTAACTGAGGCAAAGACAAAATGAGAAAAAAAAATTCCATACTTATTTTATAGTCATATCCACCTACCTATTTAAAAATAAAGTTCAATTGACTTATCAATGCATTTTCATAGCGATTTTTACAAAACTTATTATGAAATCAAAACAAAAATTATTGGATGTGTGTGCGCGTCATGTGATTTTAAACGGGAGTGACTGGTGACCCGTCCAACATTTTTATTAGTTTTAAAAACAAATATTTAAAAAAATAGAATGCCAGTAGTAAAAAAATGCTATATGAGCCACGGATCCACTAAAAAAAATTAAAAATATTGTGTTGTAAAAATCGCTATGAAAATACATGGATAAGTCAATTGATTTTTTTGAATAAGTAGGTGGACTATTAAATGACGAAAAATATTTGTTAATTTTGCCTTTGCATTAGTTAACCTCGCATTCTGTCAAATGGATTGAGATTTAGTTCTAATCAAGTAGTCCTTGAATTTTTTCTACTTTGGTTAATACAAAACGTCACCCTAATATTACAAGGTTGTAAGTGAGAAAAATCAATTTAAAAAAATGGCTTCATTTTTCACCCTTAATTTTGAAAGTCATTTTTTTATTTATACGGGTTAGGTTAGGTTAGGTTAGGTTAGGTTTTGATAGGGATTATTTGAAAAAAAAAATGTAGTATACAAAAATTAATTTATTAAAAAAAAACATAGAACTTTGATATTCTTGGACATAAGAGTTTTTCTTATTTATATAACATGGAACTTTAGTACTGAGAACTAAGATATTACCAGCAATAGTATTTGTTTTTGTTTAAAAATAGAGTCATAGTATTGCCCTCCACTTGTACATAGACTTTATAGCATCCACTTTTGTTTGAGGCAGAGCAACTTAGTTTGTACATTTTTTAAGTTCCAAAGGAATGGACGGTTCAGTTTCAGCAGTAATGTGCGGAGTTCTTCGGAGTTTTCTTTGATGCAGAGTTAAGACTTTGAATGAGGTAGCTTCAGGATTAAAGAAATCTTTGTACCTCAACTGAAAACAGCTTCTTGAAAACTCTAAACTCTTAACTGGTTTTTAGATCGTAATTAAGGTTCTATATAAGCTAGAGAATCCAGTTCAAGATTAAAATATAATATTTGTTCCATAGAACTTTGTAATACTGAAAAGCATAAAAAGTGAAAATGTTACATACAACCTTGTAATATTATGGTAACGAAAAGTCAATAAAGTTAGGGTATAGGCCAGTAGTGAAAAATAATATTTTATAAACTATACTATAGACAGACAAAATATGGAGTTGAACAACCCAAAATGTCAGAGGTTAAATTACATGTCAATCTAGGTAAACAAACTATCTTTTTAACCTAAACAAAAAAGCATGCTACTAACTATAAATTAAGTGAATAATATTCTTATATACTAGATGAAATCTGTTTTTACAATACCACTCGGAAGAAAAGTAACCCTTGCCTTAAGAACCAATAACCGCGGTGTGTCCACCAAAAAATGATTTAGTGTAATAACTTTAAAAATAACTATATTTTTGGGTTCGTTTTCGTAACATCATTTTGAAGGTGCCTTTGTTATTAATCTATTCAAATTTGAAAAAATATAAATAAGAACTAATACAGATTTCTTGACAAAACCTTAAATATTTTACTTAGGAACATTTTTCGTCGATTTAAACCAAATTTTTGGAGTGAGAATAGTTCATCATACCCCAGAGGCCATGCATATTTTTTTATATTAATTTTTTTTTTCTTTGAAATACAACATTTATTTTGGTTTATTTAAACAAATTTAATGTATGCATAGCTTGTGGGGCATGATAATATCAATAAGTACTGAAATTTTAGGGAAAATTGTACCTAAAATTTGAATTATTTGATTCTGTATTGATGAAATTCTGTAGTACACTTCGAGTTAAAATTTTGATGCACATGTGGTCGTTATTATTTTATTGTATTTTGTTCGTTCATGTAAAATATTCCCAGTGAATTATTTGTTGTGTTTTTGATATTATATTCTTGTTTTCGGATGTGCGTGGGTTGGGTGTAGATACTTTTAGTTATGTATTTATTCATTAGACTTTAATAAACTTTTCTTAAAGAAATCGTTGTTTAAAAAAGGGGGTGAGTATTATCGCAATCAATAATTATTAGTTTATACCATTGTATAAAGATTTTTTGTACAATTTGTTTAAAATGTGCTTTGGTTAAAATTTCATTAATTTTTTTTTAATTTGGAAACTTCGTTAGGTAATCTTTCCTTTAGTTAAAAAAACAATCGGACACTTGGATTTTTTAGTTCAGATGGGGACATTTTTGTTCTGTACTTGTAGAATGGTCAACAATAACCCTTAAAATTTGAAATAGAACAGAAACAGTAACGTCAATATTGTTGCTTCAATCTCCGATATTGACATCCTTTTGGATGGTAAAATAATCGTTAAATAATTCAAAGTCTGACACCTTTTTTAATGAAAAAGTGAAGCAGACTTAAAAGACTTTTAACTATCATTTCATTTCACAAATTAAACATGATTTCAGGATTATATTCTTTATTGCGTTAAAATGCTAATAAAATAGATCTCAAATGAGGTGTCACACTTTGAATTATGTAACAATTAATATTTTTTTTAAAGCGGACGCTGAAATCGGTGCTTTACACAACAACCTTGGTTGAGCTGATGAATTCCCTATAAAATTACCTTTTCAAAATGTGTCACATGGTACTTTCCTTACTCAAAATTGAGAATTGAAAAGATACTCGACTTGTCCCTGCGTTTTTCTTATTCTTCACTGGCATCACAGAATACATGTAGCTGGTGTATTCTGTGCTGATATATAGAGGAAGAGCCAGTGACCAATTTTGGGTGGTAATTTCAAAAGTCACGAAACACACCAATCGTCTGTTTATTATTTAATAAATGAATAAACCAGAGATTAATATATTATTCTTAAATGTTCAATAAAAATTATTTATTTAAAAATCTTCTTTTTAATCTTAGCACCTAACCAAAAGTTGTCTCTTGTCTAGATTATTGTTCAGCAATCGTCCCTAAGGGGATCCAAATGATAAAATTACAATATTATTTCCTTTTAATACTAGTTGTACTTGTATCTGATGATAATTAAAACTTTTTTAAATTTTACCATCTTGGTTGGTTAATTTTTTTTTGTAATCTATGTGGTATCAATTTCGATCAAGAATAATGACTTTTACTTTGAGTAACTTCTTTATTACAACAATTTTATCTGGACTTTCTCTTTCCTAAATATTTGTGGATATGTAGAAATACCTCAGTTGAGATTATTTGATTTTACTTTCATCCCTTTATTAAAATTTTTCATAATTGTCATAATACAGAATGGAATATCTCATTCTAATAAGTATATTATTTGCATTCGATCTAAATCGATTATTTAATTCTTTCTATTATTTAAACTCTCTTTTAACAAACACTAATGCTTTATATAATTTTAGGAAAAACAAGTAGGTAATTAAACGGTGAAATAAATTTTATGTTTTAAACTTACTAACCATTTGGTTTTGTTATGGTTTTAAAAATTTTATTTGTTGAGGGACCACCTTAGTTGAGAAGTCAGTTTTGTTTACCTATAATAAATTTTTAAGACTTTATTTCATGTTATTAGGTTAGATTATTTTTTTGGTTTTTTTTTATTTCGGACCTCTTAATTGGATATTTCTTTAAATAATAAATAATAATAATAAAGTTTTTAATTTTCAAACCACCTTAAAAACTTCCTACGTTCTGATTTCCCCAAAAACTAATCAGATCCATATTTTTACATAGTCGATTTTTGATGAAAATTTCGTAAAAATCTGGTCAGCCGTTCTACCTAAACCGTTGGTGAAAATTTTTACCACCAGCTTAGGTAAACACACACAGATACTTTTTTTAAAACTTTTTTGACTTAGGTATTTATCTCCAAAATATGAAAATAAGAACAAAATAAATAAAACGTAAAAATGTTTCTAAAAAATATTTAAGTATTACGATTACTTTGTCATTTCTTCAAAAAATATTTTACTGAAAACTTTAATTTTCTCCTGTATAAATTGCGAAATCCGTAGTTTTTAATTTTGTATAAGTAATTCACTATTTTATCGATGGTTGGTAAATTAATATACTAGTATTATTTTATAAATAAATGATAATGTAGCATTAATGGTTTTTCTTTCTAATGTATTTCTGAAAGTTTAGGTAAGCAAGAAATGGAATTCTTGTACAAAAAAACAATATTTTGGAACAACTATCAACAACTAAAGATAAATTCTTCACGTTGACTGAAACTGTTAATAAAATAGAATTTTTTTTTCAATGAATTGCTAAAATATATTTCTAAATTAAAAGTTTTATGTGAATAATACTTTATTTAGACCTAGACCACCGTAGTTTGTTTATAGTATGGCACGTTCACTGTCACATCGTGTCTGTGAGCAAGGTTAAATAAACAAAAGATAGAAATAAATACACAGCAATGCATAGACGACGAGTTCAATGTATGATATTCATGATCAAGTTCACTATGTTGCTGATACAGCATTAATATAATTTATTTATAGTAATTAAGTGTTGTGCTCTAATCCAGTTATAGAAAATATAGTTTAATGTCTTTAGTGTAAAAGTGTTTATTCCATACAACCCCCAATATTAAATATTACAAAGTAACTCACTTGAGATCCTGGATACTGGTTAATCACTTTCCGTAATTCTTGTTTACTAAACGCTAGTTGATAGCTGACTTCCGAAGCTTTGATGCCACTAGCTACTCTCGCTTGAACACCTTCAAAAAACGTCTACAAAAAATATCAAAATAAATTAGAGTGACCAATATGGATTAGTAGAAAAGTAATATTTGAAGAACTTACATTTAACTTTTCTAAAGGTCTCCCAAAATATAAAGTTACATATGCTGTAAGAGCATCATTATATTTTTGTTTGGCTTCTTTCCTTTGATTATCCAATACAGATATTTTTAGTTGGGATAATAATGAATATAAATGATGATAATTTTCTAAAATTGAAAGACATTTTTTTCCATATCAAATATAAACTTAAACCAAAGAAAGGCCCAAAGTAGGACATTTGTTTAATCCAAACAAATTAGTGGAAGAAGTCATGTCAAATTTTTTGACTCACCCATTTTTATTACTTGAAGCGGAGTCTTTTGGTCAACAGCATGTATCGCTATATATTCCAACATTGTATCAACCAATCTAGTGTACCATTTTTCAAGATCCGCTCCACGATCGCTTTTTAACAAACAATTAGCGTTTTTTGCAAAAATTTCTAAATTCGAAACGTAAGGCAATATACCGCATTTGGATTTTTTCGATATTCTACAATCTTTTATAGATTCTATTTGCTGCTGCATGAAATGATCTAATGACCTTTTTACTTCAATGAGGAGGGACGCAAATGTGTTGCTTAAAAAGGAGCTCTGTGCCGACATTACGTGTTGATTCAATCGCACCAATACATACATGCAGTAGCTGAAATTAAAATAATTATTAAAAATAACAACTGTTCTTGTTAATAAATGAATGAGAATATGATGTAGCTATTTGATGAACTAAAGAGACAGGCTTCGAAGAAAGCACAATCGTCCTAATGAGGTTCAAGTGTAGATAAAGCTTTTGGGCTTCACCCTCTTCAATTTACAGATACAAATTATTTTGCTAAGTTTGTTCATCTGCCAGGTTATATACAGAAAAAAAATTTTTAATATATGTATTTTTTGCTTACAAATTATCCTGCTTCTTGATGTAGTCAATGATAATATCAAGTTCTGGTTTTAAACAAGAAAATAGACTACTCATCATATTTCGTATATCTTCATCTATTTGTTTTTCTATTTTTCTTGAAGTGACAGCATCAGTTTCTACTCCATTTTCAGCATTTGGACTTTTTATTACATCCAGCTGAAACAAAATTAATTAATAATTTTTAAAGGTTATACCATGATTCCTTAAAATTTATCTAGTAAAATTTTACAGGACAAGTAGTATTTGAAAAGATTATTTTTTTTAACCAAATCTGTACAAAAACTACTTAAAACAACTTGCATTTCATAATTTACACAAACAAATATACAAATTAAAAATATTAAACTTGAATTTTTGAAAGTGTTAATGGATC
Organism: Ophraella communa; assembly: GCA_035357415.1. NCBI lineage: Eukaryota > Metazoa > Arthropoda > Insecta > Coleoptera > Chrysomelidae > Ophraella > Ophraella communa. Next base: position 10,927,620 of record CM068987.1, read on the forward strand.
ACTCGGAATGGACTAGTTTAGTGATTTTTTTTTATATTTGCATCTTATAAAATAGGTTTTTAGTGGTTCAACTGTACAAATAAAATTTTTATAAAATTAATCCTCTAGCCATAATCGGCTTTTGAAATTTAAATTTAATGGTTACATACGTCATAAGTGGTAAGTGACGTGTTTCAATAAGATTGGTAGAAAATTTGCGATGTTGTCGATATGCTTTAATATTAACCGAGAAACTCTCTCTCTCTTATTTGTTGTCATTAAAAAGAGATAAACATATCGATATTTTTGTTCTCTGATTGACACTTTATCAAATAAGGAGTAAAACACTAAACAAAATATTCTGTCATTTTCGTTAGTTCAATTTGTTGTTTGGTTTGTGAAAGAAATTACTTCTATACTATTTTTGGTTCAAAGATAAAAATCCCTAACACCTTCTCTTGGTGTTATAGCGGTTCCTTCAAAAATAACCAATAGAAGTAATTGTTCTCTCGGGGAGCAACCCTTCTATCGGTACAGTGAGAGAACGAATTTCAAGAATACGGTTTTGGCATTTTCAATAGAACCACGCCCACTTTCTATTGGCTGTTCTATTCTATCACCGTCAAGAATAGGGGTCTTGTTTGTTTATTACAGATAAACACGATTTTCTCTCCTGTCATATATCTTGTCAACTGGTACAATCAGTTAGTCACAGAACACGGTGTTTTGTGCCGCCAGTTCTTTGAGAATACTTGAAACGAACGTAGCTAAAATGTGACAACGTTGACTTTTAAACACACTTCATTATTGGTTATTAGTTGGCGCTACGTTTAAAACTTACTAATTATTTATTGCTAAATTTTACGAAATGAGAAAAATTAATTGCAAAATGAATACCAATATAAGTAAGTAGGTATCTTATCCTAAATATATATTGCTATCATTTTGATTAATATGATCCTAATAAACTAGTCCATTCCTCAAGGATCAGTATTAAGTGTTACCTTATTTCTAGTAGCTATTAATGATATGGTGCAAAATATAAAATCTCCAGTGTATGTAAGTGTTTATGCCGATGATATAGCAATATACACCAGAGGTAAAAACATAAAAACAATCGAGAATAACATGCAAGCAGCTATTAATGAGATTTCAAAGAAACTTTCTGACAGTGGGTGGCAGTTATCACCCCACAAAACCAGAAGCATTACATTCACTTGTCAAACATCAATTCACCAAGACCTCACATTGACAATAAACAAACGAAATATACCAAATGTTGATAAAGTCAGGTGTCTAGGAATGCTGTTTGACAAGAAACTAAACTGGAAATTACACATAGAATAACTAAAAGCATCATGTCTTCCAGGAATGAACATGCTTAAAATGTTATCGAACCTGAATTGGGGAAGCGACCGAAAAACACTGCTACACATTTATGGCAGTTTTATTAGATCACGCATAGATTATGGATCAATAATCTATGCATCAGCAAGCAAAAGAACACTAAATAAATTAGATGTCATACAGCGCACGGCACTGCGTCTCACGACTGGAGCATTCTGCACAAGCCCTAGGGACGCCGCAATCATATGCGAATCGGGAGAACTGCCCCTAGAATTTCGTAGAGAATTTCAAAGTCTCTCATACGCCATTAAAGTATCCTCCAATGAAACCACCCTTCAAAGCACATTACTTTCTCAAATAGATTCAAGGCTATCTTCACCAAACATCCTCATATATCACCTCCGTATTATGAAAGAATCAATAGAATTTGTTCAAGATACCAACTATCACTCCCACCTGTAATGCCCCATAGCAATTACATTTCACCTCCCCCTGCAGTCGCATTTTCCAAACTGCAATACTCAACTCTTAATTCTGAACCATTTCCAAGCCATCTTGAGCAGTTACCAAGAATATGAACACATACACTGACGGATCAAAAACGGAAAGAGGTACCTCCGCAGCAGTAGTAACAAGCAACGGAATTATGGGTTATAGACTACCAGAATTCATAATTCATTCGTCAGAATTATATGCAGTGACTGAGGCCCTATTACACTCTATAGAAAGTCCAACCCAAAAAATCCTAAGAATAACAGATTTCCTCAATATAATAGATAACCTGAAGCAATGCTTTCCAACTAACACTTTAGCGCTACAGATCAAAGAGCTTCTTCAAAGACTTCACACTTTAGGCAAAATAATCGAATTTATTTGGGTACCCTCTCATGTGGGCATTGCTGGAAATGATCGTGCCAGAGAATATTCCACGAATGTCCCTAAATCAACCACTGAATCTCCAGTGCCAGCTACGGACGTAAAAGCGCAGCTGAAGGAGAAAATCCGCAGTTTTTGGCAACGCAAATGGACAGTCTCACAATCGAAACTGAGGGCAGTCAAACCATCGACACTACCATGGACATCTTTACCATCTACGAGGAGACTACAAACAATTCTGGCTCGGCTAAGAATAGGTCACACAAGAAGCACCCATGAGTACCTACTCAGCGGTAACCAGCCACCAAAGTGTGAAATGTGCAACGTACAGTTCAGTGTCCAGCATTTACTAGTGGAGTGTCCTAAATACAACAAAGAAAGACAAATATTCACCACTCAGTGCACCTTGTTGGATATATTAGGTGAAAAGTGCAAAATTGAAAATGTTATTAAGTTCCTAAAAGACACAAATATGTATTCCCAAATCTGAAAACTTGTTTGTAATCAATACTGTACCGCTGCTAATAACCCTTCGTGGTTGATGCAGATAAAATTAAATAAAAAAAAATTTTTTGAAAGTTCTATTAATTTTAGAACAATAAACAACTAAAAGGTTGAATTAACTTCCACTATTTATTCTTTAAATGTAATGACAGCCGTTTCGCTATCGAAATAGCATCGTCAGATTGACATATTGACATTACATTTAAAGTATTTAAAGAATAAATAGTGGAAGTTAATTTAACCTTTTAGTTGTTTATTGTTCTGAATAAGATTCACATAGTAAGGGTTAGTACAATAAATTCTATTAATTTATCAATACTAATAAACTACTCGTGGTTTTGTGAGTATTAACAGAAGTTTAAGCATTTAGCATAAAACATTTAAGATTTAGCGATTCCACTAAATAATAATAATAATGTTTATTTAAAAAAATGTAAATTACATAGAAAAATATAATTTATCTTACGTACTATGTTGATTTGTATAATTAAGGTAATAAAAAGAGAGCAGACATATTTAAATAAACATGAATAATCACAGAAGCAAATGAATGCTCGTGCGTGATGCAAATACAAATTTATACTTTAAAACACTTACAAATTTTCAAATACATTAATAATAAAAGGACAATTAAAACACACCAATAAGATATTCCTATTCCTATTTACAATCAAAAACAAAGTTTCATATATTTTCAACATGAATACTTCAAATTTATTAGATTATTGGAAACATCTCTTCCACATGCAAAAATCCACTGTTTTATTTTTGTTTTATATTTTTTATGTGAAGTAATCTGTTTTAATTCTACAGGTAATAGATTCAGTAATTGAGGGGAAAAGTAATAGACACATCACTGACCAATAGTTTTTTGAGATCTACTGATGTACTATTTGATCTACTTGCTCCCTTGTTTCATATCCATGATTTATAGGAACAACTTTTATTTTATTAATATTAACATAGAACAGTAATCTAATATATTAATAGCGTTTTCCATTCGTCGCACTGGGACAGAACTCGAGCCAGTTTTGTGTTCCATTGGTTGAACTTTTTTAATTTTTTTGTGTTCATGTGTCACTCAAACTCCGAGCGAGCTAAGGGCGAACCGATGGCAATAATTTGGCACTAGCTATTTGATCAAGGGTTATGGCGCGTTTACATTGGTATAGTTATTTATACCACTAACTGGTACCAGTAAGTAGCTTGCTAGTTGACTAGCCCATGTCCGATGTTAGTAGGCGTTTACACACAAAACTGTTTTTCTGTACTAGTATTCACTAGTAGCAGTTCTGCATTGGAGGAGATGGCCTGTTGTGGTCGTATTTTGCGATCAAAACTGGTTGCTCTTAAAAACGGTATAATAAATGTTTTCCCCCTTGTGTTTAATGGAAGAAATCAAAAATTTATTGGAGGAAGAGCAATTTACTACAATATGGTTGTGGTGTAGAAAATTGATTAGTAGAAGAAAAGCCAGAGGTACATCTGCCATACTTTTAAAATAACTATCACTAGAGGATCCTGAGGAATATAGACTGTCTTCGTTTAACTCCTGAACAATTTGGAACTCTGTTAAATTTGGTATCACCTGCAATTCAGCATTCTGATACTCAATTGAGAAATGCAATACCAGCTCGAATAAAGCTTAATTTTCTAGCAACAGGAAATAGTTACAGAACTCTTCATCAGTTGTTTCGTGTTCCAAAACCTACAATATCGCATTTGATTGTTTCTATATACGGGCTTGGTTACATTTCAGAGACACTCATGTTCCCTATAAAACTCAATTAATTTAACTGTATCCCCTTCGGACCACCTCATTTTGAATAGAAATGAATATCTGCAAATTTGTAATCAACACGTGCTCACTACTCACTGGCATAAAACTGTTTACATTCGGCAAGTTCAGAGAGTAGTAACGCGGACAGTAAAATTTTAATAAAGTGGGGGAAGGTTAGTAGGTAGGTAAATAGCCTAGGAAGCTATTTACTATCCTGGCCAGCCTGCTGGTGCAAGTGCTGGTGCGAGTACTTGCCCACGAAGTTTACATTGGGTAAGTAGCCGTCTTGCAAGTTACTGGTACAAGTAACTGACCCATTTACTATATCAATGCAAACGCGCCATTATGGTAGAGCAAAACAGTAATGGCGGATAGTGAGTTTCGTAATCATTTGCAAAGTCGAGGGAGAAAATTTCATTGTTAATTTTCACTTTCAATAAATACATTATTATAAATATGTTAACAACCCTAGATAAATAATTAATGTTTACAACCAAATGACAAACCACACCTAGTTAAATAAAATCTACACACTACAAAACAAAAAATTCAAATCTTTTATTATTGTTATCAAATGTCAATAAAAACAAACAGTCCGGTCTGGGTCAAATCAATTTTTGTGTTCCATTGGTTTTGCCCTAGAAGATGCATCTGACAGCACTGGCCTTGAATTCTCTAAAAACCCAGTGCTGCCCGAGTGCGACGAATGGAAAACTTTAAATAAGTTCTCACTTGAATATACTCTAGGTTTCTTGTATATAATTCTTATAACCCATTTTTGTAATTTATTAAAATTTTTTTTTTGGATATAATTGAAAAACTTTAGATCAACTTCAAAATCCTTTTAATTTTGACATTGATTAAAAATACAATTAAACGTTTACTGACTTTTATAAAACAACAAAACACAAAACATATTTTCACGAATGCTAAGATATTTTCAACACCAAGATAGCGAAATTTAGGTAAGAGTCCTCTTATTTTATTTATTTGATGTTTAACATGTTGATCCCATTTTAGGTGGCTATCTATTATTACTCCAAGACATTTTATATTCGATCCATCCAATACAGTACCCTGTGGAACACCATATTTAATTTCCATTTTATCACTTGTGTGCCCTTCTATTTCAACAGACTGAACTCTGTCGGTTAGATAACTTTTTATAAGTTCGTATACTTTTCCCCGTAATCCGTAACCCTTTATTTTTTCCAATAGTATTTTATGAGATACCCTATCGAAGGCCTTTGACTAATTTACGAAAACACATAATGCAGGTAATTTTTGGTCTAAAGCTGTTGTAAGTGCCAAAATTGCATCTTCTGTAGAGCAACCTTCTTGAAATTCGTACTGGTTCTTAGATATTTAATTTTGTCGGAAAGTTATTAATTCTTGATTTTAGTGATTTTTCAAAAATTTTTGATATATTAGATAAAAGAGAAATTGGTCGATAGTGTTCTATTTTGTTTGTGTTTCCACTTTTGTATATTGGTTTTATTGTGAAATCACAAAACTGTGAAAAAAATAATCTGTAGTAATATCACAAGAGAGTGAGAATAAATTGTAAATAATTCGACAGATTTTAGAAAAGGTTGAGAAAATGCCTGGAGAATTATTATCTAATTTATCGAACTCTCCTGTGGTATTCGATAGATTCTATTTTTACGAATTTCTTGAAAATTTATGACAGACGCGTCAGATGAAGAAAATACGTTGTCATTTGGTTGTCAATCAATAAGAACAACGTACATTGAATTATTCTCGATGGAATAATGTAAGTAGATTATTCCCACTATACTAATGTTTTGATTTGCTAGAACGTATATGAATTACTAAATTTGAAAATGCCTATTGGTTTCGAGGAACGTCAAAAAATAATCAGTGAAATAACACACAATAGACCCTTAACGATGTGAATTATTTTTACTTAACCAATTATGATGAGGATATAAGTAAAAAGGAACATCAATACTAGATCAGCATAGATTAATTGACAGGTGCAAGCAACATTTGGGCAACACAAAATTCAGCGTGATTGTACAAATATTTTATAAGCAAGTTCTAAGTTTAGCCATTATCCAAAAGCTGAATTTAAACAACAAACAAATAAAAAGTTTTTTTAAATTTAGCACTTATAAAAATCTTCATTATAAGACGCATTTGCGTATCGTAATGTAACTTTTACGCACGCAAATTTTTGTTGAAGTATCTAATACTGTTGATAATGACATTTGTGGCTAATAGCAGTTTATTAATTTTATATTGTTCTTTAAGAAAGTATTTGTGAATATATAAATATCATATTTTACTTATATAATACATTATTATTGGTGTATTAGTAATTTTAAAATATTTGAAAACATTAACATTTCATAATTTAAATGTCAAAACTGTCAAATGATATAAATTACACAGTGCTACCGACATACTTTTTAAAATCATAATCTTCGTAATTAGATAAAAATAATAAATTAATTAAATTGATTGTACTAACCCTTACTTTTTGGAACTCCATCTTATTAAGAATAATAAAAAACCCTTCGTTTTAACAAAACTTTTACTATTTATTTAAAAAACTGCTTTTTTAAAAACTCTAGCAAAACGGCTGTCATTGAGTTTTTAAAAAAGCAGTTTTTTAAATAAATAATGAAGTTTTGTTAAAATGAAGAGTTTTTTATTATTCTTAATAAATTAATTTTAAAAATGATAAAATGGCAAAATATACAAAATATTATAAACAACTTATTTCATATGGCTGTTGTGACACTCGTCCTTTAAAAAACTCATCGCTTCGCGATTCGTTTTTTAAACTTGAACTCGTGTCATAACAGAATTCCATATGAAATGCGTTGTTTAATATACTATTACACCACCAGCAGAAGTACAGGAACTGATCCAATACTGCAGCAGATGGTATCTATCACTAATTCACACCATGTTATAAGAGGAAGCAAAGACATCAACTTTAGAGACAAGTATGTACGTTTTAAAAAACTAATGGCAACAAAGCTTGAGATTCTAATTGTAGGAACAACATTTAAAGACTGGAGAGTCTCAAATGAATCATCCCTGACAGATCACAAGATCATTGAGTTCATGTTATAATAAATACAAAACAGACCCAAAGTGTTATCAGGTATAAAATGGTATAGAACTATCTAGGGAAACTTAACAAGGCAGGTAAGAAGAACAACATTGCTTTGTTAAGTTCTAGAGCACAGTCTTGCAAGGCAATGAATAAACCAATAAGCTGGTTAGGAAGGACTCAAGTTCCCCTAGTTCAGATAACCAGATGTTCTTGGTGGTATAGGTAAGAATATATAGCCTCAAAGTAAACACAATAGAGGAGACACTCAAAAACACCTCTAGGAAGATCTCCAAGGATGGGACAATCTAACACATTCTTTGGAACCATCAACCAAAAAAGCGCCAAGATAAGGGTAAGATAATGGGACAGCATAACCATAACATCTCTATACTTAAGAGATCCGAACCAATTGCCTTTGATTTTATTTCTTGTAGATGTGATTTGACAGTTTCTATATTAACATTTACAAATTCGAATTTTTCAACTAAGTTAATTTTAACATTATTATTGTAGTAGGTAATTAAATCAGGATCGGCTACCTGTATATTTTTTGAAAATTGTAAAAAATAATTATTTATTTTCATTGGTTTGTTTAAGTAATCTGTTATGGGTGTCACTGAAGGTTTATTTACTACATTTAAATTTTTTAACCTTTGCCAAAGTACTTTACTGTTACTGTTATTATCACAAAATTGTAAATACTTCTTTTTTTCACTTGATATAGCAATATTTGTTTGATATATAGTATAAGGACAATAAACCTTAAGGATCATAGCAAAATTTCACTCCACTTTAATCTATCTTCAACCAAATTTAAGTAGATAGTAAAGAAATTAAAATAAATTTCTTTTACAAGAAATATGTTTTTTAAAATTTATTGGGGAGGACCCAACAAACATGTTACTAACCTGGAAAAACTTTAAGCAAAATTGCTGCTCCTGCATAAAAACTGGTTCTAGCTGAGTAAGTACTTGTTCTAATATAGTATCATATCGTTCTCGATCTTTATTACTAGTTTCTGAAGTCCATTGGTCTCTGTCAAGTCCGATAATTATAGTAGGCGATGTAACATTCCCATTTACTGCAACAAGCATAATTAACTATTTTTTTATATATTGTACCATCCCTTACTTTCTGAAAGTTTATTATGGTAAGAAGACTAGAACACTATACCTTTTCTACGGGGGCAATATCCACTACCCCGACAGCGGCAATGGAGATCATCCTGGATATAACCCCACTCCATTTACTATTGGAGAAGGGGGCCAGGATGGTGTCCTATAGGCTGCTGTTGGTGGATAGTCAAGTAAAAGGGGAGAGGCTCTGGGACCACTCGGGCCTGATGCGTGAAATTAAAGATCACCACACGCTTGGGATGGTCTCAGATATCCTAGCCACCCGAACGCACATAGAACAGTCCTTTAAAGTTCTCTTTCCGAAGAGAGACGAATGGGAAAAGGGGATCATCTCTTTCTCTGGGACGGACTACGCACTATACACTGATGGCTCCAAAACTCCAGAAGGTGTTGGAGCAGGAGTGTATGGTAGCAAACCGAGGGTTGAAATCGTAGTAAACCTCGGCTCATATGCTACCACCTTTCAGGCAGAGGTTTTCGCCATTGAATTATGTGCAAGAGAGCTGATAAATCACCCTCTTGTAAACAAAAACATACATATTGTATCAGATAGCCAGGCAGCTCTTAAGGCACTGAGCTCCAACCGGCTTAATTCAAAGTTGGTATGGAACTGTATTAAAGCCTTAGAACGTCTTGGTTCCAACAACAGGGTAACTTAGCTCTGGGCACCAGGACAGAGTGTCGAAAAAGCCGACACTCTTGCCAAAAAAGGAGCAGAGTCTAGATTTATAGGACCTGAACCATTCTTTGGCATTATCAAAAGTACTGCCACAGATATTATCTCCGGCTCGATAGAGAGGAAAATCCTCATGTACTGGAATGATATCCCAGGACTAATCCATTCGAAGGCTTTCATCTCCAAACCCTCGAAAAATATAACTAAGCAGATTCTAGAGTGGGATAGGAAAGACCTACTCATTCTTATAGGACTGTGGTCTAAGATACCACCTGAAGAAAATAGGTCTGAGTCAAACTTCAGACTGCCGCTTCTGCAGTGTGGAAGACGAGACTGCAGAACACATATTATGTTCTTGCTCCGCCCTGGAAAATACTAGGCACCGCATATTTGGTTTCCCAAAATTGGAGCCTAACGACTTTAAACAGGTCTCGCCGCAGACAACCATTGACTTCGCAAGGAGGATTGGCTTGTATGGCGATTTATAACCCTAGGGGTGAGCCACAATAGACCCAACGGTGGTCGCAGTGGAGGGGTGGTTGAGCGCCCCACTCACATTGAACCTAACCTAACCTATACTTTTTCTACGATCAAATTAAAAATAGATTTATTCAATTTCAAACTGCATATTTTACCACTTATAATATATAATTATTATCTAATTATTACTGCAAAAATTTATATTTACAGTAAAGCAGCTGCAATATTAATTTCAGGTATATTTTTACTGATTAGAACCCATTGTAATGAACTTTTTTTGACAGATATCTTATGTATTATAATATGAAGCCAACATGTTTATTTATTAAACCTTATTATACTTCTTGGTTTCTCTTCCTGGCAAAGTTAGGTTATATTTATTCTCTATAATTTGACATAAGAGTATGGGAATGAGCATGGAATAATATTCCAAAAAGTTTAGAGCGTGTGTAAGAAATTTACAATTTTCTAGTTTAAATAATAGCATGGAATATGAAATTGTTTGTGTTGGTTGTAGAAAAAAAATTTTGCTGCAACATTTAAGTTAGATTGTGACAAAATATGTAATTGTGAGAGAGAAGGACCTCTATGATGAGAAGTTCCTTTTGAAGATTCCACAAGAGGTTGATTTGAAAAGATCCCAGGAGATCAAGGGGCTTACTCAAAGTATTAGTCAAAATTATAGCAATTTATATTGACTGTGGTATATTTTCAATAAAACTCTAGTAATCCATTATTTAAATGGTACAAGTAATACTTTACTTATCTTACCGGCAATTTTTTCTCTGGCATTTGCAAAAAGACTTTTTAAATCCCTGTCATACAATTTACCCATAGATGATGTATAAACATCTTTTAATGAATCATACATTTTCTTATCCATAATCTAAAAACAATTTTTACTTTTATAGATGTTTGAAATAATTATTACAATATATATGATTACCTTAATCCAGTGAATAAGTTCAGTATATGGGTATAATTCCTTATGGACTCCACTATGTTGTGGTAAACTCAGACCATCCTTTTCTCCTTCACCTTTATGATTGCCAAAGTGGATGAATAAGTTGTTAAGCTGTCTACAAATATTTCTTGAGAACTTGTCTTTTAACTTATCAAACTTCTTTCTTTGTTCTGATACTGCTGACATTTGCAATAAAGACTTATCAAAATCAGAATTAATGACTTTTTTTAAAGCATTAGCTGCTTCTATGGCTTGTGACAACCCCTTAGCAGTTGTAAAATCTGCATCTTCTAATATTTTCTGATGCTCAGATGATAAATCTAGTTTTGTCTAAAAATTAGCTAATTAAAAATTGTTACTATTATCAAACAAGAAGAATAACTTATAGGTGTTAAGTTAATAATTTTATTTGAAATAAACTTCAACTATTAAAATTTTAGATATATTTTGTAACCAAGGAAATAAATCATTATATTTACTGTTAGATTTTCCAGTTCCTTCATTAGCCATTGGTTATTCATATTGGCTGTGGAAAGTGTGAAATTCTTGTGTTCCATTTTTTCCATTGTATCTCTAACATGACAAAGTATTTCATCATAGTCATTTAACTGTGTTTCCATTTTTTCTACTTCATTTAGTGCCAAGTCTAAATGTTCCATCAATGTTTCCACTTGATCTTCTGAAGCTAAAACACAGTGGATGTTTTCTCCATCTAAAAGGGATAAATCTCTAGCTAAAACTTCCATAAAAGCCTCTGCATTACTAATTGCAAATTCACAGCCAGACATTAATCTAAAATAATCTTTGAATGAAATATGTATACACTTTGGAATATTTTGCTTACTTTTTGAGATCTTCTTGTTCTTTTTCAGTATTTACTTGAAAGTCTTCTACAAAAGCATCATCTAGTGGTAACAAATTATTATCAAACTTTTCAGGAATTGTAGAATCTTCTGTTATCCACATTTTTGGAATATTTTTAAAAACTGGTTTGTCATGTAAAATATACTTCAGAGAATATTTCCAAAGATTGTGTATAAACGCATGACGTTCTTGTTTGTTTAAAGCTACCCATCTATAAACTTTATCCAAATGTAAATCAAATTCTAAATTATCTGGAGATTCATTATGTCCATCTACAGATTTCAGTTCAATTAGGCCCCAAGTCCTCTTTCTTTTAAATACTTGTCTATCAGCTTGTTTTATCTGAATAATATTTATACTAGTGGGTACACCTGTTACACTTACTAGACACAAAAATGATATTTTCTTTTTCTTGAGAAATTTGCTAACTTTACATGACGATATAAGAATTTCTTCCTTACTGTTGAATGCGTAATTTTGTAAATCTCTAGTTGTAGCAGATGACATTTTTGTGTGCTAAATAACTAGACAACTATGTTATTTTGATAGTTTTTCTATGCATTCATAATTTTTTTAAATCAAAATAAATATTTGTCAGGGATGTCAGGAGGAGTGACCGGTTAAATGACTTTGACATATGCCATGTGCCATGCCATGAATTAATTTTTAGTGTATTGTTCTATTGTTCATTATTACTTTTTGTGAGATTCACTAGGTTGGTTAGTGAATCTACTAATTTTTTCTCAGATTTACCTACAGCAATTTAAAGAAATATTGTTTCGCTGCCTTGTACAGATTTTCCTGTTCTATTTATTATAAATTTATATATAAGAGAGCGATTAAATTATACACTTTAAGATATTAATAGAAATCATTTAGCGTTACAATTAATCAAATGTAATCTTAATTTACCATTATAATAGAGACATAATTCTGTAGCTTAGAGGAATGATCAGAATTCCACCATAAGATGGATACAGATGGTTTCTTGTATCTATGAAAAGAAAATAATGCTTTTTATAATTTTATTTGATAATATAATATTTTATGAGTATTATTACTGGATTCAAAGTTCAAATTTTGGTACAAAATGATTTCCACTATAATCACATTTTCTAAATAAAAATGATCTATGATTTAATTGTTCTATGGTGAAAAAGTGAGGTTAAACGTTCTTAAAATGGAATGTAAATATTTTTCATAATTTTTCTATAATGATAAACTATGTTTTTATTCTGGTTCTAACATTGCATGTTTTGACAATAAAGGCCGAAGAAATAGAATCTTTCGATCCCCGAGGTCCATTAGTCAATTGCAGTTTTCTTCCATTCGAATTTATAGAATGTCAGGAACCAGTAGATCACAAAGGAAATAAAACGGCCAAAGACGAATTAAAGTATGGTTGTCTAAAGTTCGGCGGGATGAAGTATCATGACGTAGAAAGGACTAAAGTTGTGTGTAAAGTTTTACAAAATATAGAGTGCTATGGAAATAAAACTTTTTTTAGGGAAGGTGTTCCTTGCATAAAATATTCAAACCAGTACTTTGTGACTACTTTATTATATAGTATTTTTTTGGGATTTTTGGGTATGGACAGATTTTGTTTGGGACAAACAGGAACAGCTGTAGGAAAGTTGCTTACAATCGGTGGTTTAGGAATATGGTGGGTTGTTGATATTGTATTACTCGTTATGAATTATCTAACACCAGAAGATGATAGCAGCTGGAATCCTTATGTATAAAATATATTTATTTCTTTTGTAATTTTTCTTTTCATGTTTCCTATCCCTCTATCAAAAGTCAATCTCCTTTGGTTAGTACAAATTTAAAACATTTTGCTGTTAAATCCAAAAAAATATTTAAGAAATAATTTGACAGTAAATGTTTATTCAGGATTAAATACCTGTTTAAAGAAAAAATAAAAATTGAATTTTTATTGTTAAATTAATGCATTTCTCGCTTTTTCTTTACATTTACAAAGCAAAAATATGCATTATTTTCTTTAATAAGCTGAACAAATTGATTACTATTAAATTATTAGAGCTATTTCCTACAGACCACAATAAACTCCAAAAATTAACTTAATATTTAAAATTGTTCTTTTTTTAACCATTTTAAATACTTAATATGCAAATGCACAAAATAAAACGAAAATAGTTGAAAATTAGGTGTATTTTTATTTCAACATTACAATTAAAGTGGATAAGTATAACAGGAAACTTAAGAACCTGGAGCAGAGTTAGAATTAGGTCCTCGTCTGCGTCCAAAAGATGCTACTACATTGACAAATCGTCTATTGTATTGGATGCGTCTCTTGGCTCTTCCAGTCTTCTTCTTTTTCTTTTCCTGTTTTTCTACTTTTGGCGTTTGACCTTTTACTTTACCTGTAAAGATTATTACATCAGTACAATTTTAATATATTTGAGCTAAAAAATAATGAGAACAAAAAAACTGAAACATATTTTTAAAATCCTGCAAATATCTTAAACGTAAAAGTGGAACTGAAATACCAATTTTTAAAGATAATAATTTACCGATAAATCTTGATTAGGGCTCCACTTTTCAAAGGTTTCTTTATTCATTACTAGAAAAACCTTGACTTGAAAAAAAGCATTCTTAATTTTTAAATAAGTTTATATGTTCAGGATATTCTATAGCACCTAAAGAATACATATCTGAAGACACCTCAAACTATCCTACTTAATCTTGCAAATTTTAAAAAGGTAATTGCTAATTCACAAAAACCCAGTTGTAATATTTGCTGCAATAATTATCTTAATCACATATTATTTACAATATAAGTTAATAAATACTGGAATGTATAATTTAAAAAAATTTTACCTGCACGAGCTAAAGATCCATGAACTTTACCACCAAGAAGTCCTACAGTAAGTTCAATTTCAGCATTTTCAAAATCAGATACAAGTCTGTCATCAGTAACTGGAACTCCGGCAGCATACAAACTAATTTCGGATGCTTGAAGGGATTCCAAAGAGGCAATTTGGTCCTAGTGACGAAAACGATTATTATTGGTTCATAAAATAATAATATCAAGCATACCTTAACTTCTCCAATTGTCTCGGAACCTTCGCATTCTAAAAAATGGGTAGAGTTTCCTCTTAAGCACAACTGCATATTGGTGTGTTCTAGAAGGAGAAAAGTTAGGTTAGAAATAAATTAGATCAATCTGTGTATGTTGAAATGAAAATAAAAGAGTAGTTTTAAAGATATTGTTACTAATAATCAACTTACTTATCAATTTAACAACTTATACCTAAAAATATGAAATTTTTTAAAAACTCACCTCACTTAATATTATACTTCACAGTAAAAAGACAGGGAAGCGGATGTGACATTGACAGTTATGTTCTGTTTTCTTCATCCTCTTGGTCCTTGGTTGGTCTTATTGATTATACGCATTGAGCTACCATTTATTTTTGAAATATAACTTTATTCTTTTTGTTTTCAGGTTATATGAGTTCAAACACTAATAAGTAATAAATAAGATATGTATTGAATTTAATATATGTATTTTAAATTTTAATAACCTGATAATTACAAGAAAACCAAATTTTTTGGATTGAATTAAATACCTGCCTTAATACCTACTGCTTACATATGCTAAGGAAGAACTTTTTGTTTTGACAGATTGTTTATTTTGGTGTCAGAATTAAGCAAAAGAATTTAACAAATTTGCTTTTTATTACATGTACTAGGTCAGGAATAAACTTCGGTTCAGCTTTTATAATTAATTTAGCACTCTTAAGAAGTGCTTTGTTTCCTCGAGTTTTAATTAGAATGACATGTTTGATGATGGATTACGAATTTAAAATGAAAACACAGAATGAGCGGGTCAAAGTGGAGGATTTATTTGACTATGAAGGTTGTAAAGTTGGAAGAGGTACTTATGGGCATGTTTATAAAGGGAGAAGAAAAGATGGAAGTGATACTAAAGATTATGCCTTAAAACAAATTGAAGGTACTGGTTTATCCATGTCAGCTTGTAGAGAAATAGCAGTGAGTATTAAGTATAGTTGCTAAATTATTTATTGTATACAGCAATATTTTTAGTTATTGAGGGAATTAAAACATGCAAATGTTATAAACTTAATTAAAGTTTTTTTATCTCATAATGATAGAAAAGTTTGGTTACTGTTTGATTTTGCTGAGCATGATTTGTGGCATATAATAAAATTCCATAGGGCGGCGAAAGCCAATAAGAAACCTGTAATGGTGCCAAAAGGAATGGTTAAATCTCTGTTATATCAAATTCTAGATGGTATTCATTATCTTCATTCAAACTGGGTATTACACAGAGATCTTAAACCAGCTAATATACTGGTTATGGGTGAAGGACCTGAAAGAGGAAGGGTTAGTATCTTTTAGTTGATATTTTGCTGGTTGTCATTTAAAAATCTATTGTATTTTGACTTTTAGGTAAAAATAGCAGATATGGGATTTGCTAGGTTGTTTAATGCACCTCTAAAACCTTTAGCTGATTTAGATCCAGTGGTAGTCACCTTTTGGTATAGAGCTCCAGAGCTATTACTTGGTGCTAGACATTACACAAAAGCAATAGGTAAGGTATGCATTTAATTAGTTGTAATGTATATATGTGCATATATCTTAAAAATATTTGTATTACAAATATGATTTAAGTATATTAGTGGCATTTATATTTTAGATATATGGGCAATTGGTTGCATTTTTGCAGAGCTTTTAACATCTGAACCAATCTTTCATTGCCGCCAAGAAGATATTAAAACCAGCAATCCTTATCATCATGATCAATTAGATAGAATTTTTAATGTTATGGGATTTCCCCATGAAAAAGACTGGGAAGATATAAAAAAAATGCCTGAGCACCCAACTCTTCTTAAAGATTTTAAAAAAGCAAAGTATGGATTTTTTTACTAGGAAAAAATAATATTTTAATTTAATAGATTAGAAAACAGTTGTTGCAGATTCTGAATACATTGAATGTTAGCATTCTTAAATTTGATTCAGTTATTTTGAACTTTTTGTTAATTTATTCTCAAACCAAATCAATTATTTAAATACAGATTTTTTTATTTATTTATCTTTAGCAGATTAGTTAAAGCTAAGGTTAAGTAGAAAAAACTTGATTCTAAGTTGTATGAAAACTAAAATAAGATTGGTCATCAATCCAAAAATGAATTTCTTACAATACCATTCTTGCAAGATTAAAGTAGTTGGGTTTTGTTTTAGTTGTTTTATACTATTTATGTTTTTAGTTATGTGAATTGTTCCTTAATTAAATATATGGATAGACATAAAATTAAGCCAGATAGTAAGGCATTCCACCTATTACAAAAACTATTATTAATGGACCCTAATAAGAGAATAACCTCAGAACAGGCAATGCAAGATCCATACTTTACTGAAGAACCCTTACCTACCCAAGATATATTTGCAGGTAAATGTTTCTGTAGTTTTTTGACATGTAAGCAATTAATGTTGAGTAAGTGTATTTAAAATGTATACAGGGTGTTTCTTAAGTAATCTAAAATATTATATGGGGCGCTTTGTTACTCAATTTTAAGACGAAAAGTTCATATAAACATGTGTGATAGGTGTTGTCGTTTATGAGATACAGGGTGTTGAATTTATTGTAATAAGTCAGTTCTGATTGTACGTGAAATTAATTTTTCCCGGTGACGCTACTGGTTTTTAGAATACGCAAAAACATGCTTATTTTAAGTGGCCTTTGAAATAATGTTGACAAGTGTCAAATTTGAAAACCAACGCAAAAATCGTACATTTTTATTTGATTGACTCTGTGTTTAGTTAATAACTATGCCAGTGTTTACTAATGTTGAAATGGCTAATATGCATTTTTTGTACGGATTAGCGAATGGTAATGCCTTAGAAGCTAGACGTACGTATGCCCAGTGTTATCCAAATAATCGTTTACCATGTTCAGATACGTTTACTAAGTTACATATTCGTTTACAAGAAACTGGAACTTTTGCTAAATCGAAGAAAATTATTGGACGACCCAGAACTGTGAGAAATCCCCAATTGGAAAACCAGATTCTTCAAATTATTGACCAACAAAACTGTTTGGAATATTCTAAAAGATAATTTATTGTATCCATATCACGTTCAACGTGTTCAACATTTGTTACCTACTGACTATCCATTACGCATACAGTATTGTCAATGGATTTTACGTGAAATCGCGAACAATCCGAATTTTGTGGCCAATATTCTATTTACGGATGAAGCCAACTTTTCTAGACATGGGATTATGAATTTTCATAATGACCACATATGGGCAGATGTAAATCCACATACCATAAGTGTAAAACGATTTCAACAAACATTTTCGGTCAATGTTTGGCTTGGCATCATCGATGATTATTTAATTGGACCATTTTTCCTTCCTGTACGGTTAACCGGTGAGACATACCAACATTTTCTAGAAAATGAACTTCCACTTCCACGAGTTTTTAAATAATGTTTTTCCAGGCCATTGCATCGGACGAGGATCTCCACACCCGTGGCCCCCTAGATCACCTGGACACAATCCTCTGGATTTTTGTGTGTGGGGATATTTGAAATCGCTTGTTTACACAATACTGATATTAAACGTACAAGATCTTCAAAATCGTATCATAGACGGCTGTAATGTTATTCTTAACAATCCTGGTATCTTCGAACGTATTCGACAATCCATTAGACATCGAGCGGATTCTTGCATTTTAGCTGGAGGTGGACATTTTGAACATTTGCTCTGAAATGTATTATTTTTTTCTTTATGTTTAACACATGTTGCTTGTAATAAAATAATAAAAAAATATAAATCAGTAACGTCACCAAGAAAAATTAATTTCCCGTACAACACCCTGTATCTCATAAACGACAACACCTATCACACATGTTTATATGAACTTTTCGTCTTAAAATTGAGTAACAAAGCGCCCCATATAATATTTTAGATTACTTAAGAAACACCCTGTATTTTAACCCATCCCTGAAATTTTGATTTGGACATGCAAGCTATGAACAACATTTGAATAGGATTAAGGAAACTGACCTATGCAACTACTGTGGAGAAATGGAAGACCTGGAACACATACTATTTGAGTGTAAAAAAATAAGACCTTTTACAATGAGTTATATAGAAGCCTGATAAAGGCTAATTTCTCTTCCCCTGACAAATATACCTTCAATGCTCTGCAGCAAAGCTTTACCTCAGACCTAGTCTTGCATGTGTACATGTCCTACCTTTTGAAAACGCTTTTAGATATTGCACCTCCGGAGAAACAATGTTGTAAGTGCAAATCTATAAAATGTTGAGGAGAGCCTTTTAAAGATTTTTAAATATTGAATACATGATAAAACAGAATTTCAACCTCTTTGCAAGGGATTTGAATGATTCCAGGGGTTCTGTAGCTCTTAGGTACTTCATAATGTTAGCATTGTTATTTTAAAGCGTTTTGTGTTTTGCTATTGCTTGTGGCATTTAGGGGGGTGTCTTTGTTGCTCTAGAACTATCTAAAAAATTTACTTTCAAATAAAAAAATTAATGTTTAATGGCAAGGAAAAATTAAATAAAACAGCTTTATTTCTTATCATTATTTAATAAAATACTAAAACAAAGATCTATAAACAGTTTCATAATAGGTACTTAGGTACAATATTACTATTTAATAACTTCAACAGATCCCCCAATTTACAATAAAACAACTATTAATCTTAATTTCGTCTTTAATTAGTTGTTTATCACAGCAAAAATTATGATAGTTAAATACCTCGGCTAGGGGTGAGTAAGTTCATTAGCTCTGACTATAGTATAATATTTATTTCTCTAAGAAATAATATGGGCGCCACTGAAATATTTTTATTTTTTATGATACTGCTAAGGAAAGTTGTTTTCAGTTGAGTTATTAAAATAAGTATCATAAGAGAACAGAAAGATGTCAGAAAAAACTGTCTATGAAGAAAAAAAAATGAAATGAAAATGTACAAACAGATAAAAGATAAATAGATTTCCTTGGTGCTAAAATGAATGAAGTTGAGAATACGTTACAAAAAAATAATCGGCAAACAGTTCTTTTATTCTAATACAGTTGACGATATAGATAGATATAAACGAAGATAAAAGAGAAAAAATATGGGAACAGTAAACTTGATATACAACAATAAACTTATCTTTTAATACTAGTTGACGATCCTTCGCCGCACCTTGGGGTCGCTACAGCACTGTCTAGGTGGTTCAAAATGTCTATGGACGATCCCGAGTGGAGGGATGATCTGCCCAAGTTGTAGAGATGATCCAGTTAAAAATGTTCGTGCATAAGAGATCTTAAAGTTTACGAGCTGTTCAAGTTTACGGAATCTTCAAATTTAAGAGATGCTTCAAGTTTACAAGATTCTTCGAGTTTACAAGATGTTTCGAGTTTACAAGATGCTTCGAGTTTACTGTATTATATTCCAACTTTCTGAAAATTACTAATGTCAAACACGTGTTTCATTTACTTTTCTGACACAAAAAGTACAAATCAGCATAGTCCGAAATCTACAGTTAGATGCTAACGTATTCTAATAAATTAGAAAAGATACATTCTTACATTAAATTTACGTTTTAACAACCTTACACACTAATCAAAATTCCAGAAATGTACTTTCACTAGCCTTCTTATAAAAAATTATCATTAATACTTTTAATTACCATAAAAAAGATTGTTCGAATAATAACGAAATATGTTGAAATTCTCATCTGATATAATAAAATATAATATAACTTTCGATGTTTTATAAATATTTTAACAAAAAGGAATTATAAAATTGGAAAAAAAAACATACCTGTATTTGACAGTAAACCAATACAAGAAATGAGACTGGGAATAATTATTAAAACCATTGAACCCGATAATGGCAACTCATTAGTACACCTCGTAGCTTAGATACTTGGAACTTCCAATTATAATTATAGAGACCGTATTAATTATTTTATTATTAAGAATTCTTTCGGAAAGATGAAGCTTGCGGTACTAAATTAATTTAATATATAGGATACCAGGTGCTTAAAATGTTAACAGGTACTGTTACAACACGTCGATGGATCGTTTATTTCCACAAAGACATAAGCGATATATAGGGGTAGATTATTGAAATACAATTCTGACTTCGTTGTCACAGATAGTTTATACATTTTCAGTAATATTGGTAATTAACCTCCAATTTAAAAAAATTGCACTTGGCAGTTTTACGGCCGATTGCACCGACTTTCTGCTATGAGACCATTAACCAAGGGACTCTTTAATTTTATTGGTCCCTTAACTTTATCTGAGTTGCACCATACATTCTCAAACAAGCTTTTACTAAGGAACAATTAATGTACACTGATATGTGGCAACGTCGAGCATATATAGGGATTTTCTGTCTGTTTGGTTTATTTTGTAGAAAATCGACAGGGATTTTCTGTCTATTTGGTTTGTTACCTGTTTTTTTCTGTATAAAATCGACAGTTGACGACTTCGAAATTCAATTTAAACATAACCTGATAACCTAACGTTTGCGAGCATCCAAAACTGTTAAAAAGGTTGTTATTTGAAGTTTGTTGTGTGATGGCGGACGAAGGAAAGAAAAAACGGGTGTGGGCAGTAAATTTTACACCTAGGGAACACAATTTACTGTTTTCTATTTGCGCGGACGAAGGAAAGAAAAAACGGGTGCGGGCAGTAAATTTTACACCTAGGGAACACAATTTACTGTTTTCTATTTGCCTAAATTATAAAGACGTTATAGAAAATAAAGAAACTAACGCAGTAGCCAATTCTAAAAAAAAATGAAACTTGGACACAAATTTGTCGAGAATTTAACGCTACAAGTGGTGACTTCAACAACCGTTCAGTTGATCAACTGAGAAGATGTTACGAAAATAGACGACAGAATGTGAAGAAAAAAAGAGCGGAAGTCGGACGGGAATGTTTGAAAACGGGTGGTGGTCCACCTCCACCTGATGAAGAAGACAAGTTGGTTCTTGCCACAATGGATCCACTCACATTTGATGGCATTCCAAAAACTATTGACTCTGACAACATAACCAGTGTTGGATCAACAAGGAGGCAAATTGAAATATAATATGTTTTCGAAAGCCTGGTGAGGAAATACAAGTTTTTCATTATTCCCTACACACTCTAAAGCTGAAATCCATCCAGTTGGTTATTTTTTCATATAATCACTACTTCCAACTTGCATAATATGTTAGAATAATAACTAAAATAGGTTTAAGGGAGGAAATATGGAGATTTAGCTGAGGGTTGATTAATGGATGTTTAATACTCTCTTAAACTATGGTGCAATCGCTGCAGTGCGTTAACTGACCTTTAATGGCCCATTAGCTTAATGCTCCCATAACAAAAAGTCGGTGTAATCGGCTGTTAGTCTTTGTTTTATAATTTCGTGTTTTTTAATGAACTGTTTGAAAAATTAACGCAAATAATTATCCATCATAAATTTGATTGTTTTTAAAACAAGAATTTTAAGATTGTTTATATCCTTCAACTTTTTTTAATTCCAAAAATTGTACTCTTCAAAACACACATTTTAAGCCTAGTCTCGTGATTGGATAGGTTATAATTTTTTTTATTAATTAAACATCAATTTCAGAAGCGTATTACGGTAATTTAAAAATAAAAAAGTATAACCCATTATCCCACTACGAGATTAGGCTTAAAATTTGTGATTTGAAGAGTAAAATTCCTAAGAATTAAAAAAAACGTAGGATACAAACAATCTTAAAATCCTTTGTTTTAACTTAAAAATTATAAATATAAAATTGATGTTTAATTAATTAAAAAAATTAAGAAGAAAACTATAACTCATCATTATCCCATTTCGAGACCAGCCTCAACATTTGTGTTTTGAATACTAGAATTTTTGAAAATATAAAAAAATGGAAGGATACAAACAAACTTAAAATCCTTAGAAATTAAAAATGCAATCAAATTTATGATGGATAATTATTTGCATAAAAATTTTCAAAAAGTTCATCAAAAATCAGACAATATTTCACCAAATTGTGCCTTTTCAAAAAAAGTCCTCGAAATTTTCAAAAAATCATATCTCCCGGTTGGCTGAATGAAAACATTTGAAAAAATTCATAAAAACGCTCTTCAAAGGGTACAAAAAGATGGCCAAATTTAAGCAAAATATACCCATTCAGTAAGATGAGCTAAAATAAAATAAAAAAATATATCGATGAAATTGTCTCATTTACTAACATAAACATTTTTAGGTTGCCCCATACCATATCCCAAGAGAGAGTTTTTAACAGATGATGATCAAGAAGAAAAGTCTGATGCAAAGAGACAGAATCAACAGCAGCAACAACAACAAACAACCCAACAACAACAGCAACCATCTCAACAACAGCAACAAAATCAAGATAGTCATAATTCTGCTAAAAGAGTGAGATTATCAGGCCCACCAGGTCATCCAGGGCAAGTCAATCAACAGGTAAGAATACTGTTCAGACCTTCAAAATTAAACAAAGTTTTATATTTTTATAATTTTCAATGAGTAGTAAAATTACAAATGGACTATGATCATTCGATTTCAAAAACCTTGTTAATAAAGGAGTTGATGGAATATAGATAAATTAGCTATGCTACTTGGCATATCAGAAGTGCCATTATCAAACTCTCTGAAATCAGTGAGAGATTATGTTTTTCTAGCAGGAAGATCTTAAATATTCATACTAGGATTCTCAAAATAGAGATCTTAAAAACTTCCGAATTTTCGTAGGATATAGTCGCTTTAATGGGTATATGATTAAAATCAGACTGACCTAAAGTGGGGAGTACAGATTCTGTCAGGCTAAAGCTGAATAGCGGAGCAGTTACCAAGAGACAATAAATTTGAGCTAAATGAACTCTTGTTGAAATATCACCAATAACCCTGTTGAACTTCATTAGAAATCTAGGATTGAGCAAACTTTAATGCAAGGGTAAGCCACAATATATTTTTTACGTCAAAGTGAACGAGTTTGGCCCATTCACATTCGACGTAATCTAAAATTTATTACATTATATCTTACTGTGATACCTTCAATGGATTGGCATAAGTGTTTTTTGCCTTTGTTCTGGTTATTTATGCATTCTTTTTTATTGACTTTATTAGTTCATTCATTCCTTATGTTCAGATGGCAAGAAATGTTGGTATTGTAACATTTATTTCAATTTATTTACACTAAATAATTTATTTTACATTGACTATTTTCTTTACACACTTAAATGTTCTAAATTATATTTGCACTTCTTGCCTGCTTTTTCAATTCAATGGACTAGTTTAGTAGGATCATATTAATCAAAATGATAGCATTATATATTTAGGATAAGATACCTACTTACTTATATTGATATTCATTTTGCTTGTAATTTTTCTCATTTCGTAAAATTTAGCAATAAATAATTAGTAAGTTTTAAACGTAGCGCCAACTAATAACCAATAATGAAGTGTGTTTAAAAGTCAACGTTGTCACAGTTTAGCTACGTTCGTTTCAAGTATTCTCAAAGAACTGGCGGCACAAAACACCGTGTTCTGTGACTAACTGATTGTACCAGTTGACAATATATGACAGGAGAGAAAATCGTGTTTATCTGTAATAAACAAACAAGACCCCTATTCTTGACGGTGATAGAATAGAACAGCCAATAGAAAGTGGGCGTGGTTCTATTGAAAATGCCAAAACCGTATTCTTGAAATTCGTTCTCTCACTGTACCGATAGAAGGGTTGCTCCCCGAAAGAACAATTACTTCTAGTGGTTATTTTTGAAGGAACCGCTATAACACCAAGAGAAGATGTTAGGGATTTTTATTTTCGAACCAAAAATAGTATAGAAGTAATTTCTTTCATAAACCAAACACAACCAAACAACAAATTAAACTAACGAAAATGACAGAATATTTTGTTTAGTGTTTTACTCCTTATTTGATAAAGTGTCAATTAGAGAACAAAAATATCAATATGTTTATCTCTTTTTAATGACAACAAATAAGAGAGAGAGATAAGTTTTCTCGGTTAATATTAAAGCATATCGACAACATCGCAAATTTTCTACCAATCTTATTGAAACACGTCACTTACCACTTATGACGTATGTAACCATTAAATTTAAATTTCAAAAGCCGATTATGGCTAGAGGATTAATTTTACAAAAATTTTATTTGTACAGTTGAACCACTAAAAACCTATTTTATAAGATGCAAATATAAAAAAAAATCACTAAACTAGTCCATTGGAACGTTTCTAGAATACAGTGAACAATTCAAATAACAAAACGTGTTTCTCGATTTTCCTAAACAGGTCTAATGAATCCGAAAGTTCAAGAGTCCTAAAAAACTATAATAATTATGGTTGTTTATATTAATTCCATGGGCGTCTAATTCATTGATTCTTGTTGATTTGTTGATTTCTACTTACAATTTTTTTGTATTTCTCCATAACTGCAACTATTCATGAGGTTTATTTTTCGACATTTTGATGAGTCTACTTTAATTTACCGTTTTTTTTTTCAGCAAATTCCAATTTCCCAGCAACAAGAATTCCATCAGCAACAAATGATGTACAACAATGGAAGTCAACAGCAACAACAAAATTTCCAACAAAGATTTTAAATAATATAAATTAAGAAGAACTAGTTCGCAATAAATTATTTTTAAATAATTTTTGTATAATTCTTAAATAATTTTTCTTGTGACCCCACTTTAAAACCCATTAAATCTTGAATAACATTCGTCTTCCCATAAACCTCAGTTTCCTGATGGCTTTCATATAGTTATCTAGCTTTAAGACAAGATGTTGGTTCAGATGGTTCCCTGTGGTTTCCTTTTTGTCCAAAAAGTTTCCAGGTCTTAGAAGTCTATATATGTAGTATGTATTTGACACTCTTCATGTGGTCTTGGTCTTCTTTGCGATATTCTACGACAAATATCGCGAGCTTTCTTTTATCTCCAAATCTGGAGTATAGTTGGGTAATTTTCATTACCCCCACGTTTTTGTTCAATTAGGTCTTCTTTTATGTCCTCTATTTCTTTGGCAGATACTAGTCCATTGATTACTATTTTGGCGTACCTCTCCCTTGGGTCCATAAATGTATACCAGTTTATGCCCTGTTCACTTAGTTCCTCTTTAATTGAATTTGTAGGTCATATTAATTCCTCTCGCGTGCTTCTTTCCTAATTTTGCGAAATTCCTTTGTCGTTTTTATGAAATTAGGAAGCCTTTTTCCTATTCTTGGTTCTTTATTTGCTTCCGTGATGTTATTTTTATTCTTCTCGTTCCTATGTTGTTTTTTATTGTTTCCATCACTTCGTTTGCCTGCGTCGTTTTCGAGTTGGTCGGTGTTTCTGTTCTTATTGGACTTCTAAGGCTCCTTGATCTGGTTTGTTCGTTTTCCCGTTTTTTTTTATTTGCTTTTTCGTCTCTCAGTGCTTTCATAAGGTTTTGAATTGTTTTCTTGTTGTCTTCTTTTTGTTTCCTAAGTTTTTCGTTGGCTTTCTTAGTTTCTTCCAATAGTTTCCATGTTTCTTCCATTTATTTTTGTATTTCCTTCTCGAATCTGGTTTTAAAATCAAAATCCTTTAAGTCTTTGAGCTTTTTCAGTTGACTTTTAGTGGTGAGTTCTGTTTCCGGCTTTGAGTAGATTCGTCCATCATTATTATAATCGCATCTGTATATTGGCCTCTACAAATATCAATAGAAAAACGAAATTGTACCTTTAGTAAACAAATATCAACTGCTTACTAAACTTACTGTCTTATTACTGCAAAAAACTTTAAAAAAATCCATCCGTTATAACCTAACGTATATGGATTACACTGAAAGTATTTTGGATAAATAAATTCAGAAATCATAACTGTGGCGAATAAAACGAGGAAAAAGTATTAGCTTAAATGGAGGTGGATGAACTACACGTAATACAAATCCCAGACTATACAGTGCTTTTCAGATAAAACAATCCTCCTATAATAACTTTTGTAATACTGGTATTTAAGAAAAATCCGGAAACACGTCAATTTATGTTGGAAGGGGCAAGCATTATGGCTTATTTAAACTTACTGGAAAAGCCACCCCCTCACCCCCAGTGTTGCCTCAACAAGCTAAAGAATAGTAGTAGATTGGAGACTGAAAGTCGAGTAGATACAACCAAAGCGGAGTAGTACTTTGTGTTCCGAGGGTATATTTAGTCAACTCAATATACACGTGTTAAAAAAGAAGTCTTTGTTGTTAAGATCATGTCAATATATTTAGATAGAAACCCTGTTCCGGATTTTGCCCCCGACTACTGCGTATGTGCATCAAATTAACATTTCATGTTACGATGTCAATTTGTCAATGCCACAGTTAGAAGACGTATTATTGGTCTGTATCAGATTTGTGTTAAAGGGCGGTTAAATACGAATACGTTTATTAGGGAACAGAGATAAGTTAACTTATCTCTGTTAGGGAACTACAGGAATTAAATACTCAAGCACATTCAGAACTAATAAATCAGAGGGAGTTTTATTTTAAAATATTATAGAATAAGGTGTTAAAACAGAAAAACAATTTTTTTTCTTGGCTTTGACTTGATAATATATCTGCAAAATATTTATTATTCAATAATTGAAACCAAAATACATTGCGAATAACTCACTTGTCCATCATTAAATGACTAAATACAGCAAAAGCCTTACTCAAACTCAAACGCAAATGCAATAAATAATAATGCAAGCAAAGATAGATAAACATAGAACACAAATATAATTAGATAATCAATTCAAATGTCAATTTGTCAAATTCAAATATTACCGAAAAAAATGAACGGGGGGCAAAACAGAGAACACTTTCGCTGATTAGGTTTGGTGTTACATGACAAAGTATAGATAGGACGATTCTAACTAGCCTAGGGGCCTCGGCCTTTTGTTTTCTCTCAAGCGCATAAAATCTAATTATCAGAAGAATGAGCATTCGCAACTGTCCGTTCTGAACCAATCTTTGATTCGTACACTCAACCGGAGTAAGTCTACTCCGGTCGGAGTAGCTTCGGCAACTCTGCTCACCCCTAGCAGCATCCCTTTTTTTAAATTACTTCTCATATTTTTCATGTAAAATTTGGTTACTCCTATTTGAGCTGATTTCAAAAATGTATAATATTTGTAGGTTTAAGTGGTTAGTTTATTAGATAAACAATTTTTCTTTTAATAGCACAAATTTTACTTATTTTTTACTTTCGCCTTATTTGCCTGCAATAAAATGGGTTGTACAACAGTTCAAACTCTTTAATCTTTTTAACTGTGCTATTTATTATAAAGTTACAATAAGTGTTCAAAATGAGTACCATTCACTTCCATACAATGGGATAATTTTGAAATGCCTCTCTGACATTGCTTAATACGGCTGGATTTAATTATCGACATTCATTTTCTATCCTCTCTCGTAAATCATCCAGAGATTCTGGTTGGGTTAGGTTGTTTTTAAATACCCCATAAAAAGAAGTCTAGGGGTGTTAAATCCGGTGAGCTAGGTGGCCACTCCATCACCTGCCTTCTTCTACCTATTCAGCGAGCGGGGAATGTTTCGTTTTCCCCTTCCTTGAGTAACTCAAGATATGATTCACCCTTTAAATTTCCGTTGATGAAGAAAGGTCCGACAATGTGGTCACCTAGGATACCACACCAAACGCTTAAGTTTTGGGGATGTTATGGAATTTACGCATATGTGGATCACTTTCAGCCCAATATATACAATTATACCTATTTACTAAGCCATTTAATGAAAATAAGTATTCATCAGAAAAGCAAATATTGTTTAACAATTGTGGATTGTTATTGATAAATTGCGTCATTGATTCGCAAAACTCTAGACGACGATAAAAATCATCTTCATTCAACTCGTGCACCAACTTAACTTTGTATATTAATTGCTAAAATCCATTTAAAAGTGTTATACAGACATTCTTTCTACTTTGAAGCCTAGTAAACTAACTCACTCTGTATGATTGGAAAGACTATTCTTGAATTTATGTAGAACTCGGAAAACTGTAGAAGATGAAACACCGATCGCTCTAGTTATTGTTGACAACGATTGGGGTTGTTGAACCTATCTAAGCCCTAAAATTGCCACTTGGATTGCTTCGTTATTTACGAGTGGTAAATTTCTTCATCAGTTGAATTACATACTTATAAGTTGCATGTCTTCCGTCATGTAATTCGTTAAATATTCTAGCAGCAGCTCTTGCACAATTATTATCTTGGTAGTATAAACCTACAATTTCAATTCTTTCCTGCAAAGAGAAACCATTTCAGCGAAACAAAATAAATAATGTATCAAAGTAGACCATCAATAGTGACTACAAATTCTAGTTGACAATGTCAAACTTTAATAAAAAGTAGAGGTTTTTGTTGTTTGGATTTTTGAAGGTGAATAAATAACACAATTAAAAAGATTAAAGAGTTTGAACTGTTGTACAACCCATTTTATTACAGGCAAATAAGGTGAAAGTAAAAAATAAGTAAAATTTGTGCTATTAAAAGAAAAATTGTTTATCTCATAAACTAACCACTTTAACCTACAAGTATTATACATTTTTGAAATCAGCTCAAAGAGGAGTATCCAAATTTTACATAAAAAATATGAGAAGTAATTTAAAAAAAAGGGATGCTGCTAGGGGTGAGGGGTGGCTTTTCCAGTAAGTTTAAATAAGCCATAATGCTTGCCCTTCCAACATAAATTGACGTGTTTTTGGATTTTTCCTAAATACCAGTATTACAATAGTATATTAAACAACGCATTTCATATGGAATTCTGTTATGACACGAGTTCAAGTTTAAAAAACGAATCGCGAAGCGATGAGTTTTTTAAAGAACGAGTGTCACAACAGCCATATGAAATAAGTTGTTTATAATATTTTTTATATTTTGCCCTTTTTACCATTTTTTAAATTAATTTTTTATTTTTATGTAATTACGAAAATTTTTATTTTAAAAAGTATGTCGGCAGCACTGTGTAATTTATAAAATTTGACAGTTGTGACATTTAAATTATCAAATGTTAATGTTTTAAAATATTTTAAAATGAATAATATACCATTAATAATATATTATATAACTAAAAGATGATATTGATATTCACAAATACTTTTTTAAAGAACAATATAAAATTAATAAATTGCTATTAGCCTCAAACGTCATTGTCAATAGTCTTGCCTTTAGATACTTCACTCATGTCGCCAACCATTTAAAACAAAAATTTGCGTGCGTAAAAGTTACATTACGATACGCAAATGCGTTTTATAATGAAGATTTTTATAAGTGCAAAATATAAAAAAGTTATTAAAGGTGGATACTTTTATCTGAAAAGCACTGTATATTATCAGTTTCTGAGCTGTGGAACTACTAAGAGGAAAGAATATAAGGCATAGATCAAGTAAAAAGGAGCTTATACTACGTGACAGTGACTTGTTCATTCTATTCAAAATTCACAACGCCCCGATTTTTTTATTCTAGCGATGAAAAGTGTGCCTTGGATATAACATTTTTAAATCAGAAATAATATAAATTTCGACAAATTCTACAAATTCAGAACAATAAACAACTAAAAGGTTGAATTAACTTCCACTATTTATTCTTTAAATTCTTTAAATGGAAGTTAAGTGGAAGTTAATTCAACCATTTAGTTGTTTATTGTTCTGAATAAGATGAACTTTCACATAGTAAGGGTTAGTACCATAAAATTCTACAAAATTCTATAAATTAGAAAGCAAAAAATCTAAAACACTAGGTAATACAAGAAGAGTACATTTGATTTTTAAAAGAAGCGTCCGATTCTGAATACCTCATAATGAAGGTGAGCAAATACATAATAGTATAAATTCTAGAATAAGAGCATTATTATTAAAACTCCTACTGGTTCAGTGTTACACTTGCTTGCCTCTCACACAGAAGGCTCGGGTAATTCTTAACCATAACATTAAGAAAAAATTTTAATAGTCATAAAGGTAGGCGGACAACATTGTGTGTTAAACGCTGGGTTTAATAAAACCTAACAAATTTAAAAAATAAAAATAGGTTTTTAGGTTATTTAAGGTTTTTTAGCTTTTTAGTAAATATTTAAAAAAAGTCATTTTATGTATAATATAAAATATATATACAGGATGTACCAACCTTACGAAGTTCGGTATATGGTTTGTTTTAGAAGATATCAAAAAATGTTAGTAGTAGATGTCTTTATAGGGTCCATATTTTGAAATTACGCTTAAACTATACGGAGCAGGGGGGGGGCTTGCCTCCCCCTGGATCAGGAAAGATTTTTTTTTAATATTGGTAAATAATAACACAGTTGCAAATGTAGGCCAATACAGAATTTAGCTTCAACAAGAAAGATTTAAGGTAAAAAATGGCCAAAATTGTGAGTTTGATATATAAAAATATCAAAAATTTTCCAGTCTCCCCTGACCACCGGTATATCGCCTACCCCAGTCATAATTTCTGCCGGCGCTCTTGATACAGAGTGTTGTATAACGTTACAAACCAAACATATGATTTTTCGGACTGCTCACATTTTTTTAAAGCGTCACAAAAAAAGGACATTCTAATAAAAAATATGTACCTATTCTAATAGATGTAGATTTCGCTAGAAGGAAAATATCAACAGTTTTATTGATAGACTCGTGAGTTTATTAATTATATAATTTTTTTTAAAAACCTACTTTAAAAAAACCTATATCTGCCAATCCTTATCACACGTGCATAAATGCATTATCACCCCTAGCTGGTATTTGTCAAATACAGCCGCCGGCTGCCCACTTTCCGCCCTTGTGACACAATATTCTATATAATGAAATTAAAAGCTGCCATACTTTATTAATATAAATTATTTATTGATGCATTAACCTTCGAATGACTTATTTATGTAAATAAGATAATTTTGAATGTGTATATACTCAAGTTAGAAAATCAGAATGTAGGATTTTTTAAATAAAAAACATCATAATTTTATAAATTTATATATCATACAATTTTTTAATTCGTTCCTAAAGCTTTTATTTCTCTTTTAAATCAGTTTTTTTTTATTTATTTTGGACATTAAACATATTGTTTCCCTCTTAATTTTGTGTAGCCGTCAAGTGTGATATAAGATTAAATAGTTTTCCTAACACTGTGTCTCCCATTCGATAAAAATTTTATGTTTTTGAGAATCTTAATTAAGTTAAATAAATTAAATATATAAGAAATTATAGAAATATATTTCAAAATATAATACAAAAAAATATGTAATTTCACAACATACAAGACAATTCGAATAATTTAATCATCTTCCTTATTTTTCTTTTGCTTCTTTTCAGGAGAAGCTTCTTTGGTTTCTCCAGATGATTTCCTTTTGGTGCTTTTTACTGGTTTCTTTTTAGGTGCCTTTTCTTCCTCTTCTTCATCATCATCATCTTCCATTTTCTCGCTTTCATCATCGCTATCATCTTTCTTTCCAGATCCTAATTTTGACGCGTAACTATCTAAGTTCTTTTTTATTTTACTAGCGTCAGGACTATACGCCCATAAAATAAGTTCAAGATGTTCTTTTGTTGGCAAATCATCTTTCCACAGATCTGGTCGAGATTCTTCCATTGCTTTCAACAATTTTTTTATCTCCGCATTCCTAACAATATCCCAAGTTGGTTTTCCATCGCCACTAGAAATGGTTCTTAGATTTTTGTAATCTCCTTTAGCTTTCTTTGAATATGCTTCCAAAAATGCCTCCACTTGCTTATTTTTAATATTAAATTTTTCTTTTAGAGGTAGAAATACTTCTGTTGAGGGTAGCGGTAGGTATGCCCGGTTTTCTTTTGACATATTGTTGATTTCAAAGTCTCTGAGGAAATCTTCAAACACCTTGACAGCATCGTTAATGTTTTGAAGTTTTTCCTTGTCCTTGGTCACTGA
Organism: Ophraella communa; assembly: GCA_035357415.1. Taxonomy (NCBI): domain Eukaryota; kingdom Metazoa; phylum Arthropoda; class Insecta; order Coleoptera; family Chrysomelidae; genus Ophraella; species Ophraella communa. Next base: position 10,960,266 of record CM068987.1, read on the forward strand.
AAATAGATGCTGTCGTAATGAACTGTTCTTTTTTACAGACAGAAAAATAAAAAAAAACGTACTACATAATAATATAAAATTTAATAATTTTTTCCAAAAATGTTTTATTCGATATTATTTGGTTGATTCTATGCAAACATTGCTATTTTAAAAATATCACAATTTTTCAACTTAAATTTATTAAAATTCAGTTTAAATTATTTCATATTTTATTTGAATAATGTTTGTTTACATTTCTTAAGAAACAAAAATTTTTTATTTACTTTTAAAAACATATAAATAACTTACATGTCAATGTTCTTTTGGCCCTGCCAATAAGTCCTTTAACAGACAATCGCTGGTAATCAGGATCTCTTCCTTCTAAAACTTTCAATGTTTCTAGAGCTTTATCCTTATCTTTAAATCCTAATCCAGGAACTGTATCGGGTTTACTTTCAGACATGTTGATGTAATATTAAATATAAATAACAAATACCGTTGCAATAAAAACTAATTATGACTTTGTTTACACCGAATAAAATTTAGAAACTCGATGTGTTAAAAATTTGAATAGTATAAATCAACCGAGAGTTTGTTACCAAGACCCAAGACTCACGTCTGTTTGTAGGAATAGCGTTAACCTTCGAATGAGAATGAAGTTGTAGGCTAGTCGATTAGGTTTTTATGAAATAAAATTTGGCGCTTACTAATAACAGAGTTTAGTAGGCATTTTAAATAGATCATGACAAATATGTAATGGTAGATATCCGTGGTTGTCGAATGTCAAAACTGTTGCTTAATATATTTATCTTTATATCAACAAAAGCACGTATAGATGAAAATTTATGTTAATTAGCATAAAATATGTATTTTTTATGTAGTTTTTATAAATATTTCTAAGAAATTCATTATTTGGTCCCACTAAATATAATTTCAACAGTTGCTTGCTTTCCCAAACAGCACAAGATATCCTCAGGATTATCCTAAATATCCTCGAACATGGGTGGGATATATTTAGGATATACATACAAATCCAAATACACCTGAGGATGTTTTTTGAATATCTTAAGGATATCCTGTGTGGCTTTGCATGATACATTTTAAGGATATTATTTTGTTTTTCATATTTTTATTTCAGAAATAAAAGTAATAGCAATTAAAACCTTAAAAAATATATAGCAATATTTTTATAGGAAATATTTAAATTAAAAATCTTAAAAATGTCAGAAATCCTATCGTAATCCTTGGAACATTCACTACACATCCCAACCATCCTAATTTAGTTCAGAGAGGTACTGTACTATATATATATTATTTCAAGGATTAAATCAGGTTATCTAAAAGCACAAATATTCGGAAGACGTTCAGAGAACTTCTTTTGTACCTTTTGTACCAAGTTTAAAGGGGAACTTGATAAATGGTTGCAGTTTTTCGAGGAATTTAACACCGTACCTCTACAAAGTTTCGGTACGATGACTCAGCAAACATGGTCCGTCTGCGTAAGTCTCTCGGAGAATCAACCCGCAGCACAGTTGAACATCTACCCGCATATGTTGGTAACGTGCCAAAGTTTTTGGATACCCTCTCCAAGTGATTTGGTCGAGCTATCCTATACCTGATACCATTTTATTGAATTTGGCCTTGTAGTACAGTCAATGGCAAATGCAGATTCATTCATTCGAAGAAACATGATACAATCAAAGTGTGGAGCTTCCTGACTTCCTCGTTAAGAAGTTATCTTCCGACCTCTGCTTAAAGTGGGCCGCTTCAGGAGCGGCCCTCTAGAGAAGAAACTCTTGTATTTTTTAACGAAGGAATTGCATATCCACTGGAAATCGCTTACTAAAGATGTGATGCAAATAATGAAGTTCGAGAAGGCACTTTGTTCTTTTAGGTAACATCTACAACCCTTTAACCTTTAAGCTTGCCTCAATCCCGTATAGGGTATTCATCCAGTAATATCGCATCTTCTTTCACGTGTCTATCACTCACATCAAGTTGACCTTGTTGTTTCTTGTCATTTTCTCAAGGGATTGTTTACATTTCCAGACTAACTTTAAATCATAAGTATTATAGTTTGGAGAGGTATTTCTTTGACCGCAAGCACGGACCTAGTGGTAATAAATAATGGAAATATGAAACTGATATCTAATAACATATTTTGGCGATAATTTGGTGTTATGGAATTAAGTGCCATCCCCTATATAGTCCAGATCTTCCTTTTAAATTTCTTTAGCTTCTCTATTTACTCCAACTATTTTTCTGTCTCATTTTTAAATGAATCTTTCTACTCCGGTATACACAAGTATGCAAAATTTAGTTAAACAGAACCAATAATTCCGTTAAATAGTATTTAGATACTCGTACTCTTCAGGGCGATCTACTTGTCAATATATTGTTATTTTGACTAACCCCAAACAGCCCACGGATGTCTTTTGGATCTCCTATGGATATTTGATTGGAATATTTGAGATATACAGATGATATCCGTTTGTAATCCTGGTATATTCTTAGGATGTCCTAAGGAATAGCAAAGGAGCGCCTCAATAATGCCTAGAAATATCCTCAGGAGATTCTATTTCAAAGTACTAAGGATATTTGCAGGACATTTATAGGAATTAATAATTATAATCCTTGAAACGTCTACAACACATCTTCAATTAGTCCAGGATACATCATTTATACCAATTATTATAAGACAATTTTTATTGCGTGATACATTAAAATGACATTTACTACAAGATTTGTGCCTTTTAACAGAGAATGTAAAGATGCCTGTGAAATATTTTCTTCCACACTGCCCAACTAGAAATGTTTCAAAACCAGTTTCTTCATTGTCATTATCTTTATTACTTAAAAACTCTTGTTGCAAAAATGGGGGTAGAACTTCATTATTTTCTTCTTCACTACTTAAAGAGGAACTTGCTTGGTCAAAATAATTTATTCCATTTGATTAATCTGCATCTATGTAATCTTGATTAGAAGTTGATACATGCAAATCATTTTCAATTATTTCCAACTTTGATATGTTACATTGCACATATTAGATACATTTCACTTCGGTATATGAGTGAAGGAGAAATAATTCAAAATCACTTCTGGAAAAATTTTCTGTATTTACAGAAAACTACGCCCAGTTACATTCTGAGAGCTGAAATAAAATTGGTAAAAGTTGGATATTTTATTATAAAGCAAGCCCTAGAATATTTATTAAAGATTAAAAAGTTACCTGTAAATAGATTTCCCAAGATAGCACTAAAGAGAATCTTTCAACTAAACCAGCAGAATAAAATAGTATCAAAATATAATTGGATTAGTCAATTAAATGATATCCTACATAAAATTGGAGCCTCAGAACTTAATATTGAAACTTTTGACTCGGACACAATAAGCATTATTTTAGACAGTTTTGAGCAGTATAGTCAAATAGAAGATTGGAACAAAATTCTTTTAAGTACATATTGCCCGATGTATAAGCAAATCCTACAAGGCAAAAATCCTTTCCATTGTACAAATCACTTAGATCTTTTCATTCCTCTACATATAAAACGCTTAATTTCACAGATACGCACTCACAATAGTAATATAATATACATGTATGTTAATAACAATGCATTCACAATAAAATCCAATGAATTATGTACAATTTGTAACTGCCTTGCTTTAGAATCCCTTCAACACTTATTTTTTGTTTGTCCAGTGTATGAAGGAATTAGACGTCCCTTTCTTGAAATGCATCAATCCGTAATTGACATTGAATCAATAATAATTAATGAAGCTGAACCACAAACTCTCTATCAAATATATGATATAATAAAGAAAATACTAAAAATCAGGTCCTTCATTATAAACGAATAAAATTACCTTATACTTGTCAACATATCTTATGCAAACCTAATCTGTTATAAAATGAATTATACTTTATTATTAAAAAAAATACGTTTTATACTAGCTATTAATGTTATAAATGTTGTCACCCTTGTTCATGTATTTTTATACGAAAGAACAATAAAGATCTATCTATCTATCTATCTATATTAGATACATTTCATGTTAATGGTTCATTATTTAAAGCTTTAATAACCATATCAATTTCTAATTTACGAATTTTACGTTGTCTCGAAGAGTTGATTTCAAAAGTCTTTATATTATTACCACGTTGAACCTTAACCTCAAAAGTTATATATTTGTAAAAAGTGTGTAATAAATGATATAATTTTAACCTTTGATTTTTTTGGTATTTTCTTGATGTGAACACTGTTAAATTAAATATTATAATCACACAAGAAAACGCAGTTCTATCAAAGAAACCGGCGGGAACATGGCGGGAAACCTTAACTGCTGTCTGAATACATAGTGGACATTGACACATAGAGCTCCTCACCTAACTTTTACAAACTAATCTGTGACACAAACACATATTAATCCTATGCTAGATCTCTAACAGCTCAAAAGGTACAAAATACTTCTCTGAACGTCTTCCAAATATTTGTGCTGTTAGATACCTGAATTAACCCTTGAAATAGTATATGTAGTCTCTAAATGTGTAGTGGATGTTCCAAGGATTAGGATAGGACTCAGAGTAATAAGTATAAACATAGAGTAGGCATATTCCCTACTACTTGTCGTCCTAACAGATTTGTTTACCAGCAGAGCATTGCCAGACGTTGTGTTTTGTAAGTAAAAAGTAGGAAACAAAAACGTAATAGTATAATTTACAACAATTTTATTTTACTTTTAAGAGGAGACTTTTAGTCAGAGAAAATATTCTTTAATACACTTTAATATTCATTTTGTTACCTTTCGATAATACTGATAAAAAAGCTCTGCACCAATTGTATCAAATACCCACACTGAAAATTTGGCATCAGTGCCTTTGTTTGTTATTGTTTAGAGGTGATTAGCGCTTTGTTCGATTTTTCCTGAATTTTTGTGTATTTAAGTGAACTTTATAAAGTGTTTTTATTTATTTTCAATATTGAAAATGGCGAAAACCCGAAAAGCGTGTATAATTTGTGGTACTTCGCAAAATGATAACCTAACCTATCACCGGTAAGTTATTCACTTCATTGGTGTAGAATTAGCAATATCAATTAAAATTTATTACAAATAAGAAAATCAAATTAATAATGAAATACATATTATACATAAACTAGGAGCTTAAAGTGGAAAGTTTCTTTTAAATAGTTTTCGTTTTATTTTTTTTTTTTTCATTTAATTAAAAGAACTATTTTTAATGTGTGTAAATTATTTAACTAACGTTTATATATTACGGTGATACACCTCTAGATTTTATTTTCCATCTCTCTCAATTATGGGTTCATTGCTATTGACTACAAACTGTATGTTATTGTGTTGTTGTGGCACCTCTGTGTTTACTTATTACTCTGAGGTATAGGATTTCTGGCATTCTTAAGATTCTTAAAATAAATATTTCCTATAAAAATATTGCTATATATTTTTTAATGTTTTTAATTGCTATTTCTTTTATTTCTGAAAAAATTATGAAAAACAAAATAATGTCCTTAAAATATATCACAGGATATCCTTAAGATAATAATATTCAAAAAACATCCTCAGGTGTATTTAGATTTGTATGTATATCCTAAATATATCCTACCCATGTCCGAAGATATTTAGGATATATTGAGGATAATCCTGAGGATATCTTGTGCTGTTTGGGACATTATATTCTATACTTTTAGAAAACAAACGTATATAAATACATATTTATTTTTCTCAATTATTGTTTTTATTTTGAGGTTATAAAATCTGCCGTTTTTTATTTAAAAACATTTTATTTGATTAAATGAAAATGTTCAATATAAAATTGTGTGTTTGACTAAAAATAACTGACACACTTTCAGAATTCCCATGTCACATTTTCCTCGAGGTTTGCTCAACAACTGGCTTAATGTACAGTTTTAACGTTAGATGACAAAATTTCTATACTGAGACCATTACGTAACAAGGTGCTTTATTAAAAATATTCATTACAAATTTGTCCTAATACTTTTCGTTACTCGAAGACATACGAGGAGGACGAATTTCAATGAAATTACATCATTTAAAAACAAATAATAGATAATGAGGTATTTGCTGTATCTGAATATAAATTTAATATAAATAATTATAATAAGAAGGTTGGCGTTAAAATGGGTATTTTTAACACGGTTAAAATAATTTCATGAAAATACTAACACTGTGTGGCTAAATATAGTATCTACAAAAGTTAGTTTTATACTCATCTGTTATTGATTGATTGTATAAAAATAGTATTTATATTTGTCCTAATAAAAATGTAGGTCATGTTAACTACATATAAGAAGGCGACAGGAGTGTAAACATGATTGTTAATTGTACGCAATTGATGACCTATTTTGGCTACTTTTTCATTATTTCTGTGATCCCGGCGGCTCCTTTTTCCTAGAAAAATAAACTACAATCGATACGTCCGGAAATCAAGCTGTTGCGTCCAACTTCTTCAGCGCTTCAGGTATTAGGCAGTGTTTGTCTGTTGCGGTACACCCATATTTTCTTCGGGCGACTTATGCTGCGTCTTCCTATGCATTTGTAGCGTAGTGCTTTAAGAGCATTCTTCTTGCCATTTCGCTCTATTTGCTTTATTTTATCATTCAAGTTAACTACCTGTACCTAGTTCGGCTCTGTTATCTTCATTTCGAAGTCTGTCGTTATTTTTGCAGTCTTTCACTCTTCTGAGAAATTTTAGTACCAAGTATCAACTTTTCTTTAGTTTCTTCTAGCGCTGCTTTTGGTTTTGCAGTCTTTTTTCTGTTTTAGAATAAGTAGTAAGTTCAGTATTAATGACAATGACAATATTTGGCCAAAGCAAGACTTTCGCATCCCCTTAAATTGAAGATTAAAGGTTGCAAGAGATCTTCAAGGCTTACTTCGAAAATAAAAATCACTTTTTTTAGTTTTTTGAAATTTGAAAATGATCTTTCTCCATTTTCATCTCATGTACACCTAGTGTTGGAAAAAGAAATATAGCAAGTTCAAAAATATTTTTTATGTATCTACTATTACGGAGGCTACTTCTTTCGAAATGGGTTAATGGGCTGATTTGCAGGTGAATAATCGCATTTATTGTTGAATAATACGCTATTCCTAAGATACAAGGAATAATGTCTACTTAAAATAAAGTTATTCACCCTTTTTTTCATCATTGTGTTTGCTAGAATATCCATCATCTAAGATTAGAGGTCATTGTAAAAAACAATTAATTTTATTTTAATTTTAGACAAATATTTTAAAAATCTATTTACATAAAATAAAATCAACGATTGAGTTCTAATAATTAAGAGCATTTCAATTATATTTAGATAGCCTGTGACAGTTTATTGATAATAAACAACAATGCAATTGTACAATTATATAGTTTTGAAATTGGGACACAGCAGCAATAAATTAATATAAAAGAAAACAATTTTGCCCATAGTTAACTGTATTACTTACTTCAAGGTTTAGAAATAAAAAGGACGGCATGGCCAGTAGGACGCAATTTTAAAAGCAGAACTAAAAGTACAGCAAACAAAAAAATCGAATTTGTCATTTGTACTTCATGTTCAAACAGTGTAGTCAATTTAATTTAGTAGATATGATTTATCAAAATTTCTGGAAGAATAAATCATGCGTTTTTCTAATGATAATTTGTTTCAGAGTTCAAGCCCAATCCTGTACAGATTACTGTTTAAATAATCTATTTGTTAATATATATAGATGTATAATATACTATTTTTATGAAAACATACTGATTAAAGCACAAACTTATAGAACTTCCATTACATACTAGAATGTTTGGTTGCCTAATTAATTATTAACTTAATTTATTAGTTAATAGTACGCCTATACTGCGTGTAGCATTTAAAAAAAAGCAACTTCTCGTGTTGGATACAATCTCTAGTCTCGTACTTAATATTCAAATGTGCGTACTAAACCTTGAGCATCAGAAGTTACTTGAGTATTCGTATAACTTTCTCAATAGATTCTGTACATACGTATGGAAGGAAATTCCATAACATGGGTATCTGCTCTAAACATAGGTTTTTTATTTAATTTATACTCCATGTTTAGCACACCAGGCTATACATACGTGACTTCAGCATCCAGTACCATTTTTTTCGGGCTGAGATGCGAAACTCATGTTCGATGGGTCCTTATCCAGAACCCAACAGTGTTGGACTCACCCTCGAGAGGATGCCTACCAACCAAACCCACCTCAAAACTCGCCGTTACCCCCGCCTCGGAATCACTACCCTAGCATACTTCAAGACGGGCGGCGGTCCCTCACACACTCTTCACCCATTCATACTACTCGCCATCAGAACATTCCCTTCTCCTACCATTTTCTCCACAACTTCACTAACTACCCATTCTTTCTCTCCTCTCAACATTATCTCACACTGCCTTCCCCTACCTCCTACTGTACCAAATTTTATCCCCTTCTCATGCCCATCTGGCACCTCTTTCCCCATACAACAATTCTCCCCTGTTTTGTGCCCTCTGACCCCACATGCTCTACAAAGGAACACCTGCCTGCAGTTCCTGGCCATGTGCTCCTCGCTTTTGCACAACCAACATCTAGCCTTCTCCTTGACCCCCTTTTCTTTACACACCGCAACCTTGTGTCCTTTAGCACCACACCCAAAACATCTACCCTCCTCTCTACCCTCCATAAATGTTACCCTATTCAACCCAATTTCACCTCCCTTTTTCCCAGTAAAACCTCCGCCTTTTCCCATTCCGCAGTCACCACCGCCATCTTCAACCCATTCCTTTCTCTTACCTTAATCACCTTAGTACCTTTCCCAGTTAATTTCTCTATTCTCCTCCTTATCTCTTCATCTTCCATCCACGGGTCTATCCCTATCACCTTAATGGTTTTTGTTCCCCTTCCTGCCTCCACCACCCTTGCTCCCGTAACCCTTTCCACCTCGCCCAGCATTTTCCTCACCTGAACTCCCTTCTTTGCTTCAATTATCAACTCCCTGCTCCTTGACATTCTGATAGCGTTTTCCATTTGTCGCACTCGGGCAGCACTAGGTTTTTGGAGAATTCAAGGCAAGTGCTGTCAGATGCATGCACCAGGGCAAAACCACTGGAACACGAATATTGATTTGACCCGGACCGGACTGTTCGTTTTTATTGACATTTGATAACAATAAAGAAGATTTGAATTTTTTGTTTTGTAGAGTGTAGATTTTATTTAACTAGGTGTGGTTTATCATTTGGTTGTAATTATTAATTATCTATCTAGGGTTGTAAACATATTTATAATAATGTATTTATTGAAAATGAAAATTAACAATGAAATTTTCTCCCTCGACTTTGCAAATGATTACGAAACTCACTATCCGCCATTATTGTTTTGCACTACCGTAACCCTTGATCAAATAGGTAGTGCCAAATTATTGCCGTCGGTTCCCCCTTAGCTCGCTCGGAGTTTGAGTGACACATGAATGGAACATAAAAAAATGAAAAAGTTCAACGAATGGAACATAAAACTGGCGCGAGTTCTGCCCCAGTGCGACGAATGGAAAACGCTATTAGTCTCACTCCCCATTCATCTCCTCTAACTCCTTCTTAATCTTTTCAATCCCCTCCTGATTCAGATCCCCAATATCCTTCAGGATAACCGCCTCATTCCATTGTTCTATTGCCCTTTCCTTTTCTGTATATATTGTCACCTTCGTTCCTCTCTTTTTTACCCATGCCACCATTTTCCTTAATACATCCATCCCCATATGTTCGTGCCTGTGCAGCCCAACACTGTTCCCACAATCAACATCTCCAAACATCCGACTCAGCAAATCAAAAACTTTCCTTTCACCCCTACCATCCCCCTCCATTCGGCAGTTTCGCTCTTCCTCCTTCGTTTTTACCCCTTTTCTCTCTGAGATCTTTACTTCCTTGATCCACTCCATTTCCTCCCCTTTTTCTACCAGGATCAGGAACCTTTCCCGATACAATCTCTGGATCCCTCTCTCCATTCCACTATCCTCCTTGTTTACCCACACTACCTTAATTCTGTCATCTCCGACCACTGGATTTCCTACCTTTACTTCTATGCTCTCCCCATTTATAACATCCCAAGCCCTATCTCTTACCTTCTTCCAACCCTCCCAGTCTCTTTGTCCTACCTCCCATCTTGATTGCATACTCTCCTTCAAATCCTTCTTTCTTCTCAACCGCTCTAATTCCCTGACCCTCCTTTCTGCCGCCATTTCTGCCTCCAATTTTTTCACTTTTTCCTCCAGCCGCTTTACCATTCCCTTCAGATTCTCTACATTCACCCAATCTTCCCCCTCCCAATCTCTCGATCCTCACCTTTTTTCTCCTTCTGCTTTCTTTTCTGCTCCCTATCCTCCAAAGGCGATACCTCCTTCCTCTTCACCGTCCACTCACCCGACTCTCCTGCTTTATCTGGAGTACGTTTCACCTTCCTAGATTTACCAAAAATTCCCTTCCTTTCCTTTTCTTCCTGTTCTATTATTTCCTTGCAATCCATTCCACATCCCACGAGTAGCTAGGGAATTGAAGTCCACCACCACAGAGCCCCGCTTGCGCTGGTAAGGCTGGGTACTCCGGGAGGTCACCAGGTATCCCGGAGGCACCGTTTATGACTGACTTACGCGCAACCATTCATCCATTGCCTCGGTAGCTAACAGCATGGATTACGGATTGTTTATCGAAGTTTACTCCTCTAGGCTTTTTTCACGGTTGCCTCCGGACGCAGTAGCTACCGCTGCCTCCCCATGGTGCCGGTTTTCTATCGAGGTTTACTCCTCTATTCCGTTTGATCCGCGAGCAAATATTGGGGTTTCCAATGCAGGACCCTTATTCATTGCTTATCCCGAGAGTTGGTCGGTTATGAGGCTCTTACAACTTAAAAAGCCCGAGTACCTTGACAGACCACGCCCCCTGGAGACACCCTATGAGCCATTGGGACGCGCCGTGTCGGGTGGAAAGCCCCCTCGCTGGAAACTTGTATGAGAGATTATGGGTGAATCACTTCCAGCCTCCCTCATCAGTCCTCATTTCATTGTTTTTTTTATACGCTGTTACATATCCGGTTCCAGCTTCTTCGATCTTTTGCTTTTTCCTCTGCATTTCTGATTCCTAATGCATGTAAATCCTGCATTACTTCATCTAACCATCTTGACCTCGGTCTTCCTCTTCTCTTCCTTCCTGCAGGAGTCCACTTAGTTATGATGTTTATTTTGTTTTCTTCCCCTGCCCTCCACATATGTCGCAACCATCTCAGTCTTTGTCTTTTTATTTTCCTGACTATATCTATTCCCTTTAGTTCCTCATTTATTTCATAATTTAATCTATTCCTGTATTCACCTTCTCCTTTTTTCGTTGGTACTAGTATTGCTCGAATTATTTTTCTCTCAACTCTTCTCAAATTTTCTTCATCGGCTTTAGTCATTGTAACTAGCTCGGCCCCGTACATTATCGTTGGTCTTATTAGTGTCTCGTATATTCTTATTTTTGTTCTTTTTGGTAAAAACTTCTATGAGTTCATCTACCATTTGGGTTAATATGTCTCTTCTTTTTGCTATTATTACCAAATCATCGGCGTAAGCTACAATTTGACCGCCTCTGTTTCTGAGTGTTCCTTTGTTCATGTTTCTAGTTACATATTCTATAGCTGTATTAAAGTGTTGTTGATAGACTGTCTCCCTGTCGTACGCCATTATTTGTTTCAAACTCCTCTGTTTCCCCTACTTGTGTTTTAATGCTCACTCTTGTATGTTTCATTGTAATTTTTGTGAGTCTTCTTAATTTAGATGGTACTTCGAGTTTTTTTAATACTTGAAACAATTGGTGCCTTTTGATGGAGTCAAAGGCTTGTTTAAAATCAACGAACAGTAATTCTATATTCATTTTATATACGTTTGCTTTTTCCATGATTTGTTTTACAATGCGTATTGCATCACTGAAAACATTACTGTATTGTAAAAAGGAGTATGATAAATTACGAGGTATACCAATCATATCTTACAGTGAGATGCATGTATTGTAACATTTAAAATATTAGATAAGAGTACTGCAATAAGTATAATATCAACAGAAGTTGTTTTATACTATCTTACTCTAATAACTGTTATTTATTTTGGGTGTACGGTCAATATATTATTTCGTTTAGTATAAAAGTATCTATTCTGGTATAATAATTTGTAAAAACAGTGAAATAATTTCAATTGTACATTATGAAAAGAAATCAATTTTAATACAAAAGCTACTTTTACCATGATATTAAGGACAATATATTATTTTAGTGATATAAGTTTAAAATTGATTTCATTAATAAATTTATTATTAATTAATGTTAAATTAGATAGGTCATCCATCTCAAATGTGGTTTCGGTCTGGATCAGACCATCATCAGGCTGTAATAATTGTACATTACCTGAATAAAAGTCTGTGGTTTCGCCTTTGCGTTTTATTGGATCTTTTCTGATAATAGAAAATTATTTAAATTATAATTTAGTTCCAAAAACATGTAGTAATAATAAGCTTAGTTTGTTCATTTGTAGGTAAATTTTAGCCTCGAAATAATGTTTATTGTATAATTTATCAATATTATATTTTATACATAAACAAGTTACTTGAACTTATTTGAATGTTCTAGAAATTAATTATGTAATGTGAAAAAGAAGACAGATATATTTTTGTACTGTATGTGCTCTAGAAAATTCCACAGTAGACAAAGTTAGTATGCCTAGTTGTATATAGGGAAGACAAAGATGCAGATAGTGTTCTAGAACATGATTAGCTTCCTAGAACCTCCAGGAAACGTCTGGAAGCTTGAAAGTGTTTAAAAAGACTTGAGAAGAGGTCGTTGCAGTGAGTATATCATTGGAGGTTAACCATAGAATATCAGTCGATCATTGTAAGTGGTCAGTATCAATAATATCAATAATGAGTGAAAAAGAAACAGTCCTTAAAACAGTTCTAGAGCTGATATAGAGTATAAATAGTGAAAGTGTATTAAAACGTTACGTGTACTCACCATTCAATAGAGATTAAAAAAAGAACTGTTATATCAAACATTAATCGATCTAAAATTTATAAATAAATTAATTAAACTATAAATAATCATTCAAATCATAATATTCATTTTTTACAGTATATAAATCTTTAAATTGAACTACGTTTTTTGGAACTCCTAAAAGTTTGGAAGGATTCTAAAGAAGACATATTTCCTTTAAAACCCAAATTTCACAAGATACTTGTTCTATACAGAAAAAATACTTGTAGAAGTGGAACCATATCTATACCAAACGAGTTAGTCCACTTCCAGCGTATTGCGGTTTAGAATTTTTTCCAGAATCCCTAGATGACCAACCATATGACCAGATAAGCTTTTCGTTCATTGCAGCCGGTACCAATTGGAGATTCTCTCATTATGCAATATTGTAGCAGAGTGGCTACACGTAGGGCGGCTATGGGGCACGTTGTCATTTTCCCTATTTTTTCTTGACAAACACCAGTGTAACTGTAACTTAGCACTTGCTGTTGATGATTGAATTTGACATTTGGCCACTATACAAGTTTTATTTTAATATTTTTCACTGTTGGAGCGATCTCTTGGAGAACGGAATCAAAATTGTAAAGCGTGGCTTGAACTTAAGTCCTTAAGTCCTGGTATATAGGGAATATACTGTTTCCTAAACTTAAGTCCTTTCTTCTGGTACCATCATATAGGGAATATACTGTTTCCTAGACAGGAATCTGAGGCATTTTAGAACTGAAGCATAAATAGGATGGCAACAAGAACAAGACATCAATTTGTTTGTCAAATAAAAAACACGAGTTTCATCCTTGTGGTCAATTGTAAATGTGGTGAAGATTTAAAAGAAATATTTTTCAAGACTGTGTAGCATTTTAAAAAAATATTACATAATAGGCAACACAAATTACCTATAGGTGTTATCAATTGTCCAGTAGAAAACGCAGGTGCTAATAATTCATGGTCAATTGAATTTTGGTTTTCGATTGAGTGAGAGATTAACTTGTGGTATTTGGTGCCTATACCGGCAAAGTTTTTTTATTTGCTAATTCCAGTGCCCACAGATTTAGTTTTTTTGGATACCCTTTTACTAGAAAAGGTTAGTAACTTTCTAAATAATTTTCTGAAGCGGTCTTCATTTTTTTTAAACGCAATTGTAACAATATTTTCTTTTTAGGGTTTTACGTAGGATTTAAAGTTGTTGATTTCGTTGGTTTTAAAATCCTACCGTTTTGTTTTTTGAATGCTGTCAAATAAATGGAAAAGCCGCTAAACCGTTTAATATTTTTGAAATTTTCAAAAGTTCAAGCTATTTGTTTTCATAAAACAAAATTTAGAATATAAACTGCCCAAGAAAATCGAGACTATAAAGAATTGGTATCAACGAGAGGAGTCGAATATTAAACAACACTCATTGAACAACAGGAATCAGGAGAATAAGGCCAGATTTTTTATTTTTTATTATTTAAAATTAAATGTTACATCACGATGAAAGAGTGAACCTAATTATTTTTTGAAATTCCATTTCAATTTCATTGTTTGCCAACACTGCTAGACACTCCAGGAAATCTTCTGCTGCTGTCGGATAAGCAAATCGAACCATTCTCGCTACCTCTGCCTCGAACTCCTGGATAGATTCTCCACTCTTCTGTTTACGGTTCTTCAGCTGTGTTCGGTACACGGGTTGTAGGTGGGTCTGACCATACCTCATCTCCAGGCGATATACTAGTAGCTCGAAGTTGTCAGCTTCGTCGGGCTTAAGGGAATGCAAGACATTCAAAGCATCGCCTCGCAACGCTATGGTTAGAGATATTGCCTTTTCCCTGGATGACCATTCGTTCGCCCTGGCCGCCGCGTCGAATTGCTTGACGTAGTTGGACCACGAAGTTGTTCCAGATAGGAGGTTTCATTGTTGACCGCATCTGTGTAGTGTCTCCGCTTCCCCGTCGTTCGACATCCACGCTGAAGGTTTCCATTTTTTCCGCATCTCCCTCGCCGCGGTGGACGTAGCGATCTTGCCGAAGGAGCTCTATTTCTTTCTGAAGTTGTTGAATCATCGCATTCATTTTGGTATCTTCATTGCGTAGTTCGGCTACTTGCTGGGATTGCTCATTTCTTAAGGTGGATATTTGTTGTGAAACATAGCTTGACAACTCTTCATGCATTTGATGGACCAGTTCTTCTTGTTTCTTCATCTGCTCCTCTTGCTGGCTCTTCATTTGATCTTTCAGCTCTTCTTGTTGACTGGAAATTCTAGTGGCAAGCTCTTCTTGCTGACTTTTTATTTGATCTTTCAGCTCTTCTTGTTGAATGGAAATTCTAGTGGCAAGCTCTTCTTACTGGCTTTTTATTTGAGTTTTCAGCTCTACTTGTTGACCCTTTATCTGACTGGACAGCTCGGACATTGCTTTGTGCATAGGATTCTCGAATTCCACCGAGTCAGGGTCAATATTTATACTTAAATAGTACTCACGTAATCTGTTGATTAAAACAGTTTTTCCTCCGGTGGTAACCAAATCTAATTCTTCCGACTCTCTTCTGAGCTCAGCCACCAACAGTTCACGTAACTTTTTTCCAGGCATTCTTGTCTCTTCACCCCACACCTGACACCAATTTGAAACACTTACGAGGACTTTAAACACAATTTGTTTACAATGTAACAATACAAGAATTCAGCTGGTTACTAATTTATAACTGTC
Source organism: Ophraella communa (assembly GCA_035357415.1). Taxonomy (NCBI): domain Eukaryota; kingdom Metazoa; phylum Arthropoda; class Insecta; order Coleoptera; family Chrysomelidae; genus Ophraella; species Ophraella communa. The sequence goes on from CM068987.1 coordinate 10,975,983, forward strand.
ACTTTTTACTTTTAAACTTCACACAAGCTGAACGAACACCCAACGCGAATTTACCGCTTTATATACCAAAATACTTGACATCTCGATTTTTCTCGAAACAACTATTTAATAAAATCCAAATAATACTAGAATAATGTTCCCGAATAACTACCAACCTAAAATAATTATTTATCATGTCAAGTTACTGTCAAAATCTTCTTCCTCATTTACGGACTATACCCTTTATGACAAGCAGCTACATCAAAATACATGCATTCCTCTCGCATCTGTCACAATCATCCGTCACATTCATCCGTCACACATCTGTCACCCGTTGCAATATCAACAGTAGTTGTTTAATTACCTTAAAAAATATCTTTTATTATATTATATATTTTGTGTATTTGTAAGAAAATTTTAACTTATAATTTTTATTATGTTTTGTACATAAATATGTTATTTAAACTTACTAGAAACTTCGCGAAATTGATTATATAATGTGTAAAAAGGAGACATATATTTTTACTATATTCTCATCTAGAAAGATCGACAATAGACGAAGTGAGTATGTCTAGTTATGTATAGGAAAGAGAGAGATGCATATAGTGTTCTTAGAAAATGGTTATTCAAGAAGTTTCTGGAAAGTTTGAAACCTATAAAAGGACCTGAGCAAAGGTCGTTAGGGGTAGTAAATTATTGGAAGTCAACCATAGAAGATCAGTCAGTGAACAAACAGTATTTAAAAGTTGTAAAAATAAAGTGTTAAATAGTGACTTTAAAAATACAAGTTAAAACAATCAAGAAGTGAAACAAAGTGCTAAATAGTGACATTAAGAACATAAGTTTAAAATTAATACCAGAACTAATCAAAAGTGTAATTAAAACATTTTCGGTGCATAAAAAAGAAGAAATTATAAGTGTACTTACTATTTATAATACAATTAAAGAACTATATTCCAAGAATTACTGAACTATAATAATAAATCGATTTAATTTAAATTTAAAGTTAGTAACAATAAAGATGTAATTTTTTAATTAACAAAGGGATAGAAATGTGAAAAATTACGGAAAAAATTTTTTGACTGCAGAAATTTGTTCTCTGATATGTTCTGTTAGTGCTAGAATTTTTAAAATTTTTTTTATTAATATTTACTTATTGAAAAAAAATAATTTATGTCATTTGGTATTTGGTGTTTTCAACATTAATTTAGACCTATAAATAATTGAGCTACAATTCGGGAAGTTGGGACTTTTTGTTGAAAATTTCCTGCCGTTTAAGATAGTTTTTTGTTCTAGCTATTATAGTTTATGAGTTATTAGCAAAAATGTAAACCCCCTTTTTTTAAAATCTTAAATTGTTAATAACAATAGGAAATTTTTTAAAACGGATTTTGATATTCAGGAACATTTTTATATTTGTCATTTCGAATCAGATTTTTCGGATCGGTGTAACCCAAATCGGATTTAAATGACTTCTCGACCAGACTATAAAAGTTTTCTGCAAAAACGATAAATAAAAATTTCCATTTAAATTTGTAGGTAGAACATATATATAGGTATGGCTCTAATAGTTTAAATAACAAAAATAATTCAGAAAATATGAGTGGTGGATTAATTTTTTAAACAAAAATACTTTTATAAATAAAACAAAACTACCAAATCTTACAGTTAAAAACTAAATATCGAAATTAAAATTTTTTAAAAGTTTTGCTGACATTTTCACTAAAACAGTAACACCCGTATGAAGGAACCCAGAAGCATTATTTTTTAATCGAATGCAATAATTTGAATACTGTCATCACTGTTAAAATGATAAGATTAATTGAAAGAAACTGTTATAGGTCACATATGTATAAACATTTAAATAAAACTGCGTTCCATATTAGATGTCGGCGTCTTTCTTTCTTTCTTTATGGCTTTTGCAATTGACAAAGATAGTCATACTATGTACAAAACAGCGGCGTGTGTAATAATTTTTTCTAATATATTATATTAAAAAAAAATGTTCTGTGCAACAGCCCTACAATTGAAAATACGGTTGAGTTTTCTTATAATAAACTATAAAGTGGACTATCTGGGATAGGTAATAATGGCGGTCAGAGCCGGAATTTGAAATTTAATACTTGCACTGCCCAAATATCTAAATACAACATAATAGTCCTAATTATTAAAGTTCTATGGTTTTAAGTATGTTATCTTTAATAACATGTTTTTTTTTAATCCGTAGACATTAAAATGTATATCAGTAGTGATTTATTACCTATACTACGTTTTATTTAATTTATTTACCTATATTTGTGGTGATTAAAGGTGAGCAGGTAATTTCCTAAGGTCTAATATACTCGTAAGTAGGAAATTGAGTGTCATATAAGGTCTGTTCCAACCAAGCAAAGAACCGTTCTAAAATAGTAATTTTTGTGCGCAGTGGTGTACTGAGTTGCGCAGTGCACTAATTTGGTCTCGTGAGTGGTAATATTACCGTTCTAGAACGGTTCTTTGCTTGGTTGGAACAAACCTAATATTAGTTCTTATTAAGCTGTTTACGAGTTAACTTACATTACTGTTTGTGTTATAAGCAAGTGATTTTTTATGAGACATATATAGCGCAAAAATATGGCGGCCACAGGCCGATTCTGATAGTGGGCTATCTTGTAGTAACACCTTTACAAGAAAGCATTTAAGTTCTGATGCTAAAGAAATAATCGAGATTGCTATCAAGAGATTTTAGCTCCGGCGATGCTGTAGCCAAGACGTGTGCTTTGACAAAAACACTTTTGTCTGCAGTTAGAGATGAAATGTGTGGATGAAAGTGATTTGGATCTATTAAGACAAAAAATTTATCAAATGTATGAAGGGCAAACAATACCTACTTTGGTTTCCCTAAGAAAAAGACTCATTTAAGACGAAACAAATATTTTTTGTAGCGTATCTAGCTTAAGGAACATTTTGCTTAAAATGTGAGTGACTCCTCAAGAAATTTTAACACCAAAGCACCCTCAAATAAAGGCAATAGGATAACAATAATACATGCAGGCTTAGAAAATGGCTTCGTTTCGAACTGTCTGCTGCTGTCAGCTAAAAATATAGCAGATTCTTCTCTGGATTGCCATCAAGACACTGACGCTTTGCTTTGAGTACCGGCTTCTTAAAAATATTCCTAAAAATAGTATTATTGTTATGGATAATGCTAGCTACCACAGTCGTCAAGCAGTCAAGTTGCCTAGTTCCAATAGTACTATAGCAGAAATTAAAAATTTAATGTTAGATAATAATATATAGAGAGAAATGAGAAAATGCATATACAGTGTGGCGTCTACCTCCGTACTGTGTTTTTAACCCGATTGAACATATATGACATCAATTAAAATCGAATGTTCGAAGAAATAATACTTTCCCAATAGTAAATACATCTGTAGTGGAATTAATAAAAAGTGTAGTAAATGATATTACTGCTGATAGTTGAAAAAACTCCATGCAGCATGTTATAAAGGTGGAAAATTCTTACGTGTTTATGAATACTTATATTCAGCCATTAATAATAAGTTTAGACTTAGGCAATGATAGTGATAGTGAAATCGAACTTAATTTAGAGTAAGTTAGAATAAATTAGGAAAAGTAAAAGATTAAATTTTGTAAGAAATTTTTGTATTTGATATTATGCTCCTATTCTAATATTAGTTTTATTTATCTGTCTAGCTTAAATTTTATTAAACTCGTTTTTTTGTACTTATTAACCCTTTGCCAATAAAATATGATTCTTTATTCAATTAGTAAGATTCATTTAAAATTCTATTTAATCTCATTCTCAAGCCGCCCCTGTCCCCTTGAAAATGTCGGACCTTACACAATGGGGTTTAAAGCTCTGATTGATTTATGGTAGCAAAAGCCAACGGTATATCTTTAGCTACACTATACAGTATGTACTAAGTGTTGCTTGTGCACATAGAACGGTATCTGCAGATGCAATATAGGTCGTGGCTGGTTATGCTCCAGTAGATTAATGATTTAATGAAGATGCTGGATGTTTCCTATCACTACCCTGGGGATGGAATATTGGTGTAACGAGAATACCGAAGGAGAGGACTTTAACAAAGTGGCAAGTAGCACTGCAGCGTGCACCTAGGAGGATCATATCAGATATTACTAAATGGGAGGAGTGTAAACAAATGCGGACAGACCATTTCTTTACCCAGTTCCTGACGACATTGATCTATTGCGACTTTCACAAAGTAAATTGATGGTTAGTCCAAGCACGTTGTGTGATATTGTTCTCTTTTGCAGAGATTGCATCTATTTGACCAGGTAACTATGGTAACATTTACACACTTTACTCTCGATTTTTGATATTAAATTTTCCTCCCTGTACGAAGTTTTATGATTTGTTTAAACAAACATGGGATGACCTCTTCCATGTGCTACTGAGTATTATGGAGGAGGAAGACAGAAGAAGGAAGCTTATTATATGATAGAGTAAGAAATTTGTACCCCGCAGTGCCGTGGACATCTGAAGTAACCATAACATCAGATGAAGGCAGATTTTTAAACCGCCTTATAAAAGGTATTAATCTGGTATTCAGTATTGTTTCAATATGTTCCATATTATTTATTCACAGTTTTTTCAGTATGGGGTTTCTTATTAGTTCCATTTTTTACATAATTACAGTTCGTTCGCTGGATCTTTTCCCATGGCTGAAATTATAAACATACTACTTTTTGTAGTACGTCTCTTTTCCACTCACAGAAACTAAATCTCCAAAATTGAACCGTTTGTTCCAATACAGCATAATATAACAAACAGAGATAGCCATATGACGAATGTCGATGATAGGTGTAACCTACACAATGAAAGTTCTGGGGTTTATCCGTGAATTTGTAAATTGACAGACCAAATACGTTGTTTACATTTTTATTTTAGATTTTTATCCATTTTATTGCCCCTTGCATATAAATTTATTTCAAAAACAGTTGTTTTAACAACTAACCTATATCTGAGTGTTCGAATAATTGTGGTAGGTGAATATTATTTATCTACTTCTTATTAATTTATTTTGCAATGAAAACTAAGCTTAAATTGACATATCATTATGATTCTGGATAGAACTCCATCAAACTGAATTATATGAAACACATTTTGCTTTCACCAGAGTAGAAAATATTGACCTAATTTTTTGAATAACCAGAACCATTAATAAATAGTTTTCATTTTTAGAATATGCCTGGAAAAAGGTTAAATTCCCAAGCACAGTAGCTGGTCCTGAATTTGTTGATGTATTTTGAGTTAGAAAAAAGAAATGGGGGACCTTTGGAACCAATTTCAAGTACTCAAGAAGTAAAATTCAATGCTATTGAATTAATTTGGGCAAATTGCAAGTCATATTATAATAAATATATTGGTAAAGATGGGTATTCAGATAGTTCAGTTATAAATATGTGGAAAGAGGCAGTGAAACAATGAAATCCACAAATTTGGGAAAAGTGTGTTAGGCATACCCATGAAATCATACAAAAGTGGTATGCCCGAGAGCAGAATATTGATGATATTGGCATGCAACCAATTTTAATAAATATAAATGCTGGTGACAGTTCTGATTCTGAATATGAGGAAAATTAAATAAAATATATTGTGTATATATTTAAGCCTTAAATAAACATATTTAAAATATGAATTATTTATTTTTACAACCCATTTATTTTTCAAAGTTAAACTGTGTGGGTGGGACTGTCCAATAGTAATGGTTGCAGCCATAACCCTAACAAAGCAATTCTGATTTGCATAGTTTCTAGTGAGAAAGTTATGATACTAAATATTATACAGGTAAATTTGTTTAATAGCAAGTTTGAAGAATAGCTCCATTAAACTCTGGTATACTAACAGTTTTTTTAAACTAAACATTTAGGTAGCGTATTGCTAAAAGGCTATAAAATATTTACAAATATCACCAGCTGTAATACAATAATAAATAACGTCCACCGTCACTTTAGCCATATCCTTATTAAACTATCAATCTACGACCTACGTGTTATTTAATGTATTGATGTATTGCGTTTGTATATGGTTCAAGGTCATGGGAAAAGATCCACCGAACGAACTGTACATAATAATAACAACACATCTACTGATAGTTTTACGTTCGCTTTGCATTTCCTTAAATGTTTGCGCTTCTTTGGTTGGTTCTATATCTTTTAAGCATTTTTGTAGAACACATTGTTAATACTTTAGTATATACACAAAAACACTCTGGAAACTGCAGCAAGAAGGAACCATCGCCTTAAATCGTTCAGCCAAGAGTTCTGGCATTTTCTTACTGATATTTTTTCTCGTACTTTGCCCTCTATCTTGAAGCGTAGTATTTTGTATTTATCACCCTCCATCACATGACCCAGGTATTGCATTTTGCTTTCCTTGATGGTGTTCAATAGTTCTTTTTATTTGTGCATGCTCTGTAGTACTTCATCGCTGGTGATCCTTTGTACCCATGATATTCGCACTATCCGTCTATACAGATACATTTCAAAGCTTTTATTTTCTTTTTAGTTTGTGAATTTAGTGTCCAGATTTCAAATCCGTAGTAGGACTGAGAAGACATACCATTTGATCGTTGGAGTTCTAAGTTTCAAACTAAGGTCTAATCTCGCAAATAACAATTTCATACTCGCTTGCTCAATCCTTGAGTTTGAGGCCACTTGTTCGATTGTTTGTTCATTGTTTGTGTTATGCACTACATGTTTGAGTGGCTGTGGACTGGCCGACTAGAACTCTTCCCGTCGGCGAACTTGTTCGGGGTGTGTGTGGGGTGAAAGTGTGTGCCGGTATGTTGTACCGAACCACCGATTCAATCGAGGAGACGAGTTTAGTACTTTGAACTGTAATGTAAATTTTTGTCACTGTTCCTGTTACGTAAATTTGTAAAGTAAATAATTAATTCATCAAAGCGTCTTTCTCTTGGGTGAAAATACAAAAATACCGTATATAACATACAACAATCAACAGTTTATATTATAAGATAGATTATTAAAGAAACAACTGATTTAGTGCCAGAAAATTCTAAAATGGTAGCAATTGTTTAAAACAATTTTCGTATGTATTATGTATATCTTAAAATGTTTACATAGGTAGTTGAAGTTTAAAATAACATCCCATTAGTTTTCCAATTGTACGCTCATGGGAAGTTTACAATATCGATGTGGGCGATTTTACTGTGTACTGAGCCTGATCAACTCTTTGAAATAAGAAATTCATATACAACCAGTTACAGTAGTTAGGTTAGTTAGTTAGTCAAGTGAATTGAAAAGTAGGAGAACATCTGGCTGAGTAAGTTTACTTTTGAAATTCATCTTTAACCTTCAAATATCATTTATATATTTTTTTATTTCCTACGCGTTGACTACAGATTTTTTAGAAAAGGGTTACTTAATTACAAACCATTTAAAATTAATTTTAATAATTCAGAAGCAAGATTTTCTGAAAATTTCGAAATCAAAGAAAATATTTTACGTAGTACCTTCCACAATTATTTTTGTTTTTAATTTTTGGTTTGATTGGTTTCTAACAGAAATATTTTTTAAAATGTTAGGTAACAAATTTTTGTAAGATCTCGTACATTTTATTATTTTTTTTAACACCAAATAGAGGATTGTGCAAATGTCTTCTATGTTTCAAAACTATCTTATACAGTGTGAAAAATGTCATTCTTGATGAAAAGTTTTGCCTGTTCTAAAACCTAATAAAATGTAATAAAATTCAAGATTTTCAAAACCCGCCAGTTTTATGACAACCGTATTCATTTTTGCACTATCTAAACTAAAATTCCAAAATAGTAGGCACTAAATTCTCAGAAATGACTGTGACGTTTTTGCCTTAATCTGCCTCTTGCAGTGGCGTACGGAAATTATACTAAACAGATGTGGAAAAATTAATTATTTAAAAACTATATCCACAAATAAGAATTAAATTACATTATATTAATTATATAAAAAAAATATACACTGTGTCCACGGATGGAGTTGCTAAGAGGAGAAAAACCTTTATTATTAATTTTATGACAAAGTTATTGTTATAAAAAATTTGCATCCTTTGGAAATAAGATTGACATAAAAAAATCTGAGATCGGATGTACAGGGTGTTAGCAAAGTAATAAAACGTGAAAATGTTTCATGAGAAAAGTAGGCACCATTATTATTATTAATGCAGCCGTGTGCATGAGATTTCGATTTCAGACCTACGTTTATTGGACTAAAACCACTACCACCACAAAAAGTTTAAAATTACTTACAGTATTGTATTATTCATTATCATCTGAAGAAAACTCGTCGGATGATGAGCAACTATCGCGATCGCTACTATTCAAAGTAATAATCAATGGTTCAATTGCAATGTCCATTCTAGTGTCGAGATCCCACATTTTGTCCTCTTCTTTTGTCGCATGTCTAATGCATTTTTTCCATGACTCGGGTGTGACATTTTCTATCGCAGTAGCTAGTAGGCCTTTTACCTCATTCATTTTAAAAGTTAAGTTTTCCCTCGCCACTTGGTTTTTTATTTGAGCCCATATTAGCTCGATCGGGTTTAGCTCACAATGGTAAGGAGGGAGGCGGTGTACAATTATGTTCCTCTCACGAGCCATTTCGTCGACAACATATTTCTTCAACTGAGGTATATGTTCCCTTGCAATATTGAGTAATTGTACTTTTAACATATTATCGTCGAATGGTAAATTTTTTTCAGATAGCCAGTTAATGATATCAGCTTTTCGCCAGGCAGTTGTAGGTGACCGCTCCATTTGTCTGCTGTGGTAGGAGGCATTGTCCATGACGACGACAGAGTTTGGTTCAAGGTTTGGTATAATCTTTAAAAACCAACTTTCGAACTTTTGCGCGTCCATTTCCTCGTGGTAGTCGCTAGTTTTCTTGGACTCGAAGAGTAACAAGCCGTTTTCAAATAAACCCGAATCGCTGCCTATATGAGTTATTATGAGCCTCCGTCCTTTGCCAGCTGGCGCTTTTAATCCTGTTGAGAGGCCTTCAATAAAAGCTTGACGGCAACTTTTTATTTCTAAATCTTGCCATACCTTTGAAACAGTATGGCCTTGATTCAACCAAGTCTCATCTAAATAGTAAATCTTTTTACCTTCACGACGATACTCTCGGATTTTTTCAAGTAATTTCTCCGCAAAAAAACAATTTCTTCTCTTTCTATAAGTGCACTTTTCCTACCTCTTTTCATAAATTTAATGTTCATTTGCTTTAATGTGCGCAATAAAACACGTCGTGATATTTTGGGCATCGATTCATCGGAACTTATTTCGGCTGCGACTTTTTTTAAAGTTGGGATTTCATTTCGGAAAAAGAACGAATGGAATTTCCTACGAATAGCATATTTGGTGCAATCATCAAGCTGAATTTGTTTTCTTCCTCTAGTTTCAATGTCTTTAGATACATTATCACATTTACCTTCATTTTCTTTAAATGTTTTAAGAATTCTGTGAACACTTCTCGTCGACACTTTAGTTAAATCACTACACAGATTAACTACGTCATTATGCAACATATTCTCATTCCGTTCACGGAGCCTACAATACACATTGTATATAATAGTTTTTTCTCCTTCGGATAAATTTGGACGTCTGCGTTTACTTTGACTGCTTTCACTTTCCATATTGCTCACAGTTCACAGCACAAAATTAAACTGATTTATAATGATATTTCCCTTGTTTCAGTCCTTAAACAAATCCCTTGGTTTTTACCTGATATGAAATTACCTTTTTTTTTACTGTTAATCGTTTTCCTAGAAATGTACCTGCCTAATTATTTGACGTCTACTACATTATTACTTCTTACGAATGGATTAAATGGATTAACTGTATAGAAAGTGTATTATTTCTCTTTTATGTTTGTCTAGGGTAGGTATTATACAAAAATATCATTATTTATTATATTATTGAAAAGGGTATTTCCAATTTTAGAATTTTTACAACAGAAATTCCAAAACTGTCATCAGTGTTGAAACAGACCTAATTCGTTATAACTGTATTATAATAACAGATCAAAGAAAAAAATAATATTTACATTACGTATTATTCAACGAATGTTACGCTCATGAATGTTAACCTAACCGTGCTCAGCTGATGAAGCAATATTTATATCTCTCTCTATCTTACGGCAAATTTAATCTACCTCTCTTTTTTCCGCCCCACAAACGTCTCTGTGTACGCAACGTTGCCATTTATAAATTTTAGTCCCAGAATATAATTCAAATTTTTTTATATTTAATAAACATTGATGTTGTTGAATATATTTCATTAGCAGGAAGTTTCTTTAATATTTAATATTTTTTAGTATTTAGTATTTAATGAATAAAACACGTTGTCCGTTATTCTATGACCATTTAGTTGCGTGTGTATGATTTAAATAGAAGATGATAAAATATATAGAAACCCAACCTGACAACAATGTTTACGTTTTAATTCAATAATATTTCTGAGAATTTAGTGCCTACTATTATGGAATTTTAGTATAGTGAGTGACTTTTATGATGTACCAAGTAAGTGTCAACTTTTATAAATAATTTTCAAATTGTCATTCTTTAATAAATATTTGGCAACAATGTCAACTATTCAAGAACTATAATCACTATTAAAAATAACAATACATAATAATAATAATAATGTAAGAAACACTAATTAAACAAAAAACATCCATTCAAAATATTCTCTCCCAGGTTCAAAACATCTCTCAATTCTCTTTCTAAATTCTTTGTAAGTATTTCGCAACATTTCTGGGGTAATTTCGGGGGTAATATCAATGATAGTTCGTTGCAAGTCTTCAATATTATGGTTTAAATTATTTGCGTAAACTTTTTGTTTCATCCAGCCATCCATCCATCATGTTGAAAGTACATGTTACATCTTTGCTTCAAGCAAATAGTTTCTAATTCAAGTACCTATTAAGAAGTTATCGAGAAAATACAACATACACAACAAATAATACACAATATAAAACATTTACAACAAATACCTACAACATATACAACACCACTCCTCCTTTGGACTCGTGGTGTTTTCAATATTCCTTCAGCACCTTTTTTGGCTAGAAGGTCCGCTTTTTCGTTCCCTTCAATACCGGCATGCCCAGGTGCCCAAAGTAAGATAGTATTAAAATTATTTATAAAAGTTGACAGTTACTTGGTAATCGTAAACGTTACTCACTAGATTACTTAGTGCAAAAATTAATACGGTTTTCATAAAACTGGCTGTATGATGGGACGGGTTTGGAAAAACTTGAATTTTATTACATTTTATGGGGTTTCAGAACAAGCAAAACTTTTTATCAAGAATGATATACATGTTTTAAATTTATTGGTAGTATTAGATCAGTCTCCAAACTCACAACGAAAACAAAACTGTTCAATCAAAATTAAACTTTATTCATCAATGATGTTTCCAACGCCACTTTTGTTGAACGAATTCTCTTTACAGAGAACCATTTTTTGAGTTCTGCGAAGAGCCACAAGTCGCCGGGAGCAGATCCGGAGAATATGGTGGGTGTGGCGATATGCATACTCTTAGCCATCATTTTAATAATAAATGAGGCCTGTTCTTAGCAATGTAGGCATTTAAACCATGTAATAGTCCCTGTTTATTATTTTTCCGCATGTTCCAAATGGTCACCGTCTGACTCATGGATGCTTTCGTCAGCTTTTACCCTTTGCAGTACACTCAGCTGACACTGGATTTGACTCCTGAGTAAAATGGTGGATTCATGGTTCATCTAGCGTGAGATAATGATGCAAAAACTCCGACTAATTTGTTAGAGTAAGCGCTACCTCTCTACAACTTCAATTTGCGATTGCTAATGATGCTTTTCAAGGTAGTTTCTATGTTTTCCCAAATGACTGGTTCATTTGGACATCCAGAGGGGCCCATTTCATAAAGTTACAATTACAATTATTATACAAGTTTACAAGTAAAAGTTTCTTTAGCCACAATTATAAAATTACAAGCGTTCCTAGAAAAAATTGTAGAATTGTAAGACTTGTAAATTAAACTAAATACAGTATCCGCCAAAATAAACAGTACCGAAAATAAAAATAAAAATTAATTTTTAATTTCTGTAATGTAAGTGTTCAAAAGGTTCACCATTTCGACGCAAACAAGCTTCATATCGATTTTGTAAGTTAATAAACACATTTACAAAAAGTGGTTGATAAAACTGCCGAAAAATATTTTTACTACGGCTATCTATTCTATTCTTCTGGGGTGCGTTTCATGCATGTACTGGAGCTCTAGGCTCATTGTACCCCCTGAAGTAATCATACCAGGTTCGTTTCCTTCATGTATTCTAGAATGTCCCTGATATTCGCTTTCACGATTTCCTCTGGCTCAGGAAACTGAATGCCAAATGTCTCTGTCTAAGCCACTTAAGGCTCGGACAGTGACATATTACGTGAAGAGGAGTTTCGTCTTCCTCACCACATTTTCTGCATAATGGGTCCTCAGCGAGTCCTATTATGTTCATGTGTTTTCGGAGATGGCAGTGTCCTGTAAGCAGTCCCACTGCCTTTCTCAATTGGGTTCTACTTAGGCTGAGTAGTTCTGTAGTTTTCTCCCTGGATGGACCTGTTATGAATAATCTGGATTGCCTGAGTCCAGGCAGTTCCATCCAGAGTTTCTTATGTTGTTCCCTTAGTCGTTCCTCTATTGTTTCCCTTACATGTTGGTATGAGCCCCACATGTGGGAAGAGGTCCGATCAGGGTTCCTTCTGAAGCCTCCCTGGCTAGGAGGTCAGCTTTTTCATTTCCAAGAATCCCTGTGTGTCCTGGTACCCATTCAAGGATAACCTTGTGGCGTTTTGCCAGTTCAGCTACAGTTCCTTGGCAGCGCTTCACTGTTCGTGACGCAGTGTGCACGCTCTCTATTGCTTTGAGAGCTGCTTGGCTATCACTTTCGCTGATCCTGACAGTCCTGTTAGGGACTGTCTCGCTCAGAGATGATTTCCGAGCATGTATTGATGGCAACCACTTCAGCTTGCAGGATAGTCTCTACTGAACCCAGGTTGAGACTATACGTCTTCCCTGTATTTTCATTGTAGATTCCAATCCCAGTGCTGGTGCTTGTTTTGGATCCGTCTGTGTACCAAACGGATTCATGTTGTTTCCTAATCTTGGTACGAGCCTCGTCCCTATCCGGAATGTGAACCGTATATGGTTTGGAAAGGTCGTAGCAGATAGGTGTTCTATCTGAGGGCATGCTCAGTAATTGATTATGTTCAATCTCTTTCGAGATTGTGGAATGGTACCTAGGGATCGCCCTGCCCCATTCGTTGTTTATTTTCAGCCTGTAAGCAGCTGCCAGTGCTTCCCTTTCCACAATAAGATGTAGTGGAGGTAGTCCCAGCATAGCTTCCAGGGCCGCCGTGGGCGTTGTTCTCATCGCCCCGGTTATGGCTAGACAGGCTACTCTCTGTACCCTGCCTAGCTGTCTAGATGCTACCTGAGCATCTCGCTTTATGCCACCACACAACAGAACAATAGGTTATGATAGGTGCCACCACCCTCGTATAAAGCCAGTGCATCATACTGGGTTTAAGCCCCACACGTATTGCCCACAGCTCTTCTGCATGCCCTGAGAGCTCTTAGGCCTTTATCTGTTGTGTTTCTAATGTGGTTGGAAAGGGTTAGTTTGCTATCTAGGGTTACCCCTAGGTATTTGACTTCCCTTTAAACTTTAGCGTTTGGCCCCACATGCACGAAGTTCCCTCAAGACAAGGTTCCTTCTGAGGGTGAACGCTATCACGGAGGTTTTGCCGGATTAGTTGACAATCCCTCTTGTCTGCACCATTTTTCGGTAATCCTCAGTGCCAGCTGCATTCTCTCCGGACACAGTGGCCCCGAATCTACCGTTTACAACTATGCTGACGTCATCAGCAAAGGCTTGGGCATAGATACCCTCGTCATTGAGTCTACAAAGGGCTCGTCAACCACCAGGTTCCACAGAAGAGGAGATAACACCCCTTCCTTGCGGACACCCCTTAGTGGCTGAGACCATCCTCGTCTCCCCAAAGAGCGTACCTATTATTGTTCTTTCCCGTAACATATTACCAGTCCATCTTACAATGTCCTGTTCTATGCCACGGTTCTGCATGGCCCTAAGTATGGAATCGAAGGAGGCAACATTAAATGCCCCTTCAATATCCAGAAACGTACCTAAGGGCTATCTCTTTATTTAGAGTGCCTGCTCCGCTTTCAGGAGCAGCTTCTGTACCGCGACTTCGCAGGACACCCCACTCTTATACGCAAACTGGTTTCGATGCAGAGGTTTTACCCTCAAAGCACCGTCCCGTAGGTACCTGTCCACCAGTTTTTCCAAAGTTTTAAGAGAAAAGGAGGAGGTCAGGCTGATAGGTCTGAAGGAGCCCGTCTCAGCATACGTGGCCTTACCAGGCTTCGGTATGAAGACTACTCTTCCAGACCTCCAGTTCATAGGGATATAGCTCAGTGCCAAGCTAGCCCTGAGTAGTCGGCACATTGGTCCCTCGATGATTTCCCTGCCCTGTTGCAACAGTGCCGGGAAGATACCGTCTGGTCCCGCAGCTTTGTATGGGTGAAAGGATTTTATCGCCCATGCAAGTCTGGTTCTGTTCACGATTTTGTTGGCAAGGGCCCAGCTGTCCTTGGATGCCCTCCTACGGAGTGCCCCTGCTCCGTGACAGGTTCACATCCCGGGAAGTGTGATTTTAGAAGAAGATCTAAAGTCTCCTCACCGGTCGTTGTGTATTCCCCTTTTTCATTCTTCAGAGATCCTACCCTACCCATGGTGTCCCTCTGGAGAGTTTTTCTCAGCTTGGAGCATTCTGGAAGGCTGTCAATGTCCTCACAGAATTTTCTCCAAGAGTTTTCTTTGGCTTTGCGAATCGCATAACCATATTCTCTCCTTTTAGCCTTATAGGCTTCCCAGCCATTTGTTCTTTTGGCCAGGTTGAAGAGTCTTCTCACTTCTGTCCTGAGACTCGAGAGGTCTTTGGTCCACCATACAGGTGTCCCTATTAGCCCTCTTCCTTTTCTCTGGGCAGTTTCTGTTATAGGCCTCCATAAGACCTCCAGTCAGTTGTTCTGAGAGGAAGTCTATTTCAGCCTCATTCTTTGGGGCTGGGAGGCATTCGCTTAGACCCTGCTCAAGGTGCTCCCTGAAGGAGTCCCAATCACAGGTTCTAGGGTTGCGATATGTGACCTCCTCCTTCCCCGTTTCACAGGTTAGGTTGTAGAGGACATGCCTATGGTCTAGGACATAGACATCTCCCTAGAGACATGCCATCCGTCCACCCACCTGCACACCTCTCTTGTACCTACTGTGATATCAATGACCTCCTCCCGCGATTCAATCACAAAAGTGGGGTCATTCCCAACGTTAGCCACTTCTAGATTATTGCAAGCAATGTATTCCAGAAGTGACTCCCCTCTTGAGTTAATGTCTGTGCTCCCCATATGATATGGTGAGCATTGGCGTCACACCCAGAAGGAGTTCGATCCTTTGTCCCTACAGTGTGTAACCAGTTCTCTCACCTCTTTGGAAGGAGGGGACCTGATTGGTCGTACGGTAGGTATGCCGAGCCAATAACAATCTGCCTCGACATATTATTTCTTTTAATCTTGACTGTAATTGCCACTAGGTCTCCTGTGCACAGGTCCCATTGTGGAAAAACATCAAGATTTCTCTTAACTACTATATACATGCCCGAGGGTGGCCATTCGTCGAATAGATCAAGTCGTAGCCTCCCGCGCATGGTAGCCCTTTTGACCGCTCTCCCAACGACATGGGGTTCCTGCACAGAGCAAGATCTATGTCTTGTTTGAGTAGACATCTCTGTAGTACAGCCGTGGCTGCCTTACAGTGATGTATATTTGCTTGTATTATTTTTACCAGCTTTTCAGGTGGTGTTCGCCCGTCCGGTTTGGGCCTCTTCTGAGTCCCTGCCGGTCTCGGTTTTATGGGCTTCTCCAGCCCTCTCGCCTCTTCCGCTGGTTCCTTGCCCTCGATTGAGGTGCCGGACCCTAACGGAGTTGGTGTCAATACCGGAGCTGGCTGTCCCTCTACGGTTCCACCATCTCCGGTAAGAAGTCTTCCGGGCGCGCCCCATCTTTCGACGGTGCGCTCCCGATCTTTCGTCTTTTGTTTGGTATCCATATCTGGTCCCACGAGCAGCTAGGAAGGGGTGGTCGCCCCTGACAGAGCCCGCATGCCAGGGAAGGCTAAATACAATGGGGTTTCGCCCGGTGCCCCAAGGTGACTACCAGTCGCTGCTGATCTTCTGTTCAGCCACGCATCCCCTTGGCCTGGTGTCCTACCGTGAGATTCAGGTTTTTATTGAGGTTGTCTCCTCTTGGTCCAGGTTGTTAAGCCCAGACCCCCGTAACCCTATCCGCGAGACATGGTTACTGGTTTTTCGGTTCGGTCAAAGGACCTCGCCGGCATCGTGTACCCCTGTGCAATCCCTTAGCCACGACACGACAGCTGGGAAGGGGTGGTTGGTCCGCGGTGCGACCTTAGGTACGACTCGTCCGACAATCTTGCGGGTTTTACACCGCTCATGCAAGACTCGCCGTCCGTATAGTACGCACAACCCCAGTGTTGCATCTAGCCTGCCATGTTGCAGTGTTAGCTGCTCAAGCAGACCAGATACTTTTCTGGGGGGCCCCTATCCGCCACCTGGGGACGCGCCCGATAGGCTCCAAACCCACGGGTTACTACGGCTGCTATGGAATGTGGTGCTTTTGACACATTTGACAGAACTACAAAGTAACGTATTGCTAACAACTGCGGGAAAAAATCTACCTCACGGGTCTTTTTCCACAGCACGTACATTTAAATGGGAATTCAGTTAAGAAAAAATGAACAATTAACTAAATTAGTTTTTTTTGTACTAAGTATGTGCCGTTTATTTTAAAACCAATAATAATAATAATAAAATGTTATGCATTCACTTCTTTATTTTTATTATTAATATGCAGCCGTAGAAAAAGTATGGTGTGCAACACGGTGGAAAAGACACTTTTAATAATAATAATAATAAATAATAATTTTCTTACTCGTGTGTTTGTGGTTCTCGCCTTTCAGGCTCGTGCCACAAACTTTCACACTCGTGAGAAAAGTGTAACTTTTCCACCTTGTTGCACAATATACTATTGTATTCTTTCCCGTAGTTCGGCAATATTCGCCGGCGGATTTTCCGAATGAAATATTTTTTCCTTCATTATGCCCAAATGTATGCGTCAGGTGGCGTCAGATCAGGTGAATGAGAAGGATATTCGAAGTCTGTTCCCCGAGAAATTATTCTATTATCAAAATGCTGACGGAGTAAGTCTAAGGTGCGCACAGCTGTATGGCTCGTTGCACCATCTTGTTGGAACCATTGTGTGCGAAACTGTAGATTTCGTGCACGGCAAAAGTTATTTAGATCTCTCACAAAAGGTATAATAATTTTCTCTCTATAACGTTCTTGGTTGACAGTAAGTGGATTCTGATTATCATCTTCAACGAAATAAGGACCAATCATTCCATTACCAGATACCGCGCACCAAACGGTAACTCGAAGACTGTGGAGTGGTTTCTCTACAATGACATCAGGACGTTCAAATCCAAGGAATCTGGTTGTTTGTCGATTAATATAGCCGCTAAGATGAACGTGACTCTCGTCTAAAAACCATATGTTTTTCAAAAATTCGGGATCTTCGTAAATTAAACTCAACATGCGACCACAGTAAATTTCTCTTGCACGTTTGTCCGCAGCATTTAGTCGTTGTCCAACTTGAATACGGTATGGATAATCACCAATTGATTTGAACATGCGACGTAAAGACGTTTCACTAATGTTGAATTTACATGCAGTTCTTACAAGACTTCTTTGAGGTGATTGCACAACTTGGTTAAAACACGTCCTTCATTTTCGTTAGTGCAAACTGTTTTTCGACGACCTGAAGAACCTTTACGACCATTTACGACCTTTTCCGTATGAACGAAAATAATGCTCTACCAAAAACAATTTTTCTTCCGTTGTTAGAACCATTTTTAAATCAAATTTAACTGCAGCGTACTATTAATATATCAACTAATGACAATTAAGTCAAATATGACAAATCCATATAACATAAACAACTGCACAGCACTCTCTGTTTCGGTATTGTTTATTTTAGCGGATACCATATTTTAGTTGTGTTTAATCAGTTGATTTGAATTTAGCATTGTTATTGTTATTGTTATAGTTAGAGTTATATTTATTTCTTGGTCAGAAAGGCCAACTAAACAAGAAAATATGGTTAAATGTTAAATTTTGCAGAAATCCTGAAAGACATTCAGAATATGATCAGGCCAAATATTACATCAGAAAAAAAAATGACAGAAATTACTTGATGCAACGCCCGACTCACAGTAGATTTACTTTTCCCACTTCAATTGGTCATCTAAACACCCAAAAATCCCCAGGGCTGTATGACATTCCAGCTATCGTTCTGAAAAAACTGAGCTTGCCCCACTTCTCATGCGTATCCTTCAACTCTCCTATGACCAAGGGATCTATCCTTAAAAAAGGTTCCAATTTTTCCTCGAACTATCACTCCATCTCACTCCTAAAATATCTGGAGAAACACAAGCTCATCCATGACACACAGAATGGATTCCGCAGAAGTCGTTGCACGGCAGATCTTCTAACCTCTGTAACTAACCCATTCGTGGAACAAATCCATCGAGCGTCATGGCGAATCCTACGTCGTGTGCCTTGACATTTCCAATGCTTTCGACTATATCTGGCACGCAGCTCTCCTAAACAAACTTCCTTCCTATGGGCTCCCCTATAAACTGTGTATCTGGATTGAAAGCCTCCTGATTAATCGTAAAATCTGTGTAGTTGAAAATGGTCATTCTTCCAATCAATATCTAATTCCAAAGACTAGGCTATTAAAAAAATAAGAGTGAATTCTTAAAATTTTGGAATTATAGGTACTGAAAATTCAAATATATTTAGTTTAAACATAAAAATTGATTGACAGGCACATCTGCCAGCCTGTCTCCGGTTTTGAGTAATGAGAAAGAAGTGTTGTTTGTTTATTTATGTTTTCCACTCGTTTTAGAACTACTGGTTTTTTAACTGTTTTTTTTCCTAGTCCATCTTGTCATTTTCTGGTCCCTAAATTGTAATTTTGATATTTATGAAACCCAAAGGTCAAACATTTCATGATATACAAAAAAAATACAATTTTAAGAAGATCATTTTTTTTAATTCTTAAAATTTTGGAATTTGAAGTACTGGAAATGTTTAAACATAAAAATTGATTGACTGGCACATCTAATGAAATTGAAATGAAATGAAACACGTATTTAACAAAAAAATGAAGGTTATTTTAGATGATGCCATTCTTACATTTTTGCTTTTTTCCATGATGTATTTGATGTTTTGACCAAAGTACTATGGTAAGGTGGATTGTCCATAATAATAACAGACGGCTCAGACAAAATCGCTAGTAATTTATTTTCCAGTGATAAATTTTTTTTCATTCATTTATCCTTAGAATTAATATAAATAACGCAAAAAATACTCACTATCTTAATATATACTATTTTCATACATTTAATTAATAGAATTACGAACAAGTGGGGCATTATTTCAATCAGTAATAGAAGTAGTTATATTAGTTAGAAAAGTTATATAATTTTGTTGTTCTTCTATTGTTGATAGATGCCTCCTAAATATTTTATAATCCGTTAGCAATTCTAAGCTGGATTCGCAGACTTATTGAGGTCAACAATAGAGAAAAGTATTTGTCTCTAAAACCAGTTCTGGTTGTTTTTTTCTTTGCGATCTTTAAATAAATACATCTATAAATGTACTGTTTCATATTGTTCATTTTACGTGATGAAAAATTGGGAAAAATAATTAAGAACCGGTCCTGATAAGAAATAAAAATGTTATATTAGCGTCGATCTTTAAAATATAACCTACTTTTAAAATAATGAATTATCTGTGTTAATAGTTAACTAAAAGGACGGTTATAAACATTTTTTTGTTTTTGATTGATAACCCCAATTTATTCACGACTTATCATGAAATAATACAGCCGAGAATGAGGAGCAATAACTTATTTGCTAAATGAATGTGTTAACTGAATATTTTCAAAAAAATACAAGATGACGGTCTGCTGTTTTTAAAGGTTATGGAAGTTAAACTTGTTTTGTATACAGTACTAGTAGAACTTGGAAGGAAATTTCTTTACGCGATCTCTTATAGTCTGGTCGAGAAGTCATTTAAATCGGATTTGGGTTACACCGATCTGAAAAATCTGCTTTTGGTGTCAAAAATGGCATAAAAAACGGGCGGCGCGTCACCGTCGCAACTACCAAATGACAATTTTTTTTTTCAATAAGTACATAAGTAAAAAATTTAAAAATTCTAGCACTAACAGAGAACAAATTTCTGCAGTCAAAACATTTTTTCCGTTATTTTTCACATTTCTATCCATTTGTTAATTAAAAAATTACATCTTCATTGTTACTAACTTTAAATTCGTTACTGTGAGTAAAATAAAAACACAAGAATTTTTTTAACCCTGGAATCCTTTATCATAAAGGTACTGAACAAAGTTACATAATAAAATTTTTAAATTTTTAAAAATTGAATTTGTTATTAACAAGCAAAGTAAACAAATGCGATTTTATATGTGAAAAATTTAAATTTTTTTTAACAATTATTTACAGTCGTTTTTAATACGCTATAAACAATATAAATCCAATTTTTTTAAATGTTTGTAACCAATTGTTTAAAAATTTTTTATAAACAAATGGCTTATTTAACAAATTTAAAAAAATTTTTTTGCCATTCTATTGTTTATTAAAAACCATGATTTTAAAAAAAAAATTTTTTTCAAAAAATTTTCTAATTGTTAATTAACGTTTTTGTTTATTAACAATTGTTTAAATTTAATATTAAGAAATGAAAAAAATCCTAAAAATCATAATTTTCTCTTCTCTACAAAATGGTATTTTTTTCGAATTTGTCAGTTAATTATTTAATTGTTTATTAATTAAACAATTTGTTATAAACAATTGCATCAACAATTAATATTTTTTTTATAACACCTCACAACATACTGAATACCATAGTATACGTTTAATTTTTAAAAAATCTCTTTTTCCATAATAGGTACAACCTTTTCCGTTTACACATATAAAACAATTTTATAAATATTCCTTAAATACATTAACAAAAAAGACAAGAAAGGCATGGATATTTTTCTTTTTGCAGATAAATGTTAATTGCCTAAATGTAAAGAGTAAATCTTCTAAATGCGTTTTCTCTGAATGACAAAAAGAGTATTTAGTCGTTTTTTGCAGAATACTCACGATATATGTGTATAAACATCATTAACCACTCAAAAGTTAGGTTATTTAAGAACTTTGACACTTCACAATTACAATTAGTGGTAAAAGTTTGGAGTTTGGACATTGCAAAAGTACTAATTGTAAGTGTAATTTCAATTATAAGTGGAAACACTAATTTAAAACTTATAAATGATCATATTGTTAGTCATATGACAAGCTTTCACTACTAATTCTAAGTACTAATTGTAATTGTAATTTTCTGGTTGTGGATGAAGCTTAAGTAACTATAAATTAACATTCATTTATAATATTCTAAAATATATTTTGTTAATATTATCAAAATTCAATTCACTAACTAACTAACTAACTAACCTGGTTCTGCACGCAAGCATTTAAAACTTTTAGATAGGTACTTAAAGATAAGTGTGGTCTTGTAGGTAAACTTCAAATAGATATGCGTAATAATTTTCATTTGGGCAATTTTCTCTTATTTAAATTATAATTATATATAATATTTATTGTAAACCATAATTATTAACCTATTATGTGAAAGGAATAAACGTTGAATGTAACAAACAATCCTTAAAAATAATAAATTTCAATAAACAATTTATTCTAATATTATGGTTAGAATTCTATTTTCAGGGAGTTGTTTTATTTAGAATAAATTGTTTATTAAAATTTATAATTTTTAAGGAATGGGTGCGTTCACCCGACGTCAACAGTTGAGAAGTTGAGTAAGCTATCGCGTTCAACCGACCCGCTGACTAGGCGCTGGATATAAGCAGCTGCAGATTTCTTGAAGCGGTAATTATTTCTGCTTTCCAACTAAGCACAGAATTTGTTTTGACATTTACAAATTGTCCATAACCTTAATATTTTTGTTTATTGGTTTCGCTTTTGTGTTTAGAGTTTATTAACTATGGATATGAATTTATTTGATTTGGTATTAAATGAGGAGGGTGACCGACCAATAATGGACATTCTAAAATGATTATGAAAATCATCAACACTGTAATTTGGTATAACATTCTCATAATAATCCTCATTTCGAACAGGAGCTACTCTGTCAGGTTCCACTATATCGAATGCCTGAACTAAATTACCTACAATAGCCCCTATCTGGCCAAAATTTAGTTCATCATTCATCAATTCCATTAGAATTACTCGCTGAATGTTCTCCATTCTAGATTGAGGTTATGTGACTTGTCAATCTCAATAGATGTTGAAAACGTCAAATAATAACGCTGAAATTCAACAATGCGTTCACCTATTTTTAAGCTGTCAACTCATTTTATCACTTAACTGTTGAGAGCTTTAAGTCAGCTGCTGAAGTCGGGTGAACGCACCCATTGTTTGTTATTGTTTGTTACATAATAGGTTAATAATTATGGTTTACACTAAATATTACAAAATAACTTTGTTTTCATAAACTTGGGTATAGGGAGTGGTTAACAAAAATTAAAGTTACATAATCGAATAGTCTATTTATGATATAAAATTTGAAAGAAGAGAGAAAATGAGAGGTTCGAGTTATCGTCCACCCTGGATACAAAAGGGAAAATAATTAACATTTAATAGAATACGGTGATATTGTATCATATAACGAAACTCTGTTGGACAAAATATATTTTTTTTCTTCAACGTACAATAAGATACAGAGCGTTGATTTACCTGCGATTTTCACATAAACGTAGCAAAACCTTATAGATATTCAAAAGCTACAAAAAAATGTGAGCAGTCCGAATTCGGTTCTCATAATGTTTGGTTTGTAACGGAGTTATACAACACTCTGTATAGTTTAAGGTAATTTTAAAATATGGACCCTAAAGACATCTACTATTTTTGTTAATTGCCGAGCTTTTTCATAAGATTGGTATATGAAATTTGTCTGTGACTGTCACTTTTACACAGCCGAATGACGTAATATCATGGCGGCTACAATTTCATCGTGATAAAGAAAAAATACTGAAAATTTTTTTCATCTGTCAAATTTGACATTTCAACAATGTTCCGACTATTTTTTGATTGTTGTTTCAGCCAATAAGCATGCAATTAGGCGATAATTTTGCACTAGTGCGAATTATCAGGTCCTTCAAAATAAATGCAGACGTAATTATATTAAACGTTTATTATTTATTGAAATAACAAGAACACTGTTAAGCCTAGTTATTGAAATTCTTACAATTAAAAACGCAATTATTAAAATTTATGATTGAACGATTGATCGAAGTTTGTTTACCCCAACCTTGGCTAGATGGCTTACGGCAGTTGCTCGATGAGAATGGTTTGTGAATTTGAACTTTTCGCTATCGAGACCTGCCTCTTGGACAGACAGCTTTGTCCATTTTGCGATCTCGTTTCTACCAGCTGGGATGTTCTTGAACATATACCACTATTTTGTCATTCTCGATTCGGTGTAAGAAACAGACGGTTCGTCTTCACGTTAGATCCTCGTTTTGACAAAAGTTTTCTGTATAATCTTGAAAAAAAGCATTGAAAAGTAAAATTAAATAAAGAGCCCTTAATTTGACCTACCTAACGGGGCAGATGTCTTCATTACTAATGTTTCGGATTAACCATTTACTGTCCGCTAATTTACGGCCTCCTCCTTGGCAGGTTTTTGAAAATACTGGATTATATTCTATTCTATTTGTGCTTGTTTCATCATGAAACTTTTCTTCTTGAAAAAAATCCGTCAAACAGTTGACTGCCTCACCTCCTCGAAATGCTAGCTCATAAGATATGAGATGAAAAAAATTTTTCTGCAGACCTTCTGGCTCGTTTTCATCGTAAAGCTTCAAAATTTGCAGCAATTCTTTGTGAGTAAAAGCCGATGAGCTTTCTTTGCTCTTTTCCGGTTCATTTGTAATATTTTGCGTGTAGCATCTCGGGCACTCCTAGCAGATAAATCTTACATCATTAAATGGATCTATTACAATACCTAAATCTTCGCAATATTTTTCCTGAACAAGTTTTGAGGTTACGTTCCACATTGTTTTCACTACACTTTCTTTACAGAAGGATCCATCCATCTTGCGCATGTTGCTTGCCCAATCCTTTAGAGTGAAGGCAATTTTTTCCACCGAAGTTCCTCGTTCTAATAAGTGATTTCTTTCAGCACAAAACTCTTGAAATTGTCTCCATACTGACATTTTTGACTTTTTCGTATTCGCTGCATTTTGAAAATTATTTTTTATATTTTGCACTTATAAAAATCTTCATTATAAAACGCATTTGCGTATCGTAATGTAACTTTTACGCACGCAAATTTTTGTTTTAAATGGTTGGCGACATGAGTGAAATATCTAATGACAAGACTATTGACAATGACATTTGTGGGTTAATAGCAATTTATTAATTTTATATTGTTCTTTAAAAAAGTATTTGTGAATATGAATATCATCTTTTACTTATATAATATATTATTATTGTTGTATTAGTCATTTTAAAATATTTGAAAACATTAACATTTCATAATTTAAATGTCAAAACTGTCAAAAATGTTATAAATTACACAGTGCTACCGACATACTTTTTAAAATCAAAATTTTCGTAATTACATAAAAATAATAAATTAAATTTATTGTACTAACTCTTACTTTTTGGAAGTCCATCTTATTAAGAATAATAAAAAACTCTTCGTTTCAACGTAACTTCCAAGTTTATTTGAAAAATTTTAAATCACAATGACGACCGTTTCGCTAAGAAGCATCGTCAGATTGACATTTAAGTTACATTTTGTTTGTTTGTAGTTAGGTACCTGATGTTTAGGTAGTATTAAGCTTAGACCAAGTATGGAAGTAATAAGACATAACAATATTAAAGCCTAGATGTTTACATTTTATACATAGATAAGACATAATTGTAAAACACAAATATATTAAGTTATTGTAAAGATCAGCATGATATAGTTTTTTCCTGGTTTTTCTATATCATTGCACAGTAATACTGATCTTAGAGGGAATTACATCCAGGATAATCCCTTAGGGCTATTAACAATAAATAATAATTTTTTTGACTTTCTCTCATATAGAATAAAATACCATATTCTGTACAAGAGTATGTAATTTTCATGACTGCGAAAGAAAAAGATCAAGAGAAAAAATTGTAGAAAATATCATTCATTTAAATATGAAAAATTCATATACTTCTTGTTCGGACTGACATTTTCTGATCAACCTTGTATAAAAACATTGCGAGGTTGCGACACCATAAATGCTTAGCTAACGGTGGCGTTACCTTATAAATAAAACTCCTACGAAGCATAATTGATATTAAATTTCGAAAAACAGAAATTCAACAATAAAGCAAATATATAATGATTCATAAACCGTTGTAAACTCTAGCCTAGCCATTAGTTTTTATGTTTTTAAGTTAACAAAGATTTAAATTCAACAGGAAGTAGAAAATGAAACGCGAGCTAAAATAAATTTGATGCGTAATACTTTTAATAGCTGCAGATGTTGAAACAAGGAGATGGTCTGGGTCAATAATTTTCTATTTATTGTAATAATCAATAAGATGGATGCACTTATAACAGACGGGCGATAATTAAGATTAATTCTTTGTTTGTACAGCCGAAAGAATGAATGATACATTACAATGTATGTATGTAAGGTATGTACAAGTACATGCCCTTTTGCCCTGACGTTTGTAAGTCAGTATTTTATTGCCCAGTGACGGCTGGGGATTATTTTAGGGGTGCTATAATTCAAAAATAGAAAAAAATATTCCCAATTTTAGACCGGTGTGAAGTTAGCAACCCAAAGCTGGTAAGAAGTAGTTAAAAACAAAACAATCTCCAAGGGGTAGTTTTCGTTATTTATTTTGAAAATATGTGATTTTAATGGCGAAAAAATGACGAGGCATTTTGAAATGTATACATACCTGATAAAAACTATACATAACCAAAAGAAAAATTACTTGACTTCAAGGGGTAGTTTTGGTTATTTATTTATAAAATATGTCATTTTGACAGTGAAGAAAATGACGGAGCAACTTTAAAAACTTATAGAGAAAAGAGTGTTTTCTTAATGATTTTCAAAAGGTACCAGCAAAATAAAATTCCAAAAAAGAGGATCAATATTCACGTATGGACTTTACCAAGTCATTTTCATCACTGTCAAAATGACATATTTTATAAATAAATAACCAAAACTACCCCTTGTAGATTAGCTAAGTCATTTTCCTTTTAGGTAATTATTTGTTTTATCATTAAGATTCTTGTCTATAAATTTAAAGTTGCTCCGTCATTTTCTTCACTGTCAAAATGACATATTTTATAAATAAATAACCAAAACTGCCCCTTGGAGATTAGCTAAGTCATTTTCCTTTTAGGTGATTATTTTTTTTATCATTAAGATTCTTGTCTATAAATTTAAAGTTGCTCCGTCATTTTCTTCACTGTCAAAATCACATATTTTATAAATAAATAACCAAAACTACCCCTTGGAGATTAGAAAAGTCATTGTCCTTTTGGGTAATTATTTGTTTTATCATTAAGATGCTTGTCTATAGATTTTAAGTTTCTCCGTCATTTTCTTCACTGTCAAAATCACATATTTTATAAACAAATAACCAAAACTACCCCTTGTAGATTAGCTAAGTAATTTTCATTTTAGGTAATTATTTGTTTTATCATTAAGATTCTTGTCTATAAATTTCACAATAAATGGTATTGACTGAAGGATTATAATAAAACCAATTAGACCCTTAAGTTGTAAAATCCGAGATGCACATCATAAATGTAACAGGACCTGATTCAGGTAATTTTGTTTCTTAGAGAGGAATTGTAGAGGATTACAGCTTACACTTCTTGTTCATTTTACTCTTTGTATTTCATTGGAAGTGTTCACTTGTGTTACGGCGTGCAATAATTTTATAACATTTATTTGTTATTACAGACATTAATAGCAAAGATTTTATACCCCTTCGTACAGAATAGGCAGTATGCGGCGTCCGTGGATAAAAAGTAATAGTGCTTCTTCCAGTGGTTCGTTAAAGAAGAATCACTTATCTTGTGACGCGAAAATCATTATAAAAAATGTGTATAGTTCCTTACTTCAGCAAGGATATAACACGGGTGCTGCAGCAAGAGTAACCAGTAATTTGACGAAGGTACCTCTTACTTCAGTTAGACGAATTGTTGAAAATTCCATGGAATCAAGAAAAAAGCGTAAAGATTCCGGTGTCACAAAAAGTCTAGACGACTGGGAAAAAGATTTAATAAGGCGAAAAATCTACACTATGTACGATGAGCAGCGTGTTCCTACAATGAAAAGTCTGAAACAGCGGCTCATCAATGACGAAATTCACATCAACTGTGGCCTCAATATTGAATAACGTGTTTATTTCATTTATATTACAGGGTGTCCCTCTATAAAGTTTTGGCGGTTTATTATTCGAGATATCGACGTGCAGTTTTCGTCAAACTTCTTATATTTCCTTCAAATTTTTGTTGACATAGTTGCCAAATGTATATAATTTCCCGAAAGCGCCGAAAAATGACCTTTTTTGAAGCGAAATTATCGGTTTAGTTTTTAATACAACACCCTATAATTTTTAATGTGTATAATTTTTAATGTTGACATAGTTTCCAAATGTATATAATTTCCCGAAAGCGCCGAAAAATGACCTTTTTTGAAGCGAAATTATCGGTTTAGTTTTTAATACAACACCCTATAATTTTTAATGCCATCTGAAAATCTCTTTCTTCCCCTTTCCAAAAATGTGTCTGAGTATAAGAAGTATGCAACTGAAACTTTATGGGTTTAATAGGTCAACTACGGACATCATAATATGATTATGTTTATCTGGTATAATCAAAGCCAATTTAAGAATGTTCAAAAATATGAGGAAGCGCTTCGAGAATAGGTAGGGCATCTTGTATAATATTGGTTAGAAGATTTTTCCCACAAAATATACTTTCAATTAATATATCTTAAATCGAAGGAATAAACCATAACTCAAATGTGGCTGATATCAAATATCAATAAAATGCTAAGTCAAACCACAATAAATTTAATGTTAAAACTATAAAAAAGTGCAACTAGTTTCGTCTCAGACCATCATCAGGCTGGTCATGTAAAAGTCAATGCATTTGTACAATACTAAAAGTTACATGCAA
This sequence comes from Ophraella communa, assembly GCA_035357415.1. Lineage (NCBI taxonomy): Eukaryota > Metazoa > Arthropoda > Insecta > Coleoptera > Chrysomelidae > Ophraella > Ophraella communa. The sequence continues at coordinate 11,004,454 of CM068987.1, forward strand.
ATTAAAAGTTACTTGCAAACAAGCCTACTAGGCTTCGCAAGTGTACTCCTATGTAGGTATTTATTTTGCATAATTTCGCTTGTTTTGTTCTGTTTTGACTATTTTGTATTTTGAATTATGTCTAAATAAATATATATTATTATTATCTATCTAGGGCATCAAAAGGATAAATCTTTGATGGGATGTTATTAGGTCCTAGGCGACATGTGTTTGATGGTCTCCCAGAAATTTTCGAACGCATCGGGCAGTGGCTAGTAGTACCGCCTTTTGAAAGGCCTTGTAGAGCTTTTCGTTAAGTCCTAGACTTTTGATGTTTTCTAGCAAAGCTTTTGGAACAACACCTGTTGTGGACATTATTATAGGGACAGTTTGAACCTTATTCATTCTCCATTGTCTTCTTATTTGTACCTCTAGATCTCTATACTTGGCAATTTTTTCATTATGTTTGTCAAGAAGATTGTTGTTGTTAGGTATCGCCACATCGATCAGTGTTGTTTGTTTGGTCAATTTATTGACTAGTATGAGATCTGGCCTATTATGTACCACGTGTTGGTCTGTGAGTACTGTACGGTCCCAATATAGTTTGTAGGTGTCATTTTCAAGCACAGCTTCAGGAACGTATTTATAATAGGGCTGTTGTTCTGTCTGAAGAAGATTTAGTCTGCTGGCTAGTTCTTGATGAAGAATTTTACCTACTGTCGTGTCTTGCTTTATATTCAGTAGCAACAAATGCCTGGCAAGCCCCAGTAAGATGTTGAATGTTTTCTAGGGCCTGGCAACCGTATCGGCATTTATCGTTCTGTACCTGAGGGTCCTTTACAATATATTTTAGGTAATTTTTAGTTGGAATTACCTGATCCTGGATAGCTAGTAGGAAGCCTTCTGTTTCGGGGAACATCTTTCCTGAAACCAGCCAGTAGTTCGACGCTATAGTGTCGACATGGTCTTGACTGACCTCATTGAGATGCCGCCCATGTAAAGGCTTTTCCATCCAGTTTCGCATTTTTTCCAGATTAGAAAGATGGTATGTCTGCATTTCTTGTTCCCTTAGTTTCAGAGGTGTTTGGTCATCTACAGCACAGATGGAGCGATGTAGAGCTGAAATCTTTGCCTGTGTCTGAAAATAAGTCCTTAGGTTACTAATTTGATTTTGTAATTGCTTACCAATGTCCATATAAAATATCATAATAAATTAAGGAGTAAAATAAAATAAAGGAATTATTAAGTTAAAATAAATATATAGGGAACATAGAGGGACAAAACGGGATTTTTTTAAAAAAACAACTAAAAGATCATAAGAAAGGACGGAAAATAAAGAAGGGATTCAAACATTGTTACACCTAAACAATGTAGGAATATCGAAAGAAGAAATAAGAAAAAAGAAATAAAGGAAATAAATAGTGATGCAAAAAGTTTTACATAATCTTTACACAAATACAGAGTATTATTTTATAGTTTTAACATTAAATTTATTGTGGTTTGACTTTACGTTTTATTGATATTTAAATTATATCTTAAGTTTTACAAACAAAATATTGCTTTCATCACAATGTATTAAATACATTTTAACGCCTATTTTTCTGATAATTATGACCTTAAGTTCATGGTGACACAGTTTTTAAAAATAAATAATGTTTTGATTAAATTTCAAACTTTTATAATAAAATTATACCACGTATTATCTTTGCGTATATCCTGCATAATATCAACTTTATGTCGATGACGACACGGTTTGGTGATAAACCCTTCCTGTATTTATATAAAGATATTTGTCAGATGGTAATAATAGAAATTAAATTAGAAGTCCGTGACGCTAAAACACCCTAAAGGGCGCCAAATTTGTAACGCTAAAAAGCTATTGGAGCAGGGCGCCAAATTTATAGACGAGAGCTGTAAGTTATCTCGCTGGGTTCCGGTTGGGGGTTTGCCTTCGGTTAAGGGTTTTAATTCAGGTGCGTTCCATTGAACGTGCACTCGATTGAAAGCGCAGTATTAAGTTTGGCTGTTTTTGGAAACTACCTCCCATTTATAAAACTAAAGTATTTTGCAATTCGGCCTATGGAATTGCCAGATTTTATTGACGGTTTACCCTGCTGTAATAGACGCATCTCGTTAATGGCACAAATTGAATACTCGTGCGCGAACCAACTCCCACTCTCGTAGTTCCCCCTAAATATTCGTGCCCCTTATAAAATTGTGTTGGTATGACATGCAAAAGTAATCAGTAATCCAAAGTAAAGTAAATCCAAAGAGAAGTCTAGGTACACACACAAGTCGTTAATATTAAATACACAAAGACAAGAAAAACACAATAACAACCAGCAAGCGGCGTACACGAACGAAATAAAAATTAAAACTTCTCCTTTTTGTGGTTTATGGCCTGGGCTGCAGCGGCTATACGGCAAATAGAAGCTAGCTTTTGACAGCTAGAAGGTTTTTTTTCATTTAAATTGTGGTATTCCTGGGTAGCAATACGTTGTGTTCTATGGTAAGAAATAGTCATATTTTAGCAGTGGAAGGGGAAAATTCAAAAATATTTGCGCATGAGTATTCAATAAAGAGATAGGTGTATTCTTTTGAATACCTCAGATTTGATGATATATTTTTTTACTCTATATCATGTTGGAACGGAGTATAGATAGAAACTAACTTTGTACCAATATTTCTAATTTCTAATTATAATTTTTTGTTGCAGATTAACATTCAGCAGATACAATGAAGTTCCTATTATATGTATCCACAGTTTTAGTAATATGCTTACTGTCAGAAGTATCAAGTGAGGATGTAAGTAACAACGAAAAAAAATTATTTTTATGTTTAAGTACTAGTTTCCAATTGTTTTTAGGTTATTAATAAACTAAAACGAAAGAAGGTTCCATCAATGCATTCCGCAGAAGTAATAAAAGATGAAGGTGTACCAGTAGCTCCACCATCCGATCCTGATGTTATTGACAACAGAGTTCCACTAGTAGGTATGTGAATTAGTTTTACTGTCCAATAAAATAAAATTCTTAATAATTTATTGTTAAATTATTTTATTTTAAATTTAAGATCCTTGTATGCAAGTACGTTGTGGAGCTGGTAGAGTTTGCCAGGTTGACGAATTAGGTGAACCTCAATGTGTATGCATTCCAAATTGCCCAGTAGAAGTAGAATCAAGGCGTAAAGTATGCTCTAACCATAATGAGACTTGGTCTTCTGACTGTGCTATTTATCAACAAAGATGTTTGTGTGACAAAGGAGACAAAGAATGTAAGGGACCTCAATACAAACACGTGCACATTGAGTATTATGGACAATGCAGAGAAATGCCAGTACGTATCGAAACAGATTTAATATGAAATATTTTTATCTGCGATCGTAAGATAACTAACTTCTTTTTTATCCATATTGCGCGAGGTTTGGGTAAGATTAGGTTATACATTATTGGCGAAAACGAGCAAAGGTAGAATGGGGAAAACAAACACATTCTCTATTTGTTTGCGTATTATTTGTGAGCTGTGTTTTACAATAAATAAACACGTACCATATTTCACTAACGGTCTTTACCACACAAAGTTAAAAATAGAAATGGTTGAATTAATATTAAATCAAATGGCTGATATTATTGTTTTCCCCATTCCATTGACAGATGCTGCAGCGCCAACTATCGGAAAAATTTCCGCGAATTGAAATCATTCCCATCATAGAACTACGAAATTATGGAACTTAGGTACAGAGAATATTCCTTAGACAAGGAAAGAGAGTGGACGCGTAACCCGAGTTGTGAAACTGTTACCACTTGCCACATAATCGATGGGGTCAGTGGCGTAACATAATGTTTACAATACATTTTTCCAACAGGTAATAATTGTATGTTTCTTAGATACACATAATAGGTTGGTATCAAAGGAAGGAAGTGAATAAAACTCAGCCAAATTACATATAGGTACATTTAATAAGTATGATAAAACAACTGTATTATATTATTCAACGAGTATATAAATAACAAATAAAATTTACTAGTAATTATAAAAAATCTTTATTTGTTATGAAAATATTAACATAATTAATCTATAACTACCATAATATTAAATAAATTCTTAAATTAAAACTGTTTATTTGCTGATATTAATAGTAATGTTTGACTATAGAACATTTTTGTTCACCATTTAAACCATTAGACAAAAAATAGCCAATTGGAAGCTTCCTTGTGTCATTAATTGCAACTATCATTAAAACAAAAGCTTTTTTGGCTAATTCATTTAAATCATCATCCAAATCAACCCCAAAGTTGACTAACCTTGGAAACTTTTACCATCCCATTCCAAGTGCTGCCAAATTGACATCTCATCAATGATAAGAGAACAAAGTAATGGTTTTTTTTTTTAATTTTCTATAAGTTTACTCAGAGTATTGAATGATTCAATTGTGAAACCAGGAGCTGCATTGATAGTTTGCAGCCATTTCCCAATAGTGCTTCTATGGGGCAAACACGTTTCAAATACTGTCCTGATATACTTGTAAGCTTTATAGGAGAGAAAAAATTTAAAGTCAATGCAAATTTTCGTAATTCAGGTGGATATTTTTTATTTTTAGACGTTGTTTTTTGTAACAATTGCTTATTTACACCAATCACATTTTCTAATAAAATGGCTTTTTCATTATCAATCAAATTCTTATTTTTCAAACTGGTTATTAATTGTTTAAGGGAAACAACTTTTCTTTTTAGCCTGTTTATAGATTGTTTCAATCTCAGAGTAATAAGTAAACATAGAGGTGCCACAACAACACAATAACATACAGTTTGTAGTCAATAGCAATGAACCTATAATTGAGAGAGATGGAAAATCTAGAGGTGTAGGTAAACACAGCCGTACAGTGGCGTGTAATTGGTTAGAGATCACCGTAATACCTATATAAATGTTAGTTAAATAATTTAAGACGCATATTTTGGTAAGGAATTTATATCTACACTTATGGCATGGCACCATACTTCTAATATATTTTTATCGGAAGGAAATCTAAAAGGATATGTTATTTATTTCATTATTAATTTGATTTTCTTAATTGTAATAAATTTTAATTGAAATTGCTAATTGTACGCCAATGTAGTGAATAACTTACCGGTGATAGGTTAGATTATCATTTTGCGAAGTACCACAAATTATACACGCTTTTCAGGGTTTCACCATTTTCAATATTGAAAATAAATAAAAACACTTTATAAAGTTCACTTAAATACACAAAAATTCAGGAAAAATCGAACAAAGCGCTAATCACCTCTAGACAATAACAAACAAAGGGACTGATGCCAAATTTTCGGTGTGGGTATTTAATATAATTGGTCTAGAGTTTTTTTATCAGTATTATCGAAAGGTAAGAAAGTTAATATTAAAATGTATTAAAGAATATTTTCTCTGAATAAAAATCTCCTCTTAAAAGTAAAATAAAATTGTTGTAAATTATACTATTACGTTTTTGTTTCCTACTTTGTACTTACAAAACACAATGTCTGGCAATGCTCTGCTGGTAAAAAAATCTGTCTCGACGACAAGTAGTAGGGAATATGCCTACTTTATGTTTACTTATTACTCTGAGGTTTCAATACCCCAATTTTTCTAATCTTCTCTTGACTTCTAATAGTTTCTTGAAGTAACTTCCATTTCAGTATTTTTAACCAGGACAGTCAGCTGTTGGATTTAATGACTGTGTTGAGGAAGTAGAAGGACCAGGTTCTCTACTTTGAATATATTCGAATGGTGCTCCTTTTTGCCTAGAAAAAACAATATTTTTAGATATATATTTCCAATTTACAAAAAATTTAAATTATGTTTTACTTAGAACTGCCAAGGTGTTTTATTGTTATTAGTTATGTAGGTACATACCTTCCTGGGTTGCAGGTATGTGGACAACTGATGGAAAATTGTTGGAACAGCTTCATGGAGCAAATGTACTCTTGAATTTACATCAGTTTTATATAACTAACATTCCTCAAAGTGTTTTGAGCAAAGCCTATCATTTTTAGTTGGTTCCCAAATCCTTAATTTTGGTGTTACCTATCCATAATTTGCGTTTTTCTACATCTGTAGGAAAGCTGTAACAAAAAATAAAAAAGTCCATAAAATACCTACATGTTTTTCTAAGTGAAAATTCCTCTATTTTACAGTAACAATAATTCTTTTTTCGTTTTGATTTAGTCCTTTTTGTATAAATCTCTAATTGAAATAAATAACTAGATTTAGTTTGGAGAAACTTAAAAATTGCTTACCTACGCCACTGATATAATGGCTGTTTTGAAGTAAGGAAATATATTATTTATGCAGTTCTAGAATGAAAATTATTAAACCACGTTTTCCAAACATTGTAATTATGTGAGTTAAAGACTGAATAAATACATACTTAAATATAATTACTCAGAGATAACTCTTTTAATCATTTAAAATAAGTAAAACTACAAAGGCCATTGTATCAAATCGTTTGTATACCTGTGAAATGAAATTCCAACCTCCTTTTTCTCGCTGCGAATTCGGCATCCGTAAGCACAACAATTCACCAATATTCAGTTCAAAAATAATTCAAAATCTCAATAATTTTCACTTAAAAATTCACAAATGAAGCACACGCTGTATTTGCTTTGTTTGCCACATATAAAATGGCGTCTGCTAAAAGTGTGTAACGCTCCTTTCACATTACACGATTTACCACGTGCGGGAAAAAATCGCCCGGGCAATTTTTCTTGATCGACTGTAGAAGAGCACGAGACCTTTCACATTGCACGATTACAACACGGGCACGTTTTGTAATCGTGTGCCTGCCGTCCAGTGTCACTAGAACCACACGGCTACCGAATCGTCCTGTAGCTCATTGGCGTAGGTCTCTGATTAATTGGGTGAATCCAGTGAAGGCGATTGCGCCTTTGTCTTTTTCGACGCCGATACAGTATCCATAACGCAATAACTTGTTCACGATCCATTGCTATAACTTAACCAGACCACATTTTCCAGTGAACTGATAAAAATATACGATTGTAAATCGTTCAATGTGAAAAGTAACAAACCACGATTAAAAATCGGGCGATTTTTCCCGCACGAGGTAAAACGTGTACTGTGAAAGGAGCGTCAGAACGCAAGTCAAAAATAAAGCGAAATGCGGTATCCATATTGGGGACTTAAAGCAGTTCTAAAAATCACTAATCCGTATACGTATCGCAATGCTCATGTGCAGAAGCGATACGTGGGTTTCGTTACGTTACGTGAAACGTATCAATCCGTCACACGTACCTAACGTAACGTATCACATTATTGTGTTCCGTGATCGCGTTTTAAGTTTTTTTTTACAGTGGCAATGACGACATTATTTTGTTAACCCTTTGTCTCCTAAAGGTACTTCTAAGTACCTCAAAATGACCATACCCTCAAATGCCAGAAGTCGAAATCATGTATTTTTCATTATACCGTTTGAAATATGTTACTGTTTTAGTTGAAGCTATAAATAGGTCTGAAAGTGACTGCAGCAAAATAGCATTTTGCTGTTAAAAACTTTAGTAGAACGTTGAAAACTATTCTAATTTTTTTGCTATCTGCCCAAATAAACAAAAATTTAAAACCAAAACTCTAATCTACCATATTTTGCTGATGAAAACTTTAGTAGATCGTTGAAAACTATTCTAAATTTTTTGCTTTCTGCACATATAAACAAAAATTCTAAACCACACTCTAAACTACCATATTTTTCTGTTGAAAACTTCAGTAGAACGTTTCATCTAAACCAAGCAAGCTGTCATAAAATTTGCTATTACATGACTTTATTGAAGGTATTGCCTAGATATATCTCAAATATAGGTTCGTTTATTCGGTACTTTGAAGTGCCTTCAGCATTCTAAGCTCTACGGTTTGGTTTTACAAAATAGTAAGAGAACGAAAATGAAAGACTTTAAAGTACCTTTGGGTAATAATTAGGGTTGACATAAAATTGACTTCTGGGAGACAAAGGGTTTTGTTAAGGTAGATATCGGGGCTATTTTTTTAGGTTAAAAATTAAAACACATGAATGGTTACGTTACGTTACAAACGCATTTGCTTTATGCTTCTTTTTGCTTAGTTACGTATCTCCTTTATGTTACGTATACGGATAAGGATACGTGATCAATTTTTAGAATTGCTTTATGTCCTAAGGGCACAACCGTAAACGAAACGTCGAACGGAATCTTCAACGGTGTATGGTCTTAGGTCTTATATAATATATTTAAGTTTATAAATCGGCCTTTAATGCCATGTCTGTTAACAACGTTATTTTTTTGGGATCATTTTTGTTTTTTAAACTTTTAATTTACATTTATTTACTAATGATTTTATTATTTAGCATTGTTCACAAGAAGAAATGGCTGATTTTCCACGCAGAATGCGTGATTGGTTGTTCAACATTATGAGAGATTTGGCTGATCGTCAAGAATTATCTCCTCATTATTTGAATATGGAACGTGAAGCAGAATCTAACATGACACGCCGTTGGACGAACGCAGCTATTTGGAAATTCTGTGATTTAGACGGACATCCACCAGATAGGTAAAATGTTCTTTTGTATAAAATAGTAATTTCTTTATTGTAATAGTTAGAACCTTTGAACTAGTTGGCAAAGTCCAGTTTTTAACTTCTTGAAACATTAATTCGCTTACTATAGGTACTCTGTTTCAAAAATATCAAAGTTAAGAGCAAACCGTACCGCCTCATCACTTCTCGTTTGATCTAGGACATCGTATCTGCAAAAACTAGTAGCATCGTATACAGTACATTCATACTTATTCCGTTCTCACTTCTTAAGGCCAATAAACGACCCTTTTGTCCCGTATTGTCGGCCGTCGCTTTAGCCAGGTGTTACCTGCTATAAAATTTGAACGGAACAGGGTGGAATTTACTTTTTTTATAGATGTTTGCACATTTGTACATATTTTTAGACAATTTATATCTATAGGATTTTTACGATAAGTTGACCATGACGTCATTCCTAGTTAATTGTATTGCCAACAAAGTAACTTAAAAATAACTGACAGTAGATGAGATTTACTTGTAAGAGCTAGGAAAATTAAACGTGTACAGATTGGTAACAATTCGCGCTGTTGCCACGAGCCAATTGCCACGCGTCATTATTGTATTGTACACGTTTGACATTTAGAATTAGCATAGCACTACCAGTTAACCTAGATGAAGGAAAAACAACTCTGCGTGACAACACCGCAAAATTTTATGCTCTGACGTCATTGTCAACTTATCGTAAAAATCCTATATCTATCAATATTTCAATTGCTTCTCAATGTAAAAGTAAAAAGTCCACTCCGGCCCTGCCGGCCGGTAGGAAGATTTATTGGAGGCAATATAATCGAAGTCCTTAAGTCAGAACGGTATAAGTATGAATGTACTTTACCAGAACTATTCGGTAGTGAGGGGAGAGATTTAATTCGGTGCCAGGTAAAGGGCTATATTTTATGGTTTCTTGTTTTATTACTGATAGTGGGATAGATAGATAATTGTTTGGGTACTTATTTTTATGAATCAATGTCGTACAAAAAGTTGGACATATCCAATACTATTTTCTCAGTGATAATGATAGTGATGAAGAAGCAATAAATGGTACTCCACCATTTATTAAAATTGTTGCAAAAGAAACATACGAATCGTTATTACCACAAAAATGTAAAGAAAAATATGAACATTTTCATAAAAAGTTTATGGAATGGTTCTTGAAAAATAAAATAAAAAGCGTATCCGAAAACGTTTTAACAGCATATTTTAAACAATTATCAACAGAAATTAAACCCTCTACTCTCTGGACAACATATCAATGCTAAAAACAATGATAAATATAAAAAATAACATTGACATATCATCTTATCCTAAGTTACAAAGCTTTTTAAAATTACAATCTTCAAATTATAAATCGAAAAAGTCAAAAATACTAAAGCCAGAACAAATAAAAGAATTTCTTTTAAAAGCTCCGGATGAAGTATATTTATTTACAAAAGTTAGTTAAAATTCCAGTAAGTACCAAATACAAATTTTTAATTTTTCTTCAAATTTTAGATAGTACTAATATTTGGTATATCTGGTGGGTGCAGACGTCAAGAATTAAAAAATTTAAAAATAAATCATATAAGAGACTTAGGAGATGAATATCAAGTAAAATTAGTGGACACAAAAACAAAAACCGATAGATCCTTTGTAATTCCCGGAACATTCTATAAATTAGCAAAAAAGTTCATACTTCTTAGACCGCCTAATATGGAGCCATTTTTTTAATATTATCAAAAGGGGAAATGTACAAAACAAGTTGTTGGAATCAACAAAATTGGAAACCAGCCCAAAATAATTGCTAACTTTTTAAAATTACCTCATGCTAACTTATATACCGGGCATTGTTTTCGCCGTTCAGGTGCCACTATTCTTGCTGATGCTGGAGGTGATACGTTAACAGTAAAAAATTTTGGTGGCTGGAAATCAACTGCCGTAATGGAAACTTACATAGAAAATTCCATAAAGAAAAAAAAAGAAATAGCTAATACCTTGGTAAACAGTATAAACACAACAAACACAATTCCAGAAATTGAGCCATTAAATTCAAGACAAATTGACCAAAATTTTATCGAGACAATGGATACTACAAATCCAGAAAATCAGCCATCAACTTCAAAACAAAATTTGCACCAAAATTTTATTGAAGCAAGATCTTCTTCTGAAGTTACTGATAATTTTGTCAGGGAAAACATAACATATTCAAATTGTACTTTTCACAATTGTAATTTTATTGTTAAAAATCAATAATTTAAATTAAATTAGTTTTATTTTTGTTAACTGCAAATTTAAATAAAATCATTAATATTTTATTATTATTTTCTTAGTGAGTCGTAGAAAAAATATTCTGTCCAACTCGTGTGGATTGTCCATATCGCACGCGAATGATTGAGCACTCCGCCTTCGGCGTCGTGCCCAACTTACATTCTTGTGCGATATGGACATCATATCCACACTTGTTGCACAAACTACTATTATGAATCAATGTCGTACAAAAAGTTGGACATATCCAATACTATTTTCTCAGTGGCCACACATATAAATTTTTTGCAGTTTGCACTTTATTTTGCACAAATATAACCACAATATCCCTTTTGAACTGTAAGTCAGATTCACTTATATAATTTTTCATAAATATTTTGAATATTCACCGAAAATTACGACCAAGGTGTCATTTGATCCGGAATATTATGTAGATCATTTAAGGAAAGGTTCCAAAAGGGGCCGGAAAAATAGTAAAAGTGAAAAACAATAAAGTAAACGAAGTAGGAGTTTAGATTTTTTGGATATCTGGAAAAATATTCAAGATTTTCTAAATGTTAAAAAAAGATTTAAAAAAAGATCATTGAATTTGCCAAAAAAAGTCCCAACTCCCGGAACTCTATATACAATATTTATAATTTTTACAGAGCTCTAAAAAAATATTTAGGTAAACATATTACCTAAATATGAATACTAAGGAATGATAAAATTCATGTAATATATTCGGATACATGAATGAACAAGAGACTCTGTCAAATTTCATAGTATAACCGCTTCGGGGCGTGGTCTCATTCAGACAAGCCTTGCGGCGTTGTCGCTTATTGACCAACTCATTTCTCTGATTTAACCGAATGAAATAGTTAAACATTCCATAAAATGAGTTGTATAATTAGTTGCTTTTAATTCATAACATAATAATAAGATTATTATTATGGTCACAATATTTTTTCAAATGTAATCAACAAATACCTACTATAGATGATTAAATAACAATCCCAAATCTCTTACCCTAAATGGAGAGCAGGCAACACACAGTATGACACAGTCGACCAGAAATAGGTAATGTTTGAGCAAGTAAAAACATAAATAGTTCCGTCTCCTCTGATAGGTCTATGATCTTAAGACTTACCGTTAAGTAGCATTAACTTTTGGTTGGTGGAAACGGTCATAAGTAAAATATCTTAAAAAAGGGTTAACATTTGGTTTAGCGGATTAAAAGCCGCTTAAAAATAGATTAAGTAGTTTTTGGAAACTTATTTCATTATTCATTGCAATTTCATCGTTTAAGTATAATTTTTTAATAAAGATTTAACATTAAGTTACATTTTTATTATTTTTAATTATCGATTCATTACTTGGTTATTGTTTCAGATCTGTTTCTCGTCACGAATTATTCCCGATTCGTGCCCCATTGATGGCTCTCGAACATTGCATCGGTCCATTCCTAAATTCTTGTGATTCTGATAACAATCACCGAATCACGCTTGCCGAATGGGCTAAGTGTCTTCAGTTAGAAGAAGTAAGTTTCGTTATACACCAAAATACATTTAAGTTTAAAAATGTTACATTTTGTTTAATTGTACTGAGAACACTGAGTAAACAGCTTTTTTTCACAATCAATTCACAAAATTATCTTTTTTATATCAATCACAGCTGTTTCAAGTCATCCAAAACTCATCATCTGATTGGTACCTAAAAGAAATTACATTTTGTTTCATTGTATTATATCCGTTTTACACAGTAAACAAGTATGCCGAAATTAATATATAAATAAAGTACAACCTACATAATACGAATTTCAACATATGTAACCATGGAACACAAAGAAATAAGAAATGCGTTTTTATTTTTGTTTTGTACTCTGCGTGTCAGTTTTGTAAATACTTATTGTTTTTACCAACGACATTCCTATTTATGCTTTTGATTTTCATGTGTGCCATAAAGTTATATATTTCTTAAAAAACAGTTGTTGTAGGTTAGGTTATTATTTTGATGTAGGTTTAAATATTATTTTAGTTAATTTGCAAGTATTTAGAATATTATTACGGGGTTGGGATAAAGTATGGAACCAAGTAAATATCTTTTAAACGAAAAGAACGATATTTATGAAAATTTGCAGGTAAGTGCAATGGAACAAAACGCATCTGATGTACATTTTTTGATAATAATATACTTCCGGTTTAACCGGAAATGCCTTTAATTTAACTCCTTTAATTTAAATGGGACACCCTATATATTTTTACAGATTTTGAAAGAGCTTGTTATTTTGAATTCATACATACTGAGTTTAATGTAAACAAATTTGTAAAAACGAGGAATAACTCACTGTTAGTAGTACAATAGATGTGCATTTCATTATTTTAGAATAATGAGAAACAAAATTACTTCAAATATTCAAAATGCTCGCCGTTTACTTGCTGAGAATATGCCATCCTATTAACAAATTCTTGAGTCACTCTTTCCAAGACTTCTCCACGTATTAGTTCACATTCATCAATAATTCTTTGTCTCAATTCCTGTAAGTCTAACGTAAACACGTGATTTTAGATAACCCCAAAGAAAAAAATCTAACGGGCTAAGATCCGGAGAACGAGCAGGCCACTCTATGAATCCTCTACGTCCAATCCATCAATTTGGAAAATTCGCATCCAGAAAATCCCTAACCCGTCTATCATAGTGGGGAGGTGCTCCATCTTGTTGAAACCAAATATTTTGTGGTAATTGCCCATTCTGTTGAAGTGCAGGAATAATTTCGTTATTGAATAGATCCAAATACTTGTCACCATTCAAGTTTCCGTCGATAAAAAATGGACCTATGAACCTATTTTTGACAATTCCCATCCAAACATTTAGCTTCTGTGGATGCTGGGTATGTGCTTCATGAATCCAATGAGGATTCTTATTTGACCAATACCTTGAGTTATGGCGATTAACTGTTCCATTTAAACAAAAAGTTGCCTCATCGGAAAAAACTGTGCTAGAAGCAAAATTTTCGTCGATATTACAGATGTCCATTAGCCGTTCGCAAAATTCCAGCCGTCGGTCAAAATCATCGTATGACAATTCTTGAACCAACTGTACCTTATATGGATGATACTTTTCACTTTTTAATATCTTTCCTACAGAACGTCGACTGATACCATGGTTTAGTGCCAAATTTGTGGTGGAAGTTTGAGGTGATTCTTCTAAATCGATTGCAATATTTTGTTTAACAGTTTCGTTCGTTGCAGTCCGCGGTGTTCCAGGTTTTAGCAAATTTTTTACCATCCCAGTAGTATTAAAACGTTGTAATGTTTTAGTTACTGTTGAGCGTGATATAGGATTTCTCTCCGGATGCAAATTATTAAAAATATGAGACACTTCTTCATGAGTTCTAACACGATCACCATAACCAATCATCATTAAAATTTCAATACGCTCTTTATCACTTAATTGAACCATTCTAAATTGTGCAATTTATTTCCGTCAATTAGAATTTGACACTTGAAGAACAAAAGACGTACTAAACAGTATCTACTTGTTTATTTATTTATTACTATGCATACAAACAACATCAATTAGTTTACACTTGAATCGCTGAAAGATACCGGTGCGTCATTGTATGTAAGCATACGAATAGGATAGAGAAGACAACAGTTTATAATTTAATTTTATCGTTTGATATTTATAGAAAAGGTGTCGGTGATATGATCGTTGAATCGTGACGCACGGGTAATCTTTCAGCGATTCAAGGGTATCTAAATAGTTTTTTGCTCTAATGCAAGAAACTCAAAGAAGGTTGGTTAAAGTGCTTTCAGCCCATTTGTTGGCATATTTGTCCTCCCTTCAGCAACTCTTCTTTGCCCAGTAACCTACAGCAGTATCTCCCTGTTGGTTTCCGCCAGATTTTTCAGACGTTGATGACAGTTCCATATTCAGCTAAGGCCAAGCTAACACTATTTGCCTGCTCACTAAGAAATTGTGTTCGGATTTCCTTGTGCGCAGTTACAAACGTGAACGTAACAGAAAATTTTATATTTCTCATTTCAATACCAATCTAGGTGTAAATTCACTTTTTAACAGGATATAGCAATTCCAAATTTAACAAGTATTGCAACGAAGTGGACCTTATCAATTTGTCTTTATATAGGTAGTAGAAATGTGTCAAATTTTGTAAAGGTCTAGTATTGTCTGAATTATTTGTCGGCCATCTTGTTCTGTTGATATTTGTATCAATTGCGTTGAAGATGGACGGTACAGAATATTCAATAACCAACAATTGTTTATCGCTGTTCGTTTATTTTTTCAACAACTTTTAAAAATATGTATAATTTTGTGAATCTGATTTGTTTTTATTGTATTTGATTTATTTTAAAATAAACAAATTGATAATTATTTTTTGTAGGAAGAGATTGAACATCAATGTGAAGAAATTGCTGAAGCAGAACTTGATCCAGATATGCATTTGCAATCAATCAGTTTGTAAATATGCCCAGAATGCTGTAGAATTCCTGCTAAAAATATGTGCCATATTATTTTTGTGCGTAGCATCGAGTTTAATACTAATTTCTTTTTAGTAATTTTTGTAAATTTTAGCAAATATATGTAAAATATATTAATAAATAATTTTTTTTAACTGGCTTAGCATTTGAAAATTAGATGATAACATTTATATTATTTTCTACGACCGTCATAGATAGTGCTAACAAAATATAACTACACTGTTACAACGTAAAAGTGTTTCATTCCAAAAATGAAATTACCTGGAAGGCAATCAATTGTACATCAACGCCACACATGCATTTAATATTTACCTATTAAATTTAAATGGAAATAAGTCTTATAAGCTGCTATGAAAATGTTTTTTCCGCCTACCTTACCGGAAAATCATATGAACACCAAAAATAAAGTGGAAAGTTGTGTTTATCAACCCAAGGGCGGAAAATTCATAACGCCACGATTTTTTTATAGTAATAATGAAAAAATGTGCCTTGGATTTGACAGCTTTAAATCAGAAATAATATTAATTTTGACCAATTCTACAAAATCTTATAAATTATAAAGCAAAAAAATCTAACACACTGTCACTAGAAGAAGGAATCCGATTTTTAATAGAAGCGCTAGGTTTTAAATACCCCATGATGAAGGCGAGCAAATACATAATAGTATAAACCTTACAATAAAAACAAGATCGTGGCGGAATGGAATACGTGTAAGCCTCTCACGCCGAGGGCCCGGGTTCAAATTTCAACCATAACATTAATAGTCATAAAGGTAGGCGGAAAACACTTGTGTGCCACAAGAGCATAAGTGCATTAGCTCCCCTTAGCTGGTAAATACATCCGCGGGCTCCACTTTCCGCCCTTGTGACACAATATACTACTTATTACGTAAGTTATTATGTCGCATAAAGCCCTTCTATCTCGGTAGTGTTCTCATATGTACCAACTGACGGCTCAGTATGTCATGTCAAACATAGTTTGACATTTGAAAACGCTCTTTGTGATATTTTTCATTTGAAGTTTATGGTTTCTGTTGGATTAAGACCCTGGTTTAAGTGAAACAAATTTATTCTGTTACTTACAGTTATTTTACTGTCAAAATATATTTTACATATTTTTATATTTAACAAAACAAACATGAAACCATAACAACAGTGTTTTGTAGTAAGTATATTAAGTGTCTACTTAATATCCAACACTCCCCCTTACAAAACACTGACAACTTTACTAATATACCCCGAGACATCTTCTAAGTTTATTTAATCGTGGGCCGGGTAAACCTTTTGTAAAAATATCGGCCTCCATTTTTTCTGTTTGAAGATATTCAACCTGAATGAGTCCTTTTTGTATACACTCTCTTATAAAATGCATTTTACTGTCAATATGTTTTGACTTAGTACTGACAATTGAGTTATTACTTAATTTTTGTGCTGCTTGGTTATCGTTGTATATAACTATGCAATTTTGCTTAATGCCCATATCTTCGAGTAATGATTTTAAATGTACAGCCTCTTTTGCAGATTCTGTCAGAGAGACATACTCAGATTCAGCTGTAGAAAGTGCAACAGATCTTTGCTTTCTGGACTCCCAACTAATACATCCACCAGCATATTTGAAACAATATCCAGTATAAGATTTTCTGTCTACAGTACAAGCTGCCCAGTCTGCATCCGCCAAACCATACAAATCTTCCTCTGATTTTTCAAAGTTAATGCCTAAACCTTTAGATCCTTGAAGATATCTCAGAATTCGTTTAGCACATTTAAAATGCTCTTCTCCAAAACAATTATTAAATTGGCTCAAGTAACTTACTGCATACATAATGTCAGGTCTAGTAGCTACTGCCAAATACATAAGACTTCCTATTAAATTTTGATATGGTAACTCTTCACAAATTTCTTGTTTATCTAGTTTTAAGTAGGGTTCTATAGGAGTATTAACTGGTTTGCAGTTTTCCATTTTAAACTTCTTAAGTATTTTTTCTATATATTGCTGCTGCGTTAATATTATCTTATCATTTTCTTCTTTTATTTCAATTCCAAGAAAATAATTGGGTTTGCCCAAGTCTTTTATTTCAAATTTAACATTTAACATTTTCTTTATTTCTTTCAAAGTCTTGTTACAATTATAGGCTATAATAAGATCGTCTACGTAAACGCCTATAATTATCTTTACTCCTCCTTTCAAAAATTTATAGATGCAAGGATCAGCTTGTGAAGAAATGAATCCAGACTTTTTAAGTTCCTTATCTAATTTCTTAAACCATTGCCTCCCAGATTGCTTCAAGCCATATAATGCCTTTTCTAATTTGCAAACTTTGTCATCTTTAATACTTTGTATGTCTTGTAGCATTTCTTTTGCTTTGTTATATATTCCAAGGTCTTCATTTGATCCTTCATCTATCATAATATCCGTTAAATATTTTTCAAGGTAGTCAGGTTTCTTCATAAAAATTTCTTCCTCAAGTTCTCCATTTAGGTACGCTGTTGTAACATCTAGTTGATTTAATTTTAAACCTTCTTCTACAGCTATAGCTAGTAGTAGTCTAATAGAGCTGAGTTTTGCCACCGGGGCGAAAGTTTCGTGAAAATCCATTCCAGCCCTTTGAGTAAATCCCCTAGCTACCAGTCGTGCCTTTTTTAATTCAGTTTGGTCTTGTCCTACCTTATGTTTAAGTATCATTTTGTAATCAACAATATTTTTATTTTCCTTCTTTTTTACTATTTTCCAGGTACCATTTTTTACATGTGCTTTTATTTCAGATTTTATAGCATCATACCATTCTTCATGATTTACGTCATCTACTTCCGATTCACAAAAATAAGAAAAATTGGCCAGGTTCATCTAACTCTTCTAAATTTTCCAATTCATAGTCTCGCAATCTTACAGGAGCTTTAATTTTGCGATGAGGTCTACCTTCAGTTTTCTGTATTTTTGTGTCTTCTGTTAATTCCATGCTTTCTCTTTCGCCAGGTTCATCTAACTCTACTAAATCTTCATCATTTTGAATTTCGTTAAAATCTAAATCTGTCAAAACATCAATTTCGTTCTCGGTTTCCTTTTCTAATAGAATATTATTGTCATATGTTTGTGATGTATTATAAAACATTTTTTCTAGTATCTTTACGTCTCTACTGACAATAACATCGTTTTTATCTGGTAAGTAAATTCGATAAGCTTTCGCGTTTTTAGCATATCCTACAAAAACTCCTTTTATTGATTTTGCTGAGAACTTATCTGCTCCCCCTTTCTTATTTAGAACAAAAGCTGTCGAACCAAAAACATGCAAATGATTAGCTGATGGTACTCTTCCAACCCATTTTTGATACGGAGTTTCATCTTTTAATGCTTTTGCTGGACTTCGGTTAATCAAATAGTTTGCAGTAAATATAGCTTCTGCCCACATTTGTGGAGGTATATTCGATTCCAACATCATACATCTTGCTTTGTTCAACAGAGATCTATTTTTTCTTTCAGCAAGACCATTTTGTTGTGGGGTGTACGGAGCGGATAGTCTTCTTCTAATGCCTGCATTTTTTAAAAATGTATTAAAATCTTTATTACAGTATTCTGTCCCATTGTCAGACTGGAGACTTTGTATTTTCTTCTTTGTATAGATTTCCATTTCACTTTTATATTCTTTAAATTTTTCAAAAACTTCACTTTTATTTTTTATAAAATAAACTGTACTGTATCTTGTAAAATTGTCTATAAAAGTAACAAAGTATCGGGATCCGGCCAACGTTGGAACTCGCATTGGACCACAGACATCCGTATGAACAATTTCTAAAGGTTCTTTTGTGGAACTTCCTTCTTCATTAAATGGTAAACGTGACATTTTTCCTTTTATACAGGTTTCACAGTCACCTAGTTTTTCGTTTGTATTAAATTTTAATCCTTTTAATAATTCTTTTCGTGCTGCCAGTTTTAAGTCCGCTTCATTTAAGTGAGCTAATTTTTTATGCCATTTTATTATATTACTTTCTTCAACGTTATTAATTGTTTCTTTAGTTTCTTCAAATTTTATATAGTACAAACCATTTTGTCTATTTGCTTCTAAAATAGTTCTCCCGGTATTATCTCTAATAAAAGCTTTATCCCTTTTAAAAATTACTGTATTGTCATAATCAGTTATTTTGCCAACGGACAACAAGTTTGTTGACAATTCTGGTACATAAAGAGTTTCATTTAAGTTAAAACTGTTACCTTTGGTATTTACGACAATTTTTCCTTTTGCTTCTACAGATGTAGTATGTTTTTCAGATGCCAATTTTAGGGAAAGATTTTCAGTTTTTACCGTATTTACTAGCTTTTCTTTTTCAGCACTCATATGGGAGGTACATCCACTATCTAAGCACCATAAAGTGTTATCCACTTTTTTAGTAGGTGTTAGGCAAATCTCCTGAATATTAAAATTTTTCGGTCGAATTTCTTTGTTACTAGTTTGTTGGATTTCTGTATTATTTCTCTTGCCTTTCCAGCATTCAGACGCTTTATGACCTATCTTTTTACATATATGACATTTGAATTTAAAAGATTTTTTATTTTTGCTATAAAATGCACCTTCTGAATTAATATTTTCTTCTTTGTTTTTTCTTGCTTCGGCTTCTTCTAAAATTTTTACTTTTAAATCTTCCGGTTTTGGTAAATTGTCCCTTGTCTCAATGGCAATTCTAAAATTTTCAAAACTTGGTGGAAGACTGTATAGCATCATAATACTGAGCAATTCCGGGTTGATTTCTATTTCCATATCTTTTAACTTATCAACTATATCAAAAAAGTTATTCAAATGATCTCGCACGTTTTCAGCTTCAGTCATTTTCTTTAGGATCAATTGCTTTAGCAATGTTGCTTTCCTAGCGGGACCTTTACTTTGATAAATTGATTTAAGTGTATCCCATACATCCTTCGAAGTCTTGCAATTTTTAACTTGCTTCAGTTCTGATGGGGATATTAACAACAGAATTTCAGATCGAGCGAGTACATCTTCTTGCTGAAATTTTTGCGGATCAGTTTCCACTGCAGTACCATTCACGTAAATCCATAACTTATTTTTAATTAAAACGGCTTGAGCTTGCACGCTCCATGTGTCATAATTGTCCTTTCCGAGGGGTTCAATTCTATAATGGGATGTGGAAGACATTTCTAACTATTTACCTTAAACCAGGAAACCACGTTCTGCTACCAATTTTTTGGATTAAGACCCTGGTTTAGGTGAAACAAATTTATTCTGTTACTTACAGTTATTTTACTGTCAAAATATATTTTACATATTTTTATATTTAACAAAACAAACATGAAACCATAACAACAGTGTTTTGTAGTAAGTATATTAAGTGTCTACTTAATATCCAACAGTTTCTCGGTTTAATTTGGTGTACCACAGGGTTCGCATTTGGAGCCGCTGTTGTTTATCATCTTCATGAAGCTGCTTTAAATTTCCAAATGTTTTATATTACGTAGATGATATGAACATATTCGACAGAATTAAAACAATGAGATTGTGTATGTATAAGATAAAGAAAAAACAAAAAAAGAACTGCAATACTGATTCTAATATAGGATTTCGAGAATCTCGCTGGTATTTATAATCAATCAGACATTTTTGCGATATGAATGATCGGATATACCAATAAACTATTCTAAGAAGCAATTTGAGGATAAAAATGGAAAAGAAAGAGTAACGTTATTGGCAATTAAGGTGGGGACAACTGAATCACGATCACTATAGTTCAATACCTAAACTGCTGGGTTTCTGTCCATCATACATTATCCACTGGTCATTGTTGATCTAATGAGTCTTGTGTAAGATTCATGTTTCTGATAAACGCATCTTGTAAAACTTAAAGTGCTTTATCCTAGTGCCAATACTACGAATACCGTTTTTCTGCCATCATACTTTTACTATGTTCTTTAAACCCACTGAAACACCATATTATCTTGCCTGAACCTTCCCTGGATAGCCTCTTAAGCTGATTAGCTTATAGTACTAGATATAGTGCCACTTTTTAATTTAGCATTGGCCTAGGTTATAGGCGACCATTGTTGTTTTTCACCACCTTCTTCAAAGCCACTGAAACTCCAGGTCAAGCTTCCTGATCTATTGAAGAATCCCAAGCTTATTATAGGGAAATATTCAATATTTTTCAAGGATTTCAAAAACAAATCCATATGCAGGATAATCCGTTTGAAATAACGAAGTTCATAAGATTTCCAGAAAAACTGAAAATCCGACAACAATCTTAACAAGCTCGGCCATCTAACAAAGCCATCAAATATCAAAATTTATAAAAATCATGTAAGCGTTCCAAACATAAAACGCATTCTGTATTTGACAAATTTTTAAAGGAAAAATGAAACATACAAATAAAATATCAATAAACCTTTATTTAACATTTATAAGGCACATTATTTATTGTCATAATATTTTGCACTAAACTAATTAAAAACTTGTTGTTTTACTGGATTAAAACATTTTTCTAGTAACAAAAGATAATATAAAATAATTATTATAAATCAAAACTATACGAACAATCCAATAACAAATATCAACTAATAGTTTAATTGAGAAAAACGATTTAACAAGAATCTAAACACTCTTTCCCTGTTAAATGTTTTTCCTTTGCAATATAACATAAATATAAGTATAAAGTAGCAAACAATTTTTTAATCTTAAAAATTGTTTTAAAAATCAACTTAATAAAATATAAAAACAAACATTTTTAACTTATTTGTATCATCCACACAGTTTTCCCAACTTGTTTGGTGTCTACTGTCATACTGGAGCATTGTTTGTGATACATTTTACTTAATCACCAAAAATACATCATACAAACTGTGCAACTTTCTTTATTTCCTTTTACTTTACAGTTTCTTCAGTTTATACCTACTGATTTCTATGACAACCACCAACACCATACCAATTGGTTTGAGGTGTACAAAAATGTAAGAAATTCTTAAATTTGTAGTTAATACCACACAGAGAACAAGCAAGTTCCTACCACTTTAATAAACTTAGGCAGTAAAACGTTTTTCAATAACCTCATTATTTTGTGTAAGATTATTTTGCAATAAAATATTTTTTAACAGGTCTAACTATAAATAGAAATGTTTCTTATTTAAAAGAACTGTTCATGTACAAGTTCCATACTAACTTAGAAAATCCAACATCGACATGTTTCAAAAAATCTAAAATACTAGATAGATTTCATAAAGAAATATTATGGTACCTATTTCTTTGATTTGTTTTGTAACAAAATAATATTACGAAAGTTTTTCAATCGACCTATTTTAAGGGAGAAAAGTTATCGTGCAAACACTTACCAGATAATAATAATAAAGTTAACTAAAGATAAAAATAATCCATTACGCATGAAATCAAAGTGAAAAACTTTACACACGAAACTCGTATAACGTACTACACTTTTTCAACGACTATCTATTTTCTTCTATAGAATAAAGGAAATCGCATGGGCATTAATCTTTTAACCTAAAAGGTTTTTCTGTAACTCTAAAATCTTGAAGAAAAGTTTGTAAATTGGCCATATAAAGTAGTACGTAGATAAAAATTTCACTACAGTTTGATTAAACAAAGAAATTTTTCTTATCTAAACGCACGTGTAGATTGTGAAGTATCAATAAACTAAAAGTTTTTTATGTATTTCTATTGACTAAAACTATGTAAATAGACTAAACAAAAAATTTTAAGTTTGTTATCTAAACCCACGTGTATGTTATGAGATCTCATTACGTGCATGTTATTGTTAAATGTCAGTTACAAGGAATCTGCGATTTTTGACGTTTACAGACATGGGCGTAGAATAAATATATTTTATTTGATTTAACTATTAACTCGTTGAAATAAACAAACTTCTCAACTAAGGGCCGGTTTAATAATCCAAGTTAAAACTGACAGTACATTTAAACCAAGAAACTTTAGTTGTACCATTAATTAGAGGTTTACTGATAGTTGAAAATAATCGCAATTTTTAACTGTTTTGTGATTTTATGTTAATTTGTCAATCACAAAACGAAACATGCAAAATTCAAAAACCCATTCTGCTAAGGTTATAATAGTTATTTGTTTTACTAGACATAAAAGCAAAAGATTTAATGCCGTATGAAACACATAATTTTTTCTTTAAATTTGTTCCAATTCTAGGCACAATCGACTTTTTCATATTTAAATTACGTTCCATTATCAATATCCAAATAACTAAATTATTTTATCAAAGTTAACTGGGCCCTGCGTTTACTGTTTACTTGAGCATTGTCAATTTTGAAAAGTTGTCATTTTAGAAATGGATTTACTGCAAAGTGAGGATGAATTGATGCAATTAACACCACCTGAGATAAGAGACCAGGCGCGAGATGTGGAATTTAACCTTTTACCGGAAAAATCAAGAATTGTATATGAACTCACATACAGCAGATTCATGGAATATAGACAGAAGAAAAATATAGGATCTTTCTCTGAAGATGTGCTGATTGTCTATTTTTCCGATCTTTCAAAGAAAATAAAGCCTTCAACGTTATGGTCTACCTATTCGGATGGGCTGTCTTTATCATTCACCATCGACTTCCGATGCTGTATTTTTGGATGGCCTGGAAAATATATGTGATGCTGTTTTTGCTAATAACAAGCGCTGTTTATTGATCCGTGATTTTAATTTTAATTATTTAAATGACTGTTTTTATACTCGTAAAATTAAAGCAATGTTTTTACAATATGGAATAGACCAATTAATAGCGGAGCCTACACGGATTACGAATAATACTAAAACATTGATAGACCATGTACTGGTTAATAATAATTTTTTTAAAGCTACAGTTCACCACACTCTCAAGATTAGTGACCATTGTTTGTCTTAGTAACAGTAATAAAGACATAATTGTTGCCGCTAATATGTATAGAAACTAGTGACACTAATTTAGATAAAATTAAAATCGACTTACTATCGTGTAATTGAAACTTGAATTCTGTTGACGTAAATATTATATACAAAGAACTTTACAAGAATTGTCAAAGCGTAATTAATAATGTAGCGCCTATTCCTGTTTGTCACTTCGGTCTCTGAAGAAGATAACTTGGTTATCGAAACGCGTCAGGCATATAAAAGTGTGTGTTGGTGTAGTGGTAGTGTAAACGGTTTTCGGTACCGAAAAATTTATTAACATTGGTGTACCCCAAGGCAGCGTTCTGGGACCACTTTTGTTTATTTTATATATAAATGATTTAAACCTCTTTGTTGATTGTGATTTTGTTAATTTGTTTGCAGATGACTCTGAAATCGCTTGTTTTGATAATAACTTAGAAAATGCTGTTCAAAGAATGAATAGGGCTCTGAACTCTGTCAATAACTATTTAATATATAATAAACTCAAACTAAATGTATTAAAAACCAAAGCTGTGATAATAACTAGCAAATATAAATATAATAATATAGATTTAAATGAGATTAATATTACAATGAATAATGAAAAAATTGAAATTGTAACATCAGTTAAATATCTTGGCTTTCAACTTGATAATTTGTTATTATTTGGTGATCATTTTAATTATGATATGATAATTATTGATACTTTTCGGGGGGTCTATCCCATGCGAAAGAGTATACCGGGCACTGCTTTCGCAGAACTTCAGCCACGTTGCTGGTGCATTCTGATGGGGACATAAAAATGTTGAAGCAACATGGAGGATGGAAGTCTTCCGCTTGCGCGGGGGGCGATAAGTCGAACATCGGCAATAAAATATTTTCTGGCGCTTCCGGATTATCAATGGACAGAGTTCAATTGTATTAAATAATTGTTCACAGTTCACCATAAATATATCTAATAAATAAAAATTTCGTGTTGTAGTTTGTAGGTTTAATGCAATAAAAACAGTTTCATTATCATCAGCATCATTTTGAGTTTTCTTAATGTCATTGTCAATAACCAGTTTGATTTAAATTATTACTTGGAAGGTTGCCTAGTAACGAACTTTTTGTGTCTAGGCAGTAAAAGTGGACTTTTTCTGTCTAGGCATTAAAAGTACAACTTCTAAGCCTGCCAAGTGTCATTAAAAGGCCGCTTTTAATTTGGAAAAAAACTCTTTTATATTCATGATTTAAAGTGGATGCAAACCGAATTTAAAAAATTAGCGAACTAGCAATCCTTATGCAGTTAGTAGACAAATATTTTAAAAAATTAATAAAGTAATGATGTGGAAAGAAAAACAGGCCACTTGGGAAAAAACAACACTGTAAATGAACGATATTAAGAGAACGAATATTTAAGAAAAGTACAAAGAAAAAATTTGCCAAACAAAAACGAAATCTTTACAAAACTGGGGGAGGTGTTGATCCAGTGGAAAGAAGTAAAAGACCCAGTAAAGTCAGATTTAAATCCTAGACCTAGACCATTGAATAACTTGTTATTCCATTTTATGTTAAAAAACACAAATAAAGTATAGTATAGTTCGAACGAAAATAAATGACAGTTATACCTATTGTAACACTCCGACAAACTGTAGTTTTACTGTAGGAACGAGTGATAGTAACGTTCTACTATCAGTTTGGATAGCTATCGATGAATATGCAACCAAAAATATGAAAAATCTTTATATTTACGACCAATCTTCAGTTTTAACTCACATTATACAACCGGTCCTAAGAAATAAAGTTAGGAAACATAAAACATTTCTTTGTTAATCGAAATTAATCCGAAGATTCAGAACTGGAAGAGGAATCAGATTTAGAACTGGAAGAAGAATCAGATTCAGAACTGGATTTTTTCTTTTTATCCTTTTTGGAAACATTTTTATCGTCTTCTTTTACGTTGTTAACGTTTCCTTTGCCCTTTTTGCCACGCGTTCTTTTATTGACTCCCCCATTCCGATTATCTCTGTATCTACCTGCTAAACAACAAAAAAAGAAACAAATTTTAATCATTATAAAAGACATTTTTTAAAATATAATTTACCATGTTCATTATTTCTGAAACGGTGTTGATTTCCAGGAACGTTCTGCCAGTTAACGCCGTGACGTTGATAATGATGCCGAGGAAAGGGCATATTTTGTGCGAAACGAGGGTCGAAACCGCTAGAGGGTGCGTTATTAAACAAACTCGGTATGTTAGACGAATGCGGTTGGTTGGTGAATTGCGAATTCGGATGGTTGGGGAATTGCGAATTCGGATGGTTGGGGAATTGCGAATTCGGATTCGGTTGGTTGGTATTCACTTGTATATCAAAAGGAAATCGTAGAGAAAAGTTTATTCCGCATCCTGGTTGTTGTTGTTGATTGGGCATATTCCCTTAAAAAGAAAAAAAACATGAGGTAATCAAGTGTTCTAACATTAAAAAAGGGTTCAAGTTTTACCTTTAAAATTTTTTAAGGGGTAATTTTGTTGGGGGTAATTTGGATGGGGGAAATTATGTTGTGGGAAAAATTGTTGTGAATTAGGACCCACATTCGGGGGAAATCCTCTACTTCCTGAAGGAGGAAACATATTAGGATGTTGTTGAAAATGTTGAAAACGGCTCCGATTAAAATTATCCGAATATCCTTGATTAAAATGTCTGTTCGGCGTTTGATGTCTATTATGATGTGGATTAGGATGTATTTCTTGATAACTCGGTGGCGGAGATCTACCTCTGTGGTTTCCTATCAATAAATATTAATTTTGTCACAGTTCAGCGGAAGGTTTGCACTATATAAAATAACTTACCTTTAAATTGTTGTTTACGTCTTACGTTGCCATCACTCTTTTCTTTTTGGTCATGGCTTTTACTTTCTTTATCTTTTGTGTCGGCGGATTTGCGGTTTCCCTTCTTTTCCTTATCATAGGTTTGTTTTTCCTCATTCGACTATGAATACGAGAATATTAAATAACAAAATAAAGATTTAACGAGCCAAGATTACAATCGAGTTTTAATAGTATATAGGTAGATAACTCACAGTACACTTTACAATTAAATGTGTAACCCAAAGGTCCAATTGATTACAGAAGATTTGTATCACCCTGCATTACACAGAGTTGTATTCTAGAGTGCCTCTAGAATACAACAGCATATTTTTAATGCAGATAATATGAGCAAAGAAACATGGAAAATAATAAAAGACAGATAAACCGAATAATACGTAGATTCAACCAGAAACCTAACTTTATTGACTTTTGGTAGGGTAGTGATTAACGAAGGTAGAAAAATAAAGAGCCTACTTGATTAGAACTAAATCTCAACCCAATTGACAAAATGTGAGGTTAATTGATGCAAATATATACTTGTAAGGAAGGCGGGTAGGGAAGGAAAGCGAATAGAAGCCCATCAGTCAGCTGTGTGGTATGGGTAAGGTGATGGAAGTAATAATAAAGGTAAGGATTTAGGAAGACGTAAGGAGAAATGGGGGTTTTAGAGAAAACCAGCATGGGTTCACGAAAGAAAAATCGTGTATCTCAGCCCTAGGTAGGGTGGTGGATTTTTGCGGAAAAGGCTAGGGAGGGCAGCTGGAGAAACAAGAAGCTGGCACTACTAGCGTTTTTCGATGTGGGGAACGCGTTTAATACTGTCAGCAAGGGAGTGGTGTTGAGCGCGTTGTTGAGGCTCGGAGTGGGTGAGGGGTTGGTTAATTTAGTGGAGGATTACCTATCGGCTCGGGTAATAATAGATTCAAGGGGGAGGAGATATATAACGGAGGTAGGAGTGCCCCAGGGATCGGTACTGGGACCGACGCTCTGGAAGTGTGTATTTGACGAGGTTTGTGGGATTATATTCGAAGAGGGATGTGAGATTACGGTGTATGCGGATGATGTGTGCCTGGTGTATACGGCGAAGGGAGAGACAGAGATAGAAAGAAAGGCGGAGAAGATGTGTAGGAAGATTGTGGGGAAGATAAAACGATGCGAATTGGAAGTGGTGGAAGATAAGACGGTGGGATTGCTCGTAAAGGGACGAAGCAAGACTAGGGAAGTTAGGATGATGGTGAAGGGGAAGAAAATTCGCATGGAGGAGTCGGTGAAGTTTCTAGGTGTTTGGTTGGATAGCCAACTATTCTTCAAGCACCATATTATGTTGAAGGCAGCAGAGAAGGCGAGAGTACGAGCAGCATGGTTGAGATTGTTGTGTAATGTGAAAGAGCCGGGAGAATGGAAGAGGAGAGTTATTGGTAGGGCTATTGAGCAGAGTATGCTGTATGGAGCGGAAGTGTGGGGTGAAAGAGCGGGGATCCATGCGAGGATAAAGCCACTACTACAGGTGAAGAGGGGGATTTTGTTGAGAGTGGTACAGGGGTACAGGACAGTGGGTGCATTAGCAGCAGCTGTGCTGTCAAGGTCATACCCTTTGGACCTGATGGGTAGGGCAAAGAGGCAGCGGTGGAAGGGTGCCACAAAAGAGAAAGCTCAGGATTGGATGGAGAAGGAAATGGTGAGAAAATGGGAAAGATATGAAGGTGCATTAAAAAGGACAATTGGGAGTAGGAGTGAGTGGATGGACCGAGAGTTTGGGGAGGTAAACTGCTTTTTGACCCAAGTGCTCACTGGGCATGGGTCAAGAGTGGGGTATCTACACAAGATTGGGAAGAGAGAGACTTGAATATGCATGAGGTGTGAGGTGGAGGATGATGAGGGTCATGTGTTTAGATGTTGGAAAAACAAGAAGGATTTAGAGAAGTTGGAGAGTAGACTCGGGGTAGCAGTGTATTGGGAGAACATGGTGGAGATAATGTTGAGAGGAGAGAAAGAATGGGTAGAGGTTAGCGAAGTTGTGGAGAAAATGGTTAGGAGAAGGGAATGTTCTGATGGCGAATAGTATGAATGGGTGGGACCTCCGCCCGTCTTGAAGTATGCTAGGGTAGTGATTCCGAGGCGGGGGTAACGGCGAGTTTTGAGGTGGGTTTGGTTGGTAGGCATCCTCTCGAGGGTGAGTCCAACACTGTTGGGTTCTGGATAAGGACCCATCGAACATGAGTTTCCCATCTCAGAACGAAAAAAAAAAATATAAAGCGAAACTTCTTGGTCTTTAAAGAACCTCGACAATAATAATTCACTTTCATACCTTGGCGAATAATTACTATTGTCTACGGTTTTACGCTTGGTTCAAGGTACGAGATTCAAGTTGCTTTATTTGAAGATTTTGTATACACATATCGGAAAAGTCTAGGAAAATAATTTAAAAAAAATAGCTAATAAGAGCGTATAACTTATGTATTGGTCGATATACAGTGCGAAGCCAACTTGTTCAGTAGACAGCCCCTGAAATGTCCACCTCTGTCTAGAGGTATTCGAGCTTTAAAACTGGAATGGTGTCAAGGTTCGGATTTCACCCAGACACTCGTAGAACAAGAGTGTGGCGACGATCTGGAAATGTAGAATGACTAAGGCGTGTTCAGGAAGTGAGCAGCTACAGAAGTGGCACAATCATGGTATGGGGTGGAATAATTATAGGAAGTGGGACCATTTTTCCTGATTAGTTCCTAACAGGTCAATTGTATTTAGATAACATTCTTCGTACCCATTTTCAGGCGTAGTTGATGAACTCTTCCGCTTATTGATAATGTCCGTCCACATACTGCACGCATTGTGACTTTTCCGATGTGTGTATTATGTTGTATAGAAAGTGTAACATGTCTATCACCATGCTACTTTTCCTTACCGTCCTTCCGAACCCTAAAATCAACCCCGACCCACCGTACATTAGACACAACTTATCACCCCTTACAATAGAACGCACCTAAAACAGAACCCTTACAGCCTTATAATTTAAGACACATTTTTCGTTTTGACCTTTCTTCCGACGAAACTCTTAGTGGCAAGTTACCTGCAGAATTTAAACAATCCCTTTCTCTGGTTGTATCACAGTAAGTACTTTATTATTTCTTATTTTTTTCATTTCACGATTATTGTAAACTTTTTTAGAAGCAATTGTACATATAATTTCCTTTTACTTCAAAAATCCAAACAACAAAAAATTCTACATTTTATTTCATTTGTGACAATGTCAACTAGAATTTGTAGTCACTATTGATAGTGTACTTTGATACATTATTTATTTTGCTTCGCTGAAATGGTTTACTCTTTGCAAGAAAGAATTGAAATTGTAGGTTTATACTACCAAAATAATAATTTTGGTTAGGTTAGGCCACCTAGGTCACCGGATTTAACACCCCTAGACTTCTTTTTATGGGGGTATTTAAAAACAAAAGTTTATGCTACCCAACCAGAATCTCTGGATGATTTACGAGAGAGGATAGAAAATGAATGTCGACAATTAAATCCAGCCGTATTAAGCAATGTCAGAGAGGCATTTCAAAATAGATTATTCCATTTTATGAAAGTGAATGGTACTCATTTTGAACACTTATTGTAACTTCATAATAAATAGCACAGTTAAAAAGATTAAAGAGTTTGAACTGTTGTACAACCCATTTTATTACAGGCAAATAAGGTGAAAGTAAAAAATAAGTAAAATTTGTGCTATTAAAAGAAAAATTGTTTATCTCATAAACTAACCACTTTAACCTACAAGTATTATACATTTTTGAAATCAGCTCAAAGAGGAGTATCCAAATTTTACATAAAAAATATGAGGTTCAAGTAATTTAAAAAAAGGGATGCTGCTAGGGGTGAGGGGGTGGCTTCTCCAGTAAGTTTAAATAAGCCATAATGCTTGCCCCTTCCAACATAAATTGACGGGTTTTTGGATTTTTCCTAAATACCAGTATTACAAAAGTTATTAAAGGTGGATACTTTTATCTGAAAAGCACTGTATAACTGAATCTATGTAAAATATAATAAACTAGCCTACACTTTTTTAGAACTCTTAAAATAATTAAAAATAACTACAACAATCACTTTTTTATTTTATTTACAAAAAACTAATTATATCAGCTCATAACTTCTTGATTTGTGCTAACAATAAAACTCATTAATAATTAATCACACAGAGCCGGCTTCACCGCTCTGAATTTCAGCAATTCATAAATTTATTGTTTTTATTTCATTTTTTTATTAAATATAGGACAATAATGTTGGAAAGCTTTTAATACTAAGTAACTTTTTGAGGTAAAATATTTGCCGTCCTTTTTGACCTAAAAAGCTAATCAATACCCATAACATTTTGACTCCTTCTGATCCACTTTACGACTTTTAGGAAGATACAGTCTGCTAGTACGGAGAAATATAGTCACTAGTAGGGAGATATATACCCTCTAGTGCAGAGATATACTCGCTAGGGCGGAAATATACCCATTATCGTAACAATTCCTTTTGATGAAGAAGCACCCCACAGTTACCTTTCTTGACGAGAAACCTCACCATTGATTTTAGCAGCCGTTGATTAGTTCTTTGATTAAGTAGAAGCAACCACCACCAGCCAACTCCCCGACTACAAGCATCGGTAAACAAACCGAGACCACCGGATCAATCTACAATAAGTCAAGTCTATTTCGATGGCTAAGAGGACAAATATTGTATGTCCATTTTTGTTATAAATGAGATACGTCGGGGTTTATGCTGGTTGAGATGAAATCTTTATTGTGCTTAAATATTGAGTAATGTATAAAAGAAGGGTGTAACATGAACTTAACTGTAATTTAATTACTTTTAAAATAAGTACGGTTTGTCACAATTAACGCAAACTTTTAAATTGATTTGACTGAAAACATCAATTTTGGACATACAATATTTGTCCTCTTAGCTATCGATTTATAACATTTCCGTTTACACCTCCTGTGGCAAATTACAATTTTTTTTAAATAAACAAATATTCTTTAATATCAGTTTGATTTATATACCCACTGACTATAAGTCTTAAGGGTGTAGTGTGTTCGATTGTCATTAAATATAGTTTCTTTGCTTTCAAATTCAGTTTAATTACAAGGTGTTTCTATCTTTTTCACCTTAGTTTTTGTGTAGTTTCAGTTGTTTAATCGTAAACGTATAAAAAGATAGTGGCGCCCTTAACCTTTATATACCACAAATCCTTTCAATGGAAAGCATTAACTTGGAGACGAACTACTCCTTGAGAGAATCTCATAGCCGGGATCTCTTTTTGGAGAGTATATAGTTACAAATTGGCTCCCTGTCTTTTTGGGAACAAATAATGTTACAAAAGATTTGTACGACGGCTGGAGAATGAGGAGAAAATAAAATGTAAAAAGTGCTACGAACGGTATAAAAATAAATAATAAAATTCACTCACCGTGTAGGAAACTTTATGAAGGTATTCGGTTTTTTGAAACTCGTTGTTTCTCGCCTTCTTCTGACAATTGTACAATTCGCGGATCTTGCGACCGTTGTGTTTCAACATGTACAAAGTATGGACGCTTTCGCTGATTTCTTTGGTGTTGATGTACTCTTCGCGTCCTAGCGTGATGGTGATACGTTGAGTAGAGTACTCCTGCAACAGCTGATTGAGATGTTGTAAGGTTTGTTGATCGGCGGCTTTACCCAAGGATTTTTCTCTGCGATTTACAATTAGAAAATCGATTAGTCGGAAACTAACTAAATATATTCAAAACAAAGCTATCAGCAAATAAATAAAACAGCTCGTGATATTCGACTATGTATGTGACGATACAATAGAATTCGTATAGTCTTGTCAGTTGGGCTAACATATACGTACTACGTACTACTGTCGTCCAAGGTAAAGAGGTAAAAATTTATAAATTCGAATTACAGGATAATCCATCTTTAGCGTTACCCGACATTAAACAAAAGGTTGTAGATAAAGTTGGAGTTTGTTCAAAAAGTGTTTTTAATGTTATGAAGGAATATAAAGGTAGTCACACATTAAAAAGTTATGAGGATTTCTACTGCTTCTGAAGTATGGAAAGATTACACAGATTGTACGATGGATTATCAGAAGATCGTGCCTATGATTTGTGTATGAAATTCTTTGGATATAAAATGCAAGTGGGAGAAAATATGTCCACGCATCTATCGAAAATAAATAACTTATGGTTTGAGCTAAAGTAGGTTAGGTTAGGTTAACACGGTGGTTCGGGATGGAACCCACTTAGGCCAGAGGCCCGTTGTGATGCCGTATGGGGTGGTTGCCACCCCCACCACTATCGTGAGAACCAGTAGCTGCTGTCAATGAACAGCATGATGCTTTTGATACCAACCGACTGAAGATCGGATAAGTTGTCAAAATAGGGCTGTCCCAGAGCAGAAAATCTTTGCCTGGATAGGGCAGGGCAGTGACAGAGTAGGTGGACCATCGTCTCTTCCTCCTCTTCGTCTTGACAACTTCTGCAAAAGTCATTCCTTTGTGGAATTCCCATGCGTGCAGCATGGCATCCTCCAAGCCAGTGTCCAGTGATGGCCGCAATCGCGTTTCCAATGGATTTCCTGGAGAGAGATAGAATATCTTTTGTGCGTCGCAGGTTAAGCTCTGGCCATATCTGTCTTGACGAGTTGCAAGAAGTTTCTTCCCGCCACCTCAGGTTGGTTTGGCGGAATATTTCTTTCCGGAGGAGCAATCTTCGTTCAGCGATAGGTGCCCCTGGTCTTGTATTAGCGGATATAGTCGTGAGCGTCGTACCAGCTCTTGCTAACTCATCCGCCTTACAGTTGCCTGCTATGTCCGTGTGGCCGGGTACCCAGACAACATTGACTCTTACTTTAGTCGCCAGCTCATCCAAGGCTTTACGGCATTGTATAGCCGCCTTGGAGGTCAGGTAGACTGAGTTTAGAGACTTAATGACAGCTTGGCTGTCACTTAGAATAGATATTTCATTGGACTCGAATCCGGTTTGAAGTACCCATTTTGCTGTTTCATTAATAGCTACCATTTCTGCCTGGAATACACTGCAGTAGTCCGGCAAACGGAATGATAGGTTGAGGGGTGGGGACTCTGAGAAGACTCCCCTCTAGTTTTGAGCCATCTGTATAGAAGAGCGTCCCATTTGGCTTAACTAGGTTCGCCGTCCACTTCTCTTTGGGCGGGATGTCCACCGAGAACTTGCGGTCGAACATCGGGGTGGGTTTCGTGTAGTCTGTGTTGTTTAAGATAAGACTGAATTCCTTCAGAATCTTGGAGTGGCCGTAGTTTACCTTAGGCCATGGTGAGACTGCATTGAGTCTGAGAGCGGCGTTGGCCGCGCATTCCTTCCCATATAGGTCTAGTGGAGTCAGATGTAGGATCATTTCCAGGGCTTTTGTCGGGGTTGTCCTAAGACACCCCGTCATGAGAACGGCAGCTAGTCGCTGTACTACCCTTCCCACTCTTTTCCGGTTGACCTCCTTACATAGGGCTGGCCACCATATCAATGATCCATACATGAGTGTAGGTCTTACGACCACCGTGTATAACCAATGGACAATACTGGGTCTCAACCCCCATTGTTTGCCAATGGTTCTTCTGCAGGTGTATAGCGCAACTGTCGCCTTTTTCACCCTTTCCTCTATATTTTCTCTCCATAACAGCTTTCGGTCAAGGATAAGTCCTAGATATCTAGCTCGTTCGGAGAGTTTTATTTCTTGGCCCCCTATATTGGGAAGGCGAAAGGAGGGTATTTTGTATCTCCTCGTGAAGAGAACTAGCTCCGTTTTGCCCGGGTTTATCCCTAGGCCGCATTTATTGCACCAGTGCACGAGTTCGTTTAGAGCCCCCTGTATGACATCCGACAAAGTCTCTGGAAATCTGCCTGAAACCATAATCGCAATATCATCAGCGTAGGCCACAATTTTGATTCCTATTGAGCTAAAGTAAGAAATGATGAAGTCAGAGGCTAGAAGTGAATTGCCAGAATTATTATTAATATGTAAAATTTTGGATACCTTGCCTGAAGAATACTTCGCATTTAAGTCAAGCTGGTTATTAATATCGAAGAGAGAAAGAACTGTAGAAAACTTAACTTCACAACTATACGCACATGAACGAGCATTAACATGTAAGGGAACTGAAGCAAGCATAGAAGCTTTTACAGTGAAACGTAATAAAAAGTTTGTAGAAAAGACAAATTTCTCTAAAGATAAAAACATAAAATGTCATTATTGTGGAGAAATTGGTCATAGAGTAAAAAAATGTTCCAAGTGGATAAGTGATGGACGGCTCCCAAAACCAACGTTAAATAAAAAAGCTAGTACAAGTGTGAATATGAACCTAATGGCAATTGATACATTTTCTGAAGAAAACAATGGACAATGGAACAACAAGCCACGTCACAAACAGAGCTGATTTCTTTGAGACATTTAATCATTTTGAAGGGCCATGCACTGTTACTACAGCAAATGGAGATACGATTCAAGCACTTGGAAAAGGAAAATTGCAAGTAGAAGATGTACAAGGTATCAAACATAGGATAACTTTGAATGACGTATGGTATGTACCAAGTATCAAGAAAAATTTATTCTCAGTACTAGCAGCACAAGACAGATTACCAAGCAGTGTTTTTGAGTCAGAAGCAGAAACATGTAAATTGTATGTAGGTGGGATTTTGAAATTAATTGGTAGAAGAAGAAAATTCGGAGGGCTGTATAAGCTACGATTGGTTAACATTGAACCTGTTTTACCAATAGAAATCAATCAAATTTCTCATCCGAACTTACTACAATTATACCATGAAAGGCTAGGACACCAAAATAAAGTTCATGTAATGAAGACAGTAGAACGAGAGTTGGGTATAAAATTAAATCTGGACAGTGAACTATGCCAAGGATGCATATATGGAAAAGCACACAGGCAAAAATTTGGTAGTAGAAAAAGCATCACAACCAGGAGAACTGATACACACTGATTTATGTGAACCGTTTTTATTTTCGTTTACCAAATTTCGATATTTTGTACTGATAATTTTAGCAGATTCCGTTTTGTTTACTTTATAAAAGAAAAATCAGAAACTCATGAGAAACTTGAACTTATGTTGGCTGAAGTTAAGGCGGCTGGTCACGTAGTAAAAGAGATTCTCAGTGACAATGGGGGAGAATTCGACAACGAAAAAGTAAAAAGAATTTTAGAGAAAAACGGGCTAAAACAAAAATTCACAATGCCTTTTACTCCACAGCAGAATGGATCCAGTGAGAGGGAAAATAGAACAATTGTAGAAATTGCAAGAACGATGATGCATGCACACGAAGAGCTTCCTCAAGGCCTTTGGGTAGAGCTAGTAAATACAGCTGTATATATTCTGAATCGCACAGGTCCTACTACAGTAGAAGGAAAATCACCGTACGAACTTTGGTATAAGAAGAAACCCGGGATAAAGCACTTAAGAATAATAGGTAGTACTTGCTATGCTCATATACCAAAGGTTAAAAGGAAGAAGTTAAACAAGAAAGCTCAAAAAGGTATTCTTATTGGATATGATAACGACGAAGGCTATAGAATATGGTGCAAAGAGAAAAATACATTGACACGATCCAGAGATGTTATTTTTCAAGAGAAGACACTTCAGCTTAAGAATGAAGTTGAAATACCTATTGAGACTGAGCCAACATCAAATTTCACACCACATACATTCCCATTAAGTCTAACAGTAAAAAGAGAGTTAGATGAAAAATCAATTGAATCAGACTGGAAAGAAGATGTCTTCATTGAGGATGATCCTAAAACAACAGAAAATATAGATGAAATAACACCGGAAGAAATAGAAGAAGAAGCTAGAATGACGTTAAGAGATCGTTCAACACTAAGACCTCCTAACAGATTTAATTATTTTGTGATGACTGCAGTGGATGAAATAAACAACACAAAAGAACCAATGACCTACAAAGAAGCTGTCCAAAGCAAAAAAAGGGAAAAATGGAAAGAAGCTATGGAAAGCGAAATGACATCATTAAAAGAAAATGGTAGAATTGCCAAAGAATAGAAAAGCGATTCCATGCAAATAGGTTTTTAAAATTAAGACCAATCCAGACAGAACAGTAGATCGTTATAAGGCCCTCTTGGTGGTTAAAGGATATTCTCAGAAACAGGGCATAGATTATTATGATACGTTTAGTCCTGTAGCAAAAACAAGTACCATTAGAGCTGTGTTAAGTATTGCAGCAAAAGCAGACATGTCTTTGACACAGTTTGATCTGTCAACAGCATTTCTCAATGGTACACTAGACGAAGAGATATATATGAAGCCACCAGAGGGTTATAACGACATGACCGGAAAGGTATGCAAGCTGAGAAAAAGTTTATATGGTCTTAAGCAGGCACCTACATGCTGGAACAATTGTGTTAAAAAATTTTTATTAGAAGCAGACTTCAAACAAATCGAAGCAGATCCGTGTTTGTTCATAAGACAAAGAGGAGCAAGTAGGCTAATTCTTGCTCTTTATGTAGATGATGGGCTCATGGCAACAACGCGGACAAGAGATGCTGAATTATTTTTGCATGAACTTAAAACTAGATTCAAAATAACTTCAAGGCCAGCATATCTTATTATCTTGGATTGGAAATAGAAAAAAGAAAAGATGGATCAATTAAGATTTCACAAACTGCTTATGCTAGAAAAGTCCTGGACAGACTCGGCATGGGTAACTGTAAGCCTGTAAATACTCCGATTTTGAAAGGAAAAGATGATATTGGAGAAGTTAATGAAGATTTTCCCTACAGACAAGCTGTTGGAGCCCTATCATACTTAATGGTTGGGACACGACCTGACATTGCATTTGCAGTAGGAATAGTTTCGCGCAATTTAGAAATTCCCACCGAAACGGATGTCGTGAAGGTGAAACGGATGTCGTGAAGGTGAAACGTATAATGCGTTATCTTCAAGGAACACTCGATTGGGGACTTACATACTCCAAAACCACTAAAGATGGCTTACTAAGCTATAGTGATGCTGATCACGGTGGTTAGTAACCGGTCGCTCTACATCAGGGATGGTATGCATGTATTCTGGAGGAGCTGTATCATGGAAAAGCCACAGGCAGTGCTCCGTAGCGATATCAAGTACCGAAGCCGAAATTGTAGCAGCAAGTGAAACAGCAAGAGAAATTATATGGCTGAGGAGGCTCATCGAAGATCTGGAAGGGACCATACAAGTTCCTATACTGTATGTCGATAATGAATCAGCTATAAAACTTGCCCACAATCCTCCATATAAATTTCATCAAAGGACGAAACATATTCGTATAAGATATTTCTTTATAAGAGAATGCATTTCAGATGGCACTCTAGAAGTAAGAAAAGTATCTTCAGAATTTCAGCTAGCTGACGTGATGACAAAACCTTTGTACAAACCAAGGTTACATTCGATTTGTCAACGCTTTGGCTTATTTGGAACAGAAGAAATTTGATCTTGACAAAGAGAGAAGATGTTAAGAATTAGAGTTTAGTTTATACACTTTGTTCAAGCTCAAATAGTAGTCTTATATTATATTGACATTAATGTTTATTTTTGATGTATAATTTTTCCTGTCAGTAAAAACCTTGATAGATATTTCAAAGATTTCTTTATATTTCTACAAGTCACACATTATCTGTACCGAAAATCAATAAATAGTATAAATAATTTTGATAAGTCAGCAACAAGAAAAATGATTCATTAATATTTTTGCCGGAATGAAATTCCTACAATTGACAAAGTCGTAAGAGATGTAAATGCTGATAATGACTTGCCAAATTTTAAGAGAACCACATTTTAAAAACTCTTAAGGTGACTACGCCCACTACAAAGTATCATACTATGACCGTGCTAGGAACGAGTCGGGTAAAAAATATAATTGGTATTGAAAATCACAAGACTATGCCCATTAGACCATTCCGTCACCGACCAGCATAGTCTTATATTTTTCAATAAAAATATTTTTTTACCCGACACGTTCCTAGCAAAGTTATAGTAAGATAAGTTGTAGTGAATAGTCACGTAAAAAGTTTAAATTTTCAGTTTAAAAACCGTGGAAGAAATAGTTTGCTATGAAATTGTGCTATAGCGAAAAGATTATTTGCAAAAAATAAGACAATATATGTGAGCTCAATCCAATTGAGCTTGTATAAGCGCAAGTAAAGAACTTTGTTGCAGTCAAGAATGCATTTATGCTGACAAAAAATGTATTTCATGAAGCTAGATCTAGTATGACCATGGAAGAGTGGAAAAACTGCGTGAAACACGTAAAAGAAAAAGTGGAGCTAAAAATGTGGGAGTTGGACAATTTGATTGAAACACAAATTGAGCCACTTATTATCAACCTTCTTTTTCTTAGGGTGCCTATTTGATCATTATTGCTATCTGCATCTTGTTTGTAGCTATCCGAAAGGTCAGAAATTCTGTAGTATAGACCAGAATTTAATGTACGTACCTGTCGATCAAGTATTCGATGTAGTCTTTGTACGAATCTTTGACTGGAGTTAGCGCGTTGTTTTGTAAGAAATGTGCGAACTTGGCGCTAGTTTCCACGATGGTTTTATGTTCTTGTGCTAATTCTTTTTGTTTGTTTTCGATCTCCTCAATCAGTTTGTGCTTGCTTTGCATCAATTCGGAAGTGTTCGTGCTTTTCATCTGCACATTTTTGTCGATTTCTCTCATTTCGACAATTTTCGTCTCGTAGTATATGTGCATGTGTACCTCAAAGTTGCAATAACATTTCGTACACATGGCCTTACCTTGCATCGCGGCACAACTCTTCAAATTCGAATCGCCTATTAGCTCTCTACCAACGTTGGTTAAATAGCACGGATCGTGGCATTTCTGTTTGTAGTTCCAACTATTGTTTCCAGCTACCTGCAAGATATGAAAAGTATTAAAATAACTTCGTATTTTTATAGTAGAAATATTTACGTTGACTACTTCTGCGCATTTCCTACTGGCGCACACTGTTACAGGCTTGTCCAATTGTGTCACTTCTAATGTTATCACTGGCATGTACAATTTTGATGTGATTTCCTCCATTGACACGGTGTCGCTTTTCAACAGTTTCCTATGTCTACAAAAAAAAACACAGAAGTTTTAGTTTGATCCAACCCTTTAGTCCCTTAAACGCTCAAACATAATTTTCTTTTAAATTCCTCTTTTCTTGGGGCATCCTGCTTCTAGAAGATCAACCTATTTCCTACCCTATTATAAAAGGAACCTGCTACCCATCCTGACTAACCTATTTAGCGAAAACTTTGGCTACAGTGAAGATAATATCCTCTTATTAAAGTTGAGAATCCACTACCAATTTTTCTTTCACTTCCTCATCTTACATCACATTTGTTGGAGAATCCGGCTTCTAGATGATCAACCTGTTTCAGAAAAATCAACAGAAACACCACTGTATGAAGTTGTATACAAGAAGCTCATGAGCCTTCCTGAAAAGCATTTAATAATGCACTACCAATTTTTTCTTCAAAACCTCATCTTAGATCACCTTTCTTGGAGAATTCTGCTTATAGATGATAAACCTGTTCCCTACTATATTCTGTCATATAGATTTAAAGAAAACTTCATCTACAGCAAAGAGAGTATCCTCTTAGCACTCATCACCATGTCTATTAGGCAGGAAAATCAAGAGAAACAGCACTGTGTGAAGTTGTCAACAAGATCAATCATTCCAATGCCTTTCTGGATTAGAATTTCACAAAGTGGGAAGTAAACCGTTTTCTAGAGCGAATATTGTAATACCTACACTCTACTAATTCCTTTTGCGAGTTTGTTACATACAGGGTGTATGTTGATTAGTGTGAGGAAGCTCAATAGATCTGTTATAGTAAAAATTAAAAAACAATGTTATTAACGAAAATTATAGGCAGCTTTAAACTCCACAATTTAAAATTAGTTTAAATCTTACAGGGTGTTCTATAAGACAAAGAGATTATTTTGAAAATTACAGGACATACCAATATGTAATGGCAAGACAAAGTTTTTTTTAATTATTAGGTACTATCAATAAGACACTTTATCTCTACAATGGAGTTTTCATTTTCTACAATTCCATCAGGAGAGGCAGCTACATAGTTAAATTCAGAATCAATGAAAAAACCACATTGTACAATTTTTTTGTTTAAAAAATTGTTCAGGATGAAAAACTGACTTGATGACATTTTTTAATGAAGATTTCTCCCTTTTTTTTACAAATCTCGCCGAAATTTGAAAATAATCTTAAAATCAACACCAGAAAAACAACAATTTTAGGTTTAGTTAATTTGATTTATTAAAATGAGATTCCTAATAGTTATTTTATTTATTGCATTGAATTACTAATTATTTTTTATATATTAGAATATATTCTAATATTTTAACTTGAAAACTAATGCCAGATTTTAATAACTAAAAAAGATGCAAATATGTGTAGTAATACAAATATTTTATATAAAGAGAACACAAAAATTACTTATGAAGGTACCAAAGATATATAGAATTAAAGGTAAAAATTAATAGTATATTAAACAACGCATTTCATATGGAATTCTATTATGACACGAGTTCAAGTTTAAAAAACGAATCGCGAAGCGATGAGTTTTTTAAAGAACGAGTGTCACAACAGCCATATGAAATAAGTTGTTTATAAAATTTTTTATATTTTGCCCTTTTTACCATTTTTTAAATTAATTTTTTATTTTTATGTAATTACGAAAATTTTTATTTTAAAAAGTATGTCGGCAGCACTGTGTAATTTATAAAATTTGACAGT
This sequence comes from Ophraella communa, assembly GCA_035357415.1. NCBI lineage: Eukaryota > Metazoa > Arthropoda > Insecta > Coleoptera > Chrysomelidae > Ophraella > Ophraella communa. Next base: position 11,046,272 of record CM068987.1, read on the forward strand.
TGTGACATATAAATTATCAAATTTTAATGTTTTAAAATATTTTAAAATGAATAATATACCAATAATAATATATTATATAAGTAAAATATTATATTCATATTCACAAATACTTTCTTAAAGAACAATATAAAATTAATAAATTGCTATTAGCCTTAAATGTCATTGTCAATAGTCTTGCCTTTAGAAACTTCACTCATGTCGCCAACCATTTAAAACAAAAATTTGCGTGCGTAAAAGTTACATTACGATACGCAAATGCGTTTTATAATGAAGATTTTTATAAGTGCAAAATATAAAAAAGTATTTTTCATCGTTCCCCGGTAAAATGCAAACATCTGTGAATGAGTGTATTATCTTTATAAAATTTTAGTTCCATTACTTTCCAATCGGCGGAGCCACTTTATAAAAGCAAAATATTGGATTACAAAGTAGTACCCCATTTTTAAAGCTTATTTTTGATTTTAGGCTCACAAAAAAATTATGTAATGTAGGTAAAAGTCCAATCTGTGTTCCTATGGAGAGAGTTTTTAAGAATTTTATTTAGGTTTTCTTAAAAAAATTGAGAAAAATGGGTAAAAAACCGACATTTTACCAATTTTTTTTTAGAAATAACTAGATAAATTTTTTTTTAAATCTCTCCATAGGAACACAGATTGGGCTTTTACCTACATTACATATTTTTTTCATCATCCTAAAGTTAAAAATAAATTTTAAAAGTGGGGGACTATGAAAGCATTTCAAATAATGATATTTACAAGGTAAATCCCCCTCTTAAGGAAGTATCCTGGACGAGATATGAAAGTATTTTTAGCAAAGCAAAGCTTCCCCTTTGGACATTTTGAAGAATATGTAGGAAGTTATGGGAAATGAGGTTCAAACCAATGTATTGACTATATTTGTTTACATAGGTGGGCCTAACAAGTTTTACTACTGCTACTGCTGTTGTTGAGATCTGCCTCCACATTATATTAGAGAGATGTAGAAAAATGTCCATATGCAAGTTAATCTGGTGCCAGAACCTGACCCAGAGTGATGAAAACTTTCTTCTTCCATTATTATCAAATATTGTAAGATTTACTGAAGGAATTATATATTGGTACTAAAAATATTTACCTGTCTAAAACTGACATATTGTGATGGATTAGCTGCATTATATCAGCTATAGGTTGTGCCAAATGATTAATCATCCTCCTAGCTTCATTGATGGTATTGGTACTTTTAACAAAATAAGGTTCCAGTGGTTGATTATCTTTATCTCCGACGATATACTTTATTAATCTAGAAGGAAATATTGATGTTTTATATAGAAATTTTTTTATTGAAGAAACTACAATAAATAGTTTACTTACTTCCAACACTGTTCAGCTGATTTTTCCCAGCTTTCTTTGTTTTTCTGTTTAATATCAGAACTTATTTTGATGCCTTTCTTTACAGCTGCTAGATAACTGAAAGATTCATTATCAAAACAGAAAATGTTTTTACCATAAGGGATTGTAGCATGAGAAGGTCCACTGCTGATGTCTTCCACAATTCTCAATATTCCAGCTGTTTCCCCTGGGCTGTAATCTGTCCTGCAAGAAAAATTGTAATAAAATTTGTTTTTATCTACAACAGTCTTTTACTTACTCTCTTGTATTGGTGAAACAAAAAATAATGTTGTTGCTAGCTGTCTCATCTAAGCGGGAAAATATCTGGTCAATGCAATTTTTGAAAAACACAGTATGTCTAGATTCGTTGGGTTTAAGTAAGAAACATATGGCATGTAACTCATGAAGATTACTTATGTAGTTTAAGATGTTTTCTGAATTAGCACCCTCCTAAAGAATAATAAAATAAGTTCAATATAGTAACTGGATCATACAACATAATTACTTAATTTCAGCAATATATCCTAAAATTTATGATAAAATAATATTTACATAAATCAGAAGACTATAGACTTTGTACAAAATAAGGAAAGTCTGTACTTTTAAAAACCTGTAGGTTAAGCATGTAATTCTTTATTAAAATCATCAGAGTTAAATATAAATCTAAGAACTAAGAATTACACACTTAACCTATGGTTTTTAAAAATGCAAACTTTCCTTCCCTTTATTTTTATTATTAAAATAATATTTGTTAGTAGTCTACTTACTTGGGCAGTGTTTTCCATACCAGGAGTATCGATTAATCTGATATGAATGTGTCCATTCCAAATTGGAAAGACATAGGTCTTTATATCTTGTCTATCAGAGTCTTTATCTCCAGTAGTAATCACATGAGATTCACCATATTTATCCAAAACATTTAGCTGGGTAGGTATAAGTACCATCAACTTATCTTTTTCAGCACTTTTTAAATCTCCATATGTTAAATAATTAGCAAATGAGTTAATCAGTGTGGATTTTCCAACACTGGTGGGACCCAAAAGTAAAATATTGATATCAGTCTTTTGATTGAGTTTTAAATTTTTCAAATTAGATTCCATATTTGGTTTAGACTCTGCCATTTTAAATAAAACTGAAACAATAAAGATTACCATTGACTATAAGTATATTTTTTGTTCTAATCTATCTCTATCATTAATTTAACTACAATCAGGCATTTTTTACCAAATAATAGTAAATGGTTATAGCATAATGTAAATATTTTTATAACCTCAACAAAATAAAAAACATTTATTTATGATGATTATAATCATAGTTCATACTAAGGAGGAAGCCTGTAATTGTTTTTATCACCCAATAATTAAAATGAAATAAGTAGTTTAACCAAATTTCAAGAAACTAGTAAAACGTTTACTTTAAAATACACATTATTTTAATAAAACAGCAAACTAATGTTAATATGGTCAATAATATATTCATAAACAAACAAAAAAACTATCAGAATGTTAGTACCTACCATAGATATTTAAACTAATCAACGCTTTCATTCGTTTGTTGTCGAAATATTAAAATATCTTATTAAGAATAACATGTTACATATAAATAAAAAACTTACCTCCTTTGTGATTGAAAATTTATTATTTTCTCACAATAATATCACATATTCAGCTTTCTATAGTTATTCTATCTCCTTTCGGTACACTACACGTAAACTGTAAGATAAGAGCATAGGATAAGAGTATGCTATGCTGTACAATGTGATTAATCAAGTGGGAGTGGGGTTGTCTCGTTTATAAACCTTACAAATGGGGGAATCACAGATCTGTCAAGCATACCAAAACACTCTAGTCTAGTGCATTTCATCTTCGCGCAATAATTTTATTTAACCTTGAGATGGCCATGGGTTTAGATACAAGGACCGTATTAACTAAAAGTTCTACTTTTTATCATTTAAAGGGGTTAAATTTATATTTGGGAGAAAGTGTTGTTGAGTAAATTATAGAGAACACTAAATAATAGTATAACAAATTGTAATATTATTGTAATATATTTATTGATTTTTATTAAATACCTACCTAGTTAAAGTCCATAATCCAATAATACCTATTTGTAAATTGGGATTAGGTACCTACATTGGATTAAATGAGATGCTAATTACTTATACTTATTATCTTTTATCTTTATCTTTAATATATTTAAGTGTATAATATAATCGAAATCTTATATATAAATTTATAATAAATCTGTTATTTTAAATAAGGAATATCTATACAAGTGGATGTAAACAATATTTCTTTATATTGCCGTACACAGTTGCAGACGCTGTCCGATCAAAATGGATAAATGCAGCTATAGAATAAAACATTAAATATTGCAGTACCTAACAATGAATGAATGTTTATTATAAATAAAAAGTAGAATACAATATAATTATAAAATACACCACAATAAACAAAAAAAGTCACTGAAGCTCTCGATGTCTCGATGCCTTATCCAGTATAAATCTGGTTTATACAACAGCTGTCAGAACGGGACCATGTATGTTGCCAAGTATTTAAAATAGTAGGTATATTAGAATCTAGTAAAAATGTCAAACGAAGTTGTATTTATTGTTATCAATTATATTGTCGTCCACTTAGTATCAGTTTATCTGCCTGGGCGGTCTATTTTTGTAATTGTTGATATGTAATTTATAATAGCAGTATATTCTGTACAACTTTACAAAATAAACTTATTATTATTAGATGCGTGCATGAATGGTTCATTTTGCTCTGAGCGCTCACTGATCGGCGGCCATTTAAAAGATCACATTTATTTTACGATCCGCTACTGATCATAGCGCTCACCCCACTTGTTTGTTATGTTTGCAAGTTTTGAATTTTAGATTTTTGATTTATTTAATGTTTTGTTGTAGTTCAAAGTAAAATTTAGTTTTATATATTTCTAGTATTATATATTATTATTATAATTATAATCTTAGTTTAGTAAATAGTATAGAAATAGTTGTTTTAATTTGTTGTATTGTTTTCCTGTAGTTTTTGAAATATTTATTATTAATTAGGTGGAGTATTGTAATTTAAAAGTAGTGGCTTTGTTAGGTAATATATTTATAGTAAGTAAATAGTTTAATAGGTAGGTTTAATAGTATAATTTACAATGAATATATAACTAGTTAGAGGGGTGTTGTGTGTTGATGAAGTAGGATACATGAAAATAAAATAAAATTAGAAAGATACATTATATAATTTTATTTACTTAATCCACATTATCAAGAAAATAATAGTGTTTGTGTTCTACATACCTAACCAAATTTTTTGAATAAATAAACATACGAATGACAAGACAAATTTCGTTGTCACTTGATGAGCGATCATGGAGCGCTACTTTCGGAGCGATCTTTGACTTAAGCCGATGAACGCGACCGTTGTGTCAGCGACATCAAAAATATCAGTAGCACCAAGTCCGTCGCATATATGTGTAACGCGCCTTAGTCTTCAAATGGATCATTTTCATTACTTTATTCTATTTTAACTGTGTTTTAAATAAAACTAACAAACGTCTGCCAGATGCATCAAAACATTCGTAAACAATTATATCAACATTGGTTGCTAAGGTCCGTAATATGCGATGCAATTTAAAATTATCTTCTTTGTATGTATTAATACAGGTTTTTAAAATTTAATTCAAACTCTATAATTACTTTATTTGAACGTTTGTAGAAAAAATATTGTATGATATACGTGTTCTGCAAACCTTCACATGCGTGCCTTAAAAATGTACTTTTAACACATATACCATAAATAACTATTTTCAAAGTTTCTCCAACGTTTATAAAATAATTATTATCAAACATATTTGATACTTTTTCTCCATCGTTTATGAATTTTTCATTTTCTTTAATTGTTATTGTTTTATAATTTTGAACATCTTTTGAAATTTGCTTATTGAAGCATTAGAAACATTTATTTCAAATTATAATCGTTAACTAGGTGAATAATAACGTGTGTGTATGATACAAAAAATAGTTGTATCATGACGTGTGCGCATATAGTCGGTCAGACGCATGCCCAAAATGTCTAAAAAGATTTCAAATATGTCGGTTTGGAATAAACGCCTTAATATAGTGAGACACATTTTCGTCGTTTTTACGGATTAATCTATTGTTAGTGATCGGTTTTCCGCGTAATATTAACATTCTAACAATCTAAATATTTAAAAAGGGTTTCGTATAGTGAATGAACGTTACAAAACATATAAAAAGTGTCTTCTTATACCTTGGTAAGTATTTTTAAAAAGTATCTTGGTAATAAAACATACCTACCTAAATGTTTAAATAATTAACTGTATTACATAAAAATAACGTAAATTAATCTAGGAAAAGTAATTAAAGAATAGCTCTAAATATTAAATACAATCTTATATCTAATAAAAGTTATCTGCCATATAAGTAAATTCAACCTCAAATAAGTAAATTGGAAATTTTGCATAAAATGGCGACGTCTATTGACAGTTGCTAAATAAAATATCTTACATTGAAGACGACCAGGGGTGGTCGTAGGTAAAACACTTTAATAACTATTGTAATTATTATACCTAATCATAGTTCATACTAATTATTAGAAAATCTTTATTGATTTTCATTACCCAATACCCAATAATTAAAACAAAAGGAAATACTTCTACCTAATTAAAAAATGCCAGTAAAAAATTCACTTTAAAATATAACTTTTTGATGTAACCTCGCTCATCCAATTCGTGATTTGGCCCCAACATTTACAATTACAGATCAAAGGGTGAAAGAGTTTCCACAGCACACATCTCTATGGCAACACGGTTGTTTTCTTATGTCATATTACTGTCAAATAAGTTTTAAATTGTGTGATTTTCACAAGTTGTTTTATAATTAAAACGCTAAAAATACATCGTTTGTTATTGAATCAAACAATATTAGATCCTACAAAGGGATCGAAACTTAGGAAATTAGTAGAGAAAACCCTATTTTATAGGTTTATATAATCAAAACAGTTTGCCCGGTTTCAGGGCGACCGTACAGGAGTATTTTTAATATATTTTTTATGGTATTTCAATGGTTTACATTTCGTGGTTGCGTAAGATTGATTCGACAGAGAAGCGTGTTTATTAAGTAAATTTTCCTCCCAATTTTCGCCGAATTAATCAATTGTTTATTATTTGGTGTCATTAAATCATTATTTTAATAATACAAAGACAAAGTAATATATTTATAAGAAACATGAAACATGTATTACACATATGAGTGTTCATTTTATTATTGGAGATTTTTTAATAGACATTGTCTAATCCTAAGGTTCGCCACTGAATTTAGACTAATCAACGCCCTAATTCTTTTGTTATCGAATTAATAATAGTTTATTACGTAACGTGTGTGGTAAATAGCATTTTACGCACGAATGGAATAGTTGCGCACGATGCCGCGTAGCGGCGAGTGCGTAATTCCGTGAGTGCGTAAAATGCTTTACAGCAATAGTTACGTACTATACTTTACCTACGACCTACTTGTACCTGCATTAATAATCTTTTTGTTAATAATAATTGAACAAGAGCAACAATAGATGTTTTTAATAATTTTATTGTATAATAATTAAATACTTAACATTAGTAATATTGGGTGGAGTTAAATTCATTTCACTATCACTTGACATTTTTTAATAATTGTATAAAACTTTACGCATACAAACAAGTTATAAGAACAATAAAAAATGGGATGTTTTTGATAATCGTTTTTTGATAAATTATAGCTTTGTTAGGGTTTACTTGATTACTGTTTTCAAACTGTCAGGATTCTTATCAACTGAATACCGTCACATATGGTACAGGTCCAGCATCATTTTTAGCAACTCGATGTCTCAAGCAATTGGCTCTAGAGAATGGAACTTTTTCTATGTCTAGTTCATCAATAGCAAACGACTTTTATATGGATGATTATATTTCTGGAGCAACTGATGAAAGGTCAGCTGTTATTAGAATAAAAGAAGTTTTTTCTATTTTAAATTCTGCTGGATTTGTTCTTAGACATAGATTCCAAAATTTTAGGGTTGGTTTGGAATCCTATGCAAGACATTTTTAAATTCACTTCTAGCTTCACTAGGAATTTTAAAACTAAAGTAACAAAACGAATTCTGCTTTCAACAATTTCTCAACTTTTTGATCCTCTTGGATTACTAGGTCCAATTATAGTTACTGCTAAAATCATGCTGCAAGATCTTTGGCAACTTAAATCTGATTGGGATGATATAGTTCCTGATAAAATGTGTATCCATTGGCAGAAATTTCTTTCTGATTTTATATACATACACGAAATAAAAATTCCTAGACATTTTATATTGAGTAATCACGAGTCTATCGAATTGCATGGGTTTTGCGATGCCTCAATTAAGGCTTACGGGGCTTGTATATATTTAAAATCTATTCGTAATGGTAATATTTTTGTCCAATTGAGTTGTTCTAAAAGCCGAGTAGCACCATTAAAAAGTGTAACATTACCACGTCTAGAACTTTGTGGTGGATTATTGCTTGTACAGTTGTATGAGCGTCTTAAATTATCGTTAAAAAACATTCAAATTTTGAATCATCATTTTTGGACAGATTCTACTATAGTTTTATCATGGCTGCGAATACAACCTAGCAAACTTAAAACTTTTGTATCTAATAGAGTTACTAAGATTCTAGAATACACAACTTTGTCTTCTTGGTCTCACGTTCCTACGAAATTAAATCCTGCAGATATAATATCTCGTGGTGTCTATCCTCATCAATTAGTGGATAACCATTTGTGGTGGAACGGACCTGAGTTCTTACACAATGACCAAGAATACTGGCCTAAATCTAATTATACTACAAATATTATACCCGAACTAAAAGAGGTTAAATCAACTGTTTTAGCAACTCTTGTTGACGATAATTTAATCGAAAAATATTCATCATATACCCAATTAATTTACGTAGTAGCTTATTTGTTAAGATTTATAAATAATACCCGTTTCAAGAAAGAAAATAGAATTATTGGTCCTTTGGAAATTAAAGAAATTCAAAGTAGTAAACATACTTTGGTTCGAATGGTTCAATTAAAATATTTTCCTGAGGATCTTCATAATTTGAATAAAAATAAAAACGTGTCTAATACAAGTAAATTAAAATGTTTAAATCCTTTTTTAGATGAATTGGGAATTATTAGAGTAGGTGGTAGACTATCAAAATCTAGTTTATCAGCTGATGCTAAATTTTCAATGGTACTTCCTGCAAACAGTAACTTTACCAAAATTGTCATTTTAAACGCTCATTTAAAGAATTTGCATGCTGGGCCTCAACAAGTCTTATCAACAGTAAGAACTGAATTTTGGCCCCTTTGCGGTCGCCGTACAGTTAGATCAATTTTAAGTAAATGTATAATTTGCTTCAAAGCAAAACCGTTAGATTTTGTTCAAAAAATGGGGAATTGACCATTTAATAGGGTCATGATTTCACGTGTTTTTTCTAAAGTTGGCATAGATTATGCCGGACCTTACTTAATCAAAGATAGTAAGTTTAGAAATAAAAAATATATCAAAGCGTACATATGTATTTTTATTTGTTTGGCCACAAAAGCTGTACACATTGAACTCGTTTCTGAACTCACTACAGAAGGATTTTTAAACATGCTTAAAAGATTCATTGCTAGGCGGGGTTTATGTAGTGATATTTATTCTGATAATGCTAGCAATTTTGTTGGAGCGGATCGCGAATTACGAGAATTGGCGATTCTATCAGAAACCAATAAGTTAAATTCTTTTTTTATTAGATTCTAAAATTCAGTGGCACTTTATACCACCTCTTTCACCACATTTTGGTGGTTTGTGGGAGAGTGCTGTTCGTTCAGTGAAATATCATCTTAAGAGAATTCTTAAAAACGTTTATCTTTCATATGAAGATTTTTATACATTGCTTGTAGATTGTAGATTGCAGAAGGGGTCGATTGGCCCAGTTGACCTTACTACACTGCGACCTATAAGATCTTTTGTGTATACCCTACATCTATATTTTAGTCCAAAAGGTCTAGGCTTCTAAGAAAGTCCATTATCCGTTTTGGAGCTAGGTTTGTAATCTGATCAGGATCAAGGAATACCTGTTCCAGATATTTATGGCGTTGCCGAACAATTACTCTGCAATTGCAGATAATATGTTCTGACGTCTCATCTGCCTCATCGCAGAATCTGCATGTCCCACTGTCCAATATGCCCATTTTGCAGAGATGGTATCTGAGTGAGCAGTGTCCAGTGAGAATTCCTGTGATTACTCTGATATCAGATTTCTGAAGCTCTAAGAGTAATTTCGCGGAGCGGGCAGAGGGTCGTAATAACCTTTTTGCCTGTCTTTGGCCTGGAACATTTTTCCAGTAGGCTGCACTGAGTTCCTTTTCATATTTTCGAACTTCTTCCATTATGCGGCTTTTTGATATGCCACAAAATGGTTCAGGTCCGATAAAAGGAGCACAAGCTCCTTCCTTTGCGAGACTATCGGCAATCTCATTTCCGACAATTCCTTTATGCCCTGGCACCCATAGCAACGTTAATTTGTTGCGACTAGCCAGTTGTTTAGGGGATTGTTTACAATTCCAGGCTATTTTTGACTCATAGGTTGTGGACTTCAGAGCCTTCAAAGCAGCCTGACTATCAGATGCAATAAATATTCTTGCTGTGTTGAGGCCTTTTCTTAGGCACTCTTGGGCACAGAATTCTATCGCTAATAGTTCTGCTTGAAATATTGTTGGAGCATTTCCAAGGGCTGCGGATATCCTAATATTAGGACCTGTAATCCCTATTCCTACTCCTTCGTTTGTTTTTGACCCATCAGTATAATAAGTGAGGGCACCTTTTGTGATTTGAGCGATTTCGTTTTCTGTCAACTCGCGGTCGTTAATAATAACATCTAACGCGAGTTCAAAATCTTGTTTTGCAGGCATTACGTCTGTAGGCATCTTCATGATTTGGGTTGTTACAGCCCTTAATACCTCAAGATGTCCTGTTAAGTCACCGGGTTTCAGAGATTTGGTCTGTGTCAGCCTATAGGCATTTTCCAGAGCTATCCTCTGTACATGTAAATGTAATGGAGGAAGGTCTAGCATTGCCTCTAAGGCTGCGGTAGGACACGATCTCATAGCACCCGTGATCCCAATACAGGCAAGTCGTTGCACTTTCTGCAATTCGTTTATTGCCTTTTGCTGCTTTGTTTTGGTCCACCAAACCATCGCAGCATAAGTGATAATGGGTCTGACAACCGTTAAATATGACCAGTAGATCATTTTTGGCTTCAGACCCCAGGTTTTCCCAAAAAGCCTACGGCACATCCAGAAAGCCCTTATTGCTTTTGTGGTAATATGAGTGAGGTGTGCATTCCACGTAAGTTTCCTATCAAGGATGACTCCTAGGTACTTAACCTCTTCTGAGAAAGAAAGGGTTACTCCATTCATGATCGGAGGCTGTAATGTTAGTTTCCTCCTGTTAGTGAACGGAATGTGTCGTTTTGTTGGGATTGACTGATAGCCCTTCCCTCGAACACCAAGTAGTTATAATGTTTAAGGCCTGCTGCATGCGTTCGGCAATAATACCGTCATTTTTGCCTCTAGCCACTATAACTAGAACGTCAGCATAGCCCAGAGCACGAAATCCTGCTCTTTTGAGCTTTGTTAGGAGGTCGTCAACTACTAGCGACCACAGTAGAGGTGATAAAACTCCTCCTTGAGGACAACCTTTTACTGCTTTTATAGTAGTTGATTTGCCTCCTAGGTAGGTAATAATTTTCCTAGTATTTAGCATGGATTGAATCCATTTAGTTATGGAAGGTTGGATACCTTTTGCTGTTGCGGCGGCGCTGATTGATTCATATGAGGTGTTGTCAAACGCACCCTCTATGTCTATGAATGCACATAGCGCCACTTCCTTTGATCCTATTGCCTTTTCTATGTCTTTTACGAGACAGTGCAAGGCATCCACGGTGGATTTGCCTGATTGGTAGGCAAATTGTTCTTTGTGAAGCGGTATGTTTGTTAAATATTCGCTTCTTATATATTGAGAAGATATACTAAGGGTCACATCAAATTTTATTTTGGTTTTATTATTATTTTCGGAAACGTCATAATTTGAAATAAACTGTCAAAGTCAAAAAAATAATTTATTAGGTTAAAAAAAACTTTTTGTAATGTTTTGAAGTCTGTAATAGTATAAGTGTAGATAAGAAGTGTAGTGATAGTGATCAAGAAAGTTGGTTGCCGAGGATCGGAAGTTTGACAGTGAGTTGATGGATGAATAAAAAAGTAAAGAGAGTTAAGAAAGAAATTAAATTTGGATGGTTGAATTAAAAGGTCAAAGAGTTGAAATAGATAATTTAAAAAGTAAAAAGTCTAGAGGAAGAAGTTTAATCAATAATAAATAAAAAAGAAACCAGTTATAGTTTATTTAAATAGTAAAGCAGTTCCAGTTTATGAAGAGAGAATTATTTTGACGTTTCAGTAGGAGATTAAAGAAGAGAAAAGTAAAGTTACTATTAATATTTACTTGAATAGTAAATTTATTCAGAAAATAAATAATAAAAATATAAACTGATTAAAACTAAAGTAAGAAAATAAAAAAAGGAATAGGAAGATAAAAGTATTGGAAAGTGGACCTTTGGGGAAGATGATGGTAACCTGGTGTTAGTAGAAGAAGTGAGAAAAAGAATATTGGGAATTAAAGGACAATAAGCGGTAGTTAAGGTTAGTTTAATTAGTTAAGATAGTTAAGTAATTAGTTAAAACTAGATAGGTAGCAGATAGGAATTTGTTAGGCATTAGTTGACTTTGGAATTATTAAAATTTCAAAATAATAAAAAAAATTAAAATAAAGTTGATGTTGGAACCCTACCCTATAAATAATTAGTAATTTAAAAATTAAAATTCAAAATTTAATTCTTTATTGAGAAATTAGAAAATCATCTCAATTGGCGCCCGAGTAGGGACCTGAATAAAAGGGTCTCGATACAATTTAAATTAATAAATAATCAAGAAAAAAAAAAAATGGAAGAAAGAAGAATGAAACTTAGGGATGGAAAACAAGTAGGGGAAATGCGAGAAGGACAGATTGAGGAGCAGAGGGAAAGAATGGATTCAGAGGTACAGGTTGACGAGGAAAGGAATAGAGGTGCAGGAGATTTTATAGCAGAGCATTTGATACAAGGACAGGAAATAGAAGAAGATGGAAATGAACAGGTTAAAGTAGGAATGTTTGAAAGATGTGGAAAGAGTAAAACGAGAGAACAAGAGACCGATAGAAGACAAGAAACGGCAAGGAGTGATAATTGGTTAAGGGAAATGTTGATTGATTTGGGTAAAAAAATTGATGAAAATAAAGAAGAAATGAAGAAGAAATTTGATGAAATAAAAGTAGAGATAAACAAGAAATTTAAAGAAAATAAAATAGAGATAAACAAGAAATTAGAAGAAAATAAAGAAGATATGAACAGAAAATTTGAGGATACTGATAAAAAATTGCATGAGAATATAAAAAATATGAAAGAGGATTTAAAGGAAGATATAAATTATTTAAATGAAGATTTGAACAAGAAATTGGAAGACCCTAAGATGGAAAGTCTAAAGGAAATGAAGAAAATCAGGGAGGAAAACCAACAGTCTACAGAAATGGATAATTTAAAGAAAAATGGAAAAGAACTTAAGTTGGAAGTAGCAGAGAACACTAAGAAGATAAAAGAAAATACAGAAAAGATCACAAATTTGGACAAGGAGATAATCAAGACCCATAAAAACATTCAAAGAATAGAAGTAAATATGGATAAAAAAATAGGGAATTTGAAGGTACAGGGTGAAAACCAAGGAGAAAGTATGGAGAAATTTAATGGAGAAGAAAAAGAATTTGAGAAAGAGGAAAATGCAGAAGTAATTAATAAAAATTCAAAAGCAACAGACAAGCAAATTTATAAGGAAGTTGAAAGAGAGAAAAATAAAACAATTAAAATAATTCAAATTGATATTGCAGATGATACGAAAGTTTATGAAAATGTAACAGGAAAGGAAGCCAAAGAAAAAGTTACTAAATTATTAATGATTAAAATTCAAACAATAAAATGCATAAAAATTTTATTAGAGAAAAATTGGAAAAAGGTGAAAAAAAATAAGACTTTTCAATGAGTAGGGGGGAGGTAGTAGTTAAAAAAATGTAAATAGATATAGATTAAGGCATTTTTAGAGTAGTATTTTAAAATAGATAATAGAATTTTCATGATAAGGTTTTAAAATAGGTAGTCGGTTTTTTTTATTTAGTGGAAGAGGTGATTAACAAGAAGGGAAATTGATATTTGGATATACGTAAACAAAAGGAATTAACAATAAAAAATCAAATAAAATAGGAAATTTGAATTAATTTAAATTTTCATAAATTCAAAATAATATTTAAATTTATGCAAAATTTTAATTGGGGGAAATTGAGAAGATATACTAAGGGTCACATCAAATTTTATTTTGGTTTTATTATTATTTTCGGAAACGTCATAATTTGAAATAAACTGTCAAAGTCAAAAAAATAATTTATTAGGTTAAAAAAAACTTTTTGTAATGTTTTGAAGTCTGTAATAGTATAAGTGTAGATAAGAAGTGTAGTGATAGTGATCAAGAAAGTTGGTTGCCGAGGATCGGAAGTTTGACAGTGAGTTGATGGATGAATAAAAAAGTAAAGAGAGTTAAGAAAGAAATTAAATTTGGATGGTTGAATTAAAAAGGTCAAAGAGTTGAAATAGATAATTTAAAAAGTAAAAAGTCTAGAGGAAGAAGTTTAATCAATAATAAATAAAAAAGAAACCAGTTATAGTTTATTTAAATAGTAAAGCAGTTCCAGTTTATGAAGAGAGAATTATTTTGACGTTTCAGTAGGAGATTAAAGAAGAGAAAAGTAAAGTTACTATTAATATTTACTTGAATAGTAAATTTATTCAGAAAATAAATAATAAAAATATAAACTGATTAAAACTAAAGTAAGAAAATAAAAAAAAGGAATAGGAAGATAAAAGTATTGGAAAGTGGACCTTTGGGGAAGATGATGGTAACCTGGTGTTAGTAGAAGAAGTGAGAAAAAGAATATTGGGAATTAAAGGACAATAAGCGGTAGTTAAGGTTAGTTTAATTAGTTAAGATAGTTAAGTAATTAGTTAAAACTAGATAGGTAGCAGATAGGAATTTGTTAGGCATTAGTTGACTTTGGAATTATTAAAATTTCAAAATAATAAAAAAAAATTAAAATAAAGTTGATGTTGGAACCCTACCCTATAAATAATTAGTAATTTAAAAATTAAAATTCAAAATTTAATTCTTTATTGAGAAATTAGAAAATCATCTCAATATGTATCAAGTATTTTTTTCCATACTTTTAAGTAGAAAGAAGGTAAGGCTTATGGGTCTATATGACTTCGGCTCCTCTGGAGGGCGTTTACCACTCTTAGGAATGAAGCATACCCTAACCTCTCTCCACCCTTTTGGAATGTAGCCCAAGATGAAGATCATCTTGAATAATTTGACTAGATGAGGAGTTAATGTATCAACGCCCTGTTGTAGCAGGGCTGGGAAGACACCATCCTCTCCAGGAGATTTGTAGGGCTTAAAGCTATTTATTGCCCATTTAATTCTGTTTTTTGTGAAGATTTTTCCCGCTAGGCTTTTTGCAGCTCTTGATGTTCTGTAATTAGATTCATCAAGATTAACCCTTGGGTCATCTTCAATGAGTGTTGACCCGGGAAAGTGAGATTGTAGTAAGCAACTCATGCTTTCCTCTATGGTTGCAGTAAACTCTCCTTTTGGCTTTTTTAGAAGTCCAATACCGTTTGAGTGGTCCTTTGAGATTACTTTTTGGAGGCGTACTGCTGGGGCTAATTCAGTTATCCCCTCGCAGAATTGCCTCCATGTTCTTCTCTTAGACCTTCTAAGTTCTTTGTTGTATTCTGTTAGAGCCTTTTTGTAGGCATCCCAGTTACCTATACTTTTGGCTCTATTAAAAGCTTTACGGGCTTGAGCTTTTAACTTACTGAGTTCTCTGTTCCACCATGGCACATCTTTTTTGACGGCTTTGGTCTTGATGGGACAGGCCCCCTCATAGCAGCTAATTATCGTACGATTTAGCCATTGTGAGGCACCTTCCAGTTCCTCTATGGTTTCAATCGAATAAGTTACGCCTTCAACATCTGACCTTAGGGTATCCTTATAAGCACACCAGTCAGTCTGTTTCGGTATTCGACAGGACTGTATCTGCTCCCGCTCAGCCTCGACTTCGAACCTTATGGTTCTATGATCCGACATCGAAACCTCATCGGAGACATGCCAGTTCTGTATTAAATTTGTAGCAGAGCAACTAGTTAAGGTGATGTCAAGCACCTCTTTCCTATTTGCAGTAATAAAAGTTGAGTTGAGTTGAGGTCTTCATTTTGGACCTCTAAGAATCGGAGAATTTTTGAATTTTCGTTGCTCAGACTATCAGGAAGATATGTCACAAAGATCTCGGAGTGAGGAATATTGCTTTCCTCTTCCAGTCTCAGCGAGATACCCTCCTGTGGATGCAGCTCCTGAACTATGCCTTTAAGCCACTCAACTGTGGCTTTGTCAGCACAAGACAGAAGCATCCAGCCCGGTCTGAATTGTAGGTTGCTGAATTTAGGCCTAATTGTTGCCTTTGGATCCAGCTCCACTATTTTTTCTAGAATCTTCTCTTTCGTTGCGGCTAGTTGTTCCATTGTTAGTGAGGATTCTGGATGGTTTTTGGGCAATATTCCTACCCTTATTGCCGCTGCAACCTGTCCATAGGATGGTTTGTTTTCTTCGCCACTGCTGGTTATCCCAACGGTGCCAACTCCCTTCTTCCTAGGATTTTCTGGTGTGCTCTCTTCAGACCGGATCCTCTTGGACCCTTTGCCCTTGGATACATCCTCGGTTGGTTTTTGTATAGGCTTTTGTGCCTGTTGTCGAGCCTCTTCATATTTAAGGCCTTGTTTTAACAGGTACTTAAACCTTTTACGGGCAGCACCACTCAGTCTCTCTCTTTCGGCCTTTTTAGGCCCTTGAAAGATACTTTTCTCGTCTCCGCTGCTTTTTAGAAGCTCATCTTCCGATTTATGGCTTGGAGCTGGATCCAATTCCATACCCTCGGGATGATTGAGGCTTTGTTCTTCCTCTTTGCCCTCATTGTTTTCTGTTTGTTTTATTTGGTCCATTTTAGTCCCACGAGTAGCTAGGGAAAAAAAAAATGGTCACTCCCAGCAGAGCCCCGCATGCCGGGAGAAGGCTAATGAAACCTGGGTTTCGCCTGGTACCCGGAGTCCGCATAATCGTGACTAAGCAACCCCTAAGCCCCGCGGCGCAATTCCTGCGCCACGCCAAGCCTTCGGCTTATGCTGTTCCACCTTGGCTTGGGGGGGATTTTTGTGGTTCCCTTCCACTTGGCCAGCCAATCAAGGCAAGACCCCACATCGGTAAGCACATCCTCTACAGCCACCGGCTTACCAACACGGTATATACCGGGCAGGTTTCCACAAGTTTGCACCTCCGCACCCACCCGTCTACAACACTCCCTCTCCACGCTGTTGTTCCCGGTATTTGCGTACGCCAGAGCTTCGTTAGCCAGCCTCTTTGTGACGTGTCTAGGTCCTAGGACCCTTTCCACGTCAGCTCGAAGCTGTTACCACCACACACCACGTGGAGGAGAAGTTGGTCTTTGTGCAGCTTATACATTGCTTACACAGATCGAATCAATTTTGAATTCAAGACCTCTTACTCCACTTTCTGAAGATCCGAATGATCTTCAACCCTTGACTCCAGGACACTTTATTATTGGTGAACCTTTTAACAGTATTAGAGAGCCTCCTTTGAAGCCATGCCCAGTCAATTTATCTTCTAGATATAAACATATCAAAATTATGGCACAACATTTCTGGACAAGGTGGTCAAAAGAATATCTTCATCATCTTCAAGTAAGATCCAAATGGAATACCAGCTCTAGCATTTTGAGGGTAGGATCTTTGGTATTGATCAAAGAAAATTCAACATCACCTATGAATTGGCAAATGGGAAGAATATTGGAACTTCACCCAGGTTCCGACAATGTAGTCAGAGTGGTGACTATTAAAACATGCACCGGAAAAATAAAACGAGCTGTCACCAACATTTGTATATTGCCTATCGATTCTTGAAGTTGTATTAACTTCAAGGGGGGCGGTATGTTCAGTTTAGCTATGCTATAAACTAGTTTTAGTAACGATGGAAATATATGTTTTTTGACATTAATGTAATTAACTGAATTGTCAATCAATTTTTTGAAAATAAAATTATCTAACTAGTCCAGCAGTTATTCAACCAGCATATTCCCTCCGTTTCTTGGTTTCACGAAAAGATATATTCGAATCGTACCCAGAAACCCCACACCTACAAAGATTGCTTTCTTTGACTTCGAATCCCAATTTTGTCTCTTCTCTTTAGGTACATGAATCATAACATCGCAACCAAAAATTGTTAAATGCGATAAATCTGGCTTTTCTCCAGTCCACATTTCTGCTGGAGTTTTCTTGTAAAGTTTTAGTAGGAGATCTATTTTTTAAATAATTTGCAGTATTTATTGCTTCTGCCCAATATTTATTCATTCATAATATACTCTAACAAGGTTACGCTTGCAGCGCTAAGTCGACATGTGGCAAATTTTGTAACCACCCGAGTCTGACAGACGTATGTTATTAGTTGGGAGTTAAGCTCCTACAAGGGGTTGCTCTGGCTCCCTATCAAATTAGGAATTAGCCCTCTAGAATACTGCTTTTAACTCCTTTAGAAGTATTCTAGAGTTTAAGTAGATCCAGAGAGGCACAAAAGATCTTCGTAGGTCAAAGTGCAGAGAAGTCTAACTGGCTTATAGGACCTAAGAAACTCTAGTATAATAAAAATAAGCTAGTATTGTGAATTTTTTATTTTTATTTATGAACATATACAATATGTATTAAATGTACAGTATTAATAAACAACCAAATTCAGTTTATATGGCGAGAAAATCTATTAATCCATTTGGATATTTTTTTTGTAAAACAATAAAAAAGGACTAGAATTAAATTCACGAGTTTGTGGTATTAAATTAATAAAACACAATTTTGAACAATAAGTTGGACAAATTAACACAATAATTGTTTATATTATCAATAGAAATTAATTCAATATGAATTTTTGTTTTTACACACAAACATTACTAATGTCGTTATGCAAGTTACAGTTCCTGGAATAAAGGAATATATTTTTATAATTCAGTAGTAGAGATTACGTCTTATTTAATTTAATTATTTTTCTTTAACTTTTTGCGTATAATAAATCACGTATTATTATGGTAAGTTGATACTTTTGTTTTTTAACCTTTGTTAAACTTGCATTTGTTTAAAAAGATATTGTTGAATGTAAAAAAAATCTATTGGTAATAACAAAATGGTTTAATTATTTTAATTTGTTTCAGCAGATAATAGTAAGACAATAAAATAGTTATTTCTATAAAAAAATCATAATTGGTAATGAGTATTAGCTCACTTAATAGTGTTTAATGGACGCAAAGAGGAGCCTTGTTCATTTCTCTGGATACAAGAAAATTCTTGACAGAGCAATTACAGTTTCACTAATTTATTTACAATCATAATTTACAATATACGACTAAAATAAGGTTTCAATTTCAACCCTTCATTTAGTTCAGTCAACGAACGTCTATCTTTGCCAACATACAAAAAATTCAGGGTCCTGAATCACCGGGGTCATTTGCAAAAGGTTAAAATATGACTTTTTCATGAATATCTCGCAAACTATAAGAGATATGAGGAAATGTTTCAAATAAAAGTTGTAAAGAATCAAATTATCGACAAAAAATGTCAGAATTTAATTTTTGCGTAGCGCACCAGGCCCAAATCAAAAGGTAAACTACTTTTCTGCCTACCTTACCGGAAAACCAATCATATGAACACCAAAAATAGGGCGCAAAGTATTGTTATCAAACCAAGGGCGGAAAATCCCAAAATCCTATAAATTATAAAACAAAAAATCTAAAACACCATCAAAAGAAGAATGCATTCGATTTTTTGAACAAAAGTCCGATTCAAATATATAATAGTATAAATTCTACAATATGAGCATTTCCTACAACGCCTGGTCGTGGCGCAGTGGTAAACGTGCTTGCCTCTCACACAGAGGTAACATTTTTAAACATTTTTTTTAATAGTCACAAAGGTAGACACAACATACTATTTCGATTTTTTCTTAATGAGAGCGAAAAGAATAGATGATAATGATAAGAAACCTATAACGTAAAGAAACCCAAGGCGGTGACACAAACTGTCATAAGTTTTTTGTTTCTGTAGTAGATAAGCTCCTACATAACTTAAATTCATTTATCACAAATCCTGATAGTTTTAACTGATATTTCATAATTTTTTATATTCATCTTTTTATTCAATCCATTGGTCAAATGATTCTGGAGCTACAGGAACTTAAAAAGTTTAAAATTTTTTATTACAATAAAAATAGAATACCCAATATTTCTTCCTAAAAATAGTTCTGTGAACTACACCATTGGATAATCCACAATTATTTTCTGTCATTGTGTTTATATTAAAGACAACTAAGTACGGAAAATAAATTTCAATAAGTAAAGGAGAGTTAGTCAATAATTAAAAAATTGAAAAATAAAAAATATATCTGGTTTAGAAACATTAAATCGTTTCCAAACAAGGCTTGTCCGTTTTTTAAAGAAGAAATAACTACTTCCTTGGCTATATGCCTCGCCGGGTCCAATAGTTTTTCGAATATTTTGCAGAAGAGATATATAAAACGGCTATTGTTTTTGGGGATTTCCCATATTGACTAGAGTTAAAGACATAGAAATTTTGTAAATTTTGACAAATTATAATAATTTGAATCGTAATCGGATAATTTTTACCTTTGCATCGGCAATACTGATTTCTGTTTTCTATTTAAAGTCTAAATTAAAGTTAAAGAAGAACCGAATTTGTAATGTACTATATATTTGATATTTGACAAATCATACAAAATTATTGCCACACATTTTTGTTTATAACAAGTACAAGGGTAGTGGTGAAATGTATATTTCAATATAAACGTTCTCATGAATTTTAAAATAAAGAATGGAAAAAAATTAGAATTCTAAATACTATAAATATTGGTCACAATATTGATTTGAATTAAACAAAAAGTTAACAAATGGCTGGATTTCACTGTTTTACTCCAATGGATTCTGATGTGCAAGGAGATACCTAGATGTTTATATTTTGTTACTTTCAATACAAGTTTGAAAGTTCTTTTCTATGACATTACTATTGGAGATTTTTACAAGAAGCACTCCTCTAAAGGGCAAAGTAAGAACTATTATAAGTGATATGATTTGTGTTGGTGTAACTTGTAATTTCGTATGTAATTTGACATTTTTTTGCCATAAATGCTAATTACCAAAATGTCAAAAGAACTTTTTATATTTTGCACTTATAGAAATCTTCATTATAAAACCCATTTGCGAGTCGTAATGTAACTTTTACGCACACAAATTTTTGTAATAAATGGTTGGCAACATGAGTATCTAATGACAAGACTATTGAGAATGACATTTGAGGCTAATAACAATTTATTAATTTTATATTGTTCTTTAAAAAAGTATTTGTCAACATGAATATCATCTTTTACTTATATAATATATTATTATTGGTATATTATTCATTTTAAAATATTTTAAAACATTAACATTTGATAATTTAAATTTCAAAAAAGTCAAATGTTATAAATTACACAGTTCTATCAACATAATTTTTAAAATCAAAATTTTCGTAATTTACATACAAAATAGTATATCAAACAACGCATTTCATACTTAGAGCATATGTACTGACGTAGAGACAGCGTCCAAATGAGCTTTGTTTTGTATCAGGGGGGGAAAATAAATGTCATATAGTGTCCAGCAATCTCATTGGTCCGTTTTGAATTTGCGTGTCAAGTCGAATTGTCACATATGCCATTATTGTCAATTTGTTTTGCATCTAGAGTTATTTTTACAATTTAATAGTGTTTGGATATTACTTTTAAAGCCATTTTTTAAATTAATTTGAGTATATATTATATGGTGAGAGTTTGTGTGATTTGTAAATATAAATATGAATATGAATCATCAAGGTCGTTTTACAAGTAAATATGCATTAGCGTCTCTTACACTTGTTTAAAAATAGGAAAATGCATAGAGCAAATATACCGCCATATTATTAAGATTACTGAAAATCTAGAAATTTATGCAACAGAAATTCAACTTTTTATTTAATAAAATATCTTATGATTCCATGTAAATAATTAATTACTATTACTACTTAAATTCAAGTCTAAAAAATATTTTGTTACATGTTTCAAAATGTATTATAAAGGTATTAATTTCAAACCCCCTAAAAATGATACGACACTGGCTGTAGTGTCTGACAGTTTCCCCTCTGATACAAAACAATCACTATTGCTTGCTGACTCTACGTTAGTATATCTGCCCGAAGATGAAAATGCAGTGACTGTACTACTAACAGACAATCGATGTATCGATGTTGATTGGACAACCGCCATTAGGAGGCACATTTTTTCTAGCTTTGTATGAGGCCTGCGCACAAAGAAATTCTATTTCCGCAAATTTTTTCGTGTCGCCTCGATATTTAAATGGAAATTTGACAGTTAAAACCACAGAGAATGCTGAAACCTCAACGTACAGACCAAAGACAAATAAAAATATATAACATTTCTCTATGGTACAGGCGTTTGAACTAGTAATTACTAAGCTTTGTGACAGATGTCATATTATGGAAACTTTCTTACCGAATACCATTCAAGCTTAAATTTCGGACAAGAATATTTGAAGACAATTTATCCCTCCTCGCATAGCGTGTCGGAATAATTTTCAGAATATTCGTGCCCTCATAAAAATTTCCGGAAATAATTTAAGCACTTGTGATATTATAAGTGAAAATACAACTACAACGACATGTTTGCTTCTGTTGACTGTAGTTTACGAGATATTTGTAAAATTTTTTTGCAAATTACCGGGCAATTCACGACCCTGAATTAAATTAATATGTTGTTTTGTAGTTTTCAAGTAAAATTTTGGCGCTGGTTTCAGCACTCAGCTCAAAATAGCAAAGTTAGACGTTCCTTGACTAATTTGCAGAACAACCCACCAAATTTGAGAAATCTTGTCAATAAATTCGATCACAGATGAATTATAATTTTAGTTAACATGGTAAAGTAAGAGACTATACTCTATTTAAGAGGGGCGTTTCTAATTTGGTAAGACTGCCTGAATTTAGTGAAAAATCTGGTTATTTTTAAATTACACGAATGTAGAGTAGATGGCGATAGTGGTTTCAAATTAGTATTTTTATTATAAATTTTAATATTTTTAGAGCTTGTTGACTTTCTTTATCTAAGACAGAGATGAAAATATGAAATTTGCTTCGTAAATCTTTGAATGTTTCCACGATATACACATACATTTGACCTTGAGACCATAAACAGATGAAAAATACCTGTATATTTTTTTATTAAATATTCTATTTGGATTGATATACTTTGGAAGTTTGTTGTGATATTGTTGTATCATAGGCGTAACAAATTAATGTTTTTAGGATTTAAAATATCGATATATAAAAAAAAATAAAATAAAATAAGATTTCGGCATTCCTAACAAATAATTAATTAATGAAATTTATTAACCAGAGTTGGGTCGGATATTGAAAAAAAGTATCCGGATACCGGATACGAATACTCAAAATGTATCCGGATACCGGATACGAATACTCAAAATGTATCCGGATACTTTTTAAAAAAGTTCGAATACTTTCATTTAAAAATGTATTCGGATACAAGTATCCGGATACTTCCGTATTCGGATACAAGTATCCGGATACTTCCTAGGATACTTTTTTTAAAAACGACATATATTATTAGTATTAAAACTATGTGATGTGCATGTATTTTTAATGTAATTTATAATAATAAAAATACATTTAATGATGAGCTAACGAAAAATTTTTTCGTGGTACTGCCTGACCTTTTGATATTAAATTTGGCCAGCGTCGGACCAGCCGAGTTTTCAAACTTTTTAGAGGGTGTACTTATTTGTAGTTGTAGGTACACTAAAATAAAAATATTAGGATGTCCTTTATTATAATCCGAAAAATAATTTCTTCTAATAATTATAAATACAGGGTACAAAGGGGTTCTTGAAAAGAGAGATATAGAAAATATAAAAAATAAATAACGTACTTACGAAACTTTATAACTGATTTATAGGTAAAAACAAAGCTCCATTATAATATAAATATATTATAACGGTGACCAGTACGAAAAATGGGATTTAACATGTTAGACACATCTGAATTAAAGGAAGGGCAGTGTTGTGCCTACGTTAGGTGCATTATAGGAGGGCGATAAATAATATTTAAAAGTATCCGAATATCAAAAACAGTATCCGGATACCGAATGCTTTAAAATTTGGTCACGGATACGGATACCGGGTACAAAATTTAAAAAGTATCTGGATACAGCTTTCGGATACATAAAAAGTATCCGGATATTGTATCCGTATACTACCCAACTCTGGTAATAACCCTTACTACTTAAGGTATTTATTAGAAAAAATATATTAATTATAATAAAAACATATTACGGTTTCTGAATATACACACATCAACATGGTCTAAAGAAAAATTGAAATAAAGTGGAAAGTATGTAATTATACCTTTTTTAAAATTGAGATTAAAATGTATTGGCAACAATGCAAAATTAAACAAGGTTAGTTTGATCAGAGATTATTTTATTTACTTTCTGATGGATGTATTATTTGAAGGTGTTGAACGTTTGATGATTATTGAAAAAGTGTTACTATAATGTTTGTAAACATTAACAGGTTAGTCTGTCTTCAATATGACTTCAAGTAAGTACCTTGCTAATTATTTACTACCTACTAAATAAATAAATATCATTTATTTTTTAGAGAGTATTGGACATTCCTAAATTACCACCCAGATCCATGATTTAAGAAAAATGGAGTACAAAGTAAAGCACACCCTACAATAAAGCTTACCTATAGTTTATTTTTATTTTGAGATACCTAAAGAAATGGGATAAGCTGACTATCAGCGATTGGCCAAAAATACTCTTGCAAGTACTAAACATAATTGTTAATGTTATGGGTATATCTTAATAAAACTAATTGTATCATTAAATTATGGCTATTAATTATATTCCAAAAATGTCAACCCCATACTTTGTGCAATGGGATTCATCCTATTGGATACATTTTAATTTCAATACATACATAATAATTTTTTAACTGGTATCTTTCACACAAATGAAAAAATCTTATTTATTTTATAAAGATCCATATTTTATTTACATTTGAAAGCACTCTCCATCTAGTAATCAGAAGTGATAAGAGGTAAGTTTTAATTTGTTTATTTACTGGTTTTTTACAATTAATAGGTAGGTATTATTTATTTTATTATCTATGATTGAGATCTAAATATCTAATTTAGTTTTAAAAGATGTATTGATATAGGTATTTTGCATATTAGATATATGAATTTTCTTCTTTTTGAGTACCTATACCTTTTTGAGTTCATATAAGAGGCTTTACTAGGGCATCTCAGAGAAGTGTTAATGCTACTCGTCTTTTGAGCCATCCTTTGTCTACTTTAAATACTAGGATACAAATGTTTATTTTAAGGTTCAATTACATTTCAAACATTACCTAATAACATCTGCATATTATTATTAAATAACAAGTAAATGTATCCAACCCAAATTTGTAAAACTGTTTTAATAAAAATATTACATATTTGACTGTAAATTTTAATTCTTCACATTATCTAAAGAGAAAGCTATTATATTTATGCATATTGAACATGTAAATATAAATATTGTAGAAACCCTTACTTTGTGGACATTATTATCATGCCTATTTAGAAAAACAGTTTAACACTTAGCTGTTAATATTTACATAATATGTGGTTTTAATTTATAAATGTAAATCCCTTAGGCTGGGTTTAGTTCTTTAACAAATAAATATATAAGATAATGATTAGGTAACTTAAAAGATTAAAAAAAGTATAAACAAAAATCGGGTCTCTCAAAACTAGCATTTTTACCAATTCGACTAAAATAAGACAACTGTGTTTAAGTAAAAAGTAATTTAGAAAATAACAACGGTTCATAACACTAAATTCCAACAACACTGCACATATCACAGTTGGATAATGCTATAAACAATGTAAACACCAACGCAAATTGTGAAAATATACTTAATTAATATTTTTTAACTTCTGGTAAATTATAAACGAATATTAATATAGACAATTATATATTTAAAAGCAAAACACTAAATTTAATATATTTTGACGTTATAAACGAGAAATAAGGTTAGGTTGGTTATGTTAAGTCAAGAATATGTTAAGTGAAGTTTGGATTTGGAGAATTAGAATCGACATACGTCTTTGAAAATAGCGCCACCAAAACTGTTGAACTAAATTGACAGATTAGTGCAATGTTCAAATTTTGCGTGCAACAAATCTCAAAAAATATACCTTTCTTTAACTTCATATTTTGCCAGTCGCATTCTCTATGCTTTCTTTAGGAGTTAAGCTTCTGGCGTTAAAATTCGTGATCACAAATTGTCAAACTTTTTAAAAACATACCATCACTTAAACACCAATATCTCTTTTATTACAATATAAAACTTAACCAAAAAACCTTATCTCCTAGAGAAAGGTCTAAGCTATATCCTGTTAAAATTTGAATACGTAATTTAAAGGCGTTCTTTAGATTTGTTGTTTACAAAATGATTGAAATTTTGGGTACAATTCAGGCTTGCCACCCGTTTTCAGCTGTCACATTTTTGACGCCCCTCTTAAAAACTAGCAGTAATTTGAATTTAAGTAGGCAATTCTTCAGATCTCTGATTGGTAAGATAGCAGCCAGTTTTAAACAGCACTTTTTAGCTTGACATCTCATAATAATTGACAGTTCTAACATATCTAATAGATTTGTTATAGGTGTTTGTTTACATCTCATCTAAACTCGACATCTAAAGAATCATTTTCAGTACATAAGGGTTATTTACGATTGGATAGTTTCCGCGTCAAATCAATCAAGGCTTATTTAATAGATTTTGAACATAACTTTTTAGGGCCGATTGTACAAAGCAAGTTTAAACCCAGGTTCAGCTGAACTCGATAAATGGTTGAACTTGCCCAAAAAATTGATACGGATTGTACATATCTTGTTTAACGTCGGCTCAGCTAAACTCTGTTATTGTGTACGTTTTGTTATTATTGTTATGTTGGTATCTATAAGCAAGGAGTTGCCAGATTTCAAATTTAGACACTATGTAAGGGTTACAAGAAAATAAGGAGAGTCTACAAATGACTATTTTCTATTTATTTTGGCATTTGGCATGATTTCTGAAATATTTATTTATTTAAATTAATATTTACATACTAGCAAAAATAGTGGATACCTTTCTGTTGGAGAAGTTATTAAATGGGATATTTGGTTGAATATCGAGCCCCATCTTTTGAAAATCGAAATCGTTGCAGAAAGTTATTGTTATTCCATTTTAGAAAATGATTTTCCCTTTCTCTGTATACTTGGGGTTGCATTTCTGGTTGCTGCAAAATATCTATCAATTCCATGAAATCCTCGTCGTCAGACATATCCATAATTTTCTAGGTAAAACTAACCGATACAATTAAACAAAAGTTAAAATTATTTAACAAAAAATACATAAATAACCAATAAAACGATAAACCATACTGATATGATACTCCTTTCACTGTGGAAACTGACGCTTCCGAGCACACTATTGCTGCCACCCTATCACAAGACTCCAGACTGGTGGCATTCTATTCTAGAACGTTAAACAAAAGCGAACACAACCACTCTGCGATTGAAAAGGAGGCTTATGCGATTGTTGAGTCGCTTACGAAATGGCGCCATTTCCTGATTGGCAGATCATTCAAGCTTATTACAGATCAAAAATCCGTTGCTTTCATGTTTGACACGAAACACAGTAGCAAAACCAAAAATGAGAAAATTCAGCGTTGGCGTTTAGAACTGGCACCATATACCTATGACATCGTTTACAGACCAGGGGGTCAATTCTCAAATGTCTATTTACAAATCTCGTATGCGACTTGGGTCAAATGTCTACTAAAATATGATCATTGGTATTCTCGAATGACGAATCGACAAATTTTAGTAGACACAGAAGTCGAATGATAAAAACCGGTAGACATTCAGTTTGTCGACTGTCAAGTATATTTGCTGTACCTACTACTCTTTTAAAAATTTCTTTTGTTGATATTTAGTTTATTGTATTGGATTATGGAAATATTTTCATAATGGTGAACGAAGGGTTGGAAATAGTCGCCGCAATAGAAAACTTAGAAAACCAAGAACTAGCAAATTTTGAAAGACAGAGACATTATTATCAAGATTGTTTTAAG
The DNA here is from genome assembly GCA_035357415.1 of Ophraella communa. Lineage (NCBI taxonomy): Eukaryota > Metazoa > Arthropoda > Insecta > Coleoptera > Chrysomelidae > Ophraella > Ophraella communa. Next base: position 11,074,231 of record CM068987.1, read on the forward strand.
GTGTTGACCTAAACTGTGGCCCAAATTTGCCAGACATTAAATCTGCAATTTCTTTTAAACTTAAAATTTCAATTAGAGCGTCTTTCTGTTTTTTAGAACAATAACTTTTTTATCCATGTTTCTAATTAGTATTCAATGGAACCCTTTATATTATATATTGTCAGAGACAAGTCTGATATTATATATATATCCTTTTACCCTGCCCTAAAATAATCTTAACCTTTATTTTCTACTTCTCTTTTAATTATTTAAGACATTTGTACATTGTTATCAGGTTGTATTATTCGAAATAATATGTCGACCATTTTTCTAAGTCGAATGGAGATTGGGAATACCTTTTATAAAAAGTAATAGACATTAGTAACCGACAATTTCTCGAATCCGACATTTTTGATAGACATTTGAGAATTGACCCCCAGGCAGAGAAAATTTCGTAGCTGACACATTGTCCAGGGTCTCAGCCAGTATTGACACCTCATCTCGGCTCTCTAGACTGAGTAAACTTCATAAAAATCCGTGCCATCCGGGGGTCACGAGGATGCATCACTTCGAACGTCTAAGCATCGACTTCAAAGGACCCGTTCCAACCAATACAAATAATCGTTATACAGGGTGTTTCAAAAAAGGTAACACCGTCTCTAGGATAGGTAAAAAACAGAAAAATAATTGGGGTTGGCTTAGTGAAATTTTTTTCTAACGCCATCCGTTTTCAAGATAAAGGGCGTTGAAGAAAATGAAAAATTACACATTTCTTACGATTTTGCCGAAACTACTGGCACCATTGCAATGAAATTTTATACGAATATGTTTTGAGAGCTGATATATCCCATGAATTTGTTTTTTTAACTAACTCTCATAGAGGGCGCTAGTTACACGATTCATACAACGTATTATTCAACATAACTTTTTTTAGGGTAGAATTATTGGTCAAAACTCCAAGTGAACATAAACATCGTTTAATTCTACACCAAAAAGGTACTCTTGGTAAAACTCGATATTATGTACCGTTCTCGGAATATTTTGATTTGAAAATTATGAAGTAATAATCGCTCCTGGTATAAACTAATGATAAAGTTCGCTTTTCTCTAAGTTTGCCATGTAAAATTTATCTTGAAAACGGATGGCGTTAGAACAAGATTTTACTAAGCAAACCCCAATTATTTTTCAGTTTTTTACCTATCCTAGAGACGGTGTTACCTTTTTTTGAAACACCCTGTATATTAACAATCATCGACGAATTCTCTAGATTTCCCTTTGCTTACCCCTGTTCGGACATGAGCTCTAAAACTGTCATAAAGCATCTTAACTCCCGAAATTTATGGTACTAACCCTTACTGTGTGAAAGTTCATCTTATTCAGAACAATAAACAACTAAAAGGTTGTATTAACTTTCACTATTTATTCTATAAATACTTTAATTGCAATGACAGCCGTTTCGCTATCGAAATCTGACGATGCTATTTCGATAGCGAAACGGCTGTCATTGCAATTATAGTACATTATATACCGCGGGACTGAAGTAGTACATTTAATCCTGAAGGATTAAATGTACTTCAGTCGCAAGGTATATACGATACTTTTCGTACTTCCGGTATGATTTTATTAATTATATCAATAATTTCAAGCAGTTTTTTCTCTCTTCAACTCATTTAATAAACTGTCTTTAAAATAAGTTACCATAGTAACATTGCGTTGTGACAGTTATAAGTTAGAAACATTGTCATTACTAGTGTCATTGTAAAGAAACATTAGATGTTTTTTGGCGACAGATACGCAAGATACTTGAGTATGATGCACTAATGACGTCATAAGTATCAGTTTGACATTGGATAGATACTCAAGTTCGGCAAGTGACATTTGCTCTAACCTCTAAATCTTTTCAAGAATTACATATTATTTATTAAGAGTAATAAAGGTTCTTTCAAGCACGTGGTTTAGGAAAATTTGACCAATCAGGTTACATCAGAGAGAGAGATAGAAAGTTAACGCTTGAGTTTACCACTCTCATTCATGGGTAAACGTTTTGACAGATTAATGTATCATGCGTATCAGTTATGACGTCATAGCTAAGTCGCTCGAATGCAACATTTTAGATACTCGTGATACTCAAGTATCTTGCGTATCAGCATGTATCAGTCGCCAAAAAACATCTATAGTTATTGATAATTATTGGTATCATGAGTGAAGAAGGTGTATCTGATATTGATAAAAGAGCAGCCGAAGTAGGTAAAGAATTTAGTGTGTTCTTTTTACGGCATTTGCTCGAGCAGATCAGCTGCTCTGTTCACTTAAATATTTTTCCGTATTCTTTTTAAGCGCTCGCTTTGATCAGAACTGAACTATCACTTCCCCCCTTGCCCCTAACTGCACTACCTCTAGAGGGGGCTCCGTTCGGATTACTTGCTCCGTTCAGTTGATCATAACCTCAATACATAACGAAAACAGTCACAATTTGGATTTATTTTGAAGTGGATACAAAATGTGTGAGCACTTATACGCCAATACTAATAACTTATCTTCTACTTGCATCTTTTTTAATATTTTTATAATAAAATAAATAATAAACAATATGCTAACCTAAAATTTTATTATGCACTTTCCTGTCGATTATTTTTGTGCATTCTTTTTAGGATCTCCTGCTCACTTTGGTCACCCGCTCAATTTGAAAATTATTTCAACAGAGCTGAACAGAATGATGTAAAAAGAACACACTAATTGTTACCACCGAAATCTAGAAAACTATACGAGCAGCAGTACGATGCTTTTAAAAAGTGGTGCCGCTTAAAAAATGTGAGACAACCTACTGAAAATGCGCTGTTAGTCTACTTCGATGATAAATCAAAAGCGGTTTGTGCCTCAACTCTCTGGGCACATTACTCAATGCTGAAATCGGTTATTAACATTAGAGAAGATATTGATATAAGTAAATTTCCAAAATTATTAGCTTTTTTGAAGAGAAGAAATGAGGGATTTAAGCCAAAGAAGTCAAGAATTCTCACGTCTGAGCAGGTAGATCAGTTCTTACGGGAGGCTCCGGATGATAAATATTTAATGCTTAAGGTAAATTTGGAAATTTGTTTATATTCAGAAATTTTAAGAAATCAATTTTTTTGTAGGTTGCACTTATTTTGGGCGTTGCGGGAGCTTGTCGTGGAAAAGAGTTGGTTGATTTAGAAATCGACGATGTGAGAGATTTGGGCGATTCCTTCCTAATTGCGATTAGAAACACCAAAAATAAAGTTGACCGAAATTTTGTGATCAAAAATTCAGAAAACAGTGCCATCAGTTTTGTGGCGATATTTCGGAAATATGTGGCATTGCGAAAGACAGGGACAACTCATTCAAAATTTTTTGTTCAATAAATCAATAAAGAATGTACTACGCGAGTAGCAGGAAAAAACATGTTTGGTACATTTCCACGGCAAATAGCAGCTTTCTTGAAATTAGAAAATGCGACGTCTTATACGGGACATTGTTTTAGACGCACATCTGCGTCTTTGTTAGCTGATTCGGGAGCAACAATAGACGTGCTGAAGAGACATGGAGGATGGAAATCCTCCAACGTGGCCGAGGGATATATTGAATCGTCTATTAAAAATAAACAAAAAATTTCAGATAAAATATTTGGTCAAGTCGCCGATTCGTCCACTATAGTTATGCCACAGTCCTCATTCTCGCTTCCTGTTTTCGCAGGATCTTCGAAACAAACACCAGTTCAATATGAAAAGGACCTATCTGTTACTCGTCAGTTACCTGCTGCATTAACCCAGGAAAGACTGGTCAATATGACGAACTGTCACAATATTTATTTGAATATTAACGTTAATTACCATTCTAATTAATTATATTTTTCAATAAAATATCCCTTAAATTCGTTTGTTTGTGATTTAATCGTTCCTGGAGTTTCGTCAATATTTAATCCCGGAGGGATTAAATGTGACACTTTAGTACCTGTCACAAGGGAGTGAAGTTGTCACTTTAGGCCCGGAAGTACGAAAACGTATTTTTCTAAGCCCTATCTTTAAAGTACCTTGTATTTCACTAGTTTGTAGCTCTTAAAACGGCTGTTTATGGTGAGAGTGAAAAAAAGTGAAAACGCGTTAAAAAAAGTGCCATAACGTTAACTTTATTTCACGCTTGCCATAAGCCGATGCAATTGAATAGTGCAATTCATCCACACCTTTACTGGAAAAAATATCAAGTTTGCTTTGACTTTGACAGTACATGAACTATAACTCATTTGACGTTAGTTTTTATAAATAATCCGATTTGTCTAAGAGAATTCAGTAGTTGTTCCTATTATTACAATGGATAGTGAAGATTCCGACTTTGAAATAATATGTACCCCCGAAGAAATTATAGAAAAGGCAAATGTGGCCACATTAAATTTGCTGCCGGAAAAATCCAAAGAAAATTATATAAAAGAGTATGACACTTTTATGAAATGGAGAAACGAGAACAATATTCATAGCTTTACAGAGCGAGTACTGTTAGCTTTTTTTGAAGAAAGGTCTAAAAAATTTAAGTGTTCTACATTATGGTCCAGCTATTCCAAACTAAAGGCAACCTTAATTATTAATGATAACATAGATATAAGTAAATACTCTAAGCTAATAGCATTTTTGAAACGAAAGTCGGTTGGGTACAAACCTAAAAAATCTAATACATTCTCAAGAGAGGAAATGAACAGATTTTTATTGAGTGCTCCAGACGACAAGTATTTAATGTTTAAGGTAAAAGTTTTAAAAAAGTTAATTTGTTTTTTGCTTACATTATTTATAAATTTGTAGGTAACATTAATATTAGGAATAGCCGGAGGTTGTCGACGAGAAGAGTTGTATAAAATGAAAATCGATGACATTGAAAATAAGGGGAATTTCTACTCGTCACGATTCCAGATTCAAAAACTCATACAAGTCGACGTTTTACAGTTATTGGAGAATCCATTACAAACATTAATTTTATACATTTATTCCAAAAGTATGCTAATCTGAGACCGAAAAATGCAACCAGCAACCATTTCTTTTTATCATATAGAAACGGCAAATGTACAAAACAAGTAGTTGGTATAAATACTTTTTCGAAAATTCCATCGCTAATTGCGAGGTATTTAAATTTACCACATCCAGAAGAATATACAGGTCACACGTTTCGACGAACTTCAGCATCGCTTCTAGTCGATTCGGGTGGAGACATTCTTCAATTAAAGCAACATGGAGGTTGGAAATCTACTGCTGTTGCCGAAGGGTATGTGAACAATTCTCTCAATGCAAAAATGAACTGTGCTTCACGAATTTTACAAGGATCTAATGTCAGCAGTTTTTTTAACCTACCTTCAACATCCAATGAGAATCAAGCCGACACGAATTTGACTCTTCCAAATATTCACTATTTAAATGAGAATCAAGCAGAGATGAATTTAAATGTTCCAAATATTCACAATTTAAGTGAAGCTTTATCAATGAATCAAACGGAAACAAATGTGACTGGATCAAAAATTCACATTAATCAACCAAACAATTGCGTTTTCAATATTCACATTGCGAAATAATACTAAAATACAATATGTAGTTGTTAATTTTTCTTAATTATTGTGCACTTTTTCCAATTCATTCTGCATTCATTAGTTGTAATTTACTGAAGGAGTTTAATTAAATTATTTCAAATTTCTATTTTGATTTTATTATTTGTATAGGGCTGTAGAAAAAATATTGTATGCAACATATGCATAAAGTGTCTTTTTTTCACTCATGGAATTTCCGCACTCGCCTGGGACAACTTTTCCATTCGTGAAAAAAAGTACCACTTTATGCACTTGTTGCATAAATTACTATTATAGAATAAATAGTGAAAGTTAATACAACCTTTTAGTTGTTTATTGTTCCGAATCTTAACTCCCTATTCATGTTGTTCGGAATGCCCAATTACATTCATTCCGACCGAGGAACTGCTTTCCTATCCAATGAAGCAAAAGAATACCTACACTCACGCGGTATTGCTACAAGCAGGACTACAGCTTACAACCCGCAAGGGACCGGACAAGTAGAAAAGCTGAATTCAACTCTTTGGAAATCTATTCAACTCGGTTTACGCTCCCATAATCTTCCGATTGAGAACTGGGAGAAAGTTTTAGATAACGCATTGCATTCTATCAGATCTTTGCTGTGCACTTCAACCAATTGCACACCACACGAACGGATGTTCAGACACCCTCGAAAATCTCCGAATGGAAGCACTATTCCGACATGGCTTACATGGCCAGGGAGGGGAGATAATAAGAGACGAACAACCACAATCAATCGACGACACTTCAGAAATTGAAACGGATACTTCAATAAACTACGACACTCCTGAAACAACGTTGCGAAGTCGCGAGACTGCTGCTCAACCCAGACCCGGGCCTCCACGAGACCGCATGGATACTCCATCTAGTAATGAGACTACTCGTCATAATGATGATGCCACTCCACCTAGCAGTCCAGACAACTCTCCGACTTCGGGATCGCCTTTAGTCCAGCAAGAGGTCCCTCTGAAAAGGTCTTGTCGGACAAAAAGGCCACCTCAATACCTACAGGACTACACTCTTTAGCGGCGGAGAATGATATGATACTCCTTAATGGAATCTAGGATGCCAACTCCTTGAAAAGAGTGTTCTTACTTGTCTATGATTTATGACAATGTATGTCAAAGTTGTCACTGTCTATAGCTGTTTATTGTTAATTATTTGTACGCACAATTTTGTGAATTAAAGCCTAATTCTTAAAGTATTATAGGCATTTGTGGTTTATTTCACATACAAATACCAATTATTTTTTTTTATTATTTACCAATTTTTTTTATTTATTTACTAATTTTTTATTTACTAACCTAACCTCACCAACTTTAATAACACACTGAACTTGGTTTAAGCGGCGAAAATTGATTGCTTTGTTGAACTCGTAGATAAACTCGGTTTAGGACCTGAATTAGTATTGTACAACGTTACGAACACAGGTTTATGTTGAACTCGCATTGTACAATCGGCCCTTAGGTACACGCTCGTTAATAGCTAATCTGGTAACGTTTAGTGGTGTGAACCAGACTTTTGAAATTACTTCTCTTAGTTTTTAAATGTTTGTAATTGCTAAAACCAGAAGAAAACATCAAGATAGGAGAAGAAAAGATCCAATAGAAACAAAGCCAAATACCTAGGAGTGATACTGGACAAACTTCAAAGAACAAGTGGAAAACATTACAAAGAATGCAAAACAAGCAAGAGGAAGACTAGCTAAACTTATAGGAAGAAAACTAAAATTAGCGCTGGAGACAAAATACATTTAATAAATACAATCATCATACCGATCATGTTGTACGCCTCCATAGCCTGGGGACACTAAAAAGAAAATAAAACTTGTCAAGAAGCAAGACAGATTAGGAACCACCTATAAAAGACCCTGTCTATCCCTAGGGACATCTATCTATCTATCTATCCATCCCTAGGAAGATGTGCAGGTTCTTGAGTAGGGACAGCTATAACAAGAAGATTCCACTCTCTAAGGTTACCTTTAACCGCAGTTCCTCGACTAAGGACTAACTTTCTAGAGGCAGCGAAAATGCACACACTCGAGAAAGTAAAAAAAGAAGACTGGAGGATAGAGATGCACATCACCATCCTGGAACAAAAACCTGGAATCTAGCTCTGAACCCCGATAGTGGAAAGCGGGAGCCCGAAGACTGAGGCCCCCATCGGATGAGAAAGGGGGGGGTTGGATGGAAGTTCTTCCCTGGTATTTTTTGTCACTGTTGAAATTTTTCTGTTTTTCTGAATTTGCAGTACGTAAGCGAATTTCTAAACATTTTATCAACTGTACTGCGCCTCTTAATTATTATTATTATTTGATCGATTTTCTCCCTAAGAGCGACTCTTACGTACACAAATACCACAAGTCCACATTTATAATTATATTGATTTACGCAGCTTCTTCGATTCTTAAATTTACCGGTTCCAAAGATCCATCTTTGGTTCGGTTCCGTCTTATTTTTTGTACAAATGGAATGGAACACGATAGGATACTTGAAATTGCGAATAAACCACTAGCTACCAAAAATCCGCTAGAGTATGAGTAAGTGTTCATGATTTCTCCATGTATGGGCGGTCCAATTAAAGCTCCAGAACCTCTGAATAGGATTAGCAGCCCAAACGCGCTTGTGAGTTTTTCCAATCCAAGAAATTCGACTAGGAGAATGGACGTCAGCGAAATGTAACCAGCTAAAACAAAAAATTTACATACATTATTTAATATTTTTTTTGCTTAGTATGTTGTTAAAGAATGGAGTTTAACTTGCTTTAATTTGAAATATTTTAGTTAAGAAGCATCTGAAGAGGCATTAAATAATATTGCAACGGGTGACAGATGTGTGACGGATGAATGTGAAGGAAAAGAGACGGATCAATGCGGTTCTGCGTTGACTATAGGAAGTTGAATGAGGTTACAAAGAAGGCTTGACGATGCCCTCGACGCCTTAGGTGGCTCTACCCTTTTTTCTACGTTAGATTTAAAGAGCGGATACTGGCAGGTTGAAATGGATCCTTCTGACAAAGAGAAGACCGCCTTCACTAGTGGATCAGGTTTGTGGCAATTTACCGTCCTTCCATTTGGCTTATGCAATGCTCCTGCTACCTTTGAGCGGTTGATGGAAACTATTCTTCGAGGTTTATCCTGGGAATCTTGTTTGGTCTACTTAGATGACATCATTATTATGGGTAAGGATTTTAAAGAACATTTGGCTAACCTAGAAGAAGTCTTTCGACGACTGAAAAAGGCCAATCTAACATTGAATGTTAAGAAATGTAACTTGCTCCAGAGACAGGTCAGTTCTTTGGGACATGTTGTAAGCAAGGATGGCGTTACTGTAGATCCCGCCAAGATTCAAGCCGTTCAAGAGTGGCCGGTCCCTTCTGATAAGCATCAACTTCGCAGCTTCCTGGGTCTTTGCTCATATTACAGACGATTTGTTAGAAATTTTGGAGATATCGCCAAACCCTTAACGAGACTAACTGAGCAAGATAAGACTTTTTGTTGGAGTGAAGAATGCCAAAAGGCCTTTGAATTTTTAAAGAAGGAATTGACTTCGGCCCCTGTTCTCGCTTATCCTCGTCCTGAGGGCAGACTTATTCTGGATACCGACGCTAGCAATTTGGGAATCGGAGCTATACTTTCACAACTTCAAGACGGAAAAGAAAGAGTTCTAGGATATTTTAGCAAGACATTATCAAAATCCGAAAGAAACTATTGCGTAACGAGACGTGAACTCCTCGCAGTTGTGAAGTCTGTGGAACATTTCTACAAATACTTGTATGGCAAAAGATTCCTAATTAGAACAGACCATGCTAGTTTAAAGTGGCTACTGAGCTTAAGAAATCCAGAGGGGCAGATAGCAAGATGGTTGGAAAAACTCCAGGAATACGATTTTGAAAGGCCATGCCCACCTAATTGCACAAATTGCATTCGACTCGAATAAAACGAGAAACTCGCTCTAATAAAAGTGGTGCCAGACGACTTGTGCTCCAGAATGAAGGAGGAACAAAACAACGATCCCCTTATTAGGAAGATCCTGGAATGGAAAAGAACGGATCAGCGTCACCCATGGCGAGAGGTATCATCGTCCTCTCCGGTCTTAAAATCATATTGGGCTCAATGAAATTCTTTGACTTTAGACGGTGGGCTCCTTAAAAGGATAGTTGAAAACCCTGAAGCCTCAGAAATCAAGAAACAAATTGTGGTCCCAAGAAGTATGGTGCCGGAAATTTTAAAACAACTTCATGATGACATATCTGGAGGACACCTAGGAATTACAAAGACGCTGCAAAAAGTCCGGGATTGATTTTATTGGGTTAATTGCTCCAACGATGCTAGCAATGGACCTAATCGTAAACCTCAAGCAGAGATGCAGCAATACCTTGTCGGAAGTCCATTCGAAAGAATCGCCGTAGATGTGTTGGGGCCACTACCAACTAGTGAGGCTGGAAATAAATACATCTCGTACATAAATACAATCGTTGTGATGGACTATTTTTCTAAATGGGTGGAAGCCTACCCTGTTCCCAACCAAGAAGCCCCTACCTTGGCCGATATTCTGGTCAACGAGTTCATTAGCCGTTTTGGAGTACCGTTGGAGCTGCACGCAGATCAGGGAAGAAATTTTGAAAGCAAGCTATTTCAAGAAGTCTGCAAAAGATTAGGTATTCATAAAACTAGAACCACGGCGATGCATCCACAATCTGATGGAATGGTTGAACGAATGAACCGAACCATTGCAAATTATTTATCGAAAGTGGTCTCAGAACATCAAAAAGATTGGGATAAACATATTCCGCTATTTTTATTGGCTATCCGATCGGCTCTCAATGAATCTACGGGTCAGACACCCGCGAAAGTCCTCTTTGGTAGGGAAAGTAGATTAACTTGCGACTTGATATATGGGAGCAAACCTGGTGAAATAGCGACCGGTGAAGAATACGTCGGAGATCTTCAGAAGAAGATCGAAAATATTCATGAACTAGTGCGCCACAAACTACAACTCTCCAGTGACCAGATGAAAAGGTACTACGACGAACAGGAAACATTTATGAACCTGGGGAATTGGTCTGGCTCTATAATCCTAGACGGAAACGGGGTGTGTGTCCGAAACTTCAAAAGAAGTGGGAAGGTCCATATTTGATTAAAAAGAGAATCAATGATGTGATCTATCGAATTCCCCAAGGGAAAACCCGTCGTAGTCCATCATGATAGGTTGGCGTTATATCAGGGTGACCACAGTAGGTAGGTACAGCAACTTCAGGTAGAGGGTTCGACCAGCTCCAAAGATGAACAGGTTTCTACACCGGAGAGTTATCACATTCCGGGAGGAATGAACTTAAGGAGGGGGCAGTGCAACGGGTGACAGATGTGTGACGGATGATTGCGACGGATGATTGCGACGGATGATTGTGATGCATGTATGGAATGCTGCTTGTCATAAAAAGTGGAGTCCGTGAATGAGGAAGAAGATTTTTTGACAATAACTTGACATGATATATAATTATTTTAGGTTGGTAGTTATTCGGGAACATTCTAGTATTATTTGGATTGTAGTAAATAGTTGTTTCGAGAAAAATCGAGATGTCAAGTATTTTGGTATATAAAGCGGGTCATTCACGTTAGTAGGAGTAGTGTTGGTTCAGATTTTCTGAAGTTTAAAAGTAATAAGTGACAGTTAGTAATTTGTAACCAGCTGAATTCTTGTATTCTTACAATTTGTAAATAAATTGTGTTTAAAGTCCTCACAAGTTTTTCAATATAATTACAACAAAATCAAGAAAAATGTTTGAAAAAACACATATGAAGATATTTTTAAATGGTCTAGGACTCTAGGGAAAGAGACATTCAAGAATTCTCTTCAGAAAATTGTTTGTTAGAGTATTTTAATGAGAAGTCAAAAACTGGTGAAATATATGTTAAACTATAACACTGGTCTCCAGTGGTTTTGTTACCCTCTACTACTTTATATGAATAAATTTGGTGTGTGCTATAAGGAATGCGCTATTAGAAATTATAAAAAACTATAATGTCCTGAAAAAGCCATACAAACAAATACATATCAGATGTCTTCAAAATTAGATTTTACCTTCGGTCTCTGAAGAAGATAACTTGGTTATCGAAACGCGCGTTGGATAGTTAAAAGTGTGTGTTGGTGTAGTGGTAGTGTAAACGTTGTCAGTAAAAACAACTTACCCATCGCACTTCCGTAGATGAAAGTAGCAGCTGCATATGACATGTATTGATGGCAAAATGCTATTCCCCCAAGGGCAATTGCCATTACTACCATACAAACATTATTCACCAATAATGTATTGACTTTTGGAAAATCTGCAATAAATCCACTTACTATACGTCCAACTGTGTTTGTTATACCCATAAATGATATTAGCAGTGATCCTTGCGACTCACCAATATTCTAAAAATAAATGTTTATCAATTTTTTTGCTTCCGGTTTGCTAAATAATACCTCCGCCAAAAAAGTATCGCATCACCTATAAAACTACAAATATTGTATTAAAAATAATTTAAAATATGATTTTTTTTACTGTTATTTCTTTTGGTTTTTTAAGTAAGCAATAAGTATCTAAAGAAAAATGCAGAATGTACGAAAAACAGAGGGTTTATTTAATTTTTTTCATAAATTAGTAGTAAGCGCATAAACAGCATTGATTTAAAATAAATAAAAATCAAAAGTAATGGTAATTTAGTAAGACGTATTGCCTCCTCTAGCTCTTATAACATCTAGACAACGTTGTGGCAAACATCTTCTCAGATAATCTTGATCAATATTATCCCATTCTATGGTTAACAACCGTTGCAGGTCCTGAAGATTAGCTGGCGTCACATTACCGGATCTCACCCTTCTGTAAAGATAGTCCCAAACATGTTCTATTGGATTTAAGTCCGGGCTGCGCGCTGGCCAATCTAAAACTTGTAAATTTACCTCTTGAAGGTACTCTGTAACGATTCTTGCGACGTGTGGGCGTGCATTGTCATGCATTAAAACGAAGTCATCACCAATAAATGGGGCGTTAGGAACAACATGCATCTCCAAAATTTCTCTTATGTACCTATCAGCAGTTAAGGATCCTCCATCTAGCTGTACCAATTCGGTTCGACCCCTTAAAGATATTCCGCCCCAGAGCATAATAGATCCTCCTCCAAAGTTTGTCGCCGGTCTTAGGTTGCATTGAAAATAACGCTCGCCATCTCGTCTATAAACCGGTATTCTTCGATACGAAGTGTATAAACAAAATCTTGACTCATCCGTAAATAGTATGTTACCCCAATCATCGATATTCCAGTTTACGTGCTCTCTTGCAAATGTTAGTCGTGCTATACGGTGTTCCCTTGTAAGTCTCGGGGCAGTGGCAGCTACTCTGGCCCTAATTCCAGACTGTCTTAAGATGTGCCTAACAGTTTCTGAAGACACACGTACATTTCGAGTCTCGACTAAGTCATGTTGAAGTTGACTTGCAGTCACATGTCTTCGACGCAAAGCCTGAAGAACTAAAAATCTATTGTCTGCATGCGTAGTTGCTCTTGGCCGACCTGTTACAGCTCGTCTTTCATAAAGACCAGTCTCTCGGTACCTTACTACCACTCGTGATATTGTCGACTGATTTACACCCACTAAATTTGCCACATATCTCTGACTCCTTCCATCTTCAATGAGGGAAATTATTCTAACCACTTGATCCCTCGTTAAATTTAAATTTATATTGTCACGACCTTCCATACTCGATATTTAATACAAAATTTTAATTGAAACGCAAACTGTATACTCTTTACCAAAGTAAAATAAAGACATAATATAAAAACTAGACAAAATAGCAATTATCACTTTTTTTTTCTTAAACAGTAAGCTGTATTTACAAATTTTATTTTAATATTTATTCTAGCCTTAATATTCTTAAGGGCCATAAAGAAATAATTTAAATTAACCAAATGCGATAATAAATATTTGTAATTTTATAAGTGATGCGATACTTTTTTGGCGGAGTGTATATTAGGATATATGGTTTTCAATTTGTACAAAGAATGCTCCAAAAACGCGAAAAAGACAGATATATACAGTGTGGAAACCACTTATGGAATAAAATTGTTTGTGGGGTTAATTTAAATGTACAGGGTGATACACGCAAGTCTGGCATCGTCAATGATCTATATTTTTAATGAAACACCCTGTATGTTTTTATAATTTTAAAAGCTTCTTAACAATACGATCTCAACAAACTATACCATGTAGGGTCTATTATGAATTGTACAGGGTGAAATTTTGAAATTATTTATAATTTTGTTCAAGATAGTTAATACATAAAATGAAAAAATAATAAAGTTTCACACTTTACATAATGGTTTTATTTTTTTCTACTGCTGCTATGGAATGTGGTGCTTTTGACACATTTGACAGAACTACAAAGTGACGTACTGCTATCAACTGTGGGAAAAAATCTACCTTACGGGTCTTTTCCCACAGTTGATAGCAATACGTTACGAAAAAATGAAACACCAGGGACCCTATTCTCAAACCGTGACATATTTTGTCGCATGCGAGAAATCCTCTCTGTCGAAGAAAATCTGAATATCCTTATTCTAAAATTTCGCCTTCGCCTCTTTTTGGTAGACAAATTGTAGAATGGTCAAAGGTAGTCGACAATTTACGTCGAATGCGAGAATTTCATAATTTTCGAGGAGTATAGGTTATCGTTTTACATGTCAAAAGTCAAAACACAAAAATTGTTCAATTTTATTTTTTCAGACATTTTTGTAGAGAGAATATGGCTGCTTTATTAATTGCTATAGAAAATTTAGAAAATCAAGAAATGTATCAGCGGCCTCGAGAGAGACGAGGAATATATAGAAGTGCTTTTACAATTTTATCTAACAGAAAATTTATTAAAACGTTCAGATTAACTAAAGAATTAACTAGAGAGTTAATAATAATTCAATAACTTTTTTTTACTTCCACTGCCATAACATAACACGTTTTTTACGTAATCTAAACGATATAATAAACAGCAAAACAATAAAAAAATCAACACAAGCTTCAAAAAACCACAAATCTACCACACGCTACTATAAAACGTACCTTTCACTCTCACAAATGGCATAAAACATATTTGAGAATCGTTAAATCGGTGTTGCCAGCTCCTGCTATTCGACAAAATATGTCGCATGTGAATTGGAAGACGAATCCAATCGAGAATACCACAATTTGAAGTTGTGCGACAATTTTCATCGACAAATGTCGAATGCGACATATTTTGTTCGACATTCGGGAATAGACCCCCAGGAATCTCAATACAAAATTGCAGTATCATTACAATATTAATTAAATTAGTTTTTTTTGTATTAAGTATGTGCCGTTTATTTTATAACCAATATTAATAATACAATGTTATAAATTCACTTCTTTATTTTTATTATTAATATGCAGCCGTAGAAAAAGTATGGTGTGCAACACGGTGGAAAAGACACTTTTCTTACTCGTGTGTTTGTAGCACTCGCCTTTCAGGCTCGTACCACAAACTTTCACACTCGTGAGAAAAGTGTAACTTTTCCACCTTGTTGCACAATATACTATTAATTAGCTGAATGCCGACCTCAAATTTCTTCACGAAGTATCAATAATTTCGGTTTTGTTAACGTTTTTTGTCACGAATAGGTAAAAACTGTATAGATAACTAAGCCAATATAATTAAACTAAATCGGTAAATAATGTCTGTCAGTTGTTGTGTTGACATTTAAATATCGTAGTTGTCAATACTTAATCAAAAACTAATATCTTGCGAAGTAATAATGAAATATTCAACTGAGACATCGAATTGAAATTTTAATGATGATTGGTTACGGCGATAATTGCAGAAGTCAAGTTGAAGTGGCAAACTTATTTAATCAGAGGTATCCTCAGTTGCCTAATATTTCACAAGGTACTGTGTCTAAAATTCATGCACAATTCAGAGAACTTGGACATGTCAAACCATTAAAGAGAAAACCGCACTTCGTTGAAGATGATGTGAAAGTGGATATTATGTTAAGTGTCGTGGAGAATCCAACGTCAAGTTCACGTCAAATTTCTCGTCAAAATAATGTGTCACACAACTGTCCTAAGGTGTTTTCATAAAGAAAAACTTCATCCATATAACTTGAATTTTGTGCAGGAACTAATAGATGATGATCCAGATTTTTGAATGGATTTCTGCGAAAGAATTATGAATAAATTGAATAGAAATGAAATAGCTGTTGGTACAATTATTTTTTCCGATTAATCAACATTCACATTGAACGGGAAAGTAAACAGACAAAACTGTAGATATTGGTCAGAGGAGAATCCTCATTGGATGCGTGAGACACATACTCAGTATCCTCAAAAGTTGAACGTTTGGGCAGGTATCATAGGTGATCATATTATTGGTCCTATTTTTGTAGATGGAAATTTGACAGCTGAAAAATATTTAAGCATGATTAGAGACGAAGTTGTTCCTGAGTTGGCCAACTTATATCCCAACGCAATAGATCCGAACCTACCGAATGAAAATATCTGGTTCCAGCAGGACGGAGCAACATCCCAGGATGCCAGACTTGGGTGTATCAACCTGTACATTTATGTTTAAAAAGCTCACATTTGAATTTCAAAATTGACGGGTACCAGCGTTTTTTATAATCTTCTAAACTAACCCCACAAATAATTTTATTCCATAAGTGATTTCCACACTGTGTGTATATAAGTATTGAATTAATTTTTTTAAAATTGGATTTTGAAAAAAAAAATCTTTACAACTTTAAAAGGATAGGTATACTTAAAATATGACAAAAATTTTTTGAGATTGTACATAATGTTTAAATTACTATGTTTTTTATTCTCCACAGTGAATGAAATAGGTTATTTCCATGGGAGAGTTTTCCTCAAGGTCCCGAACGAAGGCAGATAGTTTTCTTTTTACTTAGAAACTCGAGCACTTTCTGGTGGATACAAAAGTTGGATGGTGGAAGGTTGTGCACCCTACTTTTGGATGACTAGTGTTAAGAACTAGCCGGACTAGAAAATTATTTTTGAGGGATAGAGTTTGGTTTAGGATAGCTCTGAGGAAAGCCTTCTAGAATTTTTCACACCACTCGAAGATCAACTTCCTGTCTGATTCTCGATTTCGAATGTGAATGCGCAAACGTTTTTCTTGAATTAATGCGTAATTAATACTTAAGTTTTATGAGATTGCTTTGTCTGCTCAATTTTATATTTTTTTGATGACAATAAAGTATTTTTTTCTTTGAGCAGATCATTGATGTATAGTCTTTCCAATATTAATCGCTAAATATCATTTAAAAGTGTTATACAGAGTGATTTAGTTTACTAGGCTTCAAAGTAGAAAGAATGGCATGAAAACAACATATTTGTCCCGTTAAACATCCACTCTGTATCGTCGGAACCCAAGCTCTCTCTAGACTGGTAGTTGTACAGCGCGAAAACAAGTGCGGTACGCACGCGACTTGTTGACGGCTTTAATGGTCCGCTGTATTCTCAAAAAGTCGGTGTCTAGTGCGGTGAGTCCAGATTTTTATTTAAGGCAGTTAAGTATTAACTTTAGATGTATCTTTGTTTCGGTAATTCATTTTTAATAATTGGTTTACTTATTGTAATTTTTGCCCATATTAATTAATAACCTTAAATTAGTTACATATATTATGGCAGCGTTTTGAAGACCTTTTGAATCAGAAAATGGAAATCTAGATCAAAATTAAAATTCAGTAGCGAAGTAGTAGCGAATTTTGCAATAAAGATTTAGTGTCAGAGGATTATTTTAAATATGTATCAGTGTTTGAAAAATGAAGGTAATAAAAAGTCAGATGACTAAAATTTCTATTTACACTATTTCTCGGGTTATTAAGCGCGCTGACGTTATAGATCTTTCGTAGGTGCGGAAAACCAAAAAACAACAAATTTTCAAATGTTGACGATGCTACAAAAGATGTTATAAATCGAACGGCGTATAATTTATATTAAGAAAATATTGTACTGACTTTAGAAATCGTTCAAAGGAAAATTACAAGATTATCCTGATTATAATTAACCAAATTCTGTAGTCGTAATGGACAATGCTTCCTATTATTCGCGGATATTAAATAAAGTTTCAAATTCTAGTTCAAAGAAGGCAGATATTATAGAATTTATGAAAAATAGGAACATTATAGTCTGGAAAAGGTAACGATAAAGAAGTATAAAAAGTATAAAACCGCTTAATTTAAAAAACGATTATGTGATCGACAACATTTGTAATACACACGGATATACACGCCTATGGAGACAATGTTCCGACAAAGCAAAATTTGCCGCTAGGTGGTATAAAAAAATCTTCTATTTTGAGTTTACCATTATGTTATAGAGCTTCTTCCAAAACCCGGTGGTTCAAGGTGACGTAGGTTGCTGTCAAATCTACAAATACTGCTTCAGTTACCAATTTTCTTTTAAGTTCCTCTTCGACATATTGGGTGAGATTCAGTATTTGTAATATCTAAGATCTACCTGTTCTGAAACAGCTCTGTTTTTTGATGATCTTTTCAAGTTCTGTTATTTTATTAAGGATCATTATTTCCATAATCTTAAAGAAATGACAGAGCAAAAGTGTAGGTCTGAAGCTATTGTGATCATCGGCATTTTTGCAGACTTTTAACAAGGCCGCCATCGCTATATAGATATTTTTCGGATAAGTTGGTTATGGGGGACTATATTTTATTTTGAGACAGTTTGAGAACCCCTATTCGATAATAAACCCACAATCTGTGTACAGGTTAGCTGTCATTATCTCCTGTGCAACACGTATCCCCTTTTTACTCTCTCTTAACATTTATTAACATAACTTTAAATTAATTAGCATTTATTATATTAGCATATATTAACATATATCCATAATTTAAGATTAAGTATCTTTCATCTAAACATTTCAAATACGACCTAGACATAATGACCATAAACTTTAATAATAAGAAAAACGATCATACCCAATAAATACCGGCTGTTAGAAAACAAATACTAGTATTGCATCATTATTCTTATTGATTACTAGGTCAAAGATACGAAACTGTATTAGATATTAAAATTTTAGTTGTAAATCTTATAGTAGGTAGATACTACAATTTTATAACAAACAAAATATAGACTTTAATGATTTTCTTAATTATTTTGAAGGGAAATCACCCAATATAATCTAATTATCATAATAAGGAAATTTTGGGTAGTGCAATTTTTAATCGAATTTTTAGAATTTTCATTAATTCTTTATTTGGAAACTAGCAAAAGAGCAACAAGCAGCCTAGCTGCTTATCCGCCAGTTTACTGTTAAATCTAACAGACTACCACCCAGTATCTCACCCACTACTTTGTTAATAATATCCATATTTTTGATATTTATCGTGTTTTAAAATACTGACCTGTTCTCTATTTTTATCATCTAAGTAGTCAAATTCTACTGAATGTATTGAAAAAGTTATTCTGAATGTACAGTTTTAATGTAAATGTCTAGAGCATCTCTTATTTTAAACCACTTTCTACTTTCCTCTTTAATCCACATTTTTTGGTACAATAAATTTAATATATCCATATTTTAATTAGATAGTCTTAATTAAATTTATTATAAAAATATTACATATTGTGGAAATATTTCCAATACAATTTCAAAAATAATATCTTCGGCAACATCAGCATTAATATTATTTAAAACACAAAATAATGTTGGTACAAAATTGTTAAATGTAAAAACAAAATTACCCAAATTAAAAAAATCTGGTGTTTACAAAATTAATTGTCCAAAATGTAATGCTGTATATATAGGTCAAACACAAAGAAATTTTGAAGTAAGATTTAATGAACACTTAAGAGCATATAGATTTAAACAACCAGATAAGTCAAATTATGCAAAACACCTACTTGAACATCCAACCTCACTCTTACACACCAATGACATCCAAATACTACACACTTGTGATAAAAAACAAAATTTAGAATTCCTTGAAGAACTTGAAATAAAAAGACATCTAGCCGATCCACAATTTAAAGTTGTTAATGAACAAATAAATCTTGGAAGTTCTCCACTATTAAACTATTTACTTTGATTGAGTTTACATTTTATACATAGATAAGACATAATTGTAAAACACAAATATATTAAGTTATTGTAAAGATCAGCATGATATAGTTTTTTCCTGGTTTTTCTATATCATTGCACAGTTATACTAGAGGGAATTACATCCAGGATAATCCCTTAGGGCTATTAACATCTAGGCTTTAATATTGTTATGTCTTATTACTTCCATACTTGGTCTAGCCTAAATACTACCTAAACATCAGGTACCCAGCTACAAGCAAACAAAATGTAACTTAAATGTCAATCTGACGATGCTTCTTAGCGAAACGGCCGTCATTGTGATTTAAAGCATATTTTTTCAAATAAACTTGAAAGTTACGTTGAAACGAAGAGTTTTTTATTATTCTTAATAGATAGTCTTAAATGCACTTTCCAGTCCTCTTTATTTTTCCAAATAAAAAAATTCCTTCCAGATAATTTAAACTACCACAGGCTAGGTTTCTCATCAATGGTCGATAAATATTCCTTCCAGTGCTAAATGGAAGGTCTATTGTGTCACAAAAAAGGAATCAGTAAAGAGGTTGCAATAAAAAACAAATAAAACCGTACTGTATAATACACAGGCAATTTGTCAATAGAATACCTCACTCAATATCATCCCTCTCTGTGTAACATTAAAGATGTGGGCGTGGACAATTGTTTGACAGATTTCAAACCGTGATTGGTTATACACAGTATATTTGAGTATGTTTCATTCCAAAAAAAAACGTTTCATTTACTTTATATTATTTTTAAAAACCACGCCAAAAAAATCTTTTACTTTGGAGCAGTCATGTTTTTATGTCAAACCAAAATACGGCCTAGCCAAGTAAATTACTAATGGATATCTTACTAGTGGATTAAAAGAATTTTAAGTCTAGAGAGTAATGTTAGGCACATAAGGCGAAACGCAATTTCAACAAACCCCTTTTGAAGTTATTAGTTTGAAACCCGTTTCAACAGTTTTCCACACATCCCGCAACCTCACAATCATTTCGAATTTCAGTGAGAACACACGGGTTTAAAATGTCTAGTTTAAGTAATGAAGATGTGGTTATGTATTTATATCTTCGACAAAGACGATGACGTAAAAGAAGAACTATGTGGATACATTCCTACATTGAGAATAATATCAACTGTCGTATGTTTGTGGCTTCCAAAGAATTAAAACAAGAATTACACAACTAATAAATAGATAATTTGTCTGACATTTTCATTGTGTTAACAATTTCTGCCCATGCTTTATCAATCTTTGTCCTCCAAGAGTAGCTAGGTAATGTGGTGTTATATTATAAGCATGTGGATATTTTTCTACTTCCAACACAAATTTAATGTTTTGATTTTCATCGTCAGTCATGTTGTTATTAAAAAAGATGCCAAACCCGATGAAACGCAACCACGAGTTTCCTGCACGCTGGTTTCAATTCAACTGTTTTGCAATGCTCTTCACTCTTCACACCGGTTTGAAACTTAGTTTTGGGTTGCGCCGTTTGTAATGGATCTAAGTTGTAAGGTTAGAATATCTCAGTGCTTGCCAAGAATGTTTAAAATAAAATACGAGTTTGTGCTTACACTATGGTTATCATGTTTTTCTTAAAGAAGACTCGTTCAAATGGATTTAGGCAGGTCTAGGTATCTCAGATGGAGCAGTTAAAGCTTATAAATTTGCTATTTCAGACCGTATTTAATGTTTGTTTTTCACTGAAGTTCTCATAATATGAAAGAATATACTATTTAACCTGGATAAGTAATTATTGTTTAAAATTATAATTTTTTGAAAATACCAGCTAATCAAGGTCAAAAAAGAAGATTTTTGTCTGTTCAACTATGTTTCTGGCTAGTCCTAAACCTGTTCAATTGTTGTCTGTGACTTTATTACTCACAGTTGCCTTGTTAGAGCGATTCCTCAACAGCGATGGAATCTGGTATTATTGTTGAGGGATTTTGTACCAGTTTGCAGATCCATGGTTTAAAATTTTTAAAAATGGTGGGAGATGGAGACTCTTCTGTGTACAAAAGATTGTTGGAAACAAAACCATATGGGTACAAATTAGTTAAAAAAATAGAGTGCATAAACCATTTGTTGCGAAATTTTACAAAAAGGCTGAGGGAAATTAAGGTCTTCTAAAACATCTTTGCAATATATATTAAGAACAAAAAAATCTTACGTCGGTCTTTGCTGCTTCACCAATAAAGTCGAATGGTATGTATAGAGCCATGAAACCAATAAAATTAGATATGGTGATGACTATAAAAACTGGATCGCACATCAGACTCAAATCTAGTAGTTCACTAAAAATTCTACCGATTCCTGAGATACTTCTGGCATCTAAAACAACATTAGAATCAATATTTTTAATTGATCGGTTGCATAAACGCTTGTCAAACCTCTGTTACTTAACATCGTGTTTAGTCTATATTAAATTAGCAAAGGTTACATCCCCTTGAGGCGCATGCGGCTATTTGAATGTTTAAGAATAATATGAGTAGTCGACGAGAGGTAAAATTTGATTCTTAGGCTACGCTGTCACATTTCTTGGAGCGAATAAGTAGACCAGACTTTGGAAAGACGAAAATTTTATATGTTGTTGCTGAATTAACTAAATCCTTGACATAATGATATTTAAAGAGATATTTTAAATTATTTTAACGGTATTCTGATTTTGATCTTATGAGTAAATGACAGGTCATAAAAATTACAGATTAGGTACCAAAAAATGAAGTTTTACGGATCTATTAACGTCCCTAAAGTGTATCTTTTTTGGCCGCTTTTTTACTTTACGGCCGCCGTTTTACTTTACGGCCGCTTTTTTACGTTACGGCCGCTTTTGCAAACAAAGTCATTATGAGGGCAACCTACTAGACACATTTAATTTGCTTATTTGAGTTATTTCCACGTCCGATATTAAGATTGTCAAATTATGAAGGCGGCCTACTAGACACACTTAATTTGCATGTTTGGGTTATTTACCCATAAAACAAAAGAAAAGGTTCCGTTGCCAGGCTGTTTATTTACAAGCTTTCCGTTTCTGTCAGTGAAATGAAATTTTAAGTAAATAACTAACAAATAATAAAAACCACATTTACGGTGTATACTGTGATAAAAAACAGTTCAAAAGAAAAATGAGTGACAGTGATAGTGACAATCCAGCTGAAATTTATGAAGCCGCCAATGCAGCGACTCTAAATTTATTACCTGAAAAATCCAGGCAGATTTACTTAAAACAGTATGAGATTTTTATGGAATGGAACATACATAAGATTAAAAAATTAAAAGAAGAAGTACTTCTCGCATTTTTTCTGGAAAAGGCCAAGGTTTCAAAATCATCAACATTATGGTCCGTATATTCGATGTTAAAATCAACAATTATGGTCAAAAATAACATTGATATCAGCAAGTTTTCAAATCTGAATGTTTTTTTGAAAAAGCAAAATGTGGGTTACGAAGCGAAAAAGTCGGCAGTTTTTACAAGAGAGGATATCAATAAATTCTTAACAGAAGCTCCAGATAAGAACTACTTAATGTGGAAGGTAATAAAACACAATATTTTTAAAGTTCATTGTTCTTATAACTATATTGTAATATTTTTAGGTTTGCTTGATAATTGGATTGACTGGTGCTTGTAGGCGAAATGAACTAAGGCAGTTGTCTATAAATGATATTCAAGACAAAGGAAACGTGTTAGTAATCACAGTCCCGGAGACAAAAACCGGTAAAAAACGAGTATTTACAATAACTGATGAAATAATTGAAAATATAAGTGCCCTACAGCTGATTCGAAAATACTTAAATTTACGACCTTTCAATGTACGTCATCAAACGTTTTTTATAAATTATCGCCAAGAAAAATGTTCTACACAAGTTGTTGGTGTTCATACCTTTGGAAAAATACCATCACTTATTGCACAGTATCTACAATTACCAAATGCTAATAAGTATACGGGTCATTCTTTTAGAAGAAGTTCAGCCTCTCTCTTGGTTGAAACAGGGGCTGATATTTTAATGTTAAAAAGCCACGGAGGTTGGAAGTCTAACTCTGTAGCAGAAGGCTACATTGAAGATTCCATTTCAAGAAAGAAGGAAATTTCAAATAGAATTCTTGCAGGAGGAGAAGGTACTTCAGGTATGCGTTCTTCTGATCAAAATAATTCCAAAGAAATTGAATTAAACGGTACTTCAGTAAGCAGCTTTCCAGCAAGAACCATTGTTACGGAAAATCAAGAAAATGAAATGTTTGTTAACAATGTCATGTCTAAAAGTGGTATTACATTTTCAAAATGTAGTAAATGTACATTTAACATAACAATTAATAGCAAATAATGCCCTAATTTATTAACTTCGTTATGACCCAACTTCTGTTTATCATACTTACTGTAAGTAATTCTGTACACATCTTTGTTACTTAATAATACACTTTTCATTTGGTTAATAAAAATTTGAATCTAATCTTCCAGTTTCGTCTCTGTTTAGAAACAAAATTGTAAAAAAAAGTTGTTACCTATTTGATGAGACACTCGCTTAAAAAATTTTGTGAGGCGTAGCCGAGATAAACATTACTGCCTTGGTACACAAATAACTATTTTCATTTCTATTTTTGACATTGTTTTTTAATTCCCTATGTATTTAGTTTAGTAGTTAATAATATTTTTTATTTTTTTATTCTTTATTCTTTTAAATTACAAATTGCCATCAAAATAAAATAATCATTTATTATTTATAGATTTGGCTGTAAAAGCCCAGTGATTTATAAATATAAGGTTCGTTTTTTTATAATCAAAAATATAAACAAAAATCTAACTATTCGGTTTCAGGGAAAAATGATTTAAGCCGACAAACTAATGCTCCGTCAAGTTCATCTAAAAATCAATAAATTTGAAAAGCCCGCGCTCGCGTTATCGTTGCACATACACTTATCAAAAGATAACAGAAAGTTAGCTAACAGAGCTTTAACAAGCGTTTATCCAACCGGTCAAAAAATCAGTTATAGAAAAAAATGTCATCCTAATTTAAAAAATAATTGTATGCAACATGATGTGCAAAAGATAACAATATGCAAAATAACTTATCTACTTACTGTATCTTGATTTGTCTTTTGGAATGTTTAACATGCTCTGTCTGAAATCATGAAGCGATTTTTGTGATTGAAATTCTTTAAGATTTCTTATTGATCCTGTGTAAAGTACATCTTGTCTTGATAGCGGAGAAAGAACTTGACTTTTTTTACTCTTGTTACTTGCCAACGAATGTTTAGATGCCGATAAATCAGTCTGAAAAAAAATTTAAAATAAATAAATATACATAAAATGCTATAAATTCAAAACTTTTGCTTATTTTGTGGTATTTCTTTCATTTTCTTCAACCACATATTGTATAACAATGTATTTATTTAACAAATAAATCTTTTTAACACAACTTCCAACTTTTAATAAAAAAATAACTTTTTTAAACTCAACTACAGCTGGTTTGCTGAAATTAGCAGGCCGGCTTCAGAGTTTTGTGCGCCCTGAGGGAAATGATAAAATATGCGCCCTCCCCCCACAAAAAAAACTTGTAATCAAAATATTTTTTATTAAATAGTATATTATTCAATAAGCATATAATAATAGCCATTACATGCGAGTAGAATACTATACTTTGTTCACGACTTTCAAATAAAATTTACTAGTAATTATAAAAAATCTTTATTTTATGAAGTAAAGTACAATGTCGTAGCAGCATTATCATTTGAGTTCATACTTAAATTACTCCTTATTTAAGTCAGAACTATCAAAAAGCCAATATTTGATTTTGATGTAAATATTGCTTTTATACTTTTTTTACACAATATTGTTTGATTTTTAAGTTTTTATGTAACTAACACATATTATATTTATTAACAAAATTATATTTATTATTATAGTGCCAAATTTATTTAATCTAATAAAAATGTATTAAAATAAATTCTAACCTTAACATCAAAAATATCATATAATCCGCCATCATCAACTCTATCCTATAAATTTGGATTTTATTTTGTTAAATACTTCTTATTTAGCACTATTTAGCAAAATTACAAATCAAAAAGACTGCAAAGACAAAGAAAATTGCAGAATAACATGTAAATAAAAGTTCATATAAAATACTCGTATTGAATAATATTCGTGTGTATCTGTGTATAAAGTTTACCATGTACCAAAGTACATTCTGTATAGGCAACACTTATTACGCGTGTGTGTATTGGAGTGTATGCTACCGTGTTATGAACAAAAAATATTCTCATACCAAGTTTAGACATAAGAAAAGGCCTCAACACAGCAAGAATATTTATTGCATCTGATAGTCAGGCTGCTTTGAAGGCTCTGAAGTCCACAACCTATGAGTCAAAAATAGCCTGGAATTGTAAACAATCTCTTAAACAACTGGCTAGTCGCAACAAATTAAAGTTGCTATGGGTGCCAGGGCATAAAGGAATTGTCGGAAATGAGATTGCCGATAGTCTCGCAAAGGAAGGAGCTTGTGCTCCTTTTATCGGACCTGAACCATTTTGTGGCATATCAAAAAGCCGCATAATGGAAGAAGTTCGAAAATATGAAAAGGAACTCAGTGCAGCCTACTGGAAAAATGTTCCAGGCCAAAGACAGACAAAAAGGTTATTACGACCCTCTGCCCGCTACGCGAAATTACTCTTAGATCTTCAGAAATCTGATCTCAGAGTAATCACAGGAATTCTCACTGGACACTGCTCACTCAGATACCATCTCTGCAAAATGGGCATATTGGACAGTGGGACATGCAGATTCTGCGATGAGGCAGATGAGACGTCAGAACATATTATCTGCAATTGCAGAGTAATTGTTCGGCAACGCCATAAATATCTGGAACAGGTATTCCTTGATCCTGATCAGATTACAAACCTAGCTCCAAAACGGATAATGGACTTTCTTAGAAGCCTAGACCTTTTGGACTAAAATATAGATGTAGGGTATACACAAAAGATCTTATAGGTCGCAGTGTAGTAAGGTCAACTGGGCCAATCGACCCCTTCTGCAATCTACAAGTTTAGACATACGTGCTATTTTGACAGTGAATAATGGGTAACGTTATACTTTGAAAGGAGAAGTAATCAAAGTGTCATGTTTTATATCCAAAATTGGCAATAATGAAATATCGAGTGAAATATGCGGCAAAAGGTATTTAAGAGGCGACAAACGATTGGAAGCTACCAACAAATGAAAGTGCCACATGTTTTAGAATAATGACAATAATAAAAGATTTCAGCGCATCCGCCACCATTTAATACGACCGCAGAGTTAAATTCAATTGGCGGCTTTATATTGAAAAGTATAAAAATTTCTTGTGTGGTACAAATTTGCCTTTAATTAGTTTTATAATATTGTGTGTTCACTTTTTGAATAGACGAAAGTGGGGGTGCTAAAATTATAGATCAGCGATATTTACAGTATTCGATTTTATTTTTTGACATTATAAATAATAATATAGATTAACTTTTTGTGGTACAAATTAGCCTTTAATATGCCCTTTATTTTGATGTAATTGAATTGGAATTCGATCAAAGTGGGGGTGCTGCCTTGATCTCAACCTAGCACCCCCCATTTTCAAGGCGATTTTTCTCGATTATCGCGGTGGTACAAATTTTAATTTTTGTGGTACAAATTAGCCTTTAATTAGCTCTTAATTATGGGCTACTTTTTTTTAATTTAGTCAGTGTGGGGGTGCTAGCTTGATTGACATCCTATAATTTCTTGATATTGACTGGTAGTGCCTCAAGCTCGAGTAAATAATTCATCGGTGGTTTCTCCTTCGTACTAATTACACTACTACCGTTGATTGATAAGTTTGGGTTAAACTTATCAATCAACGATGACCTATGTAGCCAACAAGCTAGCAATAATACACTTCTAACTTAATGAACAGAATGGCATTTCCATTAATAAAATATTTCATTCTTTCATGTAATAAAGTTACATTTAACCTATTTTATTATTCATCCAATTTTTCCATGGAAAAATTTGCGGTCATAAGGTTAAAAGATATCCGATATAAAAACTGTGTTAATGTATTTATATTGCAAATAATAAAAAATGGTCTGTCCCAACTTCTGCACTTTATCTGTGAACAATTATTAGTAATTTTTGTTGATATTAGTTATGGAAAGGTCGTGGACTTTATCGTACATTAGAAACCATAGCAACCGTTTTTGATTTGAGAATAAAACAGGAGAATGTGACGTTGTTGCATTATATAAAAACACTTCAAATTAACTGCCATAAGCTTACAGGTAGATTATACAGGGTGTCCCGAAAAGAATGGTCATAATTTATACCACAGATGTTGATTGAATTCCACTTACCTATATACAATAGTGCACACAAAAAAAATTGATATAGATTGAACGCTTCTACGTGCATCTACAAGAGCTAGATTTAGTTTGTGTGCTAAGTAATGGGTGTAAATAGCAACAGGGTATTTTTCTCTTATTTTTGTTTGAAGACCCCCAATATTGCCACACTGCGACACCGATATTCACGTAGATTGCGCTTTCGTGCCGGTGATATTAGGGACTTAAAGCAGTTCTAAAAATCACTACGTATCCGTATACGTATCGCAATGCGCATGTGCAGAAGCGATACGTGGGTTTCGTTACGTTACGTAAAACGTATCAATCCGTCACACGTATCTAACGTAACGTATCACATTATTGTGTTCCGTGATCGCGTTTTTCAATAATTTAGCGATAAAAGTGATGTTGTATGCTCAAAAATCATAACCTTATTTTTCGACGATCGTTAAAAAAAGTCCACTTTTTTTCACAGTTATTAGTTCATAAAGTACCACTTTTTTTCACGTGTTAAAAAAAGTTACTTTTTTTAACATGTTAAAAAAAGTAAAATGACAGCTTACAGTCTAGTTATAAGAAGTTTTGTCATCAATTTAGTGGTCTGTCACGATAGCGTATGAGGAAGCACAAGGTCCTACTAAGCAAGAGGTCGTCGGTTCGAATCCCGCGTCGGAACTATTTTTTTTATTTATTAAATACTTATACCTATCCAGGGATAGGTTATCAAAACTGGGAAGTATTTAAAATTATTCCTGTTAACCAAATTATAGAAAATTTCATTATAAAACACATAGAATCGGCCAATCACGTCACCTATGGAAAACCAAATAAGAGTTGACATTTTAGAAACGCTAAGTAATTTGTTTGTGATTTGACAGTTAGTATTTCGTGTACTGAGTAAAATGGAAGAAAATAATTCGAATTTCGAGGAAGAAACATATATTTGTTATATTTGTTCTCTCTGTTTATTTATCTACAAATTAATAGGCTACATTCTGTTACTAATTCTGCAACAAAACGGAAAATAAAGTAAGTATGGGACAAAATTTCTTACGATCGTCGAAAAAATATTGTATGCAACACATGCATAAAGTGCCTTTTTTTCACTCTTGGGATTGCGGCACTCACCTTCGGTTCGTGCGCGCAAATTTCCCAATCGTGAAAAAAAGTACCACTTTATGCACTTGTTGCATAAATTACTATTTCTGTTCATCAATCATAACAAACATTTCTGTGACATGCGATAATGGATTTAAGAAGAAAAATATTATTTTACAGTGGCAATAACGACAATATTTTGTTAAGGTAGATATCGGTGCTATTTTTTTAGGTTAAAAATTAAAACACATGAATGGTTACGTTACGTTACAAACGCATTTGCTTTATACTTCTTTTTGATTAGTTACGTATCTCCTCTACGTTACGTATACGGATAAGGATACGTGATAAATTTTTAGAATTGCTTTATGTCTCTAGTGTATGTAAGCGCTGATGTCGCGGGATGGCCGGCTGATAGAAATGTCCAAATTTAAGTACATTGTGATGCCAATATCTAGTAGCAAATTCGTGGTATCAGATATTGGCGGCTGATACTGCTTGATTTCTAAGGTTTAATTTTATATTTTTAAAATAATTTCAACATAATATTTAGCTGTACAATCTGGCCAAAAAAATTAAAATTTCAGGAAGGTGCTAATGGTGAGCTAGGGGGGGGTTAAGCCTTAACCCTTGATGGGTCAATGCGATTTTTAGAAAATGAAGTCAATAATGAAGAAAACATTTCATTGGCTACATCATGTTTTGGGTTTTATAAAAAGAACAAAGATATTTATTATAAATACCAACAGGGACCTACGATCTGGAAGTGTGTTTTTGATGTGGGATTACAATGTTTGCGGATTTTTTAAATAAAAGGTGCAAGTTTCATTTAAACATTTAGTTGTTTATTGTTCTTAGTTAAACGTTTCGTTGTTTATTGATCTTAATAGGAGGAGAAGTGACCCCTTTTGCGCCGATTTTTTAGTTTGCATTATGGAATACTTGTCGTCCATCTCGCTGTTTTTGAAACATATTTATATATGTTTAACTGTTGTAGAGTATTGTTTTTTCTGAAGTAAGCGAAAAAATAGTTTTTCTCTATCAGTCACGGAAATAATAGCCATCACAAAAACATTTAGATGAAATATCGTCGGGTTACTGCAAAAACAAGATAACTACACTTTTTTAATTTTCTTAGTTAAGTGCTTCTCTCTGCGAGAACAAGATACATTTCTTACAAGCATTAACAATGTTACGAGTTTGCTAAAATAATATAAATCCATTTTGGTCAAAATTTAGCCAGCACAATGCAGATAAATGCACTTATGTCGTATGGTACTTCATTTTGTTTCGTATTATTTAATATCTTTAACTGCACAAATAAGTTATATGGCATTTATCTCCTTTAAGCTGTTTAATTCTGCAACCGATATGAATATTTCTCGGTAAAAACAAGCTAACTGCCATTTATCTTGTTTACGCTGTACCTAATGATGGTTGACAAAGCAATATTATTACTACCGTTTTATTTAGATATTTGGCATTTAACTTATTTTTGCTGTAGCTTTTATGTTTTTTCGGTAACAGGTGTATGTACTTGACTTAAAATTTTAGCATTTATCTCGTTCTGACAAGACATAACCTATAAGTTTGTTTACAACTTGTTGATTACTCTCGCGGTATTTTGCATTTTTCTCGTATTTTTATTAGTTTTAATAGTGAAAAAATTGTGCATAACTATGTTTAGAGGAGCAGCAATGGCTAAAATCCATGAAGACTGTATAATTAATAGTTCAATTCCAACGAATATTCCGAAAGTTATAAAAAACCCTTTGGAAAAGAGAACTCGATGGAAGAAATCAGAACCTAATCAGTGGAAGAAAAATTTAGCCAAGCACAGAAAAATCGAAGCTAAGGTCCCAAAACCAATTGATTGCTCAAAATGTCGTTTTAAATGTACAGATAAGTTTTCTGACGAGAATAGATTCATAAAATGATTGGAGCTGCGATTTTAACAGAAGGAAAGATTTTATTTTAAACAATGTTGAAAGTAGGGTTCCTGGAAGACGTAAAGCCATCCGTCACTGCAAGAAAAAGCCAAGGGAAGACTCTAAAAGCTTTTTTCTCGACTCAAATGATTGAAGAGTGAGAGTATGGAAAAGTTTTTACACTAAAACACTTTGTATAAGCAAGGAGGTGATAGAACATGCCTTCAAGAACAAAGGAGAAGGACGGTTGTTTTGTGGTCAGGATAAAAGGGGCAAAAAGGAGCCTCACAATAAAACCAAACTTAAAGAATATGAAAAGGTAAAAGCTCATATTAAGAGTTTTCCAGTTATGGAATCGCATTACACACGAAAATCTACTAAGCATATATCTAGATTCCAAGTTGAGCATAGCAAAAATGCATTATCTGTACCAACAAAAATGTGAAATAGATGGTTCAGTGCCAGACTAACTTATAACTTACAGAAGAATATTTTGTAAAAACTACAATTATTCATTCTACGCTCCAAAGAAAGATCAGTGCCAGATTTGCATGCAGTATAAAACTTGCAAAGATCAGAAGAAAAGGAAAGAATTAGAAAATAATTATCAAAGTCACGTTTCAAGAAAATAAGATTGCAATACTGCCAAAATTAAGGATAAGGAAAGAGCTTTGAATGATAAGACCTTTGTATATTCCACATTTGATTTACAGGGCGTTCTACAACTTCCTAGAAGTGATATGAGTCCTATGTATTACACTAGGAAACTGTGCATCTATAATCTTATAATTTAAGAAATGGCACCACCAAATAATGCATTTTGCTACGTTTGGACTGAGACAAATGGAAAGAGAGGAAGTTTAGAAATCAGCACCTGTTTATATAAGTAACTGAAATATCCCTGTTTTCAGATAATTGCAGCGGGCAAAATCGCAATCAAAATATCAGTGCTCTCTACTTTATCTCGTCCAAATAAACCCTAATGTGAATGTCATAGAGCAAAAGTTTTTGGAAAGTGGTCATAGTTACATGGAAGTTGATATTATGCACAGCTCAATTGAAAAGGTAAAAAAACATATTCCAGTTTACACCATACACGACTAGATGACGATCATTCGCAAGGCTAGGGCATCAAGATCAAATAAAAAACCCTACAATGTTATGGAATTAAAGTTTGGTAACTTTCTTGACCTAGAAAAATTATCACAACTGATAATGAAAAACAAACTTAAAAGCACTTTTGGCGAAAAACTGAACTGGTTAAAAGTCAAGTGTTTTAGGTACCTTATAATAGTAAACCCTGGATTCTTCAGTATCGATAAGACCATACATCAGAGTACATGGAAATTAGTGTTCTAGGTAAAGGTCGCTTCCCAATTTGAGCAACTTTAAACCTTCAAATGCATACAATAATCCTAGACCTATTACGATCTGGAACATAGCAGACTTGTTGAAGCTTTGTAAAAATGAAGTGATTCCCAAAGACTTCCATTTCTACTATAAATTATTGCCCATATCAAAAGACACAAAAGATTTAGTTCCAGAACCAGCAGAAGAAGATACTGATCCAGAGGATGAATTGACCGAATGAGCTCAAATATGTCTGAATTTTGACAACAAAAATAGGATGTGTTGTTTTTTCTTTTATAAAAGAAAGTTTTTTATCACTTTTGCTTTGGTCATAATAATAAAATTTATTATTAACATAATTTTTTAAGTTTAAAACGCTAAAAACTCAGAAAGTAAAATATGTGTCTTATCTGGTTTTTGCAGTAACCTGGCGATATATTTAATCAAAAATGTATCTCCTTAGCTATGTATGTTAAAAAACCAGCGTCACGAAAGCGGAAAGTCGTAAATGAAGGATTAAGAAGAACTATTTTCAATTAAGAAGACCTATTTTCAATTACGAATCCACGCGAACTAAATAAGACAAGCCTCATTTTACAGTAGTTGATATTTATAGGTTTGCACTACGCAAGAAATTTGTAACAGAATGTTGATCAGCAATTGTTTTGTTCCGTTATCATTCCCCATTAACAACTAATTAAACTTTAATTCAGGTCATTAATTACGACAGAATAGATCATTATACCCAATAAACAGATTAAAGACCTAATTATTTTAATATTCTGTATATTTGAATCCGTAATGCTAATTTAAAGGATCCGCATTAGTTGGCACAAAATATTATGATGATTTTTTCACAGATTCATAGGGTAGGATATTGCGTGAAATATTTTAAAAATTATAATGTAATCGCTTCAGTTAACATGCCTTTCAACCATCATAACGAATTTTGTATTCAAATTATAATAAAAAAATTTATTTAGGTACATTTGATCCGGAAGAATAATTTAAATATTTATATAATTTTTGTCCTATAGAAGTAAATCGGTGAACTAACATTTTTCTAAAAGAAAAAGTTTGTCTATCAAATTTAGATAAAAATACATATGCTAGCAATTTTTAGATAACCTCATACAATATTACAAAATTGTTTTTATTACTTTATTTAAAAATATCAGTGAAATATATTTGAATATACAGGGTTGGAATAAAGTTTGGAACCAACCAAATATACGGGGTTGGGATAAAGTATGGAACCAAGTAAATATCTTTTAAACGAAAAGAACGATATTTATGAAAATTTGCAGGTAAGTGCAATGGAACAAAACGCATCTGATGTACATTTTTTTGATAATAATATACTTCTGGTTTAACCGGAAATGCCATCAACTTCTTTAATTTAAATGGGACACCCTATATATTTTTACAGATTTTGAAAGAGCTTGTTATTTTGAATTCATAAATACTGAGTTTAGTGTAAAAAAAATTGTAAAAACGAGGAATATAAATAGCACTTTAACCAACCTCCTTTGAGTTTTTTGCATTAGAGCAAAAAACTATTTAGATAAACTAATTGATGTTGTTTGTATGCATAGTAATAAATAAACAAGTACTGTTTAGTACGTATTTTGTTCAATTCAATTGTGTCAAATTCTAATTTACGGAAATAAATTGCACAATTTAGAATGGTTCAATTAAGTGAAAAAGAGCGTATTGAAATTTTAATGATGATCGGTTATGGTGATCGTGTTAGAACTCATGAAGAAGTGTGTCATATTTTTAATAATTTGCATCCGGAGAGAATTCCTACATGACGCTCAACAGTAACTAAAACATTACAACGTTTTAATACTACTGGGATGGTAAAACATTTGCTAAAACCTGGAAGACCGCGGACTGCAACGAACGAAACTGTTAAACAAAATATTGCAATCGATTTACAAGAATCACCTCAAACTTCCACCACAAATTTGGCACTAAACCATGGTATCAGTCGACGTTCTGTAGGAAAGATATTAAAAAGTGAAAAGTATCATCCGTATAAGGTACAGTTGGTTCAAGAATTGTCATACGATGATTTTGACTGACGGCTGGAATTTTGCGAACGGCTAATGGACATCTGTAATGTCGAAATGTTGCTTCTAGCATAGTTTTTTCCGATAAGGCAACTTTTTGTTTAAATGGAACAGTTAATCGCCATAACTCAAGGTATTGGTCAAATGAGAATCCTCATTGGATTCATGAAGCACATACCCAGCATCCACAGAAGTTAAACGTTTGGATGGGAATTGTCGAAAATAAGCTTATAGGCCCATTTTTTATCGACGGAAACTTGAATGGTGACAAGTATTTGGATCTACTAAATAACGAAATTATTCTTGCACTTCAACAGAATGGGCAATTACCACAAAATATTTGGTTTCAACAAGATACAAGATGGAGCACCTCCCCACTATGATAAACGGGTTAGGGATTTTCTGGATGCGAAATTTCCAAATCAATACGTTAGACTTACAGGAATTGAGACAAAGAATTATTGATGAATGTGAACTAATACGTGGAGAAGTCTTGGAAAGAGTGACTCAAGAATTTGTTAATAGGATAGCATATTGTCAGCAAGTAAACGGCGAGCATTTTGAACATTTGAAGTAATTTTGTTTCTCATTATTCTAAAATATTGAAATGTACATCTATTGTACTACTAACAGTGAGTTATTCCTCGTTTTTACAATTTTTTTTACACTAAACTCAGTATGTATGAATTCAAAATAACAAGCTCTTTCAATATCTGTAAAAATATATAGGGTGTCCCATTTAAATTAAAGAAGTTGATGGCATTTCCGTTTAAACCGGAAGTATATTATTATCAAAAAAATGTACATCAGATGCGTTTTGTTCCATTGCACTTACCTGAAAATTTTCATAAATATCGTTCTTTTCGTATAAAATATATTTACTTGGTTCCATACTTTATCCCAACCCCGTATTTGAAAGGAGAACAATTACAAAACTTTGCAAAAGGCATCTTTTATTGTAAAGTGACTGTAGATAATTTTTTAGTAGGAAATGAACGAGTACCATCTAGTGTTACTGAACTAATTGACAGAAATAAGTTGTATTAAAAATAGTTCATATACCTACCTATGTGAAAGAGATCGTATTGAAATAATCCGTTATGGTGATTGTGTTGGAACTAATGAAGAGATGTGTACATTGAGCAAAGTGCAATTGAAATCAAATTATATCGTATTGCACTTGAAATAAAAAAAATTAGGTATTTCAATGTTTATTATATCATAGTTACGTATTGGAATTTTGTGAAAATGTATTAAAACCAGTTCAAAGAAAATACCAGAATACCTATTATTTAACTTAAATTAAAAACTAAAATATACAATCCACTAAAAAGCCGAAAATGCTCGTGCTGCAACAGTCAAAAATTTGCCAAAAACTGGAAGACCACGGACTGCAACGAACGAAGTTATTAAACAAAATATCGCAATTGATGTAGAGAAATCACCTCAAACTTCCACTACCAATTTAGCACTAAACCATGAAAAATAAGTCAATGTTCTTCAAGGAAAATATTGAAAATGGAAAAATATCATCCGTATAAGATACAATAGGTCAGAATTTTTAGATGAAGATTATTTTGACCGACGGCTGAAGTTTTGCGAACGAATGATGGATATTTGTAACGAACTTTTTGCTTAAATGGAACAGTTAACAGCCATAACTGTGGGTACTGGTAAAATGAGAATCCTCGCATTGGATTATTGAAGCACATACCTACCCAACATCCAAAAAAAGTTGATAGTTTGGAGGGGAATTGTTCAAAATAGATTCAGAGACGGAAATTTGAATGGTGTCAAGTATTTAAATTTACTAAATAACCAAATTATTTCTGCATTTCAACAGAATGGCCAGTTACCACAAAAGTTTTGGTTTAAATAAGACGCCTCTCCACTATGGATTTTTTGAAGGTAAATTTTCCAAATCAATGGATTGGACGGAGAGGATTCATAGAGTGGCCCTCTCGTTCTCCGGGCCGCAACCTGTGAGATTCTTTTCTTTGTAGGATTTGAGACAAAGCATAATTGAAGCATAATATAAACATAAAGAAATCTTGCACTCTAGTGGAGTAGCACTAAAAAATATGGCATCAGATCCGTTTTGTGTCACTGTAATTGCATGCAAAGTTTCATAAATATTGTTGTTTTCGTTTTAAAAGTTATTTGTTTGTTTCCATATTTTATCCCAACCTAGTTAGTGGTGCCACCTCCGAAAATTAGAATAAAACAAAACAATACATTAATTTTGGAACCAAAGTTTTAATTTAAAATTCTAAGTCGTGGTTTTGAAGGTCTTCCCTCTGTCTCAATGTCAAAGGTTACGAAAAATCCGGTTTTTGGAATTAATTAATTTGAAATGAAAATAGTTTTGTGTATATTATATTATTTACATTCATGTAAATATCTTTATACATACAGTGCGGTCCATATGTATGGAATAAATTCATTTGTAGCGTTATTATGTACTATATGAAAAAAACCTGAAACAGGTCGATTTTTATTCTTAAATTGACAATTTACAGTATAAAAATATTATCCCCCTCCAGCACCCCTTCGGAATTATAAGCACCCCCTCGAAAATTTTAAATTACAAAGGGGGTCGTGTGGCACCTCGTTGGAAAGGGATTTTAGTCCTCTGTTCAGCAATATAAAGTTTTTTAAGTTTGGTGCAATCATAACTGAGAAAATTGATTTTTAAGATGTAAAATTTTGATAATGTCTCTAACACAAAACTTTACGTAGAATGAAGATAATAATGTCACATAATGATTAGAATGTGTTTTTCAATGTATTTGACACTTATTAAATGTTCAAAATGACCACCATTCACTTCTTGACAATAACCGAGGCGATATTGTTTGGTCTATTAAAATAACTTTAGAAATAATCAGGTATTTTCGTATCTGTTCTGCTAAATATTAGGAAAAAACTTTGAAGATATTAAAATAACAGTCAAAAAACTAAATAAACAATTGATATAAATCTAGTAGGCTGCTGTCATTTAGGTATTTAAAGTTACTAAAAGACGTCAGTATAATATTTGTGCGCGTATTAAATTTAATTATGGCTCATTTGTCCGAGACTCAAAGAATAGACATTTTAATTATGATTGGTTGTGGTAATAAAACCAGAACTCAAAAGGAGGTTTGTGAAATTTTTAATAATAAATACCCTGGTTAACACGTTTCGCAGTCTACAGTTAGCAAAATTGAAAAAAAGTTTCGTGAAACTGGACATGTAAAAAATATTGAAAAACCAGGTAGAAATGTTCAATTTACTGATGAAAAAAGTTAGATGTACTTCTAGAGATTGCCGCCGACAATGATGTAAGTAAATCATCTATTTTGAGAGTTCTGCATAAAGAAAAATACCACCCTTACAAAGTTCAGTTGGTTCAGGAGTTAAATGAAGATGATCCTGATAGAAGGCAAGAATTCTGTGAATGGATGATGGATAGAATGAACGCAGATTTGCAGTTCATAAACAAAATAGTTTTTTCTGATGAAGCGACGTTTCATTTAAACGGAACGGTTAACAAACAGAACTGTAGATATTGGAGCAGAGAAAATCCTCACTGGATGTGTAAGGCTCACACTCAATATCCTAAAAAAGTTAACGTTTAGGCTGGTATCATTAACAATAAAATTATTGGCCCTTATTTTTTTGAGGGCACAGTTACTGGTGAGGTTTATTTAGATTTTTTGATTAACTTTTTAGTGCCTACATTACAAAGAGTTTTTCCTGATGTTAATTATCCTAATGAGATAGATCGATCTATTTACTACCAACAAGATGGAGCTCCACCGCATTTTGCACGTACTGTTAGAAATTATTTAAAAGAGGTTTTTCCCAATAGGTGGATTGGAAGACGTGGGGCGATCGAATGGCCGGCTAGATCCCCCGATTTGACTCCTCTCGATTACTTCTTATGAGGTTATTTAAAATCTAAAGTATATTTTAATAGACCAAACAATATTGCTGATTTAAAAGTTAGGATAACGGAAGAAATTAACAAAATAACCCCCGAGGTCATACAAAATGTTGTACGAGAATTCCAATATCGCCTCGGTTATTGTCAAGAAGTGACTGGTGGTCATTTTGAACATTTAATAAGTGTCAAATACATTGAAAAACACATTCTAATCATTATGTGACATTATTATCTTCATTCTACGTAAAGTTTTGTGTTAGAGACATTATCAAAATTTTACATCTTAAAAATCAATTTTCTAAGTTATGATTGCACCAAACTTAAAAAACTTCATATTGCTGAACAGAGGACTAAAATCCCTTTCCAACGAGGTGCCACACGACCCCCTTTGTAATTTAAAATTTTCGAGGGGGTGCTTATAATTCCGAAGGAGTTATAAGAAAGTCAATAAAAATACATTATTTTAGATCTTCTTGGTTCCTCAACACTACTATAGACATTTTCTTCATAATCGGCCATTTAAAGTAATCTAATAAAATACACCGCACTCAAACAATTGTTACAGTTTTAACCAAATTTTTAGGTTAGAATGTCCAGGTTATTATTACCACTAGATTTTCTGGTGTTTAAAAATTCTGAGAGTTAACCATAACTTGAACCCTTGATGTGAAACACTTTTGAGGCAACCAAAAGTTATTTGTTAACCTCGGGATAACTTGATATTGTGAAACAATGTGCTCCTATCAATATCTTTGGTATTAACAGGAAAAATATTGTGGTTAGACTAGGTTAGGTTCTATATGAGTGGTCGTTTCACGTCCCTTCCACTGCGACCTGAAAGATCTATTGTGGCTCACCCCTAGGTTATAGTCGTTCTATCAGCCCTATGCCTCTTATGAAGCTCATCAGGGTCGTTGGTGTTAGAAGTAGTGTTTATAGTTTAGGTTTTAGATTCAAGGGTATCTAAAATATTGTAAATATATATGTTGTCAATTCTGATTAATAAAAAGTCGCATCTTTGTATGACACTTATTTAACTTCTTTGCTGAGTATTCATCAGGTTATGGGCTTTTGAGTGTAAAGAAGTAGTAAATTAAAAAGAAATAGCTTTGAGGTGAAGCTGAAATGGAAAGTGAGCAATCTAATTATGTTAAAGCTTTCGATGGAAGCGGATATGCAAACTGGGAATTTCGTATTCGATTGCTTTTAGAAAAACATGAGCTGTTAGATGTCTTGTCCATTGATCCTCCAGTAGGAGCTTCACAGTTAGCACAGTTCAAAAAGAAAGATGTCAAAGCAAGAAACATCATTGTGCAGTGTCTATCAAATAACATGCTGGAAATGGTGAAAGGTAATTCAACCGCAAAAGAAATGATAAATACTTTGAGTACGATGTATAAGAAAACTGGAATCGTATGTCAAGTGCAACTTCAAAGAAAATTAAGAGCAATGCAATATAACAACAGTAATCCTCTTAAAGATTTTCTGATCGATTATGAAAAAACGGTCTCGGAGCTGAAAGCTGCAGGTGGTAAAATGGAAAATGGTGAGATTATTACACAGCTTTTATCAGCTATGCCAGAAAGTTATCAGGCGGTAGTGACTGCATTAGATATCTTGTTTTGCCAAGATGAAAGCAAACTTTCATTAGACTACGTAAAAAGTAAATTTCTCTTGGAAGAAGAAAGACAAAAACAGAAGAGACAGTCACAAACAGAAGTAGAAGAGTCACAATCACATGCTTTTACTGGATGGAAATCAAGAAAGACGTATCCTAAAAGAAATGGTTTTCCTAGCGAAAATTATACATTTAAAGGAAAATGTTTTCATTGTGGCAGTAGAGGACACAAACGTAATCAGTGCCCACGAAGAAAAGAAAAAATGAATTTAGCAGACAATATTCAGAATCATGTAGAAGAAAAAAATGATGAAGTAACCTTTATGGTGCAAGAAAATGAAGAAGAGGAAATTATTGATAACCGATGTCAAAGTCAAAGTTCATTTTTTGCTAACAATAATAATGAAATAATCTTCGTGATAGATAGTGGTGCAACTTGCCACATGATAAATTCGTTGTATGGAAAGTATCTAGTTAACGTACAAGAAACAGATCTTCAAATTAATGTTGCAAAAGCAGGAGAAACCGTGAAAGCAAAACGCCAAGGAGACTTACTACTTACGACAAATAATGGGTCACAGATAACTCTGAAAAACGTCTTGGAATGTGAAGAGCTAAGCTGTAATCTATTGTCTGTGAGAAAAATGCAAAGAAAAAGACCTAAAAGTTTTATTTGAAATGGGAAAAGTTCAAATATTTCATAACAATAATATTTTATTTGAAGGAATTCTAAATAAAAATTTGTATAAGGTTCAAATGAAGTGCCGACACGAATTTGCTGGAATGATTGACAATAACACGAAGAATTTATTACATCGAAGAATGGGGCATTCATCAAAGTTTTCTTGCAGTGAAACATGTGAAATATGTTTGAAAGGCAAACAGACAAGGCGTTCATTTTTAAAAGGTATTCCCGAAGATGTTAAAGCTAGTAAAATTTTGCAAGTGGTTTCTTCAGACGTTTGTGGAAAAATAAATCCTCCTACAAGAGATGGAAAACAATATTTTGTTAGTTTTATTGATCATTTTAGTCATTTTGGTATTGTGTTTTTGATAAAAGATAAGAGTGAAGTAACAAGTAAATTTAAAGAATATGTGGCACTTGCAGAAACACAACAAAACACGAAAATCCAGAAATTAAGATGTGACAATGGAGGAGAGTATATTTCAAATGAATTCAAAATTTTTTGTAAATCTAAAGGAATTGAAATTCAATATACTGTTCCCAGGAATCCCGAACAGAATGGTGTAGCGGAAAGGTACAATAGAACCATTTTAGAAAAATCGAGATGTATGATTTTTGATTCCAGATTTGATAAAAGTTTTTGGGGAGATTCTGTGTTAGCTGCTGTATATCTAACGAATAGGACCGAAACATCAACTCTTGCAAAAGGAATTACTCCCGCAGAAATTTGGTACGGTCGTAAGCCTAATTTAGATAAAATAAAAGTTTTTGGATGTGTAGCTTACGCTCATATAGCAAAGGAAGAGCGTTCTGGAAAGCTAGATTCACATTCCAGGAAAACTTTCTTGTTGGGTTACTGTAATAATGGGTACAGACTTTGGGATTCTACCAACGACAAAGTTGTTACCGCTACGTCAGTTATTTTTGATGAGACGGCATTAAAACAAATATCTGAATCCGAACAAGAAGATGAACCGAAAGAAAACGAAGAAATAAATTCACTTGAATTAAGACGAAGTACTAGACTAAAAAGAAATCCTAGACACTTGGATGATTATGAAGTAGACTTAATGGCTGCTTTATCAGCTGGACAATTACCAGATGTTCCTAAAAATTATACTGAAGCTGTAACAAAGAAAGAAGGTTGGGAAGAAGCGATACAAGAGGAATTAAGTTCTCATGAGAGAAATAGAACTTGGCAGATTGTACCGACTCCTGCAAACGAAGAAGTAATAGATTCAAAATGGGTTTTTAAAATAAAAGAAAGCGGAGGAAAGACAATTAAGAAAGCTCGTCTAGTTGCTCGAGGATTCTTGCAGTCAAACTTAGAAGAAGAGGTATATGCACCAGTGGCACGAATGGTTACCATAAGAGTTATGATGTCATTAATTGTAGAAGAAAATTTCCAGTTTCAGCAACTCGACTTTAAGACAGCATTTCTAAACGGAATTTTGAAAAACCCAGTATACATGCAAGTTCCAGAAGGGGTAGAAGGAAATTACACGGGAAAAGTGTGTAAGCTGATAAAGTCGTTATATGGTTTGCGACAAGCACCTAAATGCTGGAATGATAGACTACATGAATATTTGGTAAAATGTGGTTTTACTAGATCAGGAGCAGATCCTTGTTTGTATGTTAGAATAGGTATATTTTTATTAGTGTACGTAGATGATCTGATTTTATTTTCGAAAAGTTTGAGTCAATTGCATGGGGTTAAAACTAATTTAATGACAAATTTCGAAATGAAAGACTTATCTGATTCATCAAAACTAAAATTCTTAGGTTTGAAGTTTGAATATTTTAAGATCTGGAGTTGAAATATTTATCAGTCAACATGATTTAATATTAAAAGTTCTTAAAGTTTTTAACATGGAAAATTGTATAGGTAAAGAGATACCAATGCAACCGAACTTGCAATTGACTGAAAGTTCAAAATTATCTGTTAATTCAAAATCTCCAACAGATTTGCAAAATCTGCCTTACAGAGAGCTTGTTGGTTATTTAATGTATATAATGCTGGGTAGTAGACCTGAAATTAGCTTTGCTGTATCCTATTTTAGTCAATTTCAAAACTCTTTTACTACCTTACATTGGACATACTTGAAGACAGTTTTAAGATATCTCAAACATTCTAAAAATTTTGGTCTAAAATACACAAAGTCAACTAAAAATTCAAAAAGTATACTTACTGCTTATGTTGATGCAGATTTTGCTAATAGTGAAGATAGAAAGAGTATTAGTGGTTTTGTCAATAAAGTGTATGATAAAGTTGTATTTTGGAAAACTAAAAAGCAAAGCACTGTATCACTTTCGAGTGCAGAATCTGAATACATTGCTTTGTCACACTGCGTAACAGAGTGTTTATTTATTGCTCAGCTGATACAAGACATTTTAAACATAGACGTTTTTCCTATTGATATTTTTGAGGATAATCAGTCATGCATAAAAATGTCTAGTACTCTCGAGACTAAACGCAGCAAACATATAGATGTTAAACATCACTTCATAAAAGATTTAGTTAGTAAAGGTAAAATAAATTTGATCTATTTGCATTCGACAGAACAAGTTGCGGACATATTCACCAAATCTCTTCCTGCTCCAAAATTTAAGAAATTCAGAAATTTGTTAAGTATTGTTGAAGAGTAAGTTTATTTATAATTACAGAATTGCGAGGGGGTGTTAGAAGTAGTGTTTATAGTTTAGGTTTTAGATTCAAGGGTATCTAAAATATTGTAAATATATATGTTGTCAATTCTGATTAATAAAAAGTCGCATCTTTGTATGACACTTATTTAACTTCTTTGCTGAGTATTCATCAGTTGGCGACACTTC
Source organism: Ophraella communa (assembly GCA_035357415.1). Lineage (NCBI taxonomy): Eukaryota > Metazoa > Arthropoda > Insecta > Coleoptera > Chrysomelidae > Ophraella > Ophraella communa. The sequence continues at coordinate 11,117,765 of CM068987.1, forward strand.
CATGAAGTCATTGAGCTCGAGTTCATGCAGACCAAATTTATTGATCCTTATTCTCTCGAGCTCTTGGCAGTTACACAAGATATGCTCCACCGTTTCATCCTCAGCCTGACAGAATTTGCAGTCCGTCCTCTCTGCCAGTCCAAGTGTTTTCATATGCCTTTGTACAGTCAGTAGTCCTATTATTATTCGTAGGTCCTGTCTGCTCATATTCAGCAGCTCTTGAGACCTCTTTTTAGAGAGATCTCCTACAAATGCCTTTGAGTGCTTTAAACTCTCTAGCTTTCACCAGTAAGAACGTTTCCTCCGATCTATCCAATTCGATATTGTTCCTCTGGCTACGCTATTCGCTATGCCTAGGAATGGCTCTGGGCCTATAAATATTCCTTCAGCAACTTTCCTGGCTAGAAGGTCCGCTTTTTCGTTACCTTCAATGCCGGTATGCCCAGGTGGCCAAAGTAAGCTTACTTTGTTATTTTCCCCTAGACGTATTAGATCCTGAAGGCACTTCCAAAATAACTTGGAGTCGATCCGATATGATTCCAGTGACTTTAGTGCCGCCTGGCTATCGGAAATGATTTTTATAGTTTTGTTCCTGCAGTCACGCCTAAGCATCTCCTGCAGGCACATCTCCATTGCGAAAACCTCCGCTTGGAAAATTGTGGATAGGTTACCCAAGTTCTGGTCTTAGAGCCGTCCGTGTACCAACACTGGTCAGCCATTATAAGATTCGAACTATTCGTCTCCCATTCGTCCCTTCCTGGGAATAGGACGGTGAATGGCTTGTGGTAGTTGTATTTAGGTTGCATTGCATCTGGTACCATCTCCAGTATCGGATGATTTTTTATTATCTCTCCGGCCCTGGCTATGACACTGCTCTGCCCTGCATCCTGACATTTTACTAGTCTTCTGTATGCACCAGCCATCGCCTCCCTTTCCATCCAGATATGGAGTGGAGGAAGATCTATCAGAATTTCGATGGCAGCGGTGGGAGTGGTAGACATAGCTCCTGTTATGATTAAGAATGCTTGCCATTGAAGCTTATTCAGCTCCTCCCTGGTGGTCTTTTGCTGACATTTAGCCCACCAGGCCGGAGCACTATACGTAATCATAGGCCTTATTACTGTCAGATATAGCCAATACATTTGTTTGGGTTTCATTCCCCACTTACCGCATACTCTACGGCATGTCCAAAGGGATAGCTTTGCTTTACTGCAAATGTTCTCTACATGAGCGTTCCATGAACGTCTTCTATCCAACGTAACCCCTAGATATTTGACTTTATTCGCTTCTTTAATACATTCTTCATAGAGGGCGGACATTTGGAGTTTATCCAGTTTCCGCCTCCTGGTGAAACTAATAACTGTTGCTTTACTATGGTTGACCGAAAGTTGTTCCTTGTCACACCACCTAGTAACAATATTAAGTGCTCGTTGAGTCACTTTAGAGATGACCTCTTCATACTTTCCTCTTACCAATATCACCAGATCGTCTGCATAGGCTTGTACCTCTATCCCCTGGTTATTGAGGTCCGAGATCAGGTCGTCCAGTAGCGACCACAAGAGGGAAAAGTACTCCTCCCTGTGGGCAGCCCCTAGCTTGTGGTATATCATTTATTAAAAATCCCAGTAACTAGTCCCAGTTACTGTCCCTTCAAAGAATATGATCCAGTTATTCAGCATACCAGTCCAAATATTCACAAACATAGGATAATGAGGGTGAGCTTGTCTCGTCCAGTGTGAATGCATCTCCAATACTTCTGTTTCTCCATCATTGCTGCATAAGAGAATCATCCTCATTGTTCTTTAGATTGTTGAATTTTATATGGGTGGTATTTGTCTGTTTTCAAAATTTTCAATAAAGAAATTTTAGAGGCATAATTATCATCATCTGCTTCTCTTGTAGGTATCTGAAGGTTTTTCTCAAAAGATAAGACATCAAATTTCTTGCTATCGTTCAATTTTGGTTCTTTTTTTTCCACTGTAGACTGGAAATGTGATGCTCAGGATACTTATCATTAAATATTCTGTAAAGGTACCTCAGATTGTGTTCTTGTTTGGTCTCCCACCCAAAGTAAGATCAATATCAATTATTTTGTTCTCACTTGGGCTTATAACGAAACTAAATTTCAAAAATGTCTTATATTTTTGGGACGTTAAAGTCACAAAACCAAGCTACTTTTCTAATTTTTTTTTCTAATAGTATATCATTTCAAAATTACAAAAATAGATGATGTGTCTGAATAGAGAATTGAAAACCTCCTAAGGGGTTGATGAGCAGTTGAATAATTTTATTGACTAAGTGCATTTTCAAATATAAAATTAACCTATTTCAGAATTTTATGTGCATTTATAATTACGTAAAATAGGAATTTACCCCTTACTCTAGGACACTTATATAATAGGGGAAGCAAGCAAAGGACAGTGTGGACTTCTGGATAAACGAAAGGACATATTTTATAAAGGTGGACATAATAGAATTAGCAGTATTAGGAGTATTAGAAATACTTAATCCACAAGAACTTTAATCCAAAGACAATTTCTTGAAGACATTACTGGAAGCAGAGCCAAGGATTTGATTTGGTTTATTAATGGATCAAAAACGGACAGCGGAACAGGTGTTAGAGTTTATTATGGAAGAAGAAAGTTTTCAGTTTTCCTCTCAGTTTTTCAGGATAAGGCGTACGGAATATTAACTTTCACAAAGGAAATTAAATTGAGAGCCTTGAGAGCCTATAGGAATGGGCACACAATATCTTAACAGAGACTATAGCACTAGTAACTTCGAAGGCAACCTCACCGCTAGTATAAGAATTAAGAATTCCAAACAGAGTTAGAAGCTTTGGCAAGTAACACCAGTGTAAGTCTGTGGTACGTGTCAGGATACTCTGGAGTATATGGAAATAAGAGGGCTGATGATTAGTCTAGAACTAGCTCTCGCGCTAACGAAAAGGCTAAGGAAATGCTTGGCTCCCTAACAGGACACCTTGGCCGGACAGGAAAAGTGGCACAATGGGACTGTTCAGTGGAGGTAACCACAAACAGCCATACTTTGCTGTACTGAGGGTTAAATTATTAAGTTTCTGTTAACTGTGATTATGGTTTGATAAAAAAATTTTAAAACCCTATGTAAAAAGTATTTTGGAAAAACCAAAAGATTGGTAAAATCTATATTTAAAGAGCAATGTTATATACAACATACTTGTTTATTAGTGGCTATCATTCGCAAAAATAACAGGAAATATAGAAAATATAGAAATATAGAAAATTGTACTATTCGATATACAACACATTTTTAAGGAGAATAATTGCAGCTAACAGTTTACAACATGATGTACAACCAATCTTAACATAATATGGGTGCGACCATTGCATAACAAAAAAAAACCAAATCCAATCAAGAAAATAACGAGAAGAGATAGGATACTAAACGAGGTAGTCTAAATTGATCTAAAATATATCGATCGACAATAGTTGAAATGGCTTGAAGACTTAACTATAATGACAAAAGCAAAGATAATCTGACAGGCAAAAAAATAATAGGAAAACCTAAGAAAACATGAGATGACACAATGGAAAACCTTGCAAAATGGGGAAATGGACACCATTATTTTATTATTGTAATTGTAATAACTGGATTAATATAAAGGAATTTACAAATCCACTTCTACAAGAGATTAACGCACCACTTCAATAAATCATTTTAATTTGTAAACAGGCAAAGAATAAAAACTGAAACTTCCCCAAATGCATACTATATTTTATTAGTAATTATAGCAATCTGCTACTGCAAATTCAAAATGAAAATAAAAATAATCATAATAATAATTCCACAAGAATCGAATGTTTACAAAAACTTACGGTTAGCTACATCTCTTCTTAGACCTGAAGGGTTGCTGTAGATTGGTTGACTCCACTGTTGTTTGCTAGGTGTCTCAGGATATTCCTCTTCATGCTTCTGCGGTGCGTTTTCCAAATGGACCATACGAATTGGCAAAGTAGTAGTAGTACGATTACGTATAGCAGTGATTTCGCTTTTATGTCCAGTTTATATGCCTGTTCCTGTACGATAAAGTTGCTATTTACCACGCCATTTTCTTGTACTTGCTGTTTTGTTGCTGTGCCTCCCATTCTTCCTTCTTGTTATCCAGTATTTCTAGTTGGAACATCTTATTTCGTATTACCCTTAGTTTGCAGGATCGCCTTGTAATATTTAATATGTGGGGTAGTATGGAATAAACACTTTTGACACTAAAGACATTAAACTATATTTTCTATGAATCAATCTGAGACCTCTTAAGTCTTTGTGTTCGTAAGCACTTGGAAATTGAATTAGTACATTATTTGTTTCTTTGTGTTTTGTTGCAAAAAAACTATAGCTACAAAACAGTCAATAAATATCAAGTTTACGAATAGCATATACAAGGGGCTTCCAAAATATAACATTATAATGGGAATTTTTATTAACGCTAATAAAATATTTTAATTTTTCAAAGTGGTGCGTTAATTTCTTGGAGAAGTGTATAATGACAATCTTAGAATAAAGTATAAATATTCTTACTTTCATAAAATATAAAGAATACTTACTAGGCTGGTATAGCTTTTCTTGATATCGTTTGTTATAGTAGGATTTCCATTTCTGTATACCATAGTAACGGTTCTCTCGGGTTTCTTGTATTCGATAGGTTTCATCAGAAATCCGAAGATAACACCAATTAGACATACTCCTGAAAGAACTAAATTAGCCCCTTTCCATCCGTAATTTGACAAGAGGAATCTCCCAAACGGCGCGAAAACGATAGTACCGACTCCGGATCCGCAAACTGCTATTCCGGTAGCCAACGATCGTTTTGATTCGAAATAGTAACCCACGCATACCACAGCTGGTACGTACATCAAACCGAAACCTATACCTCCGCAAACACCATAAACGAGCATCAGCAGTTCCACGGATGGGCATAAAGTTGATAAAGCGAAGGACGCTGATGCTATCACCGCGCCAGACATGCAGGATATCCGACAACCAAATTTATTAGCCACCGCGCTTACGACTGGACCTACAAACATAGTTACGCCGGCCAAGATTGATCCCACCCATGCTACTTTGGCTTCCGATTGTTGGTAGTAAAGTACCAGGTCTGGTAGAAAGATACCAAAGCAGTAGATGATGCCATCCACTAACATGTTGCAAATAAAAGATGCTATAACTATCACCCACCCGTATCCACCATCCGGCGGCGCTGGAATTGATTCATCTTCATGGTCAGAATCTTCTGGTTGGTGATTTTCTTTTGAGGTATCCTGCAAACAAAAATGCAGTTCCTAAATAGTGTAATTAAAAAAAAATATACGAGCTAGAAAACATGATAAAAATGGGAATGATTAATATCAATTTATATGGAACTGTAATCAGGAAATAACATCGGTAAAGTCTAGGAATTATTTAAAAAAATAATTAATTAGATAGAATTAATTTCTGTATCTATTAAATTGCTCGTGGAATGTAAGTATTAGTTTAATTTCAATATATGTTCGTTTAAAAAAGTAAAAAATAAGTAATGGAATATTTCATCTTTTTATTAATTTTTATAAATCATTTTTTTGATATAAGTAAACATCATTTTGCTACATCTCTAACCAATACTAAATAAATTTCGAAGTGAGATAAACATACAAAAAAAATGATTTATTCCTTTGAGGTAAAAAATGTACAATGTATTACAAATTTTTTTAAATAAATTAATAAGCAAAAAAAGGTTTTTAAATAAGAATAATAATCAGTATTTCCTCCATGGGCCTGTTGTATGCATGACTGTAGGCGATGTGGCATGCTATCGATTAAATGGTCGAGCTGGGCTTGCGGAATTCTCTGCCATTCTTCACGAGCAGCATCTTTCAGTTCTCGTAGAGTAATTGGGGGAGGGTTTCGCTTCTTAATGCGTGTTTTAAGAATGTCCCAGGCATGTTCAATAACGTTTATGTCAGGTTAACTCGATGGCCATCTTAATGTGGATATTCCTTCTTCTTTCAAAAAATTTTGTACTGCAGCTGTTCGATGTGGAGGTGCATTGTCATGCTTAAACACAAACCCATCACCTACCGCCCCCGGAATAGACGCACAACAGGATTTATAACTTCCTCGATGTACACAGCACCAGTGATTCTTCTCTCTAAATCAGAAGAGGTGTCCGTGTACCCCTGATAATACCACTCCAAACCATAATACTCCCACCTTCAAATGGAACACGTGATTGGGCTGTTTTTAATCGGGCTTGTCGTCCTGGGGCCCTCCAAACTAGCGTTCTTCGCGAATCAGAAACCAAGCCAATTCTTGATTCATCAGAGTAATTCCAGTTAGGACCATGGTGTAACATTTCTTGAGCCCATTGCAACCTTACATTTTTTTGTTGATAGGTTAGTTTGGGAACACGTAGACGTCTTCTGCGATACAAATTTACCGCATTTAATCTTCGTGTAATTGTTTGCCTTGAGATATTCAGTCCTTCAAGTCTAGCAATTTCTCTGGATATGCCACTTGTAGATTCCTGTCGATTTCTTCGAGCTATCAGTGTTATCTGCCGATCTTGTGCTGCTGTTGTACATCGACTTCTGCCACTTCTGGGATGATCCTTCACATCATTTGTGTCTTGGTATTTTTTTTTAATTTTTGATACAGCACCCTGAGTGACACCAACAATATTCGCGATATCAATTTGACTAAAGCCCTGTTGTAACAAAGCAATTACTCTAGACCTATTAAAATATGATATCATGTCTCTGGGCATTTTTAAATAGCTCAAATGAAGTTTAAACAAGAATTGGAATAATGTGAAAGCACCCAAATCAATTAAATATGACCAAATTAATACAAAAACGAATCAAATTTAGTTTTATTTTGATTTAAAAACGCTTTAAAATAAATATCAACAAGAGTTTTTAAAAAACCATAGGCGTATTTCTAAATATCCCAAACTTTGGGACATATGTGTATAATGATATTTCTTTTATCACAGAAATTAACACGCGGTAAAAAACTTGAGTTTCTACAAAAAGAGTTTTTATTTACAAAACTGGATATACAATTATAAAGTAATTTTACCTACAAAAAGAGAAACAACATTTAAGGTTCATAAATATAATGCAATTTGACGAGAACTGTCTTTTTGACAATTACAATCAAAATATTGAATTTAAGGATACTTAAGGATAACTACTTAACTAAAGGAATACATTTTCTTTACATGTGTAAAAATATATTTATCGGGCTATAACGTTCGACGTCTTCCAATTCCTGATTTCCACTCCTCTCCATCTACCCATAAGTCTTCTTCCAAGCCTCTTTCCCGCACTTCATTGTCAATTCCCTCTCTTGCGTGGTCTTCCTCGTTTTCTCCTTCCGTGAGGATTCCAATTTAAGATTTTCTTTGGGATTCGTGTCTGCGACATTCTTTGAACGTGTCCATACAACACCACCTGCTGGGTTCTAATATCATCGATAATGTCATGTTTTATTTCAAGGTTCCGTCTTAATGATCTTTGTGTGTTTTCTTTTAAAGGCTATACTGCAGAACTATATGTTATTATGCTTTTCACGATTGAATTGTAGATCCTTTTTTTGTTATTTAAATGTATGTTTTTCTCCCATAATATATTGCTAAGCATAGCGATTGCTTTTCTTTCTTGAACATTTCTCTCAGCTATAGCTTCATCCAATGTTCCATTTGATGTACATATCAATAATGATTGTGTTTTATCATGGAAAAGAGACATTTAACGTTAGACGAAATGAATCTAGTTGTAGGTCTTCTTGAAGGTGGCATGCGGCAAACTCAAGTTGCTGAGCGGTTCGGTGTTTCTTAAAGCGTTATCAGTAGAATATGGAACCGTTTTAGAGAAACTGGTCATTCAGGCAAGCAACATCCAGGAAGGGAATGCTCTACAACAGTAACTCAAGATCGATTTTTAACTTTAACGGCTAGGAGGCAACAACAATAACTGGTCCTGACTTAGTTAGGACTTTACAAAGAGCGTATAATTTATTTATTGGTAGATACAGTACGAAATCAACTTGTTCAGTAGACGGCTCCCGAGATGTCCACCTCTGTCTAGAGGTTATCGCGCTTCAAGACGGTAGTGGTGTCAAGAATTTCATGATTGGGCTGTAGTTTTATTCAGCTACGAATCTAGGTTTGGATTTCACCCAGACTCCTCGAACAAGAGTGTGCCGACGATCTGAAAATGTGGAACGACTAATACAAGTTCAGGAAGTGAGCAGATACAAAGGTGGCACAATCATGGTTTGGAGTGGAATCGTTATAGGAAGCAGAATTGCAAAATGTTCTCTCTGGAGTCCGTAATATCTGTCAATACAGCTAGAAACATATTAAGGAATTTGGAATCAGACCCTGCTACTGTTACTGTTACTGCTTCATTGTTAACCAGAGCACACCGTGTAGCACGTTTAAGGTTCGCAAGAGAACATGTTAATTGGGATATTAACGATTGGGCTAATATTCTTTTTACAGATGAATCAAGATTTTCACTTTTTGGATCTGATAGACGTATTCCAGTTTATAGACGCGCAGGTGAGCGATTTGCTCAGTGTAACATAAGAGCAGCCAGAAATTATGGAGGTGGTCCGATAACGGTGTGTAGAGGCATCTGATTTGAAGGTCACACGGAGTTAATTGTATTTCGTACGGGATCACTGACAGCTGATCGGTTTATAAGGGAGGTTCTTGAGGAAAATGTAGTGCCATTTGTTCCAATCATTGCAGAGAATTTTATTCTATTGCACGATTACGCTCGCCCGCACGTTGCCAGAATACTCTTGAATGCTTTCAAGAGGTTGGTATCCAATTTTTAGATTGGCCAGCAGTTAGTCCAGACCTAAACCCAATTGAACATGTTTGGGACTACCTAGACAGGCACATAAGAACTCGTAATATCGCTCCAGACAACCTTGATGAGCTGGAAAATGTTTTAATAGAAGAATGGGAAAATTGGATTTGGATTACATAGCCCTCCACAGAATATGAGAGATGTTATTAGAGCCATATGTGGCAGTACCAGATACTAAAATATTATATTTATTGTTTAAACTTTTGCACATAAAAAAATATATAATTAGTCTGCTAAAAGTATAAAACATTTTATGATACTCATACATATAAGAAAATATTTTCTTTTTAGAAGAAATTTGAGTGGTCCAAGTTTTTGACGATGTGTGTATATATAAAATTGTTTGTCCTAACTGATTCATCAACGCAGAGTCTAAACTGCTGAAGCTAGAAACATGAAATTTAGACAGTGCGTTTCTTTTGTAACGTAACCATCTACAAAGATGGTTTTTAGGGAGTTTTAAATTTTCGACCTCAAAAGGGGTGAAAAATGGGTTTGAAGTTGATTTGGAAATACGTCGTTTATTATGCAATCCGCTTAAAACTTTGCAAAAAGACTACTAAGCAGAATCTTAACACGTGTTTGGAATTTTTAACATTTCAACTCCCAAAGGGGTAAAAATGGGGTTTGAAGTTTGTATGGAACTGTCATTTCTTTTGCAATTCACTTCAAACTTTGTAATAAGACTAATAGATAGATCTAGCGTAAAATGTGTTTCAGCATTTTTAGGATTTCAACCCCTAATAGGGGGTTTAAAATTTTATCAAAAGTTTGTCATTTTCTTTGTTTCTAACTTTGTAATAAGACTAATAAGTCGAAATAACTTACGTGTTTCAGCATTTTTGGAATTTCAACCCCTAAAGGGGGGTTAGAAGTTTGTATTAGCTTGGCATTTCTTATGTAATCTGTTTCTAACTTTATAATAATGAGTTATAAGTAGAAATAACGTAACACGTGTTTTAGAATTTTTGGAATTTCAACCCCTAAAGGGTAAAAATAATGACAATCGCTTGTTTCGGCAGTTTTAAAATTGTAACCCCCTATTGAGGAGTTTGAGGTTTGGAATAAAGTTTGTCACTTCCGTTTGTAATAAGGGTGAAAAGTAACTTTAAAAGTATTTCATAAATTTTAACCCTAAAAAGGGGCGGGAAGGTAATTTCTATGAACACTTTGCGAAAAAAATTACTAAGTGGAAATGACGTCGAAAACAGGAGTTTTAGAATTTTTGAATTTTCTCCTGCTAATATAGATCATTTTATTTGTGCAGAGATACCAGGTCTACTAAAAGATCCAATGCTTTATGAGAGTACTTTTGGGAAATGACATAGGTATAAGATAATTATATCATCATGTTTGGCCAAGTTCCCAAGTAATTCCACAAGTTACTAAATAAATTTAAAAAAAAATGGTCACGTCTATTGATAGTTGCTAAGAGGTTGTTGGGGAAGCCGTGCGATTTACTTTACAGCTGTGCGTTTTCTTTACCGTGCGTTATAATACATCTTACATTGATTGATAACTGTGTGTTACTGACGACTTATAGGCGTGGTCGTAGGTAAACTATTTTACCGTAATTATACTTTGAAGATATACTTAATTCAAAATTTAAGCATACGCTTACAAAGTCGCGAGAATCTACAAGCTAATATCATTACAAATATAGAGTTTATTATAGTTTATTAAGATAAAGTTTATTATATTTAAAACACGGAAAAACTGAATGGTACGTCTACAATTAAATGAAAATGTACCAGATATTTTTTCAAAGGAGAAGTAGGACATAACAAAACTGTGCTTTAAGTATTTGGTTAGGTACATTTATAATTCAACTATTAGGTTAATTGTTCCTTCAACTAAACTAAAGAGACTGGCACTACCGTAGTAACTTATTTATTCTTCAATATTTGTTTTATTGTTAGGTTTTTTTACACACTCTGTAGTCCTGTATAGTCTATATAGAAAGGACAAGGAGTAATAAATCATTCATTTAAGTAGATTTTATAGACGTACCAAAATATATTTTAAGAGGGTATATCGTAAGGTACATTTTGTGTTGAACGAATGAGTTGCAGCTATGCTAAAGAATATACGATTTAGGTCAGAGGTAACGGGATATACTAATTTTAATAAAAAAAGTGATAGAGGTACATAAATTTTAGTAAGTTTGATAAAGAAAGGCAACAGTTTATTCATAATAGAAAACAAACCAATCTGTAACAATAATTATTTTATATATTTTTGTTCTTTTTGTAAGAAGATTAATTCAAACTTTGAATATTGTCACAAATAAATTACAATGAAATATATTTTAAAAAAATTAATTAAAGTCAAGATAGCAAGATATAGTTACAATTTTTATTAAATTCAACGAAGCAAAATGAATATTTTTTATTTGTATTACTCCTATATGTAGTGTTTGGGGAATTTTTCTCAGAAATTTTAAATGGCAAGTGGCCTACTGCAATCGGCTTAATACGATTACACCTATTTACAGATTATTCGATTATTGAGAGGGATTTTCCAAACAACCCAGTTTTCGTAGAAACATTATCGGAAATATTATTTTAAAAGAATATAGGTACATTAAATCAGTACTTAGTATTAGTTCTTTGAGTAAAGTTGTATGAAGTTGTATGGTTTTCATAATATTGTAAACAGTTGGAATATATTTAAAACATTGAATGAATGTTAATTGTGCAAGTACCAAACAATGTCGATAAGGACCATCTAAACGACCAAAAACAGGTCCATTATCTTTAAATGAAAAAACTCTGATATTGAATTGTTATATATAATTGAAAAACAAGGATCCAAGTGCAAGTGTTGATGAAATTGTGGAATTAACGGCTGCTATGTTGTGTGTTGCTAAATCAACAATTTATAGATTACTAAAAGAAAGCAATAATGGAACTTTTCAACCCCCTAAAACTCCTTCAGGCCGAAAATCAATTGAGATCGATGAGTCATTAAAACAAAGACTAAGGCGTAAAGTCCATGGATTTTACTTACGAAAGGAAATTCCAACACTTGACAAAATTATGACATCAGTACAAGAAGATACGGACTATACAAAATTCTCCAGAATGACATTATGCAAACTTTTGAAAGATGTGGGTTTCAAAACATAATAGAAAATCTCTCTTGATAGATAAACCGGAAATAGTTTTTTGACATGCCAGAGAATTTGAAAATCTTCTACTTAGACGATACATGGATAATTGCTAGATATACAGTTTCCAAATCTTGGCAAGATGAAAACATTAAAAGCGGAAGGCAGGCATTCGTGGAAGGTTTGTCGTTAGGTTTGCAGCCACCATCTGGAAAAGGAAAAAGACTTATCATTGTCCATGTTGGAAGTTCTGAAGGTTTTGTTGATGGTGGATTATTAACTTTTATTTCAAAACGCACGGGGGACTATCACGAAGATATGAATGGGGATGTCTTCGAGAAATGGTTTGTTCAAATATTGGATCTGATTCCAAAAGGGGCTGTTATTGTTATGGACAACGCAAGTTACCATTCACGGTTACGAGAAGCATTGCCCACAAGTCGTTGACGTAAAGCAGAGCTTTTGGAGTGGCTTATTTCGAAAAATATTAAGTTTCCAAAAGATCTACTAAGGAAAGAACTTTACAGAATTTCAAATATAAACAAGAATAAATATAAAACCTACATTGTAGAAGAAATGGCTTCTTCTGTGGTATATCAGTTCTTCGACTTCCCCCTTATCATTGTGAACTTAATCCCATAGAATTAATATGGGCTCAGGTAAAGGGGGAAGTTGGAAAAAAAATACTACTTTTAAAATAAACGATGTTGTGAAATGGTTTGAGAGTGCTGTAAGTCATGTTAGTAAGGAAAATTGGACAAACTATATCGAGCATGTTATCAAAGTAGAGGCAAATATGTGGAAAATTGACAATATTTTTGATGATTTAATCGACCCTATTATTATTAATGTCAAGAATGATTCTTGCTTTTCCGAGTCGAATATAGAATAAAATGTAAGTAATAAATGTATTTCAATAATTATTTCTTTTCATTTTTTATTATATTATAATTTAAAACGTATTTTTTCCCAAAATACATACCACTGCATTGCGTTATTGCTTATCTGCTAATCCTTTAACAATGAAGAAACCCTAAACTTTGCTACAACTGAAACAAATACGGGGTCGATCTACCTGGTTTTTAGATTTAAGGAAGAAATGTAATTTAAAGTAAGAGATTTATCAAAAATTTCATGGTGCTCCCTGTAAAGGTTTTGCATACTTAATTAGGGTTTATTACTCCTCGTACTTTTTGTACATATTATAGTCTATCTACAGCTTAATAGAGTTAGTTGTTTAAGTGGTAATTTAGCATATGCAACATAAGATTCTGTCGGGGAGTGGTGTATTCAATGGATGAGTTCTATACAAGGGAAATGCTGCCAACAGCAACAGGCTGTAAAATGTCTCACTCTTCTCGAGGATATTTGCAATAATCAAAGCAGATCAGAGTAACACAAATCACTAACAGATAAAAGAATAATAAAAATTAGTAACTTAGAAACAACAACAAAGCCAAACAAACGATGCTGTATAATGAATAATACTACCCCAATACCTTAACGATACGTTTATGTGACATTTAGTTTTTCGTCAACTGTAAGAGGTAAAATATTCCAAATTAAAAATATCTTCCATACTTTCGGGTACAACATGGGTGGTAAAGGGGCCCAAAATATATAAGAAAAACCAAAAATGTATTGGAAAAACCGCTTACATATGGGACTAACCTTTTTCATTTTTTTTTTCGTTTTGTTGGCAGCATTGCCCTTGTATAGAACTCATCCATTGATACAATAGTTTAAATAAATCCCAACTTTTAGGTATTTAAATATTTGTTTCGATCATTTTTTACCGAATTTTTTGATCCATACTAGTTTGATAACCTGACGCTAGTACTGATTAAATAAGAACGCTATGTAAATACATTTTTTTTGTTTTCTCGGTGTGGTTTATCTACATATTAATTAATTATAATTTGTGCAGAAAGCGCGCTATTTACCTAACAAACCTTCAGTTTTTATTATGTATGAATGTTTTGTAGACTGGTAAAACAAGATTTTTAAGAATTCCAAGGTCTGTGATTAACTTACAAATTAAATGCAAGGTTTATTTATAGTTTAAATTTTTTTATTTAATTAACTCTATTTTCAAATTTAAAAATATTTACATACCTACATATTTGGGATAAATTAGACTAAAAATAGTGTAGTGTAGTTTTACTCGAATATGCTTCTCAGCAATTGAAGTGGATGTATAAGTATTGTAATGAATATTATGATTTAATGATTATTTATTGATTTATTTATTTATAAATTTAATTGATTAATATATTTGATATTATTATTTAAATGTAATATAGCAACAAGATCTTCTTTTTCTCAGGGGTGTTTGGTTATGCAAGTTTCCAGTTGGATTATTAGGTAGGTATTTGAATAAAATTGATTAATTATAATTATTAATTTATTATAAAATAGTTAAATTAAAACAGTAATATTGAAATTATTTGATTTAGTTATATTAAACAACTTCTGTTGATATTATACTATTATAGAATATCTAAATATTACAGTGTATTGTTTTATTGTTTGATAATAAGTTCAAATAGAAAAATGTAATATGTAATATTATAAATATTTATTACTTCTTTCAGAGCAGCGGACAGAAACAAATTCTTTAAGAAATTGACAATAAACATTAAATTGTAAATTGTTAATAATATATTGTTAAGAAAAAATGTAATTTTAACATTTGAAAGTGTTTTCAGTTTTCTACTAATGTTGTAATAAATCATTTTAAAAGAATTTTTAAATTTAAATTACTCTCATAAATAAAAACACTTAATATCCAATATTATTCAGAGTAACAGTGCATAAAAAATTATAATTTACTGTGTATCTTTTCTATTATACCATCAGACCAATGAGCTAGAGGACGAGAACGAGAAAAATTTCATAGTGATATTTTGTGATTCAGATTGTCAATACAGCTTCATTAATATTTTTGACAGGCGTGAAACTTTGCTTTGCGACCGGTATTGGTTACCGAACTTGACAGACCAATCAGAATTCAATGACGGCTGGTATTATCACGATCATACCAGTCGTGTTTGGCTTGATATAGTAATTTTAATCCCTTCTTAACCTTTTCTCACTGTTCGTTTCCTACACAAAATTTGCACAATTGGCCTGTACTAAAATATAGAAAACAAATATTAATAATCTGAAGGCCATGGACTGTCTTAATACTCTAACTCTATTTGGAAGATCTCTTATTAATAATAAACAGGATTTTGTTACAAAATTAATTTCATATCAATGTGCATTCTAATTTGTAGTTAAAGTGTGTTCAACAATATAGTGCCTACAATAAAAGGGGACTGATGGTGATAATAAACTTCTTTTATCTCAAGTATTGGGAAGTTTGGGTAAAGAATGCAGGTCAGGATTAAATTTGCAAAAATAATTTTTTAATAGAAACGCATATTAAAGGATATTCGCAATAAAATTTAATAAAAATATAAATATGTTAATATATCAATTCAGTTTCACTATCACTATCCTCGTCTACATTAATTATAAGGGGTTCTATGTTAGTATGAAATGTCCTGTATGAATCCTCCACTTTTATAACATGGTTTATTGTTCTTTTTCAACAATCAGCGTCTGGGTCATCTATATTTTGCCGGATTAATGCAATTACAGAAGGACATAATGTAGGTATAGTATTTTGGATCTGCATTTTGTTTTTTAGTTTTCTCCACATATGCTCAATATGGGTAGTAAGGAGGAAGAAGAAGAACTGTATGTCCTTTGGATGCTGCAATTGTGTCACATACATATGCCTTCTGTATGTTAAATGTCCTTAGAACCTCTAAAAGCTGCGTTTTTTTATATCCTTCTTCAAAATACATATATTTTGATTTGGAGCATAAATTCCTGGATTTCCGCTTTTGTATTTGAAGAGCCTGGAACCTTCCTCAATTGGCGACTATGGTAACTGACATTGTCCATAACTATGACACTATGCGGGGGAATATTTGACAGTAAAGTATTTTTGAACCAATCTTCGAACTATTCGGCTGTAGTATCTTGGTGGTAATCCAACGGCGAATCTTGAATGTTCTTCGCCGAAAGTCCCAAACTGTTTGAAATCCAACCATCTTCTGATCCAGCATGAGTAATCGTGATCCGTTTTCTTTTGTTCGAAGTAGCTTTTGATTGGCATCCCTCTGTTCCATCGGTCCATCCTTTTGCCGGCGTATCGTGGGTATCATACCAGGTCTCATCCAAATAGATTATTGGTCTTTGTAGAGACCTGTGTGTGTGTGAGGGGGAAAAATGGCTCGGAAGCAAGTCCATCAGCCACAGAGACCTGTAATCACTTATGGAAGTCAAATATTCAAAACGCCATTGCCTAATCCGTTGGGATTCCATAATAACTTGCCTTTTGTCAATTTTGCAGTATTTGCAACCTAGTTTGGATAAAAGTGTCCATAGGTTTCCAGTTGATATCCTTATCTCTGTGGAGCTCTTGTTTGCAATGATCTGATAGTAGGCACCAAGTTTTCTTCGTACATAGAGTAGATAGTTCTTCTTATCAAATCTTTATCACCGTCATCAGTGGTTCTGGAAACACCACTATCGTTTCGTTTTCGTCTCGGATGAATTGGCCTCGAAATGTGAACTCTCACTGATGATTCCGGTATCCCTGTCAAATTGCTGGTTTATCTTACAGCAGGAGTAAAAGCCCAATCCCTTTGGACCAGCTTCTGATGAACATCTCTGACGATTTCTTTGGCATTAAGGGATAAAACTGGTCGTCGAACAGGAACAGTAACACAGGGCGCCGCTGATGTAGTTTTCCAAGGACGAAACATTTTTCACAAAAATTATTAAACAGCACAGACTAACTCTCACTACGGGAACACAAATATAAATGATTATACTTAACCCAAATTATACAAATACAAGAACCGATCCTGTGTGCAAATTTTGACCATAAGCAATAAACCGTGACAGACGATCGCAATAAAAGTGGTTTATTACCATCAGTCCCCTTTTATTGTAGGCACTATATTGTTGAACATACTTTACATAATTGCGCTAGCAGTAAAAAATAAAAATAAATGATAATTAGTTAAAAGACCTAAGTTTAATAACCCCTATTAAAATTCAGTAATAAGTTTTATATTAGAATCAGTGTGGTATAAGAATAAACTAATCAAAATATTTTTTTTTCGAAGACAATCTACATTCGAGCATAATTCGTTCTATAGTTTCGTTTCGAAGCTAATCACACATTTGGCAAATTTAACCTTGTTTAATATGATAAGAATTTCCGTTATAAACGATGAACATACGAGACTTGGAACAAATACAAATTTGTCAAAATATCTACGTTCATTTTATACAAGTTTATATAAAAGGTAGGTAGTTAGGAACTAACCTGCAAATTGAACAATATTCATTATCAGGTAGGTAGTCTGTGCAAAATTTCATTCAAAATTTTAGTTTTGTATGTTGGAAGGATGATGTAGTTTTTCTTTAACTTTCTAAATAGAGAAATATAGAGAAGCGCATTTACAGGTATAGCCTTTTGTTTTAAAACAGTTGTTGTATTACAATTACTTAAAGTTAATCAATCAATTTTTTTGTGTTTACTTGTTGGAGCAGAATCATGGACACTCACTCAATACTCCACAGAAAAGCTTGAGGCATTTGAGATGTGGCTATATCGGCAAATACTCAAAATACTTTGGACAAAATACGCCACAAATGTTAGAGTGCTCGAGAGAATTAATAAAGATATGATCATAAAGATGATCAGGATTAGGAAGCTTGAGTACCTGGATCGCATAATGCGGAGTGAGCAGCGTTAGGAACTTTCACAGCCGGTTCTCCAGGGGAGAGTTCTAGGACGAAGAGGGCAGAAGAAGAATCTCTTGGCTAAAGAATTTGAAAACTTGGTTTGGCACCACAACAACCGGTCTTTTCAAGGCAGCTGCTTCAAAGGGTCAAATTGCCATTTTGATCGCTAATATCTATTAACGGGTGAGCACTCAAAGAAGAAAGCCAAAAGAAAACCAAACGAGGAAGAACTGCAACTGGTATGACCAAGTTAACTAAATTTGGTGTTCACAAGCATTGAAATTAGTGGAGAAGAAAAAGTGCAATGCGTTATTTGTTTAAAAGTATTAGGTTCTAATAGCTTGAATAAATTGAACGGACACAAGAAATATTTATATATCAGTAAACCGCGTGAATTTTTCGAGGAAAATTATTTAAAATAATATAAAATCATACATTTTTTGTCGAAGAATTTTGGATATACCTGCTGACATTCAAGAGCAGCTTGAATCACAGCTAATTGGAAAATTATTTTCTATTCAACTTGATGAAGCCACTAACTCCAATAAGGAATCCAATTAAATTTGTTATATCAGAGTATCATAATATGCGAATAAATACTGTTCTACAAAATTATTGAAAGAACAAGTTGACAAATTAGCCCGTCAGGATATTCATTAATTTATATACGGGGTTGGGATAAAGTATGGAACCAAGTAAATATCTTTTAAACGAAAAGAACGATATTTATGAAAATTTGCAGGTAAGTGCAATGGAACAAAACGCATCTGTTGTACATTTTTTTGATAATAATATACTTCCGGTTTAACCGGAAATAACGTCAACCTTTTTAATTTAAATGGGACACCCTATATATTTTTACAGATTTTGAAGGAGCTTGTTATTTTGAATTCATACATACTGAATTTAGTGTAAAAAAATTTGTAAAAACGGGGAATAACTCACTGTTAGTAGTACAATAGATGTACATTTCAATATTTTAGAATAATGAGAAACAAAATTACTTCAAATGTTCAAAATGCTCGCTGTTTACTTGCTGACCATATGCCATCCTATTAACAAATTCTTGAGTCACTCTTTCCAAAACTTCTCCACGTATTAGTTCACATTCATCAATAATTTTTTGTCTCAATTCCTGTAAGTCTCACGTAAACACGTGATTTTAGATAACCCCAAAGAAAAAAATCTAACGGGCTAAGATCCGGAGAACGAGCAGGCCACTCTATGAATCCTCTACGTCCAATCCATCGATTTGGAAAATTCGCATCCAGAAAATCCCTAACCCGTCTATCATAGTGGGGAGGTGCTCCATCTTGTTGAAACCAAATATTTTGTGGTAATTGCCCATTCTGTTGAAGGCAGGAATAATTTCGTTATTTAGTAGATCCAAATACTTGTCACCATTCAAGTTTCCGTCGATTAAAAATGGGCCTATAAGCTTATTTTCGACAATTCCCATCCAAACATTTAACTTCTGTGGATGCTGGATATATGCTTCATGAATCCAATGAGGATTCTCATTTGACCAATACCTTGAGTTATGGCGATTAACTGTTCCATTTAAACAAAAAGTTGTCTTATCGGAAAAAACTATGCTAGAAGCAAAATTTTCGTCGACATTACAGATGTCCATTAGCCGTTCGCAAAATTCCAGACGTCGGTCAAAATCATCGTATGACAATTCTTGAACCAACTGTACCTTATACGGATGATACTTTTCACTTTTTAATATATTTCCTACACAACGTCGACTGATACCGTGGTTTAGTACCAAATTTGTGGTGGAAGTTCGAGGTGATTCTTCTAAATCGATAGCAATATTTTGTTTAACAGTTTCGTTCGTTGCAGTCCGCGGTCTTCCAGGTTAAGCTAATTTTTTACTATCCCAGTAGTATTAAAACGTTGTAATGTTTTAGTTACTGTTGAGCGTGATAAAGGATTTTTCTCCGAATGCAAATTATTAAAAATATGACACACTTCTTCATGAGTTCTAACACGATCACCATAACCGATCATCATTAAAATTTCACTACATTCTTTTTCACTTAATTGAACCATTCTAAATTGTGCAATTTATTTCCGTCAATTAGAATTTGACACTTGAAGAACAAAAGACGTACTAAACAGTACTTTTTTATTTATTACTATGCATACAAACAACATCAATTAGTTTATTTAAATATTTTTATGCTCTAATGCAAAAAACTCAAAGGAGGTTGGTTAAAGTACTATATTCCTCGTATTTACATATTTTTTTAAGCTCTTTCAAAATCTGTAAAAATATATAGGGTGTCCCATTTAAATTAAAGAAGTTGATGACATATTATTATTAAAAAAATGTACATCAGATGCGTTTTGTTCCATTGCACTTACCTGCAAATTTTCATAAATATCGTTCTTTTCGTTTAAAAGATATTTACTTGGTTCCATACTTTATCCTAACCCCGTATAATACCTGACCCGACATTCGACAAGGGAACACGCGACATATAAATGTCCATGTGATCATCATGGACAAATTTTGTGTACCCCCCTATGACATTTTTGTTAAATAATGTCTTTTCACCATCTACCAAATTTTTATATACCCTCGTATGTGTACAAAAGTTTAGCACGAAAGAAAGCGCCTACATTGTCCAAAGCGCTAAGGTTAGATAGAATTTTTTCTTTTATTCATAGTCTCCTAACAATACAAAAAAAGTGAAATCGGTCAGCCGTTGTTGTGGAAAAAATTAGGGATTCATCACTGATCGATTGATAGTTGATCAGTAGTCGACCGGTGAGGGCGGGAGATCAACTTGAATTTAAAAAACAATCATAATTAAAGGAACTTGAAATTTTTATTTTAAGTCATGACAAAATTTGGACAGAATTGTGGACCACCCTTAACATTTAGGAGGATGAAAAATAGATGATACAACAAATGGTTGAATAACCAAATACAAAGTTAGGTACTTCAAGATGGAGACAAATTCCAGGAATAGGTCTCGAGAAAAAAGTCGTAAAATTATGAATTTGTTTAAACTGTTGACATTATTATAAAAAAATTACCAATGTA
Source organism: Ophraella communa (assembly GCA_035357415.1). NCBI lineage: Eukaryota > Metazoa > Arthropoda > Insecta > Coleoptera > Chrysomelidae > Ophraella > Ophraella communa. The sequence goes on from CM068987.1 coordinate 11,138,640, forward strand.
ATATGTAATAACATTAGCTTGAATATATTCAAAAATACCTATTTAAATAAATATCCTATCAAAATTTTGACGTGTATATTAAAAAGTATGGTTATTTCATTAGCCGAAACCCCAGGTGACATATCAAAAATTCCTTCAATGTTGCTTATAAAATCAAAAATTTACGATTAGCATATTTAAATCTCGATTTATTGAACAACGATCTTTCATTTATATTGATTCATTAACACAACTGGCTTTATTTGAATAAAAAAAAAAGATACTGCAATAATTTTTTTAAATTAATATTTAGAGAGCTTAAGAGACTGTTAAAAGACAGAAGGAATAAATTTATGTTCGTATTTCACAACTAAGCACCAAAAATAAATAAAAAATGGTCATGTGAATGAAGGTCGTGTCTTGTGAGACACAAATAGCATCGGAATTTCTCATTCATTACTACCATACAGATGTTAATTTCGATTCGGATTATAAAGTTACATCGACAAACAGTATCTGTCTAACAAAAAGTAATATTAAAATCTGTAAAATAAGTCTGTATGCTATTCATTAATCAGCCTGGCACAATGTCACAAGAAAACAAACCTAGTAAAGTACGTTTCACAATAATTCATTGACTTGGTACCTGCTCTTAACTGCTCTTAAGGGATTACTAATAAAAGGTGGTTAATATTTTGTCGAACATTTACAGAAAGGTATTATTTATTTTTGTCCAGGAAGATATATTTTGGATTTTTTATTTTTCAGGTAAAATTTTGAATTATTATTACTGACCATCAATAGTAAATCATTAGTAAATGATTTTTGATTTTCTTAATCATCTTGGAAGAGAAAGTGGGAGTTTCGGGGTAATTTGTTTTCAAAATTCTCTCCTAGAATTTTAGTTTGTACTAAAAGTAATCTTGTGTTTATAACTAAGTATGTGGCGTCCTTGGGCAAAAAAAGTGCATTTATCGCCGGATGCGAAACAAATTGTGAAAAATGTGTTTGAAACATTGAATAATCGAGGTTATAGTGTAACCGATGCAGCAGAAGAAACATGTAAGTTAACCAAAACCCCAATATCCACAGAGGACAAAGAATTACAATAATACATGCCGGATCAGAAACAGGTTGGGTTCCAAACGCTTTATTGTTATCAGCAAAGAATATTAAAGATTCAAGTTTAGATTATCACGAAGATACGACAGCAGAACTTTTTGAAGATTGGTTTGAGAATTAATTATTGCCGAATATACCGGAAAAAAGTATAATTGTAATGGACAATGCAACTTATCATAAACGTCAATTAAATAAAGTACCAAATAGCAACAACAATAAATGGGAAATTCAAGAGTATTTGTTAAAAAATGACCTTTATTTTGAAGAATCGTACACAAAACGTGATCTCTTACAAGTAGCAGCGTTCGGTATTGAAAAAGAATACGTTTGTGATACTATTGCTAAAAATATGGGCCACACAGTGTTACGGCTTCCCCATATTATTGCATGTTCAATCCTATAGTTATTAATTTAAATGAAGACGATAATGATACTGAACTACATTTAGATTAAATAGTTGAAAATAATGTAGAATTAGTTCATTTGTTTAATCGCAATTAATAAATAAAATTAAAATTTGTTTTTAAAAAATTTCGTGATTTTTTTTTACAAAATAAATTTAAGTTTTAGTAAATGTTAACTTAGTTTTATTTAAATCAATTTTTTGGGATACCCTGTAGTACAAAATATTTTTAAAATGTGGCCATGATTAAACTACATCTTTTTTATTTGAAACATTTTTTGACAACATCTGCCAATTAGATGAAATAGACCAAAGCTTATACGTATACGTAAGTTTCAACAGTTTTGTTTAATTTCAATTAATAAATAAACTTAAAATTTGTTTGTTTGTTTTTAAAAAATTTCGTGATTTTTTTACAAAATAAATTTAAGTTTTAGTAAATGTTACTGAGTTTTATTTAAATCTATTTTGAAAACCGGATTACGGATCTGTTAATGTTTACTGTACAGTGAGAAATTTATAACCTTTCATTACTAATCCCCTAAGGTCAGGTACCGAGTCAACGAATTATTGTGAAACGTACTTTACAACACAACATAATTTAACAGTATATAAAAAATGATATTGGTATCAAAACATTACATGTTTGATATGGTGTTTTCTCAACTCGGATGTTTTCATTTCGGGCGTAATAAAAAACTACCTGAATCCTTCTCATTTTGTGAGTCGGATTAAAATTGGTACCTGTTAATTCTCACTTCGCATTGGGGCATAGGGGATTTATGTTTTAATCTCTTTTTTCCATGAGTTTTATATCTGCATTTTTAATATTCTAATATTTTGATTGGTTTAAATTTTAAGCTTTTTCTAGAATGATGTTAAAATGTGTTCAACAATATAGTGCCTACAATAAAAGGGGACTGATGGTAGTAAATCACTTTTATTGCGATCGTCTGTCATGGTTTATTGCTTATGGTCAAAATTTGCACACAGCATCGGTTCAGGATCATTTATATTTGTGTTTCCGTGGTTTAATGCTGTTTAATAATTTTTGTGAAAAAAGTTTCGTCCTTGGGAAACTGCATCAGCGGCGCCCTATGTTACTGTTCCTGTTCGACAGCGAGTTTTATCCCTTGATGCCAAAGAAATCGTCCAAAGTGGTTGGGCTTTTACTCCTGCTATTAGAGAAACCAGCGATTTGACAGGGATACCGGAATCATCAGTGAGAGTTCACATTTCGAGGCCAATTCATCCGAGACGAAAACGAAACGATAGTGGTGTTTTTAGAACCACTGATGACGGTGATAAAGATTTGATAAGAACTATCTACTCTATGTACTGAGATAGATCGCAATTGTCGGCTCTAAGATCAATTAATTCAGGTGACCAGGATTAAAAAAAAAAAAAAGGTTGATTGTCATTATATAAAAAAATGTCAGATTATTAATATTTGTCAGATTGTTATTTTAAAAAGTTTAACTCTTTAATTAAATATTTATGCTAGAGTAAGGAGCATTATTTTCCAAAGAAATAACAGTAATTGTTAATAACAAGAAAAGAATATAAAGAATTCCAGAAGTTTTAAAAGTAAATATAGGAAAATATTCCATAGGGTAATTTCGAAATTAAAATTCCGTTTGGCGACAACAAAGTAGAAAAACTATTAGAAATTCTAAATTAAATACCAGAAAGGAGACAGTAGTCCAAGCCGTGTACAAAAGAAGAAAGAAGAGGGAAATAAAGTGAAGATAAAAGAAAGCATTCCAATAAACTCAAGAATATAAATAATAGTGAATTTTGTATATATTTATATTTGTTTTAGGAAACCTTCAACTGAGTCCACCCTGAGATTGTATTTAGTTTGATAGTGGGGTCGACGAGTGCGCATCATCGACGGCCCATATCAGTACGAAGAAAACTTGGTGCCTACTATCAGATCATTGCAAACAAGACTAAGGAGCTTCACTGAGATAAGGGTATCCAATTGAAACCTATGGACACTTTTATCCAAACTAGGTTTCAAATACTGCAAAATTATTATGGAATCCCAACGGATTAGGCAATAGCGTTTTGAATATTTGACTGCCGTAAGTGATTACAGGTCTTTACAAAGACCAATAATCTATTTGGATGAGATCTGGTAACATACCCACGATACGCCGGCAAAAGGATGGACCGATGGAACATTGCGATGCCAATCAAAAGTAAAACGGATCACGATTATTCATGCTAGATCAGAAGATGGTTGGATTCCAAACAGTTTGGGACTTTCGGCGAAGAACATTCAAGATTCGCCGTTGGATTACCACCAAAATACTACAACCGAATTGTTCGAAGATTGATTCAAAAACACTTTACTGCCAAATATTTCCCCGCATAGTGTCATGATTATGGACAATGCCAGTTACCATAGTCGCCAATTGTGGAAGTTTCCAGGCTCTTCAAATACAAAAGCGGAAATCCAGGAATTTATGCTCCAAAACAACATGTACTTTTAAGAAGGATATAAAAACGCAGCTTTTAGAGGTTCTAAGGACATTTAACATACAGAAGACATATGTATGTGACACAATTGCAGCATCCAAAGGACATACAGTTCTTCGGCTTCCTCCTTACTACTGCGTATACAACCCGATTAAGCATATGTGGAGAAAACTAAAGAACAAAGTGCGGACCCAAAATACTATATCTACATTATGTCCTTCTGCAATTGCATTAATCCGACAATAATACCCGTATTATGGTCGCTGCGTTAAATAATTTAAGCTCTGTAACCTTCAAATTTACAGAATTTAAGAATTTTGCAATTAGGGTCATTCTGTATACTTACATTTTTCTTTAAATTTTTTAAATTTTTCTTTAAAGTTAATATGATGGATTTTATGACTTTATTTATATATTTACTTGCCGATGAGTATAATAATAGGTATGAATAAAATTCTTAAAATAGTAATAAATAAATCTTTACCAGTTAATTCATTTTAGAAATCGCTTAAGAATAGACGCGTTTTGAGGTTATAACGAAAATCCGTTCAGAATATCGAAGTCAGTTTTAAAAAAAATTTATCGTCTTCCCCAACCAATTAAGTATTATTGAACAAATAATTGAACCGTTACGTCAACATGTAGTCTTATTAAGAAGGCAAGATTCAATTACATTTCATTTAAAGGTAAATTTTAGGTTAGAACACATTCACGAAGTTAGTTACAGAATATAATTTTAAATTTGACGGACCATAATAACAAAAATATAAATTCTTTATCTATCCTACTTATAGATGTATGTAACGTTAAATTTTTTATATTTTACAGTGATGACCATAATACGGGCATAAACCATGTTATAAAAGTGGAGGTTTCATACAGGGCTTTTCATACTAACATAGAACCCCTTAAAATTAATGTAGACGACGATAGTGATACTGAATTGATGTATTTGAATTTTTATTAAATTTTATTTTGAATATCCTTTAATATGCGTTTCTATTAAAAAATATTTTTGCAAATTTAATCCTGACCTGCATTCTTTACCCAAACTTGCCAATACCTGAGATAAAAGTACCTAAGAAGTTTGTTATCACCATCAATCCCCTTTTATTGTAGGCACTATATTGTTGAACACACTTTACCAGTCGCTTTCATCATAAGAAATCTTTCACGAGGCTCTCCCAGTAACAAAATACTAAATAATACATAAAATAAAATTGCCTGTATAAAATTATGCCTCTGCACCGATGTTGATAACAATCGATAAATATACAATGACATTTTTCGCAAGAAAAGGAAAAAAAATTAACTTTTAACTGCCTTTATGAAGTTTATATCCAAGGATTAACAAATGGATTTAGTTATATTTTGCATTATAAAATGCATTTGCGTATCGTAATGTAACTTTTACGCATGCAAATTTTTGTTTTAAATGGGTGGTAACATGAGTAAAGTACCTATCTAATGACATTTGTGACTAATAGAAATTTATTAATTTTATATTGTTCTTTAAGAAAGTATTTGTGAATATGAATATCATCTTTTACTTATATAATATATTATTATTGGTGTATTCATTTTAAAATATTTTAAAACATTAACAAAAACTTTCAAACGATATATCACAAGCCCATACTTCCCATTTAAAAAATTGGGGGTTGTAACTGTCACTCAAAGGGGGTTGAAGGTAGGGATCAAATTTTCACTTTAAAGAATGTCAATTTATAATTTAAATTTAACGTGTTTCGGGATTTTCTATAAATATGTACAATAACCGAAATAGTGAATTTATTCCATTTGTCTTTTCCACACTGTATATATATTTCAATTAAAATATTTGACAGACTAAACACATCCTTGAACATTTATTAACATTTTACACTTAGATTAACAATTAAATTGGCAATGTAAACTACATCAACAACAGTTTCGTTGAATAGAGAAATCAATATGTTAAAATGAATTGATAATTAATTTGACATAATATAACAAATATCTAGAAGTAAAATATTGTAAAAATTAAGTCGACACTAACAACAGGACAGAAAGCACGTTTGAATAATAGTTCCTTTTAAATAAACTCATTTTAAACGTGAAGATATTACAGAAGACCAACATAACATACTTATACTTTTGTAAAACTAATATTTGCTAGACTTTTTGCAAGTTGCAAAACAGCGCATATTCTTTTTCATATCTTTTTGCAGACTTAACTGGAATGATTTGCACTATCGCTTCCGCAGTTTTCTCAGCAATTTCATGTAATTTCAGATCCATTTTCTCCGTAGATATTTCGTGTGTGCAGAAAAATTCAATGTGTCTCTCTTTATTTAAATTAGATTTATTGTACCAACCCTTACTTTTTGGAAGTCCATCTTATTAAGAATAATAAAAACTCTTCAATTGAACTTAGGAACTTCATGTAAAAATGTATGAATGTGTTCATTTGTGAGAATTTTTGATTTTTTGGCGACATATCCTTTGGATTTTCTCGTAAGAATATTAACATTAAGTATATTGACCACATTGTCGAAGATTTAAACTTTTTAGATAGCTCTCCAAAGTAAGCTATCATAACATGTTCTGAAATGGATTGTATATTGTATCTTGTTGGTTTTTCGCCATGAATCTTGAATATGGTAAATTGTACTGTTTAAAGGATGTCTGGGGTAATAACTCTTCGCTAAAATTATTTGCCGCTTCTACAATGTGTGGAGGAATATTCTCATCTTCACTAGCCATTGTAATAAACTTTTAACTCTCACAGATAAAGAAAAATATTCTTTTCCTACGACCACATATGAAAGTGCTAGATTGCACACTTATTGGTACTTAAGAAAGTAGCTAATATCAATACACGTATTGAAAAGTAAAAAATTATAGTTCTATGATCTGTGACATTTACGTCAAATTTATCAATAGTAAAAACACATGAATATCAAAGCAAGGACCATTTAATTTTTTTTAAATCTTCCTTGTGTCAAATATTGTATTGTAATTGCCAATACAAATTTTTCTGTATAAAGTAAGAATTAAGAAAAAAGTTTCTTATAGGTTTTTAAATTTTTAAAAAATAAACATATTTTTATTCAGTATTATTATTTTGATAAAAACACTTTTAGAAAGAAGAACAGTTTATTCTTCTTTTTTATATTGTGTTTATGTTCCGTGCATGTGTCGAATGTGGATTTTTGAAGTTATGTTTGTGTTTCTGTTTACAATTATCTTTGTGTCTATTATGATTACATTACTTTTCAATTAATTTTACCAACTGACCATTTTACTTTTAATTTTTATAGAGCCCACAAAAAAAATTAAAATGTCATTTAACTAATAAAGAATTTTGATGTGAATTCCTGAGAAAGGTGGTTATTTGATTTTAATTAATTATATTTCTATGCAATATATAAACTCGTTTAAATCCTAAATTTTTAACATGACTAACAATTAAAATAAATTTTATAAATAAATTTAAAATATATTATAAGAAATATTGGGGTCGTAGGAAAAATCGTGTACACAACGCGTTGGAAAGTGTATTTCTTGCACTCGTTACGTTTCCGCACTCGCGACTACGCGGCTCGTGCTAAACTTCACTTGTGCGTATTACTTCACTTTCCACACTCGTTATGTAATATACTATTTTCTACAACCCTATATAAAATGACGTTATTTTGTAATAGTAAACGTTCAGCGAAAACGCGATTTTCGTTGCAAGTGAGAGAATATATTTTCGTCTCTAGTGGCGAAAGTGACGTTTATATTTTTAACCATTTTTTTGCGCTTGTATAGGTATATAATGTTTTTACGATTTTAAATTATTAATAAACGCAAACAAGAATTATTTTTATAATTAGAATACAACTTTTTATTTAATAAATATATAAATTAAAAAATTAAATTAGTTTGTCGTTTCACCATTTTTATCTAGTGCCCAGGTTTCATTAGTTTGATGTTTCTTGTGAATTGTCAGTTTGCTCTAGAAGTATTTATTTGAAATCATGAGCTCCGATTCTGAAAGTGAATTAGAATCAATATTTAAATCATAAGTAGATATAAGGATAGTATTTAAGAATTATATTGTTATTTTTAATTGAAAATAAAATTTATTTTCATTGTGATTTTTTATGATAATTATGATATACTCTGGGTTGTAGAAAAAGTATAGTGTTTTACTCGTCGAAAGTATTTTTTAAAGTTCAAGAACATAACTGTTCTTTCGCTTCAAAAAATGCTACTTTCGTCACTCGTTAAACAATATACTATTTTGACAGATATCCCATGATACTTGATATGAAACAAAAGCATAAGCAACATATTAAAGGTGTGATGGTATAGTGGAAAGTATAGAAGTCTGTTAACCACGAGGTCCCGGTTTTGAATCGCGGTCACGTTAAATTTTATTTATTTTCAATTTGACATAAGACTGTGGAAATGGCAGTGTGGAATAAAATTCCACACAGTTAGTAGTAGGGGAGCCCAAGCGGGGATTTCTGGATTTACTGAAGCGCGGCAGATTAATATACAGTGGGATACCTTGTACCTACCCTGTTATATGAGCCCTATATATATATGGCCCCCCTTCAAGGATCAGATTAGTAAAAAAAATCGATCATCTGAAATTCTCGAGCGCGTCAGATTATATTCCACGAATCTGACAATTCGTGAGTGACCTAAAGAAGGAGGAGGGCTATAAAGTTGAAAAAAAGTTATCTCGACATTCTCGAGCGCAGCTAAATTTTTATTTTTATTTTGAAGGGAATAATTCAAGAATTACAAAAAATATATAATCTGACAATTTCCACAAGCCGAAATAATAAAAATTCATCGATAAAGTTTAATGCGGGCAACTACATGATGCCTAAATTCTCCTCTCCTCATTTCTATTGCACTCTCTCTCTTTCTCTATCTATTGCTTTCTCACTCCGTCCCACTCTGGTTTCAGTTGCCATGTCAGCTGATCACATACGTAGACTCGTTCGTGGCTTGATATTGTTTACAACGTATTTCCAACGTTTTTGCTAATTTATTGCTTATAATTTATTTTCTTATGATAAATATAACTATTCAACTGAAAAAAAAACCATAAATTTTTTATTTGCTAAGCTTTTTAATTTATTAAGTTCAATGATTAGGAAAAAAAATTTAAATTGTAAGATTAGGCGAATCTCTCTAGATAATCGTCAGATTATGATACTGCAGCGTCTAAGGCATAAAGATGAACCATATATATCTTAATCTAATGCGCTTGAGTATTTCAAAATGGCGATTTTTTTTGCAAATTCTAATAACGGTCGTGAGTCTGCGTCACATCCAAACCGTCAGATTATTATGTAACAGCTTTTTTTTAGATTTATTTAACATCCCCTCAAAAAATCTGACGCGCTTGAAAAAATTTTTTTTTCCATTTTCATCATGGAAACCGTCAGAATAACACACGTACATTTTTAAAAATATGCAGGACATACATGATATCAATATCTGACGCGTTCAAGTATATTCATGCAACAGTTTTTTTTTACATTTTTGAAAATCTGTAGCCGCTTCCCACACCGATGAAAAGGTGTACATTATATAACATTTTTTTTATCACCTCAGTTTCTCAACCCAATAAGTCCCTATAACGCTCGAGTAAATCCCGATTTAGCATCGTGGGCTCCCCTACTATTGGTGAATGTGTAGGGAATTTAATTTTCTGTTTTAAAATATACGGAATATGAAATTTTCTGTGTTGATCGTAGATAAAACATATTCTCATTTAAAGAGCCAGGTATGTAGGTTGAGAAACTTGGCTGTACATGAGATCTGATTACTTTTTTACAGTGAGGGCCATGTGGTCTCATCTTGGCAATATTTTGCAAAGAAAATGTTTTTGAAGGATTTTATTTCTTGTTGTAAGTTGCTCGTGATACTTCTAAGAGTAGTAGTTGTAGGTGTTTTACTGTAGTCTTGATTTTTGTTTCCATCACATTAAGTCTTACTACTGTCTTCCTTTCAAAATTGACATTGCATTGTATTTTTAGTCTGATGATGGTCCTGTGGACCGAAACTAGTTGCAAGTTGCAACTTACATTATTAAATTAAAATTGTGGGATCGACTTTGTGTTTTTCTTTGAACCTTTTGGATTCTACCCACATTAGAGAATGGATGACTTACATGATTTAAATTTATTGTACTAACCCTTACTTTTGGTATTCCATCTTATTAAGAATAATAAAAAACTCTTCGTTATAACGTAACTTCCAAGTTTATTTGTAAAAATTACGTTTTTAATTACAATGGCGGCCGTTTCGCCAGGATTAGCATCGTGAGATTGACATATTTAAGTTGCATTTTGTTTGTTTGTAGCTAGGTACCTGATGTTGATTAAGTAGGTAAGGCTAGACCAAGTATGGAAGTAATAAGACATAACAATATAAAAGCCTAGATTTTATTAGTCCTAAGGGATTATCCTGGATGTACTTCCCTCTAAAATCAGTATAACTGTGCTAAAAACCAGGAAAAAACTATATCTTGCTGATCTCCACAATAACTATGTATAAAATGTAAACTCAATTAAAGTAAACAGTTTAATAGTGGAGAACTTCCAAGATTGATTTGTTCATTAACAACTTTAAATTGTGGATCTGCTAGATGTCTTTTTATTTCAAGTTCTTCAAGAAAATCTAAATTTTGTTTTTTATCACAAGTGTGAATATTTGGATGTCATTGGTCTGTAAGAGTGAGGTTGGATGTTCAAGTAGATGTTTTGCATAATTTGACTTATCTGGTTGTTTTAATCTATATGCTTTTAAGTGTTCATTAAATCTTACTTCAAAATTTCTTTGTGTTTGACTTATATATACAGCATTACATTTTGGACAATTAATTTTGTAAACACCAGATTTTTTTAATTTGGGTAATTTAGTTTTTACATTTAACAATTTTGTACCAACATTATTTTGTGTTTTAAATGATATTAATGCTGATGTTGCCGAAGATATTATTTTTGAAAATGTATTGGAAATATTTCCAAAATATGTAATATTTTTATAACTTTTAATTTCTTTAGTTTGTTTAGGAAATATTAGTTGTAGTGATACTTTTTGTTCTTTCTTATTAATTAATTTATTTATTAAATTAATTGAATAGCCATTAGCCACGTAGCTATTTGTTTTATGATACCAATTTTTTTATCAAAGTTAATTTTGTCCATTGGAATTGAAAATGCGCAATGTACCATAGAATTGTAAGCAAACAAACAAAATGTAACTGAAATATGTCAATCTGACGATACTAATCCTAGCGAAATGGCCGTCATTTTTAAATAAACTTGGAAGTTACGTCATAACGAAGAGTTTTTTATTATTATTAATTTTTTGAGTTGTTTATTGTTTATTTCTTTATTTGGGATGTACTTCTCATACCTCAGAGGTGCCTTTTTTTATAGGCCACTCTACATCTTTGCTTTTTTTCTTTATTGGCATCCTTTTTATAATACGGGATAGATCAGGACGATAGTTGCTATCAAGGTTCAGATGGTCAGACATTAAGCAGTAAGTCAAATGAATGGTTTACATCAACAAAAAAATTCTTAAAATCGGTTAATGAAATACAAAATATCTATTTTAACAAACTAATTGTTTTATAAACTTTTGAAATTGCATGGGTATTTAGACATTTGAAACCAGTGTTATAGTTTAATTTTACTATTAGTATAAATATATTAAATAAATGCATTCTTGCATGTATGACAACAGTTTACATAACCTAGTTTAAAAGCAAATAAACATGTTTTAATATTCAAATAAAGATAATAACGGTTCAGCTATTCTTTAACTATTTAACAAATCTTGCTAGTAAGATTTAAGCGTAAAAAATCATTATGCCTTATTGGTATAAAAAGTTGCAATGTTTATTCTTAACTTGCATTTCTTATTTAAAAAGACTTTTCGAATATGTTGGTGTGGCGTCTTGAATTGTTAGGAATGAAGCAAATAATGTCATATTTATTTGGTATATTTTTCTACTTCTTTTTTAGTTCAATTTAATATTTCAGATGACCACTTCTTTACAATAGCCATGGCGATTTTGCATTTCTTTGGACATTAGATGCATTTTCAGGGGGTTTTGTCTGTGAAGGCTTGTTGTACCATGTATTACGAGTATATAATTTTAATTGGCGTTTTTTATCATTTTTGTAACGTAAATTATAATTTTGATTTTTACAGAATATACAGTGCGGTTCTAAAGTCCCTTCCCCCCATTTATTTTTTGAACCGTTAGAACTAGAAATTTGAAATTTTGGGAAAGTGAAGTAGGGAATGTATATTACTTTTTTATAGATAGTAGGTGACGTAATCATAAAAAATGGCGGACGTGGGCCCTTTTGGAAGATAATTTTAAATGGCACCATATGGCAAGTAATACATCATTTCGAACCCTTTCCAATGATACCAAAAAAAATTAATTCTTCTTCCTTATTTACAACTTTCAACCCAAAATTATTAAATTATTAAAGTTTTTAAATATTTTATCCAGACAATATCTGAGACAACTCTTAGGTAAATTTAATAGAACGGGAAACGTTGCAGACGCTAAGCGAAGTGGTCGACCTGGAATTAGTGAAGACAAACAAGTCGAAATAGTTGCCGAAATGGTAGTCAACCCCATACAATCCACCTCAAATGTTGCACAAACTTGTGAAGTGTCTTCATCAACTGTAAAAATAGTTTTAAAGAAACAAAAATTTCATCCTTATAAAATGAAAATACTCCATATGCTGACAGAAGATGATCCAGATCGCAGAATTGAATTCTGTGAGCAAATAAGAAATAAAATATAACATGATCCTTATTATCTTAAAACAATTTGCTTTAGTGATGAGTGCTCTTTTTTTCTTAATGGTAAAGTTAATACCCAGAACGTAAGATACTGGAGTGACACAAATCCTCACCTTTTTTATGAAGGTCACACCCAGTTTCCTCAAAAAGTGAATTTGTGGGCAAGAATTTTGGGAAACTACATTTTTGGGCCTATATTTTTAAACGTAAATTTAACTGAGGAGATTTACCTGGAATTACTCCAGAATGGTATTGAACACCGAATCTTAGAGATTCTTGAGGATCATGCTGACGAGTTCCATGATATGGGAATAACTTTTCAGCAGGATGGTGCTCCTCCCCATTATTATCAACCTGTTAGAAATTATTTAAATGAACAATATCCAGATAGGTGGATTGGACGACGGGGTCCAATAGAGTGGCCTGCGCGTTCTCCCGATATGAACCCACTAGATTTCTTTTTAAGGGGGTACCTAAAATCAAAAGTTTATGGTACACCAATTGAGAGCATTGACGAATTAAAGCGAAGAATTAGTGAATAATGCAGGTTAATTTCTAGAGAGACACTTGAACGCGTTCGGGAAGAGTTTTCTGCTAGACTTTTTTATTGCCAGGAAGTAAATGGTGAACATTTTGAACATATTGTTTAATTTTTTTATTATTAGAAAGTATTTTTTTACCAAATAAAATATTTTAAAACATTAATAATTTTGTAATTTTGGATTGAAAGTTGTTAATAAAGAAGAAGAATCAATTTTTTTGTATCATTGGAAAGGGTTTGAAACAAGCTTTTAAATTATGTATTACTTGCCATATGGTGCCATTTAAAATTATCTTCCAAAAGGGCCCACGTCCGCCATTTTTTATGATTAGAAATAAAGTTAATATTTAATAAAGTCTTATTTTTAACTGAATGATTTTTAATTTTTATACCCAAGATGGTCAAAAGGGACATGTAAGTCGTTTTTTCTAATTTTGAATTTTTAGGACATAAAAACACTTTGAAAAAGTGTGATTTTCTAAATTCTGTCTTATTGATAGTACCTAATAATTAAAAAAAACTTTGTCTTGCCATTACATATTGGTACGACCTGTAATTTTCAAAATAATTCAACTTTTATCTCTGACTGTTAAGATGACAGAGATTTTAAATTTTATATATATATTTATATACTTATATAAATTTTTTTATATTTTATATATTTATAGATAGGACACTGTATATTTTTCCTATAAGATTTTTTATAAAAGACAATAATCCGAAACATCTCAATATAAAATCATTTAAGAGTTTTTATTTAAAATATTTCTTGATGCAATTGATTTTTCATATCTTTTTATTTTATCTTATTTTTTTTATTTTTACGATATTAGCGAAAATCGATAGTTTAAGCCCTTTTTTAACTTGTGATCAGTATGACAGATATTCACTATTCCATAAGTTATAACATAGTTGAAATTAAATAAAAATGTTCAAACATACATACCATTTGTTAAAATTGAATATTTATTTTTTTATTGCTATGTAAAATATTACTATGTATGTATAAATATTGACAGTTTTATGTGACATTAATATATTGGTTTTTCTGTATTTTAATTTAAGTTGGTTTTATTCCATATTTGGATACTTGAAAATATATTTTGAACGGTTAATTCATTTGTATTTTACATTTTTTGGAGGCCCCGGCGAGATCCCCCTGAGATGGATAAAATCAAGAAATATTTTGGAATCATTTGTGTGTCATTCCAAAATATTTATGATGAGACGGATGGTGTTTTGAAGCAACAGAATCCTGATCAGAAAGTTTTGAAATGTAATCATGAAATATTATTATAAGATAATAGCTTATATGTTGGATGAAGCTAACAGCGAAGAAACAATTTTACAAGAAGTAGACATTATGGATGATATTAATCGCAAGTATAATTTTATTAAAATTTCTGTAGATCAGTTTCTAAATTCAGATAACATAGAATCAGTTAAAAGTAGCAAAACCAATTTATAATTACCCAAAATAGAATTTGTGAATGTGAAGCTACAATTAATTCTAGACCTTTAACTCATACTTACGACAGCAATAAAGATTTGTTACCATTAACTCCATCAATGTTCATTCAAGATATAACCGAAAATTAAGTTTCTGATTTAGATAATTTTGAATCAATTTCCCTGAAAAAGCATTTGAAACGAAAACAACATTTAATTGAGTGTATTAGGAAAAGATTTCGGAATGAATATTTAGGACAATTAGTTTTTTCTAAAAAAAGATTAGGTACTAGATCAGTAATTAAAGGTGATGTTGTTTTAATTGAAAATAAAAATTCTAAAAAAATCGATTGGTCTTTGGGTATTATTCAAGAGGTTATATAAGGAAAATACGGAAAATTCGTGTTGTTAAAGTAAAGTCATCTAAAGGAATTCTTAGTAGACTTGTACAGAGACTCTATCCATTAGAAGTTTTTAAAAATGAAGAATCTGAATAAATTATAACAAAATAATTATAACATTCCAGAAAATAAAACTGATCTACAGAAACAATCAAATGAAGAGGATTTTGATGATGTGTCACCTGTAGAAAATACACCGAAGAACTTCGTAAAAACCAGATATGGTCGTGAAGTTAAAAGTGTTGATAGATATGGCTATAAAGATTAAGTCTCCTTTATCAAGATCAAGACTTCTGGTGGGAGGATGCTAAAATTGAATATTTATTTTTTTTGTTGCTATGTAAAATGTTACTATGTATGTATAAATATTGACAGTTTTATGTGACATTAATATATTGGTTTTTCTGTATTTTAATTTAAGTTGGTTTTATTCCATATTTGGATACTTGAAAATATATTTTGAACGGTTAGTTCATTTGTATTTTACACCATTCATATGTATATGTATGTAACTCTAAAAGGGAATTAGTAGAGTGTAGGTATTTAGAATATTCGCTCTAGAAAAAGATTTACCTCCCACTTATTCGTAACAAGCTGAATTTTTCAGGGATAAAGTACATGACAAGGTAATCCTTATTTCCCTATTATTGCAGACTGTGCAAAATAAGTCTTTAAACTTATTTCAAATCCCCTCGTATTTATTATACTTAGGTATACGGGAGATTATTTTATTGTAGATATCTGTCATGAAACGTAATTTATAGTATTGACGCTCCGCCCATCAGTAGCAAAATATCTACCTCCGCCTTTACCGAATCACCGCAGGTCTTGCTCTTCATAAGGTAAATCCCCCACTTAATAGTTTCTTCAATTTCCTGATCATCATATGAGATTAGGTCGTCTCCGCTCTACTGGTACACAACTTGTAGCAGAATCTGGTGAGTCGAGGTGTGGTTTGTGGCGCGAAGCTATAAACGAGCTTCCACTGCTACAAGCAAATACAGAATCGATTTCACCAAGATATGCCTTTCACAGGCCCTACAAGATAATCATTAATGACAACGCTCAAAATGCATTGGCGACAGGTACTATATGTATCTTCACCGATGGATCTAAGACAAAAGAAGGTTCAGGATGTGGAAATTACTCCAGATACCTAAACCTAAATATAAAATGGGCAATGGGTTGTAATGCAAGTATAGCTCAGACAGAGCTAACTGCCGTCTCCATAGCCGCAAAAGAGATTACCATAAGAGGAATCACTGGCAAAAACATCCGTATCCTTACGGACAGCAGACAAGTACTATTAGCCCTGAATAGGCCACGGATCACATCAGGTCTAGTATTAGAATGTCACATGACCCTTACGGAAGCCTGCTACAACAATGTGGTTACTCTAGGTTGGATAAAAGGTCATGGAATTTCAAAAGGCAACCGCATAGCTGACTCGTTGGCTAGAAAAGCTGTCTCCCAAAGGCTCTTGGGACCCGGTAGTCTTGTCAGCTTGCCGGCATCAGCGGTGGTTGACCTAGTAAAACGCTCCCTTGACAAATTCAGGGGAAGATGGGACGAAGAAAAAGGTTGCATACTATCCAAGGAACTTCTGAAATATCCGAATAGCAAAGCAGCCAAGAAATACGTGGCCATGACCAGAAAGGACCTGCGGTTGGTCACAGGTATACTTACTGGCCATTGTCACCTACGAAAACATCTGAACAGGTTGGGTTTATCGGACAGCCCACTATGTAGAGGATGTGAACAAGAGGCTGAGACAGTTGAGCACGTCCTTTGTGACTGTCCGGCACTCTCTCTAACAAGACTTTCTGTATTCGGTGAGAACTGGCTAACAAACGCCAACTTGAGGGAGCTGCCTACAGGCGACGTTATCACCTACTTTAAACAGGTAGGATGTTTGACGAGCCCCACTTAAGACTGACTGATGACATGTTTTCCATGTAACTACGTGTAAATTTGTTGCAACTAAAAACTTTTATAACTTTTTAACGGGCTTTCAGGAAACTATCCAGAAGAATATATATTTTTTTCAATAGATTTCCATCATATCCAATATACCCACAAAACATAAAACATCCTAAAAATCAAGACAACAAAAATTTTAGTTTTTTTGTTCTTCATCCAAATAGTTATCTGGTGGTTAGAGAATCTACGAACTGAGAAGTGAAACATTTAACTCCAGGGAAAAAACTTTAATGTATTTCGTTTGAGTGAAAATTTAGAATATTTTTGTAAAAAAATGCATTTTTGCAAAAACAACAAAGCTGCCTTGTTTTCACACATTGTGTATAAGTATCCTCCAGAATTTTCCACTAGAAGACAATAAAAAATTGTAAAATGGTAAAAACCATGGATGGCCATTATAAAAATCTTAGTACGAATTTCCATTGATACTTTTTTGCAGAAGAAGCTCAGTTTGTCCAATTGGAATTGGGTTTTTAATCCATTTGACAGTAAACCTAATGGCCTGTTCGTCCAGCAAATCTTTAAAAAATTTCTGGATCGAACTTTTAAACAACAATAAGTAGCAAAAGGTCCATTTTTGGTGATCATCAAATAAAGTCTTTTTAAGATTATACAATCTTTGATCATGACCACCTACTTCTTCTAGCTCTTGAGCTATGATTTGTTTTCTTCAACTGAGGTTTCATTTTATTTTGTTTCCTTATCATTAATGTTGACATGTACATTATAAACCAAATATTTTTAAATTTTTATTTGAGTAAATATTTATATATTTAGTTTTATTTAACCTTCGCGATACTTGCATATATTTAAAAAAATAAATTTCAAGATGTAAACAATTGTCACTTGATTTGTCAAATATTTATAGGTGGATTCAAAAATATATTTATGTTATACGACCTTGTGTATGAAATTTCTTGTATAATATGTGTTGCGCCAACAACATCATTTGAAACCATATGTTTAATATATTGAGCCACTCCAGTGGGAGAATACCGAATATGTCTCCAGAAAATTACAATTCAGAATTGGAATAACTATAGTATGCGCCAAAACAAAGGACACTGAAATCAGGAAGCCTGTGAAATATAATCGCGTCATATGAAACCAGTGACAATAGTTGGTATTTTTAAACATTCTTAATTCAAACAAACTGTCGAAAAGATTCGAAATGGTGCTTACAACGCAAGAAAAAATATTTATTATTGAGTATTATTTCCGCTCATACGGGAATGGACGATCAAATGAACCTAGTTTGTTAATGATTACCAATCAATTTCGGGAAAAGTTTCAGTAGCCTGCACTGACTAATGAGGACTTGTTAAGATTCGTTGTAAAATTTCGACGAACAGGAAGCGTTCTATAGTCTATATAGAAATGAAAAGGAGCAATAAATTATTCATTTAAGTAGATTTCATAGACGTACCAAAATATATTTAAAGAGGGTATACCGTAAGGTATATTTTGTATTGAACGAATGAGTTGCAGCTATGCTAAAGAATATACGATTTAGGTTAGAGGTAACGGGATGTACTAATTTTAATTAAAAAGAAGTGATAGAGGTACATAAATTTTAGTAAGTTTGATAAAGAAAGGCAACACAGTTTATTCATAATAGAAAACAAACCAATATAATTATTTTATATATTTTTGTGCGTTTTGTAAGATTAATTCAAACTTTGAATATTGTCACAAATAAATTACAATGAAATATATTTTTAAAAAATTAAATAAAGTCAAGATAGCAAGATATCGTTACAATTTTTATTAGATTCAAAGAAGCAAAATGAATATTTTTTATTTGTATTACTCCTGTATGTAGTGTTTGGGGAATTTTTCTCAGAAATTTTAAATGGCAAGTGGCCTACTGTAATCGGCTTAATACGATTACACCTATTTACAGATTATTCGATTATTGAGAGGGATTTTCCAAACAACCCAGTTTTCTTAGAAACATTATCGGGAATATTATTTTGAAAGAAATTAGGTACATTAAATCAGTACTTAGTATTAGTTCTTTGAGTAAAGTTGTATGAAGTTGTATGGTTTTCATAATATTGTAAACAGTTGGAATATATTTAAAACATTGAATGAATGTTAATTGTGCAAGTACCAAACAATGTCGATAAGCCAAGGACCATCTAAACGACCAAAAACAGGTCCATTATCTTTAAATGAAAAAACTCTGATATTGAATTGTTATATATCATTGAAAAACAAGGATCCAAGTGCAAGTGTTGATGATATTGTGGAATTAACGGCTGCTATGTTGTGTGTTGCTAAATCAACAATTTATAGATTACTAAAAGAAAGCAAGAATGGAACTCTTCAACCCCTAAAACTCCTTCAGGCCGAAAACCAATTGAGATCGATGAGTCATTAAAACAAAGACTAAGGCGTAAAGTCCATGGATTTTACTTACGAAAGGAAATTCCAACACTTGACAAAATTATGACATCAGTGCAAGAAGATACGGAATATACAAAATTCTCCAGAATGACATTATGCAAACTTTTGAAAGATGTGGGTTTCACATATACAAAACATAATAGAAAATCTCTCTTGATAGATAAACCGGAAATAGTTTTTTGGAGAAGAGACTATTTAAGAAGCATTCGACATGCCAGAGAACAAAATTTGAAAATCTTCTACTTAGACGAAACATGGATAAATGCTGGATATACAGTTTCCAAATCTTGGCAAGATGAAAACATTAAAAGCGGAAGGCAGACATTCGGGGAAGGTTTGTTGTTAGGTTTGCAGTCACCATCTGCAAAGGAAAAAGACTTATCATTGTCCATGTTGGAAGTTCTGAAGGTTTTGTTGATGATGGATTATTAACTTTTATTTAAAAACGCACGGGGGACTATCACGAAGATATGAATGGGGATGTCTTCGAGGAATGGTTTGTTCAAATGTTGGATCTGATTCCAAAAGTTTCCAAAAGATCCACTAAGGAAAGAACTTTACAGAATTGCAAAAATGAACAAGAATAAATACAAGAAGAAGAAATGGCTTCTTCTCGTGGTATATCAGTTCTTCGACTTCCCCTTTATCATTGTGAACTTAATCCCATAGAATTAATATGGGCTCAGGTAAAGGGGGAAGTTGGAAAAAAATACTACTTTTAAAATAAACGATGTTGTAAAATTGTTTGAGAGTGCTGTAAGTCATGTTAGTAACGAAAATTGGACAAACTGTATCGAGCATGTTATCAAAGTAGAG
Organism: Ophraella communa; assembly: GCA_035357415.1. NCBI lineage: Eukaryota > Metazoa > Arthropoda > Insecta > Coleoptera > Chrysomelidae > Ophraella > Ophraella communa. The sequence continues at coordinate 11,159,050 of CM068987.1, forward strand.
GCAAATATGTGGAAAATTGACAATATTTGTGATGATTTAATCGACCCTATTATTATTAATGTCAACAACGATTCTTCCTCTTCCGAGTCGGATATAGAATAAAGAAGTCTTGTAAGAACTGCATGTAAACTCAACATTAGTGAAACGTCTTTACGTCGCATGTTCTGCATATTCAAATCAATTGGTGGTTATCCATACCGTACGTTACAGTAACAAGTTCAATAAATTGCTGTTCTTTAAAGCTGTTGCTTATTTTATCCTCATCAGCAGTCATCAAAAAAGAGTAAAACTTACAGTACGTAGGGCATAATACCCATTCTGAAATACTATGATCACAAGGATTAAAAAAAGATGTTAAAAGTTTGTTATGATGGGAAAAAATAAACAAAGTTAACAAATGCGAAGAAATAAGGGGAATCTGAGGAAAGAGTTCCTGCCATTATACAAATTTAGAAGTAAAATATATGCTTAAATATAATCTTGTACAGACATAAAGGAGGTCGTACGCATATTTGAAAATGATCTACCATCTACCCACTGCTTTTCAAATTATTCGACAGTTTGTGTGGGAAGCACACAAGTATTATATAGTAAAAGTAAAAATCTGTATGTACTGTTTTAGAAATGGTTTTTGTAATATGTGACCTTTTAAATAATATATCATTTAGCAGAAATACGCAGTTGTATAACAAACTCCAGTCCAGTTATTAATATTAATAAGTAATTGAGAATTATATATATACAGGGTGTCCCATAACTAATGGACAATATAAGAACTGTAGAAAGAGGTGATAAAAATAAGTCGTTTGATACAAACATGCACTAGTAAAATGTTAATAGTAAGTTGAAAAAATATTTTTGAAAATTCGTAATATATAGAAAACAACTGAATGTATTGGTCTCAAATTTGGTACACTATGGTTTTTAATGGTAATAAGCATGATATTGCCTTAATTTTTAATAATACTTCTAGATGGCGCTGGTTACACAGTTAAAATTTGATAGATCGGCGGTATTTTTTTTACCCCCTGTATAATGTGCATTTTATTACGAAATAATAAAAACTGCATCATTTTGAAACAAAAATGGTATACAATTCCCATATTAGAATATTTTAAAGAGGGCTGTGACTATTTAAAGAACTGTCATTAATTTACTAGTTAAAAGCAAAAAGTTGTCATTACTGTGTTTTTAACTTCTTAACTAACAATACGGCTTTCATTAAAAATGCCTAGAAGCAGCATTAAGGGATTATTAACTCCTCCAAGTTTAAAACTGAAATGTTTCGGCGCTCCTTTACATATTAAATTTATCAGCTTTACAATTAAATTCCTCAAGAAATAAAATCTTTTAGTTTGGGTACTTTTAAAGTTAAGTATAAATCACTGCTATTACATAATCAAGTGTAACTACTTTTATTTTCCCAGTAATGTGTTAATTTTTTTGTATAATTCACAGTGTATAATCCAAGGGTTAAGTGGAAAAGCATTTCCGTAGTGTTTTTCACGATTCATTATAGGAAATGAACCCCTTTTTTTCCAACCTTGTCAAATTGAAAAAAAAATGTTTTAGTGTATGTAATGTATGTAATATAGGAAATAATAAAGACATTAATTATTAGTATATATCTAGGATAATCCTTTAGGCTTTAATATTTATACTTCAATACATACTTGGCATACTGAACATAAAATAGTTATAAAGCAAAATGTAAATCGATCTGATGAGTTGAATGACTTGAAACAACAATGTCATTAAAACAAAAAAGTTCATTTTTAAAATAAAACTTATTGCAAAAGTAGGTAATTCATTTATTGCTGTTTCTAAGAAACTATTTAATTTATTCATTTAAACAAAGTTCGCCGTTTTAGAGAAATTACTACAAAATAAACTAACCCAAAAAATTTTTACTTATTATTAAATCACTGGAAATGTAGGAACTACAAGAAATAGTCCTATTTTGACTTTCAAATTTATTTAGCTGACAATGTAAAAATTATGAATAAAATATGAAATAGTTTTATCATCAATTTGTTTTATTTTATTTTCTACTTCTGACGTCTCAATCTGAGGATATATTTTAAAGAGATTACATTAAAATCTGGCACGTTTTTTTATTTAAATTAGGTCACTATAAACAAATTAATTAAATTAACATTAACTTACCACTGTATATTAAACATAATAATATTTTTCGGGCACTTCTTGTACACAGTAAACAGAAACACAACCATACACTATTTTTTATTTATTTTAAAACACTATTTCCAAACATTTGGCCCGATTTTAGCAACAACTGTTGTCTGCATAAAAATATTAGAAGGTATAACACGTGGTATACACGCCAACAGAAACACTGTGTTTCACATATTAAGTTAATCAATTTTATATTGAAATTAAATATGTTATTGTAGGAAAAACAGTATACTTTATGATTTTATTTAATATAAATGTTATAATACACACTTACGTTCATTATTGATAGTATCTCCTAAACTGATATCAAACTTATTCAAATTTTCAATCGACTTCGCGGATTGGTAGCCGTTGCTAACTGCTTTCTATTTTGTCTTAAGGAATAATGGAATTTCTTATGCAGTACTTATGCAACACACAGTAAAACTGTATAAAATCTCGTTTTAATTATTCCAGTATTATTTAATAGACAGCCTTCACCTCTTTTTAACTGTTAAAAATGCGATATAGGTATAACAAGTGAACTTTTTGTATAAATAAATATATTATGTTGATCGGCTGCTCGTTATAAGCGATTGGACAAACCGAGATAAAGCAGCGGTTTTTAAGGTTATCACAAATGTTGTATTCAGTAACGACTGTATATTCTTGTTGTGCTTTTATTACATATGTTTGTACACATATAGATTATAATTTATTTGCAAATACAACTTAAATAAAGCTTAAATCCTAAATTAAACAATTTCATTTCAAAGCATGCGTATTAAATGTAAATTTTATTTCAGTAACAGACAGGATATGGATTTTATTTAATCGTTCGATAAAAAAAATTATAATAACGATACTTTACCGTACGTCTCTTATCCTTCGGATTTACGAGGAGTGATTAGAAAATAACTGAATTTTTGTTAAGAAAATAACGAACATTTTTAAGTTTCCCGGGCTTGAAGAGTCCAATTGTGAAAAATTTTGCATAAAAGACACATATGGTGAGTCTGCAAAAAAAGATTTACCACTGGCGTGAGCGTTTCCTCCAGCTCTCGGGGGAACCTGTAATCCCTAGAGGGCGCGTTCCCTAAAAACCAGCAGGTAGGTGGGATATAAAATAAAAATAATGATAAAATACCATCCATGGACCAATAGGTGGGGACAAAAAGGGCTCCTTAGCTGACGGGAAAGGATAAAGCAACCATTCTAAGAGAAGGAAGTCAAACCCTCGTCCTCGAAGCTGGGGGTTAAGGCATCAGTACTTGTAAAAAGAAGTAATGTTAGGTTCTATGAGAGTGGTTGTTCAACGTCCCTTCAACTGCGACCTGAAAGATCTATTGTGGCTCATCCCTAGGTTATAGTCGTTCTAACAACCCTGATGAAGCTCATCAGGGTCGTTGGCGACACTTCCATGAAGTCCTTGGGCTTGAGTTGATTCCTTAGACTAGGAAAGAGAGAGGACAGCGCATGGCAATGAAAACCTTATGCGTGTGAGTGAAGCCAAGTTTCAAACGTTTGGTGGTAAACAAATTTGGAACGTCGAATTGTATTTTTTTATTAATTTTCACCTTTTTTTATTACCTGAATAGACATTTTAAAATGGTTAATTGTCTAGTTTATAAGTGCAACAGTCAGAGTGAAAAAGAGGAAGGAATTTCATTTCATTGGTAAAAAGTATTTTAAAACTATTTCCTTGAAATTTATTTTTATTAATATTACAGCTTTCAGGTAGTAGATGTTTAACTAAATCACATATGTTATGTATGATAACTTAAATTAATAGTACATACATTTTGAAAACTGTTTTCATTCAGTTTTAAAGATTATTTTTCAATTAATTGTTATTATTTTCTCATAGATGTAATAGTTTTGCAGTGGCGTGGAACAAAAACATATAGGTATTTAAAATAGATTAAAATTGTAATATTTATTAAATAAATATGTTTTAAAATGATTGTTGTTTTTTTTGGAGCAGTACATATTTAAAGACTTTTTTAAATTAGATTTGTAATACGAAATAATGAAAATGATTATTTAATAATCGTATAAGAAAAATCGTATGATACGCCTATGTCAATATTGTCCGCCATTAGTTTGGTGGTAAATGGGTTACATAAATTGATTCCACTGCGCAGTCCTCTCTCTTTCCTTGTCTAAGGTTGATTCCGACCAAATCTATTGATCCTTAGTCTCTCGAGCTCTCAGCAGGTACACAAGATATTCTCCACCGTTTCATCATCAGCCTGACAGAATCTTCAGTCCGCACTCTCTGCCAGTCCAATTGCTTCCATATGCTGTTACGTAAATATTTTACTATATTGTTTTATTGTTTCTATTATTTATTTATTTGTAATCTACTGGTCCCAATGGCTCGAAACGAATCTGGCATCTGCCATCTTGTTGAAATCTATTAATAATTAATTTTAAAATATTGCTATCTCACAAAATAATAGAATTTTAGGTAAATTTTAATATAGATGTCCTAGTAAGTCCACTATCGCCATTTAATAATTTTTTGTTACTAACTTTATCGAAGCTAAATAATGAGTTCTACCAAATTTTTCTTCATTTTATGTTAAAATATTCTCATAGAAAAGTAGTGGGTTTATTTAAAAGTTGTGTTGCCGTTGTGCCTTTTCAAGAAATTGGATTATTACACCACTATTTTGTGTTAAATAATTTAGGCTGTGCACTGCACCTTAATTATACTCTAAAGGAGAATTCAGCTATCAGAGAAGTCCATCTTGGTTTCGTTTAAAACAAAAAACCCTCTTTTTTTACTTTAAAATTTCAAATGTTACAATCCGTCGTGTCTCTTTACTTATAGGGTTTTCTTACTGGTCTTTCCTTCCTGGGATTTGGTTATTTTTATTTACTGAGCGCTGAGTACCATTTGGCTAATTTATTCTGGTTTGGACTACTCTTACAACATATTGGAATCCGGATTCAAGTAATTGGATGGTTCTGGAGTTTCCTGTTCAGTCTTGTGACTACCAGATAAGCATTTCTATTATTTTATTATATTTTATTCTGTCACTGTTATTTGATTTCTACTGTGGTTATATCTATTATGGTGAAATTTGCTTGATAAACATTACAAAAAGACCATATTATTGTATAACTATTAAATTTTATCCTGATACCTACTGATATTCTATTTTATATATAGTTGGTGTAATATAAATCTCAACCCACGTGACAAATGTCTAAAAAAGTCACGTCATACATTGTTGCCAATAACAACAAAATGTCTGAATATATGAATTATTTTTAAACCGGAAATAAAATTTGCAGAAGTGGATTGTATATATTGTACGTACAAAAATACAATTTTCAAGAAAACAAAAAATATTAACATTACAGGGTGCGCAATTGGAAATTAATTAAAAACAAAGAAATAATGATGTAATGGTTTAATGTAAAAACAATATTAGGTGGTTGCTATTGAAGCCTTTGAACGTTTAGATACCTTTCACTACTCTACAAAGTAGAAAAAAAAGTTCATTGAATTAAAGAAGCTACTAGCACTTTGCAACGACTATTTAACTTCTTATGCGACATACTGAAATTAAATCACAAAATTTTGTTCTAAAAAGAACAGATTTTACTAATAAATAATTAAAATTAATTTCGCTTGACAAATAAACAAAATGGTGACAACGTCGTAAATGTAAAAGAAGTTTTACCAATTTATGTAAAAATGTTACGTTTTTTCGCATTGTGCCTAAACTGCTTTCGATTCAAAAATATTTGACAGAAACTATTTATAATCCACTTATATTAATGAAATTAGCCGAATTATGATTTATTTTCTTAAATATACATTAATACAAATCTTAAAATATAATTTCTACGTGAATATATTAAAATATGACTAGTTACTTTAGCTCCAGTGCACTCAGATTAATGGTTATACAAGCGAACCGACCTACAGACGAAATTTATCGAAATATTTTGGGTTGGTATAATTTCACGTAATTTTTTTAGACATTTGTCACGTGGGTTGAGATTTATATTACACCAACTTTATGTATATCGTTACGTTATAAACAAATTAATTTACTATTATTGGTTACTATAATTTTTGTGGAGCATTAAATGTAAACTCCACGTGTACACGTTGAGGTTAAAGCTTCTTGCATAGGTCAATAATTATAACTGGTTCTTGAGGTTTTTTTTTGTTAGTGTTAAATATATCTAATTATATAAGTACTGGGGTCAATTTGCGTTTTATTTTAGCTAAACTTTTCTTGTTTTTGAGGGTGGGGAAAAAACCAAAACCTCTAACAGCCGGAGGCTTTCTGACTTGAGCCTGTAAATTCAAAGTCAGTGGCGCCCGTTAAAAAAATTAAATAATAAGCGTACCTACGCCCATACTGAGTTTAGCCGAGCATCTTGCTCGTGCTCCGCTTCTGGTTCTTTCCCTTAAAATTTAATGTAAAAAAGCACGTAGCAATGCCCATTAAGGCGACTGTGTCTAGTCAGTAGTTCTATCATAATTCGTAGGTCCTGTCTGCTCATATTCAGCAGCTCTCGAGACCTCTTCTTAGAGATATCTACAAGTCATTAAGCCCTCTAGGTCAAACTAGTAAGAACATGTCCTCCGATCTACCCAGTTCAATATTGTTCTCTGGCTACGCTATTCGTTATGCCTAGGAATGGCTCTGGACCTATAAATATTTCTTCAGCACCTTTTCTGACTAGAAGATCGGCTTTTTCGTCCCTCTCAATGTCGGTAGGCCTAGGTGTCCAAAGTTACTTCATTATTTTCCCCCAGACTTATTATATGATGAAGGCATTTCCAAATTAACTTGGAGTCGATCCAATTTGGTTCCAGTGACTTTAGCGCCGCCCGGCAGTCACGTTTAAGCGTCTCCCGCCAGCATATCACAGGTTACCCAAGTTCTGGCTCAGATCCACGTTTGGCTTCCATGTACTCCAGCCCCAACACCTCTCTCGGTCTTGGAGCCGACCGTGTACCAACACAGGTCAGTCATTTTAAGATTCGATCTATTCGTCTCCCATTCTTCCCTTCCTGGCAATATTTAGGTTGCAATGCGTCTAGTACCATCTCTAGTATCGGATGATTTTTTATTATCTCTTCGGCCCTGGCTCTGACACCACTCTGTTACCTCTCTTTCCAACCAGATGTGAATTGGAGGAAGATCCATTAAAATTTCGATGGCAGCGGTGGGAGTAGTGGACATAGCTCCCGTTATGATTAAGCATGCCTGCTGTTGAAGCTTATTCAGAAGACCCTAGTGGTCTTCTGGTAATATTTAGCCCACCAGACCGGAGCACCATACGTAATCATAGGGCTTATTACTGTCAAACATATCCAGTACATCCCCATGACTTACCGCATATCCACAGGGGGAGCTTTGCTGTATTGCATATTCTCTCCAAATGAGCATTTCATATAAGTCTTTTTTACAACGTAACCCCTAGATATTTGACTTCCTTAATAGTTTATCCATAGATGGTGGGCATTTGGAGTTTATCCAGTTTCCGCCTCCTGGTGAACTAATGCTGAGTTGTTCTTTCAGCTACTAACAATGTTAAGTGCTCGTTGAGTCACTTAAGAGATGACCTCTTCATGCTTTCCTCTTACCAATATCACCAGATTTTCTGCGTAGCCTTGTACCTCTATCCCCTGGTTGCCGAAGTCAGAGTTCAGGTCGTTCACCAGTAGCGACCACAGGAGAGGGAAAAGTACTCCTCCCAGGGGGCAGCCCCTAGCAGCCTTTACCCCCATCTCCTCGTCTTCCAGTGATGAGAAGTAATGTTAAAAAATAGTCAGTTTCAGATGAATGAACGGATCACTCGACAACGAACAAAGAAACGGAAAGTACTACGATTTTTGGAACATTCAAAGTATCTCAAATAAAATGGTTGAAGGTTAGAGCAGTAGTAACAGAAACATAGAAAAAAAGACAGGAATCGCAGAAATTGGACACATAAATGCCCAACAAACAATATCGATCATCATAAGCAGAACATTAATAAAGCACGTTACATCGTGGGAAGCAATGCATAAAACAATGATGAAGGTCAATATATGAATATCTATGACTAGAATAAATATTCTGGGGTGCTATTCTCGAGTTTACACGAAAAGTTTCTCATTGGAAAGTATTCTCTAAAAAATATGCGCATGCGAATTTAAACCCGTATTCTTGAACACCACTAGAACAACTTGATTACGTACACGAATATCCTTCGTGTGACTAAGCTGACAACACTGTGTTAAAGCAGTGCATCCATCCTAAAAACAAGTTTTACTTTAAAGGTTGGTGTTGATGTTGGTAATATCTTCGTTTTCTGTTAAATTTGACAGCTTTTATTTGTAAGACGCCCATACAGTGATGATTGTTTTATCTCGGTAAACATACCTTTAGTCGTGTAACCTTATATACCTTGTCGTCTCGACAAACAAATGTCAAACTTTATAAATCACAATTATAAATCTTATAAACTGATTTTTTATCATAAAACCTATAGTTTAAGTTATTTGGTTGAGTTTCTAATTATTTTGACAACTGCAAAAAAGTTAGAACGGGTAATATATCCCAAGAACAGAAATAAACTTGTAGAGTTTATGGAAAGGAACGTGAAACTTCTGCTTCTTCTTCGATATTCTCCAATATATTTATGGCCGCTATTTGACTCAATTCGTATAATCCAGCCATATTTTTTGGTTGCTTAATCTCTCTCAGTATTCGATTATTGCGTTTCTCATGGAGCAGACCCAGTAGAAAATATTCGCATGAAAATATTCGCATTGGTAGCTAACAAAGATGATGAGTTCTTTTGATAAAATAACGAAGTCGGTTTAGTGGCTTATGAAAGAGCAACATGTGGCAGTGACCATTATCTTCTGAAAGCGGAAGCTCCAACATGAAATCAAAAAAAGATATAAATCCATGAGAACAACTAGAAAACTTGGAACCAAAACGGAAATACAACCTAGAAAGCTTACAAAAAGCAAATATAACCTAGAAAAAAACCGATTCTACTAGAAACTAAACAAATACAGAACATCTTCGTGGGCATAAAAAATGGTTTTTGTCTTAAACGTTTGTTTTGGCTCACGAGATACTTTTACATCTACAAAAATATCAGTTGAGAACAGTTAATTTATAGTCAAAGTTTGGTGGAAGAGAGTTCCAATTGTCAAACAGTCGATTTGACAGAAAACCCTCGCGACACTTCGTGTGTAATTGCTGTTCTTTTTAAAATAAAGGAATTTCCCCGGAGCCTAGAATCAGTATCCAAAGGAAAAATATATGACAAATCAACACCGATTTTATTATTTAGAGCTCTGTAGACCCCACGAAGCCTTCTATCCTCGAACGTCGGACAGCCAACCTAACTTGGATGTTCTTCATAGGACGGACGAAATAACCCATGAAATTCTGGCTGCCCACCTTTGTACCGATTCAAGACTAGTGGAATCCCGTGCCCAGTCCTTATTCCAAACAGGACCAGCAAACTTCAAAGTTGGTTCAATCATTTACACATGACAACATATTCGTCACTACAGACCGGCCTGGTACGAAACCGTGTTGACACGCAGAGATTCTATCATGATCAATTAAAAATTTAAATTTATTACAGTTGTTTGCTAAAAACTAGCATCGTCAGATTGACATATTAAAATTACATTTTGTTTGTTTGTAGCTAGGTACCTGATGTTGATTAAGTAGTTAAGGCTAGATCAAGTAAGGAAGTAATAAGACATAACAATATTAAAGCCTAGATGTTATTAGCCCTAAGGGATTATACTGGATGTATTTCCCTCTAAGATCAGTATAACTGTGCAATTATATAGAAACATCAGGAAAAACTGTATCATGCTGATCTTTATAATAACTTAATATATTTATGTTATAATTACGTCTTATCTATGTATAAAATGAAGACTCAATCAAAGTAAACAGTTTAATAGTGGAGAACTTCCAAGATTTATTTGTTCATTCACTACTTTCAATTTTTGATCTGCTAGATGTCTTTTTATTTCAAGTTCTTCGAGGAAATCTAAATTTTGTTTTTATCACAAATGTATGTAGTATTTAAATGTCACTGGTGCGTATGAGTGAGTGTGAATGTTCAAGAACGTGTTTTGCATAGTTTGACTTAACTGGTTGTTGTAATCTATATGCTCTTAAGTGTTCATTACATCTTATATCAAAATTTCTTTGTGTTTGACCTACATATACAGCATTGCATTTTGAACAATTAATTTTGTAAACACCAATTTTTTTTAATTTAGGTAATTTTGTCATTGGTCTGTAAGAGTGAGGTTGGATGTTCAAGTAGGTGTTTGGCATAATTTGACTTATCTGGTTGTTTTAATCTATATGCTTTTAAGTGTTCATTAAATCTTACTTCAAAATTTCTTTGTGTTTGACCTATATATACTGCATTACATTTTAACATCTGCATTAATTTTATTCAAATCACACAATAAAGTTGGTACAAAATTGTTAAATGTAAAATTACTCAAATTAAAAATATCTGGTGTTTACAAAATTAATTCGTGAGAAAAATTGAGCTTTTCCCACGTGTTGCACACTATACTTTTTCTACGACTGCAAATTAATAAATAATTTAACAATTTCAAAGTAATATATTTCAAGTAGGTACTTATAAACTAATTGTTATGATAATTTATGGTTATATTAGAACAAAACATTTTCAGAAAACGAATTCACTTTTGAAACTCTTCTCCAATCCATAAATTTTGCATAAGCCATTTCATATTTTTTTCTTGAAATTTCTGGCAATAGCTCTAAGGTGACATTTTCAGCTTTTGCTGTTATTTCTGGGGGTGTGTTTTCAAACTCACTGTCGCTAATGTCCATAATTAGGTACCTACTTATTTTTTTATATTTTAACACAAAATTTTGTTGAATTAAACTAAAATTAAACACCTTCTCTCTACTTTCATAACACTAACATTTGGGTACTCTGTACTTTTGAACGTTTGACGTTTTATGACAGTAGTCCAAAGCATTCTATAATCGAAAATTGTGTTGATTATTTCTCTATGGTACCGTGGCCCAAGCCGTGGGAAATTTTTTTCCCACGGCTTGGGCAACTTTTCCACGGCTTAGGAAAAGTGACACTTTGTAGTTTCGTAAATTGTGGGAAAAGGACTATTTTCCATAGCAGTCGTAGAAAAATGTACTTTTAATACTTATATCATAAATAACTAAACAAAGAAATTAAGATTATAAAACAAATATAGCTACATCTAATGGCTATCCAATACATTTGATAAATAAATTAATTAATAAGAACAGAAAATGTCAGTACAACTAATATTCCCTCATCAAATTAAAGAAATTAAAAGTATTACATATTGTGGAAATATTTTCTAATTTCAAAAATAATATGATCGGCAACATCTGCATTAATTTTATTCAAATCACACAATAATGTTGGTACAAAATTGTTAAATGTAAAATTACCCAAATTAAAAAAATCTGGTGTTTACAAAATTAAGTTGCACAATATAAGTACTATTTTAAGGCACGCATGTGAAGGTTTGCAGAATGAGCGAAGCAAATTCACATGAGTGCCTTAAAAGGTACTTTTAACACGTATATCATACAATATTTTTTCTACAAACGTTCAAATAAAGTAATTGCACAAATTGTACTATTAATATTAATGTTAATAAATAAAATCTAAATATTTTGACGTTTGCTTTCAAAATCTGACAATTCACTTTTGACAGCAGTGCCATAAACATTTTAAGGCACTTAGTTTTAAGGCTTCTATGGAGTGCTAACAATGGCATTTTTAACACGTTTGTAGAAAAAATTATTTTTGTTCATTGGAATTGAAAATGCTCTATGTATCATAGAATTATAAGCTGCTAATTTATGTAATATAAGATGATTTGAAAGATATGGTATGGTTACATCTATTTGTGACGTTTGTGTTGGTTTTCTGTATATTGAATAATTTAATGAATTATTAACTTTTTCAATTCTCAAATCTAGAAAATTAATTGAATTATTTTCTTCAACTTCTAAGGTAAAATTAATTTTAGGATTCAAGGTATTAATATAATTAAAAAATATATCTAATTGTCGATCACTACTTACAAAACCTGCTACGACATCATCAACGCATATCTATACCAAAATACGATATTTTTTTTATAACTAGAATTAAAGATTTGGTTTTCTAAATTATCCATAAGGATATTTGCTTGCTAAAATTGGAGAAATAGGACTTCCCATTGGAAGACCTTCATTTTGAATATATACTTAGTTATCAAAACTAATATAATTTTGTCTAATCCATACATTAAATAGGTCAATTATATCTGATATTATACCTGGATGGATATTTCTTTCATCTAATAACTTTTTTTCAATTAAACTTGGAAGTTGAGTTAAAACAAGAGTTTTTTAATTAAAAATTTTATGAGAAATTCAAGAATTATAAATTCCATAATTTTGACAACGATAGAAGTTTAGCTTATCCCTTTTCTTAAAAATCGGAGTGACACTTCATGTTTTCCAAATGCAGTGAGTTGAGAAAGATGTTTGCATAATAATTGATAATGGTAACTTTAAAGAACTAGAACATTTAAAAAAATGGAAGTAATGCCGTATAATCCGGGAGAGGAATATGTTTGTTTCTAGGTTCCATCACAATTTCTGTTGGTTCCGAGTTGATTTAATAGGCATATCACTTTCTATAGTGTCAGCTTCTTGAAATTTGTTGCCAAACATGTTTGAGATTACTAACTTATCTGTCGTTTCTTAATAGAGGTGTGGATTCTTTAGATAGAGAAGAGTTTTTAACAACGAAAAAATATGTTATTTTTCATCTTCATATTTTGTCTAAAGGTGGTAGGTGTTCCTTGAATCTAAGTTCAAAATTTCGTATTGTTTGACCTATGAACCTAAATAGCATTAAATTTTGGACCTTTAAGTTTATACATGCCAGATTGTTTCTAATGAAACAAAAATCCTTGGGAACTTTTATATTTTTTTCATGTATGTCCAATTAGTCTTACATCATCTGGAATTTCATCAAACATATGGGGTCAAGATAAGATAAAGATTGTAAGTCCTTTATTTAGATAACTTACTACAAGAATTTGATTCAAACAGAAAGAAGATAAACGTACATTTATTTGCTTATGATTATAGTTCATCATTTTTATGAGTAGATTTTCTAAAATTTAATAATATGCATTCATTGGTTATAATTTTGAACTTAAGTTTAGGTTATTCTTAAATTACATGAATTTTATAAATTAATATAAATATATATATATAGGTAATTTATAAATAAATATTAATTTATTTGAATGAAATGAATTGATTCTGTTTTGAAAAAATACTTAAAAAGTATGCATTCATTGGTTATAATTTTGAACCTAAGTTTATGTTATTCTTAAATTACATGAATTTTATAAATTAATATAAATATATATAGGTAATTTATAAATAAATATTAATTTATTTGAATGAAATGAATTGATTCTGTTTTGAAAAAATACTTAAAAAGTATGCATTCATTGGTTATAATTTTGAACTTAAGTTTATGTTATTCTTAAATTACATGAATTTTATAAATTAATATAAATATATATATAGGTAATTTATAAATAAATATTAATTTATTTGAATGAAATGAATTGATTCTGTTTTGAAAAAATACTTAAAAGTCTTGTTTTTTACATGGCATACCAAAGCATTATGAGAGAAATTAGGACACCCCCCAAAAAAAAAGGTTAGAGATTTTGTGAGTAATGCGCTTCTTACGAAATGGTAGCATTAGTAAAAAAATTAGAAAAAAGTTTTAGCTTTTTTAATTATACAGGGTGTCCCAAAAAGAATGGTCATAAATTATACCACAGATTCTGGGGTCAAACATAATATGTTGATTGAACCCCATTTATATTTTTACAGATTTTGAAAGAGCTTGTTATTTTGAATTCATACATACTGAGTTTAGTGTAAAAAAAATTGTTAAAACGAGGAATATAACACTTTAACCAACCTCCTTTGAGTTTTTTGCATTAGAGCAAAAAACTATTTAGATAAACTAATTGATGTTGTTTGTATGCATAGTAATAAATAAACAAGTACTGTTTAGTACGTCTTTTGTTCTTCAAGTGTCAAATTCTAATTGACAGAAATAAATTGCACAATTTAGAATGGTTCAATTAAGTGAAAAAGAGCGTATTGAAATTTTAATGATGATCGGTTATGGTGATCGTGTTAGAACTCATGAAGAAGTGTGTCATATTTTTAATAATTTGCATCCGGAGAGAAATCCTATAATATTATTGATATTATCACGCTCAACAGTAACTAAAACATTACTACGTTTTAATACTACTGGGATGGTAAAAAATTTGCTAAAACCTGGAAGACCGCGGACTGCAACGAACGAAACTGTTAAACAAAATATTGCAATCGATTTAGAAGAATCACCTCAAACTTCCACCACAAATTTGGCACTAAACCAGGGTATCAGTCGACGTTCTGTAGGAAAGATATTAAAAAGTGAAAAGTATCATCCGTATAAGGTACAGTTGGTTCAAGAATTGTCATACGATGATTTTGACCGACGCGCGACGGCTGGAATTTTGCAAACGGCTAATGGACATCTGTAATGTCGACGAAAATTTTGCTTCTAGCATAGTTTTTTCCGATGAGGCAACTTTTTTTTTAAATGGAACAGTTAATCGCCATAACTCAAGGTATTGGTCAAATGAGAATCCTCATTGGATTCATGAAGCACATATCCAGCATCCACAGAAGTTAAATGTTTGGATGGGATTTGTCGAAAATAAGCTTATAGGCCCATTTTTTATCGACGGAAACCTGAATGGTGACAAGTATTTGGATCTACTAAATAACGAAATTATTCCTACACTTCAACAGAAGGGGCAATTACCACAAAATATTTGGTTTTAACAAGACAGAGCACCTCCCCACTATGATAGACGGGTTCAGCTACGCATTTTAAGAACCCGTTAACAAAACGGGTACGTTTTTAAAAAAGTACCCGCTTTTTAAATGGTTCCGTTTAAAACGGACAGAGTGCAATGTATGGACTGTGATGAATCAGTTTGTCAAACGCATCCCAACTCTTTCCTTCGGATAGTAGAAACAATATTGGTTTCTTGTTTTGTGCATCAAAATGGATGTTACTGACTGACTTTTTGTCATTGAATTTATTAATGGAGGAGGATGAAGAAGAGAGGCAGTTTTTAACCAAAGTTTCTTCATCTTCAAGAGTGAAAACATTTCGCGTGTATGTTTTCTTTGTTCCATTCCCACTATAAATTTTTCGGGGTAACTACAAATCTGTAAATAGATTATTTAAATTGGTTAAAATAAGGTAGGTAGTAAAATAAATAGTAAAATTATAACGTGCCTGATTTTCAAAACCACGTGCTACGAAACGGGTTGTCACACTATGCGGTCCGAATTTTAATTTTATTAAAATCGGGTGGTGAATCGAACGGTACCAATTTCATTTCGGATCCGTTCGTTTACAATGCAAATTAATTCAATTATAGGCTTTCATTATTTAACTAAACGGATCCGTTTTATATACGGAAGCAAAGGGATTCTTAAAATGCGTAGCTTTAGGGATTTTCTGGATGCGAATTTTCCAAATCGATGGATTTGACTTAGAGGATTCATAGATTGGCCTGCTCGTTCTCCGGATTTTAACCCGTTAGATTTTTTTCTTTCGGGTTAGGTATCTAAAATTACGTGTTTACGTTAGACGACCAAAACAGTTACAGGAATTGAGACAAAGAATTATTGATGAATGTGAACTAATACGTGGAGAAGTCTTGGAAAGAGTGACTCAAGAATTTGTTAATAGGATGGCATATTGTCAGCAAGTAAACGGCGAGCATTTTGAACATTTAAAGTAATTTTGTTTCTCATTATTCTAAAATAATGAAATGTACATCTATTGTACTACTAACAGTGAGTTATTCCTCATTTTTACAAATTTGTTTACATTAAACTCAGTATGTATAAATTCAAAATAACAAGCTCTTTCAAAATCTGTAAAAATATATGGGGTGTCCCATTTAAATTAAAGAAGTTGATGGCATTTCCGGTTAAACTGGAAGTATATTATTATGAAAAAAAATGTACGTCAGATGCGTTTTGTTCCATTGCACTTACCTGCAAATTTTCATAAATATCGTTCTTTTCGTTTAAAAGATATTTACTTGGTTCCATACTTTATCCCAACCCCGTATATAAACTAGGAGCTAAAAGTGGAAAGTTTATTTTAAATAGTTTTCTTTTTGTTTTTCTTTCATTTAATTAAAACAATTATTTTTAATGTGTGTAAATTATTTAACTAATATTTATATATTACGGTGATACTCTAACCAATTACACGCCACTGTACGGCTGTATTTACCTACACCTCTAGATGTCAATTTTATTTTCCATCTCTCTTATAGGTTCATTGCTATTGACTACAAGCTGTATGTTATTGTGTTGTTGTGACACATCTATGTTTACTTATAAGGCTTTCCAAATCACGTGACATAAAGATGGCGTCTGTGGGCAAACCTTAGAACATAACACTGTCAAAGTCACAGACCACATATAATCAAAGTTTCATAAATCATTCTATACGTGGTTGTTGACGTTGCTGTCAGTCATCCCTGTTTGATCTACTTGCACAACCAACCACAAGGCATGTAACAGGCATTTTTTCAATTTATAACGTTAACAAGTCCAAATAATATATAAAATCTATTTTATAAAGTCACAAAAACTATTTTCTCAAAACAATAAAAACTTCTACACCAACTTAAATAAAGAAAGCACTATGAAAAAAATACAAAACAATACTATTGTTTGCCTACAGCCGCCATTTTTGACAGGTCGTTGGCGGGACACGCATAGTGTCTTCATATTGTTCAGTTTATTTTAATTGTTTTTCAACTTTATCATTGCAAAAAACTTATTGGCGACGAGAACCAGTTAATTTATATTTGTTTACGTTGAAATTCATACATATTACATGTGTATGACATTAAGTAAATTCATGTGTTTTTCAATCAAGCATATATGTAGCAATAAATGTGGTAAATAAGAATTATTTTTTTGTAATTGTAGGTACTTAGTTTTTTATGTTCTTCGGTAAATTGTAATTATTATAAACCAGTTTTTCTTTTATTGAATGTATGGGAACTTCTAACATAGGTAAACGCAAACTGTTAATATATTTAATGCAATTGATTGCAAGAAACGCGAAAGAATTTAACAGTAATGTCCAGCATAGAAAATGAGAAGACCTTACAAACATTGCAATGCATCAACTTCATTTTCATTTAAAATTCTGACACAATGCGAAGGAAGTAGTTTGTGAGAAATAGTTTTAACACCCCTGGTTTAAATGTACCTACCTACCTACTGTACAGTCCCAAATACCGAAATTCTATTTATAGTTTGCATTAAATGAATATTGCACCATAAATCTAAGAATAACAGAAAGTAAATGCGGTTCAAAGGCCTTTGTGCAATTCGGAGACAAGTTTTCACAATTTGTGAGTTCATAAAATAAAAACAAAAACTGACTTTTTTTAACACGCGCCTTAAACGTCGACGACCAAACAATTTATTTAGTCCAGTGATCGGAAACAACAAATATGTAACAAAAGAGTTTTGATAAATAAAAATAGCAAATTAATTGTAAAAAATTTGTCGAAAAGAAACAAATCATAAAAATAATAATAATAAACAACATTAAAAAAGAAGAACTTTCTCTATTATGCAAGAAACTTAACTTTAGCTAGAGTTAATTTTAAATTTATATTTTATCTTATATTAATTATTAATCTTCTAAACACAATGGGTTTGGAATATTTAAATTTATTATTTTAAATAATTAAAATCTCCAATGTAACTATATCTAACCTACCTTATCTAAACTTAACTAATCTTAACTATCCACATAGTCCTTTTACTGTCTTCTTTTAAGATCCTCCTTCACTTCAATCAGTTTAACTTCCTTGTCTTTCAGTTATTTTCTTTCTTTACAATATTAGCTACTATCTCTGTACACTAATCAGCTACTTATGAATACTATTCTTTAGTTTAACCAGTTATCTCCTGTAAAAACGTCAAAAAACTTTCACACCACCAAACTGCTACAGCTTTTCTATTCTTCTATAACTTTTTCTATTCAACTTTTAATTCTTCTGTTCTTCTTATATGTTTCCAATTTTTTTACCGTCAAATTCTGGATTCTGCGTGGTAGAAAAGTGATCAGTGATCAGTGATCTCGAAGTGTGTTATTTGTCGGAAGAATTCTACATCAGAAGCTCCTCCGGTTGCATTGCCTACAGAGTAAAAGATGCTGCAACTTTTGAAGTAACTGGGATTGATCTGGCCGGGCCATTGCATTTAAGAGACAGATGCAAGGTTTGGTTTTGTATCTTCTAGTGTGCTGTGTATGGAGCTATTCATCTTGAAGTAGTATCTTCCATATCCACTGAAAGTTTCCTTCAAGCTTTACGAAGATTCATAGCTAGAAGAGGCAGACCTTGTGTGATGTACAGCGACAATGGACGATGTTTTGTGGGTGCTGAAAATGCACTCTCCAGACTGGATTGGAACAAAATAAACAGTTACAGCACAGTAATGAGAATTTCCTGGAAATTCAATCCACCTTTTTCGGCCTGGTGGGGTGGATGGTGGGAGAGATTGATTGGACTGGTGAATAATCTCCTGAGGAGAGTATGTCTCAGTTTTGAAGAAATCACTTCCATTTTGTGCGTGTCCATAGTCAGTTCACGCCCTTCGTCTGATCTCGCTGCCTTGACCCCTGCGATGTTTCTGAATGATATAAAGGAAATTGGGGTTCCTGATTTGGATGGAATTGAAGCAAGTGATTACAGAAGGAGGTATAAGTACAAACAGAAACTCAGAAATGATTTGAAACGAAGATTTCGGAACGAATATCTGGGTCAAATTCTTCTACGAAAAACTAAATATTATCCAAGTCATATAAATATTGGAGATACTTTGTTAGTTGGGAACGATTTCGGAAAAAGAATCGAATGGCCGCTTGCCAGAGTCACAGAAATATTTCCTGGTAAAAACGGAGAAATAAGACTCGTGAAATTGAAAGCGACAACCATAAATATCTTACGACCCATTCCAAGATTGTTTCCGTTAGAAGTTGACAGCCAGGAGGAAAATGACAGTTTGTTAAAAAGGTATCTAGAGGGTGATTCCGAGATGAAAAAAGGAGAAAACAATGAAAATGAAGAGAAAAGCATGCAACCAGGGTATACAAGGTGTGGAAGAAGAATCAAACTTCCTGATAGATAATCACCTGGATATGGTCATGAATATTATTACCTGACTCAAGGTGGGAGAATGTCAAGTATCCGTTTTCGTCGCATCGCCATGTATTGATGTTTTTTCATTATTTTAGTTGCTATTGATTTGATTGAATTAGTTGAATGTTTATATAGAAACTTATTGACATTTCTCGTTGCAAATGATTGACATTTCTTGTTGTAAAAGCAGAAAATATATAAGAAATCTACGTTTTACGAGTTTTAGTTAAGCTCATATTTTTGTATCTCCATCACCAGACGTATCTCGTATCTCGCAATAGCGGCCATTGAAAGAGTTGCTTACATTACTAAGCATTTGTAAAGAAATATTTTGAAATGCAATTCGGATTCATCCCTTATAGTTGGATGTATTTTATACACTTCGTTTTTAATGTAGTCCAAAAAAATTATTCTATTTTATTGAAATCTGGTGACCTCGGGGGCCACCTTACCGGTCCATACCTTTCGATCCATCTTTCACCAAACTGATCATTAAGTTCACCACGTACTAATTCGTTGTGGTGCGCAGAAGCACCGTCATGTAGAAACCATATTCGTTCACGTTTACGATAAAATGTAAATAAATCTCACCATTTAAGTTATCTTCAAAAAAATATGGTCCTACTACATGATTACCAACGATACCTCCCTACACATTGACACAGTTTAACAGTTTGAGTAATCAGTGCAATTATTCAGTTTTTTAGTGTTATGGACATTTCTAATATTAAACCAATATGTTTTTCAAAACTATAACTACCTTATGTCTATTATTGACATTATTTGAGTTTGGCCTAGTTGAGTGCCCTTCAAGGATTTCTCCAAGTTCGGATGTTCCCCATCCCAAATTTACTTCTCTGATTTTTCACAAATTTCTCCTATTATTTTCAGGCGTTATGCCTCATTCTACTTGCCATTATTAACACTTCCTCTCTGACCTCTTACATGGATATAAAGAGATTGTTTTATTTTCACCCTACCTGTTGTCTTAAACTTCTTCAACACTTACTTAGTTAATGTTAATCTTTCTATAAACTTTTAGTTTCCATTTAGCATATAGTTTTTCTAATTTATTTTACATTTAGACTTATTCATATTAATTACTAGAATTTTGATGTCACACCTGTTCTTCCTTTTCATAATTTTTCATTAATAATTTTACCATATTAGCTGTTTTGTTGTTACTCAAGCATTTTGTTCGAGCAGTTATGGTTTTGAACTTAATTTAACAATTTTTTATACTATGATAAATGTATGATATGTTTTTTGTGGTTTTGTTAAATTTGTAATGTTGACCTCATCCTGTTTTTTCTAGCCTGATGATGGCCTTTTAAAAGGCCGAAACTAGTCGCTATTGTATTAAAAATAAAAATCTGTGACGATGATTTTGTGTTTCCCTTCAATCACTGTTTAGTCACATTTGAGAACTGGATGATTTACTTCTTTTAAATCATAATTGTTGCTAACTTACGGTGTACCACAATAATTAATGAATAAACAATAATGTCAAACTCTGTTTCTGACAAACCAATCTTGGCTAACTCACAATAGTTACTGGTAAATGTTAAAATATCTATCGCTAATGACATAAAATTCTATTTAAAATTACCAAGAAAAAAATGTACCTACTTGCATTTTCACTTACCCGGTATTTGATTTAACCAATATTATGAAATCGAATATGTCTTATAATTTTAAACAATTATTAAAAAACTATGGTTGCAATAGATCAATGTTCCTATACTCATTTTTAATTATACAGGGAGATAAACTAGATATATACGATTTTCAGGAAATATTGGTTATAACTTTTTAAATACCCGGTATAACACAATAAAACTTTACATTGTTGTGATGTGGAAGTGATGCAGATTTAAAATTTAAAATAAAATACAGGGTGTTCCATTAAAAAAAAAAGTTTGGTGTGCCACCATCTTATGGAACCCTGTAAGATTGTAACTAATTTTAATTAATTTTTTTTGTAATTTTTACTATAAAAAATCTACTGAGTTTCCTCACACTCTGTATTTGTGATGGTCTGCAGAATGTCCTTATTGAAAACCATATATTGATTATCAGATAGAATATGATTGTTTTTCAGAAGCTTAAATAGTCTTTTTATATTTTGCACTTATAAAAATCTTCATTATAAAACGCATTTGCGTATCGTAATGTAACTTTTACGCACGCAAATTTTTGTTTTAAATGGTTGGCGACATGAGTGAAGTATCTAATGACAAGACTATTGACAATGACACTTGTGGCTAATAGCAATTTATTAATTTTATATTGTTCTTTAAAAAAGTATTTGTGAATATGAATATCATCTTTTAATTATATAATATATTATTATTGGTGTATAAGTCATTTTAAAATATTTGAAAACATTAACATTTCATAATTTAAATGTCAAAACTGTCAAATGTTATAAATTACACAGTGCTACCGACATACTTTTTAAAATCAAAATTTTCGTAATTTACATAAAAATAATAAATTAATTTAAAAAATGATAAAATGGCAAAATATAAAAAATATTATAAACAACTTATTTCATATGGCTGTTGTGTGTTCTTTAAAAAACTCATCGCTTCGCGATTCGTTTTTTAAACTTGAACTCGTGTCATAACAGAAAGCCATATGAAATGCGTTTTTAATATACTATTTTATGCAAATTTTAAATAATTTGGAAATTTATAAAAATTGTAAAAGTTTTGGATTCTACCTCATATATCGGATTTAGAAAAAAGTATTGATTATATTGTTTATATTTACAGAGAAATTTGCTATAATAATAAATACATATATTTACAATTTAATATTTAGATGTTATTTGTTGACTTTTTATCTCTATTGTATCTATAGGTAATTAGATTATCTTAGATTTTTTATTTGGACAGATGCTCTTAACTGCCTTCCACAATCCAGTAGAAGAATTATTTGGACTCTTTTCTATAATTTTAATGGCATATTAATTTGTAGAATTACTAATCTTCTGTGTAAGTTTATTTTTTGAATGAAATTTATTGTACTAACTCTTACTCTGTGGAAGTCCATCTTACTAATTTAAAACATTAGCTGTTTCTATAAACTATCAGTCGATCAGTGGAAGTTTTGTTCAAATGCTTCGTTGCTTATTGTTCTTACTTATTTTTTCAATGTTTATAATTTTGTTTCAATACTTTATTATTACGGTTATACTGAAATTTTCTATATATTGTATGTTTTAACATTAAATACTTAATTATTATTTAATCAAAACAGTTTAAATAACAATTTAATAACAAAAAAATCTGGATAAATTTTATTAAAATGGTTTATTTTGGATATTTCTTATTTATGACATTGTTGTGTCCATTTTTGCCTCAGATTTCATTAAAGACAGCAAACGAAATAAAGATAACAATATTAATTATTATTTTAATATAAAACAATAAAAACCACCATTCATTCATTTACTCCCAATGTTTCACGAAGTGTGTATTAAAAACATTAAGCAATTAAGTATTTTAAGTTATAATTAAACTTTCTTATTGTATAAATATTATTAAAAATGAATTATTCACTGGTAACTGGTCCATAGACATTTAAAATAGTTTGTTATTAATATAACAATGCCGGCATAAACCGATGAAATTTTTGATTTCTCAGATTTCAATAAAATATAATTTAATTTTATTTTAATGTTGAATTAATCAAATAAACCTACCTTGTTATTACTATTAAAATATTAGCGTACATAATCTATCACATTATGTGTACATTATTTCTTTTATTTCGGTTAGATTTTACATCTATCCATCGGCGGCTTTTCGTACCATCAAGTAATGTCAAAATGATCGTTTGAATTAATGCCAGTAAACCTTTCAATGTTTTCTCTAACTAAACAAAAAATACCATTATCAGACGGTATTATCAGTATTATACATACCAGTCGAGTGTTGTAAACCATTGTCGAAGGAAATGCAACAAGAATAGATCATAAAATAAAAGACGCCAAAAATAAACACATAGTAAGATACCCGAGTAACCGTTACTTTGCAACTGGTCGCACGAACGCAACTTTAAAGTGGTACACACATTTCATGGGCCATATTTTCAAACTCGTTGTCGATATCTTTGTTTGGCCAAGGTATTTCTCCATCCGCAGATTTACGAATTTCAACCGGAACCCGTGCCTGAGCCCTAACACATTGTAAATAACTCAAACCAACTTTACTAAATAAAATCTTTTTTTTGGCGTATTCACATTTTACTTAAGAACTTTAATTGGGAATTTCGTATTGAAAAATTAAGTAAAATATAATTAAAAAATAATCTTACTTTTAATTGTCACTATTTATTCAGCAGAGCCATTCTTAGAATCTAACTCTACAATAAAGAGATCAGGAAGTTAATAAGGAAAAGCTTTATGAAATTCTGTGAAGAGGCAGAAACGTCACGGAAGTTTTACTTTTGTTTGAAACTGAGTTTTCGGGAAAAAATATTCCTTGGGAATCCCCTTAGTGGGAAGTATATAAGAAACCAACTAAAGAGATCACTGCTATGGCCAGACACATCCAAAAAATATGTTTAGAACCAAAATAATAAGCTTCCATTAAATTTGCATAAATCTTCTTTACAGTAGCTAACGATGCAGTGATCCCAGAGTTAAATCTATGATCGAAAGCATTTTTGAAAGGGTTCTTTCGGAAGGGCCTTTCAGCTGCTCCGTCGTGGCCCTCTCAATGTGGGGAATGGTGTAAAAACGTTCACCTTTGAGCGTAATTTAAGTTTTTGGCAAGAGCCAGAAGCCTTATGATACTAAATCCGGAGAGTAAGGAGGTAAGGTTAGGTTAGGTTAGGTATGCTCCACCATTTCATCCTCAGCCTGACAGAATCTGCAGTCCGCACACTCTGCCAGTCCAATCCGCTTTTTCGTTACCTTCAATGCCGGTATGCCCAAGTAAGGTTACTTTGTTATTTTCCCCTATAGTCTATATAGAAAGGACAAGGAGTAATAAATCATTCATTTAAGTAGATTTCATAGATGTACCAAAATATATTTTAAGAGGGTTTACCGTAAGGTACATTTTGTATTGAACGAATGAGTTGCAGCTATGCTAAAGAATATACGATTTAGGAAAGAGGTAACGGGATGTACTAATTTTAATAAAAAAAGTGATAGAGGTACATAAATTTTAGTAAGTTTGATAAAGAAAGGCAACACAGTTTATTCATAATAGAAAACAAACCAATCTGTAACAATAATTATTTTATATATTTTTGTTCTTTTTGTAAGAAGATTAATTCAAACTTGTCACAAATAAATTACAATTAAATATATTTTTTAAAAATTAATTAAAGTCAAGATAGCAAGATATCGTTACAATTTTTATTAAATTCAAAGAAACAAAATGAATATTTTTTATTTGTATTACTCCTATATGTAGTGTTTGGGGAATTTTTCTCAGAAATTTTAAATGGCAAGTGGCCTACTGTAATCGGCTTAATACGATTACACCTATTTACAGATTATTCGATTATTGAGAGGGATTTTCCAAACAACCCAGTTTTCTTAGAAACATTATCGGGAATATTATTTTAAAAGAAAGTAGGTACATTAAATCAGTACTTAGTATTAGTTCTTTGAGTAAAGTTTTATGAAGTTGTATGGTTTTCATAATAATGTAAACAGTTAGAATATATTTAAAACAGTTGTTGAATGTTAATTGTGCAAGTACCAAACAATGTCGATAAGTCAAGGACCATCTAAACGACCAAAAACAGGTCCATTATCTTTAAATGAAAAAACTCTGATATTGAATTGTTATATATCATTGAAAAACAAGGATCCAAGTGCAAGTTTTGATGATATTGTAGAATTAACGGCTGCTATGTTGTGTGTTGCTAAATCAACAGTTTATAGATTACTAAAAGAAAGCAAGAATGGAACTCTTCAACCCCCTAAAACTCCTTCAGGCCGAAAACCAATTGAGATCGATGAGTCATTAAAACAAAGACTAAGGCGTAAAGTCCATGGATTTTACTTACGAAAGGAAATTCCAACACTTGACAAAATTATGACATCAGTGCAAGAAGATACGGACTATACAAAATTCTCCAGAATGACATTATGCAAACTTTTGAAAGATGTGGGTTTCAGATATACGAAACATAATAGAAAATCTCTCTTGATAGATAAATCGGAAATAGTTTTTTGGAGAAGAGACTATTTAAGAAGCATTCGACATGCCAGAGAACAAAATTTGAAAATCTTCTACTTAGACGAAACATGGATAAATGCTGGATATACAGTTTCCAAATCTTGGCAAGATGAAAACATTAAAAGCGGAAGGCAGGCATTCGTGGAAGGTTTGTCGTTAGGTTTGCAGCCACCATCTGGAAAAGGAAAAAGACTTATCATTTTCCATGTTGGAAGTTCTAAAGGTTTTGTTGATGGTGGATTATTAACTTTTATTTCAAAACGCACGGGGGACTATCACGAAGATATGAATGGGGATGTCTTCGAGGAATGGTTTGTTCAAATGTTGGATCTGATTCCAAAAGGGGCTGTTATTGTTATGGACAACGCAAGTTACCATTCACGGTTACGAGAAGCATTGCCCACAAGTCGTTGGTGTAAAGCAGAGCTGTTGGAGTGGTTTATTTCGAAAAATATTAAGTTTCCAAAAAATCCATTAAGGAAAGAACTTTACAGAATTGCAAAATGAACAAGAATAAATACAAAACCTACATTGTAGAAGAAATGGCTTCTTCTCGTGGTATATCAGTTCTTCGACTTCCCCCTTATCATTGTGAACTTAATCCCATAGAATTAATATGGGCTCAGGTAAGGGGGGAAGTTGGAAAAAAAATACTACTTTTAAATTAAACGATGTTGTGAAATTGTTTGAAGGTGCTGTAAGTCATGTTAGTAAGGAAAATTGGACAAACTGTATCGAGCATGTTATCAAAGTAGAGGCAAATATGTGGAAAATTGACAATATTTGTGATGATTTAATCGACCCTATTATTATTAATGTCAACAACGATTCTTCCTCTTCCGAATCGGATATTGAATAAAATATAAGTAATAAATGTATTCCAATAATTATTTCTTTTCATTTTTTATTATATTATAATTTAAAATGTATTTTTTTTCCAAAATACACACCACTGCATTGCGTTATTGCTTATCTGCTAATCCTTTAACAATGAAGAAACCCTAAACTTTGCTACAACTGAAACAAATACGGGGTCGATCTACCTGGTTTTTAGATTTACGGAAGAAATGTAATTTAAAGTAAGAGATTTTTCAAAAATTTCATGGTGCTCCCTGTAAAGGTTTTGCATACTTAATTAGGGTTTATTACTCCTCGTAGTTTTTGTACATACTATAGACGTAGGCACTTCCAAACTAACTTGGAGTCGATCCGATTTGATTCCAGTGACTTTAGTGCGGCCTGGCTACCGCTTAAGCATCTCCTGCAAGCATATCTCCATTGCGAAAACCTCCGCTTGGAAAATTGTGGATAGGTTACCCAAGTTCTGGCTCAGGTCCACCTTTGGTTTCCCTCCATGTACCCCAGCTCCAACACCTCTCTCGGTCTTAGAGCCGTCCGTGTACCAACACTGGTCAGCCATTATAAGATTCGATCTATTCGTCTCCCATTCGTCCCTTCCTGGGAATGGAACGGTAAATGGCTTGTGGTAGGCTGCATTGCATCTGGTACCATCTCCAGTATCGGATGATTTTTTATTATCTCTCCGGCCCTGGCTCTGACACTGCTTTGCCCTTCATCCTGACATTTCACTGGTCTTCTGTATGCACCAACCATCACCTCCTTTATCATCCAGATGTGGATTGGAGGAAGATATATTAAAATTTCGATGGCAGCGGTGGAAGTGGTAGACATAGCTCTCTTTATGATTAAGCATGCTGACCATTGAAGCTTTTTCAGCTTCTTCCTGGTGGTCTTTTGCTGATATTTAGCCTACCAGACCGGAACACCATATGTATTCATAGGCCTTATTACTGTCAGATATAGCCAATACATTTGTTTGGGTTTCATTTCCTATGACTTACCGCATACTCTACGGCATGTCCAAAGGGGTAGCTTTGCTTTACTGCAAATGTTCTCTAAATGAGCGTTCCATAAAAGTCTTCTATCTAGCGTAACCCCTAGATATTTGACTTCATTCGCTTCCTTAATAGATTCTCCGTAGAGGGCGGGCAAGAGTTTATCAGTTTCCGCCTCCTAGTAAAACTAATAACTGTTGCTTTACTAGGGTTAGGTTTAATGTGAGCGGGGCGTTTCCCAACCCTCCACTGCGGCCAAACTAGGGCCTATTGTGGCTCACCCCTAAGGGTCACAATTCACCATCCAGTCTGCACTTCTTAACAAAGTCCAAGATCGATTTTGGCGAGACTTGTCTAAAGTCGGTAGACTCTAGCTATATGACAACAAACGAGCGGAGCCTGTTCATTGCTAACGCGGGGCAATAGCACTGCAGTAGCGACAGTCTGACGTATTACTCAGACAAAGCTTCCTCAGGTGGTTTCTCAGACGACAGTGTCCAGTCAGCAGTCCAGTAAGAATGCGTAGGTTACTTCTACTCAATTCCAGGAGTTGTGCTGTTTTTTTACTCCCCGGTAAATTCTCCCAGTGCAGAAGGGTTTCCCTCGCTGCCCAGCTGGGGATAATGTCCTTGGCAGTGCTTTTTGCTATACCAAGGAATGGTTCCGGACCAATAAACGCGGACTCCGTTCCCTTTTTTGTCAGAGTGTCGGCTCTTTCATTACCCTCCACTCCCGCATGCCCTGGAACCCGGGTGGATTTCAGTGATTTTAAAGCTGCCTGGCTGTCCGAAATTATATATATGCTTTTGTTTACCAGGGGTTGAACAATCAGCTCAATTGCGCATAAATCTATAGCAAACGTTTCCGCCTGAAAGATAGTAACGTACTTACCAAGGTTTATTGAAATGTCAACTCTCGGATTTCTGCTATACACCCCGGCTCCCACACCCAGTGGGTTTTTCGAGCCATCCGTGTATAAAACGCAGTCGCACCCAGAGAAGGAGATTGCGCCTCCTTTCCATTCGTCCCTACTTGGGAATAGGACGTTAAAGGCCCTTTCCACGTGTACACGTGTGGCAAGCTTGTCTGATACCATTCCAAGGACTTGGTGGGAATTTAACTTCCCTACCAGTCCCGCGAGGTCCTATAGTGCTTCCCCGGTTATCTGGTTACCTATCGACTTGGCTCTGTAAGAGACCATCCTAGCCTCCTTCTCCAAAAGAACGGGGAATGGAGTTAAACTTAGAAGTCTCTTCATTGCCGCCGTCGGAGTGGTGTACATAGCGCCCGTAATGGTCAAGCATGCAGTTCTCTGCAGACCAGACAACTTCGCTGCAGCAGCTTGTTGTAGTCCTTCACACCACCTAGTAACAGTGTTAAGTGCTCGTTGAGTCACTTCGTACTTTCCTCTTACCAATATCACCAGATCGTCTGCGTACCTTGTACCTCTATCATCTGGTTGTCGAGTTCCGAGATCAGGTCGTCCATCAGTAACAACCACAGGAGAGGGGAAAGTACTCCTCCCCGTGGGCATCCCCTAGCAGCCTTCGCTCTCATCTCCTCGCCTTCCAGTGATGCTAGGATCAGCCTGTTTTCTAGGAGACTAAGGAGAATGTGAACAAACAGGAACCTATTTTCCTCCAAAAACTCACGGATCAGAAGCAACAAGGTGTAGCAAGGCGCGTTGTCGTGATGGAGGTCTCTTTCTTCGTAAATCGTATCGCAAACGTTGCAATAAGTTCTTGTAATATTCAGAGTTTGTGCTTGTTCCTATTAGAACGAACTCTGATCGCACTATATCCTTACTATAAAAAAAACAATGAACATGACGACGTTTGATTTTTACTGACGTGTCTTCTAAGGACAAGGAGAGCCACTCGTTTTCTTTTTAGAACTCTGCATTTTTCTCTCAGGTTCATAACCATACACCCAACTTTGATCTCCAATTATAATTTTGATCTTCTCCCGATCTGCATCAATTCCCTGCAAACTGGCACACGATTTTCCTTCACCACTTCACTAGTCAAAAATTTAGGAACAAATTTTGTACTCACTCGTTTCATTTGCAAGTTATCAGTTAAAATGCTTTGTACAGTCAATCGCCTGTTTCAACAAACCATAGGTTGAAGGACGTCCCGACCGTAGCTTGTTTTCAACCGACTCATTTCTGCTTTTAAATCACTCATACCACCAACCGTCGTTAAAGTCATCACAATATCGCCATATACTGATTTTTACATTTTATGAGCTTCATGCGCGATACACACCCTAAATACGACCTCACTCTTGTAGCTCTGGAAGCCGACTGACAAGTCACAACCGGTTCAAACTTGACCTTGACTCTCTGAACGGATAAGACTAGGTATTTGACGTATTACTTCAAATGGATGTAATGTCATCAGTTGCTGATATAAAAATTCATTGACCGTATTTTTTGATCACAGTACGCAGCGAAGAAATGTTAAAATGGACTCTAAACACATTTCAACCTTTCAAAACACCTGGCGTTGACGGCATCTTTCCTATCCTTCTTCAGAAAGGGTAAGAGCAACTATTGACACAAATAGCAATAGCAAATTAAAAAAAAATATGACGCAATAACCCTCACTTACCCTCCAAAACTACCCTCTATTCATATGGGATGTAGTAGGTGGTGATATTAAATCAATTATCCTAATGTATTATAATCCTTTCCGAAATATGAACTCCGTAGTCGAAGTCTTTTGGAAGATATTAGAAAAAATAAGAATTTCAATTTGCCCCTTTAAAGGGTTTTATCTCTCTTATTTTTCGGTTTTATAAAAAAGTGTACATAAAGAAGTACCCTTATTTTTTGACGTACTATGACCTCTAAAAATTAATGTACATAATTCTGGACCACCCTGTATATCAGAGATATGGAAAAAGCTAAAGTGTCCTACATCATTAAACAAAGAAATAAAATACAATTCAAATCACGTTTCCACCCAATCCGCAAGTATTAGATATAATATAGGTTATATTGATTGAGGTTAAGGCCCCATTATTTTTACTTAAACCTCCTCCAAAGTCGATCAGTAACTGTTCAGTCAATCGGTTACTGGTAAATGCATTATGTGATTAGTATTAAGCAAATGGTTCTGTTAAAAAAAAGACATGGTGATTGCTTCTGATCCAGCTCATTTTGTGCTCTGTCTGACGCCCATATAAGCCAGTAAGTTAAAGTTTCCTTGTTACTTCCCTGAATATTCTGACTGTATTCTTGTTCAGGTTACTAATTAGTTAAAGGCTGGGAAGTCTGGGACTTCATCGAAGCCTTGTCAGAAGTAAGCAACAAATAAAAATACATAGGCCTGGGTATCCAGTTACAGCATACAAAGGTTACGAAGAGGTGGACCTAGCAGCGCAAGAAGCCACATGGACGCTTCTCAACTCTTTTGTGGAGTAATAAAATCAACCATTAAATATCACAAGTCTCAAGAATTATGAACAAGATTACTAGGAGTGAGACGACTGGTTAGTACACTGCTGCTTCTAATTTAGAAACACACCTCGAGAACAATTACCCATATCATTTTACTTCGGTGCAAATTATTTTTCCAACAAATTTGCAAATACTATCCGAATCAGACAAAACCTTGATTACACATTGGTTACAAAAAAAGAGAAAGACATGAATTTAAAATAAAGGTATGGTGTTAACCACTTCCTAGAACTATAAATAAGAGTTACCCCGGAATTTGAAAGGTTAGAATGGCTAACACTTTTTTGCAAAATTATATCATCTATCTATTGAATAGGTATAAGACAAAATATATTTTGCTGCAAGATACTACCATTCTATTTACGAAAGCAACTGAATTAAACTTTTCTGTAGAGATGAAATATCTAGGGGTCACCTTTGACAGCAAGTTAACATGGAACTTTCATCTAGAAAATAGAGTTGAAAAAGCATATATTGCCTATGAAGAGTGTAGAAGAACCATCGGCCGTACCTGGGGACAGTCGTCCGCAAATTGGACCATTTACAAAGAACAGTGTGCCTAAACATAACAGAAGGCATGAAGGGGATCCTTGCTCTCACCCCTCTTGATATGTATATCAAGTAGGTAGGCTCCGCTCTACTGAAACACAACTTGAAGTAGAATCTGGTGAGTCAAAGTGTGGTTTGTGGCGCGAAGCTATAAACGAGCTTCCACTGCTACAAGCAAATACAGAATCGATTTCACCAAGATATGCCTTTCACAGGCCCTATAAGATAATCATTACTGACAAGGCTCAAAATGCATTGGCGACAGGTACTATCTGTATCTTCACCGATGGATCTAAAACAAAAGAAGGTTCAGGATGTGGAATTTACTCCAGATCCCTAAACTTAAATATATAATGGGCAATGGGTTGTAATGCCAGTATAGCTCGGGTCATTGCCGTCTCCATAGCCACAAAAGAGGTAACCAATAGAGAAATCACTGGTAAAAACATCCGTATCCTTACGGATAGCAGGCACATCAGGTCTAGCATTAGAATGTTACGTGGCCCTTACCGAGCCTGTAACAACAATGTGGTTACCCTAGGCTGGATCAAAGGTGATGGAATTTCAAAAGGCAACCGCATAGCTGACTCATTGGCTAGGAAATCTGCCTCCCAAAAGATCTTGGGACCTGGCAGTGTTGTCAGCTTGCCGGCATTAGCTGTGGTTGACCTAGTAAAGGAACGCTCCCTTGACAAATTCAAGGGAAGATGGGACGAAGAAAAAGGTTGCAGACTATCCAAGGAACTTCTGAAGTATCTGAATAGCAGAGCAGCCAAGAAATACGTGGCCATGACCAAAAAGGACCTGGGTTTGGTCACAGGTATACTAACTGGTCATTGTCACTTACGAAAACATCTGAACATGTTGGGTTTATCTGACACCCCACTATGCAGAGGATGTGAACAAGAAGATGTAATAGAAGATGAGAGCACGTCCTTTGTGATTGTCCGGCACTCTCTCAAATAAGACTTTCTGTATTCGTCGGCGAGAACTGGCTAACGCATGCCAACTTGAGGGAGCTGCCAACTGGCGACGTTATCACCTACTTTAAACAGGTAGGATGGTTGACGACCTAATAGGTAGGCTCAATCTCAAAAGGACGCACAAAGGACCAAATGTGGCCTAAGTGCAGTGGGACTACCCACCCTTCAAGAATTACACATACTTCTCAAAATAATATAATGCAATTAAAACTGAATGTTTTAATTGGCAGTTAAAAGTGATTATTTGTGTCCATATTAGAATCAATCCAATGAGATTTAAAATAACTTATTATTATTAAACCAATTAAAAATACTATGAATATAATAATAGGGGAAATGTTTAATTCAATTAGGTTTAGGTTGTAACAATATATTGTTTTATCTTATTTTTGATTTCAACGATTATCCATTCAAATATTTTGGTTTCTAAGTAAATATTTAATGAAAACAAACACGTTTTTAAAAAAATAAATAATTTAATCTCTTTTTCTTTCGTAATATAGAAAGGATTACTTACAATTTAAAAATACTCTAAAATAAATATATATATACACATTAAGCTAATACAGTTTGTTTTTCTATATTTCTTCGCTTTTCCCAAGCATTAATATAGTTTAATGGATAGCACATAACTGCCGAAAATATGATCAAACTGCCGGAAAAATAGAAACAGGCATCGTAACTTCCAGCCGCGTTCTTAAAAGCAGCTGCCAATGGAGCTCCAATGATCGCCGCTACTCCTTGGAACAGAAGAAGAAGCCCAAATGCATTTGTCAGTTTTTCTATTCCTAATAAATCCACCACTACGATCGGTCTGATAGATGCAAAGCAAGCTGCAAAAAAATGTTTATCAGAAATTTTAACCTAATATGCAAACGTAAAATGTTCGTTTTATAAGGTCTATAAAAATTCATTCAAACTCCTAATTTTATAAAATAAAAGATAAATTTTGCTAATTAATAAGTGGTAATGCAACCGCAAATGAATGCATTTGCTTAAGCTAGCGGATAGCCCTATGAAGGTCTTCAAGATCATTAATATTGTTTATAGAAAGAAAAGCCAACGACTACAGCTACAATTTAAAAAAGAAACACCAAATTGAACAAAATCCTATGGCGAAAAAGAACTACTACGATAAATCTGGCAAAGTTTGAATTGTGAAAAGGCTACAGAGTCCATATAAAAGCAATAGTGGGCCATAGTTGAAAAAAGGCAACTTATAGTCCATTCTCACTTGCTCTATAATATAGGAGAGTGGTATTTCTACCTAAACCTGGCAGAGTGGGCTACTCTACCCAACAAACAATACCAATAAATGAATCTCACCTCTATTCTACTGAAAATGATGGAGACATTATATTAGAGATTAAGTGAATGCAGATCAACTGCTACAGCCCTCCATTGTGGAGTGGGACGTATACCAAGGTCGTTGGACGTAAAAGAGTCAGTCTTCAGGGTATTCATGGACATAGAAGGCGCTTTTAACAAAAATACCACGCTATAAATAATATGTGTCGATGATGTAAGGATCCACAGGGACAGCCTTATCAGATGCTTAAATAGACAAGAAATATCCTACACTGATGACTTGGTCACTATAGTAACGGGCAAATACGAAGGCACTATCACATTATACAGAAGGCCCAAAAATCAGGCATGGTGTGAGAACCAATCAATGTGTCAATCCCTATGAAAAATTCTCAAAAAAAGGAGAGTAGAGAACCTTAGAGATCTCGCACTTTAAATCGTAAGACCTATTGCTAACTTAGATTAAAGGCAATCAGGAAAAGCCATACAAAAATAAAAATAGTAGCAATGGAGGTCCACACGCCTGGACATATTTATCACGGATGTGATGCTGATGAAACTACAATATTTTTTTATGGTTTCGCCCAGGTCTGAAGAACGCAGCAGAAACAAAACGTGGCAGGTATAATATCCAAAACAAAATATGGAGAAGGATGTGGAGTTTACTCAGAACCCCTGGCCATACAAATTCAATGGGTTATGGGTAAACATGGAAGTGCAGTTCATAGGAAGCTGACTGACAACTACAGCAGCAAAGGAAATAGGCAACAAAAATGTTAAAGATAAATTAATGGCCAGTCAATCAACAATATAGACAGTATACAAGCAATACTACTGAAAAGTTTCAAAATAACTTTGGGAACAGGAATAGAATATCGCTGAGCCCTGACTAAGACAACAGTGGATAATACAGTTACAGTTAGCTGGACGAAGAGTCTCACTAGCTCAGAAGGTAACTACATCGCTGACTCTCTGGGCCAAGAGGCTGTTCGATCTTTGGGCACGCTCCATGGGCCTATGATGGGACCACACAGAGGGCTATAGACTTTCAAAGGAGTTTTGTTAGCTACCCAAATGAGTACACAGCCAAAAAAAATCCTGGAAATTACCAAAAAGTAACCCAGACAAGGTATGTAATTTGAAGTCAGAAGTGCAACAAACTATTAGGTTTAGTTGAGGTTCTAAGATGGTATCTCGTTCAATATGCTTAAATGCTCCAAGAAAGAATAAGAAACTTGATGGAGAGTAAGTACAGTCGGCTTTAGAATAGCATATACATGTTAAATGTGAATTTCCTTTACCTACCGAAGTTATCAAACCGCCCTGCTTCAACAACATAGGAGTGGCAAGTTTTAAAACGCCTACAATTACTTACTTCACTAAGGAATAAATAATAATAATAAGAAAAAACACTTGAAAGAGGTGGTGGCGTAAACAGTTCTTTGGTGTTGTTCCGAAATAATTGTTTAAAAAAAAAGAAATAGATTTAAACAAAAATTGACAAAAACATTTATAAGATCAATGCTTTTATTTTTTAATATATAAAACTTATTGGCTTAGGTTAAGGGGATGTTTAAGGGTTTTAAAAAATCATTAAAAATAAACGAATAAACTAATTGTAATAAAATTTTATATTTTACTGAGAAAATTGTACCTAAGTGTAAAAAATTTACCTGTTAATTATAAAAATATCAAATTGGAAGGGACAGATTTTATTGGCAATAAAGGGATTAGAGAAATACGTTTTCTGTACATTCTGTGTCGAATATTCATGTTGGATTATAAACCTTCTTCTTCTTTCTTGTAGGTAGTTGGGGTAAAATGCGTCGACTATTCACCCGCCGGTAAAGAGGTTGCAATAAAAAACAAATAAAACCGTACTGTATAATGCAATATCATCCCTCTTTGTGTAACATTAAAGATGTGGGAGTGGACAACTGTTTGACTGATTTCAAATTTATTATTATTTAAACCGTGATTGGTTATACACAATAAATAGGCCATCCTTAAAATGAATTCAATGCAAGCAATTTGAATGTATATGCTATTCTGAAGCCGATAGTACATCTGCTCAGATTGCTAAAGTTATCAGGACCAACTTTATTTAAGTGGCTTTTAATTTGGGGTACTAAAGTTATAATAGTCCAGGCGTGCTGTACTTTTAGACGGAAATTCTGATACCTGGAATGTAACAGTTGGAGGTGGTAGAGGGGCTTATAACACATGAAAAAAAAATACATTAACTATTTCAATTATGATCATAAACTTTTTAGGGGTGAAAAAGGGTGAAAAAGGGATAAAAAACTGAAATATTGCTGTTTGTGGCTAAAATTGACGTCAAAATGAAAAGTGCCCAATAGAAAAGTTGTAGATCATGTAAAAATCTAAAACTTTTCTTTTGGTAATTTTCTCACATAACCTCAATTTTTCGAGGAAAATGGAAAAAGAACGATTTTTCGTTTTTAATTTTTAATTTTCCAACGGATTCGTCAATCTTGATGAAACTTGGTGAAAACTTACCTTTTTATGTCCAAAATAACCTCGAATTTTCTCAACATTATAACATAATAATTTTCCGAGAAATTTGATTTTTATGGAAAAATCTCTTTTTTTCAACTGTAAAGTTTGCTCGGAAAATATTATTGGAAAAGATTTTCCTGGGGCTCATTTTTTTCGTTTTTACGTCTACTTTCACATGGAATACAAAAAAATACACCTCTCTTTTAAAAATGTGCTCAAAAATTAATAAAAAGCAAAAAATAAATTTTGCAACAGCTAAATTTGCAATAATTGTTAAAGCCGACTCTTGCATTACATTCTAAGGGAAAAATTACAAAAGAAAATGTATTTCATTATTTAGACGGATTTTTAGTTCATTTGCAATATTATTATAAACACTCAAGTCTATTAATGAAGTTAATAATCAGAGCGGGGATTTCATGGTTTTTACTATTGATGTATGCTGATTTGTTGATATTATAAGGTTTTTCATGAGATAAATCGATTTGTTGATATTACAAGGCCCAAATACCCTTCCATCAGAACCCTATAGCCACCTTTCATAAGTGACAAAGTGTAGACATGACAACTCTAACTAGCCTAGGGGCCTAGGCCTTTTGTTTTCTCTTTGACCTTGCAACATTTCAGTATACAAAATATACTATCATTCGTAACAAACAAAATATTGTCTTTTCAATATATTTTTTAATTACAATTACGAGTTACTTAAAACCGAACGATTATTATATTAAAAATAAACAAATTATTCCAAAAAGTCAAAGAAAATTGAAATTTTGATGAACATTGGGCTATAGGGTTCTGATGGAACGGTATTTGGGCCTTGTAATTATCAACAAATCGATTTATCTCATGAAAAACCTTATAATATAAACAAATCAGCATACAACAATAGTAAAAGCCATGAAATCCCCGCTCGGATTATCAACTTCATTAATAGACTTGAGTGTTTATAATAATAATATTGCAAATGAACTAAAAATCCGACTAAATAATGAAATACATTTTCTTTTGTAATTTTTCCCGTAGCATGTAATGCAAGAGTCGGCTTTTGCAGTTTTTAATATTTTATAACAAAAATTTAACAATTATTGCAAATTTAGCTGTTGCAAAATTCATTTTTTGCTTTTTTTTTTCATTTTTGAGCAAATTTTTAAATGAGAGGTGTATTTTTTTTATTTCATGTGCAAGTAGCCGTAAAAACGAAAAAAATGAGCCCCAGGAAAATCTTTTCCAATAATATTTTCCGAGCAAACTTTACAGTTGAAAAAAAGAGATTTTTCCAGAAAAATCAAAGTTCTTGGAAAATTATTATGTTACAAGGTTGAGAAAATTCGAGGTTATTTTGAACATAAAAAGGTAAGTTTTCAACAAGTTTCATCAAGATTGACGAATCCGTTGGAAAATTAAAAATTAAAAACAAAAAATCGTTTTTTTTTTATTTTCCTCGAAAAATTGAGGTTATGTGAGAAAATTACCAGGAGAAAAGTTTTAGATTTTTACATTATCTACAACTTTTCTATTGGGCACTTTTCATTTTGACGTCAATTTTAGCCGCAAACAGCAATATTTCAGTTTTTTACCCCTTTTTCACCCCTAAAAAGTTTATGATCATAATTGAAATAGTTAATGTATTTTTTCTCAATGTGTTATAAGCCCCTTTACCACCTCCAAGTGTTACATTCCAGGTCTCAGATATTCCGTATTTTTTATTTTTTTGGTACAGCACGCCTGGACTATAAACTTTTTATAACTTAATAAGTTATTAAAAACGCCCAATGATATACCTTGCAAAGGTGTCGAGTCTGTGAATTACATTAAAATACTGCCTGTCTAATAATTATTATTAAAAAAAATATCTAATCGTTTAAGTAATTTTAACCAAATACTTACAAATAGCAAGTCCGAAAATGACGCAGTAGCTAAACTGATACGCTGGAGTTATAAGTAATCCACTGAGTATAGTAGAAAGTCCTCCAACAGTTAGTGCTATATTTGTAATAACCAGAGCGTTTGCCTTAGGGAAAGAGCTTATTACTCCGTACAATATTCTTCCAACAGTATTTGCTATTCCCATTGTAGACACCAACCATACAGCTGTCATGGTATCTATATTACCATCCGTCGCTCTAAGCTCTAGGAACATATATGGTACAAAGAAACCCATCATAGTAAAGAACCCTCCGATGGCTAATACTATAAAAGAAGGCGAACTAAACAAACTTAAATCCAGCATAGTTCCCAATACTCTTCTAAAGGCTTCTGGACAGAAAATACGTTTGTGCGTTATTTCTTCTTCGATATCGTTCTTAGTAGGAGCTCTGGTCACAGATAAATTATACTGAACTGAACTTTGCGATGTGTATTGAGGCAGACGCTTAAGACTTGCATTGAAAAAAATATCGTCTCGGTACAGCGGGCGAATTACTTCGTGGCTCTTGTAATCCGCTTGAGCCATTTTTAGTTTGTGTAAGTGTGAAAGCTGCAACTTTCCTTCAGTCTTGCTTCTCTCTCTTGACCAAGCCTCATTTGGTATTCCTCGTCTGGAAGTAACGTTTCCATTTGGAACGCAGATGGTGTGATAAACGTCTGATGCTCTGGGATAAACGGAATTGTTATTAACACCTAAAAGCCGAGGAATAGATGCTTGGTGATCCAGAACTGAAGCATCTGAGCCCCTTTTCATCATCCTTATAGCCGCCTCCATTTTCTGCCGTGTAGCCTTAGGTAGTTCATATTCATCCTTGGGTTCTTCAGTGACGGCGGGGTCTATTTTTACCGCTTTTATAGGCCTAAAAGTATAGTAAATGGATTAATTGAAATATCAATAAATATGTCCATTTTCGTAAAAGAGCTTCCGAAAAAAATGAAAGTCAAAGCAATATTTGGATTATCAAAGAAATTATAATTGGCTAGTGGAAGAGAATAGTCAATTAATTATAGCTTTACAAGAAGTGTTTAAAAAAGAATACAAGGTGGTCCAGCGAAAACTGAACACCTCGAATTTAAAAATGTGGAAAATCGCTCGGATCCCTCAATTTCTATTCGAGGGGAAACCACTTTTCCGCTTTTTGTATCCCCGTAACTTTAACCCCTTAACGATGAATAGGGATGAAGGGTGTTGCTATACCTCATTTTGAAGATCTGCAAACTATCCATACGTAAAAGACCGGGAGGTACCCAAGTAGCAAAGGAATATATCTCAAAAATATATGGAACATATTAAATATCTATTTTGAAGAATATGTTATTTATATAATATTTACAAAATATTTATATATCTTTTAAGCATGTTTTAAACCAATTTTGAATGAGTAGTCAAAAATATATTCTAGGAATATATTTAATATATATTTTATATATTAAATACATATGTGCTTTTCTCCTTCAAAACATATTTAAATTTGATATAAAACATATTTTTTATACTTTCATTATATAAATTTATTAAATTTATAAGATATTTGTATAACAATTTCATGACTTTATTCATAATATATATGTTATATATTTACTATATATTCTTTCCCTTTCAAAATATATATACATTTCATATTAAATATATTTTTTAAATTTTAATTAATAAATATTTAATATGTATTTATAATATATTTATATATTATATATATTTTTTATATATATGTATACTCTAGGAATATATTTAATATATATTTTATATATTATGTCACTATAGTGACATATTTTCAGACGTGATTTAGGCCAGTATGCCTTTTGCAATATATTATACTATAGATAATTTGAT
Organism: Ophraella communa; assembly: GCA_035357415.1. Lineage (NCBI taxonomy): Eukaryota > Metazoa > Arthropoda > Insecta > Coleoptera > Chrysomelidae > Ophraella > Ophraella communa. Next base: position 11,199,247 of record CM068987.1, read on the forward strand.
CATAACAATCAATTAATGAAAGTGTCATCGTGTGTTCTTCACATACAGGGTGCGGCATTAGTGCGAGGAAGTCCAATTACTCATTTGTGGTAAGATATACGAAAAAAAGTTATTTAGTTAGGGGGATTTATAGGACCACATTTTAAAAATATTTTCAAATATACAGGACCACCCATTGTGACAGGGTGGACCAAACTTATCTTTTTTTAAATGGATCAGCCAGTATATTTTTACAATTTTGGATTCCTTACGGTCTTTCCTTTCTGGTAATATAGGGTTTTGTAGTGTTATATAAGGCGATTCAAGAAATAATTACGGTAATAACACCCTATAGAATTGTACAGATTTGACATAAAAAAATCTATTTAACGTTAAATGCTTTTTAATATAGTGTTCCATTGTACAAAATGGACTAGTTTAGTAGGATCATATTAATCAAAATGATAGCAATATATATTTAGGATAAGATACCTACTTACTTATATTGATATTCATTTTGCAAGTAATTTTTCTCAATTCGTAAAATTTAGCAATAAATAATTAGTAAGTTTTAAACGTAGCGCCAACTAATAACCAATAATGAAGTGTGTTTAAAAGTCAACGTTGTCACATTTTAGCTACTTTCGTTTCAAGTATTCTCAAAAAACTGGCGGCACAAAACACCGTATTCTGTGACTAACTGATTGTACCAGTTGACAAGATATATGACAGGAGACACGAAAATCGTGTTTATCTGTAATAAACAAACAAGACCCCTATTCTTGACAGTGATAGAATTGAACAGCCAATAGAAAGTGGGCGTGGTTCTATTGAAAATGCCAAAACCGTATTCTTGAAATTCGTTCTCTCACTGTACCGATAGAAGGGTTGCTCCCCTAGAGAACAATTACTTCTATTGGTTATTTTTGAAGGAACCGCTATAACACCAAGAGAAGGTGTTAGGGATTTTTATTTTCGAACCAAAAATAGTTTAGAAGTAATTTCTTTCATAAACCAAACTCAACCAAACAACAAATCAAACTAACGAAAATGACAGAATATTTTGTTTAGTGTTTTACTCCTTATTTGATAAAGTGTAAATCAGAGAACAAAAATATCAATATGTTTATCTCTTTTTAATGATAACAAATAAGAGAGAGAGATAAGTTTCTCGGTTAATATTAAAGCATATGGACAACATCGCAAATTTTCTACCAATCTTATTGAAACACGTCACTTACCACTTATGACGTATGTAACCATTAAATTTAAATTTCAAAAGCCGATTATGGCTAGAGGATTAATTTTATAAAAAATTTATTTGTACAGTTGAACCACTAAAAACCTATTTTATAAGATGCAAATTAAAAAAAAATCACTAAACTAGTCCATTATCAACATAGCAAAAAATTTACTTTTTCTATTCAGAATAGGTCGAAACTTATTATTATTTTCTGGGTTTTCTTAAATGGAACACCCTGTATTTTAATGTTTTAATGAAATGGTCTTTTATGGTACTTTAATATTTCATAAATATTCCCTATATCTAATTGCCTCAGTTTGTGAGCTATTCGTGATATTTTGAGCCAAACAATAATTTTATTAGGTTGCCCGTGGAAATATTTAAAATACCTAAGTAGTTAGGATTTAAAAACAAAATATTCTACCTGGTTGGCTATGACTTTGACATTAAACTTGCTTAAAAGTTTGACATTACACTATTTTTGTAGTTCCCATTGTTTTACTAATATTATTAACATGAATTTTTCTCAGGAGGAACTGACTGATATGGTTTTTGTGCTAGGAGAGTGTAACAAAAATGTGATACTAGCAACACGAATTTATCATCAGCAATTTCCTGATAGACGACAACCAAGAAAAGAAGCTTTTCAACTGGACTCGTAGACTACGAGAAAACTGAACGAAAAAAAAAATGTTTTACGAGGGACATTGCAAATACTTTTGAAATTAGTGGTCGTAGTGTAGAAAGAATTTTAAAAAAGAACAAGATGCATCCTTAATATCATGTACAATTGCATCAAGAGCTTCATGAGGATGGCTACAATAAAAGAGTAGAATTTTTTATCGTTGGGCACAGGAACAAATTCAGAATAATGCATTTTTCTTCGAATACGTTTTATTTGGAAATGAAGCTGCTTTCCACAAGAATTTGAATGATAGTTTTCCTGGAAGATGCTCATTCAAATTGGACTTCCTCGCACTAATGCCGCACCCTGTTATAAAAATGTTAACTAGTTTGTTTAGAAATTAATCGTGTTTATATGATTTTACTCAGGTTGACATTAACCCTAAAATGAAATTCAGTCAAAGTGTTACATGACTGGCCATTGTCATAGCATTAGTGTGAACCTATCAGGCGGGCATACCTAGGTAGATATGTTTTCTAAAATATACAGGCTGCCAATGAACAATATATTTGATATTGATATACAAATGCTACAGGTAAGATGGTATACCGTTGACAGTACATTTTAAGCCGTATTTAATCGTTGTGTTTAGTATTACTGTAAAAATTCTCAAAATTTTGACTTGTATTTAGTGTGGATACATATGTGAACATTATATATTTGTGAAAAATATTTAAAAAACTGTGCTCTTAAACTCCAGTTTAGACTTTTAAATTTTATGTGTTTTACTGTTTGGCTGGGTATTGCTTGCAAAAAGAACTGATCAAAAAAAGTATTTTTAAGCTGTAACAAAGGCTTGTCTTCTTGCTGGTTATCAATTAAACGGTAAAAGATGGTTAATATTCAATAGTGAATGCATTTCTTTTACGTTTTTTAGTGGGATAGTTTACATATCTGAAAAAAAAATATTCCCAAAAAAATGTGCTATGTATAGGGGCAATAAAAACTATTTTGAAGGAAAGAGAAGTATTGAAAAATGTATACTTCATCGCGTTCCTAAAGGAAAAGATCTTGTGTCTGAAACCATTCGGAATGAGTGAGTTCGTTGTAAAAGAAGAGACAAATTTATTGCAGATACCATACCAGTCATGTTTATTCAGTGCATTTAGGCGAAAATGACTAAAAATGAAAAAATGACTAATATTAGGTGTACAGAAAATTTAGAACTCTGTAAACGCAACTTTATTGGCCTTAAAAATGTGCAACTTTTCTCTAACCTAACCAACCTCGTATCTATTACAGTTTCTAAGATAGCAATAAGTGGAGTCATCTAAATTAGACACCATGTATATTATTTTATAACAATAGTGAAAAGTATATGTTTTTAGTATGTAGTGTTTTTTGTTAATTTTAAATTTGTAATTAAAAAATTTGGTAGAATACATACGATATTATGTTGCTCCATAAAAGATTCACGGTCAAAAAACACTAGTTTTAGGTAAGATTTTGTGTAATAATAAATTAATTTGAATGTATTTTTTAATATCAAAATATAACTAGATATGTTTGCAATAGTGTTTTCTTTACCCTACTTATTTTTCAAATAGTATTCAATAAATTAATTAAATAAAAAAGGTGCGTCCTCACTGATGCGCCGCACCGCGCCGTGCAGCGCTAGACGTTCGCGAACGTTCACAAGCACATTGCTTGCAGAACGTCTAAACTGCTGCAACATTTAGTAGTTCGTTTGTGTTTGCGAAGGATCCAGTTTTGTCCCCCGCATTTTCATATTAATCAAAATCAAAATAAGTTTCCGTATCATCATGGACGACGAGTCTGTAAAAATTGCTTGCGCTGCGTTTATTGTTATTAATGCTGGTATATTGAAGCCAAAAAGGAAATAAGTAAGAAAACGTCAAAATAAAGTGCGCCAAAACAAACAGACGTTCACACTGAACAACGTTCATCGCGCACTTTTCTTTGATGTACCGACTCCTGGCGGATCGTGTTTGTTCGCGCGCGTTCCTGAAAAGTCAATGTTTGGCACGGCTCGGCGCGGCGCGGCGCATCAGTGAGGACGCACCTTAAGTATTAAAACGATTTTATGTGAACATCTATTATAAATAATATGTGTTAAATCTCAAAAATCCAAATACTGGTACGTTAGTTATTCAGAAACCATAAAAATACTGTCTAATTCCTATTATTTCCAGGCAGCTAAACGCTATAATGAAGGACTGCAGCCTACGTCACAGCACTGGCGGACAGATTAGGCAGATTTAGGAATCCTATTAGAGTTTACTATTGCAAGTATGTGTCGTGTGGTAAGAATTTAGCAAAGTTAAACATATGAAACAACTAGTGAAATAGATAATGTAGAATTTATGTCAAGTATTTATTGTTATCCGACACATTTCAAAGTTAATTAGTAATTCGTTTATCATTTTTTGTCCAAAGAGTATTATCTTTTTGTAAAAAAATATACTGGCCATTTTTTCGATTAACCCTGGTATATCGTGAATTTTTAAGAACGCTACACTTGTGTCAAAGCTATTGTAAATTCTTAGTGGAATTAAAATGGTGTATACCGTGGGAGAGAGGGTGGAAATGATAAAATTATACCGGGTGTCCCAGAAGTTTCTGACCAATTTTAACTGCAAATATATAACTTAAAAACAAGGAACAATTTCTTTATACATAAAGTTTTCTTCAGTATACATGTTTAATTAGTAAAATCTTACATAGGGTGTTTTAAAAACAAGTGGTTTTTTAAATGCAAAGATCGTCGATTTTTTTAACCCTATATTTTTATTCTTTCTGAAAGACGAACTCTTTCCCTTTGAGAAAATGTATAATTTGTTAAAGGTTTGAAGAAAAATTAGTAAGTTATTTGATTTTTTAGGATAGGCTGTTATGTAGGCATCTATATGGGTTTCAATGTAAAAGTAGGTTTTGGGATTTTTATAGATCGAACAAACTGACACAACGAACTGTCAAAAGTAATTCATTGCGATTTGTTTTCGACTTATTTTCAATAATGGTGCGATATAGTTCACGTGAAATATCAAAAAGTGTGTTATTGTATGCTAATAAGTATGATTCAGTTGTTGCTGTAAAAAAAAATTTCTTTAGGTAGTTAGGAAACATCCACCTTCAAAAAACATTAAAAAATGGTACACTGCATTTATACAAAATGGATCTATGGAAAGGAAGAAATATCATACACGTAATGGATATTTTTTTAAATAGGCTCTTATGTATTCAGGAATCAGGAATATCTCTTCGCAAAGTATCATCCACAACTGGAATTTCAAAATCCGAAGTTCACAGATGTATGAAGGTATTGAAGTTAACTCCTTATAAAATACAGATACACCAAAAAATATATAAAAGGGATTTTCAAACCAGAATTGTTTTTTCTGAGACATTACTAGATTTATTTAGAGAAGTTCCTGATGTTTTACTTACAATATCAGATGAAGTTTAAACGGAAGATGTAATAAACATAATTGTCGCATATGGGGGTCTGAAAATCGAAAGGTAATTGAGGAATACGAAAAAAATTCACCAAAGTTGAACGTTTGGTGTGGCGTTTCTAAAGAAAAAATATATGGACCGTTCTTCTTTCAAGAAACTACAATTACTGGTAATGTCTACACATACATCTTACAAAATTAACTATATCCACAACTGGAACAAGAGGGCATCATAAATTCAGTTTACTTTCAGCAAGACGGTGCACCACCACACTATTCACTTGTGGCTAGAAATTCATTAACAGAAACATTTAGAGATAGGTGGATTGGGACAGCTGGACCAATTGAGTGGCCTGCTCACTCACCAGACTTGACGATTCCAGACTTTTTTATATGGTTTTTATCAAAGATAGGTGTTCTAATCGTATCCCAGAGTCTCTAGAACAACTGAGATGTAACATTGTCCGAGCATTCCAAGAAATTACCCCAGAAATGTTGCGAAATTCTTTTCAGAACTTTTTACTCAGGTTACAAAAATGTATAGACTAAAACTGACAAGACTTAGAACAACATCTTGAGGATTTTTATTAAATTAGATAATTTATAAAGTTAATTTTTAATAAAATTTTGTATATATCTTTCAAGTTTGTGTTTTATTTTCTTTTGTAATTTTTTGTGTAAACTTCCAAATAACTCTCTTATTTTCATCTAAACTTTAACAAATTATACATTTTCTCAAAGGGAAAAAGTTCGTCTTTCAGATAGAATACAAATTTATAGGATGTTCCATTAAAAAATCGACGATATTTGCATTTAAAAAACATCTTTTTTTAAACACCCTATATAAGATTATACTAATTAAACATGTATACTGAAAAAACTTTATATAAAAAGAAATTGTTCCTCAAAAACCGCACATCTCTATGGTTTTTAAGTTATATATTTGCAGTTAAAATGGGTCAGAAACTTCTGAGACACCCGGTATTTAAGAACAAAAGCGGTGTTTAAGCTACTGGTTCAGTGGCAACAAAAACAGGGTGCATGAAAGAGACTTAGGTCATGTACCAATAGTTGCGACCTTGAGTACAAGGAAATTGTCGTCCGATGTATCTGGTGTTTCACGCACATCAATCATGAGAACCCTGAAACAACATAAATTTTATTCTTATAAGAGAAATCAAGGAATTGTGCTCACCTCCAGTAAGGAGTTGAAGTTACAAGGATGTAAAGAGCGGAAAAGTAGTTCCACTCGAATCAGAAATTGACGGTCCCGAGCGATTTTCTAAACTGGAAATTTTCCACATAGGAAAATCGAGGTGTTTTCGTTGGACCACCTTAATGACTTATTGATTCTTGATCTACTGGTCAAATTAAATGCTTTACACCTAATGCTTACCTGTATAACACTCCACACACTCCGCAAACAAGTATTAGAGCAGCATGGATTAGAAGCGTAGTTCTCCATCCAAACTCCGAGATTAACATTTTAGTCATGGGTGCGTAAATAAAAGTTCCTATTCCGGATCCACAAACTGCGATCCCTGTTGCCAACGCCCTCCATCTTTCAAAGTAGAATCCCAATATAATTACAGATGGAGCGTAAATAAATCCAAAACCAATACCTGAAATAAGCAAAAATTGCATAAATAATCAAAAGAATTCGTATTGCACAAGCGATAAATACCGAGCAACCTACACAAATAATAAAACCTATAAGAAATAGACAAAAAAATATAACCGTAACCGCTTGGATTTAAACTCCGACTACAACTGTTCTTCATTGATTACAATTTTATTCTTTTAATTGTATTTTGTTCTAAGATTCTTTTTGTTGACATACTACCTCCCTAATAACACACATTGTTCTCGGAAAGTCCAATGTATGTTCCATATGAGTTGTAGTGTCCCGGACACAGAGCGTTCCACTAAGGGTGTGTTCGGGGAGCACGCTTTCGAGCTATGTAGCGCCAAGCGCCATATAACGTAAACGAGGAATAGTACTACATAGCGCCAAGTGGTGCAAATAGCGTGCTCCCCGAACACACCCTAAGTATATTTCCGGAACACACACACAAAATCATTCCAGGAACATTTGATCTCGACACAGATTGTATAAGAAACCTGATTTCTTACCCACTGACAAAGGTATAAAATATCATACTAAGTTTGTGTTAACCAATTTCAGGAATATTTCGTCATAGGTACTATATATCAGCCGCTATGGGAATTATCAAAGCTCATATTGGACCGGCGTATTTTGAGTTAAACTGTGTCAAGGAAAAGTGTTCCAGTTTAGATATATTCTTAAAATTCTCGCCAACCACCTTTCCGAGTTAATATATAGCCTTTGCAGATGGTAGTGAAATCTTGATTGGTTGATAGACTGTACTGATATTTTGCGCGCAACCAATGATTTTTCTGCAGTCTAGGAACACACTTGTGTTTTTAGGGCTGATCTTCTTAAATCTAAAATATTACTAAATTGTGTTAAATGGACATAGGTGTCAAGATCATTGCGACAAAAAAGTAATTCCATACATTAAAAATTTCTAAAAGTGCTGATATTTCAAATAAATTTTAGCTCTTGAATCACTTGTTTATAGTCTGTACAAAAAGTACGAGGAGTAATAAACCCTAATTAAGTATGCAAAACCTTTACAGGAAGCGCCATGAAATTTTTGATAAATCTCTTACTTTAAATTACATTTCTTCCGCAAATCTAAAAACCAGGTAGATCGACCCCGTATTTGTTTCAGTTGTAGCAAAGTTTAGGGTTTTCTTCATTGTTAAAGAAATAGCAGATAAGCAATAATGCAATGCAGTGGTGTGTATTTTGGGAAAAAAATACGTTTTAAATTATAATATAATAAAAAAAGAAATAATTATTGGAATACATTTATTACTTACATTTTATTCTATATCCGACTCGGAAGAGGAAGAATAGTTGTTGACATTAATAATAATAGGGTCGATTAAATCATCACAAATATTGTCAATTTTCCACATATTTGCCTCTACTTTGATAACATGCTCGATACAGTTTGTCCAATTTTCCTTACTAACATGACTTACAGCACTCTCAAACAATTTCACAACATCGTTTATTTTAAAAGTAGTATTTTTTTTTCAACTTCCCCCTTTACCTGAGCCCATATTAATTCTATGGGATTAAGTTCACAATGATAAGGGGGAAGTCGAAGAACTGATATACCACGAGAAGAATCCATTTCTTATACAATGTAGGTTTTGTATTTATTCTTGTTCATTTTTGCAATTCTGTAAAGTTCTTTCCTTAGTGGATCTTTTGGAAACTTAATATTTTTCGAAATAAGCCACTCCAAAAGTTCTGCTTTACGCCAACGACTTGTGGGCAATGCTTCTCGTAACCGTGAATGGTAACTTGCGTTGTCCATAACAATAACAGCCCCTTTTGGAATCAGATTCAACATTTGAACAAACCATTCCTCGAAGACATCCCCATTCATATCTTCGTGATAGTCCCCCGTGCGTTTTGAAATAAAAGTTAATAATCCACCATAAACAAAACCTTCAGAACTTCCAACATGGACAATGATAAGTCTTTTTCCTTTTCCAGATGGTGGCTGCAAACCTAACGACAAACCTTCCACGAATGCCTGCCTTCCGCTTTTAATGTTTTCATCTTGCCAAGATTTGGAAACTGTATATCCAGCATTTATTCATGTTTCGTCTAAGTAGAAGATTTTCAAATTTTGTTCTCTGGCATGTCGAAGGCTTCTTAAATAGTCTCTTCTCCAAAAAACTATTTCCGGTTTATCTATCAAGAGAGATTTTATATTATGTTTTGTATATCTGAAACCCACATCTTTCAAAAGTTTGCATAATGTTATTCTAGAGAATTTTGTATAGTCCGTATCTTCTTGCACTGATGTCATAATTTTGTCAAGTGTTGGAATTTCCTTTCGTAAGTAAAATCCATGGACTTTACGCCTTAGTCTTTGTTTTAATGACTCATCGATTTCAATTGGTTTTCGGCCTGAAGGAATTTTAGGGGGTTGAAGAGTTCCATTCTTGCTTTCTTTTAGTAATCTATAAATTGTTGATTTAGCAACACACAACATAGCAGCCGTTAATTCCACAATGCTATCAACACTTGCATCAACACGGTATACCCTCTTAAAATATATTTTGGTACGTCTATGAAATCTACTTAAATGAATGATTTATTACTCCTTGTCCTTTCTATATAGACTAGAAGATTGTGGAATAATGAGAGAAAACTGAGAGAAATTGACACTGTAGTCGCCTTGAGTCTTATTCGCCCTTAAGTATATCAATGTGTCTGTCAAAATCAGTAGCTTTGATAATTTCTAAAAAAAGCTCTAATTTTAAATTTCCAAGAGGTTTCCTATCCATTGAATTAGTATAGATATATGTTAAACGGAGGATAGTGCGTGACCTAAGAAGTAAAGTAAAGAAAAAGCACTGAGATTAGTAAGATATTAAAGTTATGTATTGTTTTGTCCAATTTGGATGCTAGTGGTTTTCTTATTTTTTGAGGTAAGGATAAATGAATTGCATTGAATTGAGAAAACATTGCTCAATTATGGATTAATAGGTCTCCAATAAACTAACAGTTTAATATGTATCATTTAAAATAAATTTTTATTATTATTTATTTTTTCGTATCTTGTCATTTAACACTATATAACAATTTTTTTCAGAAAATAAATAAGCCTATTTCAAAATTATTTAACATTGACTTTTAGACGCTACCGTTACATTTTCTAAACAGATTCTACATCAGTACTACTGTAAAGATTAGTTGTATATTTTTATGATATAAGACCTCGAACTAATTTTAGAAAATGTGATGTTTAACATTTCAATGCTTGTTAATTGATTAAGAATTTGATTTGAATTAGCTGAACAATATAAATATTATATTATTACATTTGTCGTTGTTCATTGTTAATAATAAACATGTTGAGGTGTATATATTGTAACCATATTATGACGTTGGGCGTCAAAATATTTAGTTAACTTTTAAAAATAACAATATACCAAAAGAAAAAATGTAATTTACAATAAAACAACCATTAATCTTAATTTCGTCTTTAATTAGTTGTAAAAGATATTTCAATAATTAACAAAATTTATAAATGTTTATCACAGCAAAAATTATGATAGTTAAATACCTTGGCTAGGGGTGAGTAAGTTCATTAGCTCTGACTATAGTACAATATTTGTTTCTTTAAGAAATTATAAGGGCGCCACTGAAATCTTTTTATTTTTTATGATACTACTGAAGAAAGTTGTTTTAAGCTGAGTGATTTAAATAAATATCATAAGATGACAGAAAGATGTCAGAAAAAACTGTCTATGAAGTAAAAAAAATTAAAATGTACCAACAGATAAAAATACATAAATTTCCTTGGTGCTAAAATGAATGAAGTTGAGAATACGTTACAAAAAAATAATCCGCAAACAGTTCTTTACAACTACTTATTCTAATACAGTTGACAATAGATAGATAGATATAAACGGAGATAAAAGAAAAAAAAATATGGGAACAGTAAACTTGATATACCACAATAAACTTATCTGTTAACAATAGTGGACGATCCATCGCCGCACCTTGGGGTAGCTACGGAACGGTCTAGGTGGTTCCAAATGATTAAGGAAGATCACAAGTGGAGGGATGATCTGCCCAAGTTGTAGAGATGATCCAGTTAAAAATGTTCGTACATACGAGAGCTTAAAGTTTACAAGCTGTTCAAGTTTACTGAATCTTCAAATTAAAGAGATGCTTCTAGTTTACTGTATTATATTCCAACTTTCTGTATATGACAGTAAACCAATACAAGAAATGAGACTGGGAATAATTATTAAAACCTCTTGAACCCGATAATGGCAACTCATTAGTACACCTCGTAGCGTAGCTACTTTGAACTTCCAATTATAATTATAGAGACCGTATTCATTATTTTATTATTAAGAATTCTTTAGGAAAGATGGAGCTAGCGGTACTAATTTAATTTAATATTTAGGATACCAGGTGCTTAAAATGTTAAAAGGTACTGTTACAATATTTTTAGTTAAAAATCATAAAGCAATAACATAATATATTTATTTAATAAATAAATAAAAAATTTAATTTTTACTTGGATTGAAGCTAGAAAATATTTTGTATCAGTACATTAAATCATAAATTCATTTTTTATTTTCTTTTTTAGGAAAGACTGAAATAAGAACGGATACAATAGGAATGTTGCTCGTAGTTAAGTAATGGGGTACCTAAATAACTATTATTACTATTCATTTAAACCTAACTTCCACGTTTTATTAAAAAATTAGCTTTTAAAGTTTCGCTACATCGAGTATCGTCAGATTGACGTATTTAAATTACATTTTGTTTTTTCAAGGTAACCATTAAATTTTAATTTCAAACGCGGATTGTAGCCAAAGAACCAATTTTATAAAAAATTTATTTGTGCAGTTGAACTACTACAAACCTATTTTTTATATTTTGCACTTATAAAAATCTTCATTATAAAACGCATTTGCGTATCGTAATGTAACTTTTACGCACGCAAATTTTTGTTTTAAATGGTTGGCGACACGAGTGAAGTATCTAAAGGCAAGACTATTGACAATGACATTTGTGGCTAATAGCAATTTATTAATTTTATATTGTTCTTTAAGAAAGTATCTGTGAATATGAATATAATATTTTACTTATATAATATATTATTATTGGTATATTATTCTTTTTAAAATATTTTAAAACATTAACATTTGATAATTTAAATGTCACAACTGTCAAATTTTATAAATTACACAGTGCTGCCGACATACTTTTTAAAATCAAAATTTTCGTAATTACATAAAAATAAAAAATTAATTTAAAAAATGGTAAAAAGGGCAAAATATAAAAAATATAAACAACTTATTTCATATGGCTGTTGTGACACTCGTTCTTTAAAAAACTCATCGCTTCGCGATTCGTTTTTTAAACTTGAACTCGTGTCATAACAGAATTCCATATGAAATGCGTTGTTTAATATACTATTACAAAATGCCAAAATAAAAAAAAAACACTGAACTAGTCAAATGATATAAATTTACTTTAGTATTATTTGTTTTGTTTTATTAAAATTATTATTATAATTATTAATATAAATTCATAGGTACCTTCCCAGCTCTTAGCTCTTAATTTACATATTTTCTCACCTTCGCAGTTGGTGCTATGCTGCCAATTCGTGAAATACGAACAGAGCACTTAAAACCACTGTTTTCGAAAATTATAGTTTACTAACTAATAAGATTTATTTTTAATAATAAAAAATTTAGGAGACATCGCTATTGAAATAGAATATAATTATGTACTTTAATGTTATTAAAAAACTAATTAATGTCCAACTAATTTTAAAATTTCTATTTTTAAATTTACATTACCTTCATTTCAGCGTTTAACCGTACTCTATAATAGGTACAGTCGGCTTAAGAATAGCATATACATGTTAAATGTGAATTTCGTTTACTTACCGAAGTTATAAAAACGCCCTTTAAACGCCTGCATTAAATGGTTTTGGGGGATTAAGTTTATTTACAAGGGACAGAGGGACAGGCAATTTGTCAATAAAATACCTTATGCTGCAAACATTAAAGATGTGGGCGTGGACAACTGTTTAACTGATTTCAAATTTATTATTATTTAAACCGTGATTGGTTATACACAATAAATAGGCCGTCCTTAAAATTAATTCATTGTAAGCGGTTTGAGTTTGAAAATGTATATGCTATTCTGAAGCCGATAGTTACTATGAGATTAATTTTTTGTATTATTATTTATTTATTAATTTTTTTTGTAATAACCGTATTCATTATATTTTTCATTTAATTATTTCTTCCTAAAATTCAATTGCACTTTTTATTTTTTGCTTTGCTTTCATACAGTGGCGTAGGAATCCACCGGGGTAGTGGGCCCTCGAGGTAAGGGCCCCCGCGAGAGTCCTTGGAAAAAAGGAGGGTCATTTTCTAATTTATGTATTTGTCGAATTTTGAAAAACTAAATATACGTGCGTGTTCAGAATGTTCTTTTAAACAAAATATCTATTTAAAATAAAAAAAAATAAAATCAATTAAAAAATTTGTATTCACCCAAAAGCAAGCTGAAATTTTATTTGTAGTAGAGGCCCAGTGAGTGGACTTGCCCCAGGGCCCCCGGATTTATCGCTACGCCACTGCTTTCATAACAAATTTGGATATACGGATTCGACATATCTCTCACAATTCTCGAGTCTGATTTTTTGTCAACAACAGATTTCGTTTTCATCACCCTCCCTGTCAATAGGCCACATTTCAATTGGATTAAGATCAGGCCATTAAAGCTTGGAAACATTACATAATCAATCTGTTGGATCGTTAGCCTCGACCCTCTTTCGCTTGGTTTTTGAGTATCCACGAGCGAATTAGGATCCTTATAGGGGAGGAGCCATTTAAAAAAATCAGATCAGATCTGTCATTAATTTACTCCTTCATAAAATAAATTGTGATTATATAAAAACATTTTAGATGTGAAAAAGTCAGGGATGGAGTTTTTCATCAGCAAGTCTGCGGATCCACACACTAGACAACCATTCATTATTGAGCTACTGTTCCCTTTAATTAAATTATCAGGAAGCAAAATGGAAAATATCATATTGTTGCCAACAGTGAAAATAGTCACCATATTTTATTTATAGAGACACACATTGTCATTGTTTTTTAGTGATTAATTTAGTGTTAGTGATCGATTTCTCGCGTAATATTAACATTTAGAGCATTCTAAATATTTAAAACGGTTTCGTTTAGTGACAAGTGAAATTATGATCCATTTAAACAGATAAAAGAAGTGTGTTGATGGAAACGGAACAAATTTTATAATTGTAAATAACTTTACATATTAAATGCGATCTTATAATATAATAAATGTTATCTGCTATTTATATATATATATATAGTATGAAATTGAAACTCAAATTTGTAAATAGGAAATTTTGAATAACGGTCGCTAGGAAATCCGTGCGATTTATTTTACAGCTGTGCGTTTTGTTTACCGTGCGTTATAAGACATCTTACGTTGATTGACTGTGTGTTATTGACGACTTACAGGGGTGGTCTTAAGTAAACATAATTACAATACAATATTTAAGAATATAACTTACCTCCTATAAATCCATAGACTATGCATAGGTAAGTAACACTTGTAGCAAAGTTGCATAAAGCAAACGCAGCCGAACTGAGAAGGCTACCAAATATAACCACCGGTCGGAAACCATATCTATTTACAATAGCGCTTACGAAAGGTCCAACTATTAAATAAAAACCAGACATCAATGATCCCATCTGAAAAACAAAACATCACATGAAAACAACCTATTAGTTAATTGCCTGAATCTGATATAAACAAAGGGTTCTTATAAAGGGTGAATTGTCCACTTTGAAATATAATATTGAATTGGGGCAGCAGTTATAGCTATAATTGGAGATTATCAGAATGGTTTCAGAAAATATACTTAGTAAAACAAGTGTTATAATGTTATGAGTATGAGATTCCCATAAAATGCCTTTTATGGATTTGTTGATACAATCGGAACCAAAAGTCAGTTATGTTTCCCACTAAATTAGTATCTTTCAATATCTTAAATTATTTAAATGCAATATTTACTTTTTAATTTTGATATTATATTAAGTTTGCATTTAATTCATTTTTTAGCAAATTTTCCAATATTTGGCAAATTTATAAAATAACTTTTGATTATGACTGTTCCTCGAATTAAACTTTAGAAAAATAAAATGCATTAATTTTTTTTATCATGAACTAAAAAAACAGTTAGAACACACCGTTGCAAATTAAAAAGTCGATTTATTTTAATTAATTTGATAATATTAATGTTATTTTTATTGAGTAAAGCATGACAACACCGCACTATTTTTAGTTGGTAGTTGTGGTATTTTAAATTTTAGTAGATATAGTGAGGTTATGGTTTAACATATGAAATGAAAAATTATAACAGCTATAATAATATTATATTTGTCTTTTGATAGCAGTGATGTTAAATTGGAGATTGAATGTTTATATTTACATGTGATCTATTTATTTATATAGCAAAAATGTTCACTGGACTTTGACATTGTCTTTCAAATATAAATCACATTCTGACCCTTCACAGAAAAAGAAGAAATTAAGATTCCCGTGAACTTGGCAAACCATATTTAAAAATCTTTAAAGTTTTTTTAGAGTTCTGGCATCCTTTGCAATAGTTCTGGAGTTCTCTGTAAGTATTTTCAATAGTTCCGGTTATTAAATATAAAAAAATCGAATTTTAAAATATAATGGTGCGCCAAGTTCACGCAGCGCACCGTATCATGAAAATACATTATTTTTTCGGAGTTCTAGTTAATTTTACAATAGTTCTAGAGTTCTATATATATTACATTAATAGTTCTAGCAATTAAACGCAAAAAATCAGTTTTTAAAAACTAAGTGCCTAAAATGTAATTTTATTTAAAAATAATTTTTTTTACGAGTTCTAGCCAATCTGATTAAAGTTTGTAAAATTAACTAGAACTCCGAAAAAATAATGCATTTTCACGGGAATAAATTAAGGTATTTTCACTAATTTTATTTGGGTCCTTAACTTATTAAGGTTTCCTTATTTTAAAGACCTTTGTGCGCAAGCGTAACTGTCAATATAAGGAAACCTTTATTAAGGTAACGCACAAAAGTGGTATGCAATAACTCCCTAAATTTTTCACAACGAGCGCTAAGGATAACTGCAGCCGAAGAAGTCACCCCGGTGCCCTCTGCGTCGATGGGAGCGGAGGTGCCCAGTGATGCGGAGAGTATCGGGGACTACCACATCTCTGACCTCTATGGGCAAGACTCATCAAATGAGGCGGCCATGGAGGTTGGAGATGTGGAAGAAGAAGGCAACAGAACACTTGTCGGGAGTGAGGAAGGTGAGGAAAGGGCACTCACCTCACAAGACTGAGGTAAGGGGGAGAAAAAAAAAAAAAAAAAGAAAAAATAAAAAAAAAAAAAAAATGGCGGGAATTAATATCGCTCAGATAAACGCCCATCACGCCAAGGGATCGTCGGCGGTTATTTTAAGGACGTTTATCAGAAACCAAATGGGATTAGTACTGATCCAGGAACCATGGGTCCGTGATGGTCAGGTGAGAGGACTCGCAAGTAGGGAAGCCAAGCTTATATATAAAGTAAGTAATGTAGACATACCCAGAGCATGCATCTTGGTAAGTAACAACATTGATCACTTTTGTGTTTCAGAGTTCATGACGAGAGACCTCGTTCCGATTCGAGCAAACCTCGAATTCGAGAATAGACGTCAAGAAGTCATGATAGCATCATGCTACTTTGCAGGGGACGGGCCTGCACCGCCTACAGAACTGCAAAGACTAGTCGAGTACTGTGAACAGAAGAAGCTGCCGCTTCTCATAGGATGTGACGCTAACGGTCACAATACCATATGGGGAAGCACAGACACCAACGAAAGAGGTGAGAAAATTTTAGAATTTATATTTAATAAGAATCTTGTTATACACAATATAGAATACCCTACGTTTGTAACCAGAACAAGAAAAGAAGTACTAGATATAACACTAAGTACACCGAATCTTAAGGATAGGGTGAAAGATTGGAGAGTATCGAACGAACCATCCCTCTCTGATCATAGAATGATTACGTTCAGATTAGAGTGTAATCCTCCTGAGCAAGCACTCAGGAGAAACCCCAGGAAAACTAACTGGGAAAATTACAACACTAACCTGAACGTAAATCTTGCAAATCTTAAAACTAAAAGAAATGCCAGGAATCCACTGGCATTAGAAAACGATCTCATAGAGCTGAACGAGGCAATAATCGATGCCTATGAATCCAGTTGTCCTCTCCAAAGGACTAGGAAAGCAAAAGATGCGATATGGTGGAACAGTCATCTGTCAAACTTAAGATCCGAAACGCGACAGCTCTTTAATAGAGCCAAACGTAACGGAGACTGGCAGAGCTACACCGAGAAACTTACAACCTATAATAAGGAGATTAGAAAAGCTAAAAGAAATAGCTTCAGAAAATTCTGCGAAGAAATAGATGCTACACCTTCTGCAGCAAGACTACACAAAGTCTTGGCAAAAGGGAAAGTAGACACTGTAATGGCATTACGAAAGCCAGATGGAAGCTTCACAGAAAGCGAAAAAGAAAGAGCTTTGCTCTATTAGAAACTCACTTTCCCGGAGGAATAGTCCCTTCCGGAAAAATAAATGAGAAAGTTAAAAGACCTACCAGGGAAGACACTGCAATGGCAAAGCACATATGCAGTGAGGAACGGCTGAGATGGGCTATGAACACCTTCCAGCCGTTCAAAACCCCTGGAACGGACGGAATATTTCCTGCCCTACTTCAACAGGGCCAAGAGGCAATAATTCCACACTTGATCCGAATTAGTCGGAGCAGCCTTGAACTGGGATATATACCAGAAGCGTGGAGAAGGGCTAAAATCACCTTCATCCCAAAAGTAGGGAAACGGGACACTACGCACCCCAAATCCCTTAGACCGATCAGCCTCACATCGTTTGTTCTCAAAACGATGGAAAAAGCTGTAGACAATTACATTAGAACAGAAATCTTGGAACAGGTGCCACTGCACCCCCGTCAGCATGCGTACCAAGCGGGAAAGTCCACGGAAACCGCTTTAATACAACTGACTGACGAAATCCAAGACGCTCTGACTAAAAGAGACCGTGGTATGTGCCTTTCTAGACATAGAAGGGGCCTTTGACAATACGCCACATGAGGCAGTCAAAAGAGCACTGATTGAGAAAGGAGTAGATAGAACGACTTCCATCTGGATGTCGCAACTGCTATCTACAAGAATCGCAGAAATGGAGGCAGGACAAGACACTATCTCCATTAATGTGACCAGAGGCTGTCCACAGGGGGGAGTTGCATCCCCGCTTATGTGGAGTCTCACTGTGGACAGTCTACTTAATCAATTGACCAGGGAAGGCATACCATGTCAAGGGTATTCCGACGACATGGTTATCCTGGCAAAAGGGAAGTATGAAAATGTCCTCTGTGACATTGTTCAAAGAGGACTGAACATTGCGAAACAATGGTGTGACTCGGTGGGACTCAGCATTAACCCCACCAAAACCACACTAGTAGCCTTTACAAGGAAAAAGAAACCTAATCTAAAGATCATAAGAATAGGGAGAACATCGTCGAGTGGAAAACAGAGGTCAAATATCTAGGGCTAATCCTAGATAGTAGGTTACTCTGGAACAAACACGAAGACGAAGTAATACACAAACAGCAACCAAGGCCCTCATGGTGTGTAGGAACATTGCAGGGAAGAACTGGGGATGTAACCCACGTATCCTGCAATGGATGTACACAGCAATTGTGAGACCAGTAATCACATATGGGGCAGTGGCTTGGGGAGCAAGGGCTAATCTGAGTACGACGAGGAAAAATCTCTCGAAGATTCAGAGACTAGCCTGTTCATGTATCACTGGAGCAATGGGAACTTGCCCCACTGCTGCAATGGAGGTGATTTTAAACTTAACCCCACTGCACATTCTGTTAGAAAGTGTAAGGAAGAAAACGATATATAGAATGATCAAAGAAGGAATTATCAGGGGAAAACCCCGATCACTTCATTTTGATCAAACTTGGGAAATGCCCCAAGATGATATGCCAAAGAAATTCAACTTTGTGAGAAAATTCATCACAAGGTTGAGTAATAAATCTGAATGGGACGAAGACACCATACAGAATTTAAATCAGAATACCATAAAGTGGTATACGGACGGTTCCAAGCTAGACGAGGGAACTGGGATAGGAGTTTTTGGGACCGAGAGCCAAATACTCAGAAAGCTTGGGCACATACCCGAGCATCTTTCAAGCAGAAGTCCGCGCCATCGAAAGATGTGTGGAATTCAATATTGGAAGAAACTACCGCAGACAAGAGATTGTGATCATGTCGGATAGTCAAGCAGCCATCAAAGCGCTGAGTTCAAATATAATCAGTTCGAAGATGGTTTGGGAATGCCTGGGCAAACTAAATGAACTGGGCCAGAAGAACACTGTCACCCTCCTATGGGTCCCGGGACACATAGGAATAGAGGAATGAAACAGCAGATAAGCTGGCAAAAAGGAGCTGAAACCCCACATTTGGGACCAGAACCATCTTGTGGGATCAGCAGTAGAGTAATCTTAGGAAAACTAAGGGAGGAAATGGAGAAAGAAAAATCCGAGTACTGGAATCAGCTGGAAGGATTGAGGCAATCTAAGATACTACTGGGGAACTATGACCAGAAGAGATCTCTTAGCTGCCTCAACCTCAGTAAAAAAGGCTCCGTATTCTAACGGGAATATTAACCGGGCATTGCCGGTTAAGAAGCCACATGAAGAAACTAGGGTTAGCAGATGAAGCAAAGTGCAGATTCTGTGAGGAAGAGGATGAAACCTCAATACATATACTCTCAGAATGTCCTGCCTTGCAAAATTCTAGGGCTAGATACCTAGGAGCACATGAAATAGAGGAAGGGGATCTACCTGATTTGAAGCCCGACGATGTCCTAAACTTCCTCAGGAAAATAGGACTCGAAGAGCTGCTATAGGTCTGAGAGAATATCAGAACATGGCAAGTAAGGGGGACACAATAGATCCTATGGGTCGCAGTGTGATTATCACCCCTGACACATACATACATACATACATACATACAAGGATAACTTTTTACGGTATTGCCACGTTTTTCTTTTAAATCCCACTTCCCATTCAATAATTTAGTAAATAAAACCAGTTTTATTATTTTTCTCCATATA
This sequence comes from Ophraella communa, assembly GCA_035357415.1. Classification (NCBI taxonomy): domain Eukaryota; kingdom Metazoa; phylum Arthropoda; class Insecta; order Coleoptera; family Chrysomelidae; genus Ophraella; species Ophraella communa. The sequence goes on from CM068987.1 coordinate 11,219,438, forward strand.
AACAATATTGAAACTGCTAAAGATTAATTGTTTATATATTTTGTCTGTTTAGGTATATACAATTTTACGAATTTTTCCAATCATAATTTTAATACTATTTTTCCATTTTTATAACTTTTTAACGGGCTTGTAAAAATATATCAGATTTTTGAGGAGCTTCAGGAAACTAGTCTGAATTATACAGGGTGTTTCATTGGGAAAGGGCCTAACTTTAACTTTTGATGGGGATCACTTTGGTGGTTCCAAAAACCTATATTTAATGTGTCTGCTGTACTTTATAACCGAGATACAGGGTGTTTTATAAATTTATCCTATTTCTTTCGAACCTCATAACTTCCGAGTTACCCTGTATATTATTTTGAGATTTGGTACACGTAATAACCATTACCTAGAGACTCCATCAAAAGCATCTCCAAAAAGATAATGCAGGTCCGGCTTAACAAAAAATTTCAAAACTCGTCTTTCCTAAAAACAACACCCTGTATATAGATTTTCTGAAAATTGCTCTTTATAATAGAAAAGGGTATGAAAAATCGAATCTACTTATTTCTTTTTTATTTTTCCGCAGACAATTTTACTACCAAAAATTCACCGTCAAACTTATAATTTATGCACGTTTTGGGGGTTAACAATGGTATCGGAGAGGTTTTTTTTTTATTTTTTAGCTTGAAATGGAATCCATTCAATGCATCTAGAGAAGCATCCTAGAAATTCAATTGAGTGTGTATGTTTACGAGTACAGACCACTAAAAATGTGATTACAGGGCCGTACTTAGAACATACTCATTCAGTATGTTTCGAATATCTCGAACACCCTGTATAAGGATATGTATCTGGAAACTATGCACTTCTACATTTAAAATAACAAGAGAAAAATACGAGGAATAAATTTATACTTCAAAAAACGTTAAAAGTACTCGTATAAACTAGATAATACTTCAAGTAGGCTATGGAGTAGACACATCATTGAAGTGTGTGTCATTTGCTTCTAGTTTCTGTCAAACAGTGTTTGATGTTTTGACTTCAATCCTGTGGATTACCATATTTGGGGATCTCTAAAATCAAAAGTATATGCTACCGACATCAATAGCAGAGAGGAAGGGCAAGAAAGTGCATAGAGCAGAATGGAGGTCATTTTGAGCAATTTTTGTAGGTTGGACTTTTTTTGTTTTGTTTGAACAATGTTGTTAGAATTTCTTGTTTTCTGTTCATGTTAATTATTTAAATTTATAAAAATCTCTTCGTTATTTAAAATAAATAAATTTATTTCTCGTATTTTACTTTTGTTGATACATATCCTTATACAGGGTGTTCGAGATATTCGAAACATACTGAATGAGTATGTTCTAAGTACGGCCCTGTAATCACATTTTTAGTGGTCTGTACTCGTAAACATACACACTCAATTGAATTTCTAGGATGCTTCTATAGATGCATTGAATGGATTCCATTTCAAGCTAAAAAATAAAAAAAAACCTCTCCGATACCATTGTTAACCCCCAAAACGTGCATAAATTATAAGTTTGACGGTGAATTTTTGGTAGTAAAATTGTCTGCGGAAAAATAAAAAAGAAATAAGTAGATTCGATTTTTCATACCTTTTTCTATTATAAAGAGCAATTTTTAGAAAATCTATATACAGGGTGTTGTTTTTAGGAAAGACGAGTTTTGAAATTTTTTGTTAAGCCGGACCTGCATTATCTTTTTGGAGATGCTTTTGATGGAGTCTCTAGGTAATGGTTATTACGTGTACCGTACCAAATCTCAAAATAATATACAGGGTAACTCGGAAGTTATGAGGTTCGAAAGAAATAGGATAAATTTATAAAACACCCTGTATCTCGGTTATAAAGTACAGCAGACACATTAAATATAGGTTTTTGGAACCACCAAAGTGATCCCCATCAAAAGTTAAAGTTAGGCCCTTTCCCAATGAAACACCCTGTATATACAGGGTGAGTCATAACTATTGGAACATAGACTAAGGACAGGTTATTTGGACCAAAATATGGCTATTGGGCCAAATATGCCTTAATATAATGTTGCTGAGAAAAAAGATACAGGGTGTTAAAGTTAATTTTTGTTTTTCGTTTTTTGCTAATAGTTTCCCTGTATATTTATAAATTGATATCAAAATTAGCACAGAGGCATAATCTTAGACAAGAAATAGTATTTTATTTACAATTTTACGTTCTGTCATAGAGGGCGCCACGTGGATCATTCCTAATGATCAAATTTAGTCTAAACTTTTTCTGATGAAATTTTTTAGTAATTTTTATTAGAAAATATGACGTAAACATCATTTTTACGTAAAATTGGTACTCTTGTTTAAACATGATAATTTCAACCGTTTTCGATAAAAACGCAGTCGAACTGCTTAGATGAGTCTTAAAAAAGGATTTCAAATATTAATTCATTTATGAAAAGTATGCTTTGGACTGTCAGATAATTGTTGTTGGTAAATGTCATTTGTTCAGAGTAAATTATTTTTGATGTGACAGTGTAGTGTAATGTTGCATTTTTAAAAGTAATCATTACTTTTTTGATTGAAATGCTTCGCACAATCATTTTACTAATGAAGAAATGCGAAATATCATTTCACACTAAAAATCGGGGTGGTCGACCGAAACAAATCACACCTAATCAAGAAGATGAACTTTTGGTTCGAGTAGATGAGAATCCTGAAATAAGTTCACGACATCTATTAGCAGCAACAGGAGTAAGTCAGTCGTCTATAATTAGAATTCTAAAAAAAAGAGAACCTCCATCCTTATCACTTCACTCCTGTTCAAAATTTACTTCCAACAGATCTTCCACGACGGTTACAGTTTTGCCAACGTATTCTGAATAAACATCGCAATGACAGACACTTTATTAAGAATATTATGTTCACCGACGAAGCAACTTTTACCAGACGAGGGGTTTTTAATTGGCGAAATAGTCATTATTGGGATGAAGAAAACCCGCATGCTATTAAAGCTAGACATTTTCAGCATGAGTTTAAATTAAATATTTGGTGTGGCAATATAGGCGACTAACTACTAGGGCCTTATGTTCCTCCTCCGAATTTAAATGGAGATTCTTATTTATTGTTTTTGGAAAATACTCTTAGTGATATTTTAGATGATCTGTCACTGGATGTAAGAAGAAAAATGTGGTTTATGCAGGATGGAGCGCCACCTCATTCTTCATTAGCTGTTAGAAATCATCTTAATGACGTATTTCCTCCAACGATGGATTGGCAGATATTTGATAGTGGAAAATAAAATACTATTTCTTGTCTAAGATTATGCCAATGTGCCAATTTTGATATCAATTTATAAATATACAGGGAAACTATTAGCAAAAAACGAAAAACAAAAATTAACTTTAACACCCTGTATCTTTTTTCTCAGCAACATTATATTAAGGCATATTTGGCCCAATAGCCATATTTTGGTCCAAATAACCTGTCCTTAGTCTATGTCCCAATCGTTATGACTCACCCTGTATATATTTTTTTCAATATATTTTCATCATATACAATATACCGACAAAACATCCTTAAAGCTGCTTATGCTATCGAGGAAATGAGGTGTTGGAAATGGGAAGTTACTGTAGACAAATTCACGTTTGCTTTTATTTAAATAAAAGATTATGTTTTGAGAGATAAAAATATTTTTTACTGGAACGGCTGATTATGCACCTAGGAGCTCTAAGGTTAAGAATAATAAAAAAACTATTCGTTTTAACAAAACTTCAACTATTTATTTAAAAAATAGTTTTTTTTTAACCTCAATGACGGCCGTTTCGCTGACGATGCTAATCAGTAACTTTCCATTTCCAACACGAGGCATTTCAAAAAAGATTGCAAACCTAATGAAAATTAATTTGAAACAAACAGCTTCCCTAGTCAAGATGCAAGGGGAAATAACTGAAGAGTTTAAAGTAGCAAGAGATCTAAGACAAGGAGACCCACTGTCAACAGTAATATTTAATCTGTTTCTAGAAGTATTAAAATTAATAGGAGCGGAGCATTTCTATCCAAAGTCATCAGGGCTTAGCCTTTGCGGACGATATTTTACTAGTAAGTAAAGTTGAGCAAGTAAGAATAACTGAACAGTTAACAGAAGTTGGTGAAGTTGAGACTGACTGGTTTACGAAAGATGTATGGTCTCAAAGATATCTTAACTTTAATTCAAATTCCCCTATAAGTTACAAGAGGAGTGTCGTAGAACACCTCACTGATCGTACTGTCAACCTGGCACATGCACTAAATCGTCCAAAAAATTTTACTATCATAAAAGATGTTTTGAAGGCCAACAATTATCCACCTGCATTTTTGGAGCCAATAATTAAAAAACAACAGCCAAAGTTGTTCTGCAACAGACCAAAAATATGTCGCATTACCATATGTGAAGAGACCTTCCGAAAAGATTCAAAAAATGTTGAGCTCAGAGTAATAAACATAGAGTAGGCATATTCCCTACTACTTGTCGTCGAGACAGATTTGTTTACCAGCAGAGCATTGCCAGACGTTGTGTTTTGTAAGTACAAAGTAGGAAACAAAAACGTAAGAGTATAATTTACAATTTTATTTTACTTTTAAGAGGAAACTTTTAGTCAGAGAAAATATTCTTTAATACACTTTAATATTCACTTTCTTACCTTTCGATAATACTGATAAAAAGCTCTGCACCAACTGTATCAAATACTCACACCGAAAATTTGGCATCAGTGCCTTTGTTTGTTATTTTCTAGAGGTGATTAGCGCTTTTTTCGATTTTTCTGTATTTTCGTGTATTTAAGTGGACTTTATAAAGTGTTTTTATTTATTTTCAATATTGAAAATGGTGAAAACCCGAAAAGCGTGTATAATTTGTGGTACTTCGCAAAATGATAACCTAACCTATCACCGGTAAATTTTTCACTCCATTGACGTAGAATTAGCAATTTCAATTAAAATTTATTACAAATAGGAAAATCAAATTAATAATGAAATACATATTATATATAAACTAGGAGCTTAAAGTAGAAAATTTCGTTGAAATAGTTTTCTTTTTGTTTTTTTTCATTTAAGTAAAAGAATTATTTTTAATGTGTGTTAATTATTTAACTGACATTTATATATTACGGTGATACTCTAACCAATTACACGCCACTGTAAGGCTGTGTTTACCTACACCTCTAGATGCGAATTTTATTTTCCTTCTCTCTCACTTATAGGTTCATTGCTATTGACTACAAACTGTATGTTATTATGTTGTTGTGGCGTCTCTATGTTTACTTATTACTCTGAGATGTTGAGTAAATACCAATTTACCAATAAAACTAACAATTTCAGCCAACAATGTTTTTCCAAACTACGACCAGATCATCAGGTGAAGAATAGAACTGATGTTATTTACAGAATACAATGTAAAAATTGCTTTGGAAATTATATAGGCCAGACTTCCCAATACTTACATAGAAGGATTAGTTACCACAACAACTCCATAAAAAATAATAAAATAAAATCTTCAGCATTGTCTAAACATGCTATAGAGGAACCTCACACTTTTGATTTCCAAAACACAAAAATTTTTGCAGGAGAAAAAATTTCACAAAAAGCAGCATCTTGGAAATGTTGCATATTAAAAAAGATAGAAATTCAATTAATAATAGGTCATATATCCACAACTTATCCCATATTTTATAATAATTTAATCAATCCTTCTTAATATTTCGCACCGAACCTTAAGGAAGATACGTTTTTGCATCGTCCAATCTGTAATTAATTAAAAAATTTCTTTCGTGTTTCTTATTTTAATCTATTTAATATTGTATTTTTAAATCTTTTTAATGAACCTATTAGATTTTTATAACTTGAAACTCATTTTATCAATGTAGACTGTAGCAACAATACTGCTATTTTTATGTTTTATTTTAATTATTTGTTTGTCCACTAAGTATTATGTGTGTTTCTTTATAAAATTATTTGTTCAGTGTATAAACATTTTTTAGATTTAGAAAATGGCTTAACGCCGAAACGTGCGTAATATTTTCAAATAAACGATAAGAAGTCCTTTTTATTTTTGAATTTGATACAACCAATATACACCAAGGAAACCAAAACCAAAATAGTTATAATACGGTTAGGACATACAATTCCAGTTAGCAGAAGTGACTCAGAAACTGGGTTTGAAGATTAAGATCTTCTCCCCTCTTCTCATGTAGAATTCTTCTGTTCTATCAAATACAAATTGCTTATGAAATACTCTTAATGAGTTAACCTATATTTAGTATTAACATGGATTCTTTGTTTAACACAGAATTCTTCACTATATCATACTTATATTTTTCTGCATTACCTAAGTAAGTAAGTAAGTAAGTAACTTTATTCAAGAAAGTACAACAACAAATTTCTTATTGAAGTATGAACAAATAACAAAGAATAAAGTGATAGTATAATCTTACGAGCTGTTACCAGCTGTATGTAAGTACATGTCACAATAATAAATAATAAATAAAATATATAAATATAAATTTATCTAGAAATCGATTATTGATATGCAAAAATAGATTTAGTTGATTTAGGTTTAAGTAAACTTACCAGCGTAACATCCTTTATATCGACTTCAAATTCCTCAGATATTTTTTCGATAAATGTACCAAAAGAAAATATCGTACCATCCACTATTAAATTACACATAAAAGAGGCTACTACCACAACCCATCCCCATCCTCCATCTGGAGGTATAACAATATCTGGCTGGCTGGAAACTTCCAGTTTCAAAGGATCAGCTTCATTATCGTTTATCACAGTTTTGCCAAGTTGTTCATTTTTCTCACAAACGCAGTCTTTTTTTTCTTCCGATTCATTTGAGGGTATTTTGTGATAACCTGTCTTCTCCGGTGTATCAGTGATGGTGTTCGGCATCTTTAAAGGTTATCTGAAATTAAATTAAGAAATTTTATTATTTGGATTACAACACAACAGACGTATTTTGTTGACGCGTAAAACTCAAGATATTATTATCCTGGATAGTCTGCAAAAACAACAGGAAATACTTTCTTAATACTATCCAATTACTTAAAACAACGTTATGACATGATTTAATAATTTCTAGAAATTAAATCGTAGCATTGAAATAAAAAACAATTAATAAATATATCAAAACATTCATCAGCATTTTTAAAGTTTGTCGTTAATTAATAACAGAAAGGGATTGGTACTAACACAGAGCCTTGAAATACACCATTATTTGTTGTAATAAAGTTAAAATTAATGGTAAAATGCTGCATCAGCAACATGTTTCGGTCGATAAACCCTCATCAGGCTATAAGAGGAGACATAATGTTACACATGTAAAAAGATAAATTAAATTAATGAGAAAATTAATTAGAATAAAAGATAAAAAGGTATGAAAGTTCATACCAAATTATATAAATTAAAAAAAAATGGATTCTCTTCTGATTATTTACTGACAAATTTCTAGATTTGTATTTGCTTCGAGTACTTAACAATAACTATTTTTATATGATAGGCCGAAGACCAAGAAATAGTAATATTCTCAATTGAATAATGTGATTACCACAGCCTTCAGTTGTTTACGTTTTATCAATAATATTAAGAAACATCTTTGGGTAATTGCTTATCAATAGATTGTTGATGCATTTAATAGAAAAGAAACTATTAAGTGTAAAAATAGATTAAATTAAAACAAAAGGACCAATTATGTTTATAGTTTATTAAAGCAAACATATTTTAGAGCTAAAATATAATAAGATAATAGTTTTAGTTTATCTTCGGTCTCTGAAGAAGATAACTTGTTTGTCGAAACTCGCGTTATACAATTGGTGGTAGTATAAACTGTGTACGGTATTAGTATTGCTAACGGTTTGGTTAATTTTACTTTTGTATAACTTTTTACAGTGGAAAAATAATAGATTTTTAATACAGTAAGAAAGATGTAATTCTTAAAATAAAATGAAGATAGTATCAAGTGAGAAAAGCCTAACATTTCTGGATGAATATGAAGATTTTTTAGGCCACGAATGTTGCTTTTCCCACGAGGTAAACATAAAATTTTGATTTATTAATTTAAAAAAATCGCAAAATTTGATTCAATGCTGCTATGAAATTCGTCAAAAAATTTCTTGGGTTATTATTGGCACCTATTAAGGTTGTCTAGAAGAAAATTAAGGGTGATGATGAATTTTACATTTTTATTCAGCCCAATAGTGCATTTGTACTAGGAAACTAACAGCGTTGACTGGAGACATGGAACTGGGACATCCTACCGTCCTAGAGTAATGCATGCAAGAGATCAGTTTCTAGCAGGTTATGTACGTCGGAATCGAAGCATAACAGTCTCAGCTGTCCGAACTTAATTAAGAAAAATGTATGGTCGATTAATTTCCAGTCCCACAATAGGGCGAAGACTTGCCAGATCCAATTTGCTATCGAGGAGACTATTAAAAGTGCCCAGGTTACTTTCCAGAAACATAGCCGCTCGACTAAAATAGGCACAGGAATACAGAGACGGGATTTTAGCTCAATAGCGAATTATCCTTTTTTCGGACAAAACCATATTTGGTTTGGTCAATGATAGTTGGCGATATAGAATAATAAAAAACTCTCCGTTTTAACAAAACTTCCAATATTTATTTAAAAAATTGCTTTTTTAACTTTAATGACAGCCGTTTCGCTAGACTTATGGCCGTATTCATAGTCATCCCTTAAGTATGAGTGTGAGGGTAAGGGTAGGTTGAGGGCACTTGGGTGTTTCATAAACAACCCTCAAGATCTGAGGGTCCCTCAAGTCACCCTTAACTCAAGTGAAGACGTGACTACCCTTGAGGGCACCTTGAGAGTTTTATATTCGACAGATTTGACATATCTTATGCTCTGTATAGGTTATTATATTACATTATTGACATTTTTTATGGTAGTAAATAGGTATTACATATATAATAAGAAATAGTTATTTATGTTTAGGTAGTTTTTTATTAAGGAAGAATAGTTATTATATTTATAGACAGTTTGCATACATTTTTTTTGAAAATGGAAGAATTTGATGAACTTTTTGAGAGTGATGAGGAATTTGAAGAAGTAAATCGTTTGCTTAAAAAACTGTGTCACCAATGTTTTACTGCCACTTGTACTACAACATCTGATTAGACATAGGGTGTGTTCGGGGAGCACGCTATTTGCGCCATTTGCCGCTATCTACTACTATTCCTCGTTTGCATTATATGGCTCTTGGTTCTACATAGCTCGAAAGCGTTATCCCCGAACACACCCATAGCAATCGACAAATTCAATAATGAAGATATCAAAAAGTATGTTATTATTTGGCGCATGCTCACAACCATAGAACGGTAAGATAAGCCAGCACAACCAACACAAATGCATTAAAAACCCCGAAAACGTGTTTACTCACTTAAGGGCTGGTTAAGTGACGTTTATGAAACAAGTAAGAGGTTGAGTGCTAAGTGACCCTTACCCAAGTCTCCCTCAGTGCTCAAGTTGAGGGTTGACTATGAATACCGGCATTAGCATCGTCAGATTGACATATTGAAGTTACATTTTGTTTGTTTATTAGGTGGTTATAAGGCTAGACCAAGTATGGAAGTAATAAGACATAACAATATTAAAGCTTAGATGTTATTAGCCCTAAGGGATTATCCTGGATGTACTTCCCTCTAAGATCAGTATAACTGTGCAATGATATAGAAAAACCAGGAAAAAACTATATCATGCTGATCTTTACAATAACTTATTATATTTGTGTTACAATTACGTCTTATCTATGTATAACATGAAGACTCAATCAAAGCAAACACTTTAAAAGTGGAGAACTTCCCAGATTTATTTGTTCATTAACAACTTTAAATTAAATAAAAAGACATCTAGCAGATCCACATTTTAAAGTTGTTAATGAACAAATAAATCTGGAAAGTTCTCCACTTTTAAAGTGTTTGCTTTGATTGAGTCTTCATTTTATACATAGATAAGACGTAATTGTAACACAAAAATATTAAGTTATTGTAAAGATCAACATGATATAGTTTTTTTCCTGGTTTTTCTATATCATTGCACAGTTATACTGATCTTAGAGGGAAATACATCCAGGATAATCCCTTAGGGCTCATAACATCTAGGCTTTAATATTGTTATGTCTTATTACTTCCATACTTGGTCTAGCCTTATCACTACCTAATAAGCATCAGGTAACTAGCTACAAACAAACAAAATATAACTTCAATATGTCAATCTGACGATGCTGAGTCTAGCGAAACGGCTGTCATTAAGGTTAAAAAAGCAATTTTTTAAATAAATATTGGAAGTTTTGTTAAAACGAAGAGTTTTTTATTATTCTTAATAAGATGGACTTCCAAAAAGTAAGGGTTAGTACAATCAATTTAATTGGCGATATAGAGTTTGGAGAGGGCCAGGATGATAAGAAAGACTAACTTTTCCAAGGGAAGTCATTCAATACCAAGGAGAATCAGTAATATTTTGGGGAACGCATGGTCGTCGTACGCAGCTTATTCCTATTTCAGGCACTATGACAAGAGATAGATATGTTCAAAACATTATTGAACCTATTATTTATCCACTCCAGCTATGCTCCATCGCACGAAAAGAGTATAACATGCACTGGGAATATTTAATAAAGATTACCATGGTCCGCAAGTTCTCCAGACATGAATCCCACTAAGCACATGTGGGATTTCTTGCAAACGTAATTTGGATTTTTTTTACATAAACAAATGTATTTTGTAATACACTTCTTGACTTAAAATAATAGTATCTCACTTTGAAAAACATAAATAAGGGGGTCCGGGCTTTTCTTCTTTTAATTCATTTTACTTTGTTTCGCACTATTTCTTCAAGAATCACTGACATGTTTTTACACTTTCTGGGATTTATATATTACTATTTGCCCACTACTTTATTCACAGGTGTGTTAATTTTTTTTGAGAGCTAATAAATAATGCTGCAGATGGTACGTCTTCCCTTCTAATACCCTTGTTTGATAATTACGCCGTTTCCTGTTTTAATATTAATTAAGGATTTCTATGTAGTTCTTTAGGTTCAATATTATTTTATTTAATCCAGCTTTCTTAAAATATAATATTTATTTAAGAAAGGAAAAACCAATGTCATAATTTTTATTATTAAAAATGTTGCAAATCTAAAGCGTTACTAGTTACAGCCATCATCAGGCTACAAAGAAATACACATTACAAACTAATTAGAGACTAATATAAGTCCTTACCTATAAAAGTTACAAAGCAAAAGGTTAAATATTTTCCAAGAAGATTGTAAGACTGCAGTTGATGGTGTGACATTGAAAATATAATACAAATATGCATATATAGATAAACAAATGTTTAAAACCAAGCTAAAATACTATGTTATACATAGAGAGAAGTTGTGGACAATGAAGAAAGAAAACAAAAGGACAGATAAAGTAAAAGAGAGAGGCTTTAAGCTCAATGACATTTAATTATATAAAATACATAAAATATTAAAGGGGGCTGAAGCACCCCAAGTACCAAAACTACCCAATAAGGGAAGCAATTTTTGGTTAGAGACCGAAAAAGAAGAGATCAAAACATGGTTATGAACCCATTTAAAAACGGTCCTCACAACACTTTTCCAGTGTCTCTGAAACTACACATATGTCAAGTTTGGAATATTTAGAAATAATATATCTACGCCTATGGTTTTTTAAAAACTCTTATTGATATTTATTTTAAAGCGTTTTTAAATCAAAATAATACTAAATTTGATTTGTTTTTGTATTAATTTGGTCATATTTAATTGATTTGGGTGCTTTCACATTATTCCAATTCTTGTTTAAATGTCATTTGAGATGTTTAAAAATGCCCAGAGATATGATATCATATTTTAATAGGTCTAGAGTAATTGTTTTGTTACAACGGGGCTTTAGTCAAAGTGATATGGCGAATATTGTTGGTGTTACTCAGGGTACTGTTTTAAAAATTAAAAAAAAATTCCAAGACACAAATGATGTGAAGGATCGTTCTAGAAATGTACAACAGCAGCACAAGACCGGCAGATAACATTGATAGCTCGAATAAATCGACAGGAATCTACAAGTGGCATATCCAGAGAAATTTCTAGACTTGAAGGACTGAATATCTCAAGGCAAACAATTACACGAAGGTTAAATGCGCTAAATTTGTATCGCACGTGTTCCCAAACTAACAAACAAACTATCAACAAAAAATTTGTAAGATTGCAATGGGCTCAAGAAATGTTACACCATGATCCCAACTGAAATTACGTGATGTTCTCTGATGAATCAAGAATTGGCTTGGTTTTTGATTCTCTAAGAACGCTAGTTTGGAGGGCTCTCGGACGACAAGCCCGATTAGAAACAGCCAAACCACGTGTTCTATTTGAAGGTGGGAGTTTTATGGTTTGGAGTGGTATTATAAGGGCTACACAGACGCCTCTCCAGGTTTTGGAGAGAAGAATCACTGGTACTGTGTACATCGAGGAAGTTTTAAATCCTGTTGTGCGTCTATTCCGGGGGGCGGTAGGTGATGGATTTGTGTTTATGCATGACAATGCACCTCCACATCGAACACATTAAGATGGCCATCAAATTCCTCATGAACGTCATTGAACATGCCTGGGACATTCTTAAAACACGCATTAAGAAGCGAAACCCTCCCCCAATTACTCTACGAGAACTGAAAGATGCTGCTCGTGAAGAATGGGAGAGAATTCCGCAAGCCCAGCTTGACCATTTAATCGATAGCATGCCACATCGCCTACAGTCATGCATACAACAGGCCCATGGAGGAAATACTGATTATTAATTTTGTTTAAAAACCTTTTTTTGCTTATTAATTTATTTAAAAAAATTTGTAATACATTGTACATTTTTCACCTCAAAAGAATAAATCATTTTTTTTGTACGTTTATCTCACTTCGAGATTTATTTAGTATTGATTAGAGATGTAGCAAAATGATGTTTACTTATATTAAAAAAATGATTTATAAAAATTAATAAAAAGATGAAATATTCCATTATTCCAAAACTTTTGGACATATGTGTAGTATTACAGATAACCGAAAATAAGTAGTAACGTAGGTAATCCCTAGAACTATAAAAAACCCAATATGAAAAAGAAATATTAATAAAAAGTATTTAAAAAATATTTGTCGAACATTGTTCATGTCCAGCAAAGCGACAAAACCATTAAAATTTGATTGCACCAGCACTTAGGTAAAGATTACTATTTTATACATATGAGACTAATAATAATGGCGATGGGCATATAGAGATTAGAAAGTAGTCATAGAACATATGATGAGATAAAGGTAAATTACACAAACCATGGAACATGAAATCAAAATTGTATCTATGATCACGAGGAAATTGGTACCAGAAATATTTTCAGGCAAGAGGACAAATCAACCAAAATATTACAATGATCTCACATTATAAAATGTTAACTAAGTTAAGAGAAAAACAATCAAAATACCAAGAGACAAATCCCAATCTATGACTGCCAATATAAAAGAAGAAGAATGATCTAAAGAATGGTTATGTATCAAGTAGAGAGCAATCATATTGACCATCAAAAGGAAGGAATTGTTTACAACTCCTATAACCTATAAAATAAATGATTGAAAATATAAAACTTATAACAATGCTGAGCGAGGGATTCTATGGTGGAAATAAAGTACTATCAGATAAACCTAAGAATAAAATTAAAAATAAACAAATCTCAAAACGGAAGGTGGAGGAAAATGTATGGATCCCTGGGTTTAAGTTGTTCATTAAGGCATACCAATGAGTTGTTCTTCGCAATTGAATAATATTTATTTTTCACGTTTCCTCAAAAGGAATTATTTAATATGATTTTACTTAAATCTAACCTGTGCTGATAGAGCGTAATAGAAACGTATTAGTCCCCTCGACTAACCGGAGATGTTTATGGCCGAATTTGTCCTATATAATGAGATTGTCATAGGTATTTTTCATGAAAAACACTTTAATCGTAACAAATTTCCACAGTTATGTCTGTAAATTTGCTTTATCAGTATTAATTTTTAATTTAATTTCATTAGAACCAACGATAATTAACTTTAACACACAGGCAAATTCCGTTATTTGCCAATGAGTAATGTTTCTTATTTTGAATTTTCATTATTTTTTTGTTAATTAAATTTAAAATATTGGAATGATATTACACAAGATGTTTTCCATAATACAAAAAACGCTATTATTAGTTAGTTTCTTGCCAATTTTATGTTGATAAATTTAAAATAACGATTATTAATTACCACAATTGTTTGGATAAGAAGACTATATCAATTGTGTGTATACAATTAAAGTTATTAAATCATTTTTAGAAATATTTATTTTATCAGAAGTTGCTTAATAAAATATAAAGATATTTTGTTCATTTTATGAAACTACTGCGAAAACACATTGGCTCATAAACTACTATTTATAACGCATTTTGTAACGACAAAATGATGTCTAAGAACTTGTTGTTATGTTCTATATTTAGTTAGTTTGTCATTCGACATTTTTCTGATGTGAAGTTTCTTGTCATTTTGACTTTTTGTAATTTACTATAAAATAAAAATATACATATAAACCTAAGTAAATACTTAACAGACAATACTAAAAATTTTTACAGTTGTTTTCCGCTTACAAATTAATAATCCTGCGAAAATCACCCAAAGATTACCGCAAGACTGCCAAGTTTAAAATTATTATCATATATATTTCTTGTAAACTTATTGTATACTCCGCAGTAAATTTGTAAAAAATTATTTTTTTATGTTACCAAAACATCTTAGAAATTAGGAGAGTTACTTTTACTCCATTTCAAAAATCAATAAATCAATCAATAGTGAAGACATACAAAAGAGACAATCTAATAATTCTTTGATTTAGGAATATTAATTAATCCCTTTAACCTCTCGAAGATTCAGAGACTAGCCTGTGCATGTATCACTGGAGCAATGGGAAGTCATTCTAAATTTGACCCCACTGCATATTCAGCTAGAAAATGTAAGGAAGAAAACAATATACAGAATGATCAAAGAAGAAATTATCAGGGAAAAACCTCCATCACTTCAATTTGATCAAACTTGGGAAATGCCCCAAGATGATATGCCAAAGAAATTCAGCTTTGTGAGAAAATTCATCACAAAGTTAAATACTAAATCTGAATGGGAAGAAGACATCATACAGAATTTAAACCAGATTACCATAAAGTGGTATACGAACGGTTCCAAGTTAGAAAAGAGTACTGGAATAGGAATCTTTGGACCGAGAGGCAAATACTCAGAAAGCTTGAGCACATACTCAAGCATTTTTCAAGCAGAAATCCGCTCCATCGAAAGATGTGCAGAATTCAATATAGAAAGAA
Organism: Ophraella communa; assembly: GCA_035357415.1. Lineage (NCBI taxonomy): Eukaryota > Metazoa > Arthropoda > Insecta > Coleoptera > Chrysomelidae > Ophraella > Ophraella communa. The sequence continues at coordinate 11,234,834 of CM068987.1, forward strand.
ACTGTCGCAGACAAGAAATTGTGATTATGTCGGACAGTCAAGTAGCCACTAAGCTCAAATATATTAATCAGTTCGAAGATGGTTTGGAAATGCCTAGACAAGCTAAATGAACTAGGTCGGAAAAACACTGTCACCCTTCTATGGATCCCAGGACACTCAGGATTAGAAGGGAACGAAACAGCAGATAAGCTGGCAAAAAAAGGAGCCGAAACCCCACATCTTGGATCGGAACCATCGCAATCTAAAAAAAAACTAAGAAAAGAAATGGAGAAAGATAAATCCAAGTACTGGAATCAGCTGGAAGGTCACAGATTCGGTGAGGAAGAGGACGAAACCTCCATAAACATACTCTCGGAATGTCCTGCCTTGCAAAATTCTAGAAGCACACGAAATAGAGGAGGAGGATCTACCTAATTTGAAGTCGGAGGATGTCCTAAACTTTCCTAGGAAAGTAGGACTAGAAGAGCTAATAGCAAGTAATTCCATACCTACATAAATACAATTAGGTTTGCCAGATCGGGATCAATAACCGATTTTTCAGGATTTTAGGGCTTTGGTCGGGAGAAATAAAAAATAAGTTACCTAATAATATTAATTATACATAATATATTAAGGCCAAGGCCGGCTTGACTCGATACAGACGGAGTGCATTGCAATGTTTTTTCGCTCTGCGACAAGCGCCCAAGTTGTTTGCAAGTTTCGTTTGATGAAAATATGAACTTAAAATTATCGAACTTGTTTATCGGGAGATTATTTGCTTTGTCGGGAGTCGGGAGGACATACAAAAATTCGGGAGAATCCCGCTAATTCCCGACCATCTGGCAACCCTACATACAATCCCTTTAATCTAAGAAGTCTAGTTGTGACAAGAGGCAACTTATATGGACCATTGTGGAAGGCAAAATCAGCATAAGTTATGTTGAACTCCGTTAAAGCCACTTTGGTTGCACTGAAACCCTTCTTAATATCAACTATTTTATGTTTCGTGTCCAAAGTTTAAAAAAACTCTACTTTTCTATAGATGCTTCTTACTTACGAAGTGATGTTTTATACATCTTAATTTTTCTTTTTTTGTATTTGTAAATAGTCATCATAATGGATATACAAAGAAAATGCTATGCGAGTTTCAGCACGAGAGAAAACATGCTTTTTTTTAATTACTAGCCTAAAGTTGTTCATTTTTAATCAAGGTAGAAAAAGGCAGAGACTATTTGATTAAAACTAAATCTCAATCTAAATTGACAGAATGTGACGTTAACTGATGCAAAGACAAATGGAAAAATTATTTTTTTATATTTCGCACTTATATAAATTTTCATTATAAAACGCATTAGCCTATCGTAACTTTTACACACGCAAATTTTTGTTTTAAATGGTTGGAAACATGGGTGAAGTATCTAATGACAAGACTATTGACAATGACATTTGTGGCTAATAGTAATTTATTAATTTTATATTGTTCTTTAAAAAAGTATTTGTGAATATGAATATCATTTTTTATATAATATATTTTTATATAATATATTATTATTGGTGTATTAGTCATTTTAAAATTTTTAAAAACATTAACATTTCATAATTTAAATGTCAAAACTGTCAAATGTTATAAATAACACAGTGCTACCGACATACTTTTTAAAATCAAAATTTTCGGAATTATGTAAAAATAATAAATTAATTTAAAAAATGATAAAATGGCAAAATATAAAAAATATTATAAACAACTTATTTCATATGGCTGTTGTGACACTCGTTCTTTAAAAAACTCATCGCTTCGCGATTCGTTTTTTAAACTTGAACTCGTATCATAACAAAATTCCATATGAAATGCGTTGTTTAATATACTATTTTTATATTTGGCACTTACAAAAATTTTCATTATAAAACGCATTAGCGTATCGTAATATAACTTTTACGAACGCAAATTTTTGTTTTAAATGGTTGGCAACATGGCTAAAGTATCTAATGACAAGACTATTGCCAATACCATTTGTGTGAAAATTGTGAAAATTTCTCTACAACTAATAGTTAGATATTTTACAAAAGTATACTGCATTAAATAACTTGACTGTTAATTTGAAAAAAACTAAAATTATGCAGTTTAGCCGTGGAGGTTTTCGTCACCCTAAATGTAAGTTTTTTTTTAAATAATGAATTAGTGTCTATGGCGAAGTATGCCTACTTGGGTGTGACATTTACCTCGACTGGGCTATTCAATGAAATGGTTACAGTTATTTGTGATAAGGGTAAACAGGCTGTGGCAGCTATTTTGCCTATAATGGCTAAAGCTAAACTCGATACTTGGTGCCCGAGAATGTTTGAATCTTTGAATATGGAGATTTATAAGAAACCAACGTAAAGAAATGGCAGAATTGAAGGAAAAGAACAACATACCCGCAAACGAATGGGAAAGATACTTGACAGAATTGTTTAAAGGAAAGGAAAATAACAATCAACACAACAACGTACCTGAATTAAGACACGAAATAGAAATCAACTGTCAGGAAGTAGAGATAGCCATAAACTCACTCAAAAATAGAAAGTCACCGGGACCAGATGGAATAACCAACGAGCTTCTGAAATACGGAGGAGAAAGAATAATCATAGAGATGACAAGACTTATACAAAAAATAATATCTCAATGTAAAATACCAGACGCATGGAGAAACAGTATAATGATACCAATGTTCAAGAAAGGAGACAAAGAAGATTCCAACAATTATAGAGGTATAAACCTTCTGAACACCGCACTTAAGCTTACTACAAAAGTCCTAACCAACAAAATCAACAAGTTAACAACTTTATCAGATGAACAACAAGGATTTAGATCCGGTAGATCTTGCGTAGATGCCGTGTTTGTACTAAGGCAAATCACGGAAAAGGCTATCGAGTACAATAAACCAGCATAGCTATGTTTTATAGACCTGACAAAGGCTTTTGACCGCATCCAAGTCAAAGACGTCCTACACCTATTGTACAAAAGAGACATATCAATAAATATTGTACAAACCATCGAAAACATCTACTCCCATTCCCATAACCGAATGCAGGCGATAAATGGAAAACTAACACAATCTATACCAGTACAAAGGGGAATTAGACAAGGAGACTCGTTGAGCCCACTGCTATTTAATATAATAATAGACGAAATAATACAAGCAGTACGTCAAGGCCATGGTTACAGAATGGGAAATAAAGAAAACCAAATACTGTGCTATGCAGACGATGCCGTACTAATCGCTGAGACAGAAGACGATCTCCAAAGATTAACGTACATCTTCAATACAACGGGCAAAAAATACAATATGACAATATCAGCAGAAAAAACAAAGTGTATGACAACATCTAAATACCCCCTGCGATGTAAAATAGAAATTGACGGAAAAATAATAAAACAGGAAGCAAAATTTAGATACTTGGGAATAGAGATAACTAGCTATGGAGATGTTGAAGAAGAAGTACGACATCAAAGTCTAAAAGCAAGCAAAGTGGCGGGATCACTCAATTATTCAATCTGGAAGAACAAACACCTAAGACAAGTCACAAAAGCAAGAATATATAAAACAGTAATTAGACCTATAATGGCATACACGGCAGAGACGAGACCCGACACATCCAAAACGAGACGAATATTGGAAACAACAGAGATGAAAATACTTAGAAGGATATCAGGGAAAAGTAGGCTAGATAGGGAGAGAAGCGAAAACATAAGGAGGGCATGTAATGTGGAAGACATAAATGAATGGGTGACAAAACGGAAACAGGAATGGAACGAACACATTAGTCGAATGGCAGAAGATAGGATAATAAGAGTAACAGGAGACAAGTCACCAAATGGACGAAGAAGTGTTGGTAGGCCAAGGTGAAGATGGTGTGATAGTTTAAACAATGCAGGAGGCTGATATTGAAGAAGAAACAGGCTTAAAGCCTCTATACAAGAAGGAAGAAGAAGAATCTTTGGCTCTTAGTACCATGTTTAATTGTGTTCCTGTATTTAAGTCCCCATGGGGACTCAGCAATTAAAAGTCAATGAAGAAATGTATATAGATAAGAAATAAATGTACTAAAAATAGATTAAGCTATTATAAGATCAGCACGATATAACATTTTCCTTACATTCAGTTAGGCATGTTTTTAATCATTTCATCAATGTTATTGGCGGAAAAGTGGTGATTATCCGAAAATTTTGCAACAGCTACTAAATAGATATTTACCTAGTTATTTTCCAATCGCGTTAAAAAGTAAGAGAATGTCACATTTTTAAATGATAACATATGAAACTATCATTCGTTGAATAGTATCAGCTTTGCGTATATGTTTTGTAATAAAATAAATAATATAATTAACGTAATGAATATGTTGTAATTAATAAAATCGACAGTTTAACACCACATATGAATTTGGCAATATTTTAGCAACTTATCAGATGACCTGTGTTACAATAATAAACTAAAATGAAATTAATAAAAATTTAATTGATTTTGTTTTTAGCATTGGCAGCAAAAGGAAAACTCAGCATCCATGAATTATATGTTATTTTTTAGGAGATTGGAAAAGTGTTCATTTTCTTAAGAACTTTTATTGTTAAAAATGCAAAACGTATTAACAGTTATGGATCACAATACGAACTGATTCCGAACCAGTAAATAATTATTCTGCAAACGGTCGTAGAACCACAGACGAAAACAAAACACTTTCTGTGCTTCTGATAGTAACAGTAACTTTATTTCGCTATACTGTGTGTTGCCTCCAGTCAGAGCCGTATCTAGGTACTATTGCGCCGGTTGCTATATACAAGACAGCGCCACCTATTTTTTCCCCAATAATTTATGAAATCAATAAAACATTCTTTAATACTTCATTTCACCACGTTGGGTGCCAAATGTGAGAGCCTTGTATAATATTCACATCGTTTTGTTTCCATGGATTATTTTATAGTTTTTAATTTAAAAAATAGTTGATTGATTTTGTTTTTGTTGCGGCTTCTATTTCTTGCCGCCCGTGGCCAGTGCCACCTTTGCCACGCTCTAGATACGGCCCTGCCTATACTTTTCAATGTTTGGATTTTTAGAGAAAATAATTATTTAAAATGTGCGAAGCAGAAAAAGGTAAATAACTAAAAACCCCACTATCCCTTATTGTTATTTTAACAACAAATATTTTTAGAAGTATTACACACAACTAAGCAAACAATAAACAAGTGAAACAACAGGTAACTAAAATAAGAAAACATCTGACGTATCGATCATTTGCGCGTGAGCAGTTGAGCAGAACATTCAGTCCGTACCAAAATCAGAGAACTGATTCAAGGTCGATAATGAATCAATTATACCAACCGCGAAGGCCACATTTCAGAATGCGCATGCGAATAGTGCCTAAACTGAACTATGTAAATGAATATTTACATTTGGTACCTCCTTTTTATAACGATAATGACTATTGTGGTTCGTTAGGAGGAGACTTCCCCACTTTAGTAGTATTAAGCTACAGCAGTCTTGTCATAATATATCACATAAACTGTGAACTAACATGTAAAGAAAAAATGTAATAGGCTATGAAAAAAGGCACCAGGTACAAGAAATGCACCCCAGAAAAAAGAAAGACCCACGTATTTTGACTAAGATGTAGGGTTTGTAAGTTTGACGACTCGGCAACTGAGTCTACGGTTTGCACGCCTGCGAGATTAAAACCGGGAAAACGCTGCTACAAACAAAGCATTACGAGCTGCTGCAGTATTTTTTAGCTGCAACTTAAGTCTAAAATTAGGAATAATAGAATTAACGGTAGGGAAGTAGTGTTAGAAACTTGGCTCTACATGAGATCTGACTAGTTTTTGACAGTACAAACCATGAGGTATCATCTCAGCAACATTTTACATGAAAATGTTTTTATTGGATATTATTTACGGTTAAAAAAATCAATACATAAATCTAAATATGATTGATTTTTTAAAAAAGCTCATACTAGTGCTGCAAGTTTCTGTATTTGTTCCAGTTGGCAGACATTCAGTTGTAGAGTTGTATTTTGGTTTACTTATAACTCTTTTAAAATAATGTTTTTGTTTTTTCATAAACGATTCTAATGCTATTTAACCTTAAAAAGGAGGGTAGCGGTTTTTGGGCTAATGACCGATGTCAATAAAAATTTTACCAATTATAGATTATAAATAAAAAATACACTTCTAAAAATTTCAGGCTTTAAAACGGCCAGAAACATACTTTTTTTAAATTTTTTATTTGCTCGATATTACAAACTCACAATGAGTACCTGGCAACATTGCCCAACTATACACTAAATCACACGATACAGAAACCACTTATATTCACTATATAGTCCGATAAATGGAGATTTTAAATAGCCATGGAATTTGGAAAGGCTAACTTTTTGGTCAAATTTGTATTTTTAGGCGTAGATTAAGAATCAATAATTAAAAATTGCAAAATGTTGTAGGAAGGGTGGTAAAAAAATTAAAAACCACCCCAAAAACTGGTTTTTGGAAATTTTCTCGAAAACTATAAAAGTTAGAAAAAAATGTTTCAAATAAAATCGATAGATCATTAGTTGATCTATAAATTTGTTCCCAATCATTTTTTTCGAATTCGCGATAGGAAACGAGATATTTTAATCTAAAAAATATAATTTATAAAATAATTTTACGAATGCCCGAATAAAATCGTCGCAGGCCGAGGCGACTAACAATATCTCATTAACGGTAAAAGATACAACAAATATGATTTAGGACGAATTTCATGTATCTTTTTTCATTGATACAATTATTTGAAGATACGTTTTTTGAGTTTGTAAAGTAGTGTTTATTTCATTTATTTGTACGCTACTCCAATGTCAATTCATTGCTTTTGTTTCAAAGAATTTGCTTGTTAACAAAAGACAATGAAGATCTCACTAAAAATTCTTTTAACTATGAGTTGTTACCGTTTCCTCTATCTTTATTCGATCAACATGGAATCATGCGCAAGAATAAGAAGTCCGAGTTATTGACAACTTGTAAGACAAGTCTTGTGTCTGATACTCTTTTGTCTACGTTTTCATATGTAATTGATGGCGGATTTTTGCTGGTCACATGGAAAAACGTATCAGGAAGTATTTCACCAAAATTACCGGTATGTTGTGACACATTTCACTGACAAAGCCGTGCGTCGTAGTATTTGATGGATACAACAATAAAATGTGTGGGGTAAAATCATACGAAATATATAGACGAAAGGAGAAAAATGTAGGAGCTGATGTGGTTTTCGATATAGGCATGCTGATATCTTTAACGCAAACAAAATTTCTGTCCAAAATTTGTAATAAAAACAAATTTGTCGATCTCTTGACCAAATATTTTCAAGACAAAGGAATGAAAGTTCTGCAAGCTGATGAAGACGCAGATGTCCTCATAGTCAACACCGCAATTGATATGAATAAAAAATCAAATACACCAGTATCAGTGGTGGGAAATGACATTGATTTGTTGGTATTGTTAGTCGGTTAGTCGGAAAATATATATTTTTATAAAATGACTGCCAGTAAACGATCTGGTAAAACATTATACTGTACATCTGAAAATACAGATTTGAAACAATTTATATTGTTTGCGCATGCTTTTGCTGGTTGTGACACCACCAGTGCTATTTTTAGCAAAGGCAAAAAAAGTATTATCAGACTATTACAAAAAAATGGAAGTTTACAAAATATTTCGCAGGCATTTTATGACTCGAACAGTAGCGTTGACAACTTAGAAGAAGCAACAAAGAAATTTATATTTATGTTGTACGGAATGAACGATGTCGATGATAACTTGACAATTGGAGAAATTCGTTATAAACGCTGAAGAATGGGGCTGGAAATTTGATTATGGTTCCAATTATGACAACTGATGATATAGCATCAAAAGAATTATTATCGCAGGTAAAAAATTCTTATATATATTTTGACATTTAACTTAAAATTACAAATTCTTATTTTTTTAAGATGTTTTGTGGCTGTACCACAAAATGTGCAAATAAACGTTGCGGGTGTCGGAAAGCTGGGCTGCGCTGTAGAACTAGATTTTGAAATTTTTTAACTGGCAAAAATTTACAATTTGTTAAATATTTGATGTGATATTGGCCTATTAATTAAAAATAGATTTTGTAATATTGCTCAATTAACTAATATTTTTAATTTTTATATCAGCTCAATTCATTAATTAATAATATTTATTTTAAATTGTGTTATATTTTGTCTGGTACCTATTTAAAAAAAATGAATCATGTATTTTAAAGAAAAAAAGAAACTAACCATTGAATGGTATATGACATTTTAACAAATTTTTATAATATTAATGAAGGGTAAAACTCTTATAAAATAATAAGAATTTTGTTCAATTACGAATTCCTTCTGATCGAGAAGGAATATTAGAATATATTTTTCATTAAATAATTCATTAAATTTCTAACAAAATCGTCCTAAATCATATTTGTTGTATCTCCTACCGTTAATGAGATATTAATTGTTAAAAATAAAAACGCGTGGTACCTAGCTCAATTTATAAAAATATTTATCAATGAAAAAAAATATACGCCCGGAGTACCAACGAACATCGTAAAAAAGAGAAAAAGCCATAGAATGTAGTAGGGACGAAAAAATATAGTGGGGACATTCGACTGCCGACTTAGTCGCCTCGGCCTGCGACGATTTTATTCGGGCATTCGTAAAATTATTTTATAAATTATATCTTTTAGATTAAAATATCTCGTTTCCTATCGCGAATTCAAAAAAATGATTAGGAACAAATTTATAGATCAACTAATGATCTATTGATTTTATTTGAAACATTTTTTTCTAACTTTTATAGTTTTCGAGAAAATTTCCAAAAACCTGTTTTGGGGGTGGTTTTTAGTTTTTTTACCACCCTTCCTACAACATTTTGCAATTTTTAATTATTGATTCTTAATCTACGCCTAAAAATACAAATTTGACCAAAAAGTTAGCCTTTCCAAATTCCATGGCTATTTAAAATCTCCATTTATCGGACTAATACCCTACGAATACTAGAATAAACTACATAAAACTTACTACCCACTTTAAACTAAAGCATATTCGTAGCTAAATACAGTTTTTATAATTTGCACTTATAAAAATCTTCATTATAAAACGCATTTGCGTATCGTAATGTAACTTTTATGCACGCAATTTTTTTTTAAATGGTTGGCAACATGAGTGAAGTATCTAATGACAAGACTATTGACAATGACATTTGTAGCCAATAACAATTTATTAATATTATATTGTTTTTTTAAAAAAGTATTTGTGAATATGAATATCATCTTTTACTTTATAATATATTATTATTGGTATATTATTCATTTTAAAATATTTTTTATATTTTGCACTTATAAAAATCTTCATTATAAAACGCATTTGCGTATCGTAATGTAACTTTTACGCACGCAAATTTTTGTTTTAAATGGTTGGCGACATGAGTGAAGTATCTAAAGGCAAGACTATTGACAATGACAATTGTGGCTAATAGCAATTTATTAATTTTATATTGTTCTTTAAGAAAGTATCTGTGAATATGAATATAATATTTTACTTATATAATATATTATTATTGGTATATTATTCATTTTAAAATATTTTAAAACATTAACATTTGATAATCTAAATGTCACAACTGTCAAATTTTATAAATTACACAGTGCTGCCGACATACTTTTTAAAATAAAAATTTTCGTAATTACATAAAAATAAAAAATTAATTTAAAAAATGGTAAAAAGGGCAAAATATAAAAAATATTATAAACAACTTATTTCATATGGCTGTTGTGACACTCGTTCTTTAAAAAACTCATCGCTTCGCGATTCGTTTTTTAAACTTGAACTCGTGTCATAACAGAATTCCATATGAAATGCGTTGTTTAATATACTATTAAAACATTAAAATTTGATAATTTAAATTTCAAAACTGTCAAATGTTATTAATTACACAGTGCTATCAACATACTTTTTAAAATCAAAATTTTCGTAATTTACATACAAAAAATAAATTAATTTAAAAAATGATAAAATGACAAAATATAAAAAATATTATAAACAACTTATTTCACATTGCTTAACAGAAAGTCATTTGAAATGCGTTTTCTACTATACTATTACAAAACCATTCTAGCTACGACACTGATAAGCTTTTGGAACGGTCGTTGTTATAGTAATGCTCGTAAACAAACCACTGCGCATTGAACGAGTGGCCACATGGCTGTTCAAACTTTCGTTGGACAATCTCTATCTACAACTTTGTGTCTGTTAAGTAACGTAACCAAATATGCGTAGATGCCACGTCAAAAATTTATTTCACTGTTTCAGATTTTAATAAATGTCAAATATTTTCTTATATTTTTACATTTTTCAGTTATATATTACTAAATATTAAGTGTCGTTCAAATTTCCCGTCAAAATAATGTGAGTCACACAACTGTTATAAGGTGTTTCCATAAAGAAAAACTTCATCTATAAAAATTGACTTTTGTGCAAGAACTAATAGAAAATGATCCAGATTCTTTCTGTGAAAGAATTATTAATAAATTTAACAGAAATGAAATTGCTGTTGGTACAATTCTTTTTTCCGATGAATCAACATTCACATTGAACGGGGAAGTAAACAGATAAAACTGTAGATATTGGTCATTGGATGCGTGAAACACATACTCAGTATCCTCAAAAGTTGAACGTTTGGGCAGGTGGTTATAGGTGATCATATTATTGGTCCCATTTTTGTAGATGGAAATTTGACACCCGAAAAATATTTAAGCTTATAGATCCGAACCTACCGGATGAAAATATCTGGTTCCAGCAGGACGGAGCAACACCCCTCTTCTTCTTCTTCGAGTGCCATCTCCATCAATGGAGGTTAGCGATTACCATGGCAAAACTGTCTCTATCTTCTGCTGTTCTGATGAGTTCTTCGAACCCTAGTCCCGTCCATCTTCTGATGTTTCTTATCCAGGACAACTTTTTTCTTCCAATGCCGCGCCTTCCCTCTATTTTACCTTTTATTATCAATTGTGGGATATAATATTTTCCTTGTCTTAGCAGATGACCAAAGTAACTGGTTTTCCTGGTTTTTATTAATGTTAGGAGTTCTCTTTCCTTTTTCAACCTTTGCAGGACTGCTTCATTTGTTATTCGTGCTGTCCAGGGAATTTTTAGAATTCGGCGATAAACCCACATCTCAAAGGCCTCCACTTTATTCATACTAGATGTTTTGAGTGTCCAAGTTTCCGCGCCATAGAGTAATACATAGCATTTAACAAGTTTCAGTCTCAATTGTAAACTGATATGTGTGTCAGTGAGCAGCCCCCGTATTTTCATAAAGCTACTTCTCGCTTGAGCAATCCTTGCTGTTATTTCTTGTTCAGGGTCAAGTTTGTTGTTAATCCAGCACCCTAGGTATTTGTACTTTGTCACCTGTTCAAGCATTCTGTTGTTTATTGCTATGGGTAGGGGAATGTTTTGATTTTTCTGGATCACCATTACTTTTGTCTTTTTCTCGTTGATCTTCATTCCGAATTCCTGACATATTTCATTCAGTTGGTCTAAGATATATTGTAAATCGATATCCGAGTCTGATATAAGTACCGTGTCATCTGCGTATCTGATGCTTGGTATTAGGACTCCGTTAACTTTTATTCCTTTTTTGATGTTTTTAAGTGCTTTTCTGAACAGCAATTCGGAATATAGATTAAATAGTATTGGGGACAGCACGCACCCCTGCCTTACACCTTTGAGAATGTTAATGCTATTGGAGACTTGGTCATTTATTCTAATTTTAGCCTTCTGTTGGCAGTATAGATTTTTTATTATCCTGAGATCTTTGGAGTCCAACCCAATATTGTTGAGAGCATTCAGCATTTTATTGTGGTTTACGCGGTCAAACGCTTTCTCAAAATCCACGAAGCACAGAAAGACATCTTTTTGTTGGTCTTGGCATTTTTGACATTTTTGAGCAACACCCCATTATGCTTTAATTGTAAGAAATTACTTGAATGAAATTTTCCCCAATAAATGGATTGGACGAAGAGGTGACCAAATAGATCGCCGGACCTTACGCCCTTGGATTTTTTTCTGTGGGGTTATCTCAAGAACAAAGTATATGAAACACAGCCAACTAGCATTGCAGACCTCAAAGAAAGAATATCTACAGAAATACGGGCCATTTCCCCTCTAACTTTAAATAAAGTTCGGGACGACTTTTTTAGGAGACTGCGTTATTGCCAACAACAAGGTGGAGAACATTTTGGGCATTTGTTTTAACCCACATAACAATAATGGTACATTCACATTCTAAGAATATGGCCATGAATTACGTTTTCGAACATTCTGCAAGGTATATGCTAAACAACTCCATTTCACGTTCATTTTCTTGTAAATTTGTATGTTCTTTATGGTACATTCTTAACATGTTCGTATCATGTAATTTTTAAATACTCAACAATCATCTCACTGTAAATGATATGATGATATGATAAGAATATGTTGTACAAACGATGAAAGGAATATTCTTTTCGGGACGTGAATATAATGTGCGATATTCATTCCTTTTGTTTGGATGAGCAAGTTACAAGATTACATTTGATATTTGAAAAATATAACTTGGTTATCGAAACTCGCGATAGACAGGAAAAAAGGGTATGTAGTCTAAACTGTGTACAGTAAAAAAATATGTTAATACTGAGAATATGGTATTTACGTACTACCAGAACATTTTTATCACATGAATATAATATACTTATCATGCACTGAGATCAAGACATATTCTAAGAACCTCCTTGTTTAGACTAAAATAGAATATTACCATCTAATGCTGAGAATTTGATCTTTAAATACTTCAGAACATTCTTTGCATATACATATCAAGTAATTTGGTACGGCCTTTTGAGGTGATCACATTCTGATCATGTACTGAACGGTATTTACTCATGTTAATAGAACATCCTTCTTATTATGTGCAAAGAATGTAAAATTGTTGTCTGGGAATGTAAAAAATCAATTACGTCAAGTATTTTATGTATTTACTATCTTGAACAAAATTATAAATTATTTCAAAATTTTACCCTGTACAATTCATAATAGACCCTACATGGTATAGTTTGTTGAGATAGTATTGTTAAGGAGCGTTTAAAATCATAAAAATATATAGGGTATTTCATTAAAAATATATATCATGGACGATGCCAGACTTGCGTGTACCACCTAAACTAGCCCCACAAATAATTTTATTCCATACCCACATAACACTAATGGTACATTCACATTATAAGAATATGCCCATGAGTTACGTTTTCGAACATTCTGAAAGGTATATGCTAAACAACTCCATTTCACGTTCCTTGTAAATTTGTATGTTCTTTATGGTACATTCTTAACATGTTCGTATCATGTAATTTTTAAATACCCAACAATCATTCCACTGAAAGTGATATGATGATATGATAAGAATATGTTGTACAAACGATGAAAGGAATATTCTTTTGGGGACGTGAATATAATGTGCGATATTCATTCCTTTTGTTTGGATGAGCAAGTTACAAGATTACTTTTGATATTTGAAGAATATAACTTGGTTATCGAAACTCGCAGAACTACCAGAATATTTTTATCACCTGAATATAATAGCCTTATCATGCACTGAGTAGTATCAAGACATATTCTAAGAACGTTCTTGTTTGGACTAAAATAGAATATTACCATCTAATGCTGAGAATTTGATCTTTACATACTTCAGAACATTCGTTGCATATACATATCAAGTAATTTGGTACGGCCTTTTGAGGTGACTATCACATTCTGATCATGTACTGAACGGTATTTACGCATGTTAATAGAACATCCTTGTTTCAAAAAGAATGTTCTTATTATGTGCAAATAATGTAAAATTGTTGTCTGGGTAAGTGGTTTTCACACTGTATAACGTGAATTTAAAAGTTAATTTTTGTTCTTTCCCCTCAGATTATTAAGTTTTTTACATAAAAAAACTATTTTTTCGGATTAGCCCAAAAAGCCATTTAAAACGATACCACCCCCTTCTTAATCAAAATTCATTCGCCGCTAAAACTATTCTTAATATAAATTTCTGTGAAAACTATTGACGTGTGAAAAACGTATTCTTAAAATTACCTACTAAAACTTATCTAACGATGCTTCATAGCGAAACAGCTGTCATTGAGCCTTTAAAAAAGCAATTTTTTAATAAATATTGGAAGTTTTGTTAAAACGAAGAGTTTTTTATTATCCTTAATAAAACTTATCTATGTAGTAAAACCTTGTGCTGTAAACAATTCAATCATAACAAACGAATCGTTGGTTCATCCTTGACACTAGAAAAAAAATCTAATGAACTATCTATAACATGACTGCGACAAAAATATAATCAGCGAATTTAAAATGTGATGCAAGAAATTAAAATATTGAGTATGTTTTTTTACAATCAATTCAGGCGCTGCTGAATTTCATCAACAAATTCAGATCATGGGATTGGGATTTATAGTGTTTAAAAATAAATAATTTTGTTTGATCAAAGCCAGGCTTATCAATTTACGGATAAATGTACCTAGTAGATAAATAAGTGATAGTTACGATTACCTGACTTCGTATTAATATTTTGATAATAATTGATAAAATTTATTTAGAAAAAAGACCAGACGACATAAGTACCAATAAATGCCAAAATTAATAAGGTATGATATAATTTGGATTAGGATGTTTGATTCAGAATGATATATCAAGTTATTAGAATCGGAATCAGTTGAAGTCTGATAAAAAACATGGCTATTACCATAATGATCGTTATTACGATATACAGGGTCTGAAACGGTAATGTAACGATTTTTAAAGCGGTTTTAAAAATAAGATTTATCGAAAATCCAATCACGTCACAAATATTCTAATATATTTGTATAATTTTGGCTCTAAAATATAAATTTTATGAGTACCTTGTTTTATTACCCCACCTTCCCCTATGAAACAAAGAACTATGCATTCTTCTGCTTTCGTATTGGATTGGTAAATAATAAACGGCGACGGCACAATTTTCTAAAAATAGCATTACATCTTCCCAAGACTTTTTAGTGTAGACAGGTTGTAAAGTTACAACTAACAGCAGTGGCGTTACTTTAAATTTTTATTTTGAGTTTTTAAGAATGAGTCTAAATTATGGTAATTGCCCACCATAACTGGTAAAATTGTACTAACAATAACATATTTTTTTGTATTAATTTATCAGAAGATGACCTAGCTTTTAGATATTTCAAAAAAAACTAGCTTGTCTTGTTTGCTCAGCATTAGCTCTAAAAGTTAATATATAAATGATATCAAAAAAGCAAAATACAGTATCCCCCAAAATAAACAGTATCGAAAATAAAAATAAAAATTAATTTTTAATTTCTGTAATGTAAGTGTTCAAAATGTTCACCATTTCGACACAAACAAGCTTCATATCGATTTTGTAAGTCAATAACCATATTTATAAAAAGTGGTTGATGGAACTGCCGAAAAATATTTTGTATTCTTTCCCGTAGTTCGGCAATATTCGCCGGCGGATTTTCCGAATGAAATATTTTTTCCTTCATTATGCCCTAAATGTATGCGTCAGGTGGCGTCAGATCAGGTGAATAAGAAGGATATTAGAAGTCTGTTCCCCGAGAAATTATTCTATTATCGAAATGCTGACGGAGTAAATCTAAGGTGTGCACAGCTGTATGGCTCGTTGCACCATCTTATTGGAACCATTGTGTGCGAAACTGTAGATTTCGTGCACGGC
The DNA here is from genome assembly GCA_035357415.1 of Ophraella communa. Lineage (NCBI taxonomy): Eukaryota > Metazoa > Arthropoda > Insecta > Coleoptera > Chrysomelidae > Ophraella > Ophraella communa. The sequence continues at coordinate 11,250,636 of CM068987.1, forward strand.
AAAAGTTATTTAGATCTCTCACAAAAGGTATAATAATTTTCTCTCTATAACGTTCTTGGTTGACAGTAAGTGGATTCTGATTATCATCTTCAACGAAATAAGGACCAATCATTCCATTACCAGATACCGCGCACCAAACGGTAACTCGAAGACTGTGGAGTGGTTTCTCTACAATGACATCAGGACGTTCAAATCCAAGGAATCTGGTTGTTTGTCGATTAATATAGCCGATAAGATGAACGTGACTCTCGTCTGAAAACCATATGTTTTTCAAAAATTTGGGATCTTCGTAAATTAAACTCAACATGCCACCACAGTAAATTTCTCTTGCACGTTTGTCCGCAACATTTAGTCGTTGTCCAACTTGAATACGGTATGGATAACCACCAATTGATTTGAACATGCGACGTAAAGACGTTTCACTAATGTTGAGTTTACATGCAGTTCTTACAAGACTTCTTTGAGGTGATTGCACAATTTGGTTAAAAACATGTTCTTCATTTTCGTTAGTGCATACTGTTTTTCGACGACCTGAAGAACCTTTACGTTGACACAATACACTACCAGTGCGACGAAATTTTTCAACAACAGCTAACATCACACTTTGCTGATATTTTATTGACACCTGTTCTAAGTTTGGACCATCATTACGACCTTTTCCGTATGAACGAAAATAATGCTCTACCAAAAACACTTTTTCTTCCGTTGTTAGAACCATTTTTAAATCGAATTTAACTGCAGCGTACTATTAATATATCAACTAATGACAATTAAGTCAACTATGACAAATCCATATTACATAAACAACTCCACAGCACTCTCTGTTTCGGTACTGTTTATTTTGGCGGATACCGTAATAGCGAGTGTTTTTTTTGATCTGTCAATACTTCAGAAGGTAAACTATTAGTCTTCATAGATGAAGTTAACGGTAATCCATTGGGCAATCTGTATGCAGGCGATATACTGATCCTAGATAAAAGTATGCAAGACCACCAAAATATACCTAAAAACATATCTCCATCTAGTCCTGGTACACGGACAACTCTAAGAGGTGTTGCAACTGAGGTTTATGGAGGAAAACCAAGGTTGAATCTGAACCACAACTTGGGTAAAATATCCACTTACTGATAAAGAGTTGGATCAATATATTTGGCGTTGCATCAACTCGATCCCTATGAGCTTCATCAGAGACATCATGAGAGGTCCCAAGTTTGAGAAGCTAATTCTTATAATACAGGGCAGTGTTGCGGAAAAGAGATCTGTTGGAAGAAAAATAATCCCTGGCTAAGGAACTTCTCAGGTGACGGTTTAACGTCAAGTCTAACTTATTCAGGACCGCAGTTAACAAGGTCATAATAGCAATCATGATAGACAACTCTGACATGGAGAAGGTACTTTAAGAAGAAGACAGGTAATCTCTCAGTAATATTTCGAAATTTACTGGTTAGTTTTTTCTCACTGATGAGCTGCGACATAATTTTAAATTCACCTGCTGCTAAATTCTATAGTATAGTAAATATGAAAATATACAAAGTAAAAACCAATTTAGTTTATGTAATAAACCATCTGCTAGAGATTTTTTATCCCAACGAAAATCTTGGACCAAAAAGGTCTTAACCAACAAAGTAATGCATGTTTTATAGATTTTAAGAAGGCATTCGATCACATTATAAATCTGCTCAAACATATTAATTTGAATGAAACGGTGGGTGTGGATTTTCTTGTGTTTAACGACGACCTGTCCAGAATTTCAGTTCCCTATGTGAGCTCATACAGATTCTACCTTCTGTGAGCCAGGCTGTAACACTGTTCCGGTTTCCTATTTGCACAGTCTGCAAATAAGGTCTTCGTCTTAGAGGTTTGTACAAGTATAAAGGTTAAGACGTTGATGACCTCAGATTGGCACTTAATATGATAACACATTTGGAAATAAAATATAGGGTTTTTTATAGATCGGTGGTTCTAATGTTTAGCGATTGCTAGAGGTTTTAAAATGTTCCAATATCAAAAAAGAATACGTCTACGATAAAATTGCAGAGGTGTAGCAAGCAGGTGGAGAAATATTTCGGTTTCCAGCATATTACTGGATTTTTTATTCGCCTGAGTTGGTATGGCACAAACTTAAAAATAATCTACGTGCGCTTAACAATACACCCACTTTAAATCCTAGTGTCCTATTTCAAATTATTTATAATTTTCGAAATATTCTTTCATAAAGTAGTGGTTTTTAAAGATTAAAGCGTTGTGTTCTTGGTTTTAAATGCGGCAACAGTGCAAAAACGCTAATAATAAATAAATGAAGCTATAGATTGAAAGTTTTAGTATATACTGTCCAAAATGATAAAATCACTAATAGAATGTGAAAAAAACACAAAACTAAAACACCAACAAACGAAAGTAAACAAACACAATTCAGTCGCATGTTCTTCTTTTTCTTTTGTATCATTTGTGGCTATTTGGCCAAGTTTCTTGTCTCTGTAAGAGACAATCTGATATTATTAAAGCAAAAAATAATAAATTTAAAATGGTATAGCAGCAGAAAGTATTTTATATTATAATAAAAATGCAATTTTAGTAAGACCATAAGTTGATCTTATAGTTATGGTTCATAAATAAAGTAAATATTACATGCCATGTTGCCACACTTATCACCAAGAACACAACGCTTTAAAAATTAAATACCCGAGTTTAATTATCAATTTTTTTACAGAAAATCTGAAAATCAAGAGCTAAAAATTTCGTAATAGGGTTATTTTGGTACTATCTTTTTATAACGGCAATTAACTTATTGATATTCGATATTCATTTACTTATTATTGCTTCAGTAAATACTTATACAAAATTTTATAAAAATAAAATCATTTAAACTGGGTGTTCGGATTGTTGTCACTACTATTAATTAGGAATATATTAGTGATAGAGAAATTAATTTAAAATATAAGATACGTTGTGCTTTAATTTCTTCTAAATGTAAGTATTGTAAACTGTTAAAACATAGAATTACCGGAAAAATTAATTTCCTGAATATATTTCCTTCTCATAATCAGATATAGTGCGGCCCTGCAAGGTAAATCCGAAAAGTTTTATAGTTTTATTGCATCTCAAGACAAGTTAAGTCAGCTTGTTAGATCTTGAAAAGAACTATAATTTCTGAAGAATTTAAACTTTTTATAATTTTAATTTGAGTAATTACATTAATTTATGCACTTTAAACTTGTTATGACAGAAAATGAATAAATTTTACATCTAAATAAAACTTTTAACAACTACTGTGTTTAAGAGAACTAAAGGTTATTTATATTTCAGCAAAAACAACATGTTTCCCTGTTAAATCATTTAAATATATAAATGCACACCCAGTATTTTTGAATGCTTAGTTCATATCATTAAAATTAAGTTATTTGAATCTAAAAGTTCAAAGGTTCTGTTGTAGGTTTTTACAAAACAGTAGTTTTGATATAAATATTTATTCATTTACAATTCAAGTGTATTGTTTAATCCTAATGCTTTCAATGATACCTACTATAAAAAAATTTCTACGTTATCCTTTATAGAACAAAAATTACCTTATCTTTGGTATGAGTAATATATAGAAGTATTTATAGGTATTTATTTATGCATCAGTTCTATCTAATGCATTATTTTTTTACAAAAAGTATTTTTATCTATAAAATATAGCCGAAACAATCATAGGTATCGAGTTTAGAAAGGTTGGCTTGCAAGGCAATCAAGTGGTGATTTCTTTCAATTCCGGTTCAACTTCTGATATATCTAACGAGACAGAGGTTACTTCCGTTTTAAGAATATAACTAATTTAGATTGTCGAATTTCTTTTAAAGTTAATTAATTCCAATAAATATTAAAAAAAATTTATTACTGACCTCAACATAAACTCACTAACATTCTCTTCTTTCTTGTTAGATGATTGTACTTTGCCAGCCAAATGCTGCTGCTACCATATATTATATTTTAATTATTTGACTGTAGTTACTAACTGGTTGATGCACTCTTTTGGCATGTTTGTAAGAGAATGGTTACTCTTATTTTATAATGGTTTAGATTTATAATTTTTCTGTTTCTTTTTAATGATCAAACATTGTACATTTTAACTTGTATAAGTTTGATTTTAAGTTTTATATATGTGATGATTTTGCAAGGGTTGTTTATAATTCCTCTATTTTTATTTATATTTAATTTGTTTATTTGTTTTCTCTAATCTTAAATGTTTGTTTTTAAGTAATTTATTTTAATATATAGGTGGTTTTATTTTATACTCGTTTATTGTTTGTTTTACTTGATCTTATTTATATTCACTGACCCTTCTCTTGTAATGGTTGCTCGAGGTTTTAAGACTAACAGAATCAAATTTATATTTATAACTTTAAGCTAAGGTATGTTTTTATTTCTTTCTTTGTTAATTTACACCATAAAGATAACTGTTTTATAGCCTGATAATGGCCTCTATGTTAGGCCGAGGCTAGTAGCTAAGACATTTTACCCAACAATAAAAATCTGTGACATTGACTAGGTTTTTCATTTGGTGTTCCCATCAGTCACATTTGTGCTATGGATGGCTTATTTTGTTTGTAAAACCTCTGTTTTTAAAATATTAAAGTAATGAGAGTTCACTTATTTAAGGTTATGCTTTTTAAGCGTCAATTTTTGTTGACAAAATTAATTTCAATGAAATTATTTCATTTTTCAACAGTTTGGATTTTAAAACGAGCTCGGTACGATAGAGACCTTCTTCCAAAATTGATAAGATCAATGGAAAAATGTACTCTGTAGATAGATTAACAAAAAGGCATTTGAAAACATAAAATTGACCGGCAAAAAAACTACCTGCTGGCCAACATTGGACGAAAGAATTAATCTAACCAGGACTAAAATGCACACAAACTGGAGCAAAAGATATAAGGAGTATTGTATTTCAAAACCTACCCGTTACACACAACTAGTACCAAAAATCGAAAGACGATACTGGTTTGAAGACTATCAGTGCCCAAGGAAATATATAACAACCATCAGTCGTATGAAGTTTGGTCATGCTAGCTATCCTGCACATTTACACAAAATCAATATATTAGACAGCAATCTTTGTACCACTTGTAATGTCATGTCCGACTTAGACCACATATTTTTCAATTGCATTTTATACAAAAACCAATCAGACAAATTGATACAAAAACTATTAAACTTAAAAGTTGAAACACCTTTAAATATTATGTATTTGCTATCTATTAATAAAAAAATATATTCGACTGCCTTATGAGTTTTGTTTTTGAGACAAATATTAAATTGTAGTAATGAAAAAATGTTGCATCCCTAAATGTCTATCCTACTGTATTATATATCCTACTTTCCGTGGTCTACCTTGTATTTGTTGTTTAAAAAAAAATGCCCTGACAGACCCCTGGGCGAGAAGAGAGTGACCCTTGTTACCTAATCCTTTGTTATAGGTTTTGGTTTTGATAGATTGTAGTTTTGTTAGATTTTTAGGTAGGAAAAATAGGTGTTAATATTGTCTGCAGAAGGTTCACATATTATTACGAGTGTGCACGATTGTCCAAACATTTTACCACATAGCGTCTGGCTGCATGGGCTATGCCTTAAAGCCAAAAAAAAAGGTACCTAGGTACCTTTAATAAATAGGGTTAACAATTATGGTCAACCTGTAAAAGGAAAAAGATACATACTTTTCACAATACTATTCAGAAAAGTCGAAGGAATTATTCATATCTCTAATGTGGCTAATACCAAAGAGAATTAAAGAAACAAAACATTTAAGAACCACACAATTAGAAATAGTAGCAGGATGAACATTTCTACAGCAGGTAGGAACATAACCTAGAGTAATAGCAGACAACGGTAAGGAATTAAAGAATAGCCGAAGACTAGCATGAGGAACCACGTGCATTGCAGACTATACCTACTTTATACACGATCAAAGATTTTAAATACATATTTTTAAATGAAATCCATGAAAGTTTGTAATACTTTTTAAAATTCATTCTTTGATCATTTTGGTAGTAAATTTTCCTGTATGTTATTTACACTCTTTGTTATTGCGCATAAGCAGGCCGCGGCTGTATTTGCCGAGTATAACGAGGGTAGCAAATGCCAGCTAAAAGGTGCTAATGCATTTATGTATGTGTGACATACAACTTTATCACTATTTAAAAAAATTAAATGTGGTTGAGAATTGAATCCCAGCAGGAGTTTTACGAAAGAGTGCTAGTATAGTAGAATTTATACCATTTTGTATTTGCTCACCTTCATTATGAGTTATTCAGAATCGGACGCTTTCTTTAAAAATCGAATGAATGTATGAATGTATGAATGAGTTAGGGGTGATGATTACACTGCGACCCATAGGATCTATTGTGTCCCCCCTTACTTGCCATGTTCTGATGTTTTCTCAGATTTATAGCAGCTCTTCGAGTCCTATTTTCCTGAGGAAGTTTAGGACATCGTCGGGCTTCAAATCAGGTAGATCTCCTTCCTCTATTTCATGTGCTCCTAGGTATCTAGCCCTAGAATTTTGCAAGGCAGGACATTCTGAGAGTATATGTATTGAGGTTTCATCCTCTTCCTCACAGAATCTGCACTTTGCTTCATCTGCTAACCCTAGTTTCTTCATGTGGCTTCTTAACCGGCAATGCCCGGTTAATATTCCCGTTAGAATACGGAGCCTTTTTTTACTGAGGTTGAGGCAGCTAAGAGATCTCTTCTGGTCATAGTTCCCCAGTAGTATCTTAGATACTTAGTGATGAATTTTCTCACAAAGTTGAATTTCTTTGGCATATCATCTTGGGGCATTTCCCAAGTTTGATCAAAGTGAAGTGATCGAGGTTTTTCCCTGATAATTCCTTCTTTGATCATTCTATATATTGTTTTCTTCCTTACACTTTCTAGCAGAATGTGCAGTGGGGTCAAGTTTAAAATCACCTCCATTGCAGCAGTGGGGCAAGTTCCCATTGCTCCAGTGATACATGAAAAGGCTAGTCTCTGAATTTTTGAGAGGTTTTTCCTCGTCGTATTCAGATTAGCCCTTACGCCCCAAGCCACTGCCCCATATGTGATTAATGGTCTCACTATTGCTGTGTATATCCATTGCAGGATACGTGGGTTACATCCCCAGTTCTTCCCTGCAATGTTCCTACACACCATGAGGGCCTTGGTTGCTTTGTGTATTACTTCGTCTTCGTGTTTGTTCCAGAGTAACCTGCTATCTAGGATTAGCCCTAGATATTTTACCTCTGTTTTCCACTCGACGATGTTCTCCCCTATTTTTATGATTTTTAGATTAGGTTTCTTTTTCCTTGTAAAGGCTACTAGTGTGGTTTTGGTGGGTTAAAAATCGAATGCACTCTTCTTGTCTTGTAATAGTGTTTTCCACTTTGTGGAATTTTGTTGAAATTTATATTATTTCTGATTTAAAAATTTTAAATTCAAGGTACACTTTTGCAATCGTTAATTTTCCGCCCTTGTAACTTCAATATGTCAAATATAGCATTAGACTTGGTATATTTCTTTAGTCTTCAGTAAATGTTGAAAATGGTTAAATTAACCAATAAATTAGCCTATAAATTTTAATTCTGTTATTTTGTTATTATGTAGTTTATATTTGTTTACCACGTCACGGACACTTCCTTCAGCTATCAATCAAGGTCATTGATTTCGATGAAACCACAATTATTTTGCTTGTAAAAAATCCCATAATAAACATGAATGTACCATGGTCAGTTAATAATTTTAAAATGATAATATACGAGGGTTGTCTGAAAAGTTTCCGACCTCAACATGAAGATGGCTACACTCGTAAACAAAAGTTAGGGAATGTGTTTGCGCATGTTTTGAAAATTTTTGAAATTTTGGGCTGCTGAATTTAAACGTGGCCGTACCAGCTTGGGTGACGATGAACGTTCGGGACTGCAACCACTAACGATAATATCGCTCAAGGTCACCAAATGGTGCTAGACAAACTTCGAATTAAAATTAGAGAGATAGCAGAGGCTATAAACATGTCCAAATAACATGTTTATCACATATTGAATCAAGATTTAGGCATGAGAAAGTTGTCCGCGCGTTGGGTGTCGCGTTTGCTCACTTTGGACCGAAAACGTGTTCGAATGAACATTTCCAACTCTTTGTTGGCGCAGTTTAGGCGCAATAAATCAGAGTTTTGGCGACGATTAATTACTGTAGATGAAACTTGGATACACCATTATACTCCAAAAACAAAAACACAGTCAAAACAATAGACTGTGAAGGGGGAATCGGCTCCAAAAAAAGCAAAGGTTGTTCCTTCGGCTGGGAAAGTGATGGCAACTGTTTTATGGGATAGTCATGGAGTTATCTTAATCGATTATCTTCAAAAAGGAAAAACCATTATATGAGCATACTACGCATAATTACTTGACAAGCTGAAGGCAGAAATTGCGGAAAAACAGCCACATTTGCAGAAAAAAAGAATTTTGTTTCACCAAGACAATGCGCCGTCTCACACCTCAGCGGTTGCCATGGCAAAAATCGACGAATTACGGTTTGAACCACTTGCTTACCCTCCCTACTCACCAGATCTAGCCCCAAGCGACTTTTTTCTGTTCCCTATGAAAATAATAAAACATGTTAAGAAAAAGAAAACATAAAAGTAACCGCCACCATTGGGATACGAACCCCCTCTTTCTTAGTTAAAAGCTGTCAATATAATTCAGATGTTTTACTTTAGCCCCTTAGGATTAAAAGTGGCTCTGTAATGTAGGCCTAAAATAGTAGTTTTAGTCAAATGTTCCCTTTTTAACTGTTAAACACAGGGTACCAAAATTGAGTACCTAGCTTGTGAATAGAGGGGAAAAATAGAAATTGGTATAAATGTTACCAAAACAAACTTGCTGATTGAAGACCAAGCACACTAAGTACATTAAGTATTATAGGGTAAAAATAACACGAATTAATGAACAATTTTATAATTTCACTACCTCAGCTAATAAATGTCGAGATGATCTAATAATAAAGCCATGCGATTTGTTTGCCTTAGATGTAATTTCCAATCAGTGTTCTTTAAATAGTAATTTATAATAAACACCAAGATCTCTTATATCATTGGTTATAGTAATATATATTTTATGCTATTATCAAAGTCAGGGAAATCGGAATCTCCTGAGAATATAACTTTTTGCGCCAGCAAGTTATATCACAACTATCTGCGCCACAGTACATTCATATTCTGAAATGTAAATGAGATGTAGAAGAGATTTAAAAATTAAATCACTGCTTTGTAATGACGGACTAAATATTAAATTATGACAATGTATGGTGAAAAGCTCTTAGGTCACTACCGTTAACAAATTAGAAGTATTTAATAATCTTCAGACATATTTACTAAGTAATTGGCAATGCTAAGGAAACTTGATTGGGTGGGTAACTTAAAGAAAAATAAGTAGTAGTCTGCCTGGAAAATATTGAAGAGCTTATCAAGCACATTCTTTATTGCAGAAAAATGTAAAACTCAATTTCACGTTGATTAAAGTTCTTGTTTTGGTTTTGCGTATAGATTTAATTTTGATAAAACTAACATGGGGTAAAACTTACTTGTAAAATATCATTTCATTGCCAAATTTTTATTTACATTTATATCTGTTTTATTTACTAAAAGAAAACGTGATGCTCCAATATTTTATATTTGAATGAATTGTATGCAGGATTTTATTTATATTTTTTTATCTACCCGTATATTACGTACATTACTGACCTTGACTACCTTCCAAAACACTGTTTTGCCCAACTTTTCCCTACCTCACGTGTTACAAATCCAGTTTAGAAAAATGATGCAATACTTATCATTTTGACATCATATCCTACTGGAAGCTAGATTTCGGTTAATTTTACTTTTTGAATGGTTTTGTAGATATCGGTGACTATAAATTATTATGTAGGTACTTAACTATTTTTTCATTGCAATATTCCATTGGAAAAAAAGTTCAAAAGGGTACGGTTTGAAGCGAGGTTTGCTGAATCTTTTACATTGCATATTTCCATTTCAAAATCAAGGAATCAATAACGTAGGTTATTATAATACATCTAACAAACTTTTAAATAATTTGTTGTAATTGTTTCACCACTAGATAGTTTTCGGGAAAATCCAGCAAAATATTCAAATTATAAATAAGAGTTTGAACAATTAATTAATAAACAATAAAAAATATATTTTACATAAATACATCCTATTTAAATAAAAAGATGCTAACTTAGATTTTAAAAATATATTGTCGTAATAACATAAAAGTTTTTTTTTAATAATTACTTGTTTTTCGGGTCAAAAATATATGTTTTTTCACTAAGCGATAAATTTTCCATTGAACTTGATATTCAACAGAAAATGTTGATTGATATTGTCGTGTAACATTACTTATCTACTTTTAAGGTCTTCCTCAAGTTAAAATATGTTAACCTCATTTCAATCTTTAACGTGCTCAATTAAAATATATCTTATTATTGTCTTTTCTTAACTTAAACTTGAATGAAAGATAAATGTAAAAATATGTCAAAACAGAAATAAAAAAAATGGAAATGTTTGCTTAATATCAGTGTTTTATTGGGTTCAATATATTTTTAAAAATATAGAATAAGCAAGCTCTTAAAAATTAATTTTCTTAGATAACTAATTTTGTAACCGTTAGGGATATTCACATTTTTAATAGCTTATTACAGAAACACAAGGATTTAACGACAAAATTTACAATTTACACCTTTGCTTTATCTACAAAAAGTATCGCAAAATTTTAAAAATTGAATTATGGTGTAAAATAAAATATCACATTTTTCAGAATATTTTATTCACAGTTAAATAAATTTTGATAAACCCTATTTGTATTATTTACATTTTAAAATTACTTGTGTGCAATACGTTTGTTTAATTTTTCATTTGGAAGTGTCTAGAAACATTTTGAGTAAAAATGAGTAATTTAACCCCAGAACAAGCAGCTCAAATCGTGGCTTTAGTTGAAGATGGACGATCTCAGCAATATGTTGCTGAAGTCATGGGAATCAACCAATCCAGCGTTTCTAGAGTCTTAAGAAGGTTTAGAGAAACTGGAAGTTATAATAGAAGACCAGTTCCAGGACGTCCCAGGTGTACTAATCCTGCAGATGACCGTTATTTAAGAATTCAGACTTTGCGAACTCGTCATGTTACAGCCAGGCAACTGCAAAATGTTCTCTCTGGAGTCCGTAATGTTAGAATATCTGTCAATACGGTTAGAAACAGATTAAGGAATTTTGGAATCAGACCCAGAATGCCTGTTACTGCTCCATTGTTAACCAGAGCACACCGTGTAGCACGTTTAAGGTTCGCAAGAGAACATGTTAATTGGGATATTAACGATTGGGCTAATATTCTTTTTACGGATGAATCAAGATTTTCACTTTTTGGATCCGATAGACGTATTCCAGTTTATAGACGCGCAGGTGAGCGATTTGCTCAGTGTAACATAAGAGCAGCCAGAAATTATGGAGGTGGTTCGATTATGGTATGGGGAGGCATCTGTTTTGAAGGCCACACGGAGTTAATTGTGTTTCGTAGGGGATCACTGACAGCTGATCGGTATATAAAGGAGGTTTTTGAGGAAAATGTAGTGCCATTTGCTCCACAATTGTAAAAAATTTTATTCTAATGCACGATAACGTTCGCCCGCACGTTGCCAGAATAATAATGGAATACCTTCAAGAGGTTGGTATCCAAGTTTTAGGCTGGCCAGCAGTTGATTATTTATTTATTTTTTCAACCAAACATACCTAAAGGTCTAATTAGATGGTCAAATAATTTATAATAATATTTAAAATATAGTAAGAAATTAGTCAACAATAGCAATAACATAGATATTATAATTACAATGCTACGAATTTTACAAGTTATATGAAATTTTATAGATTTGCAAAGTTTTAAATAGCTTTGTATTATTCTATAAAGAATTTATAAAGAAATATTCAAAATATGACCTAGTAAGATGAAATAGATGAAAGAACTTTGGAATTTATGGTACTAACCCTTACTATGTGAAAGTTCATCTTATTCAGAACAATAAAAAACTAAAAGGTTGAATTAACTTCCACTATTTATTCTTTAAATGCAATGACAGCCGTTTCGCTATCGAAATAGCATCGTCAGATTGACAAATTGAAGTTACATTTTGTTTGTTTGTAACTAGGTACTTGATGTTGATAAGTAGTTAAGGCTAGACCAAGTAAGGAAGTAATAAGACATAACAATATTAAAGCCTAGATGTTATTAGCCCTAAGGGATTATCCTCAATGTCCAGAATTATATGGAACTATTAAATTACATAAAGAGTCAAAACCGATTAGACCTGTAGTTTCGTATGTTAACACTCCTAATACTAAGGTAGCTAAAAAATTAAATACTATTCTAAATAATTATGGTTACACATCTAAATATTCAGTACAAAATTCGTTAGATATATTTTTTAATTATATTAATACCTTACATCCTAAAATTAATTTCACCTTAGAAGTTGCAGAAAATAATTCAATTAATTTTCTAGATTTGAGAATTAAAAAATTTAATAATTCATTAAACTATTCAATATACAGAAAACCAACACAAACAGATGTAACCATACCATATCATTCAAATCATCCTATATCACATAAATTAGCAGGTTGTAATTCTATGATACATAGAGCATTTTCAATTCCAATGAACAAAAATAATTTTAATAAAGAAATTGAGATTATAAAACAAATAGCAATATCTAATGGCTATCCAATCCAATACATTTGATAAATAAATTAATTAATAAGAAAGAACAGAAAGTGTCACTACAACTAATATTCCCTCAACACCCTAAAGAAATTAAAAGTTATAAAAGTATTACATATTGTGGAAATATTTCTAATACAATTTCAAAAATAATAACTTCGGCAACATCTGCAATAATTTCATTCAAATCACACAATAATGTTGGTACAAAATTGTTAAATGTAAAAACAAAATTACCTAAATTAAAAAAAATCTGGTATTTACAAAATTAATTGTCCAAAATGTAATGCTGTATATATAGGTCAAACACAAAGAAATTTTGAAATAAGATTTAACGAACATTTAAGAGCATATAGATTACAACAACCAGATAAGTCAAACTATGCAAAACATGTTCTTGAACATCCACATTCACTCATACACACCAATGACATTCAAATATTACACACCTGTGATAAAAAAACAAAATTTAGATTTCCTCGAAGAACTTGAAATCAAAAGACATCGAGCAGATCAACAATATAAAGTAGTTAATGAACAAATAAATCTTGGATATTAAACTGTTTATTTTGATTGAGTCTTCATTTTATACATAGATAAGACGTAATTATAACACAAATATATTAAGTCATTGTAAAGATCAGCAGAATAGATTTTTCCTGGTTTTTCTATATCATTGCACAGTTATACTGATCTTAGAGGGAAATACATCCAGGATAATCCCTTAGGGCTAATAACATCTAGGCTTTAATATTGTTAAGTCTTATTACTTCCTTACTTGGTCTAGCCTTAACTACTTATCAACATCAAGTACCTAGTTACAAACAAACAAAATGTAACTTCAATATGTCAATCTGACGATGCTATTTCGATAGCGAAACGGCTGTCATTGCATTTAAAGAATAAATAGTGGAAGTTAATTCAACCTTTTAGTTGTTTATTGTTCTGAAAGAACTTTGGGATAATTAATTTTACTATTTAGAACTTTGTACAGGAACATAATAGCTGATAAAGTTCTTCTTTGCTCCAGCGATAATATTTTAAACTGAATCCTCAAATGAATTGATCGGACTGTGTTAGACTGTGTTATAATCCGGCCAGATTCGATGCTTTTTATAATATAGATATATAAGAAACTTGTTCTGAATCTTTTCTACAATTTCAAGTGTAGATGTATATTCTGAAAACCAAACAGTTACTGCGAATACTAATTTAGATCGTACTAGAGCATTTACAGCAATTTTATAGTGTTAATATCATTAAAATTTAAAATTTGTCTAATTACAAACCCTAATATTTTATTAGCAGAAGAAACTATATTTTTTATATGTGCAACACAAGAAATTACGTTATTGTACGTTACACTTAAATCTTTGATCTCTGTACACTTCATCAACGTTTCACCACCAATCTCTTAGTCAGTTGTACTCAATGAAAATCAAATTTGTTAATTAGACTCCATTCGTAAATACTGTAAAAATATTTTTTAGTAGAATACAGTCTCTAACCGAGTTTATTCTTCTGAAAATATTGAGATCATCAGCAAATAATAGACATCTGGTGTACTGAAGAACAGAAGGTAAAACATTAATAATAATAATAAGTAAGAGAGGTCCGAGATTGAAACCTTGCGGTACTCCGGAATTTATTATGTCTGACTACAAATTTTCTATTTTCTATATTAATTCGACAAAGTGTTTAGACAATCCATAGCTTGCTAATTTTTTTAAAAGTACAGTCGGCTCTAGAATAGCATATACATGTTAAATGTGAATTTCGTTTACCTACCGAAGTTATAAAAGCGCCCTTCTTAAACTACAAAGGAATGGCAATTTTTAAAACGCCTATATTAATGGTTTTGGGGTATTAAGTTTATTTACAAGGGTAGGTCATGTCCCGAATAAATAAGTTTTTTTCGCATTTTTGGACTGATATAAAAAAAAAGGGATTTTAATCCAAAACAAACATTTATTATCGAGGGTTCCAAACTAAGTGAAGATGTGGGCGTTGACAACTGTTTAACTGATTTCAAATTTATTATTATTTAAACCGTGATTGGTTACACAAAATAAAAAGGCTGTCTATTCAATGTAAGCGATTTGAGTTTGAAAATGTATATGCAATTCTGAAGCCGATAGTACATCATGATTTACGCGATCGAATGCTTCGCGAAAATCTGTGAATATCGTGTCCATTTGAGATCTAACACCCGGAGTTTAAAATACTTGGTTTTGTGATTTGTTTGACATGACACCATACTGTTGGGATACTATGTACTTTTCTATATGGTTATACAATTTTTTATGTATATACAATATGCTCAAATAATGAGGATGAGTCACACGATATTGAAATGGGTCGGTAATTTTCTATATTAGTTTTTTCACCAGATTTATTGATTTGTGTAGTGATAGCAGTCTTCCATTGTATTGGATATATTTTTGTTTTGACAATTAAATTAAAAATATAATCAAGAGGTGTTCTTAGCCATTCACTACAACCTTTCAGTATGTATGGTGGAATTCTTTCAAAAGCGCTTCCGACCAAATATCCCTTGGCTTTCGAGTTAGCCTATTGCTTGCTGCACATATGAACGTTTTTGTTACAAATTTTTGACGTCTTCTTTGACTTTTGCCCAGTAGAACCTCTCGCGGACTACCAGCTGCTTTTTTGTTGTAGTACCATCGGTGCTAAAACTCTGCCAAATATGTCTTTAAAATGGAAGCGCAGGGAGCTCTACCATTCACTGATCTTCGGTAGAACGGGGTCTTATTCTTGTTGGTTCCCCATATTGCAGGCCCGGTTGTCTTGTGTTATTTTAATTTGGATAAGCGTCAGCATTTTGGCACCTTGTTCTAGGTCTTTGGTCAGTGTCTTTCGCATTGGGCATCATGACACACTATAAAAAAACTGCTTATAGAAAAGAGACCAGAATTTGTCCAGAAAGAATACAGGAGAATAGAAGATATAGACGAAGATATGATTATAATAACCGAGAAGGAAATATAATAAGATATGGAACAATTTTTTTAGATTTTTTTTCATTTGAATGGAAAGAAGTTTCCCTAACATAATTTTTTTAAACAGGAAACTGTAAGATCTCTGAAAACTATAAAGATATTACTGTAATAGCACTTTTATTTGAAAAATTACAAATTATTGAATTAATGTTGAATTTTACTGTTAGTACAATCACATTTTCTCATAGCGAAGGTAAAATATGTTATAATGAATACTTCCTTCTTTATTGCAAAACTTTGTCGATATTAAAGCATAACCATAAATTTAGATTAATTGTTATAATCAATAATTATTTATCTCATAATTATTTTTCACGTAGGTAAGTTTAGTCATATAAATAAAGAAATAGACTAAACGTTGTCTTACAGAAGGTAATTATCATGGTCAAACGTATATAATTAAGGAAGAAACACAACCTTGAGACTATTCTACAAATGCACCTTAATGCAAGAAATAACTATTGCCAAAGATTGTATCAAGGACTAAAGGAAAAATCCTGCCACGTATTATGCAAGAAGTTTAATTTAGCATTCCGTTAAGGATATTCATTATTAATAACCAATTTCGTGTATGTTAAAGTGTAAAAAGCGATTTGCCGCTACGTAATTAATTAGCATCTTTGCAAAGATAAATATAAGTACCTACGGTTATTTAGTTTAACTATTATCACATTGACAGATATATACTCGCAGAATTCGCACACTTTATTTACAATTTTCCCCATCAGTGTCTTTTTCATCCTAGTTTGTTCTATAAAATGTTTTAGTTGTTCGATGTTAAGTTTTATCATTTTTTCATTTCTAATTTTGTTCGGTTTTTGTGTATGTTATCTACTTTTTTTTTATTTTTATTATACCCACAACGTATCCAAAAGTAAAAATTAGTCTGTAGATCTGTATTTCTTCTTCCTCTTCTTCCTTCTTAATGTAGGTAGGCAAAAACTCCCTTTCGTGTTCTCCCTGTACTTCTTCTTTGTCAATCGTGATTTTTTACTATTTTTATTAGAGTAATGTCGCCGATTGTGGAATAGTGGACCAAATGTGGAATACCAAGGTTTTTACTAAACTACAATCGCCATCTGTGTTCCAATAGCATCATTATATACTATTTATATTACCTCTTATCTAATGTAAAACTGTAAAACCAGTCTCTAGTCCTAACCTAAAATATTTATTAAAACGTGTATTTATGGTGGTGTTACTTTTCTGTGGTGATAATTTAAAAGTTTTGTTGTGATTGGATTTTAAGTTTCTAAGGTAAGATATTTGCATATCTGGTCACTTAATGAATGTACCTATCTAACCTATACCGAATATTTATTCTAAAAGATGTAAAACCTTGTTACATTTGTTTGAAATTATATTTTAAAGGGTCGTTATTGTGGAATACTAAAGGGGACTCAATGTGAAATATTTCACATTGGCGGTACTATTCTACATAAGAAATTATTTTCAAAATATATCTTTTAACGAACGTTTTATTTTAGAAAAATGCCGTCAAAAAACGTTCAAGAACATAAATGGGAAGAAGAGAATATGAGAAAAGCAGTGGATGCGGTGCGAAGCAGAAGAATGGGATTTTTAGCTGCTTCTAAACGGTACAAGGTACCACGATCTACTCCCTTTAGATACTCCAAAAAGGACAAAGAAATTGATAGCATTAAAAAAGAGCCTTAAGAAAGAAAGCCTGTTTTAACTAAAGAATTAGAAAACAAACTGGTGCCGTATATTCTAAAGATGGAGAAGCAATTTTTTGGATGGACCAGGAAAGATTTATGTTCCATAGCTTTTCAACTAGCCAGACAAAATAACAATTCGTTTTTATTACTTGATCAATCTGCAGGAAAACATTGGCTGAAGCGGTTTCTACGTAGACATAAAGATACAATCAGTGTAAGAATACCAACAGGTTCATCAATTGCTAGGGCATCCGGTTTTAATAAAAAAAACGTGGACGAATTTTTCGACTTACTTGAAAAAGTTATGGAAGAAAAACACTTCTCTGCTAGTCAAATTTTCAACGTCGATGAGTGTGGAATTTGTATTGTGCAGCCAAAATATTAGCGTTAAAAGGAAAACGACAAATTGGAACCCTCACTTCGGCAGAGAGAGGATCATTAATAACTCTTTTAACGAAGAAGATTTTTTGAACGCGACAAAAGATGATAACGAGCCGGCAGCTACTATCCAAGGCCAACAGCTTAATTGCGTTGATCAAGAAAACGAATATGAACAACAAAATGTTGCTCTTATAATTTATCCAGAAGATATCACACCGATACCCACCTTGCTAAAAAAAAGGGGGACTCGAGGCAGAAAACCTGGAAGAGCAAAGATACTTACCGCCACACCGAATAAGGAAGAACTAGAGACATCTATAAACACAATAAAAGAGAAGTTTTTGTAGAGGAAACGCCTTCTACTTTAAGTAAAGATCGAGATATTAAGAAACGGGTGTCACATAATCGTCGTTTGAGGAAAGTTTCATCTGCTTCTTCGAGCTCGGAATCCAATGGAAGTGTTTCTGTCCAGGATTCTTCAGATGAAGAAACTTTTCCACAAGAAACGAATCCTGAACAAGACGCATTCTGTCTCTTTTGCGATGAAAAATTTTCTGAAAATACTCGCGTAAGGTGTGGCTTTTGGGCACATGAAGAATGTGCGGGAGCTGAAAAGGATCCCTACATTTGCGATTTCTGCAATTAGTTTTTAAACATCGTTTTCATTTTTATACCCCCGTTTTAGAATATCGTGTTCATTTTTATATTCATGCTGTAGAGTTGTCTATTTCTTGTTTCATTTTTATAGATATTTACCTCCATATTGGAATATATATGTACTAGTTAGTTTTAAAATAAAAATGCTTTTATTTTCATAACTCTTCATTTTTCAATGCCAAAAACAATTATATACCCTATTCTACATTTAAATATCCTATCCCACATTAGGATATAGTGGTATTCCACATTACCCTACCATTTTTTGAGTTTTGTAAAAGTCATCTTTTAAGCATTTGTTTATTTTTAAATTGTTTTACTTCATTCAATTATTTCTAACTATGCGCCCTCATGTTAACAACCCCTTAGCCTACCTGTACACAAGAAATTATAAATAAATTTTTTCGTTTTCCTATTTTTATTTAATTAATACAAAAGGGTATTCCACAATCGGCGACTTTACTCTATTATTTTATTATTATAACATCCAGTCGTTAATATTGACCACATTAACTCTCATCTTATATTGTCAATTCGTTCTCTATCCAGTAAAATTTTTCCTGTGATTTTTCTCAAAACTTTCATTTCCACAGCTTCCAATAACTTTTTGGATTTGGCTGAATCTGACCGGGTTTCTGCTATGTTTTATACAATTCGGTTCATATGTATGGAATCACTTTTTTGTACTAGGTGAAAAAACCTGAAACAGGTCGATTTTTTTTAAATTGACAATTTACAGTATGAAAATATTATCCCCCTCCAGCACCCCTTCTGTATTGTTATTTTAAATAACAAAGGGGGTCATATGACACCTTGTTGGAAAAGGATTTTTAAGTTTGGTGCAATCATAACTGAGAAAATTGATTTTTACAATTAAATTAATTGTTCAAAATAACCATCATTATTCACTTCTTGAGATCTATTATAATGTTTTTTACAAATAATCAGGTATTTTCGTATCTAATCTGCTAAACATCAGGAAAAATCTTTGAAG
Source organism: Ophraella communa (assembly GCA_035357415.1). Taxonomy (NCBI): domain Eukaryota; kingdom Metazoa; phylum Arthropoda; class Insecta; order Coleoptera; family Chrysomelidae; genus Ophraella; species Ophraella communa. The sequence goes on from CM068987.1 coordinate 11,270,148, forward strand.
ATATACCTTGTAATGTAAGTGTTCAAAATGTTCACCATTTCGACGCAAACAAGCTTCATATCGATTTTGTAAGTAAATAAACATATTTATGAAAAGTGGTTGATGGAACTGCCGAAAAATATTTTTTAGTTCGGCAATATTCGCTGGCGGATTTTCCGAATGAAATATTTTTTCCTTCATTATGCCCCAAATGTATGCCTCAGGTGGCATCAGATCAGGTGAATGAGAAGGATATTCGAAGTCTGTTCCCCGAGAAATTATTCTATTATTGAAATGATGACGGAGTAAGTCTAAGGTGCGCACCGCTGTATGGCTCGTTGCACCATCTTGTTGGAACCATTGTGTGCGAAACTGTAGATTTCGTGCACGGCAAAAGTTATTTAGATCTCTCACAAAAGGTTTAATCATTTTCTCTCTATAACGTTCTTGGTTGACAGTAAGTGGATTCTATTTAGATCTCTCACAAAAGGTTTAATCATTTTCTCTCTATAACGTTCTTGGTTGACAGTAAGTGGATTCTGATTATCATCTTCAACGAAATAAGGACCAATCATTCCATTACCAGATACCGCGCACCAAATGGTAACTTGTAGACTGAAACATGATATTATGTACCTCTACTTTTGTGGAATACACTTTGTTCTTTTCTTACAACTCGTGAAACTACTAAATTGTAACAGAAGTACTCACCGAAGTATTTTAATTTTTTTACGTATGTGCAAAAAACAAATTTTCTAAAATCTAAACTGCATTAAAACGTTTAAGAAAATAATTACAAGTATCCACTTTCATCATCGTATTACCAAATAACCTTACTAATAACAAATATCGCATACACACTAAATTAAGGAAGTACAAGATCAAGATATGACTCACTTTGCGGGGATCCTCTTTACTTAAATAAATTAGTTGATTATCTTTTAATTTTTGCGAGTCGCAAGCTTTTGTGTACTAGTTTTTTTTAACAATAGTATTTTGAGAGGAAAAGGACCAATAGAAATAGGTTCCCAAGATCTGGCTGGCAAAGATCAAGAACAGCTTACATTTAACCGTCAGAAAATTTTATTTTTGTATATTTTCTTATTTTATAAAGATATACCTAGATTTTTATTTATTTCAATAAATAATATTTACAGTCCGGATCACAGGAAATTTAATTTACTTTTAATTATCTTTTAAATATGTTAATTAATGCGATTACAATAACATTATATCTATTAAAAAAATGAAGGATTTTTCTGGTTATTTTAATATTATAATTAACTAAAACACTTTCATTTATTAAAAAAATAACCTTGAATTTCAATATAAATAAATTATTGGAAAATGTGTATAAACTGTTATACATTTATGTTATTTTAAGAAGCAAATTCATCAAAAACATCAATAAACAAAGTGGTTTTAGTGGTTTACAGGAAATAAACTGCCTAACAAAAGTTGAGAAAGTTTACAAATTGAAATGAATTTAAAATGTAATACCTCTGTAATTCAACTTCTCCAGAGTACATTATCAGTGACTTTGTAGTTAATAGTCAGATCAGAATAAATAAATACTTCATATGTAGCCGGCTTCTATTCCAAATAAAAATCATTATTCAATTTAAAGAATATGAAAATAAAAAGTAGATTATATGATCCAAGTAAAATAGTATATTTCATTAGGAGTCCAGAAAATATGCTTTTCCCGTGCGCGTGTGCTAAATTCATGTCATGCAAGCACGGGAAAAGCTTTTATGGACGTGTAATGAACGATACTTTTCATTATACCTCTCTGAAAAAAAAATCTCTGAAAACAAAAAACAAGGTAAAAAATCTACACAATGTTAGAAACCTTTATTTTTAAACATGAACGAACAAAAACCTATACCTAATTTTTAATTTTTACTAAATGAAATATTTATGTTACAATTTGTGTTGTTATAAACGTGCAATTCTTTAGCAGGCATTTCATTTTGTAGAATTGTAGTTGATGAAGTCGAAGGTACATTAGTATTTATTTCTTGGTCTTTCCCAACCACAATGGCTTCTGGTGTTGACGTTGTGTTTCCTATTCTTGAATGATTGAACAATTTACGGGAAACTTCAATCTTTCTGCTTACTGATTCTTCGATGTAGCTTTCAGCTACTATCGACGAATGCCAACCTCCATGTCTTTTTTGAGTAAGCAAATTCGCTCCGCCTTCGACTAACATAGACGCTGAAGATTGTTTTAAGCCGTGTCCTGTATATTCTTCAGAATTTTTTAGGTTCAAATATTCAGCAATCTGTTTTGTTGTACCACTTATAGTATGGCAACCTACATGTTGAGCATAACATGTACCATTACGATACGCAATAAGTAATCTTGTAGTTTTCATATTTGTAGGTCTTAGATTAATATATTTGCGATAAAAACTGCATGGATCAAAGGGGCATCCTTCCTTTGTAATGGTAAAACTTCTTGATTTGTGAGTTTTGCCATCTCGAAGGAATACCACCAAAAACCGGCCATTGTCTTCCACGTCTTCCAAAGTTAATCGAATCAAGTCATCTCTTCTGCATGCACCGAAAATACCAAATATTAAAATTATTTTAGTTAATAACCACTTCTCATCTGGTGCTTCAAGTATGAATTTGGCGACTTGGTCTGCAGTTAATACTTTGGACTTTTTTGGTGTGTAACCAACACTTTGCCGTTTGAGAAATGCAATAGATTTTGGCAAGTTACTAACATTCACATTTTCTTTTACTGCTAGACAACTTTTTAACATTGAAAATCCACTCCATAAAGTTGAAGCTTTCATGGATTTGGCTTTTTCAGACAAATAAACGAGAAGAGTATCATCACTTACTGTGTTAACTTCTTTTTGCTGACGCCACTTGCAAAATAGACGGTACTCATTTTCATATCTCTCACAAGACTTCCTGGGCAGTAATTCTGCACTTACTTTCGTAGCTTCAAGTGATATTTTTTCTTCTGGAGAAATCATTTAAAAATATTTTGAATACAAATTCGAAAAACTGTCACAATATACAAGCGTTGTTTAACGTTGCTAAGGAAAATAAACAAGCATTGTTTGCGGTTATGAAGGAACTTTCAATAGTATGTTTTATTAGTAGCCAGTTAATATCATTAGCGCACGGGAAAAAATTTCCTGTGCGGGCGCACAGGAAAAGCCCCTTTTCCGTTCGCCAAATAGACATGTAAACAGAGAGGTATGTTGAAAAAGTTATTAATTTTATTGAAGATATCCATGTTAAATTGTTTTCATTTTTTGAATTTGAAATTCAATTTAAACTTTTTTATAAAAAATTATTGTGAGGTACATGATACTGATAATGATATTTTTGATAAACGTGTTATAGTTCATTTGTTTTGAGTTGACAGCTAAGAAAAGTCATTAAATCGTAAAATCAAGACCCTAAATCAGTAGCGCACATAATTATTTATATCGGTATTAAGAAATTTCTTTTAATTGTCATATTTTAATCTTCTTAGGTAAGGGATAAGTAGTCATAATACGATATTTAGAATATTTTGTTTTTTGATTTTAACGAGAATAATTGTGGTCGTTGGATGTGTTAAGAGATTAAGGTAACCCTATGTGTATAATTGCAAAAACAGGTAAGTTATTAGTCTATAAATTGAGGATTTGTGTATATCCTAATACATAACAATAAAGGTACTGGTTAGTGTTGGTGGTTTATATTGTGATCTATATTTTTATTATTTGACTCCAAGAACATTTTCGGTAGTGAAAATGGCGTCAAGTTCGAGTTTTGTTTCAGTACAAGTGGCTCATTTAAAACAAAGTGCGTTTTCTCAAAAAGAAAAAAATATTGTTTTAAATGTTCATGATGCACTAATATATCAAGATGTATCAGCAACTGATTGAGATGTGGTGACTAGGTGCTCCAATATGACCGGTGTTAGTGAACGATTTTTAAGTGAAAGAAAATAGGGAAAAAAGTCCATTATGGTCGATAACTTTAATAGAGGTAGGTATCATTAGAAGACAAGTCCATTCTCTGTACTTAAATAAAGAGATTCCGACTTTGGACAAAAGTAATGACTGTTATAGCAGAAGTAGATACGATTCCCAAATTTGGACGAAAAACGTTAAGGAAATTCCTAAAAGAAATTGGTTTTAAGTATGAGTCGCATAAAAAAAGAAAATGTTTGAATGAGACAGAAGAAATTATTTGCTGGAGAACACAATGTTTAAGAAGTATTAAAAAGTTTCGGAGCGAGGGAAGAACTATCTTTTATTAAGTATGAGTCGCAGAAAAAAAGAAAATTTTTGAATGAGACAGAAGAAATTATTTGCTGGAGAACACAATACTTAAGAAGTATTAAAAAGTTTCGGAGCGAGGAAAGAACTATCTTTTATTTAGATGAAACATGGTTGAATGAAGGACACACTGTTTCTAAAGCATGGATGGACACCAATATTTCAAATTCCCGTCAGGCATTTTTGGAGGGATATTCAACAGAATTAAATGCTCCTCGAGGAAAAGGTCGCAGACTAATAATCGCACACATTGGCAGTGAACATGGTTTTGTAGAAAATGGGTTATTAGACTTTGTATCAAAATCAACCAAAGATTACCACGAGGAAATGACCTCGGATATTTTTGAAGATTACTTGTCCCAGCTATTGGACTTTTCGCCAAGTGCTGCAGTGGTTGTTTTAGATAAGGCCAGTTATCATTCAAAACTGGTAGAAAAGTTACCAACGACGTCATGGAAAAAATGAGATATTAAACAGAGCAAGAATATTTCTGTTGACGACACCATGCTAAAAACGGAATTAATGCAAATTGCAAAGGAGAAGAACGATTGTGGAGTGTTAATATCAATATTGAAGAACTGTTCGAACCCATTGTAATTCCTATCGGACCAGGCAACGAATCTAACTCATCATCGGATGAATGCGACGAAATGGAAGCCTACAATTTAAGGAGTAGGTCAAAGAAATGTTTGTATACGCTGACTCTTTGGATATATGGGAAAACCTTAGTTATTATAATCTAAGAAATAACAGAAAAGCTATTTTAACCAAATATTTTAATAAACTGCATTACCAAGACAAATCTTTAGTAAGTAATGCTTCTAGTCTTAATTTTTTTCCTGCATTAACCATTACTCAGACGCCGTCAAACTATCTTCTTTTAAAAATACCCATCCAGATAACTCGCACAATAGCGCAACTACGTTTGCATAATAAGTTTAACTTGCAATTTACGTACAAAAGTACGTCATACTTTATGAAACCCAATGAATCATGTACGGTTTGTAATAAATATGAGGTTGAAAACTTGTATCACCTGCTATTTGAATGTCCCATGTATTCAGTGATGAAACCTAAAGCTCCTTATTTTAATAATTTAGATTCTTTGCTGTCGGAGTTGGATAATTTAAGCAAACAATCTGCCAAAGTGATCTCGTCCTTCATTTACAGTATATTAAAACTGAGGGCATTTGTGCATAATGAGTAAATAACCTTTTTCTTAGTTGTAGTATGATGTAAACATAAAGAATAATAAATAAACTCTTCGTTTTATGTAAACATAAAATTTAATTTGTTACTTTGATAATTTGTATTTATTTTATACTTTAGGGCTATACTTTTATAGATAAAACCTAATTCCTTGCTATAAAAATGTAATTTTTTTTAAGAAGCAATAAAGAATTATTATTATTATTATTATTATAATTAATTTAAGGAGTAAGTGCTTTTTGCATTAATTTATATTTAATTCTTACTTTTTAATTTGTAGCAGATTTTTATTTTAATTGGAATTATGCTTTAAAAAAACTTCGGTTCTACGGTCATGGGATCTATTCAGCTACCTGTTGTGACAATATTATCTAGGGTTTCTATTGTGTTTGGGTTAGTTAATCCCTAATTATAGGGTGGACTCTTTGAAAAATAACAACTATCACTATGTTTCAATAGAAATGTATACTACTTTTAGTTATTTTTCATGAACCACCCTTGCTTGGGCTTTGAAGAATTTGCAAATGAACTATAAATTATTTAATTTTTACACAAAAAAAATGGAGGCTACCGTAATGGATGTATTCGGAAGTTAACTAGGAATATCAAGAGGAGACCGAATACGGAATGAAGATATTCGAACAAGAATGGGAATAGAAGGATCTCTCATGGAATGGATATCACCACATCGAAGAAAACAAGGAAGACCAAGAAAAACTTGGATGGAGGGAATTTCAAAAGCGATGACTGCAAGGAATCTTGCAGAAAATCAATGGAATGATAGGAGGTCAAGGAAATAATAAAGAAATAAAGACGTTATAAAACCGATATATTGTGTTGTATTAGTTATTTTTTAAATATTTAAAGGAAAAAAAATGTGGCACCACAAAAAAATAAAAAGGTTAAAGAGGGGCTAACATACTTTTATTTTACTTTATTATCGGATGTCTGTTAAGAAGACATATTAGCAATTGGTGATCTACCTACTAATAAAATAATAATATAATGTTTTACTTTATTTTTGTTGTTATTTCTATAATGTTATAGAGTAAATTTTTGGTTTTAATAAATTTAGTTGCAGATGATGTTTATTCCTATATTAAAAAAAAGTTAACAAAGTGAAAGCTTATGCTATAATTTAAATAATTTCAAATGTTATATTTTCTTATTGTATCTGATATTTTACAAACATGACAGATTTATAAAAAGTACATTTGTACAAAACACATCTATGTTTTTTTTGTTATAATGTATTTATTTAGTAATATTTTTCTTAAAAAACGATAAAGTCAGAAAATAACGGTGTACACTTGTACACAATAGAACGGATGGAACGTTAAAATCACAGAACACTAATTTATCATACAAGTGCATGGAACACAAAAAGCATGCCTTGTCAATTTTAGTAACCCAGTTATTTGAAATCGCAGTGTTGCCTGATGAAAGCATGGTATTTTGCCTATCCTTATTTATTTCTGTACTGTTTACTTTAATCGATTTTTCATTATATATATAGATAAGACATACATGTACCACAAATACATTAGAACAATACTTGGCCTATTTCTAACAGTACTTAATCAACATAAGATTAAGAATTCGTAAGCAATGGTTTCAACAAGATGGCGCAACAAACCATACAGCCGAAGGCTCCATAAATTCACTCCGTGAACATTTTACTAAGACAATAAATTTTCGGAGAGTCTCCACCTCGTTAACCAGATTTGACACCATCTGATTTGAGGTATGATGAAGGATTTCATATTTCACTGGGAAAATCCGCCAGAAACTAGTGCACATTTTGAACATGTGTATTATAAAAATTATTTTATAAACATTTTTATATTCAGTAGGTACTGTGTACAGTGTATATTGAAACGGCTGTCATTTGATTCCTGTTCCTAATAAGATTAACTTCCTTAAAATATGGGTTAACACAATAAATTGCAAGGAATAAAATGATCTTTTTATCCAAAATATATAAATAATCATAAAATTTTTGAACGTCCAAAATTTTTATTGAGCAGTTTATTTTTAAAGACATTAAGAGACACAAATAGTTGTGGTACCCAAAACTTTACAGTTTATCAAAACGGCACAACAAATTCCTATTAATACGATGGTATATTGGTACATCAGCTTCTTGATACGAAATCAATTAACTGCATAGTGGTTACCTTCCAGTTTATTGACCGTGAAGGTCATCAAAGTCGCGTGCTAGCGAAAGTAAAACTTTATAATTTACTTGAAGAATTCGTCCTAAAGAGTATAATAAATTTGTTTGCAAAATTATACAATTTCCTCATAAGCTCTCTTAATTGTCTATTTTTGACTGATGGGTCAAGAAAATAAGCTAAATTTAATTATTAGCTATACTAGGACAGGTCATGAAGCTCAAAAAAGGTAAAACCTACCAATTATTTGGTTTTGCATGGGTTTATTTTAAATTTTAACAGAAGGTAGGGATCAAAACCATATCGACCAGAAGGGCGCCAAAGCCTTGGGGCTGGTTGCAATCGCATCTCGGGGGGTGGAAATTCGGGAATCGATTAAAAAAGAGTGTTTTTTTTGTAAAACTAATGTTTTTCAAGTCATTAGTGATTGAAGGTAACCATTTTTAGACTAAAAATCAATGTTTTTAATCGATTTCTCGGTTTTTTAACGTATTTACTTCATTTTATTATAATAATAATATAAAATATAATAATAATAATATAAAATATAATAATAATAATAATAGATTGTTTTAAAAACAATTTTGTAGGGGTATTCAAGAGCTACAAAAATATGTAAATTAATAGTTATTTATTGTACAATGCGATAAAATTGTACTTTATCTTCGAGGGCGTTGTTTAGCGTCGAGACGCTAATTATGCTCGAGAAGAGTGCAATACAACATTTTTTTCTATAGCACAAAAATCGCAAACACAAACACAAAGAAACAAAGCGACCTTTTGTGTCGTTAATTGTCAGTTCGGCATATTATATTAGGTTAGATTATTATTTCCATTTAAGTTGAATGTAAGTTTTCAGTTCGATAATTTTTAGTAAACATTCTTATTTTCCTTTAAGCTGAATGTTAGTTGTTTTTATTGCCGGTATTCATAGTCAACCCTCAAGTTGAACACTGAGGGATACGTGTGTAAGGATCACTCTGCACTCAACCTCTTACTTGTTTCATAAACAACACTTAACGAGCCCTTAAGTAAGCAAACACGTTTTAGGGGTTTTTAATGCATTTGTGTTGTTTGTGCTGGCTTTTCTTACCGTTCTATGGTTGTTAGCACGCGTCAAATAACAGACATTCTATGGACAGGGAAAGTGTGACGTCAAAATTTGTGTTCTATGGTGTCGAACTGCGAATTGTCAACAAAATGATTCCAAACGGCAACATTATAAATCTTCAGAAGTAACTTTCGTTTGAGTTATTTTATTAATATTATAAATAAAAATATTACGCAAGTATCATAATAAAATACATATTGCATTTTTTAGCTGCGTGCAGCTATGTAGTTATATCATTATATTATTTTATTTATTAAGAAATACATTATCAACCAATTTCCTACGAAATTGATATTTAAACGATATAATATACAAAATTGAATATTGTGAAACTAGCAAATTAAAAGAAACTTCACATGAAAGTTATGTATAAAACGTTTTAATACATTTTTCGACTTCTCCAGTGATTTTTCTACTGATAAAAGACATACTGACAACACATGAAAATCGGACTTCCGAGACAATGATATCGTAACATAAACTCCACGATTTTACATACGAACTAAATGATAAGGGAGAACCTACCAGAGATAAGGCCTTGCTAGGTAGTTACAACCCCAAAACGTCCATACAATGTCTTGGACTGAGCAAAAATAATCTTCTTATTCTTACAGGTATCTTAACGAGACACTGTAAACTAAGAGGACACCTACATAGACTGGGGATTGAGGAAAAGGCAGAATGCAGGTATTGTGAAATGGAGGAGGAAAACTCAATACACATACTCACAGCATGTCCTGCCCTAGGAAATACAAGAGCTCTACAACTTGGAGCACACGAAATAGAAGAGGATGACTTACCTAAATTGATGCCGATCGACATCCTAACCTTCATAAAGAAGATAGGATTAGAGGCGGTGCTTTAAATACGGGAAAATCCACTGTCTAAGCAAGTAAGGGGCACAGTAGATCTCACAGGTCGCAGTGGACAATCCCTACATTACATTACATTACAAATGATATAGTAAGATATTTAGCGTCAGCAAGAGAGGCCGCGCTGGTGGCTTTCGACTGCAACAAAACTTAAAACCTGGTGATTTGGTTGCTTATCTATACGGATCCTGGAAAAATGCAGCTAGCATCCTTCAATCAATCATTAGATACCGTGGCAGTAAGGTTTTACTTTGAAACGCCGTTTGAAGTGAGCTCACTGGTGTGGTATACAGATGAAAGGGTTAGAGTGGTAGGTAGGTTCAATGTGAGTGGGCTTTCTAGGGTTTAATTAAATTAAGGTAGGTACAAAAGATTTTGTTAGGTCGAGGAGCTGAGAATTCTGCTAAGACCTAAGACAATCTAATCTAATTAGAGATTTGGTAATGTCAACAGACTTATTTAAAGTTTCCAAAATACCGGAGTCTAGATCAATAACCTAACAAGGAAAGATTCCCAGGCTGTAGGACCACAACCCTTTTACTGAGTGGGTAAGAAAATCTCCATAGATGAGCTAAAGACAGTAAAAAATAAATTCAGAAACATGTGTGAATAGATTTTCCATGTGTGAGACAATCATTTAAACCAGGTATGGATCACTGTTTAGTTGAGAGCCTAAATTTGGGACTTGAGATCAAATAGCGGGTTATAGATAAGAAATAACATAATCAACGTATAAAAAATGAATTAGCTTTACCGTTACTCACAATTGAAAAAGCTTCTCACATTTATAGGTGCTTCGGGAAGGTATATTCTAAAAAATTCGCTTGTATTTCGTTCAACTTTATTTGCCATCTACAAATTGAATTTTCCACATTATACTTAATAGTATATTGTGTCACCAGGGCGGAAAGTTGGCACTAGCAGCCCGCGGCGGTATTTGCTGCCCGAGTGTAACGAGGGCAGCAAATACCAGCTTAGTAAACCACAAATAAATTTTGTTTTGAAAAGCTTTAAACTGACTGTACAACTGATTTACCAATTGCCCTTTTTTTAAACTTCAAGTTTAAGGTGTCCTGTGATGTTAACCAGGAATGTCAATTAGCGTTTCATCGAGACGAGAAATCAACAAATTCTCATCTCGATGTTTTTCTCGATCTCGATTCGAGATTCCCGAATTTTTGAGAATTTCGAAAACAAAAACTGAATGTTAAAATATATTATACTATATAGTCTGTACTAAAAGATAAGGTAACATTTTTTTCTTTCAAAAATTAGGTAAAACCCTGAACTATAGGTCAAAAAACGAGATAAGAAGAAAACCGTACATGTATTGGTAATTTCTATTCATTCAATTGTTTAATATTTGTTACGTAGCGAAAAATACTGAACATTACCTATTATGGTCGTCTTGGGAATTAATATGCTTCTAGATAAACTGGAATCCTGGGCTTTTGACCCAGACGCAATTGCCCAAATAGAAACACAACTGACGAACAAGTTATAGAAGCTCTTCAAGCAGCAAGAGATAAAATCGTCAAACATTATTCGAAAACCAATTGGATATACTGTGTCGTATTAATATTGGATCCACGACATAAGACGGGGACATTCAACTTTACAAATTGGGGAAGAGAATTAAAGCAACAAGCAATATCTGAATTTGAAAACTTGTATAACGAAGTTTACTATATTCCTTCCAATAAAGATATTTCTTCAACATCGAATAATTTTACTGACTATGATATTGATGATAATAATGAAGACGATTTTAATTTGCAAAGTTTATTTGAAAACAGCAACGGCAACAAAGAGGAGAGCTGAAGAAAAGAAATAGACAAATATTGTTTGTCTAAAAGAGGTAAAGGAAATCAGGAATTTTAGAATGGTGGAGGAAAAACGAGCCATATATACAAATTTATCCAAGATGGCTCGTGATTTATTAGGCATACAAGCTACGTCAGTGCCTGCAGAACGACTATTTTCCAGAGCAACACGGGTCCTCAGAAAAGAACGAAGCCGATTAAGTGGAGAATCGACTCAATTTTTAATGTAAATAATATTAATTAGTTATTGGTAGTTTAATTACATTTATTTTTATTGTTCCTTTAAGCTTTAAGGCTTACTTGATTAACTTAACAAAAATAAAAAATAAACTAATATTTTCTTGATTACCTATGAACTCATTTTATTTTTGAAAAATTTTTTGAATAGACGATGGAAGACCAAATCCAAAATTATAAAAAAATGTGCAGGGTGCTATTAAGAAATTTAAAGTTAGGGGTTATAACTAAGGGATGAATATTTAGGCGATAATTTTTTCTCCGTCATATTAAAGTGTATTGGAAATGGAACAGATCAGTTAATCATTTCATCTAATACTGCATCAACACAAACACCCCATATTTTAAGAATTTTGGGAACACAGACATGTTGTTCGATGCCAAATCTGTTTTATTTTATACTGGGCTTGAAGATATCAACAAGTTTAATATGGTACTTTCAACACTCCTACCAATGGCTTATCATTTAACTTACCGAGGCAGCCAAGTGATCAATCTGTCTATAGAAGATCAATTAATTAATTGACCAGCTTTTTTATCACAATTGGTTAGAAAAACAACATGAAAATGAGGGATAAATTATACCTGTTAACCAGATCCACTTTTCGTCCTCTTAAAGAACCTCCCCTTTTTCTCAACTCCTCTTTCAACATTTTCACTGTCCAGTGCAATGCAAGTACTTGTTTCTTATACAAACTCAAAAATTACGAAATCAAAAATTTGGATTCTAGTAAACAAACTGTTGTTATGAGTCAAGCTATAGTGTCGCCCTCTTCAATAAGCTTTGCGTTTTCTTCCCCATTGAATGTAGCATATTGCTTATTAGACAACTTTTCATTTTTTTTTATTCGGTGGTTTTTTTTCAGGATTAATTCTGAAAATATCGATTTTATGATAAAAAAAGTGGTGACCAAATTTGTTCATAATTTGATTCTCTACAAGTTTGGTTATGTTCATTTATGAAACTTCTGAAAGTTAATACTTACCAGTCGACTATAGGGTCATCTAGTCTATCGATTTTACACGGTTTTAGACGGGCTGCTATGCAACATGGTTTTGGTCGTGGGCTCTCGTACTATTAGATCTATTTGCGTAAATCACGAATATTTGTTCAAACGTTGCCGTTGTTTATTAAATCTCAATGGTAATGAAATCAATTATATATCTAGTAATTAATCGGACTTCCGTTAATTTGTATCAATAATTTCACATGTTAAACGAGTTTATTGTTTCATTCTTATAATTATCGTGAGCGGTAAAGAGATGCAAGGCCATTTAAATTACTTTACTAATAAAAAAAACTGATGAAAGAATGTGGATAATAGAATGATGCAAATCAAAAAACAATCCTTGTGTAATTAAAAAAGAATGAAAATTTTATTTGATTTTAACAATATTAACAATTTATGTGCAAGGAAAATATTTACTATTATGGGAAATTAATTTAAAGTCGGTCATAAAAGAATCAAGACTACTTACCTAATTTTATGCCTATTTGCATGGCCGTATTTAAAGCGTGACCAGGGGCGCAAAGAAGCCAAAAAGTAGAATCCACTCTCCTATTTTTCAATAATTTCACTGTACTTTAGATGAAGAGCACATGGTTTAGATAATAATTTATATGCATCTTTTTTCTTTCTTTCTTGTCATAGTCAATCTGCCAGATATTCTGCATGTTATTTAATAATTCTGGTTTCATTCTGTTCAATAAATCAGTGTACTATTTTCCTTGTAAAGATGTATTGACATTTTTATTATTACACCTTTCTTTATCAACCTAATCACTCAACAATTTTTCCAATCAAAAACTCAAAAACAATCCATGGAAAAAACGATGTGCATACCTATTATACAAGTCTTGAACATTTGGCGCCCAACGTGGGGGAAATGTAGTTTTAAAGTACGTTTTATTATAAATAGGGGGCGTTGATAATTATATTGCCACAGGTGCCATAGTATCTAGATACGGCTCTGCCTTTTTGTTAAATTTATGATTTGCTCAATAATTGAAACAAATATAGGAATATTATTCAAAGTGTGCTTGTGAATCTTTGACATAAAAAGAAGATTTATTTGTTTGTTTGGCAAATAAAAAAAGGAGAATTAATTAATTTAATATAAAGAAAACACATTAATGGACATTTAGTAACAAAATTGTTTTGTCGCTTATTCTAAATTATCTTTATAAACAATTAAATATGTTGAACGAACATTTTTGGCTCGTTTGACAACAACAGTAAGATATTTCGTAGCATAACATGAGATAAACCTTCCCGTCTTCGATACCATGATATTTATTTAGTTTTATTTTAATTCTTTTAGTTTTATTTTTCAGAAAATATAAGTTTTTTTTTAATAATCATTTTTATAATGGGACTAATCTTTCATTAGAATCCTCCCATTTTATATAAAGTGATCATTTTCCCAGCAATATGGACACGCACATATTTTATATAAATCAAATCTAATTTTGTATACAATATTATTAAATTAATAGATATTTACGTTACTAGTCCGGTAAGTACACTTTTACAGTACGAGGGAGATGTTTACGTCCGTAATTCGAAACGAGTACCTGCTATAAAATTTTACGGGACGTGTAACGTACAAGATTTTATTTCATACTGTATCCTAAAACACAAAAAACAGTGAAAAAATAAATTATTGATATATTTATCGTCGTTTTGCTATTTTAGAAATTTGCATTCAATGTCAAGATACTTGGCATGTAGTTGGTATCGATGGAAACATAATATTATTGTTTTTAAATATATAATATGCTAATACGATACTTTCAGTGATTGTCATCGGATTTTCACGGATTTCAAAGTAAAATTTCATTACAGGATAGTAGCACGTTATGAAATATTTTACGTGATAGAATCCAATAAAATTCTGTTTTAGGGATATGAAATAAATTATTTATCGGCATCTTTCTGTAGGCAAAAATTGTTGTCTGAAGGAAAAATGTAATTGATTAATTTTTAATTGCTCCAGTTAAGGATATTAGTAGGTTTTCTGATAGGGCACTTTGGTCTAAAAGGACACCTGGCAAAAATACCTAACCTATTGTAATTATTAGTACCTATTCTTAATGAGTTTATACTTTTTTATATAAATAATGTGTTCATGGAATGAGATAGTGGGCCCTGTTTAAACTTAAATAAATAAGTAAACAATGACAAAGATTTTAACAGTAATGTAATGTCATGTCAAGTTGACAAGTGTATAGCAAATATAAATGCAACTTGCGTGCGCAATTTCACAGCCCTCTTAACCTCGGTACTATTTATTTTGGTGGATAATGCATTATACTTTTCAATTTATCATTTATAAGCTTTCATAATTCAGTAAATACCTTGTGAGGTTCAAGATTTTACTAAAATTCTTATTATATTATTATATTAACACTATATTAACACTAACAATGTATTTAATGCTTCGTTGGGTCATTAGTGACTAAGTTTAAACGGATAAATATTGTTCTAGTCTACTAATTTCTGTTTTAAAGGATTATTCAAATATATTTTTTTTAAATAAACAAGATCTAGATTAAATTGATTTTATTAATCCTTACTTTGTGGAAGTCCATCTTACTAAGAACAATAAACAACTAAACGGTTGAACTAAACTTGCACTATTTATTCGCAAAATACGTTTTTAAATAAATGACAGCTGTCAATGTCATTTGACATATGTCAATCTGACGATGCTAGTTTTTAGCAAAACAGCTGTCATTGCATTTAAAAACGTCTTTTGTGAATACTGTTCTTAATAAGATCTAGATTTGTAGATATGATACTTTTGAAGAATCCTAAATTTTCACTCATTTTTTTGATTCTAAACATCATTTTATCAAAATGAAATACTTATTTCAGAACATACACTAATTGCAAGTTTTTAAAAAGAGTTTACAAAATTATTAAAAAATATCAATGCCTTAATAATTTGATATAACAAACGGTTACACTGAACTTGTAATTCTTTTAAATATTTTAAATTTAGATGTAATATTGTTATATTTAGGTACTACTGACAATTGAAAGATAACACTGCTCACATTATTATCATTATTATTGATACTTTAGTATTAAGGATAATAAAAAACTCTTCGTTTTAACAAAACTTCCAATATATTTTGTTAAAACGAAGAGTTTTTTATTATCCTTAATAAGATGGACTTCCAAAAAGTAAGGGTTAGTACAATCAATTTACTTTAGTATTATATTATTTTACTCCTATTGAATTGATTAATTTATATATATATACTAACAATATTTTAATTAGATGCTTAATTTTTGTATATATAATTAAAAATAGCCAAAAATATTTAATAAAGTCGAAAATCGAATTTAAATATTTATTGGTTCTATTGTTGCTAAAACCTAGGTATATACAAAATGCAGTGTGCGGGGTTATGCTATGAAAAATTTTAATCTTTTTGAAATATTACCCAACTAGACCTAATCAAACATAACATAATCTAACCTAACCTAACCTAAACTTTTTTCTCATGGCTTAAGCCTCTTGAGACCAGGCTCAGGCCAACATTGTGAAACTCAATTTTTTGTTATAACCTTTTCCTCTAATTTTTTGGTTTGACACACTTCCAGTGTCTAACCAACTTCACAATATTTCTTCATGAGACTTTTAAGCCTGCATTTAAGTTGTAAGTACCCTCTATGTACTTATATTATGTGTGATGTATGTACATTCTATGTATCTTGTACCTACTATGAACTCCATCTTTTCCCAAACACTTTTTTGTATGAGTTCCCTTTTACATTCTTTCACTCCATCCTTGGAAGATATATTCCTCATAACTGTGATGTACATTTTCCTAATCCAATCACTACTAAGTTTCTAGTGATTAAGTAGTAAAAGATAGAAACCTTAAAAATAGATTATGTCATTTATAGCAACTGAAACATTTCTTGTATGTTTTACGTTCTTTATGAGCTTGAGACTTTCGAAAAACAAACCCACCATCAACAACTGTAACTGCGTTTAATTCTGCAGATACGCACCACCAGGTGGGAAATGGTGGCGACTAGATTCAAAAGAATCTAGAAGAGAAACCGCAATCAAAAACTGGTACAAATAATTTTGTTATTATTTTAAAAGAAAATAGACCTAGCAAAAATAATGTAATTCCTAAGACGACATTGTAAATAGCACAGAGAACGCCAATATTGCTTTATATTGTATTCATATTAACTTAAAAATAAATGGTTTTTTTTCTTAGATCTGCGAAAAGGTTTCCAACAGAATTGCAAAAAATAATAGCGAGGAAGTTATCAAGTTTCAAAACATAATAAAAGGAAGACAAATACGATTTGCCCAACAAACAAAAGCGGTGCAGAACGGTGAATAGGAGACAAATACCATGGTATTTGCTATTTTATCGGAATGATTCGTCATTTTTCCTAAATCATTATAGAAGGGTGAATAATTCAAAATACCCCAATTAGTTATTTCTAAGCTCGGTTATTATTGACACTTGGTGTGTGACAAAGCTTTGTGATCGATCGCTTGATAGTCATGGAAACTATGGAGCCTAGTGTCTCTTAACATTCTCAGGCAATTACCTCATCGAGAAACAGAAATTTATGCTAAGGAAATTATTAACAACATTTATTCAACCCTCATGGAACGTGGTAATGGCAGTAAACAAGCAGCGGTAGAAGAATCGGAGGCACTAACAAAAACTTCAGCACTATTCTGAAGCAAACGTTATAATGTGTCATTGCCAGTCAAATTGGCAGTGAAAATATAATAATGCTGCCCAAAATCAGCAACATCCGCAATTTTGGTGCAAAGTACTACATTCTACAATAGGGGTATCCACTAATGGGAGTCAGTCATATTCTTAAATCTATGAACAGGCTATACTTCCCACGAATGTGACAGTTTCGCGTTTTTGGCTTTGGGAACAATTATTCAAAATATCTGAATGTGCCACTTTCGTGTATTTGGCGTTGTCAAGTATTATATTCAATTTATCTGAATGTAGAATGTAGTAATTATCTATTTTGATGAGCTTTACAAATAATCCTGAATATAACATTTTAGAGCTTTTGAAATTGCAGACTATTTTATAAAAATCTGAATATTGAGACTTCGTGTTTTTCACGTTGCAAAAAAGTGGATAAATTCAAGTGAATATGTCCTTTTATGTTGTGAAATTTCATTTTACAAAAATTTCAAAAACATTTACGAAGAAAGGAATTATCTCGCAAGTCCAGGGATGACGACAAAAAAATTGCAAAGGAAAATAGGAAAGTTTTATTTTTTAATTTCGACCTACAAGCAGTCCTTACAACACCAAAAGGCACCGCAAATTTTTTATTTGACAAATTTAGCCATCTACAATTTGACAGTTTACAACTTGGCCAACCAAGATGTTCTTTGTTATTTTGGGAGAAAACTTAAGGAAAAAGAGGATCAGTTGATATTTCTTCTTGCATTCACGATTACATTCTCACACATCAAAATAGTAAAGAGGTTAACATGATGTCCGACAGTTGTGGTGGCCAACAAAAGAACTCCATTTTGGCGGCCATGTGCCTTCAAATTCTCTCAACGCATCCTATTCTAAATCAAATAGATCATAAATTTTTTGAAACCGGTCACACAGAGATGGAGTGCGACTCAATACATTCAAAAATAGAAGTAAAAGCAAAATACGTTCCAGTGTATTCTGCGGAAGGTTGGACACAAATTATTCGTAGTGCAAGGACAAGGCCACGACCTTTTGTAGGACATTCGAAGACTTTTTTGATTTTAAGACATTCGGAACACAGTCTTTCAACATGACTCAAATTCCATGGCGCAAAGTTTGCTGGCTTCGCTATGTGAAGGATGAGCCAACAAAAATTTTCTTTAAAACCAATTACACAGATGAAGATTTTAAGGAAGTAAGTTGTTCCAAAATAGGACGTCCAAGAAAAGTTACATTAAACAAGTCCTACAATGATCAGTTGTCTATTTTTAATGCAAAGTTTAAAGACTTGCAAAAATGTGTAATGATTTTACAGTACCTAAGATTTACCATAACTACTACAGATCTTTGAAATGTAGTGAGAAAATCCGGGACTGTTTACCAGAGCCGAATACGTCGGAAAATGACTCCGAAAAAAGTGATTAGGTAGTTCTTATGTTCACCAGTTAAAAATTATTTTTTTCTACATTACCTGAGTATTAGAGTTTATTTCCTTGTTTTATTTTCATTAAATGATTTTGCAAAAACTTACCGTGTTTAATTTTTGTGTTCAGCGAAACTACATATATGTTTAAAATCTTTCAACGGCAAAAACACGAATGTGCTTTTTTCCACAAAAAAAATAAAAGATAAGATACAAAATTTTGTTAGACGACTTAAATTGTTTGTTACGAATTATATTTATGGCAGAAAATATTTAAAATTGCACAAAAACCTTATTTTTCCCTGTCATTACAAAAGCAATTATCTCGAAACTATAGTTTTGCACAAGCATGGTTTTGGCATGGGACCGACGATATTTAATGCTAATATTGCAATATTTTTTTTTACATTTCTTATAAATTAAATATCTCACTACAAGTTTTTACGTCACATAGTTTATTAGGGTTTCATTTTAGTATAAGAAATAATATGTAAATGTAAAAGCTTGTTTTTAATAGTTATTTATGATATAAGTCCTAAAAGTGAAATTTTATTTTGTGAGAAGGGAAGTTTGTACACTATTTTTTCTACAAATAAAACATTGTTTCCCACGTTCCTGAGCAAGTTATTGGCGGCCTCTGATGCTAGGCTTACTACAATTAAAAGACATGGTACAATAGCATAGGGTTTATAGAAGACTCGCTACAAAGGAAACAGTACCTACATTGCGAATCAAATTTTGTCCAAAACTTCGGCGGATAACATTGTTCTCTGCCCTGGTACAATAAGCTTCACTATTACATCTCTTATCATAATTGTAGTTTCACTAATTATACTTTTAACTGAATGAACACTCCATTTTGAATTATGTTTTTATATTTTCTCTACGAATAAATCACTTTTAGCACTGATTTACTTTTAACACCCGTGTAATAAAATGGCATTTTAGACACTGACAGCATATACTTTCCCTGAAGTTTGTAGAAAAAATTATTTATATAAAAAAGTGTTTTATTTATTATTTGCGATTGCCGAAATATACCGTATGTGCAAAACCATTTGAATTGAATTTTGGATTACCAAGCTTTGCTATGAATTGTATTTTATACTAATAATAATTATTTTTTTAAATTAATCTAAATCTATACCAACTAAAACTTAAACTGCATGCAAATAGTTTTATATAATATATACGAAATTGGAAGGGTGCATGTTCTATTCCGTTATTTTTTTTATTTTAGGTAAATTATAATTTTAGACATCTCAAAGAATTCAAATTACACAAAATAAAAATTTTTTGCGAGACCAAGAGCGAAAGTCTCGTAAGATCTCGGTCTCGATAGGTTAGTTAGTCTCGGCCTCGATCTCGACAACGAGACCACGAGACATAAACTAACTATGTGTGGGAATAAATAATATTTCTGTTCTGGTTAGGTGTAGAATTGAATAGTTAAAATAAAAAAAAAATTTTAAACCCCATAAGTAAAACTATAATAGAAAATTTATAATTGTTCATTTAAAAACAACTGTTTTGCTAAATTAAAACATTAATATCATACTATCGTCAAACAAATAAACAAATATTTGACGTAGGAAGCTTTTATAAATAAATACTAAACCTATTTAAAATGTTTATTGTAATGGGCTACCTGTCACAGATTACAAAAAACAATAATAAAATAATACCGAAACAACTCAAAATTTCTTGATGTAAATATTTATAATTAATTCAACGGAAAGGCCGAGTAAAGTAAATTCTACCAAAAGTTTTAAGTTCTAACAGAAAAATATAAATATTGTTTTATTAATACATTTTTAATTGACTAAATTGTTAAACTAAAAATTATTATTTTGCTACTATTGCTGATGCCGGTAAAATTATAAAATAACCTAAAACATATTTTTTTATTTTAGTTCAAACATACCTGTAACTACAACACAAATAGTTCTGTCACATTAACACTCGCGAAAAAACACACTCCAGCACTGTTTGTTGTATTATTTTATTTTTAATTCCCCGCAGGTGATCCACGCGTTTGTAAAAAGTACTGCGCTTGCGAACCAATTCTTGACTGAATTGAAATCCAAGTGCGCGTGGTGTTATTCAGTGTTAATACATTTGTATCCCCTCTCAAAAGTTTTAAACCACGATGGGAATGATGGTTTTCTTGGTTGGTTTATTTTTTGCTAATGTTGATTGGAAATTTCCGCAAACTGCCTAAAATAATAAACTTGACGCCTTCCTAGAAAAAAGGCATAACGACCACAGTAGTTAAGGGAGAGGGTGGTTATTGGTACTAAAATAACATCTAAGATTTGTACACGTTTAAAAAATTGCTAATTTTGACTTAAAGTATACTTGTTTTTTTTTTAATTGCTACAAAGGTAGGTATAAAATAATTATTTAACAGTTTTTAATTCTGTTTTAAATAAATCGAAAACAATTCAAAAACATATATTCATTATACAGGGTGAGTCATAACTATTGGGACATAGATCTTCCACGACGGTTACAGTTTTGCCAACGTATTCTGAATAAACATCGCAATGACAGACACTTTATTAAGAATATTATGTTCACCGACGAAGCAACTTTTACCAGACGAGGGGTTTTTAATTGGCGAAATAGTCATTATTGGGAAGAAGAAAACCCGCATGCTATTAAAGCTAGACATTTTCAGCATGAGTTTAAATTGAATATTTGGTGTGGCATTATAGGCGACCAACTACTAGGGCCTTATGTTCTTCCTCCGAATTTAAATGGAGATTCTTATTTATTATTTTTGGAAAATACTCTTAGTGATATTTTAGATGATCTGTCACTGGATGTAAGAAGAAAAATGTGGTTTATGCAGGATGGAGCGCCACCTCATTTTTCATTAGCTGTTAGAAATCATCTTAATGACGTATTTCCTCAACGATGGATTGGCAGAGGCAGTGATTTTCAATGGCCACCAAGAAGTCCTGAGTACAACCCGCTAGATTTTTATTTTTGGGGACATATGAAATCCTTAGTTTATGCCAATGAAATTAATACACGAGACGAACTTTGGAGATACATTCGAAATGCAGCTAATCTTATAAGGGGACAGAATAACATTTTTTGTTTTTGTGAGTTCTTTTAAGTTAAAGTGTGTTTAGTTTTGATTTATCGTCAAAACGGAAACCTTACGTTAGTTGCAACTTTGTTTATTAGTTTGCTATTTGATAGTGGAATTGTAAATAAAATACCATTTCTTGTCTAAGATTATGCCTCTGTGACAATTTTGATATCAATTTATAAATATACAGGAAAACTATTAGCAAAAAACGAAAAACAAAAATTAACTTTAACACCCTATATCTTTTTTCTCAGCAACATTATATTAAGGCATATTTGGCCCAATAGCCATATTTTGGTCCAAATAATCTGTCCTTAGTCTA
The DNA here is from genome assembly GCA_035357415.1 of Ophraella communa. Taxonomy (NCBI): domain Eukaryota; kingdom Metazoa; phylum Arthropoda; class Insecta; order Coleoptera; family Chrysomelidae; genus Ophraella; species Ophraella communa. Next base: position 11,292,412 of record CM068987.1, read on the forward strand.
TGTCCCAATAGTTATGACTCACCCTGTATATGTAATATAAAAGAGTTGAGAAAAAAATGTTTTAATAATAAACAAAATGATGAAACCAGATTTTTAAAATCTGAGTATTCATAACATCAATAACATTGATGTCCAATTGTTTTAATAAAAAGTATAGAATTTCATCTAAAATATAAATGAATCTTAATTGTAGGTAAAATAGTTCAAATAAGTTCAATTAATTGTCGTTCTAAGAAACGATGAAGAAATTTGTTAAAAATTAAAGAAACGGTTAATTTAAAAACTTATTAAAAATTGTATATTCACTTAAACTGAAAAAAAAACTTCCAGGAAGTTATATTACAATATAGTATATTAAGGTAAGGGTTTTATACCGATCGAAGACAATTGTTTGGAGGAGTAGCGGAGCGACGACTCCAATTATTCTTTGAGATCGGTTACCCTTAACGTTCGACATGCTTATAACGTTTTTTGCACGATTGATACCATTATAAATTATAAAATTAAACATTTTCGTCATATTGACTAGTTTCATTCATTTTATCGAGATAGATACTTTGGTTGTTATGTAATAACTAAGGTGCATAACAACAATGGAGAATTGAGTTTTTATTTAGTTGTCAATAATTTTAAGTACAATTTTGATTATTATAAATTAAAATATGAGCGTTAAGAAAACTTGAAGAAAATGAACGGGCTTGGGAAGAAGGGTGTTCCGCAATCCAAAATCCGTTATCAAAATACCTACCAAAGTTTTAAAAAATGGTGCGAAGGCAAGAATTTAAGAATCGATGAAAAGACTCTATTGGCATATTTCGTTCAAAGACATATGCAGTTAAAAGCTCCTGGAAGCCCCTGGGCAGAATATTCAATGATTAAATCCACCGTTTTTCTTTATGATGGCATTGATATTTCCAAGCTTTCATCTTTGATCGCGTATTTGAGCAGAAAAATGTTGGTATAGGTCTAAGAAAGCGAGCATTTTTACACAGGAGCAATTTGAAAAATTTCTGATGGAAGCACCGGATGAAGAATTTCTAACTCACAAAATAATGTAAGCTAGTTTAGGTTAAAGAAATACTGTAATGAAGATTTTTTCATAATTTGTAGGTCGCAATGATATTGGGAATATCTGGTGCCTGTAGAAGAGAAGAATTATATAATATTACTATGAATGACATCCAACAAACCGATGGTTTAATGATTTAAAAGTACCCAATACAAAAACGAACATCCAGCGTAATTTTACAGTCGTTAATAAACCAGACGATAAAATTCCATATTTAGAAATTCTGCAAAAGTATATAAAACTTCGTCCATTAAAATCAAATCATTTGTTTTTAAGATACGCCAAAGGAAAATGTTGTGCTCAAGTAATAGGGAAAGGGACAATCGGGGGCTCGCCTTCTCAAATTGCCAAATGCTTAAATTTGCCTAATTCCGAGAACTATACTGTCCATTCGTTCTGGAGGACATCAGCAACGCTTTTGGCTATTAAAGGTGTTGATGTCCTCGGATTAAAGCGTCATGGAGGTTGGCGTTCATCGACAGTGGCAGAAAACTATGTACAAGATTCTCTTCAAAATAAAATAGATTTTGCCGAAAAAATATTGTGCAATACTAGTAACACTATTAATGTATGCATCAGTTTCTGTTAGAAGTGAAACCACAGCCCAATATTAATAAATAATTTGTTAGTTTTCTTTATTCTTTCAAAAAATAAATTAAAATTAAGAGATTTTTTTAACTCGACGGTAAGTGAATTACTTACCGTCGAGTTGCTAGTAAATAATGTCACCTACTGACGTAAAATCTGTCACGGTAAACAGTGAAAAAAATAATTTAAAAATCTCTTTCTTCTAAATAAAATGGAAAGCAAACTTGAACTTTTAAAATTAAGTTTGATTTAATCTTAAATATAAACAGTTTAAGCTAAAAGTGCTTCTGGGAAGGAATAGGGGTAAAAATAAACAATAAAAAATTAAAAAATCTGTATCTACTAATGAAAATGAAAAGTTAAGTTGAGCTTTAGTTAAAAAGTGTAGTTTAATCTTAAATAGGTATATACAGTTTACACAAAAAGTGCGTCCGAGAGAGATAAGGGTTTATAATATTACATTAAATTATTAAAAAATTGTATCTTCTAAAGAAAATAAAAAGGCAAATATATACCGTTTACATGAAGAGCGCTTCCGGGTGGGAATAGGGATTGAAGTATTAAAATAAATAATTAAAAAATCTGTATCTTCTGAAGAAAATTAATAGCCAAGTTGAGATTTATTAAACATTTTAATTAAGATTACCCTACAATGGTACGCCATTGAGGTGAAATCCAACGTTTCCCAATATTTTTTCAGCTAAAATTTTCTGCTAACTTCACACCGCTAATGATGAAGTATTTTTAAAATAAGCTTATGGACAAAATGAACATAGTACTATTTAATTTTTTTGCGGTAGAAGCATTATTTTTACTGCTTTCATTATCATTTTTCAAAGTAAACATCCACATTTTTTTACACAAAACTATAGTAGTAGCACAAAAATTATTAAAAAAGCACCAGAAAAAAATATTGAAAAACGGGAACTAATAATTATAATTGCAAAAAGATTGCAGACAATCCAAGGAACTTATGAAATATCCGGATAGCAAAACAGCCAAGAAATACGTGGCCAGCACCAGAAAGGACCTGCTTTTGTACCCTCGTCTCTTTTCCCCATTTTTTCATTCATTCCTCCAGTCATAAGTTTTCTATTTTATTTCTTCCCTGAATTCCACCCCCCTCCCTCATTGATCCCAGTCCTGTCCTTACCAACATCTCAATCGTAGGACCCCCGCTACCATCCTCATCATATCTCTATACCTTACCCTTTTTTTCGGGCTGATATGGGAAACTCATGTTCGATTGGGTTCTATTCCAGAACTCAACTGTGTTGGACTCACGCTAGAGGGGATGCTTACCAATCAAACCCACCTCAAAAACTTGCGGTTACCCCCGTCTCAGAATCACTACCCTAGCATACTTCAAGATGGGCGGAGGTCACTCCCACACTCTTTACCTAACATTCTTACTACTCACGTCATTCCTAACCATACTCTCCACTGATTCGCTAGCCTTCGCCCAATCCTTCTCCCCTCTCAAGATTATCTCCACCATGTTTTCCCAATACACTGCCTCTCCGAGTTCTTCCAACATCTAAACATGTGTCACTCATCATCCTCCACCTCACACCTCTCGCACATTCCAGTCTCTTCCCAATCTCCCTTTAAAAATAATCTCGTAAAGCTTGACCACCGTATTCAGGCACAGTGGTCTGTACGAGGTAGCTTCACACCAGATCTTGACTTTCTGTGGGATCATCACCAATCTAGTTATTTTCCCACTCATTGGGGTCTAGTTTCTACTCATTAAGTCATTAAACATGACTCTCAAAATATCCACACCTCGTACACTCCGGAGGTAATCCGTCTGGTCCGGGTGTTGCCAACTCTCAATTTCCCCTCCTTACCCAAATCCATCCTCCTCTGTGGAAAGAGAACCCTAACCAATATTTTTCTTTTATGCGTAAGATCCGCCCCCGGCCCTTACAATTGTTATCATGTATTTCCCGTTTTTCTAATCCTTTCGACAACGTCCTAAACCCCCTACAACTTTGTCTTTCTACTCTGACTACCACTGTCCTTTTCTTCCTCTTCCTCTTCCTCTTCCTCTTCCTCTTCCTCTTCCTCTTCCTCTTCCTCTTCCTCTTCCTCTTCCTCTTCCTCTTCCTCTTCCTCTTCCTCTTCCTCTTCCTCTTCCTCTTCCTCTTCCTCTTCCTCTTCCTCTTCCTCTTCCTCTTCCTCTTCCTCTTCCTCTTCCTCTTCCTCTTCCTCTTCCTCTTCCTCTTCCTCTTCCTCTTCCTCTTCCTCTTCCTCTTCCTCTTCCTCTTCCTCTTCCTCTTCCTCTTCCTCTTCCTCTTCCTCTTCCTCTTCCTCTTCCTCTTCCTCTTCCTCTTCCTCTTCCTCTTCCTCTTCCTCTTCCTCTTCCTCTTCCTCTTCCTCTTCCTCTTCCTCTTCCTCTTCCTCTTCCTCTTCCTCTTCCTCTTCCTCTTCCTCTTCCTCTTCCTCTTCCTCTTCCTCTTCCTCTTCCTCTTCCTCTTCCTCTTCCTCTTCCTCTTCCTCTTCCTCTTCCTCTTCCTCTTCCTCTTCCTCTTCCTCTTCCTCTTCCTCTTCCTCTTCCTCTTCCTCTTCCTCTTCCTCTTCCTCTTCCTCTTCCTCTTCCTCTTCCTCTTCCTCTTCCTCTTCCTCTTCCTCTTCCTCTTCCTCTTCCTCTTCCTCTTCCTCTTCCTCTTCCTCTTCCGTCATATTCTAGTTCCATCCTATAGAGCTCCCATCTGACACGTCACCATATTTATCTCCCAACCACCCTCGTGGCTGTGAACACTTCTCCTTCCAACTTCCATAGTAACAAAACTTCCTCCATTGCCATCTCGGTCGTTAATTCTGCCATCCCTTTAGCTTTCCTTACCTCCTTCTTAATGAGCTCCGCCAGCTCATCTATACCCCTCTTGAATCCCTTACCTTTTTTATCCATATTTGTCTTCTTCTTGACTGCATCCTTCTTTTTTCTTATCCCATGTGTCCCAGAGCATCCTCCTATCCCTGCTTGCAAATATCATCTCTTTCTCATCTCCAGCTGTGTTCCCCCTCCTTTTAAATCTCCCTTAATTTTTTCACTTTTGTAGTTGAGCCCACAATAAATCAAAAAGACTGCCTATTAAAGTGGTCAAAAGCATCTAGCATCCAAGTACATTAATCATAACGTTGTGATGTGTCATTTTGGCTAAATATTAGGCATTTAAATCTTATAAAAAAGTGAATTCCTGCTTCTTTACTTTCTTTAAAAATCTACATGTCTATGCGTTTGTCTAATCTAACAGATGACACAGTAATGTTTGGTCAAAACAAGTTTGACGTCAATATCAATTCCATTACTTCGTATATTTTATTTCTGAGGTCCGTTCATATTTCATCAATGAATTGGGTTTGTTCAAATACTTTGAGCAACTATATCACGAATTAAAGAATACTGACATCTGGGTAACAATGAATAAAGATAAGAACATTAATGTAAAGTTGTAAAGCTTACTGTGCATAACAAGAAATACCTACTAACACTAGACATCACCTTACGACTGCTTAGATCTGCAAACATTACCTGCTTTTATCAGTTCTGAGTATCCTAAAACTGAAAATTATTGATATCACTTTTATAAAGTTAAGAAATTGTAAATTTTGCTTTGAATTTAACTTTGTTGTTATAATAATAAGAAATTAAATAATAAGTGGTGTTAAATATAATAATTAGGTTCAGAACAATAAACAACTAAAAGGTTGAATTAACTTCCACTATTTATTCTTTAAATTCTTTAAATGTAATGACAGCCGTTTCGCTATCGAAATAGCATAGTCAGATTGACATATTGAAGTTACATTTTGTTTGTTTGTAGCTAGGTACCTGATGTTTATTAGGTTTATGTGTTATAGGATGATTTGAATTATACGGTATGGTTACATATGTTTGTGTTGGTTTTCTGTATATTGAATAATTTAGTAGATTATTAACTTTTTCAATTTTTAAATCTAGAAAATTAGCAGCTTATAATTCTATGATACATAGGGCATTTTCAATTCCAATGAACAAAATTAACTTTGATAAAGAAATTGATATCATAAAACAAATAGCTACATCTAATGGCTACCCAATTAATTTGATAAATACATTAATTAATAAGAAAGAACAGAAAGTGTCACTAAAACTAATATTTCTTAAACAAACTAAAGAAATTAAAAGTTAAAAAAATATTACATATTGTGGAAGTATTTCCAATAAAATTTCAAAAATAATATCTTGCGCAACATCAGCATTAATATCATTTAAAACACAAAATAATATTGGTACAAAATTGTTAAATGTAAAAACAAAATTACCTAAATTAAAAAAATCTGGTGTTTACAAAATTAATTGTCCAAAGTGTAATGCTGTAAATATAGGTCAAACACAAAGAAATTTTGAAGATTTAACGAACATTTAAGAGCATGTAGATTAAAACAACCAGATAAGTCAAATTATGCAAAACACCTACTTGAACATCCAACCTCACTCTTACACACCAATGACATCCAAATACTACACACTTGTAATAAAAAACAAAATTTAGATTTCCTTGAAGAACTTGAAATAAAAAGACATCTAGCAGATCCACAATTTAAAGTTGTTAATGATCAAATAAATCTGGGAAGTTCTCAACTCTTAAAGTGTTTGCTTTGATTGAGTCTTCATTTTATACATAGATAAGACGTAATTGTAACACAACTATATTGTTATTGTAAAGATCAGCATGATATAGTTTTTTCCTGGTTTTTCTATATCATTGCACAGTTATACTGATCTTAGAGGGAAGTACATCCAAGATAATCCCTTAGGGCTCATAACATCTAGGCTTTAATATTGTTATGTCTTATTACTTCCATACTTGGTCTAGCCTTATAACTACCTAATAAACATCAGGTACCTAGCTACAAACAAACAAAATGTAACTTCAATATGTCAATCTGACGATGCTAAGTCTAGCGAAACGGCTGTCATTAAGGTTAAAAAAGCAATTTTTTAAATAAATATTGGAAGTTTTGTTAAAACGAAGAGTTTTTTATTATTCCTAATAAGATGGACTTTCAAAAAGTAAGGGTTAGTACAATCAATTTAATAATAATTAAGTGCAGGTTTAACAATGCAGAATATTTTTATACCTATTGAGGACATTGTTAAAACCAGGAAAAAATTGCGAAAATAAAATTGCAATAGTTATTAATGTAACCTCTAAAGAAGATCGAATATCGAGATATACAATGGTAAAGCATTTAAACAGTGGCTAAAACAATAATTTTATATTGTTATATTATTGTTATAGTCACTGGTTTAAATCTTGTTGAAATGTTAGATCGGGAGCATAGAGAAAATGACAAAATTATGGTCATAGCGCTGGCATCGGCGGTTTATTGCTTTTATTTTATGAGAAATGGTTGATTCTACGTTATTTTGAAACGTGAAATTTTACTATATTTATGTGATTTTATCCTTTCAGAAAAAATCTATGCTACTGATGCTCGTATCAGCCTTTGTAGAGGCACCAGAAGATCTGTACAGACAGACAAGCAGCTTGAAGGGCTCTAAATTTTTAGAGTAAAAGTTAGTCTGGAGAAATAAAAATTTCCATAAAGGGATAACGGGAAATGAGTAGTACAGACTCGCAGTGAAGGGACATTATACATCATTCATACCTTGGTCTAGATCTCTTTTGTGATGTGGCTACAATAAGAGCTATACCGTAAAGGAATTCGTTCCTAAAAAGGATCGATGATCACCTTCCTGTCCTGGATGAATACTCCAAGATTAAGGTAAGCTAAAAGATATGTAAACCTAAGAGAGAAATGGACTGGCTCAAACTGAGCAATAATGATCCAAGCTAATAAGCTGACCATATGTCTTCTTACTGAAAAGTGCCCTCTGAGGCAAACTGTAAAACTTGTAAGTGGTAATGTCTGTTCAGTTTACGACACCCTAGTTAATTCGTCAATTAGCTGTAAAACAGGAAGACCTGAGGTCTAATAAAGAAGTGAATTCATAATATCTAATTCAATTTGATCACATTGGTTGTAGAAGGTGGGTGAAGCAGATGTCGAAATAACTTTGTATTTATTAACAAATTTATCTGTGGTCCCTAAATTAGAAGCGGTATACACTTCGGTAGTGTTAATGTCAATGTCCGTTAATAATTGAGTTAAGTACCGATAAATTAAGATCATTGTGAACATGAAGCGTTTTCCTATGTGAATTACTGAAATATATTTTTTATAGTGTCACCTATTTCCAGTGACTAGGATGACGCTTTACAAAACTAGAAATATTGCGAGAATAATATTTATCTTTGAATAATGTTGAAAAATATCTATTTGAAGTAAACGTACCTTGGTAACAAATGATAACTTTATACCAGTATCATTTGATGTAACCGATATATTTCATTTTGGTATATATATACAGTAGACTTTAATCAAATTAGTTTGTACTTCTTTCAGAAGAAATTTGAGTTTAGAAATTTAGAATTTAGAAAAATGTTTCTATTATGCTATTAAACGTATACGAACTCTGTTTTGTTTTTGGTATTTAATTTTTTTTAATATCTTTTGTTTTTCTAAATTTGGGCTTCGTAGAGGCAGACATTATTATCTTCCAAATACGTGTGCAAAAATTCACAATAAAATATCTTATAATAAAGTCACAATATTTTAAAAACTTTTGTGGTTATTTTATGTCTTGGATATTGCCCTTAAACCAGGTTATCATGATTTGAGCTAACAGATCAACAATTATTATTCTTTACGTTTGGAATAAAAGTATTAGACCAGACTTGTTGTAATTGTGTATAACATTTCAATACGCTTTATTTATTTTCGCCTGAAGAATACGTTGATGATACCTACTGATTTATGGAGAATGTCTGCAAAATAAGAGAGTTTGGAACGCTCACTTGGATAGGAACATTTTCCAAATAATAAACGAGGTACAATTGAACGCACAGTAAGATGTCACTAAAATCTTATTAATGTAATAGCATATGTAAATTTTAATCCCAAGGTGTCTATTAGAACCCTCGCCAATGAAAGTGGTATTTCAAGAAGTTCGGTTCATAGAATTTTAAAAGATTTTAATTACCATCCTTTTAAAGTGCACTTAGTTCAAGGATTACAACATGATGATGACCAAAGACGTCTTGAGGCTAGATTTCACAATAATGGTGTAGTCAAAGGTCACAATTTAAATTATTGGTCTCCAGTTTGGATGATGGAACCGAGATTTTTTAGAAAACATGCTTGTCGATTTTCTAGAAGATATTCCTCTTAATGTACTCAAGAAATGTGGTGGCAACAGGATGGAGCACCTCCAAACAATGCGAGAATCATTAGCGACCACCTACAAAACCGTTTCGATAACCACTGGATAGTAAACAACTCTCCAGAAATTATGTTGGCGGCACGCTCACCTGACTTGTCACCTCTTGACTATTTCTTTTGGAGAGCGATAAAAGATATTGTTTATCAAGCAAAACCGCGTGTTGAGTACTAGGTATACTTTATCTACAACTATGTACCTATTTAAGTTTAAAAAAAAATGCAAAATAAATTTCAAATGAACAATATTCATCACCATATACAATTGAAAAAAATCAATATTGATTTACAGCCAGAGAGCGCTATAGAAGGCAGATATAATATGGCCAGTTTTAGGCAAAACTATAAGTAATAATATATAATACTAGTTGAATATACACTTTCTTATAAAGTATTTTCTTTATTTCTTTCAAATAACCAACACCAACACCTCCAATCTCTGTATTTTGGGTAACGCCTCTTTGGAGCATAGTCATGAAATTTAAAAAGCACCGTTGTCGGTTTAAATAATTTATTTTCATAATCAAGTAATAAATTTTATTTAAAAAAAAGTATAATTATTTATCAAAAAACGTAAATGACAAAAAAACATTATAAAAAATTAATTAAATTTGACAGTTGATAACTAGGTTAGGTTAGGTCAGCTTACGTTAGTTTAAATTAGCTTAGGTTAGTTTGTCAGCTTAAATTAGCTTGAAATTTAACATTTTGAGAGTTGAAAAATGATATTTGACAGATAGTTAAATGATAGTTAAAAAATGACAGTTGAAAAGTGACATTTGACAGTTGAAAAATGAAGTTGACATTTAACAGATGACAGTTGAAAAATTCTGACTTAAAAGAAACTGAATTACACGACCTTTTTAACTGGAACACAGAAGATGATGAAGATGGAAGTGATGCCGAACTGTGTATGAGGAATTCTTCACTTCCCAAAGGAAAAAAGTAGTTTGAATACGCGTTGTAAACAACTATGTAGGTTGCCAAAAATCTTTTTCACACTAAAGTATATTAAAAATCGATTAAGAAATAGACTTACGATGGAAAATTTAGATGCGTGGACGATAATTAATTTTAATAGGAATATCTTAGAAATGGTAACTTTTGAAGATATTATCATTTAAGTGTTTCATATTAGTCCTACTCTTAAGAAAACAATGTCTTTTTGGATAAATGTAGATTAATATTAAATAAAATCATTATTTTGTTTTACGAGCAGAGTTTTTTTTGATTGTTTATATATACTCGACGATTCGTTATCTTCAACATATTTTCTGTGCTCAATTGCATAAAACCATAAGCCAAAACAGTATACATGTGCAAGTATAGCCAAATTAACGAACCTGCTGAATATTTTTTAACGGGAAATTTTTAGGTGAAAAGTGGACGTGGACCCCAAGCTTTTTTTACCCTTCGGCGATGCGTCAACAGCAGAATTATATTTTTGTAACATAGTGCGAAGTGGGGCCGGATGAAAAAATTTTCACGAACCGTCTCCGAAAGTTCGTCCAACCCTGTATACTGTCAATTAGTTTGTGAATTATTTGGTGTGTACATTCTCTGATATTATTAGAAAAATTTCTGATAGTGAATCAAATTTAGAAGACGTGTCATGTAAACCGCCAAACATTTTCAATTAGCGGCCAGTTTCTTCCCTTTCATTTGTAAAACGACAGAGATCGTCTTAAGCAGTGACTTGGTGGATCGCCACCAAGTTTTCCATTGTAATGTAATCCAATGTCTGGTGAGTTATATAGCCCGGGAAGTAGTTGTTTTTTTTCTTTAGAAAACGGTCAAGCTTGGTTTGGAAACTACTAAAGCTACGCATTTTAAGAATCCGTTTGCTTCCGTATATAAAACGGATCCGTTTAGTTAAATAATGAAAGCCTATAATTGGATCAATGTGCATTGTAAACGAATGGATCCGAAATGAAATCGGTACCGTTCGATTCACCACCCGATTTTAATAAACGTGTTTCATTAAAATTAGGACCGCATAGTGTGACAACCCGTTTCGTGGACGTGGTTTTGAAAATAAGATACGTTAAAATTTTACTATTTATTTTACTATCTTACTTTAACCAATTTAAATAATCTATTTACAGATCTGTAGTTACCCAGAAAAATGTATAGTGGGAATGGAACAAAGAAAACGTATACGCGCAATGTTTTCACTCTTGAAGATGAAGTAACTTTGGTCCAAAAACTGCCTCTCTTCTTTATCCTCCTCCATTATTAAATTTAATAACAAAAAGTCAGTCGTAACATCCATTTTGATGCACAAAACACGAAACCAATATTGTTTCTACTATCTGAAGGAAAGAGTTGGGATGCGTTTGACAAACTGATTCATCACAGTCCATACATTGCACTATGTCCGTTTTAAAGAGAACCGTTTAAAAAGCGGGTCCTTTTTAAAAACATACCCGTTTTGTTAACGGATTCTTAAAATGCGTAGCTTAAGAATTTCTCTATCTCAGAGGGTGCAAATAGAAATATTTTTATTTTTTTTATTTTTTTTAATTATACACTACCCCTCGTATTTTAAATTTTCTTTTCGTTAGTTTTTCTATGTCATTTAGACTGATGTTAATAACGCAATAAATCAAGACATGTACTTTGCCGAATCTATGGTAAATCACAACAAATTGGGTTTTTTCTATGATACCATGAATTTCTTATTAATAAAATGTTCGTGGTAGTTAGATGTGCGTAAAATTTAATACCAACATTAGCAGTAAAACTGTTTACTTTTTTGTGTTTGCATATAGCGTTTTCTTTTGAGATTACTGCGACCCCGGTGCCCACTGAAATAGGCGAATGGACTATTTTTTTTTAATTTATATTTAAATAATATACATGCATATTAGGCGATTTAATATTTTTAAATTTTTTTTATTGATCAATAATTTTAAATCACCGATAAAGTCAAAATAATATTCAAACGGTCGAAATTTTACCGCACATAGCAAGTGATGTCACGATTTAATTAGAAGGGGAAGAGAACAACACAATTGCCACTTGTCAAAATGAATCAGCAAATTTCATTAAGTTTCAGGAAATAATCACAATTGATTCTCAAATATTGATGTTTTGAACATTAATTATGATATGAACTACTAAACTGTTATATTTTATCTCAGATATAATGATGATGTGCTCATAATATTCGATATTTTATATTAAGCATAAGGTAATAATTCATACTTGAGGACAATTAGCTTTATTAACGTGGCAACATGGCAGCACACTTCTCAACCAAGAAAGAAAGAGAATAACATAACATGTCTCCAAATTTCTAACGAATATTTAGAGAACGTTTTAAATGAGGGTCAAAATCAATTTTGTGGTTCTCCCACGCTGCTAATTAAGAGATCATCATCAGGAACGTGTCCTATCTCTGTTGGTGAGATGAGGTATTCATTTCGAAGGAGTTTTGGCATCAATCACTATTTTATGAAGACAAATTTCCGGTTAACTTGTTTATAATATGTGATTTGGCAACATTGGATGTCAAGTGCTAATGGAACATCAACAGACCAATAAGGATACCCCTTAACAAGTGACGTCATCATGAATACAAATTGGCGCCTGTCATGGATTGTTTAAAATAGGTTATGAAATTTCATGATTTCGAACAACGAATAGGCTCATAAATTTCATTTATAATAGTTTTGATGGGATGCAAAATTTAATTAGGGTCTGTAACAATACGATGATGTAGTTCCAAATCCAATATTCAATATCAGTCCAGTCGCATACCCCAGTTTTTACTTCGCACTGGCAAAGAACAATTTCAGGGCGAATTGCGTGTTTTTGACATTTCAAAAGAATACATTTGATATAGTGCACTTTTTTGGTTATTATTGGTACTTGGAAACTTTTTTCTAAAATTACCCAAGGAGAATATACATTGAAGGAGAAATTAAAATATAGTGCGGTTATTGATTCTCTATTTTCTTCATCTTCTTCTGAAGATGGTTATAAAATTATACTAACATAAGGTCTTTATTTAGACCCATGACTACACATTCGCAAAAGTTTTTTAAATTATCATCTCCGTGCACTGATTTTATCTAGAGTAAACTTATTCCCTTCTTTGATAGTTTTTTCGTTTTTTCTTTGGAGTTTATTCAGTTTCCGCTTTCTAGTAAAACAATTTACTCAAAAACTTTTTCTCTAGGGGAGGGGTAGTTTCCACTGAGTGGTTGAGGTGAAAAGAAAACACATCATAAAATAAACGTACGAACAGACAAAACGAACAAAAAATACTGAAAAAGGTTAGTCCCATAAGGAAGCGGTTTTTTCTAATACATTCTTAGTTTTTCTTATATATTTTAGACCCCTTTACCTCTCATGTTGTACCCGAAAACTCCAAAAAGTATGGAAGTATTTTAAGATATTGTTAATTTGGAGTATTTTACATCTTCTAGTTGACGAAAAACTAAATGTCAGCTGTCAACACATAAACGTATCGTTAAGATGTTAAGGTAGTATTATTCATTATACACAATCGTTTGTTTGGCTTTGTTGTTGTTTCTAAGTTACTGATTTTTATTATTCTACTTTTATCGATTTGTGTTTCTCTGATCTGCTTTTTTATTGCAAATACCACCGTTTATTCCGTTTCCCAAACCCAGACGATATCCCAGCAGATGCATCAAATGGATTGAGTTATGTGGCAACCAAAATCTGAATTTGTCACAATCAACAAAACCACTTATATTTGTAGTGACCATTTTGTTTATAATTGTGTAGATACGAAACCCTATTGTAATAACGAGTCTACTGAAGCTGAGGTAAATGCCGAAATGGGAAGTTTGTTTAAGGGACCTGCACTCTTCCAACCATCATTTTAACTCATTGACAGAATGGTCCTCTAAACGTAAATTTTCTTGTAACATGCTTATCGGTAAAAGCGCTACAGAATCATGTCCAACTGAAATCTAATACTAGACTAGATAGGCTGTAAAATGTCTAACTCTTCTCGAGGATATTTGCAATAATAAAAGCAGATCAGAGTAATACAAATCACTAACAGATAAAAGTAGAATAATAACAAACACTAGCTCAGAAACACAAACAAAGCCAAAAAAAGGAAGCTGTAAGATGTAAAATATTCCAAATTAAAAATATCTTAAAATACTTCCATACTTTCGGGTACAACATGGGTGGTAAAGGGGCCCAAAATATATAAGAAAAACCAAAAATGTATTTAAACCGCTTCTATATGGGACTAACCTTTTTCAGTATTTTTTTGTTCGTTTTGTTGGCAGCAATTCCTTTGTATAGAACTCATTCATTGTATGAAATCTTAACATTTTTAATCTTAATCTTAATTTCATTAAGAAATACCAAGAATTTGAACATTTTAATTCTCCTTCATCTTTTGCGAATCATTCTTTCTGAAAACCACTCTTGTGAACATTTTAAGGTGGACTTACTGCATTTTTGTGATAAGGGTTACAGATTGAATTTGCTAGAAAGCCTTGAGATACATACAGCTCTTTTAGATGATAACATCAATTGCCTTAATGAACAACTTAGACCGTCTGAAAGTTATGTTTTCCTTAGTCTCAAAAATAATATTTTGTTATGAACTTGAATTTCTTTACTCCTTTTCTTCTTCTCTTCCATTCTTAAATTTGACATGTAGACTTCAATTTTAATGTTAAATTGCATAGTTCTATGATACAGTACCTATGTTTAAGTATCTTTTCGTTTGTTTAGTTCCTTGCACTTCTGCTTTATGTATTGTGATTAGTTGACCTTTTGTATTGAATGGTAGTGGTCAGTGTGGTCTACTTCAGTATAGTTTTTTAAAACTTTTTGAATATTTCCTGCATCTCATTAAATTAAATTATGAGTTTCACTCTAATTATCCCTCTATTTGTTCTTTGTGGAATATTTTCCTGGTTGGAGTTTCCTTTTAAGAATTTCCTTCCACATGGGAATGATGGGCTTCCACTTTTGGAGCCTCATTTACTCCCTAAAACTTTCATGTTAAATTGTCCGAGTTTCACTTCTTTCAGAAGTTTTCTTTCAAAACTCCACAAAATTAATTTTACTATGGTTAAATCGTATAAGCAACTCTCACTTTTGGGATTTGCTATTACTCCAAATATCTCTTCCATTTCAATTTTTTCTGATATATTCCATTATATCCCCTATTTCTCCCTTTTGGGGGGTAAACTTAAAAGTAACATTATTTTGTTCCCACTATTTCCATATCGGTCTCTATATATTGAGATGTTATAATAAATTTACTATTATCTACTAATAACGTTTTAATCTTCTGTGTTTTCTTTTATCTCATGACATTTTACGGTAAGTTTTGTTTACTTATTATATTACTTTTGATAATGATTTTTCTCACTAATTTGTCTTGAATAGCAATTTAGTATCAGATGGGTTTTTGTGAAAGGTTTTGGCTTTCTTTCATCCTGTCAGTATTAGTTATAATTTCCATAGATATTTTTAAAATTTATGAATTTCTATTTCTTATAATATGATTTAATGTAAATTCAACTTTAACAATGTTAATCTTATTATATTTTTCGATTTATTAATTATTTAGACAATATATTTGCAGTTTCATAGTATTATTATTAATGTTCATTCTTTTAATATGGTTTGACATTTGATTGTAAAAATTTTTTCTATTCTCTGTATTATCAGCTTGTCATTTTTATCAATTTGTAAGGATTTGTATTGAATTTTAATTTGATATTGTACATTTAAGATCCTCTTTCTATTCTTTTGTAATTCTTTCAGCCTGATGATGGTCCTCTAGGACCGAAACTAGTTGTAACGATTAATAAATAGTTGTGGGATAGACTTTGAGTTTGCTTTGAACCTTTTTGTAGAATATTCAATTACTTAAAGCCACCCTATATTAATGTACAAACATTTCTAAATAAATCTTCGCTTACAAGATCTCTCAGTATTTTTCCATGCTGTGTTTGTTGCGGATAATTCATCGAATGTCATTCTTTACTGCAGGGGTTCTCAACCTTTTTAACGCTGCTACCCCCTTTTTAGGTTGAGAATTTTGGCTACCCCCTTCTTGTAACAATGTAACATCGTAAAGTAAGCCTTTGTATGCAAAAACACAACAATAATTAGTTTTAAAAAACATAAAAAACACTATTCAAAACTATATAAAAACGTTAGTGAGCACTAATTTCTTAATAATTAATAAATGTAACGAAAGTAATTTTAATAACCTTCAATTCTTCAATATCAAAGCAGACAAACACTGTGCGCAGTGTATTTACGGAACTGACGCGTGGAGCCGCGGAGACAGCCTGACATGGAGATACAAGTGGATCTGTGTGGATAACAAAATCATTTTCCGAAAAAGCTGTTCAAAAAGCTGAATTGAATGCTGCCCTCTACGATGAACTGATAGATATATCAAGTGATCATTCATTGAAACTCACTTTTGACGATGTTTGTCCCGACAAGTTTTGGCTAAATATAAAGAAGGAACACCCAGAATTGATCAAAGTAGCATTGAAGATTTTGATACCTTTTTCCACTTCTTACAATTGTGAAAAAGGATTTTCCACAATGGTGAATTTAAAAACCAAATCAAGAAATCGTTTGGCACTGGAAAATTATATTATTTTGTGTTTGACAAAAATTAACCCAGACATTCTGCACTTAGTTAATTCAAAGCAAGCTCAAATTTCTCATTAAGTCATTCTGCTGGACTTTAAAAAAATGTATTTTTTGCAATGTATTTTGTGTAGTGTGCCTTTTTTAGAATAAACAAATTTTGTCTTACAACAATAAGGCCTACGTTACGATACAAGCGGCGCGGCAGGCACCATCATTTTAAGCAGCGATGTTGAGTCATTTAGATCTCCATTTGTTCCTTTTTGTAAATTATAGTTGTATTTTAAAATAGTATTGATTAATTGAGTCGCTCAGGAGCAGAGTGACCCAACTGAAAAACGTTTCTTCAAAGACATTTTTTTGCCAGATGATTGGATTAAAGTAATTTTAAGTGCCAAAAAGACAAATAAATTTGAAGTAGTTAAGATGAGAAATGAAGACTTTAAAAGTACGGTAAACTTGGAAAAACTTGTGACTAATCGAAAAAAAGGAGAAGAAGATGTAAAAGTCGAATGGCTAAAAATTCAGTGGCTAAAGTTCAAATCCCAGGAACCTTTTAAGATTTATTTTAAGTATTCCAATAATGCTGACACTTTTTTCTACACTGAGAACGTAACTAAAAAACGTACTGAGCTTCTACAGATGAAACAGGATGCCTTTCAGTTAGATGTTTTGTATCCCAGAGGAAGACCTATCTAAAAATTGAAGTACAAAGACCTCCAAAACCTTTTGTGTTACATACCTCCAATTGCCCATGAATCTTATAACAGTTTGTCAACTAATGAACATGCTGTTGATGAAGATATTATGGCTCAAGATCAGGATGTTGAGGCTTAACTATCATAAATAATTTTTTTTTCTATGCGATGGTAAAGAGCAGAGTGGCCCAAGTGTTTTTTTCAAGAAAAAAAAATTTTCGTTTTTTATATTCTTTCCAGTATGTTTTATGTGCAATATTATAATCATCAAAGTTGTAAACTAAGAATAAATAAATAAGTTATAATGAAGAAATTAGTTTGATTTTTTATGGAATTTTTCAATGTGAATTATTTCAAAACTCTACTTTTACACTTGAGCCACTCTGCTTCTGAGCGACTCAATTGTAAATTGATTAAATATACTTACTGTATTTAACAAGCGGACTCAACTCAGTACATGGTGGCTTCATTTGATATTCCCCGCTCATATGGTATACATGGCCTGAGTTTTTTTCATTTTTCACCTATCTCGCATCCCTCTAGGAGCGATGCATTCCGGGAAGAATTTCCTCCACTCCCCATCACGTCCGATGGGGCCCTCAGTCCTCGGGCTTACGCTCTTCCTTCCACTATCTTGGTTCGGAGATAGTTTCCAGGTGTCTTCTGTTTGATCCGGGATGGTGCTTTGCACCTCTATCCTCCTGTCTTCTTTTTAGGCGTTCTAGAGCGTGTGCTTTTTGCCGCCTCTAAAAAGTTAGTCCTTGAATGTATGTATGAATGTATGAATGAGTTAGGGGTGATGATTACACTGCGACCCATAGGATCTATTGTGTCCCCCCTTACTTGCCATGTTCTGATGTTTTCTCAGATTTATAGCAGCTCTTCGAGTCCTATTTTCCTGAGGAAGTTTAGGACATCGTCGGGCTTCAAATCAGGTAGATCCCCTTCCTCTATTTCATGTGCTCCTAGGTATCTAGCCCTAGAATTTTGCAAGGCAGGACATTCTGAGAGTATATGTATTGAGGTTTCATCCTCTTCCTCACAGAATCTGCACTTTGCTTCATCTGCTAACCCTAGTTTCTTCATGTGGCTTCTTAACCGGCAATGCCCGGTTAATATTCCCGTTAGAATACGGAGCCTTTTTTTACTGAGGTTGAGACAGCTAAGAGATCTCTTCTGGTCATAGTTCCCCAGTAGTATCTTAGATTACCTCAGTCCTTCCAGCTGATTCCAGTACTCGGATTTTTCTTTCTTCATTTCCTCTCTTAGTTTTCCTAAGATTACTCTACTGCTGATCCCACAAGATGGTTCTGGTCCCAAATGTGGGGTTTCAGCTCCTTTTTTTGCCAGCTTATCTGCTGTTTCATTCCCCTCTATTCCTATGTGTCCCGGGACCCATAGGAGGGTGACAGTGTTCTTCTGGCCTAGTTCATTTACCGAAAACCGTTTACACTACCACTACACCAACACACACTTTTATATGCCTGACGCGCGTTTCGATAACCAAGTTATCTTCTTCAGAGACCGAAGGAGTTTACCTTCGGTCTCTGAAGAAGATAACTTGGTTATCGAAACGCGCGTCAGGCATATAAAAGTGTGTGTTGGTGTAGTGGTAGTGTAAACGGTTTTCGGTATCATTTTCGCCAACGGTTCCAGATTCAACATTTTAGTTCATTTAGTTTGCCTAGGCATTCCCAAACCATCTTCGAACTGATTATATTTGAACTCAGCGCTTTGATGGCTGCTTGACTATCCGACATGATCACAATCTCTTGTCTGCGATAGTTTCTTCCAATATTGAATTCCACACATCTTTCGATGGCGCGGACTTCTGCTTGAAAGATGCTCGGGTATGTGCCCAAGCTTTCTGAGTATTTGGCTCTCGGTCCAAAAACTCCTATCCCAGTTCCTTCGTCTAGCTTGGAACCGTCCGTATACCACTTTATGGTATTCTGGTTTAAATTCTGTATGGTGTCTTCATCCCATTCAGATTTATTACTCAACTTTGTGATGAATTTTCTCACAAAGTTGAATTTCTTTGGCATATCATCTTGGGGCATTTCCCAAGTTTGATCAAAGTGAAGTGATGGAGGTTTTTCCCTGATAATTCCTTCTTTGATCATTCTATATATTGTTTTCTTCTTTACACTTTCTAGCAGAATGTGCAGTGGGGTCAAGTTTAAAATCACCTCCATTGCAGCAGTGGGGCAAGTTCCCATTGCTCCAGTGATACATGAACAGGCTAGTCTCTGAATTTTCGAGAGGTTTTTCCTCGTCGTATTCAGATTAGCCCTTACGCCCCAAGCCACTGCCCCATATGTGATTAATGGTCTCACTATTGCTGTGTACATCCATTGCAGGATACGTGGGTTACATCCCCAGTTCTTCCCTGCAATGTTCCTATACACCATGAGGGCCTTGGTTGCTTTGTGTATTACTTCGTCTTCGTGTTTGTTCCAGAGTAACCTGCTATCTAGGATTAGCCCTAGATATTTTACCTCTGTTTTCCACTCGACGATGTTCTCCCCTATTTTTATGATTTTTAGATTAGGTTTCTTTTTCCTTGTAAAGGCTACTAGTGTGGTTTTGGTGGGGTTGATGCTGAGTCCCACCGAGTCACACCATTGTTCCGCAATGTTCAATCCTCTTTGAACAATATCACAGAGGACGTTTTCATACTTCCCTTTTGCCAGGATAACCATGTCGTCGGAATACCCTTGACATGGTATGCCTTCCCTAGTCAATTGACAGAGCAGACTGTCCACAGTGAGACTTCACATAAGCGGGGATGCAACTCCCCCCTGTGGACAGCCTCTGGTCACATTAATGGAGATAGTGTCTTGTCCTGCCTCCATTTCTGCGATTCTTGTAGATAGCAGTTGCGACATCCAACTGGAAGTCGTTCTATGTATTCCTTTCTCAATCAATGCTCTTTTGACTGCCTCATGTGGCGTATTGTCAAAGGCCCCTTCTATGTCTAGAAAGGCACATACCACGGTCTCTTTTTTGTTCAGTGCGTCTTGGATTTCGTCCGTCAACTGTGTTAAAGCGGTTTCCGTGGACTTTCCCGCTTGGTACGCATGTTGACGAGGGTGCAATGGCACCTGTTCCAAGATTTCTGTTCTAATGTAGTTGTCTACAGCTTTTTCCATCGTTTTTAGAACAAACGATGTGAGGCTGATCGGTCTAAGGGATTTGGGGTGCGTAGTGTCCCGTTTCCCTACTTTTGGGATGAAGGTGATTTTGGCCCTTCTCCACGCCCTTCTCCAAGTTAGTCCTTAGTCGACGAACTGCGGCTAAAGGTAACCTTGGAGAGTGGATCAACTTGTTAAAGCTGTCCCTAGGGATGGATCTTATCAATGAAATGGAACTTCTCTTCAAAATTTAACGATAAATCTAGTTAACAACCGCTAGCGAATTGTTGTTTGTTTTAAATCTAATCTGAATCACATTTTTTTTAACTTGTTCAGATAAAATATTAATTACGTTCGAGAGCCGCCTACATCAGGAACCGGAATTCTCAGTTACCTTTTACGCAAGTAAATGTATATTTAAATTATTTCCGATAAGTGAGCGAACATATTTTTTACCAAGTTTACAAGCGTCAATGTCACGTAATTTTACCCATGCCGTTCGTTAAGGATAAATACACATCTGGTACCTAATATGAATTATCTTGTAGCTACTCCCACGTTTTGTATTAACAATTTACTGTTAAGCCAAATAAATTTTCCGTCTTTATTAATAAAATATACCAGAACGCATTTCGTAACTGCGGTATGGAAGTAATATTTCAAAATAAACATCGCATATTTATAATTGACTAAGAACCTAATACATCAAGTTACAACACCAGCTGATAGTAATAAATGAATTAAAAACTACTGTCATTCCCTAAAATGATAACCTTTTATAAATATTAAAAGTTTATCTGATAAAAATAATTAGTTTTCTTTTCAATATTATTCGAACAGCCCAAAAATCTTACAGTGTCATGGAAATTTTTTAAATTGTTGATCGAATGACTACTAATAGACAATTCACGATACCTAATTTGCTTATTTTTTTAATTAAGTTATGTTTCATGTTATCTATGGAAGATAGCACGGGAGTGTGTGAGAAACCGCCAAAGCATGATTTTTGTATTAGATCAACAAATTGTATGGAAGGTTTTCCAGTGATATACAGTATGATGCAAATGTATGGAATAAATTCGTTATTTCAGAAACAAACGACTTTAAAAAAAATCTTAAAACCCGTCAATTTTAATTTTTGAATTGCCATCAACTGCTGTAGATGTGTTGGATATTACTCATTAATCATTGAATATTTATTTCTACAGGGTTAACCAAAATTATGAACTTTTTTAAGTAACATGAAATTACAATAATTAATATTCATTCACTGAACTAAAATACACCAAGGACCATACCAAGGACCGCCACTGGGAATAAAACAAATAGTGTTTATTGTTGGTTCCGAAAAAAATACATTGATAAAAACAATGCTACATTATAATTTGAAATTAATTATTGTAGTAAATACTCGGAATTATTTTTACAAAAATATTTAAATCAATATTGTCATTGAGTTGTCTTTATTCGTCAATGATCTGTGAATCTGTCAAATAATAGACGTCAAATTTTGATTCTTCGAGTTTTTTGCCGACATTAATAACAGCATTTACAAAAATGAAACTAACAGAAACAGAACGAATCGACATTTTAACCATGATTGGTTATGGAGATAGAGTGAGGACTTAAGCAGAAGTCCGTAATTTATTTAATGCTAAATACCCCAATCGCGATGCAATTACTAAATCAACAGTAAGTAAAATTGAAAAAAAAATTAGAGAAACTGGCCACGTTAAAGATCTTCCCAGAAGTGGTAGAACATCAATATTCGAAGCCAAAAAACTGGACGTTGTACTGGCGTTTCAAAAAAATCCTCATGTTGTAAGAGTGCTAAAAAAGGAGAAGTAGCATCCATACAAAGTACATCTGGTCCAGGAGCTATTAGAAGATGACTTTGATAGAAGAATCGAATTCTGCGAAATCGTTATGGAACAATGTAACAGAGATCCGGGTTTCATACAAAAGGTACTTTTTTCAGATGAAGCTTCTTTTATGCTAAACGGTCACGTAAATCGCCAGACATGTCGATATTGGGCAATTGAAAATCCACATTGGATGGAAGAGTAAAGGATACAATATCCCGAGAAGGTGAATGTTTGGGCCGGCATTACAAGCAATCAAATTGAAGGGCCATATTTTTCTGAGGAAAATCTAACTGCTGCTAGTTATCTTGAATTTCTTCAAAATTATATGTTGCCACAGCTGAATCAGCTATTTCCAAATAGAAATGATTTATGATACCAACAGGATGGGGTGCCCCCACACTATGGCGTTGAGGTACGAAATTACCTTAATAACGTTTTCCCAGGAAGGGGGCCTATCGAATGGCCACCAAGGTCTCCAGATTTGACTCCGTTAGACTTTTTTTATGGGGATATTTAAAGAGCAGAGTATATCAAAATCGACAGAATAATGTAGAAGAGTTGAAGGAGCGAATCCGAACGGAAATTGCAGAAATAACAATAAGTCGTCGAAAACGTTAGGAAAGAATTTACTGCTCGCCTTTCTCATTGTATTATTGCTGAAGGTCGCAATTTGAACATTTGTTGTAATTTAATTCTATTTAAGTAAACATTTATTCTAAGTTAAGTTTATTAATAAACCAACAGTTTTGGTTAACCCTGTAGAAATAAATATTCAAATGATTACATTGTTGCAAAGGCGATAAGGAGACCTTTCAAATGAGCTGTCACGTGACCTCGGTTTGTATTTAAAAAAAATCGTCGATGACGTCATTACGCCATCACTAATGACGTAATGTCCAACACATCTTTAGCAGTTGATGGCCATTCAAAAATTAAAATTGACGTGTCTTAAGATTTTTTTAAAGTCGTCTGTTTCTGAAATAATGAATTTATTCCATACATTTACATCATACTGTATGTATTAAATTTGGATTACCTACATAAGTGTAGAATCTTAAATATCGTAAAGGTAAATATGGTTAAGGGAGATGTGGCGCTGCATAATGGAGATAGAATTGTTGCCACGCAGAATGGAGAAACATACAAATACCTGAAATTCCAACAGGCCAAGTTGTTGAACCAAAAATTGTCCAAGTTCAAAATCAAAGATGCGTATTTACAGCAGGTTAGTTCATTATAGTCTTTCCAATATTAATTGCTAAAATCCATTTAAAAGTGTCATACAGAGTGAGTTAGTTTACTAGGCTTCAAAGTAGAAAGAATGGCATGAATTCAACATATTTGTCCCGTTAAACATCCACTCTGTATCGTCGGAACCCAGCTCTCTCTAGACTGGTAGTTGTACAGCGCGAAAACAAGTGGAGTGCGCACGCGACACCCGACAGCTCATAAAGTCGGTGTCTAGTGCGGAGGCGGAGAGTCCAGATTTTTATTTGGGGCTGTTTAGTATTAACTTTAGATATATCTTTGTTTCGGTAATTCATTTTTAATAATTGGTTTACGTATTGTAATTTTTGCCCATATTAATTGATAACCTTAAATTAGTTACATATATTATGGCACCGTTTTGGAGACCTTTTGAATCAGAAAATGGAAATCCAGATCAAAATTTAAATTCAGAAGATACGATATCGCCAACAGGTGAGGTTAGTAGCGAATTTTGCAATAAAGATTTACACATTCAGTGTCAGAGGGTTATTTTAAATATGTATCGGTGTTTGAAAAATTAAGATAATAAAAAATAATAAAGCGAATTAATACGTTAAATAAAACTTATATTTACACTATTTCTCGAGTTATTAAGCGCGGTGCCGTTATAGATCATTCGCAGGTGCGGAAAAACAAAAAAACAAATTTTGCAAATGTTGACGATGCTACAAAAGATGTTATAAAGCGAACGGTTTATAATGTATATCAAAAAAATATTGTACCGACTTTAGAAATCGTTCAAGAGAAATTATAAGATTATTCTGATTATAATTGTAAAAGCTTAGAAACTTTAAGCGGTATACTGTTAGAATGCGCTTTTAATTATAAGATGGTAATAATGGAATCGCGGCATATTGTTATGCCCCGTGAAGAGTATTTAGATAAAATAAGGAAGTATCGTGAATTAAAAAGGCATATAGTATACCTAGATGACACTTGGTTTGTAGTTTAAATGCGCCATGTTCGAGAGGAAAGTGTATAGGTAATAATCATAGAAATATATATACTTACTAGAATGATAATCACATAGGTCGAAAGTGCTGTAAAAAGTTCAGACAAGTCAGCAATGCGCATGTGCGTCATTAGTGCTTTTCGTGACAGGCCCGGTTTCAGTAAAATTTGGTATCTAGTGGTGAAAGTTAAAGAAACGAAATATTCACTATATGTATGGTGTACCATTACCGTCATTTTTGAATACAGAATGTCAATTCCCAATCTCGGGAATGTTCATGGTTTTTCATATCATAAGGTGGTTGGAAAAAAGTATTTAGCAGATTTGAATATGATTCTGGGGTGTTTTTCGGGTTTGCTTGCCGTGGTATATTTGAATCTATTTTAACAATATTATCAGCTTTGTGTTATTATACGAGATGGGTCACAAAACTGAGATAAACTCTGTAATCCAGCGTGAATAAAAGACTACTGCATAGCAAAACACATATATAAATTTAGGTTATTTGCCGACTAATAGGTATTATACCAACATTGTTGGGGTAAACGGCAATGTATTTAAGAAAACCCTTTTACTTGTTTTCCAAGCTTTCGAAATATATTTATTTCATTTTCAAGGAAAAAGTTTGAGTACCGTAAGCCGTCTCTGACCTCTCATATGTCTGTCAAATTATAAAAAAGCAATGTTGCACGATCATTATAATGACAGTAACATAAGGTAGATTATTGTATTAAAAAAGTTTCTTTTGCGCATAAAATTGACAGTGATGTATCTTTTTGATGTTCTTCAGGTTTAAGAAAGTCTTTTGTGACCTGAAAAATACATATCTTTCAAACAACATGGTTTCATGGGCTCATGACACATTACTCTGAATTAGAACGATAAATGATTTTCAAACTTGGCATTACCGCTAGGCGGTACCCTTTGTAACAACTTATTTTAGTTATGCTATAATACAATCTTAACCAAGCAATAAATACGTACCTGTGCGGACTTATTCGTTGGGGATTCTACAATGGACAAAAACTGGACTGGAAAATATTCAGAGAAAAACAAGAACTATGATGACCAAATACAGATATCATCATCCAATATTGTCAGATCTTAGAATAAGAAAGAAAGGGAGGAAGATCTCTACACGACATAATACATTTACACAAAAATCAGATAAATAAATTACGAGAATTCTTTTGTTATCGAATTTACACAAATTTATTATATGAGCAGATAAGAATTATTCCCCTCTAAATTTAGAAGGTTCTAATGTGGATTTAGAAATAATACCAGATGCTGAAAAAAATGGGCCCAAAAATCATCATCACGACCTAAACCAACCACACATTGATAAAATTGCATTAAATAGGTGGCTTGCTGACGGTAGCTTGTTCCCAGAGACTGAAGGATTTATAATGGCTATTCAGGACCAGGTTGTAAATTCTAACAACTATAAAAAATTTGCTATCAACCACCAATACCAATACTCCATGCAGTTCTTGAGATTCACCGCAACATTAATCTTAACCTCAAGTCCCAAACCCTATCGCTTTTATCCAAGAGTCGCTGACAACCAAAAATTAGAATACGTTATCATTCAAAACCAAATTACTCCGAGAAGAAATCGTCAGAACCTCTGGTTCATCCCGACTTAACAATTCGTCACCTAATTTACCCAAAAAGATCTACACTTCCTCCGTAGGATCCAAAGCATCCCATACTCCATGCCGACACCTCAGTTCCACACTAAAATGGCACGCCACTACTTGTCAAGTCAGCCTAACAATGCCTACGTTTACTTCTTAAACTTCCACGGTCCAATTCAATCAGAAACTATCCCAAACATCTATGTATTGTTACGGTTGCATTAGGAGTAGGATACAAGTGAGCATGTTTATTTATAAATATTGCAAAAGAGATACTGAATTGGTATACAACACTCGGGGGGAAACAATGATTAAAAATCATTATAAATCTTTGTTCGATTTTTTTTTATGGAAATAAATTAATAGATAGAAAGATAATAGAAAAACTACAAGATGAGTTTAATTTATTCCAGATAATTATTCTATAAATTTTATAAATTTCTTAAATTGTACCTTGAAAATAATTGATTAGTTTTAATTTCTAGATGTTAAGGACAAATTTGTGACCACTCCGAAAAAACAGGAGGAATAATTTTAGAATTCCAAATTTCACTAAAGTAAAGTACAACAAAATTCCAACAAACATCATTTGAGCTTACCAGTCACCAACATAAAAACTGATTTTTTTTAGTAACTTTGCTTTTACTGCCAACATAAATTTAATTTTTTTGTTCAAAAAGGAAAGCTGGGAAAACAAAAGAATTATTGGTAACCAGGGTTTTGTTGAATCTTGAGTCTCTCTCTTGTTTTTTGTTCCTGAAAGCAAAAGGAGGGTAAGAAAATTTGTCCTGATAAAATTAAAATTTTGTATGTGACAATTAACGCATAATCATGTAAGATAAATGCTTAAATCGATAAAGTGTGTGTGTGTGTAGAAGTGTATTTTCATAAAAATTTAACCTACCTGACAAGAAATTGGGGCCAATACTAGCAGTTCCAGGAGGACAGGCAAGTTATTTAAGCCTCAAGGAACATATTCCTGTCCATTAGAAGGTGACAACAGTTGTAAGGATTCTACATCTGAGGTATTTGGGGCCATCTTGTTCCAACACTAATTTAGCAAGAATTAAGTACCAGGACTCTACAACATACATGCATGGACCAAATTCTGAACATTTTTAAGGTGATATCAATTATTATCGTTCTATTTTAATATTTGACATTTTCGATAAACTCTAGAATTTCAACAATTATTATCGCTCTATTTTAATATTTGACATTTGTGATAAACTCTAGAATTTCAACAATTATTATCACTCTATTTTAATGTTTAACATTTTCGATGAACTCTAGAATTTCACACTGATTTTTTTGTCACTAATTAATTTGTACGAGATCCATAATTATTGTCAAATTTATTCGTCTCATAAAGGTTTTAATTAAATTAGCACGTGCTACAACTTTGATGTAGTTTGTTCTTGGAAGAGAGAACAGGATATTCAGGAATTTTCACATTCATACAGTTCAATTGAAGAATACTGTTTTATAACTAAGAACACGCTATATCTTAATTTAAGGTACATTCCATAGGAATAAAAAAATTATAAAAAAAAATTGTACTCACTTGTAACATCAATTCATTTTGGAATCTTTCTAATGCATCTTTTTCAGCGACATTGAATAATAAATGTCCCTTTTGAATTTCTGTTTATTTCAAACACAAATTAATTCGAGAAATTTGTTTAAAGAAAACAACCACTTCCAAATTTGCTCTCATCAGCTGTGACTTTCAGAACTTTAACCTTACAAAACACAGCATTTGACCGGAGGTAATAACCATAGAACTCGAACCTACACACGTAACCTGAGCAGGTGACGTCATACAGGGACCGGAGGAACTACATTAAGTATCTCTTTCGTTATTTGTTTTTCATCATAAAAAAAAATTTTAAGAGTCTCATTGCTTTGAGCAGCCTGGTTTAATTTAATTTCATTGGCGTCATATTTGTTTTTAAGAAAATATTGTGGGAGGTCATATTGTTGACTTAGGCGTACTGCTATAGGCAACACGTTTCACATAAGCCATAGTTAATTTGAAAATACAAAATACCTTGACAAAATATAATTTTATAGAAATAACAAAATATAACCCCACAGTATATAGTTTGGATTATACCGCTCTACTTTTCTTTCCTATTTCTAGTTTCCATTGCTCCCTATCTTCCCATAAGTTTTCCTCGAGGCATTTTTCTCTCAGTTCTTTGTCAATGCCCTCTCGCCAACTTCGCATATGCCTTCCTTTGTTTCGGTTTCCATGAGGCTTCCACTGTGATATTTGTTTGGGTAACGGTTCTTCGGCAATTCTTTGCACATGCCCATTCCACACTAATTGTTTTTTTTCTCAAACATCTATCAGGCCAAAAATCTTTGTGAATATTCATCAATCGGAATGAGATTTTTCACGGCGAAATCCACTCGCTTCAGGCAAATATCAACCAACCTATCTTATGAAAACCCACTTGCGGCGCCATCGAGTTCACTTCCAAAATACACAAAACACCGGGAAATCCCAGCCTAAGACGAATCTATCCACAAATGCCAGCCCCAAAAAAGCAAACTTCTCACTTGCATAAATGTAGTCAAAGCCCTTTCAAGTGACGATTTCACTCAAATAATGGACGTATTCCAAGGTCAGTACACCCAATGCTGGTGTATTCGAAGGCCACCAACCGTTCCCGCCTTTCAAAAGAACTCCTGCCAGCGCGTATGGAAAACAATCTTCTGTCGCCAGAGCCATTATCTCAACCACAGTTTCCAATATCCTGTATCTGGGCTCAAATATGTATCCTAAAAACCCACAATTTTACAAACTCGCCAACCTCAATCTACGGCACTGGACAATCTAAGCTCTAAATAATTTCGAATGCGGCGGTGTTACTAATACGTCTGTTTCGGCATTGTACTCGATTGTTCCGGAACACGATTTCGTCGGTATCATATAGGAAAAGAACTTTCTCGGGAGTTCCAGAGGCGACTCGCGGCGCGAAGGAGTTAGTTATAATCTAATGATCTTAGAAGCGCGCAAAGCGAAGAATAAAGTAAAAGTGTATATAAATTAATGTTTTAATAAATAAATTAGGGTTGATATACCGAGTGTATAAAAATTAAGTAGGAATTAGTGTGTGTATAAAGTATAAATTAATCAATTTAAGTGTGTGTTTTAATAAATAAATAGTTATTGGATAGCCGTAGTGTGTATAATTTATCCCACAGAAATAGTAGAAATAAATCAGAAAAAAATTACATTATGTTGAATTTGCATCTTGAAAAAATCCACATTTTAATCACCTGCTTTTCCTACTAATTTTCCTACAACAGCTTGGTCTTAAAATATAATTTTTATTGCTTATACATTATTATGTGTTTATGTATTAATTAAAATCTCTATAATACATCCGACTTTAAACAACATAGTTTAAATTAGAGTTTATTACTTAATTCCTTTTATCCGAGACTTAATAGTCCATTATCAATTAAAGTTGTATAAATATGTATAAAGTCTTAATTAATCCATTAATTTACC
Source organism: Ophraella communa (assembly GCA_035357415.1). Lineage (NCBI taxonomy): Eukaryota > Metazoa > Arthropoda > Insecta > Coleoptera > Chrysomelidae > Ophraella > Ophraella communa. The sequence continues at coordinate 11,322,102 of CM068987.1, forward strand.
TATAAAAACATTTAAAATCTATGTTATTCACATATTTTTTTATATTTAAATTAACTAAATAAAACAAAAACATTTATTAAAATATTTTCCAAAAAAAGCCTAAGAAATGTTTTTTCAAGTTTGGTTAAAAATTTTATTTTTTAATGTTCTTAAAAAGATGGACTTCCATATAGTAAGGGTTATATACAATAAAGATAAACCAAAACACATTTATTAATCGGTAGAACCTCCAATTGTAACATGTTCATTGACATGTTCCGAGCGTAAAATTAATTTAATCACACGTATAATTAAATCCTGCACTTAATCATAAATGATAAACATTTTTCACTATTCCACGACTTCAAACCATTAAAAAAATACCTTTCGGACGACCAATAGACACAACCGTTTTTGAACGTTGAGAACCCGTTAAAAAACTAACCAATCAGAAAGCTCGAATTCCTCCCCTAACGAAAATGAACCGATAATATAATTGTAACGCAGAGAGAGCTCCTTCCTTTTTGCCTTCTGCCTCCAAAGAAAGAACTTTTGCGTATCAACGAATTCTTACCTTAGCCGTTTTGTAAGTACAAAATTTTTATTATTAGACATTTTAATTCATTTATCAATTTATCTTTATTACTCAGTTGAACACAGATATTAATAGCATTTCAAAATAATAATTTCTAGATATTTTTATAGACAACCAAAGCCATAATTGAACCTTTTTTATTTAGCCACGTGGCAATGCATGTTAATATGCATGTATTTTTAATACAATCAATAATCGACATTATTTAATATCTTTAAATGAACTAATAATTAATAACTTAACGTTTAATATATATATTCTATAATACTTTTCATAAATTTAACCTTTTTGCCATTCAGCCACGTGCTGGCATGCCGAAATGCATGTATTTTCAATAGATTCAGTGATCGATAGTATTTAATACTTTCAAACAAATTAACAATTAATAACGTAACTTTTGACATACAATTTATAATATTTTTATTAAAAATAAGACTTTTTAATCAGAAACTAAGAACACACGTTTCAGAACATAGACTATAATAAACCGAACCAAGTTTTGATTAGTAACGACTCACTATTAATCATTCCTAAATTTTTTTAGTTTAACCATTATCACACATATTTTATTTTATTCCATACCATTTGTTAAATAATAAAAAATATGAACATTGTTGAGTGCCCGGCAAATAAAATGATAGTAAGGAATCAAATTCAATTGCCGTCCGTTCTCCAACAATTTTCATATTCCATAATTTTTTGATACTCCTTTTCCTGATACACTATTCTCTCACAGATTTATACGGCTCCAAGTTACCGCTAATGTAACTCCAAGTTATCGTCTATGTAGCTCCAAGTTATCGTCTATGTAGCCCCAAGTTACCGTCCAATGTAACCCCAAGTTACTGTGGAAAATATTGCAAATGTAACTCCAAGCTACCGTTGAAAACATAGCAAGTTACCGATAAAGCACCGATCCAGCTGACTACACTCTCCGGAGAAGTCCCCCAGGCCTGCCTTTCTGTAGAAGTCAACATCTGAAACCAACCGAAGCCATACACATACTGCTGTGGGAGAAATCCGAAACCCTAAGCTAAGTACCTAACCTTTTGTGGCAAAATAAATTTGAATTCTTTACTTGAGTGTTTGTTTTAAACCCACAGATTTGCTGTGTGTGGTTGCCTATCGGTATCAGTATTTTAGTTTTATATTGTTGTGTTAAAGTAGTCAAAATATTTTCAATATTCATTTTTCCTTTCTAGCTAAACTTCAAAGTAAATAAGGTGTTCTGCTTTACACCTAGTTATTAAATTTTGTCCGAATTTAAAGCAGTGGCGCCCTCACCCATCAAACATATCCTATATACAGAGTGTCGCTAAGCTGGAGCGTACCCACTCCTGAGTTAAAAGGTCTCATAAGCCGGGACAGCTCTCAAGGGAGTAATTAGTGTCACAAATTGGCTTCCTGCCTTTTTGGGACATTCATTGCTACAAATTGTCGCCCAACGACAAAAAGATATTACAAATTGGCGCCCTAGCTTTCCGTCACGCTGTATATAGTGATATTTGTGGAGTTTCTTTAGCTTTTTTCAGTTCTATCTAAATTTTGACTTTAACTTTTTTGATAATTAAATAGTAATTTGCCTTCAAATTTTAATTTTTAAATAATTTCTTAGTGCATATTTTTTTTCTTCTCTTTTTGATATCTTGATATTTTGATTACAATCAATTTAATTCATATTTAATATCTGATAGTACATAATAAATATTTTATCTTATTTTATATTGTGGTGTGTCTTAACGTTTCTTATTAAAAACAATAAGGAAATTTTTATTAAGAAATAATAAAGAGTTTTTTATTTTTAACATTTTGGTTTATGTGCTGAATTAATTGAAAATTTTGCTTTACTTGATATTGTTTAACATTTATTGATACCGTTTATGTTCGCTTATTCTCTTTTAATGTTTAAACTTTTTGAGTAAATATAGCTAAATACCTTTATCTCTTTACCGTACCTTTTATGTCTGTTTGGATCCTTACCTTTAATAGTGTGGATTTCTATTGTTAACTTAAATATCTTGGACTTATTTATCTTTACCGTACCTTACCTTATCTTTTTATCGTTCTTTTTAAATATTTTCAAGATGCAGGCTAATCATTTGAAATCACATGAACTCGCATATGAAATCCATATAAGAAATGTTTCTGTCCCTGATTCTGATGAACAAAAAAGGAAAATTCTGACAGGCCTTCTTGCAGCTGAAAGCTTTAACAGGAGCATGTCTTCCCTGTTAACACACTCTCTTTTGAAGATGACATATTAGAGATTACAGACTCATTTAATGATGTAGCAGCACTTGTTAGTCAATTTAGTGGCAACAAAAATGACCCAATGTTTTCCATAATAAATTCAAAGCTAACTCATTTAACTAATAGATTACACAGAGTAAATTACCAAAACACTGAACAACATCAAACCAAAGAAACACTAACAAATAAATTAATACTTTTAGAAGCAGATTTCGCAACCAAAATAAATCTTTTATCAAACAGATCAGATGACACCTTACTTTCAAATCCAATAACTTCTCCCACACAATCTAATGTCTCGTATCAAAAACATGATCCGGTTTACAAATGGAACGTTTCCTTTACTGGTAAAAATGAATCCCTTCATTTATTTTTAGAAAAAGTTGAGGTACTCAGACTTTCTAGGGGTGTTACCGAAAATGAACTTTTCTTACAATCCTGTGAACTCTTTAAGGATAATGCTTTCACTTGGTATCTTAATAACCGCAGTAAATTTCATTCTTGGAACGATATTGTTGCTAAATTAAAGGCTGATTTTTTTGCCATATAGTTATGAAACTGATTTAGAACTGGAAATTTCAAACCGTACTATGGGTCCGAATGAACCAGTTACTGTTTATATTTCTTCTATGATAGGTCTTTTTAATAGATTATCCACTGTGGTTGATGAACGTACTCGTGTTGCTAAAATACGTAGAAACCTCTTACCTTTTTCATTTCCGCTTTAGCATTGCATAATCCAGTAACAGTTGATGAATTAACAGATCTCTGTAAAAGAATTGAGGAATCTCGTGTGTGGTCAGATAGATATAGGTCACCAAATTCAAATCATTCTAGAACTCTTGAACCTGACTTATCTTGCCTTTATGTCCCTTCTGTGTCAAATCAAAGACAAAAAACTACTAATGTCGCCGCTTTAACCTCATTAACCTGTTGGAACTGTGATAAAATTGGCCATTCTTACTCACAATGTTTTTCTACAAAATCTATTTTCTGTTATGGATGTGGTGCTAAAAACACTACGAAGCCCAAATGTCGTAAATGTAATTCAAAAAACTTGAGGCAGACTGGCTCACCGAATCTGGCAACTGTGTCCAGTCAAGTACAACAAACTTCTCGGCCAGAAAACTCAAGGAAGAACAAAAACAGTCAAACAGGAATTCAGAAAACCAAAACCCACCATCGAATCAAAATTAACTTTCTCTACCTCTAATGCCGAATGGAAAAACTATCTTCTTTTTGTTAAAAACTTTTATCCAAGAACAACTCAAATAACTTAAATAAATCATTACCTTCACAAACAACCATTTCAAAACCTTTATTAGCGGAAAACAAAATTCAGTCATCCAATAATGAAAATCAAATTGCCTTACCTATAATGGAATCAAATACCGTTTCAGTTTCAAGCAACTCTCGTCCTCTATTTGCAAAAAAACCTAACGATAATAGACCTTATCTTAGAGTACAAATTTTAGATATTCCTGTCTTAGCCATGATAGACACAGGTAGTAATTCTACAATCTTAGGAAATCAAGGCTTTTCATTATTACACTCTCTACATTTACCCATACAATATGAACCAAATTTTAGTATCACTACTGCTGACGGCGTTCCACAACAGTACATGGGTTATATCTCTGCTCCAGTCACAGTAAATAATATTACAAAAACATTAAAAATTATGATAATACCGTCCATAACTCACTCTCTCATTTTAGGAGTAGACTTTTTAGGCTTGTTCAAAATAGATATTAGTTTCCAAGATTTATCTTATTCAATATTATCTTCTAACTGCGTTATTAATACAATACAACCTATCTCTTCCTTATCAATAGATGAAAAAGAAAAACTCGATGATGTAATAAATTTATTCTCTTCTCTTGCTCCTTCTGATCGAATCGGTAGGACTCACCTTGTTGAACATGACATCGATACCGGTAATGCCAAACCTGTTGCACAACGTCAGTATCCCTTGTCTCCTGCAATGCACAAACTTTTAATCAAAGAAATTGAGGAACTACAACGCCTGGATGTCATTCAACCTTCTAATTCTCCTTGGTGTTCACCTCTGTGGGTTGTTCCGAAAAAATCTGGTGAAGCCCGACTATGTTTTGATGGAAGAAAATTAAATAAAATAACTACTCCCGACTCGTATCCTATGGCTCAAGTTGATGTTATTCTTAGTAAACTTCGAGATGCAAAATTTCTTACTTCAATTGATCTTAAAAAGCATTTTTACAAATACCTCTTTCTGAATCTTCCCGTCCTAAAACCGCTTTTGCAGTCTATGGTTTAGGTCTTTTTGAGTTTAAAACAACTCCTTATGGTTTGATTAACGCTCCTAAAACTATGGCACGCCTTATGGATATCGTAATTGATCCATCTTTAAAACCTTATTGTTTCTGTTATTTAGATGATATCATTGTCGCTACTCCTACTTTTGAACTTCACATAGAAATCCTTAAAAAATTATATATTCGCCTTAAAGAAGCTAATCTTACAGTAAACTTTAATAAATGTGAATTCTGTCGTGATTCCCTTAAATTTCTTGGTTTTGTAGTCGATACAGCTGGTCTTCGAACAGATGAGGACAAAGTCTCTGCAATTCTAAATTATCCCACACCTAAAAACACTACCGAAATTAAGAGATTAATTGGATTAATTGGTTGGTACCGTCGTTTCATAAAAGATTTTTTCTTCCGTTTGTTCCCCAATAACTGATCTTCTGCATGGCAGAAAGAAAGGACAATCTATCTCTTGGACTCCAGAAGCCGAAAATGCCTTTATCGAAGTCAAAAAACGACTTACTTCTAGCCCAATTCTCGCAAGTCCCGATTTTTCCAAGGAGTTTATTATACAAACTGATGCCAGTGACACTGGATTAGGAGCAATTTTATACCAACAATGTGATGGTATTGAACACCCTATCGCTTATGCTAGTCGTACCCTTAATAAAACTGAAAGAAAATATAGTACTACAGAAAAAGAACTTTTAGGAGTAATTTTTGGCATTGAAAAAATTCAGAGGTTATGTAGAAGGAACACATTTTGTACTCGAAACAGATCATTCATCTTTGCAATATCTATCAAAACTTTCTAACCCTTCAGGACGTTTAGCCCGTCTCTCTCTTAGACTTGCACAATTTGACTTCGAAATTAAACATAGAAAAGGAACCACTATGGTCGTTAGCGATGCTCTTTCTCGTTCATTTCCTGATATTTCTGTTATTGACGTTAAAACATTTAAACCAGATGCTTGGTATACCTCTATGATTAAAAAAATTGAGAACAATCCGGATTTATATCCTACATTTAAAGTCGAAAATAATATTCTTTATAAACACGTTTTTCTTCAAATCCAATATCAAGCAATTTATCCAACTGGAAAATTGTAGTTCCTACCGCAAACAGAACAGATATTCTTAAAACTTTTCATGATAGCGAAACTAGCGCCCACCTTGGGATTTCTAAGACAATTGCTCGAATTTCAGAACTCTATTATTGGCCTAAACTCAGAAACACCGTATCTCGTTATATAAATAAATGTTCCGTTTGTTCTTCTTGTAAAACTCAAAATTTGCCCAAGGCCGGCATAATGGGTCAATTTAAAGACATTAACTTTCCTTGGCAATGGATTTCAGCCGATTTAATAGGACCTTATCCCAGATCTAAAAATGGCAATAGATTTGTTCTTGTAATAACTGATTGGTTCACTAAATTTTGTCTTGTCCATCCTATGCAAAATGCTACAGCTTCTAGTATCGTCAAATTTATCGAAAATCAAGTTTTTCTTATCTTTGGAGTCCCGCAAATATTTTCTGTCGACAACGGCACAGTTTTTACCTCAACTCTTTTTAAAAACTTAATGGAACAATATAAAGTACAAAAGATTTTCTACAATGCCCGTTATCACCCTCAAGTTAATCATACCGAACGTACCAATAAAACAATAGTTACCGCTTTACGTTGTTATATTCATGACAATTCCTCTCATAAAAATTGGGACACTTCTTTGCATAAGGTCGCGCAAGCGATAAGAACTGCAAAACATGACGTTACAGGATATTCTCCCGCTTTTCTGAATTTTGCTAGAAACGTACCTTTAAGTGGTGATTTTTATGGAGCAATTTCCGATAACGCAAACAATCTGATTAATATTTCGAATAAATTACAATTAGTTGATGATCTCCAAACTCTTCCTAAACTCTATATTGATGTACGCAAAAAATTAAAACAGGCTTATGAAAGAAATTCTAAATATTATAATTTACGAAAAAGGGACATTGAATATCATGTTGGTGACCGTCTTTGGAAAAAGAATTATGTACTTTCCTCTAAAAGTGATAATTTTGCAGCCAAATTCGCTCCTAAATATATACCGTGTATCGTTCATAAAGTAGTTTCTAAATTAGTATATAACCTTAGAGATTTGTTGGGTAATGACCTGGGAAATTGGCATGTTTCCGATTTAAAAGCACAATTTATTGATGTCGACGAAAATCTTCCTGATGATTCAGATAATGAACGTGATTACAATGATAACATTTAAACACGCTTCACTGTACTGGATATATTGTGTAGGAACCCCTCATTTGTGACTTCTGTGCGATGACCTATGGCTACTGTGGACGCCAACAGGCAACCTCCCAGAATAATCATTTCGAGTACTCCTTTACAATTTGACCAGTATTGCATTAGTCTTCGTCTACATATTCTTGTTTGTTCAATATAACTTTAAATTTTTTCCTCTTATTTTTTTCTTTACTTTTTTATTTTTTTTTTTTTTTTGTTCCCTTATTTTGCCACACTACAATATATAACCGTTTACATAATCATACCATATACAACTTGGCTCCCCCATTGACTTTCCCCCGTGTAGAAAAGGAAGTAGACCAAGCTACATGGAGTTTATACCGTTCTCCGGACAAAACGGCTCCTTTTCTTATCCCGCATAAATTTCATTCTGTTGAACCACATTAGAATACCGGATAATTTAATAACACAACCGTGAAGCTCTACATTGCTAAAAATGTATTTTACTGTCCCTTCAATTTTTGGTCCCCTTTTTTTGTTTTATATATCCCCCCACCGAGTTTTCTTACCGTTTCTCAAACAAAAAACATGGTATTTTGTTAACTTAGAGTCAACGATTGACGTGTCACGAAAGGCGTCAGGCCCCAATTGGATCGGGTTGGCCTCTGCTGGGTGGCGGCTTGCGCCCAGTATATAAACATAATTGGTCCGAAAAAAAAACGACTGCTTAGTCCTTTTTTCTTCTTATTCGCACTTCCCTTATCTAATACCTTTATATTTCTCTTTCCTAAAACTATCTTTTCCTTTCTTACCGTATCTTTAATAATTCAACTTTTTTCGCCTTAATCTTTCAGGTTGGCCAAACTTTCATAAAGTTCTGTGCTGACGTACCTAACCTAACCTAACAGGGTCACGGGTATAGTGTTAGTTTTACTTCTTATCTTCTTACCGTATATCTAACCATCTTACTTCCGTACTTACAAGCCTTAACTAATATATTACATTTAATTATTTTTTTTCAAACATTTCAAACATTTTTACCGTTACCGCCACAAATAAATAGTATCTTTACCGTTTACACTTTAAATTCAGTACCTATGTACTTTTCTTTTGTCCCAAACCACCTACCTTACCTTTTTTTACGCTGTCTAAAGTGACACTGTATGTATTTATCATTGTCGTTGTAAGTTCCATATGGAACACTATAGTGCTGTCGTCTTGCCAAATATTTTTGACTTATAAGCTAACAATTCACCCTAGGTGACGTCATTATGACACATTTTTGTTTATTTATTGGTTGGAAATTAGGCTTTTTCATTAAGTAATAATCAGGATTCTATGAGAATTGTACTTTTTGATAAATTATGACTGATAGCACTTTTAAATATTTTTATGGGTGTCCCCCTGTTGGGATGCTTTGTTTCGAATTCACTGGAATTATCCCGCTATGCGAATCTGGAAGTCCAGTCATCTTTCGAAACATTTATCGTACCGTATCGTATCTTATCGTATCTTACCGTTTTATATACATTGAGAATGTATCGTATGTTTATCTTTTTTCTCAGTGTATACTTTATTATAACGACACAAATATACATTAGTCACAAGACAACAATTACCTTACCTTTACCTAAATTTGGTTGCATTTGAATAAGTGCATAGATTCAGGATTGATTTCCAGTTTTACCGCATTAAAATATCCTCACGTTTAGTTTTCATTCTTTATACTATCTTCTATTCTTTCTTCTCTGTTAACACTACTTCAAATAAAAAATAATTCTTCGAATCATTTTTTTCCCGAGGAGACCCCCTGTAACATGTTCATTGACATGTTCCGAGCGTAAAATTAATTTAATCACACGTATAATTAAATCCTGCACTTAATCATAAATGATAAACATTTTTCACTATTCCACGACTTCAAACCATTAAAAAATACCTTTCGGACGACCAATAGACACAACCGTTTTTGAACGTTGAGAACCCGTTAAAAAACTAACCAATCAGAAAGCTCGAATTCCTCCCCTAACGAAAATGAACCGATAATATAATTGTAACGCAGAGAGAGCTCCTTCCTTTTTGCCTTCTGCCTCCAAAGAAAGAACTTTTGCGTATCAACGAATTCTTACCTTAGCCGTTTTGTAAGTACAAAATTTTTATTATTAGACATTTTAATTCATTTATCAATTTATCTTTATTACTCAGTTGAACACAGATATTAATAGCATTTCAAAATAATAATTTCTAGATATTTTTATAGACAACCAAAGCCATAATTGAACCTTTTTTATTTAGCCACGTGGCAATGCATGTTAATATGCATGTATTTTTAATACAATCAATAATCGACATTATTTAATATCTTTAAATGAACTAATAATTAATAACTTAACGTTTAATATATATATTCTATAATACTTTTCATAAATTTAACCTTTTTGCCATTCAGCCACGTGCTGGCATGCCGAAATGCATGTATTTTCAATAGATTCAGTGATCGATAGTATTTAATACTTTCAAACAAATTAACAATTAATAACGTAACTTTTGACATACAATTTATAATATTTTTATTAAAAATAAGACTTTTTAATCAGAAACTAAGAACACACGTTTCAGAACATAGACTATAATAAACCGAACCAAGTTTTGATTAGTAACGACTCACTATTAATCATTCCTAAATTTTTTTAGTTTAACCATTATCACACATATTTTATTTTATTCCATACCATTTGTTAAATAATAAAAATATGAACATTGTTGAGTGCCCGGCAAATAAAATGATAGTAAGGAATCAAATTCAATTGCCGTCCGTTCTCCAACAATTTTCATATTCCATAATTTTTTGATACTCCTTTTCCTGATACACTATTCTCTCACAGATTTATACGGCTCCAAGTTACCGCTAATGTAACTCCAAGTTATCGTCTATGTAGCTCCAAGTTATCGTCTATGTAGCCCCAAGTTACCGTCCAATGTAACCCCAAGTTACTGTGGAAAATATTGCAAATGTAACTCCAAGCTACCGTTGAAAACATAGCAAGTTACCGATAAAGCACCGATCCAGCTGACTACACTCTCCGGAGAAGTCCCCAGGCCTGCCTTTCTGTAGAAGTCAACATCTGAAACCAACCGAAGCCATACACATACTGCTGTGGGAGAAATCCGAAACCCTAAGCTAAGTACCTAACCTTTTGTGGCAAAATAAATTTGAATTCTTTACTTGAGTGTTTGTTTTAAACCCACAGATTTGCTGTGTGTGGTTGCCTATCGGTATCAGTATTTTAGTTTTATATTGTTGTGTTAAAGTAGTCAAAATATTTTCAATATTCATTTTTCCTTTCTAGCTAAACTTCAAAGTAAATAAGGTGTTCTGCTTTACACCTAGTTATTAAATTTTGTCCGAATTTAAAGCAGTGGCGCCCTCACCCATCAAACATATCCTATATACAGAGTGTCGCTAAGCTGGAGCGTACCCACTCCTGAGTTAAAAGGTCTCATAAGCCGGGACAGCTCTCAAGGGAGTAATTAGTGTCACAAATTGGCTTCCTGCCTTTTTGGGACATTCATTGCTACAAATTGTCGCCCAACGACAAAAAGATATTACACAATTATCGCTAAAATTAGCATCGTCAGATTGACATTTGCAGTTACATTTTGTTTTTTCAAGGTAGCTACCGATGTTGAATATATAACAGTGTGTAAAAGCCAAATGGAATAAATTCATTATTTCGGTTACTGTACATATTTATAAAAAATCCCGAAACACGTCAAATTTAACTTATAACTTGACATTCTTTAACGTGAAAATCCAACCCCTACCTTCAACCCCCTTAGAATGACAGGTACAACCCCCAATTTTTTAAATGGGAAGTATAGGCTTGTGATATATCATTTGAAAGGTATCTTCATTCTCTATTCAAAAATGTTATTGTTTTTAAATTTAATGCAAAAAGTAACATAAAAAAATTAATGTCATGTTGTTACCGAAATTCGCTACAATACAATCAAAAACTAAAATGTAATGCAAAACGTAATAAAATGTAGAACACGAAAAAGAACTATGAATGTTAATGAAGTAGATGTTCAAAATTTTCTCCGCGAACGTCTGGGCAACATCAAATAAAACTGTCTTCTAACATTATTTAACATATCAGGCGTGATCGACCTAATCGCAAGCGTTATTCGTTCTTTTAAGTCATTTAAATCAGAAGGTTTAGTTTTGTACACATGGCTCTTCACATATCCCCATAAAAAGAAATCTAATAATGTAAGATCAGGTGATCGCGCTGGCCATTCAATCGATCCTCGCCTCCCTATCCACCTATTGGGAAATATTGTATCGAGGTACTGCCGGACATTAAGTTGGTAATGTGGTGGTGCTCCATCCTGCTGAAACCATATCATATTCGCTGGAACTTGAGGGTTACCTGGATCAGGATATACATTTGCCAACGTTGGAATGACATAATTTTGAAGTAGTGCCAAATAATTGTTGCCATTCAAGTTGCCCTCAATAAAAAAGGGACCCATAATATTGTTCCCTACAATCCCTGCCCAAACATTAACCTTTTGAAGGTATTGAGTGTGTTCTTCTCTCATCCAGTGAGGATTTTCCGTGGACCAGTAGCGGCAATTTTGCAGATTAGCATGACCGTTAAGTAAAAAAGTACACTCATCAGAAAACATAACGTCTTCTAAATGGATAATATTGTTATCCAACATGTCCATCATTTGCTCACAAAAAAAATTTCTCCTATCAAAATCGTCTTCGATGAGCTCCTGAGTAGGTATCATCTTATACGGATGCAATTTATTTTCTTTTAATATGTTTGCTATCGATGTATGGCTAGCATTGAATGTAGTGGATGCCTGTCTACTCGATGTATGTGGGTTTTCCTGAAACTCAAGCAACACATCTAATTTGAGTTCATCACTCAGTGCATTGGCAGCTGCTTTTTTTATCTGCCTTACATGATCAAACTCGCGAAACTGCTTTTCTATTTTACTTATTGTTCCTTGAGATATAGGCGGTAAATTAGGAAATTTCTCATGAAATAGGCGAGTTACTTCCTGTTGTGTTCGGATGTTATCTCCGTAACCAATCATTTGTAAAACTGTTATTTTATGCATTTCCGTTAATCTAACCATTTTTCAGAATTCAATTGAACAAACTTTATACTTAAATTACAACAATGACAACTTAAATAAAACAATTTACTACTGCTTGTTAAAATAGCGTTGCCACGGAAATTCTTTAAAGTTTTTTAATGGTTACCATCTAAAAACCACATTGCTATGATTTTTGTTCACTTTCTCATTATCAAGACCTAAACGGGAAATAAGTTTTAAGTATATTTTAGCGAATTTCGGTAACAACATGATTTTAATTTTTTTTATGTTAATTTTTGCATCAAATTTAAAAACAATAACATTTTTGAATAGAGAATGAAGAGACCTTTCAAATGATATATCACAAGCCTATACTTCCCATTTAAAAAATTGGGGGTTGTACCTGTCATTCTAAGGGGGTTGCATTTTCATGTTAAAGAATGTCAAGTTATAATTTAAATTTGACGTGTTTCGGGATTTTTTATAAATATGTACAGTAACCGAAATAATGAATTTATTCCATTTGGCTTTTACACACTGTATACGGTTAAGACTAGACCAAGTATGGAAGTAATAAGACATAACAATATTAAAATCTAGATGTTATTAGCCCTAAGGAATTATCCTGGATGTATTTCCCTCTAAGCTCGGTGTATAAATGTTCAATGATATAGAAAAACCAGGAAAAAACTATATCATGCTGATCTTTACAATAACTGAATGTATTTATGGTTCATTTATGTCTTCTCTGAGTATATAAAGACTCAATCAATATACACTGCTTAACAATTGATGTGGATGTTACAAAAATCTGTAATTTGCTTTTGTAATTGGTTAATAATAAATCAAAATTCGATAAACTACACTCACCGACTTAAAATTTGATCCATTCAAAATATTGATTTATTTAAAAATGCTGTAACTTCCGAACGCGGAGGCTGATTTATTTGAAATTTTTTGCAACTTGTAGATAAAAAACTGTACTTTTAAGTTTATTATTCTGACGTCTCAAAATAATTTTATACTCTCCTCATATACAGGGGAGAAAAGAAAACAATGTTTTCCTCTACTTTTGACTCACCCTGTAGGTTAATTCTGCTAGTAGATGTGCACATATTGAACTTTATCAAGATGTCTGATTTGTTTCCAACACTACATTTTTTTATTAGCCCAGATATCTTGATTTGTTTGTGAAATGTGATGTTTTAAAGAAAATGAAACGTTTCAGATACACTGTAGAGAATAAACTACAAAATGTTAGTAGAGTGCTGTGGCCAGCTCACAATTTGACAACTGTCAATTGTCAATTGAATTGTAGATGACTGGAATAGACTATTTTTAAATAAATCAATATATTGAATGATCGAATTTTAAGTCGGTGAGTGTAAGTTAATATTTGTTCTTTCACGTTACAATATACCCAAAAAAATAAAATAAACAAATTCTTCATGAAAAAAAGCAGTTACAATAAAACAGAAAAAATTGAAAAATGTTTAATCATAAAGTCCTTTCACGAAAATTAATATCGTGTGGGTCCACCCCTAGCTTGCTTTAGTGCTGTCACTCTATTTGGCATAGTCTTTATTAAATTATTAATAAATTGCTGAGGTATGTTTTCCCATATTTTCTGTAAGGTATTGGCGAGCTGTTCTGGTTAAAGAGATAACAGCGTATAAAGAGAAAAAAAAACGACAAAAACGATTTGCTATAAACAGAGTTTACGTGAAACGTATATTTAAAATACTATTTTTGTACGCAATTATTTGAAATTTAAAAAATATGCATATCAATTGTTGAGCAGTGTATTTGTTTTACAATTATTACGTCTTATCTATGTATAAAATGAAGACTCAATCAAAGTAAACGGTTTAATAGTGGAGAACTTGGAAGATTTATTTGTTCAAAATATAACGTCAATCTGACGATGCTAATTCTGTCATTGTAATTTAAAAGCGAATTTTTAAATAAATGGTAGAAGTTTAGTTCAAACGTTTACTTAGTTGTTTATTATCCTGATTATTGTTTGTATAACTAGAATTAAAGATTTTGTTTTAAAGATAATCCATAAAAATATTTACCAAAATTGGAGATATTGGACTTATTAGAAGAGGGAGAATCATTTTTTCTAGGTGTGTAGATCTTTGAAAAGCAGTTATTATATTTTTAAATACGGTATCCGCTATAATAAACAGTACCGAAACAGTGAGTGCTGTGGAGTTGTTTATGTAATATGGATTTGTCATATTTGACTTAATTGTCATTAGTTGATATATTAATAGTACGCTGCAGTTAAATTTGATTTAAAAATGGTTTTAACAACGGAAGAAAAAGTCTTTTTGGTAGAGCATTACTTTCGTTCATACGGAAAAGGTCGTAATGATGGTCCAAGCTTAGAACAGGTGTCAATAAAATATCAACAAAAATTTAATAAAGCAGCTCCTAGTAAAAGTGTGATGTTAGCTGTTGTTGAAAAATTTCGTCGCACTGGTAGTGTATTGTGTCAACGTAAAGGTTCTTCAGGTCGTCAAAAAACAGTATGCACTAACGAAAATGAAGGACGTGTTTTTAACCAAGTTGTTCAATCACCTCAAAGAAGTCTTGTAAGAACTGCATGCAAACTCAACTTTAGTGAAACGTCTTTACGTCGCATGTTCAAATCAATTGGTGGTTATCCATACCGTATTCAAGTTGGACAACGACTAAATGCTGCGGACAAACGTGCAAGAGAAATTTACTGTGGTCGCATGTTAAGTTTAATTTACGAAGATCCCGAATTTTTGAAAAACATAAATGGTTTTCAGACGAGAGTCATGTTCATCTTAGCGGCTATATTAATCGACAAACAACCAGATTCCTTGGATTTGAACGTCCTGATGTCATTGTAGAAAAACCACTCCACAGTATTCAAGTTACCGTTTGGTGCGCGGTATCTGGTAATGGAATGATTGGTCCTTATTTCGTTGAAGATGATAATCAGATTCCACTTACTGCCATCCAAGAACGTTATAGAGAGAAAATTATTATACCTTTTGTGAGAGATCTAAATAACTTTTGCCGTGCGCGAAAGCTACAGTTTCGCACACAATGGTTCCAACAAGATGGTGCAACGAGTCATACAGCTGTGCGCACCTTAGACTTACTCCGTCAGCATTTCGATAATAGAATAATTTTTCGGGAAACAGACTTCGACTATCCTTCTCATTCACCTGATCTGACGCCACCTGACGCATACATTGCATAATGAAGGAAAAAATATTTCATTCGGAAAATCCGCCGGCGAATATTGCCGAACTACGGGAAAGAATACAAAATATTTTTCGGCAGTTCCATCAACCACTTTTTATAAATATGTTTATTGACTTACAAAACCGATATGAAGCTTGTTTGCGCCGAAATGGTGAACATTTTGAACACATTACATAAATTAAAAATTAATATTTATTTTTATTTTCGGTACTGTTTATTTTGGCGGATACTGTAGTAGTTTTTTATAGTATGTTAAAATGTTGTACTTTTAGAGGGAGAGTCCTGTAGCGAAATACATCTTTTAATAGTTCAAGTTACCTTTCTTTGTTTTGATATTTGATATCTAAATAAATTACCTACTTGGGGTTTTTATATGTTTCGGCATTCACCAGAATAAAATTTCATAATGATTACCTCGAATTTGGTTTTTAAAATGATTTAATTAGATACTACATAAATAAAGATTATAATTTTTTTTAAATAATGTTAATATTTCTAGTCGAAATTATGAGAAAATGCAAGTTAACCACATTAACATATCAATATTAATAATAATATATTTTTAGGAACAAAAAACCTATTAAAAGTTGATTAGTGTTGATCTACTTCAATACGGAGTAATTCCACAAAGTGGTAACCCAGTAGACTTTACAACCGCAGTTATGATTCATAAATACGTAAAACCATTGATTAAAGAATCAATAGTAAAACAGACGTCCCGGATCAAACTGGTTTTATCAGTTAAATCCGAAGTAAAAAGATGATGAAATTATTATATCTTCTGCATCATTACAATGTTTCAGACATTTGTAATTAACATTAATTAAATAACTTATTACTACACATCAACTTCCTTTTGTAATTTGAAAAGCACAGTAGCACACTCATTTATATTGCAGTAAAAATTTAGCTAATTAGCTCTTACCTAATTGGGAAATTCCATTTGCGGTAGATGGCGCTCCGACGTTAACAAAAATGGCGGAGAAGACGTGATGGGAATTTAAAGTTTAAAGCCCATTGACATATTGGTTAATCTATTTTGATTGAATTTACTCTCCTACAATATTTATCAAATACGATAGTGATGTCTAGATACAATACTATTATTAATTTACCAATTTCTAGTATACAGGGTGATTCATTACTAATTGGAAATAATTTAATACTAGAATCCCGACTTCAAATTATGAAGATTTAACCCAAAACACCTAAATAAAATGTAGCTGCTTACTTAGTTACAGGGTGTTTTGTTTAAAAATTTAAAAACTATTTGGGTTCAGTACTTTAAGACTGTTTTACGTATTAATTTCATATTTTAAAGAAAATGTAGACACTATACACCCTACAAAATTATATTAAACAAACGTTTCTGGCTACCACCAGAGGCGTGCGACAGGGGCAAGTGACAGCTCCTGCATCCACAAACACAGTGGCCGACGTTATCCGATAACAATGATCTGTGTATTCTTGAGGTTTCTCGAGATTTAAAAAAGTGGCAATTTGTTTGGGCATATTACTAATTGTATCGATACCAATTACCTGTTTCTTGCACTTTCCTTTTTGAAAATTGACAAAAAATTATCAGAAAAGATGTCTCGTGGTCTCGAATGGTAATATTTTTTCACTATGTTGTAGAATTCTCCTGTTATGGTAAATTCTTTTGGTTTTTTAGATCTCGCATTTGGAATGGAAATTAAAAATGCCGTTCCTAGATCTTTTATATTCGACAAGCTCCCATCATAGCAATGACAAGAACGACCTATAAAAAAAATCATGTAAAAGAATAATACTAGGTACTTATAACAAAATGTACCATTTTTAATATTTTCTGTCCACTCGAAATAATATCAAGAGATTAAAAACACCTTTTATCCTGGACTAACTAGAATTAACTTTTTTATCGCAAAGATGCATTTAAAACAACTATTGAATTAAAAAAAATATTAAATTAAAAAAATATCAAATATGGAAAAAAATATTAAAAAATTGTCTATGCGGCACAGACATATAAGGTTAGGTTATATAAATACATGAATAATATGATCCCTTACTAAAGATCAACCCAGGCAAAACACTTTTTATTCCGTTCATACCTATTAAACCCATATACACCATAAACCTATTATCAGAGGAGACGCAAGATTCCATTCATAAAAGTCTGTTTGCTCTGTCGCAATGTTTACAAGAGAGTGTGACAAAGTATGACAAAGAATACCAATCGATTATCTTTGTTCCGTCCTTGTTCTGGCAACGCTGTATCATTTATTTATTTAACACATAAATTATAAAGAAGTTTAAAATCAAAACAACTTCAGAACTAAAACTTACAACTAAATTTCAGAATTAAAACTGATATCACAGACAATATTATTTCCTTTATATAATAATAAATATGTGACATTTACCAAAATATTAATAAAGGTTAAAAAATAAAAATATTAGGTTACAATTAAAATGGGTAATTATCAAAGAATGTTTAGAAAAGAACACATAAAATTATCTGTCAGTTATGAACTGAAATTCTGAATGGCTTGGTAGTGGATTTCCACCTACCTTTAAGTATTTCAGACCATTCCTATTAGTCATAATATCACTTGCATTAAAATGATTGGAACATACATAAAGATGTTTAATCCAACAATTATCTTCTTCCCAGCCTAGAAGAGATATCCATGTCTTCTATAATTCTTCTTCCTACAAGCATGCGTTTACATGCTCGTGTGTTTGTAGATGTTCCATACTATGAAATAAGTTACCAGCACAACTTTTTCTTAATCCTTCTATTTAATTCTTTAAAACAGAATCAATAACTTGTTTTTACGAACTACTGCAAAGACTTCAGCTATTGGGAAGGTGAAAGTCAAGTGTTGGCTCCTAGAGGAGGAATTGGCAACTGGAGAAGACGTAAACTACATAAATCAGCTGTTAGAGGCCGTGGATTTTGAGTAGACCCGTGACATCGTAAATAGTTGCGCACAACTGAATGGCAGCGGTGCATTAGAGAGAGACAATAGGTACGACGTAAACGGCGGACTGACCAGAATGAATCAGTAAGGGCTGCAATTATTAGTATAGTTAATAGGACAATTTTCAAACACAAATTTGTGTACTGCGCCGGTTGACGTCACAGGTCTACTCAGAATCCACGGCCTCTAATAATCTGTTTAAAACTTGTGAATAAAAAACTGTTCATAATTTCTGATTTGAATTTTCTTTAATGAGATATTTATTTCATAATTATAGAACTAAATTGAGGTGTATTTGTTCAGTAGATACCTACCTCAGTGCCAAAGTTAAGCCAGAAAAGAAATTAGTTTACGTAAATTTCCCAAAAATTTGAAGCTTTCATTTCTAATTGGAAATAATTTAATACTAGAATCCTGACTACAAATTATGAAGATTTAACCCAAAACACCTAAATAAAATGTAGCTGCTTATGTACTTAGTTACAGGGTGTTTTGTTTAAAAATTTAAAAACTATTTGGGCTCAGTACTTTAAGACTGTTTTATGTATTCATTTCATATTTGGCAGAAAATGTAGACACTATACACCCTACAAAATTATATTAAACAAACGTTTCTGGTTACCACCAGAGGCGTAAGACAGGAGCAAGTGACAGGTTAATCGTTCCCAAATTCTACGCCACTGGCGGAATAGAAACTTTAGCACAATTTTTCGATGCTCCAATACTTTTTACGTAAATAAAATACTTTTTTTTCATAACGATAAAGTCAATATTTCTCGAGATATTTTAAGTTAAACATGAAGCTGCCCAATTTTGATGTGTGATAACTTTGTCGATGTTTTGGACCAGTGAATTGCATTTAATATGCAAATGAAACTTTAATCCTTAGATAAAGATATTAAATTATTGACAAAAAACTTAAAATAATATTGAAATGATTTTAAAATATATTATCAAACAAATAAACTGATCTCTATTTTTAATTACAATCAGATAAGTGGCATTTGATGGATAATTTTTCAATATTAGTTGGCTCTGGTCTGAATCAATACGCCACATTATTGTGACGTCACTGTCACCATTGCTTGACATCCGTTGTTGCCAGTCCTAGTACTTTCGTACTAAATCTGGTACCTTTTCACTCTGTCTAGTACGCTAGTACGCCGATCGCAACATTCATGCGTTATCTACGTTTTGATTTTAAATATCGAACTTAAAAATATGAGAATGTACTTTTTTCATATGATATATTACTGTTCCAGTGGAGTAAATAAGGTTGTATTAATTTGAGATGATAACCAGCTCTTAAATGTCGAGGGAGAATTTTCTTATTGCTCATGAGCTCAGTAATATATAAATTTATCCTTTTAAAGACCACAAAAATAATATGTACCATGTACCGGATTTAACTTGTGCCAGTATTAACGTAAATTTGTTGTTTTCGTGAACGTTGAAAGAAATAATCTCAAAACTACACACATGCCAACAGAAGGATTCGCCCTTGGTAGTTAGGACTTTGGAAACTCGTAAATTTTAAACTATTACTTTTCATGAAAATCTAGTACTTTTTTCGATGATTTTCTGGTACATTTTGAGTTTCATAAGTTATAGCATTATATCCAAACAAACTGTGGCCTTGTGGTAGTTAGCTTGCGTTGAAGTATTTTGTATTGTGGATTTTCTTGTTTTTTGCAGAGTTTTTGACATTATAGTGCTATATAAACATATTATTATTATAATTAAGGAATAGTTTGAGTTATATTTAAAGAAGTTTTATTTTGTTCTAGGGTGAGAAAAAACTTCTTTAAATACGACTCGAAATATTCCTTAACAATAAAAATGTGTCTATTTAGCACTATAATAACTTATAAACAAGGAAATACATGAAAATACATAATATAAAAATCTTCAATGCAAATTAACTACAAAAGGCAAAAGTTTGTTTGGATATAATGGCGACAGTGACGTTTCTAATAATGTGGCGTATTGCTTCGATATAGTGGGGTGTTGTCATTGCTGTCATAGCTATTAATTAGTTGTTGCTTATGTCACTTGAAATTGTGATTGTTGTAAAATTTAAATTTAAGTTAAGTGAAAATGCCTCGACACGACAATTTTACTAATCTTGTGACAATTTTACTAATATGGAAATGCGAGACATGCTTTGTGTTTATGTACAAGAAAATTATTCCTGTGTTTCTGCTGCTCACAGATATCAACAAATGTATCCAAACAGAGTTCAACCCAATCGGCAAACTTTCAGCAATATTTTTCGATGATTAGGAGAAACTGGACAATTCAAGCGTAATAGTGGTATGGGACGGCCGAAAATAATAACTGTGAATCAGTTAGTGCGAGTTGCTAATAATCCGGAACTAGGTACTCGGCGTTTAGCAGCAATGACTGGAGTAAATCAATCTTCAGTTTTGCGAATTTTAAAAAAGGAAAAATTACGACCTTACCATTTTAAACCAGTACAAAATTTATTGCCCAAAGATTATCTCGATAACCAATTTTCTTATCGTTGGATTGGCAGAAGTAGTGAATTTCCGTGGCCGCCTAGAACTCCCGAAGGTAACCCCCTAGATTTATATTTTTGGTGTCATATGAAATCTTTAGGATATTCAGAAGAAATAAACACTCGTCAGGAACTATGGCAGCAAATTGTAAATTCGGCTAATTTTATTGCCAATCAACCAAACATATTTTTTAAGGTAAGAAGATCATTTAGTCAATTATGTAAACGGGGGTCACATAGAACATTTGTTATAAAAGGTTTTTAGGTACTTTTCGTTTCTGATATTTCCTATTATGTTAATAAAATTGTAGGTACCTACTTCTATTTGGATTATAATTTTCGGAACCATACTTTGTTTTCAATTCACCCGTTCATTTAATAGTTGTGTTCTTTATTGTTGACACGGATTAAAGTTTCATTTGCGTATTAAATGCAATTCACTGGTCCAAAACATCGACCTAGTTATCACACATTAAAATTGGGCAGCTTCATGTTTAACTTAAAATATCTCGAGAAAAAGAGTACTTTATTTACGTAAAAAGTATTGGATAATCGAAAAATTGTGCCAAAGTTTCTACTCCGCCAGTGGCGTAGAATTTGGGAACGATTAACCTTTCAGCAGATCTGGAAACACTAAAAAGGCATGGGGGGTGGAAATAAAGCTATCGTCTCATCAATTACTGGATCTAACAATCCGCTAATCATGCCTTCCACTTCAAATTATGTCAATGTTAGTTCATCTTCTACAAACCACGCAATTGTTAAAAATTCCTTCCAATAATAATTTTTCATTTCGAGAACTGTACAAAAATAACTATTAATACAAAATAGAACGTTTCTTGAATGATTGGTGGCGTGGCGTTGTTTGTTGACTGGGAGTCGTATTGTCCTGGGTGACTTTTGAGAGGTTGTGACTGGGAGATAATGGCTCGATGCGACAGAAGAGTGTCTGTTGGGGGCGGCGAGGTGTGTTGGGCGGGATGTAGAAGAATTCGCAGGCAACGGGCTTAAATTTCGCGGCATGTTGGACATCGTGTACAGAGCTGTGCTGTATTGTTCCCTTCCTGTCAGCCATTTGGTAAGTGTTATAGGGAAACCACAGAAGATCTATAACCTAACAAAATTTACTATTATTAAAAGGATGAAGGTTAGAATTGCCATTTGTAAAGAACTGATAAACAATTATAAAATCAGTTTACCGTGATTACATAACATTTAGTTTTTTAGAAACATTGATAAAAGCAAAAACTAAATTTTACTTTTATCTTTGAAGGATACCAGACCACAGTTATTTTAATTAAAGTAATAAAAATACCTACACCTTTATAAAATGTTCCAAGAAATAAAGAACTAGGAAATTAAAAATTTTAAAATACAAATGGAGTGTGTCATTGTTAAGACAAATTTAAAAGATATACACACCCAATAATAATTTGGTACTGAAAATAAAAAACAATTCTTATGATGCAGAAAATTTAATAGTTTCATCATCCTTATTGTAACAATTAAAAAAAATTTAAATGATGTAATTCGTTTTAACCATCGTGATCGTGATTGCCAGTAAGGTCGACTCGGCTTAATTAAGGAACATGGAGAAAGCAAAAAATGTCTGTTTTCTCATTAAGCGGTTTATGACTTCAACTAAGAAATTATGGGAAACCACGACGGTTTTAAGTATTTGTACATAAATCGAAAAAATCTAGGAATATTTTTATAAAAGCAGATTATTGTAAAGCCGCGTCCACACAGAAGCAACATGGAGTAACATGACTGTCGACTTTTGTCGCACTATGTTTCTTGACATTAAAAATGTTGAAGGAAAAGGAAACTTTACTGTCCACACAAAGGAAACTTGTCTATGAAGGTTTCTGTCAGTGAAACAAATGTCGCAAATATGGGGAAATGAAGTGTCTACACAAAGGAAACTTGTTTCATGTTTTAGTTTAGTCAACATCACATTCTACAGCTTCAGCGATGTTTTTCAGAGCATAATATCTTTTATTTGCACATTTGTGATCTGCATTTTTTGGATTCCACAAACATTCCGCATCTTTATATATTTCTAGCAGTAATATTGTTTTATCATTTGTCCAACGGGCCATTTTTATTATTAAAAATATCGACAAGCAACTGATTACTGATGACAACCGTCCACACCGCAGAAACAGGAGTCGCAAGTCTCAGCTTGTCGACACCTGTTACTCCACTTTCTTTGAAGTTTACCGCTCGGCGAGCGAAACACGCGACACAGGGTCGCATCCCAGTATGCGACATAAACAACTAGAAACATTTGTCGACAAAGAGCAACTTTGTTTCTAGAAACTAGTCATTGATGACAAATGTTGCTTATTGTTGCTTCTGTGTGGACGCGGCTTAATGCATTGAAAAAGCAGATCATCGAGCGAAGTTGAGAGGTACCTCAACTATCCCATAAAATATCTCTGCACCTAAAAGTCGCTAAGTGCGAGTACCTACAATTTAACGTCAAATAGTTCTCTTTATTTCAACGCTAAATGAGATTGAAGTTCGTCTCGCACATCTTGTGCAACACGGACTGGTCCTAAACGTGTGTTATTGCGTTGATATCTCAGAGTAATAAGTAATAAGTTTACTTATTACTCTGAGGTTGATATAATGTCAATTTTCTTTAAATTGTTGAACCTTTATAAACTGGAAGCAATAATACTATTTCTTCATATAGGAATAACTATTTAATTCAAAAGTTTAGCTTTTGACATACACACTTTTATATATAATTTTTGACAACTATATAAACAAATATATTTATAACAGAACTTGTTACTATGGTAATAAAATAAAACAAAAGTTGTGGAAACGAATCCGAATATTAAATCCAACATCACAGCACACCCTCTAGCAGGCTAACTCTTCTACTAATTATCAGATCTAATATATTAGTACTGGGCCCACCCGCCTCATATTACGAGCGCTAGTGTACGTGCAGCCCAGAACCACAGAACTATACACAACAATACAAATTTTATTAATATTTTTGGAAAGTTGGTTTTTAAAGAAAATTTCGACGTTGTTCATCAAGTTTATATTAAATAAATATACATAAAAAATATATAAATAAATAAGAAATATAAAAAATTAAATTTACTTTTTTCTCTTGATTCTATTTATATAGGATTTGTGTGCCTGTACTTTTATTGGGTCAATGTAGGAGGCATTCTTGACCCTATTTAAATGTTTTAAATAAATATTTGGAGTCTTTGCCTGCAGCTATTTTATTCACTTGTTTGCACCAAAAAAAGATAGTGCATCTAATTATCAACCTGCAGGCTTTTTCTCCACATGTAGATGAAGCTTCGGAAGACACCGTTGTGGATGAAGGTAGAATAACTGAAGTATCTAAAATCAAATAATTTTATTCACTTACAGTATAACTTGAAGTTGTATCTACTTACCAAATAAAAGTAGAGTTGGGTATGCACCTGGTTTCAACTCTTTCTGAAATCCTGCATTATGAAACTGCTGATCAAAATGTTGATGGCACACTCTATAACTGTCCTAAAGTTGTTTTGGAGTTTTCTCCTTTAACACAGGATTGTTTATATTCTCCATCCAAATATTAATTAAGTTGAGATCCTTGGTGAAACGATGCCTCTTACTTGTTTGATCGGTACAACTAGGAACACAACACGTTCTTTTACTAGATGCCATGCTTATACTAAAAAAAGTAAAAAATATTATAGTATGATATTGTATGCTACACTATATAATTATGAAACAATTGTTAACATTTAAATATTAACGCACAATACACAATACTTACACTGCTCTAATTCTCTTATAATACAGAAACAATTAAAAAGTTCATAAACCAAAATATAAAATTTAATAAACTGGAAGAAACTTTCACAAATAATAACTAATTAATCAATTTAAAGATAATCAAAGGAAAAAGCACAGGCAAAACACAATTCAAAATCCAAACCTTAACAGTTAACAATTAAAAATGAAATGACAAATCAAGATTAGTTTATAAATATGTGATGACAGTTCACGTTTCCTCCGATTGGGCGATACTGTAACGTCACGCTACAGATACGCCCTCAAGTGGGTGGGCGCAATAATATAACTTGGATACAAATTGTAGATAAGAGTTAAACTGCTAAGAGGGTGTGCTGTGTCCAACATAAATTAAATAAGTTTACCATGTTTCTGTAGAAACGAAAGCACGACGTCATCTATATCATGAAATGTTTGACTTTTAGGTTTCATCTCAGATGAAAAAATCAAATAGATAAGTATAAAGATATACCTTTTAACACAGTCTTTGTTTGTGAGCTACATAAACAACACAGCATGTAGAAGGGGGAACAAGGTTTGTTTATATCACAGGGGCGTAACATAATACAAATTTACTGGTTTTTCGGTTTTAAAGCATAAAATCACTTAATTTTAAAATATTGCGGTATTTAATAATATAGGTTTTTTAATAAATATGAGTGATAGTGATAGTGACGAAGAAGCAATAAATGGTACTCCACCATTTATTAAAATTTTTGCAAAAGAAACTTACGAATCGTTATTACCACAAAAATCTAAAGAAAAATATGAACATTTTCATAAAAAGTTTATGGAATGGTTCTTGAAAAATGAAATAAAAAGCGTATCCGAAAACGTTTTAACAGCATATTTTAAACAATTATCAACATAAATTAAACCCTCTACTCTCTGGACAACATATTCAATGCTAAAAACAATGATAAATATAAAAAATAACATTGACATATCATCTTATCCTAAGTTACGAAGCTTTTTAAAATTACAATCTTCAAATTATAAATCGAAAAAGTCAAAAATACTAACGCCAGAACAAATAAAAGAATTTCTTTTAAAAGCTCCGGATGAAGTATATTTATTTACGAAAGTTAGTTAAAATTCCAGTAAGTACCAAATACAAATTTTTAATTTTTCTTCAAATTTTAGATAGTACTAATATTTGGTATATCTGGTGGGTGCAGACGTCAAGAATTAAAAAATTTAAAAATAAATCATATAAGAGACTTAGGAGATGAATATCAAGTAAAATTAGTGGAAACAAAAACAAAAACCGATAAATCCTTTGTAATTCCTGGAACATTCTATAAATTAGCAAAAAAGTACATACTTCTTAGACCGCGTAATATGGAGCCATTTTTTTTAAATTATCAAAAGAGGAAATGTACAAAACAAGTTGTTGGAATCAACAAAATTGGAAACCAGCCCAAAATAATTACTAACTTTTTAAAATTACCTCATGCTAACTTATATACCGAGCATTGTTTTCGCCGTTCAGGTGCCACTATTCTTGCTAATGCTGGAGGTGATACGTTAACAGTAAAAAATTTTGGTGGCTGGAAATCAACTGCCGTAATGGAAACTTACATAGAAAATTCCATAAAGAAAAAAAAGAAATAGCTAATACCTTGGTAAACAGTAAAAACACAACAAACACAATTCCAGAAATTGAGCCATTAAATTCAAGACAAATTGACCAAAATTTTATTGAGACAATGGATACTACAAATCCAGAAAATCAGCTATCAACTTCAAAACAAAATTTGCACCAAAATTTTATTGAAGCAAAATCTTCTTCTGAAGTTACTGATAATTTTGTCAGGGAAAACATAACATATTCAAATTGTACTTTTCACAATTGTAATTTTATTGTTAAAAATCAATAATTTAAATTAAATTAGTTTTATTTTTGTTAACTGCAAATTTAGAAAAATCATTAATATTTTATTATTATTTTCTTAGTGAGTCGTAGAAAAAATATTCTGTCCAATTCGTGTGGAGTGTCCATATCCACACTTGTTGCACAAACTACTATTTCCAATTGTGAGAATAGAATGGAGCGATGCAATATATTGTATTATGACCATACGGATTAAAACTCCATATCTTCTTTATTTACCATCCCCCCAGGTTTTCTGACAAGTTATTTAACTCTATGACTTCAATGACCGACTAGTCTGTTATGATGATATTTAGATGACTTTAAAACACCGTTTAAATTTTTATCTAAATTAGCTATAAAATAATAACTTAATTTAAAAAACTTTCGCTTTCTTTCTATTGATACATCCCTGAACAATTTGGGTACTTTTCCTGCACAGATGTAGTAATCCATCTGCGAGGTAAAATTATTACTTCTAATGGCTTATAATTTTGGTGTAATGATATTATTTAAAATTAATGAAATCGGAAATATGTCTCCATTTCGAAAAATCTTGTATGAAAAACTTTTGGAGGTTTCAAAAAGTCTTCCTTTGATGGATATCCAATGTAAAACTAATGATGTGTGGCGGAAATACAGAAAGTCTTTTAAAACTGACGAGGAGAGAAATTGATCCCGATTTGAGCAGCCGTGGCCAGCATCGTAGGAATTAGCAACTGAAAAACACGTGAACGACATAAATCAGCTGTTAACCGTTTAAATTACATTGCAAATGTAAACCTCTGTACATAATTTGTGCTTTGAATTTTCTTTTATAAGATATTTATTTAATAATAATGCAACGTACATCGAGGTGTATTTGTTCAGTACCCCAGTGCCAAACTAACGTCAGAAAAGGTATTTCCCCCAAAAATTTTTTGCTGCCCAAGCAAAGGGTTTATATATTAGGAATTGGTAAACCAATGTCAAAGTAGGTATATGTTAGTATTTATTCAATTTACTATATTGATTCAATACTACACATGTGTCCAAAAGTTTGGAATATTTAGAAATAATATATGTACGCCTATGGTTTTTTAAAAACTCTTGTTGATATTTATTTTAAAGCGTTTTTAAATCAAAATAATACTAAATTTGATTCGTTTTTGTATTAATTTGGTCATATTTAATTGATTTGGGTGCTTTCACATAATTCCAATTCTTGTTTAAATTTCATTTGAGCTGTTTAAAAATGCCCAGAGACATGATATCATATTTTAATAGGTTTAGAATAATTGCTTTGTTACAACAGGGCTTTGGTTAAAGTGATATCGCGAATATTGTTGGTGTTACTCAGGGTGCTGTACCAAAAATTCCAAGACACAAATGATGTGAAGGATCGTCCCAGAAGTGGCAGAAGTCGATGTACAACAGCAGCACAAGACCGGCAGATAACATTGATAGCTCGAAGAAATCGACAGGAATCTACAAGAGGCATATCCAGAGAAATTTCTACACTTGAAGGACTGAATATCTCAAGGCAAACAATTACACGAAGATTAAATTCGGTAAATTTGTATCGCAGAAGACCTCTACGTGTTCCCAAACTAACCTATCAGCAAAAAATTGTAAGGTTGCAATGGGCTCAAGAAATGTTACACCATGGTCCTAACTGGAATTACGTGATGTTCTCTGATAAATCAAGAATTGGCTTGGTTTTTGATTCGCGAAGAACGCTAGTTTGGATGGCCCCAGGGCGACAAGCCCGATTAGAAACAGCCCAATCACGTGTTCCATTTGAAGGTGGGAGTATTATGGTTTGGAGTGGTATTATGAGGGATACACGGACGCCTCTCCTGATTTTGGAGAGAAGAATACTGGTGCTGTGTACATCGAGGAAGTTTTAAATCCTGTTGTGCGTCTATTCCGGGGGGCGGTAGGTGATGGATTTGTGTTTATACATGACAATGCACCTCCACATCGAACAGCTGCAGTACAAACTTTTTTGGAAGAAGAAGGAATATCCACATTAAGATGACCATCAAATTCCCCTGACATGAACGTCATTGAACATGCCTGGGACATTCTTAAAACACGCATTAAGAAGCGACACCCTCCCCCAATTACTCTACGAGAACTGAAAGATGCTGCTCGTGAAGAATGGGAGAGAATTCCGCAAGCCCAGCTCGACCATTTAATCGATAGCATGCCACATCGCCTACAGTCAAGCATACAGGCCCATGGAGGAAATACTGATTATTAATTTTATTTAAAAACCTTTTTTTGCTTATTAATTTATTTAAAAAAATTTGTAATACATTGTACATTTTTCACCTCAAAAGAATAAATCATTTTTTTGTATGTTTATCTGACTTCGATTTAGTATGGGTTAGAGTTGTAGCAAAATGATGTTTACTTATATCAAAAAAAATATTTATAAAAATATATAAAATATAAAAAATAGATGAAATATTCCATTATTCTAGACTTTTGGACATATGTGTATTAAGTATATTTGATAAATATTCGCAGGAGATTAAATTTAGTAACACTAAACTAAAATCCAGGATTTTAGAGCTCCCTGTCATATGTCAGTCAATTTGGTTTAATATGCCCATTGAGGCCACTGTGTCTAATCAGTAGCTCTATCACCATTCCTAAATCCTATCTGCCTATATTTAGCAGCTCTTGAGATCTCTTACAAACGCCTTTAGGTGTCTTAAGGCATTTAGCTAGAGCGTCTCATCCTATATACCCAGTTTGATATTGTTCCTCTGGCTACGTTCATGGAATGGCTCTGGACCTAGAAATCTTCCTTCAGCACCTTTTCTGGCTATAAGGTTTTCTTTCTCGCTCCCTTCAATGCCAGTATGCCAAAATAAAGTTACTTTGTTATTTGCCACTAGACATAATAGCTCTTGAAGGCACTTCCAAACTAATTTGGACCGCGTAGCTATCGAAAATTTTTATAATTTTGTTCCCGTAGATACATTTCTATTGCAAAAACCTCTGCTTAAATTACATGTTATCCAAGTTGATTTTCCTCCATAGATCCCAGCTCTAACACCTTCTTAGAGCCGTCCTAGTCCCAACATTGATCAACTATTATGAGATTCGATTAATTTATATCCCATTCGCTTCTTCCTGGTAAACCTATCTCCCGTTATGATTAAGTATGAAGCCGTTGAAGCTTAGTCAGCTTCTCTCTGGTAGTCCTCTGCGGATATTTAGCCAACCAGTCCGCAGCGCATATTCTACGAAATAACTAAAGACTTGCAGCATAGTTTCTCCATTGATTGAGGTAAAAAAACTTAAGTTTTTTTGGTCTTCTCTGTATCTTATGCAAAAAACTTAATCGTTGATTATTACTTTAGGAAAATGTACAGTGTGAACCATATTGTACCTCTAAAATTTAAATTAACTGTCCAAAATGTTTTATTAATTTTTTAATCTTTTTATAATATATAGCTTATATAGTACATGCCTTCGCAGAATCGACAGTTGTCGCTACAAGATTACCTAGTTATCATTTTTAGAGGTCATAACTTAACAGGTATTAAATTAACATGTCAATTTAATATATTTTTTTTTGGTTTTTCTGTATCATTGCACAGTTATACTGATCTTAGAGGGAAATACATCCAAGATAATCCCTTATGGCTAATAATTTAATACTGTTATGTCTTCCATTATTACTTCCATACTTGGTCTAGCCTTAATACTACATAATGAACATCGGTACCTAGCTACAAACAAACAAAGTGTAATTTCAATATGTCAATCTGACCATGCTTATTTTAGCAAAACAGCTGTATTTGAATTTAAAAATGTATTTTTCGACTAAATAGTGGAAGTTTCGTTCAACCGTTTAGTTTTTTACTGTTCTTAATAAGTTAAACTTTTTCAGAACAATAAACAACTAAAAGGTTGAATTAACTTCCACTATTTATTCTATAAATACTTTAAATGCAATGACAGCCGTTTCGCTATCGGAATAGCATCGTCAGATTGACATATTGAAGTTACATTTTGTTTGTTTGTAACTAGGTACTTGATGTTGATAAGTAGTTAAGGCTAGATCAAGTAAGGAAGTAATAAGACATAACAATATTAAAGCCTAGATGTTATTAGCCCTAAGGGATTATCCTGGATGTATTTCCCTCTAAGATCAGTATAACTGTGCAATGATATAGAAAAACCAGGAAAAAACTATATCCTGCTGATCTTTACAATAACTTAATATATTTGTGTTGTAATTACGTCTTATCTATGTATAAAATGAAGACTCAATCAAAGTAAACAGTTTAATAGTGGTGAACTTCCAAGATTTATTTGTTCATTAACTACTTTATATTGTTGATCTGCTAGATGTCTTTTGATTTCAAGTTCTTCGAGGAAATCTAAATTTTGTTTTTTATCACAGGTGTGTAATATTTGAATGTCATTGGTGTGTATGAGTGAATGTGGATGTTCAAGAACATGTTTTGCATAGTTTGACTTATCTGGTTGTTGTAATCTATATGCTCTTAAATGTTCATTGAATCTTATTTCAAAATTTCTTTGTGTTTGACCTATATATACAGCATTACATTTTGGACAATTAATTTTGTAAACACCAGATTTTTTTAATTTAGGTAATTTTGTTTTTACATTTAACAATTTTGTACCAACATTATTGTGTGATTTGAATGAAATTATTGCAGATGTTGCCGAAGATATTATTTTTGAAATTGTATTAGAAATATTTCCACAATATGTAATACTTTTATAACTTTTAATTTCTTTAGGGTGTTGAGGGAATATTAGTTGTAGTGACACTTTCTGTTCTTTCTTATTAATTAATTTATTTATCAAATGTATTGGATAGCTATTAGATATTGCTATTTGTTTTATAATCTCAATTTCTTTATTAAAATTATTTTTGTTCATTGGAATTGAAAATGCTCTATGTATCATAGAATTATAAGCTGCTAATTTATGTGATATAGGATGATTTGAATGATATGGTATGGTTACATCTGTTTGTGTTGGTTTTCTGTATATTGAATAGTTTAATGAATTATTAACTTTTTCAATTCTCAAATCTAGAAAATTAATTGAATTATTTTCTTCAACTTCTAAGGTGAAATTAATTTTAGGATGTAAGGTATTAATATAATTAAAAAATATATCTAATTGTCGTTCGCTACCTACAAAACCTGCTAACACATCATCAACATATCTATACCAAAATACAATATTGTTTTTATAACTAGAATTAAAGATTTTGCTTTCTAAATTATCCATAAAAATATTTGCTAAAATTGGAGAAATGGGACTTCCCATTGGAAGACCTTCATTTTGAATATATACTTTCTTATCAAAAGTAAAATAATTTTGGCTAATGCATACATTAAATAGGTCAATTATATCTGATATTATACCTGGATGGATATTTCTTTCATCTAATAACTTTTTAACTAGAACTATACATTCTTTAGGAGGTATTTTAGAGAACATATTAGTTACATCAAACGATACTAATTTAGTATTATTTTGTAAATTACATTTATTTAATTTATTTATCAAATCTAACGAATTTTGTACTGAATATTTAGATGTGTAACCATAATTATTTAGAATAGTATTTAATTTTTTAGCTACCTTAGTATTAGGAGTGTTAACATACGAAACTACAGGTCTAATCGGTTTTGACTCTTTATGTAATTTAATAGTTCCATATAATTCTGGACATTGGGGATTTTTATTAATTAGGTATTTTTTATCATAGTCATTAAATATATAATTTGAATTATTTACATACATATTTACAAAATAATACTAAATTAGTATCGTTTGATGTAACTAATATGTTCTCTAAAATACCTCCTAAAGAATGTATAGTTCTAGTTAAAAAGTTATTAGATGAAAGAAATATCCATCCAGGTATAATATCAGATATAATTGACCTATTTAATGTATGCATTAGCCAAAATTATTTTACTTTTGATAAGAAAGTATATATTCAAAATGAAGGTCTTCCAATGGGAAGTCCCATTTCTCCAATTTTAGCAAATATTTTTATGGATAATTTAGAAAGCAAAATCTTTAATTCTAGTTATAAAAACAATATTGTATTTTGGTATAGATATGTTGATGATGTGTTAGCAGGTTTTGTAGGTAGCGAACGACAATTAGATATATTTTTTAATTATATTAATACCTTACATCCTAAAATTAATTTCACCTTAGAAGTTGAAGAAAATAATTCAATTAATTTTCTAGATTTGAGAATTGAAAAAGTTAATAATTCATTAAACTATTCAATATACAGAAAACCAACACAAACAGATGTAACCATACCATATCATTCAAATCATCCTATATCACATAAATTAGCAGCTTATAATTCTATGATACATAGAGCATTTTCAATTCCAATGAACAAAAATAATTTTAATAAAGAAATTGAGATTATAAAACAAATAGCAATATCTAATAGCTATCCAATACATTTGATAAATAAATTAATTAATAAGAAAGAACAGAAAGTGTCACTACAACTAATATTCCCTCAACACCCTAAAGAAATTAAAAGTTATAAAAGTATTACATATTGTGGAAATATTTCTAATACAATTTCAAAAATAATATCTTCGGCAACATCTGCAATAATTTCATTCAAATCACACAATAATGTTGGTACAAAATTGTTAAATGTAAAAACAAAATTACCTAAATTAAAAAATCTGGTGTTTACAAAATTAATTGTCCAAAATGTAATGCTGTATATATAGGTCAAACACAAAGAAATTTTGAAATAAGATTCAATGAACATTTAAGAGCATATAGATTACAACAACCAGATAAGTCAAACTATGCAAAACATGTTCTTGAACATCCACATTCACTCATACACACCAATGACATTCAAATATTACACACCTGTGATAAAAAACAAAATTTAGATTTCCTCGAAGAACTTGAAATCAAAAGACATCTAGCAGATCAACAATATAAAGTAGTTAATGAACAAATAAATCTTGGAAGTTCACCACTATTAAACTGTTTACTTTGATTGAGTCTTCATTTTATACATAGATAAGACGTAATTACAACACAAATATATTAAGTTATTGTAAAGATCAGCAGGATATAGTTTTTTCCTGGTTTTTCTATATCATTGCACAGTTATACTGATCTTAGAGGGAAATACATCCAGGATAATCCCTTAGGGCTAATAACATCTAGGCTTTAATATTGTTATGTCTTATTACTTCCTTACTTGATCTAGCCTTAACTACTTATCAACATCAAGTACCTAGTTACAAACAAACAAAATGTAACTTCAATATGTCAATCTGACGATGCTATTCCGATAGCGAAACGGCTGTCATTGCATTTAAAGTATTTATAGAATAAATAGTGGAAGTTAATTCAACCTTTTAGTTGTTTATTGTTCTGAATAAGATGAACTTTCACACAGTAAGGGTTAGTACCATAAATTTCATTAAGATAAACTTTCACAAATTTCATTAAGGAATACTTTCTTTCAGCTTCCTTATTTTCTGTAAAACATTTGTGTTCTGCATCTTGTGGTTTAAATATGTGTGAATATATACATTTTTCCTTCTAATGCATTTAATTAGGTATACCTAAAATACAGTTAAGGAATATTTAGCACACCACTAGTCACAGTACTGTAGTAGGTGGTATATAAAAGAACACAAATGTGCTTGAAATTGATTAAAATAAAGAAAATGAGAAAAGTGCTTTAGTTTGTTTCAAACAACATCTTTCTGAAATTAAAATAAAGAAAAGGGTCAACAAAAATGTGAAACTAGTTATTAAAATTGAAGCAGAGAAAGAAAAAACTTGTACTTTTAAGTGTGTATTGTTTATTAATTGCACAAGATTTGTAATTCTCTATTTTAAAACTATTTCTTAAAAAAAAGAAATTTATTTAAAACTTACATCCACCTTCCGCAACTGCAGATGCAATATTCATAATCATTACTAAATTTTTTAAAATTTGTATTTTTAAAAGAACAAAAAATTAATTACTATTACTAACAACACTTTTACTAATAAAATCAATACACTAATGGACTAGTGGTGTTTATCTTGATGATTTAAGGAGATAATTAACGTGATACAGATCTAATAAACTATAAAATGACATACTAATAACAAGTTACATTGTATCATTGCAACTATGTGATTTAAAGGTTCCCTATGTTATGTCAATTGGCAGCTGTTATAATCATTTAACAAATAAAAATAACAGTATTGTCAGCTGAAAGTTATGGTAAAATTCCTTTTTTATCAGATTATTCATAAAAGTTGAATACTGCTTGCAATCTTTATTTTACTGTTCAAATCCAATCACCTATAGACCAATTGATTCTATTGATCTATATACTTGATAAATACATACAGTGTGGAAACCACTTATGAAATAAAATTATTTGTGGGGTTAGTTTAAAAGATTAAATTGATTGTACTAACCCTTACTTTTTGGAAGTCCATCTTATTAAGGATAATAAAAAACTCTTCGTTTTAACAAAACTTCCAATATTTATTTAAAAAAGCAATTTTTAAATAAATATTGGAAGTTTTGTTAAAACGAAGAGTTTTTTATTATCCTTAATAGTTTAAAAGATTATAAAAAACGCTGAGACCCGTCAACTTTAAAATTCAAATGTGAGCTTTTTAAACATAAATTTAAATGTACAGGGTGATACAGGCAGGACTGGCATTGTCCATGATCTATATTTTTAATGAAACACCCTGTATATTTTTATGATTTTAAAAGCTCTTTAACAATTTGATCTCAACAAACTATACCATGTAGAGTCTATTATGAATTGTACAAGGTGAAATTTTGAAATTGTTTATAATTTTGTTTAAGATAGTAAATACATAAAATACTTGACTTAATTAATTTTTTACATTAAAACAACTGCTCAAAATGTTCTCCACCTTGTTGGCAATAACACAGTCTCCTATAAGTCATCCCTAACTTTGTTTAAAGTTGATAGTACCTCTTTGTCCAATCCATTTATTGGGGAAAATTTCATTTAAGTAATTTCTTACAATTAAAATATAATGGGGTGTTGCTCCGTCTTGCTGGAACCAGATATTTTCATTCGGTAGGTAGGTTCCATCTACAAAAATAGGACCAATAATATGATCACCTATGATACCTGCCCAAACGTTCAATGTTTGAGGATACTGAGTATGTGTCTCATGCATCCAATAAGGATTCTCCTCTGACCAATATCTATAGTTTTGTCTATGTACTTTCTCATTCAATGTGAATGTTGATCTATTGAAAAAAAGAATTGTACCAACAGCTATTTCATTTCTGTTCAATTTATTCATAGTTCTTTCACAGAAATCCATTCTACAATCTTCTATTAGTTCTTGCACAAGTCAATTTATATGAATGAAGTTTTTCTTTATGGAAACACATTAGGACCGTTGTGTGACTCCCATTATTTTGACGTGAACTTAACTTTGGATTCTCCACGACATTTAACATAATATCCAGTTTCACATCATCTTCAACAAAGTGCGGTTTTCTCTTTAATGGTTTGACATGTTCAAGTTCTCTGAATTGTGCATGAATTTTAGACACAGTACCTTGTGAAATATTAGGCAACTGAAGATACCTCTGATTAAATAAGTTTGCCACTTCAACTTGACTTCTGCAATTATAGCAGTAACCAATCATCATTAAAATTACAATGAGTTCGATAACACTTGTACCTAATTATTTATCAACAGAAATAAAGGTTATCTTCCAGTTTAACCATCCGCTAAAAATTCTCTGCGCATGTACAAAAATATTTGAAATTTACAGCGGGACAGCCGCACAGTGTTGTCAGTTCAAATATTTTTTCCTGAAAGCGAATAGTTTAGTTTTGATTTAGTAAATTTGATTATAAAAAAACGCACGTTAATAAGCTGCTAAAATTCATAAGTAATAATTAAGATGCTAAGAACAGCAGTTGAAAATATGAATAATAACATAGGTAGGTACTTCCCTTCGTTATTTCGAATTAAATATATTGTAATATGCGAATATAAAAATCTCACGTTTTCATGGTATTCTGTGGTTTTTTTTTAAATTAATGAAAAATATAAACTACCACAATAAATGCAGTAAAAACTATAAGGAAAAAACATTTTAAATAATTATATTAAAATTAAATAATATATAATTAAAATATTATATTACGTCTTCTGATTTATTTAAGGCATATTATGTTTACATGCATATAAAATTTAAATCCAAAATCAGCCCTATAATTGAATCTCCTTGTTATAATAAATTAACGTTATCTGCAAAATGTGCATACTGTACGTTCAACATGCATTATTTCATAGATTTATTTAACTGATTACATAACCTAAGTTACGCAATCTGTTAAATAATGTCTATAATTTTCGTCTTTCCAATGTTTATTCACTCACTTTATTTATTCATAAGATTTATTCATACATATGTGGCAACGCATCTCGAGATTTAAAGTTTGCCGCTCCTTATCAACCAATAAAATTATCCTTGACACTTCAAATTTTGTACATGCGCAGAGAATTTTTAGCGGATGGTTAAACTGGAAGATAACCGAAATAAATCCTTTACAACATTATTAAATTATCTAGATAGTTGGACTTTCAATAGAAAATCATTCATGTTTTATATTTAGATTCAAATAAATTGTGTTTGTTTATTTTTCGAGGTTATTAGGTTTTGTTTGGATAATGACGAATAATGACAAATGAAATTTGACACAGAGGTGCGTTTACCTAGGTTATAAAATCTATGGTTTCCATAAAAGTAATTATTAATTATCCTAACATAACAATTACTTATTTCTTAATCGAATATCTATTAACTTTAATTGGTTTTTAGTTTAAGAGTAAATAATAAAACGAATTTATTGGATTTTTACATTATATTTATTTTATAAAACGGAACGCTCCTGTAAAAATCCAAGCCAAGCCATCGTAGTAGCTGCTTACTTCATACTTCAATCAATAAAGTCATTTCCCGCTTTGTTTTCGTAATTTCATTGGTTTCGTTAAGTCACGTGCGTGTATAGGATTTTTGTCATTTGCCCACATTATCCGATTGGCGCCATTATCGTCGCGTTGCGTATGCTACATTTTGTTGAAAGCTGTTAGGAGAAGTCGCTTGTCCGTTAAAGTTAAAAATTTATTGTTAAAATGGTAAGTTTTTGCAATAAATTGTGATATATGCTATTTTTAGACATTCATACGATCAATACATTAACTTATCATGTAAATTAACCTGTAAATTTACGTGAGTGTAAATAAAGTGCTTTGTTTTAGGCTGGTGGTAAAGCTGGTAAAGATAGTGGAAAAGCCAAAGCTAAAGCCGTGTCCCGATCAGCTCGTGCAGGATTGCAGGTAAGTTTTCTTTTGCTTAATATATTATTACATTTCCGAAAGTTTAGGTTAGTTTATCATAACCCACTTCCGTAAATTATGTTTGTAGATATTAGTGACCCGGTTTAATAGAAAGATAAAATGCTTTTTCTCGTTACTTATTTTGTCTAAATTAACTTGTTTTTATGGTATTATAATGTAGGAATATAGTTTTTTATTTTAAACACTCCATTATCATTTTGAACCGTTTGTTTCTGGTAGTGGCTAGGCGCCCAAATGTCCGGACACTTGTTATAACAAAACTATAAAAATGTACGAAAATTAAGTTTTATCTGATAATATCTCTAAAAATATCAAACGAATTATTGCTTTAAAATATTTAAATCAATATAATGAACAATATTAATGTACATTTTACAATTAGTAAAGTAACTGCAGCACTAATAAACAGATAAACTAAATAACTAATTGTATTTAGTATCACTTAAGTACTTAACTGCACAAATAAAATTCTTGCTTAAATTTTAAATGCAAATATTAATGTGGTGCAATGAGATATTGCATGATAAATGCTTAGCTTTCTATAGGAAGTATGCAATAAATGTACATCTTCTAAAGAAATTAAGTAGAAATTGTGCATAAAGCACAATACAATACAACATCTAAGTAAATAATGTTAATTTACAATTTACTTTAGTTTCCAGTTGGTAGAATCCATAGACATTTGAAAAATAGAACTACAAGTCATGGACGTGTTGGTGCAACTGCTGCTGTATACTCTGCTGCTATTTTAGAGTACCTAACTGCAGAAGTAAGTAAATTGTTTATATTTTGTTACACCTAGTTAGTTCCTTAATATCTGTTGAAAAATGCAATGATTCTTTATCACTTATGATTGATTTTTTAATGGTGTTTGATGTTAAATTTATTGTACCAACCCTTACTTTTTGGAAGTCCATCTTATTAAGAATGATAAAAAACTTCGATTGAATGTAACTTCCAAGTTTATTTGAAAAAATTATGTTTTAAATTACAATGACGGCCGTTTCGCTGATTAGCATCGTCATTGTAATTTAAAACATAATTTTTTCAAATAAACTTGGAAGTTACGTTCAATCGAAGAGATTTTTATTATTCTTAATTAGTATTTGATGTAATTTGTAAATCTTTTGTATTCAAAAAATATTTAATGGTAAGTCATTTCTAATTTGCAAATAGTCACTAGTTTATAATATCCATGTTTATTGAACTGTACTTTTTTCTATTGTATATTTAAATAAAAAATATTTCTTTCAGGTTCTTGAACTGGCAGGTAATGCTAGTAAGGATTTAAAAGTAAAGAGAATAACTCCACGTCACTTGCAATTAGCTATCAGAGGGGATGAAGAATTAGATAGCTTAATCAAAGCTACAATTGCAGGTGGTGGTGTAATTCCACACATTCACAAATCCCTTATTGGAAAGAAGGGTGCGCATTCTCAACCTGCTTAAGTTTAAATTTGTATTTAATACACATATAGTATATCAAGACTTAAACATGTGTCAATGATGTGTTTTAATATTATTCGACACGTATGTCACTGTATGCAAGGCAATGCAGAAAATAAAGTTTGAATATATTGACTGCTATTCCAATTGAGCAGCAGTTTCAGTTTTTTTTTATGTAACTAATGAAGTTTCCGTTAATGTGCCTTGTAATTTAAATTTAGTTTTTCCTTATTCTTTGTAATTTTAGCATATAGTTGATC
Organism: Ophraella communa; assembly: GCA_035357415.1. Taxonomy (NCBI): domain Eukaryota; kingdom Metazoa; phylum Arthropoda; class Insecta; order Coleoptera; family Chrysomelidae; genus Ophraella; species Ophraella communa. The sequence goes on from CM068987.1 coordinate 11,362,120, forward strand.
ATACATTTAGAAAATAATGTATTTTGTGTTCATTTAATAAAATAATTTCTTATGAGTTATTCTAGTTTAATGTATGATGGGTACAACAGATAAATAAATCAGAATGTGAAAAAATACTTCTTAATGAACCTAGTTTAAATTATAATTAATTACTGTAGGCAACTTTATTACAAGTTTTCCTTTTAATATATTCAAGTTCACTTTAGAACAATGCTTAGTCAATGTTTTATTTGATAATTTTTCAAGCACCAAAGTCTTAAATTGATTTACAATTCATAGGTAGTAGAGTATGTTATGCCTCGAATTTTTTATCACATAGATGTAGTAAACATAGAATATAAGAATTTTTCACTGGAAGTTTGAATTGGTGGTTACCTTATCTTACGAAATCATGGTCAAGATTAATTTTGCTAACAGTACATTTATTACAAATGTTTTACCCATAAGCATGGAAAAAACAGTGTTCTTTCAATTACTATTAATCAATGCCAATATTTTTTGGGTTCAGGAACAAGCAATAACTTAGAAAACTTGTAAAATTTGAAAATGGTAATAGTTTATTACAAGCAACTTGAAATTCAGTGGTAAGGTTATCACAAAATTTTGTATAAATTTGTCCAGAGCAATCTTTTCTTTCATAGGGATTAGGGCAATTTGTAGGAATGTAATGCAATAAATTTGCATAGTATATGTTCTGCAGTTTTCTTGGTGCTTTCGCTCAAATTACAGTTCCTGTTGTCTGATTTTACTATTTTTTTAATTAATTTCTTGGAGGCCTATGTTCAGTTTAACTCTTTTTTGCTTATTACTGGGAGGTCCTTTGCTCTTTTATGTGGTATATTAATCTATTGAGATCATAGGTAATTGTAAACATTCCTCAAAGAACAATAAATTACTGAACCGTTCAGTAATTTATTGTTCTTTGTAAGATGAACTTCCACAAAGTAAAGGTTAACATAATCAATTTCAGTAAACTTTCCTAGTTTCAATTTCGACTTGGTTAAAGAATATTTAAAGCTTTTTGACTGCCTGTAAGAATATAGATACTTGTCCTAGACGTAGGTGCCACTAAGGAGGTTCTTCTATGCCTGAAAGATAGTCGAGAAATTTAATGTATACCACACAAAACTTTAACAAACTAACATTCCTCACTCTATGGAAATTCGTGTAATGTCTGAATTAATAGTGAACAGTGGTGGATTTAGAGGGGGTGGTTATAGGGTTCACGACCTCCCCAATTTTCATTAATGTCTGTTTTAATTTGGTAGAATAGGAGGAAGATAATTATTTTGTTAAAAAAAGAAATTTTGTTTTTTTCTTTCTAGTTTAACAATAATTCTAATATAACGTTGTCAGATAGCCTAGAAATACGTCTTATACCTAATTCACCAAAATTTTTCGGTGACCCCCCAAAATTTCACCCTTGATCCCCCACTGATAGTGAATAGACATAGTTTTTCACTAATATGGTAATCTTATTTTTTAGTTGCTTAATACTGAAAAGTATGTTTGTATTGGTGAAAAACAATCAATGGGAAAATAAAACAAATGTTATTGTCGAAGAAATATTTTTTTTACATTCATAAATACTATATTTCTTAATGTACATGGCCTACTTAAAATTTACAGACTAATATTCACAAAAATACTAAATATCACTAATCACAAATTATGAATTCATTATAAACAAAAAAATATTTACCGGTTACAATTTTGATGGGTAAAATGAGAGATGTTCTATCCAAAAATACCAAGTTTAATTAAATAAACATTTAAAATATTACTTTGTTAATAGTTTGTTATGAAATTGATAGATATTCTAAAATTCAAGCATATCTTACATTTTTACACTGGAACATCTGGGTAAACATGATTTAATGTTTGTAAATTAAACATTTAATATTTAGAGAACAACTAATTCATTGCAAATAGTTAAAGCTCATTTTGCTTCCCAACACACACATGTTTAACTGCCTATCTCGCGTTTTGATAACTACGATGGACTTCCACAAAGTAAGAGTCGATACAGTAAATTTCATTAACCATGTTTTACTTTACCTTTGGTCTCTGAAGAAGATAACTTGGTGATCAAAACGCGCCTTGTTAAAAGTGTGTGTTGTAGTGTACATTAGAAGTTAACATAAATACGATGCAGATACATGGACCATCTATAAAAATACAAGCAAACTACTCATCCACACTAACCAATTATCTATCATTAGGAAATAGGGGTTAGGCCAAGAGGATGCGTGGAAGAGAAAAATATGAAATGATCTGATGTGAAAATAAATAAGAACGTCTTAATGCAATAGTGTTTTATGATACAAAAAATGCCTATTATTGTAGATTAGAGAGAAATTAACTGGCATATTTTTCAATAGAACACATTCAGAATTTATCAAACAGTAATATACAAAAATTGGATTAAGAATCCAATATTTGCATACTATAACTCATTTAAATTTATAAGTTCATTAAATCACATTGTTTTTGTAGTTACAAGGATCATTGTAATAATTGTTATTATTTATGGAATATTGAACGAAAATATTAAAATTTCATTCCATTAGGTGATTTGAAGTGCTATTAAGCAATTAGTAAATAATTCTTAGTCTAAACATTTTTAAGTTCTATTATAGAATATAAAAATAAAACAATTATTTGGAAAACTAGTGAGTTTTCCAGTGAAAACTGAAGGTCAAACATTCTTTGTTTACTAACTGAATAATCTCTACTCGTTTAAGGAAAAATGTGTAGAAGAGTTTCATGGAAATTGGATTTAAAAATACCCAACGATTATGAACATTTTTTTAATCGGTGAAGCATTGGTATATTGACCTTTTTAGTTTCTCCCCATTAAACATTTCTTGTTAAATTATGTTTACTTTTAATAAACAAAGTTATGTAAATAAAAAATGCTTCTAAAATACCTATTGCGACCACCGACCACTTTTAGAGAATTTTAATACACACTTCAAAAAACACCAATGTAAAACCAAATCGAAATCGCCAAAGAAAATAATTTGTTTGATGCTATTTATTTTTGAAATGGAGGAATTCATTGATAAACATACAAGATGGTGAAAGCTGTTTGGTGTCAACTTTTCATTGAGGCCTTTAAAGAGTATACAAGCTTACCTAGGAATATTGAGCAGGCCTCATTTATGTTCTCTAGTGAGCATGTTAGGAGTTGTAATCCTGTACAATGGCTTTCACTCCAGTAGAGAAATATTCTTTTCTTGGATGAATCCCGTTTAAGACAAACAAACGTTAACCACTGAAAAAGTTGGTTAGTATAGCATTTTACACCCTTTTTCTAAAAATTGTCCACATGTAAACGCTGGACTTTGCAAAAGAACGGTCCAAAATTGGGACACGTGTAAGCAAGAATGTTGGAGAAGAGAATGGTCTACGATCTAGAAGAGGGATTGAGGGTGAGGGGTTACATACCGAATCGTAACCCATTTTTGAGACTTATAAAGTCCCTGGTATCGACACCCAAGAAGAATACTGCGATAGGTATTCCCGTAAGGACTAAAACCCCTGGAAAGGATTTGACGAAACACCGTCCCTTTTCACCCGGACAAGCTGCTAGAAATGTTCAATAAGCTACTGAAAGAGAAAATCTTCCTGGCGAACTTTAAGGTTCCAATCCAAAAATAATAACAGAGTGACGCTGGAGATGGAGGTTTCCACCTCAGCATGTATTTTTATGCCAGGAAATCGACTGGGTCTATGTAACACGAGGCCTAAAACATGCGGAATATCTTGTGGAACTGTTATATAACTACTTCTCGTACAGAAAGGTCTCTTTAGGAAAAGGAAATAGTCTAGGGGAGTTTAATAGGGTTCGATCCTTGGACCTAACCTGGAATTATTTTGACCGGAGTTCGCAGAAGTCAAACCATCGGCTTAAGCACATAACTTGATTCTGGTAGTGGAAGTTGATAACTGAAAAAACGTGGAAGCTGCAACTCGACGCGCCGATGATAGGGCAACCAATTGGCTATAGGAACATAGCAAAGAACCCGAAATTAAAATCTAAAGGCACCACCCAACTTGACTACCAACGTGGACAGTGTCCTAAAATTAGTATTACGTACCTTGGCGCCAGTCTGGATTCAGGCAAAATAAACTAGTCGGTGTGCTGAATGAATGACCAATTTCTGAGAGTGGCATCGCTGGTTTCCCACCAACAGATCTAATAGTTAAAGAGATCACTTTCCGTTATACTGTGGGAGGACAGTGTATAAAAAATGGGGAGGAGGAGGAAAAAATGGCATGACCGTTGGTCTAGCGAGTCCAAACGCACAGTGGTCAAGGCAGCTCATTAAAAGTGGGATAGTTTCAAAAACCATTTAGAGTACATCAAACTCTTCAGTAGCTGATTTTTTCCAAAAATGCATTTTTTTAAAGACGAATTTAAGTAGAATGGCAAACTAGCACAACTATAGTCATGTTAAAAAAGGAGATAAAAAATTGTAAAGATAAATGGTGTCCTAACTGAAGTAGTTGAATACGTTATGGTATTCAACAAGAGGATTCCATAAGTTCTCTTCTTTTCAACGTCATGATGGAAGAAATGTAAGATCACTGAAAGGATACAAAATGGTTAAAGGAGAAATTACCTTTCGGTGCTACGCTGAGTATGAGACCAAATCATTGAACATAAGGATATAACCCCAAAAAACTAAATGCATGACAACGTCAAAGACACCATTAAGATGCAAACTAAAAATTGAAGAGAAACAGGTGCCAATGTACCCGTCGAAAATCCACGAAAACCGCCTTGACACAATTGACTGACGAAATCCAAGACGCTCTGAATAAGAAAGAGACCGTGGTATGTGCCTTTCTAGAAATAGAAGTGGGGGCTTTGACAATACGCCACATGAGACTGTCAAGAGCACTGAATGAGAGAGGAGTAGATAAAACGACTTCGGCAGGAGAAAATATCATATTAATCACCAGATTGAAAAAGTATCAATTAACCTTTGAATAATAAACTTTCTGTTCAGCCATGTTTTTGGTATTAAAAACCTAAAACTTTTCCATAAAAATTATTCTGCTTCAAATATGCAATTAAAAAATCTTTTGTAAACAAATGAGTTTCGCATGACAACGTCAAAGACACCATTAAGATGCAAACTGGATATTGAAGGGAACGTTATTCATAAGAAAATGAAATGCAAGTACTTAGAAAAATATATGATGTTGAAGCAGAGGTAAGAGAACAAATAGGTCAACCAGAGGTTGAGGGGTTTTTGAACTTAATTTCATTTTAATTGGTGCCTTTGAACTTTTTATCAAAAATATGTTTTAATAAAATGGTATGCACAAGTTTTTAAAAGTTGTTGAAACTGCTTTAATTCCAAGATAAGGGAGAATGGATATCTAATCACTAATCTTCAGAGAAAATCATTGAACTCAAATAATACCACAATGTTTTACTACGAACTTCTTTTTCCTTGTACGTTCACACACTTGACAAGTCTTGGCAAGCATCCAAAAGCTCTATACGCTTGCGAGGGCGTTAGTGTATTCCGGATAGGCAAACATGGCAGATAAATAATATTAAAATAAATAAAGCCAATATAGAAAATGGTGGATGTTCAAAATCCATAGAAATCGCAAGAGGTAATTGTTAAATTCACATATTTAATATGGATTAAGAACAAAGTACATATGTTTTATCCTATTTTAATTTTTTTTACAAAGAATTTGTGGAAAAGATTTTTGACTCAATCAACGACTTGATGACAATAAATTCTTTCTTAAAAATATATAGACACTTCTTCTAAATTTCAAACTGTATTTTTAAAACAATTAAACTTTTCTCCTTAATAAAAATGGTTTTATTTTCTAAAAAAGGCTATGTAAAATGTACATGCAATTAAAATAAAAATAATTGGTAACGAATTAGTTGTAAGTTAATTATCTTTTTATAAATAACATTAACTAAGAAAATAATTATTAATATAATGTATAAAGAATTACAAAATATAAAGCCACAAAAAATTGGCCGCGAATAAAAAGGTATACAGAATTGCTTATCCTAATTTTAATTCATTGCGTAAAGTTAACATGCCTCAATTTATGGATTATTTAAAAATATAGTAAGTACAATATAATACTTTTAAGTACATCCTCTTTTTAAATCAATTGACCAGGTTAATACGTTAAAGACGTTTAAATAAATATCTTATTATAATAATGGTAAACTGGTATCACATAGGGGTGTCTATAAGTAAAACATTAAAAAGAGTATGTATAAACGTACAAAGCCAAAGTACTTAGTGCATATTTGATGCGAAATTCAAATTAGCAGAAACGCTATACTGATACAGTAACAGTCAAAATTAAATGAGCGAGATTGCTTTTAACCCTTAACCCTACATTGCATGTTATACCAAATATTATACAAACTATCTTGAATTCACTATTTCATGAAATTACAGTTATACCAACTTTATTGTGTATTAGCCACAATTATGAAAAGATCTAGTTGTATTTAGGAAGATGTTCTATTACAGCAAAATATTTCAACCAAGAAAGATGCCTGTGAAGTTTGTACGTATTATAATGTGAGTAATTTATCCTCTGCTGAATATAAGAAACAAACAGAGCTACAAAAAAATGCTAGCAAGGAATATAACAATATGACATAACGGCAGATCTTTAGGATGTAAAGCTCTCTGTGTAGAACCTGAAATAACAAAAAACAATTGCTATTGCTTTGACAATAGTCGAGGGGAATATGGAGAATAACGACATTCTCCTTCCTTCACAATATGCTCATAAGAACAATCAAAAAAACTCTTGAAAGTTTATACACTTTTTTAAACATTTTACTGAAAAAATTGTGGAGGATGTGAGTTTCAGATGCGTTTACTTCTTTGCCTCAAAGATCCAAAAAGTGACAAAGTGCTTTAACTTTATTATTCTGGAAAAGCTACATTGAAGACAAACTAATGATAAACAAAACTACTAGTGTAATACCAAGTGATTAAGATTAATTTAAATGACTTTGATTATTAGATTAGAGTTCAATTTCAGTTTATATTGTTGTATTTTGCAATTTATAAACCAAATATATAATTGATTAGCTTTAATTACAAATTCTCGTATCTATCGAATGGAATCTAATTTGCTATCTTTGAGGATTAGGAGAAATTATATTTACAAGCACAAACAAAAGAGTTCAGACAAAACTTTGACTAATAATTGTTTATAAAATGTCAATTCAAGGGACATCCTTTTGCTATTATTAAACTGATAAAATATAAGAATTTTATTAAGCAAGCTAAAGTTTGATTCATTGAAAACCTTTTACTAATAGACGGTTTTTTGTAACCAATTATTATAATTTAAAAATGGGCCTACTATTAAATGTTTCTATCTCTACTACTACTAAATCGTTTTATCAAAAATGCCAGTGTGATTATTTTGCAGCATAACAATTCAATAACAATTTTTTAATCTATAATTCACACCTATTAATCTTGGCCCGAGGCATGTTAACTTGTAGCATTAGATGGATGGATGTTCTCAAATCCATCTAGTGTTAAGTAAATATCATTTTTGCAAAAAAATGGCATTGATAATTTGTCAACACCTGGAAAAATATTTATTTTTGTACTCTTAAAAATCGATTGATTTCGATTAATTATTAAATTGCCGCCTGGTAACAACTCGTAATTTTCATACATTTATTGAAATAGGCGCAAGCATTTTCTCTTATCACAGTTAATTGTCTACGGGGTCACTGATTCCTCATTTTAATACTACAAAAAATATATACGAAAAATCGGTTCGCAGACTTTTCAAATTTCAGTAATAAATATTTTTCCGGGAGATAGATTCTTTTAAAACGCAAGAACCTAATTTCGGCATGCTTATAAAACGGACTCTTTTAACTGTATTTCTTTTTCTTCGGGCGTTGACGATGATGTTTCTATTATTTTTGGAACATTCTTCGCTCCACCGCCTCCCATAGTGATGGGCTCATCATCTTCCTCCTCCTCCTCATCTTCATCGATTGGCGTAAGCACATCTCCATCTCCTGGAGCAGGTTCATCAGAAGGAACAAATCTCTTTAAACAAGGTGCTGTAAATAAATGAGGTATTTAAAATAAACATAAAAGGTATTGAATGATCTACATTACTACAATTACTTTCTATGATAAACTTAAATGAAAATAAAAAATAAAAGAGTTTATTCATATCTTGAATGTGGTTAGAATCCAAATAAAAGAGTACAATTAAACATTATGGTTTTAACATAGTTGCAATAAATATGTATTTGATGACACCTATTGGTAGAAGTGACCAAGTGACTACCACTTTCGTGGGCACTCTGAATATTACTTTGATGTTTAATGACACAAAATAATAATTAATTAATCTGGCGAAATCCGACCCGCCAAATACTGATTTGTCTAGACAATGAGACATCTTTATCGATTGGCGTAAGCGCATCTCCATCTCCTGGAGCAGGTTCATCAGAAGGAACAAATAATCTGGTTTATTATATTATTGTGTCTACGAAGAGATTGGTTTTTTCACACATTTTTCGTGGAAATTTGTATAGAGAGATATTTTTGGCCCTTGTACAAATGTAGGCGAATTGATGCTACAAAAAAATGTAATAGGCTAGGAAATCTTTTTATTTTAAGTGAAATTCAAATTTGTTTTTGTTTCTTTTGCATTATCCACTTATATAATATTTCTGTTCCTTTTTTAATAACTATTTATTTCTGTTTGCTGTTTTCGTATATTCTTTATAACTTAAACAATAGGTAAAAAAAATTTTTTTATTTCTTTTTATAATGGCTGTAGACTATTATGATGATTGGGTCTATGCCTACCCAAATTTTATTTCCAGGCTTCGCCACTGCGAGAAACTCACAATATATAATAAGAAAAAGCAAAAATAAACAGCTTCAGAAAATTCTGTGAAGAACTCTACACCCTCTGCAGCAAGGTTACACAAAGTCTTGGCAAAATGAAGAGTAGATACAGTAATGGCATTACGGAAGCCAGACAGAAGCTTCACAGAGGGCGAAAAAGAACCCGCTCTGCTCCTGTTAGAAACTCACTTTCCTGGAGGAACAGTCACAACGAGCGAGAAAACTAAAAGTCCTACCAAGCAAGACCTTGCAATGGCAAAACACATATGAAGTGAAGAACGGCTGAGTAGGGCTATGAACACTTTCCAGTCGTTTTGAAACCTCTGGAACAGATGGAATATTTCCTGTTCTACTCCAACAGGACCAAGAGGCAATTATTCTTCATATGGTCCTCCTCAGTATGAGCTGGGGTACATCCCAGAAGCGTGAAGAAGGACCAAAATCACCTTCACCCCAAATGGGAAAATCCACGGAAATCGCCTTGACACAATTGACTGACGAAATCCAAGACGCTCTGAATAAGAAAGAGACCGTGGTATGTGCCTTTCTAGACATAGAAGCTGAGGGGGGTCTTTGACAATACGCCACATGAGACTGTCAAGAGCACTGAATGAGAGAGGAGTAGATAGAACGACTTCGGCAGGAGAAAACATCATTAATCACCAGATTGAAAAAGTATCAATTAACCTTTGAATAATAAACTTTCTGTTCAGCCATGTTTGTGGTTGACAAAGTTTAGAAAATTTATAACTAAAAAAAATCACCAGCAGTGGATAATTTGGTATTAAAAACCTAAAACTTTTCCATAAAAATTATTCTGCTTCAAATAATTAAAAAATCTTTTGTAAATAAATGAGTTTCGCATGACAACATCAAAGACACCATTAAGATGTAAACTGGGAATTGAGTTTCGGATGTTTTTAGAAAAATAAACCAAAACTAATATTATTTAATAGGATATTAGATAGACTACATTATTTTCGTACAAGTAAAGAGTGAACCCTAATTTCCAGATAACGTGACTCTGGTCCCTAAAGCAATTATTGGAGTGAATGTAATTGATTTACTTAATTACTAAAATTTAAGAGCACTTCACTTAAATTAAATTGAAGAACATTTGTAAACCAGAAAGCTGCAGTTCTGTTATTTATGCCAGCATATTAAGTTCGTAGTTCAACCCTGTAGGGAAAAAAAGGACTGGGTTCTATACATTCACTAATTTATTGGTGATTCAAAAACTTTTTGATTGACGAATTTAGTTTCTAAATGCAATCAGAACACAACAGACAGTATTTTTGGAATTATTTAATCGCACAATTGTTAACACTGCTAGTTGATTGCTATACAGTGATAGGTACACCATATAAAACATCTTACATCCATTTAAGTAAACCTGTTTACCACTCACCAGTTTATTGTATTATCGACTTGTCATATGATGCCTAAGCCAATTATTTTTAGATTTTATTCTTACCACCTGTTATAAAACAAAATGTAACTTTGAACTGTGAATCTGATGATGAGTTACTCGAAACAGCCGTCATCATCTACTACTATCTAACAAAACTACTAGATTAGAAAATAATAATAAAAATAACCAGAAGGAGTTGCCATTAAGTGAACTGAAACAATTTCTAGAAATGTGTTGCTTGGGCTTGCTGGATTTAAATAAAGTAGGCCAAGAAATATACTTTATTATCATTACATTTGGTAGTACAAGTAATAATAAAGAAGGATAATACCTGACTTAAGACCATGGATGGAAAGAAAATGGGGGGAGGTAAACTTCTACCTCACACAATTCCTGACAGGACATGGATGTTTCCAGGCATACCTATATCGCTTTAACATAAGTAATACGCAAGAGTGTCAATACTGTGGGTTAAGGGACAATGCAGAGCATACGTTTTTCGAATGTGTCCGTTGGGAGGAGCAGAGGAAGGACGCCGAAACAAAGGTAGGAAGACTTACGCCAGAAAACACGATTGGGAAAATGCTAGAGACGGCAGCAAAATGGGAAACAGTGAACAAAATGGTTATGATAATTACATCCACCAAAAGAAAGGAAATGAGAAGAGATGATAGGTAAATGGTCTGTGCAGATTAAAGGGGAAAAATAAAATAAAGTAACTGAGCCCACGTCATCTACCAGCTCTTCCTTCTTTGAAGTAATGCCTAAGGGTGGTTCCGAAGAAGGCTACTTTAGTTCTGAGTGGTTTTTAGTCGGTAAGAATACGGCACTGTCTGGTCATTGGGCGACCATTCGTCTTTTTGAAGGTTTTCCACTACCAAAAAAAAACTCCACTTCCATCTGGTTACAAAAGTAGACGACGGCTGATGTATACAGAAGACTATTGAAATTCTAAGGCAGGGGATAATAAAATCATTTAGATAATAATAGGATCATTCAGTACAGGTGTAATGCAACCTACATACAACTACAAAAAGCCATTTACAGAGGGGGCTTCTGATGGGCTTCATCAGATCCATTAGATTATTGTTTAGACAATATTAAAAAATAACCAAAAAAGGCATAAAGCTGCAAGTGCTTAACACTTAGTAAAGGAACATTTAAGCTAAAATTCTTCACACGTAGCAAAAGCGAAACAATGAAAAAAAATTTAAATGAAGACTACAGGTTATTTATGGACATGGACAACTAATGAGGTAGATTTGGTTACAAACAAAACTTATTTAATCAGTACCCTACACTTAAGAAAAGGGAAGCCGCTATAAAGAGGTCATATTGAAAACGCAAACGATGTCAGAATTATTACTTCTGTCCATAAACACCAAATGCTTGAAATGGCAAATAAAATATGTGTATAATGACGTGGTGCATGTAACCCTGCTACTTGTCGTCGAGACCAGGTGAAAACCCGAAAAGCGTGTATAATTTGCGGTACTTCGCAAAATGATAATCTAACCTATCACCAGTAAGTTATTCACTTCATTGGCGTAATGGCGTAGAATTAGCAATTTTAATTAAAATTTATTACAAATAAGAAAATCAAATTAATAATGAAATACATATTATATATAAACTAGGAGCTAAAAGTGGAAAGTTTCTTTTAAATAGTTTTCTTTTTGTTTTTATTTAATTAAAAGAATTATTTTTAACGTCTGTAAATTATTTAACTAACATTTATATTACGGTGATACTCTAACCTAACCTAACCAAGTACACGCTACTGTACGGCTGTGTTTACCTATCAATTTTATTTTCCATCTCTCTCAATTATAGGTTCATTGCTATTGACTACAAACTGTGTGTTATTGTGGCACCTCTATGTTTACTTGTTACTCTGAGATGTAACCCTATATACATAGGGGTTTTTAGGTTCTTAGCGAATAAAAAGGTTGGTACTGCTGACAATGCCCTTGAAATTAAATTTTTGGTGAATTATTTGACGATTATGTTTCTTTCTGATAAACAAATGTAAACCAATTGAAGTTTCTATCCGCAATCATACAAGAACAAAGTAAGAAACCAGAATGTACTGTTTATTTAGAATCAACACATGAGTGGAATAGACAAAACGATACAGATGCTTTTGTACAACTAAACATATCAAATGATAGCAAAAAGTTTCTTTATGCTAGTGGATATCTGCATTTGGATCGCATTTTATATTTACATGAAGCAGACATAAGAAATGTTCATCGGGTATTTTGGTTACAATGGTACTGAGAATTTATTATTGTATTTATGTATTTTTATATTCTATGGTTATTTATAATACTCCATTTGTTTTATTTTATTTTTAAGGTTGCTATAAAAATACTAATTTTTATTTTATCAAACCAGTTAATCAGTTTGTATTTACCAGCTAGTATGTATATCAGTTATTCTTTTCTTTATTTCCTGTGGATATAATTTAATTTATTTATTGATTTTACTTGCATCAATTGTTGTTGTGTTTATTTTTTCTTTTATACTTTTATTGATCCGTTGTTTAGTTGCATATTTAGCAGCTCCCTCTACCTTGTTGGTATCACAACTAGTTAATGTCCTATTAAAAACAAGTAAAGTGATTCCAATTCGAGTGGTCTTTTGGTCTATAATAAACAAATTACCCAAAAGTATTTTACTTATTGTACATATTAAACATATTATAAACACTGGTGTCATTTGAGGAACTTACCTATAAAGCTAGTAATAGCAGATAGAGCAAAAAGGCCACCTCCAACAAAAAACGGTACGTCATACGTTTGAGTTGCGTCATATAAGGCACCTGCTAGTGGTGAGCCCACTATGGCCGCAGCCCCTCGGAATAATATCAGGAGGCCGAAAGCATTAGTTAGTTTTTCCAATCCGAGAAGATCCACCAAAATGATGGACGTTAACGAAATGTAACCGGCTAAAAACCAATTAGTTTTAATTTAAATATTACCGAAAATATTTAATACTTACAGATGGCGATCCCAAAAAATATCGACACAGTCACATACATGGGGTACGTGTGGCAAAACGGTGTTAAAGCTACAGATACCGTAGATACAATTAGACAACAATTATTAACAAACAGTGCGTTAACTTGTGGAAAATCGGCAATATAACCACATACCAGACGTCCAATCGTGTTGGTTATACCGATAATCGACAGCAAGAATGAAGCTTGTGAAGGTGCGATCCCCTAAAAAATATCTATATAAGCATACAGTGTAATGAGATAAGTATAAGGCAACAGTACTGTTACAGTAAAAGATGCAAAACGAGTTTTTTTATAAAAGTTGTAGGCATCTTTAAATACACATTTTAAAATTATTTGTAAATTTACAGGGTATTTCACAACTGCATAGCAGATCAAAGGTTATCGAATACAATTTAAGTCAAAATGCAAAGATGCATTTAGAACTATTATTGCCATACTTCATTTTTGAAAAATTTCCCATATCTACCATTTTCTTTGTTGCATAAACCTTATTTAAAATTTGACAAAATTAACAGCAAAATACTAGAAATCGTCACTAAAATAAGGCAGGTGGGTAATTAAAATGGAATAGGGGGCTTTGGTCCAAGTTCCAATGCAAACAAATTCATATTTTTTTACCACTAATGTGAACGCTCTTGAAATTGTTTAATTTGATGAATATCGATATTTGTAAAAGTCATGTCTGATTGACTGAAAGTTTTGTTGGAGCATCTGATTTCACGTCAATAACCCATGATACAACATGCAAATTTGTTCTATCATATCAATAACCTTTGTCATCAATGCTCCATCTATGAAAAATCAAAGATGGATGAAGCCGAAGATGAAGCATTAGCATTGAGTAGGTTATTGACGTTAAATCAGGTGCTCCAACAAAACTTTCAGCCAATTATACAAGACTCGATATATATATTTACATCAAATTACCCAACATGAGTAGCCGAGGCTCCGTTGGCGGATATTAATAAATAATACGAACTTTCACATTAAAAAATCGTTCTGATATTTCCCTTCCCAAGTGGTAGAAAAATATGAAACTTTTTGGGTTGGCAACTTGGACCGAAGTCACCTATTTTAGCGAGTGAACTGTCAAAATTATGTTTTGCTGGTTGCTTACATAAAATACTACCCGTATTAATTGACTAAACTCTTAAACACTCAAGATTTTTTGATTTATTTTGAATTTTGTAATGGCACAAAATTGTACTATTATAAAAAATAGTTAAAATTAAAGACTACTAAGCGGTTTGCTTTGATTGAGTCTTTATATACTCAGAGAAGACTTAAATGAACCATAAATACATTCAGTTATTGTAAAGATCAGCATGAGATAGTTTTTTCATGGTTTTTCTATATCATTGCACAGTTATAGGTACTGATCCAGGATAATCCCTTAGAACTAATAACATCTAGGCTTTAATATTTAATATGTCTTATTACTTCAATGTTAAATTTATTGTACTAATCCTTACTTTTTGGAAGTCCATATTACTAAGAATAATAAAAAACTCTTCGTTTTAACAAAACTTCCACTCCTTCAGAACAATAAACAACTAAAAGGTTGAATTAACTTCCACTATTTATTCTATAAATACTTTAAATTCAATAACAGCGGAATAGCGAAACGGCTGTCATTGAATTTAAAGTATTTATAGAATAAATAGTGGAAGTTAATTCAACCTTTTAGTTGTTTATTGTTCTGAATAAGATGAACTTTCACACAGTAAGGGTTAGTACCATAAATTTCATTAAAACTTCCACTATTTATAAAAGTGCTTTTTTAAACTCAATGACAGCCGTTTCGCTAGAATTAGCATAGTCAGATTGACATATTGAAGTTACATTTTGTTTGTTTGTAGTTAGGTACCTGATGTTAATTAGGTAGTATTAAGGCTAGACCAAGTATGGAAGTAATAAGATGGAAGTACAGGATAATCCCTTAGGGCTAATAACATCTAGGCTTTAACATTGTTATATTATGTAAGTTTTGTTAAAACGAAGAGTTTTTTATTATTCTTAGTAACTTCAATATGTCAATCTGTCGATGATATTATATCGAAATAGCTGTCATTGCCCAGCAAATTTTTTTTTTAAATTAGTAGTGAACAAAGTTTTTTTATTAAATGTTCATAATGAAATTAGACTTTCACAAAGTAAGGGTCAGTACAATTAATTAATTTTAAAGTGCACAAAATTTTTTGAAAAAAACTTTTTCACGCCTTTTATTATAACAGATCTATATAAATGCAAAGCTCATTAAAATTTTAAAAACTAATGTACCATTGGGAGAGCCAAAAACATAAATAAATAAACATAAACGACTTACATCTAGTTTAGCACATTCAACGAGATATACAAAAGGTATGTACAATCCAGCCATTCCAAATAAATTGGATATCCCTATGAGTACAAAGACGGGATTCTTTAATAGACTTGTATCCAACAGTTGTGCCAGTGCAGACGTAAAACTTTCAGGTAGTACTAAACAAGGGCAAATATCTCCAACTGAAATTAAAAAAATAAAGGCTGAACGTAATAGTTAACATGTTATTATATTTATGTTTTTAATCATATTCAAAGTACTGTGTTTCTGTGTGTGGATGGTACAAATAGTAATAAAACTAAAGGTAAATCCACAATTATTTAATGTTGAAATTTTAACATCAATTAAACCTGTTTCGGTATAAGAACCATCATCAGGCTATAAGAAGATATAATGGTGAAAGAAGAAATAAAACTTTAAATTACAAAGATAGTACTCGTAGTTCATTGATTTTTTTGTAGATTTGTCCAAAGCCTTCGATCTCATAAAATATTATTGAAAAGAATAAAGTGTTACGGACTATGGGGAAAGTTATAAAAATGTATAAAAAATTATCTAACCCACACAGTATAGTCTGTTGAAATGGAAGGGTACACAAGTGAAAAAAGGAAAATTAAATATGGTGTTCCACAGAGTACTGTATTGGGTCCTCTTCTATACACTGACAACTTAATGGAGTCCCAATAAAGTGCCAAGATAATTAGCTTTACAGAGACTGTGTGTGTGAGGACCGCCCACAGTGTGTGAGGGACCGCCGCCAGTCTTGAAGTATGCTAGGGTATAGTGAATCAGAGGCAGGGGTAACGGCGAGTTTTGAGGTGGGTTTGGTTGGTAGACATCCTCTCGGGGGTGAGTCTAACACTGTTGGGTTCTGGAGAAGGACCCATCGAACATGCGTTTCCCGTCTCAGCTCGAACAAAAAAAAAAGTCAAATTAGGTGTAATTGAAAGATGAAGTCGAAAGTGATTATTCAGATATTTATAAATGGTTGCAAGCAAACACATTAACAGTAAATAGAGACAAAATTGCTGTCTCATTTACGTCACAAGGGAAAAATTTGGCCAACCTTAGCTCACTAACCTTTGAACAGAATATTGAAATCACAGAAAAATTGAACATACAATATCTTGGAATTATAGTAGATAATGAATCCTTAATGCAATCACAATTATCGTAAACCTAGAGTATATTATTCAAGCGAGGCTTTTGTTGTCAAATATTACTATTTTATGTTAATATAAATAAAATATAAGTTACCCCTCTAAATCATGAATATGAAACAAGGGCGCAAGTTGATCAGTAGATCTCAAAAAACTATTGGCCAGCGATTAGTCTATTACTTTGCCCCTCGATTACTGACTGTATTACCTGTAGAAATAAAACAGATTACTTCGCATAAAAAATATAAAATAAAAAGTGGATTTTTCCATGTGGAAGAGATGTTTTCAATAATCTAATAAATTTAAAGTATTCATATTAAAAGTATATGAAACTAGGAAATAATTATACCTTATTGGAGTGTTAACATTGTTTTATTGTTAATGCGTTTGAAAATTTGTAAGTGTTTTAAAGTATTTAAACTTGTATTTGTATCAGGCACGAGTATTAATTAAATTTACTTCTGTGATTATTCATGTTTATTTATATATGTATACCTGCTTTTTAGTACCTATCTTATTTATACAAATCATCATAGTACGTAAGACAAATTATATCTTTCTATGTAATTTACATTTTTTAAATAAACATTATTATTATTATTACAGCCTGATAATGGTCCTTTGAAAGAAACATGTCGCTTTGCAGTTAAAATTTCAACATTAAATAATAGTGGATTGACTTTGATTTGTATTGCTACTAATTTAATTATTGTTTCTACTATAGTTGATTTTTATGAATCGAAACAAAATTGTCAGCAGAATTTGTAAATTATCGCTAACCACTCGAGTATGGTAATATGCCCTTGACCGTTTCATTTGTATTATATTAACAAATAAATCTTTCCAATTCAAATCGAATTCATTCTGGATTGACAATGTGAAAGATTTAAACATTAGCAATATTTTTTGTACCGTTGGCAAGTTTAAAAATCGTTTACTATATTGGCATTTCTTTTATCTTTATAATGCTATTTCAGCAGAGGTTGTAAATAAAAGCAACTGTATTAAAAATACTCGTGAGCCAAAATACTTTCCCACGAAGATTAAATCAATATAAATTATGTTACTGATAACTGTTGTGTAATTACAAAGAGTGTCCCACGACGAGCTTTATCTAAATCTACAGGGTTGAAAAAAAGTATGGAAAAGCAAATATCTTTGAATTAAATAGGAAGACACTTATATAACTTAATACCATAATTTTTGTGACTATCCTACTTGCTACCCTGCCCTTCTGATGAAGTTCATCAGCCATTTTATATAGTCTGCTGCCTTACAAACCTTAGGAACATTTTCCTGTCAAAATCATTAGCGATGTAGGCCTAGTGCGTAAATATCTCTCGAAAGGAATCCCTAAACACTACCAGTTACGTCCTAAAAACTTAAAAAATGTATTTTTCCTATATAAAGGAGCTAACCCTATAGATTGTTAAAAATCTATTAACCAAAATATGTTTTGATGTAAATGTTGTGTATAAATACGTAAAGCTTGCAGACGTCCTTAAGTTCATCGGTTTAGATAAGAGCGATATTATTCAGTTGTATTAAAAAGAACACAAGTGAGAGTAGAAATCTCAACATCTGACTTAGTGTAGATTTGGATATGAGTCAAAAAGTGTCCTATCCCATCTAGGGCTGCAACGAAACTGAACTTTGGTACATTGAATCATTGGAAATAGAAAGAACTATTTGGCTCTTGACAAAAGCAGATGCATAAAACATAATCTTTAATTAAGAGGTTAGGCTTAGGTAGAACTAACAACACTGTTTGGCTACTATCGTTATGAATTTTCATCTCTAAGTTATCATGCCTCAAAATCCCTACTCCTATATGATCCCACTCTTTTCTCTACATCTCCAAATAGTGAAGCATTGAATCTTCAACTGCAGGGCATCTTCATCCAACTCTCTAACTGGTGTTGAATGTGGAGGATGATCTTTAAATAATCAGAAATTATTATTGAATAAAGAACTCAGTTAGCCTCCTAACTATATTATTTAAGAGGAGCTGTTGTATTTTAGGTTACACCATATTGTTTACTTGAACTATACATAAATGGTGACGCACGGGAAAAAATACACAGGGCAGACTGTATCTAATTATTACAACGATTTGGCAACATCTTACAATTATGTAAAAAGTATATAAATACAACAATAAAAAGTACAAATATAATTATGAAATTATCATCCCAATGTTTATTTCATTTATATAATGGATTGTAGTAAAGTGGGTAAACAAATTTAACATGTGTTAAATTTTATACCACACAGAACAAAAAATTCCAGTCAGCTGAGTTACTTATTTCTATACCAATTTAATACTTAATCAATGGCATTGAAAAGTAAGTAAAATTAATTTATTATCTGAAATGGGATATTTTTATCAGTGGAATATTTTATTCATCGAATCACATTGATTCTTACACAGCTTATGGCAATTATCACATTACATCTATAAAACAACAAAAATGTGTATATGATTTTAAATGAATTGCCAACAAAATGATGTTATGTGTGAAAATAAATGAGGGAAGAATTGAAAAGTATGTCGCGATCTACAACTTTTCTATTTTCACCCCCCCCCAAACCACCACAGAAGAGCCTCCCTAGTTGAATGACATTTTTTTTCATTTGTTATACCATAATCAGTTGTTACAGATAACAATTTTTCCCAAAAAAATACAACACTCCTGGACTATCGTGCTGATTGCGTGCAAGGGAGGCGGATCAAGCGATCAATATTGATCTCACGAATGAACACTACACTTAGCGTTTATTACGATCCTCTCTAGCTTTGATTTGGATCTAATTTAGTAGTCGAGTCATAATAGTCAAGGGAATATTTGAAAGTTCAAAGATTCCAAGATGAAAAGATAATGTTTAAACACTAACCCCAATAAAATCAACTTGCCTGCGTTTCCAATATGATAAAACGCAACCTTAAAACGAGCACAGTTAAAAAAATTAACCAAAATAAACTACTGGTTTACTGAAACTTTTCATGCAAAATTTGAGATACCAAACCCCTTTAATAGTAATACCAACTTTCAGTGGGCTAGAGAAACAAAAGGGCTATTTTAACCAACACAATGAAAAACCTCTAAAAGTTGCTTGTTTTTTTTTTAATGTATATGTTTAATTTTTTTTATAAAGATACTTGAATTAATGTAACATTCTTTTCTTGGAATATGCTTGCTGGGTTGATGGCTTAGAAGGTTAACAATTAGCCAGACTTTAATCAAAATTAATGAAAAGTATGAATACCTACGTGTGCCATCATCTTCTCCTTTTATTTGAGGGATGCTCAAAATGCTCTGCCTATAATTTGTCAATGATTTCTGAGATTTATATTCTGGTAAGTTGAGCACAGATCCTGAATAGAAGATATCCTTCCTTGACATCGGTCTAACCATTTGACGTTCTCTTTTACTATTAATAGATAATTTGGAAGTATATGCTAAGCTTTCTACATCTACCTGTAATAAAAAAAATGTCTTTCAGTAATTGGATTTGCCAATTTTTTATACTAAACTAAGAAAAGCATACAATAAATTGTGCTAAAATATGAGTACACAGGGAAATACACTCGCCGACTTAAAATTCGATTCATCCAAAGTAGTAATTTATTTATAAAAACGCTCGAACTTCCGAACGCGAAGGCTATTTTTGTGCTTCCGCAAAGCTAGGAGATCCTCTTTGGAATTTAAAAAAAATATACAGAGATACACGATTTCTCCTTCGTCAACTCATGCCGGTTTTCTCTACACATACCACACAGCAAACTGATGGGTCTGACTTTCCCACCCACTTTCCCTCTCTATCCGCCTTCTTCAAATTTCCAGGAATTCTTCCTTCCTCAATACTTTGTTGAAAAGCTTCCAGAAATACTCCCCATTGCTCTTTATTATATCTCTTTTCAAGCCACCCACCCCCAGGGGTTTGATTCCTCTCCTCTACCGGTCTTATTACCCTTATATTCCCTACTACTCTTTAATCCTGCACTTCCCGAACCATGTCCTCCTCTTTTCCTTCTCCCCGTGAAAATTTTTTTATCTCCTCCCACTCTTCCTCTAGCACCATATTCCTGCTTCCACCCATCCTTTTCACCGCTATTTCATACGCATTACCCCATGGATTCCCTCTTCCTTTTCTTCTCCCTTTTTACTCTGCGCTCCAGTTTCCTACTCGTCTTTGTATATCCCTGTTTTCCCTTTATCCCACCTCTTCCCCTCAAAAACTTTTGGGTGTGTGGAACATGTACAGTGTATACATAAAATAACGTAACTAGGAAATTGAAAATATACAGAAATATACTTAAATTTCAAAAGCAACTATTTTCAATAAACACCATGCACTAAGGCTAATGAAACTATAATAGTATATTACGTAACAAGAGTTGTAAGTAACAAATTATGCACTTTTCACGACTAAATTGTTTAATGTGTTGCCGGCATTTAGGGGTATCACTAAAAGGTATTTCAATAAAACTAAAAGATATTTTATGTTTTCTAATTCACTAAAAGTATGTAAATGGACTAGATAAAGTAGTAAGTAGATAAAAATTTCTTTGCAATTTGATTAAAGATTAAAGTTTTTTTATCTAAACGCATATCTATGTTATGCAATCTCATTACGTGCATGTTATTGTTAAACGTCACTTACATGCAGTCTTGATGGTTGTATTTGTAATTTAATAGATTATTAAAAACTGAAAATATGCACATGGTGTACTGTTTAAAAAATATGCCAATAAGTTATTTAGGAGCATCGGTGCACTCTGTATACTTCTAATCGACTTATGCAGATAGTCTGGATTCTTTTAGAAAACCCTTATTCAACATTACTTTATTTACACACTGTACCTACAAATCATTTGGCTCCGAAACTTAGGGTTGCAACCTAATCAGTAACTACCGTGTACCTAACCTAAACTGACCTAACGTAACCAATTAAGGAATTTTATTTACATATTTATCCTGAAATAGTGCTCTTCAGATTGTATTGACGACAAAAAACATGGCAGTACGAAGTTAACCAGGACAGCTGGTGAAGGTTTTAAATTTTATATTATTTTATGGATCTAAAAGTTAATGTTTTATTCAAAACTGATAATTTTTTGTAAAAATAAAAATGTATTTCCTTTGTAATACCCCCGCATCTGTTAACTTAACACCCTATATAAAGTCGATTTTCTGTAGTTTTATGATCAAGTTTGATTACAGTACAAACTTATTAAATGCATAAAACAAATAATAACTTAGTCCACATCCAATTTTATTGGTATTTATATTAACCATAAACACGTTTCCTAGAACTGTTTATTCATTACTCTTTATTGTCTTTCATTTCAAACAAAATTGGCAAAAAGCCATTTCATTGAGCGAAGTGAATCATTAAATGTTGCCAGTTGTTAAAATAGTATCGACTTTAATTGAGAAATTATATTAAAACAACAAAAGCATCCAAATAATCTAAGACAATTCGTAGAACGATCAACAACCGTTTCCAACTGCAAATCGCATGCGCATTTACTATTTGGCGTTCAAAAATATTTAATGCGCATGCGATTTGCAGTTGGAAACCGTTGATGATCGTTCTAGGAACAAAGCTAATATTACGTTACTTGCTTCAGGAAAAAGTGACGCCGAGAACGACAAAACTTTTTGGTTATTAATGAAATTACTGTTTTAGACCAAGAAATGGTTTAGTTTGAAGTAAAATAAAAAGTTGAAATTGTTTAAAAAACAAAAAAGGTTATTGCAAAATGAAGTGGAAAAAGAACATTTTTATCGATTGTTAAAAACTAAAATATTTTATGAAGTTCTTCAAAATTCTGGTACTAAAATTGTTTGCAAAAAATGGAATCGATCATTTAAGTAGTTTTTGCAAAATTCTAATTTTTTATACCATTTTTATAAATGAAGGCCATTTTCAAATTTCTCTACAGCTGGCTAAGTAATGGCTACATTACACTTTCTCTTCGTTAAGCCTCTAGGTATCATAATAATGTAATTTTTAAGTATTTAAATAGAAAAAATTGTAAATTAAGAGGTTATAATTCCGCAATTTTTACTCTATATAAACATTCATTTTTTTTAAAGGAACTGTCTACGACCAACAGGACCGGAGTTAGAAATAAAATAACTTCCGGAGCAGTGCCAGTTAGATGGACGAAGGCGCAAGATAGCTCAGAAAGAAAACAAATCGCGGACATGTTTGCCAGAGTCGTTGCTCGGTCCATGATCATTCGACACGAACCCTCCATAGATTTAACAAAACAAAGTCAGTAATAACTAACCTAATTAAATCACACTCGCATCTATTAGAGAGATGAGACAACACAGAGGGAAGTAGAAGTAAAAGAAGTGAATTAGCTAACCAAAAGAGTACACGACCAAAAAATTCCTGGAAATCCCCACAAAACAACCCAGACTAGTGACGGGAATTCTAACCAGTCAATTAAAAGTACCTTATTCTTAAAAAAAGTTATTCCATAATTTAGACCTCCCCTGTATAATTTATGACCAGATTTAGTTTTATACACAGACTGTTTCTCAGGCTAAGTTAGGTTTTTATAAATTGTACCTCAGCTTACACTTTACTTTTGTAAATTTTTATAAAACGCTACACAAAATATTTTTACATCTACAGTGTGGAAAAGTTTAGTTTACAGCACTCTTTTTAGTGTTTGTGAGTAACTTTTCCGCACTGGTGAGGAAAAACTAGACTTTTTCGTGTTCCGCATGCTAGTAGAAAAAATAGTGTACCTAACACATGCGTAAGGATACTTTTCCACATGCGTTTACTGGCCGAAAGACGTGATAGCGTCAGCGGAAAAGTATCACTTTCCGAACTAGTTTCATTCATCCTGCAAATTAGTGAGTTAAAAGTTGAAAGTTCTTTAACGGATAAAAATGGAAAGTGTTTCTGTAATGACTAGTAAAAAATGTCGTTGCAAAATAAGATAAAAGACAGGTCAGAGTAAAAAGTGTATACTATTCTTAACGCAGTAATTGTATAAGTAAAAAAGTACAGATTACGATCATTTAAAAACAGCATTAAAATGTTAATGGACTCTTTGTAATATTTAAACTAATTTTTACAGTGTAGAACGACATCGTAGGTCTCCGACAAACTTATTAACCCCTATTGGATATCGATAAAGCAGCTGACTCTACCCACAATCTTTTAGGTTCATTCAATTCTAGTTTAAATTTGTCAGGCTACTTTCGTTGACGATTGTACTAGTAAGTCGATTTACGTTATACTTATTTCAGTAGTTGGTCTTAATGCAAACGATCTATATGCAAGATAGGCCCAGAATTATAAATTTGTGCACTATTTATACAAACAATATTCACACATAGACATTCACAAACAAGAAAAATATTAGTCAAAACACTCAATATGATATGAGGGTTGTCTTTTATATTTCGGGATTTGGCAATCTGGCACCTGACAGCTTTATCGTAAAGTTGGACATTTTTGAGGTTATACGTACTATTTGTGCTGTTTACCGTAACTTAAAAAGATTCATCTCGGTCCAAAAATGGAATTAAATCGTGAACATATTCGTGCGATTATTTCTTTTTAACTTTCGACGTGGATTAACTCAGCAACAGTGCATGGATGAACTCAATTCAATTTTGGCCAATGAAGCTCCATCAACGACCAGTATTTATCGGTGGTATGGTGAATTCAAGCGTGGCCGTAGTTCACTCCAAAACGAATTTCGTGCAGGTCGTCCAATATCATTTGCTCAGAAAACTATTGATGCGTGAACTGATATTGCAAGATCGTCATGTGACCTATCGTGAGATTGAGACAACCTTAGGCAATAGTGGGACCAGCATACATTCAATATTGCATGACGGTCAAAAAAATTTATTCGCGTTGGATCCCTCACAATTTGTGAATTGCTCAAAAAAGGCTCGTGTCGATTGGTCGAAGGAAATGCTCAAAAAATACGATCGCGGTGCTTCGAAACACGTCTATGACATCGTGACAGGTGATGAATCGTGGATTTACGCGTATGAGCCCGAAAGTAAACAGCAGTCGACTGTATGGGTGTTTCAAGATGAGCCCAATCCTCGGCCCAATCCAACAAAAGTTGTTCGCGCACGAAGCACTTCCAAGCAAATGGTCGCCTGTTTTTTCGGAAAAACTGGACATGTCGCAACCGTAGCACTAGAACAACGCAGAACAGTAAATTCTGAGTGGTACACAACCATTTGTTTGCCAGTTGTCTTTCAAGAAATCAGGAAAACCAACCTCCGAAGACGGATCACTCTTCACCACGACAATGCGAGCTACCACACATCGGCTCAAACAACTGCATTTTTGAGCACCCAAAACATCGATTTGATGAGTCATCCGCCGTATAGTCCTGACTTGGCGCCGAATGACTTCTTTTTATTCCAGTGCGTAAAAAACAAACTGAGAGGTCAACGTTTTTCGACACCTGAAGAAGCGGTTGCTGCATGTTTTGGAGATACCTCCATCAGAGTGGGAGAAGTGCTTCGACAATTGGTTCAACCGCATGCAAAAGTGTTTAGATCTACGAATAAAGAATAGAAAGGAAGGAATGTTGTCATATTTTAATTTAGCAAATAATCGCGACGGAAGTCGGCCATATTGAAGAACCAAATATGACTCATTCGAATCGTGACATTTGACATAAATAGTTTTTTCATGCTGTTTTATATACTATTTTCTGATTTAAGTAGTTAACCCAACTCTTGAATGGGAATTACTTTTCATCTGCAGGGTTCTATTTATCTGAATTATTAAAAATTAACAAAATACTTTAATGACAACCACATTGTTATCATAGACGTTCCTTTATTTTTTATATAGACCAACTAAGTCAAGTATTTATAATTACCTGCTTAGAAGTTTTTAATCTAAATTTATATTCCTACAACTTTATGACAATGTATATTACTGTACAGATAATTACAAGCGGAAAACAGTTATTTTTTTTAATAATTAATACGAGACATAAGTTTATAATACCCTGTGTGTGACACCACTGGTAACCGGAAACTTCAAGTCAGCCATATGCAAGAACCATTGCGGACATCGTCAAATCGTATTATACTCCTTCCTTTTTATTATTTATTCGTAGGTCTAGATCTTCATGGGGAATATTTTGAAAAACAACAAAGTGATTTTCGATGATTAATATTTGTTTTTGTTCTTTAACTCCGAAATATAAAAGGCAACCCTCGTAGGTGTTATTGGTCGTATAAGCACCAAAATCCAAATTCAAAACGCATTTGAGCTTGACCGCGTATTTTTGTTGTTTCCAACAATACTTCAAACATCATTGTAACAAAAAAATCAAAACAAGTCGTGATTTGGGTTAATACTACGAATAAATAATAAAAAGGAAGGAGTATAATACGATTTGACGATGTCCGCAATGGTTCTTGCATATGGCTGACTTGAAGTTTCCGGTTACCAGTGGTGTCACACACAGGGTATTATAAACGTATGTCTGGTATTAATTATTAAAAAAAAATAACTGTTTTCCGCTTGTAATTATCTATACAGTAATATACATTGTCACAAAGTTGTAGGAATATAAATTTAGATTAAAAACTTCTAAGCAGGTAATTATAAATAGTTGACTTAGTTGGTCTATATAAAAAATAAAGGAACGTCTATGATAACAATTGTAACATGATATGTTAACTAAAAACGTAGTATTTTTAAATTAATTATATGGCTAACACTAACACCATCTATTGTATAGAGTTCTTAACATGTTAATTATTATAAACGATTCCTGTCAGTAATTCCAACTTTATACACGATCTTTAATGTGGCTTAGTACAATACCTTAAACCACGATTCATTCTTTTATTGTCATTGGTGTTATACACAGCATTGGAATATACAATACCAAAAGACGTTACAAATTTCAAGTTAAAAGACGTTACAAATTTCAAGTTAAAAGACGTTACAAATTTCAAGTCAAAAGACGTGACAAATTTCAATTTAAAAGACACTACAAATTTCAAAGACATTACGCTGATTGCTTCTACATTGGTGGACGGTTCATCAGACCAACCCTTCACTGGACCAGCCCTCTCCTGGATCAACCAATGGATCATATGTAAAAAAAGATAAGTCGACCAACGTAAATGCATTTATAATATTATACAGCTGTCTCGTTTTTCTTTATTTCTTAAACGTAATATAAAAATCTTTTTAGTATCGTGAACTGTATTAGAATAAGTTTTTGTAAAGAACTGTTTGCGGATTATTTTTTTGTAACGTATTCTCAATTTCATTCATTTTAGCACCAAGGAAATCTATTTATCTTTTATCTGTTGGTATATTTTCATATCATTTTTTTTATCTTTATAGACAGTTTTTTTCTGACATCTTTCTGTCATCTTATGATACTTATTTAAATAACTCCGCTTAAAACAACTTTCTTCAATAGTATCATAAAAAATAAAAAGATTTCAGTGGCGCCCTTATAATTTCTTAAAGAAACAAATATTGTACTATAGTCAGAGCTAATGAACTTACTCACCCCTAGCCGAGGTATTTAACTATAATAATTTTTGCTGTGATAAACATTTATAAATTTTGTTAATTATTGAAATATCTTTTACAATTAATTAAAGACGAAATTAAGATTAATGTTTGTTTTATTGTAAATTACATTTTTTCTTTTGGTATATAGTTATTTTTTAAAAGTTAACTAAATAATTTTATAAAATCACTCTCAACATTTAAATCATATCACAAATTGACGCACAACGTAATAATAATGGTTACAAATTGTCGCCCAACGACCAACTAATATTACACAATGTGGTTGTCATTAAAACATTTTGTTAATTTTTAATAATTCAGATAAATAGAACCCTACAGATGAAAAGTAATTCCCATTCAAGAGTTGGGTTAACTACTTAAATCAGAAAATAATATATAAAACAGCATGAAAAAACTATACATGTCAAATGTCACGATTCGAATGAGTCATATTTGGTTCTTCAATATGGCCGACTTCCGTCGTGATTATTTGCTAGATTAAAATATGACAACGTTCCTACCTTTCTATTATTTATTTGTAGGGTTAATACCAGAATTTTATGCTGATAACTATGACATCTAGCAGATGAGTGACGACGTCAGGGATATTCAAACCAAACAGATAACCGTACTCGCTTTAATGGATTGGTAAATACAATTTTGCTTTAGTTATTCGTTTGAAATTCATGACAGTGTTAGGAATCAAGCAACATTTGTTCATGTGAAAAAACGGATTTCTTGTGTTGATTCATCACTGCTTTTTGACGGGAAAAAATACGGTACAAAACAAACAATGGTTTGTTATATGTTACCCGGACTCTGCGCCAGAACAATGAAATATAAAAGATTGGTTTCGTGAATTTAAACGGGGTCGTACAGATACATCATATTATTCACGAATATTTTAACCTGTTTAAGCCGAATTTTTTCGTCGATATGTGACAATAGATGAAACATGGCTCTATCACTACAGTCCAAGAGTCCAATGATAGTCAGCGGAGTGGACTGAACGCAGCGAACCGAATCCATACGGTATATTGTTCAGTGACTATTTGAAAAACAATCAACAGCAACTATTATAGAGTATTTTTGGACAGACACTTCTTGGTCAAATATTATACTATCTATGCTTCACAAAGGTGCGGTTCTTCTGCTGATGCTAGTAAATACAGAGTCTTAGCTCTATTGAACTGTTCGCTAAAAATATTCACGGCAGACTTAAAAAGACAACAATATTTGCAATTTACATAGATTTTAAACGGGCTTTTGACTCCGTTAATCATGCCTAGCTATGGTCTAAGCTGTTCAGTCTTGGCATTTCATCCAAAATTATAAGGGTACTTATTCAAATATATGAAACCGCTCAATTTCGGGTAAGAGGTGCCAACGGGCTTACTCAATATTTTGATGTAACAGAAGGCGTGTTACATAGAGAACCTCTCAGTCCTCTTTTGTTTCCCCTGTTTATTGCTGATCTGGAATCTTACTTTTATGAAAGGGGTGCGCGTGGTATAAAACTGGAAAGCAAGAATGAAGTCCTTTCGCTGGCTTACGGGGATGATCTAGTTATACTTGCATATTCGGGGATAGATGTCGGAAAGAAACTTAAAATCTTATAAAATTATGTTAATTATAATAACCTAACCATCAATGCAGAAAAAACAAAAATAGTGTGTTTCTCTGAAGGAGAAATATAAATTTACACTTAATTTGAAACCAATTTACTCAATAAAGTTTGTTTATTTAGGATTTGCTTTTACTCCTACAGGTCTTTTCTCTGAAATGGCCAATAGTGCGACTGAAAAAGCCAAATATGCTGCTGGTGCTCTCTTTTCAATAATGTCCAAAACCAAAATTAACTGTTGGTTTTCCAGGATTAAACTACTTGAATCTTTGGCATTATCGAACTCCCTACCGGTCTGGAGTTTAAGATACGCAGACATTCTGGATAAAGTCCCTATATATTTCATATATGCTGACCAAAGGCCTTCAAAATTATGTATGTCTTAAATTACCGATTAAAGTGACTCGGATTATTGCACAGCTTACAACGGCTAATTTTTTTAGGCTTAAATTTTCGTTAAATTCAAGTTACCTTATAGACCCGAATCAAATTTGTATGGCTTGTAACACGGGTATTGGAATCACTTTGCCATATTGCGTTTGCAGTATCTCATTTACACGACAAAAAGTACCGTTTTCAGCTAATTTCGAAAACTTTGTATCTACTTTAAATAACCCAATTATTGCTGAAGCGAATACCATTTTTCATTATTTAGAGACTATCTTAAGGTTGTGAGCATTCATTATGAGTGAACCCTTTTTTCCTTTTCTATTTATATCTTCCGGTTGTTTATTATGTTTTATTTTGTTTTTGTAATTATAGATATTTATAATTTAGTTTAGAAATGTTAAACCAAACTCTTGCTGTAACTTTTATATTTCAGAAACAATAAAGATTATTTTATTATTATTATTATTATATTGGACCGATTGGAGAATGAAATCGCACTGAAATGGCCCCATATGAAGAAGAAAAAAATCCTCTTCCACCAAAACCATGCACCGTGTCAAAAATCAATGAAAACAATGGCGAAATTGCATGAATTGGTTTTACAATGCCCTCCTCATCCACCATGTTCTACAAATCTTGCCCTCAGCGACTATTTTCTAGGAAGAATGAATAAATAATCGACGAAACAGAGGCCTAATTTGAAGCCAAAGACTAATCGTACTACAAAAATCGAAAAGTTCGATGTATCACCCTCGAAAGTAACTATCTTGAATAACAAATTGAATTTTAACAGTTTCTTAGTTAGGACCAAGACCCAATTGTTAGTAAATTGGTATAGAGTAGAGTAAGATCAGAACGATCAGACATAACTTATTTTATCGTATACGTATTGTATATAAGTTTCAAGTAAGGACAATTTAATAGTACGGTATCCGCCAAAATAAACAGTACCAAAACAGAGAGTGCTGTGGAGTTGTTTATGTAATATGGATTTGTCATATTTGACTTAATTGTCATTAGTTGATATATTAATAGTACGCTGCAGTTAAATTTGATTTAAAAATGGTTCTAACAACGGAAGAAAAAGTGTTTTTGGTAGAGCATTATTTTCGTTCATACGGAAAAGGTCGTAATGATGGTCCAGGCTTAGAACAGGTGTCAATAAAATATCAAGAAAAATTTAATAAAGCAGCTCCTAGTAAAAGTGTGATGTTAGCTGTTGTTGAAAAATTTCGTCGCACTGGTAGTGTATTGTGTCAACATAAAAGTTCTTCAGGTCGTCGAAAAACAGCATGCACTAACGAAAATGAAGGACGTGTTTTTAACCAAGTAGTGCAATCACCTCAAAGAAGTCTTGTAAGAACTGCATGTAAACTCAACATTAGTGAAACGTCTTTACTTCGCATGTTCAAATCAATTGGTGGTTACCCATACCGTATTCAAGTTGGGGTAGGGCTTTACTTTAACGCACGCAACAAAAATGGTCATGTGATATATCAATCGAAAGCCCTTGAGGAGCTGAGTCGATTGACACCCCTCATAGTTGGCGCATACGCAGAATAAAAAAGTTATGAATTTTTTAATTTTCCATTATAAGTCTATGGAGAATGCCAAAAAGACTCAATAACGACCCTAACCTTTAATTCAAATATCCGTTAAATGTATAATCACTCATCCCAGCAGAAACAATTAAGTCAAACCTAACCCAACCTAACCTAACCTAACCTAACCTAACCAAACCTAACCAATCTTAACCAAACCTAACCAAACCTAACCTAACCTAACCTAACCTAACCTAACCTAACCAAACCTAACCTAACCTAACCTAACCTAACCA
Organism: Ophraella communa; assembly: GCA_035357415.1. Lineage (NCBI taxonomy): Eukaryota > Metazoa > Arthropoda > Insecta > Coleoptera > Chrysomelidae > Ophraella > Ophraella communa. The sequence continues at coordinate 11,393,353 of CM068987.1, forward strand.
AACCTAACCAAACCTAACCAAACCAAACCAAACCAAACCAAACCAAACCAAACCAAACCTAACCAAACCTAACCAAACCTAACCAAACCTAACCAAACCTAACCAAACCTAACCAAACCAAACCAAACCTCTGAGTTTGGTTTGGTTAGGTTTAATTTTACGAATATTCCGAATTTTTGAAAAACATATGGTTTTAAGACGAGAGTCACGTTCATCTTAGCGGCTATATTAATCGACAAACAACCAGATTCCTTTGATTTGAACGTCCTGATGTCATTGTAGAGAAACCACCGTTTGTTGCGCGGTATCTGGTAATGGAATGATTGGTCCTTATTTCGTTGAAGATGATAATCAGAATCCACTTACTGTCAACCAAGAACGTTATAGAGAGAAAATGATTAAACCTTTTGTAAGAGATCTAAATAACTTTTGCCGTGCACGAAATCTACAGTTTCGCACACAATGTCCAACAAGATGGTGCAACGAGCCATAGACTTACTCCGTCAGTATTTCGATAATAGAATAATTTTTCGAGGAACAGACTTCGAATATCCTTCTCATTTGGGACATAATGAAGGAAAAAATATTTCATTCGAAATATCCGCCGGCGAATATTGCCGAACTACGGGAAAGAATACAAAATATTTTTGCAGTTCCATCAACCACTTTTTATAAACATGTTTATTGACTTACAAAATCGATATGAAGTTTGTTTGCGTCGAAATGGTGAACATTTTGAACACTTACATTACCTACAGAAATTAAAAATTAATTTTTATTTTTGGTACTGTTTATTTTGGCGGATACTGTATATTGGATTAAAAAAGAAACATTTTAAAAGGGTTTTCTGGAAATCTTTTATCCCGGTTCTGTAAAGCTTCTCCGAATTGCCAGAAAATGGAAGCCATTCATAAATTTGACAACAACGTATTGGCAAAATTTTGTTTGGTGTGTTTTTAGACCTTAACACACATACAAAGGTTATTATCCGAATAACCTTTGTATGTGCGAGGTGTTTTAATTTGGTTTTCCTTTGCGAAATTTATGCCGCGTCGGCGTGAGTATATACAACGGTGAAGTTTTAAAATTGGCTCACGTATTTCAAGTAGGTACCCTTGATCGGATAAGTTATATACATTAGGACGTAGAAGGTTGTACAAATAAATAAGAGGAAATGCAAATATTTTTTAAATAAAAAATTGCTTCTATCGGCAACTATATAATTTTTAAAATATCCTTGCTAAAAAAGTATTGCATAATTGTTAAAAGTAAATATTAGTAAGTGTACTATTTATACCATCCCAGGGATGAGAGGCCAAAACTTGGGAATGAGTAGGTGCTGTTAAAATAATTTCAGTAGGTACTTCTACTTCATTAACATTATTTTTTCTACGGACCTCCTTTGTTGAGTTATAAATTAAAGTTAGAAATTAATAACTCCAAAACTATAATTTCGAACTTGAATTTGCATGTGTGTCAGATTAGGAATCCTGATATTATTCTGATTCCTATCTGTCCATCCGTCCTATAAATGTTTTGCCATGTGCCGTGACCTGAGGCCAGATTCTATTTAACAAAGTCGATCATCGAATTGTTTAGAATATGCATATATTTGCAGTACAACGCATGGTACAGTGACAGTCTGAGCTACTCAATCAAGTTCTTGAAATATAATTTGGTCTCAGGTCTCAGTATTTATGTCTTATTTGTGGTTATTCTTTATGGTCTTGTTTCCTTTCCTCCCTGCTCTTTTCATTTATTGTGCAATTGTACACCTGAAAGGACATTTTGATCTTACAGCTTTTATTTTATTTATGCATTAATCTCCATACTATCTTACAGGTCATATCAAGAGACCAACCATAGTCCTAACTAATCACCTCTTATGACTCAGATTTGCAAAGTTTGGATATGATTCCTTTATAAACTTTATTGTTTATCAGGTTTTCCACATACTGTCCCAATATTCTTCACAGAAGAATTCTGGGTCAATTAATTGGATTGATGCATGGTTCTTCTTGGGCTAGTGAATCAGTATATTGGTTATACTTATCACCATCTAAATAATTATTTAATTCCTGTTTTGGTTAACTTGGCAAAACCAGTACTAACAAAATGTGTTGTATAAATCCTTACTGTTCCTTAATTTGTTGGTCAGCTAACACAAAAAAATGCTTTATTCCATTTTAAAAAATTCAAAGTCCCCATAAGATTAAAAGTCTAGGTCAATCGTATTTTTTTACATTACTATCTATCAAGAAATCTGAAAAAAAATATTTAGTAGCATATAGTAATGTTACTTTGTCTTTGAATATATTTTTTTTGCCACGATACCTAAATTTTTAATTCTGCAAAAACCAATTCTTTTATTTTTCTTTGATACTATTTGCTTCAGCTTAATACGCAGTATTATATTTATCAATAAATTGTCCTTCTGATCTTTACTGGTAAATTCTGGTATGCTGCTCCTATCTTGGGTCTTCCTGCTGCATCTGTATTCAAAGCTTCTTTTTTTACTGTTAATGATAGAGTCTTCTAAGGGCAGTACCCTTGACTCATTTTTGCCATAAACTTTCTCCTGGAGTACTTTCCTTCCCTTGATGGGAAGCGAATGGGAAGTCCATCACTACCTTATTGGAAATCATTCTCACCTATGAGATTTGCAGCATATTCCTATAAAGTCATACTTCAAAATTCTCGAACCTTCTTTGTGTTATCTCTATTAATATTCCTGACTCCATCCCATAGAAAAGAACTGCAGCTACACTTAGGAAATTGGTTTTGATACTTAGGAATTGCCAACCACTTTCCTCAAAGAAAACTCAAGTTCTATGATAGATAAGATAAATTTGATCAATTTCACACATTTCTTTATTATTAATATTTTAATCAGACATAAGTCTAGTTATATGAAATTATGAAAGTTGGAATACAAAAGGATCATACAGAGTTACTAACGTTATAATTCCATGCAACAGTTTGGAGGCATTTAAGACAACATAAAATGCAGTCTAATCTGAATGAAACAATAAAATAAATAACTTACCTCACTAGCATTATTTCTTAGGAACGACCCAGTGGAATCATTTCTCTTTCTTCTCATATCTCCATTAGAACTATTAACGGCATTTCTCGAGGAAGATTTAATTGGAACTAGAGTTGGTTTAAATTTCTCTCCGAACGAAGTTTTTCGCATCCGGTCAAAAGTGGGTACTGATCCGTTTTTGGGTAGTCCTTGAACGTGGGTACTAAAAGCAGGTTGACTAGCGTTTCTAGGCATAATTTTAGGATTTCTAGTTGTTTCAATAATGGCGTTATCTGAATCTCTTCGTATTCTTGGAGGAGGAGGATTAGCGGTAGGACTTTCTATTTTGACTTTGGTACCTTTAATTTCCGTAATACTTTCTCTTGGGCTGGGAGTACCAGAGCTACCGCTATGTTCAGGTACTTTAGCTTCAGCGATGGTTGGAAGTGTGGGTACTGTTGGAATGGGGGTCATATTACTTCCGGCTGCCAATTGGTCCAAGGCCAAACTTGAATGTACACCAGGATCTCTATTTAACGGCTGTTTTAATCTCTTTTCCATCGAACCATCGGGAAGTTGTACCATAAAGTACGAACCACCTATACTTCCCCGTTCCATGGCCAATTTACGTTCTTCGGCCATTCGCTGCAATAAAGGTTTTTCGCCACTATCTTTGGGGTACTCGAGAGGTCTCATTAAAGCACCAAATATAATACAGTTGAGAATTAGACCCGCTAATATCAAATTGGCGCCTCTCCAACCGTATTCATCTAAGAGCATTGTAGCTAATGGAGCAAATGTAAAAGTACCCACTCCTGATCCACATACCGCTATACCTGTAGCTAGAGATCTTTTAGTTTCGAAGTAGTATCCGACGCAAACTACGGCAGGTAGGTAAATCAAACCGAATCCAATACCTCCAATGAATCCGTAAGTTAACATCAACCAATTTATCGTTGGACTAAATACTGACAGAACGAACGCTATAGTCGATATTATACTACCCGAGATACACACAGCCCTACACCCAAATTTATTTGTTAACGCACTAACTAAAGGACCCGCGCTCAAATACATTCCCGAAAGTAGAGAACCCACCCATGCCGTTCTACCTTTGGTCTCACCATAGTAGAATACTATGTCGGAAAGGAATATACCGAACGTGTAGGCTATCCCGTCGACAACCATGTTACACATAAATGAAGCAAATACGATGACCCAACCATACCCTCCATCAGGAGGGGGTGGTAGATCGTGGTAGTAGCAATACTCGTCTTCGAAATCATCTTCTTGTTGTTCGGCTGTCAACCGAGCTGCTTCTTCACATGCCACTTCACTGTCAGTCTGAAACAAAACAAAAATGTTATTAAAATTAAATGAAGTACTCAGTAATATTAAACTAGGATTATAAAATATTTAGGGTATCACAACAAAACAGACTAACCTATAGAAGTCAAAGTTTATAGGATGCAAACTGGGCGGAATTTCAAAACCACATTGAAACAAATCTAAATATTATCGATCTAAAAACAGACATTGACATAACAATTCAACTTTTTACGAAATTAATTATAGAATCAGCTAACAAGTACATTGGAACTCATAAACAAAAAAACATACACAATCTAGTACCTTGGTGGAATTCTGACTGCGAAGACGCAATAAAACGATCAAAACAAGCTTTTAATAAATTTAAACGAGACAAAAATATTCAAAACAGTATAGAATTCAAAAAATTAAGAGCAATAGCTAGATACACTACCAAAAAAGCCAAACGTGAATCCTGGAAAGAATATTCGCGATTTCGACTACCGTTGAGGGCGCTAAGAAACGTAAACAAATATGGAGGATTGTGAGTAATCTTTTTGTTTGAGGTGTCGAACTTAGTGGTTGAGTTGTGTATTTTAATTGTTTGGTGGTAATTTTACAAATACAAATAAAAGAATCAAACATCAACCTCCACATAACAATCCAAAATAAAATTAAAAATAATTTGCGATTACTCACAAAGTAGGTTTATTATTTATCCTCCAGAGGGCGTCTAGACTTTCGAAAAGGCGAATATCTCATCTATAAATAACTCAACCCCGATTTCACAGATATGGAATAAAATTAATAAAATATCAGGAAAAAGATCTCATACTCCAATAAACTTCTTAGAACAAAATAATGAGATCTACAAAAGTCAAGAAGAAATATCAAATATTTTGGCATATATCTATAAAAATAACTCAAGCGACACTAATTACCCTCCAGAGTTTTTAAAGTTAAGAAAAGATAAAGAAAAACAACCTGTAGAATACAATAATCTCGATAATAATGATCTAAATACACCAATAACCATGGAAGAACTAGAAAGTGCACTTCAGAATTCTAAAGACTCTTGTCCAGGACCTGATAACATCCCTCTTACTTTTTTTAAACATTTTAATATTGCATGTAAGGAATATCTACTAAAAATTTATAACATAATCATGTCCAAAAACGTTTTTCCGAATGCTTGGAGGAAATCAATAATCATCCCAATTCCAAAACCAGAGAAACCAAAATCAGATCCCCAAACATATAGACCCATATCACTTACATGCAACATGAGTAAAATACTAGAAAAAATAGTTAATAATAGAATAATGTGGTATTTGGAATCCAAGCAACTAATCATAACAGAACAAAGTGGCTTCAGACCGCAACGCTCTACCCTAGACAACCTAGTTGACTTTGAGTCAGAAGTACACGAAGCCTTTGCAATAAAACAACATTGCATCGCAGTATTTTTTGATATAAAAAAAGCTTACGATACTGTTTGGAAATATTCCATCATCAAAACTCTAAGTGAATGGTCAATCAGAGGTAACATATTGATGTATATAACAAATTTCATGGAAAATAGACAATTTCAAGTTAGAGTCAACGGAGTACTTTCCAAAACATACATTCAACAAAATGGCATACCACAAGGGTCCAACCTGAGTACAACGCTATTCCTAGTAGCAATAAACACAATAATTGCAAAAATTAAACACCCTATAAAAGCCAGGATATACGCAGACGACCTAGTTATATTTTGTAGAGGTAAAAACTTGTCAAACATACAAAATCATATTCAAAGAGCCATAACTTACGTCGAAGAATGGTCAGCGACAACTGGATTTCAATTCAACATCTCAAAAACAAAGGCCATGTGTTTTTCGAAAAAATATCAACTAAAAGACAAAGTGTTATACTTCCATACACAAGAAATAGAATATGTAGATGAAATTAGGTTCCTAGGTATGATTTTTGATAAAAAACTAACATGGAAAACCCACATACAACATTTAAAGAAGTACTGCCAATCCGGAATAAATCTTTTACGATGTATTGCTTTCAAAAATTGGGGCGCTGATTACTCAAGTTTATTGCTCATTTATAAATCCCTAATTAGATCAAAACTTGACTATGGTGCTATTGTCTATAACTCAGCCAAAAAATCCCTACTAAAAGCAGTCGATGTAATTCAAAATACCAGCCTTCGCATTGTGTTGGGAGCACATCGTACGAGCCCGATAACTAGCATTTATTGGGAAACTGGAGAACTGCCGCTCTCATACAGGAGACAATATCTAAGCCTTAGCTATGCAGCAACCATTTCTTCAAACAAAAACAATCCTGTAAAACGTAATGTGTTCGCAGACCGTTTCTCAAACACATTTGAAAAGAAAAATCGAACTGATCACCCCTTCTATTCCCGACTCCAAACCTACATATCCCAAATAAATTTTCAATTCCCAAAAACTTATGACATACCTTCACTTCAAACTTTTCCCCCATGGATAATACCTGTTCCTTCTACGAATACTAGTCTTACAAGCTTAAACAAGTCAGAGGTACCAAAAATTCAAATAAAACAAGAATTTTATAAAATACTCAACGTATATAGTAATACTTATAAGGTATACACAGATGCATCAAAACATGAAAACGGGACTGGAGCAGCAATTTTCTCGGAACTTCACTCACTAACCTACAAATTACCACCAACTTCGTCGATATTCTCCGCTGAACTATTCGCTATTCTTAAGGCCTTGCATACTATACAAAATATAAACAAGGAGAACTATACAATTATCTCGGATTCACTAAGTTCAATAACTACGCTCAAACAACTATATAGCAACAATCCTCTTTTACTGCTTATTAAACAAGAACTAAAACATATAGAAGACAGAAAACTCCGAGTTAATTTTATATGGGTCCCCTCCCACATTGGAATTAGTGGCAATGAAACTGTAGACGAATTGGCCAAAAGCGCATCAACAAACCCAGACTCCGAAGAAAATACTCTATCTGTTCACACTGACTTAAAATCATCTTTAAAAAGAGAAGTGACTAATCTTTGGCAACGATCTTGGAACAGTATCTCAACAAAACTATATAAAAGCAAAAAACGCTACCAACCCTGGAAACCCACCCAGAATAATAGAAGAAAACAGATAATTCTTAGCCGCCTCCGCATTGGACACACACGACTAACTCATGATTATTTAATCCAACAAAGAAACAAACCTACCTGTGAATTGTGTAATAGCGAACTATCGGTGGAACATATCCTAGTGCAGTGCCCGAAATACGCTAACGAGCGAATAAAATATAACCTAACTACATTAACAAATACCTTAGAGGACTAAAATGCCGAAAACTTATTTTTATACCTTAGAGACTGTAACTTATTCCAAAAAATTTAATTTTATTTTTTCATTAACCAACAACAGCATGTTAAACCTATAGTGCGCTAATAACCCTTAGTGGTTGATGCGATAAAAAAAAAAAAAAAAAGACATTTTGAAATAAAAATTATTCATCCATGTTATATATCCACATTCATCTTAGCTGTTTTGTTTATTTTTGCAATTTGTTGCTGTTATTTCGTTATTTGTGTTTTAATTAGGTGTTATTAAGTGTGATAATAACTTTAAAATGGTTGGGGTGAAGTGTTCTGTTCCTGGGTGTAGAGACAAAAAGGGGCCACAGTTGCAAAGCTGTTCCTACAATCACTTCCCAACAGGGCCGGATCTACCTAAGGGCTGCTTGGGCTGCAGCCCAGGGCCCCGAGTTTACAAGGGGCCCCCTTACGCCGGGAACAAAACAGAGCATTTTCAAATAACCATTTCACAAAAAAAATGAAAAATGGTCAATCACTGGAAAGGTCTTGGCCAACATATTCAACCAGTGTTGGTGCTGTTTTTTGTTTGCCTTGCAAACTTTTTTCTAAATCCTCTTCTCAATACACGACTGGATTTTCTGATTGGAAACACATAGGAACTTGTTTAGAAACTCACTAAAATTCTAATGAACATAAGAAATCAATGTTAGTGTGGTTAACACGAAAAGAAAATAAGTCTGTTTTAGACAAGCAGCTTCAGGAGCATTTAAGAAAAGAAACAGAATATTATCACAATGTCCTAAAACGGGTAATTGCAGTGGTAAAATTTTTGAGTATACGGGGCTTAGCATTTAGAGGTTCCGGGGAAGTATTTGATTCTCCACATAATGGTAATTTTATGGGGGCTCTGGAGCTATTGGCAAAGTTCGATCCATTCATTCGTGAACACATTAAACAACGGGAGCTGCGACCAAAACCGATAATATCGTACTTATCAAAAACAGTATATGAAGAAATTATTGAGATCATGGGCCGACAGCTAATTAAGCAAATTATAACTCAAATAAAAAACGATTACACAAAGTATTATTTAACTGTGATGGATTCTACACCAGATCTGTCTCACAATGATCAACTTGCTATTGAAATTTATGGTACTAACCCTTACTGTGTGAAAGTTCATCTTATTCAGAACAATAAACAACTAATAGGTTGAATTAACTTCCACTATTTATTCTTTAAATACTTTAATTATAGCCTTAGGGCTAATAACATCTAGGCTTTAATATTGTTATGTCTTATTACTTCCTTACTTGGTCTAGCCTTAACTACTTATCAACATCAAGTACCTAGTTACAAACAAACAAAATGTAACTTCAATATGTCAATCTGACGATGCTATTTCGATAGCGAAACGGCTGTCATTATAATTAAAGTATTTAAAGAATAAATAGTGGAAGTTAATTCAACCTATTAGTTGTTTATTGTTCTGAATAACTTGCTATTGTATTACGATACTGTTTTCAGGGAAAAGTATATTCATTAAAATTAAAATTAGTAGTCATACTGCCTTACATTTATTTAATATTTTACAAGACTTTTTAGAAACAATGTATTTGAATTCAAGTCTGCATGCAAGTCAGTTTATTGGAAAGAAATGCAAGACATTTGGTTGGACAGATAGTTTCTTGATTAGGATGATTGGAAAGTTGAGAAATAATTTTGCAGAAATCTCATGTAAATGAGATAATAGATACATCATACGTTTAGCAATGTCGAGAAGGTGAGATCAGAGCAAACATGCCCCCATTTATTCCATTTGGCTGTTCCACCCTGTACCTACATTAAAGTATTAAATCTAATTTGATCGCATTTGGCAACATATACATAGGATGCTGAAGTATTAAATTTTTTTTATTGAATTGAAAATGGGTTAATAGTAGCAGCTTCATATTTTTGTTTGAATTTTTACAATTTTAGAAGACATTCTCTCTTAAAGAATCATCTCTTCTCAACTGTTATTTTAAAATTATAAACAAATATCCGTTGTCGATAAAAGCAATAAATAAACCATTAAATTATTTTTAGTATTTAAAATGTTTTATTTAGAACTGCCAAAATAATATTTTAATGTACCATATTTGTGAGGTTGTGATTTCCATTGCAGTTTTATTTATAAATACGTACATGGAAAATTAAAAGTAAACAAAAAAGTCTAGAAGCTAAGAAGTTTGATTTTTAAAATTAAAAAAAAAATCAAGAGAAGGTTTCCGTTTAGATATGAGTGGATTATTTCAATAAGAATGTATCGATTAACTGAGTTTATTGTATGGCAATAAACAATGTGGCAAAGTACCATTTCTATAGTGCCCGTAGCTCTCTCGCCGATGAATTCCGTGCAAGTCGTCTACAGTTGGTTGTTGTGCCCCCAAAAATCGATACAGTGCGTGAATTGACCCTGCAAGATCGTCATTTTACTTCTTGTTTCCGAATATCAAAGGCAAACTACTTTCATTTAAAAATGTTTTGTTATTATTTGCTATTCCCCATACACAAGGTGTCCCACGACGTTTTGACAAGTTCTGCTTGGATTGACGGTTCATCTTTTCAAGTTTTCCTGTCCGTAATCATTTTTTTTATAGAAAAGATCCAATGAAACTCAAAGTCAAAACCACAGACTTTTATTCAAGTAATGTACAATTATTGCAACTAGTTTCGGTCTAGATCAGACCATCATCAGGCAGAGTCACAAGAGTAGAAATTGAGGGTATTAGAACAACGTAGGTAGGTGAAGATCGTAATATTACATTTTATTGATGCTAAGAGAAGTGGATTTGAATATTTTGTGTGGTTTTAAAAAATAAAAATAAAAATTTTGTTTAAGAAGTTAAGAGTATGAAATAATCCCCCATATTTCATAGTCTTAGCTCCTTAAAAAAATGTTTTGCCTCAGTCCTTCCAGCTGATTCCAATACTTGGATTTTTCCTTCTCCATTTCTTCCCTTAGTTTTCCTAAGATTACTCTACTGCTGAGTCCTCAAGATGGTTCTGGTCCCAAATGTGGGGTTTCAGCTCCTTTTTTTGCCAGCTTATCTGCTGTTTCGTTCCCCTCTATTCCTATGTGTCCCGGGACCCATAGGAGGGTGACAGTGTTCTACTGGCCTAGTTCATTTAGTTTGCCTAGGCATTCCCAAACCATCTTCGAACTGATTATATTTGAGCTCAGCGCTTTGATGGCTGTTTGACTATCCGACATGATCACAATCTCTTGTCTGCGGTGGTTTCTTCCAATATTGAATTCCACACATCTTTCGATGGCGCGGACTTCTGCTTGAAAGTTGCCCAAGCTTTCTGAGTATTTGGCTCTCGGTCCAAAAACTCCTATCCCAGTTCCCTCGTCTAGCTTGGAACCGTCCGTATACCACTTTATGGCATTCTGGTTTTAATTCTGTATGGTATCTTCATCCCATTCAGATTTATTACTTAACTTTGTGATGAATTTTCTCACAAAGTTGAATTTCTTTGACATATCATCTTGGGGCATATCCCAAGTTTGATCAAATTGAAGTGATCGAGGTTTTTCCCTGATAATTCCTTCTTTGATCATTCTATATATTATTTTCTTCCTTACACTTTCTAGCAGAATGTGCAGTGGTGTCAAGTTTAAAATCACCTCCATTGCAGTAGTGGGGCAAGTTCCCATTGCTCCAGTGATACATGAGCCGGTGTATCTAGTATGTCGGCTGTCTGCTCCACGGATTCTGGGGGGAGCAATAATTCGATTATTACCATACCTTAACACTCGTTAGGTGAATCGACATTGCAACACCTACAACTCTTGTCGCGTTCAAGTTGATGACAGAAGGACTTGTTCGAAAAATGATGCATATTCTTCCTCGGTGAGCGGCATGTGCAGCGTAACATCGAGTATGGCTACTGCGATAACACAAGAGGAAACTATCACCGAAGATCGTCCACCGGTTTCTGCTGTTTCTGGAGTATCGCAGGACGGTACATCCATAACCATTAAGGCCGGAAAGCCCAGGAAGCGTATGAAGTGGACTACTGAGATGAATTCAATCATTATGCGCTCCTATTTTAAAATCACAAAAATTGGGACTGATTTAACAACATTTAGGTGGCTTGCTGACGGTACCTTATTTCCAGAATCTGAAGGATTTATGATGGCCATTCAGGACCAAGTAATTAATACTAACAATTACAAAAAATTTGTTATCAAGGACCAAACCATTACGACGGAAAAGTGTAGACGGTGCCAACAAAAGTCGGAAACCATACAACACATAACATCAGGATGTTCAACAATAACCAATAGCGCTTATTTACGCAGACACAACCAACTGTGTAATATTATCCACCAGAAACGTCCAACAAATATGGACTGCTGAATACCTATACACCCTATTACAAGACAATCCACAGGCAATGCTCGAGAATGCAGATTTTGGACTACGATAGGTCCATTATCACCGATAGACAGGTGACGAATAATCGACCCGACATTGTAGTAGTTGATAAAAAAGCTAAATCGGTGCTAGTCGATGTTGCAGTTCCAAACAATAACAACTTGGACAAATATAATGAAAAAATAGCAAAGTACACCGATCTTGCTATTGAAGTAGGACAGATATGGCATACAGAAAAAGTGGAGGTGGTACCGATCATCGTATCATCAACTGGACTCATCCCCAGAAGTCTTGAAGACAGTCTTAAGAAACTCATTTATTTGCAAAAGGCAAGCAATTTTAAATATTTTTGCGGAAATTTTTTTATATTATGTAAATTTTGAGCCTAATCCCCTTTGCATGTACGCTCGGGATAGGTAAATATTACCAGCAATTGCCGAGTAAGTGCATAAGTCTTTTGATAATAATGTATCCGCCTGAATATACAGCGGTAGTACCTTCTATGCTATTAAAGACCCTGATTACTCTCTGCTCTGTCTTTGGTCAACATACAACTGAACCTTAGAACATCACAGGTACAAGTAGACGGTAGGTATACTACTAGAATGGTAAATAGTATAGGGATAGAAGTGCTTTCGTGATTTACTGATATTTCGCTAAACTACAAATGACAATACGTGTTGTTGTCTCAGAAACATGGATATTAAACCTTTAAACCAAAAAGAACAAGAATTGCTACAAATATGGGAAAGAAAAGTACTGAGGGTAATGTTTGGAGGAAAAATGGAATTTGGATAAGAAGAACAAACTAAGATCTCGAAGAATTATACAAAGACCCGAGTATTATTGAAATGATAAAATCTCCAAGACTAAGATAGTTAGGAAAAAATGGGAACAGGAATGCTACTGAAAGTACTGATAGACAACTCCATAGGAGGAAGGCAGAGAAGAGACAGGCCGAAAACAAGATGGAAAACAGAGGTTAAAGAGGATCTACAAAGACTTAATGTCAGAAATTGTAAAGATAAGACAAAGGACAAGGTTAAATGGAGACAAGTCGCCAACCAAGCCATGGAATAATTAAATTATTAAAATGTACATTTGGAATACTGCAAATATTTTAAACGAACTAAAGGACTCGGATAAGCCATGCGAAAGTGACAGTTGAACGTAGTAGATTGTCGCATGGTACTCCAAGAACCTAACACTGAAGTTAAATCATATCAACCATGGACCTACAAGGTATATATACATACTGTTTATACGTATTTTAATCAATTAGTATTAAAATACATAATTAATTATTATAATAAATATTTAGAAATTAAATAAGACTTCTATCTTTAACAAAAAATATAGCTGTATAAAAAATATACATATCACGTGTACAAAGAGTAATTTTTCTGCACCTTTCAGTCGTTATTGCATAATATATTAACACGCTATAAATTGTACTACTTGAATTACAAAGTATATAAAAAATAAATATTTAGATTACAAATATATACTGCTTCCGTATATATTTGTAAGTCTGCTATATTTACATTTAAAATTGTTAGAGAATACATAAATTCAGTATAATATTATCCTTGAAAATACTTTTAACATATTAAACAAAATGTTAGTAATTGAATTTTGTGGGACAATTTAATTGCACAAACAATGTTTTATTTGTAAATGACTAATAAATGAACAAAATCCGATTAGACGTATGGGGGCGAGAAATGTACATCCGTTTCAATAAAAAAAAACAATATCAACGGATATTCAGATATACGAAACAACAGCAATGAGTAAAATAATTTCACTTACGTATCTAACTGAACCTGGTTCTCCATAAAGAGTGACTACTTGTGAATAGAAATCTATGGCAATACCTTCTGCACATTCTTTCATATAGGGTTAACACTTTCTACTGACAGATGTAACGGATGAGACAGATTAAATCACACATCATAGGTTTTTTTTCGCCAAAAGTTATGGTTTCCTAACCCAACTTCTAAGTGGCTAATCAACAAAATTTTGTAATTACTTCCATAATTTCATTTAGTTTGATATTAAACATATTTAACTCTAACTAATCATGTCAATATTGTCACTGGAACGTTATTGAAGTTGAATTAGAATATACCGGAAAAGTGTGACGTCGACTGTCAGGTTGGTACTCTTGAAATGTTTCCAATGAAATTGTATTTACACTTAAAGGTCGAAACATACTATTAAAACGCAACGCGATGTGTTGTGTCGACACCCGACGCTCGTCGTGCATATAGACAACACGCCACGCTATGCTACAACACGTATCGTGTAGTGTAGTCTCTCACGGAAGACTTAAGTGTATTGACGTGTGACGTGGCCATGGATTCGATTCTGCTTGAAGACGAGCTAGATGAAGATTTAGAAGAAGATTTCGAATACTATGATCACTATTATGAACTGAATTCATATCATATAACACTGAGTACTGACTAACAAAAAATTTCTTTTCTTTTATCATAACCTTAAAAATGTTGTCGAAAATTTGACGCGTGGCGTCGGGTGTTAACTAGAAACACACTACGCTGATTCGTCGGGTGGCGTGTTCCCCCTCTCTACCGGCAACACGCTGATCCAAATCGATTGGATGTTGTGGCGTGTTGTCACGTAGCGTGTTGTCTATGTGTTTCTCACTATAATAAATATATGGAATTACACGTACTGACACGCGTCGGGTGGCGTTGCGTAGCGTCACGTTTTGGTAGTATGTTTCGACCTTAAATCTCCATAAGAACATTTTTAAACTACAGTAGGTATAATAACCAAGCACAGATATCACCATCCAATATCGTCAGTGCTTAGAACAATAATACCGAGAAAGGAGAGGGAAAAGCTAGCTCTATGTGAAATAATCAATTTACACAAGCTGATAAATAAATAACGAGAATTCTTTATCACCAAATCACTGCTATCGAATTTACACAAATTTGTTATAGGAGCAGATAAGAATTATTCTCCTCTAAATTTAGCAGGTCCTAATGTGGATTTAGAAATAACAACAGATGCTGAGAAACAAGTAAAATAGGCCCCAAAGGCTCAAAAGCTCTAAATGGTCGACATCATCGCACGATCCAAACCTAACCTAACCACACATAGGTGACTTGCTGACGGTACCTTATTCCCAGAGACTGAAGGATTTATGATGGTCATTCAGGACCAAGTAATTAATACTAACAATTATAAAAAACTTGTTATCAAGGACCAAACTATTGCATTGGACAAGTGTAGACGGTGCAAACAATCTTAAACCATACAACACATAACATCAGGATGTTCAACAACAACCAATAACCATATCCACCATAAACTGGCCAACAAATATGGACTGCTAAATACCTGTAGGTACACCCTATTACAAGTAGGTACAATCCACAGGCAGTGATCGAAAATGCAGATTTTAGACTCTGCTACGATAGGTCCATTATCACCGATAGGCAGGTGACGAATAATCGACCCGACATTGTAGTAGTGAATAAAAAAGCTTAGTCGATGTTGCAGTTCCAAAAAATAACAATATTTTTGACAAGTATAATGAAAATATAGCAGACTCATCCCCAGAAGTTTTGAAGGCAGTCTTAAAAAACTCTATCTTCATAAAAACACTTTTATTGACTTGCAAAAAGCAGCAATTTTAAATACAAGTCGCAATTTTTTAACCTTATATCCCATTTGCGTTAACGCCCGGGATAGATAAATATTACCATCAATTGCTAAGTAGGTAAGTGCAAAGTCTTTTGATAATAATAGTTTATTCAAATTAAACACTTAAACTGACAATTTCAAAAAACAATTTTCAAGGTATGTGATATAATTGGGGTATTTGACATAATCGGTTTAAAAATTTAATTAATATTCGAGCTCAATTAAAAACGCATTAAGTATGTGCTCATAGCATTGTATAGGTTACCTTCGGATAATACTACCATATTCTTATAACTTGACTTCACTTGAGTACAATAATTTTGTCGGAGATATTTACATAGATATCAAAACAAGAGTACTTACAGTGTAGATTATCTTAACGTAATGAGTGAATGCGATGTTACGAATGATTGAGTACAAAGTAACAGGAAAATAATGTAACACCAATTGTATAACAATTTACATGACAGATCATTATCCGATAATAATAAATTTTCCTCGCCGAAAATAAATGATCGCCATGACATAACAAAAATTAGTTTTGTGAAAAAACTGATAATGAAAGATTAAAATAATGTGTGCAGCAATAAATTGGCAAGATTTATACTCTATTGCTGGTGTAAATTAAATAAAAAATGAATGAATATCTCCAAAGAATCTCATACAAAAGAAAACAAAAACCAACGGCAGCAATAATAATTGTTACTATACTCTATTCAAACCCAAGCTGGAATTACATTTTTGTGCAGGGCCTCGCTAGTAAATTGAAATTAATTAAGAAATTAATACCGTCTGAAAATGTTTATGTATTATTTTACATTTTTAAAACAAATTTTCAACAAAAAAAGATAACCTCTGGATTACAAAAAATTACATTATTTTATTCTACCTTTAACCATAAATAAAATAAAGACTCCTTAAATTTTAAGTATCTTTAACCCTCTTAAATGGAGTTGTAAATTGGACCCTCTATAAATCATACAATATGGTTTGATAAGAGCTCAGCAGAATTTCCCAACTTTCAAATAGCTAAACAAGATGCAGATAGTAATAATGATCAGATATGTACCTAAGAAAAAGAACTTTCAGAATGTGATGTACACTCCCACATTTTTAGCTTCACTTCTTCTTGTAGGTGTTTCACATAGTTTTCCACTTTTCCATAGCTATAGTGAATATAGCTTCATGGAATAAATTTTTAATGCCAGCAAATTTAAATGTATTTTTAATGGTTTAAAAGTTCTAAAAATAAACTTTAATAAAATCTATTTCTTAGCCTATTCATGTTACAAAAATTCCTAGCCACTCTACAGCCTTCTTTAAATGTTTAACCTAATCCAACCTGACCTACAATAATTAATTTTTATTATTGTATGTGTTTATACAATTAAAATTTTAAAATATTTCATAATTTATATTGTAAATGAAAGGTAATATTATAAACAACCACCTTAAAACCAACTTACAATTTTTAAGTCTTTAGAGATATGAAAGTTAAAGAAAATCTATAGAAACAGGGAAAACATCAGGAAGCATGAAAAGACAGATCAACAGGTTGTGTCATAATCACTAGAATTAAAATCTAAATAAGATGTATCCTATTATTGTTAATCAATATCATTCTCTTTTATTAAACTGTCAGCTAAATTGTAATCAGGAATATTAACTAAAGTCAAATAATTATAATAAAATCAGCACAATATTGTTTAGACTTTTGATGTTTTTTATCTATAAATATAATAGTATAGCAATTTAGAAAGTATTTAACCAGCATTTCCATGGTATATTTTTTTAGACAATGTTGAAAATCATAAACACCTTTTACATTTCCTGTCCAGCAAGCAAAACCATTTATATTTGTTTGCATACATAGAAATTTGAAACCTGCTGGATATAGCATATATCATGTGATAGATTAAAAATCAAGGTCTACTCCAAGTAAAACAACTCAAATCATCAATTTTGAATTATTTCCCTTGTTCTCATACCCATCAAGCAAAATAAAAGGTTCAATAATTAATGGCTATTGGAGACCTTTTAAATATTATAATTTAAAATTATTTATCTTGTAGAATATAATACCATCTGGAAACAAACTAAAAATTACAATTCTTGGCTCACATCTGAAGTTGCTCAACATACTAATCAATGGATTCATTAACTTGTTTTTTAGTAGCCAAAATATGCCCTACATATTTATTTGTGAAATAACATAATAAAGATTTAAAAAAAATTTACATCATATGTTTTTGAATCATTTATGTAATCGTAAACATTATGCCAGACAAAATTTATTAATAACATGTACTTATCTTTATTTATAAGTAATTTGACTTTGAATATGTTTTCAAAAAATTTAAAGTTCTTAAAAATTTCATACCATTTTATATATTGTATTATATGTTTGTAAAGCCTATTTATATAATAACTTAGCAAAATGAGAATTAAGTAAATATGAAAAGTAAAAAATACATAGTATTAAATACAATCTACATCCTACTACATCCTAATTTATTTTAAAAAAATTTTAGTCGAACACAGATGTTGCTGTAAACTAACATATATATTGTTGATAGAGCACTTAAACTATTAAAAAAACTAATCTTATTAAACATAAACCTTTACATCTGTTTATCACCCAACTAACTTCTTATTTTTAAACGTTAAAAATAATACATAAATCACTTAGATAAATAAATCAAAGTAAAAATAACTCATAAACCTAACTTAATAAATTGTAAAAGAACTTTCAACAAAGTAATAACAGATAATAATTATAGCTACCCTTGGTGTTTAATACTTTAAATACTTTTTAATAATAATAAGATAAATGAGTTACACACAGTTCTCCAGTGCTAATTGTTTCTCAAATATTCTATTATGGTAAGTGTTTACTTACTTTAATGCCCATTGACTGAGCTGCTTTATCAATCATTTTTCTTGTTTAATAAAAGTATGATTAAATAATCTGCTACTGTTTCCTCACATTTTACAATTAAATGTGTCCATTTTATATTTGGAGGTACTTCCTAGAAAGCATAAATTTTAAAATATCTGAAGTATGCATTTACATATTAATTGATGATTGTTTTACTATATTTAAAGTAGCAGTTCTGATAGGTAAAATAATATAGTACAAATATGAAAAAATTAATTTGTACTTAAAGACAAAAGGGTTTAATTGGTAATAAAAATGCTTAATTTACTATGATTTTTCTGTAGATATGTAAATGTCATCTTACAATTTAAAACATATATTTTGTTATGTAATTTCTAAAATAATACTATAAGATATTTGTCACTCCAACAAAAACATATTTTTTCTATGTAAGTATATTTTAAAGAATTTCAGATAATATTGCTTCCTTTAACATTAATATTTCCTACCCCTATTTTTGTAATACATATACTAGCAAAGTTAATTTCATTATGATATAGAATTTTCAGACTTTAGTTTGTGTTGTATTCTACAACATAATGGAAAACATAATAACTATAATTACATGATTGTCCTATGATTTTTTATTTTATAAATATCTTATTAAGTAAGCTAACTAAGGAAAACCTGGAAAACCAGCTGCTTTGGTCATTTCCTGATAGAAGAAAATATTATATTACACAACTGATAATAAAAGGTAAAATAGATGGAACATAAAGCATTGTAAGAAAAATGTTGTCCTGGATGAGAAACACAAGAAAATGGATGTGACTGGAGTTTAATGAACTCATCAGAATGGCCGAAACTAGAGACATTTCCCATGGTAATCTCTAACCTCCATTGATGGAGATGGCACTCAAAGAAGAAGCCAACAATAAAAATCAACATTAAATGTTGTGGACTGACTTTGTGTTTCATTGATATAACAAAAATTATATTTGTTTAGTAGTCTGGGATTTGATAATCATTTAATAACATATTTATAGATGATATGCTTTCTTTCTAAAAATTATTCCTGGTTGTTCAATTAGTTTTGTTCTATGTTTCAATACAAAATCATCCAATGTGATGGATAAGAATGAAATTTAAATATTTTACAGGTTTTCCTTTAATAAAACCATTCAAACAAAACAATTTCTTTATATCAGTAATAAAAATTTATTTTTAGGTGTCCATAATTTAACGTGAGCTAACAAAACTTCCCAACATTACAGAACTATTTCTAAAAACAATTCTGGTATCATATATAAACTACTTATATGAATAATAGAGTTATTAATCCCACTTAAAAAAGATCTAGAACCAATATTTTGGTCTTATAATGTTTATGTATGTTATTAAAGTAATAAAAATGTCTCTATTATAATTCTTGGATAAATTTGTAAAATGGTTAAATCAAACATTCATAAATTTCAATCATCAGTTTGTACAATTAAAGTTTTGGATAAGGCTTATCTAGGCCTACTTATATATTGAAAATTAATTGTAAAATATTTTAAAAACAGTGTACCTACATAATTTTGTTTCTAGGTACTTATTTGGAGTGGCAGGTAAGTAAAGATAATATTTTTGATGGATTTATACCTTGTTTATGTGATATATTCAAGTTTGAGATTTTTCTTAACTACATTACACCATAAATTTAGAAACAACATAACAATTAATATATTTTATGGAGAGTTTCATAAAAAATATATAAATAATTTAATTAACTTTTATTACCTATTTTTACTTCCATTACCAGAAACTTTCAATTATCATAATTTCAATGTAGCTATTTGAAACAAAAACAAGCAACTTAGTTTATTTGTTTTAATTTGTTTGAAGCTTATTTTTTGACCAATAAAAAAAATCAGTTACCCTTGACAATGACAATTTTGACATTTTACCATGTGATTTAAACCGTATTTTTGCGTTGAACTTTGTAAAGCCGCTTATACAACCACATGGATTAGTATTGAAATTATCAATACTTTGGACAAAAATCACATTCCTTTTATTAAATACAATGGCATGTTTCGTTTTCTGGGTTGTATTATTATTTACACAGTATCTTGTTTATGTGCTTATCTTAGTTGTTAGGATGTTACCCATCAATTATTACTTAAAGAACTAGATGGCAGGAGCATCGCGGCATTGGAAGTGCGGCAATTTTAATCATTTAATAAACATTTATTATAAATGTTAGTAACAGTAATTCCAGTTTGAAGTTGAACTTAACTCCGCAGCATTTTAAGCTTCCGTTACTTTTTCTTGCCTCTGGAATCTTATACTACGCAACTGTTTCTTAAATATTATTATAGGTCGAGAAAATATGGAGATGATTAAAAATTTAAGTACGGTATACTAAAACAAACAATGCAAAATAAATAAGTAAGTATCGACGAAGTCGGTCGCCATCACGTTTTCTATTGGAATGTAATTCAATGTCCGTTGGGGCATACAGCCCAGGAAGTAGTTGTTTTTTCATAGAAAACGGTCAAACTTGGTATAGAAACTGACAAGTTTCTTTACCTTGGCTGCAGGTGGAAACAATTTTCTACTTTTTCAGTTTTCTTATTGATTGCACCTTATTGAAATTATTTCATGTATTGTTAACTTAATATATTTCTGTTATAATTACGTCTTATTTATGTATAAAATGAAGACTTAATCAAAGTTAACAGTTTAATAGTGGAGAACTGCCAATATTTATTTGTTCATTCACTACTTTAAATTGTTGATCTGCTAGATGTCTCTTTATTTCAAGTTCTTCGAGAACTGTCATATTTGAGCGATAAAAGTTATAGTAACTTAGAAGTTCGAGACATTTGCTGGACTGAAATAAGCGAGGTAATGCAAAAAAGAACAAAATGGTGTTTTGTTTTTCAATATCGGCTTTTAAGTCCGCCAATAGAATGTTGAATTAGGTACGGGACATCCGAAAGTACCGATAAAACTTTGAGGAATCATCTATTAAGTTAGGGAAAAAGGTACTAAATTCGCCTTCTCTAGCTCATTTTTAATATATCTGATATGCCCAGTGTTTTTTATTTTGTAACTTCAAAGGGATGTAACTTTTTTTGGGTACACTTTTGTACTAGGATAAGCTGGGTTTAATCAAGTTATTTTTGTCCCCAGAATACGTTATTTCATTTATGGCATACCTTTTTGAAACACCCTGTATAATAGCGTATTCCATCCCACAAATAATTTAATACATAAGTGGTTTCCATGTCACTGATTTTATAATCTTACATTGGGGTTCGCCATGTGTACAATAAAAACTGGTATTGATTAATTTCAAAATGGAACGTAACACAAACAAAAAATATCATTTGAATTTCAATAACAATATCACGATATTTTTTAAAGTATTCATCGATCTTGTTTTTTTTTATAATAAAATACATTTTGTTACTATTTGCTTTAAACAATTGTTTGTCAGGTACCTAACTAATGCTAATTGTTTTATTTGTTTCATAAAATTGCAAATAAATCATAATATATCAAAATAAATGTGAAATAGTAAAATAAACGAAAATGTTTTTGGAAAATATTTTATTTTTACCATTACAATAAATACATTATTAATAGCTATTACTATTTGGCTGTCTCTTTCTTTCTTAAGCTTAAAATCCGATTCTAGACATTGAAAAAACACTTAAAAAATATTCATTTTTAGTTTATAAAGTTTGCTTTTGTGTCTCGAAATAAGACGGGCACTTTGTGTCTCAATTTGTACGAGTCAGCTGAGCCAATTTGTACAAGTTAGCACTGCCTTCAAATGGCGCGGCTTGACTTGCCATTTCACACGCCAGTAACATGTCTTCCTTTGCTTATAGGACAGTGACAGTAAAGCTGATTCAGGACATTATCAACAGCACAAATGGCCAAATTGAGTCTAGTTTCGCTTTTGAAAGAATCACGTAAAGTCAGAACCTATCATACTTAAAGCCCCAAAATATACTGATGTCACCACTCTAGATCCAAAATCGAGTCCAAAATTTAAAGCTTTCAATTGTATAAGGGACTTTTTTTCGAAATTATATGAAGGTAATGTTAAAGGGGGTACTTTCGTTGGGCCGCAAATGAAGCAAGTAATGAAGAGTGACGACTTTACAAAACTTCTTAATGCTCGTGAAAAAAGGGCCTGGGAGAGAAAATCATAGGGTAATTAAAGAGAATTGATTGAAATCATGCCGAACTACAGAATGTCTCGTGTAACGCATATGCTACACTCTCATTTAGACGAACCTATACCACAGGATATACTCAAATAAAACAGAAGCAAAAGTTTTTTCGGTTCCTTTGATCTTTTTGTTTCAAAATTTTATGACCTTTATCCTTGACAAATGATAATAATTCCGTTTAATACAGTGGGAAAAATATTGTATTTTATGAATTTTCCGAGAATTTCCATATTTATAGGTACACCGAAAACAGTAATTATGCGCCAAATAAAGTGAGATATTATTGTCGAGGACTTTAATGGATTCGAGACAATAATAGATACACTTTTTCACTGATGGCATTCTATTTTTTTAAATATAAGTTTTTGAAGCTATTCAAAATTTTCGACGGATGACCAGTCACTCGAGTTTCATATGAAATGACAATGACAAGACATTCAATAGCATATCCAATATTTTTTGTTTAAATTTGATAATAAGTAATATGTTGTAAAACTCGCTATGAAAATACCTACATGGATAAGTCAAATGATTTTAATTTTTTAATCGGTAGGTGGACTATTAAATAAGTGACGAGATAAGTGAGGAAAAATATTTATTCATTTTGTGTTTGCATCACATAACCTCACATACTGTCAATATGGATTGAGATTCAGTTCTAATCAAGTAGTCTCTGTATTTTTCTAGCTTGGTTAATGATGGACAATTTTACTACCTCAACAAAACCCAATAAAGTTAGGTAGGTATAAAGATTAGTAGCGAAAAAAGTATAATAAGTATTGTTTCAAAATTATTTCGTTTGAAAATTGGATTTTTTAAGTAAAATTAGTTTTTATTTTCTTAAATATAGTGTCCTCACTGCAGGGAAAATCGGTCAGGTTTAGGGCGGCTAGGGGATGTCCGCAGGGGGGGTTCTTTCTCCCCTTCTGTGGTCTCTCCTGGTTGACTCCCTTCTGAATAACCTCTCTCTGCGGGGGGTGGATTTTCAGTGCTATGCAGACGATCTGGTTATAATAGTTAGAGGCAAATTTGAAGAGGTTATCTTAGAGATCCTTCAGGATGCCCTAAATATGGTTAACAGTTGGTGTGAGGTGGAACAGTTGTCTGTTAACCCCCGCAAGACTGTTATTGTTCCTTTTACAAAAAGGAGAAAGCTAACTAAGCTTCGCCAACCAATTTTATTTGGCGAAACGATTCACTTTGCGACGGAGGTAAAATATCTGGGGATCATCTTGGATAGTAAACTTACCTGGAACGCCCATGTGGAAAGAATAATAAATAAAGCCAGGACTTCCCTGTGGAATCTCAGGAAAATCTGTGGCAAATCTTGGGGAACGAACCCCAAACAGATTTACTGGATTTATCAAACAGTGATAAAACCAATGATCACGTATGGCTCGGTGGCCTGGTGGTCCAAGGGACTCCAGAAATCCACCAGAGCAAGATTGTCTGGACTTCAGCGACTAGCATGCGTGGCCATTACGGGGGCAATGTCCTCTACCCCGACAGCGGCAATGGAGATCATCCTGGATATAACCCCACTCCATTTACTATTGGAGAAGGAGGCCAGGATGGTGTCCTATAGGCTGCTGTCGGTGGATAGTCAAGTAAAAGGGGAGAGACCCTGGGACCACTCGGGCCTGATGCGTGAAATTAAAGATCACCACACGCTTGGGATGGTCTCAGATATCCTAGCCACCCGGACGCACGTAGAAGAGTCCTTTAAAGTCCTCTCCGAAGAGAGACGAATGGGAAAAGGGGATCATCTCTTTTTCTGGGACGGACTACGTACTATACACTGATGGCTCCAAAACTCCAGAAGGTGTTGGAGCAGGAGTGTATGGTAGCAAATCGAGGGTTGAAATCGTAGTAAACCTCGGCTCATATGCTACCATCTTTCAGGCAGAGGTTTTCGCCATTGAATTGTGTGCAAGATTGCTGATAAATCACCCTCTTGTAAACAAAAACATACATATTGTACCAGATAGCCAGGCAGCTCTTAAGGCACTGAGCTCCAACCGGCTTAATTCAAAGTTGGTATGGAACTGTATTAAAGCCTTAGAACGGGGTGGTGGGTAACGAAAAAGCCGACACTCTTGCCAAAAAACGAGCAGAGTCTAGATTTATAGGACCTGAACCATTCTTTGGCATTACCAAAAGTACTGCCAAAGATATTATCGCCGGCTCGATAGAGAGGAAAATCCTCATGTACTGGAATGATATCCCAGGACTAATCCATTCGAAGGCTTTCATCTCCAAACCCTCGAAAAATATAACTAAGCAGATTCTAGAGTGGGATAGGAAAGACCTACGCATTCTTATAGGCCTGCTTACGGGACACTGTCGTCTAAGATACCACCTGAAGAAAATAAGTCTGAGTCAAACTTCAGACTGCCGCTTCTGCAGTGTGGAAGACGAGACTGCAGAACACATATTATGTTCTTGCTCCGCCCTGGACAATACTAGGCACCGCATTTTTGGTTTCCCAAAATTGGAGCCTAACGACTTTAAACAGATCTCGCCGCAGACAACCATTGACTTCGCAAGGAGGATTGGCTTGTATGGCGATTTATAACCCTAGGGGTGAGCCACAATAGACCCAACGGTGGTCGCAGTGAAGGGGTGGTTGAGCGCCCCACTCACATTGAACCTAAACCTAAACCTAAATAAAATTATAAATTTTAGTTCATTTTCACATTGTTCATCACAAGTAATTTAATTTTTAAATTCATCTGCTCAAGTGGTTGGTAGACAAAACATAATAAAAAATGTTTTGTTTTAGATACGTGACTGACAATCAAATTTTGTAAAATATTTAATTACAATAACACAAGAACAAAACTTCCACTATTTATTTAAAAAATTAAATGATGCATAGAGCATTTTCAATTCCAATGGATAAAAATAACTGATAAAAAAATTGAGATCAGAAAACAATTAGTTACATCTAATGGCTATCCATTACATTTGATAAATAAAGTAATTGAGAATAATAAGAATGAACAAAAAATGTCACTAGAACTAATATTTCCAGAAAAAACTAAAGAAATTAAAAGTTATAAAAATATTACATAATATTGTGAAAATATATCCAATACAATTTCTAAAATATCTTCGGCAACATCCGCATTAACATCATTTAAAACACAAAATAATGTTGGCATAAAATTGTTGAATGTGAAAACAAAATTACCTAAATTAAAAAATTTGTTGCTTACAAAATTAATTGTCCAAAATGTAATGCTGTATATATAGGCCAGTTACAAAGAAATGAACACTTAATTCCGTAGGGCTAACAACACCTACACTTAATTCCGTAGGGCTAACAACATCTAGGCTTCTATACTTGGTCTAGCCTCAAGACCAAAGAATGCACCAACTAACAAGAAGCGAAAGCCGGCGAAAATCCTTTGATGTTTGTAGGTCCAAAATGTATGACCTTGAAAAACTGAAATTGTCAGATATCTACGTTTTTACACTGAGAGAAATACAATAAATGTTTACGTATTTAATGGTTACAAGGAGAAAAATCATATACTATTTATTCTAAGTAAAAGTGTTTTAAGGTCTAAGTAGGGTATATATAGGGTAGTTACCAATAAAAAAAATTAATGATAAATTAATTTATTTTCACAGTTTTTACAAATGAGATAAAATAAGTAGTTATTTTTCGATTTTGTTTATGTTCCTTTTTCTTTTTGCTGTTCAGATCATTATTAGAATATTTAATAAATTTTTAATCTTATAAATAACTTAATTACATATTTCAGTGAAATTTTAATCATTTCCTTGAACATTTAATAAGATATACATTTTCCTCTTGAAATGTTTTCAAATGATGCTGTAAATAGCAATTCTAATTTATAAATATATTCAACAAATTCTACACTTGGAGCTCTTAGGCCTCCAAAAGTACTAGTGTCCTTGTACACTTTAAGATATGTCAAAATATTATCAATATCAATATTCTTTGGTTCTACCAGAATTGAAAAATAATTTGACAGAAGCCCTAACTTTCGCTTCTTGTTAGTTGGTGTATTCTTTGATATTACTTAGTCAACATCAGGTAGCTACCTAAAAAACAAAATGCAACTTCAATATGTCAATCTGACGATGCTAGTTTTTAGCGAAACGGCTGTCATTTAGTTTAAAAAAGCAATTTTTTAAATAAATAGTCGAAGTTTTGGTAATAAGTTCTATTTTTAATGTTCTAAGTAAGATGGACTTCCACAAAGTAAAGGTTACTAAAATCAAAAATGTAAGTCTTCATTAGTTTACTTTTTAATATCTTTGAAATTTATATTAATTTAGGAATGCAATGTTCAAAGTAATGAATTTGGAAAAATGAGGTCCTACTCCAAAAGACGATTTTTTTCGATTGTCGTTTGTATTTTTTTAAATTTTTGCATTATATTTCAGAACGTTATACCTAGTACCTACAAAACTGGTACAAACTAGAGCAATTTTAAGAACTTGGTTGCTAACTTTACGAGCGACGGGGCCGACATGGGTTGAAATACGTTGAAATAATGTACACCCCACTTGAAATTATTTCAAAATATTTGAAATATTTTTGAAATATTGTTGAAATATTCTTGTATTACTTTTTATTTTATAAATAATTTCGCAACGGCGCGCGACTTTTACAAGCGTCTAGCTGTGCCATGCTTGCCGGTAGGAATGTATAAATGTAAGCATGTCCAGGCACTTTCACGAGCTACAAAAAGGAAGTAAAACGGAACTAGTATAGTCTTTCCAATATTAATTGCTAAAAACCATTTAAAAGTGTTATACAGAGTGAGTTAGTTTACTAGGCTTCAAAGTAGAAAGAATGGCATGAAAACAACATATTTGTCCCGTTAAACATCCACTCTGTATCGTCGGACTGGTAGTTGTACAGCGCGAAAACAAGTGGGATACGCACGCGACTTGTTGACGGCTTTTAATGGTCCGCTGTGTTGTTTCGGTAATTCATTTTTAATAATTGGTTTACGTATTGTAATTTTTACCCTCGTTTTTACCATTTTAATGGATAACCTTAAATTAGTTACATATATTATGGCAGCGTTTTGGAGACCTTTTGAATCAGAAAATGGAAATCCAGATCAAAATTAAAATTCAGAAGATATGACATCACCAACAGGTGAGGTTAGTAGCGAAGTTTGCAATAAAGATTTACACATTCTGGTCAGAGGGTTATTTTAAATATGTATCAGTGCTTGAAAAATGAAGATAAAAAAAAATCAGATGCAGTTATAATAAAACGAATTAATACCTTAACTAACATTTCTATTTACACTATTTCTCGGGTTATTAAGCGTGATGACGGTATAGATCATTCGCAGGTGCGGTAAAACAAAAAAACAAAATTTGCAAATGTTGACGATGCTACAAAAGATGTTATAAAGCGAACGATTTATAATTTATATTAAGAAAATATTGTACTGACTTTAGAAATCGTTCAAAGGAAAATTACGAGATTATCCTGATTATAATTATAAAAGCTTAGAAACTTTACGCGTTATACTATTAAAATGCGCTTTTAATTCGCGGCGTATTGTTGTACTCCGTGAAGAGTATTTAGATAAAATAACAAAGTATCGTGAATTAAAAAGGCATATAGTTTACCTAGATGATACTTGGTTTGACATACATGATACTGTTCAGTATGGCTGGGTAGATCAGTCTCAAAAGACTAGTTTAAATGCGCCATGTTCGAGAGGAAAGCGTATAAAAATTTTTCAAGCCGGAAGTGAAAACGGTTTTATACCAAATGCGTTACCACTGATTGCGAAAAATATTAAGCAATATACAGCCGACTATCATGAGGATATGACTGCAGATTTATATGAAAAATGGTATCAAGACCATCTTCTTCATAACATTCCTCCAAATTCAGTAGTCGTTATAGACAATGCTTCCTATCATTCGCGGGTACTAAATAAAATTCCAAATTCTAGTTCAAAGAAGGCAGACATTAGTCCGGAAAAGGTAACGACAAAGAAAAAATTACTAAGAAGTATAAAAACGCTTAATTTAAAAAACGATTATGTGATCGACAATATTTGTAATACACACGGACATACACGCCTATGGAGACAATGTTCCGACAAAGCAAAATTTGCCGCTAGTCGGTATCCTTTGTAGCAACTTATTTTTGTTATACTATACTGGCTAATATCGTGTCTACGTTTTTTGGATATCGAATTTTATTTGTGCTCTATACCGAATCCGACGACATTTAATGGAAATATCTCGGGAAAGATAAAAATTTCAACGGATGTTTTTCAAAAAATTGAAAGCTGCTACCTCTCATAGTAGGTACTTCTGGCTCTGATTCGACGTCGGAAAACAATGACAGTATTGTTTTAAAGGATGACACTGTTCTAAAGGATGATGAGAATCAGTCATCAAAATAGAAAATAAAAGATATTATGCCGTTTATTACACGGAGAACTAGTACTTAGGACGCGTGATCGCTATTCAAAATGATGAAACTCACGAAGGAAGGAATCAAAATAAAATTCTTACAAAATGTTCTCGAGAAATATGAGTGGTCAAGATATGAGGACAGTCAACTGGTGGATCGAAAGTATATTTTTTATGGGCCAATTCAGCTTGTTGGTACCGAGGTTGGTGTACATCCATTTTATTTGAAAAGGTGTGATAGAGTTAATATAATAAAAAAGTACAAAACATTGAAAAAACAATTTATGTGATTACTTTTTTGAGTACCTTGTAACCTTATTCAAGGGCGCCAATTTGTAACCCTTTTTAGTCCCTAAAAGGCAGGGAGCCAATTTGTAACTAAAAAACTCTCCAAAAGAGATCCCGGCTGAGAGACCCTCTCCAGGGGGTGGTTCGACTCCAAGTTAATGCTCACTATAGGAAGGATTGGGATGTATAAGTAATAAGGGCGCCACTATCTTTTGAACGCTATCGATTAAGCAAACAAACTACACAAAAACTAAGGTGAGAAAGATAGAAACACCTTGTAATTACTTTAATTAAACAACAAATAAAGAAGCTACTTGACATAAAGACCGACCACGCTACACCCTTAAGACTTATAGTCTAAGCTTTACAAATAAAACTGTTTTTTTAAATTGATTATTTATTGAATCTGTAAGTACTTGCTGATAATGAACTGGAGTTGTAAAAAGTGGACTTAACTTTAGGTTTCTGTGCTGTCTAGGAGGGCGGCTTCAGCTTCTTCGTGGAGATATGAAAGTTTCTTAAATGGTTCTGGCTGCTTGGGATGTAATAGTTTTCTTAACAGCTCAGAAGTGGTTTGAAGGACTGTCTTCACATAGGGACCTTTCAAAAGCGGTAACTGAACTCTAAATTAGCGATAACTTGACTCCAACTTAGCGGTATGTTAGCGATAACTTGACTCCAACTTAGCGATAACTTGACTCCAACTTAGCGGTAACTTGACTCCAACTTAGCGATAACTTGACTCCAACTTAGCGGTATCTTGGAGGTAACTTTCAACAACCAAAAAGGAAATTCACAAGATGAGGTACTTTAACGTTTTTCTTCAGTCTCTTCAGTCGGCCTGTTGGTCGATGAAAGGAGATATGGTTGCCTTAAGGGTCTTTAAATAGTCTTGCTAAAAACGGAAATCGTGTTTGTGTCATTTGTCAGAAGAAATGCGTTCGTTATTCAATTGCAAGCGAGGGACGCGTTCTTTGATTGGCCTCGTTCAAACAGATAAATAGTTAGCGTCTATAAGGGGTGTCTCCTGTACAGTAGCATTAACAGTGAATCGGGGTCGGTTTTAACGGTAATAATAGCGGTATCGTTTACGGTCGGTAATAGTGCAAGGTGACATGACTATAGACATGTTACAACCTGATATACTTTTGCAGTATTATTTATCAGTATATTAGTTATAGTTATAAATATCTCGATAAAGATTTCTAGTATTATTGTTTTCTTTTAGAAAAATATTATTTTTTTATTTTATGACCAAAAATGGCGAAGACTAAGCTAGCGCTGTCACTTATTGGTGAAATTCGCTCTCCGCTTATTCAGCGCTTGTCTAGCGCTAGCGTGGCTGAACGCGCTCAATGTTTTGAAAGCGTTTTTTATTAATTACCACCCAACGGAAATCTTTTATTTATGTCTTCATCAAACTAATTCTCTATAAATCTTGCAAAAGATTCAAGTCATTTACTTATTAGCTTACAGTAAAAGCTCAATTTAACTTCAATTTAAGCTTTTTTGCCTCCTGAATAATTTAATATTCATTTGAAATATTTTTGAAATAATTGAAATATATTTGAAATAATGTACGTCAAAATAGGGCGTGTCGGCCCCCTCATTTACGAGTAGGTATGCACCTTACAAAGTAAGATAGCGCTGGCATGCTGGCAATAGCTTCGCTGCTACATTGTTAGCACCTCACTCCAGCCCTGTAGAGGATCTCATATCCTAAATCTGGGCTCATCTATTTTTATTCTCTAACCCTTGTAGAAGAAAAAATCACGCGCATAAAGTTAGCACAACACTTGTCAAAATATAAAATTTATTTTTGTAGTAATTGCCACTTTTTTGCAGTGCAAACCAAAAAATTGCAGCTCTTCTAGTTTTTTTTATTAACGGTTTTGCTAACTTGACGTAAAGTTAGCACGACACACCTCGTATCTCTACTTCTATATAATAGTAGTCCAATCGTCAAACAAAAATATTCAAAAATTGCAGCTTTTTTGCAGCTTTTATACAGTGCAAACCAAAAAATTGCAGCTCTTTTAGTTTTTTTTTATTAACGGTTTTGTTAACTTGACGTAAAGTTAGCACGACACACCTAGGATTTATTTTTTGTGTAAAAGTGGAAAGTTTTATCTTACCTTATCTTTGTTGCCAGTATTCAAGGCAATAGTGCCTAATTTCTATTAAATTTGGCCGCTTTTTTTCTGTTATTAAATGCAATTGCGGTAATCATTAGAATAGTATTTTTAGTTTGAACTTCGACTTTATGTTTTTTGCATTATTAAAATACGCGCATAAAGTTAGCACAACACTTGTTATTTTGTAAATATATAAAGAACATACTTTAAAATGCAAAAGTTTAAAAATTCGAAATATGTTAGTTTGTCGGGTTTTGTTGCAAAAGTCATACATTTGTGTACCCAGTTGACAGTTTAACAATTTTGACTGGATGATATCCACCAAATTTCAAGCATTTATTCATTCATTCATTCATTCATTGTTAGCAGATGCAAAGATTTTACAATGTTCAGAATAGCTTACTTTATACAAACACATCTGCGTATGAACATGTTTTCTGTCTTTAAGTATACAGGGCTGGAATAAAATATGAATGTAAATATCTTTAAAATTGATAGGAAGTACAATGGTTTATAACACATCTGATGCCATTTTTCTGTTACTACTCACTACCGGTTTCACCCGAAATACCCTTCACTTATTTATTTTATATGATGCAACCGGTAGATTTTTACAGAATACAAAAGAACTTGTTTTCCCTAATTCATACATTCATTCATACCTAATTCATTCATACATACCAAGTTTAATAGAAAAAAAGTTCTAACAAGAGAATTAAATCACTTTACGGTTATAGTCCAGGAGGAATCGGCGCATGAGTACCGAAAACTATTCCACCTGAATTTTTTTATGTGATCCTTTTCAAATTGCCCTCCTAATGATATAAATGCATGATGCCATGGCGCAACCCGGTGCCATATTGTTTAAACCGAAATTGTTTAAACAATTACAAGGAATTGTTATTTTTCAAACGGACAAATTTTTATTCTTTATTGACATGCCAATAATAT
Organism: Ophraella communa; assembly: GCA_035357415.1. Taxonomy (NCBI): domain Eukaryota; kingdom Metazoa; phylum Arthropoda; class Insecta; order Coleoptera; family Chrysomelidae; genus Ophraella; species Ophraella communa. Next base: position 11,426,038 of record CM068987.1, read on the forward strand.
TGGTAATATTGCGCCGATTCCTCCTGGACTATTAGAGGATAGACAAAAAATTACACTCCATTTAGATCATTTTTGTATTGATTCAATGAAGTAGGAAATAAACGTATACTAATAGGTAACTGTCACCAAACTAATTAAGACAAATATGTTAATGTTGTACACTGAGAAAAATGGATTGAAGTCGACGTAATAAAATATTATGCAAACACTGTGAAATACTCTGCTTACAACTAATAAAATAGTGCGCATTACTCTAAATAGTGACAGGAATGTATATTTATTCTGCAGGGCATTAAACTTCATTGGGCAAGAAACCTCATCAAAACTTTATGTTCAAATGTCGTATCTTTTATCGTGCAAGAACTATTATGCATAGTAAAATTATGGATTTAACATCATAATTTACAGTGATCAAAGCACAATAAATTATGTCGTCTTAAATTCACCATATAATATAGTTTTTTGCATAGAAAATTACGGTGCAAAGAGTTGCACCATAAAATTCGATGCAATGCATGTATATATTTAAAACTACGCAGAAAATTTTATAGTGACATTCCCGATTATTTGCATAATAAGTACATTAATCCTGAGGAACAATAAAATTTAGTGCGTATGCACGTTGAAGAATCGTGCCAGGTTGAAAAAATTATTGCTTAGCACAAAAATGTTTGAAAATTCACTAAAATGTATTGTGCGTGTGCACTAAACATTACGTGCATTTTGAGAATTCATAAAAAAATATGGTGCGTTTGCATATAAACATTACATGCATGCAACAAATCGTGGGAATCCGGTGGGTAATCTGTCCCCGCGCGCGCCGACATCGACACCACCGCGCCGCCGGATCCAACCAAACACCACACACCATTCTGTGCTGTGACCTCCGCGCGTGAGTGTCGTTCAATACTTCTATATTAAATTTTGCTGTGTTGTGTTGTGTGAAATGGACGAGTTACTGAGAAAGTTATATTTAATTAAGTTTATGTTTAATCTAGATTAAGATTAACTTTCTTATGGAAAATAAATGTTTGTATGATTTTAAGATTTTTTAAATTACCTACATAGTACATACATACCTGCTCTAGACTCTGTGTGATTAGATTATTACTATGTGAATTTCAGCACTTTTTTCTGCACTGTACTGTGACATGTGTGGATATTTTTAGGATTAGCAACAAATATTTGCACGGTGTTTCTAAACGGTGAAATTATATTCATAATCAGATTAGTCTTTGGACAGGTAGGTATCTTCAGTCAAAATTGATAGTCCAAACAAAAAAATTTTACACAAAAAATCGGGCGTTTTTTTGACTCTCCTTAAACAAATCGTTCACTACGAGTATTTTTCGGTGAAGTCAAAAAAAACTACCAAATTTTTTTGTTTTACCTATCTTTTCTGACTGACACAGAATACCTCTCCGAACACTTTATTTGATTATACAGAGTGTAATGTAAGGGAAAGCTTTTCGAATTTTTAACAATGTCTTTAGTAGGCCATCATCCCAAACAACGTACAGCAAGAATTTTTTGTCGAAAACGAAAAAAAAATCGACTCTCCATACAAATAAAACAAATCAGTTTGTATGAAGAGCCAAAAGTTTTTTTGTTTCCCACAAAAAAATCAAAACGATGATCTGAAGACATTGTTAAAGTTTTCGGAAAGTTGTCTCTTACACCCTTTATTATTTATTTAATCGTCCGAAAATACCGTGTAGAGATTAAGTGCTGATCCTGAAAAATATCGATCCCGTCACGATATTAAATAGTGCGGAAAAAAATACTAGGGCACGTAAAAGGATCATGCCCAGCTAAAAAAGCACTATGAAATTTAGTGCAGTCGCATATAAAGATATGCTTCCAGCAGCAAATAATATCATGCGCAGGCACGATATATTATAGGGTACGACCTGGTACGCATCAAAAAGTAAAATGCAAAGGCACATAATAGGATTATGAATGCATTATAATATAAAATGCTGTCAATTACGTATTTTAAACAGTGCACTTTATATTTTCGTTCATTAGAGTTATACAATATGATGTCTTGACCTATATCTTATAGTGCGAGCAGCAAATAAGTTTGTGACGTCGCTAATTGGCGGAGGAACCATAATTTTATGTGCACCACGGCAGAATAACTTTATGTGTAGGCACGATTGTTGAAAAAAGTGTGCATGCACAATAGTTTATAGTGCCTCATTTTTCTCAGTGTACATTAATTAGAGTTTATTGCTTTCGTTATATGATCTGAATATCACTTATCCTTGAACCCAGGGCAAAAACGAAGCAGTATTATTTTTTAGAAAAACGGAAACTCTGATTTAGCGGATATTATTGCAGACAAATAATTACAGACCATATAATAATTTGCCACGGTATTCTTTTAAGTAATTTCTAATAGTTAATAAACTACGGTTTAATTCATGAAACTGTAATTTTCGAAATATTCCATCATAAAGTATAAGGCGTGGGTAATTTATATTGAATAACATATTCATTTGTATATTACATGTTTCACAAAATTCCATATTCCTCCAATATTATTCAAATAACATTCTTTGCTAGTTAAATTAATCAAATTATCAAAAATACTTATTGTCTAGCGGACAGAACAAGTATTGAAATTTTTTGTTTTACAGTTACCTAACTCCATATCTACTTCAAATTAAATCTAAGCAATAATTAAAACATTCACAAATACCAAAGCTGAAGAAATTCTACAGACTGGGATCAGTGATGAACAGCAGGGGTTTCGACAAAATAGATCCACCCTCGGATCCACCATAGATATAATATTCATTTTAAGGCAGATAACGGATAAATCGATTGATCGAGTATAACAAACCTGCATTTATGTCTCGATTTATGTGCTTTATTGACTTAACAAAAGCATTATTAAAGGACAGAAATCTATACGCCAAAACAATTGAAATTAAAGGAAAATTAACATCGGAAATAAAACTTTTATAAAAGCAAACAACAAACTTTCCAAAAAGATACCAGTTTCAACAGGAGTTAGGCAAGGGGACATTCTTAGCCCAATACTATTTAATGTGCTAATGGATAAGAGCATCGAAGAAGTAAAATTTGCGGAAAAAGGATATATATTAAGTGACATAATAATCCGAACACCCAGTTTAAATGATTTTATTTTTATAAAATTTTGTATAAGTACTTACTGAAGCATAATAAGTAAATGATAAAAATTTCAAAATGATTGCATTGCTTTAAAGCCCTTTTACCTTTAATAATGTGTGGATGCACCCCGATGTGTTACACATTCTCCAACGCGTCTAGGCATGCTTCTGATCAGGTGGTCAATGTCCTCCTGTGGTATCTCATTCCAGGCAACCGCCAACTCCTCTCGAAGTTCTTCTAGAGTCTTAGGAGGACGTTGCAAATTGAGCAATCTCCTACCCATCATATCCCACACGTGCTGAATTGGGGATAAGTTGGGAGATCTTGGTGGCCCGGGTAACAATGTGACATCATTATGTTGAAAGAAGTCTATTGTGACTCTTGCGACATGTGGTCGGGCATTATCTTGTTGGAAAGTTGGATTTACCAGGATGTTAAGATAGGGTAAAAGATGGGGTTCTTAAACTTCTTGGATATAACGCCGCGCGCTCGTGTTACCTCTGATAAAGATTAAAGGTTATCTCGAACCATAAGCTATAGCACCCCAAACCATAACTCCAATAGTTTGGTGAACATGCCTTTCAACAAAAAACCGTGGATTTCTTTCACCACATCGTCTTCTAACCCTCGCTCGACTATCGTGCATGCCTAAACAAAATCGAAACTCGTCACTAAAGACAATACTGTTTCATTCCTGATCCCAGAGTGACCGTTCTCGGCATTACTCAAGGCTATTACGTCGGTGTTCTGGAGTTAAAGGGAGGAGCCAGTGTGGTTGGAATGAAAACAGGCCAAAACGTCTTATTCGTCGGTAAATACTACGCATGCCAATAGGTCTTCTGCAAACCATTCATTTGCAATGGACCTGGTAGTGGAGAAACGGTCCCCTAAGACCAATAATCTTAGGCGGCGATCTTCACGGTCTGTTGTTCTAAGGGGGCGTCCAGAACTCCTTGCTCTTTGCGTACGGCCTTCTCGAAGCCATGGCTGCGACAACACCTAACCACGGTGTCTACACTTCTTTGCACTCTAACTGCAATTTCCCGAAAAGAAAATCCAGCTTCCCGAAGCCCCACTATATACGACCCCTATCAAACTCACTAAGTTGACGAAATCTTACAGGTCTCCGTACCCTAGGCATCGTACCCAAAATCCGCAAAGTTATAAGAAGAAGAAGAAGAAGAGACGAATGCCAAAAATATTGTCTTACTGAACTGTCACTAAACATCAACAAATTACTTAAAGAAATAATGACACTTCACAAAAAACTAGACGACTGTGTTTTTTCCTCGGTTTTTTCTAAACTGATGAATATGTTACGCGTAACTTAATTTATGAGCACACCTCGGAGCACACATAAAACTATTGTATTTTTGTCCACCCTGTACCAATTAGAATCAAAATATGTTACATTTTTGGAATCCGATGAGCTAGACTAATCCGAAAATTGAGACAAAATGGGGTACCTATTCCATTTAAAAAAAATCACCCTGTAGATTAGAATATCATTTTAAAATACGGTAAATTAAAATAAAAAATCGAAGTATTTCAGGATTCTTTCTTAAAATGGTCTGTTTAGCTCAAAATGAATGTGACAAAACGCAACAAAAATATGGATTAAATTATAATAATTTATAAAATTATTTCTAATTATTAAAATTTAATTCGTATTTTACCCAAATTTTTTCTTCTGACGAAAATGTACATTTATTTCAACTAGAAACAAACCATGTGATTTTTAAAAAGTTATATTTTGCTACAACCGTGAAAAAAACAAATGTTTAATCACCTAGCAGATAATATAACACGTGATTCCGATCAAATTTCCCAGAATTACTAACAAAGCAAACTTTTTTTTATTAAAATCGAGGAATAAATTAACCTCCCCAGGCGATCCGATTCCAAACATGTGCTTTAAATAAGAAATTCAAAACAGTTCGACACCTCGACCTTGTAATATTTATTATTTTTGTTTAGAAATCCAATTAGCATTTAAACATTATATTAAGTTCATTTCTTTTATTTTAAAAACCGATCGCTTTTTCACAACACAATTTTTATTTACCTAGATAAAAATACCGTGAAACAAAATTAGATCATCTTACCCTATTTATCTTCTTGATTGCACCTTTATTTTCCGTTGAGGAGCTCATTTTTTTCAAATTTTAAAAAACAAAAATAACTGATCGTGTTACAATCTCGGCGATTTCACAACGAAATTTTCTACACAAATAAACACAAATACGTCACTCTCACTTACTCCAAGACGTTCCCTATCGAAGGGCGGCTATCACGGACACAAAAAAATACCGATTCGCGAATAAATGCACCCATCACTATCATATCCGCGATACACAATACGATAGTCGAGAGTAGGTACTGGACTATCACTTAGCGAAATAATTCGCTGTTACTGAGTTCGCCACTCGCCTTGAAGTTGTAAATATAAATTCATTAAGTATGTGACGTCACATCGTAAACGAATGTGTGTGTATATGCTCTGACAAGTCGATCAAATTTATTATTGTCGTCGACTATTACTCAGAGGCGGCGCATTAGATTTTTGGTAATTAGATTTAGAAACACTACTTCTGGTCAATCTTAAAATTTTTTAATTTTGGTTTACAAACAACGAATTGAGTATTCATTTAGTGCCCTCATTTATATTTTTCTCAAAATTAATTTTTAAAGTTGGAACTATTTTTCGATCTCCCTGTCACTTTTAGCAGTATGGCATCTGCAAATATTAATACGCGACCAATAATAAACTAAATGCGTGAAATTGACTTAAGGAATATAAAGTGAAACCTTGTAAATGTTATTGGAAAAATATTAAAAAGGCATTATTGTACTAATTGAATATATTTTGACTTATTTTTAATGATCACAACTAAATTCCAGATTATCAAAGGTAATACCACGAGTCCTTAAAATTTTATCGATAAATTTTTAGTTTCGACAAAAACTTTTTTATTTGGCAAAAATACGAAAACAAACTGAAATGTGGGGCCTTTGACAATACGCCACATGAGGCAGTCAAAAGGGCACTGATTGAGAAAGGAGTAGATAGAACGACATCCATCTGGATGTCGCAACTGCTATCTACAAGAATCGCAGAAATGGAGGCAGGACAAGACACTATCTTCATTAATGTGACCAGAGGCTGTCCACAGGAGGGAGTTGCATCCCCACTTATGTGGAGTCTCACTGTGGACAGTCTACTCTGTCAATTGACTAAGGAAGGCATACCATGTGAAGGGTATTCCGACGACATGGTTATACTGGCAAAAGGGAAGTATGAAAATGTCCTCTGTGATATTGTTCAAAGAGGACTGAACATTGCGAAACAATGGTGTGACTCGGTGGGACCCCACCAAAACCACACTAGTAGCCTTTACAAGGAAAAAGGAACCTAATCTAAAAATCATAAAAATAGGGGAGAACATCGTCGAGTGGAAAACAGAGGGCTTATCCTAGATAGCAGGTTACTCTGGAATAAACACGAAGACGAAGTAATACACAAAGCAACCAAGGCCCTCATGGTGAGCAGGAACATTGCAGGGAAGAACTGGGGATGTAACCCACGTATTCTGCAATGGATATACACAGCAATAGTGAGACCATTAATCACATATGGGGCAGTGGCTTGGAGCGCAAGGGCTAATCTGAGCACGACGAGGAAAAATCTCTCGAAAACTCAGAGACTAGCCTGTTCATGTATCACTGGAGCAATGGGAGCTTGCCCCACTGCTGCAATGGAGGTGATCTTAAACTTGACCCCACTGCACATTCTGTTAGAAAGTGTAAGGAAGAAAACGATATACAGGGTGATTGATTAGTGTGAGGAAGCTCAGTAGATCTGTTATAGTAAAATTTACAAAAAAAAGTTATTAACAAAAGTTGTAGGCAGCTTTAAACTCTATATTTTAAAATTAGTTTCAATCTTACAAGGTGTTCCGTAAGATGGTGGCACACCAAACTTATGTTTTTTTAAATGGAACACCCAGTATTTTATTTTAAATTTGAAATCTGCTTAACTTCCACATCACAACAATGTAAAATTTTATTATATTATACCGGGTATTTAAAAAGTTATAACCAATATTACCTGAAAATCGTATAAAGTTTAACCCCTGTATAATTAAAAAGGAGTATAGGAACATTGATCTATTGCAACCATAGTTTTTTAATAATTGTTAAAAATTATAAAACATATTCGTTTTCATAATATTCGTTAAATCAAATACAGGGTAAGTCAAAATGCTAGTACATTATTTTCTTGGTAATTTTAAATGGAACACCCTGTATTTTATATCACTATTGAAAAGTACTAATATCATACTTCAAATTTTATGAAGTACTCCCTATACCTAAAGTTATCAGTTTTCTAGATATTTTTATTTTTCCATCAAAGTATTGATTTGGTAGATATTTTAACGTTTAACAATAATTATAGTGAGTTGGCCATGATTGGTTTGTCAGAAACTGACAGTTTGACATTATTGTTTATTAATTCAGTATTGTGGTACACTGTAAATTAGCAACACTTATTATTAGCAACAATATTAATTCAATTTAAATTAGAAATAATGAATTTTACTACTAATGAATTGGTAGACATGATCTGGATTTTGGGGGAATGCAATAAAAATTCATTACTCTCCGCTAGAATTTATCAAGAACGGTTTCTAGATAGGCGGCAACCTAGAAAAAATACATTTGAAAAATTGAAAGATCGATTTAACCGCACTGGTTCAGTGAATTATGAAAAACATGAACGAACAAAACCAAGTGTGACAGAGGAAAACGAAATGAGTGTGTTGATGGCAGTTACAGAAAACCCAGGAGTATTTCCCATGAATAAGAACTTAGTTACTACTCTGTGAATGGGCTTTAGAAAAAATTAATGAGCAGAGAGATTTTTTTGATTATGTCCTATTTGGTGATGAAGCTACATTCCATCGAAACGGTTCTGTTAATAGGCATAACTTTCACTACTATTCAACAAGTAATAGGTCCATATGTTTTTGAAGATAACTTAAATGGTGAGATTTATTTACATTTTATCGTAAATCAGTTACCGATATTATTAGAAGAGGTTCCACTTAATACACGTGAACAAATAATGTGGTTACTACATGACGGTACTCCTGCGCACCACAACGAATTAGTACGTGGTGAAGAGATGGAGCGGTCAGGTGGCCCCCAAGGTCACCAGATTTCAATAAAATGGACTCATTTTTTTGGGGTTTCGTTAAGAACGAAGTGTATAAAATACCTCCAACAACAAGGGATGATATGAAAGATAGAATCCGAATTGCATTTCAAAATATTTCTTTACAAATCCTACTTAATAATTTAAGCAACTCTTTCAATGGCCGCTTTCAAGCAAGCATAAACACCTTACTTAAGTAAGATAAGTTAAAATTAGTGTTGTTTTTTTATTTTTCTATGTTGTTATTTTTTTTCTTTTCAGTCGGTTATTTTAAATAAAATTGTCAGTTTCTGACAAACCAATCATGGCCAACTCACAATAATTATTGGTAAACGTTAAAATATCTACCAAATCAATACTTTGATGGAAAAATAAAAATATCTAGAAAACTGATAACTTTAGGTATAGGGAGTACTTCATAAAATTTGAAGTATGATATTAGTACTTTTCAATAGTGATATAAAATACAGGGTGTTCCATTTAAAATTACCAAGAAAATAATGTACTAGCATTTTGACTTACCCTGTATTTGATTTAACGAATATTATGAAAACGAATATGTTTTATAATTTTTAACAATTATTAAAAAACTATGGTTGCAATAGATCAATGTTCCTATACTCCTTTTTAATTATACAGGGGGTTAAACTTGATACGATTTTCAGGTAATATTGGTTATAACTTTTTAAGCACCCGGTATAACATAATAAAACTTTACATTTTTGTGATGTGGAAGTTAAGCAGACTTCAAATTTAAAATAAAATACAGGGTGTTCCATTTAAAAAAACATAAGTTTGGTGTGCCACCATCTTACGGAACACCCTGTAAGATTCTAACTAATTTTAAAATGTGGAGTTTAAAGCTGCCTGCAATTTTTGTTAATAACATTTTTTTGTAAATTTTACTATAACAGATCTACTGAGCTTCCTCACACTAATCAATCACCCTGTATAGAATGATCAAAGAAGAAATTATCAGGGAAAACCTCGGTCACTTCAATTTGATCAAACTTGGGAAATGCCCCAAGATGATATGCCAAAGAAATTCAACTTTGTGAGAAAATTCATCACAAAGTTAAGTAATAAATCTGAATGGGATGAAGACACCATACAGAACTTAAACCAGAATGCCATAAAGTGGTATACGGACGGTTCCAAGCTAGACGAGGGAACTGGGATAGAAGTTTTTGGACCGAGAGCCAAATACTCAGAAAGCTTGGGCACATACCCGAGCATCTTTCAAGTCCGCGCCATCGAAAGATGTGTGGAATTCAATATTGGAAGAAACTAACGCAGACAAGAAATTGTGATCATGTCGGATAATCAAGCAGCCATCAAAGCGCTGAGCTCAAATATAATCAGTTCGAAGATGGTTTGGGAATGCCTAGGCAAACTAAATGAACTAGGCCAGAAGAACACTGTCACCCTCCTATGGGTCCCGGGATACATAGGAATAGAGGGGAACGAAACAGCAGACAAGCTGGCAAAAAAGGACCTGAAACTTCACATTTGGGACCAGAACCATCTTGTGAGATCAGCAGTAGAGTAATCTTAGGAAAACTAAGGGAAGAAATGGAGAAGGAAAAATCCAAGTACTGGAAGGACTGAGGCAATCTAAAATACTACTGGGGAACTATGACCAGAAGAGATCTCTTAGCTGCCTCAACCTCAGTAAAAAAAGGCTCCGTATTTTAACGGGAATACTAACCAGGCATGGCCGGTTAAAAAGCCACATGAAGTAACTAGGGTTAGCAGATGAAGCAAAGTGAAGATTCTGTGAAGAAGAGGATAAAACCTCAATACACATACTCTCAGAATGCTCTGCCTTACAGAATTCTAGGGTCAAATCCCTAGGAGCACATGAAATAGAAGAGGGGGATCTACCGGATTTGAAGCCCGACGATGTCCTAAACTTCCTCAGGAAAATAGGACTCGAAGAACTGCTATAAATCTGAGAAAACATCAGAACTTGGCAAGTAAGGGGGGACACAATAGATCCTATAGGTCGCAGTGTACCTATCACCCCTAAATTTATACATACATACACCTCTGCCTCTCTCCACAAGCCCTACCATAACGCATATACCCTTTTGTATTACCATATTATAGAACAAAACTAATGCTATACTGTGTTATATATTTGTAATCAAGAAAAGCAGGACTACTCAAAACTATAAAAAAATACATGTTCGGCACACACTACAACTTTTATTTGAAACTTTTGTTGTATTCTATGTATTCTGTATTAGTCCAAGTTCCAGCCCTAAATCGACGTTCGCCGAGGTGACTATTAAAGGAAACATGTTTTTAATTACATTTATTTAATATTGTACCCTAAAACATACCTTTACGTACTTGATTTCAATTAGAAAAATAGAATAGTAGCAAGTATCCTGTAATTAAATGTGACCTTGACGCTTAAAAACTCACTATAGACTTATTGAAATTATAACCGAACTTACTCAGAGCCTTATCTGGGTACTATTGCGCCTGTAGCATCCCTTAATTATAAAGTCAATAATAAAATATACTTTATTACTGCATTTTCCTCACGTGGGGCGCCAAATGTGCGAGACTTGTATAATAGGTAAGCACGTTGTTTTTTAGTTTTCGATTTGAAAAATAGTTGATTGATTAGGTTGATGAAGAAAGGTTTAATAAAAAAAGACAAAATAGTAGACTGATTTATTGACCAGAAGGAAACAACAGGCAGAATATCTGGCAGAATGACATTTGCCTATGACATTAAAGAACGGAAAAATATGCACGTAACGTATAATCTGAACCATCTGCTCTTCACCTAAAGTAGAGTGAAATTATTGAAAAATACCTAGGAGAGTTGGCATTTATTGTGACTTTTTGGCTCCCTTGCGGATCTTGCGCCCGTGGCCAGTACCACCTTTGCCACGCCCTAGATGAATGAATTGATCTTGAGCCATTTCGTGAAAATCGGATAATGACAATCGCTATTAGTATCATATTAAATATGTTTATGTTTCTATGGTCTTGGCATTGAATGCAAATTTCAAAAACAGCAAACCCCGACAAATATACTAATATTTTATTTTTTTACTGTTCTCTTGTATTTTAAGGTGCAGTATGAAATAAAATGTACGTAGCTCGTACTGTAAAAGTCTACTTACCGGACTTGTAACGTAAATATCTATTAATTCACTAAAAAATAAATAAAAAATTGGTTGATAAAAAAATTCGGGACAAGCTGTATTAAAATATGAATTAAAAAACGTCGCTTTGCATCTTTTCTGTTGCGCCGGAAACTTTTCCCAGTTCGACCCGATACACGCCGACGATATCCGAAACGCTGCTAGATATCCCGAACTGCGAAATAAAGAAACGAAAACGAAGAAATATCCTAACCTGCAAATTCAGTTTGTTTTTTGTTTTGATAACCATTTTTATGACCATCATAATCTGTTCTTATCTATACGATCACAATGCAAGTGAATAATGCAAATCGTCTATCAGGAGCAGGACAGTTCCAGATGTAATATAATTCAAAGTAATTTAATGAAAATCATCGGGAAATTCATATTAAGTCGAACCTTGAAAGATAGGGTGAAAAATTTAATCAAGAAATGTATAGAAAAGGACAGGACACTACAATTTCAGTTACCTATTGATGTGTACCTACTAGTGTACACATTTAATCTTTCTGGGCTTGTTTTCATTCAAAAACACAAATTCTTCTAACCAAAAAACCAAACAAATATTTGACAGCTGACAAAAACAAAACATGACGTTTGGATACGTTGCGTTACCTTTTGATGTGTGCCTTAACTGTTATATTTCTTTTCCTACGACCACATATGAAAGTGCTAGATTGCACACTTATTTGTACTTAAGAAAGTAGCTAATATCAATACACGTATTGAAAAGTAAATATCAATACACGTATTGAAAAGTAAAAAAATATAGTTCTATGATCTGTGACATTTACGTCAAATTTATCAATAGTAAACACATGAATGACAAAACAAGGACCATTTAATTTTTTTTTAAATCTTCCTTGTGTCAAATATTGTATTGTAATTGCCAATACAAATTTTTCTGTATAAAGTAAGAATAAAGAATAAAGTTTCTTATAGGGTTTTAAATTTTTAAAAAATAAACATATTTTTATTCAGTATTATTATTTTTATAAAAACACTTTTAGAAAGAAGAACAGTTTATTCTTCTTTTTTATATTGTGTTATGTTCCGTGCATGTGTCGAATGTGGATTTTTGAAGTTATGTTTGTGTTTCCGTTTACAATTATCTTTGTGTCTATTATTATTACATTACTTTTCAATTAATTTCACCAACTGACCATTTTACTTTTAATTTTTATAGAGCCCACAAAAAAATTAAAATGTCATTTATCTAATAAAGAATTTTGATGTGAATTCCTGAGAAAGGTGGTTATTTGATTTTAATTAATTATATTTCCATGCAATATATAAACTCGTTTAAATCCTAATTTTTAACATGACTAACAATTAAAATAAATTTTATAAATAAATTTAAAATAAGAAATATTGGGGTCGTAGGAAAAATCGTGTACACAACGCGTTGGAAAGTGTATTTCTTGCACTCGTTACGTTTCCGCACTCGCCACTACGCGGCTCGTGCTAAACTTCACTCGTGCGTAATACTTCACTTTCCACACTCGTTATGTAATATACTATATCCTGGTAACGACGACGTAAAGCGGAATTGGTACGTTTACGCGAAAAAGATACGTTTACGTACCCTGTGTGCCTTAACTCCCTAATGAGGATTTTTATAAGTGTAAAATATAAAAAATACTTTTTAACTATAACTTTCACGATATATTGCGCAAGCGCTTCGTAAAAATTTTCGGAAGAATTCTTAACCGTCTAATACTGAGTTTATAAGAATATTGTAATAAAATTCTTACGAAAATTATCAGAGTAAATTTCGAAGTAATTTTCGGCATAATTTATTGCCGTGTAAAACGATTCTAAGTATAAGATTAAATTTAAACTAAGAATATTCAGTTATTCATGCAATATAAATTAAAAAAAATTAATAAACTGGCCGGACATGCGGATTTCGTTCAATATAATTTATAATTTGTCCCAAGTCAAAACAAGACTAGCTAACCTTAATTTTTTTTTAGTATTTTTAGAAGCGATTATTTTATTAAGAACATTAACAAAACTTCCACTTTATATTTAAAAATTAGCTTTTAAGACTCAGTGACAGCTAGTTTTAGCGAAACAGTTTGTTCGTTCGACAAATTCAGGCATTGCGCATGCGTTATGTCGAATTTATGTGAGTTGAAAGTTGGGCATCTTTGTTAGTTTTAATTTAAATCTTAATTTCTCAGTCTTGTTGAATAAACATCTACATTACATTACAGGTAGAAAACCATTGTGTCGAATGTTTTTGCTGTGTTTAGATCAATTTTTGCAGTATTGTGTGAGATTTGTTAGCTGTTTTGAGATGGAGAGCAGTTATTTAGAGAATCTATTACTAGAACATCCTGATATTGGTAAAAGATAGTGATGAAAACTTGCAAAATATTTTGTTTAATTTACTAATTATTATCAATGCTATTAAGATGATTGTGAGACAAAATGGTTTCATTTTGAATGTATCAATTTAGGCACTGTTCCTAATGAACCTTGGTATTGCAATAATTGCTCCAAAGCAATGACTAGATAATTATAAATAAAGACTTTTTTTAATAAAACAAGTTTGTTTTATTTTTCACTTTTAATTAAAAATCATTGAACAATATATCTTGAACAGCTTCCACAACCTAACCTAACCTAACCTAACCAACCACAATACAAGTTGTAGGCATTTTCTACTAAACAAAACACACAAATATAGTCAAAAAGTTAATAAAAACTAAGCTTTTATCCTTTATAAAAGTAAGGGTTAGTACAATAAATTTTAGGAAAACAGATCTTTGCGTAAAATCAAACAATTTATCTATTACACACAGCCACGGTCATATACAAATATATGTTGTTTACTTTCAATATTTGCCCTGAGAAGCCATATTGGAATTTATTTGACAGGTTGTTGTAAAATAACCTTACTTTTTGATTTTTCGTTAGCTACATACATATCGACTGACTCACATCGAATTTTAAAATGGCGTACTCGATGCGAGTTAAGCATTCGTAATCCTACTTCTGTTTTATCCATAGCCTTAATACATGACTACGTTTGTGCTTGCTTGAGCAAATTAAAACGTTTTTTTGTAATTTTCTTTCTATATTAATACATTGTTTTGATTTTATTTTTGAGCTGAGACCTTATAAAAATAATTATATTTTTATACACAGAACCAGAGATAAGTAACTTATCTCTGCACAGAAATCAATATATTTTTAGGTATAAACATAGTATATTAGTGTTCTGTGGGTTAAAAATCACAGAATGTTGACAGTAAAGAAAAACATGACTGCGCCGATTTTCGCGCAATTTACTCCAAAATTTTTCGTAGGAATATATGGCCGTATAAAACAAAAATTTTCGGAGTAAATTTCAGAGTAATTTTCGGTATAACTGTTTGCCGTGTAAAACGGTTCTTAATTTTAAATTAGTTTTAGTATAGCTGCTTTAATCCTTTCATCACACCGGTATAATTTATTAATTAAAAATAATTTTTTAATTTATAATTTTATATAGTCTGTCCAGGATTTTTTCTGTCAACTAGGTAATTTTTAATTTATTTTTTAGAGTATTAAACTTAATTTAAAACATGTTTTGTTCATTAACTACCTCGGTGAAGGTCGACTAATGGCCGGATTTTCTACTATACAATATATCTGAAACGGGTCAATTTTTATTTTTAAATTGACAATTTACAGTATAAACATATTATCCCCCCAGCACCTCCTCTGAATTATAAGCACTTTCTCAAACATTACATATACAATTTAGTTTTTGATTGTATTGTAGGGAATTTCGGTAACAACATGATTTTAATTTTTTTTATGTTAATTTTTGCATCAAATTTAAAAACAATATCATTTTTGAATAGAGAATGAAGAGACCTTTCAAATGATATATCACAAGGCTATACTTCCCATTTAAAAAATTGGGGGTTGAAGGTAGGGGTTGCATTTTCAAGTTAAAGAATGTCAAGTTATAATTTAAATTTGACGTGTTTCGGGATTTTTAAAAAATATGTACAGTAACCGAAATAATGAATTTATTCCATTTGGCTTTTACACACTGTATGTTGGCTCCTTACGCTATTTGGAAAAAGTAAAAAGTAAGTTGAGTTTTGTAGCTGTAAAGAGAAAAGGGAGTTTCAGCTATAATAAGTTTTGTTGAGTTGTTATATCAATAAATAGTTTCATACAAGAGGTTTTATCACCTTTATTTAACGATTTACAAGACCTATATAATATATTAATTTATAAAAATACTCCAACAAAAAAGGATCGGTGTAATTTTATAAATACAGCGAACGCCACTGCACTATTTATCTTGATTAATATATTATTTTGTATGTATATAGGCGTGATACTAATAATTTAATTGTGTGCTCTTATCACGCTGAATCATTTATGATGATGGATTCTAATAATAAAATCTGTTTTATGGATATTATTATGGATAATATAAAAACATAATCATTCTTCTTGAAGATGTGCGAAAACTAAGGGCACTGAATAAAGATTGTTTTACTCTGGATTTGATATAAAAGAATCTAATAAAACCTAATGAAATCTGTTATGTACAGATATGTAGGTCAAGGCAACTACTTCGTAAGACAGGTTATACGGAGTACAAAGAGGTACAGAGGTAGAAATGTAAGCAGCTCCAAATAAAAATGAATTAATAGGTGGGTAACAGCCGTTTCGGAATCACGGCAACTGATTATAATTTAGTGTCTTAGGGCTGCTAAAATTATGGAATTCGCACATACAAGGTTAGTATAAGGTATAGAAGTAACATATCTCCTCAACGGTTTAATACAATTAAATGAAATTACTCATCCCCTTCTAAAAGGATCCAAAGAATTCAAAAGCGCCATCAAATTTAATTTACTATTTCCTGTTAAACTGGAAATACATATTAACTTGGTTATTTTAAATAGAACAACCTGTATATTTTTTGCATTTTTGAATTCCTTGTGAAGTGCTGCATACAGTCAAACTTTCCATTCAAATTTTTATTGAATAATTGAGGCTTTAATCAATAATTTATCGTTTTTGACTTAATTAGCCATGGATGAAATGTTAAACAGTGCATAAGACAAACTTAATTTATGGAAACATCCTAAGAACTTGATAACATAACAATTAATTTATTTTAATCAAAAATAACACAAATTATATGTTCAAAATTACGCCCTTCTGATAAATTTGTCCGGTCTTCAAAATCCCGTAAAGAATTTTGCATACATTGGTTCGGCACTTTTAACAATAAGCTTCCTATGAGTAACTCTAAGTCATTTAAATTTGTGGGTCCAAACAATTCCGCACAATTCTAGAATAATGAGCAGGTGCATCGTCTAGCTGAAACCATATATGTCCATAGACCTATTATCAGACGCAACGTTCCATTCATAAAACTCTGTTTGCTTTGTCGCAATGATTACAAGAGAGTGTCTATGAGTATGACAAAGAATACCAATCGATTCTCTTTGTTCCGTCCTCGTGCTGGCAACGCTGTATCATTATTCAGGAGTTATGCTTACGCTTGTAATCAGTGGCGTGCTATTTGTTAAAAATGGGAATATCTCTGTCGGGTAATATTTAGTTATTTTTATTGGAATATATTTATGAATAGTTAACACTCAGTTTTTCGCTTAAATAATTATTGTTAATATTAATTACAAATTAATTAAATACAAATCAAATTAATGTATTGTAAATTTAAATTTTTAAACTCTTTATTAATGGGCATTAAATAACCAAAAGAAAAATATTAATACATTATACTCAGGGTTTCGTGGCTCCTTTATTTCTCGGTTGGATTAAATTTAAGGGGATATATAGAATAGTTGAGGGATATATACAGGGTGTTTCATAAGAGGTGAAGTACTTTTAAATATAACTTTATTAATGTGACTTAACAATCATTCAATTTTGTACCAAAAAGGTAATCTTGATAAAAATGAGCAAATTCAAGGTTGTACAAACTTTGTTCTTATAACTCAGAAACAATTAAAAACTAAAAGTATACAAGTCACAATCATAATAATAGAAACTTGTTTTTTTAAAACGAATATTTCTACTGAAGTAACAAATTCATTTATTTAACACAGAAATTACAAAGAAATTTAAAATCAAAACTATAATTTCAGAACTAAAACTTGTAACTAAAACTTAAAAGCATAGACAATATTCTTACTTTTATATAATAAAAACTTGATATTTACCAAAATGGGTAATGGGTAATTATATAAATAAAAAAATTGCCAATTAACGGAATAATTACTATACCTGTTTATTTTGATATTGAAATCATCATATCTACACCACTGGATTAAATTATTATAAACAAACAGTTAATCACCTGATATTACATATAGTTTAGCCAAAAAACACCAATATAACTTCAAAATCTTGTTACAATTGCATCGGCAACAATGGTTGACATAATTAAAGAGACAAATTTGATAGTATAACAGCTTCTGAGCGTGGTATCATTCAGACAAGCCATGCGGCGTTGTCGCTTATTGAGCAACTCATTTCTATGATCTAACTGAATAAAATAGTTCAATGGCATAATTCCTAAATAAAGATACAGCGTTGCCAGCACGAGGACGAAACAAAGAGAATCGATTGGTATTCTCGTAATAATTGCGACAAAACAAACAGTTTTATGAATGGAACATTGCATCTCATCTGATAATAGGTCTATGGGGTGCATTGAGGAAAAAGTAAAGGATGGGTCCCGAATTTTTTAAATTATGTGTAAGAAATTTGTACTACATAATTACATGGAAGCTAATATTTGCGAGGAATTGTTGGATGCGCCTAGTATAATAGTTCGCGATTAGAATGCTATACTGCTATACTGCTAAAAGAGACAGATATAATACAAAACTATAGTGACCGTGGCCAATACCAAATTTGCTTTTTCAAATACAGCACCCTGTATATTATTTAATTTTTGTATTATTCAGAACGTTCTAGACATATTTCATGTACTTACAATGTCTTATACCCAACTTCTACTGTTTTGGAAATATTAAGGGTTTCAAAATTTACTGTAAAAACTAACCTGAAAGAACCTTTTTTATTTACAAAATTTGTTATTAAACATAAAAAAAGTAAAAGTCAATTTTCAAGGTCATCTAAGTTGATTAAATAATAGTTTTAACGTATTCTCATGTAAGTCTAACGGTGGTAGATCAGGGGATCGTGCTGGCCATTCCATTGATCCGCTCCTTCCTTCGATTTGGAAATATTTGATTGAGATACGGTATGCGCCAAAACAACGGACACTAAAATATAATGTGAAGTATAACCGCGTCATATGAAACAAGTGACAATAGTTGTAATGGTAGGTATTTTTAAACATTGTTTATTCAAACAAACTGTCAAAAAGATTCGAAATGGTACTTACAACGCAAGAAAAATATTTTTCTACAAACGTCAAAAACTGACACTTACTTCGCACAGTGCATGTAAATTATATGGGATTTTTATACTTTAACCTTTATGTTCCTCAATCAAGCAAAAATCCAAGAAATCATTTATTTATTAATGTTTAACAATAATAATTATTAAGGCTTTCAAATTGTGAGAAAATTTAACACTACCTAATTTTATTTATTATTTACAATGTTAACATTAGGTAATGGTGCAGCCAATGCAACAACCAATATTTATTCCCAAACCAGATAAGTCAGATTCAGCCCTTGATATCCTAGTTTTGGGAGTTGGAAGACTATCTACTGCGGTAGAGGTGACAGCACTTAATCCTGAAATTTCATAGTCGAAAATTTTATTTGATATCTGAATTTTATTGTTGATAGAATCTTCCACGTATCCTTCGGCCACAGTCGAAGATTTCCAACCTCCATGTCGCTTCAGAACACATATATCGGCCCCCGTATTAGCAAGGAGTGTGGCTGATGTTCTCCGAAAACAATGGCCCGTGTAGGCATCAGGATTTGGTAATTTTAGGTGTTTTGCTATTAAGCTAAGCATCTTTCGAATACTATTTATTCCAACAACTTAGTTAAAACATCTCTTATTTTGATACTTCAAAAACAATCGGCGACTGATAGCATAACTTGGACGAAGAGCAGCATATTTTCGGTAAATGTCAATATAATCTAACTTTGAAACCGTAAAAATTCGTTGAGTATGCGTTTTTGTATCGGGTACTTTAACAATCAAAATGGAATTTTTATCTGCTATGTCATCGACCGTCATCTTGCTGAAACCATATCATATTCCATGGGTCTTTGGGGGTTTGCTGCATCAGTTTGTTAAAGCTGGGATGACTTAATTTTGGATAAATGCTAAATAAATATTGCCATTTAAAGGGAGATATCAATATTTATAGTTTTTTTACTTAGTAAAAAAGACCGCAGCAGTATTTTTTTATTTACTTTCTTATAATTAAGGATGAATAGTGTAACCAAATTATGACGTTGGGCGTCAATTTGTGATATGATTTACATGTTGAGAGAGAATTTATAAAAATATTTAGTTAACTTTTAAAAAAATAACAATATACCAAAAGAAAAAATGTAATTTACAATAAAACAACCATTAATCTTAATTTCGTCTTTAATTAGTTGCAAAAGATATTTCAATAATTAACAAAATTTAAAAATGTTTTTCACAGCAAAAATTATGATAGTTAAATACCTCTGCTAGGGGTGAGTAAGTTCATTAGCTCTGACTATAGTACAATATTTGTTTCTTTAAGAAATTATAAGGGCGCCACTGAAATCTTTTTATTTTTTATGATACTACTGAAGAAAGTTGTTTTAAGCTGAGTTATTTAAATAAGATGACAGAAAGATGTCAGAAAAAACTGTCTATGAAGATAAAAAAATTATATGAAAATGTACAAATAGATTTCCTTGGTGCTAAAATGAATGAAATTGAGAATACGTTACAAAAAAAATAATCCCCAAATAGTTCTTTACAACTACTTATTCTAATACAGTTGACGATATAGATAGATATAAACGGAGATAAAAGAGAAAAAAATATGGGAACAGTAAACTTGATATACCACAATAAACTTATCTGTTAACAATATTAGACGATCATTCGCCGCACCTTGGGGTCGCTACGGCACTGTCTAGGTGGTTCCAAATGACTATGGAAGATCACGAGTGGAGGGATGATCTGCCCAAGTTGTAGAGATGATCCAGTTAAAAATGTTCGTGCATACGAGAGCTTAAAGTTTACAAGCTGTTCAAGTTTACTGAATCTTCAAATTAAAGAGATGCTTCTGGTTTACTGTATTATATTCCAACTTTCTGAAAACTACCAGTGTCAAACACGTGTTACATTTACTTTTCTGGCACAAAAAGTACAAATCAGCATAGTCCGAAATCTACAGTTAGATGCTAACGTATTTTAATAGATTACAAAAGATACATTCTTAAATTAAATTTACTTTGTACAGTCGACAGAAGCAAACATGGTCCGCGGAAAATATGCCAACTAATTTCATGGTTATCACAATCAGCCAATCACGAGCCAATGTTAACGATAATATCAATTTTAGTGGCTGCATAAGTGAGATGAAAATACAACTACAGCGACAAGGACACGCCCACGCAGGGTTCATGTTTGCTTCTGTCAACTGTAACAACCTTACACACTAATCAAAATTCCAGAAATGTACTTTTACTAGCCTTTTTATAAAAAATTATCATTAATACCTACTTTTAATTACCATAAAAAGATTCTTCGAATAATAATGAAATATGTTGAAATTCTCATCTGATATAATAAAATATAGTATAACTTTCGATGTTTTATAAATATTTTAACAAAAAAGAATTATAAAATTGGAAAAAAAAACATACCTGTATATCACAGTAAACCAATACAAGAAATGAGAGTGGGAATAATTATTAAAACCTCTTGAACCCGATAATGGCAATTCATTAATACACCTCGTAACGTAGCTACTTTCAACTTCCAATTATAATTGTAGAGACCGTATTCATTATTTTATTATTAAGAATTCTTTCGGAAAGATGGAGCTCGCGGTACTAATTTAATTTAATATTTAGGATACCAGGTGCTTAAAATGTTAACAGGTACTGTTACAATAGAAAATAACTTTTAAGTGTGTTGTAGCAATTTTTTGTAAATAAATAAAGTTTTTCAATTAATTGTAACTTTTTGCAATTTTTAAACCCTTAATAATTTCGAAAAAGTATAGTAAATTTGTAAGTGAAATATTAATCCAAAAAATAAATAATATACAGTGTGTAGTATTTGAAAAAACAAAATTGGCATTGGCCTCTATCACATGACACACCCTGTATAAAAAAAAGATTGATAATAAAAACATATTAGAAATACTAATATGGGTTCGAGCGTTTTTTAAAATTTATCCCATTTTGGCTGTTCCACACTGTATACAACATATAGATTGTAAACAACCAAATCATCAATACCATCACATTTGTTGAACAGTTGTTTATATTCATATCTAATAATGATTCCTTTTGGTGACATAATTAAAACGCTATTTCTTAGCGTTTGCTTCGCAAACAGTTAATTAGGTATTTCCACGTGGATTGTGCAACAATGAAAATGAAATATTTGGGTTCTTTTGTAACCAATATTTTTTTATTAATTCACGTGGGTATGGAACAAACATGCGAATATTAAATGGTTTAGAAATATAGATTTAACAATACATTTGAATGACAAGGACACCAATAATTCTAAAAGATGTATTCGCAAAATAAAATCGGCACAACCTACAAAATCAATATTAAAAACAATCTAAATATAGCAAATATCTGCAGTGATTATATTTGTCTACCTTTTGACATTAATATAAATATTTACTGTTCTTATTTAAAAAATTTAAAAACCATCAATAAAAACTAAAAAAATATATAAATTTCTAAAATAGCAGACGGTATTATAGGTACGTCCTATAAGCAGAATTAAATTTAGCTAGACTTTTTATAAACTACATTTATTTAGATAAAAATGTTCTCAAGAAAATCATGCAAATAAAAATGTTTCGACTTTTCAAAGAAACAAAAATATTTTAAATTTAATACATTCAAAACACTTACTAGATTGTCAGATTCCCTTCTAGAATCACCACCATATTTTTCAGGATCTTCTTCATCGTCTCTGCTTTCGGCCTGCCCCATGTCCCCAACTGGGGCTCATCAATGAGCCCTCGGGGTTGCGGGTAGCAACCTCCGACACCTCGACGCCGAACGTGTTCGATCTCGGCAGACAACAGACGCCACTAAACTGGGGAAAATGGAGACGGTAGGGAAGCTACACGCAAGGGCTAAACATTTTTCGTGGAAAATTCTCTACAGCGTTGCCGTTTCTGAAAACAACCTTTTATGAAACATTCATAAATATAAGTAACATTGTTTATGTTATAGTGAAATATTTATAGGGTATAGCTACACTTCTTTTATTATTTTATACCCTTAACATATTGTACGAGGATAGTTCAAAAAATTAATCCAGGAAAAATATGTAGGTACGGGAAAATTCTTTAATTTTTGATCAGAGATATTTTGTTGTCAGTTAATGTAATAGGTATAGAAATTAGTATATTACGTTACGTGTGTGGTTAGAAGCGTAAAATGCTTTACAGCATGAGTTACATACTATACTTTACCTACGACCTACTTGTACTTGTATTAATTAGGTATCTAATTATTAATATAGGTACTTGAACAACAAAAAGAAAACGCAAACTGTTAATTAAAAGTGCATGTAGCCACTAATTTTGGTCCTATGTAGGACTATAATCAAGCTGAAAAAATGTTTACAATAAATAGAAAGAAGAACTTGAGAATAACAGAATAACAATGAAAATGAGTTCAAATTCCTTACAAATTTCATTACAACAAATATTATGTAAACCTTACATTAAATTAGTACAACACAACATTGAATCAATGAAATACAAATCATTGAAATAATGAATCATCATTCTTTGTTACAAGGAATTCGTTCATCGGAGGTAAATCCATAACTGGTGATCATTGAATTGATGCACTTTTTCTTTAATATTATGTACTTTTTTGGTTCAGTGCGTTACGTGTGTGGTTAGAAGCGTAAAATGCTTTACAGCATGAGTTACATACATACTTTACCTACGACCTACTTGTACTTGTATTAATTATCTAATTATTAATATACTTGAACAACAACAACAATAGAAGAAAATGCAAACTGTTTATTAAAAGTGCATGTAGCCACTAATTTTGGTCCTAAGTAGGACCATAATCAAGCTGAAAAAATGTTTACAATAAATAGAAAGAAGAACTTGAGAATAACAGAATAACAATGAAAATAAGTTCAAATTCCTTACAAATTTCTAAATCAACTAAAATTGATGAGACAAAAATTCCAAGTGGTGTTTTATTGGTATCATCAATTGTAGTTGTAAGTAATTTGAACTGACTTTCTTTGTTATTCTGTTATTCTCAAATTCTTCTATTTATTGGTAAATTTTTTAGCCTGATCATGGTCCTATAGAACCGAAACTAGTGGCTACACTTTTAGTAAACAGTTTGTGAGATATACTTTGCGTATCCTTTGAACCTTTTATCATTCCCACATTTGAGATATGGATGATTTACAAGATTAACAATAGAATTTTTAATAATTTTTTCCATAGCTAATGTTAAAGTGTTTCTATAACAACTGTTTTAAGTAGATAGAGTATCACTTTAACCGCAAGGGTAGATAAAGTGACACTTTAACTGTAAGTGGGCTTTCACACCAAAGTAGCAAGCGACTCGCTGCTTGGAAGCAAGAAGCACGTCGCAACTAGCATTTTTCACGTTTAGCTTAAGCCGCAAATTGCGACTTATCTTCAGTTCTGTGTTGTATGGTATAGTGTACAATAACAAAACAACATTGAAAATGTCGTCGGAAGAAGACAATTTTGTGTTAATTGCTGCTATGATTGCAAGAAGAAGAAGGAAAAAAGGAGAAAAGTTAAGATTCATCCGTATTTACGTGATAATGCTGACACGCATAGCACTTTCATTGTATCCCAGCAGCTACAATTACATCCTCAAAAATTTCAAAACTTGCTCACTTCTGTTGCTATATGCTTTTATTGTGTGGTCATAAAGACACTGATAGGTTTCTACAGTTTGAACAAACGATATATTGAATTTTTCATCTTCTGGTAAACGTTTTGTGCACGACATCATGAGAAAATATACAAATAATACCTAACCTCAATCACCAAATGGCTATAAACAACGTGTGGGCAGCAAGGGAACACGCAGCCGCGTAGCATATTATACGACCTGTCGTATACTCACGTCGCACGCCGCACGTTGCCACGTAGCATTTTTGCGACGCTACTCTGGTGTGAAACCGTTCATAATATGTATTGGTTTTTAAATAAGTATTAGCATGCTTCTTGCTTCCAAGCAGCGAGTCGCACTTCGCATGCTACTTTGGTGTGAAAGCCCACTAAGAGTAGATACAATGTTTTAACTTTTTTTATTCAATAAAATTTACAAATTCAAACACATTAAGGATTAAAAACAACTGAATTTTTATAATTAACATTATTTGAAATATCCATTTTTGGAGCATCACAACTTGTACTCGTTTGCTTAAACACTTGATTCGAGGTACTAGATTGATTTTCAGGTCTGCCAAGTATACACTTTGATACATCAATCTTATTGCTTATTGACTCTTCAATGTAAGATTCTGCAACGGATGATGATTTCCATCTACCTAAAGAAGTTTTACTAGATCAGCTCCAGAATTTGCGAACATAGTAGCTGAAGAACGACGGAAACAATGCTCCGTGTACATTTCTGAATTTGCAAGTTTCTCAAAAAATCTGCAATCTTTTTGGGGATATTATATACAGTGTTCATCCCCACAGGTTGAGTAGTGCACTTTTGCTGTCGGTAATTCACAAATAACTTAGTGTGAGGTACGACTTAGGGCGCAAGGCAATATATTTTCTCACAATTTCCAAGAATCTCACTCCACTTTTCTTGTCAGTAATACAAAACGACCTATCCTGCTTGGTTTTGTTATCACCGATTTTCTGTCGTCCTCATTAAACACTTCTAATTTGTACAATTTATCTGACCTAGTCGCTCTATGCACACCAAAAATAGCAATAACCTTTATCAACAAATAGACGTCATCAGGCGAGCTTCTGTCAGAAATTTAATAATGTCATCTGATTCCAGGATTGTGGACTTTTTAGCTTTGTATCCTCCACTCAAGTTTTTTAGTAAGGTGGTTAACTTGCTGAATTTAGAAATATCACAATTTTCATTCACCAACAACGTACACTTCAGCATCAAATAATACGACCATAATGACGATGGCATCGCTTTCTCCGACTTTTCAGAAAAATACGCCAAAGTATTTTTTCACTCACGCCGTTGATATTCTTAATGCTTTTCCACTTTTTAAAAGACTGGTATTCTTTCTCATACATCATCCTAGATTTTTGTGGCAACAATAAACTTTCTGCTTCCAACGCTGCATTTTCTACATCTGATGGCAGGTTTTTCTTTTCTTGTGTCAGTTCTTTTACGTCCATTTCGTATTTATTCACTTTGTTCACAAAACGCAACAATATTCTCCGCAAAAACCAAAACCTAGCAACGGAGCAACACAATTGCGATTTTTGTACCCAAAATTACAATTTTCTTTAAAATTCTATTTTTCACCTGAACTTGAGTTCTTGCTATAGAAAAAAATGTTGTATTGCACACGACGATAAAATCGCATTATCTTCTCGAGCATAATTAGCGTCTCGACGCTAAAAAACGCTCTCGAAGATAAAGTACAATTTTATCGTCTTCTACAATAAATAACTATTATTATATACAATTTAATTACTTAATACTATTTATTATAATAATGTTTATAGTAACAGTACAGCAATTAAATACTAATTGTTCTTCAGTTATTTTGCTTGTTGAAACATTTATTTCAAATATAATCGGTAACTTGGTGAATAATAACGCATGCTCAAATGTCTAAAAAATATTTCAAATATATCAAATTTTCTTCGTTCTTTAGTGATTAATTTAGTGTTAGTGATCGGTTTCTCGCGTAATATTAACATTTAGAGCATTCTAAATATTTAAAACGGTTTCGTATAGTGACTAGAAAGTGAAATTAAAGTTACAAAGCGGGTAAAAAGTGTCTTCTTATATATTCTTTCTACAAGTTGAGACATCAATTTCGTAAGTATTTTTAAAAAGTATCTCGGTAATAAAAATATTCTAAATGTTTAAATATTTAACTTCATTACATAAAAATAATGTAAATTAATCTGGAAAACGAAAAAAGTAGGTATATAATTCCAAATAACTCTAAATATTAAATGAAATCTTATATTTAATAAATGCCATGTGCCACTTATATATAGTAAATTCAACCTCAAACATGTAAATTAAAAATTTTTAATGAAATAGCGACGTCTATTGACAGTTGGTAAGTGGTTGCAAGGGAAGCCGTGCGATTTACTTTACAGCTGTGCATTTTTTTACCGTAAGTAACCCATTACGCACGAAGTGAAAAAGTTTACGAAGGCATGATGGGATTACAACTCGTGTAAGGTACTATATTTTTTCTATGACCGGCGGAGAGCTCTTAATTTTATCACTTACACTATATAAAAATTTCATTGCAATTTGATTAAACAAAAAATTGAAGTTTTCTTATCTAAACATACGTGCATGTTATGAGACCTCATTAGGTGCATATTATTGTTCAATGTCACTTATAAGGAATGTTGACAGTGTGATTTTTGACTTTTACAGACATGGGCGTAGAAAAATACATTTGAATTGCATGGGGTTGCAGAGGTGTTGTAGAATATTTTTTCAATCTAAAGAGAAAGAATTCCAGTATTCTGTAGTCAAATTTCATTTCAGAATTGGCATATTCTGTGATGATCGTGGAGAAAAGAAATTATGTAGGTAGGTATATTTGTAATGTTTAAAACGAGGATAGAAGTATTTATAATAAAATCATCGAGTAAATTCCAGAAATTCTAGAATAAATAATCATGTATATGTATTTGATGAGTAGAACAGAACTAGTAAATTAATCAACGGAAACTTCGCGATCTTTAATGTTCCAGATTATCTAAGAACAATGAAACCGACTGTATATAAGACGGTCCCTTGTTAAAGGTCAGCCAGATACCTATAGTTAAAGTCAATTATTGCAATTACACTTAAACTGAGTTGAAATTAACTAAGGAGACAGTGACATTTAAAAAGTAAAATATTATATTAAGTTATTAGTTCCAATCTTTTAAAAGCGAGACACTGAAAGTTATAACGGTTTTCTACGTGTGTAAAAAATATTAATGTGTAGAAACTTACCTTAAAATTTAGTAAAACTATAACAAAACACATACACAACTTCAAATGTCGAAATTTGAAAACATATTTGAAAAAACGTACACCTTGTCCAGTATAAATCTGGTTGCACGTCACAGCTGTCAGAATGGGACTATGTTGCCAAGCATTTAAAATAGTATTAGAATCTAGTAAATGTCAAACGAAGTTTCTCTAGTATTTTTTATTTTATTTGATACAATAAAATACGCTTGGTTATTAAAAAAAGTTATGTGTAGCCAAAAGAAATCTTGATGTTTTTCCACAATGGGACCTGTGCATCGGAGACCTAGTGGCAATTAGTCAAGATTAAAAGAAATAACTTGTCGAGGCAGATTGTTATCGGCTCGGCATACCCATGCACCTTACGACCAACCAGGTCCCCCTCCTTCCAAAGAGGTGAGAGAACTGGTTACACACTGTAGGGACAATAGGATCAAACTCCTTCTGGGGTGCGGCGCTAATGCTCACCATATCATATGGGGGAGCACAGACATTAACTCAAGAGGGGAGTCACTCCTGGAATATATTGCTTGCAATAATCTAGAAGTGGCTAATGTTGGAAATGGCTTAGACAGAGACACTTTCGCATTCAGTTTCCTGATGAGCCAGAGGAAATCGTGAAAGCGAATATCAGGGACATTCTAGAATACATAAAGGAAGCGAACCTGGTATGATACACTAAGCCTAGAGCTCCAGTACATGCACGCACCCCAGAAGAATAGAATAGAATATGATTATATCCTGAAGGTGATAAAGTAGTCCACCATTAATTACTTTACAGCCCACCAATATCTCAAAAAATATTTTATTAACATTCTCATGCATTCTTCCTTGTTCCTTTTCGCTACATAGTGAATCTTTCATTCCTCGAGGATTTCTCTTTTAAACCCTTCCATAGAATCCACTCTCCTTTTGCTTAGCCCTATCCCTAGCAGTTATGGAAACTATATAATCATTATACACCATCATTTTCATATACTTCCCCATAAACATAACCTCTTTCCACAGCACAGCTCTCTGTATACTAGAATCCACTCCAGCAATGGGCATTATAACCACCCCGACGCTTGTATCCTTTTTTCTACCTTCCTAATAGTCTGTACGCCTCCTAAAATTCAACCTTCTCAATACCCTTCCTAAAACAACAGTTTGGTTAAAGCACAAAGTGGGGATTCCTCTAAAATGAGTATTAACAAGACCACTAGCAACACTTGTAACAAAAATATAAACAATTAAATATCTTTTTTTGTCTGAACATTTTAAAATATCTATTGTTCTTTTAAATTCCGTATATAAGTATTTACTTAAGTCAATAGCAGATAAAAATAATATATTTGTCATTGTCATTTTTGATTTAGGGGCCGCTGTAAAGAGCGTTTTTCATCCAAAGGATTTCAGCTAGTTATTTTTATTCCTACCCTACCTATAGAATTTTTGTTCAAAGTGTGTCTAATAAATCCTCAGCTCAAATATCAGGGATTATTTAATTTTACCTTCAATTTGAATTGCAGTGTCAGCAAAGAAGCCAAACAGATTAATGAACAATTTTTGGTTGAAACCATAGACCTAATCAGGTCTATGGTGGAAATGAAAACTAAACGACACACCCAATTTGAAGTTGATTTTTTTAATTGTAGATTCAGATTTTTTAATGTCCTTTTCCTACGACCACCATCCAAAACACTATTTTGCACATTGGTTACAGTGCGCAAAATCAGCAATTTCTCATAGCAACAAAAGTTGTGGGAAAAGTGACATAAGGCATAGCCAAAGTAACATAAAGCATAGCCAAAGTGACATTAGGCATACCCAAAATAAATACCTGCAGCAAGTTGTCAATCTCGTTATCTGTAGTCTGTGATATCTAAACGTTAAACCAGCAAAACAGTCCTACTGTAATATTTAATAAATCTTTACATACGATCTTTAGTAATTTATTTGCAGAAATTTTCACCGCCAAAAGCTATGCCATGTTAGAAAAAGTGCTCATAAAAAAGTATCGTGTGCAACACGATCGTTTGTTTGTTTTCTGGATGGTGGTCGTTTTGGATGGTGGTCGTTTTGGATGGTGGTCGTAGGAAAAGTACAGTGTGCAACACGTGCGCAAATGCTAATTTCTCACTCGTGTGAATTGCGGAACTTTTCACACTCGTGAGAAATTAGCACTTTTGCGCACTTGTTACACAATATACTATTTGATAATTGAAATTGCCAACACAATTGACCGGAAATGTTTCTTCAATGTCACATCTGATTCAAAATCAACTAATTCCTTGTTACACATGTCCAACTCTTGTAAGAATTTTTCCATCACAACTTTTTTTTTGGTAAAAGAGGGCCGGCTTTCGCGATTGCCGCGCAGCTTATCAGCTTATTGTGAACCTCCATCACAACTTGCAATTGTTGAATTGTTTCCTCGCGTTTAAGAGCGAGTACATACTGGGCGCTCGGCGTTGCGTTGAGCGCGCGTTGGTTGCGTACACACACCGCGCTTTGCACGGCGTTCAGCGCGCGTTAGTAGGGTTAACATACCGAAAACCGTTTACACTACCACTACACCAACACACACTTTTATATGTCTGACGCGCGTTTCGATAACCAAGTTATCTGTTGAAAATATTTCTTCCCAAACTTTTGACAGTAGTGAAACAGAGTTGTTAAACAAGGGTTTGAACTTTGCCGTGCCTTCTCGTGGGAACCTGGGTGAATTGGACATATTGAAAGTTCTGTTCAGTATCTCTCTCATGATGCCAAGGTTTATGTTCGGGAAGCTTGTAAGAATCAAATTTCCAAAAATATTTCAAATAAGAACAAAAATTTACAGGGAATTAAGAAAACTAGGAATATTGTCAAAGGTTTGAGACAGAAGGAATGTTTTTACTTAAAAGCTGACAAAGGAAACAAGGTTGTTATAATGGACAAACAAGACTATTTCGAAAGAGTGGATCACTTGATCGAGAATGGCCCTTACGTTAAGATTCAAAAAAATCCACTAAATAAAATGATTTCCATGGTGAAGAACACTCTCAAAAGTTGTAAGAACCTTGTCACCGATTCGTTAAAGTATAAATTAACTGTAAGTAACCCTACATTGTCAAAGCTCTATTGCCTTCCTAAGATACATAAACCTGGGAAGGCAATGAGACCTATTGTTTCAGCTATATGTACACCTAGTTATAAGATTTCAAAATGGTTATCGAACGAGTTTGAAAATCTACCCAAAAAATGTAACAGTTTTTCAGTTAAAAATTCATTAGAATTTATCAAGAAAGTTAAAGATGTTGTTCTAGAAGATGGGGAAATTTTAATCTCGTTCGATGTTAGTTCTTTATTTCCTAGCGTACCGATTCCACAAACTTTACAGTATCTAGAAGAACTACTCATCTTGAATGATCTGGGTGTTAAAGTTAGAACTGAATACCTACGATTAGCTAAACTATGCATGGACCAAAATTACTTTCAATACAACAATCAGGTTTATCAACCATATGAAGGAACAGCAATGGGTAATTGTTTATCACCATTTATAGCCAACCTTTTTATGAGCAATTTTGAAACACAGATCAGTCAAGAGTTCGAGTATTTCCCAAGGATATGGTATAGATATGTGGACGACATTTTCGCAGTTTTCAATACGAAGAAATCATCAGTAGATTTCATTTCAAAATTAAATTCAAAATTCACAAGCATAAAATTCACGTTTGAACTGGAAAATAATGAACAGTTACCATTTTTGGACACATTAGTAATAAGAAATAATAACAAGTTAGAATTTGATATTTTTAGGAAAGACACCGCTACGTATAGATATATTCCGGTAGATTCTTTTCACTGTGGTCAACACAAAATGGCAAGTTTTCATTTTTTGGTTCATCGATTAATTCATTTTCCTTTAAACAAAACAAGATATAACAGAGAAAAGAATTTAATTGAGGATATAGCTGTACTTAATGGATATGATAAAAAACTAATTCATAAAAAAGCTAATCAATCGCCATAGTTTTAAGAAATCTCTTTGTGAAACCACCTTTTTCCAGCGAGAACACAACGATATGAAATTCATTTCATTACCATTTATGCCTCAGTATACCAAAGGATTGAGTACAATTTTCGGCACGGTGGGATTAGGTTTAGTTCATAAAACTAGTAGCACCCTGAGACAATTGTTAGGAAATCCGAAGAGAGAAGATCTGGAAAAAAGCGGTATATATGAAATAAGTTGTAATGATTGTGATAAAAAGTATGTTGGGCAAACAAAAAGATCGGTTAAAACTAGATTTAAAGAACATTTAGCTCATCTAAAATATGGACGTATAGAAAAATCTAGTATTGCCGAACATGCTTTTACCAAAAACCATTCTGTAAATGTAGATAGTTTAAAATTGTTAAAAAATGTATCGAACAATAGATTGTTGGATGCATTTGAAAGTATAGAAATTATTAAATGTAAAAATAGATTAAATAAGGACAAAGGACCTATCCCAGATAGTCCACTTTATGGTTTATTATAAGAAAACTTATTGTAAAAATGTTTTCGCGATAAAAATTGGCTTTGCCGCCAAAAGATTTACCGCGAAAACATTTGTCGCTAAAAATGTTATATATATAAGGTTAGTTTGTAGACATAGCTTATTTAGTTTACCTTCGGTCTCTGAAGAAGATAACTTGGTTATCGAAACGCGCGTCAGACATATAAAAGTGTGTGTTGGTGTAGTGGTAGTGTAAACGGTTTTCGGTATCAGTTTCGCCAACGGTTCCAGATTCAACATTTTAGGGTTAACATACTTTCGGACCAGTTCGAAAATGGACGTCGGAGAGATCGCTTGTGTTTGGCTCCTCTACCGTCGCTATAAAAGACGACGACAAAGACATAAAGAGAATATTGGGTGCACCCAACAGTTTCTTTTTCTCCAAACTATCTCCAGCGTCACAAAAAATTTCTACCATCTCCTTCCAATTACGTTTTTTAATCACTTTATTCTTATAATCAGGACTTTCCATATCCAAGATAGCTGGTCGCTTTTGAATTTCGTCTATAAAGAAATCCGTATCAAAATGGTCGATCTCCATTTTTTCGAAAAGTGCGTCCTCTCTATACAAAAGCGCGCGCTGAAATGTACAACAAAATGGCCGCTCATGTATCTCAAAGCGCGCAGCTGACGCTCGAGCAACGCGCGTTCTAACGAAAAAATGTAAACGCGCGCTTGCATGTGTACAGTTCAATATATAGAACTCCTGGTTTTCAAAACGCGCGTTTGAAAACGCCCAAATGTGTACCCGCTCTAAATGTCTTAGCTGCTTGCGATAAACACCACTGTTTAATGCAATCGCCGAGTCATTACTAACGAAAAGAATGTCTGATAATTGTATTAAGCTTTGTAAGCATGCATATGGTTTAGACTTAAATGTTTGAAAATGGTGATACTTCATTTATGGAAGTAATACACATTTTTAATTGACCATAAATCTTCAGTAATTTACTTAAAATATAAACCCATTTTAAAATAAAAAAATCAATTTAATATATTAATGGTGATTTTAATGTACCTAGATATTTCTCAGTTTTAAAGACTGATAGTCCAAAAAAATATCCATTTTCTTTAATAATCATAATATATTTACAATCATTCTAAAAACCCATTTTATTATATTTATAAGTGTTCCCTATTTCATTTTATTGTGTTTTCCTCTTCTTCAGTGATGGTTTATCAAAAACTGGTTTAATTCCTCCTGCCTGTTGACAATGAAATTTGATATTTTGCGGATTTTCCATTGACCATGGAGAATCAAACTTTGTAGTATCCTGATCCACTAAATGTGTATACTTAGTCCTACCAGACCTTCCAAAGTTTTTAACTTGCATAACTTTGGGTAAAATAGTTTTATCAAAATGATCTTCCAATGTAGCTTGTGCAAAATCTCTCTTATATACATCATCTTCTTTATCCAGATAAAATGCACCTCTATGATAATACTTTTGTAAAAATTTGTATTTTCCTTTTACAGCTTTATTTGTCACTGCTTTGGGTATTAATCTTAGGTGTATCCTCCTCTCTTCTTCTGTCATTGTTCTTAACTTTTCAATTTCTAATTTTTCTTTTTCTAATGCTTCTCTTTCTTCCCTATCACGTTTGACTCTCTTTAATTCCCTTAACTTCCATGCTTCATATTCAACTTCATCATTTTCATCATCTGTACAAACATCATTAATGTTTGGTTCATGTGACTTGTCTTTTATTTGTTCTTTGCGAATTGAATCTTCAACCATTCTAAGAGTTTGCCTTCTTCTTTCTTCAGCATTCTTTTGTGCTTCTTCTTCCAGCTTTTTTTGTTTCTGTATCTCCTTTTCTTTTTCTATTATAGTTATCCTTTCTTTTTTTCTAACAAAGACTGGTTTCAATCTTGGGCCTAAAACAAAATTTATACTAATTAGTTTTATTTAGTGCGACAGACCTAAAATTACAATTTTTTGGATAGAAAATTATTTAAAAACTTACAAATAAAAAAAGATTGGTTAAATATATAGTTTACAGACAGTTTAAAATTTCAGTATTAGTTGAAGGTGTGAATGCAAATTACCAAATAAAATAAACTCATTTTTTGCAATTATTCTAAATCTCATTTCTCAAAACTTCCATATTTTAATGATAAATTGAGATCTTTGGGATTTATAATAGGCATAAGCACATTTTTTCAAAATAAATAAATGTCTAAAATGAAATGTAATCCTAGTCTAAACCTATTACTCAATAGGTGCAAAAATGAAAATAAAAATTTCAAAACAAGTCAGGTTGTTACTTTATTGGTGTAGTTATAACAAATATTAAATTTGTGATCAAAAGTTCTTTCAAAGCTCACAAATATCATTCTGTTGCTTAATAGAGGTGATTTTTGCAGCTAGCTCTTAGACCATAGTTATAGCTTAGACTTAAACCTCAGATCAATAAAAAAACTTGATTAATCAACAAGAACTTTTAAATTGTCACATTGATATTATAGTTGTATTAAAATTGATGTTTCAGTTCTCCTTATTTTATTAAATTTTATTATTCAGAAATTTTAAATAATAAGTACTAATTATCTTAGAAATAATTACCTGTTTCCTCTTCAGATTCAGAATATTCCTCATACTCTGAAGATTCTTCTGAAGAGTCCTCTTTAATTTCTTCTTCTTTTAACATAAACTCCTCATCTTTTTTACTTAACATTTTTTGTTTCATTGATTCTCTCTTCCTTTCAATTTCACTATCACTTAATTCAGCTTCAGATTCATCATCATCAGGACCAGCTTCTAGAGTGTGTTTATGTTCTGCAAATATAAAATTGTTAAAGATGTTTATTAGCTTTATAATAAAACTAGATACCTGTTAAATGAACTTCTTCAGCTTCTTCTTCATCTTCAGAGGATTCTAATACTTCTGGTTCAATAATATGTCGTCTTCTCTCTGGTCTTACTTCTGTTTCTGCCTCTGCAATCTTTAACCTTCTTAAACGAGGATCATTTAACTCTTCATCATCTTTCAAAGGTTCTGGAGAAGGAGGTAATATAATTGTATTTCTTTTTTCCAAAAAATCATCTTCTCCAGAATCACTGTCAGAGTGCATTTCTTGAGCATAGTCTGGTCGTTTTCCAGATATGTAACGATGGACTTTAACTTTTTGCATAGAAATTTCACCTGAAAAATAAATTTAGTTAAGATATCCCAGAAACATTGTAAAAATTACACTTACCTTTTTCATTTCTAATAGGAACAGCTCCTGCTGTACTCTGAATAGCATAAGACGACTGTGGATTCATCATATTGAAAGTTATTAAGGGAAACAACCAATATTAAAATATTTGAGAGTTCAGAAATTTTATATGAACGAATGTGAATACTATATAATCACCATTTACCTCAAGTTTAATACAATCATATATTAAAATAGATTATAATTTAAAAACAAAAACAAACGTTTTGCTTCTGTCTACCAACTTGACACTTGACATGACATTTGCCTTTTACGCGTCGATAAATTTAGGTTAGGTTTTATGAAGGCATAGAACAGTGAAGGTGAAGTGGAGAGTGAAGACCTCAGAGTAATAAGTAATAAGTACTCTGAGGTGAAGACCTTAGACAAGGAAGATTCATTTATCACACAATACTCAAACCACACCAGAGACAACCATTCTAAAAACGCCACAAAAAACACAGTTAATGCAACTCGTCAAAACAATAATAGCGACCATAGCGACTGAATACTTTGGCAGTTGGCACGTCACATTTCACACATTTACCAAAGAATATCAAACAAACTTTATGTTATAAGGTTTGCCGTTGTGTCAAAAATTCCATGCTCCTAGTGCCATCTGCGCAAACGTTCCAAAAATAAGACAGAGATGTGACATTTCATAAACCTGTGAACTAAACAAGGATAGAGCTATCAGGACTATTTTATTGGACAATCGAACAAAAATGCTCATGTACTTGACCGTCTTTTTGGTTGTCTCTGACCATACCATGGTATTCTGTACTTTTACATTTCTATCCTTATAATCCATTAATCAAAATAGAGAAGGATCCAGAGCAATAATTGAAGTAAATTTATATTATTGGTATTGGGGTAACCCTTCTTTCTGTAGTGTGGGGGTAACTTTATTTATTTGGATTGGGGTAAAATGTATTAAGTCTTTAATTTCTGATAAAGTGCTAATCGCTAATGAAAGTTAAGATATGATGGCTGCCTATCTTGGCATCTCTTGGCATCTACTTATTGGTGATATCCTTTATTATAATTTTTGATATCGTCAAAGTAACATATTTATGCGTAAAGATTTATTCGTTGGTATGCAATTTAATAAAAGAATCAATGCCTTGACGTTGACGTAATAAATTTTACAAAATAAAAATTTCAGTGTAGTGGTCATGTTTGATGAAATAAATCAGCAGGATATTATTACGTCCCAAAATTGTGATGAAATTAGTCGTGAATTATTTCGAAATCAAACGATTCTTTACAACAAAAATAAAAGATTGCAAGACGACCTAGAAAGAATAACTAAAACATTAGGAGCAAAATTAAATATCGAATGCTTAAACGTTTTTGAAAGAGAAAAGCAAAATTTAATATTATTAAATGAGCAGTTGAAGAAAAGTCTCCGCCAAAAAAAATCATCAACAAAGACAAAAAAATCGGGAGACAAAACAAATAATTGTAAATCAAAAAGTGAACTACACGATACTATATTCGAATTAGATAGATTAATACAAAAAATAAGAGTTAATGGTAAATTCGAAATGAAACCTCAGGAAAATTACGCTGCCGATGTAATTGGTTCCCTCACTAAGAAATTGGAAGAGGAGCAAAAGGATAACGAAGAATCTAAAGAGACGTTGAGAAAGTTACGAGAGGACGACGAAAAATACGTATTACGAGAAAAAATTTCGGATTTAAAACAACTCCTTACCGATCTAGAAGTGGAAAACACAAAATTAAAATATGAAAATGAGCAGTTGAGAGAAGACGTTGAAAATTATAAAAAACAAATAAATGAAGCAATGGAGGAATCGAAAAAGGTCGCAAAAAATTGTTCCGAACTCGAAGAAGAAAAATATAAATTAAAACAAATTATTTCCGATTTGGAAAACGAAAAGATACGAATAAAGAAAGACATGATAGAAGAAATGAACGATGCAAATAGGGCTAAAAGAGTTTCGATAGACACCGAAATAGCTTTGCAACATATTTCCGAAGCTTACGAAATCAAAAGAAAGGAGGTGAATAAACTATCTCAGCAATTGGAAGATGCAGAAAAAATTATTAAGGAATTTAAAGAACAATTTGAACCAGTATTTAACTAAGTGAATTATTTGTGCTTAGTTCTTGTGAGATGTTTTATATTCATTATAAAAAATCGGTTTAAATAAGCTATTTTCGTCCCATCTTCATTTATCTGTAGGTTTATTTTTATGTTCTGTATAAAAAACTCACATGTGGAAATAACATTGATGATTTTTTTAACCATTTTAAAAAATGGATTTTGTTTTATTTACACCTACCATAAATTATTATTGGAAACTAGTTACAGCTACAGTGGAAATAAGAGTATAATCTTATAACATAAAATAGTAAGGAAGGAGTTTATGTTATATCTACAATGTTAAAATCTGGTGACGGAAGTCGGCCATATTGGATAACCATTTATGACTCATAGTTTGTTAACAAGTTATAAAAATTTAGTTTTCTGTTAAAAATTTGGGTTAATTATTTATTGGTAAGTAGCTATTATTATAATAAATATATATTATATATACGTAAACTATATTTTTATGTTTAAATTAAATTAATACTTTGTATTGATCCCTAACCTATCTATTTAAAGTGACATAGGCGTATTAATAATGGAAAGAACAATCATTTTATAGAACTTCTTCAGTAATTGTTATACTAGTACCAAATGCTATACCTATAATTAAAATCGCAAGAATGAAATATGTAAGTAATTATTACATCCACAAATTGCTTTAATAACATTGACCAAATCTATATTTTTTCTCAAATCTATTTACAGATATTTTAGTTAAACATATATTTCACTAATATATACCTTTTCTATGCAGGTAAGGACTAATTACCCTTATGCTGAAGATATAATAACTACTAGCAGTGAAACTATTTCACCAGTTACTGTTCCTGAAACTCTACCATCTACTTCTGAAAGTCCTCGTAGGAAACAACTTATATAAAAAGCATCTGTGAAGTATAGTTAAAAACAAGAATTTATTATATATGTACAAGTAAAATAAATAATGTAGAAAAAATTAGACATGTTTATCCAAAATTCAATTTAAGGGCCAATAGTGGTAGAATGAAAAACTGATATAACTGATTTTATTTCCTTAAATCTAGTACCCCCATTTTAGGCAATGTTATACTATTTTTTTTCCTCTACTTTCCTTATTAAAATGGTTATTTTAATATATAATGATCAGAGTTCATACTGAATAATAGATGTTTCAATAAGGAAATTATTTTTCTATTAAAATAACATAGGACGCCACTGTTAAAAAGTAACTTCCGGTAGCCATCTTGGATAACCATCCCGGTCAACTGTCCTTGAACGAGCAATACTTCCTTACTATTTTATGTTCTAAGAGTATAATACGCTTGTTTATTACAGTTATACTTATATTGAAAAAAAACGAGTATACAAAATATAGATGATGTATTTCGACAATTTTATGACAATCTCAAATTATTATTTCTATCAATGTCATATCACATAACAACCGTTACTAATGGTTCCACAGATCGGTTGGAGGTAACCAATCCTGTACTCTACATCTCAAACACGAAAAACCATACTATTTACAACAATTATGTTTGTGTATAACTTGTTATAATCCCCCTTCCTTTGAGGAGTTGTCAACAAGTAGGTTTTTTTTTCATTAACTTCAAATTTTAATTTATAGTGCGATAAAATGAAGTTTATTGTATCAACCCTTACTATGTGGAAGTCCATCTTACTAGTG
Organism: Ophraella communa; assembly: GCA_035357415.1. Taxonomy (NCBI): domain Eukaryota; kingdom Metazoa; phylum Arthropoda; class Insecta; order Coleoptera; family Chrysomelidae; genus Ophraella; species Ophraella communa. The sequence goes on from CM068987.1 coordinate 11,465,453, forward strand.
ATGTGCCGAGTAAGGGTTGACTCGAGTCAGAATCGATTCCTGCTTTAGAACTCACATACTTGAAAACCAATAGACTACCTAAGTCGTGACGTCACTGGGCGGAGTTTATTTTTCCAAACAAAACAAAAAATTTAAAGCCCCTGCATTTAAACCACCTTTACTCTTTTTCTTTTCAATTTATTTCTTATTGTGAATTAAATAAGAGAGGTTGTAATTTATTCTGTTGAGTGTGTGTGTATATTTATTGAAAACCTCAAGAATTTTTAAAGGTAGGTGTTTTTCTGTTATTTTAACACTAAGAAGCCTTTTTAATAGGTTATATTATGGATTTGAATGGTTTTTAATAATAAAGATTTTAATTAAAACATTGAATTATGTATAAAATTATTATTTATTTCTAGAAAGAGCCCTTTTCGCAATGGTTATGTGTTTTGTACCTTACTGTAAGCATTACAGTTACAGTGAGCAGAGAATATGCAAATACTTTGCTTTTCCATCCCATCCAAAAGAAAAATGGATCTCTTTGATAAGGTAGGTAACTAATGTATAATATGATAATGTTACAATATAAAATTTTAATAAAATGAAAAAATATTAATAGGAGACAAGATAGAGAGCCATCAAAATTCTCATTAGTTTGGAGTTGTCTAAAAAAATGCAGTCACAAAAAAAATGGGCCAACTTTAAAACTAAAAGGAGGTTAATCTTTGATTCCCCTGAAAAACGGAATGTAGTACATTTATATTTTTACAATAATATAAAGATGTAGGTACTCTTTCTACCTTTAATAAGGTAGGTTTGTTTTACAAGTACTTTTTTTTGCAGTAAACGAAATCCACCGTTAACTGATAATAATGGAACCAGCAGGACCTTCAACTTTAGTGCCAACTTTAATTTCAGAACCATCCACTTCTAAACACCCTCCTGCACATTATTTCTTAAAACAAGAACTGGAAGAAGTTACCAAAAAACTGAATAACTTATGCAACCATTTCAGTTTTGCACATATAAAAAATAATGATTCACACATACTTATGTATACTGGCATACATGATTCTATTTGAATTAGTGGACAGTTTGAAAATTATGCTGGGTGGCAGGTAAAATTATTGCCAAAAATTGATCAAATACTATAATGACGTTAATGAAATTACATTTAAACTTGCCACATGAAGATCTAGCAATGCGCTTTAATTGCAGTTCATAAAACATTTTTTGTTGTATTATTTTAAATTAATAAAACAGACCTTATGAAAAATATTATATTTTACAAATTTTATAAACAGTATAAATTTTAAACTAAAAAATCATAAAAATAATTGTATACATTGTCAGACCCAATATATTTATAATAAATAAAAAAATGTTTAATTTATATATACTACAAACTACCTATTATTTCTGTTAGGTACCAAATTTAACCATTTAATAGTTTTGGGAGGTAATGATTTACAAAAAATGTTTCCAATAATCATACATTTTCTTCCCAAGAAGCATCATCATCTACTACAACTGTTACAACTTCTGCAGATGGAATGATATCTTTAATAATGGGCAAATTATATTGAGTACCTTGATCTGCAGCATCAACTAGAGCCCACAGTATTACCAAATAAACATAACTTGTTTTTAATGCAGTCATTTGCTCTTGACTTAAAGGTTCTTCAACAGCAGTATATGGTTTTTGAGGATTTAATTCTTCTGTAGTTTTTACTGCTCAATATTTTTGTTTTGGCGCATTCCATATACATTCTCTATCTGTTACTGAAATATTATAGTGTCCAAATAGAGCCAATGCAGCTATACGGTGACATTTTATTCCTCTAGGGCAAGCACAAGTTGCGGAAACAATATCACCCAATTTATTCAATGTAATCTGAAATAAGTTAATATTTAGTAGATATTACCATCATATAAAAAATCCAAACCTACCTCAGCTTTGTAAGTTTTATCTTTCATACTGGCATATATATATCCCCTCTGATCATCATCAAACTGCATATTTTTTACATGGTTCGACTCCAATGAATTTTCACCTCTTTTAATTATTTTATTATCATTGTTTAAAAAATCATTAATATTTGAAAGCTTTAAAACATGTTTAAAAGCCATATTTTAATCACAAAATCTAAAAATATAAAAAATATTTCATAAATTACAAAACTTAACCTTAATTTTATGAAAATAGTATTAAGACACCTACCTTTAAAAATTCTTGAAGTTTTCAATAAATATATACACACACACTCAACAGAACAAATTACAACCTCTCTTATATAACTAACAATAAGAAATAAATTGAAAAGAAAATGAGTAAAGGTACTTTAAATGCATGGGCTTTAAGAGGGGCGTCAAAAATGTGACAGCTGAAAACGGGTGGCAAGCCTGAATTGTACCCAAAATTTCAATCATTTTGTAAACAACAAATCTAAAGAACGCCTTTAAATTACGTATTCAAATTTTAACAGGATATAGCTTAGACCTTTCTCTAGGAGATAAGGTTTGTTAGTTAAGTTTTTTATTGTAATAAAAGAGATATTGGTGTTTAAGTGATGGTATGTTTTGAAAAAGTTTGACAATTTGTGATCACGAATTTTAACGCCAGAAGCTTAACTCCTAAAGAAAGCATAGAGAATGCGACTAGCAAAATATGAAGTTAAAGAAAGGTGTATTTTTTGAGATTTGTTGCACGCAAAATTTGAACATTGCACTAATCTGTCAAATTAGTTCAACAGTTTTGGTGGCGCTTTTTCAAAGACGTATGTCTATTCTAATTATCCAAATCCAAACTTCACTTAACATAACCAACCTAACCTTATTTCTCGTTTATAACGTCAAAATATATTAATTTTAGTGTTTTGCTTTTAAATAATATAATTGTCTATATTAATATTCGTTTATAATTTACCAGAAGTTATAAAAATTAATTTTAAAGTATTTTCACAATTTGCGTTGGTTTTTACATCGTTTATAGGATTATCCAACTGTGATATGTGCAAGGAATTTAGTGTTATGAACCGTTGTTATTTCATAAATTACTTTCTTATTTTAGTCGAATTGGTAAAAATGTGAGTTTTGAGAGACCCGATATTTGTGTTTATATTTTTTTTAATCTTTTAAGTTAGGTACCTAACCATTATCTTATATCTTTATTTGTTAAATAACTAAACCCAACCTAAGGGATTTACATTTATAAATTTAAACCACATACTTATGTAAATATTAACAGCTAAGTGTTAAACTGTTTTTCTAAATAGGCATGATAATAATGTCCACAAAGTAAGGGTTTCTACAATATTTATTTACAAGTTCAATATGCATAAATATAATAGCTTTCTCTTTAGATAATGTGAAGAATGAAAATTTACAGTCAAATATGTAATATTTTTATTAAAACAGTTTTACAAATTTGGGTTGGACACTGAATACATCTGTTATCTTTATATATATATATATATATCCCCCTCACCATTAAAAGTTTGTTGGTAAATGATAAAACAGACCAAAGGGTTCCATATTCATGTCAGAATGAACTGGGTACATATAATTGAGAAAATGAGTCCTAAAAAAGAAAAACATAAAACATTTACTTGTTATTTACTATTAATATGCAGATGTTATTTGCTAATGTTTAAAATGTAATTGAACCCTAAAATAAACATTTGTATTTTAAAACACATAGTAGCCCACAATAGGTTTCATATTGATGTAGCCATGGGTTCTATAAGGGTCCAGATTCAATGTTTTTGAAGAAAGAGTTCTAAAATATAAAAGATTAGAATTTACAGTAAAAATTATTAATTGTTTACTATAAATAGAATAAATCCTGTGTAGGCAGTTACTTGAGGTCCAAAGATTTTAAGGAAACAGTAGCATATATTTTGAAAACCATTGATTTATACAATTTAATTATCTAAACATAGATGAAATAACATATATGGTTGCCAGAAAAAGTATATTGCTAAAAATAGTATTTTCAGGACATTTTTGAAATACTTTAGAAAAGTAGTAACCTATTGAATCTTGTAGAAATATTTTGTTTTCCCTATTCCACCTAATAAAATCAAAAATTAATCAAATAGTTTTGACTTAGAAAATGATACTAATATTCTTCCTGGTCTATCCTAGTATTTAAAGTACACAAAGGATGGCTTAAAGGACGAGTAGCATTAACACTTCTCTGAGATGCCCTAGTAAAGACTCTTACATGAAACCAAAGAAATATGCCATCCAGATAATGCTAATTATTTAGTATCAAGAGGCAAATTCACAGGGGAAAAAGCACACAGTAGCAGTAGTACGCAAAATACCACTGATTTCAATTTTCCAAAGAAAATACTTCAACATGGGCAAATACTATTGGTAGGTACTCAAAAAGAAGAAAATTCATGTATCTAATATGCAAAATACCTATATCAATACATCTTTTAAAACTAAATTTGATATTTAGATCTGAATCATAGATAATAATTGTAAAAAATTTAAACCAGTAAATAAACAAATTAAAACTTACCTCTTATCACTTCTGATTACTAGATGGAGAGTGCTTTCAAATGTAAATAAAATATGGATCTTTATAAAATAAATAAAATTTTTTCATTTTTGTGAAAGATACCAGTTAAAAAATTCAGTTACAATCCTATTGGATACATTTTAATTTCAATTGATTCCACAAAGTATGGGGTTGACATTTTTGGAATATAATTAATAGCCATAATTTAATGATACAATTAGTTTTATTAAGATATACCCATATTAACAATTATGTTTAGTACTTGCAAGAGTACCTATTGTTGGCCAATTACTGATAGTCAGCTTATCCCACTTCTTTAGGTATCTTGAAAACAGGTGCACAAAGTGTATTTCTATAGATACTAGATTGGTTAATAATTATCGTAGGTTATTGAAAATATTATTTTTTTCTTTTGCCACATTCTCAAAATAAAAATAAACTATAGGTAAGCTTTATTGTAGTGTGTGCTTTACTTTGTACTCCATTTTTCATTAAATCATGGATCTGGGTGGTAATTTAGGAATGTCCAATACTCTCTAAAAATAAATGATATTTATTTATTTAGGCAGTAAATAATTAGCAAGGTACCTACTTACTTGAAGTCATATTGAAGACAGACTAACCTGTTAATGTTTACAAACATTATAGTAACACTTTTGCAATAATCATCAAACGTTTTGGAAAAGTATTTAAATTTTTCCCCACAAAATATATTCTAAAAATTTACATCTACTTCAACACCTTCAAATAATACATCCATCAGAAAGTAAATAAATTAATCTCTGATCAAACATCAAACCTTAGACAAGGAAAGAGAGAGGACTGCGCATTGGAATCAATTTATGTAACCCATTTACCACCAAACTAATGGCGGACAATATTGACATAGGCGTATCATACGATTTTTCTTATACGATTATTAAATAATCATTTTCACTATTTCGTATTACAAATCTAATTTAAAAAAGTCTTTAAATATGTACGGCTCCAAAAAAAAACAACAATCATATTAAAACATATTTATTTAATAAATATTACAATTTTAATCTATTTTAAATATATGTTTTTGTTTCACGCCACTGCAAAACTATTACATCTATAAGAAAATAATAACAATTAATTAAAAAATAATATTTTAAACAGAATGAAAACAATTTTCAAAAAGTATGTACTATTAATTTAAGTTATCATACATAACATATGTGATTTAGTTAAACATCTATTACCTGAAAGCTGTAGGTAATATTAATAAAAATAAATTTCAAGGAAATAGTTTTAAAATACTTTTTACCTATAAAATGAAATTCCTTCCTCTTTTTTAGCACTCTGACTGTTGCACTTATAAACTGCACAATTAACCATTTTAAAATGTCTATTCAGGTAATTAAAAAAGGTGAAAATTAATAAAAAAACTAAAAAAATACAATTCGATGTTCCAAATTTGTTTACCACCAAACATATTATGTCAAACGTTTGAAACTTGGCTTCTCACACACGAATAAGGTTTTCATTGCCATGCGCTGTCCTCTCTCTTTCCTAGTCCTAGGTGTCAAACTAACAACTAACCTCGTTTAATTTTGCATTGTTTCCAATACATTTCAATCTCAATTTTAAAAAAGGTATAATTACATATTTTCCACTTTATTTCAATTTTTCTTTAGACCATGTTGATGTGTGTATATTCAGAAACCGTAATATGTTTTTATTATAATTAACATATTTATTCTAATAAATACCTTAATTGGTAAGGGTTAGTACCAGAGCTGGGTAGTATCCGGATACTTCTGTATACGGATACAATATCTGGATACTTTTTATGTATTCGAAAGCTCTTAAATTTTGTACCCGGTATCCGTATCCGTTACCAAACGGTATCCGATATCCGGATACCGTTTTTAATATTGGGATACTTTTAAACATTATTTAGCGCCCTCCGATAATGCACCTAACGTAGGCACAACACTGCCCTTATTCCTTTAATTCAGATGTGTCTAACTTGTTAAATCCCATTTTTCGTACTGGTCACCGTTATAATATATTATTATATTCTAATGGAGCTTTGTTTTTACCTATAAATCAGTTTCATAAGTACCTACGTTATTTATTTTTTATATTTTCTATATCTCTCTTTTCAAGAACCCCTTTGTACCCTGTATTTATAATTATTAGAAGAAATTATTTTTCGGATATTATAATAAAGGACATCCTAATATTTATATTTTTATTTTAGTGTACCTACAAGTACAAATAAGTACAGCCCCTAAAAAGTTTGGAAACTCGGCTGGTCCGACGCTGGCCAAATTCAATATCAAAAGTTCAGGCAGTGACACGAAAAATTTTTCGTTAGTTAAATGTATTTTTATTATTATATATTACATTAAAAATACCTGCACATCACATAGTTTTAATACTAATAATTTGTCCTTTTTAAAAAAAGTATCCTTCAAAGTATCCTAGGAAGTATCCGGATAGGTATTTGTATCCGAATACATTTTTAAATGAAAGTATTCGAACTTTTTAAAAAAGTATTCGGATACATTTTGAGTATCCGGTATCCGGATACTTTTTTTCAATATCCGACCCAACTCTGGTTAGTACAATAAATTTCATTAATTAATTATTTGTTAGGAATGCCGAAATCTTATTTTATTTTATTTTTTTTATATATCCATATTTTAAATCCTAAAAACAATTAATTTGTTACGCCTATGACACAACAATATCACAACAAAACTTCGAAAACATATTCAAATAGGATATTTAATAAAAATTATACAGGTATTTTTCATCTGTTTATGGTCTCAAGGTCAAATGTATGTGTGTGTCGTGGAAACATTCAAAGATTTACGAAGCAAAATTATATTTTCATCTCTGTCTTAGACAAAGAAAGTCAACAAGCTCTAAAAATATTCAAATTTATAACAAAAATACTAATTTGAAACCACTATCGCCATCTACTGTTCATTCTTGTAATTTAAAAATAACCAGATTTTTCACTAAATTCAGGCAGGCTTACCAAATTAGAAACGCCCCTCTTAAATTTTTTGTTTTGTTTGGAAAAATAAGCTCCACCCAGTGACGTCAGACTTAGGTAGTCTAATAGACTACCTAAGTCTGACGTCACTGGGTTTTGATTCGAGTACGCTGGACTCGATTCCAGTACTCGAGTCAGGAAGAATCGATTCGTACTCGCTAACTCGATTCAATTTATGCGAATCCGTGGTACTCGAATCTTGTAATCGAGTTTGGTTAACTCGCTCGTACTTTCTGTTTACTTAAGCAATAAAGTGGCACGGGTCTAATAAAACCTTAGACCATATACAAATAGACGTCAATTTTCTGTCCTTGTTGTGAAGCCAAAATAACTTTATGTTGTGTTCTATAACTATATGTTTACAAACAAATCCACGTTTGAATAAAACTTCTTCGGTTGTTTTCGTATATCTTCGACTGCACTGTCTCTTATAGCATGGAACATTGCGAATCATATGTAAACATTAATCTTACCCTGTTCATAAACTATTTGTGTTATTGTTTTCGTTTTATTAATTTTGGGTTAAAGTTATGATTTAAGAATTTTGATTGGAGTTAAAACCTTGTTAGGTACCTATTAAAAGACCTTTGCGCCGCTGGTATTTGTTGTTTGTAAACAGTACTGCCCACACACCTCACCCCGTAGCTTCACGAACTTCATGCGACAAAGAGAGATAATATTGGCTTCAGTATGTTGTTCAGAAAAATGACGTCACAGCCAGTCTATTTGTATATGGTCTAAGAATAAAACAAACAAGTTTGAACTTTCATCTTTTTGTTTTGATTTATGTGTTTTGTGTAAATTAGCAGTTGTTATGAGTACATTATGCTTAACCTTAACTACACGCTGTTTGAAGTTAAAACTGATTTCACTTTCCCTTTTGTTCTAAAATTGGACTCTAGTTCTGGACTAGAATTTTCAGACTCGACCTCTGGACTCGAATTTCTAGATTCGAGTTCAGCCGGACCCGAGTCAATATTTGAATACCAAACAGGATTCGAGTACTAGTTTCCAATCATGGAATAGAGTCAGGACTCGAATACCGTATAAACTGACTCGATTCATCAAAACAACGACTCGGCACATCACTACATCTTACTAAGAACATTAAAAAATAAAAAGTTGAAGATTTGTTAAAAAAGGTGCAGTTTTTAATGCATTCGTGCCCTCCCCAGGTAACACAGACCTCTCCCTGAGGTCTCTGTCCAAAACATGGTGACTCTAACATCTCCCCCTTTTGAAATGTTCTACATCAAAATTTTCCAATTTTTTTGGGAAACGAGTTTCTCGTCTTGGTCTTTGAATCAGGAAATTCCCAATATTATTGACTGATTCATGGCTGATATGACTGTTCAGAATGATCCATTTCCTTGTGATGACTCATTCAAATTAGTTTCAGACGATTTTCTCTTAGAAGTAACATCGAATGTATCCAATAATATATCAATTGGAAGCTCATTTCGGTCTTGACGATAACCTTATTCAGTACTGACAACTCTTGATTTGAGTTTGGTTTGCATGGGATCGGATTAATTTACGATCTTCTTCAAGAAACACATTGTACATAAATGTCCGATGCGTTCGATGATTTTACCTGGAACCCACATTAACATTCTCGTGTGAATGGATTTTTGCAAAAACCAGTTGACCAACATCGAAATCTCTTTTCTTCGCTCCATGTTTTTCATTTGATTGATGTCCCATTCTTGAATTAACAATATTCTCCCCTTTTGGATAAGGTACAACTAGATCCATGAGTGATCTCCTTTTTCTTCCAAACATCAATTCTGATGGTGATTTTCCTTCTGGAGCATTTTTGTTCGGAGTTGAACGATAAGTCTGGAGAAATGTAGTTATCACTGTTAGAGTCACCATGTTTTGGACAGGGACTTTTTGTAGTAGCTTTATTCTGGTCTTTATTCTTCTTAAATCCATTTTTGTTTCTGTTTTGTGATTTTTTTGCTGATTTATCTGCGAAACAAGAGCAATAACCTTCTTTATGTCCAATTTTGTAACAGATTCCACATTTGTGTTGTGCAATTCTTCTTGAAATGCATCTCGCCGCATTGCCAACAATGTGTTCTGGGTTTATCGAAACTGTTATGTAGTTTCTTTTCTTTGCTGAAAACTGCATGAACCGTCGGACTAGTTCTATGTTCAATGAGGGCTGTGTCTTCCTTATGAATCGAAATTCGATGACATTCATCCACTAAATCCTCCAAGAATATGTCGTGTTTTTCATCTTTGTGAATCTTTGATAAGAGACGTTTGTAATATCCGAATATTTTGAAGATTTCAATCCAATTATGAACATGAGACCTTTGAATTGATATTCGTTCAGTTTCTTTACGTCTGAAAGAAGTACTGAATTTGTGCAAATCATTTCTATCAAGAACATTTTCTGTGATAATAATAAAATTGTATTAGAGGAGTCTTTAAGATATATGCTTTGAAGAGTTGCGATGTCAACCTAGGACGATTTGAACTTTTGCGAAAAGGCATTTCGTAATCAAAAACTTTGCGTACAAGTATTCCCTAAGGGCACCAGGCGAAACCCACTTGTGCTCCAGCCTTACCTCCTCATGCGAGGGCTCTGAGGAGGTGGACAAATATTTCTCTAACTACTCATGGAATTCACATGGAAGAATCACAAACAAAATCAACAAGCGGCCAAGAGTCGACTAGCATTGATAATGCTGAAGTAGCCGTCGTTGCTAGCATGTCCTCGGAGGCGACAAAGAAAGGCGGTCCTCGGAAGGCGAGCTTAAAAGCAAACTCGCTGAAAGATGTGGACCGTATGTCGGAAGAGGATCTCCGCAGCGCCAGACTGTCGGGAGCATCTAGGAAAGGGATGCAGACTTTAATAAAAGTCGGGGGATAAACCATCCTTCTGGGATGCTGCCTCGTCGGAAAGGGTAGCCATAGTGGAGGAAGGTTATCATATCACCAAAATGGAGCCGGATGGGCTAAAGCTCCAGCACTCCATCATAATGGCAGCCCTGGAGGTATTACTACGCCTACCACCACTGCATATCTTTGTACAGGGTAATGCAGGATCTGGTAGCCACAGATTACTACAGGGGCCTTCTCTGATAAGTCAAGGACACAAGCTATATAAAGAAATAAAGGCAGATCCAATCCTAGGAATGCCAATGGATCAAATTGCCCCACAATATAGTTTTAAAAACGAATACGTAGTAGTAATTCCACAGAGAAAGGACTGGGAAGCAGGGCCTCCTATAGCAGCGAATCTCAACTGTTACACTGATGGCTTTAAAACAGACTCTGGAGTAGGAGCCGGAATATACGGGGGAATAGAGAGGATCACGATCTCTCTGAGCCTTGGAAGACATGCCACTTTCTTTCAGGCAGAGGTAATGGCGGTGCAATGTTAGACAGAAGAGTTAATGAGCCGGAAGGTAAAAAGCCAAAGAATCGTCATCTACTCCGATAGCCAAGCAGCACTAAAAGCGATAGGCTCATTTCGGACATCGTCAAGTCTGGTGTGGGAGTATCGCAAGGCCCTCAAGTCTGGGTGCCAGGCCATACAGGCATAAAAGGCAATGAAAAAGCTGATTAATTAGCCAAGCAGAGAGCGGCTGAGATCATGATAGGGCCAGGACCTTCATGTGGAATTATTCTGAAAGTATCCCTTAAGGTTTAAACATTTTTATCTGGCAACCTTAAAATCGCGTTTCCAATAAAATTATCTGTAGTAATATCACAAGAGAGTGAGAATAAATTGAAAATAATTCGACAGATTTTAGAAAATTTGCTGCCAGATGGCAACAAGTTTGAGAAAATGCATGAATTATTATCTAATTTATCGAACTCTCGTGTGGTATTCGATAGATTATTTTTTGACGTTACAATCAAAATCACTTTTGAGGTTTTATGTTTTATATTTTTATTTCAACACATTTATATCACTCGACTCAATAATATAAACATAATGATTTATTCTTACATGCACTTTCAATGATTATATTATTTATTTCATCGACTGATGATTCACTGAAACGTTTGGGATTCATTTTACGAATTTCTTGAAAATTTATGACAGACGCGTCAGATCAAGAAAATACGTTGTCATTCAATAAGAACAATGTACATTGAATTATTCTCGCTGGAATAATGTAAGTAGATTAGTCCCACTATACTAATGTTTTGATTTGCTAGAACGTATATGAATTACTAAAATTAAAAATGTCTATTGGTTTCGAGAAACGTCAAAAAATAATCATTTGAATAAGGCATACTCACGAACTGTATGTATACGTTTTTGAGGCTACACTGCATTTACATTTTTAAAATTAATTATAGTGAACACATCCAGTTTACATACTTGTTGGGAGTGGTAGACTGGACATAATGAAGTCACAAAAGTTTCAAGAGGAACGGTCTAGACCCATAAATATTCCTCCAGTTATTTTTTTCATGTCCTTTAATGTTCATATGTACAGACACTTACTTACTTATCATTTCTTAAACATATTCAGCCTTACTAATAAACGGATGAGTATAAATATTTATACCAAGAATAATTATTTTATACCGAGAATAAATTCGGAATAGGCAAAATGTCTACCAATAAATATATAAATATGAAATAACTTATACTAAACTAAAAACTCGGTATAAAGTTATACCTACCCTATAAGCCTTGTTTAAGTGCAGTATAGGTAACCTAAAAAATATGTTTGCGATAAGAGGTGTAGAAGCTGTTGGAGAGGTTATTAATTTAATAAATATGGACATAGATATGGAAAATATAAGAAAGAGAAAAGCTTTTAAAGAAAGAATCGACCCATTCACAATCTACTCTGACAAAGAGTTTAGAGTAAAATATAGATTTTCGAAACAAGGAGTCAGGTATTTAAGTAATACATAATCACTCGTGGTATAGTCTTTCCAATATTAATTGCTAAAAACTATTCAAAAGTGTTATACAGAGTGAGTTAGTTTACTAGGCTTCAAAGTAGAAAGAATGGCATGAAAACAACATATTTGTCCCGTTAAACATCCACTCCGTATCGTCGGAACCCAAGCTCCCTCTAGACTGGTAGTTGTACAGGTGAAAACAAGTGGAGTACGCACGCGATTTGTTGACAGCTTTTAATGGTCCGCTGTGTTGCGTGCAGGGGTCTGGGGGTTATTTTTTTGTGGGGCAGTTTTTATATAACTCATAAAGTCTGTGTCTAGTGCCGAGGCGGAGAGTCCAGATTTTTATTTGGGGCAGTTGTGTTAATTTTAGATATATCTTTGTTTCGGTAATTCATTTTTAATAATTGGTTTACGTATTGTAATTTTTGCCCATATTAATTGATAACCTTAAATTAGTTACAGATATTATGGCAGAGTTTTGGAGACCTTTTGAATCAGAAAATGGAAATCCAGATCAAAATTAAAATTCCGAAGATATGATATCGCCAACAGGTGAGGTTAGTAGCGAATTTTGCAATAAAGATTTACACATTCAGTGTCGGAGGGTTATTTTAAATATGTAGGTATCAGTGTTTGAAAAATGAAGATAATAAAAATTCAGATGCGGTTATAATAAAGCGAATTAATACCTTAACTAAAATTTCTATTTACACTATTTCTCGGGTTATTAAGCTCGGTGACGCAGGTGAGGAAAAACAAAAAAAAATTTGCAAATGTTGACGATGCTACAAAAGATGTTATAAAGCGAACGGTTTATAATTTATATCAAGAAAATATTTTACTGACTTTAGAAATCGTTAAAAGGAAAATTACGAGATTATCCTGATTATAATTATAAAAGCTTAGAAACTTTACGCGGTGTAATATTAAAATGCGCTTTTAATTATAAGAAATTAGATAAACAAATGGTTATAATGGAATCGCGGCCTATTGTACTCCGTGAAGAGTATATATTTAGATAAAATAACGAAGTATCATCGTGAATTAAAAAGGCAGTCTCAAAAGTGTAATTTAAATGCGCCATGTTCGAGAGGAAAGCGTATAATTCTTCAAGCCGGAAGTGAAAACGGTTATACCAAATGCGTTATTACTGTCTGCGAAAAATATTAAGCAATGTACAGCCGACTATCATGAGGATATGACTGCAGATTTATATAAAAAATGGTTTCAAGAGCAGCTTCTTCCAAACATTCCTCCAAATTCAGTAGTCGTTATGAACAATGCTTCCTATCATTCGCATTATTACTACGAAGTATAAAAACGCTTAGTTTAAAAAACGATTATGTGATCTACAATATTTGTAATACACACGGACATACACGCCTATGGAGACAATGTTCCGACAAAGCAGCAAAATTTGTCGATAGGCGGTACCCTTTGTAGCAACTTATTTTAGTTATACTATACATTGGTTTACGCACTCGCCTCACGCAGATCATGCGGGTTCTATTCCCGACGTTTTTTTTTAATAGTCATACTTCATTTAATTTGACACTGTTCCATGTACTTGTGTCGACTTTTGTGCAAGAATACATCCAGCGCCGGATTCCGTTATGAGGTTAAAATAAGCCAATTAAAATGATGCTTGTGGGCGGAGTTCCTACCGTTGATATTTTACGTGACGTTTAAACTAGATATAACTGAAAGTAATTTTTAAGGTTTTAAGCAGGTATTTATTATTTTAAGATTGTTTTCCTTTGATCTTGTCTTCATTTCATAGTCTTTAAAAGTAGGTAAACAAAAGGTATTGATTTTTTGTGGAAAATTTTAACTAGGTAACGTGTAAATGGAAAACTTTGTGTCTTCCTCGTTAAATGAAAAATTCATTAATGTGAGTATCAAATCAAATATCTATTTTTGGCGTATAGGTAGTAATAAGAACAATTATTAATTATTAAATCTACCAATTTTTTAGTCTGTTTTGCCACCTGGCTGGGGAACAAAAATTATGGAGAAAAAGATAATAGAAGGTGAAGATAAGTTCCCTCTAACGTTCAGTTGCAATTTTTTGTTAATTGCACGAACACAAAAGTGTTTGGTAAATGGTTAAGAGAGTTTGAAAACTTAACCAATTCATCATACGTTATAAAACAATACGGTTATTGAGGATAGAGAACGGATTAAACTTAAGTGAAATATTTAAATGATACATTGGTACCTATACATAATATATTGAATTTTTGAGTTTATTAAAATTATTTAGTAAACATTTAAAAAGTTTTATTTACCATTATAAAGTTTAAATTTAATTTTAGATGTCACCACTTTACTCGGTGCTCAAAAACTTACGAACCATCTTCACAAATTAAAACGAGAAATACCAACTGCCCTTCAACATTAACAGTAAAATTCATCTTATTAGAAAAAAATACATGGGCATACAATAAAAATTCCAACTTTTACAAGAAGCACCTTGTTAAATAACTCTTATTGTAACACACAATCAGGCAATTCAGATTATTTGCGGTTTCGGAAAGTTAGTAGGTAATGATGTAAGAGAACAGTTATTACGTCTCTACAAAAATGGACATAGGTACAGCAGGAACAGCATTAGAAATGATTAAGTGCAATATTCAGCTAACTTGTGATGACTACAACACAGCTTTAGCAGATAGGAATAGATGCCCAAGTTATAAATATTTGATAAAAACTGGATTTCATTATGGATTAAAACTAAAATAATTTGCCCAAATCTATGAAATATTTCAACTCTCGGAGGTTGGAGGATGGAAATAAAAAATAAGTAATAAAAAATCCTCAGTATTTTTACCCTTAATTTAGTTACTAATAACCAAAACATGTATATTAATTAAATTAAACTTATTTTATAAAAACCTGAAATTATCCCCTGGCAATAAAAAAATACACCTATACACTGTTACTAATAAAAATCTCTTATTCTTAGGTTATTCCTTATTTAAACTTAGAATAGTTATCCTAAGTATAAGGTTGGTATAAATTGTTTTCCTACGACCACATATGAAAGTGGTAGTTTGCACACTTATTTGTACTTAAGAAAGTAGCTAATATCAATACACGTATTGAAAAGTAAATATCAATACACGTATTGAAAAGTAAAGAAATATAGTTCTATGATCTGTGACATTTACGTCAAATTTATCAATTGTAAACACATGAATGACAAAGCAAGGACCATTTAATTTTTTTTTAAATCTTCCTTGTGTCAAATATTGTATTGTAATTGCCAATACAAATTTTTCTGTATAAAGTAAGAATAAAGAATAAAGTTTCTTATAGGGGTTTAAATTTTTAAAAAATAAACATATTTTTATTCAGTATTATTATTTTTATAAAAACACTTTTAGAAAGAAGAACAGTTTATTCTTCTTTTTTATATTGGGTTATGTTCCGTGCATGTGTCGAATGTGGATTTTTGAAGTTATGTTTGTGTTTCTGTTTACAATTATCTTTGCGTCTATTATTATTACATTACTTTTCAATTAATTTCACCAACTGACCATTTTACTTTTAATTTTTATAGAGCCCACAAAAAAATTAAAATGTCATTTATCTAATAAAGAATTTTGATGTGAATTCCTGAGAAAGTTGGTTATTTGATTTTAATTAATTATATTTCCATGCAATATATAAACTCGTTTAAATCCTAATTTTTAACATGACTAACAGTTAAAATAAATTTTATAAATAAATTTAAAATATTTATTATAATAAGAAATATTGGGGTCGTAGGAAAAATCGTGTACACAACGCGTTGGAAAGTGTATTTCATGCACTCGTTACGTTTCCGCACTCGCCACTACGCGGCTCGTGCTAAACTTCACTTGTGCGTAATACTTCACTTTCCACACTCGTTATGTAATATACTATTACAAATAAATTCAGTATAACTATTCCCTCTTTACTCCAAAATATTGATTTGACAACGTAGCAGACGTTGACACAAGTACATGGAACAGTGTTAAATTCTTAGAACTTTTTGTTCTAAGGTTAAATTAAATGAAATATGACAGTACGACTATTAAAAAAAATAAAAAAGTTGTTGCCGTCGGGAATCGAACCCGCATCATCTACGTTAGAGCCTATTAACCAATACACCACGAGGGATCATACAATATTTTAGATTTTTTTGGTTTATAATTTGTAAAATTTTGTTTAAGAAAAGTTCTAACTTTGTGGAATTGGTCGAGATTTTCCTTACCTTGCAGATTTTATTATAAAAATGTCTTTAACTAATCACTTTTTACTTATTTCTGGCAAAACATAAATTAAAAATATCTTTTAATACCTGGATTTGTTTGGAAAAATTGTGACATCAGTCCATATTATGTAAAGAATGCAGACAAATCAATCTTTACTTACTTGTTTCCGACCCCAATATCTTAAAGTTGTCAGTATCTATAAAGTGGAGGATAAACCGCCTCCTCGTCTGTACGTATTTAAAGAATTCTCTATTTAGTTCATTTAAAAGCCTAACTCCTTGTTTTGAAAATCTATATTATACTATTTGTCAGAATATATTGTAAATGGGTCTATTCTTTCTTTAAAAGCATTTCTATTTCTTGTATTTTCCATATCTATGTCCATATTTAAATAATTAATAACCTCCTCAACAGATTCTACACCTCTTATCGCAAACATATTTATAGGTTATTCTGCACTTAAACAAGGCTTAGGGTAGGTATAACTTTATACCGAGTTTTTATTCCGAGTATAAGTTATTCCATATTTATTGGTAGACATTTTGCCTATTCTGAATTTATTCTCGGTATAAATATTTATACTCCGTTTATTAGTAAGGCTGTTATAATACATTTTTACACTGCAATTATATATTTTTTTACTTTCTAGCCTAGAAAGCACAAATTGAAAAAGTGCGCCAAATATCCAAGACACACCTACTAATATTTCTATTGGCCTATTTTAGCCTCATAACGGAATCCGGCGCTGGATGTATTCTCGCGACTTTTGTTACGTTGTCAAATATTTTGGAATAAAGAAGGAATAGTTATACCGAATTTATTCCGAGTTTATTTGTGAACAATTTACACCAAGCTTATACTTAGAAATAACTATTCTAAGTTTAAATAAGGAATAACCTAAGAATAAGAGATTTTTATTAGTAACAGTGATTATGTCCCAAGGGCTTTTTCACACTAAGTTGTCTTTAGTCAGACTTGATTCCAGTGACCTGAGTGCCACCTGGCTATCAGCTGTTTCTTTCATAGTTTTATTCTTGAAATTTTGTTATCTTTATAAATCATCTGTAATTTCATGTTATCCCATTTTCAATCTTAGGTACCTTATTTCAAGTTTTGAATTACCAATTAAAAAAATATAGGAAATATATATTATATTTATAAATATGCTTAAAACATTTTTTCATATATATATTAACATTTCACTTACACCTAAAATAATCAATTATTTGAGATAACAAAAACTATACAATGAAAAATTAATATTTTCATGGACATAATTATTTTCAGAAAACTGAAAAATGGTTTTCCCAAATAGTTTAATAGTTAAGAATAATAAAAAACTCTTCATTTGAACATAACTTCCAAGTTTATTTGAAAAAATTTTAAATAAACTTGGAAGTTACATTCAAACAAAGATTTTTTTATTATTCTTAATAAATTTAGTTTAATAGTTAGTTGCACTAAGAAGCATTATATCACAAATCATCATAGACTTAATATTAATAGTGGTATAATGGGTATTTTTTAGTTACAGAAAGCCTGATTATTCAAAAATGGTTTGGTGTTAACAACAAATTTGAACTTTACTCATATCCACTTCAATTTTTCCACAAAATGTGTACTGATATGTTAACTTCATAGACTCTAATTTGTCCATAAGTTCTTTTTCTGCATCAGTAATTATATTAGTTAGTGTACCAATTTTGACACATTTCAAATTTGGAAATGCTAGCAAATTAATATGTTTAATCACATCTGTATTGAACATAATTTCCTCAAGAGAGTTCATATTTTCAAAAACTTTGTAATTAATATCTGTAGATATTTCATTATTAAAAATGCTAAGAATTTGTAAATTTTGTAATTGTGGAATACCATTATAATCAAATTCTCCAAGTTTGTTACTTAAAATAGTAATTTGCTCCAAGTTTTGCATATCTTTAAAAATATCCCTTAATCCATTTAGTCTACTATTTTCTAATATAAAATACTTTAAATTTTGTAAACTTTTAAATATTTCTCCCATACTATTTTCAAAATCACAATCATCTATAAGTAAATATTCCAGATTTTTTAAATGCATAAAACAATCATTATTTGGAATTTTAGTAGTGTACAAACACAAATGGTCCAATGCTTCACTTCCTTCAAACATTTCCTTTGTGATTAAAATACTACACTTCCGAAAAGAAAGAGATGTTAATTTCTTCAATGAGGCAAAAACTTTTGGTGAAAACTCTACAGAACAATTTGTGAAATTAAGTACATTTAAATTTGGAAATAGTGTGAAGGTATCTGGAGTTATAATTCCTGTAACAAAAATAAGTTTCAGTTTATATACATGAGAGTAAAATAAACATCAACTAACCACTTTAATAACTAAACATCTTATTTTTAAAACTATACTGCTATGCATAATAATGAATGAGTTTTGTCATGTAAAAATTCTTTAAAATAAAATAATTGTTTACCTAATAATTATACAAATAAATAACATACCTGAACCATTTTTAACATCCAACCAAGTGGTATTTTCATCAACTTCGTTTCTCTTAAATGGTAAAAGTTTTTCATTTGTTTTAAAATTTTCATTTTCGCAATGTACGTGACTGCTCATTGCCCCGCAGTACATTGTAGGTTCCATTATAAATTTTATTTCGTATTTACTAATTTTAATTTAGCTAATTATTGTCGTGTTAACAGAGAAAAGAAGTTATTTTTTAATAAAGTTTTTCTAATAGCATTTTTCTACACAGAACAGTAACTAGAAATTCATTATTTTATGAACTAGATTACACTTGTATCCCAAGGTGTTCCAATATGGTGAAATAGATAATTTAACGTTTGCTCTCTCCCACGTATACTGCGCATGTAGCGAAACAGAAAATTCAATTGGGTAAATGTGTTTGAGATTTCTCAAGCATGCGCAGTACGGATAAAATCTACGAACGCGAGAGAGAAAGAAATATTGTCGTCACCGTAGTGTAGTGATCTTAGCCGTTTTCTTTCGCAACTCAATCGAATCATGATTTCAAGATCACGATCCGTTTGTTCAGAAGAATATGTTTCAATATTGTGTTAATATTGTCGTCCGAAAGAACTAGGGTTAGGATAATATCTTGATCCGAACAAAGTAATCATAAAAATTAAATGTTCATTATGTTCAGAAATTTTCAAATCATGATCCGCCAACTGTCAAACATCAAACTGCGAAAGAACAGCGAAAGAACATGATAAATGAAACATAACGCGTTGTGATCAGCTGATCCGGTCCGAAAGAAAACGGCTCTTATTTGCTATATCGACTGTATAGGAGTATTAAATATATGATTCTATGCCCACAGAACTAAAAAATAGAAATGGACTTGTCTTTCAAGACTATATAGCTAAAATAAAGCGGTTGTAATCTAGTAGTAGTTATTCTATAATCAAATTGTTTACTGATTTAACATTAAAAGTAAGTTTCATTAAAAAATTAAAATCATATGATTTAAGAGCTGATAATGCATTCAATGTTTAAGGATATAATGGAAAACTTTATCAATTTATCTAATACATACTTCAGAAATTGCCTTGACCCTCGACGTCACAGTGACGTTTTTATCGATGATTCTAGAATAAAATAGTTCTTTTTTGTTGGTTCATCGTAAAGGTGCAGAGCATTTTGTGATTCGACGTTGTGCTAGAAAATTCGAGAATTTTGGTAGAAGAAATAGATTAAATTTGTGTGGATTAATTCTCGCGTTCATCCAAATTGTGATTGAAAACAGTATTTAATATAATTACTTTTTATTAAGTTACATCAAATACAACAAACACCAAGTAGGCATGGTGAAGGAAACTAAATTCTACGATATCCTCGGTGTTAAACCAGGATGTTCCCAAGATGACTTAAAGAAGGCATATAGAAAACTGGCTTTAAAATACCATCCTGACAAAAATCCCAATGAAGGGGAAAAGTTTAAACAAATATCACAAGCCTATGAAGTTCTTTCAGATCCTGAAAAAAAGAAAATTTATGATCAAGGTGGTGAACAAGCTCTTAAGGAAGGAGGAGTTGGAGGAGGCTTCTCAAGTCCAATGGATCTCTTTGACATGTTCTTCAGGTAAGTAATAATTAAGGTGGTTCTAACCACACAAAAAATCGTTCACGAATATGGCATTTCATTGGACCAGTTGTTTAATCATTATAACATAATACAGCTGTTATTAATAATCGATTGGCTGAACGTGTTTGCTAATCGGTTTTCGGCTGAATTGGAATAAACCATTAGTAATTTGGGGTTTATTTTAAAAAGGTTGTTCTAATTACACTTTAAATTTTAGTACTGGATTTGGTGGAGGAGGTCGTCGAAGAAAAGAACGAAGGGGTAAAGATGTAGTTCATCAACTAACAGTAACTCTAGAAGAACTTTACAAAGGAGCAGTTAGGAAATTGGCCTTGCAAAAAAATGTTATTTGTGATAAATGTGAAGGTCGTGGTGGAAAGAAAGGGGCTGTAGAACAATGTCCCACATGTAGAGGTACTGGAATGCATGTACAAGTTCAACAACTGGGAGTAGGTGAGTAAATTGAAAACTATTTAATCATCAATCAGTTTAATTGCTTATTATTAACCTTATTGTATTTATTTTCCAGGAATGCTTCAACAAATTCAATCTATCTGTCCAGATTGTCGTGGACAAGGTGAAAGAATCAATCCTAAAGATCGCTGTAAACAATGTAATGGTAAAAAGGTAGTACGTGAACGAAAAGTATTAGAAGTGCATATTGATAAAGGTATGGTTGATGGGCAGAAAATTATATTCAATGGAGAAGGTGATCAAGAACCTGAGCTTGAACCTGGTGATATTATAATTGTTCTTGATGAAAAAGAACATCCTATATTCAGGAGACATAATATTAATGATTTGTTTATGAGGACTGAAATTCAACTTATCGAGGCCTTATGTGGTTTTCAGAAATCAATTCGAACATTGGATGGAAGAGAACTTGTTATAACTGTGCTCCCTGGGGAAGTTATCAAACATGGGGATTATAAATGCATTTTAAATGAAGGTTAGTTTATATTTTTTTGTATGTTAACTTGGTACTTAACAACATTTTTTTTTAATATTAATAGGTATGCCTCAATACAAAAATCCATTTGAAAAAGGTCGTCTTATAATTCAATTTATGGTGCAATTTCCAAAAACCATTCCTCCAGAAGTTATACCAGCTTTGGAAAATGCCTTGCCACCAAGAGAAGAAATTATGATATCTGATAATGCTGAAGAAGTGCTACTTGTTGATTTTGATCCAGAAACAGAAGCCAGGAGAAGGTCTGCAAAGAATGCATATGATGAAGACGATGAAATGCATGGACAAGGTCAAAGGGTACAGTGTGCTACAAATTAATGTACATTTAGTAGACTCTTTTACTACATTACTTGTATATTCTTGCAAAGAGGGACACAGTTTAATGATGAAATGTCCTAGAGGTATGTTTAATTGTTATTTATTTTTGACAATATCAGTTTGATTTTAATCAATTGAAAATGTTACATTACATGATTTTCAAAAGACCATTTTTGTTAAATATAAATATTAATTATTTATGTCTAAGAAATTGTAAACGTTGTACCCTATATTATTAGCAAATTTAAAATACTTTATGCACTCAATATTTATTAGTTTCAGTTATGACACTTGTACAATAATTTAACATTAATATTCTATATAATTTTAATTGATTAAACTGTCCATTTTTACCAAGGTTGTCTATGAGAAGATTTTATGGAATTTCTATTTTATTTGAAGGGGAATTTAGTAGCTTGTCTCTCTTTGTTTTTATATACTTTATATAATTTTCAGCAACATATATATAACAGGCTATTTATGTAATTTCAAATTAGATGAACAGTTCACACTAATTGAATATTGTGACTTAGGTAATTTATTTTAAATTATATTGAATTTAATCTGTGTACTATTAAATCAAAATGCAACCTTATTTGAAGTGTTTGTTTTCTACCTTTACAAGAAGTTCTGATAAATGCTTAAAATTTTTAAATTGATTGTACTAACCCCTTACTTTTTGGAAGTCGATCTTATTAAGAATAATAAAAAACTCTTCGTTTTAACAAAACTTCACAACAAGAATTCTCCTACTCTAGCCATTGGTTTTCCCAATGTCTCACATATTTCTAACATATTAAGTGATCGAAGTTTTTTTGATTCTGATTTTAAAATATTGTTTTCCAAATGTAATGTTTTTATCCCCAAGTTTGAAGTACCAGGTGCTCAGTAGTGGTACAGAAGTATTTAGAACAGTTCAATAATCCCTGTAAAATCTTTACAGATGGATCAAAGTCTCCAAGTGGAGTTGGATGTGAGGTGTACATTAAAAACAATGATCAATCTCTTAAGTTTAAATTACACTCCAATTGTTCAATTTTTACTGCAGAATTACTAGCCATCCATCAGGCTTTAGTTTTTATTAATGAGAACACTTTAAAATTTAATGAGTTCGTCATTATGTCAGACTCTCAATCTGCGCTACTATCTCTAAGGAATACCACAAAACATATCCATACAAATAGCCTTATTGTCAAAATCCTTGAGGAGATGTTACAATTTAAAGAAAAAAAGATCTTGATCTACTTTATGTGGGTTAAAGGACATTCCAACATTCCTGGAAATGAAAAAGTTGACCAATTAGCTAAATAAGCCATCTCATCTGGTGCAGAATTTAATTGGTTACCATGGAGAGATACTGTTGCAGAAAGGAAGGAAGTCTTAAAACAAAACTGGGAAATAGAATGGTTGCGCTTTTGTAACAGGAGCAACAATTCATACTGCAAGATTCATCCAATCCTTCCTGTTTCTTCATTAGATGAGAGATGGCACCAAAACAGGTCAATTAATCTCATGTACTTTAGATGCCTTGTCGGTCATGCAACAGTTCGCTCTTATTTATCTAAAGTTAGATTAAGTGATACTGCTTTTTGTGATTGTAATGGAGATTATGATGACTTAAATCACTGGATGTTTAGTTGTGCTCACAATAGGGTGGCTACAAATTATTTGATTAATTCTCTATTAAATGAACATACAACCTTGTCTCAGAATCATATTTCACTGCTCTATCTAGCAGGTCGAAATATAAAAATTCGTAATATTTTGTTGGAGTTTTTAAAATCTTGTAAAAGAAAAATTTGAAAGGATGTTTGAAATATATGGTAAAAAGTCTTGTAAACCTATTGTCTTTTCGTATGTAAAATCACCTTACTTTCCGTTGTCTGTCTTGTGATTATAAATCAAAATAAATGAAATAATAAGTAATTGATAAAAAATAATCGTGGCTAAATGGGATTATTTTCCAAGGCCAAAAAAAACTTCCACTTTTTATTTAAAAAAATTGCTGTCATTGAGGTTAAAAAAGCAAGTTTTGTTAAAACGAAGAGTTTTTTATTATTCTTGAAATTTTTGCTCAAAAGATCTACAGAAACTGAAGAAATATACTGAAGGTCTGCATTTGATGCTTAGTTATCTAGTTGGTGTATATCATCGGCTTCATATGAAAATTGCCCAAGTCCAAAATTATCCAAATTGGGTTTTTGTCACAATCAGGTTCATAATGATGATACCTATATGCACATCGTTAAAACTCACAAAAAGTCAATAAATGTCGCTAAAATGGCAAAAAAGAATACTGCGTAACTCCAGAATATTCTGCAATCAACATGAATATAGCTTAACTCCATCATTTTGATAAATACTGACAGCACTTTGGAGGGTGAACCTTATTACTCTTTTTTTCGCCTAGTATATTATATCTCAAACATTCTGTATTTTTGTGAAACAAGTGCAAAACTCATAGTTCATAATTTTACCATCTTTGACTTCCACACTAAAGAAGCAAATTGTTTTGCTTCTATTATTTATAGATTCTTAACAACCAAGGTTTTACCACCTATCAACAAAGAAAACAAACCATCAATCATACTTTATAGTGAAGGCTGCGGAGCCGAAAATCGTAATTTTGTACTGTTTAATGCTCTTTTGAATTTCACCATACAGAATGATATCTGCATCATCCACAAATATTTTGAAAAGGGGCATACTCAAATGGAGTGCGGCCCTATGTACGAAAATTGAAAGGAAGAGTAATTAACGTTCCTGCTGACTATGTTGAAATTGTCAAAACTGCTAGAAAGGTACCGAGACCCTACTTTGTAGAATACCTACAGCATGTCTATTTCAAAGATTTCTCGAAAATAAACTTTTTTAATTCGATTCGGCCTGGGTTCAAAGTTGGAGATCTCACTATTCAAGAATTAGGGCTTTGAAATACAATGGATCCATACAATATAAAATTCGCCACTCTGATGATTACAAAGTTCTACCAGTAAGGCAAAAAATAAATGCGAAAGAAGTGCCCTTTCACATATTCCCAATTAACATGAAGGTCCTCTAAAAATCAATAAGGAGAAATACAATCATCTCCATATCTATGATAATCTTAAAAGTGTTTACTGTTTTCTGCTCATTTAGTTTGGTTAAATCCTTTATTAGATGACAAATAATTTGTTTTTCCTTTTATATTATTTTTTATTATCAAATAAAATTTGATAAAAGTAAAAACCCTTATTACTAAAATTTGTCCATTATTGTACCAAATTGTACATGAATTTGAACTGAAAATTGCATATCTCCGTTATTTATCAGCAACATAAAAGATTAATAGTTCTATTGACTTATTCTAACTCATAGGAGACCTTTCAAATACGTATATACAAAAAATCTCATGTGACTAAAAAAATCCGTTTTTTGTGTCTACTGTAAAATTAGTGTTTTGAGTTACGCACTTTTCATATGAAGCCAACGATATATAAAATTAACTACAGAATATAAAATGAACAACATTTCAACAGAAATTCCATTTCTTCACAAAGTAAGGTTTAATGCAGTAAATTTGATATAACTGTTGCACTATGCATAACAGTCCCTCTTACAAGTAAGCAAAATTATTTTTGGTTTATAACAAAAATAAAGATGGAAAATTAAATACACATCAAAAAGCATTGTAGTCAGAGCCGCACCCGAGCACTGTGCTTGCTTAGTGCTTCTCTAAACACTTAAAGCACTTTTGAGCACTTAACAAAAGGGCTTAGGGCTTGTGAAGAGTGCTTTTAAACTCAGAACTGATGAGCTCTTTTTATAATACTGGGAGATTTGCCACTACTTTTAGTTAATGAAGTATATCATGTGTTGTCTCTCAATGAAGATTTAGATTTATTTCTTCCTTTTTGATTTGCTGTAGTCATTTAGTATTCTTCAAGATTTGACTTTCTGAAAAGTTCATAGTTTCAAGTAGTTAGTGCTTACAAACACTATCCCAAAAAACTACACAAATATACAGAAGAGAATAAAAAAGGAATTTATTTTTAAAATGCTCTTGGACAAATAAATAATAGAATATTTAAAACAGTAATCTTCCAAGCATAAGCGGATTTCCTTTTAAACAGTTTTTTTCAACTTTGTATTATTAAACCAGATGACTGTAATGAACATGATTCCTTTACTTAAAATTTTTATTATAAACTTAAGTTTATCTGATATTTGTGTTTATACTGTCATCCATTATTTTGTGGTAATGTTAAAAACCACTGTTCAACATTATTTTACAGGTAATTTTAATACCTTACAACTCCTTTTTCATGTATCTGAAATAGTGATTGACGTGAAAGTGTTCAAATCCACTTCAAAGCATTATTTTCGGAAATTGGCCTAAGAAAAATACAATTTTTTCATCAATTATGAAAACAAAAAAATTAAACAAACAATTTTACTTAAAAAAATATATTTTTTCACAAACGTCCAAAAATGACAAGGTTCAAGCATTGGCAAGAATATTCGAAGTGACCCTTTCATTTTTCTTTGTTACTATGACCCCGTGCGCGAAGTAGTGTGATAAACCTTATTCTATGGTAGTGTGCGAAATACTTACTTCGCACACTGCATGTAAACTATATGGGATTTTTATATTTTAACCTTTATGTTCCTCAATCAAGTAAAAATCCAAGAAATCATTTATTTATTAATGTATAACAATAATTATTAAGGCTTTCAAATTGTGAGAAAATTTAACACTACCTAATTTTATTTATTATTTACAATGTTAACATTAATGGTGCAGCCAGTGCACGAACCAATATTTTTATTCCCAAACCAGATAAGTCAGATTTAGCCCGTGATATCCTAGTTTTGGGAGCTGGAAGACTATCCACTGCCGTAGAGGTGACAGCACTTAATCCTGAAATTTCACAGTCTAAAATTTTATTTGATATCTGAATTTTATTGTTGATAGAATCTTCCACGTCTCCTTCGGCCACAGTCGAAGATTTTTCATATTAAGCTAAGCGTTTGTAGAAAAAGTTTTGTTTGCATCTCATGCGCGAAATACTTTGGTGATCTCGACTATTTTTCAGTTCTCGATCACCAAAGTAGCATTTCGCACACTAGATACAAAAATAACTATACATTGAACTTTGGGAATTTAATATAAATATCAATTTTTAAGGTGATAAAACGCTTGAAAAAGGCTAAACAAAACATTTTAATAAAATAAAAATTTTATTCTTACACATATATTTTACTTTTACAGATATTATATTAAACATTTTAGATACAATAATTTCATAAATGACGTGGTCATTTATTGAATTTGGTCCAACTTGAAAACGATAGTTCCCATGGAAAATAAAATATTTCAATTAAATTTTAGTAAACAATTTTTTAAACAAAGAGTGAATTGACATTGGTAAGACCATTTGTTTTATCAGGCAAAAACTTTAAGTCTGAAAATAACAAATCATTATAAAATAAAATGTTTTCTCTTTTGGGTTTAAAAATATTTAATTTTGTTTACTTTAACTTGTTGCAAAGTTGTATTTCTAGGTTTAGAAGGTTGTTTAGAATTACTTATTATTAAGTTTACATTTTAACCAACACCCTGTTCTTCATTGTGGTCTAGTAAATCTTTTTTATGTTGCTGAGTAAATTTTGGAGCATCCTCTACCTACCTAAGAATATTCCAAATTGTAGACCTGTTGTTCAAAAATATTTAAACTATACCTGAAACAGGTATCGTACATCCTGATTTACTAAAATAATCTGGCAAAAACTGATCTTCACAAAAATAACAAGTATTAACTGTGGGTAATTAAATTCAAATTCTTATACCAGATCTCACGAATTGCAGGTTTTTTTGAAAAATGGAAAAATGTTTTATTTGTAGATTGACTGTTATTTGAATTGTTACAATAATAAGCATTTGAACAATTTGGGACTCCACAAGTTTAACTTAATTTACCACGATTAGACATTTTACATAATAGAATATAACTATTTGGAATATTCTTTGGGGTAATCTTTCAGTTTAACCATCCGCTTGAAAAAGCCTATGCGCATGTACGAAATTTGAATTTTCAAGAATAATTTTATTGGTCGATAAGAGTGGCAAACTTTAAATCTCAAGCTACGTTGCCACATTTGTATGAAAAAATAAACTGAGTGAATAGACATTGGAAAGACGAAAATTATAGACATTATTTAACAGATTGAGTTAATTACGTTATGTAAAACGAGTTAACTAGATCTATGAAATAATGCATTTAACGTAATATTGTTAGTTATTTTTTATTTTATATATTTAGTTTGAGTATTGTAAATGAATGACAAATATTTTTCGGGGTTTTATTACTTATTATTATTATTACTTATTATTTAATCCGTATTTTACTACTTTTACTTGATATTTTTATCTTTTAACTGCTTAAAAAGTAAGTAATTTTAAATAGTAATGTATAATAGTATTGTTTACAATAAATTAAATAATAAAATATGCAAGATTTTAAAAAATTACAATATATTGCGTCTAATTTATTACTTATGAATTTTAGCAGTAAAGCTCTTTATTACGTGCATCTGGAAGATTACCCTTACCAAACTTATTTATTTATTTTTTTTCCTTAAATTTATGGCATTGGGATTATTGGTCAGACTATTTTCTGGTAGAGAATAACTTATTTATTAACCTCTCCTATTAATTTATCACAGATTCCACAAAACACTTACTGACGAATTCTGATTCTAAACCTTTGCACACATGCCAAATGTTAACGCCAGATAAAAATAATTCCTTTGATTAGAAAAGCTCTCTTGTCAAAGAATCTTAGAATAAAAAGAAACAGGAAGGAGTATATGCAAAATGATCTTGAGTCCAGAAAGGAGCTTGCATATGGCGGCCAATTGTCAATTTTAATTTCCGTTTCCAATGACGTACCGTAAAAAAATAAAATTTATATTAGGGTTTTTATTTTGATTAAATGCCAACCAATCAAGTATGTGAATAAATTTAGTGTTTTAACTCATTTTGTATTTATAAAAACCGAATGATACGCCTATGCGCTCATTTTTGACATTTATATGCAAAAATTGCTTTGACAGCATACTGTAAACATAAACAATGAGTCATACAAGGAGCTTCAAGA
This sequence comes from Ophraella communa, assembly GCA_035357415.1. NCBI lineage: Eukaryota > Metazoa > Arthropoda > Insecta > Coleoptera > Chrysomelidae > Ophraella > Ophraella communa. The sequence goes on from CM068987.1 coordinate 11,494,661, forward strand.
TGGCCGACTTCCGTCGCAAATTTTCCTTAAAGGTAATATATGACAGACTCCTTCCTGTTTCTTTTTGTTCTAAGCAAAGAATAATTCAATATACTCTGATTTCCTGAAATCTCTAACAAAGCCGGCAACATTGCTCTTAAGTGGCGACCTCCGTTAGTATGGAATGCAGCTCAAACGAAAGGTGGTATATTTATAAAATTTATCTGCCTTTGTGTTATTTTATTTACGCTCTTTTATATAATATGTTGGTGTATTCCTTAGACAAGGACTCGTAACAACCGACATCAATTTGAAGCAAATGTGCACCAAACAATAAACACCAATGGCGTATCTATGAGAAGGGCTTAAGACATAATTCTATTTATATATCAACCAAATATTTAATTTTAATTTGTCTAGGGTCCACAACGCAGTTACTCATATATTATAGTTTATACTGTATCTACACACAAAATAGTTCAAAATTCTCTTAATAATTGCACAAAATCGAACTAGTAACAAAACCAATGTTTATGACAATTTCATTTGAAGACTGTCCAATACTTTTTTTTCATTTAAAAATAAAATGCTTTTTATTTGTTTTACTAAGTTTATTAATTTATGATTTTCTATTATAATAAAGTTGGTTGTGTATTATTGTTTAATTTGTAGATTTTCCAAATAGTCTTTTCTTAATATAATATGCCAAAAATTTTATCTCCTTTTATTTCTAAATAAATTATAACAAATTTCGTCTCGTTTTGATGTTCGAAAACCTAGAGTATGATGGAGTGTGTTACACCCCCCACTCCTTAAAATAATTTTTAAACCGACAACCAAGTTTTCGAACGCTTTCCCGTGTTGATAGAAATGCTAGTTTGTAGGCCACCGCCAAATATAAAAAGAAGAAACCCATAACATAACCAAACATTTCTTATTTGTTTATTTCTGGTACCGTGCGTTATAGATATAAACTAAATATTGTACAATTTTTTTGTAATGGATACAACCAACGCAATTTCTCAAATTAAAAAAGGATCCAATTTAGAAGAAGGAGTTACTGATAATGGTGCAAGTAACAATACGCCAAATAATTTAAACCTGACAACTATTTCTAGAAAAATAGTTTTAAATGTGTTTCATAATCTAAGTCAAACTACTTACCAATCTTTAGCTGTTAAAAAAACTTCAGAGTTAACAAACGTCAGTACTTCTGCTATTTACAAATTAATAAAAGAAGGTATAACAGCTAAATACACACGATCGGTTAATCCAAAAATTGCTGCAGTTATTGAAGATGCTATACTTGAATTCCAATCATCTGGCAAAATTATTACACTTAAAGGTATTCGTCGATTTATTAAATTGAAATTACCAAATATAACTCCTAGTTTATCAACACTGAATCTTTGGATTAAAAAACTTGGGTATAGATGTGCTGTGGTTCCTTCGTTTGCTAGTAGAGAAGCCTTAAAGGATTTTTTATCACTACATAATTTACCTTTTGAAGAAAATTATACTAAAAAAGAGTTAATGAATGTGTTGGCTAAATATAGGTATAAATCTAAAAAATATATCTTGTATAAAAGTGCTCCTAAAGGTTCAGTGCAAAATGTAAGTTGATTTATGTCATTAGCAAAATTAAAAACCTGACTATTTAATGGGAAGTATTGTATGTTAAAATAACTGCAATGGTGAATGTAAGAATGTAGCTAACACATTTTATAATTGGTTATTAAAGATGTGTTTATAAACTTTATATTTGTGTTTTACTCTATTATTTTTAACTAAAACAGTGTTGTAGTTGTATACTGTTCTAGTGAATATAAAAATGTAACTAACATATTTTGATTGGTTATTACAAATATGTTAAAAAATTTTATATTTGTGTTTTAATTTTTTTACTACAATAGTGTTTTATACCGCATAATAATTTGGTTCTGTAAAATTACCAATACTTGGTTGAATATTTATAGCTATGGATTTTTTAAATTTGTATTTTATTTGTTCAACAATAAATGCAACCAAAATTTTTAAAAAAGATTAAAATATTGTAGACAAATGTAAAAAAATAAATTCCATTTATAGATTTGATTAGACCAGAAATTGAATAATTTTATTCCATAGTTCATTTCATAGAAACACAAACCTAAACAAAAAAAGATGCAAGTATATGATCAACATGTATAGAGTTAGTTCATGATTTATTTTATTGTAGCTCCTCACAGATCTAGTGAGACTTTTATTTGTTCCTTATAATTTATTTTAGCTAAATTTTCCTCCTTAAAAGACCCCAACATTTTGTATTGCACTTCATGTTTCTATGAAATGAACTATAGGTTGTAAATGAATAAAATATGCATGTCACAACTGGAAATATTTGATTTGATTTATTGGTTATCCTAATTGGTATTATAACATTATTATTTTTTTTAACAAATGAGTCTTTCTGTATTGGAGAAATAGAGAGGTGTAAATTATTTTTAACCCAAATTTACATGGGGCAATCTCACCCACCACATAAAAGAACTATTTGTGTATTGGATGAAATTACTGAACTGTATAGGAAGGCAAAAAGAAATAATGAGTGTAATCATGTAATATGTTTTAAAAATTAATTACTATTTAGTGTTAAGCTCATGGTCACTGGTATAGAAACATTGTCATAGCTGGCTTGTTTGCAACAGGAACAAAATCTAAAACTGGTTGGTCACAGTGTATACTGCTACATCAGTTACCTGCTGACTCTGTTTAGTATATTCCAAGACTTCCAGAGTAAAACTTTGTAGTAGGTACATCTAATTTTGAATGAGACCCAGAAAAGAAAGTCTCTAAAAGCACCTCTACTTATAAGATGAATCCATTTGTATGGTCTTTTGAGAGCACTTTTTGTAGGTGCTTTGATTGGGTTATATAAGTTTGAGCTTTTTTAGCTTTCCTAAATCACTATTCTTTTAACTCTGTCAAAGAGTTGCCTCACTTATTTTCTATCTGGTTAGCTGTTTCACCAATGCATATCCCTTGCAGTTCCCTAGGTATGAGACGTTCTTGCTGGTTTGAGGTAGAGAGGGATTAAGATACGCAAAGTCATTTGTAAGAGATATAATTATTTAACACAATTTATCATGTTTATAATAATAGGTACCTACTGTACTTTTATATTTTTCTTAGCTCTTTTTACTTCATTTTTTATTTTTTAAAAATTCTATATTTTGCAACAACAGATTTAACCACTTTTTATATACCTACCTCCCTACAATTTTTAATTCTATTATAAGTGGAATTTTTATTCATTTAAAAATTTACTAACCCAATTCTCTGTCTTTTCACCAATTGTACAACTTCTAAAATAAAAATAAAAGTTTTTTCTTTTTTCCTTCCTAAGAAAGCATCCCTCCACTGTTTGTAGGGGAGACCTAGAAGACTGAACATAAGGAGAATGGACACGTTGGAATTTCCCGGGAAAAATGCGATTCGCGAAAGATCAGCAGCGTTGTCAGAGCTGGTACGATTGTACAGATTTGGTACATTTGAAACCGTTTGTACCAGAGTACATTTCCAATATTTCTGGTACATTTCTTATAATAGTGAATATTAATCGAGACGATAGTTTTTTGATTCAAAATCGACGAAAAAAATATAAGTTCCAAAAAATATTCCTAATATAGGGATTACAAATTAAGACAACTAAAATTACAGCTATTTTCTACCACATTTGGTTTATAATTTTACGTTTTCTTCCATATAGATTTTATTATTTACTTTGATTATTTCGAGTAATTGAAGCGAGTTTTAGGCCCTCGAAGGCTGTCAATATTATCGCAATTGAATTTAATTAAAACCAGAAATCGCTTCTTGCCAACACAAAAATGGCATCCATAGGGTTTTACGGCACCACTTCCCCCCGAATGCAGATTTAACATGGTTCTAGACTTGCTATCGAAAATCTGACTGAGCCAGTCGATACAGCGATTAAAAAAAATATTTTCCATATTTTTAAGCATTTTAAAGAAAAAAAATTTCCAATTAATAAAATGCCAAGGCCTTTGGCTAAATTTGGTCAAAATTTAAATTTTGTTATTTTTGGTTAAATTAGTCGTAAAATACGAAAATGGTGTTAAAATTGCAGAATTACCGATAGTTTTCAGCAAAAATAGCATCCATAGGGTTTTACGGCAACACTTCTCCCCGAATGAAGATTTAACATGGTTCTAGACTGGCTATCGAAAAACTGACTGCACCAGTCGATTCAGCGACTAAAAAAAACTTACATTCCATATTTTCAAGCAATTTAGAGAAATAAAAAATTTTTCCCTTCAGAAAATGGCAAGGCTAACCTTTGACTTTGGTGTCTTCAAAATTTGGTCAAAATCTAAATTTTGTTATTTTTGGTAAAAATGGTCTAAAACCACTAATTCGACCACGTAAAATACGAAAATGGTGATAAAATTGCAGAATTACCGATAGTTTTCAGCAAAAATAGCATCCATAGGGTTTTACGGCACCACTTCCCCCCGAATGCAGATTTAACATAATTCTAGACTTGCTATCGAAAAACTGACTGAGCCAGTCGATACAGCGATTAAAAAAACTATTTTTTATATTTTTAAGCATTTTAAAGAAAAAAAAAATTCACTTAAGAAAATGCCAAGGCCTTTAAATTTGATGTCTTCAAAATTTGGTAAAAATCTTAATTATGTTCTATATTCCTATGTCCTATTTTCCTTATTTTCAAGCATTTTAGAGAAAAAAAATTTCACTTAAGAAATTGGTAAAAGGCTTATATTTTTGACTTTGGTGTCTTCCAAATTTGGTCAAAATCTAAATTTTGTTATTTTTGGCGAAAATGGTCTAGAACCACTAATTCGACTGGGTAGGATAAGAAAATGGTGTTAAAATGGCGGAATTACCGATAGTTTTCAGCAAAAATGGCATCCATATGGTTTTACGGCACCACTTTTCCCCGAATGCAGATTTAACATGGTTCTATACTTGCTCTCAAGAAACTGACTGCCCCAGTCGATCCAGCTACTAAAAAAACCCTTAATTTCATATTTTCAAGCATTTTAGAGAAAAAATATTTTGCACTTCAAGAAATGGCAAGGCTAATACCTTTGACTAAGGTGCCTTCAAAATTTGGTCAAATTATAAATTTTGTTATTTTTGGTAAAAATGGTCTAGAAGCACTAATTCGACCAAGTAGAATACGAAAATGGTGTTAAAATTGCAGAATTACCGATAGTTCTCATAAAAAATGACATCCATATGGTTTTATGGCACCACTTTTCCCCGAATGCAGATTTAACATGGTTCTAGACTTGCTCTCGAGACACTGACTGCTCCAAACGATTCAGCGACTAAAAATATCCTTTATTCCATATTTTCAAGCATTTTAGAGAAAAAAAAATTCACTTCAGAAAATGGCAAGGCTAATACTTTTGACTTTGTTGTCTTCAAATTTTGGTCAAAATCTAAATTTTGTTATTTTTGTTAAAAATGGACTAGAACCACTAATTCAACCACGTAGAATACAAAAATGACGTTAAAATTGCAGAATTACCGAAAGTTTTCAGCAAAAATGGCATCCATAGGATTTTACGCACCACTTTCCTCCGAATACAGATTTAACATGGTTCTAGACTTGCTATTGAAAAACTGACTGAGCCAGTCGATACAGCTATTAAAAAAAATATTTTCCATATTTTTAAGCATTTTAAAGAAAAAAAAATTTCACTTAATAAAATGCCAAGGCCTTTGGCAAAATTTGGTCAAAATTTAAATTTTATTTTTGGTAAAATTGGTCTAAAACCACTAATTCGATCACGTAAAATACGAAAATGGTGTTAAAATTGCAGAATTACCGATAGTTTTCAGCAAAAATGGCATCCATAGGATTTTACGGCACCACTTTCCCCCGAATACAGATTTAACATGGTTCTAGCCTTGCTCTCGAGAAACTGACTGCACCAGTCGATTCAGCGACTAAAAAAACCCTATATACCTTATTTTCAAGCAATTTAGAGAAAAAAAAATTTCGCTTCAGAAAATGGTAAAGCTAATACCTTTGACGTTGGTGTCTTCAAAATTTAGTCAAATTCTAAATTTTGTTATTTTTTTTTTTAAATGGTCTAGAAGCACTAATTCGACCACGTAGAATACGAAAATGGTGTTAAAATTGCAGAATTACCGATAGTTTTCAGCAAAAATGGCATCAATATGGTTTTATGGCACCACTTTTCCCCGATTGCAGATTTACCATGGTTCTAGACTTGCTCTCGAGACACTGACTGCTCCAAACGATTTAGCGACTAAAAAAACCCTATATTCCATATTTTCAAGCATTTTAGAGAAAAAAAAAATTTCTTTTCAGAAAATGGCAAGGCTAATACTTTTGACTTTGGTGTCTTCCAAATTTGGTCAAAATCTAAATATTGTTATTTTTGTTAAAAATGGTCCAGAACCACTAATTCGACCAGGTAGAATATGAGAATGTCGATAAAATTGCAGAATTTCGAATAGTTTTGAGCAAAAATGGCACCAATATGGTTTTACGGCACCATTTCCCACCGAATGCAGATTTAAGATGGTTCTAGAGTTGCAATCGAGAAACTGACGGCACCAGTCGATTCAGCTACTAAAAAAATCATATATTCCATATTTTCAAGCATTTTAGAGAAAAAAAAATTTCGCTTCAGAAAATGGCAAGGCTAATACCTTTGACTTTGGGGTTTTAAATCTAAATTTTGTTATTTTTGGTAAAAATGGTGTAGAACTACTAATTTTACCACGTAGAATACGAAAATGGTGTTAAAATTGCAGAATTACCGATAGTCTTCAGCAAAAATGTCATCCATTAGGATTTACGGCACCACTTCCCCCGAATGCAAATTTAACATGGATCTAGACTTGCTATCGAGAAACTAACTGCACCAGTCGATTAGGCGACTAAAAAAATCATATATTCCATATTTTCAAGCATTTAAGAGAAAAAAATTTTCGCTTTAGAAAATGGCAAGGCTAATACCTTTGACTTTGATGCCTTCAAAAATTGGTGAAAATCTAAATTTTGTTATATTTGGTAAAAATGGTCCAGAACCACTAATTCAACCACGTAGAATACGAAAATGGCGTTAAAATTGCAGAATTACCGATATTTTTCAGCAAAAATGACATCCATTAGGTTTTACGGCACCACTTCCCGCGGAATGCAGATTTAACATGGTTCTAGACTTGCTATCGAGAAACTAACTGCACCAGTCGATTCAGCGACTAAAAAAACCCTATATTCCAAATTTTTAAGCATTTTAAAGAAAAAAAATTTTCACTTCAGAAAATGGCAAGGCTAATACCTTTGAATTTGGTGCCTTCAAAATTTGGTCAAAATCTAAATTTTGTTATTTTTGGTAAAAATGGTCTAAAACCACTAATTCGACCACGTAGAATACGAAAATGTCGTTAAAATGTAGAATTACCGATAGACTTCAGCAAAAATGGCAACCATTAGGTTCTACGGCACAACTTCCCGCGGAATGCAGATTTAACATGGTTCTAGACTTGCTTTCGAGAAACTAACTGCACCAGTCGATTAAGCGACTAAAAAAATCATATATTCCATATTTTCAAGCATTTTAGAGAAAAAAAAATTACGCTTCAGAAAATGGCAAGGCTAATACCTTTGACTTTGATGCCTTCAAAAATTGGTGAAAATCTAAATTTTGCTATATTTGGTAAAAATGGTCCAGAACCACTAATTCGACCACGTAGAATACGAAAATGGCGTTAAAATTGCAGAATTACCGATAGTTTTCAGCAAAAATGGCATCCATTAGGTTTTACGGCACCACTTCCCGCGGAATGCAGATTTAACATGGTTCTAGACTTGCTATCGAGAAACTAACTGCACCAGTCGATTCAGCGACTAAAAAAACCCTATATTCCATATTTTTAAGCATTTTAAAGAAAAAAAAAATTTCACTTCAGAAAATGGCAAGGCTAATACCTTTGACTTTGATGCCTTCAAAATTTGGTCAAAATCTAAATTTTGTTATTTTTGGTAAAAATGGTCTAGAACCACTAATTCGACCACGTAGAATACGAAAATGGCGTTAAAATTGCAGAATTACCGATAGTTTTCAGCAAAAATGGCATCCATTAGGTTTTACGGCATCACTTCCCGCGGAATGCAGATTTAACATGGTTCTACACTTGCTATCGAGAAACTGACTGCACCAGTCGATTCAGCGACTAAAAAACCCTTTATTCCATATTTTCAAGCATTTTAGAAAAATAAAAAAATTTTCGCTTCAGAAAATGGCAAGGATAATACCTTTGACTTTGATGCCTTCAAAATTTGGTAAAAATCTAAATTTTGTTATTTTTGGTAAAAATGGTCTAGAAAAACTAATTCAACCACGTAGAATACGAAAATGGCGTTAAAATTGCAGAATTACCTATAGTTTTCAGCAAAAATGTCATCCATTAGGTTTTACGGCACCACTTCAAAGTCAAAGGTATTAGCCTTGCCATTTTCTGAAGCGAATTTTTTTTTTTCTCTAAAATGCTTGAAAATATAAAATATAGGGTTTTTTAAGTCGCTGAATCGACTGGTGCAGTCAGTTTCTCGATAGCAAGTCTAGAACTATGTTAAATCTGCATTCCGCTGTAAGTGGTGCCGTAAAACCTTATGGATGCCATTTTTGCTAAAAACTATGGGTAATTCTGCCATTTTAACGCCATTTTCGTATTCTACGTGGTCGAATTAGTGGTTCTAGACCATTTTTACCAAAAATAACAAAATTTAGATTTTGACCAATTTTTTAAGGGAAAGGTATTAGCCTTGCCATTTTCTGAAGCGAAAATTTATTTATTTCTTTAAAATGCTTGAAAATATGTAATATAGGGTTTTTTTAGTCAGTTTCTCGATAGCAAGTCTAGAACCATGTTTAATCTGCATTCCGCAGGAAGTGGTGCCGTAAAACCTAATGGATGCCATTTTTGCTGAAAACTATCGGTAATTCTGCAATTTTAACGCCATTTTCGTATTCTACTTGGTCGAATTAGTGGTTCTAGACCACTTTTACTAAAAATAACAAAATTTAGATTTTGGCCAATTTTTGAAGGCATCAAAGTCAAAGGTATTAGCCTTGCCCTTTTCTAAAGCAAAATTTTTTTTCCCTAAAATGCTTGAAAATATGGAATATAGGGTTTTCTAAGTAGCTGAATCGACTGGTGCAGTCAGTTTCTCGATAGCAAGTCTAGAACCATGTTAAATCTGCATTCCGCAGGAAGTGGTGCCGTAAAACCTTATGGATGTCATTTTTGCTAAAAACTATAGGTCATTTTGCAATTTTAACGCCATTTTCGTATTCTACGTGGTCGAATTAGTGGTTCTAGACCATTTTTACCAAAAATAACAAAATTTAGATTTTAACCAATTTTTTAAGGGAAAGGTATTAGCATTGCCATTTTCTGAAGCGAAAATTTATTTATTTCTTTAAATGCTTGAAAATATGTAATATATGGTTTTTTTAGTCGCTGAATCGACTGGTGCAGTCAGTTTCTTGATAGCAAGTCTAGAACCATGTTAAATCTGCATTCCGCGGGAAGTGGTGCCGTAAAACCTAATGGATGCCATTTTTGCTGAAAGCTATCGGTAATTCTGCAATTTTAACGCCATTTTCGTATTCTACGTGGTCGAATTAGTGGTTCTATACCATTTTTACCAAAAATAGCAAAATTTAGATTTTCACCAATTTTTGAAGGCATCAAAGTCAAAGGTATTAGCCTTGCCATTTTCTGAAGTGAAATTTTTTTTTTCTCTAAAATGCTTGTAAATATGGAATATAGGGTTTTTTATGTCGCTGAATCGACTGGTGCAGTCAGTTTCTCGATAGCAAGTCTAGAACTATGTTAAATCTGCATTCCGCAGGAAGTGGTGCTGTAAAACCTTATGGATGCCATTTTTGCTGAAAACTATCGGTAATTCTGCAATTTTAACGCCATTTTCGTAATCTACGTTGTCGAATTAGTGGTTCTAGACCATTTTTACCAAAAATAACAAAATTTAGATTTTCACCAATTTTTGAAGGCATCAAAGTCAAAGGTATTAGCCTTGCCATTTTCTGAAGTGAAATTTTTTTATTTCTTTAAAATGCTTGAAAATATGAAATTTAGGGTTTTTTTAGTCGCTGAATCGACTGGTGCAGTCAGTTTTTTGATAGCAAGTCTAGAACCATGTTAAATCTGCATTCCGCAGGAAGTGGTGCCGTAAAACCTTATGGATGCCATTTTTGCTGAAAACTATCGGTAATTCTGCAATTTTAACGCCATTTTCGTATTCTACGTTGTCGAATTAGTGGTTCTAGACCATTTTTACCAAAAATAACAAAATTTAGATTTTCACCAATTTTTGAAGGCATCAAAGTCAAAGGTATTAGCCTTGCCATTTTCTGAAGTAAAATTTTTTTATTTCTTTAAAATGCTTGAAAATATGTAATATAGGGTTTTTTTAGTCGCTGAATCGACTGGTGCAGTCAGTTTCTCGATAGCAAGTCTAGAACCATGTTAAATCTGCATTCCGCAGGAAGTGGTGCCGTAAAACCTTATGGATGCCATTTTTGCTGAAAACTATCGGTAATTCTGCAATTTTAACGCCATTTTCGTATTCTACGTTGTCGAATTAGTGGTTCTAGACCATTTTTACCAAAAATAACAAAATTTAGATTTTCACCAATTTTTGAAGGCATCAAAGTCAAAGGTATTAGCCTTGCCATTTTCTGAAGTGAAATTTTTTTTTTCTCTAAAATGCTTAAAAATATGGAATATAGGGTTTTTTATGTCGCTGAATCGACTGGTGCAGTTAGTTTCTCGATAGCAAGTCTAGAACCATGTTAAATCTGCATTCCGCGGGAAGTGGTGCCGTAAAACCTAATGGATGCCATTTTTGCTGAAAACTATCGGTAATTCTGCAATTTTAACGCCATTTTCGTATTCTACGTGGTCGAATTAGTGGTTCTAGACCATTTTTACCAAAAATAACAAAATTTAGATTTTCACCAAATTTTGAAGGCATCAAAGTCAAAGGTATTAGCCTTGCCATTTTCTGAAGTGAAATTTTTTTTTTCTTTAAAATGCTTAAAAATATGGAATATAGGGTTTTTTTAGTCGCTGAATCGACTGGTGCAGTCAGTTTTTTGATAGCAAGTCTAGAACCATGTTAAATCTGCATTCCGCAGGAAGTGGTGCCGTAAAACCTTATGGATGCCATTTTTGCTGAAAACTATCGGTAATTCTGCAATTTTAACGCCATTTTCGTATTCTACGTGGTCGAATTAGTGGTTCTAGACCATTTTTACCAAAAATAACAAAATTTAGATTTTCACCAATTTTTGAAGGCATCAAAGTCAAAGGTATTAGCCTTGCCACTTTCTGAAGCGAAATTTTTTTTATTTCTTTAAAATGCTTGAAAATATGGAATATTGGGTTTTTTTAGTCGCTGAATCGACTGGTGCAGTTAGTTTCTCGATAGCAAGTCTAGAACCATGTTAAATCTGCATTCCGCGGGAAGTGGTGCCGTAAAACCTAATGGATGCCATTTTTGCTGAAAACTATCGGTAATTCTGCAATTTTAACGCCATTTTCGTATTCTACGTGGTCAAATTAGTGGTTCTAGACCATTTTTACCAAAAATAACTAAATTTAGATTTTGACCAATTTTTGAAGGCATCAAAGTCAAAGGTATTATCCTTGCCATTTTCTGAAGTGAAAATTTTTTTATTTTTCTAAAATGCTTGAAAATATGGAATATAGGGTTTTTAAGTCGCTGAATCGACTGGTGCAGTCAGTTTCTCGATAGCAAGTCTAGAACTATGTTAAATCTGCATTCCGCAGGAAGTGGTGCCGTAAAACCTTATGGATGCCATTTTTGCTGAAAACTATCGGTAATTCTGCAATTTTAACGCCATTTTCGTATTCTACGTGGTCGAATTAGTGGTTCTAGACCATTTTTACCAAAAATAACAAAATTTAGATTTTCACCAATTTTTGAAGGCATCAAAGTCAAAGGTATTAGCCTTGCCATTTTCTGAAGCGAAAATTTTTTTTTCTCTAAAATGCTTGAAAATATGGAATATAGGGTTTTTTTAGTCGCTGAATCGACTGGTGCAGTCAGTTTCTCGATAGCAAGTCTAGAACTATGTTAAATCTGCATTCCGCAGGAAGTGGTGCCGTAAAACCTTATGGATGCCATTTTTGCTGAAAACTATGGGTAATTCTGCAATTTTAACGCCATTTTCGTATTCTACGTTGTCGATTTAGTGGTTCTAGACCATTTTTACCAAAAATAACAAAATTTAAATTTTGACCAAATTTTGAAGGCATCTAAGTCAAAGGTATTATCCTTGCCATTTTCTGAAGCGAAAATTTTTTTATTTTTCTAAAATGCTTAAAAATATGGAATAAAGGGTTTTTTAAACGCTGAAACGACTGGTGCAGTCAGTTTTTCGATAGCAAGTCTAGAACCATGTTAAATCTGCATTCCGCGGGAAGTGGTGCCGTAAAACCTTATGGATGCCATTTTTGCTGAAAACTATCGGTAATTCTGCAATTTTAACGCCATTTTCGTAATCTACGTTGTCGAATTAGTGGTTCTAGACCATTTTTACCAAAAATAACAAAATATAGATTTTCACCAATTTTTGAAGGCATCAAAGTCAAAGGTATTAGCCTTGCCATTTTCTGAAGCGAAAATTTATTTATTTCTTTAAAATGCTTGAAAATATGTAATATAGGGTTTTTTTAGTCGCTGAATCGACTGGTGCAGTCAGTTTTTTGATAGCAAGTCCAGAACCATGGTAAATCTGCATTCCGCAGGAAGTGGTGCCGTAAAACCTTATGGATGCCATTTTTGTTGAAAACTATCGGTAATTCTGCAATTTTAACGCCATTTTCGTATTCTACGTTGTCGAATTAGTGGTTCTAGACCATTTTTACCAAAAATAACAAAATTTAGATTTTGACCAATTTTTGAAGGCATCAAAGTCAAAGGTATTAAGCCTTGCCATTTTCTGAAGCGAAATTTTTTTTTTCTCTAAAATGCTTGAAAATATGGAATATAGGGTTTTTTTAGTCGCTGAATCGACTGGTGCAGTCAGTTTCTCGATAGCAAGTCTAGAACTATGTTAAATCTGCATTCCGCAGGAAGTGGTGCCGTAAAACCTTATGGATGCCATTTTTGCTGAAAACTATCGGTAATTCTGCAATTTTAACGCCATTTTCGTATTCTACGTTGTCGAATTAGTGGTTCTAGACCATTTTTACCAAAAATAACAAAATTTAGATTTTGACCAATTTTTGAAGGCATCAAAGTCAAAGGTATTAAGCCTTGCCATTTTCTGAAGCGAAAATTTTTTTTTCTCTAAAATGCTTGTAAATATGGAATATAGGGTTTTTTATGTCGCTGAATCGACTGGTGCAGTTAGTTTCTCGATAGCAATTCTAGAACCATGTTAAATCTGCATTCCGCGGGAAGTGGTGCCGTAAAACCTAATGGATGCCATTTTTGCTGAAAGCTATCGGTAATTCTGCAATTTTAACGCCATTTTCGTATTCTACGTTGTCGAATTAGTGGTTCTAGACCATTTTTACCAAAAATAACAAAATTTAGATTTTCACCAATTTTTGAAGGCATCAAAGTCAAAGGTATTAGCCTTGCCATTTTCTGAAGTGAAATTTTTTTTTTCTCTAAAATGCTTGAAAATATGGAATATAGGGTTTTTTATGTCGCTGAATCGACTGGTGCAGTCAGTTTCTCGATAGCAAGTCTAGAACTATGTTAAATCTGCATTCCGCAGGAAGTGGTGCCGTAAAACCTTATGGATGCCATTTTTGCTGAAAACTATCGGTAATTCTGCAATTTTAACGCCATTTTCGTATTCTACGTTGTCGAATTAGTGGTTCTAGACCATTTTTACCAAAAATAACAAAATTTAGATTTTGACCAATTTTTGAAGGCATCAAAGTCAAAGGTATTAGCCTTGCCATTTTTTAAAGCGAATTTTTTTTATTTTTCTAAATTGCTTGAAAATATGAAATATATGGTTTTTTTAGTCGCTGAATCGACTGGTGCAGTCAGTTTCTCGATAGCAAGTCTAGAACCATGTTAAATCTGCATTCCGCAGGAAGTGGTGCCGTAAAACCTAATGGATGCCATTTTTGCTGAAAACTATCGGTAATTCTGCAATTTTAACGCCATTTTCGTATTCTACGTGGTCGAATTAGTGGTTCTAGACCATTTTTACCAAAAATAACAAAATTTAGATTTTGACCAATTTTTGAAGGCATCAAAGTCAAAGGTATTAGCCTTGCCATTTTCTGAAGCGAAATTTTTTTTTCTCTAAAATGCTTGAAAATATGGAATATGGGGTTTTTTATGTCGCTGAATCGACTGGTGCAGTCAGTTTCTCGATAGCAAGTCTAGAACCATGTTAAATCTGCATTCCGCAGGAAGTGGTGCCGTAAAACCTAATGGATGCCATTTTTGCTGAAAACTATCGGTAATTCTGCAATTTTAACGCCATTTTCGTATTCTACGTGGTCGAATTAGTGGTTCTAGACCATTTTTACCAAAAATAACAAAATTTAGATTTTCTCCAATTTTTGAAGGCATCAAAGTCAAAGGTATTAGCCTTGCCATTTTCTGAAGTGAAATTTTTTTTTTCTTTAAAATGCTTAAAAATATGGAATATAGGGTTTTTTTAGTCGCTGAATCGACTGGTGCAGTCAGTTTTTCGATAGCAAGTCTAGAACTATGTTAAATCTGCATTCCACTGTAAGTGGTGCCGTAAAACCTTATGGATGCCATTTTTGCTGAAAACTATCGGTAATTCTGCAATGTTAACGCCATTTTCGTATTCTACGTGGTCGAATTAGTGGTTCTAGACCATTTTTACCAAAAATAACAAAATTAACATTTTGACCAAATTTTGAAGGCATCAAAGTCAAAGGTATTAGCCTTGCCATTTTCTGAAACGAAATTTTTTTTTTCTTTAAAATGCTTAAAAATATGGAATATAGGGTTTTTTAAGTCGCTGAATCGACTGGTGCAGTAAGTTTCTCGATAGCAAGTCTAGAACCATGTTAAATCTGCATTCCGCAGGAAGTGGTGCCGTAAAACCTTATGGATGCCATTTTTGCTGAAAACTATCGGTAATTCTGCAATTTTAACGCCATTTTCGTATTCTACGTGGTCGAATTAGTGGTTCTAGACCATTTTTACCAAAAATAACAAAATTTAGATTTTGACCAATTTTTGAAGGCATTAAAGTCAAAGGTATTAGCCTTGCCCTTTTCTAAAGCAAAAATTTTTTTTTCTAAATTGCTTGAAAATATGGAATATATGGTTTTTTTAGTCGCTGAATCAAATGGTGCGGTCAGTTTCTCGATAGCAAGTCTAGAACCATGTTAAATCTGCATTCGGAGGGAAGTGGTGCCGTAAAACCTTATTGAAGCCAATTTTGCTGAAAACTATCGGTAATTCTGCAATTTTAACGCCATTTTCGTATTCTACGTGGTCGAAGACCATTTTTTCAATAATAACAAAATTTACATTTTGACCAATTTTTGAACGCATCAAAGTCAAAGGTATTAGCCTTGCCATTTTCTGAAGCGAAAATTTATTTATTTCTTTAAAATGCTTGAAAATATGTAACATAGGGTTTTTTTAGTCGCTGAATCGACTGGTGCAGTCAGTTTCTCGATAGCAAGTCTAGAACTATGTTAAATCTGCATTCCGCAGGAAGTGGTGCCGTAAAACCTTATGGATGCCATTTTTGCTGAAAACTATCGGTAATTCTGCAATTTTAACGCCATTTTCGTATTCTACGTTGTCGAATTAGTGGTTCTAGACCATTTTTACCAAAAATAACAAAATTTAGATTTTGACCAATTTTTGAAGGCATCAAAGTCAAAGGTATTAGCCTTGCCATTTTCTGAAGCGAAAATTTTTTTTTCTCTAAAATGCTTAAAAATATGGAATATAGGGTTTTTTAAGTCGCTGAATCGACTGGTGCAGTCAGTTTCTCGATAGCAAGTCTAGAACTATGTTAAATCTGCATTCCGCGGGAAGTGGTGCCGTAAAACCTAATGGATGCCATTTTTGCTGAAAACTATCGGTAATTCTGCAATTTTAACGCCATTTTCGTATTCTACGTGGTCGAATTAGTGGTTCTAGACCATTTTTACCAAAAATAACAAAATTTAGATTTTCACCAATTTTTGAAGGCATCAAAGTCAAAGGTATTAGCCTTGCCATTTTCTGAAGTGAATTTTTTTTTTTTTTTAAATGCTTAAAAATATGGAATATAGGGTTTTTTTAGTCGCTGAATCGACTGGTGCAGTCAGTTTCTCGATAGCAAGTCTAGAACCATGTTAAATCTGCATTCCGCAGGAAGTGGTGCCGTAAAACCTAATGGATGCCATTTTTGCTGAAAACTATCGGTAATTCTGCAATTTTAACGCCATTTTCGTATTCTACGTGGTCGAATTAGTGGTTCTAGACCATTTTTACCAAAAATAACAAAATTTAGATTTTGACCAATTTTTGAAGGCATCAAAGTCAAAGGTATTAGCCTTGCCATTTTCTGAAGTGAAAATTTTTTTTTCTTTAAAATGCTTAAAAATATGGAATATAGGGTTTTTTTAGTCGCTGAATCGACTGGTGCAGTCAGTTTCTCGATAGCAAGTCTAGAACTATGTTAAATCTGCATTCCGCAGGAAGTGGTGCCGTAAAACCTTATGGATGCCATTTTTGCTGAAAACTATCGGTAATTCTGCAATTTTAACGCCATTTTCGTATTCTACGTGGTCGAATTAGTGGTTCTAGACCATTTTTACCAAAAATAGCAAAATTTAGATTTTCACCAATTTTTGAAGGCATCAAAGTCAAAGGTATTAGCCTTGCCATTTTCTGAAGCGAAAATATTTTTTTATTTAAAATGATTAAAAATATGGAATATAGGGTTTCTGTAGTCGCTGAATCGACTGGTGCAGTCAGTTTTTTGATAGCAAGTCTAGAACTATGTTAAATCTGCATTCCGCAGGAAGTGGTGCCGTAAAACCTTATGGATGCCATTTTTGCTGAAAACTATGGGTAATTCTGCCATTTTAACGCCATTTTCGTATTCTACGTGGTCGAATTAGTGGTTTTAGACCAATTTTAGCAAAAATAACAAAATTTAGATGTTCACCAATTTTTGAAGGCATCAAAGTCAAAGGTATTAGCCTTGCCATTTTCTGAAGTGAAAATTTTTTTTTCTTTAAAATGCTTAAAAATATGGAATATAGGGTTTTTTTAGTCGCTGAATCGACTGGTGCAGTCAGTTTCTCGATAGCAAGTCTAGAACCATGTTAAATCTGCATTCCGCAGGAAGTGGTGCCGTAAAACCTTATGGATGCCATTTTTGCTGAAAACTATCGGTAATTCTGCAATTTTAACGCCATTTTCGTATTCTACGTGGTCGAATTAGTGGTTCTAGACCATTTTTACCAAAAATAACAAAATTTAGATTTTCACCAAATTTTGAAGGCATCAAAGTCAAAGGTATTAGCCTTGCCATTTTCTGAAACGAAATTTTTTTTTTCTTTAAAATGCTTAAAAATATGGAATATAGGGTTTTTTAAGTCGCTGAATCGACTGGTGCAGTAAGTTTCTCGATAGCAAGTCTAGAACTATGTTAAATCTGCATTCCACTGTAAGTGGTGCCGTAAAACCTTATGGATGCCATTTTTGCTGAAAACTATGGGTAATTCTGCAATTTTAACGCCATTTTCGTATTCTACGTGGTCGAATTAGTGGTTCTAGACCATTTTTACCAAAAATAACAAAATTTAGATTTTCACCAATTTTTGAAGGCATCAAAGTCAAAGGTATTAGCCTTGCCATTTTCTGAAGTAAAATTTTTTTTTCTTTAAAATGCTTAAAAATATGGAATATAGGGTTTTTTTAGTCGCTGAATCGACTGGTGCAGTCAGTTTCTCGATAGCAAGTCTAGAACCATGTTAAATCTGCATTCCGCAGGAAGTGGTGCCGTAAAACCTTATGGATGCCATTTTTGCTGAAAACTATTGGTAATTCTGCAATTTTAACGCCATTTTCGTATTCTACGTGGTCGAATTAGTGGTTCTAGACCATTTTTACCAAAAATAACAAAATTTAGATTTTGACCAAATTTTGAAGGCATCAAAGTCAAAGGTATTAGCCTTGCCATTTTCTGAAGTAAAAATTTTTTTTCTTTAAAATGCTTAAAAATATGGAATATAGGGTTTTTGTCGTCGCTGAATCGACTGGTGCAGTCAGTTTTTTGATAGCAAGTCTAGAACCATGTTAAATCTGCATTCCGCAGGAAGTGGTGCCGTAAAACCTTATGGATGCCATTTTTGCTGAAAACTATCGGTAATTCTGCAATTTTAACGCCATTTTCGTATTCTACGTGGTCGAATTAGTGGTTCTAGACCATTTTTACCAAAAATAACAAAATTTAGATTTTGACCAAATTTTGAAGGCATCAAAGTCAAAGGTATTAGCCTTGCCATTTTCTGAAGCGAAATTTTTTTTTTCTCTAAAATGCTTGAAAATATGGAATATAGGGTTTTTTAGGTCGCTGAATCGACTGGTGCAGTCAGTTTCTCGATAGCAAGTCTAGAACCATATATTAAATCTGCATTCGGCAAGAAGTAGTGCCGTAAAACCCTATGGATGCAATTTTTGCTGGAAACTATCGGTAATTCTGCAATTTTAACGCCATTTTCGTATTCTACGTACTCAAATTAGTGGATCTAGACCATCTTTGCCAAAAATAACAAAATTTAGATTTTGACCAAATTTTGAAGGCATCAAAGGTATTAGCCTTGCCATTTTCTAAAGCGAAAATTCATTTTTTCTCTAAAATGCTTGAAAATATGGAATATGGGTTTTTTTTAGTAGCTGAATCGACTGGTGAAATTAGTTTTTCGATAGCAAGTCCAGAATCATGTTAAATCTGCATTCCGCGGGAAGTGGTGCCGTAAAACCTTATGGATGCCATTTTTGCTGAAGACTATCGGTAATTCTGCAATTTTAACGACATTTTCGTATCCTTTAGGGTACAATTTGTGGTTTTGGACCATTTTTACCAAAAATAACAAAATTTAGATTTTGACCAAATTTTGAGAACACCAAAGTCGAAGGTATTAGCTTTTGGATGCCTTTTTTACTGAAGACTATCGGTAATTCTACAATTTTAACACCTTTTTCGTATTCTACGTGGTAAAATTTGTGGTACTGGACCATTTTTACCAAAAATAACAAAATTTTGATTTTGACCAAATTTTGAAGGCACTAAAGTCAAAGCCTTGCCATTTTCTAAAGCGAAATTTTTTTTTTCTCTAAAATGCTTAAAAATATGGAATATTAGGTTTTTTTAGTCGCTGAATCGACTGGTAAAGTCATTTTCTCGATATCAAGTCTAGGATCATGTTAAATCTGCATTCGGGGGGAAGTGGTGCCGTAAAACCTTATTGAAGCCATTTTTGCTAAAGACTATCGGTAATTCTATAATTTTAACACTTTTTTCGTATTCTACGTGGTAAAATTTGTGGTTCTGGACCATTTTTACCAAAAATAACAAAATTTAGATTTTGACCAAATTTTGAGAACTCCAAAGTTAAAGGTATTAGCTTTTGGATGCCATTTTTGCTGAAGACTATCGGTAATTCTGCAATTTTAACGCAATTTTCGTGGTCGAATTAGTGATTCTAGACCATTTTTACAAAAAAAAAAAAAAATTTAGATTTTGACCAAATTTTGAAGGCACCAAATTCAAAAGTATTAGCCTTGCCATTTTCTGAAGCGAAAATTCATTTTTTCTCTAAAATGCTTGAAAATATGGAATATAGGGTTTTTTTAGTAGCTAAATGGACTGGTGCAGTCAATTTCTCGATAGCAGGTCTAGAACCAGGATAAATCTTAAAAATATGGAATATGGGTTTTTTTTTGTCGCTGAATCGACTGGTGAAATTAGTTTTTCGATAGCAAGTCCAGAATCATGTTAAATCTGCATTCGGGAGGAAGTGGTGCCGTAAAACCTTATGGATGCAATTTTTGCTGAAGACTATTGGTAATTCTGCAATTTTAACGCAATTTTCGTATTCTACGTGGTCGAATTAGTGGTTCTAGACCATTTTTACCAAAAATAACAAAATTAACATTTTGACCAAATTTTGAAGGCATCAAAGTCAAAGGTATTATCCTTGCCATTTTCTGAAGCGAAAATTTTTTTATTTTTCTAAAATGCTTGAAAATATGGAATAAAGGGTTTTTTAGTCGCTGAATCGACTGGTGCAGTCAGTTTCTCGATAGCAAGTCTAGAAACATGTTAAATCTGCATTCGGGGGGAAGTGGTGCCCTAAAACCTTATTGAAGCCATTTTTGCTGAAGACTATCAGTAATTCTCTAATTTTAACACCATTTTCGTATTCTACGTGGTCAAATTAGTGATTCTAGACAATTTTTACAAAAAATAACAAAATTTAGATTTTGACCAAATTTTGAAGGCATCAAAGTCAAAGGTATTAGCCTTGCCATTTTCTGAAGCGAAAATTTTTTTTTTTTCTAAAATGCTTAAAAATATGGAATATAGGGTTTTTTAAGTAGCTGAATCGACTGGTGCAGTCAGTTTCTCGATAGCAAGTCTAGAACCATGTTAAATCTGCATTCAGGGGGAAGTGTTGCCGTAAATCCCTATGGATGCCATGTTTCCTGAAAACTATCGGTAATTCTGCAATTTTAACGCAATTTTCGTATCCTTTGTGGTACAATTAGTGGTTCTGGACCATTTTTACCAAAAATAACAAAATTTAGATTTTGACCAAATTTTGAAGGCATCAAAGTCAAAGATATTAGCCTTGCCATTTTCTAAAGCGAAAATTTTTTTTCACAAAATTGCTTTAAAATATGGAATATACGGTTTTTTTTAGTCGCTGAATCGACTGTTGCAGTCAGTTTCTTTATAGCAAGTCTAGAACCATGTTAAATCTGCATTCGGGGGGAGGTGGTGCCGTAAAACCTTATGGATGCCATTTTTGCTGAAAACTATCGGTAATTCTGCCATTTTAACGCCATTTTCGTATTCTACGTGGTCGAATTAGTGGTTCTGGACCATTTTTACCAAAAATAGCAAAATTTAGATTTTCACCAATTTTTGAAGGCATCAAAGTCAAAGGTATTAGCCTAGCCATTTTCTGAAGCGAAAATTTTTTTTTCTCTAAAATGCTTGAAAATATGAAATATAGGGTTTTTTAGGTCGCTGAATCGACTGGTGCAGTCAGTTTTTCGATAGCAAGTCTAGAACTATGTTAAATCTGCATTCCACTGTAAGTGGTGCCGTAAAACCTTATGGATGCCATTTTTGCTGAAAACTATCGGTAATTCTGCCATTTTAACGCCATTTTCGTATTCTACGTGGTCGAATTAGTGGTTCTAGACCATTTTTACCAAAAATAACAAAATTTAGATTTTGACCAAATTTTGAAGGCATCAAAGTCAAAGGTATTAGCCTTGCCATTTTCTGAAGCGAAAATTTTTTTTCTCTAAAATGCTTGAAAATATGGAATATAGGGTTTTTTAGGTCGCTGAATCGACTGGTGCAGTCAGTTTCTCGATAGCAAGTCTAGAACTATGTTAAATCTGCATTCCACTGTAAGTGGTGCCGTAAAACCTTATGGATGCCATTTTTGCTGAAAACTATGGGTAATTCTGCCATTTTAACGCCATTTTCGTATTCTACGTGGTCGATGTAGTGGTTCTAGACCATTTTTACCAAAAATAACAAAATTTAGATTTTGACCAAATTTTGAAGGCATCAAAGTCAAAGGTATTAGCCTTGCCATTTTCTGAAGCGAAATTTTTTTTTCTCTAAAATGCTTAAAAATATGAAATATAGGGTTTTTTAGGTCGCTGAATCGACTGGTGCAGTCAGTTTCTCGATAGCAAGTCTAGAACTATGTTAAATCTGCATTCGGAGGGAAGTGGTGCCGTAAAACCTTATTGAAGCCAATTTTGCTGAAAACTATCGGTACTTCTACAATTTTAACGCAATTTTCGTATTCTACGTGGTCAAATTAGTGGTTCTAGACAATTTTTACAAAAAATTACAAAATTTAGATTTTCACCAAATTTTGAAGGCACCAAAGCCTTGCCATTTTCCGAAGCGAAAATTCATTTTTTCTCTAAAATGCTTGAAAATATGGAATATAGGGATTTTTTAGTAGCTAAATGGACTGGTGCAGTCAATTTCTCGATAGCAGGTCTAGAACCAGGATAAATCTTAAAAATATGGAATATGGGTTTTTTTTTGTCGCTGAATCGACTGGTGAAATTAGTTTTTCGATAGCAAGTCTAGAATCATGTTAAATCTGCATTCGGGGGGAAGTGGTGCCGTAAAACCCTATGGATGCCATTTTTGCTGAAGACTATTGGTAATTCTGCAATTTTTAAGCAATTTTCTTATTTAACGTGATCGAATTAGTGGTTCTAGACCATTTTTACCAAAAATAACAAAATTTAGATTTTGACCAAATTTTGAAGGCATCAAAGTCAAAGGTATTAGCCTTGCCATTTTCTGAAGTGAAATTTTTTTTTTTTCTTTAAAATGCTTAAAAATATTGGGTTTTTTTAGTCGCTGAATCGACTGGTGAAGTCAGTTTGTCGATATCCATGTTAAATCTGCATTCGGGGGAAGTGGTGCCGTAAAACCCTATGAATGCCATTTTTGCTGAAGACTATCAGTAATTCTCTAATTTTAACACCATTTTCGTATTCTACGTGGTCAAATTAGTGATACTACACAAGTTATACAAAAAATTACAAATTTTATATAATCAACAAATTTTGAAGACACCAAATTCAAAGGTTTTATTAGCCTTGCCATTTTCTTAAGTGAAAATCTTTTTTTTTGAAATGCTTGAAAATATGAAAAATAGGACTTTTTAGTCTCTGAATCGACTGGTGCAGTCATCTTTCGATAGCAAGTCTAGAACCATATATTAAATCTGCATTCGGCAAGAAGTAGTGCCGTAAAACCCTATGGATGCAATTTTTGCTGGAAACTATCGGTAATTCTGCAATTTTAACGCCATTTTCGTATTCTACGTGGTCAAATTAGTGGTTCTAGACCATTTTTACCAAAAATAACAAAATTTAGATTTTGACCAAATTTTGAAGGCATCAAAGTCAAAGGTATTAGCCTTGCCATTTTCTGAAGTAAAAATTTTTTTTCTTTAAAATGCTTAAAAATATGGAATATAGGGTTTTTGTCGTCGCTGAATCGACTGGTGCAGTTAGTTTCTCGATAGCAAGTCTAGAACCATGTTAAATCTGCATTCGGGGGGAAGTGGTGCCGTAAAACTTTATTAAAGCCATTTTTGCTGAAAACTATCGGTAATTCTGCAATTTTAACGACATTTTCGTATTCTACGTGATCTAATTAGTGGCTATAGAGGATTTTTAAATAAAATTACTAAATTTAGATTTTCACCAAATTTTGAAGGCATCAAAGTCAAAGGTATTAGCCTTGCCATTTTCTGAAGCGAAAATTCATTTTTCTCTAAAATGCTTGAAAATATGGAATATAGGGTTTTTTAGTAGCTGAATCGACTGGAGCAGTTAGTTTCTCGATCGCATGTCTAGAACCAGGATAAATCTGCATTCCGCGGGATGTGGTGCCGTAAAACCCCATGGATGCCATTTTTGCTGAAAACTATCGGTAATTCTGTAATTTTAACACCATTTTCGTATTCTACGTGGTAAAATTAGTGGTTCTGGACCATTTTTACCAAAAATAACAATATTTAGATTTTGACAAAATTTTGAGAACATCAAAGTCAAAGATATTAGCCTTGCCATTTTCTGAAGCGAAAATTTTTTTTCACTAAATTGCCTAAAATATGGAATATACGGTTTTTTAGTCGCTGAATCGACTGTTGCAGTGAGTTTCTTTCGATAGCAAGTCTAGAACCATATATTAAATCTGCATTCGGGAAGAAGTGCCGTAAAACCTTATGGATGCCATTTTTGCTGAAAACTATCGGTAATTCTGCAATTTTAACGCCATTTTCGTATTCTACGTGGTCGAATTAGTGGTTCTAGACCATTTTTTCCAAAAATAACAAAATTTAGATTTTGACCAATTTTTGAAGGCATCAAAGTCAAAGGTATTAGCCTTGCCATTTTCTGAAGCGAAAATTTTTTTTTTTTAAAATGCTTGAAAATATGAAATATAGGACTTTTCAAGTAGCTGAATTGACTGGTGCAGTCAGTTTTTCGATAGCAAGTCTAGAAACATGTTAAATCTTCATTCCGCTTGAAGTGGTGCCGTAAAACCTAATGGATGCCATTTTTGCTGAAAACTATTGGTAATTCTGCAATTTTAACGCCATTTTCGTATTCTACCTGGTCGAATTAGTGGTTCTAGACCATTTTTACCAAAAATAACAAAATTTAGATTTTGACCAATTTTTGAAGGCAAAGGTATTAGCCTTGCCATTTTCTGAAGCGAAAATTTTTTTTTCTCTAAAATGCTTGAAAATATGGAATATAGGGTTTTTTAAGTCGCTGAATCGACTGGTGCAGTCAGTTTCTCGATAGCAAGTCTAAAACTATGTTAAATCTGCATTCCGCGGGAAGTGGTGCCGTAAAACCTAATGGATGTCATTTTTGCTGAAAACTATCGGTAATTCTGCAATTTAACGCCATTTTTGAATTCTACGTGGTCGAATTAGTGGTTCTAGACCATTTTTACCAATAATAACAAAATTAAGATTTTGACCAAATTTTGAAGGCATCAAAGTCAATAGTATTAGCTTTGCCATTTTCTGAAGCGAAAATTTTTTTTCTCTAAAATGGTTGAAAATATGGAATATATTGTTTTTTTAGTCACTGAATCAAATGGTGCAGTCAGTTTCTTTATAGCAAGTCTAGAATCATGTTAAATCTGCATTCGGAGGGAAGTGGTGCCGTAAAACCTTATTGAAGCCAATTTTGCTGAAAACTATCGGTACTTCTACAATTTTAACGCAATTTTCGTATTCTACGTAGTCAAATTAGTGGTTCTAGACAATTTTTACAAAAAATTACAAAATTTAGATTTTCACCAAATTTTGAAGGCACCAAAGCCTTGCCATTTTCCGAAGCGAAAATTCATTTTTTCTCTAAAATGCTTGAAAATATGGAATATAGGGTTTTTTTAGTAGCTAAATGGACTGGTGCAGTCAATTTCTCGATAGCAGGTCTAGAACCAGGATAAATCTTAAAAATATGGAATATGGGTTTTTTTTTGTCGCTGAATCGACTGGTGAAATTAGTTTTTCGATAGCAAGTCTAGAATCATGTTAAATCTGCATTCGGGGGGAAGTGGTGCCGTAAAACCCTATGGATGCCATTTTTGCTGAAGACTATTGGTAATTCTGCAATTTTTAAGCAATTTTCTTATTTAACGTGGTCGAATTAGTGGTTCTAGACCATTTTTACAAAAAATAACAAAATTTAGATTTTGACCAAATTTTGAAGGCACCAAAGTCAAATTCATTTTTTCTTTAAAATGCTTAAAAATATGGAATATAGGGTTTTTTTAGTCGCTGAATCGACTGGTGAAGTCAGTTTCTCGATAGCAAGTCTAGAAACATGTTAAATCTGCATTCGGGGGGAAGTGGTGCCGTAAAACCTTATTGAAGCCATTTTTGCTGAAGACTATCAGTAATTCTCTAATTTTAACACCATTTTCGTATTCTACGTGGTCAAATTAGTGATTCTAGACAATTTTTACAAAAAATTACAAAATTTAGATTTTCACCAAATTTTGAAGGCACCAAAGCCTTGCCATTTTCCGAAGCGAAAATTCATTTTTTCTCTAAAATGCTTGAAAATATGGAATATAGGGTTTTTTTAGTAGCTAAATGGACTGGTGCAGTCAATTTCTCGATAGCAGGTCTAGAACCAGGATAAATCTGCATTCCGCGGGAAGTGGTGCCGTAAAACCCTATGGATGCCATTTTTGCTGAATACTATTGGTAATTCTGCCATTTTTAAGCAATTTTCTTATTTAACGTGGTCGAATTAGTGGTTCTAGACCATTTTTACCAAAAATAACAAAATTAACATTTTGACCAAATTTTGAAGGCATCAAAGTCAAAGGTATTAGCCTTGCCATTTTCTGAAGTGAAAATTTTTTTTTCTCTAAAATGCTTAAAAATATGGACTATAGGGTTTTTTAAGTCGCTGAATCGACTGGTGCAGTCAGTTTCTCGATAGCAAGTCTAGAACTATGTTAAATCTGCATTCGGGGGGAAGTGGTGCCGTAAAACCTTATTGAAGCCATTTTTGCTGAAGACTATCAGTAATTCTCTAATTTTAACACCATTTTCGTATTCTACGTGGTCAAATTAGTGGTTCTAGACAATTTTTACAAAAAATTACAAAATTTAGATTTTCACCAAATTTTGAAGGCACCAAAGCCTTGCCATTTTCCGAAGCGAAAATTCATTTTTTCTCTAAAATGCTTGAAAATATGGAATATAGGGTTTTTTTAGTAGCTAAATGGACTGGTGCAGTCAATTTCTCGATAGCAGGTCTAGAACCAGGATAAATCTGCATTCCGCGGGATGTGGTGCCGTAAAACCCTATGGATGCCATTTTTGCTGAAGACTATCGGTAATTCTGCAATTTTAACGACATTTTCGTATCCTTTGTGGTACAATTTGTGGTTTTGGACCATTTTTACCAAAAATAACAAAATTTAGATTTTGACAAAATTTTGAGAACACCAAAGTCAAAGATATTAGCCTTGCGATTTTCTAAAGCGAAAATTTTTTTTTCACTAAATTGCCCTAAAATATGGAATATACGGTTTTTTTTAGTCGCTGAATCGACTGGTGCAGTGAGTTTCTTTATAGCAAGTATAGAACCATATAAAATCTGCATTCGGGTGGAAGTGGTGCCGTAAAAGTTTATGGATGCCATTTTTGCTGAAAACTATCGGTAATTCTGCAATTTTAACGCCATTTTCGAATTCTACGTGGTCGAATTAGTGGTTCTAGACCATTTTTACCAAAAATAACAAAATTTAGATTTTGACCAATTTTTGAAGGCATCAAAGTCAAAGGTATTAGCCTTGCCATTTTCTGAAGCGAAAATTTTTTTTTCTCTAAAATGCTTGAAAATATGGAATATAGGGTTTTTTAAGTCGCTGAATCGACTGGTGCAGTCAGTTTTTCGATAGCAAGTCTAGAACTATGTTAAATCTGCATTCCGCGGGAAGTGGTGCCGTAAAACCTAATGGATGCCATTTTTGCTAAAAACTATTGGTAATTCTGCAATTTAAACGCCATTTTCGTATTCTACGTGGTCGAATTAGTGGTTCTAGACCATTTTTACCAAAAATAACAAAATTTAGATTTTGACCAATTTTTGAAGGCAAAGGTATTAGCCTTGCCCATTTCTGAAGCGAAAATTTTTTTTTCTCTAAAATGCTTGAAAATATGAAATATAGGGTTTTTTTAGTAGCTAAATGGACTGGTGCAGTCAATTTCTCGATAGCAGGTCTAGAACCAGGATAAATCTGCATTCCGCGGGAAGTGGTGCCGTAAAACCCTATGGATGCCATTTTTGCTGAAGACTATCGGTAATTCTGCAATTTTAACGACATTTTCGTATCCTTTAGGGTACAATTTGTGGTTTTGGACCATTTTTACCAAAAATAACAAAATTTAGATTTTGACCAAATTTTGAGAACACCAAAGTCGAAGGTATTAGCTTTTGGATGCCTTTTTTACTGAAGACTATCGGTAATTCTACAATTTTAACACCTTTTTCGTATTCTACGTGGTAAAATTTGTGGTTCTGGACCATTTTTACCAAAAATAACAAAATTTTGATTTTGACCAAATTTTGAAGGCACTAAAGTCAAAGCCTTGCCATTTTCTAAAGCGAAAATTTTTTTTTCTCTAAAATGCTTAAAAATATGGAATATAAGGTTTTTTTAGTCGCTGAATCGACTGGTAAAGTCATTTTCTCGATATCAAGTCTAGGATCATGTTAAATCTGCATTCGGGGGGAAGTGGTGCCGTAAAACCTTATTGAAGCCATTTTTGCTAAAGACTATCGGTAATTCTACAATTTTAACACTTTTTTCGTATTCTACGTGGTAAAATTTATGGTTCTGGACCATTTTTACCAAAAATAACAAAATTTAGATTTTGACCAAATTTTGAGAACACCAAAGTCAAAGGTATTAGCCTTTGGATGCCTTTTTTGCTGAAGACTATCGGTAATTCTGCAATTTTAACGCAATTTTCGTGGTCGAATTAGTGATTCTAGACCATTTTTACAAAAAAAAACAAAATTTAGATTTTGACCAAATTTTGAAGGCACCAAATTCAAAAGTATTAGCCTTGCCATTTTCTGAAGCGAAAATTCATTTTTTCTCTAAAATGCTTGAAAATATGGAATATAGGGTTTTTTTAGTAGCTAAATGGACTGGTGCAGTCAATTTCTCAATAGCAGGTCTAGAACCAGGATAAATCTTAAAAATATGGAATATGGGTTTTTTTTTGTCGCTGAATCGACTGGTGAAATTAGTTTTTCGATAGCAAGTCTAGAATCATGTTAAATCTGCATTCGGGGGGAAGTGGTGCCGTAAAACCCTATGGATGCCATTTTTGCTGAAGACTATTGGTAATTCTGCCATTTTTAAGCAATTTTCTTATTTAACGTGGTCGAATTAGTGGTTCTAGACCATTTTTACAAAAAATAACAAAATTTAGATTTTGACCAAATTTTGAAGGCACCAAAGTCAAAGGTATTAGCCCCTGCCATTTTCTGAAGCGAAATTTTTTTTTCTTTAAAATGCTTAAAAATATGGATAATAGGGTTTTTTTAGTCGCTGAATCGACTGGTGAAGTCAGTTTCTCGATAGCAAGTCTAGAAACATGTTAAATCTGCATTCGGGGGGAAGTGGTGCCGTAAAACCTTATTGAAGCCATTTTTGCTGAAGACTATCAGTAATTCTCTAATTTTAACACCATTTTCGTATTCTACGTGGTCAAATTAGTGGTTCTAGACAATTTTTACAAAAAATTACAAAATTTAGATTTTCACCAAATTTTGAAGGCACCAAAGCCTTGCCATTTTCCGAAGCGAAAATTCATTTTTTCTCTAAAATGCTTGAAAATATGGAATATAGGGTTTTTTTAGTAGCTAAATGGACTGGTGCAGTCAATTTCTCGATAGCAGGTCTAGAACCAGGATAAATCTGCATTCCGCGGGATGTGGTGCCGTAAAACCCTATGGATGCCATTTTTGCTGAAGACTATCGGTAATTCTGCAATTTTAACGACATTTTCGTATCCTTTGTGGTACAATTTGTGGTTTTGGACCATTTTTACCAAAAATAACAAAATTTAGATTTTGACAAAATTTTGAGAACACCAAAGTCAAAGATATTAGCCTTGCGATTTTCTAAAGCGAAAATTTTTTTTTTCACTGAATTGCCCTAAAATATGGAATATACGGTTTTTTTTTAGTCGCTGAATCGACTGTTGCAGTGAGTTTCTTTATAGCAAGTATAGAACCATATAAAATCTGCATTCGGGTGGAAGTGGTGCCGTAAAAGTTTATGGATGCCATTTTTGCTGAAAACTATCGGTAATTCTGCAATTTTAACGCCATTTTCGAATTCTACGTGGTCGAATTAGTGGTTCTAGACCATTTTTACCAAAAATAACAAAATTTAGATTTTGACCAATTTTTGAAGGCATCAAAGTCAAAGGTATTAGCCTCGCCATTTTCTGAAGCGAAAATTTTTTTTTTTCTAAAATGCTTGAAAATATGGAATATAGGGTTTTTTAAGTCGCTGAATCGACTGGTGCAGTCAGTTTTTCGATAGCAAGTCTAGAACTATGTTAAATCTGCATTCCGCGGGAAGTGGTGCCGTAAAACCTAATGGATGCCATTTTTGCTAAAAACTATTGGTAATTCTGCAATTTAAACGCCATTTTCGTATTCTACGTGGTCGAATTAGTGGTTCTAGACCATTTTTACCAAAAATAACAAAATTTAGATTTTGACCAATTTTTGAAGGCAAAGGTATTAGCCTTGCCCATTTCTGAAGCGAAAATTTTTTTTTCTCTAAAATGCTTGAAAATATGGAATATAGGGTTTTTTAAGTCGCTGAATCGACTGGTGCAGTCAGTTTCTCGATAGCAAGTCTAAAACTATGTTAAATCTGCATTCCGCGGGAAGTGGTGCCGTAAAACCTAATGGATGTCATTTTTGCTGAAAACTATCGGTAATTCTGCAATTTTAACGCCATTTTTGAATTCTACGTGGTCGAATTAGTGGTTCTAGACCATTTTTACCAAAAATAACAAAATTTAGATTTTCACCAATTTTTGAAGGCATCAAAGTCAAAGGTATTAGCCTTGCCATTTTCTGAAGTAAAATTTTTTTATTTCTTTAAAATGCTTGAAAATATGGAATATAGGGTTTTTTAAGTCGCTGAATCGACTGGTGCAGTCAGTTTCTCGATAGCAAGTCTAGAACTATGTTAAATCTGCATTCCACTGTAAGTGGTGCCGTAAAACCTTATGGATGCCATTTTTGCTGAAAACTATGGGTAATTCTGCCATTTTAACGCCATTTTCGTATTCTACGTGGTCGAATTAGTGGTTCTGGACCATTTTTACCAAAAATAGCAAAATTTAGATTTTCACCAATTTTTGAAGGCATCAAAGTCAAAGGTATTAGCCTTGCCATTTTCTGAAGTAAAATTTTTTTATTTCTTTAAAATGCTTGAAAATATGTAATATAGGGTTTTTTTAGTCGCTGAATCGACTGGTGCAGTCAGTTTCTCGATAGCAAGTCTAGAACCATGATAAGGGCAACCCATTGACGCAACAGTCACGAGATATAGCTTTGCCAATAAATTTAAAATAGTTATACCAGGTAGGCAAGACTGGGAAAAAGGTGTACCCGTAGAGGCGGTGTCAACCTGGTACACAGACGGCTCAAAGACGCCGTATGGCGTGGGAGCCGGCGTAGTCGGAAGGAAACAAGGGATAACATTCCCAGTAAGTCTATCCCAAAATGCCACGATTTTTCAAGCAAAAATCTCGGCAATTCACTACTGTGTAGAAGAAATTAAAAGGCTGGATAGGACGTACCGTTCAATAGCCATCTTCACAGACAGTCAGGCGGTGCTAAGGGCACTAGATTCTGTAGAGGTCAATTCTAGGCTAGTATGGGACTGTGTGCATGCTCTGAATACTCTGGGGGATCGTAGCAAGGTTACGGTAGCTTGGGTACCAGGGCATAGGGGTCTAAAAGGCAATGAAAAGGCAGATGAAATGGCTAAACTAGGCTTATCAATGCCTTTTATTGGACCGGAACCTTTCTGCGGCATTGCAAAAAATATAATAAGGACGGCCATGAAAACATGGGTGGCACAAAAATCACGGGAATGGTGGTGGAATTCACCAGGACAAAGGCAAGCGAAACAGTTCATAATGGAACATTCGCAAAAGTTTACGTCAGACTTATTGAGTAAAGACAGGAAAACGGCCAAAACTGTAGTAAGTCTATTGACGGGGCACTGTAAGCTAAACAGGCATCTTAAGCTGATGGGGTTGACAGAGACGGATCTGTGCAGATTCTGTCACCTAGAAGAGAAAACATCAGAGCACATCTTATGTCAGTGCGACGGACTGGTAAATATGCGGTTCCTGACTTTAGAAGAAGAATATCCATTGGCAAGGGACTACATGAAGGTTACAGTCTCAAAGCTTATAGAGTTCGTTAAGAGAGTCAGACTGGGGGATGTAATCTAGTTTTTCGAGGACCACAATAGATCTGAAAATGTCGCAGTGGAATAGGCTTCTGGCCACCTCTTAAACATCTATCTATCTATCTATCTATCTAGAACCATGTTAAATCTGCTTTCCACTGTAAGTGGTGCCGTAAAACCTAATGGATGCCATTTTTGCTGAAAACTATCGGTAATTCTGCAATTTTAACGCCATTTTTGTATTCTACGTGGTCGAATTAGTGGTTCTAGACCATTTTTACCAAAAATAACAAAATTTAGATTTTGACCAATTTTTGAAGGCATCAAAGTCAAAGGTATTAGCCTTGCCATTTTCTGAAGTAAAATTTTTTTATTTCTTTAAAATGCTTAAAAATATGAAATATAGGGTTTTTTAAGTCGCTGAATCGACTGGTGCAGTAAGTTTCTCGATAGCAAGTCTAGAACTATGTTAAATCTGCATTCCACTGTAAGTGGTGCCGTAAAACCTAATGGATGCCATTTTTGCTGAAAACTATCGGTAATTCTGCAATTTTAACGCCATTTTTGTATTCTACGTGGTCGAATTAGTGGTTCTAGACCATTTTTACCAAAAATAACAAAATTTAGATTTTGACCAATTTTTGAAGGCATCAAAGTCAAAGGTATTAGCCTTGCCATTTTCTGAAGTAAAATTTTTTTATTTCTTTAAAATGCTTGAAAATATGTAATATAGGGTTTTTTAAGTCGCTGAATCGACTGGAGCAGTAAGTTTCTCGATAGCAAGTCTAGAACTATGTTAAATCTGCATTCCACTGTAAGTCGTGCCGTAAAACCTTATGGATGCCATTTTTGCTGAAAACTATGGGTAATTCTCCCATTTTAACGCCATTTTCGTATTCTACGTGGTCGAATTAGTGGTTCTAGACCATTTTTACCAAAAATAACAAAATTTAGATTTTCACCAATTTTTGAAGGCATCAAAGTCAAAGGTATTAGCCTTGCCATTTTCTGAAGTAAAATTTTTTTATTTCTTTAAAATGCTTAAAAATATGGAATATAGGGTTTTTTAAGTCGCTGAATCGACTGGTGCAGTAAGTTTCTCGATAGCAAGTCTAGAACTATGTTAAATCTGCATTCCACTGTAAGTGGTGCCGTAAAACCTTATGGATGCCATTTTTGCTGAAAACTATCGGTAATTCTGCAATTTTAACGCCATTTTCGTATTCTACGTGGTCGAATTAGTGGTTCTAGACCATTTTTACCAAAAATAACAAAATTTAGATTTTCACCAATTTTTGAAGGCATCAAAGTCAAAGGTATTAGCCTTGCCATTTTCTGAAGTGAAATTTTTTTATTTCTTTAAAATGCTTAAAAATATGAAATTTAGGGTTTTTTTAGTCGCTGAATCGACTGGTGCAGTCAGTTTCTCGATAGCAAGTCTAGAACCATGTTAAATCTGCATTCCGCGGGAAGTGGTGCCGTAAAACCTAATGGATGCCATTTTTGCTGAAAACTATTGGTAATTCTGCAATTTTAACGCCTTTTTTGTATTCTACGTGGTCGAATTAGTGGTTCTAGACCATTTTTACCAAAAATAACAAAATTAACATTTTGTCCAAATTTTGAAGGCATCAAAGTCAAAGGTATTAGCCCCTGCCATTTTCTGAAGCGAAAATTTTTTTTTCTCTAAAATGCTTGAAAATATGGAATATAGGGTTTTTTAAGTCGCTGAATCGACTGGTGCAGTTAGTTTCTTGATAGCAAGTCTAGAACTATGTTAAATCTGCATTCCACTGTAAGTGGTGCCGTAAAACCTAATGGATGCCATTTTTGCTGAAAACTATCGGTAATTCTGCAATTTTAACGCCATTTTCGTATTCTACGTGGTCGAATTAGTGGTTCTAGACCATTTTTACCAAAAATAACAAAATTTAGATTTTGACCAATTTTTGAAGGCATCAAAGTCAAAGGTATTAGCCTTGCCATTTTCTGAAGTAAAATTTTTTATTTCTTTAAAATGCTTGAAAATATGGAATATAGTGTTTTTTAAGTCGCTGAATCGACTGGTGGAGTTAGTTTCTTGATAGCAAGTCTAGAACTATGTAAAATCTGCATTCCACTGTAAGTGGTGCCGTAAAACCTAATGGATGCCATTTTTGCTGAAAACTATCGGTAATTCTGCAATTTTAACGCCATTTTTGTATTCTACGTGGTCGAATTAGTGGTTCTAGACCATTTTTACCAAAAATAACAAAATTTAGATTTTGACCAATTTTTGAAGGCATCAAAGTCAAAGGTATTAGCCTTACCATTTTCTGAAGTAAAATTTTTTTATTTCTTTAAAATGCTTGAAAATATGTAATATAGGCTTTTTACAGTCGCTGAATCGACTGGTGCAGTTAGTTTCTTGATAGCAAGTCTAGAACTATGTTAAATCTGCATTCCACTGTAAGTGGTGCCGTAAAACCTTATGGATGCCATTTTTGCTGAAAACTATGGGTAATTCTGCCATTTTAACGAAATTTTCGTATTCTACGTGGTGGAATTAGTGGTTTTGGACGATTTTTACCAAAAATAGCAAAATTTAGATTTTCCCCAATTTTTGAAGGCATCAAAGTCAAAGGTATTAGCCTTGCCATTTTCTGAAGTAAAATTTTTTTATTTCTTTAAAATGCTTAAAAATATGGAATATAGGGTTTTTTTAGTCGCTGAATCGACTGGTGCAGTCAGTTTCTCGATAGCAAGTCTAGAACTATGTTAAATCTGCATTCCACTGTAAGTGGTGCCGTAAAACCTAATGGATGCCATTTTTGCTAAAAACTATTGGTAATTCTGCAATTTAAACGCCATTTTCGTATTCTACGTGGTCGAATTAGTGGTTCTAGACCATTTTTACCAAAAATAACAAAATTTAGATTTTGACCAATTTTTGAAGGCAAAGGTATTAGCCTTGCCATTTTCTGAAGCGAAAATTTTTTTTTCTCTAAAATGCTTGAAAATATGGAATATAGGGTTTTTTAAGTCGCTGAATCGACTGGTGCAGTCAGTTTCTCGATAGCAAGTCTAGAACTATGTTAAATCTGCATTCCGCGGGAAGTGGTGCCGTAAAACCTAATGGATGCCATTTTTGCTGAAAACTATCGGTAATTCTGCAATTTTAACGCCATTTTTGTATTCTACGTGGTCGAATTAGTGGTTCTAGACCATTTTTACCAAAAATAACAAAATTTAGATTTTCACCAATTTTTGAAGGCATCAAAGTCAAAGGTATTAGCCTTGCCATTTTCTGAAGTAAAATTTTTTTTTTCTTTAAAATGCTTAAAAATATGGAATATAGGGTTTTTAAGTCGCTGAATCGACTGGTGCAGTCAGTTTCTCGATAGCAATTCTTAAACCATGTTAAATCTGCATTCCGCGGGAAGTGGTGCCGTAAAACCTAATGGATGCCATTTTTGCTGAAAACTATCGGTAATTCTGCAATTTTAACGCCATTTTCGAATTCTACGTGGTCGAATTAGTGGTTCTAGACCATTTTTACCAAAAATAACAAAATTTAGATTTTGACCAATTTTTGAAGGCATCAAAGTCAAAGGTATTAGCATTGCCATTTTCTGAAGCGAAAATTTTTTTTCTCTAAAATGCTTGAAAATATGGAATATAGGGTTTTTTTAGTCGCTGAATCGACTGGTGCGGTTAG
The DNA here is from genome assembly GCA_035357415.1 of Ophraella communa. Classification (NCBI taxonomy): domain Eukaryota; kingdom Metazoa; phylum Arthropoda; class Insecta; order Coleoptera; family Chrysomelidae; genus Ophraella; species Ophraella communa. The sequence goes on from CM068987.1 coordinate 11,530,202, forward strand.
TTTCTTGATAGCAAGTCTAGAACTATGAAAAATCTGCATTCCACTGTAAGTGGTGCCGTAAAACCTAATGGATGCCATTTTTGCTGAAAACTATCGGTAATTCTGCAATTTTAACGCCATTTTTGTATTCTACGTGGTCGAATTAGTGGTTCTAGACCATTTTTACCAAAAATAACAAAATTTAGATTTTGACCAATTTTTGAAGGCATCAAAGGCCTTGCCCATTTCTGAAGCGAAAATTTTTTTTTCTCTAAAATGCTTGAAAATATGGAATATAGGGTTTTTTAAGTCGCTGAATCGACTGGTGCAGTCAGTTTCTCGATAGCAAGTCTAAAACTATGTTAAATCTGCATTCCGCGGGAAGTGGTGCCGTAAAACCTAATGGATGTCATTTTTGCTGAAAACTATCGGTAATTCTGCAATTTTAACGCCATTTTTGAATTCTACGTGGTCGAATTAGTGGTTCTAGACCATTTTTACCAAAAATAGCAAAATTTAGATTTTCCCCAATTTTTGAAGGCATCAAAGTCATAGGTATTAGCCTTGCCATTTTCTGAAGTAAAATTTTTTTATTTCTTTAAAATGCTTGAAAATATGGAATATAGGGTTTTTTAAGTCGCTGAATCGACTGGTTAAGTCAGTTTCTCGATAACAATTCTAGAACCATGTTAAATCTGCATTCCGCGGGAAGTGGTGCCGTAAAACCTAATGGATGCCATTTTTGCTGAAAACTATCGGTAATTCTGCAATTTTAACGCCATTTTCGAATTCTACGTGGTCGAATTAGTGGTTCTAGACCATTTTTACCAAAAATAACAAAATTTAGATTTTGACCAATTTTTGAAGGCATCAAAGCCAAAGGTATTAGCCCCTGCTATTTTCTGAAGCGAAAATTTTTTTTTCTTTAAAATGCTTGAAAATATGGAATATAGGGTTTTTTTAGTCGCTGAATCGACTGGTGCAGTTAGTTTCTTGATAGCAAGTCTAGAACTATGAAAAATCTGCATTCCACTGTAAGTGGTGCCGTAAAACCTAATGGATGCCATTTTTGCTGAAAACTATCGGTAATTCTGCAATTTTAACGCCATTTTTGTATTCTACGTGGTCGAATTAGTGGTTCTAGACCATTTTTACCAAAAATAACAAAATTTAGATTTTGACCAATTTTTGAAGGCATCAAAGTCAAAGGTATTAGCCTTGCCATTTTCTGAAGTAAAATTTTTTTATTTCTTTAAAATGCTTGAAAATATGTAATATAGGCTTTTTATAGTCGCTGAATCGACTGGTGCAGTTAGTTTCTTGATAGCAAGTCTAGAACTATGTTAAATCTGCATTCCACTGTAAGTGGTGCCGTAAAACCTTATGGATGCCATTTTTGCTGAAAACTATGGGTAATTCTGCCATTTTAACGAAATTTTCGTATTCTACGTGGTGGAATTAGTGGTTTTGGACAATTTTTACCAAAAATAGCAAAATTTAGATTTTCCCCAATTTTTGAAGGCATCAAAGTCATAGGTATTAGCCTTGCCATTTTCTGAAGTAAAATTTTTTTATTTCTTTAAAATGCTTGAAAATATGGAATATAGGGTTTTTTAAGTCGCTGAATCGACTGGTTAAGTCAGTTTCTCGATAGCAATTCTAGAACCATGTTAAATCTGCATTCCGCGGGAAGTGGTGCCGTAAAACCTAATGGATGCCATTTTTGCTGAAAACTATCGGTAATTCTGCAATTTTAACGCCATTTTCGAATTCTACGTGGTCGAATTAGTGGTTCTAGACCATTTTTACCAAAAATAACAAAATTTAGATTTTGACCAATTTTTGAAGGCATCAAAGTCAAAGGTATTAGCCCCTGCTATTTTCTGAGGCAAAAATTTTTTTTTCTTTAAAATGCTTGAAAATATGGAATATAGGGTTTTTTTAGTCGCTGAATCGACTGGTGCAGTTAGTTTCTTGATAGCAAGTCTAAAACTATGTAAAATCTGCATTCCACTGTAAGTGGTGCCGTAAAACCTAATGGATGCCATTTTTGCTGAAAACTATCGGTAATTCTGCAATTTTAACGCCATTTTTGTATTCTACGTGGTCGAATTAGTGGTTCTAGACTATTTTTACCAAAAATAACAAAATTTAGATTTTGACCAATTTTTGAAGGCATTAAAGTCAAAGGTATTAGCCTTGCCATTTTCTGAAGTAAAATTTTTTATTTCTTTAAAATGCTTGAAAATATGTAATATAGGCTTTTTATAGTGGCTGAATCGACTGGTGCAGTTAGTTTCTTGATAGCAAGTCTAGAACTATGTTAAATCTGCATTCCACTGTAAGTGGTGCCGTAAAACCTTATGGATGCCATTTTTGCTGAAAACTATGGGTAATTCTGCCATTTTAACGAAATTTTCGTATTCTACGTGGTGGAATTAGTGGTTTTGGACAATTTTTACCAAAAATAGCAAAATTTAGATTTTCCCCAATTTTTGAAGGCATCAAAGTCAAAGGTATTAGCCTTGCCATTTTCTGAAGTAAAATTTTTTTATTTCTTTAAAATGCTTGAAAATATGGAATATAGGGTTTTTTTAGTCGCTGAATCGACTGGTGCAGTTAGTTTCTTGATAGCAAGTCTAGAACTATGTTAAATCTGCATTCCACTGTAAGTGGTGCCGTAAAACCTAATGGATGCCATTTTTGCTGAAAACTATCGGTAATTCTGCAATTTTAACGCCACTTTTGTATTCTACGTGGTCGAATTAGAGGTTCTAGACCATTTTTACCAAAAATAACAAAATTTAGATTTTCACCAATTTTTGAAGGCATCAAAGTCAAAGGTATTAGCTATGCCATTTTCTGAAGCGAAATTTTTTTATTTCTTTAAAATGCTTAAAAATATGTAATATAGGCTTTTTTTAGTAGCTGAATCGACTGGTGCAGTCAGTTTCTCGATAGCAAGTCTAGAACCATGTTAAATCTGCATTCCGCGGGAAGTGGTGCCGTAAAACCTAATGGATGCCATTTTTGCTGAAAACTATTGGTTATTCTGCAATTTTAACGCCATTTTTGTATTCTACGTGGTCAAATTAGTGGTTCTAGACCATTTTTACCAAAAATAACAAAATTAACATTTTGACCAAATTTTGAAGGCATCAAAGTCAATGGTATTAGCCTTGCCACTTTCTGAAGTGAAAATTTTTTTTTTCTAAAATGCTTGAAAATATGGTATATAGGGTTTTTTAAGTCGCTGAATCGACTGGTGCAGTTAGTTTCTTGATAGCAAGTCTAGAACTATGAAAAATCTGCATTCCACTGTAAGTGGTGCCGTAAAACCTAATGGATGCCATTTTTGCTGAAAACTATCGGTAATTCTGCAATTTTAACGCCATTTTTGTATTCTACGTGGTCGAATTAGTGGTTCTAGACCATTTTTACCAAAAATAACAAAATTTAGATTTTGACCAATTTTTGAAGGCATCAAAGTCAAAGGTATTAGCCTTGCCATTTTCTGAAGTAAAATTTTTTTATTTCTTTAAAATGCTTGAAAATATGTAATATAGGGTTTTTTTAGTCGCTGAATCGACTGGTGCAGTCAGTTTCTCGATAGCAAGTCTAGAACTATGTTAAATCTGCATTCCACTGTAAGTGGTGCCGTAAAACCTTATGGATGCCATTTTTGCTGAAAACTATGGGTAATTCTGCCATTTTAACGAAATTTTCGTATTCTACGTGGTGGAATTAGTGGTTTTGGACAATTTTTACCAAAAATAGCAAAATTTAGATTTTCCCCAATTTTTGAAGGCATCAAAGTCATAGGTATTAGCCTTGCCATTTTCTGAAGTAAAATTTTTTTTTTCTTTAAAATGCTTGAAAATATGGAATATAGGGTTTTTTAAGTCGCTGAATCGACTGGTTAAGTCAGTTTCTCGATAGCAATTCTAGAACCATGTTAAATCTGCATTCCGCGGGAAGTGGTGCCGTAAAACCTAATGGATGCCATTTTTGCTGAAAACTATCGGTAATTCTGCAATTTTAACGCCATTTTCGAATTCTACGTGGTCGAATTAGTGGTTCTAGACCATTTTTACCAAAAATAACAAAATTTAGATTTTGACCAATTTTTGAAGGCATCAAAGTCAAAGGTATTAGCCCCTGCTATTTTCTGAAGCAAAAATTTTTTTTTCTTTAAAATGCTTGAAAATATGGAATATAGGGTTTTTTTAGTAGCTGAATCGACTGGTGCAGTTAGTTTCTTGATAGCAAGTCTAAAACTATGTAAAATCTGCATTCCACTGTAAGTGGTGCCGTAAAACCTAATGGATGCCATTTTTGCTGAAAACTATCGGTAATTCTGCAATTTTAACGCCATTTTTGTATTCTACGTGGTCGAATTAGTGGTTCTAGACTATTTTTACCAAAAATAACAAAATTTAGATTTTGACCAATTTTTGAAGGCATTAAAGTCAAAGGTATTAGCCTTGCCATTTTCTGAAGTAAAATTTTTTATTTCTTTAAAATGCTTGAAAATATGTAATATAGGCTTTTTATAGTTGCTGAATCGACTGGTGCAGTTAGTTTCTTGATAGCAAGTCTAGAACTATGTTAAATCTGCATTCCACTGTAAGTGGTGCCGTAAAACCTTATGGATGCCATTTTTGCTGAAAACTATGGGTAATTCTGCCATTTTAACGAAATTTTCGTATTCTACGTGGTGGAATTAGTGGTTTTGGACAATTTTTACCAAAAATAGCAAAATTTAGATTTTCACCAATTTTTGAAGGCATCAAAGTCAAAGGTATTAGCCTTGCCATTTCCTGAAGTAAAATTTTTTTTTTCTTTAAAATGCTTAAAAATATGGATTATAGGGTTTTTAGGTCGCTGAATCGACTGGTGCAGTCAGTTTCTCGATAGCAAGTCTAGAACTATGTTAAATCTGCATTCCACTGTAAGTGGTGCCGTAAAACCTTATGGATGCAATTTTTGCTGAAAACTATGGGTAATTCTGCCATTTTAACGCCATTTTAGTATTCTACGTGGTCGAATTAGAGGTTCTAGACCATTTTTACCAAAAATAACAAAATTTAGATTTTCACCAATTTTTGAAGGCATCAAAGTCAAAGGTATTAGCAATGCCCTTTTCTGAAGAGAAAATTTTTTATTTATTTAAAAATCTTAAAAATATGTAATATAGGCTTTTTTTAGTAGCTGAATCGACTGGTGCAGTCAGTTTCTCGATAGCAAGTCTAGAACCATGTTAAATCTGCATTCCGCGGGAAGTGGTGCCGTAAAACCTAATGGATGCCATTTTTGCTGAAAACTATTGGTTATTCTGCAATTTTAACGCCATTTTTGTATTCTACGTGGTCAAATTAGTGGTTCTAGACCATTTTTACCAAAAATAACAAAATTAACATTTTGACCAAATTTTAAAGGCATCAAAGTCAAAGGTATTATCCCCTGCCATTTTCTGAAGCGAAAATTTTTTTTTCTCTAAAATGCTTGAAAATATGGAATATAGGGTTTTTTAAGTCGCTGAATCGACTGGTGCAGTTAGTTTCTTGATAGCAAGTCTAGAACTATGTAAAATCTGCATTCCACTGTAAGTGGTGCCGTAAAACCTAATGGATGCCATTTTTGCTGAAAACTATCGGTAATTCTGCAATTTTAACGCCATTTTCGAATTCTACGTGGTCGAATTAGTGGTTCTAGACCATGTTTACCAAAAATAACAAAATTTAGATTTTGACCAATTTTTGAAGGCATCAAAGTCAAAGGTATTAGCCTCGCCATTTTCTGAAGCGAAAATTTTTTTTTCTCTAATATGCTTGAAAATATGGAATATAGGCTTTTTTTAGTCGCTGAATCGACTGGTGCAGTCAGTTTCTCGATAGCAAGTCTAGAACCATGATAAGGGCAACCCATTGACGCAACAGTCACGAGATATAGCTTTGCCAATAAATTTAAAATAGTTATACCAGGTAGGGAAGACTGGGAAAAAGGTGTACCCGTAGAGGCGGTGTCAACCTGGTACACAGACGGCTCAAAGACGCCGTATGGCGTGGGAGCCGGCGTAGTCGGAAGGAAACAAGGGATAACATTCCCAGTAAGTCTATCCCAAAATGCCACGATTTTTCAAGCAAAAATCTCGGCAATTCACTACTGTGTAGAAGAAATTAAAAGGCTGGATAGGACGTACCGTTCAATAGCCATCTTCACAGACAGTCAGGCGGTGCTAAGGGCACTAGAAAATAACAAAATTTAGATTTTGACCAATTTTTGAAGGCATCAAAGTCAAAGGTATTAGCCTTGCCATTTTCTGAAGTAAAATTTTTTTATTTCTTTAAAATGCTTGAAAATATGTAATATAGGCTTTTTACAGTCGCTGAATCGACTGGTGCAGTTAGTTTCTTGATAGCAAGTCTAGAACTATGTTAAATCTACATTTCACTGTAAGTGGTGCCGTAAAACCTAATGGATGCCATTTTTGCTGAAAACTATCGGCAATTCTGCAATTTTAACGCCATTTTCGTATTCTACGTGGTCGAATTAGTGGTTCTAGATTATTTTTACCAAAAATAGCAAAATTTAGATTTTCACCAATTTTTGAAGGCATCAAAGTCAAAGGTATTAGCCTTGCCATTTTCTGAAGCGAAATTTTTTTTTTCTCTAAAATGCTTGAAAATATGGAATATAGGGTTTTTTAGGTCGCTGAATCGACTGGTGCAGTCAGTTTCTCGATAGCAAGTCTAGAACTATGTTAAATCTGCATTCCACTGTAAGTGGTGCCGTAAAACCTAATGGATGCCATTTTTGCTGAAAACTATCGGTAATTCTGCCCTTTTAACGCCATTTTTGTAATCTACGTGGTCGAATTAGTGGTTCTGGACCATTTTTACCAAAAATAGCAAAATTTAGATTTTCACCAATTTTTGAAGGCATCAAAGTCAAAGGTATTAGCCTTGCCATTTTCTGAAGTAAAATTTTTTTATTTCTTTAAAATGCTTGAAAATATATAATATAGGCTTTTTTAAGTCGCTGAATCGACTGGTGCAAATAGTTTCTTGATAGCAAGTCTAGAACTATGTTAAATCTGCATTCCACTGTAAGTGGTGCCGTAAAACCTTATGGATGCCATTTTTGCTGAAAACTATGGGTAATTCTGCCATTTTAACGCCATTTTCGTATTCTACGTGGTCGAATTAGTGGTTCTGGACCATTTTTACCAAAAATAGCAAAATTTAGATTTTCACCAATTTTTGAAGGCATCAAAGTCAAAGGTATTAGCCTTGCCATTTTCTGAAGCGAAAATTTTTTTTTCTCTAAAATGCTTGAAAAAGGTGTACCCGTAGAGGCGGTGTCAACCTGGTACACAGACGGCTCAAAGACGCCGTATGGCGTGGGAGCCGGCGTAGTCGGAAGGAAACAAGGGATAACATTCCCAGTAAGTCTATCCCAAAATGCCACGATTTTTCAAGCAAAAATCTCGGCAATTCACTACTGTGTAGAAGAAATTAAAAGGCTGGATAGGACGTACCGTTCAATAGCCATCTTCACAGACAGTCAGGCGGTGCTAAGGGCACTAGATTCTGTAGAGGTCAATTCTAGGCTAGTATGGGACTGTGTGCATGCTCTGAATACTCTGGGGGATCGTAGCAAGGTTACGGTAGCTTGGGTACCAGGGCATAGGGGTCTAAAAGGCAATGAAAAGGCAGATGAAATGGCTAAACTAGGCTTATCAATGCCTTTTATTGGACCGGAACCTTTCTGCGGCATTGCAAAAAATATAATAAGGACGGCCATGAAAACATGGGTGGCACAAAAATCACGGGAATGGTGGTGGAATTCACCAGGACAAAGGCAAGCGAAACAGTTCATAATGGAACATTCGCAAAAGTTTACGTCAGACTTATTGAGTAAAGACAGGAAAACGGTCAAAACTGTAGTAAGTCTATTGACGGGGCACTGTAAGCTAAACAGGCATCTTAAGCTGATGGGGTTGACAGAGACGGATCTGTGCAGATTCTGTCACCTAGAAGAGAAAACATCAGAGCACATCTTATGTCAGTGCGACGGACTGGTAAATATGCGGTTCCTGACTTTAAAAGAAGAATATCCATTGGCAAGGGACTACATGAAGGTTACAGTCTCAAGGCTTATAGAGTTCGTTAAGAGAGTCAGACTAGGGGATGTCATCTAGTTTTTCGAGGACCACAATAGATCTGAAAATGTCGCAGTGGAATAGGCTTCTGGCCACCTCTTAAACATCTATCTATCTATCTATCCATCTAGAACCATGTTAAATCTGCTTTCCACTGTAAGTGGTGCCGTAAAACCTAATGGATGCCATTTTTGCTGAAAACTATCGGTAATTCTGCAATTTTAACGCCATTTTTGTATTCTACGTGGTCGAATTAGTGGTTCTAGACCATTTTTACCAAAAATAACAAAATTTAGATTTTGACCAATTTTTGAAGGCATCAAAGTCAAAGGTATTAGCCTTGCCATTTTCTGAAGTAAAATTTTTTAACTCTTTAAAATGCTTGAAAATATGGACTATATGGTTTTTTTAGTCGCTGAATCGACTGGTGCAGTTAGTTTCTTGATAGCAAGTCTAGAACTATGTTAAATCTGCATTCCACTGTAAGTGGTGCCGTAAAACCTAATGGATGCCATTTTTGCTGAAAACTATCGGTAATTCTGCAATTTTAACGCCATTTTTGTATTCTACGTGGTCGAATTAGTGGTTCTAGACCATTTTTACCAAAAATAACAAAATTTAGATTTTGACCAATTTTTGAAGGCATCAAAGTCAAAGGTATTAGCCTTGCCATTTTCTGAAGTAAAATTTTTTTATTTCTTTAAAATGCTTAAAAATATGGAATATAGGGTTTTTTAAGTAGCTGAATCGACTGGTGAAGTCAGTTTCTCGATAGCAAGTCTAGAACTATGTTAAATCTGCATTCCACTGTAAATGGTGCCGTAAAACCTAATGGATGCCATTTTTGCTGAAAACTATGGGTAATTTTGCAATTTTAACGCCATTTTCGTATTCTACGTGGTCGAATTAGTGGTTCTAGACCATTTTTACCAAAAATAACAAAATTTAGATTTTCACCAATTTTTGAAGGCATCAAAGTCAAAGGTATTAGCCTTGCCATTTTCTGAAGCGAAATTTTTTTATTTCTTTAAAATGCTTAAAAATATGTAATATAGGCTTTTTTTAGTAGCTGAATCGACTGGTGCAGTCAGTTTCTCGATAGCAAGTCTAGAACCATGTTAAATCTGCATTCCGCGGGAAGTGGTGCCGTAAAACCTAATGGATGCCATTTTTGCTGAAAACTATCGGTAATTCTGCAATTTTAACGCCATTTTTGTATTCTACGTGGTCGAATTAGTGGTTCTAGACCATTTTTACCAAAAATAACAAAATTTAGATTTTCACCAATTTTTGAAGGCATCAAAGTCAAAGGTATTAGCCTTGCCATTTTCTGAAGTGAAAATTTTTTATTTCTTTAAAATGCTTGAAAATATGGAATATAGGGTTTTTTAGTCGCTGAATCGACTGGTGCAGTCAGTTTCTCGATAGCAAGTCTAGAACCATGTTAAATCTGCATTCCGCGGGAAGTGGTGCCGTAAAACCTTATGGATGCCATTTTTGCTGAAAACTATTGGTAATTCTGCAATTTTAACGCCATTTTCGTATTCTACGTGGTCGAATTAGTGGTTCTAGACCATTTTTACCAAAAATAACAAAATTAACATTTTGACCAAATTTTGAAGGCATCAAAGTCAAAGGTATTAGCCTTGCCATTTTCTGAAGCGAAAATTTTTTTTTCTCTAAAATGCTTGAAAATATGGAATATAGGGTTTTTTAAGTCGCTGAATCGACTGGTGCAGTTAGTTTCTTGATAGCAAGTCTAGAACTATGTTAAATCTGCATTCCACTGTAAGTGGTGCCGTAAAACCTAATGGATGCCATTTTTGCTGAAAACTATCGGTAATTCTGCAATTTTAACGCCATTTTTGTATTCTACGTGGTCGAATTAGTGGTTCTAGACCATTTTTACCAAAAATAACAAAATTTAGATTTTGACCAATTTTTGAAGGCATCAAAGTCAAAGGTATTAGCCTTGCCATTTTCTGAAGTAAAATTTTTTTATTTCTTTAAAATGCTTGAAAATATGAAATATAGGGTTTTTTTAGTCGCTGAATCGACTGGTGCAGTCAGTTTCTCGATAGCAAGTCTAGAACTATGTTAAATCTGCATTCCACTGTAAGTGGTGCCGTAAAACCTTATGGATGCCATTTTTGCTGAAAACTATGGGTAATTCTGCAATTTTAACGCCATTTTCGTATTCTACGTGGTCGAATTAGTGGTTCTAGACCATTTTTACCAAAAATAACAAAATTTAGATTTTCACCAATTTTTGAAGGCATCAAAGTCAAAGGTATTAGCCTTGCCATTTTCTGAAGCGAAATTTTTTTTTTCTCTAAAATGCTTGAAAATATGGAATATAGGGTTTTTTAGGTCGCTGAATCGACTGGTGCAGTCAGTTTCTCGATAGCAAGTCTAGAACTATGTTAAATCTGCATTCCACTGTAAGTGGTGCCGTAAAACCTAATGGATGCCATTTTTGCTGAAAACTATCGGTAATTCTGCAATTTTAACTCCATTTTTGTATTCTACGTGGTCGAATTAGTGGTTTTAGACCATTTTTACCAAAAATAACAAAATTTAGATTTTGACCAATTTTTGAAGGCATCAAAGTCAAAGGTATTAGCCTTGCCATTTTCTGAAGTAAAATTTTTTTATTTCTTTAAAATGCTTGAAAATATATAATATAGGCTTTTTTAAGTCGCTGAATCGACTGGTGCAAATAGTTTCTCGATAGCAAGTCTAGAACTATGTTAAATCTGCATTCCACTGTAAGTGGTGCCGTAAAACCTTATGGATGCCATTTTTGCTGAAAACTATGGGTAATTCTGCCATTTTAACGCCATTTTCGTATTCTACGTGGTCGAATTAGTGGTTCTAGACCATTTTTACCAAAAATAACAAAATTTAGATTTTCACCAATTTTTGAAGGCATCAAAGTCAAAGGTATTAGCCTTGCCATTTTCTGAAGCGAAAATTTTTTTTCTCTAAAATGCTTGAAAATATGGAATATAGGGTTTTTTAGGTCGCTGAATCGACTGGTGCAGTTAGTTTCTTGATAGCAAGTCTAGAACTATGTTAAATCTACATTTCACTGTAAGTGGTGCCGTAAAACCTAATGGATGCCATTTTTGCTGAAAACTATCGGTAATTCTGCAATTTTAACGCCATTTTCGTATTCTACGTGGTCGAATTAGTGGTTCTAGACCATTTTTACCAAAAATAACAAAATTTAGATTTTGACCAATTTTTGAAGGCATCAAAGTCAAAGGTATTAGCCTTGCCATTTTCTGAAGCGAAATTTTTTTTTTCTCTAAAATGCTTGAAAATATGGAATATAGGGTTTTTTTAGTCGCTGAATCGACTGGTGCAGTTAGTTTCTTGATAGCAAGTCTAGAACTATGTTAAATCTGCATTCCACTGTAAGTGGTGCCGTAAAACCTTATGGATGCCATTTTTGCTGAAAACTATGGGTAATTCTGCCATTTTAACGCAATTTTCGTATTCTACGTGGTCGAATTAGTGGTTCTGGACCATTTTTACCAAAAATAGCAAAATTTAGATTTTCACCAATTTTTGAAGGCATCAAAGTCAAAGGTTTTAGCCTTGCCATTTTCTGAAGCGAAAATTTTTTTTTCTCTAAAATGCTTGAAAATATGGAATATAGGGTTTTTTTAGTCGCTGAATCGACTGGTGCAGTTAGTTTCTTGATAGCAAGTCTAGAACTATGTTAAATCTGCATTCCACTGTAAGTGGTGCCGTAAAACCTAATGGATGCCATTTTTGCTGAAAACTATCGGTAATTCTGCAATTTTAACGCCATTTTCGTATTCTACGTGGTCGAATTAGTGGTTCTAGACCATTTTTACCAAAAATAACAAAATTTAGATTTTGACCAATTTTTGAAGGCATCAAAGTCAAAGGTATTAGCCTTGCCATTTTCTGAAGCGAAAATTTTTTTTTCTCTAAAATGCTTGAAAATATGGAATATAGGGTTTTTTAAGTCGCTGAATCGACTGGTGCAGTCAGTTTCTCGATAGCAAGTCTAGAACTATGTTAAATCTGCATTCCACTGTAAGTGGTGCCGTAAAACCTAATGGATGCCATTTTTGCTGAAAACTATCGGTAATTCTGCAATTTTAACGCCATTTTTGTATTCTACGTGGTCGAATTAGTGGTTCTAGACCATTTTTACCAAAAATAACAAAATTTAGATTTTGACCAATTTTTGAAGGCATCAAAGTCAAAGGTATTAGCCTTGCCATTTTCTGAAGCGAAAATTTTTTTTTTCTAAAATGCTTGAAAATATGGAATATAGGGTTTTTTTAGTCGCTGAATCGACTGGTGCAGTCAGTTTCTCGATAGCAAGTCTAGAACCATGTTAAATCTGCATTCCGCAGGAAGTGGTGCCGTAAAACCTTATGGATGCCATTTTTGCTGAAAACTATGGGTAATTCTGCCATTTTAACGCCATTTTCGTATTCTACGTGGTCGAATTAGTGGTTCTGGACCATTTTTACCAAAAATAGCAAAATTTAGATTTTCACCAATTTTTGAAGGCATCAAAGTCAAAGGTATTAGCCTTGCCATTTTCTGAAGTAAAATTTTTTTATTTCTTTAAAATGCTTAAAAATATGTAATATAGGGTTTTTTTAGTCGCTGAATCGACTGGTGCAGTCAGTTTCTCGATAGCAAGTCTAGAACCATGTTAAATCTGCATTCCGCGGGAAGTGGTGCCGTAAAACCTAATGGATGCCATTTTTGCTGAAAACTATCGGTAATTCTGCAATTTTAACGCCATTTTCGTATTCTACGTGGTCGAATTAGTGGTTCTAGACCATTTTTACCAAAAATAACAAAATTAACATTTTGACCAAATTTTGAAGGCATCAAAGTCAAAGGTATTAGCCTTGCCATTTTCTGAAGCGAAAATTTTTTTTTCTTTAAAATGCTTAAAAATATGGAATATAGGGTTTTTTAAGTCGCTGAATCGACTGGTGCAGTAAGTTTCTCGATAGCAAGTCTAGAACTATGTTAAATCTGCATTCCACTGTAAGTGGTGCCGTAAAACCTTATGGATGCCATTTTTGCTGAAAACTATGGGTAATTCTGCAATTTTAACGCCATTTTCGTATTCTACGTGGTCGAATTAGTGGTTCTAGACCATTTTTACCAAAAATAACAAAATTTAGATTTTCACCAAATTTTGAAGGCATCAAAGTCAAAGGTATTAGCCTTGCCATTTTCTGAAGTGAATTTTTTTTTTACTTTAAAATGCTTAAAAATATGGAATATAGGGTTTTTAAGTCGCTGAATCGACTGGTGCAGTCAGTTTCTCGATAGCAAGTCTAGAACTATGTTAAATCTGCATTCCACTGTAAGTGGTGCCGTAAAACCTTATGGATGCCATTTTTGCTGAAAACTATGGGTAATTCTGCAATTTTAACGCCATTTTCGTATTCTACGTGGTCGAATTAGTGGTTCTAGACCATTTTTACCAAAAATAACAAAATTTAGATTTTCACCAATTTTTGAAGGCATCAAAGTCAAAGGTATTAGCCTTGCCATTTTCTGAAGCGAAAATTTTTTTTCTCTAAAATGCTTGAAAATATGAAATATAGGGTTTTTTAGGTCGCTGAATCGACTGGTGCAGTCAGTTTCTCGATAGCAAGTCTAGAACTATGTTAAATCTGCATTCCACTGTAAGTGGTGCCGTAAAACCTTATGGATGCCATTTTTGCTGAAAACTATCGGTAATTCTGCAATTTTAACGCCATTTTCGTATTCTACGTGATCGAATTAGTGGTTCTAGACCATTTTTACCAAAAATAACAAAATTTAGATTTTCACCAATTTTTGAAGGCATCAAAGTCAAAGGTATTAGCCTTGCCATTTTCTGAAGTGAATTTTTTTTATTTCTTTAAAATGCTTGAAAATATGGAATATAGGGTTTTTTAAGTCGCTTAATCGACTGGTGCAGTCAGTTTCTCGATAGCAAGTCTAGAACTATGTTAAATCTGCATTCCACTGTAAGTGGTGCCGTAAAACCTAATGGATGCCATTTTTGCTGAAAACTATCGGTAATTCTGCAATTTTAACGCCATTTTCGTATTCTACGTGGTCGAATTAGTGGTTCTAGACCATTTTTACCAAAAATAACAAAATTTAGATTTTCACCAATTTTTGAAGGCATCAAAGTCAAAGGTATTAGCCTTGCCATTTTCTGAAGCGAAAATTTTTTTTTCTCTAAAATGCTTGAAAATATGGAATATAGGGTTTTTTAAGTCGCTGAATCGACTGGTGCAGTTAGTTTCTTAATAGCAAGTCTAGAACTATGTTAAATCTGCATTCCACAGTGGTGCCGTAAAACCTAATGGATGCCATTTTTGCTGAAAACTATTGGTAATTCTGCAATTTTAACGCCATTTTCGTATTCTACGTGATCGAATTAGTGGTTCTAGACCATTTTTTCCAAAAATAACAAAATATTCATTTTGACCAAATTTTGAAGGCATTAAAGTCAAAGGTATTAGCCTTGCCATTTTCTGAAGTGAAATTTTTTTATTTCTTTAAAATGCTTGAAAATATGAAATATAGGGTTTTTTTAGTCGCTGAATCGACTGGTGCAGTCAGTTTCTCGATAGCAAGTCTAGAACTATGTTAAATCTGCATTCCACTGTAAGTGGTGCCGTAAAACCTTATGGATGCCATTTTTGCTGAAAACTATCGGTAATTCTGCAATTTTAACGCCATTTTCGTATTCTACGTGGTCGAATTAGTGGTTCTAGACCATTTTTACCAAAAATAACAAAATTTAGATTTTCACCAATTTTTGAAGGCATCAAAGTCAAAGGTATTAGCCTTGCCATTTTCTGAAGCGAAAATTTTTTTTTCTCTAAAATGCTTGAAAATATAAAATATAGGGTTTTTTTAGTAGCTGAATCGACTGGTGCAGTCAGTTTCTCGATAGCAAGTCTAGAACTATGTTAAATCTGCATTCCACTGTAAGTGGTGCCGTAAAACCTTATGGATGCCATTTTTGCTAAAAACTATCGGTAATTCTGCAATTTCAACGCCATTTTCGTATTCTACGTGGTCGAATTAGTGGTTCTAGACCATTTTTACCAAAAATAACAAAATTTAGATTTTCACCAATTTTTGAAGGCATCAAAGTCAAAGGTATTAGCCTTGCCATTTTCTGAAGTGAATTTTTTTTTTTCTTTAAAATGCTTAAAAATATGGAATATGGGGTTTTTTTAGTAGCTGAATCGACTGGTGCATTCAGTTTCTCGATAGCAAGTCTAGAACCATGTTAAATCTGCATTCCGCGGGAAGTGGTGCCGTAAAACCTAATGGATGCCATTTTTGCTGAAAACTATCGGTAATTCTGCAATTTTAACGCCATTTTCGTATTCTACGTGATCGAATTAGTGGTTCTAGACCATTTTTTCCAAAAATAACAAAATTTACATTTTGACCAAATTTTGAAGGCATCAAAGTCAAAGGTATTAGCCTTGCCATTTTCTGAAGTAAAATTTTTTTATTTTTTTAAAATGCTTGAAAATATGTAATATAGGGTTTTTTTAGTCGCTGAATCGACTGGTGCAGTCAGTTTCTCGATAGCAAGTCTAGAACCATGTTAAATCTGCATTCCGCAGGAAGTGGTGCCGTAAAACCTAATGGATGCCATTTTTGCTGAAAACTATCGGTAATTCTGCAATTTTAACGCCATTTTTGTATTCTACGTGGTCGAATTAGTGGTTCTAGACCATTTTTACCAAAAATAACAAAATTTACATTTTGACCAAATTTTGAAGGCATCAAAGTCAAAGGTATTAGCCTTGCCATTTTCTGAAGTAAAATTTTTTATTTCTTTAAAATGCTTGAAAATGTGTAATATGGGGTTTGTTTAGTCGCTGAATCGACTGGTGCAGTCAGTTTCTCGATAGCAAGTCTAGAACCATGTTAAATCTGCATTCCGCAGGAAGTGGTGCCGTAAAACCTAATGGATGCCATTTTTGCTGAAAACTATCGGTAATTCTGCAATTTTAACGCCATTTTCGTATTCTACGTGATCGAATTAGTGGTTCTAGACCATTTTTTCCAAAAATAACAAAATTTACATTTTGACCAAATTTTGAAGGCATCAAAGTCAAAGGTATTAGCCTTGCCATTTTCTGAAGCGAAAATTTTTTTTTCTCTAAAATGCTTGAAAATATGGAATATAGGGTTTTTTTAGTCGCTGAATCGACTGGTGCAGTCAGTTTCTCGATAGCAAGTCTAGAACCATGTTAAATCTGCATTCCGCAGGAAGTGGTGCCGTAAAACCTTATGGATGCCATTTTTGCTGAAAACTATGGGTAATTCTGCCATTTTAACGCAATTTTCGTATTCTACGTGGTCAAATTAGTGGTTCTGGACCATTTTTACCAAAAATAGCAAAATTTAGATTTTCACCAATTTTTGAAGGCATCAAAGTCAAAGGTATTAGCATTGCCATTTTCTGAAGTAAAATTTTTTTATTTCTTTAAAATGCTTGAAAATATGTAAAATAGGGTTTTTTAAGTCGCTGAATCGACTGGTGCAGTTAGTTTCTTAATAGCAAGTCTAGAACTATGTTAAATCTGCATTCCACTGTAAGTGGTGACGTAAAACCTAATGGATGCCCTTTTTGCTGAAAACTATCGGTAATTCTGCAATTTTAACGCCATTTTCGTATTCTTCGTGGTCGAATTATTGGTTCTAGACCATTTTTACCAAAAATAACAAAATTTAGATTTTCACCAATTTTTGAAGGCATCAAAGTCAAAGGTATAGCCTTGCCATTTTCGGAAGTGAAATTTTTTTATTTCTTTAAAATGCTTGAAAATATGTAAAATAGGGTTTTTTAAGTCGCTTAATCGACTGGTGCAGTCAGTTTCTCGATAGCAAGTCAAGAACTATGTTAAATCTGCATTCCACTGCAAGTGGTGCCGTAAAACCTAATGGATGCCATTTTTTCTGAAACCTATCGGTAATTCTGCAATTTTTACGCCATTTTCGTATTCTACGTGGTCGAATTAGTGGTTCTAGACCATTTTTACCAAAAATAACAAAATTTAGATTTTCACCAATTTTTGAAGGCATCAAAGTCAAAGGTATTAGCCTTGCCATTTTCTGAAGCGAAAATTTTTTTTCTCTAAAATGCTTGAAAATATGGAATATAGGGTTTTTTAGGTCGCTGAATCGACTGGTGCAGTCAGTTTCTCGATAGCAAGTCTAGAACTATGTTAAATCTGCATTCCACTGTAAGTGGTGCCGTAAAACCTTATGGATGCCATTTTTGCTGAAAACTATCGGTAATTCTGCAATTTCAACGCCATTTTCGTATTCTACGTGGTCGAATTAGTGGTTCTAGACCATTTTTACCAAAAATAACAAAATTTAGATTTTGACCAAATTTTGAAGGCATCAAAGTCAAAGGTATTAGCCTTGCCATTTTCTGAAGTAAAATTTTTTTATTTCTTTGAAATGCTTGAAAATATGTGATATAGGCTTTTTTTAGTCGCTAAATCGACTGGTGCAGTCAGTTTCTCGATAGCAAGTCTAGAATCATGTTAAATCTGTATTCCGCGGGAAGTGGTGCCGTAAAACCTAATGGATGCCATTTTCGCTGAAAACTATCGGTAATTCTGCAATTTTAACGCCATTTTCGTATTCTACGTGGTCGAATTAGTGGTTCTAAACCATTTTTACCAAAAATAACAAAATTAACATTTTGACCAAATTTTGAAGGCATCAAAGTCAAAGGTATTAGCCTTGCCATTTTCTGAAGCGAAATTTTTTTTAATTTTTTTAAAATGCTTGAAAATATGGAATATAGGGTTTTTTAAGTCGCTGAATCGACTGGTGCAGTTAGTTTCTTAATAGCAAGTCTAGAACTATGTTAAATCTGCATTCCACTGTAAGTGGTGCCGTAAAACCTTATGGATGCCATTTTTGCTGAAAACTATCGGTAATTCTGCAATTTTAACGCCATTTTCGTATTCTACGTGGTCGAATTAGTGGTTCTAGACCATTTTTACCAAAAATAACAAAATTAACATTTTGACCAAATTTTGAAGGCATCAAAGTCAAAGGTATTAGCCTTGCCATTTTCTGAAGCGAAAATTTTTTTTCTCTAAAATGCTTGAAAATATGAAATATAGGGTTTTTTAAGTCGCTGAATCGACTGGTGCAGTCAGTTTCTCGATAGCAAGTCTAGAACTATGTTAAATCTGCATTCCACTGTAAGTGGTGCCGTAAAACCTTATGGATGCCATTTTTGCTGAAAACTATCGGTAATTCTGCAATTTTAACGCCATTTTCGTATTCTACGTTGTCGAATTAGTGGTTCTAGACCATTTTTACCAAAAATAACAAAATTTAGATTTTCACCAATTTTTGAAGGCATCAAAGTCAAAGGTATTAGCCTTGCCATTTTCTGAAGTAAAATTTTTTTATTTCTTTAAAATGCTTGAAAATATGTAATATAGGGTTTTTTTAGTCGCTGAATCGACTGGTGCAGTCAGTTTCTCGATAGCAAGTCTAGAACCATGTTAAATCTGCATTCCGCAGGAAGTGGTGCCGTAAAACCTTATGGATGCCATTTTTGCTGAAAACTATGGGTAATTCTGCCATTTTAACGCCATTTTCGTATTCTACGTGGTCGAATTAGTGGTTCTGGACCATTTTTACCAAAAATAACAAAATTTAGATTTTCACCAATTTTTGAAGGCATCAAAGTCAAAGGTATTAGCCTTGCCATTTTCTGAAGCGAAAATTTTTTTTCTCTAAAATGCTTGAAAATATGGAATATAGGGTTTTTTAAGTCGCTGAATCGACTGGTGCAGTCAGTTTCTCGATAGCAAGTCTAGAACCATGTTAAATCTGCATTCCGCAGGAAGTGGTGCCGTAAAACCTAATGGATGCCATTTTTGCTGAAAACTATCGGTAATTCTGCAATTTTAACGCCATTTTCGTATTCTACGTGGTCGAATTAGTGGTTTTAGACCATTTTTACCAAAAATAACAAAATTTAGATTTTGACCAATTTTTGAAGGCATCAAAGTCATAGGTATTAGCCTTGCCATTTTCTGAAGCAAAAATTTTTTTTTCTCTAAAATGCTTGAAAATATGGAATATAGGGTTTTTTTAGTCGCTGAATCGACTGGTGCAGTCAGTTTCTCGATAGCAAGTCTAGAACTATGTTAAATCTGCATTCCACTGTAAGTGGTGCCGTAAAACCTAATGGATGCCATTTTTGCTGAAAACTATTGGTAATTCTGCAATTTTAACGTCATTTTCGTATTCTACGTTGTCGAATTGGTGGTTCTAGACCATTTTTACCAAAAATAACAAAATTTAGATTTTCACCAATTTTTGAAGGCATCAAAGTCAAAGGTATTAGCCTTGCCATTTTCTGAAGTAAAATTTTTTTATTTTTTTAAAATGCTTGAAAATATTGGGTTTTTTTAGTCGCTGATTCGATTGGTGCAGTCAGTTTCTCGATAGCAAGTCTAGAACCATGTTAAATCTGCATTCCGCAGGAAGTGGTGCCGTAAAACCTTATGGATGCCATTTTTGCTGAAAACTATGGGTAATTCTGCCATTTTAACGCCATTTTCGTATTCTACGTGGTCGAATTAGTGGTTCTGGACCATTTTTACCAAAAATAGCAAAATTTAGATTTTCACCAATTTTTGAAGGCATCAAAGTCAAAGGTATTAGCCTTGCCATTTTCTGAAGCGAAAATTTTTTTTTCTCTAAAATGCTTGAAAATATGGAATATAGGGTTTTTTAAGTAGCTGAATCGACTGGTGAAGTCAGTTTCTCGATAGCAAGTCTAGAACTATGTTAAATCTGCATTCCACTGTAAGTGGTGCCGTAAAACCTTATGGATGCCATTTTTGCTGAAAACTATGGGTAATTCTGCCATTTTAACGCCATTTTCGTATTCTACGTGGTCGAATTAGTGGTTCTAGACCATTTTTACCAAAAATAACAAAATTTAGATTTTGACCAATTTTTGAAGGCATCAAAGTCAAAGGTATTAGCCTTGCCATTTTCTGAAGTGAAATTTTTTTATTTTTTTAAAATGCTTGAAAATATGTAATATAGGCTTTTTTTAGTTGCTGAATCGACTGGTGCAGTCAGTTTCTCGATAGAAAGTCTAGAATCATGTTAAATCTGCATTCCGCGGGAAGTGGTGCTGTAAAACCTAATGGATGCCATTTTTGCTGAAAACTATCGGTAATTCTGCAATTTTAACGCCATTTTCGGATTCTACGTAGTCGAATTAGTGGTTCTGGACCATATTTACCAAAAATAACAAAAATAACATTTTGTACAAATTTTGAAGGCATCAAAGTTAAAGGTATTAGCCCCTGCCATTTTCTGAAGCGAAATTTTTTTTTTCTCTAAAATGCTTGAAAATATGGAATATAGGGTTTTTTAAGTAGCTGAATCGACTGGTGAAGTCAGTTTCTCGATAGCAAGTCTAGAACTATGTTAAATCTGCATTCCGCAGGAAGTGGTGCCGTAAAACCTTATTGAAGCCAATTTTGCTGAAAACTATCGGTACTTCTACAATTTTAACGCAATTTTTGTATTCTACGTGGTCAAATTAGTGGTTCTAGACAATTTTTACAAAAAATTACAAAATTTAGATTTTCACCAAATTTTGAAGGCACCAAAGCCTTGCCATTTTCTGAAGCGAAAATTCATTTTTTCTCTAAAATGCTTAAAAATATGGAATATAAGGTTTTTTTAGTCGCTGAATCGACTGGTAAAGTCATTTTCTCGATAGCAAGTCTAGGATCATGTTAAATCTGCATTCCACTGTAAGTGGTGCCGTAAAACCTAATGGATGCCATTTTTGCTGAAAACTATTGGTAATTCTGCAATTTTAACGCCATTTTCGTATTCTACGTTGTCGAATTAGTGGTTCTAGACCATTTTTACCAAAAATAACAAAATTTAGATTTTCACCAATTTTTGAAGGCATCAAAGTCAAAGGTATTAGCCTTGCCATTTTCTGAAGTAAAATTTTTTTATTTCTTTAAAATGCTTGAAAATATGTAATATAGGGTTTTTTTAGTCGCTGAATCGACTGGTGCAGTCAGTTTCTCGATAGCAAGTCTAGAACCATGTTAAATCTGCATTCCGCAGGAAGTGGTGCCGTAAAACCTTATGGATGCCATTTTTGCTGAAAACTATGGGTAATTCTGCCATTTTAACGCCATTTTCGTATTCTACGTGGTCGAATTAGTGGTTCTAGACCATTTTTACCAAAAATAACAAAATTTAGATTTTGACCAATTTTTGAAGGCATCAAAGTCAAAGGTATTAGCCTTGCCATTTTCTGAAGCGAAAATTTTTTTTTTTCTAAAATGCTTGAAAATATGGAATATAGGGTTTTTTAAGTAGCTGAATCGACTGGTGAAGTCAGTTTCTCGATAGCAAGTCTAGAACTATGTTAAATCTGCATTCCACTGTAAGTGGTGCCGTAAAACCTTATGGATGCCATTTTTGCTCAAAACTATGGGTAATTCTGCCATTTTAACGCAATTTTTGTATTCTACGTGGTCGAATTAGTGGTTTTAGACCATTTTTTTCAAAAATAACAAAATTTAGATTTTCACCAATTTTTGAAGGCATCAAAGTCAAAGGTATTAGCCGTGCCATTTTCTGAAGTGAAATTTTTTTATTTTTTTAAAATGCTTGAAAATATGTAATATAGGCTTTTTTTAGTTGCTGAATCGACTGGTGCAGTCAGTTTCTCGATAGAAAGTCTAGAATCATGTTAAATCTGCATTCCGCGGGAAGTGGTGCTGTAAAACCTAATGGATGCCATTTTTGCTGAAAACTATCGGTAATTCTGCAATTTTAACGCCATTTTCGTATTCTACGTGGTCGAATTAGTGGTTCTAGACCGTTTATACCAAATATAACAAAATTAAGATTTTGACCAAATTTTGAAGGCATCAAAGTCAATAGTATTAGCCTTGCCATTTTATGAAGCGAAATTTTTTTTTCTCTAAATTGCTTGAAAATATGGAATATAGGGTTTTTTAAGTCGCTGAATCAAATGGTGCAGTCAGTTTCTTTATAGCAAGTCTAGAATCATGTTAAATCTGCATTCTGAGGGAAGTGGTGCCGTAAAACCTTATTGAAGCCAATTTTGCTGAAAACTATCGGTACTTCTACAATTTTAACGCAATTTTCGTATTCTACGTGGTCAAATTAGTGGTTCTAGACAATTTTTACAAAAAATTACAAAATTTAGATTTTCACCAAATTTTGAAGGCACCAAATCCTTGCCATTTTCTGAAGCGAAAATTCATTTTTTCTCTAAAATGCTTAAAAATATGGAATATAAGGTTTTTTTAGTCGCTGAATCGACTGGTAAAGTCATTTTCTCGATAGCAAGTCTAGGATCATGTTAAATCTGCATTCGGGGGGAAGTGGTGCCGTAAAACTTTATTGAAGTCGACCCATTTTTGCTGAAAACTATCGGTAATTCTGTAATTTTAACACCATTTTCGTATTCTACGTGGTAAAATTAGTGGTTCTAGACCATTTTTACCAAAAATAACAAAATTTAGATTTTGACCAAATTTTGAAGGCATCAAAGCCTAGCCATTTTCTGAAGCGAAATTTTTTTTTCTCTAAAATGCTTGAAAATATGGAATATAGGGTTTTTTAGGTCGCTGAATCGACTGGTGCAGTCAGTTTCTCGATAGCAAGTCTAGAACTATGTTAAATCTGCATTCCACTGTAAGTGGTGCCGTAAAACCTTATGGATGCCATTTTTGCTGAAAACTATGGGTAATTCTGCCATTTTAACGCCATTTTGGTATTCTACGTGGTCGAATTAGTGGTTCTGGACCATTTTTACCAAAAATAGCAAAATTTAGATTTTCACCAATTTTTGAAGGCATCAAAGTCAAAGGTATTAGCCTTGCCATTTTCTGAAGTAAAATTTTTTTAATTTTTTAAAATGCTTAAAAATATGGAATATAGGGTTTTTTTAGTCGCTGAATCGACTGGTGCATTCAGTTTTTTGATAGCAAGTTTAGAACCATGTTAAATCTGCATTCCGCAGGAAGTGGTGCCGTAAAACCATATGGATGCCATTTTTGCTGAAAACTATAGGTAATTCTGCAGCTTTTAACGCCATTTTCGTATTCTACGATGTCGAATTAGTGGTTCTAGACCATTTTTACCAAAAATAACAAAATTAACATTTTGACCAAATTTTGAAGGCATCAAAGTCAAAGGTATTAGCCTTGCCATTTTCTGAAGCGAAAATTTTTTTTTCTTTAAAATGCTTAAAAATATGGAATATAGGGTTTCTGTAGTCGCTGAATCGACTGGTGCAGTAAGTTTCTCGATAGCAAGTCTAGAACTATGTTAAATCTGCATTCCGCAGGAAGTGGTGCCGTAAAACCTAATGGATGCCATTTTTGCTGAAAACTATTGGTAATTCTGCAATTTTAACGGCATTTTCGTATTCTACGTGGTCGAATTAGTGGCTCTAGACCATTTTTACCAAAAATAACAAAATTTAGATTTTGACCAAATTTTGAAGGCATCAAAGTCAAAGGTATTAGCCTTGCCATTTTCTGAAGTGAAATTTTATTTTTTAAATGCTTGAAAATATGGAATATAGGGTTTTTTTAGTAGCTGAATCGACTGGTGCAGTCAGTTTTTTGATAGCAAGTCTAGAACCATGTTAAATCTGCATTCCGCAGGAAGTGGTGCCGTAAAACCTTATGGATGCCATTTTTGCTGAAAACTATCGGTAATTCTGCAATTTTAACGCCATTTTCGTATTCTACGTGGTCGAATTAGTGGTTCTAGACCATTTTTACCAAAAATAACAAAATTAACATTTTGACCAAATTTTGAAGGCATCAAAGTCAATGGTATTAGCCTTGCCATTTTCTGAAGCGAAATTTTTTTTTCTCTAAATTGCTTAAAAATATGGAATATAAGGTTTTTTTAGTCGCTGAATCGACTGGTAAAGTCATTTTCTCGATAGCAAGTCTAGGATCATGTTAAATCTGCATTCGGGGGGAAGTGGTGCCGTAAAACCTTATTGAAGCCATTTTTGCTAAAGACTATCGGTAATTCTACAGTTTTAACACTTTTTTCGTATTCTACGTGGTAAAATTTGTGGTTCTGGACCATTTTTACAAAAAATTACGAAACTTAGATTTTCACCAAATTTTGAATGCACCAAAGCCTTGCCATTTTCTGAAGCGAAAATTAATTTTTTCTCTAAAATGCTTGAAAATATGGAATATAGGGTTTTTTAAGTAGCTGAATCGACTGGTGAAGTCAGTTTCTCGATAGCAAGTCTAGAACTATGTTAAATCTGCATTCCACTGTAAGTGGTGCCGTAAAACCTTATGGATGCCATTTTTGCTGAAAACTATGGGTAATTCTGCCATTTTAACGCAATTTTTGTATTCTTCGTGGTCGAATTAGTGGTTCTAAACCATTTTTACCAAAAATAACAAAATTAACATTTTGTCCAAATTTTGAAGGCATCAAAGTCAAAGGTATTAGCCCCTGCCATTTTCTGAAGCGAAATTTTTTTTAATTTTTTTAAAATGCTTGAAAATATGGAATATAGGGTTTTTTAAGTCGCTGAATCGACTGGTGCAGTTAGTTTCTTAATAGCAAGTCTAGAACTATGTTAAATCTGCATTCCACTGTAAGTGGTGCCGTAAAACCTAATGGATGCCCTTTTTGCTGAAAACTATCTGTAATTCTGCAATTTTAACGCCATTTTCGTATTCTGCGTGATCGAATTAGTAGTTCTAGACCATTTTTTCCAAAAATAACAAAATTTACATTTTGACCAAATTTTGAAGGCATCAAAGTCAAAGGTATTAGCCTTGCCATTTTCTGAAGCAAAAATTTTTTTTTCTCTAAAATGCTTGAAAATATGGAATATAGGGTTTTTTTAGTAGCTGAATCGACTGGTGCAGCCAGTTTCTCGATAGCAAGTCTAGAACCATGTTAAATCTGCATTCCACTGTAAGTGGTGCCGTAAAACCTAATGGATGCCATTTTTGCTGAAACCTATCGGTAATTCTGCAATTTTTACGCCATTTTCGTATTCTACGTTGTCGAATTAGTGTTTCTAGACCATTTTTACCAAAAATAACAAAATTTAGATTTTCACCAATTTTTGAAGGCATCAAAGTCAAAGGTATAGCCTTGCCATTTTCTGAAGTAAAATTTTTTTATTTTTTTAAAACGCTTGAAAATATGTAATATAGGGTTTTTTTGGTAGCTGAATCGATTGGTGCAGTCAGTTTCTCGATAGCAAGTCTAGAACCATGTTAAATCTGCATTCCGCAGGAAGTGGTGCCGTAAAACCTTATGGATGCCATTTTTGCTGAAAACTATGGGTAATTCTGCCATTTTAACGCCATTTTCGTATTCTACGTGGTCGAATTAGTGGTTTTGGATCATTTTTACCAAAAATAGCAAAATTTAGATTTTCACCAATTTTTGAAGGCATCAAAGTCAAAGGTAGCCTTGCCATTTTCTGAAGCGAAAATTTTTTTTTCTCTAAAATGCTTGAAAATATGGAATATAGGGTTTTTTAAGTAGCTGAATCGACTGGTGCAGTCAGTTTCTCAATAGCAAGTCTAGAACCATGTTAAATCTGCATTCCGCAGGAAGTGGTGCCGTAAAACCTAATGGATGCCATTTTTGCTGAAACCTATCGGTAATTCTGCAATTTTTACGCCATTTTCGTATTCTTCGTGGTCGAATTAGTGGTTCTAGACCATTTTTACCAAAAATAACAAAATTTAGATTTTCACCAATTTTTGAAGGCATCAAAGTCAAAGGTATAGCCTTGCCATTTTCTGAAGCAAAAATTTTTTTTTCTCTAAAATGCTTGAAAATATGGAATATAGGGTTTTTTTAGTAGCTGAATCGACTGGTGCAGCCAGTTTCTCGATAGCAAGTCTAGAACCATGTTAAATCTGCATTCCACTGTAAGTGGTGCCGTAAAACCTAATGGATGCCATTTTTGCTGAAACCTATTGGTAATTCTGCAATTTTTACGCCATTTTCGTATTCTACGTTGTCGATTTAGTGGTTCTAGACCATTTTTACCAAAAATAACAAAATTTAGATTTTCTCCAATTTTTGAAGGCATCAAAGTCAAAGGTATTAGCCTTGCCATTTTCTAAAGTAAAATTTTTTTTTTCTTTAAAATGCTTAAAAATATGGAATTTAGGGTTTTTTTGGTAGCTGAATCGATTGGTGCAGTCAGTTTCTCGATAGCAAGTCTAGAACCATGTTAAATCTGCATTCCGCAGGAAGTGGTGCCGTAAAACCTTATGGATGCCATTTTTGCTGAAAACTATGGGTAATTCTGCCATTTTAACGCCATTTTCGTATTCTACGTGGTCGAATTAGTGGTTTTGGATCATTTTTACCAAAAATAGCAAAATTTAGATTTTCACCAATTTTTGAAGGCATCAAAGTCAAAGGTAGCCTTGCCATTTTCTGAAGCGAAAATTTTTTTTTCTCTAAAATGCTTGAAAATATGGAATATAGGGTTTTTTAAGTAGCTGAATCGACTGGTGAAGTCAGTTTCTCGATAGCAAGTCTAGAACTATGTTAAATCTGCATTCCACTGTAAGTGGTGCCGTAAAACCTTATGGATGCCATTTTTGCTGAAAACTATGGGTAATTCTGCCATTTTAACGCAATTTTTGTATTCTTCGTGGTCGAATTAGTGGTTCTGGACCATTTTTACCAAAAATAGCAAAATTTAGATTTTCACCAATTTTTGAAGGCATCAAAGTCAAAGGTATTAGCCTTGCCATTTTCTGAAGTAAAATTTTTTTATTTTTTTAAAATGCTTGAAAGTATGTAATATAGGGTTTTTTTAGTAGCTGAATCGATTGGTGCAGTCAGTTTCTTGATAGCAAGTCTAGAACCATGTTAAATCTGCATTCCGCGGGAAGTGGTGCCGTAAAACCTAATGGATGCTATTTTCGCTGAAAACTATCGGTAATTCTGCAATTTTAACGCAATTTTCGTATTCTACGTAGTCGAATTAGTGGTTCTAGACCATTTTTACCAAAAATAACAAAATTAACATTTTGTCCAAATTTTGAAGGCATCAAAGTCAATAGTATTAGCCTTGCCATTTTATGAAGCGAAATTTTTTTTTCTCTAAATTGCTTGAAAATATGGAATATAGGGTTTTTTAAGTCGCTGAATCAAATGGTGCAGTCAGTTTCTTTATAGCAAGTCTAGAATCATGTTAAATCTGCATTCGGAGGGAAGTGGTGCCGTAAAACCTTATTGAAGCCAATTTTGCTGAAAACTATCGGTACTTCTACAATTTTAACGCAATTTTTGTATTCTACGTGGTCAAATTAGTGGTTCTAGACAATTTTTACAAAAAATTACAAAATTTAGATTTTCACCAAATTTTGAAGGCACCAAAGCCTTGCCATTTTCTGAAGCGAAAATTCATTTTTTCTCTAAAATGCTTAAAAATATGGAATATAAGGTTTTTTTAGTCGCTGAATCGACTGGTAAAGTCATTTTCTCGATAGCAAGTCTAGGATCATGTTAAATCTGCATTCGGGGGGAAGTGGTGCCGTAAAACCTTATTGAAGCCATTTTTGCTAAAGACTATCGGTAATTCTACAGTTTTAACACTTTTTTCGTATTCTACGTGGTAAAATTTGTGGTTCTGGACCATTTTTACAAAAAATAACAAAATTTAGATTTTGACCAATTTTTGAAGGCATCAAAGTCAAAGGTATTAGCCTTGCCATTTTCTGAAGCGAAATTTTTTTTTTCTCTAAAATGCTTGAAAATATGGAATATATGGTTTTTTAAGTAGCTGAATCGACTGGTGAAGTCAGTTTCTCGATAGCAAGTCTAGAACTATGTTAAATCTGCATTCCACTGTAAGTGGTGCCGTTTAACCTTATGGATGCCATTTTTGCTGAAAACTATGGGTAATTCTGCCATTTTAACGCCATTTTCGTATTCTACGTGGTCGAATTAGTGGTTCTGGACCATTTTTACCAAAAATAGCAAAATTTAGATTTTCACCAATTTTTGAAGGCATCAAAGTCAAAGGTATTAGCATTGCCATTTTCTGAAGTAAAATTTTTTTATTTTTTTAAAATGCTTGAAAATATGTAATATAGGGTTTTTTTAGTAGCTGAATCGATTGGTGCAGTCAGTTTCTTGATAGCAAGTCTAGAACCATGTTAAATCTGCATTCCGCAGGAAGTGGTGCCGTAAAACCTAATGGATGCCATTTTTGCTGAAAACTATCGGTAATTCTGCAATTTTAACGCCATTTTTGTATTCTACGTGGTCGAATTAGTGGTTCTAGACCATATTTACCAAAAATAACAAAAATAACATTTTGTACAAATTTTGAAGGCATCAAAGTTAAAGGTATTAGCCCCTGCCATTTTCTGAAGCAAAAATTTTTTTTTTCTCTAAAATGCTTGAAAATATGGAATATAGGGTTTTTAAAGTCTCTGAATCGACTGGTGCAGTCAGTTTCTCGATAGCAAGTCTAGAACCATGTTAAATCTGCATTCCGCAGGAAGTGGTGCCGTAAAACCTAATGGATGCCATTTTTGCTGAAAACTATTGGTAATTCTGCAATTTTAACGCCATTTTCGTATTCTACGTGGTCGAATTAGTGGTTCTAGACCATTTTTACCAAAAATAACAAAATTTACATTTTGACCAAATTTTGAAGGCATCAAAGTCAAAGGTATTAGCCTTGCCATTTTCTGAAGTAAAATTTTTTTATTTTTTTAAAATGCTTGAAAATATGTAATATAGGGTTTTTTTAGTCGCTGAATTGACTGGTGCAGTCAGTTTCTCGATAGCAAGTCTAAAACCATGTGAAATCTGCATTCCGCAGGAAGTGGTGCCGTAAAACCTAATGGATGCCATTTTTGCTGAAAACTATCGGTAATTCTGCAATTTTAACGCCATTTTCGTATTCTACGTGGTCGAATTAGTGGTTCTAGACCATTTTTACCAAAAATAACAAAATTTAGATTTTGACCAATTTTTGAAGGCCTTGCCATTTTCTGAAGTAAAATTTTTTTATTTTTTTAAAATGCTTGAAAATATGTAATATAGGGTTTTTTTTTAGTCGCTGAATTGAGTGGTGCAGTCAGTTTTTCGATAGCAAGTCTAAAACCATGTGAAATCTGCATTCCGCAGGAAGTGGTGCCGTAAAACCTAATGGATGCCAATTTTTGCTGAAAACTATCGATAATTCTGCAATTTTAACGCCATTTTCGTATTCTACGTGGTCGAATTAGTGGTTCTAGACCATTTTTACCAAAAATAACAAAATTTAGATTTTGACCAATTTTTGAAGGCAAAGGTATTAGCCTTGCCATTTTCTGAAGCGAAAAATTTTTTTTTTCTAAAATGCTTAAAAATATAGAATATAGGGTTTTTTAAGTCGCTGAATCGACTGGTGCAGTCAGTTTCTTTATAGCAAGTCTAGAATCATGTTAAATCTGCATTCGGAGGGAAGTGGTGCCGTAAAACCTTATTGAAGCCAATTTTGCTGAAAACTATCGGTACTTCTACAATTTTAACGCAATTTTCGTATTCTACGTGGTCAAATTAGTGGTTCTAGACAATTTTTACAAAAAATTACAAAATTTAGATTTTCACCAAATTTTGAAGGCACCAAAGCCTTGCCATTTTCTGAAGCGAAAATTCATTTTTTCTCTAAAATGCTTAAAAATATGGAATATAAGGTTTTTTTAGTCGCTGAATCGACTGGTAAAGTCATTTTCTCGATAGCAGGTCTAGGATCATGTTAAATCTGCATTCGGGGGGAAGTGGTGCCGTAAAACCTTATTGAAGCCATTTTTGCTAAAGACTATCGGTAATTCTACAATTTTAACACTTTTTTCGTATTCTACGTGGTAAAATTTGTGGTTCTGGACCATTTTTACAAAAAAAAAACAAAATTTAAATTTTGACCAAATTTTGAAGGCACCAAATTCAAAAGTATTAGCCTTGCCATTTTCTGAAGCAAAAATTCATTTTTTCTCCAAAATGCTTAAAAATATGGAATATGGGTTTTTTTAGTCGCTGAATCGACTGGTGAAATTAGTTTTTCGATACCAAGTCTAGAATCATGTTAAATCTGCATTCGGGGGGAAGTGGTGCCGTAAAACCCTATGGATGCCATTTTTGCTGAAGACTATTGGTAATTCTGCAATTTTTAAGCAATTTTCGTATTCAACGTGGTCGAATTAGTGGTTCTAGACCATTTTTACAAAAAATAACAAAATTTAGATTTTGACCAAATTTTGAAGGCATCAAAGTCAAAGGTATTAGCCTTGCCATTTTCTGAAGCGAAAATTTTTTTTTCTTTAAAATGCTTAAAAATATGGAATATAGGGTTTTTTAGTCGCTGAATCGACTGGTGCAGTCAGTTTTTTGATAGCAAGTCTAGAAACATGTTAAATCTGCATTCCGCGGGAAGTGGTGCCGTAAAACCTTATGGATGCCATTTTTGCTGAAAACTATCGGTAATTCTGCAATTTTAACGCAATTTTCGTATTCTACGTGGTCGAATTAGTGGTTCTAGACCATTTTTACCAAAAATAACAAAATTAAGATTTTGACCAAATTTTGAAGGCATCAAAGTCCATGGTATTAGCCTTGCCATTTTTTAAAGCGAATTTTTTTTTATTTTTCTAAATTGCTTGAAAATATGAAATATATGGTTTTTTTAGTAGCTGAATCGACTGGTGCGGTCAGTTTTTCGATAGCAAGTCTAGAACCATGTTAAATCTGCATTCCGCAGGAAGTGGTGCCGTAAAACCTTATGGATGCCATTTTTGCTGAAAACTATCGGTAATTCTGCAATTTTAACGCCATTTTCGTATTCTACGTGGTCGAATTAGTGGTTCTAGACCATTTTTACCAAAAATAACAAAATTTAGATTTTGACCAAATTTTGAAGGCATCAAAGTCAAAGGTATTAGCCTTGCCATTTTCTGAAGTAAAAATTTTTTTTCTTTAAAATGCTTAAAAATATGGAATATAGGGTTTTTGTCGTCGCTGAATCGACTGGTGCAGTCAGTTTTTTGATAGCAAGTCTAGAACCATGTTAAATCTGCATTCCGCAGGAAGTGGTGCCGTAAAACCTTATGGATGCCATTTTTGCTGAAAACTATCGGTAATTCTGCAATTTTAACGCCATTTTCGTATTCTACGTGGTCGAATTAGTGGTTCTAGACCATTTTTACCAAAAATAACAAAATTAACATTTTGACCAAATTTTGAAGGCATCAAAGTCAATAGTATTAGCCTTGCCATTTTCTGAAGCGAAATTTTTTTTTCTAAAATGGTTGAGAATATGGAAAATATGGTTTTTTTAGTCACTGAATCAAATGGTGCAGTCAGTTTCTTTATAGCAAGTCTAGAATCATGTTAAATCTGCATTCGGAGGGAAGTGGTGCCGTAAAACCTTATTGAAGCCAATTTTGCTGAAATCTATCGGTACTTCTACAATTTTAACGCAATTTTCGTATTCTAACTGATCGAATTAGTGGTTCTTGACCATTTTTACAAAAAATTACAAAATTTAGATTTTCACCAAATTTTGAAGGCATTTTCTGAAGCGAAAATTCATTTTTTCTCTAAAATGCTTGAAAATATGGAATATAGGGTTTTTTTTAGTAGCTGAATGGACTGGTGCAGTCAATTTCTCGATAGCAAGTCTAGAACCATGTTAAATCTGCATTCCGCAGGAAGTGGTAAAGTAAAACCTAATGGATGCTATTTTTGCTGAAGACTATCGGTAATTCTGCAATTTTAACGACATTTTCGTATCCTACGTGGTCGAATTAGTGGTTCTAGACCATTTTTACCAAAAATAACAAAATTAAGATTTTGACCAAATTTTGAAAGCACTAAAGTCAAAGGTATAGCCTTGCCATTTTCAGAAGTGAAATTTTTTTATTTCTTTAAAATGCTTGAAAATATGGAATATAGGGTTTTTTAGGTCGCTGAATCGACTGGTGCAGTTAGTTTATTGATAGCAAGTCTAGAACTATGTTAAATCTGCATTCCACTGTAAGTGGTGCCGTAAAACCTAATGGATGCCATTTTTGCTGAAACCTATCGGTAATTCTGCAATTTTAACGCCATTTTTGTATTCCACGTTGTCGAATTAGTGGTTCTAGACCATTTTTACCAAAAATAACAAAATTTAGATTTTCACCAATTTTTGAAGGCATCAAAGTCAAAGGTACAGCCTTGCCATTTTCGGAAGTGAAATTTTTTTTTTCTTTAAAATGCTTGAAAATATGTAATATAGGGTTCTTTAAGTCGCTGAATCGACTGGTGCAGTCAGTTTCTCGATAGCAAGTCTAGAACCATGTTAAATCTGCATTCCGCAGGAAGTGGTGCCGTAAAACCTTATGGATGCCATTTTTGCTGAAAACTATCGGTAATTCTGCAATTTTAACGCCATTTTCGTATTCTACGTGGTCGAATTAGTGGTTCTAGACCATTTTTACCAAAAATAACAAAATTAACATTTTGACCAAATTTTGAAGGCATCAAAGTCAAAGGTATTAGCCTTGCCATTTTCTGAAACGAAATTTTTTTTTTCTTTAAAATGCTTAAAAATATGGAATATAGGGTTTTTTTAGTCGCTGAATCGACTGGTGCAGTCAGTTTCTCGATAGCAAGTCTAGAACCATGTGAAATCTGCATTCCGCAGGAAGTGGTGCCGTAAAACCCAATGGATGCCATTTTTGCTGAAAACTATCGGTAATTCTGCAATTTTAACGCCATTTTCGTATTCTACGTGGTCGAATTAGTGGTTCTAGACCATTTTTACCAAAAATAACAAAATTTAGATTTTGACCAATTTTTGAAGGCAAAGGTAAGCCTTGCCATTTTCTGAAGCGAAATTTTTTTTTTCCAAAATGCTTAAAAATATGGAATATAGGGTTATTTAAGTCGCTAAATCGACTGGTGCAGTCAGTTTCTCGATAGCAAGTCTAGAACTATGTTAAATCTGCATTCCGCGGGAAGTGGTGCCGTAAAACCTAATGGATGCCATTTTTGCTGAAAACTATGGGTAATTCTGCCATTTTAACGCCATTTTCGTATTCTACGTGGTCGAATTAGTGGTTTTAGACCAATTTTAGCAAAAATAACAAAATTTAGATGTTCACCAATTTTTGAAGGCATCAAAGTCAACTTGCCATTTTCTGAAGTGAAAACTTTTTTTTTTTTTAAATGCTTAAAAATATGGAATATAGGGTTATTTTAGTCGCTGAATCGACTGGTGCAGTCAGTTTTTTGATAGCAAGTCTAGAACCATGTTAAATCTGCATTCCGCAGGAAGTAGTGCCGTAAAACCTAATGGATGCCATTTTTGCTGAAAACTATTGGTAATTCTGCAATTTTAACGGCATTTTCGTATTCTACGTGGTCGAATTAGTGGTTCTAGACCATTTTTACCAAAAATAACAAAATTAAGATTTTGACCAAATTTTGAAGGCATCAAAGTCAATGGTATTAGCCTTGCCACTTTCTGAAGTGAAAATTTTTTTTTCTTTAAAATGCTTTAAAATATAGAATATAGGGTTATTTTAGTCGCTGAATCGACTGGTGCAGTCAGTTTTTTGATAGCAAGTCTAGACCATGTTAAATCTGCATTCCGCAGGAAGTAGTGCCGTAAAACTTAATGGATGCCATTTTTGCTGAAAACTATTGGTAATTCTGCAATTTCAACGCCATTTTCGTATTCAACGTGGTCGAATTAGTGGTTCTAGACCATTTTTACCAAAAATAACAAAATTAAGATTTTGACCAAATTTTGAAGGCATCAAAGTCAATAGTATTAGCTTTGCCATTTTCTGAAGCGAAATTTTTTTTTCTCTAAAATGGTTGAAAATATGGAATATATTGTTTTTTTAGTCACTGAATCAAATGGTGCAGTCAGTTTCTTTATAGCAAGTCTAGAATCATGTTAAATCTGCATTCGGAGGGAAGTGGTGCCGTAAAACCTTATTGAAGCCAATTTTGCTGAAAACTATCGGTACTTCTACAATTTTAACGCAATTTTCGTATTCTACGTGGTCAAATTAGTGGTTCTAGACAATTTTTACAAAAAATTACAAAATTTAGATTTTCACCAAATTTTGAAGGCACCAAAGCCTTGCCATTTTCCGAAGCGAAAATTCATTTTTTCTCTAAAATGCTTGAAAATATGGAATATAGGGTTTTTTTAGTAGCTAAATGGACTGGTGCAGTCAATTTCTCGATAGCAGGCCTAGAACCAGGATAAATCTGCATTCCGCGGGAAGTGGTGCCGTAAAACCCTATGGATGCCATTTTTGCTGAAGACTATCGGTAATTCTGCAATTTTAACGACATTTTCGTATCCTTTAGGGTACAATTTGTGGTTTTGGACCATTTTTACCAAAAATAACAAAATTTAGATTTTGACCAAATTTTGAGAA
The DNA here is from genome assembly GCA_035357415.1 of Ophraella communa. Classification (NCBI taxonomy): domain Eukaryota; kingdom Metazoa; phylum Arthropoda; class Insecta; order Coleoptera; family Chrysomelidae; genus Ophraella; species Ophraella communa. The sequence continues at coordinate 11,564,906 of CM068987.1, forward strand.
CACCAAAGTCGAAGGTATTAGCTTTTGGATGCCTTTTTTACTGAAGACTATCGGTAATTCTACAATTTTAACACCTTTTTCGTATTCTACGTGGTAAAATTTGTGGTTCTGAACCATTTTTACCAAAAATAACAAAATTTTGATTTTGACCAAATTTTGAAGGCACTAAAGTCAAAGCCTTGCCATTTTCTAAAGCGAAAATTTTTTTTTCTCTAAAATGCTTAAAAATATGGAATATAAGGTTTTTTTAGTAGCTGAATCGACTGGTAAAGTCATTTTCTCGATATCAAGTCTAGGATCATGTTAAATCTGCATTCGGGGGGAAGTGGTGCTGTAAAACCTTATTGAAGCCATTTTTGCTAAAGACTATCGGTAATTCTACAATTTTAACACTTTTTTCGTATTCTACGTGGTTAAATTTGTGGTTCTGGACCATTTTTACCAAAAATAACAAAATTTAGATTTTGACCAAATTTTGAGAACACCAAAGTCAAAGGTATTAGCCTTTGGATGCCATTTTTGCTGAAGACTATCGGTAATTCTGCAATTTTAACGCAATTTTCGTGGTCGAATTAGTGGTTCTAGACCATTTTTACAAAAAAAAAAAAATTTAGATTTTGACCAAATTTTGAAGGCACCAAATTCAAAAGTATTAGCCTTGCCATTTTCTGAAGCAAAAATTCATTTTTTCTCTAAAATGATTGAAAATATGGAATATAGGGTTTTTTTAGTAGCTAAATGGACTGGTGCAGTCAATTTCTCGATAGCAGGTCTAGAACCAGGATAAATCTTAAAAATATGGAATATGGGTTTTTTTTTGTCGCTGAATCGACTGGTGAAATTAGTTTTTCGATAGCAAGTCTAGAATCATGTTAAATCTGCATTCGGGGGGAAGTGGTGCCGTAAAACCCTATGGATGCCATTTTTGCTGAAGACTATTGGTAATTCTGCAATTTTTAAGCAAATTTCTTATTCAACGTGGTCGAATTAGTAATTCTAGACCATTTTTACAAAAAATAACAAAATTTAGATTTTGACCAAATTTTGAAGGCACCAAAGTCAAAGGTATTAGCCTTGCCATTTTCTGACGTGAATTTTTTTTTCTTTAAAATGCTTAAAAATATGGATAATAGGGTTTTTTTAGTCGCTGAATCGACTGGTGAAGTCAGTTTCTCGATAGCAAGTCTAGAAACATGTTAAATCTGCATTCGGGGGGAAGTGGTGCCGTAAAATCTTATTGAAGCCATTTTTGCTGAAGACTATCAGTAATTCTCTAATTTTAACACCATTTTCGTTTTCTACGTGGTAAAATTAGTGGTTCTAGACCATTTTACCAAAAATAACAAAATTTAGATTTTGACCAAATTTTGAAGGCACCAAAGTCAAAGGTATTAGCCTTGCCATTTTCTGAAGTGAAATTTTTTTTTCTCTAAAATGCTTGAAAATATGGAATATATGGTTTTTTTAGTCACTGAATCAAATGGTGCAGTCAGTTTCTTTATAGCAAGTCTAGAATCATGTTAAATCTGCATTCGGAGGAAAGTGGTGCCGTAAAACCTTATTGAAGCCAATTTTGCTGAAAACTATCGGTAATTCTACAATTTTAACGCAATTTTCGTATTCTAACTGATCGAATTAGTGGTTCTTGACCATTTTTACAAAAAATTACGAAACTTAGATTTTCACCAAATTTTGAATGCACCAAAGCCTTGCCATTTTCTGAAGCGAAAATTAATTTTTTCTCTAAAATGCTTGAAAATATGGAATATAGGGTTTTTTTAGTCGCTGAATGGACTGGTGCAGTCAATTTCTCGATAGCAGGTCTAGAACCAGGTTAAATCTGCATTCCGCAGGAAGTGGTGCCGTAAAGCCCTATGGATGCCATTTTTGCTGAAAACTATCGGTAATTCTGCAATTTTAACGCCATTTTCGTATTCTACGTGGTCGAATTAGTGGTTCTAGACCATTTTTACCAAAAATAACAAAATTAACATTTTGACCAAATTTTGAAGGCATCAAAGTCAATGGTATTAGCCTTGCCATTTTCTGAAGTGAAATTTTTTTTTCTTTAAAATGCTTAAAAATATGGAATATAGGGTTTTTTTAGTCGCTGAATCGACTGGTGCAGTCAGTTTTTTGATAGCAAGTCTAGAACCATGTTAAATCTGCATTCCGCAGGAAGTGGTGCCGTAAAACCTAATGGATGCCATTTTTGCTGAAAACTATTGGTAATTCTGCAATTTTAACGGCATTTTCGTATTCTACGTGGTCGAATTAGTGGCTCTAGACCATTTTTACCAAAAATAACAAAATTTAGATTTTGACCAAATTTTGAAGGCATCAAAGTCAAAGGTATTAGCCTTGCCATTTTCTGAAGTGAAATTTTTTTTTTCTTTAAAATGCTTAAAAATATGGAAAATAGGGTTTTTTTAGTCGCTGAATCGACTGGTGCAGTCAGTTTTTTGATAGCAAGTCTAGACCATGTTAAATCTGCATTCCGCAGGAAATGGTGCGGTAAAACCTTATGGATGCCATTTTTGCTGAAAACTATCGGTAATTCTGCAATTTCAACGCCATTTTCGTATTCTACGTGGTCGAATTAGTGGCTCTAGACCATTTTTACCAAAAATAACAAAATTAACATTTTGACCAAATTTTGAAGGCATCAAAGTCAATAGTATTAGCCTTGCCATTTTCTGAAGCGAAATTTTTTTTTCTCTAAAATGGTTGAAAAATATGGAATATATTGTTTTTTTAGTCACTGAATCAAATGGTGCAGTCAGTTTCTTTATAGCAAGTCTAGAATCATGTTAAATCTGCATTCGGAGGGAAGTGGTGCCGTAAAACCTTATTGAAGCCAATTTTGCTGAAAACTATCCGTACTTCTACAATTTTAACGCAATTTTCGTATTCTACGTGGTCAAATTAGTGGTTCTAGACAATTTTTACAAAAAATTACAAAATTTAGATTTTCACCTTATTAAAGCCATTTTTGCTGAAGACTATCGGTAATTCTACAATTTTAACACCTTTTTCGTATTCTACGTGGTACAATTTGTGGTTCTGGACCATTTAAACCCAAAATAACAAAATTTAGATTTTGACCAAATTTTGAGAACACCAAAGTCAAAGGTATTAGCCTTTGGATGCCATTTTTGCTGAAGACTATCGGTAATTCTAGAATTTTCACACCTTTTTCGTATTCTAAGTGGTAAAATTTGTGGTTCTGGACCATTTTTACCAAAAATAACAAAATTTAGATTTTGACCAAATTTTGGGAACACCAAAGTCAAAGGTATTAGCCTTTGGATGCCATTTTTGCTGAAGACTATCGGTAATTCTGCGATTTTAACGCAATTTTCGTATTCTAGGTGGTCGACTTAGTCATTCTAGACCATTTTTACAAAAAAAAAACAAAATTTAGATTTTGACCAAATTTTGAAGGCACCAATTTCAAAGGTATTAGCCTTGCCATTTTCTGAAGCGAAAATTCATTTTTTCTCTAAAATGCTTGAAAATATGGAATATGGGTTTTTTTAGTCGCTGAATCGACTGGTGAAATTAGTTTTTCGATAGCATTTTTCGAAAATGGCTAGGCTAATACCTTTGACTTTGGTGCCTTCAAAATTTGGTCAAAATCTAAATTTCGTTATTTTTGGTAAAAATGGTCCAGAACCACAAATTTTACCACGTAGAATACGAAAAAGGTGTTAAAATTGTAGAATTACCGATAGTTTTCAGCAAAAATGGTTAGGCTTCAATAAGGTTTTACGGCACCACCTCCCCCCGATTGCAGATTTAACATGATTCTAGACTTGCTATCGAGAAACTGGTTTCACTAGTCGATTTAGCGACTTAAAAAACCATATATTCCATATTTTCAAGCATTTTAGAGAAAAAAAATTTTTCGCTTCAGAAAATGTCAAGGCTATATACCTTTGACTTGCTATCGAGAAAAATGATCTAGAACCACTAAGTCGACCACGTAGAATACGAAAATGGTGTTAAAATTGCAGAATTACCGATAGTCTTTAGCAAAATTGGCATCCATAGGGTTTTACGGCACCACTTCCCCCTTAATGCAGATTTTACATGGTTCTAGACTTGCTATAAATAAACTGACTGCACCAGTCGATTCAGCGACTGAAAAAACCATATATTCCATATTTTCAAGCATTTTAGGAAAAAAAACATTTTCTCTTTTGAAAATGGCAATGCTAATACCATTGACTTTGGTGTTTTCAAAATTTGGTCAAAATCTAAATTTTGTTATTTTTAATAAAAATGGTCTAGAACCACTAATTCGACCACGTGGAATACGAAAATGTCGTTAAAATTGCAGAATTACTAATAGTCTCCAGCAATAATGGCATCCAAAGGGTACCACTTCACCCGGATGCAGATTTTATATGGTTCTATACTTGCTATAAAGAAAATGACAGCCCAGTAGATTCAGCGACTAAAAAAACCATATATTAAATATTTTTAAGCAATTTCGAGAAAAAAAATTTATCGCTAAGAAAATGCCAAGGCTAATACCTTTGACTTTAGTGCCTTTAAAATTTGGTCAAAATATAAATTTTGGTATTATTAAAATTGCAGAATTACCGATAGTCTTGAGCTAAACTGGCATCCATAGGGTTTTACGGCACCACTTTCCGCGGAATGCAGATTTAACATGGTTCTAGACTCGCTATCGAGAAACTGACTGCACCAGTCGATTCAGCGACTAAAAAACCCCAATTTTCCAAATTTTTAAGCATTTTAGAGAAAAAAAAATGTTTGCTTCAAAAAATGGCAAGGCTTGGTTCCTTCAAAATTTGGTCAAAATTTAAATTTTGTTATTTTTGGTATAAATGGTCTAGAACCGCTAATTCCACAACGTAAAATACGAAAATGGTGTTAAAATTGCAGAATTACCGATAGTTTTTAGCAAAAATGGCATCCATCAGGTTTTACGGCACCACTTCCACCCGAATGCAGATTTTACATGGTTCTAGACTTGCTATAAAGAAACTGACTGCACCAGTAGATTCAGCGACTGAAAAAATCATATATTTTCATATTTTCAAGCATTTTAGAGAAAAAAAACATTTTCGCTTTTGAAAATGGCAAGGCTAATACCATTGACTTTGGTGTTTTCAAAATTTGGTCAAAATCTAAATTTTGTTATTTTTGATAAAAATGGTCTAGAACCACTAATTCGACCACGTGGAATACGAAAATGTCGTTAAAATTGCAGAATTACCGATAGTTTTCAGCAAAAATGGCATCCATAAGGTTTTACGGCACCACTTCCACCCGAATGCAGATTTTACATGGTTCTAGACTTGCTATAAAGAAACTGACTGCACCAGTAGATTCAGCAACTGAAAAAACCATATATTCCATATTTTCAAGCATTTTAGAGAAAAAAAACATTTTCGCTTTTGAAAATGGCAAGGCTAATACCTTTGACTTTGGTGTTTTCAAAATTTGGTCAAAATCTAAATTTTGTTATTTTTGATAAAAATGGTCTAGAACCACTAATTCGACCACGTGGAATACGAAAATGGTGTTAAATTTGCAGAATTACCGATAGTTTTCAGCAAAAATGGCATCCATAAACTTTTACGGCACCACTTGCACCCGAATGCAGATTTTATATGGTTCTATACTTGCTATAAAGAAACTCACTGCACCAGTAGATTCAGCGACTGAAAAAATCATATATTTTCATATTTTCAAGCATTTTAGAGAAAAAAAACATTTTCGCTTTTGAAAATGGCAAGGCTAATACCTTTGACTTTGGTGTTTTCAAAATTTGGTCAAAATCTAAATTTTGTTATTTTTGATAAAAATGGTCTAGAACCACTAATTCGACCACGTAAAATACGAAAATGTCGTTAAAATTGCAGAATTACCGATAGTTTTCAGCAAAAATGGCATCCATCAGGTTTTACGGCACCACTTCCACCCGAATGCAGATTTTACATGGTTCTAGACTTGCTATAAAGAAACTGACTGCACCAGTAGATTCAGCAACTGAAAAAACCATATATTCCATATTTTCAAGCATTTTAGAGAAAAAAAAAATTTTCGCTTCAGAAAATGGCAAGGCTAATACCTTTGACTTTGGTGTTTTCAAAATTTGGTCAAAATCTAAATTTTGTTATTTTTGATAAACCGCTAATTCGACCACGTAGAATACGAAAATGGTGTTAAAATTGCAGAATTACCGATAGTTTTCAGCAAAAATGGCATTCATAAAGTTTTACGGCACCACTTCCACCCGAATGCAGATTTTATATGGTTCTATACTTGCTATAAAGAAACTCACTGCACCAGTCGATTCAGCGACTAAAAAAACCGTATATTCCATATTTTAGGGCAATTTAGTGAAAAAAAAATTTTTCGCTTTAGAAAATCGCAAGGCTAATATCTTTGACTTTGGTGGTCTCAAAATTTGGTCAAAATCTAAATTTTGTTATTTTTGGTAAAAATGGTCTAAAACCACTAATTCGACCACGTAGGATACGAAAATGGTGTTAAAATTGCAGAATTACCGATAGTTTTCAGCAAAAATGGCATCCATAAGGTTTTACGGCACCACTTCCCCCCGAATGCAGATTTTACATGGTTCTAGACTTGCTATAAAGAAACTGACTGCACCAGTCGATTCAGCGACTAAAAAAACCATATATAAAATATTTTCAAGCAATTTCGAAAAAAAAAAATTTTTCGCTTAAGAAAATGCCAAGGCTAATACCTTTGACTTTAGTGCCTTCAAAATTTGGTCAAAATATAAATTTTGGTATTTTTGGTAAAAATGGTCTAGAACCACTAATTTCACCATGTAGAATACGAAAATGTCGTTAAAATTGCAGAATTACCGATAGTCTTTAGCTAAAATGGCATCCATAGGGTTTTACGGCACCACTTTCCGCGGAATGCAGATTTAACATGGTTCTAGACTTGCTATCGAGAAACTGACTGCACCAGTCGATTCAGCGACTAAAAAACCCCAATTTTCCAAATTTTTAAGCATTTTAGAGAAAAAAAAATGTTTGCTTCGGAAAATGGCAAGGCTTGGTTCCTTCAAAATTTGGTCAAAATTTAAATTTTGTTATTTTTGGTATAAATGGTCTAGAACCGCTAATTCGACCACGTAGAATACGAAAATGGTGTTAAAATTGCAGAATTACCGATAGTTTTCAGCAAAAATGGCATCCATAAGGTTTTACGGCACCACTTTCACCCGAATGCAGATTTTACATGGTTCTAGACTTGCTATAAAGAAACTGACTGCACCATTTGATTCAGCGACTAATAAAACCATATATTCCATATTTTTAAGCATTTTAGAGAAAAAAAAATTTTCGCTTTAGAAAATGGCAAGGCTAATACCTTTGACTTTGGTGTTTTCAAAATTTGGTCAAAATCTAAATTTGTTATTTTTGGTAAAAATGGTCTAGAACTATTAATTTTACCACGTAGAATACGAAAATGGTGTTAAAATTGCAAAATTACCGATAGTCTTCAGCAAAAATGGCATCCAAAGGGTTTTACGGCACCACTTGCCCCTGAATGCAGATTTTACATGGTTCTAGACTTGCTATAAAGAAACTATCCTGACAAGACCCAGGAGAATCATCTCTTCTAGTAGTTTTTGACTAGTTACCTAAAATTAAGAAATAAACCCTACTTCTACTATAATTATAAATTTTTATGTATCGCATTTAAAATAAAAAACGTGGATTTAAAACGCCTTCATTTATAAATAAGCATTCTATAATTTCCTTAAACTAATCTATCAGTATTTATAGCCAAAATCTTAAAATTAAAGTAAATTAAAAATAGATAACGAGACAAAAACTACTAGAAGAGATGATTATCCTGGGTCTTGGCAGGATAATTGATTCTCTCTCACATGTCACGCATCTTTGGTGAGATTTTATTTCAAGAATACATTTTTGTCTATTTTGAGATTCACTTTCTCCTTGTGAGATTTCGGGAATTGGGGTCCTGATGTGGAACAGAGTAATTAACAACCGTGGAGGTCATACACTATACTAGTCATTGGTTCTTTAGCTGTTTTAAGATGCTTTTAACACGTTCGCGGACATCGACGTCATACCACGTCATTGACTTTAGTTCCATCATGGCACCAGAAAAAAGACAAGTGTGCTCAAATGGTCACAGTGATAGAATGAGTAATTTTGTACGTAGAGGAACGCAACATGAAGCTTTATAATCACATTTTTTCAGAGAATCAGAAATACTGGAAAAAAATACTGCGTTAAATAACGTCATGTCCAGCGAAAAGCAAGGTTCATTCTCAAAATGACAGTGACGTTATATCCCGCATGCGTAAATAAAATGAAACACAGTTTATATTTAGAAAAAAACATGTTATGAAAAGGAACAAAAACTAAAAATCGCTCTGGTAAAGTTAAAAAAAGAGATAAGACTATACTTATTCATGCCAATCCTGGAAACATTTCCCTACACAAAGTGGTGGCTTGCCTATGCAACTTCGACACTGCCAAGCAGTTTCTTTTCTTTTTTTCATCATATAACACTGTTTGCAGCGCTTATAATATTTTCCTTGTTTTTCAGAGTATTCTGGTGTAGGAATAGCCTCAAGAACATGACCAATATTCTTCCTAGAATGTTTAGATGGTACGGACTTAGATCCTTGTGGTATAGTTGTGACGAATTCCCTGCCATCTTTTTGATCAGGAGAAATTCCGAGTAATGATTTGATCAACTCATTTCTGAACTCCTTCAATGTTTTTTTTTCTTGGTTGAACTTATTATATGTATAAAAAGTACGAGTTCCACACTGCTATATCCAGTAGGTGAAATATTACTTTTTTATGCCATCTGATAGTTTTCCTAGGGCACGAATAATAACTAATCATTTGATCAGCCCTATCAATACCTGACATGTTTTCATTATAACGACTGATTTCTACAGGCTTTGTTTTCTTCTGTCCAAACTTGTTACTCGTTTCTATCAATTCTGGTTGATAGGCTGTTGTGATACATAGAACATCACGTTTATCTTGCCATTTGGAAACATATACATCACCATTTCTCTTCCATATGTGTTGTCCAGGTTTCAATTTAGCCAAAGTTATTTCTTTCGGATGGCCTTTTCTGTTAGAACGCAATGTACCTGTACTATGCGTTTTTCGTTGCAATAATATTTTTGATAATTCAATACTGTTGTAAAAGTTATCCATATATATATGGTGTCCCTTATCTAGGAATGGATCCAGAAGCCTTAGCACTAACGAGTTTAACTTTGAGCTTCCCCTGGCATCGTCTCTATTCGATTTTCCTTTATAAATTTCTATATTCAAGACAAAACCATCGTTGGAACACAGTTCATAGAATTTGATTCCATATTTGCTCTTTTTATTTTTTATATAGACCCGAAATTTCAGTCGTCCTCGGAAAAGTAATAGTGACTCATCCAAAGACAATGCCTCTGGAGGAGAAAATATATTTTGACTTGATTGTATTATTTTATTCAGTAACCAGCTGACTTTATAAAGAGGGTCCTCCCTATTTCTATCATCAGAACAATTGAGACATCTCAAAATTTGCTTTGCTTTTTTTTAGAATATAGTCTAAATTAGTGGCGGCTTTTCTTTATGTGCTGCTGAGCTGCAGAACTACCAAACAACCATAGCAAATCTTAATTATTAAAGAATAATTAATATAGTTTTATTTCAAATCTGCCATATTATCATATTAAACATCAACTGTTAATAATAATTCACCAACAACGATGATTAATATTATTTTTTTACGTATTTACTCCTCTAGTGAAACCGTATAATTTTTTTACGTATTTGCTGCTCCAGTGAAGCCGCGTCGATAACAACCGAAACACTGGCAGCGGTAAAATGCATTTATTAGGCAAACGGCGATCTTAGCCGATGTGCTTCGGCAATCGGCTGGGCCACTGATTAACGGCCTCGGAAATGAGCTGTAATTCACGACAGTTATTCGTGACCGTTGCATCAGTGCCGTGTTTAGAAATTCTTAGGTTACAATTTTGTTTAATTTGTTTTGTTCGAGCGTGTTTAAAACAATGGAGTTTCAATTTAAATTAGGTGTAAATAAATTTGTCGTTATTAGTTACTATTAATTACTATTAAAGCTAATTTTATTGTTTTTGTTTTCGTATGTTATTCTATTTCTATTATTTTATATTGGCCGTGGTTCATGCAGCACACCCTATAGCAGATGTCACGAGCCGCCACTGAGTCTAATACCTCTCTAGTCCAAATGAAGTTGAAAACTTCTACTGGAGTCTTAGATTCGATATTTTGTGTGAGCCCAACAGATGCATGGTTGAACATAAAGTCTACAGGGGCACGTAAGGTGTCTTCCCCCATACATGATCCTCTTGCTCGATCGGATCATCAACATCGACTGTTCTTTCGCTGCCGGCTTGTTCTGATTCGGGCTGTGCAACTGCATTTTGGTTTCGTTTTTTTCTTATTTTTTGAGATGGACCGGCTACAAAACAGACAGAGGAAAACAGAAAATCACCATGACTTATCAAAAACATGTATATACTCACCATCGTTTGAGTCACCGCTAGAATATGAAGAGTTGCTTTGTGTGTATTCGGGATCCTGTATAGAGTCGTCGGTGCTATATGGATCGTGTGTGCTTCGACCATGTGATTACAAACATTCATTCTCCCTCTCAACTTCATCATACCACCTGAGTAGTTGTTTTTCTTGCTCGTTATCCATTTCGTACACATTCAGTCGAGTACACACTCCTCTAACGAAACGTAAATCAGAACTAAAACGCACCAAATCGCCGTCGATCGCCTGACGAAATTTTTCCTCCCACCACCCAAATTTCACAAACCTTTTTTGAACCGAGGTGTCTAGGAGGACACTCCATACACTCACATATACAAAATTGACGGGATATTGCGCTAAACGTATTCACAGGGCATAAAGCATCTGACGGCAATTGCCGTCAGTGCCCAGGCAGACATAATAGCCGTTGCGGCTTATGACGCTTGTGTCCAATTATGCACATACCACCAAATATTGGTGTCCACGAACGTGTTAATGTTCCCCGGTCCACTAGAGGCAGCAGCATAATTGACGTCACGTGAAAATACGCCAAATTTTTGACACAGTGTCAATTTTTGTGATTGTGTTTACTAATTTGTACACAAGAGTGCACATGTATTAAGAGTTATTCAGCCTTACTAATAAACGGAGTATAAATATTTATACCGAGAATAAATATTTTATACCGAGAATAAATTCGGAATAGGCAAAATGTCTACCAATAAATATGGAATAACTTATACTCGGAATAAAATCTCGGTATAAAGTTATACCTACCCTAAGCCTTGTTTAAGTGAAGTATAACCTAAAAAATATGTTTGCGATAAGGTGTAGAAGCTGTTGAGGAGGTTATTAATTTAATAAATATAGATATAAATATGAAAAATACAAGAAAAAGAAAAGTTTTTAAAGAAAGAATATACCCATTTACAATATACTCTAATAAAGAGATTTTTAATTTATGTTTTGCTAGAAATAAGTAAAAAGTGATCAGTTAAAGACATTTTTATAATAAAACCCGCAAGGTTAGGTAAATTTCGACCAATTCCACAAAGAGCTTTTCTCAAACAAAATTTTACAAATTATAAAGCAAAAAAATCTAAAATAGTACATAATCATTTGTGGTCTAATGTTTTAGGCATTTGCCTCTCACGCAGCTGCTGCGGGTTCGATTCCCGACGACAATAAAACTTTTTTATTTTTTTTAATAGTCATACTGTCATACTTCATTTAATTTTACAGTGTTCCATGTACTTGTGTATGACTTTTGCTACGTTGCCAAATCATTATTTTGGGATAAAGAGGGAATAGTTATACCGAATTTATTCCGAGTTTATTAGTGAACAATTTATACCAAGCTTATACTTAGAATAACTATTCTAAGTTTAAATAAGGAATAACCTAAGAATAAGAGATTTTTATTAGTAACAGTGATTGAGTTTTATTTAAAAAAAAAATAAGTTGCAAATATTCACCTATATTTTGACCACCATATTTGTGTTTTGTTTTCCTTACGGTAAGTGCCAATTTTAATCAAATTAATAAAATTTTGAAAAGTTTAGATCTAAGGCCCATTCTAAATAATAATGGCCCAAATGTATTTTTTTATGTTAAAAAATTACATCCAAATAATATTAAAGGAAGGAAAGAACAACACAAAAATCGATTCAGCGCTTAATAGTAGGGACACAAGGACATTGCATGAAATTAGAAAAATAAATTTTGCCTATACTTTTTAGGATTTTACATAACTTTTCTGGTTGTTAATTATTTATTAGTCTTTTTATATTATGTATTATACCTTTGCAAAATAATAAAAACATTTTAGCATAGTATCATTAAATATTAAAATAAATTCCAAAATGGATAGCTAAATCTGCTGATATCTAGCGGAAAATATTAAGGTTATTAAAATTATAAAATACAGGCGTCGCGCACTGAAACTGCTAGTAGTTTTGACCATTTAATATATTGCTCTTAAAATCGACATAAATTTACTTAGCAGTGTCTATTTTAAACCGTTTATAAGTAGGTACTATTCTAAAGACTATTTTGATGGAGGTTTGGGGACAACAAATTCGTCGGTTTTTTTATTTATTCTGAGCGTTTTTTTCTTGTGAGTTTTGTATTAATTTTCTTAAGAGCTATTGCGATAATTCTAGGATAAAATGTTTATTTTCTATTCGGAACAGTTGTTTGCAACTTTTGTTTAAATATTTAAAATACAATACTTGACATTTGTCTGCTTACCGTCAATAACTTGTGACATATACTTCATTTCACTTAGAGCATCATAAGTAGCTTCTCCATTATGTTTTTTAAGGACATGGTTAATCTCATCTCGCACTTTTTGTTGAATATCTTGATTCCTGGCCATCTCAAATAATGCAAAGGTCATAGTTGTAGAACTAGTTTAAAATGCAGCTGTGAAAAAAACAAAACTTTGGGCTACCATCTCATCTAAGTTAACGTAGACTCATCTCCTGAATAAAAAAAACGAGTGTGAACATTTTTAATGTATCTACCAAGTAGATATTATCCTATAATAAACCAATTATTAATACATGTGTGAAATACAAAAAAGGCGAAAAACCTAAGTGTAGTCATTAACGTTTATTTTAAAAGTCTAACAACTTAGCTTATGTATAACATAATTTATTAACTCTTATACCGATTTATATAAAATATAAATATATATAATTTATTTGTACAAGTTCTGAACTGAAAATAAAAATTTCTTCTCCGCACAACAGTATGTATAGATACGAGACTGCTTCTATAGTGTGTTGGAGAACGTCTTTATTTTGTAAAATTGATAATTTCTGTTTTCTAAGCATTGCCTGTTAGTCTATCTTGTTTACAGTACTTATTAACCATGTCGTATGCATATATCCTATAGAGCGGGTCACAGTTATTATGCAGCATTGCGTTTATGGACGACGGCGTTGCCATATCGGCATGTTCTTCGAATTTGGTTCCAACTGGCGCGGGAATATAACTTGCCATTGTGTTACTATTATGATTTAAATGTTGACTAAATTATTCATTTGAAAATCGTTTAGTGAGTAATTAAGAATATTTATAATTATGCTTTTAGATCAATTTTACGCGTTTAAAGGAAAATATTGTAAATCCGCTAAAATATTCAAATTTTATACGTTTAATTATCACGTATAAAGAAATAAATAAATACAGCGGCCTTACAAAAGACCTTTGTCAAATTATGAAATAATAATATAATAATATAATTAATAATAAAAATATGTCAATAATAATAATATATACATAAATTACAAGCCGAGTGGTAAAAAAGTCAGCTGTCATCTAAATTTTAAGGGAAAACGATTAACAGAGAAAAGCTAATGAAATCTTGCCAACGTTTCGATGATTTTTCCGAGGATTTTTCTTCTTCTGGCGGGTTGTTGTAACAAACAAAATATAGAATAAGTAAATGAATTAATAATTACGTATTTTAACTTGAATTAAAATTAAACTTTAAAAATGACAATGATTAGCAGGTAATAACTAAAAAATAAGAAAATTGAATGGAACATTAAATTTGAGGGTTAAGAAATATATTACTGATCTTCATCGTCATCCAAGTCTTCATCTTCATCGTCTTCATTTAGATTTATTATTATTGGCTCAATGTCTTCCATTAAATGATCTGTTTGCCACATCTTTTCCTCTGTCTTCTCTACCTTTTTTTCATAATTAAACCACTGCATTGGGGTTACTTGCGAATACGCTGTTTTTATAAGTTTTTTCACATCCTCTTTTTTAAAAGTACTATTATTACGAGCCACATATCCGTCGTGGTAATCGTCTGCACTTTTCTTTGCCAGAAAAGTTTTTTCTGCACCCTCAAGAAAACCGTCTTTCCAGCCTGCATGAAGAAGAACAAATCTCGGTCCTCGTTGACTTGGAGCCTTCAGTCCTGTTGTCAGTCCTTTGACAAATGCATCTCGGGCATTTTTTATGATAGTGTCTTTCCATTCAAAATTTACACTGTGGCCCACATTAATCCATGACTCGTCCAGATATATTACGTTATATCCTTCTTCGCGGAACTTCTTCACTGATCTTAAATATTTGTGCCTCCAGGCGATTATATCAGTTCTTTCTATTAGAATCGAGTCTCTTCCTCTCTTTCCATAAACAAACCCCATATCGTTAAGCAAGCGTCTTAGCGTACTTTTAGAAAAATTTGGTACATTTTCGTCTGAATTTATTTTAGCAAGAACTTTTGCCAGTGTTGGTGGAATATTTTCGGAGTAGAATTCATGCACAGCTTTTCGTATTTGCGATTGGATACCTTCATCGTAGGTGATCAGTCTTGAATTCGACTGGCTGCTGTTCCGTCTTTCGTTTTTTTGGCGATGTCAAAGGTCCAGTAGCGGCTTCGCTTTTCAGATTATACACTGTTCTCACACTAAGACCAGTCATTTTAGAAATCAGTTCTATTTTCGCTGTCACACTTTTGTCATCTTTTGTATTCAACGTATACGTTAAAATTCAATAAAAGCCTCTTGGTTTAACGATGAAGATTTTCACCTTGTTTAAATTTTTCAAACGGTGCTGCTAACTGCATGGCTGTTGTTTCAATAATGCCCTTTCGTTTATCAGCAGAAACAGATAGGTACCTGCCTATGTTATTACTTACCTGTACATTTAATTACCTCTACATTCCAGGAATATTACATAACGGTTTACGAGGATCAAGGGATCATACAGGTAAAAATAATTAGCATCTTTGTAATTAAATAATATTTTCACTGGCAATAGGATTAGGATTTGTCTGAAAGATTTAGTAGAGACCTAAATAATTCATCAAGTGATCAGGTATATACTGATTACAATCTACATAAATAGATTTGAATTCCATTTTTTAATAATATTTATTATATAGAATACATCTGTTTTGCAAAATTCATAATAAAACGTTTCTAAGAAAATAAATTGGCTGAGTTAATTGTGGTTCAAGCCGTAACCAAAGCGGCAACAGTGTTGAATATTCGCCCATAAGATTTACATTGGCCTATGCCGGCCACGCTGCATAATAACTGTGACCCGCTCTATAGACAGTAAAAAGTGTTTTCTAGACAATTTGTTGAGAAGACCATTTACTAATGTTACCCAAAATAGTGGTGAATATAAACAAAGAAAACCCCAACTAACAAGAAGCGAAGGGCGGAGAAAATCCTTTGATGATCTTATGGCCAAAATTTACGACCTTGAATTACAAATTGCCAGATATCTTTGTAAATACTCACAGAAAATAGGAAATTTTTGGTTATGTGCAGAAAAATAGTACATAGTATAAGTGAATATTAATGTCTTTAAAACGATTTTAGTGTTTTTAAGATCAGTTATTGCCGTGACAAATCCTGTGCGGCGTTATTACCGCAGAAGTTATATTGACAGTTGAGCATACTCAGAATGTGTTTGTTTTTATTTTAGAGATTAATTTGTAGCATTGTGGTTTGTTAATTCTATGAATTGAAGTGTTTATATGTTTTTTCCGTAAATATTTTTTATCAACACAAAAAAACCAAGTCAATTTCAGTCTAATTAACAGATTATCAACACATTGTAATGATATTGTACTTACTATTGTTTGATCCAAATATTAATTCATTACATTGTTTTAAAAATAAATCAAAAATATTATTTAAGTATATTTAGTTTTTGTAAAATACTTCAATAATGTATACAAGCGTTTTCTTATTTCTTGATGGAAAGTAAATTTTTAGGGTGTGCGGCTCTTCCTTGTTGATTAAATAAATAAGTAAATACTATGTCTTTTAATTCCAAAATATGTCCTATACAATAGTATATTGAACAACGCATTTCATATGGCTTTCTGTTATGACACGAGTTCAAGTTTAAAAAACGAATCGTGAAGCGATGAGTTTTTTAAAGAGCGAGTGTCACAACAGCCTACGCTAACCGTTTAACAAACCTGAATACCATTTTTGTCAGCGAGTACGAAATGCCCTGGGCGGGTATTCTCGTAACTGAAAACGGTCAGCGTTTCGTACTCGCTGAGCGCATTGTGACGTATTCAGGGCTTGCCACCCGTTTTCAGCTGTCACATTTTAGACGCCCCTCCTAATTGAATTAGTAAATACACTTTTTTGTTACTTTTTAACCTTTTTACGCATAGTAAATTAAATGTTAGTACTCATAAACTATTTCGTATTATTCCTTATATTTTGTTTAAAAATAGGGTGGAAAACTTACAGTGTAAATAAAATGGTTTTGTAAATTGGTTTCGGTAATTAAAAACTAACTCATATTTAAGTTAACTAGACATCCGGTGTGTATATAAATTAAATAATTTAATTGTGTATTCTATAAAATAAATGGACATAGTACTTTAGGCATAATGTGTATAATTTCGATTCTAAATACAAAATCATAGAGTAATTTTATCGTTTTTCAAAAACCTACAAAACTAGTGCGATTATATCAAAAGTTATGAAAAATAAACTGTTATTAAAGTCAATTTCAAATAAATACTTTTTATCCTACACCTTGAGAAAGTTGAATTTTACCGGCTGTACAGAGGCGAGAAAGTTGAATTTTACCGGCTGTACAGAGGCGAGAAAGTTGAATTTTACCAGCTTTTCGGAGGCGATAAAATTACTTTTTCCACGGCTAACCGAGAAAATAAATTTTGTGTTTCCACGCTAGCCGGTGCTCCAATTGACAAATAAACAACAATATTGAACGTCATATAAAAATAAATTGTTAGCATTAATTAAATTGATTATTGTTAGCAAGTATTGCTTATATTTTGTTGTTGATTACAGTGTATAATTTTGAATGATATGTTATATATAACCGTTATATAAAATTGTTCATTATTGATATACACAGAGAATTGAGTTTTTGTATTCCACTCACGTGCTTGGTTGGTTGGTTAGGTGTTGCTCCTAGTAGAGGAGGGTTGTTTAGTGGCAATCTGTTATTATTTGAAACAGTTTCTTTCATTAAAGATCGGAAAACGTTTAACGTAAGTTAAAAAACGTTTAATTACACAGGCGTCTAAATAATTGATAAAATAATAGAGTTGTTAGAGTGAAGCTTGTGAGCTAAATGTAGTAACTTTTTTTATCTTTTTTTTAAACGTTTTTTGAAAATAACTGAAACTGTTGCAACTGCTTCTTAAAAAGAGAATTATTTCTCACTATATCTATCTATATATCACTCAAATGAAAACTTATATTTCCATCTCTTTATTTTCGTAGGAGTGAGGCTCTAGTCCTTCAATCAAGAAGAAAATATTAATAAAAACTGTTGGATAGGATAAAAAATTATTTTCATACTTCCGGGCCTAAAGTGACAACTTCACTCCCTTGTGACAGGTACTAAAGTGTCACATTTAATCCCTCCGGGATTAAATATTGACGAAACTCCCGGAACGATTAAATCACAAACAAACGAATTTAAGGGATATTTTATTGAAAAATATAATTAATTAGAATGGCACCACTTTTTAAAAGCATCGTACTGCTGCTCGTATAGTTTTCTAGATTTCGGTGGTAACAATTCTTCACCTACTTCGGCTGCTCTTTTATCAATATCAGATACACCTTCTTCACTCATGATACCAATAATTATCAATAACAATGTTTCTTTACAATGACACTAGTAATGACAATGTTTCTAAATTATAACTGTCACAACGCAATGTTACTATGGTAACTTATTTTAAAGACAGTTTATTAAATGAGTTGAAGAGAGAAAAAACTGCTTGAAATTATTGATATAATTAATAAAATCATACCGGAAGTACGAAAAGTATCGTATATACCTTGCGACTGAAGTACATTTAATTCTTTAGGTATAAACTTTACCTTAAGGATTAAATGTACTACTTCAGTCCCGCGGTATATAATGTACTATTATAAACCATGGCAGTAAAGTGCTCTTTTCAGGCCTCAAAATACAATATTCTATTATTCGCACGTGACTTTTGATACAAGTCTTCCAATTATTGCACTTAATAAATCATTCAAGTTATTAACAAGTAGGTAAAGTATATGAAATTTGGACTGGGCGCTGTAAGTTGAATAGTTTTTAATTTATTGCTTTATAAACAAACTACTTTGACGTTCTAGTGTAAAATACCTGTTGCCCTTAATAGTGCCGAATAATTGATTGATAACTTTCGAAATATGATACCGTATTTTGTTATCATCATTTTTGATCCAATTCTGCTACTTAAAAATATCTGCTTATTTGCCAAATTAATTAATTGATATGCGTGACCAAGGGCTCTCACACATTAGGCACAGAGATATTTTTATCTACCTACTTATTTAACTTAGGGCCGGTTTATTCACCTTTCAGTAAAGTGTTCGGTAGCGTTACTGAGAAGATTGTCGTCCGTAAGTGTTTATTCATCTCCTAGTAACGCCAAGTTTTCAGTAATTATAAGCTACTGAAGACTTTAACTTACAGATCGATTGGACCTGTCATTAAGGAATTACAGAGGAGATTCTAAGCTAAAATTGTTTTTCGCGTGTTTTGTGTTTTTACTTAATTTTTTTAAAATGGATGTTATTGACGAAATAAATCTTTTTCTTGACCATATTAACGATCGCCGACCTTATAATAGCCAAAACAGATTTCACCAATGGGACAATTTAAACTGTTGGGATAATTTCGTTTAACAAAAAAATCGGTTGCACAAACTTTAGCCTTCATAGAAGAAATACTTTTACACCAATCTGAAAGGTATTTAACTGTAAACTATGTTAAAAACCATTTCGGAAATAATGAATTTTTTTAGAAACAATCCGATTATGTCACTGCAACAGCTTTTGTTAACCCTCAGATTTAACTAAAAACTTCTAATAATCTTTTAAAATCTCGAAAAAAAACAAACAAGATACACAGCTGATGCAGAGTAAAATGTCATCTGTCAAAAAAAACTATAGAACTCATTAGTACAGTCCTTAGAACAAAAAGATCTTTTTGTTCTAAGTTAAAGTCAGTCTCATAACCCACAGAAAATACACTATTGCCTTATCTCCCGTAGTGATAAGTATTCAGTAACTACTGAACGAATAAAATACGTTGAATAAACACAAACTGCTTACAGGTGACCTTTAAGTTTAGTGAACAAATAACTAACGGATACTTTACTGAACAGATGAATAAACCGGCCCTTAGATAAATTAATTTAAGGAAAATTTATGTGTTTAAGAGCCACTTTA
This sequence comes from Ophraella communa, assembly GCA_035357415.1. Classification (NCBI taxonomy): domain Eukaryota; kingdom Metazoa; phylum Arthropoda; class Insecta; order Coleoptera; family Chrysomelidae; genus Ophraella; species Ophraella communa. Next base: position 11,584,725 of record CM068987.1, read on the forward strand.
CATTATACTTAATTTATAATTAAATTTGATTTCAAAGTTAGTTTTGAATCCTAAATTTGGTGCTAAAACTTGAACACAATCTTCCTATATTACACAGTTGCTAAATTTGTTGATATATTTATCAGACAAAATGGATGATGTTGAGGAACATGTGCTATCAGCTGTAGAAATTTACCTTTATAAAGCCGGTAAAAAAAGGAAAGAAATCGTAAATTGTGGTGCCGTGCTTGGTTACAGAGACGAGAATCGGGTCGAGGAATTTTTGCCCCTGTTAAATGAAGAGTGGAGGATCCTGAAAGTTATAAAAACCTTCGACTATGTGCAAATCAAGTAGATTTTTTTTATGTTCCTTAGAAAAATTTGTTTTTATACCATTCCATTTATTTTTTATTTCTGTTATAGTTACGCCGGGTCTTACTTTTAATAAATCTTCCCAGGTTTTTTCCAGTGCAGTATTTCTTGCATGTTTATGATGTGCAGATGGCACTAGGAGCATGGACACATCGGCAAACCTTAGAACATAAAGTTTGTTTGATATTCTGTGGTAAATGTGAAATGTGACGTGCCAACTACCAAAGTATTCAGTCGCCATTATTGTTTTGACGAGTTGTATTAACTGTCTTTTTTTTTGGAGTTTTTAAAATAAGTTCAATAATTAGAGTTCTTATTTATAAACTGCGTTACAGTGGGTTGTAGAACAATTATTTTAGACTTTTGCTTGGTGATTAGTTTGTGAGTAACGATGGTTAAAAAACGATGTGTTTTTTTATGCATCCTTTTAGTCTATATCTTGTCATTTCTTTGAAAAGTTAAGAACCACTTCCATATTCCACGTTCGGTATGTTTTCATTGCTCCTGTAATTTGTCCAATAGGCCATATATTATGTCGAGAACCACAATAATGTTTATGTATATGATAACTATAATATATTGTTTTCCTACGACCACATATGAAAGTGCTAGTTTGCACACTTATCTGTACTTAAGAAAGTAGCTAATATCAATACACGTATTGAAAAGTAAATATCAATACACGTATTGAAAAGTAAAAAAATATAGTTCTATGATCTGTGACATTTACGTCAAATTTATCAATAGTAAAAACCTTAGAACAAAAAGATACAGGAAGGAGTATATTCAAAATGACCTTGAGTCCAAAAAGGAGCTTGCATATGGCGGCCAATTGTCAATTTTAATTTCCGTTTCCATTGACGTACCGCAAAAAAATAAAAATTATATCAAGGTTTTCATTTTTAATAAATTTCAACCAATCAAGTGTGTGAATACCATTAGTGTTCTAAATAATTTAGTATTTATAAGAACCGAATGATACGCCTATGCGCTCATTTTTGACATTTATGTGCACATTTTGCTTTGACAGTACACTGTAAACATAAACAATGAGTCATAAAAGGAGCTTCAAGATGGCCGACTTCCGTCGCAAATGGACTGGAAAAGTGGTGACGTAGGTGTCAAACCAAATGATTCCAAACAAATTTTGTTAATGTGTGTTTTATATGTGTTATTGACTATTTTATTGTATTTTCTTGATTTTTGGGAGTTAATTACTGTTTTTTATTGGTAAGTGTTCATTTATATATTTTAAATATCACTAAAATAGATATACGAACAATTTTCGTAAAAACATTACAACATAACCTTCAAAGTTATGCATTTTCATACATTTTAAGAGTACTTATTAAAAAAGGTACTTTAAAGAGTTGAATTTTAAAAGACTTTGCTTGTATGTATTTAATTATGATACTTGTGTTATATTTTAATGTATAATAAAATAACTGAAACAAAAGCTACTTCTGGAGATTTATAATTTTGCTGTTTGGAATCATTTCGTTGACATTTCACAGTTCAATAGCATAGAACACAAATTTTGACGTTACACTTTTCATGTCCATTTTCCTTAAAGTTAATATATGACCTTAGACAAGGAAAGAGAGAGGACTGCGCATTCGAATCAATTTGTGTAACCCATTTGCCACCAAACTAATGGCGGTCAATATTGACATAGGCGTATCATACGATTTTTCTTAGACGATTATTAAATAATCATTTTCATTATTTCGTATTACAAATCTAATTTAAAAAAGTCTTTAAATATGTACTGCTCAAAAAAAAAAACAACAATCATTTTAAAACATATTTATTTAATAAATATTACAATTTTATGTTTTTGTTCCACGCCACTGGAAAACTATTCAATCTATGAGCAAATAATAACAATTAAATGAAAAATAATCTTTAAAACTGAATGAAAACAATTTTCAAAATGTATGTACAATTAATTTAAGTTATTATACATAACATATGTGATTTAGTTAAACATCTATTACCTGAAAGCTGTAATATTAAAAGAAATAAATTTCAAGGAAATAGTTGTAAAATACTTTTTACCTATGAAATGAAATTCCTTGCTCTTTTTTAGCACTGTGACTGTTGCACTTATAAGCTACACAATTAACCATTTTAAAATGTCTATTCAGGTTATTAAAAAAGGTGAAAATAAATAAAAAAACTAAAAAAATACAATTCGACGTTCCAAATTTGTTTGCCACCAAACGTGTGAAAATTGGCTTTACTCACACGCATAAGGTTTTCATTGCCATGCGCTGTCCTCTCTCTTTCCTAGTCTAAGTATATGACAGACTCCTTCCTGTTTCTTTTTGTTCTAAGGTAAAAACACATGAATTTCAAAGCAAGGACCATTTAATTTTTTTTTAATCTTCCTTGTGTCAAATATTGTATTGTAATTGCCACTACAAATTCTATTGTTTTCTTTTTTAGTTATAATAAATATTTTATAATAATTATTCTTTTAGTTCACGTCATCCTGTTGAAAATAAACAAAAACTATTTTGAAGGATTTTTTACTTTTCAATACATGTGTTGATATACTTTTCAGTACGTGTGTTGATAATCTTTTCAGTGTGTGTGATATTGTTTAATTGATTTTATACTTTAAAAAATACTTTTGTTGTGGTCGTAGGAAAAATAGTGTACATAACTCGTTGGAAAGTGTATTTCTTGCACTCGTTTAGTTTCGTGCAAAATGTTACACTTTCCACACTTGTTATGTAATATACTATTACATCATTTATGTTTCATATAAAACCACTTTTTGTATTTTTCAATAAAGTATGTTTTTTTAGTTTTATATTTAATTTTTATTGAAAGAAATAAGAAAATAAACGAAACAGGGTTTGCCCGCGCTTTTTTAAATTTCCTGAGAAGCGCGAGCGCCATCTCAACTCACTTTCCGGCTCTGGTAGATCAATTCATTACTGTAGAACAAAAATTTAACATGTACTTGGGCGTCTCTTGGTTGTCTCTGTTTATAAGCAGCACATTTGACAAACTGTATTTTATTAATTTGTTTTGTTTCATATTTTGCCATTTTTTTCTTGAGAATATCTGTTTTTTTTTAATAACTGACCGACATAATTTTGTGCTGTTGTTTGCAGAATTAATTTTAACATAAATCTGATTTTGAAAATCTAATAAAGTGTTTACAAAATTAAAAATATTCGGATGGCTTTTGTAAAATGAATTGTTGAAATGGGCATGGAACGATTCACATGCATTCGTGGTTCGTGCAACAGAAGCTGACATTGATGCCCAAATATGTGGTGGAAATGTAGAATCGTTATCAATATACGTTTCTAATAAATAATCACAAAATTTTTGTAAGCGCTCATCCACTGGCATCTCACTTATTAAATCAAAAACAAAGCAATCGCTTACTTCGTCTGGGTTTAAATATTGCAGGCCGAAAAAATGTTTCAACGATTTACCTATGTCTGTATTATTTTTATAATCTGAACTTAAACCTAATGACAAAATTTTTTATACCACGACTGAGATAAATGAAATCTACAACCAATTACATTTATTTCTGGTAATACTGATTTTACTGCATTATGAATACCCATTTCAAAATCTATCACTACAGTCTGTGGTTTAAATGTTAAATCAAAATATTTGCATTTTTCAATGATTAAACTAAAAAGTGTTTGATAAGAAATCTGGTTCTTATTTAGCAGCAAACTAAACACTAATGAAATATAATATCCATTTTTAAAACCATGCACGGTGAATAATTGCTTAAAAAAATTTGTACAAAAATTAAAAGTCCCATCTACATATATCTATCTATCTACTGAACAAAGAAAATATAAATTTGTAAAACAAGAAAAGACTTTCTTACAACTATCATTAATTAATAAAAAAGACTCTTCCTTACTGGTCGTAGGTTGCAATGTAGTTATCGTCTTGAAAACTTCTTGGCTCCTTTTAACGTATATATTTTTTCTTATAAGATCTATATCGTTGTTCATCAGGCCAAGATAATCAGTGTTTTCTGACAGTCCTTTTTTAATAATTTTAGATGGTCGCTCGTACAAATCTTCAGCAGCGTTTCGTTTCATTTTATTGCTTAGTTCTTGCCGTAATAAATTATCTTCACTGTTGTGATTGTGGTCCAAGTATGATCTCAAAATTATTTTAAAATCATTTTCCGGCGTGTAAACTTTTGCAGGACACTTAGATTTTTTGTGAACACATCTCCAAAATACAGTATTGTCCTGGATACCCTGATTAATCACCTCAACAATAATGGTTTCTACACAATTGCATATGCAGATGACATAGTTATCTTGCAGACCGGCAAATTTGTTAACACACTGTGCGATAGAGCGCAGGATGGCCTCAAATTAATAGAAACATGGTGTAAGGAACACTCACTGTCGATCAATCCCAAGAAAAGACAGAGATGGTCCTTTTCACTAGGAAAAGAAGCTTATCGGGCTTAAAACCCCCCGAAATCTTCAAAAGCAAACTAAACTTCGCTGAAGAGGTGAAATACCTCGGTATTACCCTCGACAGGAAGTTAACATGGAACTCGCACATTCAGCACAGAGCAAAAAGAGCATATGTGGCCTATGAGCAGTGTCGGAGGACAGTGGGAGCACATGGGGTCTCTCGCCCCGTGTAGTCACCTGGATCTACACAGCAATAATAAGACCTATGCTAACGTACAAAGCTATTGCATGGGGACCTAAAACTCTACAAGCAACGGCCATCCAAAAATTGTATCAAATACAACGAATGGCTTGTCTGAACATCACAGGAGCCATGAGAACAACACCAACCGCGGCAATGGAATTGGTTACTGGTCTAACACCTCTCGACCTGCACGTCAAGGAGGTTGTGCTAATGGCCATGCTACGATTGCGCACGGCTGGTGTAAACCCCGAGGTAGGAATGGGTCAACTGAGGCTGGGCATGTGGAGGGAGGCACTCACTGCGGTGCCTCTGCTACAGGCGGCCGGTGACGCAATTGAACCCAGATTTGTGTTTAATAAACCCTACAAAATACAAATAAAACAGAACACTGAGGCGGATGCTGCAAATGCAATACGCATTTACACAGACGGCTCAAAAACCAAGGAAGGATCAGGATGTGGAGTCTACTCCAGACCGCTTAGCCTAAGGATTAAATGGGGAATGGGAAAAAATACCAGCGCGGTTCAAACAGAACTGGCTGGTATCTCAATCGCCGCAAAAGAGCTAACCAGAAAAGAAATTTCTGGCAAAAACATAATAATCTGCACTGATAGTAGACAAGCCCTACTAACCTTGAATAGACAACGTTTTATCGCACGGTTAGCACTAGAGTGCCACCAAGATTTAGCTAACGCCTCGGTAGATAATAATATCGTACTAAGGTGGGTGAAAGGGCACGACAGGAGCAAAGGTAACCGTATTGATGACTCTCTCGCCAGGATGGCGGCTGGACTGAAAATTTTGGGACCAGGCGACACCCATGGTTTGACGACTTCGACATTTGCGGAACTAGCCAAACGTTACACCCGTACTCAATATCTTAAAAGATGGGAAGAAACCAAAAGATGCAGTTTTGCCAGGATTACCCTGGGCGACCCTGAGAAGCTGGATACGAATAAATATTTGGCGATGACCAGGAAGAACCTACGTTTAACAGTGGGATTTCTGACACTGTCAACTAAGGAAACACCTCCATATTATGGGGCTAGTGGACATACCTCTATGCAGGAGGTGTGAACAGGAAGATGAAACTGTCAGGCATGTCTTATGTGAATGTCCGGAGCTATCGTCGATAAGAGAGTGTGTGTTCGGTGAGTCTTGGCCTACACCTGCCGACATTAAGGAGATGTCCCCTGGTGACCTGTCTTCCTTCCTGGATAAGGCAGGATGGACAATGTCCTAGCAGGGCGACTCCTTGGGAGGATGTACAATGGGCCATATTGTGGCCTAAGTGCTGTGGGTCTATACTCACCATTCCTACTCTACAGATACAGATACACTATTGTCCTTCATTTTTCTTGCGTAACAATTTTTATTTTAATAATTTAAAATTATTTATTACTAAAAGTTCTTTACTTCAAGTGGCATGTTTGTATAGCAAACTATTCCCTCTAAGCTAATTTATTTTTCTTTGTTTGACTTCCGTCTTATTGAACAAAATTCCAAAAATTTATTTGAAAAATCCGAAAATATTTAATTATATTTAAATTACATGTAATGCATTTCAAACGAATTCTAACGAACTTCTTACCTTAATCCCCTATTTCTAGTAATACTGATTTAATTTTTACTTTAATCCCCTAGACTTGAGTTTTGTGCCGAACTGTACGGTACTTTTTTTATTTACCTGGCACTGTGCCCAACTCACCAACGGGAAATTATCAACTGCGCCCAAAACCGGAATAAAACTTAGGATAATCTGCCTTTTCGAATTTTACCTGAGAAAGGTCTGCATCGATTGCGCCCCAAGTGAGACAGGCAGAATTATAAATTCTATGATTTTTATTGCAATATTTTTGTATAACAACTAGATAATTGATTTTTGAAAATTGGATTTTAGAGAATATCTATTCTTTTCGGGGATTTGATTTTGTAAAAGCAGTGAGCATTTGCTATAAAAAATAGTATAAGTATGTAATGTTGTGCAATTTATGTTATTGTTTTATTTCATATTGTATAAACTCTTTTTTAATAAATGTGTTGTGTTCTAGGTACTAATTTTTTGGATATTTTATTTATTTAACGTTAGATTAAGTTAGGTTAGTTTAGTTTAGGTTAGGTTAGGTCTTAGAACATAAAATAGTAAGGAAGTATTGCTCGTTCAAGGACAGTTGACCGGGATGGTTATCCAAGATGGCTACCGGAAGTTACTTTTTAACAGTGGCATATATACTAACGTAGAGACAGCATGCAATAGTGATTGTTTTGTATCACAGGGGAAACCGTCAGACACTACAGTCAGTGTCGTATCATTTTTAGGGGGTTTGGAATTAATACTTTTATAATACATTTTGAAACATGTAACAAAATATTTTTTAGACTTGAATTTAAGTAGTAAAAATATAGTTTACGTATATATAAAGTATATTTATTATAATAATACCTACTTACCAATAAATAATTAATCCAAATTTTTAACAGAAAACTAAATTTTTATAACTTGTAATCAAACTATGAGTCATAAATGGTTATCCAATATGGCCGACTTCCGTCGCCAGATTTTAACATTGTAGATATAACATAAACTCCTTCCTTACTATTTTATGTTCTAAGGGTTAGGTTATGTATGATTAATAAAATTTGACACCTTTAATATGGTCAATATAAAAGTATCGTGAATTTGAAAATAACAGTACGTTTTCAAATTCTGATATTCAGGTAAGTATTTTGTGCGCAATCGATACACCCCATTTCATCTTCGTTTTAAACCGGGACGCAATCGATAACCGGGATTAGAAGGATTACTTAGGCAGGTAATAAAATGTGCGCAATCGATATATGCCCCTCACCAACACCCCTGGTATGCGGCAAAATTTTTCTCCCACAATGCGTTTATATATTTATTTTGTTTATCATACATTTACAATAATACTGGGAAATTAATTGTAATTTAGAGTAGGGATTAAATTTTTCCTCGACCCCCTATGAAAACGACACCGTTACTTCAAAAGGAAAAATAAGATATTACACTAGTGTGATATATAAAAACGCACAGAACGAAATAACTTAAGCAAGATTCGTGTATAAAAAACTAATAAATTTTTGTGAATAAATCACTTTGGTTTGTTCAATTTGATCAGAAATATTATCTTTTGTTAAAATAATGACAAATAATATTTTTATAAAAAAATTGTATAAGTTGCATTATCTATGCAACCAAATATACACATAGGTCTACTTTTAGTTACAAGGTAAAATCAATTAAAGTCCGATTTAAAGATGAAAGTAAAGCCTTTCTCTTACAGTGACTGTACTACTTACAGTGGCGACAATCGATGATTCGATTTTTGATTGGACAACACTCCCAAACATCCAATTTTTAAGTATAGTTTCTTATAAAGTACCAAAATGAAATATATTTTCTTAAAATACTTTAAACATAATGATTCTTAAAAGAAACATTTAATCCTAATAAATATTATAAATCCATCAAAAAGTTTGCCTCTTAATCTCGTATGGGCGGGGCTAATCGCTGCTTGTCGCCACTGTTAGTAGTACAGTCGCTGTACTTTCTCTCTCAATGCACCACCTATTTTGGGTGAGTTAAACGTAAATGAAAATGTTCAGAACCCATTTCTAAACATAACGTTTTCCAAGTTCAGTAATGGATCTGACGTCACTCGAGGCGTGGTCATAATAGATTTTCAATTTTCCGTTTGCAAACCTTACCTGGTACATTTTTACTTATTTCTAACAACGATCACTCTATGTTAACAGTAAAAATCTCATGTGACATTTTACACGCGTTATAGATTTTTTGGGAGGAGCCTTCTGCTGTGACGACACCAATTGTTCCAATCATTTTAATTTTCATGAAGCTCACGAAAAAAAAAGTACTTTAGCCAGTAAAGAATTTTGATGTTAATTCCTGAGAAAAGTGTTTATCTGATTTTGATTGATTTTATTTAAAAAACAAATAACAATCAGAATAAATTTTATATACGTTTTCTATTCTGTGATTTCTATGGGTATTTACAATGGGCCTGGTAGAAATTTACGGCAAAAAGAATTAGTAGCAAAAAGAAAAAAACAAATAGTTCTAGAATATTTAAACTAGAAAAACTAATAATATTAGAACAATGAGGAATAATGCAGTACAAATGTAAGATAAATAAGGAGTAATAATACCGACAACAAAGAATGTTTGTTTGGGGACAACATATATTTTTTATATAATGTAATATTGGTTGCCTATACTAATATCAAAGTAACAAATAATTTAATGTTTTACATAAAAACGAACTTAAACTATTAATTTTATAAATACTACTAAGATAAATAAGTCTTATTGTTGCATTTGATGAAATTTATATAAACTTGAATTTATAATTTATATTAAGATCATCAGATGTCATAAAAGTACGGGTTTAATCACAGAACAGGGTCTAATAATAAAAAGTTTCTGTTCTATGGCTCAGTGTAAAACGTATAAATTGTCATATTGTCAATATTACATTAGTGTCCTGTCTTGCTGAAGTCAAAGATTATCGGTAATCTTTGGTGGTGGAATGAAAAATTACATATTACATGAAAATAAAGTTATTTCGACATTTATAAGCAAGTATTTGATTAAGAGTTTTTGTGTTTTTAATTATGTTAATGAGTGTCTGCCAGTCGTTTAGTTTTGATCAAAGTACTGAAAAAAATAGTGTTGAAGTTATGCCAGCTATAATGAGTAGTACAACGTAAGTCAACATACGTTTTTGCTGAATTTCTATAATTAGTTTTGGGTTTTTATAAACATTTTTAGGTCTAGTAGAAAACATACGAAACTCTTTCAAGGTTTCAACTCATCCACAATTTTTTATTGCATATAAGTAACGGGACAAACATTTATCACTTTAAAAAACTAGACCAGTAATTTAATTAATATTCTTTAGTTTCTTGTTGTTAAAGTGATTGGTCGATTGGATTTGATGAATATGACCACTGTGCTCAGGGAATTTTCCATTGCGCATTTAAGTTGAATTCTTTATCTTTCAAGTGTTATTTGTTAACTTATGGGAGAATAGTATTATCTATATTTTTATTTTAGAACTCATGCTAAATATAATATTTATCCTATAACCAGTTTAGCTTTCTGAAAACCAAAATTAAACACATTTTAATGAGTTCTAGTTTATTTATATTTACATTTCTAAATTTATCTTATTTTATTTTTTTACTTAAGTTTTTATTATGCTTTTATTTCAATTAAACATATTAAGTATGTTCTTTTTTACGGTAAAAAGTATAGTTAAAAAGTATTAATTACAAGAATGGTAAATGTTATTGAGTAGTGTCTATCACTTTGTCTTTACTAAGGTCACTGCTTTCTAATTAGTAACTGAAAATAAGATAACATTTGTTTATTTTATAATGGCACATACAATAAAAATGAAATTTAATATTTTTGTTTGTAATTTGAAACATGGTAACATTAACTTCCATAATTCTTTGTATTGTTTTAATGTTGATTTACAAAACCCTTAGATAGTTTCCCTCTTGGTTAACCTTCTTCCATTCTAGTTACTTTCTATCATATAAAGGTAAACTTAAAAATAAAAATGGGATCTGTGACCAAAGATATGAAATTATGTTGTAAGTAGTTTCCATAATATAACTATTAAACATAGATTCCAAGTAAATGTACAATAAAGTTAATTTAAATGGTATGCTACTTAGCAAATAAAATAGATAACAATGAGTGTCCATTATACACAAAATAAGGCATAGATAACAAATAACTAATTATATGTATTAACGTTCAAGGATGAAAACTATTGATTGTGACTTTAGTGGAATAGCAAAAATGCAAATAAACTGAATTCCCATAAAAAATAATTAAATTGGCAACCTTGTACTGCAATTTATTAGTATTTTGTTTTCAAATGTGACTTTTATTATAAATAATAATTTGAAAATGTCTGCAATGTAAATTGTCAACATTAAACATAATAATGTTAAAAAATATTAATATATTAGGTACCGTAAACCCGTGTTACTTTGCTCTTAGAGGCAAACTTTGCCCGACAGACAGCTGTATTTGTTTACCTCACATTTTAGGCTGATTGTAATTTTTAACTTTGGTAACATTTAGTTTTGCAACTACAAGTTGCAAGGCCCCTGTTTGTTACATTTTGTGTGATTTTCAATGGTCATATAGCGACAATAACAGACCGGGCAATTTTTCGGCATTATCGGCAACATTTTAGTGCTAGAAGTAAGTATGGTATTTCATTTGTGTTTTGAGTAATATAAATATGTTGTGGCACACTAATTTATTTCATGTTTGGACTTCAAATGTGTTCTATAAAGTGTAACAAAAAGTTTATATATTTCAATTAATCGCAAAAAATGTAAAAGTGGGCAATGTTGTCCCATGTCATAGACAACTTTTTTATTTAGTATTTTTTTGTCTATCCCATATTTATAATAGGTAATATTATTTTTATTCTTTATATAAGATGGGTATATACAAGATAAGGTTGGGAGCAAGGCGTTATAGGGATTATGATGAAGAAACACTGGAAAATGCCATCAAGGCTTTAGAAAATGACACAAGTTCTCGATAAGCAGAGACTATTCACAAAATCCCATGAAGAACGCTTCTTAATAAAGTAAAAAACAAGCACAGCGGATCAGTTGGTCATCCCACTATGTTAACAGAATGTGAAGAAAGATGCCTTGTCGCTAGCGCAGAATTTGGCGCACCTATGACGACCTAGATATGCGTATGCTAGTGAAAAATTATTTAGATGAAAAAGGAGTAGAAATGCCTGTTTTAAAAAATAATTTGCCTGGCACAGAATGGGTTTCTCTATTCTTAAAATGTTTCCTACCTTATAAAGGTTTAGTTTAGTTTAAAGGATGTTTCTTTTATTTTTTTTTGTTATAAACAGCTTTTGTTTTAATATTTTGCCTTTATTTTTGTTATTTTAATAAATATTACGTTTTTTTTTTTAATTTTTTGTGGGCAAAGTAGCCCTATAGCAGCCTTAATTAGCCCAAACAAGCAATTTTTATCGGAGGGCAAAGAAAGGTTGTGGCAGGGTAACTTTGCCCACCCTAAAATTTATTTTTTTTCTCAGCTATTAACCACCCAATACATGTTTTTCAAGTGTCATTACCTTCAGTAAACTGATATCCAAAGGTATCAAAGTATTCAAATTCATTGCACCTATCATTCCAAAAAAAAAATTGAAAAAACTGAATTTTGGTGGGCAAAGTAACACGGGTTTACGGTACTTGCCCTCCGAGTATGCCATATATGTATATTTCCATGTTGTTAGGTACCAAAACAACTTGCTATAAGTTTATTCTGAGATTTCTTGTAAAACTTACAGGATTGTCTTTCATTATAAAATAATGTTTTGATATATATACCTACCTATCAAGAAGGGGTCATTTATTTAAATATCAATTTTAATTCCAATCAAATGAATATTGATTCATATCAATATACCTAAGTTGTTTTCTTGGTTGTTTTATTTTACAATTTGCCATTTACATATTTTCTATTAAAGTTTAATAAACTGATGTAACTCTATTTTAACAATTAACTTAAAGGTATATTTAGTAAATGGCAGTACTTTCTGTTGTTTGTTTTTATTATCACTAATCACTCTAATCATTTCCTAGTTTGATTTAAACATTAAATGCGTCCTGTTGTAGTTTGTTCTGTTTCTAAAATAAACTTTTATTGTGAGTGAAATTTCAACATAACCAGTTCCATGGCTGAGGGAGAAAGGTATTTAACAATATGTAATTATGTTATTAGTTTGACTTAGTTGAGTCAAACAACAAAACTTTTTTAACTGAAAAAAATGTATGTAATCTACAACCAAATATTGGTGCACATGTCAAAAATATGTTATAATATTAACAGAGAAGCATTAACTTTTTGATTATCCACTCAGAATTACACTGAAATTGGAAGGAAAAAAGATTGTAGTTTATTTAGATTTTTTTTCTCAGATTTTATATTTTGAAATAATCTTCAGAAGGTAACAAGAGGATATTATCATTGTTAAAACATCTATATTATTTTTAATGAGGTAATAGTAACATATCTTGAACTATTATTTAAAAGTATACAACCATTTTTTGGTGCTTTTAAGGTTAGGTTTTCATTTTATTTATTTAAGATTTAGATAAGAAACCACATTAGTAAACAAATTACATTTTTATTTATATAGTAATTGGTAATAAATATTATTTTTAATCTATCTGTAAATTGTTGAAGTAAAGAATATGAGAATTATGCTAAGAGTTCTTTTAGTTTGCATTCAACTTCTTTTAATATTCAGCAAGTTCATCAAATTACTCTAATATTATGGAATGAAATAGAAAGATTCAATAAAAACACTTAGTCAAACCACAAATATTTACTACCCAGTATTATGAAATAATGACTCAAAAGGTTTCATCAAGATTAACATGCCATTTTAATAACAAAACAACAAAATCAATCATAATAATGTAAATACAATTTACATTAAGTATATAAAACATTGATGTGACAGTTAAAAATAAGGTGTTGTAGATAAAAGATCGGGAAATGAGAAAAATCTTTATATTAGTCAAATATTAGTAATTAATATGTAAGTAACTTGTTTTCGTAATAAACCTGATGAGAAGGTATCATTGTAATAAATTACAATAACCAAAATAAAACATCAAACTACAATATGAGTACTTACAAGTCATAAGCCATTAAAATTTTTGGTTTTTATTGAATCTTTTCATTTGTTTTGAAACAATTGTGATTTATTACAGACCTATAAGGTCTGTAAGCCAAAATTAACATTGTAAAACCCTATAACTTATAGATTCTATTGGAAATGCTCAGAATTCCACCACTAATGTTTCCTTACAAATAATATTATTTTTTTCAGGAATTCATTGTTAAATAGTAAACGCTCCGCCAGTAGCGCGTCCGAGGCCGATTGCTACAACATGTCTCTGGGAGCCGGGCCTCTGTGGTGGTCCTGATGCCCCTGGGGAGTCCAGGGGTACTTCGCCGCCTCCGCTGCGGCTAACTTTCCGCACCGCCCGCCAACCCTGGGAGGCAGTACTTAAGGGACGCACCCTCTACGTAGCGTTACCTCCTCAAGTACTACCCGAGGGTTCCCGCGAGGCGTTCGTCTCGTTGCTCGAGGCCGCCGAAGAGCAACTTAAATGCGAGCATGTAGTCGTGGTGAGTACCTTACATATATATAAAATTAGAAACTACAACTTCATACAAACGAAAGTTTGTACTTATTATTTTCAGTTATTTATTTGTACTAAATGTCTCAAATGTTTCTTTTGCAATTTGCAATTAGGTATACTGAAAATTAAAAGAGATTTTCTAAATGATTTAGATAAAATAATGAGTGAAAATATTAAATCAATAAAATTATCAATTGTTAGGATAACATGTTTTAATGGTAGTGGTGTTGTTGAGTTACCTATTACATCCATAGTTTTATTGATACTTACAAATTTTTTTTTCTGCATATTGGCTTTATTTTTATAGAGCAATAAAACTAAAAGTATAGATATAAATTAAAATTTTAAATTTTAGAAACTTGAACAGCACAGGAAACTTTTATCTTCAATTTGTCCAAAATTCAGTGGCTTTATGTTTGCTTCAACTTAATCAATAAATTTCCCATTTTGTTGATTACCTCTATAATCTGAAAAATGATTTAAAGACCACAAGAATCTATGTCCCCAATATGTAATAAAAAAAAACAAAGAAATTTAAGAATGCAGGTCATGGACATATAAACACAGTTTTATTATTAAAATCATCTTTCAGTTCTAGTAGAGTAATTGGAGGAGGGTTTCGCTTCTTAATGCGTGTTTGAAGAATGTCCCAGGCATGTTCAATGATGTTCATGTCAGGGGAATTTGATGGCCATCTTAATGTGGATATTCTTTCTTCTTTCAAAAAATTTTTTACTGCAGCTGTTCGATGTGGAGGTGCATTGTCATGCATAAACACAAATCCATCACCTACCGCCCCCCGGAATAGACGCACAACAGGATTTAAAACTTCCTCGATGTACACAGCACCAGTGATTCTTCTCTCCAAAACCAGGAGAAGCGTCCGTGTACCTCTCATAATACCACTCCAAACCATAATACTCCTACCTTCAAATGGAATACGTGGTTGGGCTGTTTCTAATCGGGCTTGTCGTCCTGTGGCCCTCCAAACTTCGCGAATCAGAAACCAAGCCAATTCTTGATTAATCAGAGAACATAATTCCAGTTAGGACCATGGTGTAACATTTCTTGAGCTCATTGCAACCGTACAATTTTTTGTTGATAGGTTAGTTTAGGAACACGTAGAGGTCTTCTGCGATACAAATTTACCGCATTTAATCTTCATGTAATTGTTTGCCTTAAGATATTCAGTCCTTCAAGTCTAGCAATTTCTCTGGATATGCCACTTGTAGATTCCTGTCGATTTCTTCGAGCTATCAATGTTATCTGCCGGTCTTGTGCTGCTGTTGTACATCGACTTCTGCCACTTATTCTGGGACCATCCTTCACATCATTTGTGTGAATTTTTATTTTTGATACAGCACCCTGAGTAACACCAACAATATTAGCGATATCACTTTGGCTCAAGCCCTGTTGTAACAAAGCAATTACTCTAGACCTATTAAAATATGATATGATATGAAATTTAAACCAGAATTGGAATAATGTGAAAGCACCCAAATCAATTAAATATGACCAAATTAATACAAAAACCAATCAAATTTAGTATTATTTTGATTTAAAAACGCTTTAAAATAAATATCAACAAGAGTTTTTAAAAAACTATAGGCGTAGATATATTATTTCTAAATATTCCAAACTTTTGGATATATGAGTATTTATTAACATATTTACATAGATGAGGAAGTGTGGTTATTGTTATTTTTATAGTATTTTGTGTGATTTTTGTGCTGCATTTGCAGATTAAAAACATTTTAGGAGTTTTGATTAATAAAACTCTGCAATACATCCCAATACATTACATTGGTGATCAAATTTATGCAATAAATGGTTATTCTGTACCAACTTTTACACATTCTATCTATACCCTCCTACTCCCTTGTCTAGAAGTTTCGTGGTTTCAAAACAATACGTGTCTTATTGCTGGGTCCATCTGTGTTTATACGTCCATGACGCACATCCTATAACTAATAAATGATAAAACATATTATCATGGACAAATGAATTTTCAATGAAAAGGGGATGAATTTACCGATACAGATTATTAAAAAGAGAATCTTTTGTTCTAATTTATTAAGAAACTCTAAAAGAAAACTATCTTTTTCGAAATAAACTGCGTAATTAAATTAGCAATGATGGTGTTACACGAAACATAAAATGTTTGATGGTTTGCCAGAATTTTATGTGAGTCTGATAACTCGGATAACATAGACATACAAATTATTACTGTATATACTTCTACGACTTAAAATTTTTGTGAAGAGAAAGCATTCTATTTTTCTATGCAATGTCGTAGTGTCAAATAAAAAGAGTAAATTATTTTTGGCTGTCTGCGCGTGTATGCCTAATTATAAAATTCGATTTAAAATTATGCACTTGTTTATGTAATCGTGAATTGAAATCCGTAACAAGAATTATTTTAAAAATAGACTAAAAAATCAATAACAGTTTTCCAATAAATTCGTTATAATAAGTACATTTATATATTATATAATATACAGTAGCTATTGGTGGTTAGACAACATGGTAAATTTTAAATAATTTTAATCGGTGATACACTTATTTATCGTTGATGACCTTGTTTAGGGGGTTATCTTTCACATTAGATTCGTGATAAATAAATCATAAGGAATTAAAACTGTTGATTCAATAAACAAGGTTATAATTTCGCTAGGTTTCTTATCACGACATGGTATTTGAAAGCAATTAACATTTTTTGTACAGGAATATTTAATTTATACTGGTCTTACTGGTTTCAAAACAATAAAAACAACCAGTAGGTAAAAGTGTAAAGATTTACTAAATTTATTGTATGCCTTTCACAAAATCTAGTATATTTGTATTAGAGGAAGAGCCAGCTGTAATTTTTTGTCTGTCATTTCATTAGTAATGGACTTTGAGTGAATATTCAATTTCTGGTCATTAAAAAACACTTCTTGTAGCTTACAATGGCCTAAATAATACTGACTTTTGTTAAGGTTTAAACTTTAAGAATTTTTATTCCTCCTATTGTTAACAAAACACTATAAATGTTTATAGATTAATAGTTATTTTTGTCCCTGCATTGGTCTTTAAATTTTGACTGAAAGATAGAATACAGATAGAGTTATGTGAGTTGGAAAGTTTCTCAGTTTCACAAGGAAAACCAGTGCTATAAGGAAGGAAATAACGTAACCTTACTTTTCTGTAGGTATACACTAACGTAGGTTCTAGTTATAAAATAAATTTCATTAAATTGATAGTTAATAGTTAGTACAATAAATTTAAAAAAGTTTTATAAATACTTTATGGTGATGGAGTAGAAGAAAAATATATAATATAATTTATCAAAATAATTGTCAATTAAAAATGAATCCACTAAGGCTACTGAAATATAAAATCCATAAATCTTGATGATATATCAAATGATGATCTTATGAATAATAATAAAAAATTGCAACAATACATATTATAAAGGATTTTAACTATTTTTTTAAGAATTTTGCAGCCGACCCATCTGAAAATAAAATTATAAGATATAGATTATGGACCTTCTCCAGAATTTTGGTAGTCCTATTTACTTTATAGGATATTGTCCATTTTGTTTTTTTTTAATAGACTAATAAAATTGTACACTGATTCCTCCTAGTAGCCAATAGCTGTAGGTTTTTCTTCTCTAGCTAGAATTTTCTGCCTTAAAAGACCTTCACATTCTCAGTGTTTTGAGGTATCCTCTTCTTCCTGATATAATAGAAGGGCTGCCTGTTTAGCACATGCATATGCTTGTGGAGACTGTTGTCCTTGTAAAGTGTTTCAACAGATACTCTGTTACTTTTGTTAACGGTTTATGGTTGATTTGGCGCTTTACCAGACTAATAGATCCGCCTCTTCACCAACCATAAGTGGGTACCCATGCAAGACTTGTTATTAAGGCTTCTATGCAATCCCAGACTAGCCTTTCAATTGCTCAAAAAATCTAAATATTTAGACCATCAGATACCTATATAAAATTAGGATGGATATCAAATGATGGAAAATATGATTCAAGTACTTTGAATGTCAAAATCTCAAGACTCAATGACAAAAATAACTCTTTTTCTTAATAAGGTACACATTGAAAGAGCCATCGATTTCCTAATTTCCTAAAGTTTTAACACTAATAATTTAATCAAATTAATTATTGTTATGTTCAGTCATCTTTGATCATTGTTTAGAGTAGTCATTGTGCATTGCCAGGAGTGGTTTTCTGGAATTCACAGACTATCATGTTATAAATTCAATAATTGCAAACTATATCAATATTATAAAATTAAAAAATGTATATGAACATATTAAAATTAATTATTACTGCATTTTATGACATTAGCCTTTTGGTGTTTCTTTTAAGTAATAGTAAAAAATATAACTTAAGAGTTCTTACAACAATGTTGTCCCTTGCAATAAAATGAGAATGAAACAAATAAGTTTTAACTATCTATATCTAACTTAATAGACCTAATCAGTGCAATATCAGCTTTGCAATAGAATTTTTAATTATTGTTTTATAGGAAAAGCCTTTTGCTTTAAAATAATTTTCATCCCAATAACAAAAGTTATGTACATAGGGAATTTTCTCTCTAAATATTGCTAAATCTTGTTGGAATGTGCATTACAACTATAGTAAAAAATGAATACAATGTGTTATACAAACCTCTAAATTGCTTTTGACTTGTACTTATATTTTTGTTATTGTCAACAGGTGTTTGCCGCTGACAGACCAGACAGGGCCGTATTGGTCCGAACGTTCATGTTCCTCGGCTTCGCGGTGTTGGCTCCAACTTCACCTTTGGTACCATCATCCATGGCCAATGGCAACGTGTGCATGCTCTACAACATCGAATGAAATAGTTGCAATAATTAAGCCTCGGACGTCGCCAGTTTTGTTCACATTTTTATAGTTTCACACAAGTATATTATTCCTAGAGTTTGATGGTGATCACATGCAAACTAAACCATATTCACTATAAGATTTTGTTGATCTTTGACGTTAAACAGTATTGTGGAGTAGACATTTCAATGAGATTTATTCTAAATCATTTTGGTTTTAATAATAAATAATGTTTTTTTTTATTTTACATATGTGCATGGTTATTTGAATTATTATTTGGTTTTTGTTTGCATTTCATCATCGAGCATTTATTTACTTCATATTGAGTTTTATTGATTATTTCCTACCTGGAAAGAAATTTAAATTACTATAACGGAATATGAAGCAAATAATAGGTGTTTATTTTAATGTGAGTTTACTGCACACAGCACCTAGAATTAACTTTTTCTCTCGGATTGACGTTTTAATGTGATGCATTTTTTTAAATAAATATTTTTTTTGATTTTATATGCTTTGTTCTTGTGTTGTTAAATAAAATGAATAGTACTTGTTAGGTGCTGAGTGTTTAAGATTTGTATTTAGGTTAGGATTTGAATAAATTTATGTACACTATATAAGTATGCTTACGTAGTTGTAATCAAAATGTGAACAAAACAAGACGAAAAAACAAAATTTAGCGTGGAAAGTTTATTAAGTCCCTATATTGTAAAAATTAACAAAAAAATTTTAAAATCAATAAAATCCAAAAAAAGTATATAAGTTTTTATCGTTTTAAGTATGCTAGTTTCACTTTATTCTTAAAAAAATGTACCATCTTGTTACAATATATATATTATAGGATTAGTTAATGATTAGTTTTATTTTCTGTGTATTTCGATTTCTTACGTAATATAATAGTTGATATTCACTATATTTTGCGTTTCATTTCTGAATGTTTGATTTTTGTGGTAAATAAGGTTATTATTTATTTGATAGAAAATGCTGATGTTTGTCTTGTTTCCTTACATAAATATAAATATTTATCTGAAGACATTTACCAAGATAAACGTCGGAAATATTGACTGGAGCAAAATAATTACTAATTTTAAAACTATTTATAAAAGTATGTATTGATAACCTCTCAACTTTTTTGTTGTCTACAGACGATTAAGCTATAGCTGTATTTTTATTACTTGCAATTTTGAAAAACTATTTTAGGAACATCAGAGTAAATATAACAGTTTTGGAAAACCTAACAATCACTGGTAACGTGGTGCATTATTAAAGACTTTCTTTCCTAAAGAGTGTAAAAAACAGTAAATGTTAGTTTAATTTAAATGAATGCTTCGTCCAATTTAAAGTAAATGCAAAATAAAAATCGGTGCACGTCATAGAATTCAATGAACATTTACAACACACTATTTAAAAAATAAAAATATCTCTCATTTAAAATGTAGTTATTTCAGAGCCGTATTGTTTTGCAATAAAGTGTTGCCAAATAGAAAATGCTGATTTAAAACATCAGATATACCTTTATTTTCTTCTCCTCCAAATTTTAAGTAAAGAAAACTATTAGTATCTAAAATTGTCTTTATCAAATTGTAAACAACTATTTAGGGTGATTTCTTATTATATTGTAGTGTTCATAAAATGAAAAATCTGCTCTTATGTGAACAAAATAATATCTGTAAACTTGGAAATTATACAAAACAGGTACAAATAATTATGTCATCTTCACTGACATTAATCCAATCGTTTGAATGTTTGGTGTACTATGAGCAGAGACATTTGTAAGCAGAATGTTGTAAATATTTCCAATATAGAAGAAATTATTTGACAAAAGAACTAAGTCAATAAGACACCATTATTTGTAAGTATTGTTAAGCTCTTCTTTAACATCTATTATATTAACATGCTTACACATCTAAAGATGGTTAAGTTGACCAAAATTTGTAGCCCTAATAATTTAACATCACATTCATGTGTAGTATCGATTCACATTTTACTTATTTCAAACCATAATTTGTACTTATTTTCACAGCTTAATAATTTTTTTTGCTTTGCATTGGAGGTGAAGCAGTAATAACTGTTACAGAAGCTGTTGTAAACTGTTCAGGTTTGCTAAGGACCATGTACCCCTGATCCAATAAAGCATTATATTATAATAATATAACGCTATATTTATATATTTTTCAATAAACCATTATTTGTGTTGATTTGTCCTATTATTTTTCAAACAACTCTGTAGTAAGTACATCTTTTTGAACAGCTGTGTAGTTCGCGCTCTTTTTTAAACAATTCCCATATCCAGGTATGCGCGCCATCTACCCACACCTTTCATTGCAATGGACCAGTTAAGTGTTGCGATCTATAATTTTGCATGTAGTTGGGCGTCTTGGGGTTGTCTCTGCTATGAGTTGCCTAATTATTAAACTTGCAAAATCCCGACTTATTAGTTTTTTAATATGGCAACATCACAATTATCGCGTAGAATGCTTTTTGTTTTGCGTTTATTCTAGATATAAATACTATTTGTTATTTTTAAACATCTATATTGTAATTTTACTGACCTTCCTTTAAGACGTATTTGAAAGGTTAATAATGCTATCTATTTAAATGTCGTAAATTTATTCAATTAACAAAATATATTAAATATTTTTAATTTTGTTATCTTATTAATTTTTTAATTTTGAAGTACATATTCATAAATAGAACTTCAGGAAATACAGTGTTAAAGATATGAAATTTATTGTATCAACCCTTACTATGTGAAAGTCCATTTGGTTTTTATATATCATTGCAGAATTATACTGATCTTAGAGGAAAATACATCCAAAAAAAAAACCCTTAGTGCTAATAATATCTAGGCTTTAATATTGTTATGTCTTATTACTTTCATAGTTGGTTAGTCTTAATACTACTTAATCAACATCAGGTAGCTACAAACAAACAAAATGTAACTTCAAATAAAAAGAAGATACAGATCAGAGGTAAAATCATGCATAAATAGCAGCATGAATTTATAAGGCAAGATTTCTCACAGAAAAGTTATGCTAAATTTCACATCTAGGCATACTTGTCAAGGAGGTGGAGCTGATAGCACTGTAACAATTCCAAAGAGTTGAAGACTAAATCAAACAGGTATCTGTCAATAGATCAGTTCATTAGCTCTGTCAGTCTGTATGATTCAGGGGATCTGTAAATTGAGGAGGGTAAAGCCAAAAAGCTTCAGCCGCACTTAGACCTAGGAGTAGTAGTAGTAGTGTTTGTCTACTATCTGTATAGATGATAATTGATTTACCTTTAGCATTTCTGTTAGTTATTTTATCTGCTGCTATAGTTATGACACAGTGCTTTTCTCCGCTGAAATATTGCATAATGAGAGAGGTTGCAACAGACACACCACCTAAAACCTGGTGAATGGGTGTTGGTCATCTTCATGTTGCATCACGTTTCTGTCTGCAATTCTTATGTTTAATAAATGTTCTAAACACTCTTGGTTATCGCTCCATATGTCCTTGAATCCCCTTCAACGTTTCACTAACACTGGTTTAGCTCCACTTAAGTTTATAGTTCTTCATTTTCTCATTCAAGGAACTGGCTCAAGAGAAAGAACAATGGATCTGATGAGATCTAAGTGCAGATGGAGCTTTATATCTCCACCCTCCTTAACCGCTCAAAACACAAATATCTGAAAACATTGCAGTAATCGTGTGTTCAAATTGGAAGATTTGGAAGGGTTAAGAAAGGCAGGTCATTCCATAATCTGGATATTCTAGGGACTAAGGAACGAGTATATATTATGTAGAAAGGCTTTCTATTGCTCTCAAGGAATTATAGATTAGATGGTGAAGAAAGCATCAGCCGGCGGTGAGGTTATATGCTTGTATCAACTGAGGTAATAATCAAAGGAGACACAAACAATGACAAAAGAGTTAAAAACTGATAATTGATTAGATTTTTTTAAGCATGGGTGACAGCAATGAGTTTTTTTGTATCGGATTGTTTATGAAGTGCTATATAAACTGCATACATTTATGAATAATTGGTAAATTCCATTTGCGTGATGGTTATTTAAAGTTTAATGCCCATTGACATATTGGTTAGTCTAGTGTTACTCTTCTGCGAATATTTATCACCTCGATAATTATGAAATAGATATCTCATTAAAGGAAATTAAAATCAGAAATTATGTACCTACAGCTTTATATTCACTTTATTTTCATAAGTTTTAAACAGATTATTAACAGCTGATTTATGTAGTTCACGTCTTCTCAAGTTGCTTATTCCTCTACTAGGAGCCAACACTGCCTTTCAAGTTCCCAATAAGCTTCTGGTTCTCCTGATCTGAATTAGGAGTAGAAAATGACTTAAGCTTAAGTATCCTGCTGTTAAACTTTGTATTTAATGAACTAAGTTTAAAGTAGCTTTCATGTTTGATGTTTACCAGAATACAGAGTATGCAAGATGTTCAAGAAATTACAGAAACTGTTGTATTTTTTATTTTAGTTTTATTTACCTTGAATTTTTACGAAAATGTTATGACACTTTTGATTGTAAGATATATATATTTTTTAATGTTATGTCACTGTAAATAAAAGTCAGAAAGTAAAAAAAAATTATTCTTCGACGCGGATATTCTCAAACTTATATTTACAGGTTTATATCCCAAACATTGGTCCTTGAGCCTATTTGTAACCAAAAAATGGAAACTACTTCACTGCCGTAGCTGAGACGCAGCAGTCGCTTGAACAAAAAAAAGTGCAATCTGTGAAAGATGAAAGTGCTCTTCAGGAGACGACGATGAACCCGACAGATGCTCAACCTAAGAGTACTTTAAAGTCGACAAAGGGGATGGAAATTCAACCTAAGGAAGACAACACAGAAACGGTTCACATGAATATCAATTTAAGAGACAATAAGACGTCTAGTAGAAAAACAGGCAAGAGTAAGAGTAGTCAAGCATCTAAAGTTAGAATAGCCGAAATTCAGTATGCTATAAAGAAGAAACATTTAGAACAAGAAGAGCTACAAAAGAAAAAAGAACTTTTAGATTTAGAACTAGCTCTACAGTTGGAGGAGCAATTGGAGTTTGATGAGTCGTCTGAGTCAAGTTCGGTACATGAGTTTCAACCAAATGTAGAAGAATGGGTAGAAGGTAAGAATCCTTGGAAAGATTGGGTAAGACCACAAGATAATAAAAATGAAATGACTCTTCCTCAAATTTCCAATTTTCTTACAAGACAGTCATTACCAAAGGAATTACCATTTTTTGATGGTAATCCAATGGATTGGCCAAATTTTATTAATCAATATAAAAGTTCTAATTTGCTTTGTAAATTTTCAAATGAAGAAAATCAATTTCGTTTACAAAAGTGTTTTAAAGGTAATGCTAAAAAAATAGTTCAATCTCTTCTTATCATTCCTGAAAATGTTGAAAAGGCTATATCCAATTATTAGAATCACGGTTTGGACGACCTGAACATATTATTTTTGTACTTTTAGATAAAATTAAAAAGTTTCCTTCATTTAAAGAAGATAAACTTGAAAGTTTTATAGAATTTTCTGATGAAATTAAAAATTTTGTTGCCACTTTAGAGTCTTTACAAGAGGAAGATCATTTGCGAAATCCTATTCTAGTTTCTAACATAATAAATACATTGCCAATGTCATACAAACTGTCTTGGTTAGAGCATATCTCGAAAATTGCCAAACCAAAGCCAAAGCTGGTAGAGTTAGCATTATGGCTAGACAACAAAGCTAATATAATGTCACAACTACATTTTCCTACAGTTTTAGACACTATATACTCAAAATCAAACTAAGTATAAGTATTCTAAAAAAGCCATTACAATGACAACAAAAACAATAACTTCCAAATGTTTTTGTTGCAATGACCAGAATCATCATGTCTCTAATTGTCATAAATTTAAATCTCTTTCTACTAACGAGCAATGGTCATTGGTAACTTCAAAAAAGGTATGATTTTCATGTCTTTTACCTTATCATAGCTTAAAGACTTGCAAAAAAAGGAAAATTTGTGGAATGGATGCTCTAAGCCACATCACGAATTATTGCATCACAATTTTAATAACGACAACTTGACCATTACATCTACTTCCAATTCACCTGCCTCTGAGACAGTAACAGGCACCACTTGCCACATATTGACAGACAAATGTGTTCTATTAAAAATTTTGCCAGTTTGTATTTACTTTGGTGGAAAAAAGGTACAAACGTATATGCATTGCTCGACGATGGATCTACTATTAGATTGGCTGATTCTATTGGTCTTACAGGTCCAATCTAACCTTTGTGTTTACAATGGACTACTGAAGATAATGTACACCATCAAACCGACTCCAGAGTAGTTAGTTTTACTATAACTGGAATACATGAAAATCCTAGTTTTCAGTTAAGGCATATTAGGACAACTTTACTTTCTTTGCCTTATCAGACGATAGATGTAGACAAATTGAAAACTAGGTATCCTTTTATCAACAATAAAATAGTTTCAATGACAGACGCACAGCCTACTATTATAATAGGACAAGACAATTGGCCTCTTTTAGTTACTTGACAACTAATTACAGGTCCTTGGGGTGGTCCTGCTATTAGTAAGACACTGCTGGGTTGGGTTATGCACGGTAACTTAGAAGACATTCTAAAATCTACTAGGAATGACGTTCTTTTTCATATCCAGAATATAGACAGAAGTAAAGACGACTTGGATGTTTTAAATAATCTGGTTAAAGAACAGTGGAGATTGGAAACCATTCCTAGCAAAAAGGACAGTCTTTCACCACAGGACAGACGAGCTCAAAAGATATTAGACAGCACAATGACAAGAAAGGACGGCAGGTATGAAACAGGTCTTTTATGGAACGATGATATGTTTACAATGCCAGAAAGTAAAAGTAATGCCTTTAAAAGTCTCTGTTCTACCGAAAGAAAAATGGATAAGAATAAAAATTATGCTGAAATGTACTGCGAAAAATTTGAAGACTTCATTAACAAAGGTTATATTAGAAAACTGACTAAAGAAGAAGCTGAAATTACATCCAATAAAACTTGGTATTTACCTCATTTTGGTATTATTAATACTAAAAAACAAAAATTGAGAATTGTCTTTGATGCCTCAGCCACTAGCAATGGAGTAAGCTTGAATGATTTTTTACGGACTGGTCCAGAGTTATACAATTCTCTGACATTCTCTTGAATTTTAGGATAAAGAAATATGCCTTTACAGCTGACATAAAAGAAATGTTTTTACAAGTCCAAGTCAGAAAAGAAGATCGACAAGCCCAAAGGCTATTATGGAGAAACAAAAACAGAGATAGAGAACCGCACATTTATGAAATATGTATCGGGTTATTTGGATCTACATGTGGGCCTTGTCTAGCGCAAGAAGCTAAAAACCGTAATGCAAGGGAATTTGAAAATATACTTCCAAAAGCTTCATATGATATAATTAATAATCATTACATGGACGATTATTTAGGGGGTGCAGATACGGTAAATCAAAAGCTCTATTTTTTATAACGCTAAGAAAATGCACAACAATCTACCCTTGGAAATAAAGTCCATTTCATCAATAACCGCATTTCGTATCGCTTTAAAATCATACTTGGTGGAGAGAGCTTTGTATGCAGTTGACGACTTTTTTACATAAATTATTTTGGACCATCTCACGCACTGGAAAGTTAATTTGTGATATTTATCTATTTTGTTGTTTGTTGTTTTTTTTGTTGTTACTCTGACTAAATTAAAATTTTAAATTTTAATTTTTTTATATTACTTATTATTTATCAGTCTCATTGTATAATGTATACATAAAGTATACATTTATTTTATTTTATTTTTTATTATTTTTTTTTTAATTGACCTTTCGCAATGTTTTATATTGTGAAGTTTTATATGTTTGTATGTTTTATGTTTTATTTACTTGTAAATACTCTTGTATTACTGTTTTGTTCTGTGTGATTTGCTTTTTTTTTTTAAACAGCTTTGTCCACAAATTTAAAAAATTTTTTCGACAATAAAGCTTATTATTATTATTATTATTATTATTGAGGCAATCGAACTGATAAAAGATGTAATTTACATCCTCAAAAATGTAAATTTTACTATTTGCAATTGGATCACCAATGACAAAGACATTCTGGAGAGTATTAGTCCTGATTTATAAGAGCAGAGGTGAATAAAACCTTTACCAATACTGACGAATTAACCACAGAGAGAATATTGGGAGTATTTTGGAGTCCATAATCCGAAGATATTTTTAAATTTGAGACTAAATTTCATAAAATTGATTTGGATTTACTTGAAAATCATAGACGGCCTACAAAAAGGGAAGTTTTAAAGATTGTTATGTCAATTTTTGATCCTCTAGGGTTTGTGGCTAATATTTTGATCCAAGGAAAGGTACTTTTGCAGGACATATGGCGAAGTACAATTGGATGGGATGACGAAATAAGTGAGGTTATGAATGAATGCTGGATGAATTGGTTGAAAGATCTAAAAGGCATTTATAATCTCAAAATTCCCAGACAGTACTTTTCTTTGGATAGAGATGAGAATCTAATTCACCTTCATGTTTTTGTTGACGCTTCTGAGAAATGTTACGCCACAGTTGCGTATTTGAGAATTCAAAAAGGAGATGAAGTAGAAGTAACATTTGTGTCTGCCAAGACTAGAGTCGCTGCTCCTTTAAAACCTTTATCTATTCCTAGACTGGAATTACAAGGAGCTCAGTTAGGAGTACAATTAGGAATGTACCTTAAAAAATCTTTAAATTTAAAAATCTCCGAATCTTTATTGGATAAGATCGGAAGCGCGCCGATTCAAGATGTTTGTTGCTCATAGGTTAGGAGAAATTCAGGAATTAACCAATGTCTCAGACTGGAGATATATTAATTCGGCTGATAATGTTGCAGATAAAGCAACAAAACGAAAACCATCCACTAGCAGTAAGTGGTTACATGGTCCTATCTTTCTTTTGAAACATCAAGGTTCTTGGCCTAAAGAAACCTTTAGTATTGTCAATATTGATCCTGAGATACTGGAAAGTAAACCAACTGAATTTGAATATATTTTGACACTTAAAGAAAATGTTTTAATTCCTGATGTTAATAGGTTTTCAAAATGGCCACGACTTGTGAGAACAACTGCTTATGTTGTAAGGTTTCTAAATAAAATGAAACAAATAAATAAAACAAAAATTGAGTGAAGAGTCTGAACTCGAAAATGTTAAAAATTACACAGGTGAACTTTCTGTAAAAGAACTTAAACAGGCTGAGAATTTGCTATTTAAAAAAGTTCAGCAAGACGCATTTTCGACTGAAATAGCCTTACTTAAGGAACAGAAACCGCTAAATTTTAAAAGTAGATTATATTCATTGTCTTGTGTTTATTCCGATGAAGACGGTCTCATCAGATTGGCAGGAAGGTTGGACAAATCTTCTGAGCTCAGCTTAAACTCAAGAAGACCCTTTATTTTAGATCATAAGAATAAAATCACCAAGCTTTTAATTCAAAGATATCACGAGGAAGCATATCACCACGGACAAAAGAAACTGTAATTAATCTTCGACAGAAATTTTGGATTTTACGGATTAGACAATCTGCAAGAAATATTTGGACTAGTTGTCAGTGGTGTAAAAATAGACGAGCTTCATCCATAATACCCCAAATGGGACAATTGCCACCTTGTCATATTGAGCCAACTATACGTCCTTTTATTAGAACAGGAGTGGATTTCTTCGGACCTTTTGAAGTTAAAAGGAGTTTAGAAAAAAGGTACGGTGTAATTTTCACCTGTATGGTTACACGTGCAGCGTATTTAGAAATCGCACATGATTTATCTGCAAGCTCTTTCATTAACGTTCTTCGACAAATGGGTTGCAGACGGGAATTTCCTGTAGAATTATTTTGTGATTGTGATAGTAATTTTAAGGGAGCTGACAAAGAGTTATCAGAAAATTTTTTAGCTTTGCTTAAAGGTGAAGACATTCAAAACTACTTTTCTATACTCCGGGTCATAGTTATTATGCAGTGTGGCCGGCATAGGCCAATGTAAATCTTATGGGCGAATATTCAACACTGTTGCCGCTTTGGTTAAATTTATTGGTAAAATTTATCTAAAAGCATAATTATAAATATTCTTAATTACTCACTAAACGATTTTCAAATGAATAATTTAGTCAATATTTAAATCATAATAGTAACACAATGGCAAGTTATATTCCCGCGCCAGTTGGAACCAAATTCGAAGAACATGCCGATATGGCAACGCTGTCGTCCATAAACGTAATGCTGCATAACTGTGACCCGCTCTATATTAAACGTATTAAATTTATTTTTAACACTCCATTAGCACCAAATATGGGAGGTTGTTGGGAGAGACATTCAATGTACAAAAAAAAAAATATTGAAAGAAAGGTTAAAAGAAAAACACCCACCCGAACACATTCTTAAAACTTTTTTTGCAGAAATAGAAAATATTTTAAATTCACGACCACTGACTCATGTATCTCTTATTGATTCGTTTGACTCGGAAAGTTGGACTTCAAACTATTTTATGATTGGGCCTGACTACGCCGCACTTCCGTGCACTGAATCGTGTGAAACCGACTTAAATCTGATGTTCCACTGGAGAGCAACTCAAAGATTGGCGGACTTGTTTTGGTCCAGATGGACAAAAGAATATTTGCCAACTTTGATTAAGCGTTCTAAATGGCACAAAAATCAAAGAAGTATCAGCTCGGAGATGTTGTTATTATGGTAGATCATCATGGTCCACGCAATAATTGGCAAAAGGCAAGATAACCCGGATTGTCGATGTTAAGAACAGTACTGGAACAATATTTCGCAGAGCTGTTTCCAAACATATAGTGTTGGATGTTAAAAACTCTTCATAGTTTTAGCTGAAACCCAAAACTAGGGGGGAGAATGTTGTATTTTTTATTTTAGTTTTATTTACCTTGAATTTTTACGAAAATGTTATGACAATATTGATTGTAAGATATATAATATTTTTTAATGTTATGTCACTGTCAATAAAAGACAGAAAGTAAAAAAATTAGTTCTTCGAAACGGATATTCTCAAACTTATATTTACAGAAACCATTTAAATATAATACTTGAAGTGACAGAAAAAAGAATGTGCACTTTCTATAGGCGTAGAAGAAAATAGCAATTATATATGCGCCAAAGGTAGAAAAGTGAGTTATTACTGTCGAGGCAATCGTGGATCCGAGACAATAATACACTTTTCTACCGTGTTCCAGGGTGTTCCATTAAAAAAACATAAGATTGGTGTGCCACTTATGGAACACCCTGTAATATTGTAAATAATTTTAAAATGTGGAGTTAAAAGCTGGATACAATTTTTGTCCAAAACTTTTTTTTTGTAATTTTTACTGTATCAGATCTACTGAGCTTCCTCACACTAATCCATCACCCTGTATAGCATTTTTTTCACTACTGGCATGATATATTTTTTTAAATATTAGTTTTTAAAGCTATTAAAAATTTTTGGCGGGTCACCAGTTACATAATTGTTCATTTTGTCTTTGCATAGTTAACCTTACATTCTGTCAAATGGATTGAAATTTAGTTCTAATCAATGAGACTCTATTTTTCTAACTAGGTTAACAATGAACAACTTTACTAAATCAACAATAAAAGTGAATAAAGTTAGCTTCTTCAGCTAGTAGTTAAAAAAAGATTTTTTTACTGCTTAAAATCAGTTAATGTAAAAAAATCAAAACAAGTTAACATGTAACCTTCCAGTAAATATACAATTAATCTGTATAATTGCTTCAGAGATCATTTCCAAGCCAAACCTGACACCATATACGTTTTTTGTGTAAAAAGTTTAGATAAACAAATCTAATATCATGTACAAAGAATGTTATTTAAAATATTTCAAATCCGTCTCTGTGGTATCTCTCATATAATATAGCCGATTACAGTTCTTCAAGGGGTTGCCAACATCCTGTCATGTTAGTACGTTCCTGAATAATAACATGTTTTTTATAAACATTAATTTTACCTGATAAAATAAATCGGGTAACAGGTAAAAAGAGCAACAAGTATTTAAAACACCAAAGAAAACGGAAAGTGAGGATGGAAAGGAAGACCGACCGGATGTCGAAGCCGTCTGGTCGTGTGACATATGTCCACAAGAAATATGTACCATACAGTGATGCCAAATGTATGGTAATATCTGTTACTTATGATAAAAATGATATTTTAAAGTCTTTTAATAATTATTTTTAAATTTATTTTGAAAATAGTGTAGATATAGTACAAGAAAGTAGAATTTTTGGTCTCTGTGATGACACGCAAGACAGATTTCAATTTTTAGCCAGTCAAAATTGGTAGCAAACGATTCAGCATTTATACCGATCTGATTGTGCGGTTCATCTTTAATAACTAGTCAGATGGAGTCATCGTAGGAGGTCACTAAACCATGCGCCGATGATATTACTTTATTTGCGACGAGTTGACACATGGAAACTCTCTTATGCAAAATGGAAAGTGTGTCATGAATTCTGTCTGAAGATCAAGAGTAGTGATACAAAGATGATGGTCAACTGTTCCATCTATCTAGGTGTTAAGAAAATTGCCAATCGTAATGTCGTACAATCCTATGTTTAGAAATGACTGCATTGCAATTATTACTGGGTGTCCGTCATGCAGCATGACCAATATTTCAGGTTGAAGGGATGTTGGAATACAAATACGATCCTTCCACAATAAAATATCTTTCTCAAATGATAGTTCATTCCATTTCGACCTTTAATAGATATGTTTCTCGTTATTGGCAGTTTCTGCCGTAGTTCTGCTGTAATAGTCGCATATGGCGGTATAATGTTATTTGTCCAGTGTTTGTTAGGGGACTAATACAAAATTATTTGGAAAATAGGTACTTCGTTGTAAGATTCGGTGGGAACACATCAGGAAAGTATAATGTTAATTCTGGGGTGCCACAAGGATCCAATCTGGGCCCTCTACTATTCACGCTTTTCATAAACGATGTAGGTCTTTGTATTCGCAGTTTTGAATTTTTATTATTCGCTGATGATTTTAAATTTTATAGACGAGTGGAAACAGTTAGAGATTGTGTGAAAATCCAGAAAGATATCAACAACATTTTATCATGGACTAAATCTAATCAGTTATTTTTTTATATCAAAAAGTGTTCCTTACTTTCTATTACCCGAAAAAAACATCCAATAGTTTTTTATTATACTATGGATCAAGAAATCTTGGACAGAAAATTTGACGTTGAAAATCTTAGAGTATATTATAACCATCAAATGTCATTTGAACCACATATAAAAAAATCGCTATTCATTCAAATCGAGCATTGGGATTTATTATCAGACAAAAATAGCGGATTTTACAAATTTAAAAGTAATTAAACATATATATTTTTCTTTAGTTAGAACAAAGTGGAATTTGCTTCGGTATTATGGGCGCAGCAACCCCAGATACTCTTGGACTTGCTGAAGAATGTACACAATAAATTTTTAAGATACTTATATTACAAAAAACACCATTTTATGAAAATAAGAACTTCAATGTTAAGAAAAGAATTTGTAATACCGTCATTAATTGATACCAATACCAATACCAAGTCTATCCAATTATTATCATTGGTACTTGGTACCATTTAATGTTCCATCAAGGCGTATATTATTACTATTTAATCTTTCAAGATGCACCCCGCAATCTCCTCAACTCATATCATTAGACTTGCTAATAATTTCGAGTAATATTGACTGGAAATAATCAAAATCGATTTAAGATAATTTTAAATAAATACTTAACTACTTTGAGCCTTTAAATATTATAAAACATAAAATGTATTAGTCCGACATATCCCACTGTATACTGCGGTTTTGGTTTTTGATCCCATAAAAACATTACATTACATCTTTATTGTATTATTATTATATTTATTTTATTACTTTTTACGAAACATTATATTTAGTAAATTTGACAACATTGTCACACATACACACCTTCGATAGTTCCGATGATAGTTCCGATGCGTTATGGGGTGGTAGTACCGTTTCATCTTTTCTCACTGGCCACTTTTTATTTTGTGAGAACTTGTTAGTATATTTGTTCTCATGACGGGGAAGGGGTGAAAGGCGAGTGAAGACATTAAATATAAAATAAGTCGCCCCTTTTTAAAAGTCATTATGAATGGTAAAAATACACTGAGCTAGTTGAAGACTACGATATACAATATGACCGGAAATAAACACTAAGATTCGATTAAACACCTAAATATTTACAAAAATGTATTATATATGCTCAAGGTATAAGCAAGAAAATTAATTCATAAAGAAATGTCAACAGTAAAATAGGTACCAAGAACTCGCTAGTTGGTTAACTTTTATTTATTACATCTAAATGTATAGGATTTTTAATGCAAATTTGATTAATGCTAAAATTAGGTTGAATTCAATTGTAAAATATTCGAAAAATAAAGAAACAACAAAAAAATAAATACAGTAGAAATAAAAGCTATGATACGTAGGTTATTTAGAAGTATTTACCGCAAATTAAATTGTTTGGGGGAAGAAAAATTAGAACAACTATTTAATTTTTATCAACCATCCCAAACTTGTTCATTTTTCTTAATTTAAAAAAAATAGTGATTGAAAATTACTGAAGTATAAGAAATTGCAGCCTTCAGCAGTTCGTCCCAAATATAGGTACCTGTGTGCCAATCGTTCCAGCGTTTAAACATTGCCTACAAATTTAGGCATAATTAAAAAATTTACGAAGTAAACCATCCATATCTCAAATGTAACTAATGGGAAACCAAATGAAAAACCCAAAGTCTATGTCACAAAATTCTATTCTTTATGTTGATGGAAAACAATAATAGCAACTAGTTTCGGCCTAACATTGAGGCCATCATCAGGCTATAAAAAAGGTTATTTTAGTGGTGCAAATTAAAAAGAAAAGAAAAATCATACCTTAGTGTAAAAATTAATACAAATATAAATATAAAGACCACAATTAAAACATAAAATATAAAATTACAAACATTTTCAAACGAACCAAGAGATAACAAATTAAAAAATAAATATAAGAACATGTAGGATAAAATGTATAAAATTTGTGGTCTAAAATTAACTTTTTAACTTTTTATATGTTGTAAAAAAGAAAGAAAAAAGGGGGGGGCGAGTTCAACATAGACATTTAGATTTAAGAACTTTCCAGTGTAACTGTAGTCCGACATAACAGAGGGCAAGAAGAAGAACAAAAGGTTTGTGAGGTTATGTTGACAATAACAATTAAGATTAATTTAAAATGAAGATAAACAAGGCAGACATATTGAATTTTTCTGCACACACGAAATATCTGCGGAGAAAATGGATCTGAAATTAAATGAAATTGCTGAGAAAACTGCGGAAGCTATAAGGGCAAATCATTCCAGTTAAGTCTGCGAAAAGATATGAAAAAGAATATACGCTGTTTTGCAACTGGCGTGAAAAACACAATTTGAAAAGTAGTGCTGATGAAAATGTGATGTTGGCTTACATTTTGGATGTGGTAAGTACAGTTTTTTTAAAGAATATTCTTTTCAACAGTTTAAATTTTCAGTCAAAAACATTCAACCCTTCTTCATTATGGTCCAAATACTCGATGGTAAAATCAATTATTATGGTTAATGAGAATGTCAACTATCAAGTTTTCCAAAGTTGATAGCTTTTTTGAAAAAACAAAATGTAGACCATCAGCCAAACCAGTCGAAGGTGCTGACAAAGTAACAAATTGAAAGCTTCATGAGGGACGCTCCAGATAACGAATATCTATTACTCAAAGTGGAGTTGCTGGAGGATACGAGTACTCAGCTAGTAGTTAAGATTAACCAGACAAAAACGCAGAGACGAGCTTTCACTGTGATGAGGTTCACTATTTGGATGTGTTTAGAAAATACATGAATTTACGGCAACATGTCTCCCTGAAAGCTCTTTTGGTGGGTTATAGACAAGGAAAATGTCTGTCTCAAAGAGCTGGTATACATACTGTTGGCGGAGCACCTAAGAAAATAGCTGAGTTCTTAAAAGTAGACCAATCAGAAAAGTAATCAGGTCACTGCTTCAGGAGGACAATCCTCAACGTTGTTGGCCAATGCTGGAGCTGACCTTATTAAAGTTCTAAAACAGCACAGTGGATGGAAGAGTTCTTCAGTTGCAGAAAAGTATATAGAAGAATCGATTGAAGGCAAAAACAAGATTGTAAGAATGATCCAAAGGGGTGAAACTTTTGTTGAAGTGCTACATCACAGCCACACTGCTTCCGCTTTTACAGAAAACACTGTAAATCCATCAACAACTCCATTAATATACAGGGTGTCCCACGACGTTTTGACAGTCCAATTTCTCGAGAACTGTTCATATGACATGTATGAAATTTGGCAGATATAAACAGTCGAAACTGATGCTTATATTCATTATAAAATGACTTCCGTTTTTCCTGTCATTTCGGCTCACGTGACCTCAACATAACTTTTTTAAATGGGACAACCGGTATAATATTACAATTTTGGATACATCATTTAAAAACAAATTCAACGATACCACACTTGTCATCATTGTATTGTGCAGTAATGATAATAGGGGCTCAGACAGATGACAATGTGATAAATATTTTGGCTTATCTGCAGGTGAATCCACAGACCTCAATACGATTTCTTGAACAAGAATTACAAATAAGTAGAAGTTCAATACAAAGAGTATTGAAAAATCACAAATACCATCCTTTTGGAAATAACGAACAGTTGAATTCCGATTTTTATGTCATATTTGTCATTTTTCGCCGAGCCTATAAAAAGGCCTGCACAATACAATGATGACAAGTGTGGTATCGTTGAATTTGTTTTTAAATGATGTATCCAAAATTGTAATATTATACCGGTTGTCCCATTTAAAAAAGTTATGTTGAGGTCACGTGAGCCGAAATGACAGGAAAAACGGAAGTCATTTTATAATGAATATAAGCATCAGTTTCGACTGTTTATATCTGCCAAATTTCATACATGTCATATGAACAGTTCTCGAGAAATTGGACTGTCAAAACGTCGTGGGACACCCTGTATATTGCTGGCAAGAGCAGTTGTACGTCAATCTTCAAAAACTAGAATAAAAGCTTAGTTTATGCTGATTCACTTATTATTTCAAACAACATTGGGAGAATTGAAGAGTACTGTAAAGTACAATTGTACTGTAAAGTACAAGTGTACTGTAAAGTACAATTGTACTGTAAAGTACAAGTGTACTGTAAAGTGCCATTTCCCGGACTCAATCGAGTCCGTGAGATGGCACTGCACTGTCTCTTGATGCTTCATTGATCTCTAACATTTCAAGTAAATTCATCCTTCTAGAGCGTATGGTAAAAAGCACTTTTTAGGTCATTGAAAGCAGTAACTAGCATTTCCTTCTATCCAAGGAAATGTGACACCTCACAGTCACAACTAGTATTTTTTCCTACCAATCCAAGAATTCGGAGATTACTTTAACTCATCCAATCTAAAAAATTAGTCGGGATAAGTTCGAATTTTTATAATCCACAATTTTAAAACAAAATTTATATAATTTTTTTTAATGATATGTCTAATAATATTATTTTGCTTATAAAATTTAAGTATATATAATTCAAACTATCACTAAACTTACAAAATAGTAGTTTACGTCATAAGTCCGGGAAACGCATTTTTACAGTAAGTACGAGTCCGCAATTATGAGACGAATTACTGTAAAAGTTTCCCGGTCATATGTCGTTATTTCATACTGGAGACCCGTTTTATTTCATACTGCAGACACTAAGGCGCGTTACACATATATGCGACGGAAATGATGCTACTGACATTTTTTTGTGATGGTTGCATGTCTTTTAAAAACCAACCTGTGTTATCAAATGGTACGTTACACACTTATGTTACTGACCCCGTGCGACCTAAAATCTCGGAGCATGTAATTGTTATGAAAATTTATTTAAAAAAGAAAAAAAAACGTCGAAACACATCAACTGTATTACTTTTCTGTTATTTTTTGGCTTTTTTTTTCCTGAGGTGAAAATCTTCGTAAGACATCTGGGAGCGTATCCCAGGTGTGCAGGATTCCACCAGAGTAAGACCGGCGGCCCTCGTTATCCCCCTTTAGGGAAGACATCGAGCACCGCCGGCCTCAATTCCAGTGAACTACCTGCTAAAAACACCTCCTCTTGTACCTAGGACTGCTTTTTCAGCGTTACATCAGGTACCCTGGCTGACATTTTAATTTCTTTGTTGATGGTTACGTTCTTCTGTTTCCTTTACCTTCATTATGCTATTAACCGCCGTGTATACAGTTTTATATGCCTGTTCGCTTGAAGTTCGCATGAAGTTTTCTGGTGTTAACTGAATGCCTAGCTGAATTTCCATATTATTGCGGAGTGTGTTGAATCTATTGCAGTGGAATACAGTATG
The DNA here is from genome assembly GCA_035357415.1 of Ophraella communa. NCBI lineage: Eukaryota > Metazoa > Arthropoda > Insecta > Coleoptera > Chrysomelidae > Ophraella > Ophraella communa. The sequence continues at coordinate 11,622,317 of CM068987.1, forward strand.
ATTTGCATCATCATATTCCCCGCAATAAACGCAGTCTTCATTAGTACTCTTACCTATTCTTCTTGTATAGACCCTGTAAGATCCATGTCCAGAAAGAAACTGTGTCATGTAATAGTTAGTTACAACATGTTTGCACTTGTGGGACTTAATAACATTTGGAATTAGTTTTTTGGTCCATTGACCTTTCAGAGTTTCTCTTTGCCATTCCTGTTGCCAAGCATATATAGGATCTCTTCTTGGATTTCGTTTCTCACTTCTGTGATATGTCCCCTTCCAGTTTCATATAAACGTACTCTTTCTCTAGCTAACAGATGCACCGGTATGGCACCTGATATTAACTGTAATGCAACTGTAGATACAGTTCTGTACGCGCTTGCTACGCGTATAAGCGGTGGTCTCTGCGCTTTGGGCCCTTATTCTCATCCAGTGGATATGAATACTCCTATAGGAAAATACACCATCTTCCTATCGGACTTTCCTATAGGAGTATTCATATCCACTGGATGAGAATAAGGGCCCTGGTAATAAGGTCTCTGTATTTTTTGAATCGCAGTGCATCATACCATATCGGTGCACCAAACAGCAGTATTGAATGTACTACTTGTAATAGAGTTCTTCTCTTCATGAACCCCGGGCCTCCTATGTTAGGCATCAGCCTTCTTAATGTTTCAGATCTTTCTTGCGATTTCTTTACTGCTTTTTCAATATGTGTAGTATATCTCATTCGGTCGTCCAGGTGGATTCCTAAGTATTTAATATCGGTGCGGGGGTAATCTGAACGTTTCCTAACTTAAATTTAATCGCCGATCTGTCCCTGGGACCTTTCAGCACAATAGCTTCTGTTTTCTCGTCTGCGAGTTTCAAGTCATTTTGCTTCATCCATGTGCTGATTTTATTTAGCGCTGCATTTCCTTTATGCATTAATAGCCATGGCATTTGCTCTTCTATATATATATTAGAAGGTCATCTGCAAAAGCGATTGTCCTGACTCCCACCGGCATCCTAATTTGTAATGCTTTGTCGTATAGTAGGTTCCATAGAGTAGGCCCCAAAACCGATCCCTGCGGGACTCCAGCTGTCAGTTTCATCTGTACACCTCTGTTGACCAAAAGTGTTCTATCAGTGAGGTACTCTATAATGATATTAATAAGATATTGCGACACTCCTAGATTCCTTAGCCTATCAATAATGATTTGCCAATTGGCCGAGTTGAACGCGTTACGCACATCCAACGCAATAAGCGCAGCCCACCTTTTTTTTGTGTTTTGCGTCTTCTCCTTAATCCAATGTACAGCATGAATTATAGACCTTTCCTTGCGGAATCCATATTGGAATGCCTCCCGCTGTGATAGTTCCTCTTCCAACCTGTCCTTTATGAGTGCCTCATATAGTTTCCCAATACAGTCCAGAAGACATATTGGTCGATATGATGAAGGTGCATCTCCAGGTCTGCCCGGTTTCCATATCAAGATTAGCTTGGCTTCCTTTAATGTCTTCGGGAACGCTTGATGGTACAACAGCTTGTTAAATATTTTAAGTAGAATCTCTGGGTTAATTTTAACTGCTATTTTTATTACTTCTGGAGGTATCTGATCGGGCCCTGGTGCTTTTCCACTTTTTATATTGTTACCTGCACGTTTTAGCTCTTCTTCCGTAAACGGTATTACATCGTCAGCATCTCTCTTATTAAATATCACTACTGGTTTCTCTGGGAACAAATATCTTCATATTTCTAGTCTTTTTTCATCTGTAGAGTTATAGGGTGCCTCCATTTTAAATTGCTTCATAATTACCTTATATGCTTGTCCCCATATGTCGAGCTCCAGGTTGCTGCATAGTTCTTTCCAGCATGTATTTTTTGCTTTTTTTATTAACTTTCCTAATTCCTTCCTTTTTGTTTTGAACTCGTCCCATAGGGTAATATCCATTATAAATAATATTATTTTTTGGCTTAACTGCTTGAAAAAATGATCCTGTCACTTTAAATCGACTGTCATGTACAACTAGCATGGCTAAGAAACAAAATGGTTCTTACACACTTATGTAACTAACACTGTGTCAGCGACATCAAAAATATCAGTAGCATCAAGTCCGTCGCATATATGTGTAACGCGCCTTAAATCTTACATTAATAAAACAAAAATTGAAAATTATGGACACGCTAGTTTCTAAGGTTACTGTTTCTGGTGTTTGCTTTGTTCACTTTTGTCACATCAGAAAGGTACCATTGCGACTGGAAAAGGGTAAACGCACTCATTGAAATCAATGAGGAAATAATGCTGGCATAATAGAATTAAAAGTAATGTAATTTTGATCAACTGAGATAATTTTATGAACACCACAATATCATAAAATCAGAAAAAATAACCTTAAATAGTTGTTTTTATATTTCGCACTTATAAAAATCTTCATTATAAAACGCATTTGCGTATCGTAATGTAACTTTTACGCACGCAAATTTTTGTTTTAAATGGTTGGCGACATGAGTGAAGTATCTAAAGACTATTGACATTGACATTTGTGGCTTATAGCAATTTATTAATTTTTTATTGTTCTTTAAGAAAGTATCTGTGAATATGAATATAATATTTTACTTATATAATATATTATTATTGGTATATTAATCTTTTTAAAATATTTTAAAACATTAACATTTGATAATTTAAATGTCACAACTGTCAAATTTTATAAATTACACAGTGCTGCCGACATACTTTTTAAAATAAAAATATTCGTTACATAAAAATAAAAAATTAATTTAAAAAATGGTAAAAAGGGCAAAATATAAAAAATATTATAAACAACTTATTTCATATGGCTGTTGTGACACTCATCGTTCTTTAAAAAACTCATCGCTTCGCGATTCGTTTTTTAAACTTTAACTCGTGTCATAACAGAATTCCATATGAAATGCGTTGTTTAATATACTATTATAACTTTATGAGGACCATTTCCGATAGGTACTAATAGTTTTCTTCGTTTAAGACGAAGAGAACAGTATATTCATTTTGATATATTTTGTTTGGCAACAGCGCTTTCTTGTTAAGCAATACCGCTCTAAAAAAACTAAATTATAAAAGAGATATTTTTATTTTTTAAATACAAAATTGTTATTTGTAAAACAATTGACAAAATGACTCACTTTGTAACACGAGTGCAGTTTGTAAAACGAACCGCGAGGTGGTGAGTGATAAATAATTTAATAAAATATAATTTAAAGATAACTATAACCAATTTAAAGGGAAATAAGGGAAACTTAGTTAATTTTAAAATTGTGTAATAAAATGCACACAATTACCAACTGTGACACAAAAAATAACTAGACGAGTGTGGGAAGAGATTTCATTTCCACACTCCCTTGAGTGTTACAATGAAGTATACTGTAAACGCGAATTATAAAAACAATATTGTATCATCACTGACGAATGACGAATGACGACATTGAAATCTATGACGTGCAAAGCTTTTTGTTTTAATTTTACTGTATGTTGCTATTTACTAGAATAAGTTGGATGAGAAAGATGAAATATGTCAACTCAAAAAATTATGAGATGGTGAAAACTGATCTTAAACGAAAGAATACTAGTATAGTCTATAGTTTTTAAAACTAATGATATGCTAGAACTTGTTTCATACCTTTCTGTAATACAACATGAGTTAAATAACCTCCATAATAAACCTAAACGGTCAAATTTTAAATAGGAAGCATTTTTAAGTTCCGATAAGAGTTAATATTTTTTTAATTAATTTTTTATGTAAAAAAATATTTAGTAATTTCAGTTAAATTACTAAAATATTATCTTTAATAGCGGCAATTTATATTTAACCGGTCTACATAATTGAATCCGGCCCTGAAAATGAATAAACAGGGGTTTGTTGAGGTACACCTGTTGTACCATGGTGGATTATGAGGTCTATGGGAATTTCCGATTTGGATTGTCACACGCACACTTCCACACGCGTTCCCGTACCTACCTCGTGTAAGGTTGATTATATTTTATAACGGAAGGGGGCATCATAATGCGAGTGAATTCATTAAAAGAGGTTATTGCATTTTGCGAGGGGACAGAGGACGGCTTAACTGTAAAGAAGGATCGAATTTTCTTATAAATGGGGTCTCCGGACGTATAATATCTAAGGATGCAGCTTGTCCCGAAAATCATATTTGACCCCAATTGTAAACATTTATAAATTTTAGATTGCTACGTTTTGCGTTTTAAGCTTCTGTTATTTTTTTTTTCGGGTTGAGATGGAAAAACTCATGTTCGAACGGATCCTCCTCAGGAGGTAGGTATAATAAATTTACAAAATTGTTCGTAATATTTAGATAATTACATAAAAAACATTTTAGTTAATATTATTGGTTTATTATTAAATAAATTAATAATGTAAACAATGATTATACAATTATGTTATAGAAAAACAACGGCGTCTATAATATTCTATTTTTAAATCTACATCTTATTATTGTTATTGATCTGTTACCCAAATATTATCGTTTAATCATTCAATATTACGTCGCTTGTATAAAGTAGGTATACTGTTTAACTAAGCTAAAAAAATCTTTGTATACGCCATTTTTTCACATTGAATTGGTGTAATATTTAAGATATATACGGGGTTGGGATAAAGTATGGAACCAAGTAAATATATTTTAAACGAAAAGAACGATATTTATGTGCAATGGAACAAAACGCATCTGATGTACATTTTTTTGATAATAATATACTTCCGGTTTAACCGGAAATGCCATCAACTTCTTTAATTTAATTGGGACACCCTATATATTTTTACAGATTTTGAAAGAGCTTGTTATTTTGTATTCATACATACTGAGTTTAGTGTAAAAAAAATTGTAAAAACGAGGAATATAGCACTTTAACTTCTTGCATTAGAGCAAAAAACTATTTAGATAAACTAATTGATGTTGTTTGTATGCATAGTAATAAATAAACAAGTACTGTTTAGTACGTCTTTTGTTCTTTAAGTGTCAAATCCTCATTGGATTCATAAAGCACATACCCAGCATCCACAGAAGTTAAATGTTTGGATGGGAATTGTCGAAAATAAGATTATAGGCCCATTTTTTATCGACGGAAACTTGAATGGTGACAAGTGACAAGTATTTGGATCTACTAAATAACGAAATTATTCATGCACTTCAATAGAATAGGCAATTACTACAAAATATTTGGTTTCAACAAGATGGAGCACCTCCCCACTATGATAGACGGGTTAGGGATTTTCTGGATGCGAATTTTCCAAATCGATGGATTGGACGTAGAGGATTCATAGAGTGGCCTGCTCGGTCTCCCTTAGTTTATACCAGGAGCGATTATTACTTCATAATTTTCAAATCAAAATATTCCGAAAACGGTACATAATATCGAGTTTTACCAAGAGTACCTTTTTGGTGTAGAATTAAACGATGTTTATGTTCACTTGGAGTTTTGACTAATAATTCTACCCTAAAAAAAGTTATGTTGAATAATACGTTGTATGAATCCTGTAACTAGCACCCTCTATGAGAGTTAGTTATAAAAACAAATTCATGGGATATATCAGCTTCCAAAACATATTCGCATAAAATTTCATTGCAATGGTGCCAGTAGTTTCGGCAAAATCGTAAGAAATGTGTAATTTTTTTATTTTCTTCAACGCCCTTTATCTTGAAAACGGATGGCGTTAGAAAAAAATTTTACTAAGCAAACCCCAATTATTTTTCTGTTTTTTACCTATCCTAGAGACGGTGTTACCTTTTTTTGAAACACCCTGTATAATACTTAGAGATTATGAGATAGAATGCCTCAATGAAGTTTCAAAGTTTGTTTTGTTTCGTACACAATGGCAATATCACGTGACTAATAACAGTAACTTTATATTTTTACCGAAATTAATTCCATCATTAATATTTATATTCAACATTTTCAATGCAAAAACTATAAAATAGCACAAAATTCTGTTAATATTTGTCTTACTGTCAACTAGCCTGTTGTGCATTTTCATAAATTTTAAGAATACTTGCTAAAAAATGATAATATTTAATGTATAATAATATTAAAAAAAAACTCAAACAACAGTTACTCCTGGAGATTTATAATGTTGCCGTTTGGAATCATTTCGTTGACATTTGACAGTTCGACAGCATTGAACACAAATTTTGACGTCACACCTTTCCTGTTCATTAAAACCATATAAAGTTCGCTTCTGTCACGAATTAACTGAAGATGATCCGGAGCGCAGAACAGAATTTTTCGATCTCGGGTAATTGCCTTCTTATCCTAATTGGTATGTAATATACTATAAAATAGACAAGTTTCAATCAATTAGTATTATTAGTACTTCCTGAGATTGTCAAGAGAAATAAAGTTTATACTTATTTAAACCATTAAAATTCATAAAAGAAATTTCATAAGAATGAAACCACAACTTCATTAGCTTCATAGGTTCGTCTTTATCTCATTGGTTTTCTTGGTTTATCTACTACTAAGCAAGTAAAGTAAATAATTATGTGGGTTATAATATCTTAAGAAACAGTTACTAAAGTAGGTATTCTTCTAATTAAAAATATCGTTGAAGCAATTGTAACTTGTAATTTTCTTGCTTTGCTTCTTTGCTTTCAAAAAACATTTGGGTAGCAAAAAGTTTTGAAACATCCAAGAAATATTGAAGCACTGGAACCTACAAATACATTTTCTAAATTATTAATAGGTATAAATTATTTGGTATGTCGACTTTGAACTCAGAATTCTGACTTAGAACTCAGACACGAAAGCGCTGAGAAGAATGAAAAAGGATAAAGAATTGCTCAACACTATAAATAAAAAAAGGAAAATGAGCTATTTTGGTCAAATACTAAGAAACGAGAAGTACGAATTGTTGCGGTTGGTCATACAATAGAACTATTCCTAACAGCAGCACACAGAATAAAATGGGCCATGATGATTGCAAATGTTCTTAGGATGAGGCACCTTAAAAGGATGAAGAAAAATGTAATGCAAGTCCAAGTTCTCATTGTATTCTTATACATTAACATTTTTTCACAAATGATGGCTTTTGAACTTTATTTTCAATTTATTCCATTTTTTAAATTCCTTTTTTCATATTTTGCATCACAAGCAATGAAAATTTCCACTTATACCCACAACAAAGTAAAAACTATCATTTTGAACTCTGAGTCTTGAATGAATAAATAAACTCTGAGGTAAGAGGTCAAGATTCCGAGTGCGGAATTCTGATTTTGAACTCGGGATTTCACATGAACTAAAATGTGTGGATCTTCTAGTTTGTCTTCTTATGTTTGTTCCGATTTTGAACTCGGGATTTCACATGAACTAAAATGTGTGGATCTTCTAGTTTGTCTTCTTATGTTCGTCATATGATACTTTAAAGACTAAAATCTCTTTTTTTAAATTTCTCTTGGGTCTTGTAGGTGTCAATGATATTTTTCTAAATTCAAGTAAAACCATTATTATATACCTTTGTTAAAAAAATCTAAAAGAACTATTCAATGATTTCCATCGACTAGCACACATTTTTTTTGTCCTTTAGAGTTTCTTTTCTATTTTTTTAATATATAAAAAATATTTACCGACATTCTTTCAACCCACCAATTTTCTAGAATAAAAAAAGACCCTCGAATACCGAACTATTATATTTATATTGGACAATCGTAACTTAAAAGGGCGAAAGAAGTAGGTCTCAAGACATCAAGATTCTTTTGTAAAGAAACCCTCAAGAGGGCGAAAGCTAATTCGGGCGATTTCCTTTGAAGTTTACCGTTACACGCCCTAATGAACCCTTGAACTAGTCCTTGAAAAGAAAAAGGGTATGTGAAAGATTAATCTTCTTTTATGGACCACAGAGGAACAGGTGCCGGCGTTCAATCGGCATAGAAAGTTTACTATAATTTAGTAAGACAATCATTGAATTTTTTAAAGGTTTTAAATGTTTGTGGAAGAGGTTTTGTCAGGAATTTTTATGTAAAAGTGACATTAATTTTGGGTTGCCTAACTGTCGTGATACAAACCGGTACATTTTTAAAACTATTCTTTGTGGATTATCACTAATTTTTAACATTTACCTATCATTATACTTTCACAACGAAAATAAATACTTACTGCAACAAAAACTGAATTAAGTTTCCTTAACAATCCAATCATATTTTTATGAATTTCGTACTAGGTTTAGTACTATTTATAGTTAGTTAAAATTTATTTTACATTGCATAATACTTTCAACCGAAGGGCGGTTGCGTTCTTTTGTCCATTGGGAGGACGATTAACAAAAATACTTTTCAACATTAGCATTATGCTCAGGAATAGAGAATAAATACTGGCAAAATAAAAGTATGTTTTCTTTCTTTCGGTAATATCGATTTCATGGAAGAAATATAACCATTTATTATCAATCCAAATATCGTCACTTTCATGTTTTTTTACAAAATGTTTTAGATGCAGTATTTTCTTAAATATTTTAAATTCCTTGCAAATAATTTATTGTTTTTGAACTATTTTCCATTGGTGCATTTCATTTAGAATGAAATGCACCTAGTTACTGTCTAGATGCGTTTCCGACATCGAGTAGCAGCGGTTGTGTTAAAAAGTATTGTCGATAATATAGAATTTATATCTAGTGCCATCTATCTGTCAATAAGAAGTACTCTGCGATAAAATAGACAGCTACATTTCAACGAAACTAAAGTAAATATATATGTTTACAATCAAAAAATGATCATTTATTTATTTATTTTGCTTAAAATACAAGTCATGTTTCAAAAGATTATTTCTCAAACAGTTGAAAATATGAGGGACATCAAATATGGGAATAATTTCTTGGTCATTGATCACAAAACCAAAATTTTTATTCTCTTCTTTTCTTTTTAAGTATTCCTCCTTAGTTTCACTCATTAGCAGTCTAATAGCTCCGACATTATTTTCACTTTGGTCACAAACTGTCGATACTACCTTCAAACCTATACTTTGACATTTGCAGATTAGAACCTTCAGCAAATTTTGTAATGCCATGGATTTATGAGGTCCTTCACTAAAATGTAAAAGCTAATGGTTGCTTCCACTATTTATACAGTCCTTTCAGCATAAAATCCTTTGCATGATGTGCTAGTGCAGGTTTTCTTTCTTTATAAATTACAATTTGATTTATTCACTTACAAGGTAAATTTAAAATTGGAACTGCTGTTCTTATAAGACCTCTTTTGGTACCTAAAACTTTACAGTTACTAGAAAAATGTTCCTCACAAAATACATATTTTTTATAAATGTCTTCAACTGAGAAGTCTTTATAATTTGAAGACTGTATCTTTAAAATCCACTCACTAAACACACTTGGTTCATTTTTTGGAAAACGATGCATTTTGCTTTCACGATTTGTACATGTAGGTACACAACATTTCCTTTTAGATAAGGGGGGTTGATAGTTTGAATCCATTTTAGGGACAGAATTATTTAGAAGCACAAAACCAAAGATGATATACACCAACAAAACTAAAAAAAACTGAAGGCAAAACTCCTGCTCTTTTCCTGATTCTCAGAACTACTGTCCCATTTCTTAATTTTCTTAAAACTATTTCTCACCAAATACAGATTGATACAGATCTGTTAAATTAAAAAGTATTGTCGTTAATAGTATTGGTAGAGAGACCTCTTCCGAAAAATAGAACAATTAAAATGAGTAGACGCAACGATCAGCGCCATCCTATGGTTGTGTTAAAAATATTAATTAGTTTTGGTGGGAGTACATTTGTTTTCATTTCTATTCGTAGTTCCGTATCCGGTGACAATAGCCATTCAATCTTATTCAGCCATTATTAATCTTAATGAGTTCATTCTTAGACCCAGTTTTGTTTAAGGGACCTTCACTCCAACCATCGATTTAACTCATTGACAGAATGGTCCTCTAAACGTAAACATTGCCACAGGTACATCTGTCGGTAAACTGAAATCTAATACTAGATTAGATAGGCTGTAAAATGTCTAACTCTTTTCGAAGATAATTGCACTAATAAAAGCAGATCAGAGTAACACAAATCACTACCAGATAAAAGTAGAATAATAAAAATCAGTAACTCAGAAACACAAACAAACGAAGCTGTACAATGAATAATACCACCCCAATACCTTAACGATACGTTTATGTGTTGACAGCTGACATTTAGGTTCTCGTCAACTGTAAGTTGTAAAATACTCCAAATTAAAAATACCTTAAAAGACTTCCATACTTTTTGGGTACAACATGGGTGGTAAAGGGGCCCAAAATGTATAAGAAAAACCAAAAATGTATTGGAAAAACCGCTTCCTTATGGGACTAACCTTTTTCAGTATTTTTGTGTTCGTTTTGTTGGCAGCATTTCTCTTGTATAGAACTCATCCATTGCAGTTTCTTCCTAAGTACATTGTTCAAGAATTGAAGTGGGTATTTTTTAGATAAATTTTGTCTAAAATAGATTTACCTTCGGTCTCTGAAGAAGATAACTTGGTTATCGAAACGCCCGTCAGGCAGTTAAAAGTGTTTGTTGGTGTAGTGGTAGTGTAAACGGTTTCGGTATGGAACTCCAGTAGATTCCAGAGATGGGTTCATCTTAAAAATAAAAAGCTTTTTAGATACATTGTAATAATTTAATTTTCATTTATTCGTGGCCAAAGTATGTAAATTTTAAATATTTCTTAAATTATTTGTATACCTACGGTTAATCCAAGGGTAAGAAATAAAAATAATAAGAGACATCTATTCGCAAAATTAATTAACCAAAATGTAAACACAAAGAAATTTTGAAATAAAATTCAACGAACACTTAAGAGCATCTAGATTACAACAACCAGAGTCTCTTGAACATCCACACTCACTCGTACAAAACATTCAAATAATACACATTTGTAAGAAAAACAAAATTTAGATTTCCTTAAAGAACTCCAAATAAAAGACATCTAACAGATCAACAATATAAAGTTGTAAATGAACAAATAAATCATAGAAGTTCTCCACTATTAAGATACTTACTTTGATTGAGTCTTCATTATGTATATGTTACGGTTAAAGTATTTACTTGGCTAGTATATAAACCAGTTGAATAGTATACAAACTATCCAACTGCCTGCATATTTTGATAAAAAATTATATTTTCACTAAAATAGCTACGAGTAATGGTTAGGTTAGGTTAGGTTAGGTTTGTATGCTATCCAGCTAGTTTATACAAAATTTATGGCTAAAACACAAACCACAAGGAAATTACACAAATTAGCTAGCATTTTTGGCTAGTTTGTAAACTTTGGATAAAGTGTGAACCTGATATTGGTACTAATACATAATATCCAACGAGTTGTAAACCAACCAACGCGAATTGGTTATTATGTAAACCAACCAATTCTCTTTGGCTAATTTAATGGGGTTATGTTTCGTCAAGTGTTGTGTGTTGTGCCGCCGTTGTACTGTTTTGTCTCGTGAAATTTGATGTCAGCTACAACATCTCAAAAATACAGACGGCGAAAATTCCCATAAAAAGTGCCATGTCCTTTCTAGCATGCCTTTTACCCTAATACCCACCTGGTTTACAAGTTCCTTGCAACACGCAAGGGCTGCCTAAGTCTACAAATACTTCTAATAGGTTCTCAGCTACTTCTTTAGCTTTCTTTGTATAAGGTAGCTACCTTAAAAAAAACAAAATGTAACGATGCTAGTTTTAGCAAAACAGGTGTTATTAAGTTAAAAAAGCAATTTTTTGAAAAAAAAGGGAGAGTTTTGTTAAAAATTTTTAATTTTTAATGTTCTTAGTAAGATGGACTTCCACAAAGTAAAGGTTAATACAATAAATTTCAATTCACAAGAATTTACAAAATAATCCGCAAAGCTGCGTGATATGTAACTGCGTTAACTACATACCGCGAGGAAACAATTATTTTAATTATGTACAGTCAAACTTATTCCAGATATCAGTCATCATAAAATGATTATAGAAAGCTTAGAATGTAATAAAAAAATATCCTACATATAATACTAAAGGTTTTAGAAAATTAACTTTGGTTAATTTTTTGATGATCTCTGCTCAATACATTGGAAGATCATTTATGAAATAACAGATGAGAACATCAATGTTGATTTTTTGACAATCACAATATTAGGGTTCAGAAGGTGCTCTCAGAGGACAAATATATATAATTAGGTAAATTATCAAATGTTAATGTTTTAAAATATTTTAAAATGAATAATACACCAACAATAATATCGTGGGTATACTGCGAAAAGTGACCAAGTCACATTTTCTTAAATTCGACTTATTGTTACAAAGTGACATATTTTAATACATATTAATATTATGTATTAAAATTTGACTTGGTGAATTTTTCTTGTGAAAGATATGACCTTTTGAAGTCACTTTGTAACAATTAGTCGAATTTAAGAAAATGTGACTTGGTCACTTTTCGCAGTATACCCACGATATATTATATAAATAAAAGATGATATTCATATTAATAAATACTTTCTTAAAGAACAATATAAAATTAACAAATTGCTATTAGCCACAAATGTTATTGTAAATAGTCTTGTCATTAAATACTTCACTCATGTTGACCCATTTAAAACAAAATTTGCGTGCGTAAAAGTTACATTACGATACGCAAATGCGTTTTATAATGAATATTTTTATAAGTGCAAAATATAAAAAATTATTTGATTACTTTTCTAATTATCTTTATTTTAAATTATATGTTTTATTAATTTACAAACTTATATCTATGACAACAGATTAAAGATTTTTGTTTTATTTTGTATACAATTTAAACTTTTTAAAAAAATACACAGCACAACAATATTAAAAAAAAAATAAACAGAAACAAGTTATAAAAACACCTTAATACATTGTAAGACACCCTCGTTCCTTAGAATCCCATTCAGAAAACCTCTTCAAATAAAAAAGGAATTGGTTAACAATCAACTTCTAATCTATCCACAAACACCCACCCACTTGTTCTCAAGATCGATTTTCTGTCTTTCTCTATCTTTCATCTAGTAAGGGTAATAGTAAAATTTTCACATCCGTTTGGCCACACGACTTATTTGATGATCCAGTGGCGGAGGCAGTATCGTCTTCAAAGGACTATGCGGTAACGACATCAAATATTTTTTTATAAAAATGCGAATACTTGCTTTTTAGAGTTAAGGAGTACCTTAAATACCCCAAAATTCATATTAATCTTTTTTGCGCAAGATATTAATTAAATTCATTTAAGTTGGGAAAGACTTAGGAATACTACAGATTCCAGATTAAAGTTTTAATAACATGGCAGTCTCATAATGGGGAAGTCTCCTATCGAATATCAATAGAATTTGATAATAAGCCTATTACCAAATTTTTAGCTCTTAACTTACATATATTCTTTAAAAAGTTTGATAATTAAAATTAAATTATTCAATTTTTAAAGCAGTGTGTTGTTGTTTTAAAAAGTGACAACAGCTCATTTAATATTTACTGAATCAAAATTATAAAATCAGCTCATGGTGGTAGTTTTACTAATATTGCATTTTGATTATAATACAAAATTTTTATTTGCTTTGGTTAATATTAGACGGTCTGCTCTTGAGACATTTGGCAATTTGGCAGTTTCAGTTTCATAATAGTTTATTAACTATTATGAATTATAGAGAACATTCCAAATTTTAACATTCCAAATTTCTAAATTCTTTCAAAATTAGAGTAAGTTCAAACTCTCATGAGTTTATTTCGTAGTTAATGTTTTTAGCACTGCTAGTACTACATATTCATCGAGGAAGGGGTGACTGAAGTAAAACTGGTCGTCTGCGCTGTGGTTATGAGTATTTGAGGAAAAACAACGCCTTTTGTTTATATTTATTTCAGAAATACTAGCTTGTTAGTAATAGTAGGCGATGAGCCTTATAACAGTTAGATGCATTTTAGATTTCGCCTCATAGTCTTTAGCTTGTCTGCCTGAAATATCTGCACGTTTTTCATAGTACTTCATCAGCTCTTTTAGTACAAATTCTTATACTCTTGTACAAAATTTCATATATTTTTAGCTTAATTATAGATTATATTCTCCAAATGGAATTTAAGTATTCACATAGATCAGGGGTTGTAAAAAATATAATTCCAAAAATGAAAACTAATAACATTTCAATAAACTGCAAGACAGCGAACTTTTTAAGATTATTTTAAAATTAAACTAAATATAATATACTTATATATCAGCTGTGAAGCTTTAGCTTAATTTCCACTTAATATTATTTATAAGTACATATCATTTGTGGAAATATAATTATTAAAAAATGCTATAAAATATGCTTACATGAACTTTTACAAAAATTAATGTTTTTAAAACACAAAAACCAGTGGTTTTCTTATCACTACGGCACTGTTTCGGACCCGGGACCTGGAGAACTCGAATATTAACAGTTATTTCCCATGTCTCACTCTTCTATATATTCACCTTGATCCGTGGGAACTTCACATACCTTTACAGATATTTCACATGGTTCACTCAGTAAACCCTACGCGCTGTTGTCACGTAGACCCTTTTTTTCTTCCTTTATTCCTTGAGCTATTTATTCCTCAAGTTCAAAAATATTTTTAAAAGAATAATTGATAATAATAATATTGCAGGAGGTAGAATTTTTCGTTAAAATCATGCATTGTTATAAAATAATAAATTTGACATAAAAAAACGTTACATGTACAATAAACTCTTATTGAATCTTCTTTTTTGCTATCTTCATATTCTTAATGATTTAATTGTTGTTGTGCGTCAATACTTAAACTTAAATAAAAATTGTTTTTCAATCCATTGAAATCTAAAAGTAAAGATTTAACATACTCTCTTTAGTGCTGATTAAATTAATACATACATCACAAGAAACCTTCTGTTAAAACTGCGAAATATGTTAAACTCCATTGCTAACACATATTTCTTTGGAAACTTTGGAAACATTTTTTTTTATTCCAGTAATGTGAAATTCCATTTGCGATGCATTTTAAAGTAAAGTAGTTAAAAATTTTATATTATAAACTAATGAATGAAAGATACCAACTGGGATATTTAGATTTTATATGTGGATAAACAATTAATTAAAAAAATAAAACGAGGTAGCTTTAAATTCTGGATTTCAATTTCAGTTAATTTTCTCCTTTGATAATTGTTTGGCAACAGCGCTCCGCCGTACTTTAATAATGTAGTGGCCACATGAGAAGAACCACCCTCTGACCAATCGAGTAGTGGGGGAACATTCCCACGGTGTGTATTGGAATTTCTTCTGTTTTTTTTTAAACAATCATTCTATGAATGTCAACTGAGGTGAGCTCAAGTATTTCATAAAAATATTTGATAAGTTTATATATAGAAAAAATACAGGAAAAACAATAATAACTTTAGTGTCTAGTGCAAGTGCAAATTTTTAATGGATTATTAAAAACGTGTATGTGGTATAGAATTTAGGTGAGTTAAGTTTCAAAAATTATATAAAATAACTTTGTGAAAATGTAAGTACCTATCCCAAAATTTTGATAAAATTTCAAACGGACCACAGGGCAATTATATTTTCTTATTTTATTAAAAATTAATTAAACCATTTCCTGTGTACAGGAGATTTTCATTACAAATATTTTTTTAAGTTGCTTATTAATACTCGTATTTGAAAAATATTTGACATGTGATTAAACTGATTTAATCATATCGTGTAAGTCATCTATAAATATAATCTGGGTAAAGTCAATCCTAAAACTGTTTAGTTGAAATAAATAGTGTCACAACAAGTTTCAGTCTTATAAGATCTTCATCAGGCTGTAAAAATAAAATGCAATAGAAAAAACACATTAACGAGCAGTGATCAATTGAACAAAATCACTATTAAATGTTGCAGAACATAAATAAATTGGACAAATTATCTTAAGTTACAATTTAAAAATTAAAGAACAAAATCTCAAAATATCAAAACAATGATTAAAACAAATGGAATTGAAAAAAAACTGTATTAATAAAATAGTTAATTGATACATTAAAAATAAACAAACAATCAAATGTTTTACAGCCTGATGACGGTCTTGTAAGACTGAAACTATTTGCAAGACTAATTATTTAAAATAAACATTTGTAGGATCGAGTTTGTGTTTCATTTAAACCTTTTTGGTTTAATTAATTAAATACATTTCTCATATAAACATACTCTGCGCGCCTATGGAATTAAATATTTGATCCTGTCAACAATGACGAATGAAACACGTTACATTAATTTTTATTACATAATAACAACAATAATAATATAGCAATGATTTTTGCGTTATTTATTTTTTATAATGGTCAAACAAAATCGAGCAGATGTAAAATACTATTACCTTTTCTTATTTTCTTAAAATACTCGTTTACTTCTGTGCAACACACATGATATTTTAATCTGTTTTATTTATTGACATTTCTAATTTAACCCTGTATAACGTAACTAACGGTTTTGTTTCCGATTTACCTTTGTTTTAATACAATGTTACTTCAATTTCACCTCATGTAAAAGCTACTTAAAAAAAAGTTTTACAATAAATGGCATTGGCTAAACCATTATAATAAAACCAATTAACCCTAACACACTTATTCAGTTGTAAAACTCCAGGACCCTCATCATAAATGTCTTAGGACTGGATTATATTATGTCTCGTATTATGTATAACCATTTCTAAGAATAACATTTATATGTGAGTAGCCCGATAAAATTCTGGAAGTATACAAAAAAATACTTCTTTAACTTTAAGTTACTGACAAGGCTAAGGATAGGTCATACAAGACTTACTTCGTCCGACTTACTGATTGTCCCAAATATGCAAATAGCAGACTACAATATAAAATAAAGTTTGATTAGTAAAAATACGGCTAAAAAAGTAGTTGCCTTTCTTAGATCAAGGGTGTGTTCGGGGAGCACGCTTTCGAGCTATGTAGCGCCAAGAGCCATATAACGCAAACGAGGAATAGTACTAGATAGCGCCAAATGGCGCAAATAGCGTGCTCCCCGAACACACCCCAATTAAACTGTATAGTTATATTTAGGGAACTGCTTTAACCTTTTAGTGTTTCAAGAAAAATGGTTGACTATAGTCAAGCTACCTGCTTTGATCCCATTGTGTAGGAAAGAGCTTGTCAATAAACATGGAAACTATAAAGGGCCGGATTTTAGATATTTATGTATTAAATTTATGTAATTTATTATGATTTTAAGTAAAACAGGTGCTAACCTGTGCTGATAGAGCGTAATAGCAACGTATTAGGAATTAAATACAACTGAATACTTCACGAGAAATGAAAACTGACAAATTTGACCAAAAAAGCTTAAAATTTTACCTACTGGGCCTATTTCAAATTATTATTAATAGGGGATGTATATAGCCGAATTTGGCATACATAATAAGATTGCCTCAGCTATCTTAACTGCAGTCAACCATGTTTCTTGAAAAATACTATAGTTGATGCCTATACAAAAAAGTGGTTCTGTGGTGAAATTAATTATTAAGAACTGTGAATGACATTTCTACCAAAAGGATTAAAAGTACGGTTAGTCAATGTAAAATGTTAAAAACTAGAGCCTTCCTGTAGAATCAACTGCGCCAGATATAATTAATTTAGATACCGGAGATACCGATTGCGACACTGAATTAAATATTAAGTTCGACCCTGTAGCACATTTGGGTCCTTTGCAAGATGAGTTTTTACATAATGGGATTAAAAGAGGTAGTTTACTGCAGTTGATATTTAGCGTGAAACTTACGTTATAATTTTAAATTATTCTGTATGTATTCACTTGATTTTTATTGATTTAAATTTTTTGAAGCTTGTATTGTTGTTAAATCCAACTATAGTATGTACAAAAAGTACGAGGAGTAATAAACCCTAATTAAGTATGCAAAACCTTTACAGGGAGCAACATGAAATTTTTTGATAAATCTCTTACTTTAAATTACATTTCTTCCGTAAATCTAAAAACCAGGTAGATCGACCCCGTATTTGTTTCAGTTCTAGCAAAGTTTAGGGTTTCTTCATTGTTAAAGGATTAGCAGATAAGCAACAACGCAATGCAGTGGTGTGTATTTTGGGAAAAAATACGGTTTAAATTATATTTTAATAAAAAATGAAAAGAAATAATTATTGGAATACATTTATTATCTACAATTTACATTTTATTCTATATCCGACTCGGAAGAGGGAGAATCGTTGTTGACATTAATAATAATAGGGTCGATTAAATGATCACAAATATTGTCAATTTTCCACATATTTGCCTCTACTTTGATAACATGCTCGATACAGTTTGTCCAATTTTCCTTACTAACATGACTTACAGCACTCTCAAACAAAACAAAATAGTATTTTTCTTCCCTATTTTACTTCCCCCTTTACCTGAGCCCATATTAATTCTATGGGATTAAGTTCACAATGATAAGGGGGAAGTCGAAGAACTGATATACCACGAGAAGAAGCCATTTCTTCTACAATGTAGGTTTTGTATTTATTCTTGTTCATTTTTGCAATTCTGTAAAGTTCTTTCCTTAAGTTTTGGAAACTTAATATTTTTCGAAATAAGCCACTCCAAAAGTTTTGCTTTACGCCAACGACTTGTGGGCAATGCTTCTCGTAATCGTGGATGGTAACTTGCGTTGTCCATAACAATAACAGCCCCTTTTGGAATCAGATCCAACATTTGAACAAACCATTCCTCGAAGACATCCCCATTCATATCTTCGTGATAGTCCCCCGTGCGTTTTGAAATAAAAGTTAATAATCCACCATCAACAAAACCTTCAGAATTTCCAACATGGACAATGATAAGTCTTTTTCCTTTTCCAAATGGTGGCTGCAAACCTAACGACAAACCTTCCACGAATGCCTGCCTTCCGCTTTTAATGTTTTCCTCTTGCCAAGTTTCGTCTAAGTAGAAGATTTTCAAATTTTGTTCTCTGGCATGTCGAATGCTTCTTAAATAGTCTCTTCTCCAAACAACTATTTCCGGTTTATCTATCAAGAAAGATTTTCTCTTATGTTTTGTATATCTGAAACCCACATCTTTCAAAAGTTTGCATAATGTCATTCTGGAGAATTTTGTATAGTCCGTATCTTCTTGCACTGATGTCATAATTTTGTCCAGTGTTGGAATTTCCTTCAGTGTTGGAATTTCCTTTCGTAAGTAAAATCCATGGACTTTACGCCTTAGTCTTTGTTTTAATGACTCATCGATCTCAATTGGTTTTCGGCCTGAAGGAGTTTTAGGGGGTTGAAGAGTTCCATTCTTGCTTTCTTTTAGTAATCTATAAATTGTTGATTTAGCAACACACAACATAGCAGCCGTTAATTCCACAATATCATCAACACTTGTACTTGGATCCTTGTTTTTCAATGATATATAAAAATACAATATCAGAGTTTTTTCATTTAAAGATAATGGACCTGTTTTTGGTCGTTTAGATGGTCCTTGGCTTATCGACATTGTTTGGTACTTGCACAATTAACATTCAACAAATGTTTTAAATATATTCCAACTGTTTACAATATTATGAAAACCATACAACTTCATACAACTTTACTCAAAGAACTAATACTAAGTACTGATTTAATGTACCTACTTTCTTTAAAAATAATATTCCCGATAATATTTCTAAGAAAACTGGGTTGTTTGGAAAATCCCTCTCAATAATCGAATAATCTGTAAATAGGTGTAATCGTATTAAGCCGATTACAGCAAACTCATTATACTTCTTATAAGTACTGGATTGATTTGTATGTAAAAATGTTTACTAGTCTTACGTTAAGTCGCGGCTTAATTCTGTTGGTGAGGGGTGTTTACATTTTAAAAAGAGCTTTAATTTAAGCTTGTCTTTATTAAGTTTTGTTTTAAGACGGTGAGATTACAACTTCTCCTTTGTGGTTTATGGCCTGGGCTGCCGCGGCTTGGTGTATTCTTTGATAGAAGCTAGGTTTTGACTGCTAAAAGGGTTTTTTTTGATTTAAATTGTGGTATTCCACAAATGTTTAAAATTAATTTCTCATTTAAGACGTTATATTTCTTCTGTCCATTAGGTTTTGCATTTTTGATTCTACCACTAAAAATATGTCTCATACATAAGTACTTTTATTTTCACCTGATGGTAAACGTGTAGGTGGGTGTAGCATGCAACAATTCACGTAATGATACAGGTTTCGAAATTATGAACATATTTTCCTTCAACTCCTTGTTTTCTCTTAATTTTTCCCAAAGGTCTTTAGTATTTAAGTTCTCATCTATCTATATAGACCAAGGAGGGTAAGTCTATCCTGCGATTTGGTCTACTTATGTTAATAAATCCCTTATCCCATCACTTATTTCGTAAATAACTATTAATGATAGATTTAAGAAGATAAAATAATACAAATTTTTAACGAATTTTATTTTTTTTAGTTTGGCGAAAACTTCGCAATATGCCAATAAGTGGAGACGAAATCGATTATAATAGATCACAAGAGCCCCAATCGACGATGTCTAAAGCAGAACTGAGAAAAACCCACAAACCCATTATGGAAAAAAGGCGAAGGGCACGAATAAATCACTGCCTCAACGAGATTAAAACTCTTATATTGGAAGCCATGAATAAAGACGTAAGTCAATAAATAAATATAAAAAAATTGTTTACATCAAATTATAATTTAAAGAAAAATATCCTCTTCGTGGCATTACCAAAATAAATACATCGTTGTCCATAAAAATATATTTTCACAATTTACTGAATTTTTTTTTACAATTCTATTACTACGTTTTGTCCTTTCATTCATATGTTTAATGTTTTATAAATATATTCAATTTGGAGATTATGAAACGATAACATGAAAAGCACGAATCAAGAAACTGTAGCTGTAGCTAAGAGCTGTTGCTAGGGGCCTTTGGCAATCTACAAGATAGCTCCATCTATTTGCGTAAAATTTTTTTAAGCAGTATTTTTTTATAATTTTAATCATGTATGAATGTATGTGGATATGTATGAAGTTAGGGGTGAATAGGATCTATTGTGTGGCCCTCCCTTACTTGCCGTGGGTCTGATGTTTTAAAATAATAAGTAATATTAAGGACATTTACTTATTTCTATTGCCAACATAGAAATACATATTTCCAAATAAAATGCATAAAAATTAAACAAATTCCTAAAAAAATAAATAAATAATTTTTATATTTATGAAGTAAATTGGTAAAATCTAAAAAAGGATTTTATACCTAATCATTCTTGTCCCAAGGAAGAACGAAGAACGGGTAACCTTTTTTTTTCGCGAGTATTTATAAGTGAATAAAACATTCTTTAATATTTTCCCGACGTTGGGCGCCAAATTTGTGAGCCTTGTATAATAGGTGTGCACATCGTTTTGTTTCCATGGATTATTTTTTAGTTTTTTATTTGTAAAATAGTTGGATGAGGAAAATTGTAATACAAAATACTGATTTACTGACCAGTTATTCTGATCATGGAATATCTGGCAGAATGCTAAGAAAAAATATGCACGTAACGTATTAACGTCTTTTCTGAACTATCTGCTGTTGATGAACTACATCTGCCGTATAGGGAAACATTATTTTGAAACATATTGGCCTTTGTTATGAGTTCTATTGTTTGGCCAGTGCTACTTTTGCCACGCCCTAGACACGACCGTGTTGTAGTTGTTAAATCCTTAGTGCTCTTTTCCAAATCATTTGGTTAGTTCATCAAGTATTCATTCAGGTAGGATTTTCTCTTTAATGGGTACAGCCCAGTAGTTCGACTGTTTCTTCTTGTCACATTCTCGATAAGATATATTTCCTGGCGATTCGAAGGAATCTACATATAGAGTAAAGTGAATACAAATGGTCTCTGACTGAATATAACAAAATGCTTAGGAAATCGAAAAGAGATTTTTAGAGACGCTGTAAGGAGATTGAACAGATTCACAAATGTGCTAGACTACAGAAAATTCTCTCAAAGGATCCTAAACAAATAATACACGCTCTAAAGAAATACAACCGGTCATGGGCTTCCAGGGAAGACTGGAGAGTGGCGAAAACAGTGATAGATGTTGAGAAGATAAAATGGGCTATAAACCATATAAATCACCGGGACCAGACGGAATTTACTCCAAATAGAAAGGTATTCTTTATATCACAGGTTATGTGGGTTATTCAGAGCAACTCTTGCTCTAGGTTACATTCCCTATAACAGTACCAAAACCTGGAAAATCTGGACAGGGGACGGCTAAAAAACTAAGACCAATCAGTCTCACGTCATTAGTACTTAAGATTTTGGAAAAACTTCTCGACAGACATATTAGGGACAGAATTTTGGTTAGGTTAGGTTAGGAATTTTGACGACAATACACCGAGATCAGCTCATCAGAAGAGCCGAAAATGTGCTTGACAAGAGCATGTTCGACTGTTTCTTCTTGTTCACATTCTCTATGAGATGTTTCCTAGCGAATTCAAGGAATATTTTAGCTACCTTCTTGCATAAGTAGCAGTATCGCAATCTACAATATGTCAAGGATTGTGAAATAACTTTACTTCCGTGGCAATTTTTATGACTCCCAAAATGTTGAGGCATGGTTAGAAGACTGACGCTTTGGTGATATCCATCTCCCATAATAAATTAATTCAAAAAATATATATTTTTTTTAGTGCATCTGTAATTCTAATCATTTTATTTTTTTTTTCAGCCATCTCGTCACACGAAACTAGAAAAAGCCGATATTCTGGAAATGGCAGTAAAACACCTCCAAAACGTCCAACGTCAACAACTAGCTATGGCGATGGCCTCCGATCCTACAGTTTTAAGAAAATTTAAGACAGGTTTTAACGAATGCGCAGCTGAAATAGACAAATACATGAACCAAAGCGACGGAGTCGACAATACCATGAAACTAAGGGTAGTAAACCACCTGCAAAAATGTATTGGAGGAATCGAACAAGTTGCACAATTTTCTTTCGGCAATTTCAGCAATGTTTCGTTTGTTTCTGGAACGTCTACAGGTCAAATAACCGGATCCAGTTCGGGAGATCAAAACAACAACCCTCGAATACAGATACCTCAAGGAATACAATTAATACCCAGTAGATTACCGAGTGGAGAATTGGCATTATTAGTTCCCAACTCAAGAAATATCAATTTTTTTCCTACGAATCAAAGACAAAGTGCTTTTGCTACTGTGATACCTTCATCGACAGCTGACGTACCGAAGCCTTTAAGTCCCCCTGTTAGTCCCTTGTTGAATCAAGATGAACCGAGAATTCGAATTCAATCACCACACGGATTCAGACCGGTCGTTCCCACCAAGCACTACAACGAAGATCATCAAGTTCCCCAAATATCCTCCACGGCTACGCAACTGTCGGAATTAAAAACTTTAAAATATCCAATCAACAAGAAACTCGAATCTCCTAAAAAGATTGGAGAACCTCTTTGTATAATTACTAATCAAGGCGAGAGATATAAACAAGCGCAGATGAAAGAAGAATCGGCGCATTTCGAAGAAAATATTATACGAGGAGTGAAAAGGGAGTTTCCAGAGCCTCACGGATTGTTAACAGTGGCTAGTGATAATGTTTTTTACCCCCCGGCTCCGAAGGTACTCAAGACACATCTGTTAACTCAGGATTGTCAACCGTCTTCTAGTTTTTATGATGAAGACCATAAGAGAATGAAACAAGAGTTACCTGCATCGAAAGATCATTCCGATTCAACCTCTGATATGTGGAGGCCTTGGTGATAAAAATATGTTGTTAGTTCCTGTTAAAAATTCGTTTACTCTAGACTTTTATTGTAGTGTTACGAGGAATAACAAAATATTTACCCTCTAGTTTATCAGTCTTCTGTTCCTGCTGTGATATTAACATCTATCATTCACTTATGTCTACAGTGTGCTTCAACTTAAGCGGTAGTTGGACGTAGTATTTTAGAAACACTATCTATATCCTGATCACAGACCACCCAATAACATACTTAACATATGTTAACTATGAGAAACGTCTTGCTCGTAGCGCCACCCAACTCAGTCCACGAAATTTGACGGGAAATTTAAATTATTTCACTCCTAAATTTGACTTAATATGTTAATTTGTCAAGTAGTATTCTAAAATCATATTAAATAATAATAAATTTAAATTAAAGAAAAATAATTTATTTAAAGCAAAATTTAAATGAAATGTTAAAATGCATTTCTTTCAAAATTGATTTTGAAGAATTAACTATACTTCTTACCAAACCCTTCTTTCAGTTCGTCATAGTTTGTGATGTCATACACTATTTTGGGAATGTTGAGTATTATTGCATGTAATTCTATGCAAATCTGACAGTTGCCAGGATCGTATTCAGCTAATTATGAAACTAACTTTTATTGCACTTTGGATTTAAAAAACAAAACATTAGTATTTATGAGATTCTTAAAAATGGAAAAGTTATCAAATAATTGCCAAAAAGTTGATACTTTTACACTATATAAACTATTTTGATTGTTTGAATATAATGAATATAAAATTAATTTTTTTACTTTATAGCGTGTTTAACACATAAAATAACGTAAAATAATGACCTGAACGACAATTGTGACACTTCAGTGTTTGACACTATAAAGGGGCATTTGCATTACAGTATTCTGCGACAAAATATTTTAATTTGCATGATTGATTAATTAGAAGTTGGGAGCATTCAAAATACGCGAATATACGTTAAATTACTCATAAGCTCTGCATTGTTTTGATATTGTTTGAGAAATAATCACGGAACCGTTTTTTCTGTCGGCTACAACTTAATGTGTTAGAAAGAAATGAATAAACTATGACGAACTGAAAGAAGGGTTTGGTAAGAAGTATACATTTGCAATGCTTGATAAGACCTCAATTTCTTTAAAATTTGTATCCTGAAAGTTTATGATATGAGAAGGAACAGCAAATTTGAACACTTATTCTAGTTCCAGTTTTGGTAGTTTTGAAAATCAATATCAAATATTAATCTGAAATTAAAAATATATTTATGCTGTCAAGTGTCGACATTTTACAAATACGTGATAACGGAATCTGTACTTTTCTTCCTGCTTTTTGTTGAAGTTCATATTTTTGGCACGCCCAAGTGGGAGGGCGCATTGCTTAGTACATTGAAATAAATAGTCTGTTATTGGGTGCTCTGTGATCAGCATTTAATAAGTTTTGAACATATTAGTGAAAAAGAGATCGCAATGTCTAAATAATTAACTTTATATGTTTCTATAGCAATTTATTACCCACCAGTTAAACCCTTAGAACAAAAAGAAACAGGAAGGAGTCTGTCATATATTAACTTTAAGGAAAATTTGCGACGGAAATCGGCCATCTTGAAGCTCCTTGTATGACTCATTGTTTATGTTTACAGTATACTGTCAAAGCAATATTATTCGGTTCTTATAAATGCTATATTATTTAGAACACTAATTGTATTCACATACTTGATTGGTTTGAAATTTATTAAAAATAAAAACCTTGATATAATTTTTACTTTTTTTCGGTACGTTAATGAAAAGGGAAATTAAAACTGACAATTGGCCACCATATGCAAGCTCCTTTCTGGACTCAAGGTCATTTTGCATATACTCCTTCCTGTATCTTTTTGTTCTAAGCTTTTATTATTAAGATAGCATCGCCACGATTTTGACAAGTGAAAGCTAGCCATATAGTCCATTCTTTTTTGGTTTGTATTGAAAAAAGACAGATTTTCTTTGGAATATTGAAAGTGTTTTACGAAAAAACTATTTTATTGTTAGATGTTCTATTGACTCTGTTAAAATTGATCAATTAATGTGCCATTGTAAAGCTGAAATAGTGGTATACCTTGTCCATTATAAATATAGTTGCACGTCACAGCTGTCAGAATGGGACTGTGTTGCCAAGTATTTAAAATAGTATTAGAATCTAGTCAATATTAAACGAAGTTTTTCTAATATTCTTCTTTTTATTTGACCACAATATTACGCTAGGTTTGAACGCGGCAACAGGGCGCAATTTTGCCAACATATAAAATATTTTAGCATGAGCAATGTTCGTTTGAAAGTTATATTTTATAAGCCCACGAGTTGTATTTGATATAAAATAAATTACGAAACCATTTATTTATATTTTGTAATAACTTGCGGCCTGCGAATTTCAATATTTAACAAATTTACAGTTAAAAAAGATACTGATTGACAGTAGCAAAAGAACGAAGGAAGTCCAACTAACAGAGCGATTTGTTCACTTTGATGTCGTGCACCTATATTTATACTGGACAAGGTATAGATATAAAAATATGTCCATTTCTTTATAAAAGATATAAAGTGTATTTAAGTACCAAAGGACAATCATGAAAAATCAATTTTGAACAATGTATGAGTCTAATCTTGTTTTTTTTGTTTCTAGAATTTAAAAATAACAACATAATGAATGATACACCTGCAGACAATTGACAATGGCCCATAGCTAGATTTCCGTTATGGCCACCAGATGTCATATCGCTTATGAAGAATGGCGATTTATCACAACTAACAAGAAGGGAAACTCTTCTGTCAATTTCTTTTTTGTTTGCACAGGTCTGAAAGCGCCATGATTCTAATAAGCGTTGTCATATGCCAGTGCAGGCATGCTCACAGAACACAAAACACATTTTATATTCTCTGGTCATGCTTATTTATTCACTTCACTTATAATACTGTATTGAAAAGGTATAAATAGCTTCGCCGGCTGTCTCTTCTTGTTAGTTGAGGTATTCTTTGGTTAAACACTTATATATTACTCTATTTTTCGAATTTTAATTATTTTCATCATTCTTTTATCAAAAAGGGAATTTTAAAATATTATGCAGAGCAATAATAATGCATTAAAAAAATAGAATTGTCAATATGTAAAGTGAAACACATTGTACAAACCCTAAAAAACTCTTTAAACTACAAGAAAAGTAATTATGTAGTATTGAAAGACTAATGTACAAATATGAGACCATATATTAACTAATTTAGATATCTTCGAAGAAAATGGGTACATTTTTTACAAAGACAATATTATAACATTTATGAAAGCAATTTAATTTTGTTACACTTGAACGTTTTATGTTTCTATTTTGCAATTTATAAATATTTAAAGTTAGTAAAACAAATTTATTTTTGATTAGTCTTCAGTTATACTTTTAAGAAACCTCATGTAATACTGAAATTATTTAATGAGCAATATTTGTATCTAAGCATCAGACCTTTTTGTGAAAATAATTTTTTGCCTAAATTATTAATGAATAAGTTTTCCATGTGGTTTTTCAATTCGACAAATTGTATATCCATTCTTTGTAAAAAAACTGACTCCATAATTTTGATCCAATATTCAGTCGATTCCATAAAATTGCATTAACTTAGTCTAAAGCATTTAGAAAAGGAAAAAAGAATTTGCTTTTTAACCTACCTCAAAATTTATCGTAGGTAAGTTCTGATAATTTCCTTTTTTCCTATTTATTTTTTATTTGAAATCCTTCCATTTAGGAATATAACACACTCTCTTGATACCTCATCTAGTTAATGAACGGTCTAAGATAGAAATCCATATCAAAAATTATTGAATACATATACCCTAAATATTCACGCACAAACATTCCGTCCAATATAAATTTTAAGAAAGTTAAAGCAACCCTAGTAAGCAGCTAAAACAATAAAATAGCTTATTTTCAGGATAAAGATACAAATTGCTAAAACCTTATAAAGTAAATCAATTGAACTGTTGAAATAGATTTAAAATTTTTAAATAGCAAAGCTATTTTGTTATTTAGGAATGAAATGGTTTGCAATAGATAGATACAGATTCAATTAGACATGTATATAGATGATCAAAATAAGTATTTTTCTTTAAAATAGTATTAAAAATTAGATATAATCTACAACCATGTACGCTCAATCTAAGCTTTAATTATGAATAATTTGACTGATTGAAATTTATTGTAAGAGGATTAGCGAAAGTTTGATTGAATGTATTAATATTAGTTTACTTATTAATAAAATATATTTTATGAACACATTTGTATTATTTCTCTAATTCATATATATATTTCATCATCTGGATGGATTGAACAAAATTAATTCCAATGAATTTAGAAAATAGAGTAGGTAAGTTATTGATATAAAATATTATGAGACTGTTTAAAAAAAATTAAATTAAAATATGGATAAGCAATTTCAGTGGAAAAGATCCTTTTTTAAAAAAATATTTATTCCCTACATCTAAAAAAATTTCAAAAATTTAATAATTTGAGAATATTTGTTTTCTCATCGCGACATCTATGGTAAAGACGCCTAAATTTTATAGATTACTGTTATTTAACTTTTTTGTATATTAATTTTCAACAGAGGGCGCACCTAGTTTGATTCCCATCGTTACTCATTTATACATAGATTGATACATAACCTCAAACAACAAATAATAATAAAAACAAAGTTTTTAGTCAAAATTGGTTTGAGTAGCACAGTTTGTAGGAAAAAATGTCCAACGAACAAGTAAGTACATTGAATTTTTTTTATCTAACAATTGATTTTCTAAACATTTTCAAAAAGTAAACAATTATATTTTTTATTTTCAGAAAACTAGGCAAACTATTTATAATACTACTAAAGAAATAGTCAATAAAATTGGAACTAAATATGAAGTAGAATTCGATAACAATTCAATAGACCTCATATCAGAACTTGTGTACAAAAAAATTATTGCCTATGGAAAAGACTTAGATGCTTTTCAAAAGTATTTTTTTATTCATTGGTAACATCTTAATCTATACAGGTTTCTTTTAGGCATGCAAAAAGATCAACAATTACCATAGAAGATGTAAAATTACTAGTTAGAAATAATAATACTTTGGTAAGTGTTTGTCATACAAATTTGGGGTAATATACTGTAAAAATTCATTGATATATTTTTGAAATTATTTTATGGAAAACTTTAACTAAATGTGTCATAATTTTTGAGGTGTATCAACTAAATATGTAAGGTTAAAAACTTAATTTTGTAACCATAAAGTATATAGTAATATAGACTATTACTTAACATACAGAAATATAATAAAACTTTATGGCTGACAACTTAGAGACACAAATCAATACAAACATTATTAATAACTGTGATTACATATAAAGTAGAATCTCACTTATTCAAAATTCAGAGGATAGCCATTTTAGTTCGAATTATAGGAAGTTTGAAGCATTGAGGGTTGAAATTTTAGAGGTTATTGTGAATTAAATGTTTCAGATTACAGCAACAAAATTTTAATTCTAGAGGCTGGAGTAGACAATAATTTGAATTCTAGAGGCTACTATGGGCAAAAAATATTTTGATTTATCAGTATATTTTTTTATGAATATTAAAGGTTTTTTGAAGGGAAAAGGCAAAAGATACAAATTATAGAGGTTTAAATTAGTGAGGTTCCTCTGTACTTATACCAATACTAATTCTTTAAAAATATTTTAATTATAGGTGAATATAGTAGATAAAAAATTGCAAGTTATAAATTTCTTGAAACATGGAGAAGATGGCAGTTCTACAGCAAAAAGAAAAAGAAAATGATATTTATTCTCCTGTGATGATGAATGTGCTTGTATTAAATATATCATGTTTATAAAAGTGATTGTTTTTTTCATTTACAATTGTTCTACAGTCAGATTTTCCTTCATCACTTTATTTTATCAAATTTGTAATAGAAAAAGATAAAAAGCCAAACTAAAAGCTTTATTATAATGATTTTAACAATATATGCTGAGATGGAAAACATAACAGTTAGATAATGTGAGAAATTCATTGATTCAAAAGACTAATGAATTATATTTTTTGGGCAAGACATATACATTTTTAACAGGTAATTTTCTAGACAATTAAGAAACATTAAATTTTATAAAAAAACTCTCAATAGGGGTATGATGAGACTATCATTAAAAAAATAAACAAAAAAGCTTGTTAAAACTCTTATTTGGGGTGTTTTTTTGTTTAATAAGACTTGAGTTGATATGGTTGCAGCAATAAAAATGTGAATATGAAGAAATATTTTATCCACAAAAGCGTTGTCGATAGAAAGGTAATCAAAATAGAGATAGCACAAAATACTCAACATGATTTGAGTGTTCTGTGGCAATAAAGACAAAGCAATGATGAATTTGTTTAATTAAACCATGAATTAAATGCCATCTGCATTTTCTATTTACGTAGATTAACTATGAAGAAAATACAAATAAAATAACAGAGGTTACAAAAGTTGATATAAAATTTTTTTTTGGATTCTCAGAAATATATTTGTCGACTTCTGAAGCATTTATGTAATAATTTAATTTATTTTCTTCTATTATTTCCCATTATTGCTTATAAGTGAATAAAGCTCCCTTACTCTGTTGAAGTCCATCATATTAAGAATAAAAAACAAAAAACGTTTTAACAAAACTTCTTTGTTTAGTGTTCTTCTTATTAATTTAATTCATATTCTACACACAGTTGAAAATGTTCTTGTAAATAAACTAGGTAGTTCAATTAATATTTAAATATATACTTTAATTTTTTTAATAAAAAAATTAGACTATTCGAAATTGTCAGAGGCTCCCTCGTTAATGGTTACTTTATACAATGATAGGTATATAAAGTATCTATGTAGGATTTAAAAATAACATCTTTAGTAAAATAATATTTTCACGGTACTAAATTATTGCACATAACTGGCTTGTTTTTTTTCTTTTCAAAAATTTATTCATTATCTGAAGACCTCCCTGTATCTTTTGCAGCGAGATTTGATTTTAATTAATATTTTAGGGAGGAGGTAGCTAGAAGCCTTGATTATAAATATTGTAAGTGATGAATGAAGAACCATTAACAAGAAAGCAAATATAATAATGGGGTAAAGTGAGTTAATGTAAAATTCCTCACGTTCTTTATGATTTAGTTTGTGGGTAGCATTTACATATTTTAATGAGGGTCTCATGATGGTTTACATTGGAGCCCGCTGAAAGACGGATAGACATTAGCGCCGCACCGTTTGTTTCCTTAAATTTTCCGCTGTAGGGTGCTTCAGAGAAAATATAGAAACTTATCGTTGAAACTTGGGATTCAATGTAAGAAAGCATTCTTAGTTAGATGGCGATATTTTGTGAACTTTACTATGAAGCAGGTCAGTGGTACACCGTTTTGGTTTAGATTTATTGCAAGTAGCAAATATATACTAAAGAGTTAGGTTAGGAAATGTCGATCTGTGAATCTGGGATTGAATGTTAATTAAAAACAACTATTATTGATTAAAAAAGTTCATTTCTCAATAAAGGAGTCGAAGCAATAGTTAAATTGTTCTTTATTGTGTATTTTTAAGTGAAACAATAAACGAATGTAGGTATGCCAGAGGAACTCCTTTTTATTTGATTGTTACCAAAAAAATTAGTTTTAATTAGTAAGACTGCCATCGGTGGGCCAAGTTTGGAGAGGTTATACAGAGGGGGTTATATATGACACGGATCAAGAGTCTAGAGGGTGCATTAGTTGTTTCTGCCCACATATGTAGATAATAATAGCTTTGTTCCTAAGCAACAAAAAACGCCGTGTTTGAGGTTTTTTTTTTATGAGGTGGGGATATCCTCTAAGGATATCTGTGAAGATAGTTCAAGGTGTGGAGTCGCTATGGCCACATTCTCTGGAGAAGCCAGGAGGAGACTTACATGTGAAGGGGTCTCAATCGTAGAGCGTATATCAGCTAACCTAACGGTCTGGAAGAAAAATGTCTAATGAGCCAGATAAGATCCAAAAAAGTTAATAGAAAAATAAATGCATAAATCAAAAATAATAAAATCACGGTGTATATGGCTAAGACTTGATATAAATCGTTTGAGAAAAGTAGATAAAACACTTTGTATATAACCAAGGGTCACTAAAACAAAATGATTTATAGAAAAACAAAAAAAACTATTGAATAATTATTTTGCTAATCCTATCTCCCCCTAGTTGGATCCCTACGATTTTTTTTTATTTCTTTAAATAAAGAATCGCCTCAAAGGAACGCAACATGGCAGTGTAGAGGCCAACCAGTAGCTGTGACAGTCGTCTTGAAAGTCCTAGCTTTGGAGAACTGTCAATGGTGCTTCCAATCATGGAAGAAACGTTGGTTTGATTTAGGAGGAGATTACTGTAAAGGCCAGAAAGCTCGAACAAAGGGAAGAACTACAGATATTTGAGGATCGAAGAATAACATATTGGTCGTTGTAGTTTTTGAAGGCGTGCTACTATTTATCAAAAACTTTGAATATCTAACGCACATTGTTTAAAATGTGTCATGTCTTCTTCGCGTGCCATGCTCTCTGTACAGAGCGTAGGCGACCTCTCGCAATTATCTGTGCTGTGCATGATATACATTCGTAAATGTATAAATCTTTTACCAAAATTAATGTATTAGTAATAAAATTATTGAATTATAAATAAATATTCTTGTAGAGATTAGCACTGTTAATGGATTTTCGATTATTCCATATTCCTCAATAGGTGTGTTCTTTTTGACTGAGATCTCAGTTAATCTCAGCTCACATCGGTAATGTGCGCGTTCTTTCCGATTCACTCACTTCGAAGTGAGCTGAGATTTTTGATTTTTCCTCCCCCTTTACCGATGCTGAATGTGCTATGCGGTGGTATCAGTTAGAATTGAGTCGGAAATATAGTGGTGGGGAGCAAGAAATCGTAGGTCGCGCGTTTGTCGTTCTTTTTGGTGCTTACTCACATCAATTTATATCAGATCACTTCAATCGAAGTGAGCTGAGATCTCAGTCAAAAAGAACGCACCTAATATTCACATGCCAACGTTGGCTTTTCCAGTCTGTACATTACGTACTTACCAAGTTTGTCGCATCATATTGGTTTATGCTTTGATGTTAAAAAGTTTGTTTTATTTCTGTCCAGATTTACTGGATTGTATTCCTGTAATTTTTTATCTGTGCTTTTAAAACTAAGTAAGATTTTTTAAATTTGTTTAATAAATTACAATAATTTGCTGCATTTCTAGAAAAAGAATCTTTATATCAAATTTATTTATTTATTTATTAATTTAACGGGCATGCCCAATTCCATATAAAAGTATAGATTTAAAATAATAAAAAATAAAATTAAGTAGTAAAGAAATAATACAATGCAATAATAAAAATACAATAAAATACAATGATAAAAAAAATTTAATGCAGTTAAAAGACAATTTGATAAAAATTTCAATACAATAATAATAATAATAATTCACAGCGTAAAAAAATACTAATATACCTACAAATATATATACTTACATTAATTGACGATCACGTCCGTAACACTCAAATGTTTAGTTGAGTCAGGTGGTTCTTAAATTGAGTAATGGAGTTACCAAAAATCTGTAAACTATTAAGAGAATTTGCTAGTCTCATGGCTCTGGGTAGGAACGAATGGAGAGCATAATTGTATCGATGAAAGGGCACATGAAATGTTCGCACCTGTCTAGTTGGACGAGGTGGCACGGACAGGCTGATCTTATTAAGAAGCTGTGGACAGTTACAAATACCATTTAATATGTTAAATAGCAATAAAAGGTCTTTACGTTTTCTCCGGTTTTCGAGAGAGTATATATGCTTAATTGATGCTGCCATGTAGTGTAGTCTCGATAGATTTTTATCTTAAATGCTATATAGCGAAAAAATTGTTTTTGAACTTGTTCAATTTTCTTTATGGGAGTTAAGTAGTGAGGAGACCAAACAGATGAGCAATAATCCAGATGAGACCTAACTAACGAAAAGTAAAGAACCTTTATGGAACTTATGTTGGTAAAATCACGAGTTGTTCTTTTCACAAAACCCAACATTTTCATTGATTTTTGAATGGCATTGGTGATGTGACAATTGAAACTAAGAGATTTATCAAGGGTAATTCCCAAATCCCTAATCTGATTGACAACATCGAGAAAATGACCATTGATGTGATAATTAAATGCTGTTGTATGATATTTACGATGAAAGCTAATCACCTGGCATTTACTGGTATTAAGATCCATGCCATTGCGCGAGCACCAAGTAGACATGTTAGTTAGTTCTACTTGTAATAGTGAGGCATCTACTAAAGCATTTCAAATCGTCTGCAAATAGAAGGGCGTTGCTCTCATGGAAGCAGTTGGTAATATCGTTGATAAATAGATTAAAAAGTAATGGACCCAAGTGAGACCCCTGGGGTACTCCCGAGGTAACAGAAAATGGACAAGTGAGACCCCTGGGGTACTCCCGAGGTAACAGAAAATGGAAGAGAATAGAAATGGTTCACTCGTACCTGTTGAGTTCTGTCAGTTAAGTAACTATTAAACCATTGCAACATAGAACCACATATGCCATATGAATTAAGTTTCTGTACCAAGAGCTCATGGTTAACTCTATCAAAGGCCTTGGAAAAGTCAGTGTAAATTGAATACTACAAATGTTATAGTGATAAATAAATATCACTCATGTACATAAACTTAGATATACTAGCTATCTGACTATATTTACAAAGTAATACATAGGTACATTAGCTTTATTCGGGTTTCGCCAGTTACAGTTCTTAAATCGTCAGAAGCATGTGTACTAAGAACTTTTGTGTTCGGATTTCCTTGTGCGTATGCTTCTGATAGATTGGGGATAGTTTTAAAACGATAACTGGCGAAACCCGAACAAAGCTAATAACGCAAGCCTATAAATATATAGATCTGTTCCAACACATCAGAAAACGGTACCTACATGTATCTGTTATTTCCATTCGTTAAACAATTGAAAGAAATGGAAATGACCAATACATGTACGATTTTTTGTTGTGTTGAAACAGACCTTATGATTAATAAATACACAAATTTGGTTTGATTAGATGCTGTATTTTTAAATACCTCATATTTTTGGAAAGCGTCAAGGTACACAAATTTCAATCAGAAAATCGGAACGGTTTTCAGAAAAATATACCTACTACTATCCACCCTTGCAGCGACCGGCCCAAGCAAAGCTCTCTGGTTTACAGATACAGGCTTGTCTGGCAATTACTGGTGCCATTAGTACCATCTGTGGACCTACCTCCTCTCCATATATTTTTGGAAAGGAAGGCTAGATGGACAACATACAGAATTGCACACAAAACAGGCGAGCAAAATGCTAGTGGACAATGAAAGTCACAGTATTCTGGAAATAGTCTCTGACATAATGCCAGTAAACTATATGATCTACCTTATACGTCTATTTCAAAATAGAGATGAATGAGTCTTCCGTAAGGATGAATTATTAAGAGCAGGCAGCTGTTGGTACACAGATGGAGCTAAAACACCATTAGGCTCTGGTGCTGTTTATTACGGTCGTAGACACCCAGCACAGAAATTTCAACCTCTTTAGGATCCTTTGCAAACGTATTTCAAGCGGAATCGTACGCCATTGTTTCATGTGTGAAGTGATTGGAGCAAACCACTCCCTTACATAGAAATATCTAAATTTTCTCGGACAGCCAAGAGGCACTTGGCACCGTTTAACGTCAAAATTGGTTTTAGACTGCCAAAAAAGAGTCCCCTCAACAGGAGAACTCAATAAAGTATTGCTGGTCTGGAGCATTAGACTTCTGGCATAATTTTTCAGGATTGGTTTATTTAAAGGCTTTTATAGGAAAGTCACCAAAAAAATTTTTTAAGCAATAGACTGTTGCGAGTCGCAGCGCAGGCCCTTATAGACCCACTCACCACAAACCTAACCTAACCCACCCTTTGTGTTAAATGTCATGTGAAACAAGAAAAAAGCAGGAAACTCTTAAGCTGTTGGTTTAAATTACTTATTATCCAGAATCCATCCAGTATCAGAACAGAAAATATTAGATTTAATGGATAGTTGTATCGAAAGGATTTGACGAAGAATATAAAGTAAATAATATTTACCTAAATAATTACTACGTTTTCATGCAGAATTCAAATCGAATTGAATACACTTTCCGTATTAAAAACTTCATGAAAACAGGTATCGAAACCGTAATGAGTTTCAAGGTCGATACTGCTTTTTTTGGGATCGTATCGAGATCGAAAAATCGAAATAGACATGAAAACCGAGATCGTATTGAAACATGCGCATTCTGTGATATTCGCTGTCAAATTTATCGTCAACTGTCGGTCCTGGCCACATAACCTTAAAACCACTCCACGTGAAAGTTTAGTAAAAGATTTTTAATAATGGAAAGTTCCTCTAATATGTCATGCTCGTCAAATTCTAGAAATGTGTGGAAAGATGAAGAAGTTAAGTGCTTGCTGGAAATATTCCAGGAAGAAAATATTTTGAAGTTGTTCGATGGAAAGCGATATATGATGCATGACACTATTGACAGATAAAATGTCAAATCTCAAAACGATTTCAAATCGATTTGAATCGCGATTTGAACCCTATCATGAAAACAGAAATCGGTATTGGATTCAAAATGAATTGAATACTCCATGAAAACGTACTAAATATTTGTCAAAATAATAAAAATAAATTAATTATTTTTTGCTATTAAAAAAATAAATATGTTTAATATTAATTATTATAATAATCTTAATTTAAATAAGAATGTGAAATGGTAAGTAATTAACATTTTTTTGTTTAAAAGAATTTTTGTACGAGTTTCTACGCTACTGATTTTACCTGCAGTTGTTTTACCCACTCTAATTTCTGGTCGAACTTACTAATGATCTTCGAGAAGGTATTTTAAATTATACTCAAATCAAACATATTTATGGTATTCTCGATACAAAATGCTTCGATCTTAAAACATTTATTTATTATTCTGTTTGTTACAAACGTAATTGTCCTTGTTTTTTTAAGAGGTAGCTTAAATCTTAATTTTGATTTTGCTAACTAACCGGATTGTATTTTATCTTCTTTATTTCTGAGTGCTTTAATGATTTAGAAGGTGGATATATCTCAATGAAATTTCTTCACGGTAAGTTTTTAATTATAATTTAAGTGGTAATATTATTTTTAGCTTTACAATGTTATAGGCTGAAATAAAGGATATCGAAAATTCAACTTATCTAAAATATTTAGCAAGTAGTATTTGTAATATAACATATAACTAATGCAAACGCCTAACAAAAAGCTTTGCTTATCATATAATTCAATGTCGTCATTCGTCAATCATAATAACACAATATGTAAAAAATAAAAATATCTCTCATTTAGTTATTTTATTATTGTTTTACAAGAAAGGCTGTTGCCAAACAAAAAATTCCCAATTACCAGGTAGGTAAATAGAAAATTTCAGAAATCAGACTGATAGGTAAGTCTTAAAAGGGGAAAACCTAACTTAAAGTAAAAGAAGAATTTAACCTAATAATTATCAAAATGATAGCTAACCAAATTGGCGAAAACGAGCAAAGGGTGCGCCCTCTATCTGAACTACTAGAATGGGGAAAACAAATCCATTCTCCATTTGTTTGCATGCTATTTGTGAGCAGTGTTTTAGAATAAGTTAAATACCAGATGTACCATCCTTCACTAACGATCTTTACCATTCAAAATAGAAAAGGTTGAATTAACATTGAATCAAATAGCTGATGTTATTGTTTTCCCCATTTCACTGACAGTTACTGCAGCGCCAACTATCGGAAAAATTTTCGCGAATATTTGATAATATTTCTTTAGTGGTAGTACCTACCCTTAAGTGAAAATGTAGCTCTCTGAGAGACGGCGTTGCCAACTGTTTGAAAATGATCCTAATACAGTATCCGCCAAAATAAACAGTAGGTACCGAAAATAAAAATTTTTAATTTCTGCAATGTAAGTGTTCAAAATGTTCACCATTTAAGCTTCATATCGATTTTGTAAGTCAATAAACATATTTATAAAAAGTGGTTGATGGAACTGCCGAAAAATATTTCTTTCTTTCGTTCGGCAATATTCGCAGGCGGATTTTCCGAATGAAATATTTTTTCCTTCATTATGCCCAGATGACGTCAGATCAGGTGAATGAGAAGAATATTCGAAGTCTGTTCCCCGAGAAATTATTCTATTATCGAAATGCTGACGGAGTAAGTCTAAGGTGCGCACAGCTGTATGGCTCGTTGCACCATCTTGTTGAAACCATTGTGTGCGAAACTGTAGATTTCGTGCACGGCAAAAGTTATTTAGATCTCTCACAAAAGGTATAATAATTTTCTCTCTTATAACGTTCTTGGTTGACAGTAAGTGGATTCTGATTATCATCTTCAACGAAATAAGGACCAATCATTCCATTACCAGATACCGCGCACCAAACGGTAACTCGAAGACTGTGGAGTGGTTTCTCTACAATGACATCAGGACGTTCAAATCCAAGGAATCTGGTTGTTTGTAGATTTATATAGCCATGTGACTCTCGTCTGAAAACCATATGTTTTTCAAAAATTCGGGATCTTCGTAAATTAAACTCAACATGCGACCACAGTAAATTTCTCTTGCACGTTTGTCCGCAACATTTAGTCGTTGTCCAACTTGAATACGGTATGGATAACCACCAATTGATTTGAACATGCGATTTTCGACGACCTGAAGAACCTTTACGTTAACACAATACACTATCAGTGCGACGAAATTTTTCAACAACAGCTAACATCACACTTTTACTAGGAGCTGCTTTATTAAATTTTTGTTGATATTTTATTGACACCTGTTCTAAGCTTGGACCATCATTACGACCTTTTCCGTATAAACGAAAATAATGCTCTATCAAAAACACTTTTTCTTCCGTTGTTAGAACCATTTTTAAATCAAATTTAACTGCAGCGTACTATTAATATATCAACTAATGACAATTAAGTCAAATATGACAAATCCATATTACATAAACAACTCCACAGCACTCTCTGTTTCGGTACTGTTTATTTTGGCGGATACCGTATGTGCACGAATACATATAACAAGGATGTGAAACTCCTATGCCGAGCTATATGCGCACGTGGCTGAATTTATGGCTCCTATCTAGGCGGAGTCTAGTCTACGGTCGTTGCGTACTTTGTACTGCGCATCAGGCTGTCTCTCTCTCGAACGAGAAATGTTTACACGAATCCAATGTGCGGTTGGTTATCTCGCTCGCACAAAGAAAATGACAGCCTGTTGCGCAGTACGGAGTACGCAACGACCGAGAATTTAACCCATGCCCAGATAGGCGCCTTTTCTCCTGCTACCCTCTCCACTCGAGTTTGACATCCTTGTTATATGTATTCGTGCGTATATGATTACAGTAGTACATTCAGTTTTGCCACTACAAAATTTTCAAGTCTAAAATGTCTGACATTTTCTAGGCCTCTTATTTTTGACATTTGAACTTCGGTTTTGGTTTTGTCTTTTTCAAACGTGCATCTAATCTGAGTGAGTAATTATCGTGTGGAATCTAGTTTTGTGGTTAATTGTCGTCTTATTATAATGTCTGTTCCCATGCAACTATTATTACCAGATGTCTCAGAGGCCTTATTGAAAAATGTATCCAAAAAGGCTCAGAAAATGTCAGACATTTTAGATTTGAAAATTTTGTAGTGACAACACTTAGGTTAGGTTCAATGTGAGCGGGGCGTTTCCCACCCCTCCACTGCGGCCAAACTAGGGCCTATTGTGGCTAGTGACAACACTTACTGGAAGCATCTATTTCAAAACCCACTAAATTCAAACCAAAACTCCTCACCTGTGACCCAACTATTTAAATAACTTTCAATATGACATAAATTAAAATATTTACCTAATATTAATCAGTTCGATCAAATTATATTTAAATAAATATTTAATTTGTACCGTACAGTTCAAATTTGCTTATAAACTTAACATATTATTTTAAAGAATTAATGTGTATTACACACCGAGGTTTACAAACTTTGCAGTCAAAATTGAGAATAATAATAATGTTGTCTTCCCTTTCTATTTGCATTGTTTTGTATTTTTACAGATTGATAATGGTCTTATAAGACCTAAACTAGTTGCAACATTTTGTAACCATATTATGAAGTTGGGCGTCAATTTGTGATATGATTTAAATGTTGAGAGTGAATTTATAAAAATATTTGGTTAACTTTTAAAAAAATAACAATATACCAAAAAAAAAATGTAATTTACAATAAAACAACCATTAATCTTAATTTTGTCTTTAATTAGTTGTAAAAGATATTTCAATAATTAACAAAATTTATAAATGTTTATCACAGCAAAAATTATGATAGTTAAATACCTCGGCTAGGGGTGAGTAAGTTCATTAGCTCTGACTATAGTATACAATATTTGTTTCTTTTAGAAATTATAAGGGCGCCACTGAAATCTTTTTATTTTTTATGATACTACTGAAGAAAGTTGTTTTAAGCTGAGTGATTTAATTAAGTATCAAAGATGACAGAAAGATGTCAGAAAAAACTGTCTATGAAGTAAAAAAAAATGAAAATGTACCAACTGATAAAAGATAAATAGATTTCCTTGGTGCTAAAATGAATGAAGTTGAGAATACGTTACAAAAAAATAATCCGCAACCAGTTCTTTACAAATACTTATTCTAATACAGTTGACGATACGACAATGATTTTGATATTACGTTTAAGAAATAAAGAAAAACGAGACAGTTGTATAATATTATAAATGCATTTATTTACGTTGGTCGACTTATCTTTTTTTACATCTGCTATCCATTGGTTGATCCGGGAGAGGGCTGGTCCAGTGAAGGGTTGGTCTGGTGAACAGTCCACCAATGTAGAACTAATCAGCGGTAATTCGGTAGTAACTCAGTAATGTCTTTGAAATTGGGATTGCCTTTGAAATTGAAATTTGTAATGTCTTTGGTATTTTATATTCCAATGCTGTATGTAACACCAATGACAATAAGAGAATCAATCGTGTTTGAAGGTATTAGACTATGCCACATTAAAGATCGTGTATAAAGTTGGAATTACTGACAGGAATCGTTTATAATAATTAACATGTTAAGAACTCTATACAATAGATGGTGTTAGCGTTAGCCATATAATTAATTTAAAAATACTACGTTTTTAGTTAACATATCATGAAATATTATAATTAAATGTCAATGTGTTGATGAAGGTAAGAAAACAAGATCTTTGGAATAGAGGAAAAATAGTGGATGCTTTAAGACAACAAGATCATTTAGAGTCAAAAATTAAAATGGCAATACATATCGTTTTAATGCTTCTTTTCTTAAACCTTCGAACAACCCTATGACAAAGTGAGCGTTTGAAAAGAAAGGTGATGTTGAACAAGAAAGTCAAATAGTGCTAGATAAAAATGGTACAACGTTAGAAAGTGATGGTACTGATAAAAAAGTGTGGGCAAATACCTTTAATTAAAATAATTTTTATCGAGTTTTGGAAAAAAAATCATGGTGTCGTTACCCACTAACAACGATGATTCAAATTCTGATTAAATTATAATGAAATATAATAAAGATTTAGTCAATTATGTTGTCAGTAATTAATTACTTTATGTAATTATTTCATTACTATTATGTAATAAATTGATAATTGATTTCATCTTTAATTTTTTTGGTTTTTTTGAACTCTGTGCAACTCATTATTTATTATTAAAAACTCGTTCGTAATATAATTTTCTGTACTATGAGCAACCGAAGTTTTATTTTCAAAAACACTCTCTTTTCATTTTAACTTTATCAATAGACAGGATTTATTATTTTTGAACAGATAATAGTTTATTTATTTGGAAGATGCAAACATGGCTTGTATTCGTAACACCAGTATAGAATAGGACTTGCCGAATCCGCTAACTGTACCTGTGGAGCAATTGGATCCCTTCATCATATACTCTTTAACTGCCCAAACCACCAAGGAGAGATAAATGTGTTTTATCAAGAATTAAGAGATATCGACGTCCAACTCCCCACCAGTCTAGACACATTATTGTACACTAGGAATACTGCAATTTATGGGTTCGTTCCAACAGACAATCAGGGATGCGTTTCGGATTGTTTTCAAATTTGTTTCTACGCATGCGCGCATTTGATTAAATTTGAAACTAGTCCACAACTCTTCTGTTGGAACACTGTAGTACTAGTTTGACATTTAACACATGAGAGTGCAACAAGTGGAAAATATTTTCCCATTCCGAATTTTTCGGGCGAACACCAATTTTCTCAATTATTTACTCGAGAACATGACTGGATTCGTCTTCACTGTGGAATGCACCAATACTTTCGTCTAATAAATCGCTGTTGCCAATATTTTCATCCGAGCCACTGTAACTCATATTTATATTAAATAGATCTCCTCACGATATGAATATATAATACGCCAAAAAGGTTAAAAGTTGAATTAAATGGACAAACACGTGGTTTCGAATGATCAAATCTTATTTGCGCTTGCGTCTGATTTATAGTTCCTCACAAATTCACAAACTCTTATGACAGTTTTCAAACCGTTTGCATGTAACGTTGGAACAGCTTACTATCAGTTACCAAATTGTCACAGATTGTTGTTGGAACGCTAAAATGCACATACGCATGCTCATAACAATCTTTGATAGTTTCGGACTCTTGTTGGAACGAACCTCATGTTAACTTTCAACATATGAAAAAATTACAACTCTGTATTTAAAAATATGTATGTAAAATAAAAATTAAAAAAAAAATAATTTTTAAAAATGGGTAAAAGAGAATGCTCAAAATATTAGCATAAATAAATACAATTTAAATATGATAAGGAATTTCAATTATAATTAAAAGAAAGTATACAGTGTAGTGCAATTGAAAGGAATAAATTCGTTATTTCGTAAACCGGCTACTTTAAGGAAAAATCCTGAAACAGGTCGATTTTTATTTTTAAACAGGTTATTCGTAAGTATACCTTTTTATACTTGACGTCATCTATGTTCGCGTGATGACGTCATCGCTAAAATTTTTTAATGGAAAGGTGGGTTTTGTAATATATTATTTGAAAGGTCTTTTAAATACCTATTCAGCCATATTAATATGCTTAAATAATTCATGTTTATTTTCGGTTAAAAAATTAATACATTTTAATTACTTCAATTAATATTTATTATGTATGATAATTTATTAAATACAAAGAAACCTAAATTAAGTGCTCAAATTGTCTGCCTTCAGCTAAAATACAGTGAGAAAGACGTACCTTAACCTGTTCTGGAACCTTCTCTAGAACTTCCGGAGTTATTTGTGCAACCTGAATACGCATCCTTTCTTTAAGTTCATTGATATTTTGTGGTTTATTTTGGTACACTTTACTTTTCAAGTATCCCCACAAAAATAAATCAGGTGACCTAGGCAGCCATTCGATTGTTCCTCTTCGACCTATCCACCGATTTGGAAAGACGTTGTCCAAGTAGTTGCGGACCAAGAGAGCATAGTGTGGAGGCGCACCATCTTGCTGCAGCCATAAATCATTTGTATTTGGAAATAACTGGGAGCAAGAAGTTTTGAAGAAATTCTAAATATCGAGCACTTGTTAAGGTTTCTTCAAAAAAGTATGGTCCAATAATCCTATCGCCTATTATTCCCGCCCAAACATTAACTTTCTCTGGGTATTGAGTACCGTACTTTTGCATCCAGTGTGGATTGTTCGAAGCCCAGTAGCGACAATTTTGACGATTGACATGACCGTTTAATAGAAATGTAGCTTCATCAGAGAAAAGAACCTTTTATAAAAACACACTATACTACCTTTAAAATTTATTGACGTACTCGAAACCTCCCAAATTTGAGTTTGATTTCGGAGCACAATAAAACAAACACAACCTTTACTTCGAAGCACAGGACCGGAATCCAATACCATAAATTATATCAGTCTTAGGGGATTTAATCGGTGGGACTCAGCATCAACCCCAACAAAACCACACTAGTAGCCTTTACAGGGAAAAAGGAACCTAATCTAAAAATCATAAAAATAGGGTAGAACATCGTCGAGTGTAAAACAGAGGTAAAATATCTAGGGCTAATCCTAGATAGCAGCTTACTCTGGAATAAACACGAAGACGAAGTAATACACAAAGCAACCAAGCCCCTCATGGTGTGCAGGAACATTGCAGGAAAGAAATGGGGATGTAACTCACGTAATCTGCAATGGATGTACACAGCAATAGTAAGACCATTAATCACCTCAGTAAAAAACCTAACTAACCTAACCTAACCTAACCTAACCTAACCTAACCTAACCTAACCTAACCTAACCTAACCTAACCTAACCTAACCTAACCTAACCTAACCTAACCTAACCT
Source organism: Ophraella communa (assembly GCA_035357415.1). NCBI lineage: Eukaryota > Metazoa > Arthropoda > Insecta > Coleoptera > Chrysomelidae > Ophraella > Ophraella communa. Next base: position 11,666,536 of record CM068987.1, read on the forward strand.
AACCTAACCTAACCTAACCTAACCTAACCTAACCTAACCTAACCTAACCTAACCTAACCTAACCTAACCTAACCATTAATCACCTCAGTAAAAAAGGCTCCGAATTCTAACGGGAATATTAACCGGGCATTACCGGTTAAGAAGCCTCATGAAGAAACTAGAGTTAGCAGATGAAGCAAAGTGCAGATTCTGTGAGGAAGAGGATGAAACCTCAATACACATACTCTCAGAATGCCCTGCCTTGCAGAATTCTAGGGCCAGATATCTAGGAGCACATGAGAGAGAAGAGGGGGATCTACCTGATTTGATGACCTAAACTTCCTCAGGAAAATAGCACTCGAAGAGCTGCTATAAATCTGAGAAAACATCAGAACATGGCAAGTAAGGGGGGACACAATAGATCCTATAGGTCGTATTGTAATTATCACCCCTAATTTATACATACATACATACATAGGGGATTGAAACTAGTATAAGTTAACAAGTAGAATAAGATCATAACGTAATGTAATGTAAATTAAGGTAATCAGTTGTAGGCAATAATTAAACAAAATAAATTAAGCTGGCCAATTGGTAAAAACCAAGGCCAAAAAACCTAAACATACACACACATTTCATGTCATTTTTAAAACAACTAATCCAAAATTATAATTTTGGAATATATATAAACTTAACACAGTTTTAAATCGTTCCTACAACTGCTTTGAGCTGTTGCTTGAGAACCCTATCTAGCGAGGCATGCACAATGGCTTCACAGCGGGCACATATTGTAAAATTAGTCATAGCTTTGATTTTACATGTTACATGTATCTAAGTCTATCTTTAGTGGCTTGCTGACACGAGTGACAACGGCCACTATGTCAATGTCACAATCCACTTTTACATGGGGTTAAGTTGAGACCATATCGACGGTGGAAAGGAAAAAGTGCCTAAGCGACTTATAGCCAACTTTACAGTAGAGCGATTTTAAGTTTAAAAAGAAAAAAAATCATAAAAAATTTACTGCTTATTATATAGGTCTATATCCAACTAATTTTAAAAGCTCTTTATATATCTTTTATTGACTGTTGCATAGATTCTCGTTTTTCTTTCTATTTAAGAATTTTTTGTCGCTTGGTAATATTTTAATAAAAATCACAGACTGGAAAAAATTACTAACCGACAAGCGTCACTTATTATAAGGAAAGTTAAAAAGCCATATATATAATATATTTGTATAGAATCTTGGTGTGGATAATTTTCTTAAATAATAAAAACACTTTTCTATGATCAGGGTAAAGCTGCTTAACATTTAATTTTATTAAAAAATGATGCTCATCTGGAACTTTATAGGTAACCAACGTTATTAAATGCTAAGTCACTTAACAAAAACATTATTTTCAATCCAACTATTTATTTTAAATTAAACATTAACAAAAAACTGAATTATTTATTTTTATAACCTATTTTATAAGTATAAGTAAATAAACTTGTATAAACAAAAGTCAGTCTTCATGTTGTTAAGGAATTATACATAATTACCCTTAATATTTGGTAAAAATCTAACAGAAATATAAATTGACAAAAAAATTGGATTATCTATTTTATTACTATAAACAAATAAACTTGCAGTTACAACAAAAGTCAGTCAGTTTACTTGATTATCTTCAATATCTGATTCAGGCAGGGCATCTTTAAGAGTAGAAGCCTGTGGCATGTTGAAGATGAGCTGGTATAACTTTGTCTTTACAAAGTTTAACCAAGTCATCATATTTTGGTTTTGAAATAGGCAGACATAATCGGTAGCATGGTGTAAGAGACAATGTAGGTTTTGACTGAATTTCAATTACACTCGACTTTGCAGATTGATTCATTGTATACTTGACTGAAATAATTGAAGGGTTACTTTTTTTAAATGTTACAATCCTAATTTTACTTATTTTTCCCATTAAGTTACCCTTAAAATATTTATCAGCTATAGAGTCCCATTTATAAAAATCTTCAAAACTACATTTTTCAACTTCGTATAGAAAAGGGTCATTTCTGGCTGTGCTGAACACTGTGTACCATTGTGATGGTGCGTATATGATTGTTTTTTTTTAATTGGCATCTATAACCGCGTGCACTCTGTCGACAGGCATGTATGTGTGACCAGTAAGGAAATAGTTTATCTGTATCGTTTCAATATTTTTGCATTCCTGCAAAGTCGAGTGTATCATGGCCAGGACTACACGGTTACGATTTTGTCCTGGACAACAGTCACAATAAAGAAGCAAGTTTTTTATGTTGCCTCTTTTATCAACGGATTTTATATACCTATTGAGAATACTAGCTATTTCGTTAGCACCTCTTTTGCCATTACTCTCATCCCAATAAAAGCAAAATACCCTACGTGTACCGTTTTCATAATTTATTAATCATTAACCATAAAATAACACAGGTAAAAAATTCACTTTAAATGAAAGTAATTAGCAAATGTATCGCACGTGTTTACCAAACAAGGTTCCGACTCATACTGTTTTCCTGTTCCGACAAGTCAATAATCTTGAGGCAGGCATAGTCAAACGATAATAATATATTATGAACGTGAAAGGTTTTAACCCCCGTTTCAAATAAAAATTCTTCTAACATAAGGTAACAGTACCAAAATATTATAAGAAACTGCTGGATATATTTTCATAAGCGACAAATGTAATATTTTTTAAATGCACACAGAAAATTACCAAACGACATTTTTGTATTATTAACAACTTGTAAAAAATAGATAAATGATAGATGGCAAATATATTAAGTAAGGCGAAAAGGCTTAAGTGAGAAAAATATTTTTTTTTGGAGTGTAATTAGATCCAACTAAAATATTATTTTTTCTTACGATCTAGATAAAAAGACTAAAAGTCAAAATATTTCAAATCAAAAACATGTAAAATTTACTAAGCTGATAATTTGTTTGGATAGAATTTCCTAAATGCATATTTTTTTTAAATAGTTGACTTTTTGGTCGCTTGGTTGCCAAAAGCTGAAAATAATCATCAAAACACCATATGCCTAAGCGACAGCAAATTTCACCGTAGGACCTTGAAACTCTGTTCATTCGACGCAGATTTTTTTTGTGATTACAGTTATGTATACAACTTAATAATGGCTCAAATGTCGCTTAGGCACTTTTTCCTTTCCACCGTCGATATGTTATTTCAATTAATAAACATAAAGAAATATAGTAACTCTAAAGTGAAAAAAAAGTAAAACCAATTATAAACATTTAACATTTTTTAGCAACAAAAAGTTCCTAGTGTCAAAGTAGCCCCGTTGAGCGGTACCTTAAGAAGCTATAAACTTTATATTAATTATATTTAAAACAATTCTCGTAATCGCTATAAATTTATTTATTTTTTTCAGTTCCATGGATTTCCACTAAAGTGAATAAATAAACGGCCGTAATGGCGTACACAAACCGTTATAGACACACATCTAAGTAATTCTTGTTCCCTTTTTAGTCTTAGTGGATAGTTAAAAAAATGATCGGACAAGTCACAAAACCGATAAGAAAAGTATACATTATCTCTATAATATAACAAACGTGAACAGAATGCCGGTTATATATTAATGTATGTAATCAAAGTAATAACTTTAAATCTTAACCTGTGTTAATTTCTATTTAGTAATTGAATTTAAGTTCGTTTATATGGAGTATGCACATACTTAGCTAGCCACAATAATATAAATTTTCATTCGTGATTATAAACTTGTGAGTGGCTGCTTTTAACGTGTCATGTTCAGCAGTAATTTATTACCTAGTTGGTAGGTTATATTATTTGCGAAAAAAAAATCGTATCGATAGTAGTGTAATTATTTTGAGTTTTCTTTTAAATTTAAATTGATTTGAAGAACGTGACAATCAGGAATCAAGCTGATTCACAAGAGTTTAGGAATGTCGCAAATCTTAAGATCAATTTAAAAGTTGCAGTTTATTTTACTTCTTTGTCAATTTCCCCAATAGTCAAAGAAAGATTTTATGCGGACGCCTGGGTACTATTTGCAAAATACAAAATATTATATTCATTATAAAATTCGTCTTACATCAACGGATTGAAAGTATGTTAATCTCATCAAAAGAAAAACTTGGGATTATTAAACTGACGTAGATATACTCGGAATTTTACAGTCTTGTAATGACGTCATTTTTGTCTATCCTTGTTTAAGTAATGTAAAATGACAGTGACAAAAAATTTTGCCGAAATGTTGTTGTCGTGGCTAAATTTTACCTGAAATGCTTGTCAAGTGATTGTCAGTTTTGAAGTTTTGAAAACGCCAAAGCGTCAAAACATGCCGCCAAAAAACCCTCATCGATTTAACGAACAAACACAGTTAATAATTCTAAATGTGTTGGCTTTCTTTCAAATTGAACAGGAACAAGTTATACAGGTAATTAGACACCAGTAGTCAGTTACTTAGCAACAAATAAATTTAATAGGACATACGTTTTTTCCCACGAAAATTACGTCATTACACGACTGTAAAATTCCGAGTATATCAAAATAAATTAAATTTTGTTTATGTAAAACAAAGAGAGAGACAGAGCGTTTATATTTTACGTACGACCACTCCTGTAAGCGGTTAATAACACACAGTTGTAAAGTAAATCGCACGGCTTCCCTAGCAACTACTTAGTAACTGTCAATAGACGTCGGAATTTTTTAAAAAACTAATAATTTATATAATTTTATAGAAAAATAATAATTATTTTGTTGACATTTGGGCAGTTTTAGCGAGGATACCGTTGAAGCGATTCAGTAACCGAATACTAACCGCGTTGTTTTAGCGATAAACGGTATCAGAAGGGAAGGTGTTATGACGTAGTACGCTGACGTCATTGTTTGATACCGTTGAACTGAAACAGTTCAACAGATCAGAAGGTATGTTACTGACGGTTATTTAAAATTTTGTTTAAAAACAAACAATATAAAATGGAAGAATCAGATTTGGTAAAAATCTCAATCAACTACTTGGGTGTAGATTACACATGTGTAGTTGATATTATTCAAGCAAATGAACTTTTAAATGGTATTTATGGTTTCTACATTTAGTTTGGTATTTTATTATTAAATACTGTTATTTTATAGATCCAGTCGTTGCCTCCAAATTTGTAGAAAATAATTTTCTATCGACCCAGACATCAAGCCAGATTAATTTAGAAACATCTGAAAATACCTCCAGCCTTGAATTACTCCAAAGCTCAAGCAGTGATGGAATTAATTTGGATAGCATTTTAGAGGCTGGAAGTAGCAAAGAATATTTGGACGTCAAAAAAACCGAATGAAAAGGGTCACCAGGCCATTTTAATTTTTTTTAAAATTAAGAGAAAAATATTCAGAAAAATTTGATGGACAAAAATTTTCAAAGTCAACTTTGTGGAAAGAAATCAGCGTAGAAATGCATAGGCTAGGTTATAATTTAGGAGGTTCTGGTAAAGAACAAGTTGAGAAGTTGAGGCAAAAATTTGCAAACCTACAAAGAGCCTATTTAGACTATATAAAACATACCAAAAACAACAGGAGAGGAAAAGAAAAAACCTCCACCATATTTTGAACAGATGCATAATATTTTGAGTAATTAATTAATTAAATAAAATTAACCCCAAACATTTACAAGATAGTTTTGAAATGGGTGAAAGCTCACAAAATGATGATTCAAAAGAGAACTTTTCTACAGGAAATGACACGGAAGAAAGTGAGCATGTAAAAATTAAAAATCGGTTTAAAACAGTAAAAAGTGTAAGGCCTCGTGGTAACACCAAGAAAACAGAGAAGATAGATCTAAACAGCTAGAAACAATAGAAAATCTAATGAAAACCCAAAATGAACAGCGGGAGAGATTGTTAAATCTACTTGAAAAAAATTTTTCCAATTCAAAAAAACGGCAGCGTCATAGTTCATCAGATAGTGACTAGGCAGTATTAGTACTCATCTGCCTTCTATTGATTTTTGTTTTTTGTTTAAATAGTTTTAATTGCAATTGCACATGTAATATTTTTTTAAGTTTTTAAGGATGACTGAAAACATTTATACAAATGTTTATATGTTATGTTTTTTTGGAACCCTAAGGATTAATATTTGTTTTTGTTACCTGAGAATAGAGTACTTTATTTTTTAACGTTTTTATATTCAATAAATTTTTTAATTCTGGAAAGTATTTTATTGCATAAAATACAAAATAAACACCTATTAAGAACAAACAAAAAATTAAAACTTTATTTATTTAAGTCTCCATAACTCTCCACTAATATAATTTCTTTTTTTTTAGCTGCAGCATTGTTATCTTCTTCTATATTGTCATTAATTTCTATACATACTCTATCTCACTTAAACAGTAATTGTGATGAGCTTGTATCCTGTCTAATGCAGCTGTTGGATAGGGTTTCATCAACCATTGCCTTAAAGGAAAGGCACTATCTCCTATAATATGATAGTCTTCATAGGGAAATAGCATTCCACTGCCATGCTGCTCAATTGTATTTACAAAATTAGAATTTGAAAATACCTTGGAATCATGAGCAGACCCTGGAAACCCTATGAAAATATATGTAAACAGTGGTTCAGCTGAACAAATAGCCATTAAATTTATAGACCGTCTTAATTTTCTATTAATGTAGCTATCTTCATGGTTTATGGGACGTATGGTTATTTCTGTATGTGTTCCGTCTACTGCTCCTATGGTCCCTAGAATTTTAATAATTATATAACTACTTATAAAAAATTTATTAAATGATAACTCACTTGGATATCTAGAAAACCCTCTGCTGATATACAAATATTCTTCTCTAGTTTTGGGCCAATAGATGTATTTATTTTTTATTTGAAACATTAAATACAATATATTGTTAATGTAATTCATGACTGTTGACCGAACAACATCGAATCTATCTGCTATTTCATTTAGGGTGTCTTGGTAGTTCATGTACCACAAAAACATAAATACTATCTTTTTTTACTGTAAATTTGGTAAATATTGAAATTCGTAGGCCGCAAGTTATTACAAAAGATAAATAAATGTTTTAAGAAAGGTTTCGTAATTAATTTTATATCAAAAACAACTCAAATATATATCAAATACAAAATATTAACTTCAAATCAACATAACTCATGCTAAAATATTTTATATGTGGCAAAATTGCGCTATGTTGCCGCGTTCAAACATAGTAGTATTGTAGTCAAATAAAAAGAAGAATATTAGGAAAACTTCGTTTGACATTTACGAGTTTTTGATACTATTTTAAATGCTTGGCAACATAGTCCCGTTCCGACAGCTGTGACGTGCACCTATATTTATACTGGACAAGGTATATACCAAAAAGTATATTAATTATTATATATTTTTAGTCTTAAGTGATGTACCGGTGATTATTTATAATTTTGTATAAAATGTTTAAGTTATTAAGTGAGTTTTAATCCAAACCCAATGGACCTCATCAGTTGACGTAAAAACACAACACAAATCAATACTGGATGATCTGTAAAAAGGTAATGGGGAATCCAGCACGTCTGAATGTTTTCGATTTTCTAAAATTATTGGTTGTTTTTAATTTACTTAGATAAGAAAGAAAATATGCGAACTTTCTTTTATGAAGGTGTTTGTTTAAGTAGTTTGATATTGCATATTTTACTAAAAAAACAAGGTCCGCAAGGGCGCCAAAAAATGGAAGTCACAATAAACGCCAACTCTCTTATTTTTCAATAATTTCACCGTACCGAAGATAAAGAGCATTAAGAGCAGACGTGTTGTATTTTTTATTACAACTTTCTTTAACAACCACTACTTTTTAAATCAAAAACTAAAAACAATCCATGGAAACAAAACGATGTGCATTAACTATTATACAAGGCTCGCACATTTGGCGCCCAACGTGGGGAAAATGCAGTATTAAAGAATGTTTTATTGACTTCATAAATACTCGCTGTCTGGTATATTGCCACATAGATACGGCTCCGCCAGTGTGTATTAAGAACCTTTAATAATTTTAGTAAGCTTATTGAGTTTTCAGTAGACTAAATTTAAAATTTTTTGTTAAATTTCACAATAATTGAAGTTATTATATTAAGGCTTACCTGCAAATGGCGCTTTGGCTGTAAGCTGGTCCTTCAGTTACACTTAGAGCTTGTCCAACCTGAGTCTGCGTAAAACCCAATGACAACCTTCTGAGTTTAAAGGCCTTGACAAAGTCTTTGATTTCATCTAAGTTTATTCCGTCCACTACGTTAGAATTAGTTTGGTTAATTGTAGGTTGATCTAAAAAACAGAAATGAGGTTACCAATTCAAAATAACAATAGACTGTACAAATACATAAAATTTATTTGCAATTACTTTAAAGGATCCTTCCTAATAATTATGTTACGTTGTTTAATATATTTGCCATCCTGTTGAGCTCTACATTACAGAAAATTGAATTTCGAAATACTAATTGGCTTTTCATTATAATGAAGTAATAAAAAGTGGGGGATGAAGACAGATTATTTATTTTTATGTTTAATATAAATAAAATTACCGAACACTATCCAAATGCATTAGTAATTGACTTCATTAAAATTATTTTATTGTTTGATAATACACGGAGTATGATGCATTTAAGATCATTTATCCGAAGGAATTTTGCAGTTATATCACATCAGCCAATGAGGTTTCAGATATAGATGGCACTTACAAAAAAAAATATTTATGAAATATCTAAAGAACATATTTTATGTTTTTAAAAAAATTTAAAGATATCTAAGAGATTATCTTGTGAGTTATTGAAGTTTGATTGAAGCTACTTTATTTGCAAAACATAAAAAAAAACAATTCTGTTAATAATACATTGCGTTTTGCATTTAAGATAACAATGAAGCTATGATTTCTACATAGCATGAAAGTCTTGTGCAAGGTTTATGAAAACATTACACTTGAAAATTTAAAATCAGCTACCGATAACTTGGTAGATCTAGAAAGGTTAAAGTGTCAATCTTAAATATCTAGAAAACACACTTTAGGCTCAGTTAATAACCAAACGCTTTCCATTATAATGATGAAGGAAACATATACAGGGTGATATATTAGTGTAAGGAAGCTCAGTAGATCTGTTATAGTAAAAATTACAAAAAAAGTTATTGACAAAAATTGTAAGCAGCTTTAAACTCCACTTATTGATGAAAAAATAAAAATATCTAGAAAACTGATAACTTTAGGTATAGGGAGTACTTCATAAAATTTGAAGTATGACATTAGTACTTTTTGATAGTGATATAAAATACAGGGTGTTCTATTTAAAATTACCAAGAAATTTATATAATTGCATTTTGACTTACCCTGTATTTGATTTAATGAATATTATGAAAAAGAATAAGTTTTATAATTTTTTAAAATTATTAAAAAACTATGGTTGCAATAGATCAATGCTCCTATACTCCTTTTTAATTTGATACGGTTTTCAGGTAATATTGGTTATAACTTTTAAAATACCCGGTATAACATAATGAAACTTTACATTGTTGTAATGTGGAAGTGATGCAGATTTCGAATTTAAAATAAAATACAGGGTGTTCCATTTAAAAAACATAAGTTTGGAATACCCTGTAAGATTGTAACTTATTTTAAAATGTGAAGTTTAAAGCTGCTCACAATTTTGGGCAATAACTTTTTTTTATAATTTTTATTATAACAGATCTATTGAGCTTCCTCACACTAATCAATCACCCTGTATAACAGAAACATCATGTCGCTTTCGAAAAACTATATAATTAAAAAAATCCTTTAACCTGACTCATAGAAATTGAGAGCTTAAGTTTTACAGATGTTTTCATTACCAACCAACCACCCAATTCATCCAGGGCAACGAGACTTCCACTCTAAAACAACGCCACCCCAGCCCTGCAGAGGATCTTAAAAATCCTAATCTGGGCTCTTCTATTTATTCTATAACCCCCGTATACCGTATACATTATCAAATCTCCACCAAATTTCTTTCGCTTATTCATTCATTCATTCATCAAAGTGAACAAATCGCTCTGTTCGTTTGACTTCCTTCGTTCGTTTGCTACTGTCAATCAGTATCTTTTTTCACTGTAAATTTGTTAAATATTTAAATTCGTAGGCTGCAAGTTATTACAAATAATAAATAAATGCTTTAAGAAAGGTTACGTAAATAATTTTATATCAGTAGAAAAGATCCAATAAAACTCAAAGTCAAAACCACAGACTTTTATTCAAGTAATGTACAATTATTGCAACTAGTTTCGGTCTAGATCAGACCATCATCAGGCTGTAAAGAACACAATAAATGGTAAGCAAGAAGTGCAAATAGTAATCGATAGTAGAAAATAATATTAAACAGGTTAAACAGCAATACCAAAGATAACAATTTTAGTACAAAATGAGAATGTGTCAACAGAACAGAAGTTATTTCAAATCATAAAATATCAATACTTTTTCTCTTTCTTTTGGAATACAATAAGCGAATCTTATGTATTTACCTATATATGTATAATATAATACTAATATGTGTAGGATTACATCTTAATTAGATCAAATAACAATAAAGTAAAACAATAATATGTTGTAGCTACATGAACATGCTAAATGGAGAATTGACAAACAAATACTTACCAGAGTCACAAGAGTAGAAGTTGAGGGTGTTAACACAACGTAGATAGTTGAAGATTTTTAAGGTTACATTCCATTAAGGGGTGGTTTTAAATATTGTGTGTGGTTTTAAAAAATTTTTTTATTTATAAATTTGTCAAGAATTAATAAGATATGGGGATTTTTAGGGAGGAAGTCTACTAAATGGAGTAAGAGAGGAATTTAATATGTCCCTACTTGATGGAGTAAGAAACCATAAGTAGGGTAGGAGTGAAGAGGTCGAAGGGGAGGAGGGAATTAGGGATTATGTCCCACTAGATGGAATAAAAAACCAACAGTAGGACGAAGGAGAGGGTGGAGGGTTCCCACTGCATGGAATAAAAAACCAAGAGTGGGAAAGGATTTAAGGTTAAATGTTTAAAAAAAGGTTGAGAATATTCAGGGTGTAGGGGGGTATAATAGAAGACAGAAAAACCACCGTGGTAGTCCAAGTTTTGTAAAATAAGGAGTAAACTCAGGATGGATCGTCCAGTCGTAGAAGGAAGATTTTCGAATTTTGATGTGGGAAAGTCCACTAAAATTCTTCTTGGGTTGTAAATATTTATTGAGCAATGTCAAGATAGACATGATTAAATGTAGTAGTAGAAACATTGTCGGAAAAGTCCATGTCAAACGACAAATAAATTTGGATTTAAATTTCACTCACTCAAAGCACTGATACCGCACAACAAGTTGATTTTTTGTACTAAAATTGTTATCTTTGGTATTGCTGTTTAACCTGTTTAATATTATTTTCTACTATCGATTACTATTTGCACTTCTTGCTTACCATTTATTGTGTTCTTTACAGCCTGATGATGGTCTGATCTAGACCGAAACTAGTTGCAATAATTGTACATTAATTGAATAAAAGTCTGTGGTTTTGACTTTGAGTTTTATTGGATCTTTTCTATTGGATTCAGCCACATTTGAGATGGATGACCTATCTAATTTAATTTTATATCAAATACAACTCCTGGACTAAACTTCAAACGAACATACCTCGTGCTAAAATGTTTTAGACGTTGGCAAAATTGCGCTCTGTTGCCGCGTTCAAAAATGATGTGGTATTGCAGTCAAATAAAAAGAAGAATATTAGAGAAACTTCGTTTGACATTTATTAGATTCTAATACTATTTTAAATGCTTGGCAACATAGTCCCGTTCTGACAGCTGTGACGTGCAATTATATTTATACTGGACAAGCCATATATACCGGAACGATACCGTCAACGGTTACTGAGGCTTCAACGGTATCCTCGCTAAAACTGCCCTTATGTCACTCATATCGAAATTTTATCCTAATCTGACCAATCACAAGCCAAAGACAGCTAGTATTAATCGCCATAATACCAGTTGTCTTATTGATCGGTGTTTTCAACGACGTAACCAATATCAATCACAAAGCAAAGTATGCAGTCTGTCAAAAAAATTATTGTAGCTGTATTGATCAACCACTTTGTTTGTGATTAGTCTACAAAATACCACTCTTGATAGAATTTATATTATAAACCTATCTTCTAAACTTAACTGAGTTGTAACTTTAGTAGTAAATCAACGTACTAACGACTTATCGCGAAAATTCGATCACTAGTGGTATTACTATTAAAAATTTCACACCTCTGCTTCTTTTTAACCAATGATGCCGTAATTTTTACTAGTTACATGGCAAATAGAAAAATTTCCGAAAATTTATTCATGGCACCTCGATATTTAGGTGGAAATTTTTTAACAGTTGAAAACTCAATGTACAGACCACGAATACATATAACAAGGATGTGAAACTCCTATGCCGAGCTATAAGCGCCCGTGGCTGAATTTACGGCTCCTATCTGGGCGGAGTCTAGTATAAGGTAGTTGCGTACTTTGTACTGCGCATCAGTTCGAACATCATAACTATTCGAAAACACATGTGCTTGGTTATCTCGCTCGCTCAAAGAAAAAGACAGCCTGTTGCGCAGTACGGAGTACGCAACGACCGAGAATTTAACCCTGCCCAGATAGGCGCCTTTTCTCCTGCTACCCTCTCCACTCGAGTTTCACATCCTTGTTATATGTATTCGTGGTACAGACGTTTAAAACTAGTTATTAGGTTTGTTCCAACCAAGCAAAGAACCGTTCTAGAACGGTAATATTACCACTCACAAGATCAAATTAGTGCACTGCGCAACTCACTACACCACTGCGCACAAAAATTACTATTTTAGAACGGTTCTTTGCTTGGTTGGAACAGACCTATTATTTAGCTTTGTGACAGATATCAGATTGGATTAGTATTTTTTTTCTAAATACGCCACATTATTAGAAACGTCACTGTCCCCATTCTATCCAAACAAACTTTTGCCTTATTGTAGTTAATTTGCATTGCAGAATTTTATATTATGTGTTTTCATATATTTTCTTGTTTATGAGTTATTATAGTGCTAAATAGACACATTATTATCATTAAGAAATATTTCGAGTCGTATTTAAAGAAGTTTTAATTTGTTTCAGATAAAAAAGTTTGTTTTTGAGGTTAAGTAATATTATTTTAATTTTTTCTCACCTTAGAACAAAATAAAACTTCTTTAAATATAACTCAAACTATCCCTTAATGATAATAATATATTTATATACCACTATAATGTCAAAAACTCTACAAAAAACAAGAAAATCCACAATACAAATAACTTCAATGCAAACTAACTACCATAAGGCCACAGTTTGTTTAGATATAATGCTATGACTTATGTCAAGCAATGGTGACAGTGACGTCACAATAATGTGGTGTGAAATTTTCTTACCGGATACCATACGCAAGCTTAAATTATTCCTGAAGATTTTCTTTCGGGCACAAATATTTTAACAAAACTTCCGTAAATAATTAAAACTCCTGTGATATTATAAGTGAACATTTTTTTCTTCTGTAAAATTTGATATTTCAACAACTTTCCGAATATTTTTTGATTGTTGTTTTAAGCAATGAAAATGAATCAATAATTTTCGTTTCAATAGTTAAATTATAACTGAAAATACAGGGTTTTTAAAAAAAGACAACCCAAAGTCTAAGTTAGGTAAGTCACTGAATAATAACTAGAATTTGCTTAATAAAAAATTATTGTAACGTCATCTATTTTAAAGATTAAGTGCGTTGAGGAAAAAACCTTTACACATTTTTTACGATTTTGCTGAAACTACTGGCAATCTTGGAGTGAAATTTTATACGAATAATATGTTTTGGAAGATGATACATCCGATGAATTTGTTTTTATATATGACTCATAGATGGCATTTGTTAGTAGTTTCGTACCATAGATAAACCATCACCCTCTAGTTGTTGTATTTAAAGTTGAATGAAAACTATTATGTAGTAAAAAGAAAATACAATATTATGAAGGCAGAAGATCTTCAAATATAAAAGAAACAGCAAAGATGATCAATAATAATATACCAGTTTATGAAAATGGCAGTATAGACAAGCTACAACTAGTAGTGGAAGATTTAAAGTAAGGTTTACTAAGATGTGACAAAAAAGAAATCATGAATGATGAAAGAAATTTTAAACCTACTAGAGGAAAGAAGCAAGAACAGCAAACGTAAGAAACAGAGGGTCCCGACATTCTGGTTGAAGATATGAGGGCACCCATAACACAAATCAAATTACAGAAAGCAGCTGGCCAAGATCGGATACAAGCGGAGTACTTGAATCTGTCAAATAACGAAAGAATCAAATAACTCACCAAACTTTTCAAAAATATATATTCATAAATCCTGCCTGACTGATTAAAGTCAGAATTCATCACACTTTCTTAAAACGTCCAGCGCCAAGATCTGTGGAGATTTTAGAACCAAAAGTGTCTTCCTTAAAATTATTTATAAAAAGATATACAGGCTGTGCGAATAAGACCAGATCTCCCCTATACAGTTTGGGTTTGTAGACGCTGTATGGACCAGGAAAGCTTTATTTTGTATACAAGTACTGTTTCAGAGGAGCAGAGATGTCCACTGCAATTACATGCTTTATTGATTATCAAATAGCTTTTGACCGAGTGCAACACGATAAATTGTTAAAAATATTAAAAAAGATATAGGAATATACCACGAGTTCTTAAAATTTTATCGATAAATTTTTAGTTTCCACTAATTTTTAGTTTTTTATTTGGCAAAAACACGAAAACAAACTCAATCACGAGTCCGTAGGATGAGTGACTATCATATTAATTTTGTTTGAGTAGTTTTGCATAAAATAAAAAAGTTTGAGTATGAAAAATAAAAATTTCTCCAGTAAAATTTTACAGGTGCGATATATGAGATTATTTTTTGAAAGATTCTGTACAAAAACTACTTTATTTAATAATTCATCGATATCTTTTAATTATAAAAAGTAAAGATGAAGATTTAAATTGAAATTGCGTGTATTTTATGTTGCCTACCTATGATCAAATTTATTAAAACATTAAAAATCAAGAGAAATAAGATAGAAAAGAAGTGGGTTTACAAAGGATAATATTTAATAATTTTATTATTTTTTAAATTAAAATACTTATAATCTTTTGATCTTTCAATAACTTTAATAAAAAATTATAAAGGTTGCATTTTCTGCTAAAATTTAAATATAGGTACTACAAGGTTACAGGTGCGGCTACACTAGCAGGATCTTCGAGCATATATACTAACGTAGAGACAGCGTCCAAATGAGCTTTGTTTTGTATCAGGGGGGGGGGAAATAAATGTCATACAGTGTCCAGCAATCTCATGGGCCGTTTTGAATTTGCGTGTCAAGTCGAATTGTCACATATGCAATTATTGTCAATTTGTTTTGCATCTAGAGTTATTTTTACAATTTAATAGTGTTTGGATATTACTTTTAAAGCCTTTTTTTAAATTATTTTGAGTATATATTATATGGTGAGAGTTTGTGTGATTTGTAAATACAAATTAAACTTAAATTCAAGTATTAAAAATATTTTGTTACATGTTTCAAAATTTATTATAAAGATATTAATGTCAAACCCCTAAAAATGATACAACACTGGCTGTAGTGTCTGACAGTTTCCCCTCTGATACAAAACAATTACTATTGCTTGCTGTCTCTACATTAGTATATATGCTCGAAGAGCTCGAAGAGGAAAACTGAGGTAAGGGGAACGAAAAAGTCAAAAGAAGCTGGTATTAGAGAGTCGTAAATGTTTTGATTGGATTTTTTTCTCTTTTCATTTCGTAATCAATATGGCACCCTCTGTAATACAAAATACTCTTACCCCTCCTATTGACTTATCCTGTACACTAGATAGTATTGACAGTTTTCAGTTGTCATTAGCGTGGTGAAAACAGAGTTGTAATTTTAGTAAATATTTATTTTTATTTCAATAATTCACACAATTATAGTCCGTCTAGAAAGTATTTGGAAAAAAGAATGCACAATTATAATTTTGCAGTATATATTTTTATTATTTGAATGATAAAATAACCACAAACAATTCATCTCATTTACTTATACAACCTCCATTTAATTCTAAACACTTAAGTAAATGTCCAGGCGCATCAGAAACTAGGTCACTGCCATACTGCTCGGTGATGGTGGTCCAGGCCTGTAAAACCGAACGTGGGGCTGCTCGTTCCACTTTAATCTTCATTAATCCCCATATGTTTTTCAATGGGACTAAGATCTGATGAAGCTGCTGGCCATGGAATTGTTGTCAGTTGGTGTTCTTGCATCCAAGCTTGAGTAAAGGCAGAAGTATGGCATCTTGCATTATCCTGCTGAAAACGCCACCCCTCTGGATATAAAGCATGAGCTGTTTCAAGAAGAAAACCATTTAAAATATCACAATACTTTGCACTGTTAACAGTGCCATCAACTATACAGAGAGGCGTAGCACCACGTTGAGGTATTGATCCCCAAACCATTATTTTAGTGGGAAATTTGGAAATTTGAACGCTAACATTTTCTCTTAACAGGATTTTAAGATGATTTGTACCAATCTGGAATGAACTCTCGTCAGATATAGAAATATTGCTGAAACCCTAGGCGCGGATTTTGTTGTCCTAAATTCACTAAAGCATTTAAGTTGTTTCCGCGAATCCTACGCGGTCTTCCCGAAACTGTTCCATGTCTTATATCTGTAACAGCTTATATCCTTTTAATTGTCTGATACACTGCATTTTTTCCGAGTTCAGTCAACTGCACTAGTCTTTTAACGTTTTTAACACCTTTTTTTCTACTTGCGACATTATTTTACAAAACTCACGTCTGTTCACAATCAACAATATTTGATTGATAGTAGCTTTATTCGGGTTTCGTTTTTCGGACGGTTTGAGAACGATTTGCTGACTGCGCACAACTGGATGTGTAGTAGACTAAATCCAAGGACTATTTATGTACGGTTTGAAAACTATCAACAAATGAAAAAACCCGAACGCCTTATTTTTTAATATCTGATACAAAAAGTGAATTATTTTGTCCACAAACCTAAAATGTTGGATAAACTGTTCATCACTATATAGGGGTACTGTTTCTTCGGCATAATTCTCATTTTTTACTTTTTTCTGTAATAATTCGGATAAAAAAAGATTTGCTACCATCTCCAATCCATCATCACTTGATGATGAAAAAGATGAGGATGAATCTGACGAGAATTTTGCCAATAAATCCATAATAATATACTCAATAAATTAAAATAGCAAGAATAATTTGAATTTAAAATGCACACTACAAACAATGACTGACAAATGACCAAGCGCATGCGTCAATTAGTCCACGAAAAATTCTTACTTACTTAACCTTGGACTGATTTGACAGTTTTTAAATCGTCCGAAAACAGTCAGAAATAAAACCCGAACACCAAACTAAAATTATAGAACGGTTCGAAAACCGTACAAGAAAAACCCGAATACAGGATTTTTTAGTGCGCAGAATCCTGACAGTTTGAAAACAGTAGTCAAGTAAACCCGAACAAAGCTACGTTGTCATGGGATTTTATCCATAAACTATCGGCACAATCTACTTGACGCATTACTTTTGTTTTAGAATCTTACGAAAAGAAAATATATTAAAATTAGGAAAAATAAAAAATTCCGGATACTTTCTAGACGGACTATATATTATTAAAGAGAAAATTGCCAAATTGAAAATTCTTAGTTACATCTAATTGATGTTTACCTTCAAGACGGAATTGATTGTTCAATATTGTTATTGACTTTTTGACAGTTCTATGGTTTTATCAGTATTAACCAATATGATTGGCTAGCATTATGCTCGTTTGACTTGAGTCGCTGAATAAAATTTGCAGCCTAGTATTGCTTTATTTTATTATTAATTCTGGCATTTTCTGAAAAAGTTGATTTCGTCTTAATTTTAAAGAAACCTTGAATATACTAAGTATAAGATATTTTATACGATAATGTTGTTAATAACCTAAAGAATATTGAAGCTCAAAAGAAAATTAGTAATTTAAGTCAAGAAAAGTTTATTTCTTTTTATTTAATTATTTCATTCTTACCAAAACATGTGCTATAGCTAAGTTTCGGTTGATTATACCATTATAAATATATAATAGGCAAAATAAAATTTTCGTCTGTTCTTGATAGTCTCTTTCTGGAATCAAATTACTTATTAAAGTTAACCTATTAATTACCACATATATCTAGAGACGTACGACAACATATACTTATATATTAATGATATGGTAGAAAGAAACACTCGATTTTTTTGTTATCCTTATAAATTTATTATGTTAGTAAGTTATGCATATGAGACCACGCCTCTCCTCGAAAATATGAAGCCGGAGGGCTTCAACATCCACTTCTTCCAGATTGATATTAATTATAATGTAATAAATTTAAAGTTTGAAATGTAACAGAGTATTTTTAATTACGAAGTAGATAATTAAAATCATCTTCAGAGTAAAATTACCTAAATAAATTTTATGTTGGCCTCTCGGTGCAATTACAACATAATTAGGCCTCTTACCATTATGATAAATTGTTTCAAGACCTGTTTTCTAGCATTGGATACATTCCGTAATCTACATGCAAATACTAGAAGTCGTTTTAATATTTTTTTAGTTGCTGTCGAACGTTCGATATAAACTTAATTAATCACAGTAATCTGTTATTAGATAATTTAGGTAGGCAGGTAGTGTTTGACATTAGGAAAACATTATTTTAAAATGAAGGGTTTTTTACATATTCCAAAGCTGCAAAACAGGCACTGATAATAGGTTGGTGATAAGTACTATAATAACATCGTTTTTATTGATACAATTTACAAAAAATATTAAATAGAGAACAACATGCTGCAATATACCAAATATCAGTAACTACAAAAGCAGAGATAAGGCCGGTTCATGCAACGAACATTATAATTACATTAACATTACATTATAATTACACTTTCACTAAAAAAATGTTGTCGTTCATGCAAGACTTCATTACATTATAAATTCTGTATTAGCGCATGCGTATATTGTCCACTATTGACACTCACAGTTATGTTATGTTCTATACATCTGCAACAATATTCAAAAAGTTCAAGTTGTTATACTACTATTCTATTTTTGATTTTGTTAAAATATTTTTTATGGCTTGTAAAACCGGCCTTCAATAGAGACATAAAGCAATTCTAAAAATTTATCACGTATTCTTATCCGTATACGTAACGTAAAGGAGATACGTAACTAAGTAACGTTACGTTGTAATGCGTTTGCAACGTAACGTAACCATTCATATGTTTTAATTTTTAACCTAAAAAATAGTCCCAAAATCTACCTTAACAAAATAATGTCGTCATTGTCACTGTAAAATAATCTTTTTCTTTTTAAATCTATTATCGCATATCACAGAAATGTTTGTTATGATTTATGATCTTAGAACAAAAAGAAACAGGAAGGAGTATATGCAAAATGACCTTGAGTCCAGAAAGGAGCTTGCATATGGCGGCCAAATGTAAATTTTAATTTCCGTTTCCAATGCCGTACCGTAAAAAAATTAAATTTATATTAGGGTCTTTATTTTTATTAAATTCCAACCAATCAAGTATGTGAATACATTTAGTGTTGTAAATCATTTTGTGTTTATAAAAACCGAATGATACGCCTATGCGCTAATTTTTGACATTTATATGCAAATATTGCTTTGACAGCATACTGTAAACATAAACATGAGTCATACAAGGAGCTTCAAGATGGCCGACTTCCGTCGCAAATTTTTCTTAAAGTTAATATATGACAGACTCCTTCCTGTTTCTTTTTGTTCTAAGTTTATGATAATGGAAAATAAGGTTAAGATTTTTGAGCATACGCGATCACGGAACACAATAATGCGTTAGGTACGTGTGACGGATTGATACGTTTCACGTAACGTAACGAAACCCACGTATCGCTTCTGCACATGCGCATTGCGATACGTATACGGATACGTAGTGATTTTTAGAACTGCTTTAAGTCCCCAATATCAACATAACCTAAACATAGGAATTTTGACATAAATACGAATTCACATTTCCATGCTATCGTACTGCGCTTAGAACAAAAAGATACAGGAAGGAGTATATGCAAAATGACCTTGAGTCCAGAAAGGAGCTTGCATATGGCGGCCAATTGTCAATTTTAATTTCCATTTTCATTGACGTACCGAAAAAAAATAAAAATTATATCAAGGTTTTTATTTTTAATAAATTTCAACCAATCTAGTGTGTGAATACAATCAGTTTTCTAAATAATTTAGTATTTAAAAAAACTGAATGATACGCCTATGCGCTCATTTTTGACATTTATATGCAAATATTGCTTTGACAGTATACTGTAAACATAAACAATGAGTCATACTAGGAGCTTCAAGATGGCCGACTTCCGCCGCAAATTTTTCTTAAAGTTAATATATGACAGACTCCTTCCTGTTTCTTTTTGTTCTAAGGTACTGCGCATGCGCTTTTACTGTTTCCTATAAGAATATAATGTAATGTAAATGAAAAGTTGAAAGTTCCCAATTTCTTAGTGGGCTTAATGTAATTGTAATGCCTTAATGTGTTGCATGAACGCCTCCACTATAAATCAAGTTCATGTACACACATTGAACTTTATGAAGATGTCTGATTTTTTCCAACACTTCGTTTTTCTATTTACCCAAATATCTTGAGTTGTTTGTGAAATGTGAAATGTTTAAAGAAAATGAAAAATTTCTGATACGATCGTTATTTAAATGACTGTAGAGAATAAATTACAAAGTGCTAGTAGAGTGCTGTGGCCAACTCACAATTTGACAACTGTCAATATTTATTACTTGTCAATGGACTGGAAAAGTGTGACGTCAAAATTTGTGTTCTATGCTGTTGAACTGGAAAATGTCAATCATAGATTAGAAAGAAGTTTATAGATAGCCGACTCTAACGGTTTTTTAAAAACGTGTTTACAGCGCCGCTCGTGACCTGAGCACTAACTATATAATTGTATTTTTATTGTATTGGTTAATTTAAAATATTTATAATAAAATATTTTAAAAATATTCTGATAAATATAATAAATATATTTTTCAAAATATTTTTAAAGTATTTTAATATTGTTAGCAATTTGGTATGACATATAGAAATAAAAATAAAATAAGTAATAATTCTTTATTTTTGCAAAATAATTTTATTACATTTAGGTTTCAAATTTATTTTTCTTGTTTCCCCAATTTTTTTTAAAATGGATTTATTGCATTCTGGTGTCCTGGGAGTAGCTTCTGTTGTTAGAGGATCATCAGAACAATGGGAAATGCTGGTTTCTGAAAAAGAAATATTAAATATTATAAAACTGAGTTGTCAATATAAAACTCATAATTAGAAATTGAGAATAAAATTGTACATTAACCTATAAAGGTATTTCAACTTCCCTATTTTTAGGCTCTTGTTATTTAAAAAAGTTTTTGCTTTAATTCACAATCAAAATTTAGAATCATTCTCTTACCTGAAAGTTTTAGAGTAGGCACAGCATCTAATTATAAATCGGTAACATTTCTATTCTGTGAGAAAAAGCAGTCTTTTGTAAAGTGGTCAATCCGGATTTTAAATTTATAACGGTCATTTCCAGTTACATTAACCAAATCTGGTCTATTTAAAGCATCACACTATTTTCTTCGGATCTACAAATATAATGTAACATAGAAATAATATAATATGCATCAAATACTAATAAATAGGTATACGCTGAAGCTTTAAAACACCAAATTCTTACCTGTGGATCCTTTGGTAAACAATGCACTTTTTTATAGTTATTTTTATAAAGGCAACCCGTACAGAACACATAAAAACCATATTTTAATAAATAACTACAAAAACTCTAACTGGAAAACATAAATAAGGAGAAAATATAACTATTAACGAGAAAATACAATAATTACTAAGAAAATACAATACTATCTATCACACAAGTACAAAAACTCTAGCTGGAAAATATATCTACTAACGAGAAAATACAATACTAACTGTCAAACAATATTGTTGACAACATTTAAATTCAGAATTGTTATGTCATTAACGGATTTCCTGTTAATTGTGATTTTATTTTCGATAGTGGCGACTTCCGTGACCTGAGCATTAACTACTAAACGTGGACCTGTCATTTGAGGAGAGTGCCCAGGGCATGATGTCAATGAAATTATTCCAAACGGCAACATTATAAATCTCCAGAAATAACTTTTGTTTGTTATTTTGTTATTATTATACTTAAAAATATAACGCAAGTATCATAATTAAATACATATAAGCAAAATCTTTCCAAATTCGATTTTTAAACTACCATTTTTGTAAGTATTCTTAAAATTTATGACAATGCACAACTTTGAAGGTTATGTTATAATATTTTTACGGAAATTGTTCGTTTATCTACTAGTGATATGTAAATCATATGAATGAACACTTACCATTAAAAAAACAGTAATTAACTCCCAAAAATCAAGAAAATACAATAAAATAGTTAATAACACCTGTAAAACATACCATAAAAAAGTTGTTTGAAATCATTTGGTTTGACACTTACGTCACTACTTTCCCAGTCCATTGCAGTTTAATTGTCTACATAACAAATATCCATTTTTTGGAAATAATTGCTGTTTGAACTATCACCATATCATGGTTTTAACGGCTACTGATGCAGCACGAGCAGTTGCTGTAGTACAAAACGGTAGGTCTCAATATTATGCTGCTAGAATATTAGGTGTTACAAGGTGTAGCGTCCAGAGAGCTGTAAAATGACGAGCTATAAGTGCCCGAGATGATCGTTTTGGAACATTAAATGTTTTGCGAGAAAGAAATACTACCGCTATCATGGCTCGAAATCGTTTAGAAGTACGTCAAGTAGCTGTCAACGAAATAACTATCCGAAGGCGATTAAGAGAAAATGGATTACGCTCCAAAAGACCTGTAACTGGTTCAGAGTTACTTAGAAATCACAGAACAGCGGGTCTTCGATTTGCCAGAGAGCATCAATGTTGGAATGTAGATGACTGGAGTAAGATTTTATTTTCTGATGAGTCAAGGTTTTGTTTACGTTCACCTGGTAGTCGTGAAAGAATATACCGAAGTAGAGGTGAACGGTTCAATCAAGCAAATTTTTCTAAAAGACTTAGTCATGGAGGAGGATCGGTAGTAGTATGGGCGACATAAGCATGGACGTTGGTACTGATTTAGTCATTGTTGGCGACGGAGCAATGACAGCTGACCGATATATTCGTGATGTCCTAGAACCACATGTCATTCCATTTGTACCATTTGTAGGAAATGAATTCATGTTTATGCATGACAACGCTCGTCCACATATTGCAAGGACTGTATCTCTATATTTGGACGAAATAGAAATTCAAACGATGAACTGGCCATCACGTAGCCCAGACCTCAATCCAATTGAACACGTCTTGGATATGATGGGTAGACAAGTTCGTAACCGAGTTCCTACTCCAACTAATTTAACTCAATTGAAAGATGCTTTGGTCCATAATTGGAATCAGATTGGCCAGATGGAGATTCGACATTTAATAAATAAATTTAATTTGCTATAAGAAATATGTTCTCTAAAAGGAGTTTTCAGGTATGCTAGCTCTCCGCGGGCCTGACAAAATCTGTCCTCGGGCCGTAGTTTGGAGCTTCATGATCTAAACTATAATTCGGCCAGCGGGTTCTTTTGACTTAAGCCCCATAAAGACCATATGGGCTCTTATGAGAACAGAGAGGTGTAAAGGAAGTAAAATAAAAATGAACAGGTAACAGCAGACAATTTTGAGACTGAATAGCCAACATAAATTTTGTAAAAATAAAACAATTTTATTTTTAAAGCTATAATTTAAATTCCACATACATTCTAAACGTACATATTGTTATTTAGCTAAAGATTAATTAGCGATATTACGTGTAGCCCGCACTGTATCTACTTAATATTTCATCACGTTGAAAATAACGAAATTTTTCATATTCATCATCCGCAAAACTTTTTTGATATGTACAGTAAATTAAAATTCAACCCACTACAATGTGTGTGTATGTGCAAGGGAACGGGGATGTGTTTTAATTGTTTTTTGTATTTTTTTACCGAACATCCAAACAATATTATAAAGGATTATTAAAATATTGACCGCAGCTCGAATGAATGGTTTCATATTGGCAATGCGATTCGTTTAAAAAATTAATTAACTGTTTTGGAGTTGAGGTAACACATGAATTCGTCTGTTGTATTGTTCTCAGCCATACATTTTTATGAGGCTGCCAATCTACCCAATCCCCATTCTCATACCATCTATATACGAGGTTGCTAAATGAAAAAATCTGCTGCATAAATCGATAAACCAAATATGTTTTTTAAAATTTGTATAAGTAACAAAATTTTTATTAAAATCAAGATAGTTGTAAAACTGTAAATCTAATTTACATTTTACATTTATTCCTTAATTAATAATTGGTATATTAATAGTATTATAGTATTAAAATCGTCTGGAAAATTATTCTAGACTATACAATTGTAGACTATACAAAAAATAATTTATTAAATTTATCAAGAACACAAAATTAATAGCAGCTTAGCAAAACTTTCACTAATTATTTATGAAAAATTAACTTTTTGGTCAATGACAGCTATCTCTAATTAAAATTCACCGGCGGATTAACAGATTAAAGATATATTTTGTTTTATAACTGGATGTTGATTAAAAAATAGTTTACCAAGTATCGAAGGAATGAGAGAAAACAATAATACAGCCTAAATATTATTAGCTTTATGGGTTTATCCTGGATATATAACTGGATATATACTGGGAATTTAATTATACAAAATAATACTAATAATACTGGAAAAATAGAAAAAACTCGTTGCTTAGTAATATTTTGACAAGAAGCATGAATGTTGGTAGAAACAAATATCTCTTTTGAGTTGATAAGGGAAACATTATTATAATGAATAAACAAGACTATTTCGAGAGAGTGAATCACTCGATCGAGACTGGTTCTTGCGATAAGATTTCAAAAAATTAGTACAAAAAAGTACTATTAAAAGTTGTCCTTGAACAGTTAGGGAAAATTTAAACAGTTTCCCTACCGTTTTACACAATTTATTTATCATTATAGAGATTAGAAACAACCTATCGATTTTTTATTTAATTTTTTTTGCGTTGTAGATAGACTTAATTAAGCTCGGTAAAATTGTTGTAAAATTCGCTGCATGCATTTTGTTTTCCATTTCTGTGGTTATCTAGTTGCATTTTCATTTTATATTTGCCGTATTTTAATGTATTTTTGTGGCCAAAGGTGAGTATGAGAGTTTCATTAAAATCGTGGTCAATGTCCAAATTACACAACTTTGATTGACTACTAGAAAAATACGATGATTTTGTGATGCAATCACAATATTTGATTCGAAATCGTCCGGAAATGTCTTGCAAATGAAGTTTGTTCAATTATTAACGAGAAATTGGAAATTTCAAAAAATGGTTATACGTTTTGTGTTTTTTTTTATTTATTTTTATGTTTGTTTTGTATTCTTGTCGAAGTTAAATTCGTAATCGGCTTGTTGACAAGTCGATACAGTTGTTTTAGGATAGCTATTCGATAGGTTGAAACAAATCAGGTATTGATTACATCTCTTTTTTAAAATCTAATTTAAAAATACTTAATAAATTAAAGAAGTTCTTATAGTCAAATAAAATTTCAAGTGGTAACAATTAATTTGTAAAAATAAAGAAAAATATTTTGTATTCTGGTTACTAGAATAGTAAAAATTCATGAAATATATAACATTAGATCAGCTAGGTGTCTTCAGAATTTTTGAATGCTAATTTAAATAATTTCCTAAAGGAGTTTTAAATTCTTATCAATATTCGTAATTTTTTTTGAATGATTATTATTATCAAAAGAGTTACTAAGCATTTTCTGGTAGTATTTACCTATCCCGAGCGTAAGCGCAAATGGGATTAGACTCAAAAATTACGTATTTAAGAATTGACTAACAGTGTGACATGTATTTAGAATTGCTGCTTTTTTGCAAATCAATAAAAGTAAAAATAATAATATAATAATAACTTTATTGCCTTAAATCTTGTGACAAGAAGCCCAACCATATACAGAGTTTAAAGAAATACCTACAATATAAAATAAATAAAACAATTCACAGAAAAAAATATAAAAAAATATAAAAAAATACAATATAAAAAGTAAATTACAACAGAGTTAGCGACTTGGTAAATAAAAAGAATCATTTAACACATGCACTAACAGCACCGATTTAGCATTTTTATCCACTACTACAATGTCGGATTGATTATTCGTCACCTGTCAATCGGTGATAATGGAAAAGAGAGTCTATAATCTGCATTCTCAAGCACTGCCTGTGGATTGTACTTATAATTGTTGTTATCTGAATATCTTCCAATTCAGTTTTTCTCCATCATAGAATCCCAAAATGAATAAGTTAACACAGGTACGGCGTATGTACGAATTGCTCGGTTAAGGCTTCCTGCGTTCAATTCAGATCTAAGTAATGAACTAACCCTGGGCGTATACTGATCTCTGATCTTGGACTTGGACTGTTTTTGATCTATTTTGTCTATTTGTATATTTCTGCGACTATATCTCCATTAAGCAGCGCCACATGTCCATTGACAGTTTTTTTCTTCTTGACGTTTAGGGTTCTGCATTTACCCAATCCAAATTCCACACGTACATAACTGGAAAGTCTTTCGGTTATAACCAGTACATGTTGGATTTGTTGCTAATTGGAAGCAACAATTTTGATGTCATCCATATAAAGAAGATGGGAAACGGTGCAGTTTCAAAATCCTTGTGTTTTGTAATACCAATATATAATACCCATATACTTTTTAAAGAAGTGTAGTAATGAACCTCAACGAAAAAGAAAAACTCCCTTGAGACAATGTAACGTCGGTAGCCCATTTGAGAAGATTGCTTTAGACATTGCTGGACCGTTCCCGATGACAGAATGGTGTTCACGAAGTGGGTAAAAGTCTACGCCATTTCAATTCAAGAGGACACAACTGTCGCAGATGTCTTGATAAGAGAGTTCATCAGTCGATTTGGAGTACCTTTGGAGACAGGTAGAAATTTAGAAAGCTGGCTTTTTCAAGGGATTTCCGATAGTATAGAAATAAAGAAAACGAGAACTATTGCATTACATCCACAATCAGATGGATTGGTAGAAAAAAAAGTCGTCCCCAGCCACTAGAGAGATTGGGATTAGTACCTTTCACTCTTCTCATTGGCTTATCGATCCGCAGTCAATGATACAACAGACCAAACACCAGCAAAGTCTTGTTTGGGCGAGAGATGAGGCTACCATGTGACTTTGACTTTGGATGGTGACCTGGAGATATAGCTAGATAGATTATGTAAACCATTACATAGAAAAATGGACGATATGCATGAGTTGGTTCGATAACATGTTCAAATTTTCAGTAATAGAATAAAGAAGTCCGACATTCAAGTCACAGAAGGATTATTCGAAGAAGGAGACAAAGTCTGGTGTTTCATAACCCAAGAAGACAGAAGGGATACTCGCCGAAACTACAAACGTCTTGGGAGGGTCCGTACAATATCAAGAAGAGAATCAATGAAGTGATATACAGAATAAGAAAGTTCCCAAATAAAAAACCGAAGGTGGTACATGAAAACCGGCTGGCACCGTTTGACGGAGATCATAACCAGGAAGAAGAAGAAGATCTAAAACGAATCCAAATGACTCTTGATCTTGACTTGGGTGCTTATGGGGGTATCCGGCAAGCGAGATTTGGCGTAACCATTGAGAAACATCAGGATCTGTTCACGCTTTCAGATGACTGTTCGTTGGTCCATAATATTCCAGCCAGTATCAGCGACGCAGGGATTAGCGTCCGTTTTCCGAAAGAAGTTTGTTCAACTGTCAGAACTGCAAAGCCCCAGGAAAAGCTTTGAGACTCCAAGATGGAACACCTTCCACTACCGATCCACTTACCAAGATGTATGGGAATCGTTACGTAACCTTAGTGAACACGTATTGGGCTCTAATATACAGAAAATAGCTATGCCAAAAATTGAATATAAGCAATTAGATTGGAGGGTCATTCAAAACATGATGGAAGTAATATTCCAAGATACCAAGTTTTGGTTTGCAGCCATTCGCCTAGTGTCCAGTTTACAACAAAGATCCGACTGTAGATAAGATAATTCCATGCAGCACTATATAAAGTCCCAAGATGAACTATCTCTTAAGGTGGAGAATCTACACTCTGCCATATTGGACTCCGCTGAAGTTTTGGGAATGATTGGAAAGGTGAACGTCAACTACCAAAGAAGAAATATTAGTAAGCCATGGTTTGACAGTAACTGTGTGCTTGCCAAAAAAGATGTAAAGCAAATACTCAAGTTGTGTAGAAAGGAAAACTTTTCTGATTCAGCAGTAGCTTTATATACTGAATCAAGACATTCCTACAAATTATTACTTTTATCCAAGAAAACACAGTATGAAAAACCAATCATATATCGATCTATCTAGTATTAAAGATGCAAGACAGTTTTGGTTGACCGTGAAACGATTCAGAAGTTGTTCTGTACATAAAAATAAAAGCCTACCGGTACAAGTTTTGAAGAATTTGTATGAAAACAAAAGTAAATTCTACTTTTACTGATGTATTGCATCCCTTTCTAAACTCGTCGATAACTATGATATGATGGAATATATTGCGTACTTAATAGTTGCAAAAATAAAAAAGCTCCGGGCATCGATTCTATTCCCTACGAATTTTATAAAAACTTACCGAATAATTGGATTCTTTACCTAAATCATCTGTTTAATCCTATTTTTGATACGGCTGAACTTCCACTTGACTGGTCCGATATACTTCTTTCTATGTTGCATAAAGGGGGTCCTGCGGAGGATCCTTATAATTACAGAGGATTGGCTTTAGTCAACTGCCGAGGATGTATTGATAATATATACACATTAACCTCTGTGGTTCATATTCACATAAGGCATAAAAAAAGGAAACTGTTTGCAATACTTGTGGATTTAAAACGTGCTTTTGATTCTGTTTGTCATATTCTGGGAAAAGTTGTTTGATATTTAAATTTCCTCTAAGCAACTTTTTGAACAAAAAGTGGAAGGTTTGTTAAAAAGTTTTATTTTTAATGTTCTAAGTTGTATTTGAATTGTATTTTTTATTGCTTATATGTTACATAAAATCGCTATATTTTTGTAAATCGATTAATATCAAATTGATAACATGGCGTGGTTCAAATTTTTAATTAGGCTTTGCGAAAGGGTTGGACCCCTTTTTTCATTTACAACACTAGCAAACGAACGAGAATCATTCATCCCATGCATTAAGCTAGGAAAAGGCAGTGACGGTACGGCCTTCAAATGCTTAAGGGAATTATAAAGAAAAATTTTCAAGAAATGCGTCAAACATTTAAGCAATAGAGTTTTAGTTATAGTAAATTAGTTGAAGTCTATTCAAAATTATTATGACGTTTTTCATTTAATTTATAGTAGTGATAAGTGAAAAAGAAAAAGATTGTCAGTTGATCTCAAATAAAACGATTTTTATATTTTGCACTTATAAAAAACTTCATTATAAAACGCATTTGCGTATCGTAATGTAACTTTTTATATTTTGCACTTATAAAAATCTTCATTATAAAACGCATTTGCGTATCGTAATGTAACTTTTACGCACGCAAATTTTTGTTTTAAATGGTTGGCGACATGAGTGAAGTATCTAAAGGCAAGACTATTGACAATGACATTTGTGGCTAATAGCAATTTATTAATTTTATATTGTTCTTTAAGAAAGTATCTGTAAATATGAATATAATATTTTACTTATATAATATATTATTATTGGTATATTATTCATTTTAAAATATTTTAAAACATTAACATTTGATAATTTAAATGTCACAACTGTCAAATTTTATAAATTACACAGTGCTGCCGACATACTTTTTAAAATAAAAATTTTCGTAATTACATAAAAATAAAAAATTAATTTAAAAAATGGTAAAAAGGGCAAAATATAAAAAATATTATAAACAACTTATTTCATATGGCTGTTGTGACACTCGTTCTTTAAAAAACTCATCGCTTCGCGATTCGTTTTTTAAACTTGAACTCGTGTCATAACAGAATTCCATATGAAATGCGTTGTTTAATATACTATTAACACACGCAAATTTTTGTTTTAAATGGTTGGCGACATGAGTGAAGTATCTAATGACAAGACTATTGACAATGACATTTGTGACTAATAGGAATTGATTAATTTTATATTGTTCTTTAAGAAAGTATTTGTGAATATATATATCATCTTTTACTTATATAATATTTTATTATTGGTGTATTAGTCATTTTAAAATATTTGAAAACATTATCATTTCATAATTTAAATGTCAAAACTGTCAAATGTTATAAATTACACAGTGCTACCAACATACTTTTTAAAATCAAAATATTCAAAATTACGTAAAAATAAAAAATTAATTTAAAAAATGTTAAAATGGCAAAATATAAAAAATATTATAAACAACTTATTTCATTCATATGTTGTTTGTGACACTTGTTCTTTAAAAACTTGAAGTCCTGTCATAACAGAATTCCATAAGAAATGCGTTGTTTAATATACTGTTATAAAATGGTCGTCATCTTTATTATTTTTTATGAAATAGGAGCATATTTCGTGCAGTTGACATACTTCGAACATAAAATCGTAATCATCGCGTTGGTGTTACGTAAAATATGGTGCCCTGGGTGAGGAATTGTTAGCTGAACAGTGCGAGATGGCTCCGATGACAAAGCAAGATTTAGATAGAATGGCGGTGGAAGTAGAGACTATAGAAATCGTTTATAAAGATGCACTTGAGGAGTTCAAACAGGCCTTGGAAGAAGTACCTCAAGATAGTATCAGAATGATGCACACAAAGACAGAGTTCGGACTGTTGCGAAAAAACTACGGGAAGTAAAAGAACTGCTAAGTTTGGCCAGACTTTACACCGGACAAGACGATGATGATTCATTATCTAGTGTAACAGCAAACTTAAAACTTGGAGCTGGTGAACCACTGAACAGAAGGAAATTACTTAAGTTAGGACTTCCGAGGGCACAATACAGGTCGCAGTGGACAACCCCTATATCACATTACATTACATTAGGACTTCCGAAGTTTTCCGGAGAGGTTCGAGATTGGCTTGTGTATTGGAGTCAGTTCGAAGAGATCGACAAGGACCCGTCAATACCAAACATAGACAAGTTCCAATATCTTCCATGAAGGAAGATTCATTGACCTATAGGATCGTTCAGAGTTATCCTGTATCATCAAAGAACTATCAGCTGGCTGTTGATAGTCTCAAGAAAAGATATGGTCGAGAAAGGATGCTGGTAAAAGTGTATGTAAGGGATTTATTGAAACTTGTCATGGATAACGCTAATAAGGAGTTGATGGATTTTTCGAGTCTTGTTCAATTGTCATCTCAACTACGAGCACTTGGAACATTAGTAGTGACAACTGACAAATGTGCATCTATCATATATCTGTTGGTGGAGGGTTGTCTACCAGAAGCGATTTTACGAGCGTGGAAGAGAGATACATGCTACCGAACAGCAGACACTATTGCTAAGGAGCTTTTTGAAGAAAGAAGTTCGTGGTAAAGATAACATTCGGTTAGCCTCTAGAGGACTGAGTTTGGAAAAGGATCGATCCAGTGAAAACAAGAACAAAGGATATTTTTCTAAGAACATCAGTGGACCAATCACAGCAGTTGGCTTATTAGCAACTGGCTCAGAAACGGACTCTAGAAAATCACAATGTACTTTCTGTGGCTACAACCATTCAAGTGAGACGTGCAGGAAAGCAAGTAAGATGAACATCGAAGAAAAGAAAAGGATCGTTGCTTCATCTGCTTGAAGGAAGGACACTCAGCAAAGAAGTGCAGATCATCTACTCAGTGCCTCAATTGTTCGAGAAAACACGAAACCGTGATGTGTCCCAATCTTCTACACACTAAGAAATAAAATCAGAGTGAACCAATAAAACTGTACCTGAAACCGAAAGACGGCCCCACATCAGCAATATGTAACATGTCTAATTTTACGACCGTCCACTCTCAAGTATTCCTGAAGACATTGCTAGTTTACGTTCATGGAAAATCAACTTGACTTCGAGTACATGCAGTTATCGACGATGGATCACATACATCCTTTATCCTCAGCAAACTAGCAGAGAAGCTCAACTTGGAAGCTGTAGGTACAGAACACGTAATGCATTCACTATTCGGTGGAACGCAAACCAAGGTTCAGCATCATACAAACAACATGGTGTGCTTGTCGGATCTGGAGGAAAAATATAGCTGCGAGTTCAAGGTATCACACATTCGTAAAATTTCCGGAAATATTAGCTGTTATCACAGTGGACCGTGGACTGAAGTACTTGGACGGTTGGGAATCACGCTATCGGATGTGGATACCAACAACAAACCTATAGATCTACTTTTAGAAGCAGACGTGGCCGGCATTCTCATGACTGGTAAAGTAATCAAATTGAACTGTGGACCAGTGGCAATACAAACAAAACTTGGTTGGACACTGCTTGGAGAAACGGAAAACGTGCAATCTAGATTCAAAACAAAGAAAATCAAGAATAATAAAAAACTCTTCGTTTCAACATAACTTCCAAGTTTATTTGAAAAATTTTAAATCACAATGACGGCC
This sequence comes from Ophraella communa, assembly GCA_035357415.1. Taxonomy (NCBI): domain Eukaryota; kingdom Metazoa; phylum Arthropoda; class Insecta; order Coleoptera; family Chrysomelidae; genus Ophraella; species Ophraella communa. The sequence goes on from CM068987.1 coordinate 11,699,352, forward strand.
GTTTCGCTAAGAAGCATCGTCAGATTGACATTTAAGTTACATTTTGTTTGTTTGTAGCTAGGTACCTGATGTTTAGGTAGTATTAAGGTTAGACCATGTATGGAAGTAATAAGACATAACAATTTTAAAGCCTAGATGTTAATAGCCCTAAGGGATTATCCTTGATGTAATTCCCTCTAAGATCAGTATAACTGTGCAATGATATAGAAAACCCAGGAAAAAACTATATCATGCTGATCTTTACAATAACTTAATATATTTGTGTTTTACAATTATGTCTTATCTATGTATAAAATGTAAACTCAATCAAAGTAAGCAGTTTAATAGTGGAGAACTTCCAAGATTTATTTGTTCATTAACAACTTTAAATTGTGGATCTGCTAGATGTCTTTTTATTTCAAGTTCTTCAAGGAAATCTAAATTTTGTTTTTTATCACAAGTGTGTAGTATTTGGATGTCATTGGTGTGTAATAGTGAGGTTGGATGTTCAAGTAGGTGTTTTGCATAATTTGACTTATCTGGTTGTTTTAATCTATATGCTCTTAAGTGTTCATTAAATCTTGCTTCAAAATTTCTTTGTGTTTGACCTATATATACAGCATTACATTCTGGACAATTAATTTTGTAAACACCAGATTTTTTTAATTTGGGTAAAAATATTACATATTGTGGAAATATTTCCAATACAATTTCAAAAATAATATCTACGGCAACATCAGCATTAGTATCATTTAAAACACAAAATAATGTTGGTACAAAATTGTTAAATGTAAAAACAAAATTACCCAAATTAAAAAAATCTGGTGTTTACAAAATTAATTGTCCAGAATGTAATGCTGTATATATAGGTCAAACACAAAGAAATTTTGAAGCAAGATTTAATGAACACTTAAGAGCATATAGATTAAAACAACCAGATAAGTCAAATTATGCAAAACACCTACTTGAACATCCAACCTCACTATTACACACCAATGACATCCAAATACTACACACTTGTGATAAAAAACAAAATTTAGATTTCCTTGAAGAACTTGAAATAAAAAGACATCTAGCAGATCCACAATTTAAAGTTGTTAATGAACAAATAAATCTTGGAAGTTCTCCACTATTAAACTGTTTATTTTGATTGAGTTTACATTTTATACATAGATAAGACATAATTGTAAAACACAAATATATTAAGTTATTGTAAAGATCAGCATGATATAGTTTTTTCCTGGTTTTTCTATATCATTGCACAGTTATACTGATCTTAGAGGGAATTACATCCAGGATAATCCCTTAGGGCTATTAACATCTAGGCTTTAAAATTGTTATGTCTTATTACTTCCATACTTGGTCTAACCTTAATACTACCTAAATATCAGGTACCTAGCTACAAACAAACAAAATGTAACTTAAATGTCAATCTGACGATGCTTCTTAGCGAAACGGCCGTCATTGTGATTTAAAATTTTTCAAATAAACTTGGAAGTTACGTTGAAACGAAGAATTTTTTATTATTCTTAATAAGATGGACTTCCAAAAAGTAACAGTTAGTACAATAAATTTAATCAAAGAAAATCAGCTTTAATGAAGAAAAGAGTTCGTTTCTAAGTATTATTATGCTTAACCCAGAAGTATCGAGGAATCTTCCAAATCTACATGTTAAAGTTGAAGGAGTGGAGAAACTATGGAGTTTGAATTCACTTGGAATCAAAGATCAATCTGAAAGAGTAGGAAGAGAGCAAAGCGATGCAAGTGCTTTGGCTTACTTCAACGAAACTGTTAAGATAAACACAGAAGGAAGAATTGAGGTTCGACTGCCTTGGATTGCTGGACATCCAACTCCACCCAGCTACAAATGATTAGCAGAAAGAAAACTTCACATTACGACAAACAAGCTGATAACAGATTGTAAATTGCATGAATAAGATCAACTATTTAAGCTTTGGTAAAACAGAGCCGTGTACAACCCAAAGAGTACTACAACTCCCACAAGACCTGTATTTAATGCTTCATACAAAAGGAAAGGAGAACTATCTCTCAACGACTGCTTGGAGAAGGGACCAAATCTGCTGGAATTAATCCCTGTAATAGTTACACGTTTTCGCTTAAATCGTATTGGAGTAATGGCAAATATTAAAAAAGCATTTCAACAAATCAGTATCGCTGAAGAAGATCGTGACTCAAGTAGATTCCTTTGGTGACAAGATCTCTTTCTGAAGGAAATGAAGGATTTGGAGTCAATTCATCTCCCTTTCTTTTGGCCGCCTCACTGAAATACCTTAAGTCAAGTTCCTAAGGGAAGAAAGTAATGGCTGATCGGTTGGAAATAAATCATTAACAATACCGGAGTTAGACAAAGTCGATGGGACGTCTCTCAACAATAGGATACAATATATGCAGCGGATAAGAGAAGATCTTAGGTCAAGGTTCAAATTGAAATATTTAGGACAACTGAAGAATTTAAAACAGAATAAGGAGACATCTGGAGTCAAAATTGGAGACATTGTACTTGTTCAATGCGACAATAAAAAACGTATGGAATGGCCTCTTGGAAAGGTTCTGGATTTCACCGAAAGTCGTGACAAGAAAGTGCGTTTTCTTTGGGTTCAAACAAAGCATGGAAAAGTTAAGCGACCAATCCAGCGGATTTATCCATTGGAAGTTCCTATTGAAGGAGAACGAGTAGATGGGGAACGTTTGAAGTTGCTCACAATGTTGGATATTTGTTCAGTCAACAGTGGAAAATATTGACTGAAGGTGGGTGTCAAGAAATGCATTTGGGCAATAGAGTATTAGTTATAGTAAGTTAGTTGAAGTCTATTCAAAATTATTGGGACGTTTTTCAATTAATTCATAGTAGTGATACGTCAAAAGGAAAAAGTTTGTCCGTTGATTTCAAATAAAACGATTTATAAAATGGTCGTCACTTTTATCATTTTTTATTAAATAGGAGCATATTTCGTGCAGTTGACATACTTCGAACATAACATCGTATTCATCGCGTTGGTGTTACTTAAAATAAATATACTTACGATATATACCAAATGGTATTATTATTGGGAATAATAAAAAAGGTTTGTGCAAAATATTAAGGGAATTTAGTTCAACTGTCAACACTAGATAAATGACGATTGCTTTGTTTTCACGGATTGTGGCTTATAAAACTATCTTGTTTGATCTTTATCGGCGGATTTCTCAACAAGGGTGATAGTTTCACGATTCGGTCAAACTACAGTAACACTTTACTGCAGTAAAACTACAAGAATGTTTTTTAGGTCAGGTAGCGCGCTCCAGGTGTATCTTTGGACGACGTCGATATCATATTCAGGTACAGCGACCCCAAAAACTCCCGGGTGAGATTTGGTAAGTGTAATTAAAGGAAAACTCCAGGAGATGACGTTTTTAGACAAGTAGCGCCCACTAGGTACATCTTCGGATAAGGTTGCTGTCAGATTCAGGACTAGTGACCTGAAAAACCCCGGGTGAGATTTTCGCGCAATTTGGTATGTGTAATTAAAGGTAAACTCCAGGAGATGATATTTTTGGTCAGGTAGCGCGCACTACGTTCAATTTCGGATGAGGTCGATGTCAGAAGCGGGATTAGTGATCCGTAAAATCCACGGAGAGGAGTTTCGTTCGATTTTTCATGAGTTCTCTCTAGGTGAAAATATTCCTGGCCTCGTCCTCATCTCCAGGTACACCGAGAGTGAATTTGGTCATCATAATCAGGTTCAGCGACCCAAAAAACCTCCGGGTACAAAGTTTTTCCCCAACACTTAAGACGATGCACTTGCTGAATGCACGTTTCGCTGCAGTAATATAATTTGAAAAAATAACAAAAAACATACCATTTTTTGGCATCGCCTATACACAACTGAGTCTTGAAATATTGTTCATACTGTTTAATTTGTAGTTTAAGAATAGTTATTATCCTAAAAAGTGCGGAAAATTATACTTTCCCGCACTCGAACTGTCGATGGGCAAGCAGTTCAGTGCGGGAAAGTTAATTTCCGCAAGAGTTAGGATCAATATTTTTTCTACAAGCATATAAAAGATACTTTATACATTTTATAAATTTTATTTTAAACTCCTAACAATTTAAAAAAAAAATTATTGCCGAATTTAGTTGTTGCTTCACAGTTGAAGGTTTACTGCCTTCACTGAATGATATTAATGTTTAATGAGCACTTTTCCTGCGCTTCTGGTTGGATCGGTATTTTACACACCTTTAGTACCGTTTACCTGCCAAAGCCACGGTGAGCCAAACTTCATAATAGTCCATCGTTCTTACCTCTTTTGGGAGCATGCGCTGACAACTTTCAGCTTTTATAAAATAACGATGGTCTGGGGTTCACGGTCTCTTAGACTATTATGAGTATATATGTTATTTTGTTTTTTATTTTTGTAATGTAAAATGAAAATAAAGATTTAAAAAAAATTAGAGCAAATCTTACAAAATCATTGATAGTTTCATGAATTGTGGGCATAAATAGACCCAAAATCATTTTCATATATAGGCAACAAAACCACTGTAGACCAGTGAAAATTAATAAAAAGGTAAAGCTACGCATTTTAAGAATCCGTTTGCTTCCGTATATAAAACGGATCCGTTTAGTTAAATAATGAAAGCCTATAATTGAATCAATGTGCATTGTAAACGAACGGATCCGAAATGAAATCGGTACCGTTCGATTCACCACCCGATTTTAATAAACGTGTTTCATTAAAATTCGGACCGCATAGTGTGACAACCCGTTTCGTAGCACGTGGTTTTGAAAATAAGGTACGTTAAAATTTTACTATTTATTTTACTATCTTACTTTAACCAATTTAAATAATCTATTTACAGATCTGTAGTTACCCAGAAAAATGTGTAGTGGGAATGGAACAAAGAAAACGTATACGCGCAATGTTTTCACTCTTGAAGATGAAGAAACTTTGGTCCAAAAACTGCCTCTCTTCTTCATCCTCCTCCATTATTAAATTTAATAACAAAAAGTCAGTAACATCCATTTTGATGCACAAAACACGAAACCAATATTGTTTCTACTATCCGAAGGAAAGAGTTGGGATGCGTTTGACAGACTGATTCATCACAGTCGATACATTGCACTCTGTCCGTTTTAAACGGAACCGTTTAAAAAGCGGGTCCTTTTTAAAAACGTACCCGTTTTGTTAACGGGTTCTTAAAATGCGTAGCTTTGTCGGAGGACATGTTCATTTAATAAAAAAAGTGTGGGGGAAAAGAGATATTATCTGAATTAACATGCGTGTGGAAAAGTGTTGTCTTACGCATGCTTGTAGAAACAAATCTTTTCAGTCAAGCGATTTCCAATGTGGTGAAGCTAAATACGTTTATAATTTTTTCTTTTAACCCTCTCTTCTCCGCCTATGACGTAGTGTGCAAAACGAAGGGTTCCCTTAAACGTATTCGGCAGCGAAAAAAAATTATAAAATTTAATTATATGCTACTTTAAAATGAATGGTGGCAGAGCAGAGCTCTTCCAGAATTAACATAAGATCATTTGCATATAAATTGTACCGTAATGAAAATAATTCATGAGGTGTATTATCAGTAATACGTATGTGTAGAAACACATTTATCACTTAATAATTTATTTTTATATGCGCCTGACACAAAAATTGTTTGCGATTAGCGGTACTATTATAGTAGATGAAGGTTTTATTCTTTTTTCATTTGGCACATAATTCGTAATCCCCAGATGTGGTTTCGAGTTGGCAAAATATAATTATTAAGTTAAAATCAAGCTATTTTTAATAATTGTGTTTTTAACAATTGTACTTTTCCGTTAAATTAAATAAACTAATTTACATCTCATTTTTTAATTTATTGATTTAGATATTCATTAAATTGTCTTGCCGAATTACACTCTAGCTCTTTTTTTTTGTCGAAGTAAACTTGACATTTCTAATTCGAATTTTGTTGCCATTAGGTAATTCAACTCAAAAAACTGCCAGTTTCGTTAAATTGCCAGGCAACAAAATTCTTATTGATACATGTCAAGTTTACTTCGACAAAAAAAGCTCTCGTGTAATTATAAGTGAAAAAAGTAAGGAAAGAGTAAAAAAAAGTGAAAAAGATAAATAAAAAGTTTCCTCTCAATAACTGAAAAAAATATGCGATCAAAGTACGTTTAACAAGTAGTATCAAATATTGAAATTACGCAATAATAGTGTTTGTTTATAAAAAAGAGGGATGGAATTCATCTTAGAAATTGTTGAAGTATGGGCTTGCTTGCTTTCAATTTTTGAATAATTTGTAACGGAATAACTGCTAAAATTGATTACTACTACTAATCCGTTAATTCCGAAAGGAATTAAAGAAAAAATTTTATTTGATTTAATCTATTATAAAGAATATTATGATTTTAATGATTACAGTTTAATTTATTTATTTATAAATTTAATATCGATATTATTTGATATTATTTAAATGCTCAAACATAGCATGATCTGCTTTTTCTCAGGGTGGTTATGTTCTGCAAGTTTCTAGTTCTAGGTAAAAATGAAAAATGAAAAATTGATAAGTTATAATTACAAATTTATTATGAAAGGATAATTTCAAACAGTAATAGGTAGATCCAATGACTAATAAAATAATAAGTAGGAAAAATAAGAAAAAAGGGCCTTTTATAAATTAGAAAAGAACTTACTTGATGTTGAAATTGTGTCAAATAAATTATTGTTATTTATGCAATGGTAAATAAGTTATTATCGAAATTTATTAATTATTAAGTATCAAATAAATTCTTTTGTTTTAAATTACATAACTTAAACTAACTACTTACAAAGTTATCTGACCTTAATACGTACAATCCTGCTTTTTAATTGGTGGGAAAAATCGTAGTGGCTCTAAGAAAAACGGAAACCAACGAAGTTGTACTTGGATCTCCGACTTTTGAAAAATATCGTTGTTGATAGACGTTTGGTTTCTTGTGTGATATAATTATTCCTCCCAATCGATTTATGGATATAGTTCAGTGTTTGTTGGTATATAGTTCTTTTAATTTTATTATAAATAGTCAGTACACCTAATTTTTTTTCTTTTTATACACCGAAAATGTTTTAAATTACACATTTGATTACTTTAGTAATAATTTTTAACTTATATTCTCAATGTCACTATTTAGCATTTTGTTTTTACTTCTTTTAAAAACTGTTTATTGTTCACTCTGTTCAAACTGATTGTTTACACTGACCGAGGCGAAGCCGAGTACGATAACGTTGCAAGGGCGTAATTGACCTTAACCTACGAGTATAATTCATCTACGACATATTTAAAACTAAGAAGGTATTTACACAACTTTATAAATATATACCAAATTTAAGAATTTATAAAAACTATTTTGTATTAATGTTAATGATGAAATGAGAATAATTTTAAAAAATTCTCCCATTCAAACATTTCATTATACACTCGTGGTATAACGACATAGTATAACGGCATATCGAACATGTAGTTTTTATTATCGTTAATCATTTCACAGACCAACAGAACTGATCGGCATCATCCTCATTCAGTTCCTGAACCAATCACAAAGTGAGAGAAATCTCTCATCTGAAGACTGCGGGTGGAAGTTAGGTGTCGCACAACAAAGAAGGACGTTCTCTCACTCATGGACTTTTGTTCAGTTTTCTGCCACTCCAGTTTCGATCTTCCTCGTTTCCCCTTTCCTACTGGTTGCAGACGTAGCATTCTTTTGGCCATCTAGTAAGTGGTTTCTTTTCAATATCGTCAACTATCGTTCCTTCTATGCCCATTTGTTGTTTTATATCGTCGTTCCTTATTCTCTCTTTTCATGATACTTGCATTTATCTTCTGATAGAATCCGTAACTCTCCATGTTTCAGCTCCATATAGAAGGCTGCTCTTTATCGTTGTCTTTCATATATTGAGCTTTCTCCTTTTTGTTACTTTCTTACTCCACAAGATTCCAGTTAGGCATCGTATTACCTTTTTAGCTTTAATAATTTGCTTGTCTATTTCTTTCACATCTGTTCTGGTGTCGTCGATACTCATATTCCTAACATTGCACAATATCCTGATCATTGTTCACCTCCAAATTTCTGGTCTGGTTGCTTATATATAGAAATTTTGTTTTAAAAAACAAGTGGAAATTTAACTTGAGGATACAGCCAGGTTTGTGGGTTCGTAAAAGAATACTCTTTTTTCACTCTACCGAGCTTTCGATAATGTTTATTATCTTTATCAAGGCTACAATATGAAAAACAATGTGTTAAAATATGTATTATATCAAAATTCTTTAAAAACTTACTTGCAAGTTGAGTAGTTATACAATTATAGAAAAACATCGAAGAACAAACAAAAAATATTTTCTTTCTACATGGAAACGTACACTGGATAAAATTTGTTAAATGATTTTAAAAAATTATTAAAAGTTACTACATTATATTATTAAAATTGATTGATTCGATCGAATTTAGACGCAACTTGATAAAATTGGTTTTTTCTAGACAGCAAAAAACATTTGAAAACAACGAAGGTTTGCGCCTTCCAATGACACGTTCAACTGTCAAGCACTATAACGGCGGTACTTTTGAATTTTCTACAGTCCGGGAGCTTGTTCACCTGACTAACCAATATATCAAAATAAGTTATTAAAGTTACATTATTAATTTTGTTATAGTCTCCAACAGTTGTCAATTGTTGGTTCCCGTTATATTTTAATTATTTGTAGGGGAAAATATCCACAAATAACAGCAATTAAACAACCTGCCACGTTGGTTCTTGCAGTCCTAAGCAAATATTGACTTAGAAGATGGATTTGGTGGTATTATTTGGATTAGATTAATAATGTTCTATTTTATTTTTCAGGTCTTTTTTTATTATTAAACGCACCCCCAGAGTTTCTCACTCAAGATAAGTGCCAAATTATCTGAATCTAAAGTGGTTTCAAGATGAAAAACAACCCCAATTGGACTGCCACTCCTCTGGAGAAGGTCACATCTAGGAACTATGTGAGTATTTTTTGATGTTAATTGTGAAAAGCGACCGTTATAATTTTGTTACAGGAAGGATTCTGTGAGGACTTCGTCATTTGTTTGTCTGTCTAAATGTAACAGGTAAGAGTAGATGTTGCTTAAGTTACGTATGCCAGTTCTTTTATTATCTGATGGTTGATGTGTTTGTATGTTGATCATCTCCAAGAATTCTCTTTTGGTTTTATTTTGTTCTCTTTCCAGTATCTTTACTTCTCCGTAGTTCATATGGTGGAATGTGTCTAGAACGTGTTCAGCTAATGCACAAGATCTTTTCTTGTTCCTACAATCACTACGATGCTGTGTGATCCTATGTTTTAACATTTGTGAGGATTGTCCAGTATAGGAGTTATTGCAATTTGCACAAGGTATGTTGTATACCACATTAGTTACATCTAATGGATCGTGTTTCTGTTTGAGTTTAGAGAAAACAGATTCGATTCGTAATACACTTTTGTTAGCTGTTTTAACGTTGTATTTTTGTAGGATTTTCTGGATTTTCGTAGACACATGATTGATGTAAGGGATAGAACCATAGTGGATACGTATGTTGTTTTCTTCGTTAACCACTGGAGCATTTTGTTCTCTAAAGATGGCCTCGGCTGTGTTATATATTAATTTTTTAAGCAACTCCTTTGGATAGCTGTAGTCCAGGATAATGTTATATAATAAAGATAGATTTTTATTAAGGAAAGTACTATGTGAAATTCTTTTAATCCTGTTTTTCATAGCTAAGACTAAATTGATCTTCATTTTTATCGGATTTTATGATTTGAAGTTCATGTATCTGCCTGAATTTGTTGGCTTTCTATACCAATCTAGTATAATTGTGTTGTCATTACGTCTTATGAGTCTAGTGTCCAGGAAGGGTACTGAATTTTCGTTCTCTTTTTCAATAGTGAACTTAATATGTTCATTGTAGTTGTTGAAAGTGTTTAAAATCGTTTCTACACCATCCCAAGGAACTGCAGTGCAGTTGTGCAGATGTTTTTCTATAATTGTATAACTATTCAATTTGCAAGTAAGTTTTTAAAGAATTTTGATGTAATACATATTTTAACACATTGTTTTTCATATTGTAGCCTTGATAAAGATAATAAACATTATCGAAAGCTCGGTAGAGTGAAAAAAGAGTATTCTTTTACGAACCCACAAACCTGGCTGCATCCTCAAGTTAAATTTCCACTTGTTTTTCAACTAGTCAGCCAAGACTACCAGATTTGCTCTGTATTTTGTTTTATTTATATTAACTGCCAAGCCCAACGACAGGTACTCTTCTATCAGCTTTCTAATCATATATTGCATGCCATTTTCGTCCTTGGCAACCTTGACCTGATCATCTGTAAACTGAAGAGTAAACAGGCACCGTCTATACCCATACCATGGATCTTCCTTTTCCAATTTCTTGTGCCACCGATACGTGTATTTTAAAAAGTGTCGAAGAAATACATCTTTGACGTACTCCTTTATTCACTGCGAACGAGTCTGTGAGCGTTTTACCTATCTTAATTCTTGACTGAATTTTAATAAAGTTCTGTAAGGGCTGTTATGTAGTTATGATTGATGTTGGATTGTTTTAATACCTTCCATAATCTGGATACTGGGACTGCTTTTAATATGTCCAGAAATGTCAGGTGGGTTTCCAAATGCCTAGCAGATCTTTTTTCTATGAGTTGTTTTAAGCAAAATACGTTATCTGTACATGATATTCCTTTTCAAAAACCGCACTCCTTTTCTCTCCAATCTTATGAGGATAGAATTTATGTTGTTTCAGGGTTCTTATTATTGTTGTGCGTGAAACACCTAACACATGGGACAATTTTCTAGTACTCGGGGTCGGATCTATTGATACATGACCTTCGTCTATTTTGTTTCTGCCTGAACTAGTAGCGTCAAATTCAGCAATCAGCTGCACAACGTAAGCAGCGGTTTTATTTTTTCCAGGTTGTCGTTTCTTAAATAATGCCGCTGTTCGTGCAGAGTCGTTATTCCTAAAATAAAATTTTATTATATCCACCCTTTCTTCTATGGAAAAATCTTAATTCTACTACAAATTTACAATCGTTTTGACACATGAGTAACGTTTTTAAAAATTCACGATAGACTACGGTAAATCAATTACTAATTACTTTTAAAATGAGTTGGATATGAATAAATTCTAGACATAACCTCCACATTGCTTCTTTGCATTAACTATTTAATTAATTAGGGATGGTATAAAGTAAAATTTTAGGATTAAATATGTTTTGTAAAGTTTTAAATTCAGTATAAGTTTATTGTTATTATATTGTTGGAAGTTTTGGGAAGAAATCGTCTACCTTGTCTATTCCTAAGCTTCGTCTCTGCAAAGTATTCTTCTAAATGATCAATGCTCGGTATTACAATTTTTAGGTTAGGTATATTATTTAATTCAAAAATGTATTGGGATTTTTGGCGATTTTTAATTTAAGAAAATTCATAATATATTAGGAACAGAGATACGATGATAGAGGACTTGTTGTATTCGAAATATTGGAGAGAATATAGAAAAACATTAATTTATGGCAAAAATTGCATTTTTCTGAGCTATGAAGTTTTTCGTTATTTAAAAAATAACGTCAAAAGATATTAAGGGCCAATTGCATAAACGCTTGTTAAACCTGTGCTAGCGAACATTCTATTAACTTTTGACAGGTGTATGTGCAACGATAGCGCGTGCACGGACATTTCAAATTTATTGACTTTAGATGAAATTGACGGTGCGGTGTTGTCAGCTTAAATAATTTTTCCCTGAAACTAAATAGTTAAATTTAATTTGGTAATAAAAAACGCTATTTAAATTATATACTTAGATATATTAAAATCTCTCAATTTAATGCTAATCTGTAATTTTGATAAACTAACTGTCATTTACTCTTAAGATCAAAATTATCTCTTTAAATACCTTTCTGTCAAGAATCTAGTTAATTCAGTAACAAAACATAACTAACGAAGTCCGTTTAAATTTCAAAACATATACAATCTTCGTCTTTCCAAAATCTAGTCTACTTATTCACTCTAAGAAATGCGACAACGTAGTCTAAAAATCAATTTTTACATCTTTCGTCGACTAATCAAATTATTTGATAGATTTACATACCGAGGAGCAAAATTTAAATAGCCACATGCGCCTCAGGAGGGTGTAACCTAAAATACACCTTTACTTATTTAACATGTTTTTAAGTAACAGATGTTTGACAAGCGTTTATGCAACCGATACTAAATGTAATTATTACACTTTTATAATCAGGAAAACCTTCTAGACAATTAGGAAACAAGACAAATTAAAACAATTTTGCAAAGGAATGCGGCGCTATGCTATAGAGATAAGTACGAAATATATTTTTTTCAGCAATAATAAAACTTTAACATGCCTTAGATTAATAAATATCTTTTTAGTTATAAGGACAAATTGCACTGATAAATGCTATCAAGAAAGTAAAGTGTTCTGTTCATACCATACAGTCATTTTAAACATATAAGAGATAGTAAATGAAATGTTTCAAATAAATATTAGAATTAGCTGGATAAGAATATTTTTTAATAGGACTATTAATAAAAATAGTACAGATAATGCATTAAAATTTAAATTTTATACATCATGTTCATTGTTTTTTCGTTTTATTATTTAATAACAGACACAAATCAAATTACATATACGAGTATAATATTTAAAATGGGTTCAATTTTTCTTTTTAAATGTAAAAAAGTTATGTAGGTATCGAATAAAATAAAAACTTTTAATAAGATAATAAAACTAACAAAACAAATATTTTACATAAAACATAAACAGAAACATTCATTTTATAAAATGTATTTGCTGCGTTGCCTGAAAGTAATAAAGTTCATTTGATAGTTTCTTTTAAACATTTTTCTATTGATTTTTTAAAAAATAAATAAAACTTTGATCAGTTAGAAATGTTTTTTGTACTACTGTTTTTAAATTACCTTCATCTAGGTAACTTTTTTGCAGTCATCAATTTTACCCGTATTATAAATTTTATAAATATTTTAAAACCGAACATGAAATCTTCATTTGGATATCTTAGTTAAACTAAAGAACACAACAAAGTTGATATTTCTGCACATGAATCAAGAAAGCTAAGAAATGCCGATAGACGACGTCGTAGATCAGTCTCGTCCGTGGGCTTAATTGCAAACTGCTTTACCGGCCCAATAACTCAACCAGAGAAACTTTGATCTGCTTTATGTATATTTGCGGCCATTAATTGAAGTTTATAGGCCCCGCAATTATCATAAGATAATGCAAGGGAGTGACCAGCCAACCAATGTATACGTATTCTCTGCCTCTACTTCACTTTTGCCTCCGTTTTAACTGTTTATTTAGTACGGGAACATTGTGATTTTATACCGCATAAACTTTCGCGGATTGATATAGTAAGTATTATAGTTCAGTCACAGTAATACTAGTTACTTACGATAAGTTTATAAAGAGTTATATTACAGGATATGTTCAAGTTATCAATCATAATATTAATACAAATATTGTAAACTACCTATTACAGTTAAATTTGAAAATGTATACCTAATACACGTAGGGCCGGTTGCATAAAAGTTTGTCAGCTCTCTGTTAGTCTATGTTAAATTGGCAAAGGTTGCATATTCCTGAGGCGCATGCGCCTATTTGAATTTTTAAGGATACTTTGGTTAGTCGACGAGAGATGTAAAAATTGATTCTTATGCTACGTTGTCACTTGTCTTAGAGTGAATAAGTAGACTAGACTTTGGAAAGACGAAAATTTTATAAGTATATGTTTGAAATTTAAGCGGACTTTGTTACTCATGTTTTGTTACTGAATTAACTAGATCCTTGATATAATGATAGTTACAGAGATATTTTTAATTATTTTAACGGTTTATTGGTTTTGATTTTATGGGTACCTAAATCATAGTTAGTTCATCACAATTAAAGATTACCATCAAAACAAGAGATTTTAATATATATTTACCAAATATATAATTTAAATACTTCTTTAATTTCTATTTTTAATAAAAAAATTTTAAATCCATCAATTTATTCTATTAGTTTATTAGTTTCTATTTTTCATTTATTTGAAACCATATTAACAAATTAAAATCATAGGTTAACATCAAAACTAGAGAATTATTTATTTAATTTAAATACCTCTTAAATTCCTATTTTTAATACTATCTTTTAATTCCCTATCAATTTATTCTATTAAGTTATTAGTTTCTATTTTTTATTTATTTGAAAATTAAAATCACAGGTTAATATCAAAACTAGAGAATTATTTATTATTTATATATTTTGCCATCAAAATAAAAGAATCATTTATTATTTGTTCATTTTGGCAGTAAAAGTCCATTAATTTTTAAATGTCGAGGTTCGATTTTTATAAACAAACTAAAATCTAACTATTCGGTTTAAGAGAAAAATTATTTAATCCGACAACACCGCACCGTCAACACCTTGTTAACTACCAGAGCTTTAACAAGCGTTTATGCAACTGAACCATAAATTCTCAATTACTGATTAATCAAAATGCGTGTAATGTGTTTTTTCCGTTTTGGTAAGTTGGGGGATGTCTTGTATCACTTTTATTTGCAGCTCCTGTCGTGGTCGGGAAATACCGTATTGACTATTGTCTCCCTTTGTTTGTCTCTTCTGTGCCTTCATTGAGTATGACCAGTGCAAGTTTCGACACCATTTCTATAACAGACCTACCTCTATTGTTCTTATCTGGTGATCCCCAGTACAGAGAATGAGAGTTAAAGTACTCTCCAACAATAATTTCGCTTTGTGAGTTTTGTAGCTTTAGTCCCAGCTCGTGTAGGTAATTTTTAAAAGTATCTGGTTGATTGGCAACGGGAAGACAGCAGTAGAAGCTAACGTAAATAACTTTCATACTTTTCCAGGCGTACCCTTTCCATTGCCTTTCTCCGAGATTAGTATCTTACTTTGGTCTACCATCCAGATCACTGATTTCTTTCTAGATTTCGTAATCCACTCCGTAGTATTCTTTAATACATTTCCTCGTTTACTTAGAAAGACAATGTCCAAGTTTTTCTCTTTTCCAGCAGCGCAATTGCCTCAGTTCTCCGTCCAATATTGGCTTGGAGGATTTTTATCTCGCGGTAGAAATGGTTTGTATATTGGCCTTTCCCCAAGCCGTCCTATACATTCTACAATGACCATAGGCAACTTTGTGTTTTGTAGTGTCTTCAGGAACGTTTCCGTCTATGCATCCTATGCATATTTGCTCCCCAGCACAGTACTTAGCTTTATGCCAAGGCTAAGCGCATTTTAAACAGTAATATTTTCTCTCCCGATCCTTGCACACATGTGACTTATATCACTGTGGTTTTTTGCAAGAAAAGAGGCCTACATGTAAAACTTTAAGTTTTATCAAATTCATCGCTTCTTTAAAAGGTAGGACGACGATAGCTTATACCTGTGCCCCTGCCCCAAAAAGCTGCAAGTTGTCAAATATGGATTTAATAATAATTTTTTCATATGTAGTCTGTTTGAAATTGTGAAAAATAATATTAAAGTGAATCTTAAGTCAAGAATTTAATTGGTCCTTACGTAATTGGGTATTTTTTTATTCTTTAAAATAATTCCTAATGGTTAATAAACTAATGTTGAAACTGTCAAATTATTTATAATTCTCGAAATATTCCTTAAAAAATAGTAGTTTTAAGCGCTCTGTCCCCATGTTAGGAATAGGCAACAGCGCACCCATAACAGGTGCCAGGGCTATCCCGTCAAGTTTCTTGTCTTTAAAGGATTGATCAAAGCAAATAAACAATTAGTTTATTAATATTGTAGACATAAAGTGTTTTATAAACTCGTCACAAAAAGTATCGTATAATTTAAAAATTAGAATTATGGTGTAGAATGAAATACCAAAATTTTCAGAATATTTTAATATGAGTGTATGGTATCCTTTAGATGTATGAAAGCCCAATATATTCACAGTTTAAATCGCCTTTTTGTTGAAAAACAAAAAATGAATAAATTTTGATAAATCCTATTTGTATTATTTACATTTTAAAATTGGTGGGGTTGGTTGTAGTTTGGCCATTGCTTGTAGCTTGCTGCATGCTGGATTGCTTAGCCACTTTGTAGCTTGTAGCTGGTGCAGGGGGTGGAGGAATGCAACCATCGGGTGTCTGCCTCCTCGGGGCACCACTAGATGTCGGAAGTGATCTTGCCAAATGGCACCCCAACGAGGGCTTAGTTCAAAGTGTTATGCGACCCGTGCTTAAGAAACTCACCAGCAGGTGTGGTACCTGTGCCCTTAAACAGGTATCGTTAACGAAGCCTCTGGGACACAGGACGACCTCCCAGACTAATAGTCTTGCATCTGCACAGGGGGTACTGTAGATGTGGACCACCCCTTCCCCCCACACTCGTGGGAACAAGATGGAAGAAGGAGAAAAAATAAATAACTCTGGTTCGGCTTCTACATTTTCCGAAGAGGGATCACAAGATCTCACCATGGTGGAGGTAGAGACTGAAGGCTCAGTCTCCAGAGAACCAGAGGAGGAACCACAAGGTTCTATGAGGGGTCCGAACAGGAAAGGGCAGCCCCAAGGAAGGTTGCCCAAAAAAGGAGGAAACAGGCCACCCGCGCCAGGAAAATGCGAGAAGAAAGGGCGGCTGCTGGAAACGCCGGGGTGGCGTCAACAACCGCCCAAGCATCCCAGGCAGACAAAGGGTCCAATAAGGCTTAGAGACAATGGGCACTGGAAAGGACTGGGCGAAGGCCACACAAGAATAGCACAAAGGACAGAGCTTCCGCTCCTGGCTCACAAAGCTGTCTCAAAAGCAGATAAAGTAAGAAGGGAAAACAAGTACAAGATCGTAATCCCACCAAGGGGGCAGTGGGGCGACGAACAGGTAGAGTTTCCCCCAGGAAGCATAGTATGTTATACAGATGGCTCTCGCATGGAAGAGAGGTCAGGAGCAGGTGTTCTGATAGAGGACGTAGGGGTTTGAAAGAGCTACGCTCTTGGTAAATACTCCACGGTCTTCCAGTCAGAAATATTTGCCATCCTTAAAGCAGCGGAACTAATAGAAGATTGGGACAACTCAAAAAGCCCCGTCAGCATTTGCTCAGATAGCCATGCCGCTCTAAAGGCGATTTGAAGCTGTAGAACCAGCACAGCAGTGGCTCTACTCAAGAAATGGGCGAAGAGAGTGTTAGAAGGACAATGGATCACTCGTCCTACGGACTCGTGATTTTATCACATTTCAGTTTGTTTTCGTATTTTTGCCAAAAAAAAGTTTTCGTCGAAACTGAAAATTTATCGATAACATTTTAAGGACTCGTGGTATTACCTTTAATAAAACCATTAGTCCTTTTACCAATATTGATAAAATCATAGAACTGTTAAAAATTCAATGACAATATTGAACAATTAATTTTCTTGCTTACAAGTAACCATAAATTAACATTCATCTATGTTGTCTAAATATATTTTATTAATATTATCACAATTCAATTCATCTTAACGACAATAAAAATTAAGGATAATAAAAAACTCTTCGTTTTAACAAAACTTCCAATATTTATTAAAAATTGCTTTTTTAAAGGCTCAATGACAGCTGTTTCGCTATGAAGCATCGTCAGATTGACATTTAAGTTACATTTTGTTTGTTTGTAGCTAGGTACCTGATGTTTAGGTAGTATTAAGGCTAGACCAAGTATGGAAGTAATAAGACATAACAATATTAAAGCCTAGATGTTATTAGCCCTAAGGGATTATCCTGGATGTATTTCCCTCTAAGATCAGTATAACTGTGCAATGATATAGAAAAACCAGGAAAAAACTATATCATGCTGATCTTTACAATAACTTAATATATTTGTGTTACAATTACGTCTTATCTATGTATAAAATGAAGACTCAATCAAAGCAAACACTTTAAAAGTGGAGAACTTCCCAGATTTATTTGTTCATTAACAACTTTAAATTGTGGATCTGCTAGATGTCTTTTTATTTCAAGTTCTTCAAGGAAATCTAAATTTTGTTTTTTATTACAAATGTGTAGTATTTGGATGTCATTGGTGTGAAAGAGTGAGGTGGATGTTCAAGTAGGTGTACAGCTGTATATATAGGTCAAACACAAAGAAATTTTGAAGTAAGATTTAACGAACATTTAAGAGCATATAGATTAAAACAACCAGATAAGTCAAATTATGCAAAACACCTACTTGAACATCCAACCTCACTCTTTCACACCAATGACATCCAAATACTACACATTTGTAATAAAAAACAAAATTTAGATTTCCTTGAAGAACTTGAAATAAAAATACATCTAGCAGATCCACAATTTAAAGTTGTTAATGAACAAATAAATCTGGGAAGTTCTCCACTTTTAAAGTGTTTGCTTTGATTGAGTCTTCATTTTATACATAGATAAGACGTAATTGTAACACAAATATATTAAGTTATTGTAAAGATCAGCATGATATAGTTTTTTCCTGGTTTTTCTATATCATTGCACAGTTATACTGATCTTAGAGGGAAATACATCCAGGATAATCCCTTAGGGCTAATAACATCTAGGCTTTAATATTGTTATGTCTTATTACTTCCATACTTGGTCTAGCCTTAATACTATCTAAACATCAGGTACCTAGCTACAAACAAACAAAATGTAACTTAAATGTCAATCTGACGATGCTTCATAGCGAAACAGCTGTCATTGAGCCTTTAAAAAAGCAATTTTTAATAAATATTGGAAGTTTTGTTAAAACGAAGAGTTTTTTATTATCCTTAATAAGATGGACTTCCAAAAAGTAAGGGTTAGTACAATCAATTTAATTGACAATAAAAATTCTTATAGGTAGGTACTTTAAAGCTAACCTGGTTCTGTATGCATTTAAAACATTTAGATAGGTACCTATGTGTAAGAATTTTTATTTTGGCCATTTTCTCTTAATATAATTATTTGAATAGGTATTAAAATAAATATTTATTCAAATAATAAATGTGTTTTTACGGTGCTCACGAAAACTTACAAAAATCAAAATTAAAATAATGAGTATTTTCTTAAAAAAACAATGTATTTATTAAATATTATTATATTTAAACCCACTTTCTTTCTGTCTCTTGATTATTAGTTTTTTAATAAATTATATCATAGGTAGGTAACATAAAATACACGTAATTTGAATTTAAATCTGTCATTGTTGATAAAATCTTTACTTTTTATAATTAAAAATTGTGCGAAAATATATTAGGTGAAAAGATATGGATGAATTATTAAATAAAGTGGTTTTTGTACAGAATGGTTCAAAAAATAATCTTCTCAAATACCACACATTTCAGTTTGTTTTCGTATTTTTGCCAAAGAAAAAAGTTTGCGTCAAAACTAAAAATTTATAGATAAAATTTTAAAGACTTCTGGTATTTTCTTTAATAATTTTTCTGTTTACATACTTTTGGATACAATAAAATATTAACTAACTTATTTCAGTTCCTATTATTCGTGGTGTACTTTATGCTTTATTAATGTGTTCATACTGGATCATAAAATTAACCAATCCTTAAATCCGAATCCTACTACAAAACTGTTGGATACTTTACTTTGTTAAAAAAAGACAAAAGAATAAATTTTACCGTACTACATAAAGACATATCCTGTGTGTGAGTGGAACTCATTTGAGGTTGCTTATTTCAACCACTTCCTACACTGGATTACATTTTAATATAGTCTTTATTGGCATTCCGGCGTGTCTGCTTTTTCTAACTAATGCATTAAATGCACACCAACGCCTTGAGATGAATAATTTTGTTCACCCGATGACGGCTATTGGCGGGAGGGTCGAAACGCCTCGATGCTTAGTCGCTCTCTGGTTTAAATTGTTTCTTTGTTGGCTTGCTTTTGAGCACACAAAGTACTTAATTTGATTAGACGATAAAAAATTCTTTCTTTGCAGAATTATTTATTTTTCTTAGATTGTATTAAAATTTGGAAATCATCCTTTAATCCTAAAAAAGCGATTTAGAAAAAGTAAAAAATGTACACAGTAAAATTTCCTATATAACTATTGAGGTTTGGTAAAATTGGCCAGACAGAGATATGAACAAAATTAAAACTTTAGATACCAAAAATAAGTTACAATCAACCATTTTATGTAAAATAACACCAATACAACTGAATTCCTCGGTATAGTTCTACTTTTTAATGTAATTCAAAATTAAGCCCCTAAAATAAAAAATAAGTAAGAATTAGATTTTTGTTTTTACAACTTTTGTTTTGTTTTCTTTTTTTATAACAGCTTTGTCTACAGTAAAATTAAAACAAAAAGCGTTGCACGTCATAATTTTGATGTTGCCATATATCAAAGCTAGTAAGAAAAGTCGGGGTTTATCAAACGAGTCCTTAAAATTTTATCGATAAATTTTTAGTTTCGACGAAAACTTTTTTATCTCGCAAAAATACGAACACAAATTTTATCTTATTCAGTTTGATTAAGTAGTTTTGCCTAGAATAAAAAAGTTTGAGTCTGAAAAATAAAAATTTATCAACGGTCCTTAAAATTTTATCGATAAATTTTTAGTTTCGCTGAAAATATTTTTATTTGGCAAAAATAGGAAAATAAACTGAAATGTGCAATATTTTAGAAGATTATTTTTGAACCATTCTGTACAAAAATCGCCTTATTTAATAATTAATCAATCATCACCATCATATAGCCATATGGGTCCACTGCTGGACATAGGTCTTCCTTAATCTTTGCCACTGTGTTCGGTCTCTCGCTACTGTCATCCAGCTATAGAGCGGGTCACAGTTATTATGCAGCGTGGCCGGCATAGGCCAATGTAAATCTTATGGGCGAATATTCAACACTGGCGAATATTCAACACTGTTGCCGCTTTGGTTACGGCTTGAACCACAATTAACTCAGCCAATTTATTTTCGTAGAAACGTTTTATTATAAATTTTGCAAAACAGATGTATTCTATATAATAAATATTATTAAAAAATGGAATTCAAATTTATTTATGTAGATTGTAATCAGTATATACCTGATCACTTGATGGATTATTTAGGTCTCTACTAAATCTTTCAGACAAATACTAATCCTATTGCCAGTGAAAATATTATTTAATTACAAAGATGCTAATTATTTTTACCTGTATGATCCCTTGATCCTCGTAAACCGTTATGTAATATTCCTAGAATGTAGAGGTAAGTAAATGTACAGGTAAGTAATAACATAGGCAGGTACCTATCTGTTTCTGCTGATAAACGAAAGGGCATTATTGAAACAACAGTCATGCACTTAGCAGCACCGTTTGAAAAATTTAAACAAGGTGAAAATCTTCATCGTCAAACCAAGAGGCTTTTATTGAATATTTTAACGTATACGTTGAATACAAAAGATGACAAAAGTGTGACAGCGAAAATAGAACTGATTTCTGAAATGACTGGCCTTAGTGTGAGAACAGTGTATAATCTGAAAAGCGAAGCCGCTACTGGACCTTTGACATCGCCAAAAAAACGAAGACGGAACAGCAGCCAGTCGAATTCAAGACTGATCACCTACGATGAAGGTATCCAATCGCAAATACGAAAAGCTGTGCATGAATTCTACTCCGAAAATATTCCACCAACACTGGCAAAAGTTCTTGCTAAAATAAATTCAGACGAAAATGTACCAAATTTTTCTAAAAGTACGCTAAGACGCTTGCTTAACGATATGGGGTTTGTTTATGGAAAGAGAGGAAGAGACTCGATCCTAATAGAAAGAGCTGATATAATCGCCTGGAGGCACAAATATTTAAGATCAGTGAAGAAGTTCCACGAAGAAGGATATAACGTAATATATCTGGACGAGTCATGGATTAATGTGGGCCACAGTGTAAATTTTGAATGGAAAGAAACTACCATAAAAAATGCCCGAGATGCATTTGTCAAAGGACTGACAACAGGACTGAAGGCTCCAAGTCAACGAGGACCGAGATTTGTTTTTCTTCATGCAGGCTGGAAAGACGGTTTTCTTAAGGGTGCAGAAAAAACTTGTCTGGCAAAGAAAGGTGCAGACGATTACCACGACGAAATGGACGCAGAAGGCTTTGAGGCCTGGTTTAAAGATCAATTGATCCCTAATTTGCCGAAAAACGGATCAAAGAATGTTGTAGTGCTGGACAATGCGTCATACCATTCGGCGAAGTTACCTTTTCCAAAGACAACTTGGAATAAGGAACAAATAAAGTACTGCCTACTGGAAAAAGAGATTTACTTCGAGGATGATTATTTAAAAACAGAATTATTGGCTACTGCAAACGCGTTTAGAGAGCAGTACGACCTAAGAAAAATAGACGACATTGCCACGGAACATAATATAACAGTCCTACGATTACTACCTTATCATTGCGAATTAAATCCTATTGAAATGGTGTGGAGCCAAGTGAAAAGATATGTGGCTCGTAATAATAGTACTTTTAAAAAAGAGGATGTGGAAAAACATAAAAACAGCGTATTCACAAGTAACCCCAATGCAGTGGTCTAATTATGAAAAAAAGGTAGAGAAGACAGAGGAAAATATGTGGCAAACAGATCATTTAATGGAAGACATTGAGTCAATAATAATAAATCTAAATGAAGACGATGAAGATGAAGACTTGGATGACAATGAAGATCAGTAATATATTTCTTAACCCTCAAATGTTCCATTCAATTTTCATTTATTTTAGTTATTACCTGCTAATCATTGTCATTTTTAAAGTTTAATTTTAATTCAAGTTAAAATACGTAATTATTAATTCATTTACTTATTCCATATTTTGTTTATTACAACAACCCGCCAGAAGAAGAAAAATCCTCGGAAAAATCATCGAAACGTCGGCAAGATTTCATTAGCTTTTCTCTGTTAATCGTTCTCCCTTAAAATTTAGATGACAGCTGACTTTTTTACCACTCGTCTTGTAATTTATGTATATATTATTATTATTGATATATTTTTATTATTAATTATATTATTATATTATTATTTCATAATTTGACAAAGCTCTTTTGTAAGGCCGCTGTATTTATTTATTTCTTTATACGTGATAATTAAACATATAAAATTTGAATATTTTAGCGGATTTACAATATTTCCCTTTAAACGCGTAAAATTTATCTAAAAGCATAATTATAAATATTCTTAATTACTCACTAAACGATTTTCAAATGAATAATTTAGTCAACATTTAAATCGTAATAGTAACACAATGGCAAGTTATATTCCCGGGCCAGTTGGAACCAAATTCGAAGAACATGCCGATATGGCAACGCCGTCGTCCATAAACGCAATGCTGCATAATAACTGTGACCCGCTCTATAGGAACCATCCTCTTTATATCATCAGACCAGCGTGTGGGTGGACGTCCTCTATTTCTAAATGCTTCTTCTCTTGGTCTCCATTCGATGATTCTTTTGGTCCACCGGTTGTTTGTTCTTCTTGTCACATGTCCCGCCCAGTTCCATTTTAAGACATTTCTCATTACTGCATCTGTTAGACCTGTTAGTTCTCCTACGTAGTGTTGCATTTGTCACTCGGTCTCCCAAAGATAATCCTAGCATCGCTGCATTACCTGGATCTTGTTTATAGTCGCTTTTGTTAAGGTTAGAGTTTCGGCGCCGTACGTTAGCACTGGTAGAACGCATTGCTCGAACACTCTTCTCTTTAAACAAGCAGGGATTTCGGATCTGAAGACACGAATTAGCTTTCCAAAGGCGGCCCATGCTAGCCCAATCCTTCTACTTATTTCACAAGTCTAGTTGGCTCTTCCAATTTGGATTTCGTATCCCAGGTATTTGTAGGAGCTTACTTGTTCGATATTCTCATCGTCTATGCATAAGGTTTCACATAACACAAGAATTGTCATATATTTTGTTTTTGATTTATTTATATTTAATCTTAGTGTTTTGGAAGCTGCGTTTAAATCAAAAAGCATACTTTTGACATCATCTATATGATCTGCTATTATTACAATGTCATCGGCGAATCTAAGGTGATTTAGTTTTTCGCCGTCGATATTAATACCTTTGTTGTCAAAATCAATTTGTTTTAACATGTATTCCAACAGAGTAGTGAATAATTTTTGTGAGATGACATCGATATCTTTTTACTAAATCTATTTTCGTTGTTAGACTAAATTTTAAATTATAAAAGGTAAAGATTGTATCAACAATGACAGATTTAAATTCAAATTACGTGTATTTTATGTTGCCTACCTATGATCCGAAAGAAATGGCAGTTGGAATACAACCAATCACAGAAAGGACTTTATTATAAACAACTAAAGCTGCGCATACCCATTAAGCCTTGGTTTAAAGAACATAAAATAAGTAAACAAATGACATCAATAATATGTAGGTTGAGATTTAATCACTCATTAGCAACATCTCATCTATTTAAAATTAATCTTAGAGAAACTGACACATACGAATGTGGAGGGAGAGGAACAACCGAGCATTTAATTCTTGATTGCCCATTAAATAAAGAAAATACAAATAAACTAAATAGCCATCTTTATCGCATTTCAACTACTATACAAACATATTATAGAACTTAGATTAATATTATAAAAATTGCAAAAATTAGATTAAGATTGATTGGCTTAGATTAAGTTTCCTATGTGTTGCACCCATATGTGCCCAATCTTTCTGTGGTCCTCTAGTTTGTGTGAATTGCTTATACAGACCCATAAGCGTAAACGTATCCCTGTGTGTCCTCATAAAAAAATAATAAAAAAAAATATAAATAAAATAAAAAAATAAATAAATAAAAATTATAAAAAAAATGTAAACATATTTAATTACAATTACAAGTTTTTAGAAAATAAAAATAGAGATAAAAATGTATACAGTTCACAATAGGTCTGCATTATATCATATAACATATAACGTATAATAATACACTTAAAATACATGATTTCAAAAGGGCAGTTTGGCGAATGGGCTCAGTTCCCGTTGTCAAAAAGAAGAAGGAAAAAAAATACCTATGATCTAATTTATTAAACAACTAATAATCAAGAGACAGAAAGAAAGTGGGTTTACATATAATAGAAAATACTCATAATGTCTTGATCTTTCAATAACTTTAACAAAATATATCTTCTTAAGGTTACGGCTATGGCTACACTAGCAGGATAAGTATATAGGAGAGACAACGACATTCAATGGTATTATAGAAAAGAGGGCAAGTTTAAAATTAATTAATTTATTTTTATATATAAAAAATAAAATATCGAAAAGTTTAAATAATGCATAAAATTAGTAGACAAATGCTTAAATAATAAATTGTAACATTGATTTTTAAAAAACGGTTAACTTTTCCCCAAAACTCAATCATTAAACTAGTGTGCTATACCTACGTTTGAAACACTTAACATCCGCGCGGTAAACTTTATCTTATTTTTCTTATAACTCGGTGGAAAATGAACCGATTCAAAAGAATCAAAGTTTAAATTAATCTCTACGTTTCATACAATAGCTTATGAAGTTTTAAGTGAGATTGATCAAGTTTAAATTGTTTAAAAACGCTTTAAAACAAATTAGTCTCCAAAGATTTTCAACGAAATTTAATTTTATTAACAATTTAAATATTGTAGAACGCAATAAGTTGTAAAATAGTATATTAAAGAACGCATTTCATATGGCTTTCTGTTATGACATTAGTTCAAGTTTAAAAAATGAGGTTTTTAAAGAACGAGTGTCACAACAGCCATGAAATAAGTTGTTTATAATATTTTTTATATTTTGCCTTTTTATCATTTTTTAAATTAATTTTTTATTTTTATGTAAATAACGAAAATTTTGATTTTTAAAATGCGTGGATGAGTAGAATCAAATTTAAAAACAATCCTAAACTTATCCCTGATTGTCTGTTGGAATGACCCTATTTAACACCTTATAATTTTAACATATAACGGTAATGTATTTTCCTTTAATACATTTAACAATTAATTATGATGAATTCAGTTATCATTATTTACTGCCCCTTATATACAAATAATAAAAATGATAATCTTTGTTTGTCATATAGCTTTAACTGGCTTTATTGATTAATACTATTTACTGTCAATCACAAATCCTCATATAATAAGAGAGAAGAAACCCAGGGAAAGCGGCGTATAGCAGAAATGACTCACGCAAAAGTAAATTATACATTGAAAAGGCTTTAATATAATGAATTCATTCATATGCATGAAGCGGAGTAGAATGCTGGAGCAATATTTGGCGGTATAATGAAATGAATTTATGCAGAGCTGTAATGCTTGAATATTTAGCATAGTGTACCCCTTCATCCTACAGGAACACAACGAACGTAGCGAGAGCCGTGTAACCGCTATATATATAATATATATGTATACGAGTTAAACGGTAGCTCTGCCGATAGCGTTGATCGGCCAGAAGGTGATACCAATGACCGATGCTGTCTGTCAATTATGTCACACTCTTGTTGGTTTCCATTTTGTAATCTATCATCACGATGAAATAATCTTTCTCTGCGATAACCAGTCAAACATGACAGGTTAATTTAATAGAATACTTTAATCAGTTTTCTTGGAAGAATTTTTTAAAATTAAATATAATATATATGTTATGGTTTTCCTTTTATTGATATTTATATGAACTTGTATTTTAATTTTAATGAATGTACCATAAACCATATTTAAATGATTTTAATAAAATATAAGTTATCATTTTTATTTGGTAATATATTTTCTATTCTTGATATTTTAATTTTGGTATTTATCTTTTCTTATTATCTTGCAAGTAAATATGTTATTTTATTTTAGTTTTTATATATTCTTCTCAAAATATTTTCCTGACAAATCTCTGTCTCTGACAATCTATTATATATATGCTAGATAACTTTTTTATTTTGTTTTTGATGTTTACTAGAATCAATACTATCAGATATTAATAAAAAACGTCTTATTAATTATTATTATGAAACTAATTAAACTGAATAGAACACAACAATTTTGGCGACGATTGATGAAAATAAGAAATAAAGCGATAACAGAAGATGGCTGAATTAGCACCTTTGGTCGAAACTTTAACTAAATTAATCCAAACATTAAAACCGACGAATAATGCTTCAAATGATATTAAGGATTCACTTAAACATCAAATATTAAATTTTGAACCTTTTGATGAACATTCCGAATCATTTAATCATTATCAGGAACGCCTAGAAAATTATTTCAAACTTAAAGGAATAGATGCTTCCGACGAAGATACGAATGATGCAAAAGTTATGATATTAATCAATTGTCTAGGAAGTAAATATTATAAAATTTTATCAAGCCTTACATCTCCTGATTTACCCAATACTAGGACTTACAATGAACTTATTGTGTTACTACAGCACCATTTGTCACCTAAAATGAACGTTCTCACTGAGCAGCACAATTTTTTATCAAAATATCAAAGTATGGATGAGTCAATCTCCACATTTGTTGCCTCTCTGAAACAGCAAATAAAGTATTGTGACATTAAAGTTAAATGTGAAAACCACAGCGCCTGTGGTAATTGTAAAAAAGATGTGATGGAAATATTTTTACGAGCTCAATTTATTCGTGGCTTTAGAGATGAAGAAATTCGGGGGAAAATATTACAAGAAACAAACATTACCTTTGAACGAACAGTAGAGATTGCATTAGCTATTGAAGCTTCAAAAATACAAAATAGAGACGTTTATGAAAAGATGCCTACATCTTCAGTAAATAGAATTTCCAGTCAAAAGTCAACATATACCAGCAAAATATACAACCACAATTTTTAAAGACTCAAAATTACCAAACACAAATAAACTGTCGAAAGTTAGGCATTTCTGGGTTATGTCTACATTGTGGACGAAATAATCACCAAACGATTGAATGCAGAGTTGTTGATAAGCTCATCTGCCAAAGCTGTAAAAAACGAGGGCACGTAAGCAAAAAAATTTAAATGAAATAAAGAATGTCAACGAGTATCAGTTGAATGAAGATAATTTTGAAGACAATCCTAGTATAAATCAAATAATAGATATTTATAATAAAGGTATAACATCAATTTATGAACCAAAAATGCTAATTGAACTTCAAATCAAAAATAAACCTTTCACTTTTGAATATGATAGGGGTAGTCCAGTTACATTAATATCAGAAAAAGATTTCAATAATTTAGAATTAAATGAACCTATGCAAAACACGAACATATAGTTCCGTTCTTATACTAATCATATTTTCAATCCCCTGGGATATGTTCAAGTTCCTGTTTCTTTTAAAAATAAAAATATAGTTGGAGATTTATTTGTCATACCAGGAAATGGCAAAGCCATACTTGGAAGAAGATGGATTCGAAATTTAAAAACTGACATTCAAAATATAAACTCTCTCACTATTTCTGCTTCAAATTTCGCTCCTACATTAGATGGAATTTTAAAAGAAGACTTAAGTCTAGTCTAGTGACAATGCATCCATTTTTAAATCAATAGATTTTGTTGAATTTTGTAAAAGAAATGGGATAAGACAAAGACTTATTGCTCCAGGATATCCGGCTACCAAGCAGAAAGATATGTGCAAACATTTAAAGAAAAAATGAAAAAAATGTCTGAAGAACCAGGAACTATACATGAGAAACTACATAGATTTTTACTTAAGTTTAGAACAACACCCCTTTTAAATGGGAAGACACCCGCAGAATTGTTGTTTGGTCAGAACATTCGTACAAAATTAGATCTTATTTTACCTCAAAAACCAGATAAAAATAATGCAATTCAACCAAATTTTGCTCAATTTTATTTAATCGGAACAAGAGTACAGTCACGAAATTATCATGGAAACATTTATTGGAAGTATGGAACTGTTATAAATCGTTTGGGGAAATTACATTACATAATTGAATTGGACGATGGCTACAAAATAAAAAGACATTTCAACCAACTTCGATCGTGCAATATTAAGAAGCCTATAACTAAAACCGAATTAACACGAATTAATAATATTAGTAGAACAATGGGAACTACAAAAATAGTGTAATGTCAAACTTTTGAGCAAGTTTAATGTCCAAGTCATAGCCAACTAGGTAGAATATTTTGTTTTTAAATCCTTACTACTTAGGTATTTTAAATATTTCCACAGCCAACCTAATAAAATTATTGTTTGGCTCAAAAACTCACGAATAACTCACAAAGTAAAGCAATTATATATAGGGAATATTTATGAAATATTAAAGTACCATAAAAGACAATTTCATTGCAACAATAAAGTACAGGGTGTTCCAAGAAAACCCAGAAAATAATCATTCCAAGTTTCGACCTATTCTGAATAGAAAAATTAAATTTTTTGCTATGTTGATAATTTTGTACAATGGAAGACTATATTAAAAACCATTTAAAGGTAAAAAGATTTTTTTATGTCCACTCTGTCACAATGGGTTGCCCTGTATATTTGAAAATATTTTTAAAGTGTGGTCCTATAAATCCCCCTACTTTTACCTAAATAACTGTTTTTCGTATATCTTACCACAAATGAGTAATTGGATTTCCTCGCACTAATGCCGCACCCTATATTTACAAAACTGCTTTTCTATACCACCGAATGTCGCTACCCCTCCCATTTACTTATCCTGCTAGTGTAGCCGTAACCTTGAGAAGAAATTGTTAAAGTTATTGAAAGATCAAAAGATTGTGAGTATTTTCTCTTAAAAAACAATTTATTTATTAAAAATTATTATGTGTAAACCCACTTCCTTTCTGTCTCTTGATTATTAATGTAGTAAAAACATTAGCGCTGCTTCACCTACAACGACGATCAACAATTTATATTTTTATAAAGGTTCAAAGAAAAACACAAAGTCGATCCCAAAATTTTTAATTAAATAATGAAAATTACTTGCAACTAGTTTCGGTCCACAGGACCATCATCAGGCTAAAAATACAATACAATGTCAATTTCGAAAGGAAGACATTAGTAAGACTTAATGTGATGGAAACAAAAATCAAGACTACAGTAAAACAATTGTAAGTGAATTATCAACCTACAACTCATAAAAGAAACAACCTTAAATTATGTTAATACATATGAAAATCTCCAAAGAGATAACCGCATAGAAATATAAAACATGCAGGCAAAATGATAATATTGTTTAAGTTCTCTAATAACATTTTTAAAAAATTTTGATTATACAAAGCAAATCATAAAAAATACAATATATTGAATGATAATCAACATTATTACTAAATGATGCATCAAACACAAGAGATGAGTAAAGTACTTAAGATTTGCTTTGTATAATCAAAATTTTTAAAAAATGTTATTAGAGAACTTAAGAGAAACAATAACTTAAGAAACAATATTATCATTTTGCCTGCATGTTTTATATTTCTATGCGGTTATCTCTTTGGAGATTTTAATATGTATTAACATAATTTAAGGTTGTCTCTTTTATGAGTTGTATGTTGATAATTCACCTACAACTATTTTACTGTAGTCTTGATTTTTGTTTCCATCACATTAAGTCTTAGGTACTACTGTCTTCCATTCAAAATTGACGTTGTATTGTATTTTTAGCCTGATGATGGTCCTGTGGACCGAAACTAGTTGCAAGACACTTTTATTATTAAATTAAATTTGTGGGATCGACTTTGTGTTTTTCTTTGAACCTTTTGGATTCTACCCACACTAGAGAATGGATGACTTACATGATTTTTATAAAGGTTAAGTTCGACTTAAACTTTTTTATTTAACAAAAATACGAAAACAAACTTAAATGTGATAAAATTACGAGTCCGTAGAACGAGTGATTTAATCTTATTCAGTTTCAGTAGTTTTGCCTGGAAAATAAAAATTTATCCTGTACAGGACGAGTGGTATTTGATAAGATTATTTTTTGAAGCATTTTGTCCAGAATCCACTTTATTTAAAAATAAATTTCACGGTAGCTAATGAGAAAAACATTAAAAGTTTTTATTAGTTTTATATTAATCAGAGTGACCTTAGTTTATTGCTATTTGCGAGGCAAAGTATAATTCCTTATTGGACCGGTACCTCGGGCGTCGCTGGAGTCTAAACTACACCTCTTTTTCCTCTCATTTTCCCTCTCTTTCAACCTTTCGTCCTCCTCCCTACCGGCCATTAATACTCCCGATATTGAATGATGTATCATTGCGCTATAAAAAAGCAGGAAATGTGATATGGGAACGGCGTGCATACACTATACAAACTAAATTACTGGATTTTTCGAAATGAAAAATAACAAATAGCCCGGCTTACTCCCTCCACGGCTGATATGACGGCCATAATTCATAAGCGCCCGGCGACCGCGTTCTATACACATTTCGCCGATGGACATTTATTTTCATTTTTATTATCAGGAGATTAAAATTGTTGCAGTACATGGAGTCATTTGAATATTCGGGAGGATTTGCCATCTAGGGAGTCTTTTTTTTCGTGCCTACGGATATCTCCAGGTGAGAGACGTCTCCTACCGCAGGTACTTAGTCACTATACGGTTTCAATTTATGACTCGTATGTGTCACATGGCACGGTTTAGATGGTCTTATCGCTAACGTATGTAAACTAATATAAACACTTTTTCGAAAACATATTCTTGTATTTCATTCAGCGGTATCTGATTTAATTTAAACAGTTCTAACGAATACTACACTGCTTTATGTAATAAAATTAGCAAAAAACACACCGCACATGAAAGAAGCTTGGTCACGCTGGAATTCGCTTTGACACAAATATACTTTACCTACGGCCACCCCTGAAAACGGTCATCAACTCACACTCCTCAATTAATGTAAGATGTCTTATAACGCACGGTAAAGAAAACGCACAGTTGTGTAAATCGCACGGCTTCCCTAGTATCCACTCAGTAACTGTCAATAGACGTCGGCATTTTATACAAAATCTCTTATTTGCATATTTACAGTTGAATTTCATACTATATATAAATGGCAAGTAACATTTATTAGTTATAAGATTGCATTTAAAAATTTGAGCTATTTGGAATTATATGTTTGTTCCCTTTCATCAACTTACTTCTTTTACCTGTCTAAATAGATCATAATTTAATAATAAATGTATTTAGTTACGTTTTCCAGATAAATGTAAGTTATTTTTATGTAATAATAGTTAGTTATTTAAACATTTAGAATATTTTCATTACCGAGATACTTTTTAAAAATACTAACGTAAGTGTTTTAACTTGTAGATACAATCGTAACATATAAGATCCTTTCTACTTGTTCTGTAACTTTAATTTCACATCAGTCAATTTACAAAACCCTTTTGAATATTTAGAATGCCCTATATTTTAATATTACGCAAGAAACTGATTACTAGATTGTAGATTGTAGATTGCAGAAGGGGTCGATTGGCCCAGTTGACCTTACTACACTGCGACCTATAAGATCTTTTGTGTATACCCTACATTTATATTTTAGTCCAAAAGGTCTAGGCTTCTAAGAAAGTCCATTATCCGTTTTGGAGCTAGGTTTGTAATCTGATCAGGATCAAGGAATACCTGTTCCAGATATTTATGGCGTTGCCGAACAATTACTCTGCAATTGCAGATAATATGTTCTGAGGTCTCATCTGCCCCATCGCAGAATCTGCATGTCCCACTGTCCAATATGCCCATTTTGCAGAGGTGGTATCTGAGTGAGCAGTGTCCAGTGAGAATTCCTGTGATTACTCTGAGATCAGATTTCTGAAGCTCTAAGAGTAATTTCGCGTAGCGGGCAGAGGGTCGTAATAACCTTTTTGCCTGTCTTTGGCCTGGAACATTTTTCCAGTAGGCTGCACTGAGTTCCTTTTCATATTTTCGAACTTCTTCCATTATGCGGCTTTTTGATATGCCACAAAATGGTTCAGGTCCGATAAAAGGAGCACAAGCTCCTTCCTTTGCGAGACTATCGGCAATCTCATTTCCGACAATTCCTTTATGCCCTGGCACCCATAGCAACTTTAATTTGTTGCGACTAGCCAGTTGTTTAAGGGATTGTTTACAATTCCAGGCTATTTTTGACTCATAGGTTGTGGACTTCAGAGCCTTCAAAGCAGCCTGACTATCAGATGCAATAAATATTCTTGCTGTGTTGAGGCCTTTTCTTAGGCACTCTTGGGCACAGAATTCTATTGCTAATAGTTCTGCTTGAAATATTGTTGGAGCATTTCCAAGGGCTGCGGATATCCTAATATTAGGACCTGTGATCCCTATTCCTACTCCTTCGTTTGTTTTTGACCCATCAGTATAATAAGTGAGGGCACCTTTTGTGATTTGAGCGATTTCGTTTTCTGTCAACTCGCGGTCGTTAATAATAACATCTAACGCGAGTTCGAAATCTTGTTTTGCAGGCATTACGTCTGTAGGCATCTTCATGATTTGGGTTGTTACAGCCCTTAATACCTCAAGATGTCCTGTTAAGTCACCGGGTTTCAGAGATTTGGTCTGTGTCAGCCTATAGGCATTTTCCAGAGCGATCCTCTGTACATGTAAATGTAGTGGAGGAAGGTCTAGCATTGCCTCTAAGGCTGCGGTAGGACACGATCTCATAGCACCCGTGATCCCAATACAGGCAAGTCGTTGCACTTTCTGCAACTCGTTTATTGCCTTTTGCTGCTTTGTTTTGGTCCACCAAACCATCGCAGCATAAGTGATAATGGGTCTGACAACCGTTAAATATGACCAGTAGATCATTTTTGGCTTCAGACCCCAGGTTTTCCCAAAAAGCCTACGGCACATCCAGAAAGCCCTTATTGCTTTTGTGGTAATATGAGTGAGGTGTGCATTCCACATAAGTTTCCTATCAAGGATGACTCCTAGGTACTTAACCTCTTCTGAGAAAGAAAGGGTTACTCCATTCATGATCGGAGGCTGTAATGTTAGTTTCCTCCTGTTAGTGAACGGAATAAGTGTCGTTTTGTTGGGATTGACTGATAGCCCTTCCCTCGAACACCAAGTAGTTATAACGTTTAAGGCCTGCTGCATGCGTTCGGCAATAATACCGTCATGTTTGCCTCTAGCCACTATAACTAGGTCGTCAGCATAGCCCAGAGCACGAAATCCTTCTCTTTTGAGCTTTGTTAGGAGGTCGTCAACCACTAGCGACCACAGTAGAGGTGATAAAACTCCTCCTTGAGGACAACCTTTTACTGCTTTTATAGTAGTTGATTTGCCTCGTAGGTAGGTAATAATTTTCCTAGTATTTAGCATGGATTGAATCCATTTAGTTATGGAAGGTTCGATACCTTTTGCTGTTGCGGCGGCGCTGATTGATTCATATGAGGTGTTGTCAAACGCACCCTCTATGTCTATGAATGCACATAGCGCCACTTCCTTTGATCCTATTGCCTTTTCTATGTCTTTTACGAGACAGTGCAAGGCATCCACGGTGGATTTGCCTAATTGGTAGGCAAATTGTTCTTTGTGAAGCGGTATGTTTGTTAAATATTCGCTTCTTATATATGTATCAAGTATTTTTTCCATACTTTTAAGTAGAAAGGAGGTAAGGCTTATGAACTGATTACTAACACTAAGGGCCGTTAGATCAATCGATTGGTACTGTGGTTGGTAAAAATAACCTCTTGGTAATTGTCAAAATCGTTATATCAATGTACTGGTATAATTTACCAAGGGGATAAATGGCTTTACCAAGAAGTTAAGCTACCAGCCACTTTTTTTATTGTTACATATATACCAAGAGATTCATAACCTTAATCTCTAATAATTGAGACATTTTTGTGAACTTAAAAAAAAATTGAAATGGATATTATTCAAGATATTAACATTTTCGATAGCGATAGTGACGATGAAAATGAAGATTTGTTTGCGGTTCTTTTAAGAAAGCCATACACTGTAAGAGATATACCGGATCATATGAATTTTTGGGATGACAGTGAATTTAAAATTAGGCTTAGATTAAGCAAAAAAATGCAAATGCTCTACTGCAATTAATTGAAAATACTATAGGCTTTCCTACAAGAAGGTAATACTGATTTATGTGTGATATTTTATAAATCTTCAGTTTTTTGTAATTACAGAAACAATTGTTTAACCCCACATCAACAGTTATTTATTACACTACGGTTTTATGCCACTGGCAATATGTTAATGGCAGTTGGAAATTTTGGGAGGGGTACATGCAACCACTATGACAAATGTTATAAGAAGAGTTACCCAAGCCATATGTTTATTAAGAGAATAGTACATTAATATTCCCCAAGATGACGAAATTCCGATAATTCTAGGAGTATTGATAGTGATAGTAACCTCAGAATAAGAAATGTAGTAGCAAGGTGACCAGGTTCTACCCACGATAGTACAATATATCTAAAGTCAGCCTTAAAGAGAAGATTTGATGAAGGAATGGGCAATTCATTAATTATAGGTTATAGTAGTTATCCAACACTAAAATACCTAATGACTCCTTTAGAAAATCCAATCTTACGAAAAAAGCAGCTATATAATGAGTCCCTGACTAGAACACGAAATTGCATAGAGAAACGAAGGTTTCCAGTTCTAGCATTGGGATTCCGTGTTTTCTTAACTGTAGTTCAAGATATTATAGTAGCAACAGCTGTTGTACATAATCTTGCTGTAGAACTGCAGGAGGAGGAATTATATGTAGATGAAGAAATTGAAAATCTGATCAACGAGGTGGTTCCAATTGCCAATCAAGAACAAATAGGGGAAAACGTGTCACATCGAGAAAATTTATAAATAATCATTTTTATTTTTTATAAGGTCTTTATTTAACAAAATAATATTTATGTAATTCAAATATCTATGTTAATTAACTAAAAAATAGAACTGAAAAAAAAATTAAAAAAATTAAATAACAAAAAATTAAAATTGCACTTCGTTTTGTTGCAAGAGTTTTTTTTTAATTTCTAATTCGATACGTTTTATTTCAACGTCCATATCTGCTCCTTTTAAATCATCTTGCAGCTTCTGCAATTTTAGTTCGTACTCTTTGTCCTTGAATACCATTTCTTTCTTAACAGCCTCCACGTGTAGGTCAATTAATTCTTCTTTTGACTATGCCACCATAACTTTTTTCACAGTTTCGAGAATTTTTTTTCTTTTTATAACTTTTTCTATTTTCTCTTAATTTGAAGTAAGGTCTGTTTTTGGACCACCCCCTGTCTTAAATATTTCTTATTTTTGTCTCGCTATTTTTTCCTTAAATCTTTTTTAAAACCATCGTATTGTGTTTTTAAACTTTTTAAAGGTCTGAAACTTTTTATGGTTTTACTGTTGAAATCATTAGCGCCTTTTTCTGCTTCCAAGTTAAAGCATCCGTTTTTTTTTTATTTTCAATAATGTCTGAATATTTAAACAAAAATTTGAACCCTTTTTCTATTTTTCAATATTTTCCATTATTAATTACAATAGGTGAATATTTTGAATTTTGACAACACTCTCAGCATAAAACACAAAACACTTACAAAACAGAATTGCCAACATTTAATTTTGATAGAAATTATGTCACGTCGTACCAAAAGGATAAACATTGAATGATCTAACAAATTCGATTTTAACAGAAGCTTACCAAAGAGATTAAATTTAAGCCCTTGTTATTTTATGATTAACTTACCAAGAGATTGATCTAGCGACCCTAAACAAACTAAAAAACAACGAGAACATGTCTCACTACACTATGACGTTCATTCCAAACCGACAAATTTGAAATATATTTTGTAACTTAGAGCATGCGTCTGACAGCATGCGGCTTCGTGCGCAACTTTTCCATTCATACGTATAATGCTTCTTACCACACACGTTATGTATTGTACTATTTTTTAACCTACAAACGATACTAATAATATACCTATGTTGTAGTTCATTTCTTTGTAGTTTTATCAGTTATTAAGAAATAACTATTGATATAGAGTAAAACCTGTCAATAACGGCCACTAAAAATGAAAGTACTATTGGCCGTTATATAAAGGTCGCCGCTATTGTCAGGATTTGCAGTCGACAAATAAAAAATATTTGGATTTTTGTTTATTTTATCAATTAAAACAAATATAATTCTGTACATAAACGGAAAACTACTAAAACTACTTTAATATATGTACTACATAATACAAAACATAAAACTACATACATACTATACTAGAAAAAAAACAGATGTTAAGCTTTTTTAAAGTAGGTGTCAATTTTTGTTTGTTTTACATTTTTTAGCTTTGATTTAAGAACCTCAGCTTCACATTTAAGTAAAATTCGAGATACATCCATACATATTTCACAATTATTTTTGCACAATAAATAAACAATTTTCTACATCTATTAGATAAAGTTTATTTTGGAGTTTCACATTCGTCCGCATCACTATTGTCAGAATTATCTTTTTCATCATTATCGCACAGTTCCTCTATGTCGTCCAAATTAACCTCTACTCTGCAGGCTCACCACAAATTGATTTAAACGTTATATTATGATGCTTGCAGAAACTTTCCAACCATTCATTTGATGCTGCAAAATTTTCCATCTTCAAACTGCTTGCTGCCTCGAGTGCTTTTTCTTTCAGTAGCGGCCCAGATATTGGAATTGCTTTATTTCTGGCTTTGCAAAACCAATTGTAGACGACTTGATCCACTGCCAATTCTTCTGATTTCGAAAACTTTCGTTTTTGCTCCAAGTTAACACCTTCCTCAACGTTCTTTTTTAACTCACTTTTATTTTTTATAATATCGTTAATTTGAGTTTTTCCAACTCAATATTTTTCGGCCAACTTTCGGAAACGTAAACCATACTTTTCACTTTCCGCGATTATATTTATTTTGTCTTTTAGCGACAAACGTTTACTCTTTTGCGACATATTTTTGAAGCAATTTAAGGACCTTTCGAACACGGAGAAAGCTTTAAACTAACGAAATATGTATGTAACAGAAAGACCGAGCTAATGCAAATAATTTCATCCTTTTTTAGGTAGGTAGATACCTATTTAAATATCTAATAATATTGGGTATTTCCATCAACAAATAGACTAAAATATTTTGGCCGATATTAACAGGTAAATTTCTATGAAATGGGCTTTAAAAATTTGAGATTATTTGGCCGCGGCCGCATTATAAAGGTGTCCGTAAATACCATGGGAATTTCCATATAATCGGTTTGGAGAATTTTGAAACTGACCGTTAGCACAGGTGGCCGCTTTTGACAGGTGGCCGTTGACACAGATTTTACTGTAGTTCAAGCTAAGTAATACGAGCCATAACCTGTGCTCTTTTATTAGCTGTTTTAAGAAGCTTTTAATGTGCCCCGGTCCACTAGAGGCAGCAGCATCGTTGACGTTACTTGAAAAGAAGCCAAATTTTTGACACTCATAGTGACAATTTTTGTGTTTATGTTTATTTATTTCAAATATTTATTTATTTGTGGTCATATATGCTAATTATAACGGTTATTGAGTTTAATTAAAATAAAAATCAGTTTAACATATTCACTTAAATTTTGACCACAATATTTGTGTTTTGTTTTTCATACATAAGTGCTACTGTTAGTGAAATAAATAATCTTTTGGAAGAGGACTTTTGGGTTCTCTGTTTCATGCCCCAAAGGTAGGAAAGAGCAAGACAAAAAGAAATTCAGAACTTGATAGTAGGGACAAAAGGACATCGCACAATATAGTTTTTGTATGAAACTAAAAAAATAACTATTGCCTATATTTATTATAAAATTTATGTGAAAGTTCATCTTATTTTATTTTAGTCTTTTTATACCATAATTCGGTGTTTTCATTAGAAATAAATCAATGAAATTCCTTTGTAATCATATAGTAAATTATAAATATATAATCCTAAACTCATTACAACGCAACAATTCTGGTTATTTTTTATATAATATCAAATTGAAAGTTATAAATTCCAATAGAAGTCGAAACGCACCTTCATTGGTCGTGACGTCAAAACTCATATCGATGACAGTTTGTTTACATTTAATGTGTGGTAATTGAGAGAGTTGGACTTTTATTTTTGATTTTATTGTGAATTATTGGTTTTATTTGTGTTATGTAATCATAAAATGTCGTCAGTAGGGTTTGTGAAAGCATTGTCAAACAATTTACCATCCTTAGACATTTTCATGGTTAGGTTAGGTTGGGTTAGGTTAGGTTTCAATGCAGCTGAATTTCGAAATGTAAAAGCAACAGCGTAAATACTTATTTTGTGCCTTTTGCATTAAAAAATGTCTAACTGACTTATTTTTATGAAAGTCAACAAAAAATAAAGAAAAGAGATAAATAAATATAAATAAAAAACTTCACACAATCTCGCAGATACACTGTTTACAATAAAATGATGGCGCTTTCAATGACACATAAGAGTAGTGACGTAGGCCACCCGCCATGTTGTCGTTTACGCGGCAAATTTCTGAATTTCAATTTGAGGATGGAATAACTATGCTAAAAAGTTTTTTAATTTAAGTGTTTTTGGTTTTTGGGGTAATTGATTGCTGCTCTGTCTTCCTGCATGATTTTGAAAAAATGGAAAACACCGAAAATATTAGGGTTATTGAAATAACTATAAAATACAGACATCATGCACTAAAACTACTAGTAGTTTGACCCAAGATAGTAGATGGTTCTAAAAACGACATAAATTTACTTTTAGGAAGTGTCTATTCTAAACTGTTTATAACTACTATTCTCTGATACAAGCAGTTTTTCACTAAGTAGCTTGACTTGAAAACCAAGCTTTTTTAAAAGCGAAAAGTCCAAGCTTGGTTTGTTTATCAAGCACTCTCAAGCTTTATCAAGCTTTTTCTCCCACCTTGTCATTCACGTGTTGCCTACTAACTCCTCTCACCGCTGCACTTTGTTTTAATGTTAAATTAAATTTAGTCACTGCAAATCTCATACAGAATTTAAACCAGAATACCATAAAGTAGTATACGGACGGTTCCAAGCTAGACGAGGGAACTGGGATAGGAGTTTTTGGACCGAGAGCCAAATACTCAGAAAGCTTGGGCACATACCCGAGCAGACAAGAGATTGTAATCATTTCGGATAGTCAAGCAGCCATCAAAGCGCTGAGCTCAAATATAATCAGTTCCAAGATGGTTTGGGAATGCCTAGGCAAACTAAATGAACTAGGCCAGAAGAACACTGTCACCCTCCTATGGGTCCCGGGACACATAGGAATAGAGGGGAATGAAACAGCAGATAAGCTGGCAAAAAAAAGGGGCTGAAACCCAGTAGAGTAATCTTAGGAAAACTAAGGGAAGAAATGGAGAAGGAAAAATCCAAGTACTGGAATCAGCTGGAAGGACAGAGGCAATCTAAGATACCTACTACTGGGGAACTATGACCAGAAGAGATCTCTTAGCTGTCTCAACCTCAGTAAAAAAAGGCTCCGAATTCTGCCTCGCAAAATTCTAGGGCTAGAAACCTAGGAGCACATGAAATAGAGGAAGGGGATCTTCCTGATTTGAAGCCCGACGAGGTCCTAAACTTCCTCAGGAAAATAGGACTCGAAGAGCTGCTATAGGTCTGAGAAAATATCAGAACATGGCAAATAAGGGGGGACACAATAGATCCTATAGGTCGCAGTGTAATTATACATACATACATACATACAATCTGTCGAAGCAAGTAGTAACAATGAGCGACACTCATTACAATATATCGGATATCTAAGAATTCCATGAACCGTTTCAAGACAGCGGATCTCAGGAAGAGGAAGGATTGTCTTCTATCGGTTATCAACAAGAACATAATAAAATTCCGAAAAACTAATAAAAACATAAATGTCTCTAATTTTTTTTTTAATTAGTCAATGACAGACCATAAAACAGATAAAACAACTGTGTGCACTTTGTGTACAAATAAATCAACCGTGCTTAAATTGAAAAAAGGGACAACTTCGTCTGTAAGGAGACATTTACACACCAAAAGTAAGTATTTTTATGAAAAAGCCTTTCCGCAAGAGAAAAAATTTAATTCAAATTCAAATACTTCTATTATAAACTGGCTGCAGTGCCAGGCAATTCCAAGTAATGAAAAAGTTTAGAAACGAAGGCCGATGAACATTTTAAGAAAATATACTTCTGTGAAAATGACGGAGAGTTGGGAAAAAATGAATTTGATAGTTCACTAACGATGAATCGATTTTTTAAGTTTATAAGAATATTATAGCTTGGCGATAAATATCTAGAGACACCACGGATTGAAGGCTCAGTGGATATTGTTATTTGGAGTGAATGTCATGAATGAAAACTGAATAAGGCTTTTATTTTTATTTACTATAACATTACAAGAAGGCAGGTACCTTTAGAGAAGGAGAAAACAGTTAATATAAATAATTCATTCAAAAGCTTGATAGCTTGACTTCAAAAAGCTTGGCTCCTCAAGTTTTTTTAAAAAGCTTGGCTTGGTCAGAAAAAAAGCTTGCTTGGCTTGGAGCTTAATATTTTTAAAATCTTGGCTTGAGTTAAAATAGGTTCTAAATTGTAGAAGTTATCCATAATTCAAATGTTGATGGTACAAATAGTAGCAATAAAACTCAATATAGTATATAATTTAATAGTAAATTTTACATCACAGACCATCACCAGGCTCTAAGAGGAGAACACAAAGTGTGAGAATGAAGTAATTACACGAATCACGTTAAACATTGTAAAAATTTAAAAAAAATCACCTGTATGTATAGACTGCAGTGTTTAAATGATTACAA
This sequence comes from Ophraella communa, assembly GCA_035357415.1. Classification (NCBI taxonomy): domain Eukaryota; kingdom Metazoa; phylum Arthropoda; class Insecta; order Coleoptera; family Chrysomelidae; genus Ophraella; species Ophraella communa. The sequence continues at coordinate 11,741,054 of CM068987.1, forward strand.
TATGATGACTAAGTTTTGGAAGGTAGAAAAGAAAAAAAAATTAGGTTACCTATAACATGAAGAAAGTTTTAGTTTCAAAATAGTTATTTGTAAAACGATTGATAAAATGACACAAGTTGTAACACAAGTGGAGTTTTGCAAAGCACGAATGCTACAAATGGTCATTTGGGCAAAAGTTTTACACAATATTTTTTATAATTTGCATTTATTTATGTTTTTTAAATAAAATTCAATTCAATTCAACAATTAGTACTTTTTGTGTTCATTAAATTATGTTGGTACTTACTAAAATGACATATGTCAGATATATCAGGTTTGAAATATAAATTTGATTTGAATATTAAATTGATCAATAACTCAAGAAAATATAAGATATAAATATAACCAATTTAAAGGAAAAGGGAAGAATCTAAGCATTGTATAATAAAATGCACACAATTACCAACTTGACACAAAAAATAACTAGAAGAGTGTGGAAACAGATTTCATTTCCACACTCCACACTCCTACAATGAAGTCTATTGTAAACGCAAATTATAAAATAGAAATTGTAGTGTAGGTTTAAATTTATTAATCAAAAAAAAACCTACAATGTAGGTTCTGTCCTTAGTGGATCTTTTGAAAACTTAATATTTTTCGAAATAAGCCACTCCAAAAGCTCTGCTTTACGCCAATGACTTGTGGGCAATGCTTCTCGTAACCGTGAATGGTAACTTGCGTTGTCCATAACAATAACAGCCCCTTTTGGAATCAGATCCAACATTTGAACAAACCATTCCTCGAAGACATTCCCATTCATATCTTCGTGATAGTCCCCCGTGCGTTTTGAAATAAAAGTTAATAATCCACCATCAACAAAACCTTCAGAACTTCCAACATGGACAATGATAAGTCTTTTTCCTTTTCCAGATGGTGGTTGCAAACCTAACGATAAACCTTCCACGAATGCCTGCCTTCCGCTTTTAATGTTTTCATCTTGCTAAGATTTGGAAACTGTATATCCAGCATTTATCCATGTTTCGTCTTAGTAGAAGATTTTCAAATTTTGTTCTCTGGCATGTCGAATGCTTCTTAAATAGTCTCTTCTCCAAAAAACTATTTCCGGTTTATCTATCAAGAGAGATTTTCTATTATGTTTTGTATATCTGAAACCCACATCTTTCAAAAGTTTGCATAATGTCATTCTGGAGAATTTTGTATAGTCCGTATCTTCTTGCACTGATGTCATAATTTTGTCAAGTGTTGGAATTTCCTTTCGTAAGTAAAATCCATGGAATTTACGCCTTAGTCTTTGTTTTAATGACTCATCGATCTCAATTGGTTTTCGGCCTGAAGGAGTTTTAGGGGGTTGAAGAGTTCCATTCTTGCTTTCTTTTAGTAATCTATAAATTGTTGATTTAGCAACACACAACATAGCAGCCGTTAATTCCACAATGTCATCAACACTTGCACTTGTATCCTTGTTTTTCAATGATATAGACCAATTCAATATCAGAGTTTTTTCATTTAAAGATAAAGATAATTTTGGTCGTTTAGATGGTCCTTGGCTTATCGACATTGTTTGGTACTTGCATAATTAACATTCAACAAATGTTTTAAATATATTCCAACTGTTTACAATATTATGAAAACCATACAACTTCTTACAACTTTACTCAAAGAACTAATACTAAGTACTGATTTAATGTACCTACTTTCTTTTGAAATAGTATTCCCGATAATGTTTCTAAGAAAACTGGGTTGTTTAGAAAATCCCTCTCAATAATCGAATAATCTGTAAATAGGTGTAATCGTATTAAGCCGATTACAGTAGGCCACTTGCCATTTAAAATTTCTGAGAAAAATTCCCCAAACACTACATATAGGAGTAATACAAATAAAAAATATTCATTTTGCTTCTTTGAATTTAATAAAAATTGTAACGATATCTTGCTATCTTGACTTTAATTATATTTTTAAAAATATATTTCATTGTAATTTATTTGTGACAATATTCAAAGTTTGAATTAATCTTTTTACAAAAAGAACAAAAATATATAAAATAATTATTGTTACAGATTGGTTTGTTTTCTATTATGAATAAACTGTGTTGCCTTTCTTTATCAAACTTACTAAAATTTATGTACCTCTATCACTTTTTTTTATTAAAATTAGTACATCCCCTTACCTCTGATCTAAATCGTATATTCTTTAGCATAGCTGCAACTCATTCGTTCAATACAAAATGTACCTTACGGTATACCCTCTTAAAATATATTTTTGTACGTCTATGAAATCTACTTAAATGAATGATTTATTACTCCTTGTCCTTTCTATATAGACTATAACATGGTAAAAGCAAAAATCAGTACGACAAAGTACGAAAAAGTAGGTAGGTAAGTAATAGAAGTACTAAAAAGTAGAAAATGAACTTTTTAAAAGTACAGAATGTAGGTTGAACATATAAAATATAATTATTAAAAAGTAAAAGTGGTAACTCGGTAAAAATAAAAAAAACAGTATGACAAAGTACGAAAAACTAGCAAGGTCATAGTGATTGTTTCTATCCTTACATATAATTCTACTATATTAATACCGACAATAAAAGTAGATTCTTCTGAAACAATTTTCGATTTTTAATTACTTAGATGAGTATTTTTATTAATATAGTGGACATTTTGCATTTCATTTTCTAATATTTTATTTATTTAAACAAAATGATTCAAGAAGTTCAGTTTCACTTTTACTATCGTCATCCAAATCAACCTTTCGCTTGGTATGTTTTCTATATCAATTGTAACGTAATCAAATGGCCCTATTAGAAGATTAAAATATTTAACAAGAGAATCTTATTTATTAATTAGAGGGAAGGTAGTTTATTTAAATTTAAACAGTTAAAGGAATGTAATAAAATTTAAATTATATTTCCATAAATTAAAATTGTCAACAAATCACCTGTTACATAATATAAGATTTACCATATAGACGAGTAGGTTGATGGTTTCTAGGTATTATCTAAATATGTATTCATGATGCCTATAACAAATTATTCAAAATTAGTACTTATAAAGTTTTCACTGAAAATTTGCTTACATCTAATTATACAATCTGAAAATTAAAAAAATAAACAAATAATGGGGTTATGAATTAAATGACAGTGACATCAATTGTCACCTGATATAGGGTAGCTTCTAAAGAGATGTTTTGATATGTCAACTATGACAGAAGAAAAAGGTTAACGTAATTGACATAATTTAAATAATAAAAGATGTGATACAAACAAATTCCAATTTAGAAATATAAGATGTAATGTTTCCTAGTCTCAAAACAAAGCTTTATTAGATATTATTAAATTTATTTATAAAAAAACCATAAGGTTAATTTGATTGGACAATGAATGATATAAGCATAATTAGAGATATAGAGGGCGAATTTGAATATAAAAAAAGAAAAAAAGGAAAATCGGGGTAGTTATTGATTTTAAAAGGGGGAATTAGTAATTTTTTGGTTTTGGAAGGAATAAAAGGTTTTTTTGTTAAGAAAAGTTATTAGAAACAGATTAATCAAAATCATATATGAAATTCTGTCAAAATTGTAATTAGATAGTAAAATAGTGATTTGTGACCAGTGTAAGTTACCTTTAAAAGGTTCCCAAAGTAAAAGATGGATCCTGAGTGATTTTCGTAACATCTTGAACCGGATTCCACGTGGGAGGAAGGCAGGAGACCCACACGAATAGTCAACCACGGTCTACAAAACAATATAAAGGTATTCATATTGTTTAAAAACATCGAGACAGTATAAAACGCTATTAGGAGAAGTAATAAAAAGGTATTTAATGAATTCTTGTTAAATAAACTTACCAGTGTGTGAGAAACTAAATTTTCAATAACGCTTAGTGATCTATCGTCCATTTTTTTTGTAACTGTAATTATAGAAAGGACTACCAACTGTAAAACTTATAAAGAACTCACACATAATTGTTATGTGAGTTGCATAATTAATTGTAATAGTATTAGTTTCATTAGTGTGAATGTGTGAAGTATGAAAGAACATTTAAACGATCATGAATTTGTATTTGTATAACGAAATGTGTTAATATTTTTGAAACATTTATGTAATAAAACATTACATTGAATTTGGTTGATCTGTTTTGCATTTAACAGTAAATTTAATTAAAACTTCCATTTTTTTTAACATAATAATAATAATAGAATAAATCAACAATTGATATAGGGCGTTCAAATAACTACAATAATAAATAATAATAAATTATAATACCTAGAGCCTGTGAACCCACAGAACCCTGAGAAGGAAAGTTTTTTATTTGTTTTAGTATATAAAAGGTTATGTTAGTGTCTGTAACATAAATCAATTATTCATGTAAAATCAGTTTCATTATAACATAAATCATAAATCATACATACACAGACAAACATAACACAATATATGCCTTTTCCACCTTTTTCATATAAGAAACACATTTGGTCCAGTTGCTATTAGGAATTTTTGCAGCTTCTGTTTGAACAAGAGCTACCACAGTCGAATTTAAGGTTGAAGAAATATTATTTCTTCGAACTGCTGACTTAAGGTGATCGGGTTAAATATACAGTAGTAAGGAAGAAGTCTGATCACCGTATGTCCCAAGCTCTCAGCTGATGTGCCACAAAAATACTTCTTTTGTATTAAATAGCCTTTTGAAAACTTCCAGTAACTGCTTTTTTGTATACTTTTCCTCAAAGTAGAAATTATTGTGCCTTACCTAGTCTCCGACTGCGGTAGCTGGCATTATCCATAACAATAACACTGTTGGGTGGAATATTTAACAAAAGTTTAGTAAATTTTGGGCAGTAGTGCCATCATGGTAATCGACCAAGGAGTCCTTAATATTTTTTGCAGATAACGACAACGCATTACCTACGTATAAAACCATTATTTGTCTTTATTATGTGGCGCATTAGTCTGGCACATGTCAGATGAATCTCCCAACTTTTGTTTGAAATATAGTGTATATTAAACCAAGTTTCATCCAATTGTTCTGCCAGCTTCTCTAAAATCATTTATCGACAATAAATATTGAAATCTCCATTGCTTAAGGCGCACAGATTGCATTATGACTTTTTTAAGTATAAACCCATTTCTTAAAAGAGACTTCCTTAAAGTCTCTTTGCTACATTGGATGCCTGTTTCGTCATTTTCAAGTGTAGGCACAATTTGCTCTCAATACAAGTCATATATTTTCCTTCGAATTAATTCTAAATCACAGCGATCTAGTCTCTTTGAAGTATTTTTTCGTTTCTTTTTTTTTAAAATAGTATTACTTTCTATTTTAAACACTGTAGAATATGGTTTTCGTTAAAGAGGCACTTTTGTGCACTGCTTAAGGCTTGGTCATTCCACGTTCAGTAAGGAAGAGATAAACGAAACTGAAACAACGGAATACTGGTTAATAACTGAATTTAGTTTAACTACTATCCTCCTTTCGTTTCTAAAAATTGTTTATTGTTAGGTACATACTAACTTCTCATTATTTATATAACTTTCTCTAATCTATCTGGAATTATACGACTCCATATCTTAATTTATGTGTAACTCTATATCCAATTATCGCTAATCTTCCTAATAGACGTTTTGTACGAGGGTTGCCTTTTGTAATTAGGGATTAGAGAACAAAAACAAAAAATATTAATCATCGAAAATCACTTTATTGTTTTTTTTTTCAAAATATTCTCCATGAAGATCTATAGGTACGCTTTTACATGCGTTTGAATCGATTGTCTAACTTTTGCCACTCTGATTAAGGTATTTTCAAAATATGCATTTTAAATGCAGCAACCGCTTCTTCAGGTGTCGAAAAACGTTGACCTCTCAGTTTGTTTTTTCGAATCGATGTTTTGGGTGCTCAAAAATGCAGTTGTTTGAGCCGATGTGTGGGAGCTCGCATTGGTTTTCCTGGTTTCTTGGAAGACAACTGGCAAGCAAATGGTTGTATACCACTCAGAATCGACTGTTCTGCGTTGTTATAGCGGTACGGTTGCTACATGTTCAGTTTTTCCGAAAAAACAGGCGACCATTTGCTTGGAAGTGCTTCGTCCACGAACAAATTTTGTTGAATTGGGCTCATCTTGAAACACCTACACATTCGACTGCTCTTTAGCTTCGGGGACATACGCGTAAATCCACGATTCATCACCTGTCACGATGTCATAGACGTGTTTCGAAGCACCGCGATCGTATTTTTTGAGCATTTCCTTCTACCAATCGACACGAGCCTTTTTTTGAGCGATGATTTACAAATTGTGTGGGATCCAATGCAAACAAATTTTTTTTGACCCTCAAATATTTATGCAATATTTAATGTATGCTGGTCCCACTCATGTCTAAGGTTGTCTTAATCACATGACGATCTTGCAATATCATTTCGAGCACATTATCAATGGTTTTCGGAACAACAACTGATGTTGGACGACCTGCACGAAATTTGTTTTCGAGTGAACTCCGGCCACGATTGAATTAACCATACCCTCGATAAACACTGGTCCTTGATGTAGCTTCATCGGCAAAAATTGAATTAAGTTCATCCATGCACTATTGCTGAGTTAATTCACGTCGAAAGTGGTAATAAATAATTACACGAAAATGTTCACGTTTTAATTCCATTTTTGGGCCAAGATGAATCTCTTAAATTACTGTAAACAACACAAATAGCGCTCTTTGTCAAAACGTTCTGAATACGTATAACCTCAAAAATGTCCAATTTTACGATAGAGCTGGCAGTTGCCAGATTGCCAGGTTTGCCAAATCCTGAAATATAAAAAGCAATCCTCGTACTGAAAGTCAGATGGTCAAGCAGGTAAATTTTATTTATAAGTATTTCAAATTTTAAAATTTTTAACAATTTATTGGAATAAAAAGCCCTTATTTATAATATTATTAAAAAACATATTCTTTACTATTTTATGGGAATATAATATTGTGATGGTTAATTATGTTATAAAATAAAGTGTTTGAATTATTAACTGTTTTATACTTTAATTTTAAATGAACGCCCTAATAAAAATCTGCTAGCTCAGTAAATTTTGATTTATTTCGTGAGCCGACTCTTTATCTTGGGTAGGATTTAAGTAAAACTCAATTGAACTTCTCTATAAAACATCCACTTATAATTACGGAATTAATTGATATAAGAATTTTATAAACTGGGAAAAATTATATAGGTTTGGTGTTAGTGCTAAAATAATACGCGTGATCAAATTACTGTACGAAAATGCTAACTTTCATGTAAAAGTCAATAACCAGCTTACAAAATCGTACGAAATAAATGAGGGTGTCTTGCAAGGAGAACCTCTAAGCCCTACTCTATTTGCTATTTTCATTGCTGATATTGAATCTTTTTTTAGAGACTCTGGAGTAACTGGCATAACTATTGACAACAAATCTGATTTGTTAATGATGCTTTATGCAGATGATCTAGTTATTTTAGCCGAATCGGAGATTGACCTTAGTAGAAAACTTCACATTCTTGAAAAATATATAAAATTAAACAATCTAAGCGTAAATAATGCTAAGTCCAGAATAGTATGTTTTTCCAAAAGTACTGCAAAGCCTCCTAAGAGCCATCGTTTCTTATTGAATGGTCATGAAATTCCTTTTGACAATACGTACAATTATTTGGGTGTTTTGTTGTCGTCCTCATCATTATTTAGAAAACACGCTCTACTAGCAACATCAAAGGCCACACAATCCATAAGTGCTGTTATGTCCATATTAGCTCGATCTAAAATCACCGCGTGGAACTCTAGGCTTACTCTATTTAAATCTATAGTTCTAAACACCCTCAGCAACTGTCTTCCTGTATGGGGTCTTCGATATTGTCATGAAATTGAGAGTTGGCTTTTACAAGAGACTGTTATTATTACCTAGAAGTACTCCAGATTATTTGGTACGGCTAGAAACTGGCGCCGTGTATTTAGAACACATCGTTTTTAAACAATCCTTAAATTGGTTGTTAAAGATATTATCGATGAAAGATTCTAGGTTGCCTAAAATTACTTTCCGTAAATTATTACTGTTACAAAATGCGGGCAATTACTCATATAATTGGGTCTTGCAAATGAAACTGTTGTTTGACAAATTGAATTTCTCCAATACTTGGGATAATTTATCTTACTCTATTCTTAAAAGTAACATGAATAATATACTAGAGGCCCATCAGTCATATGTCTTTACGGCTGATTTAGATATGTTGGCTAAAGGCAAATACTCTGCTTTGTATAAAAGTCTTAATGTCAGTTCTCAACCGGCAAAGTATCTTTTTAGTAACGTACCTATTAAATTTGTTCGGTTATTCAGTCAAATACGTTTGTCTTACAAAAAAAGGTTAAGCCTCACATATAATGGATCTTACTACCATATTGACCAGGAGGAAATATGTACGATGTGCAATTCAAGACAGCTCGAAACACTTGAACATATTGTTTTGAACTGCACCCTATACCGTGAAGTCAGACCTCGCGAACTTTATAGTTTGGAAAATTTTGACCAGTTTGTGAAATTACTGGATAATCCTAAACTTATGAAAATGTGTTGTTATTTTTTTATCGGAGTTTTAAAACTTCGTTCTTTTGTATTGAACGAATAATGATTGTAAAACACCTGTGTGTATATAATTATTTTTTTTGTTCTTTTTTTCTTAATCTTGTTCTATTTTATGCAAACTTTTTTATTATGCTTTATTACATTTAAAATTGTGAACTCTTGCTATTTGACATTTTCTGTTCAATTGAAGCAATAAATATTATTATTATTATTATTATTATTATTATTATTATTATTATTATTATTATTATTATTATTATTATTATTATTATTATTATTATTATTATTATTATTATTATTATTATTATTATTATTATTATTATAAACTATTAATTTTTTTCAAATATTTATTACGTGCTATATTCTACTTCATACAATAGAAATACCTTGAGAAATATCTAATCAATGCTATCATTTTGTCCATGATTTAATTTTAAATAGTCATTCGCACACAAATAAAATGTTTTAAACGAACGTACCTCAAATAAATGTCCTATCCGTTGGTAACGATCTCGATGCTGCTGGTCCCTGCTAGTTAGACGATCCGCAAACACACCTGCTTGGTTGTATGGCAAGCAAAATGTCCACACAGGTTAAAAGAAATCTTATCAATCTTACCAGAATTCAGATTGATTTTGATGAATCACACTATTTGGTAAGTACTTTGATTATATTTAATTACTTTGATTATAATATTTTTGTTAAATAATATAATTAAAATCAACTGGGGTTATGATACCAGTTTTCACTCTACTAAAGATGTCGTGATCAATTTCAATTGCCAATCAGAGAAATAAGAGGAATAAGTGGACGAAAACCAAAATTCACGGCCTTTTATACCTTTTCCTTAATTATGACACTAATGACATTAAATTAGCAAGCAATTGTTTCAATTTGCAAAATTTAACCTAAATTTACAAAAAATGATAAAAATTTTTAACATATTTGAATGTTTCTTTGATAATATAAAGAAAATCTGTATTCTTACATTCATGAAAAAGCTATTCAAATTATTTTTTGATCAGTTTTTCCATATAAAATTGGTGTTTGAAATCTGATAATTTTGGCAGCTCCAACTCCTTGAATTTGTGCAAATTTGAGCAAATAACATGAAATGGATATTAATTTGTGCATAAACTTCTTAAGATAGTTCTATTATAATTTTTGAATACTAATTTGACTTAAAAGAATGAGAATTAGGCTTTTTAATTCAATTTATAATATGAACTTGATAGTGACTGTTGTATTTTTTTAGGTGAAATTTTCTGATATTATCAAAGATTAAAGAGCTTATAACTAATGTACAAACTTAAATTACTATTTTACATACATTTCTTATAACTAAATTGCTTAACATTAAGTTTTATCAACTGTTGTTGAAATAGTCTTTTATGTGGTCACCTTGTGAGTGTTGATAATAAAGTAGGGCTACACTGTCTATCACTGTAACATTTATAGTTAATATACTGATTTTACCCTTGTCTGATAGCATTTATTAACACAGTTTTTATATTTTGAGGTATTTCTCATATTCTGAGGTTTTGCCTGAATACATATCTGTTATCGAAGCACTGCAAAATGTTTACATGCAACAATGTAAGTACTTCTACCTTATACCTAACATTTAAACATTTAACTACCTAAATTACATAATTGTTTATTAACAATATGAATTAAATTAATAGTTTTAATTATATTCTTTTGGTTTTAGATTCAGACCCTAACTTCCAGAGAAAGCTATATGAATTGGGACTTGCTTGATTGTTATGAAATGAATGTTAAACATTTAAGATTACTATACCGAATATTTTAAATAAAATAAAGAAAATTGGCTGCTATATTCATGAGAATTATTTTAATATCCTTTTATATTTTTATACTTAGGTAAGTTTTACATTATATTTATATTTGAGCTTAGCTATTCATCCCAATATATTTTAATCCGGACCTGGGAATCTTTTAACCAACTGATAATTTTATGGCTTATTTACAAATCGAACAATGGGTGATAATGAGGGTCGTCGGCTAATTTGATTTATGGGAATTACTAGATCTCTGGTGTGACTATACATAACTTACCTAAGCAACTAAAATCATTATATATGGCATTAGCACAAAAACCTACATTCTTCCCTGGTGAATCCATGAAGTAATTCTTTTGGTTTATTGAAGCCCTACTGAGAGATTATTATTGTAAAGTCATGTTGTAAACAATAGTCAGGACGAAATATCTTGCGATGGACCTACCTAAGTTCCCATTTACTTAAACTATATCACTACTACTACTGATAATACTGTTTGGGGACAATAAAAACCAATACTAAAAATTTTGCTTTGTAAACTTAAAAAAATAAGCCATCCAATTTATGAAAATAACAATTGACGTTGTAGAATGCTACAAATTCAATGTTGAAGTGAGTTAACCTTTGAAAGCGGTGCCGGTGTAACGAATTGCCGTCTTTTATTTGCTTTAAACGAGATATTATAATCTTAAACAGGATTAAATCTTGTAAGTAATCAGTACAAAATCAGAACGAAGTAAAATCAGGAGGCGAGAGAATAGAGTTGGTGGGGGTTAGCCTAAAAGAGAAAGGAGTAAGGAGTTGTCAACTTTTAACTAACTTTCCAATACTACCGTTTATGTGCAAGTTAAATACAAGTTTAAATTAGCTATTCGAATAAATTAGCGAGTTTTGTGCGGCCTATCTCGCCAATTATCTCGCGACGCCTCTTTTGTAATTATTGTTATTCAAAATTATGGAATTTTAGATGTTTTATTATGCTGATTTCATGGCTCAAAGCTTCGGGTTGCGGACCTACACAGTACTTCTCTTTGGTTATGACTTTAATAACTTGTACGGTTCTTAATTGCCTTAATTCCGTAATCGTTATTCAAATTTTCGGTGAAAAACTCGACGCCTTTCAACGAAACTTTCCAGTTACTCATCATTCACTTTTCCGAAAAGGGTAAATAATTAGTTTTAATAAAATTGTTTAAACTGTAAAATAAATAATAAAGAGTATTTTCAAACTTCATTACTATAACCTGAATTTAGCGTAGCAAATTTTAATTTTAATCATGTGCTGGGTTATTTGTTTCAAAATCTCAAATGCATTACACAATAACGTAAACTTGTGACAACGCTACTAAAAAAAGGGAGGAAGGTCTATAGGCGAATAAGGTGACTTATTTATTAATAAAGCTTTTTAATAGAATACATAAGTTTGTTATACCTCCAATATCTTGGAAGTAGATCTACAATTTGTAATGGTCTTCATAATAATTTAGTGCAATTCTATTTCAGTAATACATCAACAAGTTAATGTTAATAATGGTTAAAGGTGTATGTGTAACCTTTACTTTGTGGAAGTCCATCTTACTAAGAACAAAGTACATTAAGTTCGAGCTCTTTTAGATGGAAGTTCACAGAGTTGTTTTAAAGACAATTATTAGAACCCACTGTTTTCTCCGCAATGCATTTGGAGACGCATCTGAATTGTGAATAGGTTTCATACAAACTTTTATCCTCTATTTTACCCACTTTGGTATGGAATTAAAGGTATCTACCCTACAAAAATAGTGTCTCTATCTTCAGCCGTTTAGGCTATAGTCATTTGCCAACAATCAAGCAGTAAGTGAAGAGTTTTATATATGACAATCTAAGTACAGTTAAATGTTAAATGTGAATTTCGTTTACCTACCGAAGTTATAAAAACGTTCTTTAAACGCCTACATTAAATGGTTTTTGGGGATTAAGATTATTTACAAGGGACAGAGGGACAGGCAATTTGTCAATAAAATACCTTATGCTGCAAACATTAAAGATGTGGGCGTGGACAACTGTTTAACTGATTTCAAATTTATTATTATTTAAACCATGATTGGTTTTGCACAATAAATAGGCCGTCCTTAAAATTAATTCATTGTAAGCGATTTGAGTTTGAAAATGTATATGCTATTCTGAAGCCGATAGTACGTGTAACTATTACTTTCTAATTTAGTGGCTCAAATTGTTCCATTTTTGACTGTCTTTTTTTTATAAGGTATTAATATAGTATTGTCGTTTTCGATATAGGAACTACTTTTAACTAAATCAATCCTTCATCCATCATAGATAGCGAATTTCGTTTCGAAATCTGAACATATCTTTCAGCTTGTCCGAGGAGGGTAAGGAGCTATTGTTTTGAAAATTATATCATTGGAGTTGAAAAATTATCTCATTTCCCAAGATGTAAACGATTGTTTCACTTTCTCTTTGATTAAATTTATGGTACTAACCCTTACTGTGTGAAAATTCATCTTATTCAGAACAATAAACAACTAAAAGGTTGTATTAACTTTCACTATTTATTCTATAAATTGCAATGACAGCCGTTTCGCTATCGAAATAGCATCGTCAGATTGACATATTGAAGTTACACTTTGTTTGTTTGTAACTAGGTACTTGATGTTGATAGGTAGTTAAGGCTAGACCAAGTAAGGAAGTAATAAGACATAACAATATTAAAGCCTAGATGTTATTAGCCCTAAGGGATTATCCTGGATGTATTTCCCTCTAAGATCAGTATAACTGTGTAATGATATAGAAAAACCAGGAAAAAACTATATCCTGCTGATCTTTACAATAACTTAATATATTTGTGTTATAATTACGTCTTATCTATGTATAAAATGAAGACTCAATCAAAGTAAACAGTTTAATAGTGGTGAACTTCCAAGATTTATTTGTTCATTAACTACTTTATATTGTTGATCTGCTAGATGTCTTTTGATTTCAAGTTCTTCGAGGAAATCTAAATTTTGTTTTTTCACAGGTGTGTAATATTTGAATGTCATTGGTGTGTATGAGTGAGTGTGGATGTTCAAGAACGTGTTTGGCATAGTTTGACTTATCTGGTTGTTGTAATCTATATGCTCTTAAATGTTCATTGAATCTTATTTCAAAATTTCTTTGTGTTTGACCTATATATACAGCATTACATTTTGGACAATTAATTTTGTAAACACCAGATTTTTTTAATTTAGGTAATTTTGTTTTTACATTTAACAATTTTGTACCAACATTATTGTGTGATTTGAATGAAATTATTGCAGATGTTGCCGAAGATATTATTTTTGAAATTGTATTAGAAATATTTCCACAATATGTATTACTTTTATAACTTTTAATTTCTTTTGGTTGTTGAGGGAATATTAGTTGTAGTGACACTTTCTGTTCTTTCTTATTAATTAATTTATTTATCAAATGTATTTGTAAGTAGCGAAAGACAGCTAGGTATATTTTTTAATTATATAAATACCTTGCATCCTAAAATTAATTTTACTTTAGAAGTTGAAGAAAATAATTCAATTAATTTTCTAGATTTGAGAATTGAAAAAGTTAATAATTCATTAAACTATTCAATATACAGAAAACCAACACAAACAGATGTAACCATACCATATCATTCAAATCATCCTATATCACATAAATTAGCAGCTTATAATTCTATGATAGATACATAGAGCATTTTCAATTCCAATGAACAAAAATAATTTTAATAAAGAAATTGAGATTATAAAACAAATAGCAATATCTAATGGCTATCCAATACATTTGATAAATAAATTAATTAATAAGAAAGAACAGAAAGTGTCACTACAACTAATATTCCCTTAACAACCAAAAGAAATTAAAAGTTATAAAAGTATTACATATTGTGGAAATATTTCTAATACAATTTCAAAAATAATATCTTCGGCAACATCTGCAATAATTTCATTCAAATCACACAATAATGTTGGTACAAAATTGTTAAATGTAAAAACAAAATTACCTAAATTAAAAAAATCTGGTGTTTACAAAATTAATTGTCCAAAATGTAATGCTGTATATATAGGTCAAACACAAAGAAATTTTGAAATAAGATTCAATGAACATTTAAGAGCATATAGATTACAACAACCAGATAAGTCAAACTTTGCCAAACACGTTCTTGAACATCCACACTCACTCATACACACTAATGACATTCAAATATTACACACCTGTGATAAAAAACAAAATTTAGATTTCCTCGAAGAACTTGAAATCAAAAGATATCTAGCAGATCAACAATATAAAGTAGTTAATGAACAAATAAATCTTGGAAGTTCACCACTATTAAACTGTTTACTTTGATTGAGTCTTCATTTTATACATAGATAAGACGTAATTATAACACAAATATATTAAGTTATTGTAAAGATCAGCAGGATATAGTTTTTTCCTGGTTTTTCTATATCATTACACAGTTATACTGATCTTAGAGGGAAATACATCCAGGATAATCCCTTAGGGCTAATAACATCTAGGCTTTAATATTGTTATGTCTTATTACTTCCTTACTTGGTCTAGCCTTAACTACCTATCAACATCAAGTACCTAGTTACAAACAAACAAAGTGTAACTTCAATATGTCAATCTGACGATGCTATTTCGATAGCGAAACGGCTGTCATTGCAATTTATAGAATAAATAGTGAAAGTTAATACAACCTTTTAGTTGTTTATTGTTCTCTTTGATTCATTGGAAAAAATGTTTGCTGTTTGCTAAACAGCTGTAATTGAATTTTTTTTGGCTTTAGGTTTTTAACCTATTTAGCCACGCTAATTAAAATTACTGTAAGTTACAAAACATTACATAATTAACAATAACAATAATAATACAATGATTCAATAAAATCCAACGTCAGAATTACTGCATTATTGGTACAAGTGGTAATCATATTTCTGAGAAAGTCAAAAACAATTTAAAATTAAATCTTGGTTCGTTTGAAGAATTCCCACGTAATTTCTCTGATGGCATGACTACGACTTGCAAGGTATAGGAGAGATATTTGAGATTGGGGTAGAGGCAGATTATTTGCTATCAAACTGTCACACTGTCACAAAAACCTATTTTTCGAATAAAAAGTGGAAGTTTCCTTAAAACGTTTAGTTGTTTACTGTTCTTGACACAAAAGATCTTTTAGGTCGCAGTTTAGTTTAACCGTTCAGTTATTTATTGTTCTTAATAAAAAATATTATAAACAACTTATTTCATATGGCTGTTGTGACACTCGCTCTTTAAAAAACTCATCGCTTCGCGATTCGCGATAATTTAAATTTCAAAACTGTCAAATGTTATAAATTACACAGTGCTACTTTTTATAATCAAAATTTCTGTAATTTGCATACAAATATTAAATTCATTTAAAAAATGATAAAATGGCATAATATAAAAAAAAGTATAAACAACCTATTTTATATAGCTGTTGTGACACTCATCGCTTCGCGATTCGTTTCTTAAACTTGAACTCGTGTCATAACAGAAAGCCACATGAAATGCGTTGTTTAATATACTATTTTAAAACTATTCAAAACTTTAAATTAGAATAAAGAAAAGAACATTTAGAAGCAGAAGTGTTAATGAAACTGACTACTGGACGAATAGAACCATTAAGCTTGTGAATCTTAGGAAGACTATAAAATAAAGGGGTAATAGCTCCAAGGGCGTACGCAGCTTGTTCTTTAGGGGGCGGGGGTTGAGGTGAAAAGAAAAAAGTATTATAAAAAACAAATTATAAAATAAAAGTATGTATTATCATTATTTTTTTATTGTACTAACCCTTACTATGTGAAAGTCCATCTTATTAAGAACAATAAACAACTAAACGGTTAAATTAAACTTTCACTATTTATTCGCAAATACGTTTCGCTATTTCTATAGCGAAACGGCCGTCATTGCATTTAAAAACGTATTTGCGAATAAATATTGAAAGTTTAATTTAACCGTTTAGTTGTTTATTGTTCTTTATTATCATTATTATCAAAAGACGTATGCCTTACTCAGCAATTCCTGTGAATATTTTCTCATCTCGAGCTTAAATGCAAATGGAATTAGGCTCAAAAATTAAATATTTCAGGAGTAACGAACAGTGTAACATGTTTTTTAAAATTGCTGTCAATAAAAGTGTTTTTATGAAGACCGAGTTTTTTAAGGCTGTCTTCAAAACTTCTGAGAATGAGTTTTTCAGCACCTGTTATTATTTCTAAATCCACATTAGAACCTGCTAAATTTAGAGGGGAATAATTCTTGTCTGCTCCGATTACAAATTTTTATAAATTAGATAACAGTGATTTTGGTGTTAAAGGAGCAACAACTTCCTGGGATTTCTAGAGAATTTGTCTCAAGATGAGTTTAGAATTTCCAGTCTGTTTTTTCCTATTGTGCTCCTAAGTCAAGTTTTACTTTCCTGAAGGAGGGCTCCACAGTAGCTGTGGTGGGTGGTAACGTACTCAGGATGATGAGGGCTTGTCTTATAGAAGGAAGAAAGGGAGTGGCTTTCCGGATAAGATCAACCACGTCAATGTTCTTCCCCTTTCATGTTGTCTATTCCATAGACAAATTTCTTCATGACTATGCTCAGTCTATGTAGTACGGTATCCGCCAAAATAAACAGTACCGAAACAGAGAGTGCTGTGGAGTTGTTTATGTAATATGGATTTGTCATATTTGACTTAATTGTCATTAATTGATATATTAATAGTACGCTGCAGTTAAATTTTATTTAAAAATGGTTCTAACAACGGAAGAAAAAGTGTTTTTGGTAGAGCATTATTTTCGTTCATACGGAAAAGGTCATAATGATGGTCCAAGCTTAGAACAGGTGTCAATAAAATATTAACAAAAATTTAATAAAGCAGCTCCTAATAAAAGTGTGATGTTAGCTGTTGTTGAAAAATTTCGTCGCACTGGTAGTGTGTTCGGTCAACGTCGTCGAAAAACAGTATGCACTAACGAAAATGAAGAACGTGTTTTTAACCAAGTCGTGCAATCACCTCAAAGAAGTCTTGCAGGAACTGCATGTAAACTCAACATTAGTGAAACGTCTTTACGTCGCATGTTCAAATCAATTGGTGGTTATCCATACCGTATTCAATTTGGACAACGACTAAATGCTGCGGACAAACGTGCAAGAGAAATTTATTGTGGTCGCATGTTGAGTTTAATTTACAAAGATACCGAATTTTTGAAAAACATATGGTTTTCAGACGAGAGTCACGTTCATCTTAGCGGCTATATTAATGGACAAACAACCAGATTCCTTGGATTTGAACGTCCTAATGTCATTGTAGAGAAACCACTCCACAGTCTTCGAGTTACCGTTTGGTGTTCGGTATCTGGTAATGGAATGATTGGTCCTTATTTCGTTGAAGATGATAATCAGAATCCACTTACTGTCAACCAAGAACGTTATAGAGAAAAAATTATTATACCTTTTGTGAGAGATCTAAATAACTTTTGCCGTGCACGAAATCTACAGTTTCGCACACAATGGTTTCAATAAGATGGTGCAACGAGCCATACAGCTGTGCGCACCTTAGACTTACTCCGTCAGCATTTCGATAATAGAATAATTTCTCGGGGAACAGACTTCGAACATCCTTCTCATTCACCTGATCTGACGCCACCTGACGCATACATTTGGGGCATAATGAAGAAAAAAATATTTCATTCGGAAAATACGCCGGTGAATATTGCCGAACTACGGAAAAGAATACAAAATATTTTTCGGCAGTTCCATCAACCACTTTTTATAAATATGTTTATTGACTTACAAAAACGATATGAAGGTTGTTTGTGTCGAAATGGTGAACATTTTGAACACTTACATTACAGAAATAAAAAATTATTTCTGTAATGTAATTATTTTTATTTTCGGTACTGTTTATTTTGGCGGATACTGTATTTTTTCAGAACAATAAACAACTAAAAGGTTATTTCGATAGCGAAACGGCTGTCATTGCATTTAAAGAATAAATAGTGGAAGTTAATTCAACCTTTTAGTTGTTTATTGTTCTGAATAAGATGAACTTTCACATAGTAAGGGTTAGTACCATAAATTTTACTGTATTTTTTATTTAGTTCTTCAATTTTATAACAAAAAACAACAAAACCCGGCAGGACTAAAAAAATAACGGTAGGGCAGAGAATTAAATCTCTGTAATGCGATTTGCGTTTTTTTATAATTTGAGGTTTTAATGTAAATTTGATCCTTTTAGTGACGTTTTATTTAGTTCAAGTTCGATTTTCTAAGGGGGCAGCTGTCCCTCCCAGCTCCATGGTGCGTACGCCCTTGAACAGCTCTCATAGGACTAAGTTTGAAATAGTTTTTATTAAAAACACAGCAGAAGAGAGTGTAGAATGGTAAAATGAGTTTCAAGTAACTATGAAATTTAGTAGTTGGGTTTGATATAAAGGTCGATATATAGGTCGAAAGGTATACAGGTCGATCAAGGGTTCTGTAGTTTACGCTCTGCGTCGATGAATCAGTCAGGAAATTTATTTTTTTGTATATAGTACTTTCGATATAGATTATGAAGACAAAAGTGTGTCTATCTACGTATTTCAATATTGGGTGGTAAAGCCGCTCAACGACAATTGTAGTGAAGGCTGTCCAAAATCAGTTATTGTTGCTGCAAAATTTTAATTTAGCTTATAATGAACGTCTTGTCAGTTTTACAAAAAATATATGTGGTGATTGTTTAAAAAATCTTTAGATCTGCTCCAAATATGAGAGAGAGAAAGTCTGGTGAATGCAAAAGGTTAATCAGTTATTGTCACGATTAAAATAGATTTTTTGAACGGGTTTTATGTAGACTTCTTTTTAGGATATTTTGATACAAACGGTATTTGAAAACTTTCATAAACAACGTATAATATGGTGATATTCTCCATTATCCTTTAACCCAAAAAAATACTACCAAGCACTACAAAATCAGCTCGAATTGAATTATTGCGACGTCGATGATTCATATAAACCCGAATAATGTTGGGTAATAATAATAACAACAACAAAAAATAGTTTCAATTGAACGGTGTTATTCGAAAAAATAAAGAACTATAAACGCGAAATTAGACCTTATGTTTGTACAACTTAAAAACGTCTCCCGAACAAAATAAGATGATTAGACTTCATTTAATTTGCCTATTTACAACAAACAATTTTGCGTTAATGATGTGGCTAGACTATATTCAAATTGAACAAACTCGATAACAAATCATGGCCAACTATAATAATTACCAGTGGCGTTTTTCAAGTTTTTATTTTTTTAGACGCGGTCTCGAGAAATTTCTTACTAAGAACATTATTACAAGCAAATTCATGTTTATTCAGATTAAATTATTTTAATACGTTTTGCTGAGCGTGTTTTTATACAATGAGTTCCAAGCTATTTAAACCGTAAATTGTTATTAAAAGAGTAATTTCATTCCTGTTATAATCTAGCAATCTAAGTGGAAATAATTTATATTTAATTTAATATTTTTAGACAGGTTAACAATTAACGCAACATTTCGAGCACCAGGTTTTATTTAAGTTGCATTTAAGGTACAATTATTGTTTTTAAATCAACAGCTACCACTGAAATTAAAAAATAATTGTTGTTTAAAAGCTTTATATTTATTATTTGTTAGACTTACTTATTCATGGACCAGTGATTTGCTGAATTATCTCTTAGATACCTTGATTGTCATAAATCTTTTGTCATTGGCATTAATTTTAGTATTTTTTTTATCTCTCACTCATAACTGTGGATATAACTCAAAGGAGATTTTTTTTAAGATACCACAGTATCTACAGCGTGTCCACGAATCCTACAGGTGAAAAATGAATAGATATTAGTTTTAGTGAAAAATGTAATTCTTGATAAAACGTTTTTTTGTTCTAAAATCCCATAAAATTTAATAAAACTCAAGTTTTTGAAACCAGTTTTATGAAAACCATATGAATTTTGGCACTAAGTTCAAAAATAATGTATTAATCTCATGAGTGACGTTTACAATGTACCAAGTAACTATTAACTTATCTAAATAATTTTCAATTTGTCATTCTTTAATAAATATTTGACAATTCGTTCAGATGGCAATGATTCTTCTAGAATTCTAGACAAACACCTTCGAAGGAACTGTTTGATATTTCTTGCAATAATAAAATTGTTGAAAACACTTTTTTTTTTAATTCAAAAGACGCAGCAACCTCTAGAGGTTATTAGCGTTAAAATATGTTTGGCATACTATTTTTTATATAATATAGGCTTAAATGTTAAAATATAACTTATTAAATTTTACTTAGTAGTTTAATGCTTTTTAGGAAATTGAAAAGTTTTTGGGAATCACTGTTCTCATAGAGTTCGGTATGCAATACTTCTTTCATTAATACTTCATTTTCATATTTAACACAGTCAATTAAAAAATGTTTTACTGACAAGTCAGAGTTGCACATTTCACAGGTGGGTTTGTTTGTTCTCTTCATCAAGTATTGGTGCGTTAGTTTCGTATGTCCAATGCGCAAACGTGTCACTATCACTTGTTCTCTTCTTTTCTTTGATTTTAATTTCCATGGTTGACCATTTTGATTTACTTCTAGTAGTTTGCTAGGAGCGCTCTTCCATTCGTCTTTTCAAATACTTGTAATTTTTTGTTTACAATTATTTTTTAAGTCTGTATATATTGTAGTATTACTTAAATATTATTGATGAAGGATTACTGGGAGCGTTTTTAGCAAGCGTTTCAACCATTTCGTTGCCTTTTATTCATTTATGTGGAGGACTCAAATCAAAATTTGTATCCAAGATTCTTTTAAATTCCAGACATTCATAGTCATTTAAAATTATCTATTAATAAATGAAACAAGAGCCCAGAAATCAGGAGTTTGGTGGTCAAAAACGTGCAAAAAATTTTTCGTTACTCGACAAAAATGAAATTATGCTATGGGAACAGATTATATGCAAAAAATCCAAAAACTTACAGCCAAAAATAGAACAATTTATTATTTAGATGAGAGATGGATAAATGCTGGCCATACAAAAACAAAAGATTGGATGGATGCTTCAGTAACTTCTGCAAGAAATGCATTTTTGTAGGGGTGTTAAACGGCTTAAAAAATCCGACAGGTAAGTTAAATTAAAGTAACCATTCAATTTTTTAAATTTCATCTTTAGGATGAATTTTAGGAAATCTGTCGGAAGTGAGAATGGTTTTGTTCCGGATGCACTGTGGACTTTTGAATCCAGCAAGTGTTGACTACCATGAAGAGATGGATGAACAGTTTTGCAAATTGATTTCAGAAGATTATACCAGCATTTAAAGAAAATGCCGCGATTGTTATGGACAATTTAAAATTGTATTCGTTCAAAAAATATTGCATTTGAGGAAACAATGTTAAAAATACAACTTTTATAAATTGTCAAAGAATATAACGGCGAACATAATAAATACATTATAGATAAACTATCAAAAATTAAAAACCGAATATTATTAAGGTTGTCACGTGGCCACTGTGAGCTCAATCCAATTAAGCTTGTATGGACACAAGTAAAGAATTATATTGCATTGAAAAATACAAGATTTAAATTTGCTGTCATCAAAAATTTATTCCATGAAGCTAGATCTACTATAATCATGGAAGAGTGGAAAAACTCCGTGAAACACGTACAAGAAAGAGTGGAGTTAAAATATGGTAGTAGCACATCACAATCTGAAAGTTCTTTTTCTTACGTGCATATCTGATCATTATTACAATCTGCATCTTGTTTTTGAGCTATTCAGAAGTTCTGAAATTCTGCTGAGCTCTTATCAAATTATATTGTATAACTGGCTAACCATATTCTTTAGAGAGGGACCATAAGTTACAGAAAGAAATACAACTCCATATAAGAGGATTAAAGATACTTAAAAATTTAAGGAATCTTAATTTATTTTTGGTGAAAGTTAAAAGAAAATAATCTAATTTTTTTGTAATGCTGATGTAAACTTGTATTTTGCTTTAAAAATTTATTTTAAAAATGTAAAATAATGCATTAATATTTTTTGACTTTATTAATTTATTAATTAATTTCAAGTTATTAGTGAGGCCCTACACAAAAACGTAATTCCAGCATGCATTTGTTTACATCGTAATTAAGTAGGGTTTGTTTATAGTATAGTTATTTTGAATAATATAAAGTCGAAAAATGTCTAATCCCGAATTTTCCACCGGAGTTAGTAGAAGCAGCGAAAGTAGTGTCACACAAATTGTTGCCAGCTAAATCGCGGAAAATTGATTATACCGCGTATTCACGGTTCATGGAATGGAAGATGAAAAAGACATGCAGATATTTCTCGGAGACGGTTTTATTGGCAGTGCGGTCGAATTATTCAACGATTAAAAGTATGTTACAATCCAATAATAATGTAGACATTTCAAAATATTTCAAACTAATTACATTTCTGAAACCAAATGGGAAAGATTAAAGTAACTCGTACATTTCAGCCTTTTGCTCGCAATTCTATTGCTAGCTTTTCTTGTGAAAAAACTGCGCATACTTTTCAGACTTTTGACTGCAACAAAAAGGCGCACAAAATTATAGAACCATTTCTATTTATTCAAGGTCAAATCCGCGCAATCTCTGTCTGTTTTTAGGGAATTTTGATGGAACAACCCAAAATCTATGTTGGCAGAAATGTCAGTTTACTTCAGCTGATTCTATCTAAGTTCCTGTGTACTTACAGTTTGCATTTGTATGAAAAGTTATTTTGGAAATGTCTAAAATGTAACCTCAAATATTCAGAAACTGACAACACTTGTCAAATGACGAAAAAAATCTCTCAAAAGTTGCGGCAATGTACCAAGGCATGGTAAAATTTTGCTAGCAATTCAAAATAGACTGGCAGGAAAAAGGCTGAAATGTACGAGTACCTTTACACGCCCGGAAAAAAAGTAATTTCATAAAAAGTGACATTGTGTTACCTGTCATCAGAGATTAAATGTCAAACTTTTTTCCCGTCACTAAAAAAAAGGTTTTTTCCTCCAAGCAGCCGAAAAACTCACGTTTATGTACATGTATAAACGTAGTAGATGTACGTATTTATTCATTGAGAGACAAATAATTTTAAGGCCTAGAGACAGAAGAAGTAATGAGCGGAGCCTCTGACGTCATAGGGAACATTTCTTAATTATTTATCAATATTTATGCCAATTATTCTATAAATATTTATTATATTTCCTCTCTAAGTCTAAATAAGGACTCAAAAAAAAACACTTCTAAGTAGGTACCCCTAGTAATATAATATACTAGATTGAAAGAACGTTCCTATAATAAACATTAAACGGCGGCGTTTAATATTTAAATAACTATCTTAAGCAAAGTTTAGCACGCCTATGATTCCTTTTAATAATTATGCATCTCTTCATAAAAAGATTGGCAATTCGAAACATTTCAACTCAACTAATATATAATCTTTCATTAATCATAACTACTGCGCAACTATTTACTTTGTCTAAAATACAGAGCGTTAAATATAATTAAAAAGTTTTCTCCATATAGAAAATTGTCACGGTTCAATTTAAATAACCTTAAAACAATCGTATCTTAAAATCAAGCCGTTCCGATAAACAATTCATTTTACTGTTATTTCGAAATTAATTTATGCAGCATCGGTTTATTGTTTATTAAATGATTTACATATTTTCGGGTGCTTAATTTGTGCGAATTGGTTTAAAGAGGTAATTATTAACGGAACACTTGCAACCTAACTAATATTTAGGATATAGGTAAGTATCCTAATATATTTTAATTCAAAATTAGAAAATTTCGATTAGTTAATACAGGGTTACACAACATTGAAAAATATTTGGGGTTTGCTTTATCAAAAATTTTCGTCATCACCATCTGTTTTCAATCTAAAAGACGTTCTTCTTTTTCTTTGAGTGCTCATCGGTTAATGGATATTAGCGATCGTCATGGCAATTTGAACCTTTGAAGCAGCTGCCTTGAAAAGGCCGATCGTTGTGGTACCAAACCAAGTTCTTAAATTCTTTAGCCAAGATGTTCTTCTTTTTCTTTGAGTGCTCATCGGTTAATGGATCTTAGCGATCGTCATGGCAATTTTAACCTTTGAAGCAGCTGCCTTGAAAAGGCCGATCGTTGTGGTACCAAACCAAGTTCTTAAATTCTTTAGCCAAGATATTCTCCTTCTGTCAGGTCCCCTTCGTGCAAGGACTCTCCCCTGGAGAACCAGCTCTGGAAGTTCATAACATTTCCCATTCCGCATTATGTGACCTAGTCTTTAGCTTCCTAGTCTTGATCATCCTTATGATCTCCATATCTTTATTAATTTTCTCGAGCCTCTAACATTTGTGACGTGGTATTTTAAGTATTTGCCGATATAGCCACATCTCAAAATGCCTCAAGCTTTTCTGTGGAGCATTGAGTGAGTGTCCATGATTCTGTTCCATGAAGAAGCACTGGACACTCGTAACAGCAAAACATGCTTATTTTTATTGTTAGATTAAGTTTTGACATTTTTAGATGCGCTGTTTGGAATTTTTAAATTCGGCATTCAATTTCACGAGAATGACCCCAATCTTTGTTTATTGCTGTGCTTAGGTAGGAACTCTTACGATTTGTTGGTTTCTCATACTAAGTGGGTTTAGTACATGGGTTCCTTTCCTGATTATCATGAATTTGGCCTTGTCTATGTTCAGCGATAAACCGTATTTGGTACTCGTATCTTAGACTCTAGTCATGAGTTCTTGTAGACTTGTATGCAAATACTACGGTATCGTCTGCGTACCTTATATTATTCAATCGTTGGTCAATTTTTGTATTTCGATTACATCTCTATCTTCGGCTTCTATTCGTATATTGGCTGTTTGACCCCAATAAAGGTTTACAATAATTTTTAAGTCACGGTCATCTAATCCGACTTTTCTAAGGATTTCTATTAGTTTTCCATGTTTGACTTTGTCAAATGCTTTCTGATAATCCACGCAGCATGCATGCACATCACAGTTCACATCACGACATCTTTGAAATAGAAATAGTAGACCGAAAAGTGCTTCTAAAGCAATAAAGGACGTTGAAGAAGAAAAATGTTTTTCAAGAAACATTTTGGCGGAAACTACTGGCAACATTCTAATAAAATTTTATATGCATATGCTTTGGAAGCTAATACATTAGAGATACCAACAGCTGGTATGTCTTGCGAAAAAATGTATAACCATCAATTCCGTCGTTTAATCAAGTTTTAGTAACACCCACAACATCTCACCCAATATCTCATCAGTCATTTAATCATTTGACTAAGTCCCACAATAAATTCCTCAATTTTAACTTTTAAATTTTAGGAAGTAAAGGTTAGTACAACAAATTTCAATAATTTAATGGGCATTAAAATGCCCTACCTTAAAAGACATCTCACTATATTTGACACGATACATTATTGTGAAATTTGCACTTACGCACGCAAATTTTTGTTTTAAATGGTTGGCAACATGAATGAAGTATCACTGTCAGCGACAAAGGCTGTTTTTGCTAAACATATAATGCGCAGAGTCCAGCTAACGAGATACTACCGGAATATTTAGATTTACTCATTATTGACCCATGACCAGGACTTTCTATTGAAAGGATGGATCCACACTAGACAGACTTTTGTTTGCACAAACTTCAAGTCCTAGTAAAATGGATACAGTTGAACTTTCTGGAGAATGGGTCGATATTATTAAAAAGAGTCGTTCTAAGCCATCACCTTTTAAAGTTAATATAAATCAATTAAATCTGCATAAAGTGGAAAAGGCAGTTTCACTATATTTTCTTTAAGTTTCCAAACCACCACTTAAACTAAAATCCATTAGTTTTATTGCATAAACAGCCCTTGTCAAAAAAACTTCTCTTTTTATCTCTGAAATTGCAAAAAAATTCAATTTATTTATTATAATTAAAAACACATGAGAGTTCTTATTCCTTATATACCGAATTATTTTTTTTATTTCCCGCCAAAAAAAAAGTAAAGTCTTATGAATGTCTGTATTATGAAGTGCAATTTTCTTTAACATTTTTTTCGCGTATTTATTGTACTAACCCTTACTTTTTGGTATTGAAGTATTTTCGTAGATTTTGAATAGAAAAGACGGAATATTTAAACTTTATTATATTAAAGTTTTTAGACATTTACAAAATATCTTGACACAATTAAAATTGACTTTTTGTTCAATTGAAAAAATAAAACAAACTAAGGTGACTTCACAGTATGATTAAACAATCTAGAATGTACTTCAACACCTTCCCTCATTCGGAAATTTTGTTTAAACCCATACTGCTGCATAAGTCCTCATGTCTTGGTTTAAATAGGGCTTTTGTCATTAAATCAGCAAGTTGAGTCTCTGTAGCTGTCTTTCCTACTTTAAGAACATTTTCATTGACCAGTTCTCTTACATAAAAATGTCTAATCTGGATATGTTTTGTACGCCGGTGTATTTCTGGATTGTGAGCCAATCTTATAGCTGCTTGATTATCAACTAACAATTCAGGGACTTCTTTAAGCTGAATTATCTCGTCAAATAATCTTTTAAGCCATACCAACTCCTTTGCAGCTTCGCTTGCAGCAACAATTTCAGCTTCAGTCGTGGAAACTGCAACTGATGATTGTCTTTGACTTATCCAAGATATTGCTCCTCCAGCATAAAGACATACAACCCCAGTTGTTGATCGCCCTGTCGAAGAATCTCCTCCATAATCAGCATCACTGAACCCTTCCAAATAACCTTTTTTGGTATTAGGTTTGTAGGTAATTCCATGGCTCAATGTCCCTTGAATATATCTAAAAATTCTTTTAACTTGGACAAAGTCTTTGTGTGTCGGATTTTCCAAATTGCGAGACACTACACCAACTGCATAGGCAATATCAGGTCTTGATCCCGTCATTAAATAAAGTAGAGCACCAACAGCTTCTCGATAAGAAAAACATGTGTTTTCAGTGGTTTCTTTATCTTTTGACTCTGAATTATCTTTTACAATTGGAGTTTTTACTGGTCTACAATTAGACATTCCAAATCTGTTCAATAATTTCTTGGCATATGCTTCCTGCTTTATGGTAACCAAACCATTTGAATCCTTTTCAATCTGCATACCCAAAAAATATGTCGCTGGCTTTATTGTAACTTTAAATTCTTCCTTTAGATCTTGTAAAAACCGATCTCTTATAGTGTCACAACTGGATGCTAGCAGTCCGTCATCTACATATAAAACCAAAATAAGAATACCTTCTTCAATTTTCTTAATAAAGAGACATGGATCTGTTACACTTTGCTTAAAACCAAAACTTACAATAAATTCTCGTATTCTTATATTCCAACACCTCGGCGCTTGTTTTAGTCCATATAAACTTTTCTTAAGATGACATACTTTATCGGTTCCATCTTTAAAACCCTCTGGTTGTTGCATATATACTTGTTCATTCAATTCACCATACAAAAACGCTGTACAAACATCAAATTGTGTTAAACTCAGATTTTCACTAGCAGATATACTTAGAATCGATCTTATAGTGGCAAATTTAACAACTGGGCTAAAGGTTTGGTCAAAATCTTCCCCTTTCTTTTGAGAATACCCTTTAACTACTAACCGAGCTTTAAATTTCTCAACTGAACCATCTGGATTGGTCTTTAATTTATATACCCATTTACATGGAATAGCTTTCTTTCCTCTAGGTAACTCTGTTAAAGTCCAAGTATGATTTTCCTTTAATGACTCCATTTCCTTTTCCATTGCTATTTTCCACTCATAGGATCTACTATCTTTAATAGCTTCTTGATAAGTCGTTGGCTCCTGTATATCTAGTATGTCAGCTGCAACCATCATGGCAAAATCTTCAAATCTTGATGGTTTTTGAATTTGATTTCTATCACGTAGTGGTCTGTATAAAAAATCTGATGGTTCTTCAGGTTGTGGTGCCTCTTCTAAGATATCAGTAAGACTAGGGACATGATCTTCCTCTTTCTCTTCCTCTTTCTCTTCCTCTTCTAGTATATCTTTTTCAGGAATACCTTCATTTCCATGATTCTCATCTATTTTAGGAATAATTGTTAAAGTGGTCGTAACTAGTTTTTTATCAAAAATCACATCTCTTGATCTTATAAGTCTCTTAGTTTTTCTACACCATATTCGATAGCCATCATCATTTTCGTAGCCAATTAGAATTCCTTGTACTGCCTTTTTATCCATCTTCTTCCTACATTGCTTTGGCACATGGGCAAAACAGGTGCTTCCAATGATCCTCATGTGTTTTAAAGAAGGCTTTTTATCAAACCAAAGTTCATATGGTGATTTTCCCTTGACACTTGAAGTACCAGTCCTGTTTAGTATATATGCCGCTGTATTTATCATTTCAGCCCATAAATACTGTGGAATATTTTCGTGCGCATGCATAATGGATCTAGCAGTTTCAACAATTGTACGATTATCCCTCTCAGAACATCCATTTTGCTCTGGTGTATAGGGCATTACCAGTCTTTGGCGAATTCCATTTTGTTGAAGGATCTTTTTCACTTGACTATTGTCAAACTCACCACCGTTATCTGAAAGCAGCTCTCTAATTTTATATCCTGTAGCTTTTACCTCAGCCAACATTATTTTTAATTTTTCAGTAACTTCAAACTTTTCTTTTAAAAAATATACATAGCGGTAGCGACTGAAGTCATCTTTGAACAGTAAGAAATAACGGTAACCACTTTGAGATTTTTGAAATGGTCCACATAAATCAGTGTGTATTAGTTCACCTGGTAATTTTGCTCGTTCTCTTGTTCCAAATTTTCCTCTATGCATTTTGCCATAAATACAACCCTCACAAAGTTCACTGTCTAAACCTACTTTAAGGTCAAGCTCATAACTTAAAACATCTCTGATATGCCTTTTGTTTTGATGACCAAAACGTTCATGGTAGAGTTGCAGTAAATTTTTATTTGAGACTGAATTTATTTGAGCTGTTACCTCTGGTTTTACTATCTGCATGGCAAGCTTATAAAGACCTCCATATCTACTTCTTTTTCCTGTCAGAATGGTTTTTCCACCAACTATAAACTTACAATCCTCCGTACTTGAAGTAAACTTGCTTAAGGTTTGCTTGTCTTGTGCATGTAAAACAGAAAATAAATTTTTCTTAATCTGAGGTACATACCACACATCTGATAGTCGCAAAATATCTTCTTTATCTTGAATGTTAGCTTGAACCAAAACTGTTCCCTTACCAACTGCTCCTATTGTATCACCATTTGCTGTCGTTATAGTATGTGGGTCTTGAAAGTATTGAAATGTCTCAAAAATATCACTTTTATTGGTGATATGACTTGTAGCTCCATTATCCACAAACCAGTAGTTTTCTTCGGATTCACTTAATACAACATTACTAGTCAAAGATAACAATGTCATATTTGTATCTGTTACCTTGTGTGTTCTTGAACTTCCTGGTTTTGGAGGTCTACCGTCCTCTTTCCATTTAGAGCATTGTTTTACTTTGTGACCTTCACGTCTACAGTAATTACATACCAGTTTCTTTTTAGGATTACCCTTTTTCTCTGCAATTAATGTCTCATGGTGATTTGATTTACCATTACCTATTAATGCATTTTCATATGTACAAAGTTGGTTTGTTAAATTGTCCACAGTTCGATCACTTTTTGACATAAGCATCCAACTTGATTTAAAAGAAAAATATTCTTCAGGTAGTGATCCTAATATCTTACAGACTAGCAGTAATTCTGGCAAATTACAATTACATTTGATACCTGTTGTAATTTTGTCTTTTGATATTTCTTTTTGAAGTTCATTCCAGAGATTCTTAAGCTTAGATACGTGAGTTGCCATGTCATCTTCAATTTCTTTTCTATAGTTAAAGAACTGAAGACAAATATCATAGGTCTTGTCTTCAACATTTCCATCAAATAACCTATGTAATTCAATCCACACGTCTCTCGCACTTGTAAATCTCATAACTTTTTGAAGAGTATCTTGTGTCATATTAATAGTAAGAGCTAGAAGTACATTACAATCTGCTGCATTAAAACTTGCCAAAGTTCTTTCATATGTCGCTTTTTGTTCCGGTGTAGCATCTTCTGGTAAAACAGGAGAAACTAATTTACCTTCCAAAACATTAACGGCATTTGGAATACCTCGTAACAGAATATTCATTTTATACTTCCATGTAGCCCAATTATCTTTTCCTTCAAGTAGACCTATTTGGACTTTGGCTGGATCCATATCTTATTCTACTTTTGGATACTAATTTTCTTATTACAAATCTTTTCTAATTCTTAAAAAAAAACCTTGAACCACGCTCTGCTACCATATTGAAGTATTTTCGTAGATTTTGAATAGAAAAGACGGAATATTTAAACTTTATTATATTAAAGTTTTTAGACATTTACAAAATATCTTGACACAATTAAAATTGACTTTTTGTTCAATTGAAAAAATAAAACAAACTAAGGTGACTTCACAGTATGATTAAACAATCTAGAATGTACTTCAACATTTGGAAGTCCAACTTATATTAAAGTTACAATTTGTTTGTTTGTAGCTAGGTACCTATTGTTGATCAGATAGTATTAAGGCTATTAAGGTATGAAAGTAATAAGACATAACAATATTAAAGCCTAGATGTTATTATCCCTATGGGATTATCCTGCATGTACTTCTCTCTAAGATCTGTACTGTGCAATGATATAGAAAAACAAGGAAAAAACTATATCATGCTGATCTTTACAATAACTTAATATATTTGTAAAAATATAAAAACAAAATTACCCAAATTAAAAAATCCAAAATGTATATATATATATATATATATATAATCAATACCCATTCTACCCTAAGGTGTTGGGTTTCAAGTCTCTTCTTAAGTGTCGTATACAAACTTCCTCCAATTCTTCTTGTTTCTAGCCATGTTCTTCGCTTGGTCTCTGGTGACTCCTCTCTTATCTAGGATGGCGGCAATTTCGTCGTCCCATGTCTTCATGGGTCTTCCCCTCGGTCTTTTCAAGCTTCTTCTCGCTTCCCACACTTGTTTCACTGGTCTGTCTTTGTCCATCCTTACCATGTGGCCGTACCATCTCAGCTGGGCTTCTTCTACTTTCTTTTCTATTGATCGGACCTTGAGGCGTTCCCTTATTTCCTCGTTCCGTATCCTATCCATTTTAGTCACACCTAGTACTCTTCTTAGATACTTCATTGCGATGAGATACTTCATTGCGATGCGTCCAAAATGTAATGTTGTATATATCGGTCAAACACAAAGAAATTTTGAAGTAAGATTTAATGAACATTTAAGAGCATATAGGTTAAAACAACCAGATAAGTCAAATTATGCAAAACACCTACTTGAACATCCAACCTCACTCTTACACACCAATGACATCCAAATACTACACACTTGCAATAAAAAACAAAATTTAGATTTCCTTGACGAACTTGAAATAAAAAGACATCTAGCAGATCCACAATTTAAAGTTGTTAATGAACAAATAAATCTTGGAAGTTCTCCATTATTAAAGTTTTTGTTTTGATTGAGTCTTCATTTTATACATAAATAAGACGTAATTATAACACATATATAGTTTTTTCCTGGTTTTTCTATAACATTGCACAGTTTATACTGATCTTAGAGGGAAGTACATCCAGGATAATCCCTTAGGGCTAATAACATCTAGGCTTTAATATTGTTATGTCTTATTACTTCCATACTTGGTCTAGCCTTAATAATACCTAATCAACATAAGGTACCTAGCTACAAATAAACAAAATGTAACTTCAATATGTCAATCTGACGATGCTAAGTCTAGCGAAACGGCTGTCGTGGAGAGTAAAAAAGCAATTTTTTAAATAAATAGTGGAAGTTTTGTTAAGACGAAGAGTTTTTTTATTATTCTAAGTATTTATTACCTTTTAAATCAAAAATGTTACAACCTACTTTGTTTCACGGTATATTGGGAATTTTGTGTTGTTTTGTGAAGTTGCAAATGTTAAACATTCGTAGCAATTTTTTGCCTAATTTGGTTACTGATGCTTGGCCAAAATAAATGCTCTTGAGCCAATTTGTTACTTTTATTACCGCCTAGATGACTATAATGATTTTAAGTTTATCAATTCACTCCTACTGACTGCGCCATGTTACTAAATAATAAGCATTTGTTTTAAAGTAATTAATTGTATTTGACAATAGTAATTTTATCGTTCTAATCTTACCGTTGTTGTTGCTGTTGCTAGGTAATCTCTATATCTACCTCAAACAAATGCTGCGTACATATCCTACCAGAACAATTTCCGAACCAAAAGAAAAGCTGTAGGAGTTATGAAATTCGTTTACACCCTACACAAAAACAAAAGACAAAGAATGTCAAATACCAGATAACCTAAAATAATATTAATCAAACGAATAGAAGAAAAAATCTAAACTTAGATGGGATAATGATTTAAAAATGATGTTTAATAATCAAGTCATGAAGTGGAAGGAGTGGAAAATATAGTTAAGTCATGGAACAACTACTCCTGAATAGCTAAAATTTATAGACTCTCTTAGTATAATCCCTCTCTGCATTTTTTATTTATTGTTTCTAAGGATATTTTATTATTAAAATTTTTTTGAGTAATAAGACCTGACCAGACTGTGTTCCCTTATCAGATAAGTTTCAATTGTTTAATTCTGTCTTTCGATCCATTGCTTGTTACGCGGCGCAAATATGGGGATTTAAACAATATGAAGTATTGAAGAAATTATTACGGTTTTTTTGTTAAAAGTTATATTCCCTACCTACAACTACTCCAAACTTCATGCTTTACCTTGAAACTGATGTTGATCTAATATATATATATTCACTTTGAGGCTACATTTTAGATATGTATTAAATGTTCTTAGCCTTCCGGCTTGCCCATGTGCTAGAAATGGTAATGGGTAAAACTTTTTAACTTGACAGTTGGACAAAACTGTTTAATAGATATGGAGTAAATTTTAGTGCTTCTCTTGATGAGGTAACATTATGGGAATATCAGATGTCGGTTCTAATAGATAGAATAATGGAGGTACATCGGGATATATGTGAGTCAAATATTACGGAATCGAATAGGTACATCTTTTATAAAGAGCTCAACCATAATGCTGGCATATTTTCAATTTACGGGTTGCCGCAAAATATGAAGTTAAGAGAACTAAGTTGGCTTTTTAAGATGAGAGGTGAACTGCTGTATTTAAATTTTACTCCATGGGTTGAAAGGGAGGTAGAGTTGTGTTCTATGTGTTACATAAGTGTTAGAGAAAATATTGTTCATTTCTTGGCAGTTTGCCCTGTTCTTGCCCTGTTTGCCCTTCTGAACTCCTCCACCTCTTCTCTAGGTCTCATACATTTTGCGCGCTCGGCCTGGATGTATAGATATGAATTAATCCAGGAATTTAATCTTACTAATTTTTGTATTTTTGTATTTTTGTAATTTTTTATTTTTGTATTTTCTGTAAACCCTAGTTTTACATTGTGTGTTTTTTTCATTGTTTTGTGAAGCACTTAATTTCCGGCTGACGAAATACTAAGCCGTATATGCTTCTATTATAGTTTATATTCTTTATAATTGTAAAATAATTTTTATAAAGTACCTATAGTATTATTTTTATTAGTATTAAAATTTTTTACGACGTTACAATGGTGTGCGTCACTCTTTTTGTGGTATATTATTTAGATTCCCTTAACCGCCTTCTATGCTGTTGTATACGGTTACAACTTAAAAAAAAATGTGATTGCGGCATTAAACACTTAATTTCATCCTATCTATGGGATGAAAGTTTATAAACAAAAATCCCTGCTGGATAATCCCTTTTCCCTCCAACACACAACCCTCTCCACCTTCGATGTTCGATATAGACACTGAAGCATTGTTTAGAGCTGATTGTCGATTGTATTTTTTCGATGCAATTTTATTTGTAATATATACAGATTTATTGTTATATGTAGTTACGATTCTACTCCGCGTATTTGCAGATGAATATTTATTAACGCATTGCAGGTTTTTTTATTTTATAAAATGGCGCATATCGAAATGAGGATTTTTTTTGGTTCGTTTTAACTTATATTCGTTATATTTTAATTCAAATTACGATCGATATGAAAAATATAGCCAACGTTTTTAATCTTCCTGATGCATTGGATGTTTTTCATGCAACTGCTTTGTATTAATTTAAAAAACAGCGGGTTATTTATTGGCAAAACGAATAAGTGTATAAAATGCGTCTGGTATTTTTTGAATAGCAATTTTACTAAACCAACTAATTAGTTTGCATTTTGGAAATACAATGACGAAAATCGACCGCTCTCATTTTCGATAAAGCCCTATCTACATTTTCTTCATTTTTCACTCGCTAATTACATTACGACTTTACAAAATAAGATTCTTGAAATTAACTATAAAATGTTATTGTAAATGAGCCTTAAATCTTATAATAATATATAAAGTTTTTTATATCATTACCAATTCTAATCAACTTCTTGTTGGGGTGGTAAATACCCCTTGGTCTCACGGAATATTCCAGAAAATTCTAAAAATTTCTGGGCAGATCTATAAAGTTCTAAAATGTCTACAACTACTAAAATCAGTATGGAATATTCTAGAAGGATTTGAAAATTTATGAAATAAATTAATTATTAAGGATTTCTAGAATTTTTTAGATTTTGACGTAATATTCTAGAACGATGTACTATTCTTAAAATCTAAAATTTGTATGTTACACCTTAGTTCTTCTTATCTTATCGGATTATCAGGAGATTTCCTTCAAATGCTACCTGTCATTCCAAAATCATTAAACAAGTAAAAATATGTAACTATGTAACTCCAAAAAACTATGAGCACTGGGCGCCAAGTTTGTTACTCTAGAACACCCTTAAGGCAAATCCCGGTTAGAGACTCTCTCAAGGAATGATTAGGCTCCAAGTTAATATTTCACTATTGGTAAAGGCGCGATGAGAGAGGAAGTTATGGATTGGATGGAGAAGGAAATGGAAATAAGGTGGAAGAAGTATTATAAAGGTGCGCTAAAAAGAGTAATTGGAGAGAATGGATGATTAGGAAATTCGGTGAACTACTTCTAGACCCAAATGCTAACTGGGCATGGGTCAAGAGCAGGATATCTTCACAAGATTGGGAAAAGAGAGACTGGAGTATGTGAAAGGTGTGAAGTGGAGGATGATGTAGGACACGTCTTTAGATGCTGGAAGAATGAAGAAGTGCTGAAGAACTTGGAGGAAAAACTCGGGGAGGCGGGGTATTCAAAAAATATGGCGGAGATAATGTTGACAGGTGAGGGGGAATTGATGGAAGTGAGTAAGACAGTGGACAGTATGGTTAGGAGAAGAGTGGCAGAGTAAATGGAGAGTGTGTGAGGGACCGCCGCCCGTCTTGAAGTATGGTTGGTAGGCATCATCAAAGCGGTTCGGGGCCTGAACAGGACCCGTTCGAACATGAGTTTTTTTCATCTCAGCCCGAAAAAAAATGTTTCACTATAGGTCAGGTTTGTGGTTATAAGAATTTAAGGGCGCCACTATATTTTTATTCGTTTACGGAAAAATAAAAAGGAAACTAAGGTGAAAATGAAAAAAACACCTTGTAGAATTGGAAAACAAGTATATATTATTGAATTTGTCAGTAAATAATAAAGTTAACTAAATGAGTAGTTAAACCGAGCACGCTACACCTTACAGCTCTTACAGCCAAGTGGGTTTTGTAAATAAAGTCCGGTTTCACAATCGAGAGTTAACTTCAGGTAAATATTTAACCCAAAAACCGACCAATAGGAAAATTTTTCAAACATGTAACAAATTTTTCTATTGGTCGGGTTAAATCCTAACTTGAAGTTAACTCTCGATTGTGAAACCGAGCGTAAAACTGATGAAAAAGATTTATTTGTTTAATTTATCTAAGCACATCAGGTTGATTGAGGTTCCAAAGGGCCTCGAGTAATTTGTGGTGTGGTTGGGGCTAAGAATTTCTATTCTTGAGGTTCCAAAGGGACTTGAGTCCTTACAGCTATTGAATTTCTCTGTCTATAGCATATGTATTTATCCTGACCTAGCATAGCTTTATATTAACTGTAGCCTAGCTGTATCCTAGCTTTGCTGTAACCTAGTTGTATCCTAGCTTTGCTGAATGTAAATTATGTCATCCATTCTCTAATTTGGGTTGAATCCAAAAGGTTCATAGAAAAACAGAATGATAATATTGTTCAAGTTTTCTAATAATTTTTTAAAAAATTTTGATTATACAAAACAAATCATGAAGAAAATACCACATATTGTAATAATAAATCAACATTAATATTAATTGATACATCAAAAGCAAGAACTAAGTTAAGTACATAAGGCTAAATCAAGAAATACATCATATCAAGGGGAGCAACAAAATACTGATCAAAAAATAAACACTATAAACAATTTTAACTTGACTAAACAAAGCAATGCAATATATAAAACAATTTTTTATTATTCAATACCAAATTCATAAATTACAGACATCTTCAATTTTATGAGTTGTAAGTTAATAATTCACCTACAACAATTTTGCTGTAGTCTTGATTTTTGTTTTCCATCACATTAAGTCTTACTACTATCTTCCTTTCAATTGACATTGTATTGTAATTTTAGCCTGATGATGGTCTGGCAGACCGAAACTAGTTGCAAGTAACTTTCATTATTAAATTAAAAATTGTGGGATTGACTTTGTGTTTTTATTTGAACCTTTTGCTGAATGTATCTTTCACCAGCCAAAGGGATACGATAAATTGCGATAGGAAGACGACTGTCTTCGTTGAGCTTTCGGCAAGAAAAAGGGTGGTGTATTAGGAGCATTGTAATTTATAGATGAGGGCTGTCAATGTTCTCGCTTGGTATCCGGTTAGGGGTTGCGTTCAGTTAAGGGTTTTATTTCAGGTGCGTTCCATTGATAGTGGTGAGTCGGGGTTTATTTTAAGGTTCTTAATAATGGTAGTCTAAAGTAAGGTAGCATGGCGATAGGCATGTTACCACGATTTATTATAAAAAAGGGTACACTCAGAAGCAATAAAGATAATTTATTGAAATTACCTGTATATTTAGGTCCTATGTGTAACTGATAAAAATTTCAAGCAGAACAAAAACATTTTTTATGTCTTGTTTCTGGAATAGACCATTTCTTATCAATTCAATTTGTATCAACATTATTTATTATAAATTCGTAAAATTATGTTAGGTGGTGGAGTTAAGATGCCGTGTTGTGAGACTACGTGAAGCTAGACTTTCATTTCAAGATATAAGGCGTCGTGTCAACCAGGGTTTGTATACAGTATTGTTGTTTTGTCGAGCATCAAACACACAGAATTCGGGGCTCTGGACTAAGAAGAAATACCAATCCTTGCCAGAATCGGTACCTAAGAATTCTAGCCTTCAGAAATCGAATCATACGTTTTGATCGTTGGTGATTAATAGTTGTATCTGGAAGAGTGATTGCTAGGGTTTTTGGGCTGCATTCTTACCACCCCCATTTAGTGCTTCCAATGATACGTGTGCCAGGAAGAGACAGACTTGAATGGTGGTGCGGCCAAATAGCTAACTAGAACCAAGAATTGCATTAGGTAATCTTTTCATATAAATCTAGATTCTTGGTATGCAAGAAGGTCGAAGGCAAGATCGTTAGAAGCATGCGTGGAAAAATACGAATTACTTGAATGTTCCACTAAAAAATCTTTTTCTTTGGTAGAAAGATCCATACTGACAGATTTTAACCGTAATGTAATGTCAAGTTGACAATTAATGACAACCAATTTAACAGCCCTCTTAATTTCGGTACCGTATTTATTTAAATAAAAACAGAATGGGAGTCAATGGATATCATATAACTAAAAAAAACATTGTCAAGAATAAGATTTTTAGATTTACTTTAAAAAGTATGTATTGTTTCAATTTTTGAATTTATAGATTATTAATCATCAAACAGTAATTACGTTCTCTTGAGAAGAAACAGAAGATGCAAGGACTAAAAGCGCAAATATTTTAAAAGTTAGAATTCCACGATTTACTTTACATTTTTTCTTATGATCGAATTCAATAGAATATGTTTACTTTTAGTTATTTACAATCTATAAACTTCAAAAAGCCCACCCTAAATTTTGTCTGATAAACAGAAAATGGCTCGACATTTTCTCTTGTGTACTTAACTATGTAGTACAGTATTGACTTAATATAAAATTAGAATTCGTTATATATGTGTAATGGCATAATTAGCGAGAAAGTAACATGTAATTAGAGAAAATGTTACGTTTAATTGCTAATTGAGTTTCTGGCCGGTGTGATGCTAGTTCCAATTTTAATTACCTAATTACGTGACTCGACGATGCAGAGTCGGCCAAGGACCAAAAAACGTTGAAAATAGGCTACAAGACTATATTTTAAAACACGACTGCACTATTTTTAGAAAGATTATACATTGCAAATTAATCAGCATTCAAATTATAATAGTTCGCAGTAAAAAAGCATTTTCTACAGTGACGGCTGACAAAAAAATCCAACCTAACCGACATATTTGAAATCATTTATATAATAATAACATGCGCACATGTTATTATTTAGTAAGTTAACGATTTATTTATAATAAATGTTTCTAATGCTTTAACAAACAGAAAAACCAAAGTACCATTAGTATTAATAGCTGTACTGTTACTATAAACAATTATTATAATAACATTGTAATATTTAAATATTCGACAATAGTATAATGATTAAAATATCAACAGAAGTTGTTTAATAATAATAATATTTTTTGTATTTGTAAGAGAATTTTAAGTTAGAAATTATTATTATGTAATGTATCATCCTATAACACATAAATTAGCAGCTTATAATTCTATGATACATAGGGCATTTTCAATTCCATTGGACAAAATTAACTTTGATAAAGAAATTTTTATCATAAAACAAATAGCTACATCTAATGGCTACCCAATTCATTTGATAAATACATTAATTAATAAAAAAGAACAGAAAGTGGCACTACAACTAATATTTCCTAAACAAACTAAAGAAATTAAAAGTTATAAAAAATTACATATTGTGGAAGTATTTCCAATAAAATATCAAAAATAATATCTTCGGCAACATCAGCAATAATATCATTTAAAACACAAAATAATGTTGGTACAAAATTGTTAAATGTAAAAACAAAATTACCTAAATTAAAAAAATCTGGTGTTTACAAAATTAATTGTCCAAAGTGTAATGCTGTATATATAGGTCAAACACAAAGAAATTTTGAAGTAAGATTTAACGAACATTTAAGAGCATATAGATTAAAACAACCAGATAAGTCAAATTATGCAAAACACCTACTTGAACATCCAACCTCACTCTTTCACATCAATGACATCCAAATACTACACATTTGTAATAAAAAACAAAATTTAGATTTCCTTGAAGAACTTGAAATAAAAAGACATCTAGCAGATCCACAATTTAAAGTTGTTAATGAACAAATAAATCTGGGAAGTTCTCCACTTTTAAAGTGTTTGCTTTGATTGAGTCTTCATTTTATACATAGATAAGACGTAATTGTAACACAAATATATTAAGTTATTGTAAAGATCAGCATGATATAGTTTTTTCCTGGTTTTTCTATATCATTGCACAGTTATACTGATCTTAGAGGGAAATACATCCAGGATAATCCCTTAGGGCTAATAACATCTAGGATTTAATATTGTTATGTCTTATTACTTCCATACTTGGTCTATACTCCGGGTCACAGTTATTATGCAGTGTGGCCGGCATAGGCCAATGTAAATCTTATGGGCGAATATTCAACACTGTTGCCGCTTTGGTTAAATTTATTGGTAAAATTTATCTAAAAGCATAATTATAAATATTCTTAATTACTCACTAAACGATTTTCAAATGAATAATTTAGTCAACATTTAAATCATAATAGTAACACAATGGCAAGTTATATTCCCGCGCCAGTTGGAACCAAATTCGAAGAACATGCCGATATGGCAACGCCGTCGTCCATAAACATAATGCTGCATAATAACTGTGAACCAGACTATAGCCTTAATACTACCTAAACATCAGGTACCTAGCTACAAACAAACAAAATGTAACTTAAATGTCAATCTGACGATGCTTCATAGCGAAACAGCTGTCATTGAGTCTTTAAAAAAGCAATTTTTAAATAAATATTGTTTTGTTAAAACGAAGAGTTTTTAATTATCCTTAATAAGATGGACTTCCAAAAAGTAAGGGTTAGTACAATCAATTTAATATTATATCTTGTACAGTCGGCTTTAGAATAGCATATACATGTTAAAGATGAATTTCGTTTACCTACCGAAGTTATAAAAACGCCCTTCTTATACAACAAAGGAATGGCAATTTTTAAAACGCCTTCATTAAATGGTTTTGGGAGATTAAGTGTATTTACAATGGTCGGTCATGTCCCGAATAAATAGGTTTTTTTCGCATTTTTGTACTGATATAATAAAAAAAAAGGAATTATAATCCTAAACAAACATTTATTATCGAGGGTTCCAAACTAAGTGAAGATGTGGGCGTGGACAACTGTTTAACTGATTTCAAATTTATTATTATTTAAACCGTGATTGGTTACACAAAAAAAAGGCTGTCTATTCAATGTAAACGATTTTAGTTTGAAAATGTATATGCAATTCTGAAGCCGATAGTACATACATATGTTATTTAAAACTTGCATCATCCTAGAGGTGATGAGTCTAACATTGTTCGGGTCCTGAGGAGGACTCGTTCGAATATGAGTTTTTCCATCTCAGCCCGAAAAATAAACATAGGAATCCAAATATGGACATGTGTATAAATGAGGTTCGCAAGTACCTACTAATAAAGTAAGTAAGTTGAAAACCGCTAAAACAAAGACTTAAAATGAGAAAGGCTCACCGATTCGATAAGAATCTGAATATCTTGAAATGGAAATCGGATGTGAGAGAAAGGAAAATTAGGATCAGAATTATAAAAAAAACAATAACATACATAAAAAGAACCCCAAGAGGTCGTTAGAATGGCCACCATTTCGAAAGGAGCAGCAATATATAATAAGGTTGTGTTTGAATAGTTTACGTAATAGAAGATTTCGGTTATATCTATTATAATTACGATTTCATTATTAAGTTTTCTTTAAATAAATTGCGTGTTTATTAAATGATTAGTTCGGTAATTTCAAATAATTTTTAATTCAACACAAATTAAACCAACGGGCATATCGATTAAGTTATATAATTTTAAATTTGATTCATTATCGCAATCCAAATGTTGTTTAAACTTTAGTCTAATTATTCAAATTCATTAAAATTATGCAATATTTAAATTAAATTAACCATTACTCGATAATATCTAGTAGTGAAGTTTTGACATAATTTTTTTCAAAGAAGTTTTAATTTATTTTTAATGATAGGTAGCCAGTCTACCACATCTTTTTATACGTTGATGATCTGAAAATTATAAGACTTATTGATGTACTAAAGAATAAACTCATTAGTATTATTTTGCTGGTCATAGTTTTAAATACAATAGTAATTTTATTGAGGAAAAACAGTAATTATACAATTAAGTTTCAAGCTGCTCATTTAGATTTAGTAATATGTGTTTTAGTGATATTTGAATATATAAAGTGATTCATTATTAATACAGTCTAGACGAGTTCAACTGGTAAAATTAAAGAAAATATCAATCTAAGTATCAATTTAATTTATTTAAATAAAATTGATTGTACTAAACCTTAATTTGGGGAAATCCATCATATTAAGAACACTAAACAAATTAATTTAACAGTACTTTCACTATGTATTTTTTTTTATTTTTTTGCTTTAGGTTTTTAACCTATTTAGCTACGCTAATTAAAATTATTCTAAGTTACAAACGTAACAAAATTAACAATAACAATAATAATACAATGATTCAATAAAATCCAACGTCAGAATTACTGCATTATTGGTACATTATAAGTGGTAATCATATTTCTGAGAAAGTCAAAAACAATTTAAAATTAAATCTTTCGCTTGGTTCGTTTGAAGAATTCCCACATAATTTCTCTGATGGCAGAACTACGACTTGTAAGGTATAGGAGAGATATTTGAGATTGGGGTTGAGGCAGATTATTTGCTATCAAACTTTTTATGAGAAACTCAGTTGCATTCTGATTAATTTTACACGAAAACCACCGAATACGGAACTACGAATAGAATGGCAAGAACCTAGTTACTATCTAGATCTGTATGCGACATCGAGTAGCAGCGGTTGTGTTAAAAAGTATTGTCGATAATACAGATTCCTTAAATTTATATCTAGTGCCATCTATCTGTCAATAAGAAGTACTCTGCGATAAAAAAGACAGCTACATTTCAACGAAACTAAAGTAAATATATTTTACAATCAAAAAATGATCATTTATTTATTTATTTTGCTTAAAATACAAGTCATGTTTCAAAATATTATTTCTCAAACACTTGAAACTATGAGGGACATCAAATATGGGAATAATTTCTTGGTCATTGATCACAAAACCAAAATTTCTATTCTCTTCTTTTCTTTTTCAGTATTCCTCCTTCGTTTCATTCATTAGCAGTCTAATAGCTCCGACATTAGTTTTACTTTGGTCACAAACTGTCGATACTACCTTCAAACCTATACTTTGACTTTTGCAGATTAGAACCTTCAGCAAATTTTTTAATGCCATGGATTTATGAGGTCCATCACTAAATGTAAAAACTAATGGTTGCTTCCACTGTTTATACAGTCCTTTAAGCATAAAAACGTTTGCATGATCT
The DNA here is from genome assembly GCA_035357415.1 of Ophraella communa. Classification (NCBI taxonomy): domain Eukaryota; kingdom Metazoa; phylum Arthropoda; class Insecta; order Coleoptera; family Chrysomelidae; genus Ophraella; species Ophraella communa. The sequence continues at coordinate 11,784,304 of CM068987.1, forward strand.
GCTAGTACAGGTTTTCTTTCTTTATAAATTACAATTTGATTTATTCATTTACCAGGTAAATTTAAAGTTGGAACTGCTGTTCTTATAAGACCTCTTTTGGTACCTAAAACTTTACAGTTACTAGAAAAATGTTCCTCACAAAATACATATTTTTTATAAATGTCTTCAACTGACAAATCTTTATAATTATTTACATTCTTTAAAATCCACTCACTAAACACACTTGGTTCATTTTTTGGAAAACGATGCATTTTGCCTTCACGATTTGTACATGTAGGTACACAACATTTCCTTTTAGATAAGGGGGGTTGATAGTTTGAATCCATTTTGGGGACAGAATTATTTGGAAGCACAAAACCAAAGATGATATACACCAACAAAACTAAAAATACTGAAGACAAAACTCCTGCTTTTTTCCTGATTCCCAGAACTACTGTCCCTTTTCTTAATTTTCTTAAAACTGTTTCTCACCAAATAAAGATTGATTCAGATCTGTTAAATTAAAAAGTATTGTCGTTAATAGTATTAGTAGAGAGACCGCTTCCGAAAAATAGAACAATTAAAATGAGTAGACGCAACGATCAGCGCCATCCTATGGTTGTGTTAAAAATATTAATAAGTTTTGGCGAGAGTATATTTGCTTTCATTTCTATTCGTAGTTCCGTATTCGGTGATGAGAACATCCAATGGTTGATATCGTCGTAACTTCCATCACTGTCACAGAGCTTCATTTTATGCATGTAACTTTTTGTAGTAGCATGTCCAGACATACATCTAACGAACATTTTGTTAATGTTTCTATTCCAATGACTTCTTTCAGCCATAGGGGATGAAGGAAGACTGGGATATATTTTGCAATATTGATTCCTGCTCTATTTCATTGAAAATTTGTTCAAGTTATTGTATCTATATTTCTCTCTAAGATAACTGTGCAATCAATAATATAGAAAAAAACAGGAAAATCTGGCTGATACAATAAATTAAACTGTTTGCTTTAATGCAGCCTCGCTGTCAGCGACGAGCTGTCAAAACGAGACCAAGCAAAGGAACTTTTCCTGACCAGGTAGACGTTCCAAGAAGTATTAACGCTAACTACGATTAACAAACGGGACTTATCAGCCCCAAAAGCCCCTAATTACGGTGAATTTGTAGGTTATAATAATAGTTATGCTCAACAATTAAAGTCGATATTTTTTAAATTTCAGAAAATTGACTAAAAACTAATATTTTAAATATACATTTCATGCTATCAGTAAACTCTCTTTATAGCAAATTGTTTTTGTAGTTTTTTTCTTTTTATACGCTGTTATCTCTTTAACTAGAATTGTAGGAATTCGATTTCAGAATACTTACATTTTAGTCGCATAGAAGTGCTTGCAGTGACTTTAACATTGTTACTGTAGTCCATAAATCTGTTTACTTTAAAAAAATGGTACTGCAGCGATTAGAAACACTGCAACTCGATCAATTAGTATGTTGGATACACGAAGGCTTAAGTCAAGAAGAAGTTGCTACACGGCTAAATGTGTCCCAAAGTGTTGTCAGGAATCGATATATTTGGAAACTGGATCTGCAGCGTACAGGCATGGAGGAGGACGAGAACGAGCTACAACTCTTGCTCAAGACCGCTTTATAGCTGTATCTGCAAGAGGAAACCGAACATTTACTGCTTCGAGAATTAACAGCTTCTTTAGCGCATGCTACCGGAAGAGTGATTTCTAGTCAAACTGATAGAAGAAGGTTGCATGCATGTAATTTAAGAGCCAGAAGGCGTAGTTCATATCCATGGTTGACTGCGGATCAGCGTGGATATTAGTGGGCGAGAGAACACAGTCGTTGAAATTTTCTGAACTGGAAATACTGTATGTTTACGGATGAGTCCAGATTTCGGCTGAATATGTGTGATGGTCGAATATTGGTGTGGAAAGAAAGAGAAGAGCGATATAATGAACGTTTGATGGCGCCAACCACTCTTTTTGGTGGTGGCTCAGTTTGCGTGTGGGGAGGCCTATGTTATGATGGCCGCACTGATTTAGTGGTGTTAATGAATAAGACGACGGCTGTACGATATACGGACATGGTTATAGAGTCAATAATTGTACCAGTTTTTGGTGCAATAGGCGAACAATTTGTATTTATTGACGATATTGCGCGCCCGCACCGTGCGAGAATTTTAAATGATCGCATTGAATATCACGGTTTTATAAGAATGAACTGTTATGTCGTATTACTTTAATACTTGGTCTAAGAATTTGCAAATATAGCAAATATAGCATATGGACGGACTCATTATCCCCCATCCATTCCATTAGGATTTCATTTACTAATCATCCCCTTGTCCAAGATATCCATGATATCTTCGATAACTTCGAAGACAAAATACAACAGTCACAATAACATGGGTCCACTCCCACGATGGGATTATTGGTAACGAAAAAGCCGATTGCCTTGCTAACCAAGCTGCCTTAACTGATACTGCCACAGTAAATATTCAACTATGTAATGACCTAAAAGCTAACTTGAAAAAAGTAAAACGTTCGAACAGGCAAATTCACTGGAATCAAATTACATGCTCACTTCGTGAAATTCAACCAGCATCAATTTTTCTGCCCTGATTTATGGAGCAAAAATATGGCCGTGATAAGAAGACTACATATAGGACATACTAGACTTACACATGGTTACCTAATGTCAGCATCACCCCCACTGAAATGTCAGTATTGCCACGTAAAGTTCTGCATCAAGCATATTATCGTTTATTGTTCACATTTCGCGACGAGACGTCTACAACTAGGTATAAAGCCTAACTACAAAAAGTCCCTGAGTAATGCGGATCAAGTTCGAAAAGTGATAAGAAGAAGAACAACTTATTAACATAATTAAATGTAAAAAAAAATTTAGTAAATAACTTTTACCATATAATGTTTATATTAGTTTATTTTTGTTTTCTGTACTGTTTATTTTGGCGGATACTGTATATGTAATGTAATTTTTTATATTTTGCACTTATAAAAATCTTCATTATAAAACGCATTTGCGTATCGTAATGTAACTTTTACGCACGCAAATTTTTCTTTTAAATGGTTGGCGACATGAGTGAAATATCTAATGACAAGACTATTGACAATGACATTTGTGGCTAATAGCAATTTATTAATTTTATATTGTTTTTTAAAAAAGTATTTGTGAATATGAATAATAATCTTTTACTTATATAATATATTATTATTGGTGTATTAGTCATTTTAAAATAATTGAAAACATTAACATTTCATAATTTAAATATCAAAACTGTCAAATGTTATAAATTACATAGTGCTATCGACATACTTTTTAAAATCAAAATTTTCGTAATTACATGAAAATAATAAATTAATTTAAAAAATGATAAAATGGCAAAATATAAAAAATATTATAAACAACTTATTTCATATGGCTGTTGTGACACTCGATCTTTAAAAAACGAATCGCGAAGCGATGAGTTTTTTAAACTTGAACTCGTGTCATAACAGAATTCCATATGAAATGCGTTGTTTAATATACTATTGTATTGTAACTCGTGCTAATGGCCAAAGCTATCTTACGTACGTTAAATTAAATGAAAAAAAAAACACTTGGTCTAGTCTTAACATCAGATAGGTATTTATTTCGATGGTTTACATAATAGTGAACGCTGTTTTAAAGCACAAACATTTTGTTTTGAAAATAAGAAAAAAATTTGTCTCTCGTAGGAATGCTTGTTTCAGATATTGAAAGAGAGGTCGTATTGCTAGTAAATGTAGAGAACTTCTTAGATGTATCTTATGTAGTAGCAGCATATAACCATTATGTGTGATATTCCAAATCAAATTCTTGTTCTAAGAGCAACTTGGTTACTATTAATTCTAGTTCTAATGGTAATATTCCTAAAGATGAAGATTGCGTGTTACCTGAACCAATTTTAGCTATTTATGCGAGCACTTACATCTTTTTGCAAACCTTATGGATTAAATTTGTAGGTATTCGGGATGTACGAGTGTTAATAAATTCTGGATCTTAAAGATCGAATATTTTAAAGCCAAATCTTTTTATGTTTGAGTAGTTCTACTTTTAATACTATGCTTTATATTAACCAATGAAATGTCGCAATTTTTGAATTTTACACCAATTGACGTCAATTATCAATTGTCTAAATTATCAGCGACTATTTCACTAGACCTTGAAAACTTGAAAACTTCACATGAAAATATCAAATATTACTGTCAGTTTTTAATTAGTATTCGATTTAATTTCTTCTTATTATTTTAATTGTATTTCTGATGTTCGTGTCATGTTAATAAGGAAATAATATTACTCTGCTATTTTTGCTAAATTTCTCGAATATTTTAAAATTTAATTAAACATAATTTAAAGCCAAAATGATGACTGATTAAATTGATATCAAAACATTCTCGAAATTTAGACACAACAAGAATATCCAAAAATATCTTGATATATTACCGTTGAATATTATTCAAGGTGGGAGATTGTTTTCAATGTTGTTTTGGTTTTTTAACTTAAATCATAATTGCATATTATATTAATATTACTGTCAAGTTGACAAACAAAGTCTTTTCCAGGATAATTGGAATTTAGCGAGTAATAATTTACTCTGGTCACAATATATGGACATACTTACAGAAATGATTACAATTTCAATTGTTAATTGTTTGTTTATTTTGTGTATTCTATTACCTGGTTCTTATCTAAACTTTTTATTGTACCTATCTATTGTATTTGTGTCAGTGGCCATTACTTTATTATTGCTAAGATGTTAATGGTGGACATTTTGAATATAATTTTTAATATTACAATTAGCCCAATGTAACTTTTTATTCATACAATACAGTATTTTAAAATTTTTATAATTAGATGATTTTGAGTCGAAACTTGAACATATAAAAAAATTAATTTTTATTTATTTATCATGGGAAAATGTTTAGAAAAAGCTTTCAAGTGATGCCATATAATCCCATTTGCAATTTTCTCCCTTCCCTAGTTCAGTTTTCCAAAATGTCCAATTTCACCCATTCAGAAAATAAAGGGGGTGAAGGAACTGTACATAAGACACTAGTTTTTACCCGCGACTTACCAAGAAAATAATGTACTTGCATTTTGACTTACGCTGTATTTAATTTAACGAATATTATGAAAACGAATATGTTTTATAATTTATAACAATTATTAAAAAACTATGGTTGCAATAGATGAATGCTCCTTTACTCCTTTTTATTTATACAGGGAGTTAAACTTGATACGATTTTCAGGTAATATTGGTTATAACTTTTTAAATATCCGGTAATACATAATAAAACTTTACATTGTTATGATATGGAAGTGATGCAGATTTCGAATTTAAAATAAAATACAGGATATTCCATTTAAAAAAACACAAGTTTGGTCTGCCACCATCTTATGGAACACTCTGTAAGATTGTAACTAATTTTAAAATGTGGATTTTAAAGTTGCCAACAATTTTTGTCAATTACTTTTCTTTTCTTTTTTACTATAACAGATCTACTGAGCTTCCTCACACTAATCACTCTGTATAGTTATATTTTATATTTATTTTCCTGTTATACATTTATACAGAACCATTATTTTACATTTGCCAAATGTAACCTAACCTAACCTAACTTGAATGAGAGTGATAATTGTTAGAAACTAAATAGGTTTTCTACAAAGGACTAGCAAAGTAGGGGCTGTAAAGCTTTTTGGAACCTACATATCATATCAGCAAACATTTCAAGTATTTAATGTCAGTTCTTTATTTCAAATATAATTTATTTCAAAGTAATACTTTACGTTTTAAAAATATTGAAGCAGATTGATATCGCGGGCGAAACAAATTGCGAAACATCGACCCGACACGCAGTTTTCATTGAACAGTTAAAGCTGTTAATTCAATTTTACCATAACTGATTGGCAGTAAATTTCTTATCTATTTTATTTAATGTAAAGCTTAAAACAAATTTGGTATAAACATTCTAATAATGTTTATTATTTCAATTTTTATGATTACAAATGCAAATAATTTCATATATTCATGTAGATAATCTTTTAGGAAGTAAAATTAACGTAACTAAAAGAAAATAAATACCGCCAACAACATCGCCGCTAAAACTATAAACAGATCATAGAACTATAATAATTTATGACCTTCTCTCCGTAGACCGTCTATACATAAGCTTTCAAATGGTAATTGCTTATAACCTTTAAGTGTCAAATAAAAGTAATTATGCTCAAGAATATGTCTAAAAAAATGGCAAAACTTATGACTTTTGAGTTAAACAGACTTGCATTTAGTTTAAGATAATAACTAAAGTTTAAAGTGAAAATATTCATTGTAAAATAGAATTAAAAGAGATTGAAAAATTGCTATTTTTTGAACATTCGTGATTTTTAAAGTAATTAGTCTATTTTATTTAAGGTAGGCTTCCAAACAAATTTAAAATTAACATAAAATTTCGTGGGTCGCAAAGTACAACGGAAACAAACTATGTATTGTACAATAATCCTCAAGACGTAAATAGGAATCAAATGATTCATAATTTCATCTTAGGGTTGTAAAAACATATCTTTTGTATTAAATTGGGTCTGTTCATTTCTATCAAGTACTAGAGTTGTAAGTTGTTCTTGTAGATTTTGTAAGGTTATAAGCAATTCCGTCAGGATTGTGACTTTCACCGTGAGTTCGAGACTCTCGTTTGTTTTGTTTTAAATATTTATATATAAATTTGTTGAAATAATAGCTTAGAGGTTTTATTGCAACTATTTGACATCTCTCAAAATACAAAGTTATTGTGTGTAACGTTTAACTTGATATCTTTATCAAAACATGTTTTTAACAATGTCTATACTCAAATGTATTTAGTAAATTTTAAATTCTATTTGAAATTCAAGACGAAATATCTTAAAAGCCATTGGAAAATGTGTATTCATTATTATTGGATTAAATAACAATCATACGAAAAATTTTAAATAAAATTAGATTTTGCTAAAAATAAAGTAAATATAGGAGAATGACTCGCTTATCCTAATATTGGATATTTGAAAACCTTTATAACGTTCTTTGAAGATATACGGTCCATTATTCAATTTTGATATCCGGAAAGGGAATCGAGAGATGAATTGTGAAGGTTCCTTTTTTCCCTTTTCGCCAATTTTGGTCCTGCCCATCCTGCTATCCTGCTCCTGTTTGTATTTTTATATCGGGGATGTGTGTGTGTGTGTGGTTGTACGTACGTATGTAGATACGCGTTGCATATGTATGATAACCGGCCCAACATTCTCCTTTATATAGCTGAATATTCTCCCGTTCGCCACTTTCAACAAAATAATCTTTTCCACCAAATACTAATTTCAAATAATATATGAATTTTTGGTAACTATTTACCTTGTTTTATATTAACCAATTAAAGTCACCATTTAGATCAATCGGAGTCAATTACCAGCAGCTATTTCACTAGACCTGATATCAGCGACTATCTCCCTAAATATAACACGACCTTGATTAATACTCTGCTATTTTATTGCTAAATTTCTGGAATATTTTACAATTTGATTTGACATAATTTTGAAATTAATAATCGATTGATCAAAAACCAAAATTATGTCTTACCAAATTGATATTAAAATATTTTCGAAATTTAGACCCAAAAAATAGCCGACTTTTCATCATCTTGCTTTACATTCAAACTTCAATAATTTAAATATTAATTAGAAATTTAATATAAAAATATAGTTATAGTTATATAAATATATAGTTATAGGTACTGCGAGAACTGGTTGACATTTTAATTGGTGATCTACATAGAAAACTAAGAAACAAAAGTAGTCGTCAAATACGAAAATTACCTTACAATTATTCAATTTTCACAGCTGAAGCACGTGCAATCTTAGAAGCTTAAATGTATTTTATGGCCATACATAATAATTCGTTCGTTATTGTATCCGACTTACAATCAGTTTTACTTGCATTTCCACTATAATAATAATCCTTATATTTTTTTTTATATAGGGACATCAACAGCAGTGGTTATTAGCCCCAGAAGATTCCTGATTCCATGACGAAGTCGACTACCTGGCGTAACCCAGGTAGGTCTGTAAGGTAATTCCACCATCCTCTATCTGTTTTGAGAAATCTTCAGGATTCTCCGGCCTAAACCAATCGACACTAGTCAACTCTGTTATGGTTTCGCTCCGCCTTGGTGGCCATTCCATTTCGATCTTCGGGCGAAGCATAGTAACATCTAAGGTGCTTTCTTCATTTGCACTTCGAGCAGCTTTATGATCTGCTTAATTGCCAGGTACACCACAGCGGCTGGGAACCCACACAAACTTAACGCTTTTCCGTACCTCTTCGCATAGTGATAGACAGTCATGACTCATCTGAGCCATTGGCATACGGTGTCTCACCATCCATGACCTTATCCATAGTAGATAGACATCCTGTTATAATAACAAAGGTCCTGCCTATCGACATCAGACAAAAATGCAGGGCCTGACACACGACGTACTGATCTGCAAAGAAAGCTAAAGATTCTGGTGGAAGAGTTCATGAGTAGCAGATTTTTTTTTCGGGCTGAGATGGTAAACTCATGTTCGATGGGTCCTTATCCATAACAGTGTTGGAGTCACCCTAGAGAGGATGCCTACCAACCAAACTTGCCGTTACTCCCGCCTCGGAATCACTAATCTAGCATATTTCAAGACGGGTGGCGGGTGAGTAGCAGCTCTTATTGATTACCATCACACATCCAACTCCATCATCCGTCTTCGATCCTTCTGTGTAGATCACAGTATCAGCTTCCAACATGAAAAGCGAGTCCGCGAAAGCCTGTCCAAATACTTAGTACATGATCCACCTCCTTCTTTGAGAAGCTCAATAAACCCTTTGTGCAGTTGCTTCGAGATAATTTTTCATGGAGGAAATTTGCTATTCCTTATCCTCCAGATTTATAGTGGAATTCTGGGCACAGCTGTAAGGTCTGTAAGCAACGATCTGTAAAAATTAACATGGCCAAGCCTATACCTCACAGATTCTGTAGCTAATAGTAAATGCTCAGAATTCCATCATTACTTGGAACAGTTTCAAATGTGCACACAATTCATGGAAACGAATTGGAAATGGTGTTGTGGCAGGAGGTCTACCTTCATACTCTGAGATTAATACATGGTAAGTATTAATAATTTAGGATTTAGGTAAGAATAATAAGCAACCTATTAAAAAAAATGTTTTTTAATATAAGGTGGAAATTTAGTTCAAACTTTAGTTAAGTTACTACTACTCTATAAAAGTCCATCTTATTAAGAACGATAAACAACTAAACGTTTGAACTAAACCTCCACTTTTTATTAGAAAAATCCAGTTTCACAATACTGACTTGTACGAAATGTACCAAGACAAACGGATACCTTGATGGTGGACGGCATCCTTTTTGTTCACGTAGCAAATTTAGGGAGCGTCATCCTGTTAAAACTATTACCTACGGATTCTTAAATTACGCACAAGAGAACAGGTCTTTAAGTCTCTTACAATATTATTTATGTATCGCTCTTGATTGACAGTAACTGGCTACTCATTATCGTCTTCAAAAAATGAGGAACAGACACAGCATCCCAAATAAGGAGATGTTTTTCTACAATGGCATTAGGACTTTCAAACCCAAAAAATCGATTTGTTTGTGAATGTGACTTTCATTAGAAAACATTTTATCCGCAACATTTAGTCGTTGTCCTATTTGAATTCGGTATGGAAATAGATTTGAACATTCGACGTGTAGATGTTTCAGTTAGATTCACTTTACTAGCTGTTCGTACAATATTTCTTTGCCGAGATTGGATGTTTTGGTTAAACACGCTCCCATCATTAGCATTGGTACAAACTATTCTTCGACGCTCTGAAGAGCCTTTAAGTTGACATACCAATGCGATGAAATTTCTCAAAAACCGCTAGCATTGCAGCTTTAATGGGGGTTGCCTTGTTCAAATGTTGATATTTTTTTGACATTTTAACATTTACATTTCTAAAACAGCGCACAAAACCATTTAGGTTTCCCTGTATTATGAAGATATTTTCTGCTAAAAAATTAATACAGGGGTCTGCAGCTGCATTAAAGTGAAAAACCCAATAACTTCTAGCTTTTGTATTTTATATGACCGGTAATATATTTATATTTTAATACATCATATTTATTGATTAAGTGCTTTTCTGTGGTGGAATATTTGAATTTCATAACTGCTGCTACATAATTCAGAGTCCATCTTCAATTTTTATTATTTTCCACAGTCAAATTCCCTCTATTTTTCTACCTCTCGGTCGGTCAGTTTTTTCACTCGGCTTCAGAGGGATCCTCGGATGTAATGATATTTCCATCCAATCACCCCTCCTTCGGCCCCCTACCCCTGTTTATCTGCTTCAAACGTGGTCCGCCATAGGTAAAAACCGCGCTCCATGCGAGCAACGACTTCGGAACTCAATCGACATTTACGTTTTTGTAATTTTCGTTTTGTTATATCGTTTATGTTTGCCTCCCCTACTTATATTGCACGATCATTTTTAACGCTTCCAACACCTCGTTCTCTCTGTACCAGGTATATTTGCATAAGCGATGGTCACTGTTCTTTTTGGGAAGGTTTGATAGGTTGTTTTCTCTTATTTATAGACAGGAATATGTTTTAACTCTCCATAATTCTTACGTTTTATAAATATGTATGCTAAGAGGTTTGGTATAAGGGTAGAAGCCCGCCCGTGGGCGCCAAAGTATTAGAGGTTAGGGTGCCACTACTTTTTACACGAAAAACCATAAATCAGTCCAAAAAGAAAAAGAAAACTAAATTTTGTTTTTTATCACAAGTGTGTAGTATTTGGATGTCATTGGTGTGTAAGAGTGAGGTTGAATGTTGAAGTAGGTATTTTGCATAATTTGACTTATCTGGTTGTTTTATATATATATATATGCTCTTAAGTGTTCATTGAATCTTACTTCAAAATTTCTTTGTGTTTGACCTATATATACAGCATTACATTTTGGACAATTAATTTTGTAAACACCAGATTTTTTTAATTTGGGTACCAAACTTTGTTTTTACATTTAATAATTTTGTACCAACATTATTTTGTGTTTTAAATAATATTAATGATGATGTTGCCGAAGATATTATTTTTGAAATTGTATCCGAAATATTTCCACAATATGTAATATTTTTATAACTTTTAATTTTTTTAGATTCTTTAGGAAATATTAGTTGTAGTGACACTTTCTGTTCTTTCTTATTAATTAATTTATTTATTAAATAAATTGGATAGCCATTAGATGTATGGCTTGTCCAGTATAATAGTATATTAAACAACGTATTTCATATGGAATTCTGTTATGACACGAGTTCAAGTTTAAAAAACGAATCGCGAAGCGATGAGTTTTTTAAAGAACGAGTGTCACAACAGCCATATGAAATAAGTTGTTTATAATATTTTTTATATTTTGCCATTTTATCATTTTTTATATTAATTTATTATTTTTATGTAAATTACGAAAATTTTGATTTTAAAAAGTATGTCGGTAGCACTGTGTAATTTATAACATTTGACCGTTTTGACATTTAAATCATGAAATGTTAATGTTTTAAAATATTTTAAAATGACTAATACACCAATAATAATATATTATATAAGTAAAAGATGATATTCATATTCACAAATACTTTCTTAAAGAACAATATAAAATTAATAAATTGCTATTAGCCACAAATGTCATTGTCAATAGTCTTGTCATTAGATACTTCATTCATGTCGCCAACCATTTAAAACAAAATTTTGCGTGTGTAAAAGTTACATTACGATACGCAAATGCGTTTTATAATGAAGATTTTTATAAGTGCAAAATATAAAAATCTAATTTCACGTCACAGCTGTCAGAACGGGACTAGGTTGCCAAGCATTGAAAATAGTATTAAAATCTAATAAATGTCAAACGAAGCTTCTCTAATATTCTTCCTTTCATTTGACTACAATACTACACCATTTTTGAACGCGGCGACAGAGCGCAATTTTGCCAACATCTAAAACATTTTAGCACGAGGTATGTTTGTTTGAAGTTTATATTTTATTTGTCCAGGAGTTGTAATTTATATAAAATTAATTACGTAACCTTTCTTAAAGCATTTATTTATTATTTGTAATAACTTGCGGCCTACGAATTTAAATATTTAGCAAATTTACACTGAAAAAAGATACTGATTGACAGTAGCAAACGAACAAAGTAAGTCAAACGAACAGAGCGATTTCTTCACTTTGATGACGTGCACTTATATTTATACTGGACAAGCCATAGCTATTTGTTTTATGATACTAATTTCTTTATCAAAGTTAATTTTGTCCATTGAAATTGAAAATTGAAAATCATGTCAATCTGACGATGCTAATCAGCGAAACGGCCGTCATTGTAATTTAAAACCTAATTTTTCAAATGAACTTGGAAGTTACATTCAAACGAAGAGTTTTTTATTATTATTCTTCATAAATACCATTTGTAATATATTTCATCATTTTATGTAGTCCCCTTAATTTTTAACTTAAAGATACAAATCAATGTTTATGTAAAATTTTAAATATCAAATAATCAACAAAATAGATATTATGGTGTAAGTTTGTCAACACAGTGTAAAAAAAGAATACAGAAGGTACAAAACTTATGCTTAAGACTGTTTTTTGTAATTCGTCGAAAAAAAAAAGAATTTCCTATAAACTTACAGTAATTAAATGGTAAAACATGTCTAATAGAAGACTTCTTCATTCTGTTTATTTGTATTATCAAGTAATTCTTACTAAAAAGCCTGCATATCTATATACAGTGGACGGCTAATTTATGGAATATTATCATTATTTCGAGAACCGTCGAGTTTTGAGGGTAATCCCGAAACAGGTCGATTTTTGTTATGAAATACCCATGTTATAAAGTACATGGAGTAAGGATGACGTCACCGGTGTGGGTGTAGTGACGTAAATGTTATTTTTTTAAATAGAAATCGGTATAATGCGACACCTCATTTGAAGGAGAATTTAATTCTCTATTTAACGACATTACATTTGTAACTAAAATATTGTTTAAGGGTACAAAAACATTTTTTTTTATTTAAATTCAACCAAATTACAACTAATGATTTAATTCATAACGTACCTTAAAGTAACCAAATTATACATAATAAATATTTTAAATTAAATGTTCGAAATGCCTTCCATCGGTTTCTTGACAATATGCGAATCTACGGACACATTCATCAAGTACATTGCGGATGACTTCTGGAGTAATGAGACTCATTTCATGCCTAATTCTATCTTTTAAGTTCTGTAAATTTTGGGATCTATTGACATAAACTTTTGATTTTATGTAACCCCACAGGAAAAAGTCTAGAGGTGTTAGATCTGGCGACCTTGCTGGCCACTCTATAAAACCTCGTCTTCCGATCCATCTCCTGAAAAAGCAATTTTTAAAAAATTGACGTACTTCACGTGCGTAATGTTGCGTAATGTTGAAACCAGATATTGTCACTAGGTAAATTTGCATTATTGGCATTTGGATACATGTTAGCAAGGTCAGGTATAAGTTGATTTCTCAAAAGAGTTAAATAACGTTCTCCTGTTAAATTTTCTTCAAAGGAAAAAGGGCCAATGATTCTGTCATCTATGATCCCTGCCCATACATTCACTTTCTGAGGATATTGCGTGTGTGCCTCAGTCATCCAATGTGGGTTTTCTTGACTCCAATACCTGCAATTTCGACGATTCACGGTACCATGTAAAAAAAATGTGGCTTCATCGGAAAAAAGGATTTGATTGATGAAACGTGGATTGCCGATACATAAATCTTGCATAATTTCAGAAAATTGAAGCCGGCGATCGGGATCGTCGTCGTTTAATTCCTGGTGTAGTTGAATTTTGTAGGGATGGTATTTTTCTTTTTTTAAAATACGTAATACCGATCCAGCATATTCACCTATTTGTGTTGAACTACTGTGAGGATTGTCATGGATGGACATTTAATAAAACATCAAGTTTCACATTGTCTTCAATTTTAGGACGCCCAGCGTTTGGAATATGTTTAACGTGCCCAGTTTCTCCAAATTTTCGGACTATTTTACTTACTGTTGATTGGCTGATGGGTCTGTCTGGATATTTTGCGTTGAATAAATTGCATACCTCGTTCTGTGTTCTTTTTTTATGTCCACATCCGCTAAGAATTAATATTTCTATGCGTTGTGTTTCATTTAGGTGAGCCATAATTTAGTATTCAAAAGTAAAAATTACAATTGACAACTGATGACAATTCACAAAATCAAAAAATATTTACGACGATAAATATTACAGTAACTATGCCAATATCACTTGCTTGATTTAACATTTGACAAAAAGTTTCAGTGTTTATGAGATAACTTTTTGTGTCCATAATTATTTTTACTTATTTTTGCTTTTTTAAGTATTTATTTCAGAAAGTCATGGCAGGAACCGGTGGATGGAATTTGGAACATTTAATTTAAAATAATTATTATGCATAATTTGGTTACTTTGAAGGATTAGTTGTAATTTGGTTAAATTTAAATAAAAAAAAATGTTTTTGTACCCTTAAAAAAATATTTTAGTTACAACTGTAATGCCGTTAAATAGAGAATTAAATTCTCCTTCAAATGAGGTGTCGCATTATACCGATTTCTATTTAAAAACATTAACGATTACGTCACTACACCCACACCGGTGACGTCATCCTTACTCCATGTACGTTATAAGATGGGTATTTTATAACAAAAATCGACCTGTTTCGGGACTACCCTCAAAACTCGACGGTTCTCGAAATAATGATAATATTCCATAAATTAGCCGTCCACTGTAGAAAAAATACATATCGGACCGATGTGCATAATTCGAATATAAGGTACAGAGGAACATTATCAATTCCAAAATTTAAAACGGAAATATTTAGACAATCTTTTCAATATCAAGTTGCTCATTTATGCAATTCTATACCTGATACTATTAAGTCTTTAAAAAACATATAATGTCTCGCATTGCACAAGATGAGCTTCGTTCTTTATTTCATGCAAATTATTGATCTTTATAAATGTAATTTAAATATATAACATTTTGTACTATTGTTTATTTGTGTGAAATAATAAAAACAATATTATTATAATTATTATTAGTATTACCATTATAACATTATGATACTGGTTACTATACTGTGTTAATTCGTAATGTTACAAAGCAAGCGAACAGTGAAATAAGTGTATATAAATAGTGTTATATCACAGTAGTATAAATAAATGAGGACTTATATACCAAATGTATATAAATTAAGTAGATAAGTGTGTATACAAATTAATTAATTAATTAATAGTTAGCCAAAGTATGTATAAATTAATAATTTAATTTAATAAATAAGAAAAACATTATAGTAACATTGATAAATATAGGCTTACTAATATAAATTTCAAATAACTTTTTCAAACAATTTAAGAATTCTACTTCATCACCGCAACACGTTTTCATACGTTAAAGATCTACAGTTTTAATTCTTGTCTTCTAAAGTAGTTGATAATACTAGAAAAGTCGATGTGATTGTTTTTTTCCTAGTTAATGGCAACTGGTCTGGCAATTGATGTGATTGATGTGATAGACACTTGATTGTTCCGATCCTTTTGATAGGATAAATAGTACAGTACTAATACAAAAACAAGTCATTTTGATTATATCAGTTCCCTTGTTAAACTAATTACCTGAAACTTAGATCTTAGACATCATTTTTGTTTATAATGACTGTTCATCAAGGATAGATAGTCTAACAATTGGCGTCCCCCAGGATCCAATTTGGAACCTTTGCTCTATTTATCATTGAGGTAATTACCAAAGTAATTTTTGAGGGTGATATCAAAATATGTAAAGTGGTTAATACAGGTTAGGTTAGATTAGGTTAGGTTAGGTTTAATGTGAGTGGGGCACCTGAACTGCAGCCAAACTCGCGCCCATTGTAGCTCACTTCCAACGGTTACAATTCGCCATCCAATTTGCACTTCTTAATGAAGTCTAAGATCAATTTTGCCGTGTCGATAGGTTCAAGCTGTATGAAACCCAACGAGAGATAATGTCATTGGCAGTGCTTCTCGTTATGCCAAGAAATTGTTCCGGTCCAATAAACGCGGACTTCGTGGATTGTTTGCTTCTTTAGTTAGATATCAGTGTGGTTTGCTGATTTACTGACCAACGACATCCAATGGCTTTGAATTATCAAATAAATAACTAAATTAAGTAGAACACCTCAGGTACGTAATCTAACAGATTAAGTAGTAACATACTACTCCGAGTATAAGTTTGTTGGGCGTACTAATAATACAGTTTCCGCCAAAATATACAACTAGTAGATTGGAAGAGGTTGAACCTGTAAGAGGAATAACTATTAGGCTATATTGGTATATCGATTTAGTATTGAATTTTTCAGAAGCTAAACAAATAATAATTGTTGGTTTAAGTTTTAGCAAATGTCATCATATCAGATTTGGTCATTCTAATAATATTCATATTTTGCCATATCATTAAATGAAAATATTCTTTTCCTTTGTGACTCTATCAAAGATTTGGGAGTGATTTTTGATTCCAAACTTTCTTTTAAACTGCATATAGAATACATCTATAGTATGTACAAAAAGTACGAGGAGTAATAAACCCTAATTAAGTATGCAAAACCTTTACAGGGAGCTCCATAAAATTTTTGATAAATCTCTTACTTTAAATTACATTTCTTCCGTAAATCTAAAAACCAGGTAGATCGACCCCGTATTTGTTTCAGTTGTAGCAAAGTTTAGGGTTTCTTCATTGTTAAAGGATTAGCAGTTAAGCAATAATACAATGCAGTGGTATGTATTTTGGGAAGAAAAATACGTTTTAAATTATAATATAATAAAAAATGAAAAAAAATAATTATTGGAATACATTTATTACTTACATTTTATTCTATATCCGACTCGGAAGAGGAAGAATCGTTGTTGACAGTAATAATAATAGGGTCGATTAAATCATCACAAATATTGTCAATTTTCCACATATTTGCATCTACTTTGATAACATGCTCGATACAGTTTGTCCAATTTTACTTATTAACATGACTTACAGCACTCTCAAACAATTTCACAACATCGTTTATTTTAAAAGTACTATTCTTTTCCAACTTCCCCATTTACCTGAGCCCATATTAATTCTATGGGATTAAGTTCACAATGATAAGGGGGAAGTCGAAAGACTGATATACCACGATAAGAAGCCATTTCTTCTACAATGTAGGTTTTGTATTTATTTTTGTTCATTTTTGCAATTCTGTAAAGTTCTTTTCTTAAGTTTTGGAAACTTAATATTTTTCGAAATAAGCCACTCCAAAAGCTCTGCTTTACGCCAACGACTTGTGGGCAATGCTTCTCGTAACCGTGAATGGTAACTTGCGTTGTCCATAACAATAACAGCCCCTTTTGGAATCAGATCCAACATTTGAACAAACCATTCCTCGAAGACATCCCCATTCATATCTTCGTGATAGTCCCCCGTGCGTTTTGAAATAAAAGTTAGTAATCCACCATCATAAAAACCTTCAGAACTTCCAACATGGACAATGATAAGTCTTTTTCCTTTTTCAGATGGTGGCTGCAAACCTAACGACAAACCTTCCACGAATGCCTGCCTTCTGCTTTTAATGTTTTCATCTTGGCAAGATTTGGAAACTGTATATCCAGCATCCATGTTTCGTCTAAGTAGAAGATTTTCAAATTTTCTTCTCTGGCATGTCGAATGCTTCTTAAATAGTCTCTTCTCCAAAAAACTATTTCTGGTTTATCTATCAAGAGAGATTTTCTATTATGTTTTGTATATCTGAAACCCACATCTTTCAAAAGTTTGCATAATGTCATTCTGGAGAATTTTGTATAGTCCGTAACTTCTTGCTGTTGTTGGAATTTCTTTTCGTATGTAAAATCCATGGACTTTACGCCTTAGTCTTTGTTTTAATGACTCATCGATCTTAATTGGTTTTCGGCCTAAAGAGTTTTAGGGGGTTGAAGAGATCCATTGTTGCTTTCTTTTAGTAATCTATAAATTGTTGATTTAGCAACACACAATATAGCAGCCGTTAATTTCACAATATCATCAACACCTGCACTTGGATCCTTGTTTTTCAATGATATATAACAATTCAATATCAGAGTTTTTTCATTTAAAAATAATGGACCTGTTTTTGGTCGTTTAGATGGTCCTTGGCTTATCGACATTATTTGGTACTTGCACAATTAACATTTAACAAATGTTTTAAATATATTCCAACTGTTTACAATATTATTAAAACCATACAACTACATACAACTTTACTCAAAGTACCAATACTAAGTACTGATTTAATGTACCTACTTTCTTTTAAAATAATATTCCCGATAATGTTTATAAGAAAACTGGGTTGTTTGGAAAATTCCTCTCAATAATCGAATAATCTGTAAATAGGTGTAATCGTATTAAGCCGATTACAGTAGGCCACTTGCCATTTAAAATTTCTGAGAAAAATTCCCCAAACACTACATATAGGAGTAATACAAATAAAAAATATTCATTTTGCCTCTTTGAATTTAATAAAAATTGTAACGATATCTTGCTATCTTGACTTTAATTAATTTTTTTAAAATATATTTCATTGTAATTTATTTGTGACAATATCTCAAAAGAACAAAAAAAAATATATAAAATAATTATTGTTACAGATTGGTTTGTTTTCTATGATGAATAAACTGTGTTGCCTTTCTTTATCAAACTTACTAAAATTTATGTACCTCTATAACTTTTTTTATTAAAATTAGTACATCCCGTTACCTCTGATCTAAATCGTATATTCTTTAGCATAGCTGCAACTCATTCGTTCAATACAAAATGTACCTTACGGTATATCCTCTAAAAATATATTTTGGTACGTCTATGAAATCTACTTAAATGAATGATTAATTACTCCTTGTCCTTTTTATATAGACTATACATTGCAGCATCTAAAATTATCTATTTCTTCAAAAGATTATCTTCTTTATACCTTTAGATCATTATATTTCTCTTTAATATTTTCCAAAATTATGTATGCTTCAATTGTTTGGAGAAGTAATAAAATTGGATTAAAAAATAAAATTGAAACTCTGAATAGAAAATTCTTAAGATTTGCGGCATTTAAAACTGGAAATTTTGTTCCATACTTTGATCATGACTTGAGTCATCTTTACTACTTCTTCATGTTAGCTAGGTACCTTTAGACAGAGCTGGTATTATATTTATATTCAAACTGATGTCAAATTATGTAAATGTGTCTGAACTCTTAAGTAAATTAAAATTATATGTTCCACCAAGATATTTACGTCACAATCAAACATTTTTTATCGACACAATAAGACCAGGTCAATTTAAATCTATTATTAACAGATTATCAAAAAATTGTAATGATATTGCATTATGGTTTAATCCGAATGTGACTTCAATATATTCTGTTAAAAATAAAAAATATTATTTAAATATGGTTCATTTTTATAAATTACTTGAATAATGTACAAGCGTTTTCTTATTTCATTTTTGTTATATAATAAATTTTTATTGTATGGGGTTCTTTCCTGTTGATTAAATGAATAAATATAAGCTATAGCATAATTATATCAATGCCGCAAACCATTTCAACTTAAATTTTTGGTTCTAAGTAATATAACAAGCGCATACAATCTTTATAAATAAAATTATAGTAATATTCGCTTTGCATTCACCACACTCGGTATGGAATTGCAACTAAAGTATATTATTCAGTTGTCAGAGCTGGTAGTCAGTTAATTGCGCCTCCGTCAACTCCAGCAACCTAATAAACATTAAACATGGCGCATAATTCAGTCTTACCCTGCCCAGTTGCAGTGCTACCAACTGTCCGGACCTGATTTCTGATTCAGCGATATTGGCATGACGTATATGCCGGCAATACGGTTTGAAATACGCCTAATTTATTTATGATTGTTGCGTCTCCTTCTTACAGCGATCTGTTTCATCAGAATGTGCATAATTAAGGTATAATGCGATGCGAATTAACTTCGACCGGCAGATTGCATTTTTAATTTTAAATCATAATTTCCAGTTATTAGAATACATAATTCAAAACTTTTCTGAATATTTTAACAGATTAATATTAGAAAAATACTTTGTAAAAATTCTTAAGGATACTATACTTTTTTTTTCAAGTAGATATTTGCAATAAATTATAAACAACTTTAAAATTTAGACATGTTAAGTAAGTACTATCATTATGTTCCATAAAATTAGCCATACCTGACAAATTTTGGCTTAAAACTGTTTTACTTGGAAAAAATACGAAAACAAACTGAAATGTGAAATAATCACGAATGATTTTTATCTTATTCAGTTTATTTGGGTAGTTTTGTCTAAAATAAAAAAGTTTGAACCTGGAAAATAAAAATTTATCTAGTAAAATTTTACAAGACGAGTGGTATTTGAGAAAATTCAATCTGTACAAAAACTACTTTAAAAAACTTCATAACAAAATTCAAACTAAAACTATTAAACTTAATTTTTTTAAAGATATCTAGTCTTTATTTGTAAAACGAGCAGTTATTAAAATCACAATTTTTGTACATAACTTGAGATTAGGAAATAGTTCTAGTTTCTTCCAAGTCGTTTTCATTGTTGCTGGATATTACTGTTGCGGTAGATGTGCTTGCAACACTAGTAGTTAAAGTAGTAGCAGATTTAGGTTTCCTTATTTTTTCTAAAATATTTTTATAATATTACTCATTTATTTGTAAATAAGGCTTTAATGAGGAAGCTGTTGCATGTCCTATCATTTTGATGGCTTCTTGTTCTTGAATACCTGCTTTTATCAAATGTAAAACACAGACGAATTTAGCCATTTAGCTGTTTCGTTTTGCCCAACTGGTATAGTTTAAAACCATTTCCCATTTGGACTATTCAAAAATGGATTTGGTGTAAGGAAAAATCTTTCGGAAGTTATGCTTTCATCTCGGGAGTTAACCATTTGGAATATGCACATTTTTTATTTACTCCTTGGCATGTCTTCGTGAAAATTGGGTTGTATTTAACTTTTCCAGTTTCTTGCCCATATTATTAATTTCCTTTTTAAAATAACGAAGGCAAAATTGGAGTCCCTTCTTCACTAATTAATTTTCTTTATATTTGCTGCCCAGTCTTCTAAAATTTCTGCAGTCTTTCGAACAGTTGTAATATTATTTAATTCATAATGCCTGATTTTATAAAATTGTTCAAATTTACACCAAATTGATTTTTTTGTCTTTACTGTATTACTTGGTCTCAATTTCATCGATATCTTAATAAATTTCACTAAATCTATGTTAGCTGTTAAACTCTATTTTTTATTATAATTAGATTTATTATAATTATACAACCCGGTTGGTTGTATATTATATACTGTAATGAATATTGTGATTTGAAAGATTATTTATTGATTGATTAATATCATTATTATTTAAATGTAATATAGCAACAAGATCTTCTTTTTCTCAGGGGTGCTTTGTTCTGCAAGCTTCTAGTTGGACAATTAGGTGTATGTGAATGAAAAATTGATTAATTATAATTACAAATTTATTATAAAAGAGTTAAATTAAAACAGTAATCTATTGAATGACTAATAAAATAATAAGTAGGAAAATAATAAAAAAGAAAGGCCTTCTATTCACTAGAAAAGAACTTACTTGATGTTGAAATTGTGCTAAATTAATTTCAAGCTGTCAAAATATATCCACTTAAATATTGAGGCGCCATTTTTAAATGAGTGTTAATTTTGTTTAAAAGGCATCCGGAATCTTTATCCCGATATTATTTGCGAATATAAAGTAGCCTGCATTTAAATTCAACTCTTCTCAATTTTGAAGATTTTCATTTTGTTTGATAACTTGTAGCTGTCACTTCGCTCCATTTCAAAGTTAAAATTAACAGGGAAAAAATGAAGTTTAATTAATGAAAGTTGATTTATTATCAATTATTAAAGCTAAAGTTTGATTATTAACCAATATTAGAACCAATAAAGTAAGATTAATTAATTAGATTTATCAGAAAATCACGAAAAATTGCCTGATTAAACAAAAGAAATGCAATTACATGTCAATTTCAGGAAAAAGGTATAAATACCGTGAATTTCATTGTTTTTGAGGACAGTTCCATTTTATTCAATGGAAGTGTATTAAATAACCACCTAACTTAAAATTTTACGT
This sequence comes from Ophraella communa, assembly GCA_035357415.1. Taxonomy (NCBI): domain Eukaryota; kingdom Metazoa; phylum Arthropoda; class Insecta; order Coleoptera; family Chrysomelidae; genus Ophraella; species Ophraella communa. The sequence continues at coordinate 11,806,624 of CM068987.1, forward strand.
TCCTGGATCTGAAAATCACAAAAACCATCAAGAGGCATCAAACGTTGTGTAGACAGGAAGCATTTGTCGCCATATTGGGATATATGGTTGCATAGAACACCATTTCCGACGTGTTGACGTGTGAAGTGTAAAACGACGCTGCCAACATCAATAGAAGAATTTTCACGGTATGTGTTTTTAAAAACAAATTTATATTATTATGAACATTGTTGATCTTTCTTCTATTATTTCCAAATCACATATCTCAACTATTTAATTGTGAAATAAACTGAATGATTTTATAAGGTGATATTCAAATTGTTATAAAAGTAAAATCGAATGATTAGAAGATAGATGTAGAATCGATTATCGATTTATTCAGTAAAATCGAAGTTTTAAAATTTAAACCAATAAGTTTAAATCAAATTATAGACAGGGCTGTATTGTTAATTTTAATATCAAATATACAAGTCAATTTAGTTTTGAACAAACAATTTTGAACCGACAACTGAGTGATGGAGTACTCATGTGTATGAATTGTAAACCGGGTAGATCACAAAATAATTTTAAAACAAACAAGATAAATTTAAATTAAAAACAAGCGATCAATATTTATAGTCCCACATATTTTAAACTCAATAATTAAAATAAAAGAAAAGGTAAATTCATTTAACAGAAGTGTTTAGTAATTGACAAAATAATTTATACTAAAGAAAATTTAATTAATAAAATTAAAAAAAAAATACATACTTCTATGAATAATTAGAAACTAACCAACATTTAAAATTTGTAGTAACATTACAATATATATATTAAATATAAAATTGGACCAAGCACAGAACCTTGAGGTATTCCTGATGTAACAGTTTTAATTTCACTCTCAAATTCATCAAGTGAAATAAATTGTAATCTATTATGTAGAAAGCTCTTAAACATATTTAAACTTTTAGCTCTTACTCCTATTCTCTCCAAACTTTTGAATAATATCTCATAATTTATAGTGTCATAAGCTTCCTGAATATCTAAGCAAATAGCTGCAACAAAATCACCCAAACCTAAATTATTGTACATATTTTCTAAAAAGTTCGTCACGGCTACTTCAGTATAACTGTTACTTTGAAAAGCATATTGAAAATTATCAAATCCTCTATTATTTGTAATGAAATTTATTAGCTGGTTTTTTTTAATATCTTCTCGAACATTATAGAAAATACATTTAATATTAGGATTGGTCTATAATTAGACATTTCTTCTTTATCGCCAACTTTATGTACCTACTGGAACGATTTTTGCAAGTTTTAAATAATCTGGAAATACAGACATTTTAATGTAGTAGTTTATTATAAATTCTAAATGATTGACAATAAGATCTAAATCCTATTAAAATAGGATTTAAAATAAATAAACTCATTGAAAGATTCTTAATTACCATAAAGATATTTATTAAATTGTTTTCAGTATGCAGAATCTGTTTTAAAAAAAAAACTTCCCTTTTTTGTAGACTATATTATTGTTTATAAGTTTTGTAGGCGCTTCGTTTTGAATTAAAAAAGAATGATAACAGTAATTGCCAAAGGAAATCTTTCAATTTTTCAGAGAGGACAATTAGGACATCGTCTTCATGCAAATGAAATATATTCCATTATAAGCAGTGTGATACTGGGCTTTCATAAACTTAAAACTTTTTTATCATGCAAATTTAAATATTTAATATTCCATGTTTCGTAATTGAGAAATTATTTTTAAGCTGTGCATTAAGTATTGAAATCTAAACTTTTCTCTTACAATTCTGGTTCAAAAAAATTGACGATTCTTTTTACCGGAGTTTGATTTAATTTAATTTTTAAATTTCAAAGGGTAATAAGCTCAGGGTAAATATTCTGCGTTGACTATGTTTTTTTATAATCTCTCACTTAAAGAAATAGGATAAAGCAGATAGTAAAAAAATCTATTAGTCGATTCCTGAAAATAATGTTTAGGTTTTTAACATTTCGAAATATTAATTATATTACAGAATGGGAGGTAATTTTTTTTGTAAAATTAGCAGTAATTACAGGCAAATCAGATCTACTTGAAATTTTTGGAAATTTGTCAAAGAAGGTGTCAAGTTTCCGAGTACTTAAGTTTGGTTACTGCGGAATTTCGGGAATTATTAAATGAATTTTCGTGAAAATAGATACCGGGGGATTTTTTGGGTCACTGATTATGATTTCAATGTCAGAACTTTCTGAAACGGTATAAACTACCCCTTTTTAGGTTTCTTTTAATAATTTGTTATTAAAGTTAAGTTTATCAAGTTTTTTTTGGCTAATGGTAACGAAATGTAATGAACCATTTCAAAGCTAAGGTTATCGTCAAAATTTCATTTCATTATATACATAAAATATATACATAAACGGCCAAATCTTCTTACAGATAAAATACTAAAACAAAAATTAAAATACAAATAACTTGGAATAAATGCTAAAAAATGGATGTTTAAAATCAGTCCAAAAAATAAACAATAATTACCCGAAAGGGCTAAAAATAACTGGACATATTTAGTGTTCTGACTTTTCGTTAAAGGATTTTTTTTCAACCACCTCAGTCCAAATGACCCTAAAAAAATGGCATGAAAATTTTACACCTCTACTTTTTAACCAATAAAATGACTTAATTTTGTCTAGTTACCATGGTAACTAAAAAAATTCCGAAAATTTTTTCGTGGCGCCACAATATTAAGGGGACATTTTTTGACAGCTGAAACTATAGAGAAATTTGAAATATCAATGTACAGACCAACAAATTAAAATTTATAATTTTATATATTTTATAATAATTTTAATATATACGTGCCTTCAAAATATTTCCGGAATTAATTTAAGCTCTTGTATAGGCTTGTTACAACACAACAGTTACAAATAATAAACAATACGCTGTATTAGTGCTGACAGCACATGACAGTCACTGTATCAAAACAAATAAATGTCATTTAATTAGTTAGTTTGTGATTATTTTAAGTTTTGCATGAAATTTTAATCAAATGATTAATGAAAAAAATTCCTTCAAGAAGAAAAAACCAACTGTCTTAAACTTAAATATCCTTGTTTGATTAAATTGCAATAACATTTTTATCTACGTACTACTTTATTTGGTCGATTTACATACTTTTAGTAAATAGAAAAACGTTAAAATTAATAAATTAATTAATTAATTAATTAAATTAATAAATAACTTAAAAGACGAATGTCCCTAAATGTCGGCAACACATTATACAATTTCTCAAAAATAAGTCTCATTTTCTATGATGGAAATAAACATGTCATCTACACCGTCAAGTTTTGTATGCGAATGAACATTTTCTCAACTTCAACTATAAAAATGTCTTCCAGGTGTTGAAAATGATGACATTATGAGCACTCCGCCGGAGATATTAGAAAAAGCTCAGGCTGCCACATAAAATTTGTTACCGAGAAAATCCAAATCAGCATACGAAATTACCTATCAAAAACTTATGGATTGGCGACAAAAGTACAACGTAAAATCATTTTAGCAGAATGTTTTCCTTGCGTACTTTGAAGAATTATCAAAAACTATGAAACCATCTTCACTATGGGCCATTTATTCGATGCCGAGAACTACACTAAATATTAATAATAACATTAACATACCACATTATCCAAAACTAATCACCCTACTGAAATGGCGATCGGATGGATTTAAAAGTAAAAATTCGAAAATCCTGTCTACAGAACAAATTTATACGTATCTGAAACATGCTATAGACGATAAGCATTTGTTGTCAGAGGTAAAGAATTAAAATATTGTGTAATTATCATCACATAATAATGGGTTTTCAGGTTATTCTCATTATTGGATAAAGCGGGGCTTACCATAAACAAGAACTTAGATAATGTATAAAAATGGAAGACATTCAGGATACAGGAAATTCTTTTGTAATTAATATTCTAGATTTTTAAACTAAAACGAGACGTTCATTTGTAGTACCAGATACGTTTTATACCATATGTCAAAAGTATATTAGTTTGCGTCCTACTGTAGTGGAACTTCCTTTATTTGTTAAATACAGAAATGGAAAATGTACAAAACAGGTCGTGGGGATAGACACAATCGGTAGTACACCACGTAAAATTGCTGAATACCTTCAGCTGCCGGAACCAAAGCAATATACTGGCCACTGTTTTAGGAGATCGGCAGCCACTATATTAGTTGATGCAGGAGGTGATATGCTATCATTAAAGCGACTAGGTGGCTGGCAATCTTCTACAGTGGCGGAAGGCTATGTGAATCAGTCATATAAAAATTTAAAAGACAACGCTTCAGGAATATCGGAAGCGATTACCAGTGATAATTATCAACTGTTCTTCACCGTTAAGGCATAAGGGACCAACAACTTACAATAATTGTTCTATTGTTATTAATAATTATTATCATACAGTTTATATAAATGCGATTTCCTTTATTTGATAGAAGAAAATAGATGGGCGCAGAAAAAGTATAGTACTTTATACGAGTGGTAATCCCATTACGCACTCATAAAATTTACGTTCTCGCCGTTGCGCGACTTTTCGGGCGTAAACTTTTTTACTTCGTGCGTAATGGGTTAATTACAACTCTAGTTATGTAATATAATATTTTTTAATCCATACATTTCATGTTCGATATGATTTAATAGATTATAGACATATAGAAATGTTTGTCGTTCATTAATATAACGAATCAACTTACACAAACTAATGTTTTTAATGCATTACCTGATATTTGTATAGTGAACAATAGATATTAGTCGTTGATTACCTACCACACATTAACTCATGTTAACATGTGATTATTATGGATAGGAAAAAAAACAGTTAATTCGATAGATTTACACCATCCTGTAAAGCTTAAGGTAATAATCAAAAACAAAAACAATATTACGTGCGTAATTTCATACCCCTTTTAATGTGTATACTATGTTTATTTTTGCGAATACCGTACATTTTACTAATTTTTTTGCTAAAACGAACCTATCTAATGATATAAATTTATTACATTAAGGACGGGGTATCGCTGTACATCAGAATGGCACCTGCAGACCAAAAGTTTATTCTAACTTTCTCCGTTATTACAACTCAAATCGTTTTATTTTTTTCACTAAATTGCATATAAAGGTCTAACTTAGGTAAGGATTGCATTGATTTTTTGTTAATTTATTGTTTAATATTGAAAAAGAGATGTTGAATGCGAACTATTTTAGACCTTTACATTTGTATAAATAAACAACAATCTAAATAAATTTTCTTAAAATGAAACTAAACCTTTCCTAAGTTGAACATTTTTCTATCAAATAGCCCAATCAGAATTTTCTAAAGATATCAGACCTAAGAAATAGTTAGAAACTAAAATCATGCTGCATTTTATTTTTATTTTTTCACTTTGGATCAAAAATGGACGTAGTTAATGACCAAATAATTGTACTTTAGTTTATAACTTTTATCATAGATGGAACTAGGCACTATGTATTTTTTTCTTTTTTTTATTAACGAAGTCAAAAAAAATTTTGTATTATAAATTAATGTAACGTTTTTTAAATATTTTGCGATATTTACAAAACAATTATTCAATAAAACAAATTAGTATAATGAAAAAAAGAATACTGATTTGCGGATATTGATTGTCAGCAGACCAGTTATATCATTGTTATATCTTGAAGAAATTTTAATTATAATATACCCAGCGTACGGCTGGCCATCTATAGTTATATATGAGGGTAAATAAAATTATTGTTTGTGTGCCGAGCGATCGCTTACAGAATAAGTGTTTACTATTCCATTTTCCCAGCACAACTAAAAAACCATTAGACGCAAAATAAACATCGTTGTAAATAAATATAAAAATTATAAAATTGTTAATAACAAAAAACTGTAAATTCAAAATTCTTGAAAAAAATACCAATTATTGGTTGCCATATAGACACTTCTTGGTCAAATTTTGGAAGAAATCTGGTCACAGGTTTCTGAGAGAAAAAAATGTTAGCGTAAATTTTGTATACGTGGTATTCTGAATTAAGTAAAAAGAAAAACTGGCATCAAAATATTTTATTTAAAAAATATACTTTTATTATTTTTACATTTAAATATTTTCTGGTGGATCTTTATATTTTAATCTTTGGCCTCTCCTGTTTAAAATAACTTCCGGCCCAACGCAATCCTCATAGAATCGTCTCAACTTTTCTACCATATTGTTAAAAAAAGTTTCGTTGAAATTTATATTTTCGGTAAAAAGTATAAATAATAAAATGGCATGTTTTTTTTCTTGTGATGCCGAGTTGTCCTTGTATCTAAAAACAATAATTTGTAATATTCTAAAAAAATTAGTAAAATGAAAAGCCAGTAACAAATCTTACCTGATAATAATAATTGTGGTTTTCCTTCAAGTGAATTTCACTATTTTCAATTTTTAAGCAAGGAACCATACGCTTTTCTACGGCCTCTCTCAATGATATTTTTGATGTGACTACTTTTAAAAAACATTTTACTTCAACAAGTTCATCTGAATCAATTAAACCTAAAACATAAGTTATTAAACTCTGATATGTATATAATAGTTACAATAATTCGTTTACCATCAGGCGATGCACCTAAGAAACCGTATTTCAAGTCCGGGTAGTAATAGTGGGTAGTTTCCAGCACTTCATCAAATTTTAAAACATTAGTTTAAATCCAGCAACGCTCTAGAAAACATCATTATTCTTCATAAGTACCTAGTCTCCGAATTTTCGACGCAAGTAAATAGGTATTACAAAATTAAAATATGTTGACCACTTTAATGTGTCATTTGTAATTGCATCGCCTCTAAGTTAATAATATTTTATTAATTTTTTGACACTTACCTAGAACTGATCTAAAAAGAATCACACACAACTATAAATTTATAAAAATAATTAACTTACCCTACCAGTGATTAGGTATATATATATAGAATTAAAAATACAAATAAAAAATGTTTTTAATAAAAACTAAAGATAAAAGTAATAATTACTATAAGAGCACCTATTGATATTACTAAATGTTGATCTACCCTCGTTCTTTCCCGAGATAAAATACAAAATATATTTTGTTGGCTGGCAAGGTCTAGAAATGAGAATTATATAACTGGTTTTTACCCTAAAACATGTGTTTTTAGCAGGCCAATTTTTTTCCGATGAATTGAGCAATTTAGTGAAAGGATTCTATTATTATTTCTGTTAGTTTGTCCTATTACTAAGAGATGTCTGCACTTCATGGACAAAAAAATCATTGACACATTTTCGTTTCAGATTGCATAGGATACGGGCTCCTTAAATTTTCAACATGTCTTTTTTTGCATTTTGGATTTCAGCACGAGGGAGCATTCAGAATAAGACATTAAATAGAGTTTAGTACTTAATAAATGATAATTTGATATAATACTTCAAAATTTTTAACATTCTTTCAAAATACATTTGTTTAATTTTTTCGAAGTAACGTTTTAAATATTTTACTTGCATTTTCATTGAATCTAGAACATTTGGCTGATATTAAAAAACACGTCTAATAATTTACTGTTTGAATACCATTCCCCATTCATTCATTATGCACCCCTACGGTAAGGTTAATTTGCATGCAATATGCCCGATTTTCCAAAACAAACAGAAAGATAGGGATACTTATGTACTTGAACAACACTAAAATCATTTTCAAAGGTAAAGTAGGCAGTGGTTTTTAAAAATTTTAATATTCATATAAGGAGTATTTGAATAAGATTTCAAATTAAATGCAAACAATATTTATAGTATCTTCTGCATGTTCCTTGTGGTGTTGTATTCACTTTATTTTGTTAATTTGTTTGGGAAATTAAAACAAAATCCCTTTTTTATGTGTTTAATTTCAACGTTTCGGTAACGTTCCAGCTACCTTTATCAAGAACAATTCAGTTTTTAATTTTTTCGGTCCCTATCTGATAATTCGGAAAAATTTGACAACTAGACAATCATATTTTAAAGTTTAAGACTACAAACTTTTTTGTGGACCTTTCAAATTTGACAACAAAAACTTTGGAGTCTTAAGGCTACAAACTGTTTTGTGGACCTTTCAAATTTGTCAACAAAAACTTTGGAGTCTTAAGACTACAAACTTTTTTGTGGACCTTTCAAATTTGACAACAAAAACTTTGGAGTCTTAAACTTCAAAATATTATTGATTGTCTAGTCAAAATTTTCCGAAGCATGAGATAGGGACCTTAATTGTTCTTGATAACGATAGCTGCAACGCTTCCGTTGTAATAAAGAACATAAAAAAGGATATAGTATTTAAAAGAGGATAAAATTAAATATATACAAATAGAATAAATTTAAAGATTTGTTTTACATGTTTATATGTTATTTTTTGAATTTATAAACTTATAGTTTGCTCCAAGTTTTTCATATAGACACATTACTGTATAGATGTGAAGTCAGGAGGGACTTTAAATTGATTTGTAATATAGATAAAAGTGTACCAATACCAGCGTTGCATATTTTTCATTTTGTTAGCACACTTAATGGAAAATTGTTGCAAATAATTCATGAAAAATTTTAGTTAATCGAGAGTGACTTCTAAAAAAAGATTGGTTTACATTATTAATTACATTTCAGTACGTGATAAATGAGCTGATTATACATTTTTTTTCTCGACTGTAGCCGTGGCAAATAGAATTTTTCAATATATGCTATAGGAAATTTTTTGCTCTATATTTTTTTTTCTTTCTTGTTATTCATTGGATAGATATTCTGTAAGTAAAATGGCACAGTAAAAAAATTAAAATTTTCGTTCTTTTCAGTAAAACTTTAGACCATGAGATAGTGACACAAGATAATGGGTCATTTGTACCAGGGTATTCCTTCGCGTATTGTTTTAATTTCTACACATAATTATATTGGATAAGAGTAAGCTAAAATTGACGTTCATCCCCTTTTATATTTCGTCGGCTTAACATGCAAATGTCGTAAGTCCACAATTGGTCAAAAATAGACTTGAAATGTTGTAAGTCCCAAAAAAACCAAAAAAAAAACTTTTTTTGTTAATTATTTTCCATAATTTGGTAAATTAGATATGTTTAAACATTTGGTAAAAGTTTTTGTTTAAAAAAAATTAATATACCAATATATATAGGAAGTTTTTTAGCTCTCCTGTAAAATTTACAATTTAGGACTTACTACATTTACATGTTAAGCCGACGATTTGAATCTTCTTCTGTTTTCGTTCATTTATTCGTATGTATCTTTTTTTTGGATTATTTTTTTCACCTCTTAAAATATCGCAATTTTGTGATTTAGTCCAATGAAAACGATAAATCATATCAATAAATTCAATAACAACTTGGTCTTGTAGGTAAACTTCAACTGCATATAACTAATAATAATAACATATAACTGATAATTTTCATTTAGGTAAATTTCTCTTGTATAAAAATAAATATTCATTCAAATTATAACTGTGTTTATACGGTGCTCACAACAACTGACAATTGTCAATATTATCTAGTGTACAGGATAAGTCATTCGGAGGGGTAACGGCATTTCGTGTTACAGAGGGTGCCATATTGATTACGAAATGATAAAAGAAATCCATTCAAAACATTTGCAAATTGTAATGTCAGCTTCCTTTGACTTTTACGTTCTCCTTACCTCAGTTGCCCTCTTCTATATAACACCACCGAATGTTGTTATCCCTTCCATTTACTTATCCTACTAGGAGCCGTAATCTTGAGAAGAATCAGTACTACCAATATTTAAATTTAAGCAGGAAATGCAATCTTCATAAATTTTTAATAAAGTTACTGAAAGATCAAAAGATTATTTTCTCCTAAAAAATGCTATATTTATTAAACTTTATTCTGTGTAAACCTATTTCTCTCCTTTCTTAGTTCTATTGATTATTAATGTTTTAATGGTTTTAATAAATTAGATAGAATTCACGTACACGTAGCTAATTTGGCTTTGAAATTTGAATTTTATTCTTCTGGATCTTTTGAATCTTTACTTTTTATAATGAAAAATGTTGTCTAACAGCGAAAATAGATTTAGTAGAGTTAATAAAAAAGATATCGATGATTTATTAAATAAAGTAGTTTTTTATTTTATTTCATTTCATTTTATTTGAATTTAGCCCTTTCTTCCTAATTTTTCCTTAATTTCTTCTTATTTTTTCCCCAGTTCCGCAATTGCACCTGATTGTTTTAAATTTCTTTTGTTTTTGTTCCTTAATTTTCTCCTTTTGTAATTTTCCTTTGGAACTAATTTCGGCTGTGTCCCAATTATCTTGATTCTTTTTGTGTTCTTCCAGCTTTTCCTGGATTTTTTAGGTATTTCCAAACATTATTTTTCTATGTTCCTATTATTGGTATATTGGCTCTATGATGAATTAATTTATATTTGGCACGCCATCCAATTTGTGCTACTGTTTCTTTTCCAATTTTTCTTGTTAATGGGTTTCTTTTTACTGTCTTCTTATAAAAGTGTTTTTTTTTTTATAATTTCTGCCAACGGCGTGTATTCATACTTTTCTCTAATTTCTGCATTAGTTGTATGTCTTTCTGCTCCTTCTATTAATCTGTAAATTTTTGTTTCTATTCTTCCTAAAGATTTTATGTTTTCGTCTGATGTAGAATTCCAAATTGGTGCTCCATATAACATTACCGATCTTATATACGCGTTATAAATTTGTTGTTTAAATTTCTTTTCTAGAGGGTTTGTTTTGTGTACATATGGTCCTATAAATTTTCTAGCTACTTCTTTTCTTGTGTTTTTTATATGCTCATTGAAATTTAGTTTTCTGTCCAAAGTTATTCCTAAATATTTTACTGAATCTGTTTGTTTTATTTCTTGTCCATTAAATTTTATCTTGTGATTTTCTAGTGTTTTCTTTTGGTTAAAAATTATAAATTGTGTTTTTGCTTCATTAGCTTTAATTTTCCATTTTTTCATATAAGTTGTAATTTTTTCTAGATGTCTGTTTATCTTATTTGTTATGTTTTCCGCTTTCTTATCTTTTGTGTAGATTCCAGTATCATCTGCATAAAGTGCCATTTCCGTTCCTTCATCTTTTGGTGAGTCACTAATGTAAATATTGAAAAGTGTAGGAGCCAATATACTATCTTGAGGCATTCCTTCCGGTATTTCTTTTATACTTAAAATTTTGTCTTTTTTTTTCACCTGAAAAGTTCTATTTTCTAAAAAGTTATTTGTTATTTTTGTTATATAATTTGGTATTTGCATTTCCTTCATTTTATAAATCAGTCCTTTCCTCCAAACAGTATCATATGCTTTTTCTATATCCAAAATTGCCATTCCAGTTTGTTTATTTTGGTTAAATCCTATTTTTGCATCTGATACAACTCTTGCAAGCTGCATCTCTGCGTTTCTTTTTCTTCTAAATCCAAATTGTTCTTGTTGAATTTTATAATCTGCTCAAATACCACTTGTCCTGTAAAATTTTACTAGATAAATTTTTAAGGTAATACCATCACCTTTGATAATATTAGTATTACAATCTGTTGTAATTCTTTCTGTCCTAAATACCGTAGTAAGTTACTATATACAATATGTGTTGATCTTGTTTCTACTATGCTTATGTATAGAATTTTACCAGCAGCTGAGATGGAAACCACAAACCTAAAGAATCACGTAGAAGGTTATTGGATTACATTAGATTGTCTTAGGTTATATAAGCCAATTAGACTTCTCTACACTTCGACCTATGAAGATCTTTTGTGTCTACCTTACTTCTAGCGAAGTTAAGAAGCTTTCTAGAGGGCAAATTCCTAATTTCATAAGGAGTTAGAGCAACTCCTTCTAGGAATTTATGCAGAGAAGACCTACGGTCAACTTAATAGCTTTTTTGCTCATTTCAAGAAGGCATTTGGTTCTTTCAGGTGATATATCTACAAACCTTTTAACTTGCCTCAGTCCTGGCGTATTCCTCCAGTAAGATCGTAGTCGACCATTTTCCTTGTTTTAGCTTTTTTTAAGACCACAGAAGGGCTCCGGACCAAGGAACTAGGTATTAGCCCCTTCTTTAGCGAGTCCGTCAGCTTCTTTATTACCTACTATCCCTCTGTGACCTGGCACCCACATCAAGGTGACCTTGTTGGCCAGTTTCTTAAGGGATTGTTTACATTTCCAGACTAGCTTTGACTTATAGGAGGTTACGATTGTCCCCTTTATAGAAATAGATGAATATGTGGGAAAACATAAATGAACCCTTAGTTATTCAAAATCATAAAATAAATGTTAATTTATGGTTTAGAGGTTTGGGGAACAGAAAACCAACAGGAGGGGATGAGTCCAACACTGTTGGGTTCTAGATAAGGACCCATTGAACATTGGCTTCCCATCTCAGCCCGAAGGCTGATTTGAACCAACCTACGGTTCGTATAGTGAGTTTAATGATGTTCCACTATGTCTGGCTCTGCAACGGAATATCCTTTTTCAGTACAAAGGTGTTTTTTCTTAGCTCTCACCACAAGACACACTGACTTTAACAATTAAAATTTTGACCTTTTGAAACTAATTTAAATTTTTTCTTAAGTTTAACGTTATAAAAGATGTTCACTGGTCAATGGGCTGGTTTTGACTGAGACCGAATGTAAAGTTATTGTTTATTATATAGGTTCTTCCCTAGTGACATGTATCTATGCTTTTTTTGAGACATGATCTGAATTTTTATGTCACTTCTAAATTAAAATTCCAAATTTATCTTTTATTTTAAATATTTTTCCACCTGTACACAAAAACTGATATCTTAATTTTATTCTAAACCCCTTTTTGGTGCCAAAAAATTCCCAATATGATTCGAAAATGATCAGAAAAGAAACACGTCTTTACTTTTGACATTTGACATTTTCCAAAAAAAATTTTAATGAAATTATTGGCAAATACTCCTTAAATTCCATTAATTTCCCAACGAAACATCTTACTATAATGTTTACAAATTTTGAGATATATTTTGAACCAGTTTTTATAGGTATAAGTTTAAATTTTGAGTTTGGAAGATGGTTTGTCGGGATTATAATTTGAATTTTAACATCTAATTTCTTAATTTTCTGTATATAGATATATTTCCTGTATCTGTTAATTTATACGAGTATTTTATATTTCAAATCCATACCAAAATATACATCTACCAAATTGTCGATTTTTGCAATAGTTTTTTCTCTTTTAGAAAACGCACTTTGTATTAAATGAGCTACTTGTACTGGAAAAAAACTCGAACTTGACGCTATTTTCACTACCGAAAATGTTCTTGAACTAAAATAATAAAAATATAGATCACAATATAAACCACCAACACTAACGAGTACCTATATTCTTATGTATTAAGATATAAACAAGACCCCAATTTATAGACTAATAACGTATCTGTTTTTGCAATTATATACATAGGGTTACCTTAATCCCTTAACACCCCTAACGACCACAATTATTCTCGTTAAAATCGAAAAACAAAATATTCTAAATATTTTATTATGACTACTTATCCCTTAACTAAGAAGATTAAAAGAAATTTCTTAATACCGATATAAATAAATACATGCGCTACTGATTTAGGGTCTTGTTTACAACATTTTACGATTTAATGACTTTTCTAAGCTGCCAACTCCAAACAATTTTTTTATTTTTTTATTTTAAGAGCTAAATGTTTAATTATATTAAAAAGAAGAACTCTACCTAGGAATTCTGGTTTATTGGTTTTATTTTATGTGAAATGGTTGATTATACGTATTTTTGAAATGTGAAAGCTTAATTTTATTAATATAATTATGTAATTATCTGATTTTATAAATAGCTGTGTTTTATTAATTCTACCCTATCTATCTTAATATTTAGTTAAAATGAAAAAATAGGCGTATGAGTATGTAAGTAAAGCTCTACTGTATTTAATTATATATTTCTTTTATTATTTTGGTATTTTTTGTATTACATGTTTTTTTTTTAATATCTATAACTATTTTTCCGTCTTCTCTAACATTTAATCATATTTACCATTCAAGTTTTAAACTCTATACATTTCTTTTGAAATACCAGTGTTCCATAAAAACTAAACGCCTTGTAAACAATGTGTAATTTCCTTTATTAATTAACGAGTGATTTATATTAAATGAACATCATCTTTTATTACCACCAATGTTTAAGAGTTCCCTTTCTGATTAAGCGCGTAGAAAAAAACAGATGTAATTTTTAGAAGGCATAAGCACGGTCTCGTTGGTTCAAGGATCTTTGTCAATGTGTTTAATTTTGGATCATTAGGAACGGGCATTAATAGGAAATCATAAATCATTGGTTTTAGTAACGAGCACACAATGTCACGCGTCAAACTAATCACATTAATATTTGATGCTATTAAAAACTTTTATTTGTTTATGTGTGCGTGAACAAGCCTAAATATATTTGTTTTAATAAATTAATTTTTCGCAATTAAATCAAAGGCAACGGAAAACATAGCTGTGCGCCAATGATGATGTTTTACTGGTGCTTCACAAAGGTAATAAAGCTTAAATTTTCAGTCAAGAAATTGGGTGTTGTCATACTTATCAGAGTGAGTATCCCTGTCTTCATTTGCTTCCCGTAAAACAAGTTGACTTTTGTGATCCTCGACATTTACAACCATTTTTTTTATTAGAAAGTCCTATTACTATAGAATATTTTAAGAGAAAAAATTCTTGGATTACGCACATTTGAAAGAGAAAATCGCAATTAAAAGTACTACAAATGCACCATTTTTTTTAAATTTGGACAATTCCTAAAAATTGTCTAGATATCATATGGTCAAAAATGTTGGAAAGAGCGGTGAACGGACAATGTTGCCAGTTATTATTTCTGTAGCTCGTACGAGGACACACACGATACTGCATCGCAGTCTTCGCTTTCGATCATATCAGATCAAAACGAGTTGATTTTATTAGCGTCTCTCGCTGTGTGCGTAACAAAAAATAAATAAAAAACTATAAGAGGTTCTAAAATTATTAATTTCTCATTTGCTTCCTTATTAACTTCTTTAAATTTTTCAATTAAAATGTACATATCCTTTCTTCGTGCATTTCTGTCGTCATATAAATCACTCTTTACTCTCCACAGACACTCCTGTTCTTTGAATATTTCGAAAAATTCACGGAAAAAATTTTCTGCATAAGCCATTTTCAGAATAGAAACACGAGAAAACAAGTCGGACTCCGTCATACACGGATACAATTTTCATCCAACCGACGCTGTTGTACTGCAGCAGTTAGACTTTTCTGTTTGCGGTCAAATTGTACGACTTTGTTGGATGCACAGCCACACACGGTCAAATTACATTCGATTCGGTTGGATGCGAAAAATCGTACGACGACGCGGTACCGTGAGTGGCCGGCTTAACAGCTGGGAAATAAGTTACAAAAGATTTAAACTTAATCATTTAAATCTAAAATATAGATATTGAATATGTACTTCTTTGGACGTATTATGTAAATTTAAGTATATTTTATGTGTATGGGAAAATATAAAAAATTATGCATATTTTGTGATTTTCAGTCAAAAATTAATGCTAAATGTCCCGATAAGAATATAAATAAAATAAAAACCATTTACAACACCGCTAAAACTATAAACAGATCACAGAACTATAATAATGTATGCCATTTAGATGTCTAGACTATATTACAATGTGCTTATAACCTCCAAGTGTCAACTGAAAATAATTATGCTTAAGAATATTTCTAAAAAATGGCAAAATTTAAGTGTTTTTTTAAATTTTTTGTGAAACAGACTTACATTTGCTTTAGGATAATAAGTAACTTATTCAGTTAAAAGTGAAAATATTCATAGTAAAATAGCATTCAAAACTGCTATATAGCATTGAACTAAATTCGTGATTTTTAAAGTATTTAATAGATGATTCAGCGACATTTTTGTTCTAATCTGCTTTATTTAAGGTAAACTATCAAACAAATTTAAAATTGACATGAAAATCTAAGGGTCGCTAAAGTCAATGGAACCACCAAAATCATTCTAATTGATATAATACTTAAAAATATAAATAATACTATTTAACACCTAAAAAAACATTTACATATCTAGTATGACTTTCTTGAACGTTAATTTCTGCCTGGCCAATAAATTTTACTGAAAGTTGTAATAAGTTGTGGTAAAAACGACCACTTTGCCAAAGTCTGTAAAATTTCTCAAATTAAGGTAAAGGCACCTTCCACTACAAGTGGAATCCAGACCAGCCATATTTTATTGAGTTCTCCTGAGTCCAAAAAAATTTTTAGTGTTCTATGTATGGGATTGGTTTGCTTCAATCTCTTCACACATGAAACAATGGCGTAAATTTCCGCCTGAAATACGGTTGCGTAAAATCCTAGAAAGGTTGAAATTTCTGTGCTGCGCCCGCATACACCAGCACCAGAGCCTGGTGTTTTAGAGCCATCTGTGTACCAACGGCTTTAGGCTCCTAATAGTTCATCCCTATGGAGGACCCATTCATCTCTATGTGAAAATAGGACGGTAAAAGGCAGATCGTAATTTACTGTTGGAGGTATTATGTCAGAGGTCATTCCCAGAATACTGTGACTTTCAGTGTCCACTGGCATTCTGCTTTGTTTTGTATAACTCTGTATATTGTCGATCTAGCCTTCTTTTCTAAAAATATATGGAGAGGAGGAAGGTCCTCCAGGATTTCCGTGGCTGCTGACGGTGTGGCACCTACTAATGGCACCAGTAATTGTCAGACCAGCCTGTCTCTGTAAACCAGAGAGCTTTGCTTGGGCCGTTCGCTGAAAAGTGTTGGAGGCATTATGTCAGAGGTCTGGCCTGTGGGAATAACTTTTTCCAAGTGAGCGTCCCAAGTAAGTTTCATACCTAGGATAATTCCCAAATATTTTACTTCCGCAGTAAATGGAATAATCTGACCATTGTAGGAAAGTAGCGGAAGATCCCCCAACTTTCTTTTCCTGGTAAAAGGACCTATAACAGTTTTACCAGGGTTATACAGATATCTGTTTCCTCTGGCACCAGCTGTAGACCTCCTCCAACGTCTTTTGAAGGATACTATATGCCATACATCCTTGCCAGGATGACAAGGTAGTCCGCATACGCCAGCAGTTTTACCCCTCTTTCGAGAGCGCAAGTTATCCATCAAGAGCAACCACAGTAGGGGAGATGGTTTTAAGTATCGACGAAGTCGGTCGCCATCACGTTTTCTATTGGAATGTAATTCTATGTCCGTTGGGGCATACAGCCCAGGAAGTAGTTGTTTTTTCATAGAAAACGGTCTAACTTGGTATAGAAACTATTAAGTTTCTTTACCTTGGGTGCAGGTAGAAACAATTTTCTATTTTTCAGTTTTATTACTAACTGCACCTTATCTGAAATTATTTTCAGTATGTATTTGTTTATCTTTCGATTAGCAGTTACCTTTGAACTGTTGGTTTGTAAATGAACTGTAGGATGGCGCTTTTACGACTTTATCATGGAATCGTAGATTCACGGTTTATGTATTGGTGTAAAAGAATCATTCTGCATCCTGTTATGCAAGATGAGAAGAACTACTTACCTCGTACACATTTCCTATTGGAATGTAATTCAATGTCCGTTGGGGCATATAGCCCAGGAAGTAGTTGTTTTTTCATAGAAAACGGTATAGAAACTATTAAGTTTCTTTACCTTGGGTGCAGGTAGAAACAATTTTCTATTTTTCAGTTTTATTATTGACTGCACATTATCTGAAATTATTTTCAGTATATATTTGTTTAAATTTAAAGATTGCTAAGGATTGGCCCATAATTTAGCATTAAATACAACTTGACAGGCTACACTTTACTCAATTCAAACGTGTAGTAGAAGATTAAATAACCAAATGAATCGTTTATGGAAGATTTGACATAAAGACGCCACGTTAGAGCACATAAAAAAATAAAAATTCTGAGAAATTATACTATAATATGTAATCCAAAACACAACGTGACACTTTATAAAACACTAATCTATTCTTAATTACTTTCATTTGTTTATATAATGTTTTCCTTTATTTCCTTCATTATTTTCTTTATTTTTTACGACATTCTTGTTGCTCCATCTTTATTTGTTTTGATTCCTCTTTAAACTCTTACAATAGCATTATTCACATATCAACTTTTTCATCAGTCCTTTTTTTGTTGGTGTTCTAGCAACATTTGAGATTTTTTTATTCGCATTTTCTATTTCTTTCCTTTTCCCGCTTCTTGTATCCGAAGAATAATCATCAATATACATTTTAATTTATTTATAAAATCCAATGACTATTTTTTACTAAATAGTATTTTATGTTTTAGCTACTTCACTTAATAATACGATTATAAATGGTAAAATATTATGAATATTCTGGTGTAACAAGAGTTTTGTTAATTATCAAACTCTTGGTATATTGCCGTTGATGATTTTGTTTCCCAACCAACAAACCAATCAAAAATTAAACTTGCTCTAAAAATATTTTTAACGGTATGCACAACATTATCATCGTTATGGTAGCCTGAATAATTCATCTAATTTTTAATAATAAATGAAGCGGGGCAGTGTTAGTTAAAACATTTTGTGCGTTGTAAATCCGCCTACGATTTTATAAAAGACAGAACAGTCCCACTAATTACGAACGAAGTCACTCATTATACTTTATGTTAATTTCGACTATCATTATGGTAATTTATGAGTCAGAGCTAGGCTCTTACAGGGTGTGCCTACATAAATAAGCAATTAATTTTAATGCACTCTTGATATTTGAAGGTTAATTTCGATGTCTGTTATATCCGGATATTTTTAGACGAGTAAGATACCAGCAAGATTTCTTCAATACAAATCAGCCGGGTTCCCATTGTCTTGTAGGTATATATTTAGCAAAATGTCTGTCAATTGCCCATTTATTTGTCAAGTGGTGGATGAACGGGAGTCCAGCTTAAGTAAAACATTTCGGTGGAAGGAAATAACAGTAAACCCGAAAAATTCTGCAATATATTACCGCTAGGATTTCTAGAACCATAAGGTGCAAAGGCCCAATTTGCAATCTTGTAAAACAGAGTCATGCAGCTTTAACACAACAGGGGTGATAGCCTTCTTACTGGAGGACACCCTTTTTCATTTGACCTGTAATAATTCTTGTCCTTAACAGTAACTGCAATCATCGTACTAGTAAGGCTTCTGTGTCCCTCTTTTTCAATGCCCTTTTAATGAGGCCTCTCTATGTCAACGAAAGCGCACAGAGCCTTCTGTCTCTTTAGCCACTAGTGTATTTTTTATGTTTTCGGTTAAGCTTTGTGGATCAATTATCAATGGAATTTCCTGTGATAATATATTAGTTTCTCCATAGTTTTAAGATGGAAAGAGGCTTATGAGGTGATGGGATTTGGATCTTTGTTAGGAAGCCTTACTGTATTGGGTATAAAAGCCTCCCCCCAGGGTTTTTTTAATCCTAGGTTTTAAAGGCTGGTTTTAAATAGCCGTTGTGCATACAGCTGTACCTAATGAAAGCTCTTGGAGTAACGTTGCAAAAATTTCTTCTTTACTCCGCTACTTAGAAGGTTTGAAACCATTTACTATTCACCGATCTATCTTGAAACACAACATAATGCAGACAAAATTAAAGCCCTGTTAAACCAACAAAATTAAGCAGACAGTTAACGAAGGCTGACAAAATTTTAAATCTCGTCACAAAAACTATCGCATATTTTTAAAAATTGAATTATGGCGTAAAATAAAAGATCACATTTTTCAGAATATTTTAATATGAGTGTATGGTATCCTTTAAATGAATAAAGGCAATTGCAAAATGTTCTCTCTGGAGTCCGTAATGTTAGAATATCTGTTAATACGGTTAGAACAAGATTAAAGAATTTTGGAATCAGACCCAGAATGCCTGTTACTGTTCCATTGTTAACCAGAGCATACCGTGTAGCACGTTTTAGGTTCGCAAGAGAACATGTTAATTGGGATATTAACGATTGGGCTACTATTCTTTTTACGGATGTATCAAGATTTTCAATTTTTGGATCCGATAGACGTATTCCAGTTTATAGACGCGCAGGTGAGCGATTTGCTGTGTAACATAAGAGCCGCCAGAAATTATGGGGGTGGTTCGATTATGGTATGGGGAGGCATCTATTTTGAAGGCCATACGGAGTTAATTGTATTACGTTGTATACTCTGTATTGTATACCCTGCATAAAACTTCGCTAAGAACTATACTTGGTGCATATAGGACTACTCCCATAGACAGTATTTACTTCTAAATAGGTAAAACTCCATTAAATCATCGTACACAACTGCTAGCCTTCTCATATGCCTCAAAAATAACTCCTAATAAATAATATTAAGAATAGTAAACAACTAAAAGGTTAAATGAAACTTCCACTATTTATTCAAAAATACGTTTTAAATTCAATGACATCCGTTTTGTTTGTAGCTAGGTACCTGATGTCGATTAAGTAGTTAAGTCTAGACAAAGTATGGAAGACATAACAATATTAAACCCTAGATGTTATTAGCCCTAAGGGATTATCCAGCATGTCTTTCCCTCTAAGATCAGTATAACTGTGCAATGATATAGAAAAACCAGGAAAAAACTATATCATGCTGATCTTTACAATAACTTAATATTTTTGTTTTACAATTACGTCTTATCCATGTATAAAATGAAGACAATTAAAGTTAATGGTTTAATATGTGAAGATTTATTTATTCATTCATAACTACTTTAAATTTTTGACCTGCTAGATGTCTTTTTATTTCAAGCTCTTCGAGGAAATCTAAATTTTCAAATATGTAATATTTAAATGTCATTGGTGTGTATGAGTGAGTTTGGATGTTCAATTAGGTGTTTTGAATAATTTGACTTATTTTGTTGATGTAATATATATGCTCTTAAGTGTTCATTGAATCTTATTTCAAAATTTCTTTGAGTTTGACCTGCATATACATTACATTTTGGACAATTACTTTTATAAACACTATATTTTTTTTATTTTAAGTAATTTTGTTTTTACATTTAACAATTTTGTACCATTATTTTATGTATTGAATGATATTAATGCAGATGTTGCCGAAGGATATTATTTTTGAAATTGTAGTAGAAATACTTCAACAAAATGTAATACTTTTATAACTTTTAGTTGCTTTAGTTTGTTTAGAGAATATCAGTAGTAGTGACATTTTCTGTTCTTTCTTATTAATTAATTTATTTATCAAATATAATGGATAGCCATTACATGTAGCTGTTTGTTTTATAATCTTAATTTCTTTATCAAAATTATTTTTGTTCATTGGAATTTAAAATGCTTTATGTATCATAGAATTATAAGCTGCTAATTTATGTGATAGTGGATGATTTCAATTATATGGTGTGGTTACATCTGTTTGTGTTGGTTTTCTGTATACTGAATAATTTAGTTAATTATTAACTTTTTTAGTTTTTAAATCTAGAAAATTGATTGAATTATTTTCTTCAACTTCTAAAGTATAATTAATTTTATATCTAACTTTCGTTCGCTACCTACAAAACCTGCTAACACATCATTAACATATCTATACCAAAAAACCATATTGTTTTTATAACTACTAGAATTAAAGATTTTGTTTTTTAAATTATCCATAAAGATATTTGCTAAAATTGGAGAAATAGGACTTCCCATTGGAAGACCTTCATTTTGAATATATACTTTTCTATCAAAAGTAAAATAATTTTGGCTAATGCACACATTAAATAGATTAATTATATAATTGACCCAAATTCAGAACAGGTAGTATTGGCATTTCATTCTTAGGTATTAAATATTTTGTTTTTTCTCAAACTATTTTCGGATGATAAGAGGGATTTTTCGATATCGAAAAGGGATTTAGAATAAAGTTTAATAATCAGTTTCTGTATGTTTGAAAAATCTATTAAAAATTATTAGAATAAAAGAGAAATTTGGGTTTAAAATTTGGATATTTGTTGTTAAAACTCATATTGTACTGGTTATTAAGCATAGTTACGTGTAACTAAGAAAACCCTATATAATAGAAAGATTTCTGGAGCTCATGCTCATTTGAACAATGTCCATGAAGCCGTGTACATCTAGTGAATAAAAAGTTTAAATTTCAATTGGCAAAGTGAGTGTTCTATAAAGGTGAATAAATACCTTAAATGCCATTAAAGGTAGACAGATCCAGAGATTGCAGTAACCAACATCTGATATGTTGTTCGGATATTCCGTAACACATCCATATAGGGATATATAACACATCGAAACGACTACGCATGCCTAAGATAAGGACTACACAGATAAGGTAGGCTTAATTCATCCACATTTGTGTTTGGGACCACTTAAAGCAGCATTATCAACGTTTGGAGCCACAGGAAATATTTTGGTAATTCAACAATTTTTAATTTCACTAGTGTACAAGCAGTGTCGGCATTTATTTTGAACTGTATTATTTGTAAACCAAATTTTAACTTTTTTATCGTTTAAATTTATTTCTGTGAAGTTTGTTCTAAGTTGTGGAGTGTACCTACGTTGTCAGGAGGAACTGTTAATGTATGTTTTGACAATTCATTTTAAATTATTAGACAGGTAAAGGTAGTGTCAGAACAAAACTTATTTTTCATTTCGAGGCAAATACACTCGTCACAAAAAGTATCGCATAAGTATAGCTTAAGTGATTTATGAATAAAGTTTTTATTATTCTCTTTTTATTTTTTTGGGAAATGGTAGGAAATTCATTTGGAATTATGTTTCAAAGTAGTTTATTTAATTAAAATTAAAAATCAAAAAAATAATGGGCATAAATAATGAAAATAACAATGATTCTAGAAAAATTAAATAATACAAAATAACGATAAGTTTAACATTTTACTATCTGATATTACCTCTGGCTCTAATAATATCTCTCATTCTCTTCTTATCAGGTCACTTACGTAATCCAAATCCAAATTTTCCCATTCTTCTATTAAAACATTTTTCAGCACATCGATATTACGAGTTCTTATGCGCCTGTCCAGATAGTCCCAAACATGTTTGGGTCTGGACTAACCTCTGGCCAATCTAAAACTTGGATACCAACTACCAACCTTATCATGCATTAGAATAAATGTAACCCCCCAAAAACTGGCTTAGGACCAGTTTCAATTTTACTTGAAAATAAATCGTGAAAATAATATAAAAACTTAGTACTTGGTTACATTGATTAGTATTTTCAAGATACTCGCGACTAACTGCAGTGAAGAAAGGTCGTGGATCTTCAAAAAATAATATTTAAGAGTATTATTCACTATAAATGGGCGCCAGGTAAATTTTCCCCAAGTATCTGAACTGTGTTATCAGATGAATCTTTGAATTTACCAAAAAGTCATCGAATTAATGAGTTTCAAAGTACCGACAATTGACACCATTTAACAAGGTCTTCCTTTCGTGACTCTCCACCAAGATGTGTCCAGCAGGAAGTGAGCCAAAATCACTTTCATAAGTTCGAAAGTAGATGGCGTTACAAGAATAATTTTTAAAATAAAACAAAAAGGTTTTTGCACCTAAAAGTAGGATGTAGGAAAAGGGTTTTTTTGTTTATCTATTCCATAGCGCAAGGTAATAAAGATGGATAATTTCAGGAGAAAACTAACCAAATTCCGTTTGGAGTACCAGGAAAATACCAATGAAGACTTGGCAACCTTGTACTACCTGGGACGTTGGCAGGAAATACATTTTGGTACCAAATTTAAAATAGCCATCAAATAGAACGAAAGTAGTTAATAAGGAAAGATATAAAATTTAAATACCGTCCAAAATTACTATAATTATCAATAGTAATATACTATTAAAATTAAACCTAATATAATTTAATATATTCTATAAAATAAATTTTGAAAATTTCAACTAACAAGATAGGCAACTCGACTTACGCTTTTGAAAAAAACTGGAACCTCTTCAATAAATCAAATCTAGAGGTGGGATTATTAAAATTAATTTAGAACGTTACATAAAATTATCTCCAATGATTGTAACAAATGGTACTACATTTTCCTCAAGGACCTCCCTTATACACCGATCAGCTGTCAGTGATCCCCTACGAAACACAATTATCTCCATGTGGCCTTCAAAACAGATTCCTCCCCAAACCATAATCGAACCACCTCTGTAATATCTGGCTGTTCTTATGTTACACTGAGCAAATTTATTACCTGAGCGTCTATAAATCTATCGGATCCAAAAGTGAAAATTTTGATTCATCCGTAAAAAGAATATTAGGCCAATCGTTAATATCCCAATTAACATGTTCTCTTGCGAACCTTAAACGTGCTATACACGGTGTCCTCCAGTTAACAATAACAGGCATTCTGGGTCTGATTCCAAAATTCCTTAATCTGTTTCTAACCCTATTGACTGATATTCTAATATTACGGACTCCAGAGTCAACATTTTTCAGTTGCGTGGCTGTAACATGACAAATTCGCATAGTATGAATTCTTAAATAACGGTCATCTGCAGGATTAGTACACCTGGGACGTGCTGTAACTGGTATTCTATTATAACTTCCAGTTTCTCTAAACTTTTTTAAGATTCTAGAAACGCTGGATTGGTTGATTTATATGACTTCAGCAACATGCTGAGATGGTCCATCTTTACTCAAAATGTTTCTAGACACTTCCAAATGAAAAATTAAACAAACGTACTGCACACAAGAAATTTTAAAATGTAAATAATACAAATAGGATTTATCAAAATCCTTTTGTTTATCAACAAACAGGCGATTTAAACTCTGAATATATTAGGGTTTTATACATCTAAAGGATACCATACACTCATATTAAAATATTGTGAAAAATGTGATATTTTATTTTACACCATAATTAAATTTTTAAAATTATGCAATACTTTTTGTGAGGAGTAGTTTTTAATCAATTTAGGGCCGATTGTTTAATCTTCAGATAAAAAGTCTATTAATTATCCAGCGGATAAAGTTATCTGTCTGTTTATTCGACGTTTAATTAGTCCCCTATTTTTCAATGTCTTTTTATTCACTGAATAGTTATCTGACGGAATATTTGAACTCTGGCAACACGAACTTCAAAGTGGTGAAACAAATATATTGCAAACTTATGGGTTAGAGAAGGACAAAAATTTTCTGTCAAACAAGTGTCAGTGACACTTCACTTTTGAGGTTATGTCATGCTTTGATGCTTGTTGTTTGTTTTTTGGTGCGAAACTTGAGACGTTGTCAGCCATAATTAAAAACAAAAAGACGGACGCTGTGACAAACAAAGATAAAGAGGCAGCATGTAAGAAAATAGAAAATTCTGTTAACTCCTGTGGGATTTCCACGAGTGTCCGCTCGTGGAAAACTTTAAAACTTAAGTACGAAGGATTAAAAAAAAACAAAAAAGAAATCTTCTCTGCAAAGGCAAGACATGTACAGAACTGGTGGAGGGCCTTCAAATGCTCCCCAATTCAACGAAATAGAGGAAAAGGTGCTGAGCATTTGCTGGAACATAAAAGGACTCGATGCGCGTAACGACAGTGACACTATCTTGAGTAAGTATAAGTTAAATCATTATTCTAAAAAATGCATCCAGTAGTTGTTGCGTGAACCAGTAATAAACATCCATCCTTAAAAACATTCACATTTATAATAGGTATTAGTGGGATTCTAGCGTAATAACTTTTATTAATTGAATAACGCGGTTATCTGATGGTTGAAGCGGCAGATAGATTTATCTCTGTTAGCAGAGTTATTCGACAGTTAAGTCTTATCCAACTGTTGAAAAATTCAAAACCTTGCTATCCATAGAATAAAAGTTATCTATCTGTTTATCTGAAGATTGAACAATCGGCCCTTAATCATTTCCATCGCACATTTATTTTCCTTAATTTTTGTGAACAATTTATAGTAAATTGAAAGTTCATAGATATAAACATTGAACTCTACCTGGAGAAAAGATCATAGGTTTTCATTAATACTGAGATAGCATACTAATTTTTTTATTCTGGCGAATAAAAGTATTTTTATATTTCGCACTTATAAAAATTATAAAACGCATTTGCGTATCGTAATGTAACTTTTACGCACGCAAATTTTTGTTTTAAATGGTTGGCGACATGAGTGAAGTATCTAAAGGCAAGACTATTGACAATGACATTTGTGGCTAATAGCAATTTATTAATTTTATATTGTTCTTTAAGAAAGTATCTGTGAATTTGAATATAATATTTTACTTATATAATATATTATTATTGGTATATTATTCATTTTAAAACATTAACATTTGATAATTTAAATGTCACAACTGTCAAATTTTATAAATTACACAGTGCTGCCGACATACTTTTTAAAATAAAAATTTTCGTAATTACATAAAAATAAAAAATTAATTTAAAAAATGGTAAAAAGGGCAAAATATAAAAAATTTTATAAACAACTTATTTCATATGGCTGTTGTGACACTCGTTCTTTAAAAAACTCATCGCTTCGCGATTCGTTTTTTAAACTTGAACTCGTGTCATAACAGAATTGCATATGAAATGCGTTGTTTAATATACTATTGTGTGATTATTTTGGATAACAATTATATCTTCTATTTAGATTATAAAACTATATTATAAACAAAATTCAATAATATTAAACAATATATTCCATTTCTTCAAATAAAAACACTGTTTTTATAATTATTTTCAGGTTATTGACAATAATAATTAATTTAAACTACGGTAATTTAAACGATAAAACATTGACGAAAGTATTAATTGCTAAAAAGTTTCCATTGTTTGTAAAATGAGGAACCAAAAATAACTTCCTAATATGGCATGGCCCAGTTAGTCAAATTTGAGTCCGTTTCTGTCAAAGAGAGACAAAAAGGGACGCAACGAAAAGAGACGCAAGACCAACTCTGTTACTGTTAAGATTTGATAGTTAATCCTACTGAATGTTTGGACTAGAATGATTGCGATATTTTAGCAAGAGTTCGGGTCGAAACTTCAGTTGTTTAGCTTTAAACATGCTGAAGGGTTAGAAACGAAGCGAAGGTGAAGGGGGAAGGGTCAAGGGAAATTAAGAGGATACTTACAGCGAGAAGTTTGCATTGATGAGAATTAAGCATTTAAATCCCTTCTTAATGTTACGAACTAATATAGGGTACTGTTACACAGACGCTTTTAAAACGTGATAACTTATTTTTATGTATGTTTTAATGTTAACTCTTAGCTTGCTGCAATTGTTAAACTAAGAAGAACATAGTTAGATTAATTAACTTTTTATGATAATTTATTTGGCGCAGCCTATAGGATAAACACATATATCATACAATTTATTAGCAAAAAATATTAAATATGACCATTATGTTAACAACACAATTAATTTTAGAATTACATAAGTAGCAGTAAAGTTACTTGTAGACGTTTTATTATTGTGATATGGACATCAATTATTTTTGTAATATCGGGTTAAACACAGTTTGTTCTAAAGTTATTAGCAACGTCTTGTGATAACTAAGCATCAGGATCTACTAACATCCAGTTTTTTTATTTCATTATTTTATATGTATAATGGTTCTAAGAAAGCGTAAATACATATGTTGATCAAATAGAAGATATTTTTGCAGTGATGCGAATTCCTCACAGAATATGCACTTTGCTTCATCTGCTAACCCTAGTTTATTCATGTGGCTTCTTAACGGGCAATGCCCGGTTAATATTCGTGTTAGAATTCGGAGCCTTTTTTTACTGAGGTTGAGACAGCTAAGAGATCTCTTCTGGTCATAGTTCCCCAGTAGTATCTTAGATTACCTCAGTCCTTCCAGCAGATTCCAGTACTTGGATTTTTCCTTCTCCATTTCTTCCCTTAGCTTTCCTAAGATTAGTCTACTGCTGATCCCACAGGATGGTTCTGGTCCCAAATGTGATGTTTCAGCTCCTTTTTTTGCCAGCTTATCTGCTGTTTCGTTTCCCTCTATTCCTATGTGTCGCGGGACCCATAGGAGGACGACAGTGTTCTTCTGGCCTAGTTCATTTAATTTGCCTAGGTATTCCCAAACTATCTTCGAACTGATTATATTTGAGCACAGCGCTTTGATAGCGATATGATGTGACAGAATTATTTTATCAAAATATATTGTTTTTAGAGACTTTCCATATTGACCAGGGTCGAAGACTTTATTTAGACAACACTACTTTTGAACATTTTGACAAACTAATAATTTGAATTGTAAGTTCGGATAATTTTTATTTTTGCACAGATGACAGTGATGGCATTTATGGTATCGATATTTTGTTATCGATTAAAAACATCGATTGTAACTTCGAAAATACAACTACAGTGACATGGACACGCTCACCCAGGGCTCATGTTTGCTTTTGTTAACCGTAGGTGAGTCGACTAAAATACTGCAGGTTACCAAAGAAACTACTGAAAATTCCGGATATAAAAACAGCCAAGAAATACTTGGTCATGACCAGAATGGACCTTTTTATATGACCATAAGCATCCTTACTGGCCATTGTCATCTACGAAAGCATCTTAACAGACTGGGGTTATCTGACAACCAACTATACATATAGAAGATGAGTTAGTTGAACAAGTCCTTTGTTAATGTCTTCAGTGCGAACTGGCTGTCACACGCAAACCCTAGTGATCACCTACTTAGGCTGGTAGACGTGCTAGTAGATAGGCTCAATCTCAGGACGAACATTGGGCCAAATGTGGCATAAGTCGACACATACAAATGCAACAATTTTTTCATACAAGACCTGATATTAAGTTGTCTTCGGCTTTCTATTCTGTGAATCATTTACTGTTAGGCAAACTTGAGAGATATTTTTAATGTTCTTTGAGAGATATGACTTTAGAGATACAGCATTTGGTAGGTTCAATTCTTCTTCGAAAGACAGATATTGAGAAAGAAAGATATTGTTTCAAAATACAAAGTTAAAAAATGTTTGAAAAAAATGTTTGTGACTGACTCCATATACTATGCAAAGCTATGACTGGAAAATATTACTCAAATTTTTAATTGTTAAAATCATAAGTTAAAATGTGGTGAAGCTCAAATTTGCTATTATAAGGCTAATAGTGATCGATGCTGGTTTTTAAGGCTTCAAACTGATGAAAAGCTTCCACACGTAACACTAGACAAAAACTATTATTTTCCGCTGTCTAAACTATTATTTAAAATCTATTGTAAAGGCAAAAACATATTTTTCTTCTCCCCCTATTTTAAACTAATCATTAAGTATTTGACAGTAGATAGGTAATGACTCAATTAGAAAAATACACGTGTATTCTAAATGGCAGCCATTTCCGTTAGAAATTTTAAAAAATAATAAGACATGAAAAATTTATTCTCAAGTATGTTCTAACCAAGTCATTAAAAATTCTCTGTAAAATCGAAATAAAAATCATACTTTTATCAGATTTAAATTTTATTGTTCAACAGTTTGTGAGTTGGTGATGAATTTAGTTATACTAATGGATCAACAACCATTTAATTGTAAGTTGTCATTTAGTAAATAACTGTAATAATGTAAATATAAATGTACATATTTTTTTTTAAGAATCAATCCCAATAAAATAATTTGTAGGAAATAATGTCATCAATTTTTAAATAATCTGATTGACTGACTAATCTCAAACAAATATATTGTTCCATTTCTTTCTACGGTTAGTCGTAGAAAAATTGTAGTAAGTAACTCGAGGATAAGGCCATGTATGTCCTCTCGCAATTTTTCGCTCGTGGGTAATTGATTTCTTAACCTACGCGGTACGTAAAATAGGTACTATAACACACCTCCCTGTAAAGGTTAGATATCTACAAAATTAAAAGGATTTCCTTTTTTTGGGTTAGTCAAACCATCGGCTATTGGTGAACTGTTCCCATTCCCTCACTTAGTCCACTTATTTCAGTATTTTGCGAGGTTCTCTAGTATATTTTTCTGAACAAATTAGGGGTTGTCCTTAGTTAGCTTTTGTTATTTTGGGGTCTGTATTAAATAATACTACATTTAACAGATCTACATCTTATTGTAAACATTTTCTCAGTTCACACACAGCATTTATTTAAATCCATTTCATGTTGTATCCCGATCTGCGATTTCCAATCATAGGTGTCTTCTTTATTCATCCACCTACCAATTCTTCCAATGCAAGTTTCCTTGCACCCTTCACAGTTTTACACTGATAAATTTTGCAGGAGTCTGCTCTGACCCATTAATATTATAATTATAAATAATGTATCATTGAATTTTCAGAACGTACCTCTTCCAACATCTTAGGTGGGATAAACATATCTAGTTAATAAATTGAGGTGTATTCTATATACATTTAAACATATTTTATATCATCTACAATACAAACAGAAACTAATAGTTTTTATCAAAGTTTAGTTGAATCTCACCTAGTCAGTTGGGGTGGAATGGCAAAGACTTATTGTAACATTCTCCAAGTTTCGGAAAAAAGATTCCACAAAATCCTTCTTAGAAAAACAAGAAGATATAGCAGTAAACTTCTATATACCGGAACAAAAATATTTAATGTTAGACATTATTTAAAAAAATCTGTATTAAACCAACATTTATGTTTTACCTATCTATTATTGATTTATATACCTTAGAAACGGAAAATGTTATGGTAGCAATAATACCAGCTATCACACCTAGGGTATTATAAGCGAGCATTATGATAATGCCCGGAAATTTTATTGCTTATCCAATTTTATTTCTCTCATAATAAAGAATAAAGATCCATTTTATACAAAAAATAATGTTTCTTTAAATACTAAAAATTAAACTTTACTTCCAAAATAAAAATTACAATTTTGAAATGTCCCGGAAAATGTAGCTGATCCCACTATAGAATGGTCGGTGTTTTTTGTGATGGTAGAGGTGGCAGCACTAACGCTATTTTGTATAGTTTGTAAATTGTCCTTTAAAGAATTTTCAATAATCGATACGGAATTAACCTCGGAATTAACTGAATTGGCAATCATTTTGGCTACTTTATTTTTGGATGAAATACTTTCTCGTATATATTGTAATAAATTACAATTAAAATGAATGTAAGATTGTATAAATATAGCTTAAATTGTTATAATTGTTGTTTTTGTTGTTTTTATAATTTGAAATTTTTTTTTTTTTAAGTTTTGTGGGGCTATAATTTATGTTTAAATTTATTTCAATTTTTATTTAATCTTTATTCAATTTAAAACACCTTAAAATTTCTTTATTTTATTGATCCTTTTCTGCTTGTAAAAAAAATTATGTTATTAAACTTAAGATAGGTAATTTTATTTATTATTTATTATTAAATTTAGTATATCTAAATCAATTACTTAGCATTTGAGACTCATAACCTCAGTAGTCAGTTCATAATGTAAAATTTAACAATATTATTATTTATTTACTTTGCTTTACCTAAAAGAATTAATATACCCTTAACCTATTCAATGATACGGCTATGGCAAATTCGTGCGCATCAACCCCCATATAGAGGTACACGTGATCCTTAACGGTTATTTCTGGGGTAAAGAATGTCGAGAAGCGTGTGTTTATTAGTCGTTAAAAAGTTTCTTAATAATATAATGTTCTCAGATCAAGATTATAAAAATTGTTTAACGATACTGAAATATATTACTCACAATGTTTTATAGGAGTTATGAAAGTGATATAAGTGAATAAAGTCAAAAACATACCCTAAATCACTTGTTGCTGACGGTGAAGGATGGAAACTTTTTCGTGGCGGCTTCCCAGACTCAGCTTCTTACCAGTGAATAATTTACACCACGTGCAAATGCCTCCTTGGACGGATACCAAACAGGATTATAACCACTGGATATTATTTCTCCTTGGTTTCTTCCAGTTTTTATTATTGTTACAGGTTAGTCAAAAAATTTAATTTTCTTCTTAGGATTTAATATTTATTATTCGGTACACAATTTCCATTTACAATTTTTCCAATAGGTTTGTTTGAAAATACATTATATAATTGATCATATTAATTTTCAGCCATCTTTTATTTTTAACAGTCATCGGCCATTGTTTTTATGATAATTTTAAAATTGACTGGCGTGGATTGGCCTTTTGATGAATTTAGAGTGACCTCGATTTTCCTTTTTCCTGGGCTTATATACCCTCGCCCAAAAAATCGAATAATGGCCGCCTTTTCGAGCGTATTTTGTTTTTTATAACCCCACTTACATCAAATTTTTGAAAAATTGACTTTTTAATTAGACATTTTCTGACCTTATAATTGTTACAAATCAATTCTGTATCACTTATTTGATTATAAAATAACATTTTTAGAATTTTAAAATCGAATCTTCCCTATAAAAATTGCTGACTTTATGGAGTAAACAATGTCGGCCATTTTGACAATTATCAATATTAAATTTAACAATTATGAGCTAATATCTCATCTTGGCCATTAATTTTAACAAAAACTGAAAATTTATATATCCTGATATAATCATATAACCTTATTTCTTAATGACACCGCTTACTTTAGTTTTTATTAACATTTTAAATTTACTGTGTCGTAACGATTCAAATACAAAATTTATCAAATAAACTAATTAATAACATTCAAAATCATCAAAGAACAACCTAAAATTAATAATCTTACAACAACATATAATAATAACAAATAGTACCATCAATTAATCCTCTAATATTAAGTTTATGTCTTTCCACTACAAGCACATCTTTTAAGTTTATAATCCGCAAGTTTTTTATCATCACTTCACTATTTACAGTGTTTTTCATTGACGTTATCATTCATAATGTCCTTGATTAAGCTTTTATTAAACAGTCTTAGCTTGTAAACAAAAAACATCACTTTCTTACAGATGCGTTCTTACATGTAATACATTTCAACATCTTTCTTTAATTTTTTAGATTTAGTCTCAATCATTGCATTTTATCAAAACTGAGATGTACCAGAACATAGGAATTACTGGACTTGTACTGTCATCCGATACATTATAATACAGGACTCATCACTTGATGCTTAATTGAATTAGAAAATATTGTTCAGGTAAGTAAAATTTATTTATCAAATTATAATCATTTCTATGATTTATTTATTTTGCTCTAACAGCTAAAATTAGTTTGTTGAGGTTTAAATTTTGTACCTTATATTACTAACTAAATACAGTTGAATAATCTCTATTTTATATGATAAATTTAAATAACCTAAACCTACTTGTTCTCATTTTATAGCTACCTATAAAAAAAATTATTGAACTTATTATTTTTAACATTAATTATAACTTATTTGTATTTTAATCTACTAATAATCTTTAATACTTTAATACTACTTTAATCTTACTAATATTGTATTCTTATGATTCATTATTAACATATTTTAATACTTATTTATTTTTTTTATTTTTAGCTTAAACAAAATAGTATTTTGGACTTTGATTCTTGGATCGACTACTGGTGTTAGTGCTCATTCTTATGAACTCATTTTATCAAGATAGTTTTGTGTTCTTGTGTGAATTAAGATTTACTGGATTGGCTCAAATAAAGAAATTTTTGGTGTATTGATCATTTAATGAAAAGTTTTGAAAATAACATCCATGACTAGTAATTTATTTCAACTCAAGTTATTTATTTGGTAAGTTATATTTATTATTATTTTAAAACATTACAATATATATCCTTCAGCTTCTGAAGAGCTTATCCATTTCCCATGTTTTAACATTTCAAACGAAACACCTGCCTCAACAAGTAAAGTTGACGATGTGCGACGCAAACAGTGGCCGGTATAAGCTTCTGCATTATCCAGTTTTAAAAATTTTGCGATCAATGTTGGGACGCTTCCTATGGTATTTTTTCCAACAGGTTGTACTGTACAGCGACTCTTTCTATAGGTAAGAAATAATCTTCGCTCCTTTATTCCAGCTGGTCTTAATGCTGCGTACTTTTTTATTAAATTTAAAGCGCCTAAATCTTCTTCAATGATAGTAAAACTTTTTGAAGTTGAAGTTTTAGTTTCTGGTACCTTTATAACCAAGACCGTTCCTCTATCTTCAATATCATCAATGGTCATTTTGACCAACTCATCTCGTCTTAAACCTCCAAAAACACCCATTACCAATATGACTTTGTGTACCAAGTAGATATCATCAGGAGCCTTTTTAATAAATTTGTTCTCCTTCCAAAACTTTAGACTTCTTCGAGACATATCCTTTCGACTTAACTTTTAAAAAAGATATGAGACGAGATGTCTATATTTTTATAGACCATTAACTTAGACCTTAGGGTAGAATACTTGGTCCAGAGAGAGTTCGGACTGTATTTTTCCGACTAAAATATAAAAATTTGTTAAACATATGTACCTATTAAAATAAAATCAATAACTTACCAGTTTCTGAAAATATTAGAATAATAGAACGGTTTCGGTTATTTAAACAATAATAATAATAATAATAATAATAATAAGCGTCTTTATTATTCTTATAAGATGAGATACAGTAAATACAGTACAATAAACATTTGGATTTTACAGAATAAAAGGCGGAGTTCAACTAACATTGAGTACTAGCAAGAAAGAAAAAAAATAGATGAGTGAAAAAGTATCGTTGTTCTTCCACTCAACCTGATATTGAAACAACTAAAAATAAGTCACTGAGTACTAGGTACTACAACACAATAAATATACATATTCCAAGTTCTAAGTTCTAAGTAATAGACAAAACATGAGGCTGGGCACTATTTTGCTCGCGAAGCAAAGTTGATTTTATTTTATATTTGAATAGATGGCCATTCAAAGCTTTAAAACCTTCTGGTATCTCATTGTACAATTTGGCAATTCTGTAACTAAATGAACGTTTAAATAATTCAGTTTTGTGTACTGGAGGCGTTATTAAACCTTTGAACCTTAAATTTAGTGTATGAACATCTGTCCTAAAGGTAATTTTATTGTATAAGTAAATCGGTATACGTTTTTCTATAATTTTATGAAAAGTACATACTGAATGCAATATGCGTCGATTTTTCATATTTAACCAACCAACTTTCTTAAAACATTGAGAAATACTTTCAAATTTTCGAATACCAAAAATTAATTGCCAATTGCGTTGGCATCTTTCCAAATACCAAACATGCCGTACTCCCCATCATACTGTTGCCTTAACTGGCAAAAGATTTTCGGTCGCTTTTATGGCCTTTTCCCTTATATTTTGTGGAATTTTTTCCATTTTATTTTTGTCATGTTCTGGCTGCTTCCTTCTCTTCAAAAACTTACTTTCTAAAATCTTTCTCTGATATTAGTTCTTTGTATGTCTTCAAGGAATACAGGTTGTTAATTTTTTTATAGTGTATTTTTTCTGTGCAGTCTCCATCTATCCATAATTCTACTTACGTTATTTATTAAAGTACCATCTTTGTTTTTTACTTGTTTTTATACTATGCTTTTTTCTTTGTGGCATCGTTTTAAAAACTTTATAGAATAACTTCTGATTTCCCTGAATATATTCTCAAATTTTTCTTACAAAATGTTCCCATGTTTGCTTCTTTTCGTGAGTTACCATTTTCTTTTACTAATCGTCTTTATTGTTTGTACTTCATATTTTTCTTTCGTTTTCTTGTTTTAATATAGTTTCCATTCCTTTTTTTTGAGCATAATTTCTTTTTTTATTTTATTATTCCCCCTTTTTGTTTAATTCTTTATTCTATTTGTTGTACTGGTTTTGCAGATTTTCTCCGCAACTTTTAATACCTTTTTTAAACTGTTCTTTATTATCTATTATTTGTAATATTTTGTAGTATTTCCTGTTCCGTTTCGTTCCTAAATTTATTGGCTATCTCTGTTCTATTTACCTTGTAATGTATTTAAAATTACAAAAATATTTTAAAGCTTTTTTTTAATTTTAATCTAAATACTGGTACTTTTTGTTTATTTTATTTTCATTATTATTTGGTACTGTAATTAAAATAAAAAAAAATTAATAAAATCTGCCATCGCAAATATGCTCTACCCATTTTCGACATAATCGTACGTTCACATGGAATAAACACATTTTTAACTGGAGCCGTCTCTGTGCATCTCTCACCCCATCTCCTAAAATACGAAACTGGACATTACGAATCTAATTACAATCCTTGCTCATGCGTGCACCCCGCGCTCTAGATTCAACTCCCAACAACTCATGGGGGATACCCCGCCGCCAACCGGTAGGGGTAAGTTCGAGTTGGAGTAGACCGAAATTCAACTCACTTGTTTCGCCAGCAGTCGCCTACTTGACTTCACGAGGAAAAGACAGGAAGCGCTGGCGTGCGCCTACCAATCACATGCTTGATTTTAACTCGCGCGCTTATTTCGACGACTTTCATAGCTTGTTTGTTTGATTGTTTTTATGTTTTCTTGGCGGCAGGACTGTCAAAAGTGACGTTTTAACACGTGCTCTCAGTGCGTAACTGTGTGAAACTATTTCGCGTGTTTTACTGTTTATTTTTTATTTATATATAAGAAATTGTTTTGTTTGTAAAATAAACATAGTGGTGATTGTTTGAATACGAAAAAACTGTTTTACAAATGACTAGAAATTTTTGACGAATGTTTTTGAATTGAGACATCAAGACGGCTTCTTTTCACGAAGAACTTTCTTCTAGGTTAAATAACTCTGGTAGGTTACATCTTAGAATATTACTATGTTTATTTCAACAGACTTAATCGGACCATAATTATAATGAAAATTTTAAATGTTTTACAGTAGGTATTTTAAATGGTTTGCAGACAGAAACTTTAACATAACCAGAAATGAAATAACATTCGTAATAAAAATTAGAAATCATCTTTTGTTTAGCAAAATCAGTATTTTTACTAATATTATTACAGAAATATAAAAATAATTAATTCAATATCATTATCGAGATCATTATGTATTCTTACATGTTAAATAATTCTGATGGGGTACAGAAAAAAAATTGTTTTAATAAAGTGTGTACCTTACTCTTTGATGAAACATCTTTTAAAAATTAAATAAATTCAATTAACTTGTGCTGCCTAAAACATAAAATTTTCAAGTTTTACAGTAAACGATAGAACCATCGTTCAGTAGAGTGATTTTTTTAAGTTTATTTTTTTAGTTATATTTTTTTTAACAAAACATGTATCATAATTTAAACATAAAAGTTATAAAAGTCAATAATACGAAACTTATTAAACATTCTTTATTGTTAATTAACTTATTACCATTTTATATTATCTAATTTTTTTGCATTAAAGTTGTTTTTATTACAAATTAAATAAGGGTCGTGGATTAATTGTTAAATATTAATGTTTTTATTTGCAAATATGTCTGCTTTTTAATTTTCAAGAAATTTCTTAATTTTAATAATTAAACAAAAAAAATGGATTTAAAGAGTAATTACAATAAATTTTTAATAAGAATTCAAGAAATATCTCTAAGTATTAATAATATTTTCAAAATGCAATTTAAATAATATTGTAGGAAATTTAATTATCATTATATTAAATTTCTATTTTATTATTTAATTAAATAAATTTTATAGTAATGCAAAAAAACAATTCAAAATTAATATTTGTTATCCATTTTAACATGTTTTTTGTTTTGGTAGAAATCGAAAAGTTTGATCAGTAAATTGGTATTTTTAAGGGGATAAATAAAAAATAAGAAATAAATAGTCGAGTAAATAGTTATCAAAAATTGTATTAGTATAATTATAAATGATGGCAATCGTCTAATTCAGTGATGAGAGTTAACCAATTAATTCCAAGAATTTTGTTGGTGATAAATAAGAGTTAAATTAAGAAATATATTTATATTCTTGTGAATTAAAAATAAACCTCGAAATAAACCTTAAATTGATTGCTAAAAATATTACTAAAAAATATTAAAATATTAAAATATAATTAAATTGGTGTAATCAATCCTCAAATCAATCTATGACCGAACATTATGATATTATTTATATTTTTCATGTTTAACTAATGAAGCACTTCTTTTTAAGTAACATTTAACAATAACATGCACGAAATGAGACCTCATAACATACAAGTGCGTTTAGATAAAAAAACTTAAATTTTTTTGTTTAATCAAATTGCAATGATCCCCCCCCTATGAAAACGACACAGTTTTGACACTTCGAAAATTAGTAATGTCCTCGGTAATGTCATATGCTTTCTGAAAAATATGAAAAGAAGAAGCAATATCACACAAGTGTGACTTTATTGCTATATCACTTAAAACAAAAAAAATCTGTTATAAAATAGATAACAAATACAATCACAGAAAATAACTTATAATTATTTTTCATGATTTTTTTCAATTGCTTTAGTAAGCTTCTGCAGTAGATTCAAATGCCCACCTTGAATACTTTTCTCCACGATCATCACAGAATTTGCCAATTCTAAAATCAAATTTAATTACAGAATGCTGGAATTCTTTCCATTGAGATTAAAAAAATATTCTGTCCTCTATGCAATTTAAATATATTTTTATATTTTGCACTTATAAAAATCT
Organism: Ophraella communa; assembly: GCA_035357415.1. Lineage (NCBI taxonomy): Eukaryota > Metazoa > Arthropoda > Insecta > Coleoptera > Chrysomelidae > Ophraella > Ophraella communa. Next base: position 11,845,092 of record CM068987.1, read on the forward strand.
TCATTATAAAACGCATTCGCGTATCGTAATGTAACTTTTAGGCACGCAAATTTTTGTTTTAAATGGTTGGCGACATGAGTGAAGTATCTAAAGGCAAGACTATTGACAATGACATTTGTAGTTTATAGCAATTTATTAATTTTATATTGTTCTTTAAGAAAGTATTTGTAGGAATATGAGTATAATCTTTTATTCACAATCACATATGTAATGTAACCATTATCGACATTTCAAAAGTTAGAAAGTAAAACTTTTTTATACAGTAGCACTTCCCGACCTAGGTCGGGAAATGGCCACTTCCCGACCTGTCATTCTTCTTCTTTTTTATTATTATTTACTAAGCTTCTTAATTTTAACTCGGACAACTCTCTAATTATTCCATTAAACTAATCATATAATTGTTCATTGCTGCAGGTAGTATTAATAATAATTAATTACAAGGTATATCTACCTACCTTAGTCTAAGTTACCTTTTATTTCATTTTGTTAAAATACCTTAATACCAATAAATATTAAATAATAAGAAGAAGACAATTATTGATTATTTAGGACATACGAGAATACTAGGTATTTTAGAAATATACATATTTTATAAATTGTTATTTTTAAATTATTTTCTGAAACAATTGATTGTGAATAAAATAGTATACAAACCTCAGTAGAAAGTTTCCTACTGTCTCGAGATGTAACTGACTTCGGCGCTACGCACCTCAGTCAGTTATCTCATCTCTCGACAGTAATGAAACACTTTCCACCTCGGTGTGTAATATACTATTACTTATATAATATATTATTACTGGTGTATTATTCAATTTAAAATAATTCAAAACATTAACATTTGATAATTTAAATGTCACAACTGTCAAATTTTATAAATTACACAGTGCTGCCGACATACTTTTTAAAATAAAAATTTTCGTAATTACATAAAAATAAAAAATTAATTTAAAAAATGGTAAAAAGGGCAAAATATAAAAAATATTATAAACAACTTATTTCATATGGCTGTTGTGACACTCGTTCTTGAACTCGTGTCATAACAGAATTCCATATGAAATGCGTTGTTTAATATACTATTATTGCATACCTTAACTGTGAAAATTATTGCTGTAACGTTTTCATTCGAAAATATAAAAAAATCATGAATTTTTCCAGTGATTCAGAATTAGAGTACCTATGAAAATATACTACCTGTAATTATAAATAGTGTAATATACTAGAAAATTTACTGCCAACAAAAACAAAGAATGAATATGAAAAGTATAAAAATCCAAATTAGCAATTTCATTTTATCTTGTTATTTCCCGACTGCTGGTTATATTTTTTAATTTGGTGAGAACTGTGCAGTATATCTGTTTATTCTAAAGCTATTTTTTTCCAGGCCCATTTTTTAATTCCATTTCGTCTATCTGGTTTAACTACAATAATGCTTTAATGGCATCTTCAGTTCACTTTTTGCATGATTTACTAAAATAGAAAAAGCAAAACTATTATACTTAACTGAAAAGGTAACTGGAAGCCAAGCCAATTAGTTAACATAGTTCAATTTTAAACTTATAATGCTCATAATTCCATATATAAATGAAAAACTACTTACAGACAAACCTATATTAACGTTTTCATAATAAAACAGGGCTTATGTTGATTTAAATGTTTTTCTGTTTTTCAAGGAACTAGGTAAAGAATAAATCCAAGGGTTGTATATTCTATAAATATATGTTTTAAACTTTAAGTTAGGATAACATTTTCTATTATCTTGATGTTAGAACATTTAATTAAAAATAATTTCTTAAAAAAAATCAAAATAATCTGTCCAAATATTATTATATTCTAATTTATTAAATCTATTATAAAATATGTTCAATCTATTGGTGAAGGTCGATTTAGGTTTGGATCTATAAAACCGTTTCAACTACTTCGTTTTAAACTAATCGCGGCTACTTCTGCAAGATTACATTTACTATGAAAATTTCACACCTACTTTTTGACCAGTGCCTTTTGTCTAGTGACCATGGTAACTAAAAAAATTCCGGGAATTTTTTTGACAGCTAAAACCATAGAGAACGCTGAAATATCAAATAACAATATATTATATTTCTCTATGGTGAATACGTTTAAAATAGCAATTATTAAGCTTTGTGACAGATATGTCAGATTGGAGTAATAAATTTTTGCCAAATTATACTGTGAAATTTTCTTACCGAATACCTTGCAAGCTTAAATTATTCCTGGAAATTTTCTTTCGGACAGGAATATTTTAAGAGAATTATTCCTCGTCGCTTCGCGATTCATGGTATGGAACTGGGTTCAAAGGATTCAAAGTTTGGAAATGTTGGAAGTTTATGGAACTATTAAAAATTCAATAACAATAATATTCATTTATATTATCTAAATATTTTGACCTCGATTTTGACATTTATTTTGTTAATATTATCACAATTTAATTCATTTAAACGACAATGATAAATAAAACAGTAAAGTTAAAAATAATCTGCTTCCTTGTTCTGCATGCATTTAAAGCTTTTAGATACCTTCAGGCAAATATGGTCTTCTAGGTCTATTTTCACATATATTTGCCCACAAATTTTTATTTTGGCAATTTTCTTTGAAGATTATTATGTAAATAAGTATAAAAATAAATATTTAATCAAATTATATCTGTGTTTTTACAGTGCTCATGAAAACTGACAACTGTCAATACTATCTAGTGTACAGCATAAGTCAATAGGAGGGGTAACATGGTATATGGTATTTGCGTAAATTATTTCAGGAAGTTTTTTAAATAAAGCAGTTTTTGTACAGATTGGTTCAGAAAATAATCTTCCCAAATACCACTCGTCCTGTAAAATTTTACTAGATAGGAACATCTAAAGATTTTAAGGATTCGTGGTGTTACCTTTGATAAATATGATATCAAAAATTCTTTCAAGTGTCCAAAAGCCAAAATCAGTAAATCTTCTCTTCAAATTCTTGGTTCAATCGAGATAAAAATTATAATTTCAATAAAATTATTGTTCAACATTTTGTACGTTGATAATGAATCCAGTTTTAATAGTCAATCAACAACCAATCTGCCATTCGCTATGTCTCAGCAAAATCAAAAGAAAAATACAAATTTAATTTTGAAGAGTTAATGACTTGGAGAGATCAGAAAAACACAACTTATACTTTTGTACTATTTCTAAGGTTAGTCGTAGAAAAAGTAAAGTACACACCTCAAGGATTTGACCATTAGGTCCACGCACAAAATATAGAAACTTGGGTAACGCTTTGCCCTTGAAATTTTTCGTGATTTGTTTCTTATCCTGCTCGGTACTAAATTATTAATATAATGTTAATGGTTGAGTAAACTGCAATAAAAGGGAGCATCTTATTTTACATATCATGTAAAAGTATTGGATATTGAGAATATAGGATTTTTACGATAAGTTGACCATGACGTCATTCCTAGTTAATTATATTGCCAACAAAGTAACTTAAAAATAACTGACAGTAGATGAGATTTACTTGTAAGAGCTAGGAAAATTAAACGTGTACAGATTGGTAACAATTCGCGCTGTTGCCACGAGCCAATTGCCACGCGTCATTATTGTATTGTACACGTTTGACATTTAGAATTAGCACAGCACTACCAGTTAACCTAGATGAAGGAAAAACAACTCTGCGTGACAACACCGCAAAATTTTATGCTCTGACGTCATTGTCATAAAAATCCTATAGTAGTCAAATCATTAAAAAAATGTTATTTATAAATATTTAATATTTGACAAATTTTTAAAAATCCCTTATTTACTTAATTCTTCTTCTTTTTTAGTAAATCAAATAAAGACCATCATTTTTTACTACCATATAAAAATTTTGCTTTTAGTTTTTTTGTTTATCTGCCTAGAATGAAAATGGTGTACTTCATTTACCGTTAATGTTATTACATTCACTCAAAATTAACAAAGCGATTAGTGTATGACGTTTATAATAATTGTTTATTCAACATTAAACGTGATAATTGCAATTGAGGGATGGATGGTTTGGAAAACTTGGATAGTCAAGTGAATAATTGTTAAAGTGTGAATTGCTACTAAACCGCTCACCATTATTTAGTTGTTATTAGTAGTGCTTTTATTTATATTTAAAAAAATCGGCCACAAAATATTATATATAGGTTATTAAGAATAATAAAAACTCTTCGTTTTAACAAAACGAAGTATTTATTTAAAAAAAATGCTTTTTTAACCTCAATGACGGCCGTTTCGCTGATTAGCATCGAAGAGTTTTTATTATTCTTAATAAGATTGACTTCCAAAAAGTAAGGGTTAGTACAATCAATTTAATATAAAGGTTATCTTACTGTTGCTCTTTCTTACAAAACTAATTGATAGTAGGAATCTGTAAGCTCTGTAAGCAAACATTAACATAACAAATCCCAGATTCATAAATAAATAAAAAAAGGACCATAAGAGTCTAATATTTTTATATTTTTTATTTGGCTATGGTGCGATTCTGAGATGCGACCTCCGCCATTCCTGCCCATTTCTACTGGGGAATGTACTAAGATGCTTAAAAAAACAATACTTTATTGAGTGCTTCTATTGAGAAGTGTTTTTTGGCAGTCCTAAACCAATTTTGACGTTACATGGTGAGAGTTAAGTGCTTTCAAAGCCGCTTAGCTGTCCGAGAAAATTTTAAATGTATGGAATTGGTTTGGTCCAATCTGTCCACACATGAAACAATGACGTGAATTTTCGCCTGAAATACGGTTACATAGGATCCTAGAGAGGTTGAAATTTCTGTGCTAGGTCTGCGCCCGTATATTACTAGAGCCTGAGGGTATTTTGGGGCCATATGTCTACCAACAGCTGACTGCGTCTGCTCGTAATAGCTTATCCTTAAGGAGGACCCATTCATCTCTATTTAAAAATAGGACGGTATAAGGCAAATTGTAGTTTACTATTGGAAGCATTATGTCAGAGGTGATTCGCAGAATGTCGTGACTTACAGTGTCTTCTAGCATTCTGCTTCGTTCTGTGTTCTGTGATTTGTGCATCAAGAGGCATGCGCATTTATGTATGTTCTCCATGTAGCCTGGCTTTTCTCATATATATGCAGAGGAGGTAGGTCCAGAGGTAGGTGTAGGTATTTTGAACTGAGTATTCAAATCATGGTATATTCAAGAAAAATATAGGAAGGTATTTAAAATTAAAGGTTTTTTTGAGGTAAGCAGTCAAATAAAAAAGGGCAATTAATGTAAACTCTTTATATTTTCGAAGCTTTCGAAAATGTTTATTTTCTTCTTCAGCACAAACTAAAATTATAAAAAACTTTTAACATTATATTATAATAGATAAATTAAAAACTTACTATCGTGAGGTTAAACAATTTTTGGCCTCATAAATGCGCACATTATAAAAATTTTTACCAAAATACAAAAATAAATTAAATTAAAAGAAATGTTAATTTAGAATAAATTTTCAAAATCAAAATTTGACGATTATGTCATGATGACATAAACTATCAGAATTTAAAATCATTATCAAAAAGAAGAAAAAATAAAAGAAAATTAAATTTTTAATTTATATGTTACACATCCCGTGATAGTATATAACTGTAGATATTATTTAAATTATCAATATCTGATCTTTTATTAATACAGTTATTTTTATTTATATATACCATCTCAAGAAATTCTCTTTTTTGTAAATTTTTTTCTCGAATTAAAATTTTTGCTTGATTAAAATTAAAAGAATGATTGCCACTAAGAACATGTTCGGCCAATGCACATGAGTTAACACCTCTTTTTATGTCACTTCTATGAGAAGTCAGTCGTCCAGACAAATTTCTAGAGGTGTGACCTATATACATTTTGTCACAGTTACTACATGGAATGGAATATACAATGTTAGAACTTTCAGATGTAGTTAAAGGTGTTTTAGTTTTAGTAAATAAATTACCTACCGTTTTAATATTCTTTATAGCTATTTTAAAATTTTCAAATTCTTTAAAAATTTTTAAAAGTTTAGGAGTTAATATTGGTATAAAAGGAAGAGAAACGTAGGTAATAAAATTTTGTGTGTCAGTATCAGTTTGTACTTGAAAACTTAAATTTCTTTGTGTTGTGACAATTTCATTTGAAAAAAGGGGATTAGAAGTATTAAAAAGTAATTTATTTATTAATTTTTTTGGGTAGGAATTTTCAATTAATATATTTTTTAATTTTACTAAATCGTTATTTTTAAATTTAATATGTGATAATTTGATGATTCTATTTTTAAGACCCAAGATAAAATTTACTTTCATATGTTGTGGATGTTGAGAGTAATAATTGATAAATCTATTGCTATGTATATCTTTTCTATGCCAACTAGTATATAGAATATTATTAGAGTCTCGATGTATCATCATGTCTAAAAAAGGAATACAGTTATTATTTTCTTTTTCACAAGTAAATTGTAAATGAGGATCAAAACTATTAAAAATATTTAGTGTTTCTTCGATCTTATTAAAAGGCAAAGCTAAGATCAAATCATCTACAAATCTTTTGATAAAAGGTATTTATATAGATTTTAGAGTAGATTTGTGACCTATTATTGAATTTACCTTCTTTTTGAACAGTTAAGGTTAAACATCAATGAAATAAACAAATGTAATATCATGAAAGTATAGTATTTGTTCAAATTGAATGTGTACTATAATTTTTGTTTTTGTTTTGTTACTTTGACTACCTTAAATTGTAAATTAAGGGCAAAAATAATTGTATCTATTGTCAAAACATCTCTTAGCATTTTGTTAAAAACATTGGGATTCAAATATAACAAAGATGACAATCGGAGAGCTTTAATGAAGCGGACCAGCCTTTAAAGCCAATTTTCTGCGTAAATATATAGAAAACCTTTCAAGTACTCACCCAAGAGAATTTGTATTTTTGAATGAAACATGGATCTGTTCGAAGGGAAATAAAACAAATTTATTATTAGAAAGACAACAGCACTACAAGTGTATGTAAACCAGATGGTTACGATGGTAAACGTCTTAGAATTGTCCGTCCTGGTTCTATCAAAGGACTTGCCTCTGTCCAAAATCTAAAGTAGCTCACTAGCGTGAAGAAATAAACAATGAAGTATTTATGAAATGGATAAGTACTCAATTCCCAACTTAGAAGAGCTATTTCTTATTGTTATGGATAATGCTCCATATCACAGTGTTTTTTTAGAAAAGCAAACTTTTACTAATTCTACAAAAAATGAGATTGTTACATGATTAATAAGAAACAACATACATTCAAAATTTACAAAACCTGAATTACTACAAATTGCAAAAATGAATAGAAAACAAAACGTGTATGTAATTGATAAGTTACTACCGAGGTTACTACGAAAAAATGGACATGAAGTGCTGAGACTACCGCGATATCACTGTGAATTCAATCCTATTGAATTCATTTGGGCAAATTGCCCAAAAGTCGCATTATAATAAAGGTAAAGATGGGCATTCAGATTGTTCTGTTATAAATATGTGGAAAGAGGCACTGGGCCAACGTAATCAAAAAATTTGGGAAAAATGTAATCGGGAATACCCATGAAAATATAGAAAAGTGGTACCTTTGCGCGAGAGCGGAATATGGTTGATATTAGCATTCGACTAATTACAATATAGTAAAATTAAAACAAATAGCGTTGCACGTCATAGATTTTAAAATGTTGTCATTCGTCAGTGACAATATTTAAAAAATAAAAATCTCTCTCATTTAAAATTTAGTTACCTGTTAAGCATATTATTTTGTTTGATTATTTAAAATATTAAGTAGGTACACGCGCGCCTACTATATATAACCGTTCGCCGAATGAGCAATAAGCGCTGTCGAACTTCTTCGACAAGAGAGACGATGGAAAAAAAACGTGTTTTTAACGTTTTAACCTAACAATCTACATTCTGTTGACATCCAACCTGTAAAACGTAATTCAAAGAAGTACTGTAATAAAGTGTCTAAAATGTCTATAGAAACAAGATTTAAATACATTGTCCACATTAAATCAAACAACCCATAGTATATTGTGCAACAAGGTGGAAAAGTGTCTTTTCCACCGTGTTGCACACTATACTTTTTCTACGGCTGCATATTAATAATAAAAATAAGTGAATTCATAACATTTTATTATTATTATTGGTTATAAAATAAACGGCACATATTTAATACAAAAAAACGAATTTAATTAATATTGTAATTAATTGTTACATTACTGCAATTTTGTATTGAGAATCCTGGTGTTTAATTTTTTCGTAACAGCAGCTATCAACTGTGGGAAAAATCTACCTCACGGCTGAATTCCCATTTAAATGTACGTAGTGTGGGAAAAGACCCGTGAGGTAGATTTTTTCCCACAGTTGATAGCAATACGTTACTTTGTAGTTCTGTCAAATGTGTCAAAAGCACCACATTCCATCGCAGCAGTAGGAAAATACATTTCCAATAGCTATTCAAAAATGAATTGACTTATCCATGCATTTTCATAGCGATTTTAACAATACAATTATCAAATCAAAACAAAAATGATTGGATATGTTATTGGCTACCTTGTCATTGTTATGTCATGTGAAACGGGAGTGACTGGTCACCCGTCAAACATTTTTATTAGTTCAAAAACTAATATTTAGAAAAATAGAATGACAGTAAGGAAAAAAACATTTATATGAGCCAAGGTAGAAATAGTATATTGTGCAACAAGCATGGTATGATACTCATTTTACACGAGAAGTTCGTATCACTTCGAGTGGATAATGGATATTTCCTACGACTATAATATAATAAAATATTTATAAAGAAAAGGAGGTTTTTATTTACTAACAGCTAGGTTAAAATTAAAATACATAAATAGCGTGATCAATTATTAATATTCGAAACAAAGCTCCTTTACTTATTAACAACATTGCTTGTAAAGTTACTGCAGTTATTAAATGTCATTTTTGGTGAACTGCTTAACTGTTGTTTAATCGTGACGTTTTCAAAAATTTCGGTTCTTGAAGTAGATGGTTTGTTTGTTAAATTTTTAAACTATTCTAAGATTTTGCATAAATCTGGCACACAATCATTTGCGGCTTTTGAAATATCAGGCGGTGTAAAATCTAACTTACTATCACTATTTTCCATGTTGTTTTAAGAAAAAAATTCACTTATATTAAAATACTATATTGACTTTTTTAAGCTATACTAACAAACAACTGTTAAATTGTTGTTTATTCGGAGACATAGGATCATAGTCTTCTTACATTAGTTACGAGGGTTGTCTGAAAAGTTTCCGACCTCAACATGAAGATGGCAGCACTCAAACAAAAGTCGGGGAATGTGTTTGCGCATGCTTTGAAAGGTACCTACTAAAATTTCATCCATTTTGGACGCGCAGTTGTTGTTTGACAATCATTTGAGTCAGTCGATGTGAGTGTTTTTATGAAAATGAAAAAAATCGAGTATCGAGCTGTCATTAAATATTTGTTTTTGAAAGGCAATACGCCTACGCAAATCAAACCAGCTTGGATGACGATGAACATTCGGGACGTCCAAAAACTGCAACCAATGACGATAATATCGCTCAAGTTCACCAAATGGTGCTAGACAACCGTCGAATTAAAATTAGAGGGATAGCAGAGGCTATAAACATGTTCAAAGAACGTGTTTGTCACATATTGAATCAAGATTTAGGCATGAGAAAGCTGTGAAAGCTGTCCGCGCGTTGGGTCACTTTGGACCAAAAACGTGTTCGAATGAACATTTCCAATTCTCTGTTGGCGCAGTTTAGGCGCAATAAATGAGTTTTGACGCCGATTAATTACTGTAGATGAAACTTGGATACACCATTATACTCCAGAAACAAAAAAGCAAAGGTCGTTCCTTCGGCTGAGAAAGTGATGGCAACTGGTTTCTGGGATAGTCTTGGAGTTATCTTAATCGATTATCTTCAAAAAGGAAAAACCATTACAGGAGCATACTAAGCATCATTACTTGACAAGCTGAAGGCAGAAATTGCGAAAAAACGGCCACATTTGCAGAAAAAAAGAATTTTGTTTCACCAAGACAATGCGCCGTCTCACACCTCAGCGGTTGCCATGGCAAAAATCCACGAATTACGGTTTGAACTGCTTGACCACCCTCCTTACTCACCAGATCTAGCCCCAAGCGACTTTTTTTTGTTCCCTAAGCTAAAAGTTGCGCTCGGAGGACAGAGATTTTCGTCGAATGAGGAGGCCATTACCTTCGTAAACAACTATTTTGGAGAGGAAGACGCCGAGTACTATTTGGACGGGTTGAAGAGATGGGAGCATCGCTGGGAGAAAAGTATATACTTACAAGGAGACTATGTAGAAAAATAAAAATTAATTTGAAGAAAAAATGTCTGGTATCTTTGTTAGGTCGGAAACTTTTTAGACAACCCTCGTATGTGTCCATTGTGCACTAGTTTCCATAGTGACTAGGACGAAATAGAAACCAGTGTATAATATACTACATTTACTAATCAGTGAAAGACTTGCAACTGAAATATTTCAGTATAGTTGTAGGAAAAGTGTATTATGGTCTTGGATCCATTAATGGATATAGACAATAATGACTTTTTTATATTTTGCACTTATAAAAATCTTCATTATAAAACGCATTTGCGTATCGTAATGTAACTTTTACGCACGCAAATTTTTGTTTTAAATGGTTGGCGACATGAGTGAAGTATCTAAAGGCAAGGCTATTGACAATGACATTTGTGGCTAATAGCAATTTATTAATTTTATATTGTTCTTTAAGAAAGTATTTGTGAATATGAATATGATATTTTACCTATATAATATATTATTATTGGTATATTATTCTTTTTAAAATATTTTAAAACATTAACATTTGATAATTTAAATGTCACAACTGTCAAAGTTTATAAATTACACAGTGCTGCCGACATACTTTTTAAAATAAAAATTTTCGTAATTACATAAAAATAAAACATTAATTTAAAAAATGGTAAAAAGGGCAAAATATAAAAAATATTATAAACAACTTATTTCATATGGCTGTTGTGACACTCGTTCTTTAAAAAACTCATCGCTTCGCGATTCGTTTTTTAAACTTGAACTCGTGTCATAACAGAATTCCATATGAAATGCGTTGTTTAATATACTATTTTAACCGTGGCGCATAATTACTAATTTAAACTCAATGACAGCTGTTTCGCTAAAATTATAATCGTCAGATTGACATAATAAAATGTATTTTTAAACACAAGATGGGCATTTTCTTACCCAGAGCCTGCATCAATAAAGTTTGACTCACATTATTCATTAGGGGTAATAGAGATTTCCTTATGCTTAGTGCCCTTAAATAAAATTTTCTATGACGAACTTAATATTTTCACTTAATCACTGTGATTGTTTTTTTCTATATTTGATCCATTTTTAGTCGTTAAATCAGCAAGAGTCGTAGAACTATATTTTTTCGAGAGTAATAATTAAATTAAAACCGAAATTCAAATTCAATTAATCTAATGACCGAAACGGAATTTTGATAATTATTATAATCTTAAATTCGTTTCAACTAGGGCAATGAATAAAACTTTCATTATTTCTCTTTTGATAACAATCTATCGTAATGAGCTTTTTGGATAATTAAAAATACATTTGCCGATGTAATTAGCATTCAGCTTTTGTCGGGCAGTGACTAAACCTTTTTATTTTTTATAAATTAAGGAGAACGAAAAAATGTAACCGAGTCGAAATTAGACATTAACCAGAAAATGGATTTTTATTGTTAACGTTTACAAAGCAATAACCAACTAAAATTAATTTTATGACTTTTAATATACATATTTATAAAAGTAAACATTTTGGCAATTTAAATTAACCAAATAACTCATTCAATTTCTTACAATCAACAGAAAATTTAAAAAAATAATTTATTTTAATAAGCTGCTTAAGAAATAAAAGAAACATGTAAAGTAGAAAAAAATGACCTTTACCCTGACGTCATACCTATAAACCTCGTGAAATGAACCAAAGTTAAAAATGGCTAATGTTACTTTGTCGTGTGCGTAAATATTTTGGTTTTTTGTTTATCTTGGTAGTATTTTTTGCGTTATACATAACTAAATATTGCTTTTGGTTAAAGTTAATTTTGTAGTTAGCCTAATATAAAAATAACAAATAAGAAGTTTTCAACAAAACCGATTTTATAGAATTTAATTGAACGCTTTGAACAAAACTCAATGTATTAAAATAATGACAGTTTTCATAAGAGGTCAAAATAAATTTTTATAAATACAACCGTTTAAACGTTTTTGGCGCTATATTTTTCCAACAATCGAAGGTCATAATTGGAGTTGAAAAGAACGTATGTCATTGCTTGATAGACAATTTTACATCATTGTTTGATGTCTTTCTACTATCAGTAGAAAGGGGTGAGGTATAAAGTGTGTGTTTACTACTGTTAGTGACGTCAAGGTAAAGGTAAATTTTTTAGACTGTATTTACTACTAGATTTACCGTCAATATAATTAATCCACGGGAAAATTGCACTTTATTATAGTAAAATCAATAAATGTTGAGTTATTATTGAGGAAATCTATGATGTTAATAAAAAAATTTAATTTATTTTTAAACAAAAATATATAAACATTTTATTTATAATTATAATATATCTCGATCAATTTCTCCGAGTCAAATTCATAATGAATTATTTGAGCCGCAGATTTGATGTCTAACAATAAGTTTGGAAGTACCAACAACAACAATAGGGGAGCGGAACATCCCCAGAAAGTCGCTTAGAAAATGCAGTAAGTGACCACGCTGTTGTAATCGCTAAAACTACCTATACTTATATTTTCGAGGTCGATAAATCCAAATCTGAAATTATTTTAATTATATTATAGGGGGAATCTTGTCAAAATGACGGTTTAGTGATAAATTTGAAAAACTGAATTTATTGTTTTTTATCTTTAACTCGCGATATCTCAGACAACTTTTTTTGTTTTTCCTTGAACATTTTTTTTTAGTACAAAGCACCAAACTGAGCTGCTTAAATTTTCAAGGAAAAAGAAGAAAAATTGGATGAGATATCGCGAGCCGAAATTCAAATTCGGATTCAGCTACCTTGAAAACATAAAGTAGGTACAGGTAATTTTAGAGATTAGAATGTCCATAGTTACCAATGCAAATAGACTCAACACGTTTTCATACAATACAACACAAAATTACGTTCGTAGACCACAACAATATTTAGATTACAAAACAAAATCCATTCTTCTGTTCTTTTTTCTTGCGAATTAATCAATCACTTTGTCTGATGAAATTTTATGGCTTCTATGAAGCGACATAAGAGCCAATCCTGTCTTGTCCACACGAATTTCTCAATCGCTTGAGAGTGGAGGTTCTTTCAGCAGTTGCAGTGGTCACTGGCAAAGAAGCAAATATTTTCATGAGGGTAAATATATTAGAAAAAAGTTCCCTACTACATTGGCTTAATGCCTCAATGGCACAAGAAGGCTTGTCGAGTTCTATTTGTTTTTACCAAAATAATTTTCACAGTGAGTACTCACTACTTCTATGTAGATCAACTATTTTTTAATAGAGCTTCAAGGATTCAATTTCTATTTTCTCAGTTGCTTAGGTGGGTAGAAAGTTTTACCAGACACTCTTTATGCTCTGTGAATGACGGTTTAGTGATAAATTTGAAAAAAACTGAATTTATTGTTTTTTATCTTTAACTCGCGGTATCTCAGACAACTTTTTTTGTTTTTCCTTGAACATTTTTTTTAGTACAAAACACCAAACTCTGAAGAGCGAACCGAAATCGCTACATAACATAACAATTGATCCGAATTTCTTCACCAACATCGCCCAAGAAAGATTCTGCTGTTTTGAAAATCTTGGAAAACACAACATGGATTGTTTTCCTTAAGTTTTCAAAATGGCCAACAATATTCTCAATTTGGTTAACTGCACACTCAAGGTCACAATAGGGAGACTGAAGCACTTTGTAAAGAGATATTGTGGCAGAGAATGTGTTAGCCAGTAAACAAAGACACCCTACAAATTCACTAGAAATTATGGACTTTAAGAACGACGATGCACTTTTAACTGGAAATTGGTTTCAAAACTCTCCCTTATATACCTATAAATAACAATTATTATAACTTGAGTAAGTTTAAAGTCTGTGTTTCAAAATGCTTATTTTTTGGAAAATTTCGGAGGGGGGGTTTCAACCCCTCTGACCCCCCCTGGGTATGGCCCTGATAGTTACTACCACATTCATTTAGGGGTACGTCCCGCTCGCCTACAAGGTTCGAGAAAAGATTTAGAAGTAAACTTGACGTTGAATCTGTTGACAGGTGACAAACAGTTTGTAAGTACCAAACTACTAGTCAAGGAGTAGCAGGAAGGTACTATTTGGGTATAGTTTAATCATATTTCTAAAAGACTCATCAATATTCAACCAGCGAGGTGTTATTATACCTAAATTATATTTTTCCGATAACATATAATTTCCAATTCATGCGTTAAATTTTATAATATTTATCTCATTGTTAAATTGAATGTACAAATTTTACAGGAAAACCTGTAAATATTTTAACATTAGACTATCTCCTCTAACTTATACTGTGGCCAAGTCCGACTTTGCTAGATCCCACGTTATTGGAATCTTTGGTAAACTATAGTCACAGATTAGATTCATACAAATACGAAAGCTTGTCAGAGAACATCAAAAAGGGTGGACATACCCATTTAAATGTCCATCGACGTATGTCCCTTAATTTACGATCCTAGGTCAAATATTTTATAAGCACTATTTCTATACATGATGCAGATACAAATATTCTACTGTTACTTGTTTTTAATTATTTTTATTAACATTATAAGAAATTTATAATTAAAAAGATCATAATTTATAAAAATCATAATATAAACATATACTTTTTCCATAAACCATATATCTTTGGTAACCAAGCGCAATAACTGTGACGGCTTGGCTCAAAGGACTCGTCAAAATGACATTTGACTAATGAATTGTGAATATACAGTGGTATAGACTATAATTCTTATAAAATGAATAAACAATGCGGTGAAATGTATTGTTCATACAGAATATGTCCAATTAAATTTTATTCGGAAATAAAAACAAAGTTCTCTCTTTATTTCTTTCTTAACTTTTATTGAAATTGTTAAATTCTTCAAAAAACTAGATACGGCACTGGAAATTGTTATTGTCCCCAAGTCAACATAGCAATTTTGTAAGAAATTCTGATAACATTTCAAATTGTAAACATCGAAGCTAAACCGAATTTAAGGGTATATTAAACGTATATTAAAATCCTTTGACGTTTTGCCCACATTCGTATCTGTTCTAATCATTAATCTGTGCTATAGTAATATTTTTATTAAAAATAAATAAATAAACCCAATATAAGAAGAAGAAGAAGAGCACGGAACACTAATATAGGTATCATACAAGAGCAAAAAACACAAAAATTACTTCCTGTAAATTTTAGTTACCCAGTTATTTGAAATCGCTGTGATAGCTTTTGCTGTTTCATGAAACCATACTTGATTATAAAAATATAAATTTTAATTGTACTTACATGGCAGATATGAAGATCCGAATCCTAAAATAAAAACAATAATATTAGTTTTTACTTAAAAATATAAATTTGCTTGAAAATAATAACATCAATATACCAAAAAATGTCAAGTTTTTACGTTGCTAACTAATAGAGATTTAAAAATCCATTTTTTCTTCAAGCGGTCAATAAATGCATCTTTATGTGCATGTATATACGTAGTAAAAGTACGTCTTTATTGATTACTGGGAGATAAAGTCTTTAAAAGGCCATGGGAGATAAAGTAAATTATGACGTCATAAAGTAAGGTTCTTTTAAAATTTCTTAAATAATAATACCGATTTATTGATATTTATACAAAATATTTAATTAATATTTGTCAATTATCCAAATTAAAAAAATATATATTAAACAACAGTTACGTTATTGTTATTGAATATTATTTTCCAATACGCGAATACCAACTACTTTGACAACTGTCAAAAAAAAGTAAGATGGCGACAACTATTTCAGTGAGAACTAAAGTTTGTTGTTTAAGGTAGGTAAATATATTTGTTTAATTTTTATTTATTTTACACGCTTGAAGAAAAAATAGTATATATTACACGGAGTAGAACGTTCTTTTTGTGTTTCGTCCTGATTGCAGCCTCAGCTTCGCTTCGGCTGCAAACTAAGGACTCAACACAAAAAGAGTCACTTCTACTCCTAGTGATATAGGGTTTTTTCCAACCAAGCAAAGAACCGTTCTAGAACGGTAATATTACTACTCACGAGACAAAATTAGAGCACTGCGCAACTCACTACACCACTGCGCAGAAAAATTACTATTTTAGAACAGTTCTCTGCTTGGTTGGAACAGACCTATAATCTACTATTTTATTTATAACACTAAAAGTGTCTATTATTAAAATTAAGAGTATAAACCATATACATATTGTAAAAAGTCATAGTTAGTTATAGTCTTAGTTAAATCATGTAAATAATCGTTTTTCAATTGTGGGTAGAATCCAAAAGGTTAAAAAAACGCAAAGTCGATCCCACAATTTTTAATTTAAGATAACATGGTTGCCACTAGTTTCGGTCTACCAGACCATCATCAGGTCAAAAATACAATAAATTGTCGGAGAGAAGACAATAATGAGGTGAAAAAATTGTATCTTAAATTAAATATTGTAGGGTCGACTTTGTGTTTTTCGTTGAACCTTATAATCTAGTTATTTGTTAAAAGGTTTTAACACCTTAAATGATGGACCTTTAATAAGAGCCTCCCTACGGATAAATACAGAGGTTTAGCTCATGCCTAATTATACATTCATTTTATTAAATAAAACTACTTGTTCAGTTTACAAGATAAAATATGTTTTTATAAAAATGTTTTTAACATTGTTATTATTTAGGAAAAGTAAACAGTAAAAACTAGGTAATTTAAGTATGGAACCGCTTAAAATATGAGCCTTAAGAGGATTTTTTTCATTGAAAGATGATTGTGAAGTTAACAATCATTCTTACCCCATTAACAGTAATTTTATCTCTTCTTATAGAAGGCAAAGAGTTTTGTTTTAACTTTTGGTATAATTTAAACAATAATTAAAACGTCTCAATATAATTATATGGAAAACTATGGTGGTTATTTTTAACATGTTTAATATGCACTATTGGTTATTTATTACTGAATAAATCTCCAGGTAGTGGTTTTACCCAGAATTTATTTATTTCATTAAAATAGTCTTAATTGACTACTGACGTATGGTGGAAAATTATAAACAAATATAGATTCCAATTAAGAAAAAACATTCATTTTTGAATTTTTAAACTTTCAGGGTTCTTTTTGTCATTCTTTTAGCAATCCTTTGACATATAATTTTTTGTCTACATATGCCTTCATTTTGTTGGTTCTAAAATTTTATTAAGTGATCGGGTAGTCCTGACTCCAATTTTTTTGGTATCAAATAAGGTTAGGTTTTAGCTAAACAATAAATAGAAGCAAAACTCAAGAAGACATGGATAATAAATAAGTAAACATTTTTAAAAATGGTTGTCTGATCTTTACGCTTTTTCAAAAACGCTTCACATCAAAAAACCTCTTCTTAATTTTTGTTCTATTATATTAATTGCGAATAAGAATGATATTAAAGAAGAATTAAACAAAGAAACTTTTCTTTGAGCGCCTGGGTATACTATTATTGGAGATACTGCCATACTAAAGGTACAATTATAGGTCTCGAACAATTCCTTGGCGTTACTAATAGCATAACCTAAAAGACTTTCGCAAGAGAACTGCCTAAATAGAAAACTCTAGAGCTGCTGAATATGTCAAGTTAAGGATGGAACGGGGAAGCATATTCTGTGCAACTGCAAAGAACGTGAGAGACTAAGGGTCAATCAAAATTTGATCTGCATCAGCTACGGACTTTTGATGGCTCACGTGAGTTTTATTAGAGGTATGGGCAGACAGGACTACATATTAGGGAGAAACCACTATAGACCTTTCAAGTTGCAATGTTACTGCAGAGCCATGTCTAGGTACTAGACAATGCCCCCTATTTGCGTAGATTTTTTAACAAGTATTCTTTTATAATTTTGATCGTATATTGTGGTTACAGTTTAAAAATAATAAGCAATATTATGGTAGTAAACCAGAAATTAACGTAAAATGTTCAAAATCTCTCTATTCTTGCTTTTATTTCGACAAACATATTAACCAATTCGTAGTAATGAAAGGTAGATGCGACATATTTTTCGAGGATTTGATAATCGCTCTTCTCCCAAGGAGGAACGAGGATACAACTTGTATTTTCCAGTCATATTAACCTCCTTATCATAAGACTGCCTCTTACATTCTTCATATCCAAGCCATCGGTTACCAATTTTTTCACCATTTCTTTTGCAAGCCCTTCACAAATTTTTCGCTAGTAGTTATAAAGCCAATAAAACTTTCTTTAATACTGCATTTTCCCCACGTTGGGATTCCATAATTTTTTAAACAAAAGTTACTCAAGTACAGTGAATTTGTACTTGGAATCGAAGAATCTGCTGCGTAAACAACAGTCAGTAAATACTTTTGTGTACTACTTAGTGTAGTAGGGTCCGGAAAAATTGAAAGCATCTTCTTTGAAATTTAGTTTCTTCTTAGGTTTTAAGTGTATACTTTGTAGATAATGCTAGTGCTTTTAGTATTTGCATGTACTTCGTTTTCTTCACACCACTCATTGATTTTAAAAAATTTAGAAGATTACAATTACTAATTTAATAGTCTTTTAGTATTTCTTCCAGCGTGTTTGAAATAGATTCTGGGGTATACCAAGGGCAGTCGAACAAAATCTGTTTTGCTGTAATTGTAGTGTCACAACAGCAATTTGGTACCTCATGAATAGGAGTTCGTGGGTAGTAGCGGTGTCTTCTAATGTCGTGATAAGCTAATTTGTCGCTTTGTACGCCAGAAAGTCCATGGGGTCACTGAAGAGTCGACTATATTTCATCTAGTGTTTAGTTATTTGTATTTCATTGGGATTGCGAAACTTTGTGTATTTTTTTTAAATAGGATTTTAAATAGAGATGTATTGTTTCATGTTCGTTTATTGCATCAGATCTATTTATTGCGGATCTCAGATAGAATCCAAACAAATCCACTATCGAGTTCTGTATGTTGTATTTTGTTTGAAGATTTACTTTGTAGAATAAGAATAGTCAGAAGTTCTGTAGAAAAAATGCTGGTCACTGAAGAAAGTTTGTAAAGAAATTCCTAAAACTGGCCCCTTCTCCGAATGCAGATTTAGAGGTTTTGGTGTAAATATGATGCAAATATTTGTACTTTTTATACATACATATGTAGGTAAAACATGTGCTTTTTGTTCTCAAACATAAAACTGTATTTTTAGCGATGCAAAGACAAAGCTAAAGAAACAAAAATAATTTTTGTAAAAACGTCAGTAAGAACGGTATTATTTACTGAACAATCTTACCCATTTCTGTAAAATATCGTACGTATTTAATATCATGTGTTTTATGGAATTCATTTAATAAGAATAATTCTTTAGCAAGGAGTAGGCATTTGTACAGGTCAGTCACCGGTATTATTGCTGTAAAGGTACACAAGTGCTTGTGCTCAAAGAGTTAATTGCATTAGAACAGCCCCACCCACCAATGCATATTAATAAAGCACGTTGAAAGTGATTTATTATTGCATCCATATGTATACCGTACAGTCGTAAAACACCAATAGGGATCAAATTACTTTTTCCTACTGAAATAACTAACTATTAACGAAGTAATCGTACAATGATATAGTGCATGGGTTCATTTATGGTGTCAAATTATGCGAAATTTGATTGCTTAGAAAAATCTGGTTTGTAAATATTTTCCATAAATGATTTTCTTTTTCTTTACGTGAACGTTTATTGTTTACAATTTAATTTTATTAAGAACACCAACAAGTGTTTAACCAAATTTCCATATTTAGGTAAAAAATATTAACTGTTCTACAAAAGGGAGCTAATAAAAGAAGAAGAACGGACATTAATTTATAAATGGATGAAAAAAATAGAAAAAATGGAAATGGAAATATATGAACTAAGATCTTTTTTTACCACACAACTAATAAACTTAATATGCATCCTCATTTCCAAAACGTCACTCTTCATCAAATCCCAGGTCCTTACTAAACCATGAGATCTTCTTGATGATGCTTTCCTACTGGTCTCCGTGAAAATTTTCCCACTTAAAAACAAGGGTTTTATATTGCCTGACATCAAGTGCCGGTTTCTTCATCCTAACCGCATTTCCTGCATAAGATATTCGGGACTGGTATTCCCATCTAATTCAGATGACTTTTGAATTGCCAGTCACCAGTAATAAATGCAATCACTCTTCTCAATTCCCTTCGACAACGAAGGTTCTGTTTACAGAAAACCAGGAACACCTAAAGAATATGATAGAAGAATTCGAACAAACATCAAAGAAAGTAGGACTTAAAACAAAGAAAATGTGTCGACTAGACCCACAAATTATTTAGATGAAACACGGATAGATAACGCTAGAGAATCGTATATACCTTGGACAAAGTGTAGTAATGGGAAAGCGAAATAAAGATATGGGTAGGATTCGGAAAATTAGCTTTCATTCTGAAAAACCAAAAGATTATACCACAGCACTTGCTATCTAAAGTATTTAGTATTTGACCAGTGTATTCTCCCTATGGAGCTCAATGAAATTGATTGTAGTAACCTTTACTTTGTGGAAGTCCATCTTGCTAAGAACATTAAGTTTTTAGCGAAACTGCTGTCATTAAGTTTAAAAAAGAGATTTTTCTGAAATCGTTTCGGAATACTTATATTTTCAGACTAATTTCGGACCCCAAATTACGCTATTCTAATAAATTCGTTTGTTGCTGGGCAACGAACTTTCTCGGATAGTACAGGAAAAATTTTCCCGGCCTAGGCCTTAAAATTCAGCCTACGTCAGTTTTTTATGTACAGTAAATTCAATAAATATACTCAAACAACCAACTCGTCTTTATTTAATTATTTTTGAATATTTACAGTTATATTGCAGCTGTGCAAATTATTAAAAATAGGGTATAATTCAGTCGAAAAGTTTTCTTTGTAACTTTCCTCTTTATTTGTTATTTCTGAATAGTCAGCAAAGTTATTACTGTTTTCTTCTTCGGCAATAAAACTAATTGTATTAACAGAATCCTCTATGTCTTTTTCCCTTCTAAATATTTTATTTGCTATGTCTACTTTATTTGTGAAAGATTCTTCTACATATATATCCTTCGGCAACACTTGAAGATTTTCATCCCCCATGTCTTTTTAAAGCAACTAAATCTGCTCCAGCATTTACCAAAATTGTTGCAGACGGAAACAATGTCCTGTGTATTCATCTGAATTTGGAAAATTTAAAAATTTTGCAACAATTTGAGGCATTTTGCCAAACTGATGTACTCCCGCTACTTGCCTGCAACCTTTCCCATTTAAATATTTAAAGAAAAAGCTACAACTTTCAAAATTTTGTGAACGACATGCAACATATTTTTTATATAATGGCATATAAGTTTCGTTTATTATAAAAGATCTTGGTTTATTCGTTTTATTATCAGGTATTTCAATCAAAAGCTTAGATCCAAAATCTTCTATGTCATTCAAACTCATTTGATATAGTTCATCACGGCGACATGCACCGGCAACACCAAATATTAAGGCAACCTCAAAAGTAAACTCTTCATAAATAACATAACATACCTTATTCATTAAATATATATTATTATCTGGTGCTTGAGTTATAAAAATTTCAATTTGTTCAAGTGACAACAATTTTGATTTCTTTAGTTTGTAATTGTCACTTTGACGTTTTAGAAAGGCACGTAGTTTAAAATATTTTGTTATATCAATATCTTCTCTGGTACTAAGTACGCTTTTCAGAATTGAGTAATTTGACCACAATGTAGAAGCTTTTAACTTCATCGATAAATCTGAAAAGTATGCAATCATTACATCTTCAGATCGCGAGGTTGTATTTTGTTTTTGGCAATAATCCATAAAACGTTTATTAGCAAATTCATATTTTGCTTTGCATTTATTTGGCAATAAGTTTAAAAGGGAAACGATTTTATAGGCAATAAGATGGTTATCAAAAATTGTTATGCATTTATAAAAATTTCTTAATTTTTGTATTGATGCGATTTCAGAAAAAATAGTATGTGCACCTCGGAGTAAAAGCACATTCCCAGGCTCCAATGTTTGTTGGCCTCGGCTAACAATTTACATTGTCGTCCGGGAATGTATCGCTTTTACTCCTAGATACACAATATTCTATTTTTGAATAAACAGTGGAAGTTTTGTTTAAAAAGTTCTATTTTTAATGTTCTTAATACGTATATGGAGCTCAAACCTGAGACCTCACAAAACATTAATAACAAAAATGTAATTGACACAAAAGGCTATGGAAAGGGCAATGATCGGGATCTCGTTAAGACAAATAAGAAGAAAAGAATGGATCAGTTAGAGAACTGAAATAACTGTGAACAACAAAAATAACACAGTTAAAATGGTATTATGCCGGTCACATAGCTCGCATCAAGGATAACAGAAGAGATCAGCAGGACTAACAAAGATAAGAATCGCACAGGATAGCTAAGGGAAGCCTATGCTCAATACTGGGCACAAACGGGCTAAAGAAAAAGAAGAAGTATATAGAAGCAGCTGTCCTTACATTAAAAAAGGTAATTTTTTCTATAAAAAGTGTTTAACAGAGTTATTAGCTTAATGTTCTTAATAAGATGAACTTTCACAAAGTAAGGATCACACCGCAATAAACTCCAAGAATTTTTAGAAAACTTTATTATAACCTGATGCCAGAAAAACTTCTTTTGTTTTAACGAAAGGTAAACTTATTCATTTCATTAAATTTAATGAAACTTGTTAACAACTTTTTTTGGAAGCAATCTACAGGGGGCCCACGAAAGTGGTAGCAGCTTTGACTATGGACGCTATTCAAATACATATTACAACTATGCTTTGTGACAACTAATGACAATCCAGAAAAAGTCACATTGAATGTTAAAATTTGTGTATCCCAGTAAATGTGAAAAACAATGTTGCAATATGTTTTTGATCTGCATTTTGAATAGCGTCATCTATTGGCGTCCAGTGTAAAAGTTGCTATCACTTTCGTGGGCACCCTGTATTATTATTTTATGTAACAATAAAATCCAAAACTAACTAAAAATCAAGGTAACCCTAATTGTATTTTCAATTTCTCGGTAGATTTTTCTATTTTGTGCACAATAATAAATGTAAATGATGCACCAAATCTTTGTTAAAAAGTGTTAATACTTATTTATAATCTATCTATTACCATATGTTTTCTACGAGAATTAACAGCTATATCACATTATCTACGCAGTGGTGTTTCTACCGTCAATTGTTAATCATAGATTATGGTGGCATTGAATACTCATTTATTCTACATTAACGATTATTTTAATTAATTAACTATAGAGTTGAAACACAAACATTTATTTCCAAAGTCCGTTTTATTCATTAGTAGACACGTCGTGAAATATCGTTGAAAAAGATCAGTTTTCATAACAAAAAAATTAAAAACAACAACAGATACACACAACGTGGAAATTTTTCTATTACACTTAATTAAATGTTAATTATTTGAGTCCTGATTGCTCCACGACAGGTTTGTATTAGTGACGATCGAGTAGAGAAAAATATAACAGAGTCCACAAAAATTGTGAACTAAGAAAAGGAAGAGAACATGAGGCAAGGTTTTCTGAAAAATTTAGAAGTAAATAAATGAAAAATTAATCAAAATTATAACTTGTTTGGGTTTTGTTTCTTTAGGGGAAGAGAATAAGGATCCATCTTCACCTATACCTTTTTATTTAGATTATGTAAAGACTACACGTTTTGTTCTACCTTGACCTACAGATCTATTATGATAGTCCTGTTTTCTATATAAGATTTCCAGTTTTTTTAATAGACTTATTAAACTGTACAGTGCGTAACTTCTAGTCTTTAGCCAGAAATATCATGTTCAAAAACCTTTAAATTATTAAAGAATGTTTCCTCTTCTTTCTTAAAGAATCTGCATTAAGGACTGTCTTCCAGATGCTTGTTGAACCTGCTAATAGATTTTATTGTGTGTTTTGTCCTTCAAAAGAAAATACTCTATTTGACGTCAGACCAGTTATGACCTCATTCGTCTGTCTTTTTGACCTTTATCACCATTCTTCGGTATTGACGATTGCCGTGTGCAGCTGTTCATTATCTGATCAAAAGACTTTGCTAACTTCTCTGGTTAATAGGTCCGTAAAGACCTTTTTAGGCTTATCGGGTGTCGTCCTGAGTCAGGTAGTTTAGTTCTTCGTTTGACAAACTAAGTTGTCTCTAATGCTGGATAAAACTAGTACTAAGAAAGCAGAGCGGTCACACACAGTACGTTCGACGTTTTTTCTTATCCAAATCCTCTAGATACTATTGTTTCATACTTATCTCCCATATAGATGTTTTTTAATCCTCTGACATCTAAGGAGGATTTTTCGTAGGTGTTTTTTATTGGATGGAAACCTGCGATTAGATCGAGCGTGACACATTTGGTGGATATCTGAGTTCCCTATCTTCTTACAAACTAAACCACAACATACATACTTTGTTTAAATAAAATTTTATACCTAACGATAAAGCCTACCCACACAAACACTTTTACACATAAAAACCTTTAAATAAATTACAACAAAATATTTCTGTTAGACCCTATCATCTGTATGCTGGATTTGTAATACAGTCCACATACCATTGCTTATTTTAGCTGCCTCAACCTCAGAAAAAAAAGGCTCCGAATTCTAACGGGAATATTAACCGGGCATTGCCGGTTAAGAAGCCACATGAAGAAACTAGGGTTAGCAGATGAAGCAAAGTGCAGATTCTGTGAGGAAGAGAATGAAACCCCAATACACATACTCTCAGAATGCCCTGCCTTGCAAAATTCTAGGGCTAGATACCTAGGAGCACATGAAATAGAAGGGGATCTACCTGATTTGAAGCCCCACGATGTCCTAAACTTCCTCAGGAAAATAGGACTCGAGGAGCTGCTATATACATACATTGCATACATACATACATTGCATATTTTGTTTTAGATCCGTCTTTGTAGATAATTGTTGAACTTTAAACTTGATTTTCCATGTTTGAAAAATTTTTATGTAACTCAAATTACAAAACGATTATATTTGAAGAGGACAATGAGCTCGTAACAAAATATATTTCGAAAAATTAAACTTCATTATATTGAGCCACATGAACCCGTTTCCTTTTTTTTCCAGTACACTGTATGATGATCCCTTTTATAGTATAACTAAAATAAGTTGCTACAAAGGGTACCGCCTAGCAGCAAATTTTGCTTTGTCGGAACATTGTCTCCATAGGCGTGTATGCCCGTGTGTATTACAAATATTGTCGATCACATAAACGTTTTTTAAATTAAGTGCTTTTATACTTCGTAGTACCTAATTCTTTCTATGTCGTTACCTTTTCCGGATTAATGTTCCTATTTTTCATAAAATATCTTCTTTGAACTAGAATTTGGAATTTTATTTAATATCCATGAATGATAGGAAGCATTGTCCATAACGACTACTGAATTTGGTGGAATGTTAAGAAGAAGCTGCTCTTGAAACCATTTTTCATATATATCTGCATTCATATCCTCATAGTCGGCTGTACATTGCTTAATATTTTTCGCAGACAGTAGTAACGCATTGGGTATAAAACCGTTTTCACTTCCGGCTTGAAGAATTATTATACGCTTTCCTCTCGAACATGGCGCATTTAAACTACACTTTTGAGACTGATCTACCCAGCCATACTGAACAGTATCAAGTGTGTGAAAGCAAGTCTTACCTAGGTAAACTATATGCCTTTTTAATTCACGATACTTCGTTATTTTATCTAAATACTCTTCACGGAGTACAATACGCCGCGATTCCATTATACATTCCATAAACCATTCGTTTATCTAATTAATTAAAAGCGCATTCTAATAGTATACCGCGTAAAGTTTCTAAGCTTTTATAATTATAATCAGGATAATCTCGTAATTTCTCTTGAACGATTTCTAAAGTCAGTACAATATTTTCTTGATATAAACTATAAACCGTTCGCTTTATAGCATCTTTTGTAGCATCGTCAACATTTGCAAATTTTTTTTTTGTTTTTTTGCACCTGCGAATGATCTATAACGTTACCGCGCTTAATAACCTGAGAAATAGTGTAAATAAAAAATTTAGTTAAGGTATTAATTCGCGTTATTATAACCGCATCTGATTTTTTATTATCTTCATTTTTCAAAACTGATACATATTTAAAATAACCCTCTGACACTGAATGTGTAAATCTTTATTGCAAAATTCGCTACTAACTTCACCTGTTGGCGATATCATATCTTCTGAATTTTAATTTTGATCTGGATTTCCATTTTCTGATTTAAAAGGTCTCCAAAACTCTTCCATACTATATGTAACTAATTTAAGGTTATCAATTAATTCTATTCTATTAATTAAATCTGGACTCTCCGCCTCCGCACTAGACACCGACTTTATGAGTTACATAAAAACTTCCGCAAAAAATCACCACGAGACCCCTGCACGCAACAGAATACAGCGGACTATTAAAAGCCGTCAACAAGTCGCATGCGTACCCCACTTGTTTTCGCGCTGTATAACTACCAGTCTAGAGACAGCTTGAGTTCCGACGATACAGAGTGGATGTTTAACGGGAAAAATATTTTGTTTTCATGCCATTCTTTCTACTTTGAAGCCTAGTAAACTAACTCTGTACAACACTCCTAATTGGTTTTAGCCAGTAATATGGGAAAGACTATACCAACGGTTACGCTGTTGACGATCCACAATAGTACAGGACTCGCACTAAGTTTACAATTGTCAATAAACTGCTTTAGTTTTGTTCATGAAAAACTAGAAATAGAAAAGAAAAAAATAGAAAGGTCGATTTTCTGCGGAATTACAAACAATAACAAAAGTTTTCCTTGATTTATTAATTTTTTTTTATTGTATTTAATGTGCTCGGCAGCTATGGCCACTTGTACAGGTGCAATTACAGAAAGTTTTTGCTTTAAAAATTTTGAATATTAATATCAACAATCAGTTAATTTGAATTATTTTTTCACTTTTCAAAAAAATCACTGTTTTGTGATTTCGTCCAATAACGCTAAATTATTCCATTATTTTATACTGATAAAACCACTAGTCGTTTTAGCAGCATTGGTACAATCTTAGAACTGTCAAAAATTCAATAATAATATTGAACAATTCATTTTCTTGCTTACAAGTAACTGTAAATCACATTAATTTATATTATCTAAATATTCTAAAATATATGTTGTTAATATTATTACAATTCAATTCATATAAACGACAATAAAAATTCAAATAGGTAGGTTCTTTAAAACTAACTTGGTTCTGTATGCATTTAAAACATTTCGATAGGTACCTATATATAAATGTGGTCTTTTAGGTAAACTTCAAATATATGCCTAATAATATTTATTTTGACAATTTTTTTTAAATATAATTATGTAAATAGGTATAAAAATGAATATTTATTCAAATTATAACTATGTTTTTACTGTGCTCACGACAACTGACACCTGTTAATACAGGTGTACAGGTTAAATCAATAGGAGGGGTAACGGCATTGATTACGTCAATAAAGTAGCGCCTGTTAAAGAAGCATTTGCAAGTTCTTCCTTTAACTTTTCGAAACGAAACAAACTTTGTACATAAGTGTTATGAGCAAGAACTGTTCCTATCAACCTAGTAACATAACCAATCACAACACACACTGCTATTGTTTTGCAGACTTTGACATCATTCGAGACGCCATGACGTTTTGATCCGTTTTATTAAGTAAATGTCAAAATTATTATAAAAATATAAAATAAAATATGATAAAGATAGCTTTTTCGTGATAAAGTCATATTTCGAATAAATTAGACCATAAGACAAATTATTAAGAAGGTTTCCAACAACTGTCAAATACCCTGTAGCAAAAAACATTATCCTAGTGGTAATGAATGAAAATATTAAAGTTTAAGAAAAAGGGTTATTTCTTTTAAGAATTTTAGTATTGTCTCGATTTGGTTTGGGTCCCCTAGGATATCTTGCAGCTGGAATTTGATATTAAGTTGTCGTCTTCTTATGTTGAATTCCGTCAATCAACCAGGATGTATTTCACAGTAAGTGGACAGCGGCAACTTTGACAATTGAGCATTGGCTGGGTAGATAGTAGGAAGGTATTGGTAGAACTCCGGTGAGTTTGCCACATACGTCAAACGATTCGTTTTCCTTCTGTCTTAATGTCCTTTCAAATCTGGATATGGGAAGTAATTGTGACAAAAGTTGAAGCTGTTTTATAAGCTGATTAGCCAGTTCATTTCCAGGTATATCAAAATGTTAGAGTATTCATAAAATGGTGACTGTGGTGTTTAGGGAATTAGATGATGAAAAGAGTGATAGATTTCTTAGACAATGGGATGTTCAGTAAATAATTAGAGAGTCTGTACAAATGGCTACTTTTTTATTGGACCGGATGATGTGCCTAAAAACTAGTAAATGTTAATCTTTATTTTGTATACATCCTATTTAAGTCAATAATAAATCCCAGATATAAGAAAATAAAATAAAGTACTAACAAGCTACTAAATAGGGTCTTGGTCTCTGTGATATAAAGCGTCAGCCGCAAAGTCCGCACCAAATGGAAAATTTATTTATTAAAAGTTATTCTTCCTAAAATTTTGTGCATTTGATCTTGAGTCAAGAGTAAAGTACTCTCATTTCAGTAAATATCAAAAAATTTATTTGAAAGTGGTGTTTATCGTTAAAAAATACATCACGGCCATCTAGTGTACATTTTAATACTTACCAATTTTTTTAAAATGGACTTCACCTCAAGGAAGGTATGGAATTGTATTCAACGTCTGAAAAATCTGACGGAAACCAGAAGGATAATACTGCTGTCGTTTCCAAGACACAGATTTGTTCGGCGGAGTCGGACAAGTAGGTCAACAAAGGAGCTGAAAGTCCTCTCATTGGCCCAGAAGGGATGTTTGGTGGAAAGTTATCACGGTAAGCAATGAAAAAACAGAACGAAATATTCAGTCCAAGAGAGTGATGCCGGAGCCTTGAGCTGCAATACCATCAGATGCTCTAGATCTGAGTTAAAGGAATTAAGAAGAGTGGTTAATTTTATCACAAGTCACTGGCGATTCAGAAGTCGTCTGAATATGATGAGAATACCAATGTCGAGTCTTTTATGCAGGAAATGTGGTGAGAATGAAGAAATCGCACAACATGTAGAATTTGGATGTCCAACACTTAATATCAGGCTGTATAGAACCCTGGGAAATGGAAATGAGGCTCATCAGCTGTGTGCCAATCCCAGACGCGAATGCGAAAGCCGACCGTCTTGTCCTGCGGATAGCGGATACTTACTTTGGTTATATGAAAATTATTTTAGGTAATTCTTAAGAGCTCAGAGATATTTTCTTGCCATTACTGTAAAAATTTGTATTATAAAAATAAGAAATAATTAAATGAAATGAATAGAGAAAAGGAAGTTATCCAAAATGATATTTCTTCTAATTTTTTTTTAAATAATTGTATATTGTGCTACAATTGCGAGAATCGACAACGGCGCACGAGTTGTACATACTATTTGTATCACAAATAAAAAGTTTAAACTTTTATTTCATATTTTTAAAATATAGATAAGATGCAACACACATTGTCAATGTTTGAAAGAAACTGTAATATTTGTTATAGTATATGCCCCTCATAACATGATAAGTGATCATTGAAATTTATTATCAAAATGGTACTTCAATGAACGATTATAATAATAAACGTTTACTTTCAACGTCAGCGGCTTTTAAAGTCTTTTGCATTCATCTAAAAAATACACAAGTATTCTATATATACAAATACTTCGCCGTTTTCTAATAGTATCGCGTAATAATCTCATATACAGTAAATATAAATATTATTCCTATATGGTAAGTGTGAACTAATGACACGCTACGGCACTTTATCTAACGCATTTTGCTTTAATTCGTTTTATGCATACAAATCATTAAAATAAATCGTGACTTCTATATATAGATCGTTCGTAGAAAAATTGAAATTAACATCTATACCGATGAAGCGAAAAACAATGGATAAAGAATAAAATACAGAGTAAAAAAAAATAATATTTCGATGATAAATGGTTGTTCTGAGATTTAACAAAAAAATCTGAAGGTTTAACAAAATTCTGGTCAAAAACCTGGTGTAAAAAATGATCCTCAGATTTAAAAAGGTACATTTTATTTTACGGGAACTATTTAATTTAATTTAATAAATAAGTATTTAGACTAAACCAAAAACTGAAGGAATAAGACATAAAAACCCCCGAACAATTAAAATTGATTTTAAAACAATTAGTATTTAAATGTTCTTTAAAAAATTTAAATCGAAAATTGGAGTTTTATAAATAATTTGTATTTTAATCCATACAGATGAATCGAAAGAACGAAAGCCTTTAAGAAAAAACTGAAAATAAATAAACAATTGTGTAATTAAGTACCTCATTTCTATTTCTGTCCATTTCCTAAAATTTCGAAAAATTAATGGTTTCAGGCTTCACCCCTGGACCACCTTAGTCACGGCGCGAATTTGAACCGCTTATTAATAAACTCCTTACTTTATTTGTCTCAATTTACAAAAAAAAATTTTTCACTACCTACTAAATTGTTCATTATTAACCAAGGTAGAAAAATACAGGAACTACATAATTAGAACTAAACCTCAATCCATTTGACAGAATGTGAGTTTATGTGATGCAAATACAAAGTGAAAATAGTATATACTTTTTCTACGACTGCAAATTAATAAATAATTTAACAATTTCAAAGTAATATATTTCAAGTAGGTACTTATAAACTAATTTTTATGATAATTTATAGTTTTGTTAGAACAGTTTTTCAATATTATTCCTGGAGTTTCGTTTAGTGTTGACGATGTTGACGGCTCAGCACCAGCATTTATATAGGTGTTATTTCTGGGGGTGTGTTTTCAAACTCACTGTCGCTGATGTCCATAATTAGGTACCTACTTATTTTTTTATATTTCAACACAAAATTTAGTTGAATTAAACTAAAATTAAACAACTTCTCTCTACTTTCATAACACTAACATTTGGGTACTCTGTACTTTTTAAAGTTTGACGTTTTATGACAGTAGTCCAAAGCATTCTATAATCGAAAATTGTGTTGATTATTTCTCTATGGTACCGTGGCCCAACCCGTATAGGAAAAATTTTTTCCCACGGCTTGGACAACTTTGCCCACGGCTTAGGAAAAGTGACACTTTGTAGTTTCGTAAATTGTGGGAAAGGGACTATTTTCCATAGCAGTCGTAGAAAAAATAATTTTCCCTACTTACTTAATAGTCCACCTACTTATTAAAAAATAAAAATCAATTGACTTCATGTATTTTATAGCGATTTTTATAACACAAACCTTATTATCAAATCAAAACAATAATTATTGGAAATGTTATTGATTGCCTTGTCATTGTCATGTCAAGTGAAACGTCCGAAATATGTAATCTAATATTTAACAAAAAAATGCCGCTAGTACAAAAATGCTTTTTGAGCTATGGTAGAAAAGTGTATCAATGGCTCGGAAGCTTCACTTCTCGGCCTTTAATGGACCTCCACAATAATAACTCCTACCTTGGTGGATAATTACTATTAGTTTCTAGTTTAGATGTTTTATATATTGTTTTTATTTTAGTACCTTGGGATAAAAAAAATTGATATGGGAAAAAATGGCACTAAAGTACGAATTTTACTTCCCACTGTGTAAAAAATCTGTTTATATTGTTCAGAACACTAAGCAAATAATTAATAAACAAATAGATAAACTCGTCACAAAAAGAACAAAAAGAATTTCAACATTTCGCTTAAAAAAGAAACAGTGGTTTTATTAGAAGAAATAGAATATATTCTTTAATATTATTGAATTTTGTTTATAATATAGTTTTATAATCTAAATATCAGATATAATAATTATCCAAAATAATCACACAAATACTTGTATTCGCCAGAATAAAAAAATTAGTATGATAGCTCAGAATTAATGAAAACATATTATGATCTTTTCTCCAGGTAGAGTTTAATGTTTATATCTATGAACTTTCAATTTACTATAAATTGTTCACAAAAAATAAGGAAAATAAATGTGCGATGGAAATGTTTAAATCGATTAAAAACTACTCGTCACAAAAAGTATTGCATATTTTTAAAAATTGAATTATGGGGTAAAATAAAATATCACATTTTTCAGATTATTTTAATATGAGTGTATGGTATCCTTTAGATGAATAAAAGCCCAAAATATTCACAGGTTAAATCGCCTTTTTGTTGAAACAAAAAATGAATAAATTTTGATAAATTCTATTTGTATTATTTACATTTTAAAATTTCTTGTGTGCAGTACGTTTGTTTAATTTTTTATTTGGAAGTGCCCAGAAACATTTTGAGCAAAAATGAGTAATTTAACCACAGAACGAATTTTGGACCCAGAATGCATGTTACTGTTCCATTGTTAACAAGAGCACACCGTGTGGCACGTTTAATGTTCAGGCCACGCGGAGTTAATTGTGTTTTGTATGAGATCACTGACAGCTGATCGGTATATAAAGGAGGTTTTTGAGGAAAATGTAGTGCCATTTGTTCCAATCATTGGAGAGAATTTTATTCTAATGCATGATAACGCTCGCCCGCACGTTGCCACAAATACAATGGAATACCTTCAAGAGGTTGGTATCCAAGTTTTAGATTGTTATTAAAATGTTTGTCATTTTGGTTCTTTCTGGAAAGAAATTTATTCCTGTTCTTACGGAGTTCTACAGATGTCAACAATATTTTAACAATGCGTCCCGCAGTAAAGCTGGTTGTGTATTATGTTAACGTAAAGGTTCTGCAGATAGTCAAAGAACAGTCTGTACCGACGCTAATAAAGGGCGTATAATGAGAAATGACAACAAATACAAACTCTTAAAATCCATCTTCCTAGGAAAAGTGGTAGAAAAGAGAGGGCACGGAATAAGAAGGATATCATGCTTCAAGAACCTGAGGACTTGGTTAGCAAAAACCACCGCAGAATTGTCAACAAGGTAATCATAGCCAGGATGGTCGCCAATATTCGAAACGATTAGCCACTAGAAAAGGAATTATTATTTAAATATTTGGGTTAGTCTACAGTTAATTTTTTAAGTAAATTGTGAAATTTTTGATGCTTATTTAGAATTCTTAATACGCAGGACTTTCACAAAGTTGGCTGGTACAATAAAAGGTTTCTAGTAGTTTAAAAGTTCTATTGATACAAAAATTATTATGTCCTACATTTTGCGTTATAAAAACTTATTAACAATTATAACTCTTGGTAAGGTTAAGATTATTTTTAACTTGCATAATAGATTTTTCAAAATTTAGAAGCATGGATTAAAGAAACACGATTCAACAAAAGTCAAAATTCTGCTCTAAGAAACATCAGAAAGTTGAATTTAAAAATAAAACGATATTTTAAAAATTGATTCTAAGTGCCTATATTGGGAGAGAAATAATACACAAACAGAATAAATGTATAAATATATAGCAGCGGACGTTTTGGCAAAACACGATTTTTATTTCAAAAGTTTCGTAAAACTTTTGGATTCGACTAAAAGGAGCGGTGATCGTTAAAAGGGCAGATCGCAGATCCGATCGGCTTGAATGATGAGAAGAGCGCCCTTAAAAGTGCGGTCGACGAACAAGAATAGGCGTTAAGTGAAAACTGAAACGTTGTTTTAACCGATGTAATTCTTTAGGGATTGAATCTTTTATATTTTTGATAGACGCTAAATAAAATAAAAAACAAATTTAATTAGCATTATACATTAAAAATTAAAAGTTTAGTACATACATCGGAACAGTCTAGGCATGTTTTATAAAAATAATTAATTCCTGTATCGATTAAATTGCACGTGAAATGTAATATGTATTAGTTCCATCTCTAATGAAATTGATTGTGGTAACCTTTACTTTGTGGAAGTCCATCTTACTAAGAACAATAAATAACTGAACGGTTGAACTAAACTTTCTCTATTTATTCGAAAAATATGTTTTAAAATGCAATTACAGCTGTTTCGCTAAGAACTAGACATATATGCTAGTTTGTTATATGTAACTCGCTACACTCGTGCCATAAACTTGCCACTCGGCCGTAAAAGGCAACACTTGTTATATAATATACTATTTTGTTTTAATTAGATTTCATGTTATTTTTATTTTGGTATATGTAAAAATAGATATTAATCAATATTAAGCAAATATTTTTTTTTCTAAATGAAAAAAACTAACGTTGATTTTTAAAAATATCTCTAGAATTTTTCGATGTGTGTATTTTATGCACTACTGCATGAAAATAAAAAGGTGACATTATATTCATTCTTATTTTGCTTCTACCAACCAACTCTCTATTGGACCAGTCAGACTAAAGATGAATTAATGAAGAAGGATAGCTCTATCATCCGACTTTTGCTTCAAGATGGAATGTTGATGTCTACATAGTTATATGTTCAATTGAGCTTTTAAACAAAAATGTGCTAAAGGATTTTGGTAGCTGTTCGTCGCCTACCAAACATAAAGTTACGCTTTGTTTTATGCACAGTATACAAATTATTTTGCAATGAAACTTTCTCTATTTTAATAGAAATAGTATATTGTATACCTAGTAGGAAAAGCTTAACGTTCCAGGGCGATCGTAAAAATTGGCAATACGGAGTCCGGGAATGTGGCTTTTCCTACGAAGTCTACATACTATTTTTCCGAAAATCGGGAATCATTAAAATTACGGTAAATTATTACTAATCATGTTAAAAATCATTATTATTTTTCCCTTAAATAAAAGAAGCTATGAAACATTGTTTCGTAACTACGGAAACGAAGTACATAATTTTAAATTGTCAAACTTGACGAGTGAAAAGTTTATTTGTGGCGTCTTTCCAAAGTGTTGATTTTTTAACGTTTTAAAAAGCCAAAGTAACGTGTAATATGATGACTGTTCCATTTCTGGAACCCCCCAGAACTCACGGAGGCAGTGGAAGCTGCATCATTGGAATTTTTACCAGTAAAATCTAGAAATAAGTATAATTATGCATACAACCGCTTTATGGACTACCGTACGAATAAAAATGCAACTTCTTTCTCGGAAAATGTTGTAATGGCATACTTCTTGGAGCTTGGTTCCAAGATGAAATCTTCAACTACTTTATAGGCCAATTATTCAATGCTGAAGGCAACCCTTGCAATTAGACATGATGTGGATATATCTAAATATTCAAAACTTCGGGCATTCCTGAAACGGCAAGCACATGCCTATAAGCCAAAAAAATCCAAGATTTTAACTAAAGAAGAAATAAACAAATTTATTTAGGGAGCTCTAGATAAGGAATATTTAATGTTTAACGTAACTTACAAAACTTCAAATTATATTTGGATTCTTTACATGCTTATTTATTGTTGTAGGTAGGTGTTATATTTGGAATTTCCGGACCTTGCAGAATGGACGAGCTGGTTAAAATGACTGTACAAGATATACTTGTGCTAATTGTCAAATAACAGTAAATACAACAAATAATAAGTAATAATTTTAAAATATAATGTTAACCTTGTTTGTGCTGAAAGTTTTAAAAATAAAATTGTTTAGGAAAAAACCTATTCGCATTTATGTTATAAAGTTTACTGTATGGAAATAACATTTCCTTACAGTACAGAAATTAATATTTCCTTACTGTTTTTTAGGTTGCCAGGCAACAATCAAGTTGGAGGAAATATTGACTTTTTCTTTCAAATATGTTGTCAAAAATTACTTCCTGCTTCAAATTTCCATGCCCAGCTCAGGAAAAAGAGGAATTGGATATTTTTTGGCAGTTTCTCATGGTTCAGTGGCTGTAGGTTGTCCCCTAACAAACTATAAAAGTGAAATTACAGCTAATTGCGAATCTGTCAACTAACAAGCTGCAGTTATCGCCTCGACCAACAATCGCTATTCTGACTGTGAAAACACAACTATGCCGCTCTAAGCTAACCCATCTATCTGAACAGGGACGGAAAATTATCCAGCCATGTTGTTGGTAGAAACGAGCTTGCAGTAGGATGGCTCTGAACAACCACTAGTCAGTCCTACACGGTAGCAAGATTCGCGACAATGAGGGAAATAAAAACATAGGTAAAAGAGCACTATTCTTAAGGCACCAATGGACCTTTGCATGCTGTGCAACCTAGCCCTAGCAACCCATCTATTAGCAGATATAGAAGATTACTTTCTTCAACTACACGATTATGCGTAGTTCTGCCATTTCTGAGGTCAATTTTTCAACATTCATAGGCAGATTTAAACACGTTTTATTTATTCTACTACTGCAATATTTTCTATTTAAAAATATGACTTTTAAAATTTTTTTAATCAAATGGTTAACAAGTAGGTAGGAAACTTTATGATCGATTGAATTACTTGGTTACTTTCCAAAACTTAGTCATCTTATATTTGGCCAAAGAACGAAATAAGAACAGGGTATCTAAAGAAAGCAAATTTTGAGGTTTATTATAATGTTTTTCTTATTTATTTATACAGTTTTTATGGGAGGGATAAATTATACACTCTATACACTAAGTAGACTTATTGTCTATTTAATGTATTTACAGCCGTTATAGCAGTACTAATTTATTTATACAACTCCGATATAACACTATTTAGATGTACTTTTTTGACTGTTATATTATTTTCCGCGCATTATTTGCTCACTGTTAACTAAGACTGTTCTAGCTGACAACTAACTTCCTAGCGCGTGTATCGCTTTTTATATTTCCCTAAAGCTTTCTCGAATCTTCTAGGCCGAACACTGCAGTTAAATTTTTTTTCGAGAAATATAATAACTGGGACTATTCTGGAAGGAGCCGCATTCTCCATTATTAAAAACTTTGGACAGCGCCGGTTTCTTACTATACGTCTTTGTAACAGTATCATAAACTATTCTAAGTACTTACTTGCTACTTCATAACGTTCGTATACCTACAGCAACAGAGACAAAATATCTTGGCATCCATCCGGACCAACGTCTTACATAGAAGAAAATTTGTAGTTTCTTTGTTCAATGTCCATCTCTCAAGATCATACAATAACACATAACCATTCTCAAGGCGTGAGAGATTCTGGGCTGTTTTTTTCAATTTTATGAACGATTGTCTAGCATGTTTCATCCTCCAATGCTTGTTATAATATGAATAGATAATGAACAGCATTGGATAAAAGACGCATCCCTGCCTGACCCATTTTTGGATGTTGATTTCATCTGTCAAGGTGTTTGGTATTTTTGTCTGACCTTCTTTCTAAAGTAAAGATCGTATTGATCAATGTTAACTCTTTTCCGTATATTCAAAAGTTTTTATTGGCTTAAAACGTTTGGTAGATTTATGAATTATTTCTTGGCATACTCACTATATATAGGCTGTATGAAAATATAAGTTTTCAAATTTGATTGATGATAATTAATATATTAAACATGTTAAACGTTATAACGTTAATAATATGTAATGGTGCGTAGGCGTTACTGCAAAGTTATTTAGAACAGGATGCAATAATGCAATCATTGGATTATAATGATAATGAAAGTGCACGCTATCTATCTATCGCTTTGTCTTTAATAAAATTACCAATACCTAGTGCTACACCCAAGTTTAATTAATAATATAAATCTCTAATGCGGAATATAATAATGTCTATTCGATAATACAACATTCAAATATTACGAGATGGAATAGTTATGGGTGGGCGTGGTGAATACCTACTTAAACTAGGAAGTTGAAAATTCTTGTTGTTTGACACACGACGAATAAGCAGTATTCTGTTACCGGTCCGCTACAAACGAACGCAAATTAATGCGATGACACGAAGTAATACCAAGAAATGAATGAAATGATTTGAAATCGCGTGTCAAAAATAAAAAAGAAACAATAATATGGCGGTTTTTTAATATACCACTATTAAAATAAAAAAACACATTAAGGTCATGGGAAAGTATTGGTTCATATTGTCTGATGTCTGTGTATGTTTATCCTTTTATATTTTTTAATGGCTAGAGCAGATCAGTACATTATTTTCAAAAATTAGCTTATATTTATATTACTGTACTGTATTAATTTTATGAGATACATTATCTTATTTAAATGTCCCAGCTGCTAACTCTTTTCAAAGTTGTGGTTCAATAAAATTATTACATTTTTTTAACTAAATTGTCAAAAAATCTTTTTTATTAGGAATTATATTGACAATAAATATTTACATTACATATCTTTTATTTATATTTATAATTTCTTAAATCTCTACAATATATATAGAATAATTATTGTTTAATTTATTGCTACTTGATTATTTTTCTACCCCCAAATTATTATTTCAGTTTCAACTCTTAAATGTCCAAAATGTTACATGAGAAAAGGTGTAAGGCATCCCAAAACATCTGATTTAACCAAGAATGTCTTAAGAAGGATTTAATATCCAGTTATGTAAATATAAAATGTAATACTCAATCAAAAGAAGCACAAAAAGTAGTTAAAAAGGCCCAAAAAATGTGGATTAAAGAGGAAAGTATATATTCTAGCTAATTTGCAAATAGCAAATCTCATTAGAGATATAAAACCATTATTAGTATTAAAAATGACATTTAAGTTTTAAAATCAATCAAAAATAAAGTAGATGAAAATAACCTAATTATAACAAAATCAGATAAGGGTAACTCATCAGTAATTTTAAAAAAAGAAGATTATAAATCTAAAGTGAAAGATTTCATAATGTTAAGTAATGCCAAAATTCTAAAAAACGATCCTACTCAAAAATTTTCTAACCAAATAAGAGAACATGTGAATCATTCAAATTAACTATTTAATGACTTCGATAAAAAATACATAGTAAATAAAAATCCTCAATGTTCAGAATTATATGGAACAATTAAATTACATAAAGAGTCAAAACCATTTAGACCTGTAGTTTCGTATGTTAACACTCCTAATACTAAAGTAGCTAAAAAATTAAATAGTATTCTAAACAATTATGGTTACACATCTAAATATTCAGTACAAAATTCATTAGATTTGATAAAAAAAATTGAATAAATGTAATTTACAAAATAGTTCTAAATTAGTATGGTTTGACGTAACTAATATGTTCTCAAAAATACCTCCTAAAGAATGTATAGTTCTAGTTAAAAAGATATT
Source organism: Ophraella communa (assembly GCA_035357415.1). NCBI lineage: Eukaryota > Metazoa > Arthropoda > Insecta > Coleoptera > Chrysomelidae > Ophraella > Ophraella communa. The sequence continues at coordinate 11,884,546 of CM068987.1, forward strand.
AGATGAAAGAAATATCCATCCAGGTATAATATCAGACATAATTGATCTATTTGATATATGCATTAGTCAAAATTATTTTACTTTTGATAACAGTTTATATTCAAAATGAGGGTCTTCCCATGGGAAGTCCTATTTCTTCAATTTTAGCAAATATATTTATGGATAATTTAGAAAACAAAATCTTTAATTCTAGTTATAAAAACAATATTGTATTTTGGTATAGATATGTTGATGATGTGTTAGCAGGTTTTGTAGGTAGCGAACGGCAGTTAGATATATTTTTTAATTATATTGATATCTTGCATCCTAAAATTAATTTTACTTTAGAAGTTGAAGAAAATAATTCAATTAATTTTCTAGATTTAAGAATTGAAAAAGTTAATAGTTCATTAAATTATTCAATATACAGAAAACCTACACAAACAGATGTAACCATACCATATGATTCAAATCATCCACTATCACATAAATTAGCAGCTTATAATTCAATGAAAAATAACTTTAATAAAGAAATTGAGATCATAAAACAAATAGCTACATCTAATGGCTATCCAATACATTTGATAAATAAATCAATTAATAAGAAAGAACAAAAAGTGTCCCTATAACTAATATTTCCAAAACAATCTAAAGAAATTAAAAGCTATAAAAGTATTACATATTGTGGAAATATTTCTAATGCAATTTCAAAAATAATATCTTCGACAACATCAGCATTAATATCATTTAAAACACAAAATAATATTGGAACAAAATTGTTAAATGTGAAAACAAAATTACCAAAATCTGGTGTTTACAAAATTAATTGTCCAAAATGTAATGCAGTATATATAGGTCAAACACAAAGAAATTTTGAAGTAAGATTTAATGAACACTTAAGAGCATAAAGATTACAACAACCAGATAAGTCGAACTATGCGAAACAGCTACTGGAACATCCAAACTCACTTATACACACCAATGACATTCATGAATGACATTGTGATAAAAAAAAATAGATTTTCTAGAAGAACTTGAAACGAAGACATCTAGCAGATCAACAGTTTAAAGTAGTTAATGAACAAATAAATCTTGGAAGTTCTCCACTATTAAACTGTTTACTTTGATTGAGTCTTCATTTTATACATAGATAAGACATTATTGTAACATAAATATATATTAAGTTATTGTAAAGATCAGCATGATATAGGTTTTTCCTGGTTTTTCTATATCATTGCACAGTTATACTGATCTTAGAGGAAAATACATCCAGGATAATCCCTTAGGGCTAATAACATCTAGGCTTTAATATTGTTATGTCTTATTACTTCCTTACTTGGTCTAGCCTTAACTACTTATCAACATCAAGTACCTAATTACAAACAAACAAAATGTAATTTCAATATGTCAATCTGACGATGCTAGTTATTAGCGCAACAGCTGTAATTGAATTTTAAAGCGAATTTTTCTAATAAATAGTGGAAGTTTAGTTTAACCGTGCAGTTATTTATTGTTCTTAATGACCTTGGATTCCTGCTTGGCTAATTCATCAGCTTTTTATGCCTATTTTTCTTTAATTTCGTATAAAAGCCTTTAAGGAAAAGTAAAAATAAATTTTATTTAATAACAAATTAAAATGCCTGTTCTCAAAATAAGTAGAAGACTTTTCATTCATATTACTTCTGAGATCATCACATAATTGAACAAAAATGCTCAGAAGAAACCATAATTAACCCCACAGGATCACCCAAATTTAGTTTTATTACAATACAATGGAAGATTATTATTAGTAACAGTCAGTTTTTGAAAATAGTAATTTTTTTCTCGGTCAACAATATAGGCCAAGTATACTTTCAACGTCTTCGTTAGATCTACTTAGTTTTCTATTTCAAACCTCATTGTCTGAATCACGCAGACAACTACCTACTTACGAGAACAAAAAAGAGAGCTTTAGGGCTTAAAACCTAACGAAGAGTAAGGGGTGTTTGCCTGCACGCGTCAATTCAAACCCTCGGTCCTTAGCCTTTGGCTGTTAATGGAGCTATAATAATGAGTTTAACCAGAAGCGGACTTGATTTGTAAGAACCGTTACTCGAATTAAGAGTAAGTAGAGTGCGGTAAAAATAATAATAATGTTTTCTTATATAATTTAATATTAAGATCAGTTCCATGGGATTAGTTAATTTATTATATAAACTAAAATATTATTAAATAAAACAAAAGGGAAATAACTTTCTTTAAAGGTTTTAATAAAACTATTTGGGTGAAAAACTTATTAAAAATCATTAAACATTTTCAAAATTAACAGTAAATAAACAAAATTGAATTTTTATGAGGCAATTCCTAATGCACGGCTGTGATTACGGCTGGGATTATGACAGACAAAGTAGCAAAGTGCCCTTGAGATGAAATATTTGAGGAAGGAGTACCAAAAATGCATAGAACAAAGAATTAGGAAAAAACTTGAAATATAATGGTTTACGAACTTTATAGACAGAAGGAAATTAAATTGGTGGGGCCATATGCAGAGAATTTATAATTCTAGAACAGTAAAAAAAGTGTAACAGGGAACTTGCAAGACAAGTGTTGGCTCCTAGCGGAGGAATTAACAACTGGAGGAGACGTGAACAATATAAATCAGATGTCAATGATATGTTTAAAACGTCTGAAAATAAAGTGAATATAAAGCTGTACACAATTTCTGATTTCAATTTTGTTTAATGAGATGTAACTGAAAATTGGCATTAAATAAACAACTTATAATGTTGGAATACGAAATAGCTATTTTATAACTAGTTGCAAAATGAATGTATTTTTTGCACTAGATGTGACGAACATAGTGAGCGATCGAACACACCGTTTGCAAAAAACACGGTGGTTTGCATCGTGTTTATATACAAGATTTTTTGTAATACAGTTTAATTTTTATGTTTTATTATACTTCTGAGTCTGATTCCCTACCTTCATACGTTGAAGAAGCTGCAAAAGCCGTTGTAGCAAATTTGTTTCCAAGCAAATTAAAAGCAGCGTATGAAACAGCTTATTATAACTTTCAAAAGTAGTGCGGAGTAAAAAGGATCAGTACTGAAAAAACCATGTCAGAAAAGGTTCTTCTTGCTTATTTTTCATACAAAGCAAAAGTATTCCAACCGTTGACGATGTGGAGTCACTATTCTATGTTACGAACAATAAAAATGTGGATATCAGTAATTTTACAAATTTGATTACTTTTTTAAAAAGGAATGCAGAAGAATATTGGCCAATAAATTAAAAACTTTTAGTAAGGAAGGTATCAGTAGATTTTTATAATTGGGATAGCAATAGGTTGCCGAAGAAGTGAATTACTAAATATGCTCCCCGAGGATGTTAGTAACTGCGGTTCTTTTATTAAAATAAGCATTCTAGATACAAAGACAAATATTGAGAGAATTTTTACAATAACTGAAGGTGATGTTGCTGGAATTCATTTGATTGTACTAGTCCGAAAATGTAAAAAACAATCGATTTTTCCTTAGATATAAAAACGGAACATACACCATTCAACCTGTTGGCATCAACAAATTTTCTGACATCCAAAAAAAAATAGCGACATTACTTGGCTTGCAAAATCCTGAATTATAAACTAACCATACATTGCACAGATCGTCAGCAACGTTACAGTCAGATGCTGGTGCTGATATACAAACGTTGAAAATACATGGTGGGTGGAAGTTCAACGCTGTTGCTGAAAACTATATTGATAAATCTATCAATAATAAACGAAAAACAGCTGTGAAGATACTTGGACAAAATACATCGGCAAATATCGGAAATATCGCAGTTCTCAATCAAAGTGCATCATCAAGCATAACAATGGATTCAAAGCTATCTAGATTTTCTATATAGGCATTTTCCTCGATAAAAAGTTTTCTCAATATTCGAAAATTTCTTTCTGTCACTCTCAAATACTTTTAACAAGCTCTTTTCCTAAAATATAATCCATAGATTATACCTTATTGTCCGTCATGTCACTTTTTATAGAATTACACAACGTTAATATTTATATATTGATTAAACTTATTTTTTATACTCCAATTAATGGTATATAGCCTATAGCCTTCCTTAATGAATGTGCTATTTCAAAGCTGTACGTTTAATTGTTGTAGTAAACTACAGTAATTTTTTTATAAAAATGTACATTTAATCTTTGTCAGTATTCTTAAATAAATGGATTTGTTGTATGTAATATCAAAGAGTGACAAAATGAACAACATTTTGTATGAGTGTCAAAATTATGATATTTCGTAACTGAATTACAAAAATATACAAAAATATTATTTTACGAATATATCAAGGTATAGGAACTATTAAGTTTCTTTACCTTGGGTGCAGGTAGAAACAATTTTCTATTTTATAGTTTTACGAATTTAATTGTTACTAATGTAAATCTCTCATTTTAAATTGCACGCGTATGGTGTAAAGTAAACAGGATGTACACTAGCAATTAACTTGTACAGTGTAAAATGCAGCGACAGCAAAAGGATTAAGCTTGCATTAATTCAAAGATTTAAAACTGGTTTAAATTTTTATTTAAGAAAAAAATTGAGTAACTTTAAAAAGTTTACTTTTACAATTTCTTTTCTTTGTGTTAAATTTCATTGATTATTCTCTTGTGAATATTGTTACCCAATGAATACAACTTAATGCCATTTGAGAGTAAAAGACAACGTAACACCTACGATTCTTTCATAAAACACGTTTTGATTCAGATTAAGATTAATTGATATTTAATTAACTTTATTTCTATGGACGCATAATTAGATTCCGTATTTATTATTTTTTTTTCGTTCGTTATTTTTATCTCGAAATAATGACTCTTAATTAAGGCTTATTTTACTTTTGATAATTATACGTATTACAGATGCTTTTACATTTCTTAGAAACAATGATTTGTTGACCATAAATACAAGATATTTCCTACAAACAATATTAACATTCAAATTGAACACGGGCATGAAATATTTTAATTATTTTTCTAGGAAAAGACAGGGCAGGCTTTGGTCTGTAACTGTAAAGAGATTTATTTAATATTTTGATAGTTTTTTTCTTCCAAACTTGGTATGTATGAATTAAAAATAAAATAGTTTTTCCAAAATTTGCAGACACATACAGGGTCTCATTTAAAGTAGATAAGTTAAGGGTTTTTCAGGTGAAACCGCAAGTGTACTAGCTACAAAAATTATGACATCCGATGCCTTTTGCGGCACAGTACTCGCATGCAAAGTTTCATAAATAGTCTTCTTTTCCTTTCAAAGATATTTGAACTTTAAATGTTACATACATAATAAGAATCCTGTTATTGTAAACCTCAGCATGATATAGTTTTTCAAGGTTTTTCTATATCATTGAACAGTTATACTGACCTTAGAGGGTAATACATTCAGGATAATCCCTTAGGGCTAATAACATCTAGGCTTTAATCTTGTTATGTCTTACTTCCATACTTGGTCTGGTCTTAACACTAGGTACTTAATCAACATAAGGTAGCTACCTTTAAAAATGTTCTTAGTACGTTATAAGATGGGTATTTTATAACAAAAATCGACCTGTTTCGGGATTACCCTCAAAACTCGACGGTTCTCGAAATAATGATAATATTCCATAAATTAGCCGTCCAATGTATGTATGTTTACTTTATAATACTGAATGCCATTATATTTCTCTCTGTGTTTTTCAATAAATATTGTGGTGTTTTTCCAACTATTATACAATTATGTTAGCTATGCTGCTCCTATAAGACAGTGTTGCCATAATGTCATATATTTCCTTTTTGGCAGAGCTTTTTAATTGCAAATGTTTAATATTGGAAATTAGCAAAAAAGGTCCTTTTTTTATTTTAATTTACTATATTTTCAAAATTAAAATCTAATGTGCCGGCGGAACCACCTTCGTGTGATGACATCATCACCATTTTTTAATGATACCCTCCAAATTTTTTAATTTCCAGATTTTAAATTTCTATTTGTGCAATGTTCTTCTTTAATGAATATAATAAACAAATTAAAATGAAATTAGGTAGGTCGTCCATCTCAAATGCGGTTGAATCCAATAGAGAAGATTCCATAAATTAAATATAATTATTGCAACTAGTTTCGGTCTGAATCAGACCATCATTAGACTGTAAATAACAAAATGGAATGGTACACAAGAAAGAATTGTTCGAAAAGAATGCAAGAAACAGTTAACAGTAATAAAATGTAATATTACAGAGATCAAATACTAAATATAATAATTTGAACAAAAGTCAAAACAATTATTAAAACGTGAGATCAAAATAATTATGAATATATGTCAAAAGGACAAAAGAGTTCCACAAGGACATGAGAGTTCCAAAATTTTAAACTATAACGATAAACAAATCATCAAAAAATCTAAAATATTGAAAAGATTTCCGCTTATGCAGATTCAACAGTAAAACATAAACGTTTGTATACTTTAACTATATCAATATAATAAAAAATAAAAAAATTGACAAAAGAAGGACTTACCACAAGAGTAGAAATTGAGGATATTAGTACACAGTAGAACTGGGTGTGAATTAAAATTTGAATTTAAATGAGTATTATAGTCAAAAGTAAAAAATAAAGAATGAGTAGAATTAGAGGAAAATTCTACTAGATGGAGTAAGAAACCAAACGTATAATAATTGTTAAAAAAGTTTTAGTCCATCAATTATATTTTATAAAAAAAAATAAATACTTTTTGTTTTTGAATATGAGAATAATTATTAGAATTACAACCATGCTTTAAATAAAATGACCCCGCAAAAACTAAAATAATATGTTTAACAAATTTTAAGATTTAAACGATGTAGGCTATTGTCCTAAATTACACCATTGTTTAGTTCATATCCGTAGTAGTGGAAACATTGCTCTACTCAAAACACTGTCTCCTTGGTTTTGAGACTATTATGACAGTTAATAAGAAACTGATAAGCACAAGCAAATAATTGAAAACAACATTTTATGTCTAGACATTTATTAAGGAAGATTTGGAACATAATTAAAATTTATAATTGATGAGCAGGTAGGTAGATTGGAGGGCTATAGTAGGTTTAGTATGCATGGTTTGTATTATAAATCATAGATTTTGGGAGGTACAGTATTATATTATGTCAAAACAACATAGGTTAAGAGAATGCACCTAATGTTCTAAATTTTGTTTGATGTAGTATAGAATAAAAGTTAATTTGGGCAGTTAATAAACAGTGGCATTTTTCAATTGAATATCAAGATCTATGAAGAGAGATGGAAGTTTTTAAAAAGTTTGATAGATGACTTTTGAAAAGTCGAAGAAGAACAAAAGTCGAAATAATAGTAAACAGTAACAGTTTATTGATTTGTGGCTAGTACAAAAGATATAGAACAAATGACCAAAAAGGGCGCCAAAAAAGAAAAGCCAGCTTTCCTATTTTGTAAAAGTTTAATTGTACCGCAGATGAAGAGTATCAAGAGCAGATGGTTCAGACGTTAAGTGTATATTTTTTCTTTCCTTCTAGTCATAGGAAAAAGTTATTCTATCAGTTGTTGCCTTGAACAGTCTGGTCAATAAATCAGTACAGTAAAGATCTATCGACGTTTTGTATTTTTTTTACTTCAATTTTCTTTAACAACCTAATCAATCAATTATTTTTCAAATAAAAAACTAAAAACAATCCATGAAAATAAAACGATGTGCATACTTATTACACAAGTCTCGAACCTTTGGCGCCCAACGTGGGGGAATTGCAGTATTAAAGAACTTTTTATTGACTTCATAAATACTCGCGAAATAAAAACGCAAACAGGTGGCGCTGCCTTGTATATTGCCACAGAAGAAAAAGGACTTAGATACGGCTATGAGAACAACTGAATAATAAGGGAAAAGCTTTCTATAGAAAAGAAGTGATTTCAAAAGGAAATGATAAAACGGATTAGATCAGAGTAGGTAATAAATAGATGTACGTTTTATTAAATATTCAAATTATATTTCAATTCTATTTTTTTATATTTTGCACTTATAAAAATCTTCATCTTCAACGCATTTGCGTATCGTAATGTAACTTTCACGCACGCAAATTTTTGTTTTAAATGGTTGGTAACATAAGTGAAGTATCTAATAACAAGACTATTGACAATTACATTTATGGCTAATAGCAATTTATTCATTTTATATTGTTCTTTAAGAAAGTATTTTTGAATATATGAATATCATCTTTTACTTACATAATATATTATTAATTGTATATTATTCTTTTTAAAATGTTTTAAAACATTAACATTTGATAATTTAAATTTCAAAACTGTCAAATGTTATAAATTACACAGTGCTACCAACATATTTCTTAAAATCAACATTTTCGTAGTCTACATTCAAATAATAAATTAATTTAAAAAATGGTAAAATATATAAAATATTAGGTCTGTTCCAACCAAGCAAAGAACCGTTCTAAAATAGTAATTTTTGTGCGCAGTGGTGTAGTGAGTTGCGCAGTGCACTAATTTGGTCTCGTGAGTGATAATATTACCGTTCTAAAACGGTTCTTTGGTTGGTTGGAACAAACCTATTATAAACAACTTACTCGTTCTTTAAAAAACTCATCGCTTTGCGATTCGTTTTTTAAACTTGAACTCGTGTCATAACAGAAAGCCATATGAAATGCGTTGTTTAAGGTACTATTTTGAACCCTATCAAATTCATTTCAATATGTATATTGTGTGTATTTCAAAATGCAACATTCATTTATTTTTTATGTAAATTGTATTGATGAACAAAAAACTACTATACTTCTTACCAAACCCTTCTTTCAGTTCGTCATAGTTTGTGACGTCATACACTATTTTGTGAATGTTGAGTATTATTGCATGTAATTCTATGCAAATCTGACAGTTGCCAGGATCGTATTCAGTTAATTATGAAACTAACTTTTATTGCACCTTGGATTTAAAAAAACAAAACATTAGTATTTATGAGATTCTTAAAAATGTAAAAGTTATCAAATAATTGCCAAAAAGTTGATACTTTTACACTATATAAACTATTTTTTATATTTTGCACTTATAAAAATCTTCATTATAAAACGCATTTGCATATCGTAATGTAACTTTTACGCACGCAAATTTTTGTTTTAAATGGTTGGCGACATGAGTGAAGTTTCTAAAGGCAAGACTATTGACAATGACATTTATGGCTAATAGCAATTTATTAATTTTATATTGTTCTTTAAGAAAGTATCTGTGAATATGAATATAATATTTTACTTATATAATATATTATTATTGGTATATTATTCATTTTAAAATATTTTAAAACATTAACATTTGATAATCTAAATGTCACAACTGTCAAATTTTATAAATTACACAGTGCTGCCGACATACTTTTTAAAATAAAATTTTTCGTAATTACATAAAAATAAAAAATTAATTTAAAAAATGGTAAAAAGGGCAAAATATAAAAAATATTATAAACAACTTATTTCATATGGCTGTTGTGACACTCGTTCTTTAAAAAACTTGAACTCGTGTCATAACAGAATTCCATATGAAATGCGTTGTTTAATATACTATTAGATTGTTTGAATTTAATGAATATAAAATTAATTTTTTCACTTTATAGCGTGTTTAACACATAAAATAACGTAAAATACTGACCTGAACGACAATTGTGACACTTCAGTGTTTGACACTGTAAAGGAGCATTTGCATTACAGTATTCTGCGACAAAATATTTTAATTTGCATGATTGATTGGTTAGAAGTTGGGAGCATTCAAAATACGCGAATATACGTTAATTTACTCATAAGCTCTGCATTGTTTTGATATTGTTTGAGAAATAATCACGGAACTACCGTTTTTTCTGTCGGCTACAACTTAATGTGTTAGAAAGAAATGAATAAACTATGACGAACTGAAAGAAGGGTTTGGTAAGAAGTATAAATAAAACTAAATAAATTTTTTTTGAAATAAATAATTAAGAATTAATAAAAAAGGAAATATAATAGAAGGAAATACATCCTGACCTATCTTAACAAAATTATTGCAATAAACACGATCTGTTTCGAGTGAGACAAGTATAGATTCTATATTACAGTTGGATATTTCAAGAACGCGAAAGAATTTTAAGAGAAAACGAAAAGATCCAAAAGAACACTCATCGAGCAAGAAAACTACTTCTCGATGAGTGAGAGGAGTTCTAAAGGACTAAAGAGGGGAATGTAGTACACGGTGTCGACGTTGACCTTGACGCTTTCTCGTCGCGACGCCTTTTCAGCTTTCTGCGATGCGAATATGAAAGGGAAAGTTCGACGTCGACGTTGCTGTACAATGCGTCTATGCAGTGGCGTATCAACGAGTTATAACAACATTATTAATGTGAATTATTAGGTACAATTTTTATAAAATTGTGGACGTTGCTGTCAAACTATTAATGATTTTGGGCAGTATAATTATTTTCACTGCAAGTTTGACTGACAATGACACTTTATAAACGTTCTCTTCATAGGATAAACTGCTCAAAATAATTGATATTCTGACAGTAACATAGGTACGATTTTTTCCGGATATTTTTTCGTATTTAAATGTTCAATAGAAAACTGGTTCTAAGTATTATTTTTATTTAAATTGTTATTATACCATTATAAATGAAAAATACTACAAAAATAATAATAATAATTAACTCTATTTATAATGATAATATAGTAAAATATTAAATTACATTTATTCTCTTAATATATCTAAATAACTATCACTGGCATCATCGGTTGTTATGATTAATTCTATCATTTACCATATGGATATATGATATTTCCACTTTTTCGTTCTATGGGATTGGTATGGTGCAAACTGTAAATCTGTGTGTCCTATATCATAAGCAGAGTTTTCTCTATCTTCTCCACCTAACCTAACCTAACCTAACCTCTTTTAAGAAGAGGTGGAAAAATGCTTTTACGCACACCCCCCTGCTGTTCTGGGTCGGTAGTTTGGGACTCAAGACGTGTAATACCCACTAAAAAACCACCTCTTCTTCTTGTGGTCTCTATCATTTCGGAATCCGCCTTTTCGGCATAGCTTCGAAATGACTCCTTCTCTTTTTCTCTTCATCTGCCTTATTCTCTTATTTCTTCTTCCTCTTTTTCCTTTATTACGTCCACAATTAAATTAAAAATAACAGTAAAAATTTCCTTCATTCCTTGTCATAAGCCCTATCACGTTCTCTGGCGTCATAACATGTCCTACATTTGCCTCTGCCATCCTTCTTTTTCCACTCCACTTCTCACACCTAAAGACCGCGTGTTCGGGGGTGTCTCTGTTATTGCAGTACCTACACATTTCGTCTACCGATTTCCCTATTCTTTTGGTGTATGATTTAAAGCTTCCATGGCCCGTGACGAACTGGGTGAACCAGTAATTCGTTCTTCGATACGAACAATCGTACCAACATTTTACATCTGAAAACAGTCTTCTGGCCCACTCAGCCGTCCGCTCGTGTCCTCTCCACCTTTCCTGCCACTCCTCTATGCAACTCGCTCTTGCTTCTGCTTCATTAACCCCCTCTGCAGCAAGATGACGCATTTTAATCATAAGGTCGATTGGCAGCTGGCCTAAAAAAATCAACAAACTGAAAGTTAATGCTGTGCGGTACGCGCTAGCACATCTTAGAAGGCATTTCCTCTGTGTCCTCTCCAGTAGTCCTCTGTATCTGTTAATGCTTACGACACTGCTCCATACTGGTGCTGCGTACAGAATCGTGGAATAAATGACTCCCATAATAACCTCGCGTTTCCTAGAGCTCGCACCTCCCACATTTGGCATGATCTTCACCAATGCCTCTGCTTTAGCATCTGCTTTTGCTGAGATGTGTTTCACGTGTTCCCCGAATGAAAGTCTCTCATCGAGAATCACCCCCAGATATTTAATCTTTTTGCTCGACAGGATTTCTGTGCCCTCTACTTCAAAACACATGTTTTGCCTATTTCGTGATCCCTTCACTATTAGTGCCTCAGTCTTGGATGGAGCAATACTTAGTCTATGTTTTCTCATCCACCTTGCGACGTCGTCGAGGGTCATATTTGACCTGTGGACCAGGTCTTCCTTACTATCCGCTTTGATTAATACCGCCAAATCATCTGCATATGCGATTTTTACGACGTCCTCCGTAGGGTAGCTACGGAGGATGTCGTCGTACATAACATTCCAGAGAATGGGGCCGAGCACTGACCCTTGCGGGACCCCCATTGTTATCGATGTTTTATCTGTTTTCGAGGTGATCAGTGTTCTGTGCGAAAAGTAACTCCCTATGATCTGTATTAAATATTCAGATATACCTCTGTCCTTTAGTTTTTTTATAATAATACCCCAGTCAGCGGTGTTAAAAGCGTTTTTAACATCTATAGCCAGTATAACCGCCCATTTCTTTCTACATGTCTTCGCCCAATCCACCACCGTTTTGACAGCGTCTATGGCAGATCTTCCCTTGCGGAAACCAAATTGAAAGTCAGACAAAACGCGCTTCTCTACTATTTCTTTCTCCAGTCTTCTCTTTACTAGGCCCTCAAACAACTTACCAAGGCAGCTAATTAAACAAATTGGTCGGAAGTGAGAGGCTTCCTCAACGCCTTTCCCTTTCGGTATCAGGACCACCCTTGCTTCCTTCCATATTCTTGGAAAATCTCGCGCAATAAGAAGCTTATTAAAAACATGGAGTAACGTTTCCCCACTCAATTCGCTCGCAACTTTGACGGCCTCTGGCGGAATGTAGTCCGGGCCGGGTGCCTTTCCGGGCTTAATGGCGGCTGCAGCTTCTGCGAGTTCCTCCATGGTAAATGGTCTAATGTTTCCCGGGTCCCTTTTTTCCACTCCCATGAAAAGCTCCTTTGCGACAGGAAAAAGTTTTCCTACAAACTCTTTTATTTTGTCTCCCGTTAGCCGGTACAACTGCTGGGGCTTAAACTGTCTTACCGCAATCTTATAACCCGCCCCCTAACCTAACCTAACTTAACCTAACCTAACCTAACCTAACCTAACCTAACCTAACCTAACCTAACCTAACCTAACCTAACCTATATCATAAGCAGAGTTTTTCCCATTTTAGTCAAAAAAAACTATTAATGTTGTACTAATTACAGGACGGTTTCAAATATATTCTACGGTAATATCTTTCTGCCTAAGCTTAGTTAAATAGTAATTTTATCAAGCGTTTGAGAAACTCTCAAGCAACTGATTTCTTTTTGCTTCTTGGAAAATTAATAGCAGTTTTATATAATCTAAAATAAACTTTTATAGGTTTTGAGCCCTGGTTACAGTTACATATCCGAAACAACAATAATTTCCATGGGTCACGACATAAAGAATTTGGAAAAATTGTAGAATTTGATTTTCATAAAAAATTTATGAGCAGTCTAGGGCATTATAATAATTACGGAAATAATTTTTTAATATACATAAACATAACCTAATATAACGCTTACCTGGTTTCTAAATACATTATGTTTTATAATAACATCATTTTTCATTCATTCAACAAAATTTTCACAACTTCAATATTTATATAGTTTTAAATAAATAAATTTCAAAATTATTGACATAATTTTAGACATATGTCAAAATAGTAAAGATATCATCAACTAATGTTGCTATGTTAATTGCTATGACTAAAAAAATATAGCTATTATAGAAAATATGAAATATATGCTTGAAGTGTGTAGGAAATATTAGCCTATCGTACAATACTAAATTTAATGCATTAATAAACAATACAAAAATATATATAAATATTTTATTCTATAACAATAAACTAAATAAAAGCAACATTTATAAACGTCAGAAAATTGAAAGAAAGCAAAAATATTTAAATTCTCTTCCCGACCAACTGACACAGATCAAAGTATATTATAAATGTATATCGCTCACCTTAATATCTAAAATAAAACAGTAAAAAAACCAAATGAAAAACTCAATACTCAACAACTGAACTTTGACAGTGAAATAATACGAAAAACTAGATATTCAAATAAAAATCGACTAAAAGTATACCTGTTTTCTTTTCAAATACTGGATATATGTATAGTAAATCATGGCAACATTGTAAAATCATTTGAAGTTTTAAGGGGTTTTGACAAAATGGACAGTTTGTTAAAATAAACAATAAAGTTAAAGATGATGTTCAATAAAATTCAAAGGAAACAAGTAATTTAATATTTTTGGTATTTTAAATTATCTTAATAATGTTTATTTAACTCGAAAATGTTTTCAAGTTTAATATAATTGCTGCATTTACAATAAGTAAGTGATAGGTTATGTTTACTTCAAACACATTTTTAACAACTTTATTTTCGTATTCATTACAATGTCCTAGACCCCTAGGCCAAATTCTACATATTTACCGCTATTTTTAATTTAAGTGATTTGATATTATCGTGAAGTTGGTGATTTTCGTTTTTTATTGCAACTGTATTAAACTGACTAGACTAATGAAAAAAAACCAGTTCCTTCATCGAATTAATTTTCGAGTTTCAGTAGTGAACGGATATCGAAAGGATATTAAATTGACTTATCATGATGTTAACATGCTGTACTGTCATTGAATAATTCTGGTTTTGGTTTCAAGCAGTTCAATTCGTGCAAACCCAGCGTGTTAGACCACCTAAATCGCTGGTGCGCTGGGTGTTCACGGACTGAGCTTTTAACGTAAACAAATTACCCTATTGGCAGGTTGATTGTTGTATCGCAACGCCACATGCTGGTAGTATGAGTCTTTTCGTCATAAAAGTCATCGTTAATCCAAATTGAGATAATAGTATATTGTGTATCTAGGAGTAAAAGCGATACAATCCCGGACGACAATGTAAATTATTGGCAGAGGCAAAACCGAGACCAACAAACATTGGAGTCTGGGAATGTGCTTTTACTCCGAGGTGCACATACTATTTTTTCTGAAATCACATTCAATATTGCGATTTTCTAGTTAAAATTGTGTGCTTTCCTAAAACGTCTAAATGACAACTACAAACCCAAAAAATCAAAAGTTTTGAGCCTTGAGCATATTGAAACCTTTATTAATCATTGAACGACGTAGAAGATTGGGGATCTAAACTTTTAATTAAAATACCTGATAATAAAACTAATAAACCAAGGTCTTTTGTAATAAATGAGACATATATACCCTTTTATAGAAAATATGTAGCAAGGGAGACAGATTTTTCTAGGCCTAGGCCGGGAATATTTTTCTCGTACAGTACGGGAAAGTTCGTTGGCTAGCAACGGAATATTGTACCAGATTAGCGTACTTTGGGGTTAGAAATTGATCCGAGAACATAGCCATTTCCAAGCGATTTCAGAAAAGTTGTATTTCCATGTATAGAGTAGAAATTTGAGGTTGATTGAACCCCTACACTACAACCTATAACAAATTAAAAAATTCTACCTACTCTAACTACTGCACGTGTAAAATATTATATCTTCAACATTTTTCTAAAAAAATATGTTATTCGTGTTAAAATGTAAATGTGTGTTTTAATACAGTGTATTTTCATAATTTAAACGTTTAAATTATTACTTCATTTATTTATGAGTTAGTTTTATAATAAGTAGACTTTTTAATAAGGAGAATTATTATAATGAATTTTTTTCGAAAATAATGGTAATTTAATAAATAATGATATCAAAGTATAAAACCATACGTTTTACATATAAGTTAGTAAATAAATTTATTATAAAAGGCAATTAGATAGAAATGTCATTTAATTAAAAATAAATACACAGAATAATTATGCCCTGCGTTTTTTTTTCGATTAGATATTAAAGAACAATGAGTTTAACATATTTCACTTAAGAGAAACAAAGTACCTTGAAAGCAAAAAACTCGCAAAGACAGATTACAATTATTTTAGCTATGCATTTATTCAAATGGTCTTTTTACAAAACTTAGTATTGGACTGAAATATATACAAGGGGCATCATATTTGAATGAAATAATTTTTTTAAAAATTCTTACAAGTAAGCGGATAGAAATTAAGAGCTGAAATTCATCAGATATTTTCATAAGTATATTTTCGAGGGCTGTGTATTGGGCTTCAAAGACTGTTGGTTTCGAAATCTCGGTTTTCATGGCCATATTTTATTATTTCTATAATAAGACTATTTCAACCAGCATACTTAACTTATAATATTAAATTATAAAAAAAGATTATTTATAAAGGTTGAACAATTACTGCATTGACAGCCATTAGCTCGGTAATGTTTTTTGTCAACTGTATTTATCTCCCGTAGTAATTCAGACTTATTAACTTACTGTAAGAATATTCTTACAGCAAATTTATAAAAAAGTTTTTATAAAGGTTTTTTGCTCCGAGAATATTCTTAGTACCTTTATTAAACAGTAAAATTCGACCATAGTAAGATTTGCTCTGTAGAATACTTATTAGTACTGTAAGTCCTCTTATATAACCTTTATAAAGCAAATTACCTCAGTGTTATTAAGTTTTCCGTCATCTATTGAGCAAAATTGCTTAAAACAGTCTGCATAAAGGGATCTTACAATAATTTTTCCTCTTTGAAGAGTGCAAAAGTTAAAAAGGTACCTCTAAGGAACTGTTATAAAGTTTTTTTTTCTTTCTTTCTACCTTTTAATTCAATCCAATTGCTTTCTGGTACTGAATTAGGGTCATCTATTAGGTCTATTGTTTTTCCCCTTTTCTATAGATTTGTACTATTTGAAATAGTAAAGTGCGCATTATAATAGATTTTACCTCTAAAAGAGGTTAAGTTTAAGATAATTGTAAATTTAAATTACAAGAATTCTAAATCTAAAGTGTGTAAAATCATTTTTCTGAGAGTATTATTTTATGTTTTCAACTCGCAAGTGTTTTGTAACTATTGTTTAAAAAATCTCTATATTGGTGTTATAGTGACTTATTATGCAGCAAATTCTTCTTAAAAAGCAATATTGATTTTCATGCCCGACGCCATTTGCAATTGCCTTTTACAATGTTCATATTATTACACATAATAATATACTAAAATATTATTACTTACTAAATCATGTCAAAAACAATGCAAAATTGAAAGGCGCGTTAATATTTTGCCATAATATAATATATACTTCAACAGTAAAGTGGTCCTCGCAGATCCCAGCAGAAAACTCTAATACTGACTAAAATAAATCGAATACATAGACCCTCCATTAATATAATGGAGCCGTCATAATGGAAATAAGCTTATATATTAGGCAGATATTATGAAGAGAATAAACATGTTCAAAAACTACAATTATAGGCAAGATTTGTTTCGTAACATCTCGGCAACAAGTACAAGAGGCTTGGAAAATTTGACAATTTTTTTAGTCTCACTCATACTTCTATCTTCCTTTTAATTGTTTCCAGAAAGATTAAGGGTGCTATAGTTGCCGTCATTGCCGCAACAATTAGGTAATGATTTATTTATACTCTATGAACATAACTTATAGCTATTGTTTGGCCTTGCTTTATTATTTACTAAGCTACACTAATACAACATTATTCAGGGACTTATGCACTAGGAAACATAGCTAATTTTTGAACGTTTATGAGACTTAATGAAATTTATTGTACTAATCCTTACTATGTGAAAGATTGACATATTGAAGTTACATTTTGTTTGTTTGTACCTAATCAACATCAGGTACCTACCTAACTATCAATCTTTTAGCGAAACAGCTGTAATTGAATTTAAAAACCTATTTTTCGAATATAAAGTGAAAGTTTTGTCCAAACGTTTAGTTGTTTACTGTTCTTAATTTTTAGTTTATCATACTTTATTACGCAGCTTTAATAATTATTATTTTTGCTGTAAGAATATTCTTGCAACCACTATAAAGGCATGGTGTACTACTTGGGAAAATAAGCCTTTGAAAATCACATAAAAAAATAACATGTTTTCAAATCTCATTCACACTTCCCTCGAAAATACACTAATGAAAAGCTTAGGTGTAGGAATTTTTAAAAAAATTATTTCATTTTTCTTTGGCTATATGATACCTCTTGTATATATTTCACTCCAATACTAAATTTTGTAAAAAGACCATTTGAATAAATGCTGTCAAGAAAATTGGTTTCTTGAGACCGTGTCTCTACTATATGGTTCTCCACTTATGTAGACAATAAAAACGACTTTTTCTACCTTTTTGACGTTTATTAATTTTTTTTATGACATCTACAAAACTGTTATTATACAAATTTACTGTTGTCTTGACAACATATTTGACAAATGCATAGGTAAAATCACAGCTACTGAATTTTTTTGTTTAGTACTAAATCATACTCTAAAGTATGATTTAGTACCTTAACCTTAATTTATAAGTAATAAAAAAGATTTTCTGTGCTTTCATTATTAGATTGTATGCAAAGTAAGAAACACGTTATACATTAACAGAGCTGTCAATTTGTAAATCATAGAATTTACACAGAAGTAATAATAATAGGAGTAATTTCATGGTTGGTGAGTAAATTGTGAGTCAACTCAGGCCATAGATCAATAAACAGTTCGTAGTTTGATATACACTCATGATCTGATAATTTTACTACATTAATAAAATATAATCTCTTGCTTGACATTTTGATTTAATGTATAATGTGCAGAAATGATCTATGTATACACCTATTTATAATACAGTATGCGCCAAAATAATAGACAATGGAAATTGTAGAAATAAATAACCAGTCTCCAAATTTGTGTAGAAAGTAGCCCAATTTTGTAGCCTTGGCAAGGCAGAATTGTATAAAGTTCGTATAAAAAATCGAAATAAAAAAAAATCCAGCAGATCAACCATTTAAAGTTATTAATGAACAAATAAATTAAAAATAAAAACAACTTAACTTTGAACACGTAATAAAACGTGAAAGTTTAGTTCAAACGTGAAGTTGTTTATTATTCTTACTAAGGTGGACTTCCACAGAGTTAATTTCAACAAATAAATCTCACCACTATTAAACTGTTTACTTTGATTGAGTCTTCATTTTATACATAGATAAGACGTAAACACAAATATATTAAGTTATTGTAAAGATCAGCATGATATAGTTTTTTCCTGTTTTTTCTATATCATTACGCAGTTAAACCGATCTTAGAGGGAAATGTATCCAAGATGACAATACGATGACAAGGCGAAAGTACTAAAAAGTACGGCTACGTAGATGGGGAAATCACCATTCAAGAACAGTGTTCATTACGAGGCTCCAGAGTAATCATTCCAGAGGCTCTTAAAGAAAAAGTTTTACGAGAGTTACACCTCGCACACACGGGGATAGTAAAAATGAAACTACTGGCTAGAAGTTACTGCTATTGGAAAAATATGGATAAAGATATAGACGATTGGGTAAATTCGTGCCGACAGTGCCGACTGAAACAAAATGAAGATAAGAAAGTTACACTACATCCTTGGGAAGAAGCACAAAAGCCATGGCAGCGGCTGCACATTGATTTTGCGGGTCCAATAAAAGGCCATTACTTATTTATATTGGTCGATGCCTATAGTAAATGGGTTGAGATTAAATCTACTAAAACAGCGACAACGGAGTGGTGTATAAATACACTATCGGAATTATTCAATACATTTGGGTGGCCAGAAGTTTTAGTTTCAGATAATGGAACGCAATTTTCATCAGGAAAATTTAAAACCTTTCTTAAGCAGATGGAAATAATTCACAAAACATCAGCCCCATATCATCCTGCGAGCAACGGACAAGCTGAAAGATTTGTACAAACGGTTAAAAAATCATTAAAAGCGATGGATGGTGAACCCGGCTCACAGCATGACAAAATAGAATTACTGTTGCATCAATTACGATCTACTCCAAGGCCATCACTAAATTACACATCACCATATGAAATTATGTTTGGAAGACCGATTAGAACAAGATTTGACATTATGTTCCATCACATAGATAAACACTAGCAAACAAATAATCAACCATCAGATAAAACAAAGTCATTTAAGGTGGGAGAAAAGGTGTTAGCCAGAAACTACGCAGAAAATCAAGAGAAATGGTGTATAGGTCAAGTAGAAAAATGTTGTGGCCGACTACATTACCTTATCCGTCTGGAAGATGGACGACTATGGCGTCGACACATTGACCAACTGCTAGCCTGTGCCAGCACATTACGAGGGGAGCTGTTATATAGTCATGCCAATTAGAAATTGTTTAGTTAGGATTATTGTATGTTTTGACAATCAATGTCAATATATATGTATGTGTCAAATAAAAGTAAATCAAATCTTAGCATTAATTTGATATAAAATATATAACAATAGGCAAACTGTGTTTGGTAATGATCTCGAAAGATTTTCGCTTTTGATGATATCATAGTTGTTTCTTCATAGTTTTGGGAAATAAAGAGGTTAGGCTTATGGGATGATTGGACTTTGGATCGTCCAAAACACACTTCTTTGTCTCGGGTACCCTGTGCTTCCCTCCAGGCTCCTGGTATGTATCCTAGGATAAGAAAGGTTTTAAAAAGTTCTTTTAAATACGGCGGTAACTGATCCATTGAGTAAGCCAGTTGATGAGCTGCCTACCTCTTCTTCTGAAGTTTGTTTTATTCCACCAAGAAATGATTTTTCAGATATTTACCCAACTAATTAGAATCCTGAAGGTTGTAAAATAAATTTAAGATGCACAAAATACCGAAAAAAATAACGTTCATCTTAGGATTGTTTATTATGTAATGGTCCAAATTGTATGTGATCTTCAGAGGAATCTAGTCATCTTCAACCATGTTTGACCGTTTAATCTACCAGATATTCAATGTTATTACCTCCTCAAACTTTATTCTGATTGTTAGTTATTTACTATCACTTATAAATGATTGCAATTGAAGGGTAAAAAGTACCAATGGCAATAAATGCCAAGATTATAATAAAAAATTCCTAGTTCGTCTGACAACATTGTAAATAATTCAAATAATTATAAGAATAATTACGATTTGTTTTATATTTGCACTTGATTGTCCCTATGTTAATTATAGACAGCTCTCGATTACCTTGAATGTTTACTGAATAATATTTGAGAAATTTATTCGTAAATTAATATCTTGTTACCGCAAATTTCCCAGATTTTATAATAATTAATGTAAATGCGTTTATGCAAACATCCACTATTAATTTAAATATGATTAAATGGAAACGTACTGAGTATAAATAATGCCACCAATACGCCAACACACTCCCTTTTTAATTTGTGGATAAAGAAAAATGCTTAACGTTTAAATTGAAACAAGAAATTATTTAAATTATGTTTTTATAAAGAAAAAAAAACTTATTAGTTTTTCATTATTTCGAATCGTATGCTGCACGCTACTGCGCTTTGAGAAAGAGTAAAAGGAAAGGAGACAGACTACACTTGCCTACGCTGTTACACGTGGACCTAGGTTAGGGATCTGAATTTTTTATGGGACTTTTCCGAGAAGTATTTACGGTGAAAATGTTGTTGATTTTCTCGGTTATATAGTATGGATTTTCGTTGAGTCAGTCACATTTCTTATTTAGTAGATTTCGTCATAAAAGTGGAGCGTTATCAGCCATAAATACAAAATAATTAAAACTTTAGTTTGTATAAAAATATATAAAAATCAATAGTTATTCAGTGATTTAATTAATATTTAATGAATTAATTTTTAAGGTCCTTAAATCAAGCGAAATACATGATATGTTTTAAGACCAGTAACAAGAGTAACATTGTCATTGCCAAATTAATAAAGGTATCTATTTAAATTAAAAAAATGGACAAATCTTTTGTTTTTTTGTATTTTGGTCTAGGTACTATTAATTAGGTACTTAAATAGAAAACTGTTTTTGTTTCATAAAATGGATTTTATTATTAATTTTATTTATATAGCAATCAGTAGTTTTTGCTTTTCTGTAGAAAATATTGAAATAGTACAGACTTTAACTATGTTAACTATTCAAAACCGTAAAGTAACTTGGGAATTTATAAAAATACATTAATAAAATTAATAAATTAAGAAAACTAAAACATCACCTTTTATGGCTAACCCACGCTTTTTACTCTGAATTGAATTTCAATAACCAACATTTTATTATAATTATAATTATATTCTTTTTTTTAATTCCGGTTCGCAATAAAAGCGTCTTTTTTCAGTTTTTTAAATATCTGTTTTTTTTTTTTATTTTTAGTTCCACTTATGAATTAGTATTGGTATTTCTTCAGAATCATTTCGTAATCTCACACAAAAAAAAACTCAAACTCTTTAATCTCTCCCTGTATACTATACATCATTTTTAACCCACCCTGTATGTACTTAAGAATAATAAAAAACTCTTCGTTTCAACGTAACTTTACCAAGTTTATTTGAAAAAATATGTTTTAAATCACAATGACGGCCGTTTCGCTAAGAAGCATCGTCAGATTGACATTTAAGCTACATTTTGTTTGTTTGTAGCTAGGTACCTAATGTTTAGGTAGTATTAAGGCTAGACCAAGTATGGAAGTAATAACACATAACAATATTAAAGCCTAGATGTTAATAGCTCTAAGGGATTATCCTGGATGTATTTCCCTCTAAGATAAGTATAACTGTGCAATGATATAGAAAAACCAGGAAAAAACTATATCATGCTGATCTTTACAATAACTTAATATATTTGTGTTTTACAATTATGTCTTATCTATGAATAAAATGTAAACTCAATCAAAGTAAACAGTTTAATAGTGGAGAACTTCCAAGATTTATTTGTTCATTAAAAATTTTAATTTTGGTTCTGCTAGATGTCTTTTTATTTCAAGTTTTTCGAGGAAATCTAAATTTTGTTTTTTATCATAAGTGTGTAGTATTTGGATGTCATTGGTGTGTAAGAGTGAGGTTGGATGTTCAATTAGGTGTTTTGCATAATTTGACTTATCTGGTTGTTTTAATTTATAAGCTCTTAAGTGTTCATTAAATCTTACTTCAAAATTTCTTTGTGTTTGACCTATATATACAGCATTACATTCTGGACAATTAAGTTTGTAAACACCAGATTTTTTTAATTTGGGTAATTTTGTTTTTACATTTAACAATTATTTTGTACCAACATTATTTTGTGTTTTAAATGATATTAATGCTGATGTTGCCGAAGATAATTATTTTTGAAATTGTATTGGAAATATTTCCACAATGTGTTATTTTTATAACTTTTAATTTCCTTAGTTTGTTTAGGAAATATTAGTTGTAGTGACACTTTCTGTTTTTTCTTATTAATTAATTTATTTATTAAATGAATTGGATAGCCATTAGACGTAGATATTTGTTTTATGACACTAATTTCTTTATCAAAGTTAATTTTGTCCATTGGAATTGAAAATTCTCTATGTATCATAGAATTATAAGCTGCTAATTTATGCGTTATAGGATGATTTGAATTATATGGTATGGTATGTTCTATTTTCCACTTTTACCATCTCAAGAACTTCAATATTTCACTTAAACCTTCACAACCAAAATAATATATTTAAAAACTCATCATTGTTCCCCCGTGTACTTTATATTTTTTAACCCACCCTACATCTTTATTTTCCACTTTTACTGTCCCAAGAACCTTAAAATTCCACGTAAACCTAAAAAACTTTTTAATTTTCCCCTGTCATTTTTAACCCTCCCTGTATGCTATATATTCTACCATTTCAAGAACCTCAAAATTTCCCCTTCATAAAATTTAAAAAAAAAACCATTCCTATTGTTTTCGTTCTCCTCCCGTGTACTTTATATTTAACCCACTCTATTAGTTTCTTATCCACTTTTTCTATCCCAAAACCTTAAAATTTCACTTTAACCTTCCAAAAACTTATTATTCTCCCCCTGTATATTGTATATCTTTTTCATCCTGTATCTTTATTTTCTATTTGTTAGTTCGGTTAGAAATAAAAGATTGTTTTGTTAGTTTTCTTAAACTATCAATAAATTATATTAAAAATTTCTAAATGAACATTTATTAATCCTGGCAGTAGCAATAATGGGAAACTGTTATTAAATTATTGCATTGTCATCGGACCTAGATAAGTGTGCAAAGTTTCAAATTAATCAGATTTCTATTCTGTCACACAGATACATAGATACATATTTACAAATCCAGCTAATATAAAAGCGTGTTAATTAAAAATATGATAGAAGAGAAACAAAAAAAACTGTAAGATTACAACAAACGGGAGATGCCTGCCATAACCCATACCTAAAGATTCAATAAACCATGACGTACAAAATGTACACGTAGATGTCACCCTGAAGTGCAACATTGGAGAGCTACCTACTATTCCACATATTGGAAGAAATTAACAATTTTTAATAGAAGATCACAAGCATAAACTATAGTTGTTGACCAAATATTTTTATGCTTATTTTCGACGCAGTAGAATAGATTCTCAAGGGCCATAAAGCCAATAAAAATGCGATCCATTTTTCATACATAATAATTGTATAATTAATTGTAATTGTAATAATTTTATTTTTACAGTGGGGGTTTAAATAGTTTTCTAGGATTTATAGTATAGAGAAATCTATTATCAAATAAAAACAGTGAAAACTATTATAACTGACAAAAGACCGCTGGTCTTCTTAGTAGACACTACCCTTATAGGTGGCGCCTCAAAATAATTTAATTGTGTAACCATTGTTACTTCATTTATTTACTCTTGTAAACTAAAATGCAGTCAAATAAATTACATATTGTGTAACAAACTCCTGATAAACTATTCTTGTTAATTTGTGATCTAATATTTCCAGAACCGTAACAAATGTTTGGATTTTAAATTGTTGTTTGACTATTTGGAAATTAATGTAATACATTTTCACCGATAAAATAATCCAGTACTGATAGTTATAAATATGATATAATTTAGGTATATTTATTTCTTAAATACTAGTTACTTAAGAAATCTAACTTAGTAAAATTGTTGTCACTTCTAAGATTCTATCCACTTGTACTTTTACATTCATTGTAATGTTTAAAAAAAATATTAATTAGTATGAGTTGAAACAAAAAATACTTGACTATTTATTTACAATGAATAATAATTTTCGTTAAACGTTGATATTATAATAATGTTTCTCGTTTTCAGTATTTTCAGCAAAGCTCGAATATAGAGTGTGAGAGCAAACAGGAATTTTAATCACATGAAAATTTGAATAATTTTGATGCGATTTATTTTGTTTAAAACCGATTATGTGTTTATAAAATGACAATATTATCATACATATAAATTAAAATATTTATTGTGTTAAATTTGTCACTATTAAAACAAATAAGGTGTTTATGCAAACTTTAACATCTACTTAACAATATCCAAGAACAAAAAAATAAAATAAAAAAAAAGAACCAGATTTTAGTATTTCAATAATTTTATTTACTCACTTAAAAAATCAACTTTTTATAAACGAAATTTATTGAGCTTTTCTCTAAACAATAAAATATTTTCACGAAAACATCAAAAGGGTGGCAGCAGGACGCTTATTTTTTACGAGAGAGCTATTTCCAATGCTGGAAGCACTTAAATGATGTCACAGTATTGGAAAATTCATTTAATATTAGAATTATTAAGTGTAAAATAAATCAACTAAACTGCTTCTTAAACGTTAAGGAAGATAAAAAATTTTGCGATTATTTTAAGAGTGTGGAAAAGCCAAATGGAATTAATTCATTATTTCGGTTACTGTACATATTTATAGAAAATCCCGAAACACCTCAAATTTAAATTATAAATTGACATTCTTTAAAGTGAAAATTTTATCTCTACTTTTAACCAACTTTGAGTGACAGTTGCAACCCCCAATGATATATCCTTTGATATAACATTTTAAATTTATTGCAAAAATTAACATAAAAAATATCTGATATGTAATATTTAATTATTCATAACGTAAAAAATATAATTGTCAATGAAGTATGGTATTTGCTGGAACTTGAGGGTTTACTGGATCAGGAAATAAATTTGCCAAACTGGCACCAGATCATTTTGTAGTAGTGCTAAATAAATGTAAAGAAATAAAATAAAGTTATAGTTCATATTGTTTGAGTGATGTCCTAATTTCTAAAATATTTTAAACTAACTACAAACCTACATCAAAATGACCCTATAACGACTGTTTTGTCAGAAAAAAGAACCAAAAGCACAAATACGAATGTAGTTTTTAGGCACAGTCTTGTTTCACTCCCTTGCAATACTGTATTAAAAATGTACTAATAAGAAAAATAGCCCTTTATGCCCGGTTTCTGAATCCGTCAGTTAAACTTCAGTTATTTATTATTTCGATAAAGTTATGTATAAGATAAATCTCGGTTAACTCTTAATGCGTTTCCGAACACGCGAAGCATGGTTCAATAAATATGTGACCGATAAGAACTTACTTATTCTGCAGCTAGAAGGCGCCCATCAATTATTCAAACTAAATATAAATATTTTCCAAATATTTTAAATTTTACATGTATATGTATATATGTATAAATTAGGGGTGATAAGTACACTGCGACCTATAGGATCTTACTTGCCAAGTTCTGATGTTTTCTCAGATTTACAGCAGCTCCTCGAGTCCTACTTTCCTGAGGAAGTTTAAGACATCGTCGGGCTTCAAATCAGGTAGATCCCCTTCTTCTATTTCATGTGCTCCTAGGTATCTAGCCCTAGAATTCTGCAAGGCAGGGCATTCTGAGAGTATTTGTATTGAGGTTTCATCCTCCCTCACAGAATCTGCACTTTGCTTCATCTGCCAACCCTAGTTTTTTCATGTGGCTTCTTAACCGGCAATGCCCAGTTAATATTCCCGTTAGAATTCTGAGCCTTTTTTTACTGAGGTTGAGGCAGCTAAGAGATCTCTTCTGGTCATAGTTCCCCAGTAGTATCTTAGATTGCCTCAATCCTTCCAGCTGATTCCAGTACTTGGATTTTTCCTTCTCCATTTCTTCCCTTAGTATCTTCATCCCATTCAGATTTATTACTTAACTTGGTCATGAATTTTCTCACAAAGTTGAATTTCTTTGGCATATCATCTTGGGGCATTTCCCAAGTTTGATCAAATTGAAGTGATCGAGGTTTTTCCCTGATAATTCTTTCTTTGATCATTCTATATATTGTTTTCTTCCTTACACTTTCTAGCAGAATGTGCAGTGGGGTCAAGTTTAAAATCACCTCTATTGCAGCAGTGGGGCAAGTTCCCATTGCTCCAGTGATACATGAACAGGCTAGTCTCTGAATCTTCGAGAGATTTTTCCTCGTCGTACTCACATTAGCCCTTGCGCCCCAAGCCACTGCCCCATATGTGATTAATGGTCTCACTATTGCTGTGTACATCCATTGCAGAATACGTGGGTTATATCCCCAGTTCTTCCCTGCAATGTTCCTGCACACCATGAGTGCCTTGGTTGCTTTGTGTATTACTTCGTCTTCGTGTTTATTCCAGAGTAACCTGCTATCTAGGATAAGCCCTAGATATTTTACCTCTGTTTTCCACTCGACGATGTTCTCCCCTATTTTTATGATTTTTAGATTAGGTTCCTTTTTCCTTGTAAAGGCTACTAGTGTGGTTTTGGTGGGGTTTATGCTGAGTCCCACCGAGTCACACCATTGTTTTGCAATGTTCAGTCCTCTTTGAACAATATCACAGAGGACATTTTCAAACTTCCCTTTTACCAGGATAACCATGTCGTCGGAATAACCTTGACATGGTATGCCTTCCCTAGTCAATTGACAGAGTAGACTGTCCACAGTGACACTCCACATAAGTGGGGATGCAACTCCCCCATGTGGATAGCCTCTGGTCACATTAATGAAGATAGTGTCTTGTCCTGCCTCCATTTCTGCGATTCTTGTAGATAGCAGTTGCGACATCCAGATGGATGTTCTATCTACTCCTTTCTCAATCAGTGCTCTTTTGACTGCCTCATGTGGCGTATTGTCAAATACCCCTTCTATGTCTAGAAAGGCACATACCACGGTCTCTTTTTTATTCAGAGCGTCTTGGATTTCGTCAGTCAATTGTGTTAAAGCGGTTTCCGTGGACTTTCCCGCTTGGTACGCATGTTGACGGGGGTGCAATGGCACCTGTTCCAAGATTTCTGTTCTAATGTAGTTGTCTACAGCTTTTTCCATCGTTTTGAGAACAAACGATGTGAGGCTGATCGGTCTAAGGGATTTGGGGTGCGTAGTGTCCCGTTTCCCTGCTTTTGGGATGAAGGTGATTTTGGCCCTTCTCCACGCTTCTGGTATGTATCCCAGTTCAAGGCTGCTCCGACTAATTCGGATCAATAATATATATATATAGATCAAATAAGTGACTAAACAATATTTTTAATTATGCACCTAGTGATCAATATTAAAAAAAATGTGTAAGTGTTGTTCGTTATTGCTGTTCTTAATTTTCTTTTGGTATTTTCTTTTAAACTGTTAAATATGGAATCGGGAAAACGTAGTAAAAGTTTTACTGAACGTTAGAACATGATTCTTACCGAAGTAGTAAATAAATGTGTCTCTATAATCAGCAATAAAAAGATAGACAGGTCTTCTATGGAGGCGCAGAACTGAGAAACAATTGCATGCCTTGTACGATAATTCAAAGAAAAAAGCGAAAAGAAATATGAACGATTATAAAATAAAGTATTTTTGCGATGCGTAAAACGAACTAGCGAGCAGGTCTGATGATATCACTGACATGTATTACAGTAATCTTGTTAAAGCGATTTCTTAAAGTTAACTCTTCATCAGTAAACATTTCGAAAGAATTTCTTCGTTGCCTCAAGTTTCTGGGTATAGAAATACTGAAAATAAACTCTAGTACTTCCATATCGGACTCGCGGATGAACTACTTGTATTTAATATACTTAGTAATTTGACACATTCAAAATGTTAAATATATAGAGCTATGGAACCGATAAACGGCGCATACGAGCCAATTAAGTTATACCATAGTTTAAACTATGGTTATACTAAATATAAACGAAGTTTATCTGACAATGCGACGCACTTCTAAGAGTTATCAAACCAATAGCGCTATCAATAAACTGCCGTTTAAAGTACCTCAGAAACCAGGCATTAAAGACATTGATGTTCACTTATACTATCTACTACTTTTCTCTACAAACAGAATTTCATATTTCTCTCAATGTATTTAATAAGTTTTTTCTCAATTTTAGTTATTCAAGGTCATCAATTTTGGCCACACGAACATCAAAGGATTTTCGCCGGCATTCGCTCTTTGTTAGTTGGAGTAATTCTTTAAACAAAAGTTAAAAAATAGTGAGGTTATCTCCCCTGAACATTCCTTTAAAATTAAATTATTTACCTTAGGTCACTGGTTTATGTAATTGTGTTTGGTTTGTTATAGACGAATCAGGATGCGAGGCTGACATGGCAGAAGGCAGCGTCGAGGAAGACAACAGCGAAATGTTAGGTCCCACTCTAGCACCCGTCCTCCATACCATGCAGACCTCAACCCCATCGAATCTTAGTAGTAAAGATGAGGTAAGTACTTTAAAATATTGTATTATATTTTTTTTATATGTTTGTACCTATTGTAACATGTTGCTTAAAGTAAGAAAATATACAAGCATTAATACAACAAATTGTATTTAGATTAATTTGATTGTGTAAGTTTTAAAAATTTTCATTCTGTGCCACTTCCAAGTGTACCTATAGTTAAAGGAAGTAAAAGTGCTTTACTTATTATACTGCAAGAAGGTGTGAAAATTTGTAAGCAGAACAAGCGAAGGCGTTGGCTCATTGTAGCAAATCTTCTACTTATCTGTTTATCTTTTTTTTAATACCATGTAGCAAGTAAAGGTTCATGTTCTGTTTCCAAGGTGGTTTCTGTTTGTAATTGCTTATTATCACTGTACACTACTTCTGATGATGCTTTCATTTGATCTGTCTTTAAGATGTAGTATCATATGTATTTATGTATAGTTATTAACTTAAACTGTGGAATTAATTAATTTTATTATTTTTAAGGCCGCTAAATGAAATTATTGCAAAACATATTTTAAGTGGAGAAAAATGTCGCGAAAACGACCTCTGACGTCGAATTAGTAAATTGATGGAAAATGATAGGTTGATAATAGCTTCTTCTCCAGCCTGCCATTTACTAAATATAAATAAATATATAAATAAATATATCTAATATCCAAGCTTGAACGGTATTTCTTCAATATATCGGTATCTATAGAGAGATTAAGGTCAACATCCAGTCTTCTGAATTTTACCATTGAGCCAAGCGTGTGTTCTGAAATGTCCTACGCAGCTTTAACCTGGGCTCGTTGATATTCTAGTACTGCCCCTTAGTTTATTCTGGGACTTATCTGTAGGAGTGCTTATCTGTTATCTGCTTGCCTGTCGTATAGATGACATTTCTTTTGGTAATTTTCTTACTGCTATTATGAAAATAAGGCAATCCTATAGTTCTTAAATTTAGGGCACATCAACGCCACAAAATAGTCCCCTTCCGTAACCATACACTTGTTCAATAATGTATGCCTTGTCCCTCAATCCTAGCATATTTTCTTTTGGCGCTGTGTTACTCCTAATTTTCTGCCGATGTTTTGGTAAGGGCAAGAGTACGATTGAATGCTTTTCGTTTAAGAGATACACACATATCAATTTTGAACACATCTTTCATCTTCCGTATGCTAAAACTACTCTTCTAGTCTATTTCTACAATTTCATAATATCGTTGGTCAATTCGAGACTCTTGCAGTGTTTTTAATATTGTAGATACGCCTTTTGGAATTCTACAAACACCAGTATAAGATGTTCATTGTTTTTAATACTTGCAGTGTTTTTAATATTGTAGATACGCCTTTTGGAATTCTACAAACACCAGTATAAGATGTTCATTGTTTTTAATACTCCAATAATGAGGGTAGTCATTTTAAATGCATCCCTAAAAATCATTTAAATATTGAAGTGAGAGATGCTGCATTTGATAGAGGAGTTGTTTGCTATAGTTTTACAGTTTGCCAAAAACCAAAACAAAAGAAAAAGCTGTGATAAGATGCACAATAAGTTTTTAGAAATATGGTGAATTCCAGGCCAGTTTGACTTTTATATTAAAAACAAAAAAACAAAAAAGGGCGACTCGTGTATTCTATTATAACAGTTAAGGAATCTGTCTCTATTTTAATTTTATGTATGTAAATGAACCACTATTTTTAAATAAAATGTTTTCATCTCGTACATTTCTTCTTGTATAAGAATTTTAAACTACAAATTTTGTATTTTTATTAACTTAACCAAAATATCATAAAAATTCAGGTAAATGTGGATATTTTTTAAATTACAAATTCAGCTAAAGCATTGGACACTTTGCACAATTAACTGTCTGGGAAAGAAGTAGGCAGCAAAAACCAGCTCACAATTGTGAGGGTCCCAGTCAGAGTGGAGAAAAAGGAAAAGAAGAAGCCCGAGAAGGCGTAGTGAAGCCTCTAAGGCTGTCAGAAGTCAA
Source organism: Ophraella communa (assembly GCA_035357415.1). Taxonomy (NCBI): domain Eukaryota; kingdom Metazoa; phylum Arthropoda; class Insecta; order Coleoptera; family Chrysomelidae; genus Ophraella; species Ophraella communa. The sequence continues at coordinate 11,915,994 of CM068987.1, forward strand.
AAATAACAGAGTATCTGTTAAAGCAAAAAAGACACAATATATACTCTTTCAACACGCCCTAAAAATGACAGGTATTTCTTTATGCAGATTCTGTCAGGAAGAAAAGAAAACCTTTAAACATATTCTTTGTGTATGTAAAGGTCTTTCAAGACAGTATAGAAGCACTCTACAGATTAATGTCTGTTAAAAAAGATCAGACTGGTCCAGATCTATAGAGTAAAAGGATTACAACACTAGAACTGTAAATGTCGAGGTGGCAAAAGGCGTGAAGCTACACAGTCCTCGCATAATCTAATCTAACTAACTTCCAATAATTTACTGACTATTCCTGGTATAATTTTAATTATGAGGGGTATCAATAAATCCAACAATAAATCGTTTAATTAATGTAGTTCTTAAACAAGTTAATTAAACGGATAAAACATTAACGTTCGATTTTCTTTATTGCTTATTAAAATAAACATGCATAGTTATGATGAAATTAGAAAATCCGTGTAGTTATATATAATACCATGATTTGCATTTGAAATTTAGAAAGGAAAACCCAAAGTTTTGACGCACATACAATCAGAACCGTACTGAGCTTTACAGGAATAGGCTACTTGACAGTTTTTAGAAATTTTGCATATAACTTGCATTATGGTCTAATATGACTATCTCATTGAAGAAAAATCTTTATCATATTTTATTTTACAGTTTTATACACACTTCGACATTAACATTAAAACGCGTCAAACTGTCATGGCGTCTCGAATGACGTCAAAGTCTGCAAAACAGCTGTGTGTGGTAAGGTTGATTAAGTCACTGCGTTGATGGGAATCGTCCTTGGACATAATTAGACATACTATATAATACTAAGGGGTTATAAGGTTAGTATGCCTCAATGAAGTTTCAAAGTTTGTTTTGTTTCGCAGACAATAACTTCACGCGCTCTGATAGGTGTACAATATCACGTAATTTTATTTTTTTGTCTCTCAGAAATATTAATTTAACGAAATTAGTTTAACCATTAATATTTATATTCAAGATTTTCAATGCAAAAACTATGATATGATACAAAAATCTCTTAATATTTGACTTGCTGTCAACTACCCTATAGTTAATATTTTAATTATTGATGTGTTTTTAGTAGATTACAGCAATTGTACCTCTCAATAACTCTTTGGTTGAGCTTGCGTAAATGCACATCAATGTATCCATTATTTTTGAAGTGAGAAAACTTTCCCGCTTACTTATTCTATCCTTCCCTGGAATTGTGGGAATCTCATCCACCCCCTGTGCCATTGCCTCCGAGTGAAGGCCGCTCACTTTTTTCTACATTCCTTTATCATCATTTGCCTATATCCATCCATCACTCACTCTAGCTCTTTGGTACAGCTAATCTGTTCTGCTAATCAAACCCCTGTAAATTTAAATAAAGTAGAACAAAACAAAAAGAATTTTACTTTTCACACTTGAACAAACCAGAACATTTTAGGAACCTTCGCATTAAAAACATTAACTAACATACTATAATTTTTACAAAAACTACTTTTTAATAAACTCAACAGAGTGAAAAACGTATTGTATACATAAAGAACCAAAAACAATAGTGGAAACAATAAGGATGAAAACGTAGTATTTAAAAAGCAGAAAGTTTCAAGTGATAGCAGGAGCTTTTAGAATAGTTGTATAAGAAAGAAGATATTAAAGGTAAATAAACCAACATCAAAGATAAAACTGATGTATACCAATAAAAGGCGATAAATTTGATAAAACATTGTTAACCTTAACAAACAAGAAAGCAATTCCGACTGGAATCCTGCATAATCTTGATGGGAAAATAAAACTAAATTTAATATTATAAAACAACGTTATACCGCCGAACTCGACCACCAAGGACTTTATCTCCAGTTGGACAGCAAGCGAAACTCTTCTGTACTGGGATAATATACCAGGACTCGCCCACTTAAAAGCGTTCGTATCTCAACTTTCGAATAGTCAAACAGCACATCTCCTGGAACAGAGTAGAAATTACCTACAGACTACTCTAACTAGTAGTTTTAACTGGACTACTGACTGGACCCTATCGTCTGAGAAATTACCTGAAGAAGCTTCGTCTGAATGATAATTCGGACTGTCGCTAGGTACTGCAATGTGGAAGATAAATCTACAGAGCCATTATTTGTTACTGCCCCACTTTGGAAATGAGCAGGATCTTACAGCTTAAGCCTATCGACTTTGGAAGGATCTCTCACCCAAATTGATCTTGGGCTTCGTTAAAAAGTGCAGACTGGATGGTGAACTGTAACCCGTAGAAGTGAGCCACAGTAGGTCCGAGTTTGGCCGCAGGTAGGGGCGGGGAAGCGTCCCACTCACATTCACCCCAGAAAATATTAAATTCCTCTTTGCTAAAATCAATTTCGATTTAGAAAAGTAGGGAAAAACCTAAATCAAACATTATTGTAACGTTGATTTCCAAAACGAAGTCGAAGTCTCCTCCTAAGCGTTCCTATGACCAAACAATAAACATAAATAACATTAAGGAGGTGCCCAAATTAAAAGATAACTGAGAACGTATTTGTTTATTACCTGAAGACAGGACTTGAAATATCCTTTCAATGTTCTTGGAAACGTAAAATTATAAAATCATCTTAGAAGAAAACAATGACAGTCAGAAGGAAACTTAAATAGAACACTAACAAGTTTTATGTCCAACTTAAAAATCCTATTGTTAATAAAGTTAATGAACTTTTCTACCTACCTCTATCCAAAGTATTCGTTTCCTGGTCTCATTTTAGGCAGCAAAATCGTACTTTTCGACTTCATCCTTGGGAGGAAAAGAAGCATTTTGCTCCCTTGTTATACAAATAGTTATTTTTACATGATTAGCAATATTACATGAAATAATAAATCCAATGACATTGAGAGAATAATAGCAATCTTTAATAAAACTACAGCCTCCTAACAAACAAGTGCCCCAACCTAAATACCAGCAAAAAATTCAGGAGTGTATCCAACTGAGAATGCTTAGATGCCATGAAGAAGTGGATTTGGAGGCAAATGATTAAAACCTGGGAGGGTCCAGCATAAAACAAGTGAAACAATTCTAGAAGACGTTAATAAAGCCATCTTATCCGTCACAAATATTTATGAAGAAAGAATAAATTAAGGAAAGAAGAAGCAAATTTCAACGATTTGATCACTTACATTGAACAGATACACTTGGCTATCTCAGCTTTTAGAAATTGATAATTCAATTACTTGTTAATTTCAAATCCTTTCACAATTTCTCCTTTCTTTATTAACCAAATATCTTTAATTTTTTCCAGTTTAATCGTTTTCTCTCCTGTCCTATCTATTTCGTATTTTTTTTATTGTTAAGAAAGGTGTGTCCAATTACACTTTTCATATTTATCGATGGATATATATTTACTCCGTATGTAAATTAAACTATTTAATATTCGACATATATTATTCCGATATTAATCATACTCTATAAGTAATTATTAATCATTTACTATTATTGGTCATACCCTTATTTACATAATATTTATTTAATTAAGAACAGAATACATGAGGGAACCGGTACAACATCAACAATCTGAACAAAATAAACTTTTATTTAATTTATGTGAATGAATGTAGCGGGCAGGGTGGCTGATGCCTGGCAAGTAGGCCCTTCGGGCCCTTTTTGCCATACCCCAGGTTCTCCCCCCTCTGTATTTCACTCCCTGTCGAAACGCCTCGACCTTCGTATGATGTTCCTTGGAGGGAGGGTGTGCAAGTCTACTTCCTCGATTATTCGCACTCCAAAGGTGTCTTGTCTGATTTGTGCGTACACCTCACAGGTGCCCAAGAAGTGGTAAGAAGTTTCCTCCTCACCAAAGACTGGGCAGTCTGGGGATAAGGATACTTAAGTGAATATATAAGGCGTGTCATAAAGTATGTATTAAAAAGTGTCCATCGAAAGGGCACAAATTGGTGGCGCCACAGTAGCAAGAATAAGTGTCACAGGACGTTACAAATAGTAGAAAAGAAGAATTTGTCCTGTAATCCTGTAATGTCAAATTGAATTGTTAGAATAAGAAACGAAATTTAATTACAATGGACTACGTTTATAGTTGAGATTTTAAATAACTTTAAACCTCACAAGTCACGAAAAATATTAAAATTTTCAACCCAGTTTACTTCATTCTGTGTATAACCGTTGTCTTTTTACCCTTTTGCTATTCTTGCGCCATCTACTATTTGCTCCTTACCGCTGGACAGGTTTTCGACATTATTATTATTTATTATCATATTTGATAAGGGCAGAAGACTAAGTCCTATAATGGCCGCCCATTTTGCATAAATGTGAAATATCAATATAAATTATAAAGAAAATAAGAAAAACTACAAACTAAGATATACATTAAAACAATTAGGAGATTATTTCATTGGGTAAACTATTCCAAAGATCAAAAATTCTGTTGCTCAGAAAGCCCTGTCTGATACGGGATTGAAATGCTTTCTTTTTCAGTTTGAGTGAGTACCCTGCGAGTGTCGATCGTCAGTATTAAGTGAAATAGCTGCTTGTAGATTTACCAGGTTATATTTTATGATACTGTAGGAGAAGATTAAGTCGCCCCAGAGGCGTCTTTCCTAAAATGTTCTAAGATTATATAACCTTTCTTCGTAAGTGGGTCTAACACGGCCCAAGGCGAGTCTCGTGACGCGTCTTTGCACTTTTTCTAACATTTCCTGATCACGAACTAACTCCGGGTGCCACGCGGGACCCGCGTATTCGAGGATTGGGCGAACAAAGCACTTGTAGAGTCGACGGTGAGTTTCAAAAGATTGCTTTTGCCGACATGAAGCACAACGCACTTTTCAATGTTCAGAGGGAACAACCAATTCTCACACCATACTTGTAAGTTATCGAGGTCACCCTGCAAACTTAGCTGGTAGATATTGGAATTACCATAGATTTTTGAGTCATTGGCATATGAAGATAAAGAGCTGGACAAACAGTGCTGGAGGTAGCTGGTATATGTTAGGAACAGTAAAGGTCCTAAGACGGAACCTTGTGGAACACCACTTGTAACAACTATTTCCTCGCTGAATTCATGGCCAACTCTTACTTTAAGAAATAAGTTTGTAAGGAATGTTTGGATCCATTTATTAAGCGTACCTTTTATACTAAGATGTTCTAACTTTAAGAGAAGTCTACGCCTCGGTAATTTTTCGAAGGCTTTAGAGAAATCGAGGTAAATAATATCTATGGAATGTTTATTATCGAGTTCCCTAGACCAGTCGTTTGTGCAGTGTAATAGGTTTGTTACAGTTGACCGACCCTCTATGAAGCCATGTTGATAGCTATACCTTGTCCAGTATAAATATAGATACACGTCACAGCTGTCAAAACGGGGCTATGTTGCCAAGCATTAAAAATAGTATTAAAATCTAGTAAATTTCAAACGAAGTTTCTGTAATATTCTTGTTTTTATTTGTCTACAATACTACGCCATTTTTAAACGCGGCAACATGGCGCAATTGTACCAACATATAAAATATTTTAGCACGAGTTATGTTCGTTTGAAGTTTATATTTTATTAGTTCAGGAGTTGTATTTGATATAAAATTAATTATGTAACCTTTCTTAAAGCATTTATTTATTTTTTGTAATAACTTACGGCGTACGAATTTGAATATTTACTAAATTTACAGTGAAAAAAGATACTGATTGACAGTAACAAACAAACGAAGGAGGTCAAACGAACAGAGCGATTTGTTCACTTTGATGACGTGCACCTATATGTATACTGGACAAGGTATAGGAATTTCAGCTGTTTTTGACCAAGAACACGCGCCACCATCTGGGTGTTGAAAAGAGGAGATAGCTACTTTCGAAGATTAAGACGCTCGAATGTATTTAGAAAGCTTATTGTTATTGCCACTGCTAAAAATGTTTTCTTTGTGGCTTTGTCGGGAGATAGCTGAACTTTCACGGTGTTGGAATATCTTCTGTGTGCCTCAAAGTCCAACATGTTAGAGGTGCGTTTAAATTTCTTCCTATATAAGTTGGTCCTCCTTACCTCGACCTTCCATATCCTAAAGATTATAACTGTTCTCATTCTTCTTCTCTTGTTTAATGGCTTTGCTACAAGGCAATCGCCAGCACGATTTAGGGGTGACTGCAATGTTTACTGGCTCTAGACCATAATCTTCTTAGCTATAACTTACTGACAGTTAACTGAAACATGAGCTGTGAAATAGTTTTGTCTGTGCTTGGCTTTGATTATTTGTTAAAGTAATAAAATAATGTGCGAGGCAAATGTTAGTGAAAAAATATAAAAATTTAGAGGTACTATAGAAACAAACACTCCCGACGTACATAGGACATTACAAACAAAGAAGGATCTGTAATGAAAATAAATTAAATTTGGTTGAGCATTGCAAACACTTTACAAGATTATATTATTGATGTGCAAGAAAGTTTATTAGAATGCTAACTGATTCTTTTCTGAGATTACTGAGCACTGAATACCTATGTAGATAATGGGGTAGGTAGTTTTAATGACGTAAATATTGTATAAATAAATTTTCTACCCTTTCGTATTTGTGGCCTTTTACTTACCGGTTTTTACACCTGAAGATAGAACCATAGAACAAAAAATTTTCATAGTATGTCATCTTTAAAATAAACTGTTGTATACAAGATGTCGTTTAATTATTATTTAAAGCAAATATTTTTTTACTGCTAACATTAAAAAAAAATTGGAAAATATTAAAATTTCTCCTAGGCGGTCGTGACTTCATATCTTGATTTATTTTTTAATGAGGAATTTTACTGCTGACAAAATCAAATTTTTGATTGCACTTGGTACGTTATGTGTCTTCCACAACATTTTGTTGGTACATTTTTAGTACAGAAACTTTTATAAGGAATATTTTTTATCGAAGTTTCCCATTGGGACGACGCTGTATAAGCTTTTTGGGGTAAAAAGATTTCCACTTCTAACTTGAAGAGGAACTAAAACTTTTAAAATGAAAAATATCCAACAATTTTTAAAAATTTACAGTTATGGACCTACTAATTTTTCTATGGAATAAATTATTTTTTTCTAGAAACTGCATTATAAACCGCATGATATGTAGATGTAGACGAGGGGTATTCTAATTGGGGCACACGGTATATTTTACATAAACGTGTTGATTGAATAAACGAAAAAACTTTCTATTTAATTGAATTTAAAATAAAAAGCTATTTCCTATCGGAATAAAAATCCGTCCAGTTTAATTAACAACATTTCAATGTAACATTTAAAATAGTTTGGGTATATTATAAATTTTACATATATGTACTCTCCCGTTAAAAAAAAGGAGGGAAAAAAACTCGATAATTAAAAACATAGCTTTTGCAAATATCCCGGGATTTTTTCGATTGAAAAGCGTGTTGGAAAGAGATCAGCTGAATCGGAGAGAGAGACGGAATAGGAAAAATACAATGATTTTAATTTTGTCCAATTTAGATTAGCTTCATTTGTGATTACCGGCAACAAAATAAAAATAAAAACCGCGTTCTAGACGGAACTAAATTCAGAAAAAATGTATATTTAAATCGTTGGGGTTCGATTGACATTTATTACAGGGACGGTATTATTTGGCAAACTCACACCAGTGACATTCAAATGTTACATATTTATGATAAAAAACAAAATTTAGATTTCGCTGAAAAACTTGAAATAAAAAGACAATTTTAAGTTATTAATGAACAAATAAATATTGGAAGTTCTCCACTGTTTAATTTGATTAAGTTTTCATTTTTTTCTATATAGATAAGAGGTAAATGAAACAGCAGGATGAAATTTTTTCCTCTTTTTTCTTTAAATATATACATATACATTTATTTAAACGTAATCCCTTCTACCGTTAGGTGTAGGGACGATACAGTTCATTAATATTTATATACAAATCTGCTCCATTCCTTTTTATTTTTGGCCAGCCTCTTCCCAGTACTTTCCCCGTTTTCTTAATATTTTTCCTACTACATTATCCCTTGTTTCTCTCAGTCTACCTCTTCCTCTTCGCGATTCGCTACTTGCTTCCCAAATTTGCCTTATAGGTCGTTTGTCGCCCATTCTTTGGAGATGGCACCACCAGCTAAGTTGTCTTGCTTGTATGAAATCTAAACTGGCTCTATTTCTAAATCGTTCCTTATTTCTTGGTTTCTTATTTTATCTATTTTGGTGACTCCTCTAACTCTTCTTAGATATTTCATTTCTGCAGCCAGTATTTGATTTTTTGTTCTTTGAGTTAGCACCCAAGATTAACATCTATAAGTAAGGACTGGTCTATACATTGTCTTCTATATGTTTATTTTTGTTTTTCTCGGCACTTTGTTAATAAAAGTCTTGTTTATCGCAAAGTATAATTTTAATAGAAATTAAACCAAATTAAACAAACACACACATCAAAGACAGTATCAAACTCTTCTTTGTAAATTAAGATTAGGTCACACAAAATAAACAAAATCACCACCACCTTATTGTAGTTGGTTCAATACTACCATAAGTGTCAAGCACATTTCATGTAACTGTCCAAAAAATACGCAAGTAAGAAGAATCTATCGAATTTCATCAAACCTAAGTGACGTTTTACGACCGCAATGTAACGTTCCTGACTTAATTAACTTTTTAAAAGGTATTAATGTTCTTAATCTTTTGTAATTTTATTGTTCGTAAACTTTTGCTCTGCCGCTAATAAATAAAGTTGATGAACAAAATAAATAAACAAAACAACTTTTTAATAGTTTTTTAAGAGCTAGTAACATATTATAAAATATATCAATCAATACAAACAAAACAATTAATTCATTATAATTGAAGTGAATATTTAAGTTTGAAAGTAACACATTCTGTTTATTAATTACATAATTATTTACTTATTAAGGTATAAACTTGAGCGTGGGTATATGCATTCAGTGTTGACAGTAGCCAATTAGACTTGTAAATCATTTTTTCATTTGTTATTACAAATAAAACACTAAATAAAACTGAGTATATGATAAAACTAATGAAATAAAATTTGGGTATTCAGGCATAGACCCAATCACCATCGAGATTCCATAATAGTCTTCCACCATTATAAAAAGATATAAAAAAACGTAAATATTTTTATTGACATTAATAGTAGTAACCTTTACTTTGTGTAAGTCCATCTTACTAAGAACATTTAAAATAAAACTTAAATAAAACTTCCATTATTTATTTAAAAAATTGCTTTTCTAAACTCAATGACGGCTGTTTCGCTAAAAACTAGCATCGTCATATTGACATATTGAAGTTATATTTTGTTTTTAAGGTAGCCACCTGATGTTGATTAAATAGTGTTAAGACTAGAGCAAGTAAGGAAGTAATAAGACATAACACTATTAAAGCTTAGATGTTATTAGTCCTAAGGGATTATCCTGGATGGATTTCCCTCTTAGATCAGTATAACTGTGCAATGATATGGAAAAAAAACAGGAAAAAACTATATCATGCTGATATTTACAATAACTTAATTTATTTATATTACATTTATGTCTTATCTATGTATAAAAAATTCAAACTCAATCAAAGTAATATAGTAATAGTGGAGAACTTCCAAGATTAATTTTTTCTTTAACTTTGTTGATCTTTTTATTTCGAGTTCTTCAAGGACATCTAAATTTTGTTTTTTATCACAAATGTGTAGTATTTGAATGTCATTGGTGTGTATGCGTGAGTTTGGATATTCAAGTAGGTGTTTTGCATAGTTTGACTAATCTGGTTGTAATCTATATGCTCTTAAGTGTACATTGAACATTTTTTTTGTGTTTGACCCAAATATACAGTGTTGTATCTTGAGAATTAATAAAGATGCATAATTAAACTATTTATTAACATATATCCAAAATATATTGACAAGACTTATTTAACAACTGTCATGTATGTTGCCTAGCGAATATCAATAGGATACTACAATACTCTCCTATCGCTAGTTCAATCGCACCGGAGGACAAACATTTCGTTTAGGTCCTTCTGAAGTATTTAAATTTAATTCATCACCTGTGACAAGTGGATTTACAGATTCCTTAAACTCCAGATCACTAGCTTTAGAACTATCATTTACTTCTTTTGATTTATTATTGTTTTCACAACCTATTGAATCATCATGATTGACAATTTTATCCAGGATGCTATTTGAATTTGACCTACTACCTTCCTCTAAATTATCATCTGAATGTGATTCCTCTGATTTATCTAATATTGGATTATAGCTATGACTTTCTTCAGAATTATCCCTTAAAATTTGATTAATATGCCGCTTCCAAATAACATCCTCAGATAATATTTTGCATAAATAAATTTTATCAGTAAGTACTTCGTCTATAATTGTTCTTACCCATATTTTCCTATTTGGACTTCTATAGTCTCTACATAATACTCTATCTTCCTCCACTCTATTGGCCTTTAAAAATTGATCCAGACGTTCTGAAAATATTTCCCAATCATCACCAATATTAAATGCCTTGATGCTGGAAACATTCCCCATTACATTTACTGGTTCTGACATTTTTCTTTAGGTATTTTTATCCTCGTCGCCAAATATGTTGTATCTTGAGAATTAATAAAGATACACAATTAAACTATTTATTAACATATATCCAAAATATATTGACAAGACTTATTTAACAACTGTCATGTATGTTGCCTAGCGAATATCACTAGGCTACTACATACAGTATTGCATGTTTTTAGCTGCCATTGTGTTTAAAAAGCAATTTAAAAAAAAATAGTGAAAGTTCTGTTTAAAAAGTTTTATTTTTTATGTTCTTAATAGTTTATTGCTTAAGTTATAAGTACTGTACAATAACAGCAAACAGAAAAAATATTAAATGCATGTAATATGTATAATAAAACAAATAATAAAATATTAAATTAAACAAAAACGGCCGGCCTACCCCCTGATGCATAACGAAATAATTAATAATTGTCTTATGCTTAGACAAATTAGTATTTGATGTCGGAGTGAGTTTCGTTCGATTCTGAAATCTGCTTCGACCCGACTCGCCAAGCGAGAATGCAAATGAAGAGCGGGTCTCATACACATATTTGAAAATGTCTTTTTTATGCCAGGTTTGTTCCCGGTTTGTTCTACCTCTGCGCAAACGTTCATTCATGGACATCTTTATTTACCCACCAGCTCCAAAGGAAATATCTGATTTTTGGTAGAAAGTTCATATATAAGCAATTTTTAGCTAATTCGGAACTTTTGTCAGTAACTGTTTAAACCCACCAGATGAAAGAGAATTTTTTTCTACCTTTATGCAAAATTTTATCCATGGAAATCTTTATTTACCAACCAGCTTCATTGAAAGAAACAATTATATGTTTTGTTTACCATTCATTCAATGCATTTCAATGTTTTTATTATTATTATTAATGTTTTTTTGATTTCTGACCTTTATTATTATTATATAAATGTTAATACTAAGAACCGGTTTATTCATCTGTCCAGTAAAGTATCCGTTAGTTATTTGTTCACTAAACTTAAAGGTCACCTGTAAGCAGTTTGTATTTATTCAACATATTTTATTCGTTCAATACTTACTGAATACTTAGCACTATGGGAGATAAGGCAACAGTGTATTTTCTGTGGTTTGTGTGACTCTACCAAAGAGTTCTATATTTTTTTTTTGACAGATGACATTTTACTCTGCATCAGCTGTGTATCTTGTTTAGTTTTCTCGAGATTTTTAAAGATTATTAGAAGTTTTTAGTTAAATCTGAGGGTTAACGAAAGCCGTTGCAGTGGAATTGGATTGTTTCTAAAAAATTTGTTTGTTTAGTTTTCTAACATAGTTTGCAATAAAATACCTTTCAGATTGATGTAAAAGTATTTCTTCTATGAAGGCTAAAGTTTGTGCAACCGAATTTTTCTGTTAAATGAAATCTATGAAAAAATTCAAGATTATCCCAACAGTTTAAATTGTCCCATTGATGAAATCTGTTTTGGCTATTATAATGTCTGCGATCGTTTAATATAGTCAATAAAAATATTTATGTCGTCAATAACATCCATTTTAAAAAAATTAAGTAAAAAACAAAACACGCGAAAAACAATTTTAGGTTAGAATCTCCTCTGTAATTCTTTAGTGCCATGTCCAATCGATTTGTAAATTAAAGTCTTCAGTAGCTTTTATTTACTGAAAAGTTGGCGCTACTAGAAAATTATTAAACACTTACGGGCGACAATCCTCTCAGTAACGCTACGGAACACTTTACTGAAAGGTGAATAAACCGGCCCTTATTAGTGTAAAGTTATGATTTGTTTTAAATATTATGATAACTCCCTCTTAACCGGCGGACGGAATAGGTATACAGCGGAGGGGTGTTGCCAAATCGATTCTACCGTTTTGGAGACAGGAGCCCATTTCTCACTCGTGGTTGGGTTCACAGATGATTGAATACTGTTATTTCAAGTATTACTGCAAAAACATACAATTTAATAATTTTAATTTAAACATATACTATTTTCAAGACTATATTTATAATATCTAACTATGCTATCTTGATAATTGAATACTGGTATGAAACTGTTAATACTCTATTATACTCTAAAAGTATAGTTGATTATAATTATATACATCGAGCCAGTGCCTGTATTATTTGCTTATTATGTTCGCTGGAAACAACGTTGGGCGCACAATACGTTTTAAGTTGAACACCAACCGCAGCTTGGGAAAATTTCATTATGCACTGAAATTTATTGTTAGATGACACTTGCCGTAGTTATAAACTAGAGTAACCAATTTGTTGGTCAGTTAGATCGTTTTTAGATACAAGAGAGCGTGTAGATTGCAAGAAAATGGGATCTGAACTTTTTCTTTTAAGGGGAAGTAAATCATCCATAGCACAAATGTGACTGATTGGTAGAAGAAGAAAAAATCAAAATCAATGTCACAAAGTTTTGTTCTTTTAAGTTACTAGTGAGGAGAATAATTGCTTTTACAAATAATGTTATTATAAACTGTATCAATTAATTTGACATGAAATTATACGATTCTCACCTCATGAGATAAATAATTAATTAGATTATATCGAATTAATAAATAAATGTCCAAGAAACGATTTAATTAAAAATTACTGATACGTTTTCAAAATAATAATAACACATTTACTAACGGAATGTTTCATTATTTTTGTGTTGAAAATGAAAAATTAAATAATAATAACATTTCAAATAATGCGAATTTTAAGTTTTGCTTCTATACAAAATGTGTTTAAAGTGCTCGCCATTGCGTTCCAAGCAGTACTCATAACGCTAAACAATATGGCTTAGCATATTATTAAAAATAGACTGCTGCATTCTTCTGAAAAAAGTCAGCATTTTTTCACTGATGTCATCAATAGTTGCCGGTGGGTTTTCTGTAAAAATGGCTTGTTTCAGCATACCCCATATCAAGAGTTGTTAGAGCAGGTGAATGAGTTAGGTAAGGAAAATTCTTATTACGGGAAATTACGCAGTCTTCAAAATTTTCTCGAATCAGATCTAAGGATGTTGTCGTGTTATGACAAGTAGCCCCATCTTGTTGGAACCATTGGGTATTCAACTGTATGTTTCTGGAGTGAGATCAATTAAAAATGGCGTCAAAATTTGTGCTCTATATCGCACTTGATTTAGTATATCGGGTCTTCTACGCTCTTCTTCCACGAAGTAAGGGCCTAATAATCCATTACCTGACACTGCGCACCAAATCGTTACACGGTCACTATTAAGAGGTTACTCTACTATGATGTCTGGTAGTTCAAAACCAAGAAAACGATTTGTCTCTCGATTTATTTATTTATTTATTTATTTAACCAAACAGACTATCAAGCCTAATTACATGGTTAATAATATACATGAAAAAGACTTAATTCTTAAAACAATAATGTACTATGACTATGAGACTAGATTTATCTAGTATCATAGTCATGCTCTATAATGCATATTATTGGGTATGTATTTACGTGTACACAATTGTAGGGGTTCATATAACAAAAACATTTTCATTTGTAAATAATTAATACATGATTCAAAATATTTCGATAAAATGATTTTTTCCTAAGAGATCAGTCCAAGTTAGTTAAGGTGTTAAAATTATTAGCCAATTTCAATATACCTACTAGAGGAGACCTTCTTGATATATATAGGATATAATATACAGAATATCAGGACTATTGAAATTATTATTAATTACATTATACATGAACATAACAGCTATCACATTTCGTCTTTGTTCTAGGGATAATATTCTAAATTCTGACCGTAGAAAAGATGATCTTATAGTGTTGTAATCAGGCCAAGTATAAGTTTGTCGAAAATATAAATATCTTAGAAATTTATTCTGTACTTTTTCAATATCTTTTAAATTGTAATGAATTCATTGAACCAAATGGCACAAGCAAACTCCAATTTGGGTCTCACTAGCGTAAAGTGTCTTCATTGTACCAACATTTGTAAATCCCTTAGTTTGCCTTATTACATATCCCAAAATTTTATTAGCTGATAAAACAATATTTTTAATATGACTGGCAAACGAAAACACTTCATTATAGGTCAATCCTAAGTCTTTAACTTCTGAACATCTTGATAATAATTCTCGTCCCATTTCATAATCGAAAATAATTGGATCTCGGATGCATGAAAATACTCATAACCTTGCACTTACCCAGATTAAAATGCAGTTTATTTTATTGACTCAATTTGTAAATATTACGTAAATCTTTTTGTATTAAAATACAATCTCGCACATTTTGTTTGATTGTAATTTTAAATCGTCTGCAAATAAAAGACATTTACAATATTTAACCATCGAGGGCAAATCATTGATGAACAAAATGAAAAGAAGAGGATCCAAATTGGAACCCTGTGGTACACCCGAATTCGCATAAAACTTGCCTAACACATTGCCATTATGTCTAACAACAAAATTTTATTTTTTGATAAATCCATTCAGATGTATGTGATGGATTTCCTTTTAGGTACTTCAAATATTCATTTGAAGATGCCTTTTTGTGTCAAATCGATGTTTTGACATTAATCTGCATTCCAGCAACAGTAGTAACCTGTAAATCCAATTTGTTTTATGTTTCACTGAAAAATAACTCGACGTTACAGGAAATGTTTGACGTCAACATTAAAAAGCAATTAATAAACTTATTATACATTTATAGCATCAATACCGCAAATCAATTATTTAAAAGGATATTAAGAAAAAGATATGCAATTCATGCAAGTAATTTTAACCACTACTAACATCGAATTTACTTCAATTGGGTATTTAACATGCATACAATAACTAAATGAAATTTAGCAAGTCGAGGTTATATTTATTGTAAATGAAACATTTTGTAGAAGCTGTAATAATGTCTGACCAAGCCCTAGGAAAGTTTGAAACTTAGGTATAATATGAACTTTGCTAATAGACACCCTAATCAATATCTAATACGTTGTATAAACAGATGTTTAGGAGTTCGTTAATTTTCAAGTTGCCATGAAACCGGCAGAATTACATTATTTTTTCATATTTTCATTGGGTTACGCAAGCTTTAATACACACGTTTCAAAATAAAAGCACCAAGATGTAAGAGGCCTCCAGTAGCAAGTAAAAGTTGTGTTACTGTAAGAAATACAGGCTAGGCTAGGCCTAGACTTTAATATTGTTATGTCTTATTACTTCCATTAAGTCTGTCATTAAGGTTAAAAAAGCAAATTTTTTAAATAAATATTGGAAGTTTTGTTAGAACGAAGAGTTTTTTATTATTCTTATTAAGATGGACTTCCAAAAAGTAAGGGTTAGTACAATCAATTTTAATAAAAAAATTCTTAAAATAATAATAAATATATCTTTACCAGTTCATTCATTTTAGAAATAGCTTAAGAATAGAAAGACGCGTTTTCAGGTATAACGAAAATCCGTTCGAAGTATCGTTCGAGTCAAGGATTTTATACCAAATGGGGCATGAGAGGTATTGGAGCCGTTGATGTGACTCATAGAAATCATAGCTCCTTCTTCATCAGATGTAGAACATCAACCTCATCTTTATATCAACCGTAAGGGTAGACACTCAATTAATATGATGTTTGTTTGCGGCTCTGATTGTTTTATATCGGCGTTAAATGCTAGATACCCCGGATCTGTACACGACGCTGCTATTTGGCAGATGTCAGATTTACGAAGATTATTTTTTTTATAAAAATTAATCACAGCACAAGCTTTTTAACTTACAAATTATATCACAATAAATTTGATTTAAATTTTAGGTTAGAATACATTCACGAAGTTAGATACAGAATATAATTTTAAATTTGACGAAACATAATAACAAAAATATAAATTCTTTATCTATCCTACTTATAGATGTATGTAACGTTAAATTCTTTATATTTTACAGTGATGACCATAGTACGGGCATTAACCTGACTTTTTGTTCTCATTTGTACTTGTATTTGACTTTTAATTGAAATTTTTCCTGTTTATTGGCAAAGTAAATTTTTAAACTATTATTATTATTTATATAAATTTTATAATACTCCCATGTTTTTATAAATAATGACAAAAGAAATAAAAAACAATTTAGTAAAGATCATTTATTTCTACTTCCATTTTTTAATTAACTTAATAAGAGAATATTTTTTTTATATTTTGTACTTATAAAAATCTTCATTATAAAACGCATTTGCGTATCGTAATGTAACTTTTACGCACGCATAACACGACATGAGTGAAGTATCTAATGACAAGACTATTGACAATGACATTTGTGGCTAATAGCAATTTATTAATTTTATATCGTTCTTTAAGAAAGTAGGCATTTGTGAATATAAGATTAACATTTCATAAATTAAATTTTTAAAACTGTCAAATGTTATAAATTACACAGTGCTACCGACATAGTTTTAATTTACATAAAAATAATAAATTAATTTTAAAAATGATAAAATGGCAAAATATAAAAAGTACATATTGTAAACAACTTATTTCATATGGCTGTAGTGACATTCGTTTCATAACAGAAAGCCATATGAAATGCGTTCTTTAATTATACTAT
This sequence comes from Ophraella communa, assembly GCA_035357415.1. NCBI lineage: Eukaryota > Metazoa > Arthropoda > Insecta > Coleoptera > Chrysomelidae > Ophraella > Ophraella communa. Next base: position 11,933,078 of record CM068987.1, read on the forward strand.
TTCACTACTAACCTAACTTTATTGACTTTAGTTGAGGTAGTAAAGTTGTTCATTATTAACCAAGATTCAAAACGCAAAGTCTACTTGATTAGTACTAAATCTCAATCCATTTGACAGAATTTTAGGTTAACTGATGCAAAGACAAAATAAAAAAAAATATTTTTCATTACTGATATAATAGTCCACCTACTTATTCAAAAAGGAAAATCAATTGATCTATCCTTGTATTTTTTATAGAGATTTTAACAACATAATACTTATCAAATCAAAACAAAAATTATTGTATATGTCATTGATTGCCTTTGTCACTGTCATGTATGTGAAACATGAGTGACTTGTGACCCGTCCAAAATTTGTAATTGCTTTAAAAACTAATATTTAAAAAAAATAAAATGCCAGTAGTGAAAAAAATGCTATATGAGCCACGATAGAAAAGTGCATTGTGGTCTCGGATCCATTAAAAACCTCGATGCTTAGCTTCTCAGTCTATAATGGACCACAAAAATATTAACTTACTTTTCTACCTATTATATACTAATGGACTAAAGGGAGTCAAGACTTTTAATCCTGAGAGTAAATTTTGTAATAATGACCTAAGGGATTAAAAGACACTTTAGACCTGTTGTATATACGCTATATTTTCCACCGTGGTGTGCAAGACCCCCCCCTTAAAATTCAAAGAAAAGTTTACCATAAAAATAAATAAATGAAAATAAAACCTACAAAGAAAAAAAAATATCCACCCCATGGATTTAAATCCAAAAGGCTGTTTGCCTATTTGCTTTTAGCTTTCCGATTCTTAGCGAACTACGCTATTCGTCTCTGTACTGACATTTTACTGTGACATTCCAACTACAAATATTGTCATTTAGTTTCTAGTTTAAACGGTTTATATTTGTATGTATGAATGTATAAATTAAGTACACTGCGACCTATAGGATCTATTGTGTCCCCCCTTACTTGCCATGTTCTGATGTTTTCTCAGATTTATAGCAGCTCTTCGAGTCCTACTTTCCTGAGGAAGTTTAGGACATCGTCGGGCTTCAAATCAGGTAGATCCCCTTCTTCTATTTCATGTGCTCCTAGGTATCTAGCCCTAGAATTCTGCAAGGCAGGGCATTCTGAGAGTATGTGTATTGAGGTTTCATCCTCTTCCTTAGAGAATCTGCACTTTGCTCCATCTGCTAACCCTAGTTTCTTCATGTGGCTTCTTAACCGGCAATCCCCGGTTAATGTTTCGGTTAGAATTCGGAGCCTTTTTTACTGAGTTTAAGGCTTCCCTTAGTTTTCCTAAGATTACAAATGTGGGGTTTCAGCTCCTTTTTTGCCAACTTATCTGCTGTTTCGTTCCCCTCTATTCCCATGTGTCCCGGGACCCATAGGAGGGTGACAGTGTTCTTCTGGCCTAGTTCATTTAGTTTGCCTAGGCAACGGTTTATATTTGGTTTTTATTTTATTGCCTTGTGATTAAAATTTTTTATACTAGTGGGAGTAAAATTGGCACTTTACTTCCGGCTATGTATAAAGTCTGTTTTCTAACGATACAATAGATTCAAGTTATTTTTATTATGACTCCTAATTTTAGCCAATAGTTGAATCTGTGTCTTCATGGCTAATAGAATCAAATGCTTTTGTAGTTGAAGTGGTGCTGCCTAAGTATTTTCAGTTCCTCAAAACGATGTTAAAAGTTATTATATTTTAATTTATATCAAATGAAGCGTAATCAAACTTTTTTTTATTCATCCAGAAAATACAGAAAGAATTCCTAATTTTCAGAAATGATCAGGTAAACTTAAATAATAGTATATTAAACACCGCATTTCATATGGCTTTCTGTTATGACACGAGTTCAAGTTTAAAAAACGAATCGCGAAGCGATGAGTTTTTTAAAGAACGAGTATCACAACAGCCATATGAAATAAGTTGTTTATAATATTTTTTATATTTTGCCATTTTATCAATTTTTTAAATTAATTTATTATTTTTATGTAATTACGAAAGTTTTGATTTTAAAAAGTATGTCGGTAGCACTCTGTAAATTATAACATTTGGCAGTTTTGACATTTAAATTATGAAATGTTTTTTGTTTTCAAATATTTTAAAATGGTATATACACTAATAATAATATATTATATAAGTAAAAGATGATATTCATATTCCCAAATACTTTCTTAAAGAACAAAATAAAATTAATAAATTACTATTAGCCACAAATGTCATTGTCTATAGTCATGTCATGTCGCCATGTCGCCAACCATTTAAAATAAAAATTTGCGTGCGTAAAAGTAACATTACGATACGCAAATGCGTTTTATATTGAAGATTTTTATAAGTGCAAAATATAAAAACATTTTTTTATCAATACAGCAGTATCTGTCTCGACTCAGTTTTTATAACAGGAAACATTTAATTATTTTTCGTGTTACAAATTAATCCTACATCTTGTCTGCGGATCAGCTGAAGTGACTGCTAAGGAAGCAAGTTGAACTTATACGGAGAAACATCCTCATTGTCACATTCCCTGTCATACATAATTTTCAAGACTGGATCAGCGTATTCGCGATACTGGTCAAAGTAAGGAAAATAGATTCAGGAGCCAACCGTACTGTACGAAATGTTGACTTTGAGGACGAAGTTTTGCAAGAATTTGATAATAACCCGAAAACAAGCAAACGTACCATTGCTTACATGATCCTTACAAGCCTCTCATATGTACGAGAAATATCCTCAGGAAAATAGGACTCGAAGAGCTGCTATAAATCTGAGAAAACATCAGAACTTGGCAAGTAAGGGGGGACACAATAGATCCTATAGGTCGCAGTGTACTTATCACCCCTAATTCATACATACATACATACATACATACATACATACATACATACATACATACATACATACATACATACATACATACATACATACATACATACATACATACATACATACATACATACTTACATACATACATACATACATACATATATAATACATACATCCGTACCGTAATCAAAAACTGCATTCTTTAATTCCTAAAAATATTCAACCATATTTGGAGCGAAGAGAATTCTGACCCGGTAAAAAGATTGCAATATCAATAGAAGTTTTCTGTAAACATTTGGGCTGGGATTGGGATGTAGTTGGACCATATTTGCTGCCTACGCGTATAATGGTCATGTGTATAGGATTTTTCTGGAACATACCCTACCAGAATTGCTTGAAGATGTTCCACTTCAAATTCGAAGAAATTTTGTTTTCCAGCATGATAGTGCACCAGCCTTTTTGGATTTAATTGTCGAAATTGTCATAATGCACAGTTTCCAAATTGATAGATCGCCGCTAGATTTTTGTTTATTTAATTGCTCTTTATCATTTCTGAAAACTAGAAATAATTATTCTGAGACACCCTGTCTACAACATGGTCTTCTTTGAAGTAATAGTTTAATCTAAACTAGCATACGTTTGAAACAAAGTTTACTAGAAAGGAGTACAATATAGCATGCAACTTTTATCATTACATGATCGTTGCATAATATTCTCCTCCTGATCATAACTTAATTAAGAACCTTGTTGGAACTTCCCAACCAACCAAACACTTAAAAAGACATATATACATTTGGTCTTTTTCCCATTTATTTTCAATTTCCTTTAAAATAAGCGGAACGTGTGACTAATAAATACGTCATAATCAATTGATCGATGACGAATTTATTAACATTTGATTAGAAGAGATTTTTAGGGGGGTAATATTGGTGGGGCGGCAACAGTTAATAATTCCCTATATTCCCCATCTCCATTATGTCACCTACTTCATTTCCTATTCTTACTTAACTCCAATTTAGGAATGATAAATAGTAATTTGTTCGGCTGTAATTAAATGAGCTTGTCAATTTTCGAAATTTGGCAGTTTCCTGATGTCTGAATAGTCGATTTGGAAGTTATAATTCGCGAAATATTAACTTTTAAATTACTTTATACATTTTTCGTCTCAACATATTTTTTGGGCTAATTGCATAAATGCTTTTTAAGTTTTATGTTACTTAACAACATTTTAACTTTAACAATGTGTTAACTCTATAGTTGCATAAACATTTGTCAAAGGTTTGCTACAATATTACTTAAAAATGTGTTAAATATAATTGTTAAAAATGAAATTAACATGATGTTAGTTAACATAGGTTTAACAAGCGATCTTAGCCCTTCAATGACTGAATTATTGCGGTGTGTATTTAGAGTAAGCTAATTTAGAGTTTTGGGTATTCCAAAGAACGGTTTAGGACCAGCAAGGAGGTCCTTAGAACCTATTTCTACCACGTTGCCCTAGTGTTTTGGAACCAGCTAATTTAGACTTTTGGGTATTCCAAACAACTGTTTAGGACCAGCAAGGAGGTCATTAGAACCTATTTTTACCACGTTGTCCTCGTGTTTTGGAACCAAATGAAAAACTACTCTATTGTTATTGTTGTCAAGAGTTTAGGTCTCTGTATGCAGTTCTAGACTAACCATCTTAGTGAATGAAAACATAATCAAAACAGTTTTTTTGCAGGACACAAAACTGGTACAATTAAAAGCCCAATTTTCAGAAGTGAACTACAAATAGCACGCAGGCAAACAAATACTATAGAGAAATGGTTACAAGAAAAACAACTACGATATGGGAACCTTCAGAAAATAAATCCGAAAGTCAAGCAATGATGAAGGAACACAGATGCCGAAACGCTTGCATTACTAAAATGTATCAATAACACCAATTAATTACAAAACCAATACAACTAGCAAAATAACCCATAAAATGGCCTTCCTAACTAACCAGTTAGGTTTTATTCATTCTGAACATTTGTGGCGACCGTGATAGGACGTTCCGGTTCTTTACCGCCTTTTAGATATACAACGAAAGGCTCGCCTTCAACTTCTTTTTTCAAGAAAAACATAAGTTTGTTTAATCTCAAGTCTGTAGATTTTGAACTTCTTGATGAAGATGAATCAAACTTTTCATTGTTCTGGCTTCTTTGCCACACCCTCAAGAGATCTTCGGAAAGACATGACTCAACTAATGGGAATAACATAGCGGCATATTTATCAGAAGTTACTCCTAATATCTCCAACGACTGAAGTTGACATTCAAGACAATCATAAAGTGTGGAAAGATTATTTTTTGCTCTTAAATTATTAAGAACCAGTTTTAACAATTCACTAACGTAAAATTCAATCAAGAATTCATCATTTCCAAATCTTGTTTTTAAATTACTGATAACTTTATTATAATTTTCTGCACTGGGCGGATAGCTTTCAATTAATTGGCGAGCTCGGGATTTTGGTACTGTGGCTTGAAGCAAGTATTGAAATTTGTCTTTATTTTGAATCCTCTCATCTTCTCTTGAACTGACTCCAAAATGGAATCCACCCTTTCAAATTTTCGCCATATTTTGTAAATTCTATACGTGGGAGTTTTAAGTTAGATTTATAGGTACTGGAATGATTTGGATGACTACCGCAAATGCTTTCTGTAGAATTTTTAGCACATAGTTCTTCAACATGAAACTTTAGTTGATTATATTTAGAATTTAGATCATCAGTTTTACGTATTTCATCTACTATATCATTTTCGACTGTTTCGGGTTTATCTAACAAAAAATCAATCAGCTGCTTACTGAGGAGGTTAATATCTTCGACTTTGTTATCCAACACACAAATACAACCTTTAATGGAGGTGATATCAGGTACAGTTAAATTCAAATCACCAACTATATCTTCGTAAGACTTAATAAAAGCCTTTCGTTGTATATCTAAATGAATTTTTTCCATGTCGTAAAAGAACTGGAACGTGCTGTCACGGTCGCCACAAATATTGAAAATGAAGAGAATAGCCGAGGGTTTAGTTAGCCTACATAGTTATTATTTTTTTGTTTACGTTGCTATATAAAAAAAATGGCAATTTTGATTAATTTCCAATATATGAAATAAAAAGTCAGTCCAATACAATTGATATCTCCATTTTTTTAAAATACAGAAGAATTAACCAGTTAGGTTTTTGTTCATTCTGAACATAATTAAGTCATTGCAAGCCATTCTGGGAATGGGTAGGCAGACTTTTTTGTAAGGAAAGGTGCCACACGCACTTCTAGTTTCTGGACAGCAGCATTTTTTAATTCAATCATACATCCTTCGAAGATTGTCTCCAAATGTTAGACTATAGCAGGCACGACCAACATTGTCTAACAGGTCTTTTAACAGGCCACTGTCATTTGAATCACCATATGCACAAACTTGGACTGTCGACGGATTCGATTTGCCCTCTTTGTCTGGAAGATGATACCTGACCCACCGCGTCTCGAATCAGCTCGCCCTCGGATCTGAACTATCATTTCCCAAACTTATCGGCTTTGTTAGGAAGCTGAATCTGGTGAAATCTTAATAGGTGTGAGACAGAATAAACTTTAGCAAGTTGCAATGAAGGACCTTATAGACCCGTTCACCACAAACCTTGCCTAACCTAACCTAAACTAACCCACCCAGTCGTCATCAGGGGGGTGCGCGTACACGCATTTTCCACCTCCTCCCAGAAAAAAAATCTGTTTTGCAGATTGGCTACTGCACATACACCTTCGTCTAGAACATTAAAGATAACTCTCTCAAATTTATGCTTATTGCCTTCTAATGGCGGTAGGGGATAAAGACACAGCACCGGTTACAATAAGACAAGCAATCTGCTGTAGATTGTCAAGTCTTTCTCCAGAACCAGTACTCCCCTGGATTGCTTTTTTTTCGAGCAACTATTAGTAGTATTTGATTTAATGGACTATTATGTTCATAAAAACTTGATTTTTTTATATGGGAACATATTTATTTTATTATCAAATTGTTGCAAATTGCAATATTACGTACTAAAACGATTTTACCACTTTGTACAAATTTTGTTTTTCCTCGTAGGTTTAATAATCCCAAATTCGGTATTATAAAAAAATTTAAAATCCATTTCTGAAAAAATGATATGAAGCTTGCCAAAAATAAAAAAATGGGTGGCAAAAAATACTGTTTTAAAAAGTGCACCCTTTTTGGTACCCAGTAAACAATTATGTATCCCGTGAAAAATACTTTGCTTAAGTTATTCATTGAAAAACTTCCCCGAAGCTGCAGATACATTACATATGGAATCGTTACTTGAGAGTAACATGTATTTATTAAGTTTCAGTATCCCTGGTCGCACATTACCCGGTAGATTTAATATTGGAGCCGGCTAAGCTAGCTAGATTGCAACATTGTAGATTAGTGTGTGTTTATTCAGAACAGAACGATAAGTTTTCAGTTTAAGGGAAAGAGGGTTTATAAGGCTGGGGGTGAGGTTTGAAGTTGACCACCAATGGCCAGGAGGAACTGCGAATTTTCATATAATGCGAGCTACACTAAGAAATGTTACTGGATGTTCCATATTATTTACAATTATTTTTTTAATTATTAGTTAAAAAGCTTTTTGTTTGAAATTAACAATTTAATTTAAAAATAGATTATTATGTTAGTAATCACACATAGAATAAATAATACATCAAAAGTAAGATCTGTATATTTTAGACAGCGAGGAACAAATATATACTGTGGGCCAAATTTATTTGGAACCCAATTTATCTCTCAATAATTGTTTTTTAATCTGCCGGACTTGTGAAATTTTGTGTGAATATTAGAGAAAACTTTTCTTAATTGTAATATAAATATAAACTTTGTTATCAAAAGTAAAATAATTTTGACTAATGCATACATCAAATAGATCAATTATGTCTGATATTATACCTGGATGGATATTTCTTTCATCTAGTAGCTTTTTAACTAGAACTATACATTTTTTAGGAGGTATGCATACATCAAATAGATCAATTATGTCTGATATTATACCTGGATGGATATTTCTTTTATCTAGTAGCTTTTTAACTAGAACTATATATTTTTTAGGAGGTATTACTTTTGATAACAAAGTTTATATTCAAAATGAGGGTCTTCCCATGGGAAGTCCTTTTTCTCCAATTTTGGCAAATATATTTATGGATAATTTAGAAAACAAAATCTTTAATTCTAGTTATAAAAACAATATTGTATTTTGGTATAGATATGTTGATGATGTGTTAGCAGGTTTTGTAGGTAGCGAACGGCAGTTAGATATATTTTTTAATTATATTACCACCTTGCATCCTAAAATTAATTTTACTATAGAAGTTGAAGAAAATAATTCAATTAATTTTTTAGATTTAAGAATTGAAAAAGTTAATAATTCATTAAATTATTCAATATACAGAAAACCTACACAAACAGATGTAACCATACCATATAATTCAAATCATCTACTATCACATAAATTAGCAGCTTATAATTCCATGATACATAGAGCATTTTCAATTCCAATGAACAAAAATAATTTTAATAAAAAAATTGAGATTGTAAAACAAATAGCTATATCTAATGGCTATCCAATACATTTGATAAATAAATTAATTAATAAGAAAGAACAAAAAGTGTCACTACAACTAATATTTCCAAAAAAAACTAAAAAAATTAAAAGCTATAAAAGTATTACATATTGTGGAAATATTTCCAATGCAATTTCTGCAACATCAGCATTAATATCATTTAAAACACAAAATAGTATTGGAACAAAATTGTTAAATGTGAAAACAAAATTACCAAAATTAAAAAAATCTGGTGTTTACAAAATTAATTGTCCAAAATGTAATGCAGTATATATAGGTCAAACACAAAGAAATTTTGAAGTAAGATTTAATGAACACTTAAGAGCATATAGATTACAACAACCAGATAAGTCGAACTATGCAAAACACCTACTGGAACATCCAAACTCACTTATACACACCAATCACATTCATATACTACACATTTGTGATAAAAAACAAAATTTAGATTTTCCAGAAGAACTTGAAATTAAAAGACATCTAGCAGATCAACAGTTTAAAGTAGTTAATGAACAAATAAATCCTGGAAGTTCTCCACTATTAAATTGTTTACTTTGATTGAGTCACTTTTTTAGACTGGTCATATAGATCGGGATTTATATTTTATCAACTGTAGATATGATAATAAGGGTTTTTTATTCTATAAAGATCCAATTTCTATCTACGTACATTGGAAGTATTTAACGGTTAAGTGAAAGAACGCTATTCGTTTATTTGGATCTCCTTATAAATGAAACCGAACTTTACCTTTTAGTTTGCGGTTACTTTAGGTATTTTTTTTCATGTATTTACTTATTTTTATAAATATATAACTTATTTTTTTCCTTGTAGATACATTGTTCAACTGCATTCAATAAAATTGATATTATTAATATTAATAATTATTATTATTACTTTTTCAAGCCTTCCGTATTCCGAGATTTCGTTCAGTTGAAAAAAGCCTTTGTTCAGTGTAAGTTTACGCTATTGGTCTACACTAAAATAGATCCATAGTTTAAAGCAAACGGGTAAGAGAATACGAATGTGAATACGGTCAAGAGATCCGTTGAATTATATGGTATGCTGAAGGCTGTGAAACTGCGAACCTTTGATGGGCTTTACTGATTTCCGATGAAACTACCTTGTCTGGCAGACCATAATTAATTGTAAATAGTAATATAATGCTTACACGGAACGAAGGGTCACTACAAAGCGTACGAATGTCTTGAAATTTAGGACTTGCGAAATTTGAACCGTACAGAATTTTACGTAATGCTAAACGTTTGTTTGAACCGGTCAGTCTGTCAGAGATCCTAAGACACGAACATTTCACAAGTATATCGAATGTAACAGAAAGGGGTGATTACACACTCGTCACAAAAAGTACCATATAATTAAAATAAAATATCACATTTTTCAGAATATTTTAATATGAGTGTATGTATCCTTTAGATGAATAAAAGCCCAAAATATTCACAGTTTAAATCGCCTTTTTGTTGAAAAACAAAAAATGAATAAATTTTGATAAATCCTATTTGTATTATTTACATTTTAAAATTTCTTGTTTAATTTTTCATTTGGAAGTGTCTAGAAACATTTTGAGTAAAAATGAGTAATTTAACCCCAGAACAAGCAGCACAAATCGTGGCTTTAGTTGAAGATGGACGATCTTAGCAATATGTTGCTGAAATCATGGGAATCAACCAATCCAGCGTTTCTAGAGTCTTAAGAAACTAGAGAAACTGGAAATTATAATAGAAGAGACCAGTTCCAAGACGTCCCAGGTGTACTAATCCTGCAGATGAACGTTATTTAGAATTCAGACTCCTCGAACTCGTCATGTTACAGCCAGGCAACTACAAAATGTTCTCTCTGGAGTCCGTAATGTTAAAATATCTGTATCTATATACTCTGTCAATAAATTGGGGCACTTCCATAGTCTGCATTAAAAAATCCTTTCGTTTTATAAATGGGTTTTGCCTATTGTTATCCAAATTGAGAAAAGAGAATGAATTCATAAAAATTATATCAAAAGAAATAAAATTTATTTTACTAACCTAACCCTTACTTTTTGGAAGTCTATCTTACTAAGAATAATAGACAACTATTCGTATGAACTTTTAAATGTGGAAGTTCAAATTATTCTTAAAGAAATAAAAATTTAAACACATAAAATGAGATATATACTTTCGTCTTTTCAAAAATAGTGTCACAACGTACAAATACAAAGCAAATAGAAGTTTCTGTTATAGGAATCTGATATAGAATATAGAATGATGTGTTTTTAATAAAGGCGCAAACTTCTAATTTTTCTACAAGCAAACGTAAAACAACTTTTTCCCGCACGCATTTTTTTAATTAAATGAATATGTTTCCGATAACCTTTTTGACAAATTAACATTTAACCTTTATCTTGTACTACATGCAAATAGTAAAATGATTATTTTACATAAAAATAAGGAATTTTAAAATGTTTGCTCTTAAAAAAATCATAAGTTACTAAAGCACCTCTTCAAACTTTACTCTAAGCAACAACAAACTCACCTGTTTAAGTAGGGTTGCTATATAGTCGTGTATTTATTGACACTCTCAAAGATTTAATTGTCGCAATCGCATCTTTCTAAGTATCTGAATAACTTTTGAAGTTAGGTGCAGGAAGTGTGCCCATTAAACATTAACCAGATAACTCCTGCTATATCTTTCAGTGAAGGCAGGAAACCTTCAACAACTAAATCAACAACTAAATTCGGCAATTAGCCTACAAAACCAAATAAATTGAACGTTTAATATTCATATTAAAAATAAATAAATCAAAATTATCTTAGGAGTATAAAACAAAATTTAAAAAATGTATAAAATATCTGTTTATGTTTGTAGAAAAAATATTGATCCTAACTCTTGCGAAAATTAACTTTCCGCACTTGGATAATAATTATTATAGGCTAAGGCCTTAAAATTTCGTTTATTCTTTATAAATCTTAATAATAAAATTATCTAAATATTATTATCTTAAATGACAGATTATATGAAACACATAGTCTATTACTTTTAGTCTGTTTCTTTACTTGTTGAGTCTTAATTTATTTAAGAATATAATTTTAATATCTATTACAATATTATATTCAATCAATTAAATAGCAACAACCCATATTTAATGCAAATTTTAATAAAAAACATTATAAAATATCATGTCCATGTACATAAGTTATGGTCTTACACAGTTATTGTTGTGTAAATTTGTATAATATTAAAATTAATTTATGTTTTCCATCTAAAATAACCTGTTCTAAGAGATTTGTATTTAAAAAAAGGTGTGAATAACTACGAGATCAGTTTTTTTATGATATGAATTTTATTGAGTTGTTGCATTGTTGTGTTAATCTTTGTTAATACAAAATATTGTTATGTAATTAATTATTATTATTACTACAATATTTAGGGATGAGTTAATATATGAAACAAAAAAGACTATAATTTATACACGAATATATTGGATTATTAAACATGAGTACACGATGTCCTTTATTTACCAACTTAATTTGCCGTCTAATTTTTTTGTTTTGGACCTAAAAAAATATTAGACCCGTATAAAACCTTAATATACATATTAAACCGTGCCACTAAGTCAATACATTTTTCTTTTAAATAATTCTTGTTTTTAAATATGAATAAGACATTTAAGGTTAAAATTAAACTCCTCCAATCCTGAACTTTTTATTCTCCCCATGTATACTGTATATTCTTTTTAACTCACCCTGAGTCTTTGGTTTCCACTTTTACTGTACCGAGAACCTTAAAATTCCACTTAAACCTTATAGACCGGGAGATAGTGACAGATTTTCAGACGCGATTTAGGTTAGTATGCCTTTTTCAGTACATTATACTATTGACAATTCGATGATAATAATCAATTAATGGAAGTGTCATCGTGTGTTCTTCATCTATAAAAAAGTTAACAAATTTGTTTAGAAATTAATCATTTTTATATGATTTTACTCAAGCTGCCATTTATACTAAAATAAAATTCGATTAAAGTATTACTTGAATGACCATTGGCATACCGCAGGCTTATTCTGTAAAAACAGCAATTATTTTGCAACTAGCAACCATTGTACAACGGTCGCGCAATCAGTCGCAAAATGTGGTATTCTGTAAGGTAATCGCATCGCAGTTGCTGGTTGCTGTCAAGATGCACTTTTACGTCATAAAACTAGTGCCACTTGCAATCGGGTAGCAATCAACGTAACTAGATTGTCTGCAAAATCAGCTGATGAACAAAACAAATTTAAAAAATATTCTGCGGCCTCAATAATCATAAATGCACGAGACATTTCTAAATACTTAAAACAAATGATGACTATTATTTTTTCTATTACAGAGGTAATTGTTATTAATTATTAGGTAAATATTCCAACGGCAGTAAGCCCTTTAAATTACTATTTGTAAATAATAAAAACATGTTTATTATTGACGATATACTATAATTTATAACTTACCTTCTATTTATATCACCAAAACTTAATTAAATTATAAAACAACTCAACTACAACTACTATATTTGTGATTGCTATTTGACAGTTGCAATCGCGTTGTAATTGCTAAAAAATTGCTTACAGAATACGATTTTTTACATAAAACAACTGAAAAATGCACTTTTTCAGTTATCCAATTGCTCACTAGAGGCAGTTATCAAATAAATTGCGATCGTGGTCGCAGTTGCTTCTTCGAGAATACGAAACTCGCGTTTGACAGCGACAATTGCGCAATTATCGGCAGTCGCAAGTTACAGAATAGGCCTGCCGTTAGTGTGAACCTAGCAGGTGGGCATGCCCAGGTAAATATGCTTTCTAAAATATGCTTTATCCGTGTTTGGAAACAGGCTGCCAATGTAGAATATACTTGATATTACTATACAATTGCTACAGGTAAGATGGCATACCCTTTGTGCATGTCCGTGTATATCTCATATGGTAGTAATTTTGCAATGAAAAATGATAAGTTTCCGCCATTTTAGTCAAGTCCAAATTGATACCATAAAATATATGTATCCTCAAATGTCAACACAGAAAATGGCATACGATTCAAACAGGTTTGACATAATAAATAATGAAGATCAATTTGTAAAATAAAGAGACAATCCTCTGTGTATTTAATCAATATGACATTCCATTGTTTATGCAATCATTACCTAACAAATCAAAACAATTAATGGCAGACAAGTTGTGCGAGCTTTACTAGTGTAATTTCGTGAAAAACATTGTAAAATAGAAAAAATTACCGTGCTTTAGGTCAGTATGCCTTTTGTTCTATACATTAGGTTGATAATTAACTTTCAATAAACAACTATGGCAGACAAGTTCATCATATGAAAAATTCATATGAAAAAAAATATGACCGCGCATTTTTTGACGTAGTTAGCGTTCCGACATTTTAGGACGCTGCGCTCGCGACGGGCCCAAAATCGCCAGTATTATGTATAGTATTATGTATAGTGCACACAATTTCAGAGCAATGAGTGAACAGAAACTGCGTTTTGTGTGTGAACCCGTCATTTTACCGACTAGGGAAAAATAAGCCGTGGAAGATTTATAAGGCGAATGAAAAATTCCAGAAAGCTTTTGCTTGCATTCAAGACCCTACCCGCCAGAATTACGAATCTTCTTTCAAACACTACAAGAATTCGTTTGTAAAATCTATAGTACGAAAAACAACGGATTGTAAAAGTGTAAATGATGCACGTGTCCGCCTTTTCACAACAAATTATTCAATGATTGACAGCAGCGATGCATTCAAACAGAAGTTATTGAATTTCGATGCATGCGTTTTACCACCATGCCAAAGGGAGTTGCCCAGCATCTCCTGCGGACTTCAAACATTGGCAACAAATGATTGTCAGCATAATACCGTCATCGAATCTTCGGACGATGAAGATGATGGGTATGATGATGACAACGTTAATGATGATGGAGGGAAGGATACTGATATAGATTGTGATGACGAGGAAGAAGATACTGAAATATAGATTTAATAACATTTTAAAAATCCTAAAAAAATACAATTTTTGCGGTAATGAAATAAATAATTATATTAGTATGTATAATAAAATGATCTGTGTAAGAAAAAAAAAGAGTTTTAACAAATAAATAGTATATAAAATTTATAAATTCAAAAACGAAATAAACGCAGCATAAAAGATTTTTTCCATAATGAAAATTTTGTTTTTTGAAAGCCGCAGACCAGTCTAATCAGTATGTCCGTTATTATTTGATCCAAATATACCGTGATTCAATAGTTTACAAAAAGGCATATTGTTTACAAAGGAAGAAAATCGTTCATTTCATTTGCACTAGTCCTTTCTCGTATTCACATACTATTTCATAATTTGAGAACTTTAGACGTATTCAAACGATATGCCATTTATTGTAGCATCCAAATATATCTCAAACATGTTAAAAACAAAGTGGCATACAGATTAAACACACGGCAATTTTCCGTATTATTTCGCAAATTTTTTCGCGTATGCCTACATCAGTTAACCACCCAATTGCAATGCCAACTTTATATACATCGAACGCTATTATGAACTGCATAAAACCAAAATGGCATACTGATTTTAATGACGGAAACTTATCGTTTAACAATGCAAAATTACTACCATATGAGATGTACACGGACATGCACAAAGGGTATGCCATCTTACCTGCAGCAATTGTATAGTAATATCAAGTATATTCTACATTGGCAGCCTGTTTCCAAACACGGATAAAGCATATTTTAGAAAGCATATTTACCCGGACATGCCCACCTGCTAGCTTCAAACTAACGGTATGCCAATGGCCATTCAAGTAATACTTGTTTAAATTTTATTTTAGCATAAATGGCAGCTTGAGTAAAATCTTATAAAAATTATAAATTTCTAAACAAATTTGTTAACTTTTTTATAGATGAAGAACACAAGATGACGCTTCCATTAATTGATTATTATCATCGAATTGTCAATAGTATAATGTACCGAAAAAGGCATACTGGCCTAAATCGCGTCTGAAAATCTGTCACTATCTCCCGGTCTATTACTAAAACTAAAAAAACCATTCCTAAAATTTTGATTCTCTCCCCGTATACTTCATTTTTTTACCCAATAATAAAAGCGTGTTTTTTAAAACTATTATTAAATAATGTTATAAATTTCTAATTGAAAATTTGTTAATTCTGGCGGTCCTAATAAGCAGAATGGGGACCTTGATATGTATGAAAAGTTTGAAATTAATCAGATTTCTATAAACCAGTGAAAATTAAGTTCAAAGATTCCGTTACATGGATACATACTTTACAATCCAAGCTAATATAAAGCGTGTTAAAAATACATTTGTCGTTCATAATATTTAAGAAAAAATCATATATTTACAGTGCGGTACTAAGGTAACGCATACATGTATTTTCTATGAAATTATGAGTAAAAAATCCTAAACCAGGTCATTTTTTATGTGCCCTAACTCTTTTATTTATAACCCAAGATGTCTTATTACTTCCATACTTGGTCTAGCCTTAATACTACCTAAACATCAGGTACCTAGCTACAAACAAACAAAATGTAACTTAAATGTCAATCTGACGATGCTTCTTAGCGAAACGGCCGTCATTGTGATTTAAAACATATTTTTTCAAATAAACTTGGAAGTTACGTTGAAACGAAGAGTTTTTTATTATTCTTAATAAGATGGACTTCCAAAAAGTAAGAGTTAGTACAATAAATTTAATCAAAATTACATTATTAGTTTATATTACATTGCTTGGGGTGAATTTTTATTGGGGGTGGCTACAGGTTGATGGAGCTGTTAAATACTTTTTATTTCAAACATAAAAATCAACTTTTAGGATTTTTCATTTTCATTCATAATTGCGTAGAAAATGAATTTCATATTATTCCGTTGAAATGTTGAATGATTCTGATCTTAATGTGCGTTCTTCAAAGGATGCAATTTAATTTTTTTAATGTGTAAGGGTGGTCATTATAAGCTTAAGGTTAGCTTGTGGGGTCGCCGCTATCTTGGAAAAGGGATGCAAAACGTTTTCTTGGGTTATCTCGTCAACTTCCAATTCTACAGAAAATATTATGGATCATGGGAAAATGTTTAGTATAAACACGACTGAGGTGCTCAAAAAAACTCGCAAAAAATTTCACTATTATCGCACGATTCATAACGAAACAATCAAAATACTTATTTAAACAGTTAATGTTGGTAAATTCTTATTTAACAGAAGAATATTGAGCATTGTTTTCTATTTATCTAATTAAAAGTTTCTAATGTGTAAAAGAGAATCTTAGTCTTGTTTGTAAAGATAAAGGTCCGGTAAAATGACGTTTTAGGTTAAAGTGCAACGGACATCGGTTAGCTTGTACCCTCGGGACTACTATTGTAATTTCACGGGGTGCTGCATCTACGACACTCTCGGACCCACAGGAATCTTCAAACAAAGCGGTCAAAGCTACTTTGTATATATACATATATGTCGTCCTTTCTCGTTTCTGGAAACGTAAAATGATAGACTGGCATTATTTATATAAATATAATCTCTTCCACACAACCTAAGGCAATTCACTGATTGAAATATTAATTTAAATGCTACAAATTCGCTAAGGTTTTATGTATTAAAAATAAAATGGTCACACTCTAATTTTTATATATATTTTATACTATTTGTAGTTTTTAAAATATCGCAACTGATCAACTAGTCTCGCTTCACCTCAGTTTATTAACTATACCGTTAGGTTTTTTAATAATATGTGTAGAAGAACATTATGATACTTCCAAGATTGATCATTGGTACGTGTATGTAGTAGATAAGGAATGAGATCTATTTTTTCGCCTTATTTCTTAGACGATGTAGGTATTCTCCTTCAGTATTGCAGCGTTTCTAATCCTATCTTCTTTCTGAAGTCAGCTGAGGCAGCTCTTCCTCTTCTATTTCATATGCACCAAAGTGTAGAGCTCTTGCATTTTCTAAGGCAGTGCATATTGCAAGAATATGTATTAAATTTTTATCCACAGTTTCACAACATCTACATTCTGCCTTCTCCTCCGTACCTAATCTACTTAATTGTCCTCTCAACTTATAAGGTCCAGTTAGGGTTCCTGTATATGTTCTTAGATAATATTTACTTAGTCCAAGATATTGTTAGTACCTTTTTGTGATGCAACTACCCAACTAGGCGTTTGCCTGTCTTCGTAGATTCTCCCAATATCCATTTATTCCTTAATTTCAATGTTACTAAGTTCATTGAGGACGAAATTGTAGGCTATGCCAAAGGCTCCATTAGTGGCATATCTGCTGTCCCTATGTCCAGCTAATCTACTGGAGTTTAGACAGGTTTTCTCTCGTTGTACGCAGATTAAATATCTGTCCCCAGGCAGATACTCCATTGGTGACTATTGGTCGTACTATAGCGGTGTAATCCGATGCAGTATGCTGGGTTTGCATCCCCAAATTTAGGCTTTTGTTGCCTTTCTTAGACTTTTCTGCACTATTACACACAGTGTACGCTCAAATTTGACTCTGTTGTAGATGACAAGGTCAGTAAATCTGCTCAACAGTTCATCTACACCATGAAATTTTAAAATACATGTAAATCTACTTGGATCATTTTTCGATTCGATAGACCTTCCGGGGAATTTCACCATCTTTAAAATTGTCTTAATGTTTGTTTTTATGTAACACCATTTACAAAGACAATGGAGTTACTAATGTTGATCTAATTAACTATAGCAACCATAGAATAAAGTTGACAAAGGAAAACAACATTTTGGAGATTTACTAAGAAAGCAGAAGAGACTTCTTGTGCTGAAATGTTTGGCAATTTTTTCTTTTTAATTAAAACAAAGTGGTAAACTGTGCCTAGTATCTTTTGCACCAAAAGGTGTGGTAATGGTGGATTGAATAGATAATCAGTACAAATAACCTTCCGTTTATGGTCTTGGATGCTAAGAGAATGCTAAACATTTTACCAGTGTGAAGGCAGGAAGAAGACTGGATTTAATAGTCTTGTGAGTTGTAGTAACAGCGCATCCAACGCCAATTTCATGTTTCGAAAAGTCGGTTTATATGATTATATTATAGTGAGAAGAATTAATAATCTCATAAAAAACATGTTTAAAAAATGCGTGGGAAGTATTCGTGCCTTCAAAAAAATTTCCGAAAATTATTTAAGCTCTTGCGATATTATAAGTAATAATTTTTACTTCAAAATGTCAGCACCGAGTCTTTGTTATTAGCATTTTATTATTTTTAATGAAAAATTATGGCTTTTCGTATAATAGTGTAATAAAATACGTATGCTACCAGTTAACATCGCTTGTCAAAGTATTTTGTGATTGTGGTGGCAATAGACGAAATCATCCAAATTTCATTATTTCGTGACAAAGATGGCAAATTGGTATCCCTAAAATGTAAGAGACGCCAGGACAGTATTTTATTAATCAAAACTATGGTGTTCGCAGAGTTATTTGCCAAGGATATATTTACTGTATTAGATTACATATTATAAGAGAAAACATTCTCATTTAATCCAATATCTCCAGTACAATACAATAATTAGTACTTTAATTTTTAAATATTTCATTAAAATCATCAGTAAGCTGGATAAATTGATGTATTTTACATACAGTGTGGAAGAGCCAAAAATGAAACAAAAGCAGGTGCATGTGGCATGTAAATTATATAGGATCTGCTGGCATAAATACCTACCTATGAAGATGAGTATAAAAAAACTAAAGTAATAAAGTACTTAATAAAATATAGAAATAAAAATAATAATAATTTACATTCTGTTATGATCACTATTTCAGCTGGCAACTTGCAGTTCCAGAAGTGAGTCACTGGTACGCATGGCTCAAGAAATTTGTGAACATTCTGATGATGATGAAACAACAGAAAACAACTATTATGTTGCCAAACCCATACCTAGATTCTGATTCCAAATCTGACTCTAAAGAATTTATGTATCCTAAGAGATGTAAGTCGTTTTCTGTACAAATGGCAAAGTATCCTTAAGTACACAAACATTAGTTATAGCCTTATTGGCAATGTATATCATAAGATACAACTTCATAATTCAAATTCAAATAAAAAAAATATATGCAGATATGAATTATTTTAATTAACTTTGACTAAAATTTACGCTGAATTTATTTATCTTGTTATTAGATCTATTCCTGCCAAGAAGAAGGTTAAAAATGTCTTCTAATGTTAATTAACATTTTAGAAGTGACCTATCTAATCGCAAGTACCACAACATCATTTTGTAGTACCTAGTTCTAAATAATTATCCCCATTCAAATTCCCCTCAATAATATGGTTTTCAATAATCCCTGTCCAAAAATTAAATCATTTTTTCGCAAAAATTGGTTCTCTTATAAAAATTGTCTTTCATGAGTTCCTGAGTCGGTATCATTTTATAGAGATGTATTTTCTTTCAATATGTTTAGTATGGATGTTTGGCTGACATTATGCTGCATGATGCTTGTCTACTCGATGTATGTGAGTTTTCCTCAAACTCAAGCATCACATCAAATTTGATACCATCAATCAGTGCATTGACAGCTGTTTCTTTTTATTTGCTTCGCAAAATTACTTCTCTATTTTACTAATTGTACCTTTGGATAATTTGAAATTTTTCATGAAATAAATAATAATAATAAGTTATCTCCGTAACCAACCATGTTTAAAACCGTTATTTTATGCATTTTTGTTAATCTAACCATTTTTATGAATAGCAGTAAACGAAATTCAGACGACAATTGAGGACCGTTTTTTTAAAACTCGATAACTACATTTTTATCCAATTTGAGTTTTGTACTGTATCCCCATCAAAAGTGAACCACCGATCTGCTACACATGTTATAGGCCGAGAAACATGCGGCGGTTTGTTAAAACTCGATAACTACATTTGGTATTTTAAAACTCGACAAGTTCAGATATGATGTCCATACTTTTATCCCATAAGAGGTCATAGTTTCATGCCCGCTGACAGAGTTTTTGGCAGGGTAGAAAAGGATTATAGGAAAAAATAAAAAAATCATAGTACCACGAGTGTACTATGAAATCCTGAATAAACATGGAAACGTTAATATTTTGGGCAAAGATGTGAAAGTTTTTGATTAGAAATCTTCTTCACCACAGATAATAAAGAAAAAACTCCCATTCAAAATTTCTGAGGTTCAAGTGCTGGTCTATGAAAAAATAAACAACAAAGTATTTTGTAAGGTACGTACTTCCTATGCTGGTAGTGACGTACAAGTGAATGTTTTCAAAAACAATGTCACAGCTCATGCAAACATCATTAAAACTTCCGTTGAAGTACCAGCGCTAAATCGTGTCAGCGATCTGAAGAAACATGATGTGAAAAAACTGCTGGGGGCTATCGATATGACAGACGAAGCAAGTTTGTTTTATGAGGATGTCATTGGTGGCAATGACATTTTTGAAGAGTCCGTTGAAGAACATGATGATCCATGTGATGATACAGAGGTAGATCTTTGAGAACAGCTACGTAATTACATATATATACATCTTTTATTTTATATTTATTAGAATTTTGTCTAACTAATATTAAAAGTTATTTTTTGGTAAACTTAAGCTGTTGTTTTCGAGTTTTGAAAAAAAAACTGCATTTTTCTTTTATTTCTTTTGGATTAATACAGAATGTTATTAAGTATGTTTTTGCATGTATTTATTCTTGCTTATGCCCTTTTGCAACTTTTAATGTTAGTTTTCCATTTTAGCAATAAACGTTCTTCTGAAACAGAAAAAATGCTCTCCTTGAAAAAATGATTTTCGCAGATATCGAGTTTAAAAAAAAACGGTCCTCAATTATAATATTGGAAATATCCTGCCGTTATAATTATTACAAACCAATCTACTGAGGTGTTATAAACAAACTAACATTGCTATGATATTTTTTGTAAAGAATTTTTTTTCAATTAATATTTAAAAAGAACACTGATGTGGTTTAAGTTTAGGTGCTGTCTTATAAATTGTATTATAAAGACTGAAAGGGTAAATAAATTACTAGTGTAGGTACTCTAGCCAATTTCGGTAATGAGATGATTTTATTTTTAAAATGTTAATTTTTGCAATAAATTTAAAAACAATTTAATTTTTGGTTGGAGAATAAAGAAAGCTTTCAATATATCACAAGCCCATACTTTCCATTTAAAAAATTGTGGGTTTTAACTGCCATTCAAAGGGGGTTGAAGGTAGTAAATATGTACAGTAAACGAAATAATGAATTTATTTCATTTGGCTTTTCCACATTGTATATCCAAAACAATTAATATTGTTACGCCTTTTCTGAAATATTTTTTTTGCTTTATATAAAATGTTTCTGAAAATTTGTATATTATTTAGTATGAAATTTAACATTTATATAAGATTAATATTTTTTTAAAATTTTTTTATTATATTGAGAATGCGTTTAGCTTAATTCATACAAATTGGTTAATTGTATAGTGCAATTAAAGCTCGTCTCTTCAAGTCTATCGATTTACTTCTATTCCAAACTGAATGGTAGGACTACTCGTCCTACGATCTCTTT
The DNA here is from genome assembly GCA_035357415.1 of Ophraella communa. Taxonomy (NCBI): domain Eukaryota; kingdom Metazoa; phylum Arthropoda; class Insecta; order Coleoptera; family Chrysomelidae; genus Ophraella; species Ophraella communa. The sequence goes on from CM068987.1 coordinate 11,955,101, forward strand.
AAGCAACTCAGTTCAGTTTAAAAGTAGACAGACATAAGATAAATTCAATCACGAGTGGCATTTTGTGGACTATATCATGAAAAAGTGATTGGTCAATGCTGCTTCAATAATTTTTTTAACAGACGTCAAAATTTGCTTTGCGATTAGTACCAATTAGAATTGCAAGACAGCTGGTATTTCTCACCGGAATTTCCGGATTTTTTTTCGTGGCACCACGATATTTAAATGGAAATTTTTTGACTGCTGAAATGACATAGAACGCTGAAACCTCCATATATTTAATACTCCTATAAGGCTTTCCAAATCATGTGACATAAAGATGGCGTCTGTGGGCAAACCTTAGAACATAACACTGTCAAAGTCACAGACCACATATAATCAAAGTTTCATAAACCATTCTATACGTGGTTGTTGTCAGTCATCCCTGTTTAATCTACTTCCACAACCAACCACAAGGCATGTAACAGGCATTTTTTCAACTTATAACGTTAATAAGTCCAAACAATAAATAAAATCTATTTTATAAAGTCACAAAAACTATATTCTCACAACAATAAGAACTTCTACACAACTTATAAAAAAAGCACTATGACAACAATACAAAACAATACTATTGTTTGCCTACAGCCGCTATATTGAATAATTTTTGACAGGTCGTTGGAAAGCCTAATATGGACAGTTTCTATAAGTGGTAGGTGCCTCGATATGGTGAAACAGATAATGTATCGTTCGCTCTCTCGCAGAAAAATTTAATTGGGTAAATGTGTTTTAGAGATTTCTCAAGCATGCGCAGTTACCATCTCTATCAATGTGCCTATTGTAATAATGTTTTACTATGCCCCAAATTAATTCAATAAGGTTAAAGATACAATGTTAAGGCGAAAGACGTCAAATTTTGTGTCCATACAGTTCTGCCACATCGTCCACTATATACTTGGTTGGTGGTTTATTTCTAAAAAAAATGTTAAAAATAAATATCGGTATATTTACTGAGAAACGATGTAGAACAGTTCTGTTTAACATCATATGGGAATAGGGAATGTTTTTTCTGTCAACCACTCCTCAAAAAGGACGTCTAAATCTAAAAAAGCTATATTGTATATACATTATTTTGTTGCAAAAGTTTTTTTTTTGATCGGGTTATTTTTAGAAGTGATTGTTTAGCAAACTTAAGTAATATACACTTTTCTATAGAAATGTAGCCACACATATAATAGAATTATGACCTTGGTCACGTGCACGCAACTTTATTTGGCCTTTACTATATGTATGGAAACCTAAACGTACAGACCACAGACATATAAAAATATGTTATATTTCTCTCTCGTGCAGACGTTTAAACTAGTAATTATGAGGCTTTGTGATAGACGTCAGATTGGATTACTAATTATTTTTCAAAATGCCACGCAAGCTTAAATTATTCCTTGAAATTTTCTTGTGATACTATAAGTGATAAAACCAGCTATCTTTGGCTTAAGACTGGTCAGATTACGTAAAAGTAATTCCGATACCTAAAATTAGTAACCCGGAAACCTTATCAGACCTCAGAACAATAAGTGCACGTTATTAAAGGTATTTGAAAAAATAATGTTCGACCAAATGAGGGATTTTGTTGAATCTTATAATATAATACCCGAAAACCAGTCAGGTTTTAGAGCAAATTATAGCTGCACTACAGCGTTACTAACAGTAACTGATATTCATTGCGCATTAGATGATAACGCTATGATGGTATTAGTTCTTTTAGATTACAGTATTAAACATGCATTACTTATCACAATACTCCACTACTACGGCTTTGACGTGAGTGCAATTATCTGTCAAATAGAGAGCAAAGTATATCTTGTAATGGAGAGTCTTCTGAGATGGTTAATGTAGATAATGGGGTTCTACAAGGCTCCATTCTTGGTCCATATGCAGACGATACTCAACTGTATTATAAATTTAAACAGGTAGCATGCATGTAACTGAGGACATTGACAACTTACTGCAAGCCTCCAATAAATTTTGTCTCACAATCAATGCGTCTAAAACAAAATTGATGCTTTTCGGTGGAGCTAAAGCAAGAAAAAACATATCAAACCAGATTATAATCAAAGTGAACCAGGACAAAATTGTACTAGTCGATAAGGCTAGGAACTTGGGTTTAATATTGGACACCCATTTAAACTTTCAGGATCATGTTAATGAAATACTACATCGATCATTTTCCAATTTAAAATTATTAAATGGTCATCAAGGGTCAGGCAAAAGCTTTGCGAGTCACTTATTTTATCTCATGCGAACTATGGGGATGTAGTATATGGACCTTGTATCTCGCAGTTTAATAGTAACAAATTACAACGAATACAGAATTGTTGCGTACGATTTACTTGTAGCATAAAAGGTTTACAACCTACAACTAGACACCTCCGGCAATTAGGCTGGTTAAAAATGAATGAAAATAGATTCCTTCATGCTTGTACCGTTTATTATAAAATTGTTTTTTTTTTACGTAAACCTCCATATCTATACGAAACAATACTCCACCAGTATATCAAACGTTTCTGTTTAAAAGATCATGCTCGTATCAAGTGACAAAGGCATATAACAGGATACCAAATGAATACAAACAGCTCACAATTATTTTCTTTAAAAATAAAATAAAAACAGATTTGTTACAAGGTCAGTTTGCAGAAGTCTTGTAAGCTTCAAGTATGGTAAGGCGTCGAAAACGTATAATTCTACAATAAAATATTAACGTAAATCTTAATATTTTCTATCTCTCATCTATGACTTTTTTTGTATTTTGTATTTGTATTTTTATATTTATATTTTTCTCACAAGAAGTACCATTTAGTTTCTGGTTGAGTGGAAGAGCAAGCAAAGTCTTCAAAAGACTTGAACTCTGCCTTTTGGTATCTGCTTTACTTGTTAATTTCTTATCCTGGTGTAGAATAAAGTAAATTGAAGGGTACACGAGAAAAACGAGCTAAGTCAATTTTTGGCGAAAATGAGATAAAGGTGCCATCTGGTAGAGAATATTGAGTATTTTTTAATGGTGTAGCCATCCACTGAATAAAACGGATAAGTACGGAGAAATTAAATACTTTAAGATAGCTGTACATGGGAAAAACCGGCTAAGTCAGCGCGACACAGGGAAAAAACGAGCTAAGTAAATCTCAACATTCTCAACGCGCAGTAGGCAGTTGTCAGTTTTTTTTGTGTAAACCCCGTATACTTTTTACTGAATTATTTAAAATCAATTTAAAAGTGAACAACAAAAAGTAACAAGAAGTACAAAAAAGTGGCCCACGCATGGAAGGTTAAGTGATGTCAAAAAGAAAATTCGGTTGTAGGGTTGCTTCCTTTGTCTGCTGAAAAATACCATGATCTTCAATGTCTCAAAAATTATTGTGGATCGGTAGCTCAATGCTTTCTTCAAAATTTGCCTCATCTATAAAATTCCTGTTTTGGTTCTTGATTTTTGTTTGCTTTAATGTCTCAAACTTTTTATAAGTGTTATTTTATGTAGTTATCGTTTCAAAATAACTGAAATAAATAATATTACTTTTTATCGAGTTTGAATCAATCTATGGAAATGGAAAAAAGAGAAAAAGTCGTGCTCCTATCGTCAATTTTTGTAACTATTTCTGCTATTATATTATTGGATGATTACCAAATATAGAATTCTGTCACAGAACATCATAAACACCATTTATACAACTGCAGAATGTTAAATAATTTATTGGTAATGATATAAAATCATGTTATAACTTATAATTTCGATTATCTCCAAACAAAAATAATTGACTTAGCTGGTTTTTCCCGTGTACCCTTCAGTTGTTTAATTTTGTATTGTGGATTACCAATAAAATCATTTATTATTATTATTATTAATTATTATATGAGTGATATAGACGCGATATTACTAGCTTAACTTGGCTTGCTTGGCTTGGTTGGTCAGATTTGGTAAAAATTTCGATATGAGTGATATAGTCAGTTTAATTTATTCAATTAAAGAGGTAAGTACATAATAGTCGATACCTACTTTCCAAAATAGTTTTACACTATTAGACTGCATTTATATAAATACATTCCAATACCATCAATATGATTATAACAATAGTATGCCTATTATTAGTATCCCCTTTTTAGTGAGTATTTACATCACCAACGATTCCGCATATTTAAAGGTGAATTGAAAATAGATGGACAATTATTTGCATTGTAGTTCATTTAATACTGTTGTTTTACAGGAGTTATAGTAGCAATTATACAATAATTTGCCAATTAAGGTTTTGCCTTTAAACAGTGACGAAAATCGAATTATGAAAAAAACTAATATTAAACCTTTTTTAAAACTATTAAAATGTTACATTCGTTGCTAAAATAAACTTTTAAATAAAATAAACTTTAATTTCAGGAGTTCAGGTGTTCTTTAAAAAATGACAAAAAATTAAATAGGGGTTTCTATTAAAAAATAATAATAATAATAATAATAATAATAATAATAATAATAAAATCTGAATAAAATACTAAAATCTACATACTAAAATCTGAATTGAACGCAGGCAACCTAAACCGAGCTATTAATACATATGCCGTACCGGTGTTGACCTACTCGTTCGGCATTTTACAATGGACAAAGACCGAATTGGAAGATATTCAGAGAACAACCCGGACTATGATGACAAAGTACAGATGTCACCATCCAACATCGTCAGTGCTTAGAACAACACTACCGAGAAAGGAGGGAGGAAGAGCTTTATGCGACATTAGAAATCTACATAACAAACAGATAAATAAATTGCGAGACTTCTTTGTTACCAAATCACTGTCATCGAATTTACATAAATCTGTCATAGGAGCAGATAAGAAATACTCTCCTCTAAATTTAGCAGACCCTAATATAGATTTAGAAATAACAACTGATGCTGAAAAACAAGTAAAATGGGCCCAAAAAGCTCTACATGGTCGACATCATCACGACCTAAACCAACCACACATTGATAAAATTGCATCAAATAGGTGGCTTGCTGACGGTACCTTGTTTCCAGAGACTGAAGGATTTATGTTGGCCATTCAGGATCAAGTAATTAGTACTAACAATTACAAAAATTTGTTATCAAGGACCAAACCATTATATCGGACAAGTGTAGACGTTGCCAACAAACGTCGGAAACGATACAACACATAACATCTGGATGTTCAACGATAGCCAACACGGATTATTTACGCAGGCACAACCAACTGTGTAATATTATCCACCAGAAACTAGCCAACAAATATGGACTTCTGAATACCTATACACCGTATTACAAGTACAATCCACAGGCAGTGCTGGAAAATGCAGAGTTTAGACTCTACTACGATAGGTCCATTATCACCGACAGACAGGTGACGAATAATCGACCCGACATTGTGGTAGTGGATAAAAAAGCCAATTCAGTGCTGCTAGTCGATGTTGCAGTTCCAAACAATAACAATATTTTGGACAAATACAATGAAAAGATAGCAAAGTACACCGATCTTGCTATAGAAGTAGGGCAGATGTGGCATGCAGAAAAAGTGGAGGTGGTACCGATCATCGTATCATCAACTGGACTCATTCTCAGAAGTCTTGAAGACAGTCTCAAAAAACTTGAACTTCATAAAAACACTTTTATTGACTTGCAAAAAGCAGCAATTTTAAATACATGTCACACTGTTCGGAAATTTTTAAATATGTAAATTTTGAGCCTAATCCCATTTGCGTTTACGCTCGGGATAGGTAAATATTACCAGCGAAAGCTGAGTAAGTGCATAAGTCTTTTGATAATAATAATAATAATCAAAGATAAAAACTTTTTTTTAGAGGCATGCATTAATAACATAATAAAAACAATATTGACAATCCGAATCTGCAAACGAGCAAAAAATTACTGTTAAATAGTTAATATCGTATATTTACCAAGTTTCTTAGAGACAATTTATAAAAAATTTGAAGTTGCTATGAATTGTCACGTTTGAATAAAAACTGAACCTAATTTTTAGGTAACATGTCGTGGGGTTTGGTAACATTAAAAAATAGAACCCCAGTGTAGAATAAAGATATTTACAATCTATGGATTTTTTATCATGCGAACTCTTTACTATGCAAGGAGATAAAACTAATTAAGATCTTTCTAAAGTCATCTTTAAAATAAAAAAAAAATTCCAAATGAAACTAATTGCATTATCCATGACATCATTGCATCTAAATTTATCACATTATTAAGAGAGAACACTCAGGTAAACAAACTCGTCCTTTATTAGTTTTTACCAGCCCTCTTTGTGCGCAAGCTTCTGGCGGTTCGAGAACGGTAACTAGAGAAACTCGAAAATTAAATATATAATGATTTATAGATATAAATATGTCAAAAAGTAAGGGTTAATATGATAAATTTCATAATCTTGTATCATTTTATTTAATGATTTCTTTTCCACAGTTCTAATATAAATTGTTCAAAGGATCAAATGCTCTTTGGTCAAAAACAATATCACATAATTATAAAAAAATGAATAAAAATTGAAGATGATCTTGTGATCTTTGACAGAGTGGTCCATCAACTGTTTGTAGATTTCCGACAGACATATATCATCATTAGCTAATACAAAAAATGAAGTAAAATCTCCTAGCAGTAATTACATGCAAATGGCAGATACTTGAAGGAACTTGAATTTTGCTATGAAAGGTGCCCAGTACCCGAGTTAACAACTTCCGATACTGACGGAAAGGGTTGGGGCAGAGGGGGATGGAATTTCATAGGGGAAGGGTCGAAAAAAAACTTAAACAATCAATAAATGATCGTTTTTTATCGTAAAAACATTAAATACAAGATGAACCCCTTTCGAGTAATAGCGCAAGCAAAAGTGTAATTTTTACATATTTTAAAGCTCTTTTAATTATACTGAAAATCTGATTGTATTATAAAAAATTATATATTAATAATATGAAGTAATTTTGTAGGGCGAAATTCAAAAAAAATGGTGGATTCAATCACATGGAATGTCGGCGATAACCTGTCCAAAAAATTACATTTATTTGATAAGGTTAGCTTTATTTCCAAAATATTTAAAAAAATTACTGTTTTACTGTTTACAGGGTGTTTCAGATATTAAAATCATAATCAGTTGCCCAAAAATCCTCCCGGTACCTTTTTTCACTTATATCACAAAAGATTAAATTATTTCTGGAAATTTTTTTGAGGGCAAGAATATTTCAAAAATATTCGTGCTAGAAATAAAATTTCGAGGAATAATCTAAGGGTGCGCGGTATTCTGTAAAAAAATTCCACACCATAATTTGAAAGATTATTATTCCAATCTGTCATCTCACAAAACTTAATAATTAGTAGTCTAAACGTCTGAACCATACAGAAATATAATGTCCTCTATGGTTTCAGCTGTTAAAAAATGTCCACTTAAATATCGAGGCGCCACGAAGAAATTTCCGGAAATTTTTTTAGTTGCCATGGGAACTAGACAAAATTAAGGCATTTTATTGGTTAACAAGTAGAGGTGTGAAATTTTCACGAGAATTCATTTAATATATTGCCCGAGATATTAAATATTTATTTATTTTTGGCCAAAAAAACAGTTTGGATAATTTTTACAGCGTTTTGGAGCAACTCCCAGTAACCAAACTTCGGACACTTTCTTGACAAATTTCAAAAAATGTCTTACCTCCTTTTGCTGTATTAATTAGAGAAGGCAACACACAGTTCCAGTGTTTTGTAGGGGATCGGTATATAAGAAAGATTCTTGAGAAAAATGTAGTGTCATTTGTTCAAATTGTTTCTGCCTTTTTAACTACTTTCTTTGCTAAGTATATTTTTGTTCGTACGCTTGGTATATCTGTTCCACACTTTTTTCTTTACCTTTATATATTTTCTTTAAATTCTTTATTCTACCTCTCTGCTTTCGTCGTAAGCTTATTATATTAATATAAAACTTTTTTATCAAAAGAAAAAAAAATATTTAAATTTATTAACAATACGCTAAAGAGTTTGTGATACTCTGAAGTATGCTGTTGCGTTTTCTTTAATAAGGGATTCATTTTGCGCGGAATTTTTTCTTTCATTAAACCCGGTTTTACGTTCGTGGCATAATGAATAACCTTATAAAAAATTAAAAAGAGTAGTTAGGGGTTACTTAGATACGAGGATCTATTTCTTTCATCTTGAATTTAATGCATATAATATATATTTTGTAGTTTCATATTGAAGCGTACAATGAATATTTCATCAAACGCATTCGGTTTGATGGCGAACTTTTTTTAATAAAATAATATGAAACGGGTAAAATTTTATGTCACCCCGGATGTTTGTTGTAATCTAGATAGGTAGGGAGAGCAATTAGAGAGAGAGGAATGGCGGAAAAATAGAAAAAAAATGATAAAATATTAACTTTTATTTCGGGTTTTAATAATATTATTTACATTGGCGGATGACAATAACTGCAATACCAAAAAAACCGATAAATGTATTTCATAATTAGTTAATTATGCAGTATTTGGCCATTAGTGCTTGTGACTGCTATTGGCCAAACGGTTGCCAACCGAAAAAATGAATTTTATTAAAAATCAATACCGACATTCGCGTGTTTTTAAATTACAGATTGAAGCGTCCACTATAAAAAAGCCATGCGCGAAAAGAGTAAAATGCTGCGGACTAATCACAAAGAATAAAAAACACGGACGTGTACAGAAGGGGGTGGCCTGGGGGTGGCTACCCGCCCGCCTCCCGACGGCTCGTTTTGTTCTCCTAACTGATTTTTCCAACACATACTCATTTGAACAGCGGACAAAAGCTAAAAACCAATAGTCCTTCGTTTTCATTTATTCACTGGATATAGCGATGTATTGGAAAAAGGTTTTTGTTTGGCGTAGGGGGTCGAGGGATGCTGCCGGCCAGGGATTTACGTAGGATTCCTGATCTAATGCATTTTTTTTCTTGGCTGGGTTACGCAAATTCATTTCATATTTATATACATTTTTCCAATCTAATCACATCACTATCAATCGTTTGCAAAAAAAAATTCAATAATATTTGGGTCATCAATTTTTGTTATCACAGTCTTAAGATAAGTCCTGAACCTTAAATGGACCTAATGACAAATGCTATGAGATAAAACAGCAGAAGGTACTTTACTACAAGTTCGTGCTCAAACCAGTCATAGACAATAAGTTCAAAAATAAGAAAGAAGTTATTTTGTCGACGTGGTGATACCCAAAGTCCAATTTACTAGTTGATACGTCTTCTGCTTCTTCTTCTTTCCAGCATGATTAATCCTGTTCATTGCAATCGTCTTCTCCGGGTAGCAAAATATAACGTAAAGTACATTCATACTTATACCGTCCTGACTTAAGGACTTCGATTATATTGCCTCCAATAAATCTTCATACCGGCCGGCAGACTCCGTCGAGCTGCAGGCAGGGCCGGAGTGGACTTTTTACTTTTACATTGAGAAGCAATTGAAATATTGATAGATAGATATAAATTGTGTAGAAGTATCTACAAATGTGCAAACAGGTATGTAGTTAGTATTTCTAAACATAATTTTGGGTACTTGGTAACTTTTATTACAATTTGAATTACCTTACCACATACCTTATTGTACCTATACCTACCTGAATGTTTTAAAAAGGAGTTTGGGTATATATATGCCCTTAGAACAGTAAATGGCTTAGTATTTTCCAATATGTGGCGAACGTGGAGTGAATCTGACGATGCAGCAAGCGACAACGAGCAGCAAGCGACAACGAGCAGCAAGCAAGTAGTACAGCAAGCAGCAAGAGAAAGCATTGTGAATGTATATTTAACTTTAAGAAACGATGTTTCCATACAAGCAGCTTTGGAAGAAACGTGCAGGTTAACGAAAATACCAAAGTTTACCATACGCGATATTATTAAAAAAATTATAGTCAAGAGAAAGAAAAGATGCGATTCTGGTACTGCCACAAAACTTTATATAAGTGATAAAGACCTAATTCGACAAAAAATCTATAAAATGTATGAAGAGCAAAATGCACCAACATTGGACACCTTAATGAAGAGACTAGAAATGGACGAAAGTGGCATACAGTGTGGCAGAACAACATTGTGGAAGACTGTGAAAAAACTAGGATTCAAATTTAAGAAGATAGACAAAAAACAAGTGCTGATGGAACCGCAACGACTTCGGAAGTGGAGATTAGAATATCTTACGAAAATAGATATGTATAGAAGTCAAGGAAGGTCGATCATTTATTTGGACGAAACGTGGTACGATACCCATGACACGCCATCAAAAGGTTGGGACGATTCAAGTGGTAAATGTAACACAAAAGCACCATTCAACAGAGGTAAGCGGATAACAATTATACATGCGGGATCAAAGTGTTATTGTTATGGATAACGCTAGCTATCATAGTAGGCAATTAAACAAACACCCATGTTCAAGCGACACCAAATAAATTATTCAAGAATTTATTCATGCCAATAATATTTATTTTCATGAAAATTATTCAAAAAAACAATTACTTGAAGTATTAAAATGTTTAAATATAGAGAAAAAATATGTTTGTGATGAGTTTGCAAATAGCACAGGACATTCAGTTTTAAGGCTTCCACCATATCACTGCATTTTTAACCCTATAGATCATATTTGGCATCAATTGAAATCGCAAGTTAGACGTAACAACAGTTCACCGACTTTAAATAGTTTTGTATTAGGCATTATCACCAGGGAAATAGATAAAATACCAGTAAATAATTGGAGCAACAGTGTAGATCACGTAATTAAAGTTGAACAATCATATACCACACTTTCAAGTAATGTCAAGGAGTTAATTATACAGTTAGGGGATGATAGTGATAGTGACACTGATTTAATTGAATAGGTCCTAATAATAATAATTATAAGTTGTAATATTTTTAGATACTTTTCATTTTATATTGAATATTGTATTTTTAAAAGCTTTTTATTTATATATTTAAATGACTAAGTAGTATAATTTATTTTTTTAAACATTGCCATCACGTGACTTTTTCACGCAATGATCAACGACAAGTATTAAACGACAATGTTTAAAAAAATAATTTATAGTATCCCTAGGTATGTAATAAAATATGTAATTATTAATGTGTTTTCATTTTTTCTCAGAAAAAAAGTAAATTCCGCCCTGTTCCGTTCAAATTATATAGCAGGTAACACCTGGCTAAAACGCCGGCCGACAATAGAGGACAAAAGGGTCGTTTATTGGCCTTAAGAAGTCAGAACGGTATAAGTATGAATGTACTATACCCCATTAAAGATTTGTGTGAGTAGCTAAGAAATCTATTGTAAGATATTCATTTGTCCGGTAAGATTATTAGATGGCTACGTTCAACTCAAACTCAAAATGTGTAACATTTGCTGATGTGGTATCATTAGAATATTCAACTGAAACATCAGAAATCGAGTAGCGGTCAATGGAAACTCCTCAAAATCTTAATGAATTTTCGCGAATGAACCGAAGTTCAGGTTCAAATACAAATGTTTACATTGTGTTACATTGTGATTTTTGTCAAAGACGTCACTAGAAAGCAATTTGTTATAAAAAGTGAGGTAGAAAACCTTTTAAAGTACAAATGCAATACGAAACTAATGAAAATGGACCAAAATATTATTAAGAACGTAGAAAAAAGGAAATTAATCTGGTTCGGACACGTTAAACAAGGACAGAAGACAGAATAATACTGGAATGGATTTCTTCTGGAAGAAAAAATAAAAATACCAAGAAAAATTTGGCAATACGAATTAAGCAATGGCGGTTGTACGCTTAGAAGAGGTAACTGTAAATTACAGAAAAATATGCAACGTAAAGAAATCGTTATGGATATATAAAAAAAAAATTAAATGATAAGGGTGGAATTAAGAAGGCGCAATTAAATCTTAGAAATATTAATTTTATATGGATGCCGTTACATACTGGAATTCCAGGAAATGAAAAAGCAGATACCGAAGCACGATCAGCGACGTTAAGTGTTGATGCTTAAAACGAGTGTCGTAGTGTAGCTAAGTATTTTTTAAAAAGAAAATGTTAAATGCGTGGAAGCGGGTGTGGCCCGACTCTCGCACAAAACTTAGGGAAGTAAAAAGTGACATTTCAATTTGGCAACCTCCGACAAAGAGTAGGAAAACTTAAGTAACTTTAACACGGCTACGATTAGGCCACTCAAAATATACACATTCCTATTTATTTACAAATAATCAGCCACCTAGCTGCGATTGATGTACCTAATGTGGTAGACAGCATAAAACATTTTTTGGTAGAATGCCCGAAATACGCAGCGGAAAGAACTTTGTATAAGATACCAAATAATTTAGTCGCTATTTTCAAACCAAATTGTAAACCTAAACCCTTCAGAGACTATTTAAATTTATTAAATTTATTGTATAAAATCTAGAATGTAAAATAATGTAATATTTCGTTGTCGCTAATAACCTCTGGTGGATGCGACAATAAACAATTAAATAAAAAAAAATCAAAAGTCGAAAGTGTATTTTTATAAAAACAGGTTTTATAAGATTTTATAAGATACTTTGAAAAATGTTACTTGACTGATGACTGTTTTTTATTCTAAAATCTACATTTTTTAAAATCGTTTTTCTTATTTGAATTTCAAAAATACTTCCAATACCTGCTATTTTTTGCTTTATTTTCTTAAAAAGTATTTATGTTGTTGTTAAACGTACTCGATCAAACACTCGTCAAAACTAAAAGATATTTTTTATATCGAAATAAAACATTTCCTATCGAAAGAATTTGGTTATTTTTATATCAAATTGAAGTGAACAGGCTCATTAAATCCCCTTTTTTCACTTTACACAATAATTTAGGAGGTAATTTTGTATAATATAATGATTATCAGAATTTGAAATATAGAAAAAAAACCACTTTAGAGCGAAATCAAAAATGCATTGATACCCAGTGCGTCCTCCCTTATTCTGTAGTAAAGCATTAACTAGCCTGTGCATGGAAACAATAAGAGCATTAATGCTATCCATTGGGATATTCCATTCCTCTTGGACCGCAAATGTGAGTTTCTGAAGGGTAATAGCGATGCTATAATGTATCTGTTGATATTAAAATTTATGAAATTAGCATTACCTGCCAAACTTCAAAGCGGTAGTGGGTCAGCGATAGAGCGACAGGACGTGAGTTCGATTCCCACGTACGACAAACTTACTTTCCAAAAATGTAATGGGATTATTTTTTGTCATTTATTATCTGTCAAATTAAATAACAGAAAATAATAGTTTTATCTAATGTCAATATAGTTTTTTTTTAATACTTACAAGTGTATAATAGGTTTTTCTAATGAGGCTTTTTAAAAATTATTCTCATACAAAATAGTTTTAATAAATTCTTAAATTTGGTATATATTTAAAAAGTTTGTTTAAATGGTCGAAATGGTTAAATTTTTTATATTATTTATTATTTATTTTTCTCATTGTATAATGTATACCTAAAGTATACATTTATTTTTTTAACTGAGCTTTCGCAATGTTAATATTGTGAAGTTTTTGTAGATACTTTTGTATTACTGTTTGTACTATGAGATTGGTTTTTTTTTTGAAGAGCTTTGTCCACAAATTTTAAAAAATGTTTGCGATAATAAAGCTTATTATAAACTCCTTATTAGTTTTTAATATGTCGAAGATAAAGTATAGCACGTTACTCGTAGGTTAAGGTCAATTACGCCCTCGCAACGTTATCACAATCGGCTTCGCCTCGTGCTTACAATTTTGTTGCTCGTGCGACTCCTTAACCAACGTGTTACGTAATATACTATTATTTCATTTGCGATTAAATATTTTGTGATAACATATTGCAATGAATATTATGAATTTAATAATTATTTATTGCCTAATTAATTTATTTATATATTTGATATCGATATTATTTAAATGTTTCTAATATAGCATTATCTTATTTTTCTTAGGGGGGTTATGTTCTGTAGGTTTCTAGTTGGACTATTGAGTAGGTATATAAATGAAAAATTGATTAATTTTAATTACAAATTTATTGTGAATAGCTAATTTCAAACAGTAATATATCCAATGACTAATTAAGAAAATATTAAGTGGGAAAAATGAGAAAAAAGGCCTTTTATGAACTAGAAAAGAACTTACTTGATGTTGAAATTGTGTCAAATAAATTATTGTTATTTATGTAATGGTAAATAAGTTATTATCGAATTTAATTAATTATTAAGTATCAAATAAATTCTTTTGTTTTACATTATATAAATTAAACTAACTACTACAAAAATTTTAAATGTTTTACAAAGTCATCTGATCTTAATATGTAGAATCCTGCTTTCTAATTGGTGGGCAAAATTAATTTCCGTCTATGAAAAACGGAAACTATCGAAGGTGTACGTGGAATCTCCGACTTTTGAAAAATATAGTTGTTGATAGACGTTTGGTTTCTTGTGTGATATAATTTTTCCTCCCAATCGATTTATGGATATAGTTCAGTGTTGGTTGGATTATAGTTCTTTTAATTTTATTGTTAATAGTAAGTACACTTAATTTTTTGCTTTTTATACTCCGAAAATGTTTTTAATTACACATTTTGTATAGTAATAATTTTTAACTTATATTCTTAATATGTCACTATTTAGCACTTTGTTTTTATTACTTTTAAAAACTGTTTATTGTTCACTCTGTTCAAACTGGTCGATGATTTACACTCACTTACTGATCGATCTAAACTGACTGATTGATCATGATTAACTGCTTATGATTGACTTTCAATGATACACTGACTACTTACAATGATCTCTCAAGATATCTTGACCGCTTACAATCTCCAAAGATATACTAACCGATCTTCTATGGCTAACTTTCAATGATATACTGACTCACGACCTCTTCTCAAGTCCTTTTATACACTTCTAACCTTCCAGAAGTTTCTTTAAGGTTCTATGAATTAATCATGATCTAGCATACTATATGCATATCCCTCTATTCTATATATCACTAGACATACTTCGTCTACTTTCGATTTTTCTAGCATACATATACCTAGTACAAATATATCTTCTTTTTTTACAATATATAATTAATTTCTAGAAATTTCTGGTAGGTTTAAATGACAAGTTTATGTACAAAATATAATATTGATACAATACATAATAAAAATTATTTCTAAGTTAAAATTTACTTACAAATACACAAAATATATTATAAAAGTTATTAGATTAAAGTAGTGTGAAACAACTTCAGTTGATATTATACTTATGTTACTATTATTGAATATTTAAATGTAACAATATCTAACTTTTGACGAGCAGTTTATATAACGTATTAAAAATACGCGCCACCTTATGTTTTAACAAAAATGAAGAATCCATAGATTCGGTAGTAAAAGAGCTGCTTTTCCGTTTCCCCTTTGGAGCCTTCGTTGATTAGTAGCGTTCCGTTAAGTGTGATGGGGTGAGTTTTTGGACCGCCGACACCGCCGCCGCCGCCGTCGGTCGACGTCATTATCATAATTAGTTTTCCAGGAGTGGACGTTCATGGCTTCGCGTCCCCGTCACGATGCTCCCGATCCCGAGTTTTCCCTTTCTCTTTTCATCGCTTCCTTCTTTTTTTATATGCGACGTTAGGGTGTTACTGTGATGCGTTTTTTGATTGCAGCTATTTGTAGGCCATTACTGGACTTTAATTGAAAATTATGGAAAATCTATTTGCTGTAGGAAATAATTCTGTGCACATCGAACAAGGCCATATTTACCGATTCGAGTCACATTTTGATAAGAGAGTAAAATGACAATCAAATTTCAAAATTTTGATATGTTAATGAATTATTTACTTCCTCTTTGTCACAAATCAATTGTAGCTTTTGTAGTTTCTCTCCGATAATAGAGACTTAACAACACTTAAGTATTAGAAAGATTAAGAAAATAAAACTTTAATTTTGTGGACTTTAAAACAGATAACAGATAACTAGATACAGAAACCGTTTACACTACCACTACGCCAACACACACTTTTTCGCTGTCCATAACCAATTTATCTTCTTCAGAGACCGAAGGTAAACTAAAATTATGTCTACAAGGTCACCTTATACACTCGTATTTTACATTTTTAGCTCTAAAATGTTTTTACGGTAACTTTTTAACCGCTAAGCCAATTGTTTGGCGCAAAACTATCTGGGATAGGTTTTTGGTCCATATTTAATCTATTTTTACACTTAATACAGTATCCGCCAAAATAAACAGTACCGAAAATAAAAATAAAAATTAATTTTTAATTTCTGTAATGTAAGTGTTCAAAATGTTCACCATTTCCACGCAAACAAGCTTCATATCGATTTTGTAAGTCAATAAAGATATTTATAATAAGTGGTTGATGGAACTACCGAAAAATATTTTGTATTCTTTCCCGTAGTTCGGCAATATTCGCCAGCGGATTTTTCAAATGAAATATTTTTTTCCTTCATTATGCCCCAAATGTATGCATCAGGTGGCGTCAGATCAGGTGAATGAGAAGGATATTCGAAGTCTGTTCCCCGAGAAATTATTCTATTATCAAAATGCTGACGGAGTAAGTCTAAGGTGCGCACAGCTGTATGGCTCGTTGTACCATCTTATTGGAACCATTGTGTGCGAACCATTGTGTGTCTCTCTATAACGTTCTTGGTTGACAGTAAGTGGATTCTGATTATCATCTTCAACGAAATAAGGACCAATCATTCCATTACCAGATACCGCGCACCAAACGGTAACTCGAAGACTGTGGAGTGGTTTCTCTACAATGACATCAGGACGTTAAAATCCAAGGAATCTGGTTGTTTGTCGATTAATATAGCCGCTAAGATGAACGTGACTTTCGTCTGAAAACCATATGTTTTTCAAAAACTCGGGATCTTCATAAATTAAACTCAACATGCGACCACAGTAAATTTCTCTTGCACGTTTGTCCGTAGCATTTAGTCGTTGTCCAACTTGAATATGGTATGGATAACCACCAATTGATTTGAACATGCGACGTAAAGACGTTTCGCTAATGTTGAGTTTACATACAGTTTTTACAAGACTTCTTTGAGGTGATTGCACAACTTGGTTAAAAACACGTCCTTCATTTTCGTTAGTGCATACTGTTTTTCGACGACCTGAAGAACCTTTACGTTGACACAATACACTACCAGTGCGACGAAATTTTTCAACAACAGCTAACATCACACTTTTACTAGGAGCTGCTTTATTAAATTTTTGTTGAAATTTTATTGACACCTGTTCTAAGCTTGGACCATCATTACGACCTTTTCCGTATGAACGAAAATAATGCTCTACCAAAAACACTTTTTCTTTCGTTGTTAGAACCATTTTTAAATCAAATTTAACTGCAGCTTAAAATGTTGCTAAAAATGTTGCATTTTGGTGAGCTCTCCTCCATCTATAGGGGAAAGTATAAATGAAAGTAAACCAAAAAATACCAAATACTAATAAAATTTTATC
Organism: Ophraella communa; assembly: GCA_035357415.1. Classification (NCBI taxonomy): domain Eukaryota; kingdom Metazoa; phylum Arthropoda; class Insecta; order Coleoptera; family Chrysomelidae; genus Ophraella; species Ophraella communa. Next base: position 11,972,596 of record CM068987.1, read on the forward strand.
TACTTATGATACCTAATTACTACATATCTGACTTAATCTGATACCTACCTAACTAAATTATCTAACAAATTAAATAAACCTTTTCTAACCTTAACTACAGCTCTTTTTCTTTTGAAATTGTCCTTTCCTATTCAATATTCTCTCTTCAAACTTCTTATAATGTCTACCATATAACTGGTCACCTTCTTCCAACGTTACAATTTTCCAAACACCATCCTTTTTAGATTCTTTTTTATACACATTTATTTTGACTTTATACTGGTACTTATATTACTAGTATCTTATATTTTCTGTAATTTTCTATTTATATTGAATTATAATTTATATTAAATAACTTATGGTTGGTGAATACTGGTTCTGTCTATCTTTCAATTTTTATTTTTATCCTCAGACTTTTTATTCTTTAACCTCTCAAAAAAAATTACCACACGTCAAACTTTTTTCCTGGCAACCTCCCTGTTCCCAGTTCTTTTTACCGTCCAACTCACTATTCCAAGTTAAGCTACTACAAACTTCAAAACAATACATTAATTTTCTTAACATCTAAGCTTTAGGTACATTAAACTTCAAATCATAATAATTTTTTTAAATATAAATGTTATATCAATTTTTTTAATCATAACAATATACAGGGTGTCCTACGACTAGTGCCACCTAGAAGTTTATAGGGAAGGAAAAACGCGAGATTAATGAAATTTGGTATACAGGGGTTTTTGATACTTCTGAGTTTAAACTAAAATATTTTCAATTTGATCGCACTTCCGGTTATACCGGAAACCGACACTAACTTCACTATTTTAAATGCAACACCCTGTTTATTTTCTTATTTTTGTTTAGTTCGTTAAATTTAAGTGTTAGTTTATGTAAGGTACTTTGTATCCAAAATTAACCGTTTAGGAGAAATTTAATGTTTTTCAAAAATTTTGACAGAAATCACGCTTAATAAAATGATGATTATTTCAATACCTAAATTATTTAAATCAAAAAGTAAATGTATTATTTTGCATTTAAGATCTTCAATTGTAAGTAAATAAAGTGTATTTAAAAAAATAAATATTATAAAGGGTAATCACACTATTGAGTTAAATTTTAAATTAAAAAAACGAAGGTATATTCCTTATTTCAAATAGCAACCCATATTTTTTTATTTTAATTTAATTCCTTATAAAAAATAAGGTAAGTTCATATTTACTACCCTATATCAATTCCTAATAATTTTTGAGATATTAGATACTTTACGATTTTCGCCCCCATAAACTTCTAGGTGGCACTCGTCGTAGGACACCCTGTATATTGATTGCATTTTTTTAGGCACTGCATCTATGTAGAATATTTGCATGTAAATTACATAAAAGGGTTTCAATTATATGGGATGAAAATTGTTCGTGAAAATTTACAGAAAAAAATACCAAGTCGTAATGCTCTGGTCAACTTTATCGAATTTGCATATGAATGAAGTTTACTTTCCAGAATAATTATGCGTTACGAGGCAATTTTTGAAATACCATTAAATGCTTGACCAAAAGTTAACTAAATGTAGGTAACCTAAAGTAAGTTATAAGCTATATTTTATATTTTCATGTTCAACTAAACATTTCACAGAGTTTTTGTCAAGACATGTTTTTTTCTAGTATTGGCATCACAGAATTACAAAAATATTATTTTATTGGATTTCTATGTTTGTCAAAATGAGACACTATTATTATAAGCCAAAAAGGGTTTTACAAAATACATTTGATTTATTTATGCATGCATTGTAAAATGGCTAAATTAAATTGAACAAGAATAAAATAAAAATAAAAAATATTGTAAAAAAATAATTAACAGAATTTGAAATATAGAAAACTTTAAAGTAAAATCAAAAGTGCATTAAAATCCGATGTGTCCTCCGCTGTTCTCTAGTTCGCCTATGCACAGAAATAATAAGAGCGTTAATGGTATCCATTGCGATGTTTTTCCATTCTTCTTAGACAGAAAGTGTGTTCCTGGAGGTTACTAAGAACACAATCAATTTCCTGGAGGTTGCTAGGAGGATAAATTCTGTTTGATTTTACTCTTTCAACGAAATCCCATATGTGCTCAATGGGATTCAGGCCTGGAGAAATTGCTGGCCATGGTAATCTTTGAATATTCCCAACCAACAGTGCATTTTGTATTCTTCTCATAGCATTGTTTTCCATATAAATGAAATTATCTTCAATTTTATTTTGGAGACGATAAATAATGGTTTCAATAATTTTTCGATCATATCTATCGCCTGTCATTGTTCCTCAGTATTTTGAGTCGTAAAATGCGAACAACCAACGGAAAAATTACCACGGATATGATATGTATAAAAATACCTACACCAACTTTTAAACTCGACCGATTTCTCGACCTTCTATATGAAATCAATACATTTTAGTGATTAGTGAAAATTATGGGTATCTTTTCTAGGCTGGGAAAAACATAATTGTGGGATTAAACATTTTAATGCAAATGATATTATAACTGAGTTTCTATTATCCTATACTTGCAGTTGTTTAATTGTTTCTGAGTGATAAGAACAAAGTTTGTACAACCTTGAACCTTTAGCTCGTCTTGTGGTACTAAATTAAAATAATACCATTGGATTTGCTTATTTTACCAAGATTACCTTTTTGGTGAAAAAATGAATGATTTTTAAGTCTAACCTTTATGTTTAAAACTACTTCAACTTTTATGAAACACCCTGTATATCCCTCAACTATTCTATACATCCCCTCAAATTTATTTCTATTGAGTAATCCAGGAGTCACAAAACCCTGACTATAATATTTAAATGTTTTCTTTTTGGCAATTTAATAAATTTGAAATGCATTACATATTATTTGTAAAATTAATATTAACGATAATTATTTAAGTAAAAAACTGAGTATTAACTATCCATAAATATATTCCAAAAAATGTGACCAAATATTACCCGAGAGAGATATTCCCATTTTTAACAAATAGCACGCCACTGATTAGAAGCTTAAGCATAAATCCCGAATAATGATACAGCGTTGCCAGCACGAAGACGGAACAAAGGGAATCGATTGGTATTCTTTGTCACACTCATAGACACTCTCATGTAATCATTGCGACAAAACAAACAGATTTTTATGAATGGAACGTTGCGTCTCCTCTAATAATAGGTCTATGATTAGATTGTATAATTAAGTCCTGAAAAAACTATCCATAAATTAATATCCGGAAAGCTGAAAACGGTTGTTAAACTATACATAGGATATAAAACTAAAACAGCAATTACCTACTAATTAATTGTTAATTAAAATCTATTTCTGAAAACCCAATTCAATAAACATCTAATTATTTGAATAATCAAATTTTTGAGCCACTCGAGAGATTTTTAAACCCTCTTAAAAATATTTTATTATATTAAACATTACCACAACGTGGGGCGTTTCAACAAAAGCTCTTTTACGATTGGGTTATTATAAATTGCATAAATAAAACCGAAACCAATATTTCTTAAAAAAACTAAAATGTCATCTTGTACATCGGTCCGCAATTCCATCCAAAGAATTCATTTCAATACTTAGAACCACCATTCCGCGAAATTTTATTTACATTCCCCTTTTTTTACTCCGTTATATCCGACATCTTTCATATTATATAAATATATTGAAATATTATTCGGCTTTGGTCAATGTCCACATCTAGCAATGCATAACAAATATGTAGAAATGATTTTCTATCACCCTATTTCTGGTATCCAATAAGGGTAGTCTCTCGCAAAACCCCAAGGGCATTAGAGATCCTCTAGCCAGCTACTGAGATGCCCTCTATGCAAATACGAATAAGATTGTGAAATAAATGCCCTTCAGGGCTACGAAGCCCTACTGGACTTAGTTCGATATCTTTATGATGATGATGAAGTTGCATTTGGTTATAAAAATGGAGATTGGGAAAGTCTTTGAATGGGAGATGAGACTGGACGTATATTTCGTAGGATAAAGTTACTTTTCAACATGTCAGAATAGGTCCTCGATCCTTTTTATTGAGCTTCATGTTATCAATTATTAATAAAAGGTATACATACAAGAGGAATTCTATTTTAGATACATTTTCTTTAATACGTTTTCCTCAGGAACATATATTTGGTATGCAACATATATTTTAATTAAATTATTCGTCATATCTTGACAATATACAGAGAGAGTCTGTAATTTTAAACAAATGAAATAGTTGATATATTTTTTAATTATAATAGACGTCCGAGTTTTATTTACAATTATAATGTATATACAAGGTGTCCCCCTTTAGGAACATCACATTATCGTTCATTTTGTTAAATAGCAACATTGTAAGCGGTCAATAACACACAGTCCTCAAAGAATGTAAGATGCCTTATAACGCACGGTAAAAAAACGCACAGTTGTAAAGTAAATAGCAACCACTTAGTAACTGTCAATAGACGGGTATTTTATACAAAATCTCTTATTTACATATTTAAAGTTGAATTTCATACTATATATAAATGGCCAACAACATCTATTAAATATTGCATTTAATATTTAGAGTTATTTGGAATTATATATTTGTTTCATCAACCCATTTCTTTTATCTTTCTAAATAGATCATAATATAATAATAAATGCATTTAAGTACTTTTTCCAGATTAATTTACGTTATTTTTATGTAATAAAGTTAATTATTTAAACATTTATAATATTTTTATTGCCGAGATACTTTTTAAAAATACTTACGAATGTGTTTCAACTTGTAGATACAATCTTAAAGTATAAAAAGATACTCTTTACTTATTCTTTAACTTTAATTTCACTTCAGTCAATTTCCAAAACCCTTTTGATTATTTAAAATGCCCTATATTTTAATATTACGCGAGAAACCGATGACTAAATTAATTACTAAAAAACAACGATAATGTGTCTCACTACACCATGGCGTTCATTCCAAACCGACATATTTGAAATATCTTTTGTAGATTAGAACATGCGTCTGACAGTATGCGCATACGTTATTATTCAGCCAGTTTACGATTATATTTTTGAAATAAAAATTTCTTATGCTTCAACAAGCAAAATAACCGAAGTACCATTAATATTTAATAACTTTATTGTTACTGTAAACAATAATTATAATAACTAATATGACGTAAATGTTATACAATAAGATCATCAAATATATCTATTGTTGCAGTTGTTCAAGTATTATTAATAATAACATTATTAATACAAGAATAAGTAGGTCGTAGGTAAGGTATAGTACGTAACTCTTGCTATAAAGCATTTTACGCACTCACTTTTCTATTCGTGCGTAAAATGCTTCTTACCGCACACGTTACGTAATATTCTATTAAATACACAGTTGAGATACTACAGAATTACAATAATTTTTGATAACTATGTACTGTAAACAAATGAAAAGTCTTATGTAAAACACAAAATCGATACAATAATTGCTTTTGCAAAAAGACAAAAAGATGGTATATGTTGTTTAACGTCAAAGTTCAGTTTACCATTTCATATTATTGTTACTGCCTATATTTAAGAGTATTTAAATAAAGTTACAATCTTTTTCGTATTCCTTTTCTAAACGGAGAACCCAATAACAACTGGCGCCCAACGTGGGGCCATTGAAAAGTGCGGATTACGAAAAAGAAGTGTCGTGTAGTGAATCTAATTGTGCTTGGACGTGTTTCGCCGATATTGGTGCATATATAAAAGCAAATTTCTGTTTACGAGTATTACCGCAAACAATTCGATCTTCCTCGCATTTTTTTCACATACTGTTTAAGCGAATGAAATTTTGAGAATTTTGAAATTGCAATGTGAATTTTTAAATACCAGTGACTCCTTACGCGGACCGTATCTTGCGATGCCACCTGCCTGTAGAGAATGTGGTGACATATAACTTTCTAGGAACTTGGATAGAATAATCGGATGATCAAACAAAAGAAACAAAAACGAGTATAGAGATGGCCAGATCAATATTTGTAAAGATGAAGAAGTGATTTACCAGTATAGATATTAACATGGGTTAAGGGACTTAGGCTGCGTTGGTACCTTTTGTATGGGATTGAAGCATGGACCCTCAAGAAAAACCACATCGTAAAACTACAAGCATTCAAAATGTGATGATACTGTAGAATGTGGAGTATTCCCTGGAGTTACTATAACACCGTTCAATAAGTCCCGGAACTAATTAGGAAAAACATGTTTTTTTTCGAAAAATTATTTTTTATTTATCAACATAATCACCTTTAAGTGCGATACAATCATTTCAACGCTTTTCTAACTTTTCGACGCCATGCTTGTAGAAGGATTTCTCCTTGGCTTCAAAATAAGCTTCAGTCTTCTATTACTTCCTTATTCCAGCCAAATCTTCTTCCCTGGAGCATCCTATTGAGATCAGCAAAGAGCCAGTAGTCGCTGCAGATCTGGAGAGTATGGTGAGTGGGGAAGCAAATCAAAGTTTAACTCGTTTATTTTGGCCATTGTTTTCATTGATTTGTGGCCGGTGCATTGTCTTGATTTTTTTCTTCTTCATGTGGGGTCGTTTTTTCACGATTTCGTCCTTCAAACGCACCAATAACTCAATGTAATAGTCGCTATTGATAGTTCTTCCCTTTTCAAGATAGTCGATAAAAATTATACCGTTCACGTCCCAAAAAACTGACGCCATGACTTTGCCAGCCGCCTGTTGCGTTTTCGGACACTTCGGACGACTCTCACCGGCTGCACGCAACACAGCTGACTGCCGATTCGACTCTGGAGTGTAATGGTGGATCCATGTTTCGTCCATTGTTACATAACGACGCATTTTATTGAGAGTAAACCGTGCCAAACAGGTCTCTGAATCGTCTATTCGTTGTTGCTCTTGTTCAACTGTGAACAAGCGCGGCACCCACTTGGAAAATACCTTTTTCATGCCCAATTTTTCATGTAAAATCGTAATCGCACTTCCAGTCGATATGTTCACGATCTCAGCAATCTTAGAAACTATTTTCAAAACTTAATATTTCCCGGAGTTACTGCTTCATTTGGCCTCCAAAGGCGTTCTGCAGCATTTGTATCAGTTCGACCGCGTTTGAAATCAGCATACCACCGACAAATCGTTGTTTTCGATGGAGCAGAGCCTGGATAACACTTTTGAAGCCATTGCTGAGCTTGCACTGTATTTTTTCCCATTAAATACCAATGTTTTATTAACACACGATATTCGTTTTTTTCCATTTTTTGAACAACTGCAAAAGGAGCGTTACTCTCACCACAGTAGCTTTATTGTTTATGGTCCGATTCACATGAAATTTTGACACATGTCACTTGAAGGTTGGCATTTTTAAAAAATAAGGTTGATTTGACATGAATCACGCCATCTCTGGGTTAGTCCCGGGACTTATTGAACGATGCAATAATGCCGAAGTGCTGAACCGGATGCAGGAGTGCGAAATCATTAACACCATAAAAAAAAGAAAGCTTCAATACCTCGGTTATTTAATAGTCCAGGGAAAGCGGAGCATTGGAAGAGGCCGTGTGTCCTGGCTAAAGAACCTGAGGAATTGGTTTAGCTGTAGCAATGTTTAACTGTTCAGAATAAATTAGCCATCTTTTCGTCATATCACCATTAGGCCAACCTTAGAAGTTTTCTTCGGTGTTGCTGTAAGCTTCTGCTATAAATAAACTCTTGTATTACCATTTCATTCTGTCCTGCATTTGATGCATCCTAGGTGTGTTAATTGTTTATACATCCCGTTTATACAACAAGAAGCGTTTTAATGATAATTTTTTGAATATTGTAGAATTATCGTCTCCAAAGCTACAGCTTGCGAGTTACTGTTAAACTAAATAAGTAGCGCAACCTATAAATGTTTTTTTCTATATACGTGTGACATTATTGTTTGATACAATAAATATACATGAAAACAAAGAAGCACAATGTTTCTAGCTCTCTTCTTATTAAGGTTAACTCGTATCAGCGAATATAATACATAAAAATATAGATTAAAAATAAATTAAACACTATTTACAATAAAAAATAGTAGAATTACTTTACTAATGACCATCTACCATCTGTGCATATTTCATAATTATAGTTCATCTATAATGATGTTTGTAGATATATAATGTTGATAATTAAGAACCCATATATGAATTTCTCATATTCAAAGGATATTAACTAGCTTGTTTGATATTAAGATAGTCTTTGTCTCTTTAATGGGAGTTTATTTTACATTACATGTTTAATGTTTTATTGAAGATTGCTAGTCATCACGAGTTTATATCTAATGACAATTCGTCTTTGTTAATATAAAGTGGATTAAACATTTTAACAACAATAATGTTTCTAGGTACTTCAAGAAATAATTTTTTCGTGCTTGAATACAAGAATATGTAAAAGTGTTTTCTGGTCTAAAACAGAGATTTGTGGAAAAAGCCAATATTTTTTAGGGACAAAATTAAAAATGTTGAACATACATTGCGAATTATTTATATAACAATTGAAGAAAAAATCTTTCTGATCCACGTTCCAGTTAATTATTTTCTTCGTTATCTCACCTAAAATTTTGTATTACTGGTTAGGTTAGGTTAGGTTAGGTTAGGTTAGGTTAGGTTAGGTTAGGTTAGGTTAGGTTAGGTTAGTTTAAGTCAGATTTTAGGCTAGTATTGGAGTTCAGGGATGTTTTTCGAACAAAGAAATACTTTATTTGATTAACCATGTGGCTGCTGTGTTGCTGTGCAAAAATTTAAACTGCTCTTTCGCCGAAAATATGTAGCGATTTTATTAGTAATATTATATTTTTTATATTCTAATATAAAGTTTTTGCTTTGGAAGAGGGTGAAGAGAAATAAAAATGTACTCATAGTAGCTCATTATTACAAAATTTCCTTACATTTATGGTAATAAAACATTTGACTATTACTGCGATAGGGTTATTATGTACCTACGTAGTCATCCTGAGTAAGATTTAGAATCTCCAATATTATTACTTCCAGTACAAACAGTTTAATAAAAGTAACATTAATAATTATTATTACACTTCCTTAAATGTTTTCATATAAATCTAATTATCTTTAAAAGTGGTAGATGTTTAAATAAATTAGAAAGCTCTTACAATGTTTCCTTTTCCTTAAAATAAGAAGAAAAAAGTTCTTCTAATATAATTCTTTACGGTATTCATTTTTAACAAATATTGGTACGGGGAGCTAAAATTATTATAATTTTTAGATTTTTTTTCCTTTCCCATTTACTTACACTTACTTGTGAATGCGATCACAGCGCCGCTTTTAACGAATTTCAAATCGTGTATATAAAATTCTGAATTATCCTCTCCTATTCATAGATCTTCATAGTTATGGGTTATACACTATTCCATCCAAAGAAAAAAATAGAACCATAATTTCTGAATTACCAAAATGATCAAATTTGGGATACTTCTTTTTTATTATTTATTGTATGAAGTTTTGTTTCATACCTACTTATTATTACTGTAAAAGTTGTGAATGGGAAGCTTTCCGCTCATCCACTACGGCCAAACTCAGGCCTATTGTGGGTCACCGCTAAGGGTTACAATTCTCCATCGAGTCTGCACTTTTTAACGAAACCCAAGACTTGCGAGACTTGACTAAAGTCGATAGGCTCAAGCTGATTATTTTCAAGGTAGAGCAGTAACAAAGAATGTGCTCTGCCGATTCGTCTGCCACCCTGCGGTAATAACAGTTGCAAGTATCACTCAGACGAAGCTTTTTCAGGTGTTTCCTCAGACGACAGTGTCCAGTCAGCAGTCCAGTTCGAATGCTTAGGTGGCTTCTACCCCATTACAGTAGATGTGCTGTTTTGTTATAACTAAAATAAGTTTCTACAAAGGGTACCGCCTAGTGGCAAATTTTGCTTAGTCGGAACATTGTCTCCATAGGCGTGTATTACAAATATTGTCGATCACATAATTGTTTTTTAAATTAAGCGCCTTTATACTTTGTAGTAATTCTTTCTTTGTCGTTACCTTTACCGGACTAATGTTCCTATTTTTCATAAATTATAAAATATCTGCCTTCTTTGAACTAGAATTTGGAATTTTATTTAATATCCATGAATGATAGGAAGCATTGTCCATAACGACTACTGAATTTGGAGGAATGTTAGGAAGAAGCTGCTCTTGAAACCATTTTTCATATATATCTGCATTCATATCCTCATAGTCGGCTGTACATTGCTTAATATTTTTCGCAGACAGTAATCACGCATTTGGTATAAAACCGTTTTCACTTCCGGCTTGAAGAATTATTATACGGTTCCGTCTAGAACATGGCGCATTTAATCTACACTTTTGAGACTGATCTACCCAGCCATACTGAACAGTATCATGTGTGTGAAACCAATTCTCATCTAGGTAAAATATATGCCTTTTTAATTCATGATACTTCGTTATTTTATCTAAATTCTCTTCATGGAGTACAACAATACGCCGAGATTCCATTATAACCATTCGTTTATCCAATTTCTTATAATTACAAGCGCATTCTAATAGTATACCGCGTAAAGTTTCTAAGCTTTTATAATTATAATCAGCATAATCTCGTAATTTTCCTTTGAACGATTTCTAAAGTCAGTACTATATTTTCTTAATATAAATTATATATCGTTCGCTTTATAACATCTTTTGTAGCATCGTTAACATTTGCAAATTTTGTTTTCTTGTTTTTCCGCAGCTGCGAATGATCTATAACGTCACCGCGCTTAATAACCCGAGAAATAGTGTAAATAGAAATTTTAGTAAACGTATTAATTCGGTTTATTATAACCGCATCTGATTTTTTATTATCTTCATTTTTCAAACACTGTTACATATTTAAAATAATTCCCTGACATTGAATGTGTAAATCTTGAGTGCAAAATTCGCTACTAACCTCACTTTTTGGCGATATCATATCTTCTGAATTTTAATTTTGATCTGGATTTCCATTTTCTGATTCAAAAGGTCTCCAAAACGCTGCCATAATATATGTAACTAATTTAAGGTTATCAATTAATATGGGCAAAAATTACAATACGTAAACCAATTATTAAAAATGAATTACCGAAACAAAGATATATCTAAAGTTAATACTTAACTGCCCCAAATAAAAATTTGGACTCTCCGCCTCCGCACTAGACACCGACTTTATGAGATATAAAAACTGCCGCAAAAAATAACCTCCAGACCCCTGCACGCAACAGAATACAGCGGACCATTAAAAGCCGTCAACAAGTCGCGTGCGTACCCCACTTGTTTTCGTGCTGTACAACTACCAGTCTAGAGAGAGAGATTGGGTTCCGACGATACAAAGTGGATGTTTAACGGGACAAATATATTGTTTTCATGCCATTCTTTCTACTTTGAAGCCTAGTAAACTAACTCACTCTATATAATACTTTTAAATGGTTTTTAACAATTAATATTGGAAAGACTATACTAGACGGTTGTCCCTTGCTGTCCAACTGGAGATAATGTCCTTGAAAGTTCTTTTTGCCATGCCAGAGTGTCGGCTCTTTCAATACCCTCCACTCTCGCATGCCATGGTACCCTGACTAGCGTTACTCTGTTATTTCCTTAAAGGTTTTTCGGAGATTCGATATAGCTCCATACCAGCTTTGAGTCAATCCGCGTAGATTTCAGTGATTTTAGAGCGGCCTGGCTGTACGAACCCAGGGGTTGATCAATCAACTGTGACTTTTTCCTGCAAAATAATTTTTCTTCAAGTTATCTTCATTTTAAATATCGAAAAATCGACTTTAATAAAAAAAAACAATTTTTTACGAGCTGTAGTCGATCTGAGTAGAGTTCTGTATAGCGTTTCTTTAGTTCTACACAAAACCCTTGTGACTTTTTCCTGCAAAATAATTTTTCTTCAAGTTATCTTCATTTTAAATATCGAAAAATCGACTTTAATAAAAAAAAAACAATTTTTTACGAGCTGTAGTCGATCTGAGTAGAGTTCTGTATAGCGTTTCTTTAGTTCTACACAAAACCCTTGTGACTTTTTCCCGCAAAATAATTTTTCTTCAAGTTATCTTCATTTTAATTATCGAAAAATCGACTTTAATAAAAAAAAAACAATTTTTTACGAGCTGTAGTCGATCTGAGTAGAGTTCTGTATAGCGTTTCTTTAGTTCTACACAAAACCCTTGTGACTTTTTCCTGCAAAATAATTTTTCTTCAAGTTATCTTCATTTTAAATATCGAAAAATCGACTTTTATTTAAAAAAAATGTTGATACCATCTTAAAAGATGGTAGCGTAGCTACCAAGAATATTCCCATTTACCTACATATAAAATTGCGATCACAAAGCCGCTATTGACGAATTAAAAATTATTTTTCTATATTTTTCCTCTCCTGTTAATATATTCCCATAGTTATGGGCTATAATTACCAATTTTCAAAATAAAATAGTAGAACTACAACTTTCATTAAATCATACTACCCTAAATTCTTCTGAAGTACCAAAAGGAACAAATTTGGGATACTTCTTTTTCGATCTCCATCTTACTAAGTTGCGTTAAAACGCAGAGTTGTTTATTATTCTTATAGTAATAATCATTTATAACGATAAAAAGCTACCTAGTTTTTCCAATAACTTATAATTCTCTGACCATAAAAACAAAATGCTCTTTTGAAAATTATATAATCGGATACAAGATATGAACGTTGGTGAATTTTTCAAAACAAAAATTGTTATAACAAAGAAATTTCTTTTGCTCTTCAGTTCTTTTTATCGGAAACAACCAGGCGGTCTATCAATTATTGCGAGTGAATCATCGAAATGACAAAGAAAATGAATGAAAATAACCGAAAGGGGTCAAAACCAGTGGCATTCCAATTAATAAAGAAATAAATCAAATCGGAATTATCTTTCCAGGAGAGTCGCAATTTTTTTCTAATGAGGTTGAATTGTTTTAAAAAATACTGTTGCTGCAAAAGCAGAACCATTTTCCCAAAATTGTTCAATTTGTCTTTAACCTGATGGGCACCAAAGATGTTCTATAAAACAATAGTCATTCTTCAAATTAGTCCTGATAGGTACTAAAATTTTCTTTCACATAGGTATGTTATTCGCAAAATTACATTAAAATGACTGTGAAGCAGCGATTAATGATTATTATATTAACGGTTTCCAAAAAGCAGATATATAAATTTTGTTAAATTACTACAGCGAGCAACCTAAAAATATTATATAACAATAAAACAACTGCCACCGGCATGATTGGACTAAATATTAAAAAATATTATTGCTGCCCCTATATAATACCGCACATTACACATATAGTAAATCACTGTTTATTTTCGGGGGAATTCCCTGCAACTTGGAAATATGCCATTGTTATACCTGTCCCCAAAGGCTTCTTCTTCTAGTGCCTATTCGTTTCGAATATTGGCGACCATCCTGGCAATGATGACCTTTGTTGACTACCGCTTGTGCAGCAGTGGTTGTTGTTGAATACCATGTCCTTAAGTTCTTGAGCCATGATATCCTTCTTCTTCCGGGCCCTCTCTTTCCAAACAATTTTCCTTGGAGGATGGATTTTAATAGTTTGTATTTGTTGTCATTTCTCATTATATGCCCGAGATATTCCAATGTCCTTCTCTTAATCTTATTCATTACCTCCTTTTCCTTCCCCATTCTTTCCAGTACCGTTTCGTTGGTCACTCTGTCTACCCATGATATTCTAAGGATCCTTCTGTATAGCCACATCTCGAAGACTTCGAGTTTCTTTTGTGTTGATTAGGTCAATGTCCAGGATTCCATGCCATAGTATTTGATTTGAGGTTGTGGCTTTTGAAGAGCTTAGATATTTTGATGAAGGCGTCCCTTGCTTTTTCTATTCTACATCTAATTTCTTGCGAGTGGTCCCACTGTTCTTTTATTACGGTTCCCAGGTAGACAAGTTTGTATACCCGTTCTATTGGCATATTTTTAATAGGTAGTTGGCAGTTTTCTTTCTTCTTTTTACTTATGACCATTAATTTTGTTTTGTTGTTCATTTTTAGGCCATATCGTTCACTTACTTCATTTACTTTGTTCATTAGCTGTTGCAGACCTTCTTCTATCTGCAAATATGACGGTATCATCTTAACCGTCTCTGTTGTTTCGTCTCCAGCGTTTATTCTTATGGTGGCTGTTCCCAAAGTGAACGATCCCAAATATTTTAAGGACTTAAGACCAATTAGTAGGTATACTTCCAACTCTTTCCAAAGTTATGGAAACAGTAGTTAAGCAAATTCAAGAATATTTTCAAACTTACCAACTAATTCCAGAAAATCAGTCAGAGTTTAGAGCTAACCATAGTTGTGAAATTGCACTTCTAAACATGGATCATTACATTTGCGCTAAAGACAAAAAACACTTTACCATTTTGACGCTATTGAATTGATCCCATAAATCACAAAATGATGTGCGCTATTTCAAATCACTTGAGTTTCTCAAACACTCCATTACTTTTCTTTGAAAATTATTTTCGTTGTCGCAGTCAATCCGTTAAAATAAAATACAAAATATCCCCTCCTTTAGTCTTAACATCAGGAATACCTCAAGGTACTATTCTAGGCCCTCTTTTATAAACTCTCTACACGTCAGCGTTTCAAAATGTCATAGTCACATGTAAATCACACTTCTACGCGGATGATACTCCGATCGATTATTCTTTTGATGGACATAATGTGCAGCAAAGTATCCAATTAATAAATGCGGATATCAAAAATTTGATGAAAACTGCTACTGAACATGCATTAATTATAAATCCGACAAAAAACTCTGTCCTTGTATTTGGACCACCAATAAAGTTGGCGGGTGGTTTAAATAAAACTACCGAAAAATTTAATTTCTTTTTATTAATACTTGAAAATTCCAGAATTGTCAACGATTTGAATAAAACAAAATATTTAATAATTATAATAAAATACTTTATTTAACATTATAAAAAGCAAGATTCACAATTTATTTCTATATTAAATATACATTTATATTTGAATTGCATTTTATTTTCTGAACTTTTTAAATTAAAAGAAATATCTACGTTAAACACTCACAAACTAAATTTTCTTAAATGTCCTCGATTTCCTTGCTAATAAATGCAAACCCATGCTGTGTTGCTAAACCATCACTGTCGCATTTTGCCAATTTTTTTATACAAAGGTAAATTTGGAATTAAATTATTTCTTAAAATGTATAATAACGAAGTCAAAACCGGAGAAAAATACTGTCAACTGTCAAAACTATATAAAAAAAACAAACGATATCGATATTCGCGATTTCGACTACCGTTGAGGGCGCTAAGAAACGTAAACAAATATGGAGGATTGTGAGTAAACTTTTTGTTTGAGGTGGCGAACTTAGTGGTTGAGTTGTGTGTTTTAATTGTTTGCTGGTAATTTTACAAATACAAATAAAATAATCAAACATCAACCTCCACATAATAATCCAAAATAAAATTAAAAATAATTTGCGATTACTTACAAAGTAGGTTTATTATTTATCCTCCAGAGGGCGTCTAGACTTTCGAAAAGGCGAATAGTACCAACATATTTGTGCAACAAGATTACCAATTTTGGTATGAAAACCGAGGTGCGCCATCTCATAATTGAAATAAGAAGTTTGCACTGACAGTTTACGGTTTAAATCTTGGTAACCCACGTAAAACCTGTTTAGTAATTGATTTTTTGTGGATAAGATGCAAACAAACAGCTATAACAAATATATTACATATGTCAGTCTCAGAACTGTCAATTATTAACTTAAATTTAAACCACTCCTCCTAGTTTTTAAATACAGAGAATAGTAAGATGAAAAGTGCATTTTTGTCTTGTGTTGCATGTCTGACAGTCGTGAAAAAATGCAATTTAATGAATGTCTAGCATCAAGCTATCGAACATTTGGACGATTGAAATTTTTCAACCCATTGTAGTATTATATCGTGCTTGACTCCGGGAATATTATATGGATCCCTTTTCATATTCGTATTCGAAACAGCACGCCGTCGACTCAGCAGGTGGTCGATGAGTGTACATTGTCGTCAACGTAATTATATTTCTTTCTTTTTCTCACTTAATTCACGAAACGTTTTAATTACGACGACTTCGAAGAGAAATAGAGAGTCTACACCCCAAACTCACCCCATTTTTTCATCACCCCTTTCGAAGCCAATTTATCAGCGGCGCAACACAAAGAAGTAACGATATAAAAAATCGGTGCATTGTTTTCCACAGGGATTGATATTTACTGGTCAATGGTACAATTTTTTTGGCAAAAGTAAATTTTTGAGAATTTTAAATTTCGGAATATAGATCAAGCATATTAATATTTTGAAATTGACAAAGTAAAAGTAAAAAAAGCTGGATTTTATTTTCTCCAAGAGTTTGTTTTTCAGTTTTGAAGATCATTTTTGAAGATTAACTTTAAAAATATACTGTTTAAATTCAAGTCGCTTTGTGAACATTCCTCGGTCCTATTTGTCGTAAAAATAATTTCTTTTATTATTCAATGTGTTCTTTAATTTACTTTCGAATGTTTTATTATATATTTATTATATTATTATATATTTTAACTCATTATAAAATGAGTTATTCTAAATGTTTATGAGCTCTTAATTAATATTCTGTGTATATAAATATTTCAAAAATATTCTACAATTTTTATAAATGTAGTTATTAGAGGCTGAACGACGAGAATGAGCCTACATTAGATAAGGTAGTCCATAATTAGCCAGTTTTAAAAAAATGTTTATAAAAATTGGTTAAACAATTATAATTTTGCAAACACTACTCGACCAACTGGCACACATTTTTAGTAACAAAAACTATTCTAACGAAAATTTTGGATATATTTAGCAGCGCCATTAACAATAGTAAAATGCTTTTTCTACTTTATTTTGTAATAACTTTTATGTTTATATTCTTTTAAATATTAAAACGAGATAAAAAATATAAGTATTCACCTGATAAGGAGATACTGGGAAATATTTTTGAAGCAGCTAAGGCAGCATGTTTAAATTTATTGCCATGAAAATCTAACGAAAGCTACTATAAACAATATGCCAATTTTGTGAACTGATGCGAAAGTAAAAATGTCTAAAGTTTCAAAAAATATTTTAGAATATAGTTGTAGGAAAAATTGCGTTCCTATCTCGAGCGGTAAGTATTTTTCCCGCACTTCTTGTTTTTAGGTTAGGAAATAGTATACAGTTGGTCCGGTGAATCTTTTCCCATGCGTCATCATTCATATACAAACGCAATACATCAATACATTAAGTAACACGTAGGTCGTAGATTGATGGTTTAATTAGGATGTGGCTAAAGTGACGGTGAACGTTTTTTATTATTGTATGAAGCTGGTGTAATCACAGACATATAAAAAAATGTCTGTAGGTGATATTGTCCGGCTACACACAACGTTTTGCCTGAGAGCATGCCTGCAGAGACTTGTTTGCGCGGGTAAGAGCATGCGTATAGACGGCAAGACGCGCGATGCCGTCTATACGCACGCTCTTGTAAATATTTAACAGCCCTTTAGCAATGTGGTACCTAAAACTTTATCTTGTTTATTTGTTTGGGAAATGAAACCACAATCCATTTTTATGTTTTTATTTCTTTCAACGTTTCGATAGCGTTCCAGCTACCATAATAATAATGTATGTACATACCAAATTTTTAATTTTACAATATTTTCATTCTTACTTTTTAATCAGGCAACATGTCCAAATCAGTTGAAGTTAGTTAAGTGTTTGGGTAATTACTTATTAAATATGTATAAAACTAAATACACACTGAAATTGTAAATCTGGCTGTATTTTTACAATTCTATTTTACTTTTTAATTATATAAAATATTAAAAATACAATCTAGTTATAAAAATGTTGTAGAAAATAATTATTTTTAACTGTAATTTCAAAAGCACACAATTACTTTTCTTCTAGAAAATCAGTTTGCGTCAGGTGCAAAACTGATCTAAACTCAATGACTAATTTACAATGAAACCATTTATACTATCGTAAACGAAAGTGGTCTGACATGGCTAGGTCGAATTTTCGTTGATAATAACAATTCCATGTTACCGTCCACATTAGACATTGAGAATATTAACCTACCAGACAGATTCTACATATGTCTCTCTCGCGTTGATAACGCAATCACGATTATCAATGCACGCCTACATTCTACACTCTAAACTACGTTTATTATTTACATCTGCACATTTTCGTTTCAGAAAGTAACTTACATAATTTTTCAGCCAAAAAAGTGCCTACTACAATAATTTAATGGTAGACTTTTTCCGCACTCAACTAAGGAGGTCGCTCAACAAATAACATTTTTAAAACTACCTACTTGTTTTTCCTAAAATTATATAAACCCATTAGTGTACGTTAAAAGGGAGTTAAATAATAAAAAAAATTAAATAATCGATTTATATCGAATTCAAATAATATACTTATTAGAATAAAATATTCCATTCTGTATTATGACAATTATGAAAAATTTTAATAAAGGGATAAAAGTAAAATCAAATAATCTCAACTGAGGTATTTCTACACATTCATAAATATTTAGGAAAGAGAAAGTCCTGATAAAATTGTTGTAATAAAGAAGTTACTGAAAGTAAAAATCATTATTCTTGATCGAAATTGATATACCACATAGATTACAAAAAAAATTAACCAACAAAGATGGTAAGTTTTAAAAAAGTTTTAATTCATCAGATACAAGTACAACTAGTATTAAAAGGAAATAATATTGTAATTTTATCATTTGGATCCCCTGAGGGACGATTGCTGTACAATAATCTAAACAAGAGACGACTTTTGGTTAGGTGCTAAAATTAAAAGGAAGATTTTAAATAAATAATTTTTATTGAACAATTAAGGATAATATATTAATCTCTTGAAATGACTGAGGAAATGTCTACCCCAAAATTGGTCACTGGCTCTTCCTCTATATATCAGCACAGAATACACCAGCTACATGTATTCTGTGATGCCAGTGAATAATAAGAAAAACGCAGGGACAAGTCGAGTGTCTCTTCAATTCTCAATTTTGAGTAAGGAAGGTACCATATGTGACACATTTTGAAAAGGTAATTTTATGTGGAATTCATCAGCTCAACCAATGTTGTTGTGTAAAGCACCGATTTCAGCGTCCGCTTTAAAAAAAATATTAATCGTTACATAATTCAAAGTGTGACACCTCATTTGAGATTTATTTTATTAGCATTTTAACGCAATAAAGAATATAATCCTGAAATCATGTTTAATATGTGAAATCAAATGATAATTAAAAGTCTTTTAAGTCTGTTTCACTTTTTCATTAAAATAAGGTGTCAGACTTTGAATTATTTAACGATTATTTTACCATCCAAAAGGGTGCTAATATCGGAGATTGAAACAACAATATTGACGAAATTGATTGTGTTAACCTTTACTTTGTGGAAGTTCATCTTACTAAGAACAATAAATAACTGAACGATTAAACTAAACTTCCACTATTTATTCGAAAAAATCCGCTTTAAAATAAATAGTGGTATAAATAGTGGAAGTTTAGTTTAACCGTTCAGTTATTTATTGTTCTTAACAATATTGACGTTACTGTTTCTGTTCTATTTCAAATTTTAAGGGTTGTTAACGATGTTGACCATTCTACAAGTAGGGAACAAAAATGTTCCCGTCTGAACTAAAAAAATCCAAGTGTCCGATTGTTTTTTCATATTATTTACTAAAGGAAAGATCACCTAACGAAGCTTCCAAATTTTTAAAAAAATAAATAATGAAATTTTAACCAAAGCACATTTTTCTAAAGAACAAATTGTACAAAAAATATTTATACAATGGTATAAACTAATAATTATTGATTGTAATGAAACTCACCTCCTTCTTTCAACAACGATTTCTTCAAGAAAAGTTTATTAAAGTCTAATGAATAAATACACAAACTAAAAGTATCTACACCTAACCCACGCACATCCAAACAAGAATAAATGAAAAACACAACAAATAATTCACTGAGAAAATTTTACCTAAACGAACAAAATACAATAAAATAATAACGACCACATGTGCATCAAAATTTTAACTCGAAGTGTACTACAGAAGCTTTATGGATTCGCCGCTGAAGGCGCGTTTATCAGCCTTTTAAAATATTTCAAGTAATTCAAATTTTAGGTACACTTTTCTCTCACACTAAGCAAAATTTTTACCCCAAAATTTCAGTACTTATTAATATTATCATGCCCCACAAGCTATGCATAGTTTTACATTAAATTTTTTTTAACCAAAATAAATGTTTTACCTATTTCAAAGAAAAAAAAATGTATATAAAAAAAATATGCATGGCCTCTGGGGTATGATGAACTATTCTCACTCCAAAAATTTTGTTTAAATCGAACAATGAACACCGACGAAAAATGTTCCTAAGTAAGTTATTGGTTCTTAAGAGCAAACCGGACATATCCGAAAATTTTAAAAGCATCCTGAGCCTTTATTTCTAATCCGATTTTTGTGAAATTTTCAGTAAACACTCATTATTACTAAACTTAGGGGGGTATTACCTTGATTTTTTTCTAATCCCTTTAGAAGTATTTATTTCCTAATAAAAACGAAAAAACAAGAAAAAAAAAGGTTATTCCCGTCTTCTAAATTAAATTTAAGAAAATGTGTCGCTTTCTGTTTTAGTAAATGTTGAGTAGTTTTTAAATGGGATGCTTTCCCACCTTTGCCTAAAAATTTTCTATAAAATGCTGCCCTCTCGTTGTATAAATTTTAAGACAGTTTTAATCGCGTTGGTGGAGATTTTCCCAGTGGCGGAGCAATTATCATGTTAACACGAGAGTATCAGAAAATGTAATACTTATAACTTTTTTGTTGTATTTAATGATGTGGCTTTTTCTAAATAAATTAAAGTAAATTTCAAATTTTGACAAGGTGGTCAAAATAATAATTATTAACTTCATGTTTTTAATTCTATCTAATCTATATAAATCTGCCACTAATATCATTTCTCTTGTAGTTTCTGGTGTACTTATTTATTAAGAAGAATACATACATCGAAAACAAAAAATTGCATAACTTAAAAGTAGCATTATTCATATACATCCAGTCAAAATTGTTTCACCAAATTTCTATATTTCGCTAAAATATCTACAGGGAGATTCATATTACGGACCTAAAATGAAATGATTTTTATATGCATTTTACAACTAAATACTTCAATATATCAATCTGATGATGCTAGTTTTTAGCGAAACAGCTGTAATTGAATTTAAAACTTTTACATAGTGGAAGTTTCATTCAACCATTAAGGTGTTTACTGTTTTTTTATACGATTTTGCTGGTTTGTTGCAGTAAAGAAGACAATGAAAATCTAGTAAAAAACGCATCCAAGCACTAGACAAAAAAATGTGGAATTTCAGCTCTTATCATCTAGTTGTAAAATGCATTTAAAAAATTAATCCATTTTATGTCTATTATGTCCATTTTATGTAATAGGAATCTCCCTGTAGATATTTTTTATTTTTTTAAATAAGAATAATTAGCATGCGACATTATACAGTGCTTATTCTTCTAAATTCCATCAAAAGTGTTTCGCCAGATTTAATAATTGGTTTAAATACAGAGAGTTTAATATTGCGTATATAAAATTGAATAATTTTTTTATAAAATTTCTGCAACTCAACAAATAGAAATAAATTAATATTTGAAGTTCAACATTAATTAATTGGGGAAAAATATAAAACTTATTGTGTAGACATTAGTCTTTTATCAAAGAAATTTCATACTCTATATTTTACAAGCACGATAAAGTTATGTTTTAACCTAGGAATAGTATTATTTATGTCGTACAATCAAAACTATTTTATTTCTTTGCTATTCTCTGTCTTTGATTATCCCGAATTTTCAGTCTTCTAAGAAATCTTGAGTCAACTAGCTGTGGAAACAAAGATTTAAAAAATATATTTTTAATTTTTCTACCATCCTGTCAGCCCAAAAGTTTCTGCCTCGCGGAATCTTAAACATTCATTAAACAATAAATAGGAAATTTATAGAACAATAAACAACAAAACGGTTGAATTAAACTTTCACTATTTATTCGCAAAATACGTTTTTAAATGCAATGACGGCCGTTTCGCTAGAATTAGCATCGTCAGATTGACATATGTCGAAAAAGTAAAAGTTTAATTCAACCGTTTAGTTGTTTATTGTTCTTAATAAGATGGACTTTCACATAGTAAGGGTTAGTACAATAAATTTCAGGAAATTTATAGGATAATTAATTACGTAAGATTACCTCTATAATTTTATATATTACATTTTCTATCAGCAGACCTTTTGAACTCCATATTATAAAAAAACAGAATTCTTTATCCTTGAACCTGATAAAAATATATATGATTTTTGTTTAAATGTAATTTTCCATTTTTCAAGGAAGCCCATGTAATTTTTTCGGAATTTATGGTGTCTTCAGGGTTTTTGATAGTCTCCGGACATTTTACTTCTATTTATATTTAGGTATGGATACTCAGGTCTTAAAATATACTTTATACGTTCATTTTACTAAAATTTACTTACCACTGTTCCAGAGTAAAAATTAAGAAAGCAGAAATAACATTCACGGAAGCACAAATTAAGTTAAGAAACGAACAGTACACTGTAATATAACGATTTTTTTATATTTTGCAATTATAAAAATCTTCATTATAAAACGCATTTGCGTATCGTAATGTAACTTTTACCCACGCAAATTTTTGTTTTAAATGGTTGGCGACATGAGTGAAGTATCTAATGACATGACTATAGAAAATGACATTTGTGGCTAATAGCAATTTATTAATTTTATTTTGTTCTTTAAGAAAGTATTTGTGAATATGAATACTTATATAATATATTATTATTAGTGTATATGTCATTTTAAAATATTTGAAAACAATAACATTTCATAATTTAAATGTCAAAACTGTCAAATGTTATAAATTACACAGTGCTACCGACATACTTCTTAAAATCAAACCTTTCGTAATTACATAAAAATAATAAATTAATTTAAAAAATGGTAAAAAGGGCAAAATATAAAAAATATTATAAACAACTTATTTCATATGGCTGTTGTGACACTCGTTCTTTAAAAAACTCATCGCTTCGCGATTCGTTTTTTAAACTTGAACTCGTGTCATAACAGAATTCCATATGAAATGCGTTGTTAAATATACTATTTAGATACGACTATGTACCTATTTGAAAATCATCTGCTGAAACACCCGAAATACAATAGACATATGTAAGTTTTCTTTCCTTACTTATCTTTACAGTAACTTCAATAGCGCACGAGTTTACTTGTTTCGGTAGTACATTTGGTTTACTGGCTCTCAGCGCGGAGCGAGAAGTAGGAGGTTGGGTTAATTAGGGTGAAATTTGCTTGCCGCTGTAGGTACGGTTGGCTCTTAAACCCTGTTGGTTATCGATAACGCAACTGACCCTCTGCCCACAATCTTTTAGGATCATTCAATTTTAGTTTAAATTTGTCAGGCCACTTTCGTTTACAATAGTACAATCAAACTTTAATCTTTAATTTCAATTATATCTCTATATATTTGTTTCTAAACTCTTTATCTTCATGGAGTGCTCATCCGTGAACGGATGCGATCATGATGGCAATTTTAACCTTTGAAGCAGCTGCTTTAAAAAAACTGTTCTTTGTGGTATTAAAACAAGTTTTTAAATTCTTCAGCTATGGAAGTTCATAACGTTTCCCTTATCCCTATTATGTGACTTACTTAAAAGATTAGGAATGAGAACTATAAAAATTTCTGTTTGATAATTAGTATATTGTTGTGTTCTGAAATCGAGCCTTTATTTTATTTACATTATTATTGTTAAAATCTAGTAGTTAAGAATGACATGTGTCAAATAAGATTCAATGTTTAAGTACTGTCATTAATGTATGTAGAATCGAAAATATATTCTTTTATGTAATATGTAAAATTATTAGTTACAACAAAGTGGCGACGAGGATAAAACTGAAAAAAAAAACCTTCGAGTTAAGTCGATCCCGTAAGTACAGTTCGAAACACATCGAGTCATGCAGTCCGAAGATTTAAAGTCACTATTGTTCACAATGGCTGAAGTTTTACGCCAAAACGGGGAAATTATACAGTCTATAAAGTCGAATCAGCCAGTTCAACCAATCGTCAATATGGTATCAAATTTCGAATACTTCGACGGCAGTAAGGAAACATTTCGTCAATATCGTAAGCGTCTCGAAAATTGGTTCAATTTAAAAGGAATTAAGGAAAATAAAGAATTATGGGTGAGAGAATTATTACTACATATAGGTCCTCAACTACATGCCGTGTTATGTTCACTTACTACACCGGCGGATCCCGCTACAATGACCTATGACACCCTTGTCAAGTTGTTAGAAGATCATCTATGTCCAAACCCAAACATAATCGTACAACAACATCGCTTCTTATCAAGGAATCAAAAAGAAGGGGAGACGATTAGTCAATATTCAACAGAACTACGTCAACTAGCGTCTACATGTAAATTCGAATGTGAATGTGAACGAAATGTTGCGAATCTGTTCCTAAGAGCTCAGTTCATCCGGGGGCTAAAGGACAATGGAATCCGGGAAAAGCTTTTACAACTAGCTGAAGCAACATACGAAAGAGTGGTCGAATCAACAGTAGCGTACGAAGCATCAAAGATCGATTGCCGAGAAATGTCAAATCAATGTTCGTCAAATACAGATGTCAATACAGAAGTTAATAAGATTTCACGTGCGCGTTCTGAAAACAGACAATCGACGAACCGTTCTCAACGTTTATGTCAAAGTGATCGCTCTCCATCACAGACTCGTCAAAATTCACGAATAAACTAAAAAGCACTTGGAATCGAGCAGAATTGTCTTCGATGTGCTAGAACAAATCATAGATCGAATAATTGTAAGGTACCTCGTGAAAAATTACGTTGTAGTGCCTGTTCAAAAACAGGTCACGCAGAAAGTTTTGTTTGTCCTATCTGATGAAGAGACAAGTAGATTCTCAAGTCAAAAATGTGAAAGTGGATCCTGAAGACATAGCTGAATCAAACTTCTTAGATGACCTTATGATATTTTCTCGTCTAACCTGGAACTTTCGACCAACGATGCCGCAAAATTTTTCACATCGGTACGTTTGAATTTGGAACATGATCAAAAATTTGAAGTTGATTCAGGATCGGCATTCACCTTACTTCCGCTTCGTGATTTTGAAAAATTGAATTTCAAAGGTGACGTTAAACAGACTGATGTACGGTTTCGTTCATACACACATGGTATTTTTAAACCGCTTGATTGTGCTGTTATTCCTGTCAAATATGAGGGCCACACGTCAAATGAATTATTATTCGTGGTACCTGACCATCTCACTCCGATCTTAGGCCGAGTATGGATACGTCGACTAAATATTGATCTTAAACGTCTAGATATGTCAACAGAAAATAATGCATCTGTCAAATCTGTCAATTCCTTGGAAATGACACCTGAGTCAATTATGGAAGAATTTGCCGACATTTTCCAACAAAAAGTGGGGTGTATTCCGAATTTTAAGTGCTCATTGAAACTGAAGAACAATGCCAGGCCAGTATTTTTGAAAGCCAGAGATATTCCCTTTGCACTTCGCGATGCAGTCGATAAAGAATTAGACGAATTAATTGCAAACGATATAATATATCAAGTGAAT
Organism: Ophraella communa; assembly: GCA_035357415.1. Lineage (NCBI taxonomy): Eukaryota > Metazoa > Arthropoda > Insecta > Coleoptera > Chrysomelidae > Ophraella > Ophraella communa. The sequence continues at coordinate 11,998,315 of CM068987.1, forward strand.
CATTCAGATTGGGGTTCACCATTGGTGCCAATTCCAAAAGCAAATGGCAAGGTCCGCTTAGCAGTAGATTATAAAGTCGCTGTCAATAAACAGCTCCACGATGCACACTTTCCTATTCCACGAATCGATGAAGTTGTTAATAACCTTCCAGATGCCAGTGTGTTTTGTACACTCGACATGTACAAAGCCTACCTCCACGTTCAAGTCGACAAAGAAAGTCAAATGATTCAAGCAATGTCAACACACCGAGGAGTCTTCGCCATGAAACGCCTGAGCTTCGGAATAAAGCCTGCACCTTCTGAATTCCATCGAATTCTACATCAAATACTGTCCGGATTGGAAGGTGCTACAGCATATTTCGACGATATCATCTACGGGTCAAATAAAGAAGAGTGTTTGTCAAATTTAATAAACTGTCTAAATCGCTTACGCCAATATGATCTGCATCTCAACCGTGAAAAATGTAAATTTTTCAAGACGTCAATTACATACCTTGGATACGTTATCGAGCACAACCGCATCAAGAAATGTCCTGAGAAAGTTCGCGCAATTATAGATGCTCCACCACCACGTGATACTGCAGACGTACGAAGATTTTTGGGAATTGCCACTTACTACGCCAAGTTCATTCCAAATTTGTCATCCCTGACGTTTCCTCTAAGGTGTCTGCTCCGCAAAAATACAAAGTTCAAATGGTCAAAATCGTGTCAAAAATCGTTCCTTCGATTGAAGAAGGAAATTGCCAGCGATCGTGTTTTAATACCGTTCAACCCAGATTTGCCAGTTATACTTACCTGTGATGCCAGCCCTATGGGAGTAGGTGCTGTCTTGTCACATATCGTAAATGGAGAGGAACGACCAGTAGCTTTTGCCTCGAGATCACTGACAGCAGCCGAAGAAAATTATAGTCAATTGGACCGCGAAGCTTTAGCAATCATACGGAGTAAATAAATTTTACATGTTTCTATTTGCAAGAAAATTCACTCTAGTAACAGATAACAGCCCTTTAAGTCGAATATTTCACCAGGATGCTAAATTGCCAGTTCTTTCTGCTTCAAGGCTTCTACGTTATGCCACAATTCTTAGTGGATTTGATTATGTCATCGAACACAAAAAAGCAGAAGAAAACGTCCATGTAGATTATTTTTCGCGAGCTCCATTACAGTCAAAATTACCTGCTTTGAATGAAGATGACATCATTCAACAGCAATGTATCAATCAGATATCAACTGACGTGTTGTCAGCCAAAACCATCGCTGCTGCTACATTGCAAGATAGTAAGCTATCAAAATTAGTTCAACAATTGAAGAACGGAGAAAATCAAGAGGAGCAATACTCACTACAGGAAGGCGTAATATTCAAAGGAAATCGAGTCATGATTCCTGACGCCCTTCAAGCTTCAGTATTGTCAGAACTACATTCTACACACGTCAAGACGTCCAAAATCAAAAGCTTGTCTCGAAGATATTGCTATTGGAAAAATATTGACCGTGACATCGAATCTTTCGTGAGAAGTTGTGAAGCTTGCGCTTCAACTGCGTGTGCCCCACCTGCTGCACCTTTACATCCGTGGGAAGAGCCAAAATTAAATTTCCAACGTGTCCATATCGATTACGCAGGCCCGAAAGATGGTTATTACATTTTCATTCTGATTGACGCTAAATCAAAGTGGCCGGAGATAAGATTGTCACAAGCTGCTCCGACGTCAGGTTCTACAATAGAATTTCTCAAAGACATCTTCAGTGTCCATGGATTGCCAGAAATAATTGTGTCCGACAATGCCACAATTTTTACTAGTTCCGAATTCATAAAATTCTGTGAAACAAATGGAATTTTTCGCCGTTTGATTGCACCAGGACATCCTCAAACAAACGGTCAAGCTGAACGTTACGTCCAATTTTTAAAACGAAAATTGGATGCCATGAAGTCAGAAAGTGGGTCAATGAAATCGAAAATTCAACAAATATTATTTCGATACCGCGCTACCCCTTTACGTTGTGAAAAGACACCTGCGGAACTCTACCTAGGCAGACAGATCCGAACAAGATTGGATTTACTCAGGCCGAGCAAGCCGCCAGACTCGCAGAAATCTCCAAGCCATTCGTTACACTCTTGCTTCAGGTCGTTTAGTGTGGGAGACAGAGTTCTCGTAAAAATGTTCACCAGTGGAAAAGAGACATGGAAGCTAGGAGTTATCTTAGAGACTTTCGGGAGACTACACTACAGAGTGAAGTTAGATGATGGCTATACACTAAAACGTCATGTTGACCAACTTCGAAAGTCAGAGGTCACACGTCGAGTTACTTTCGCAAATCCACCAGAAGAGTATCCTCCAGCTAGAGAGCAACCAGTGGCTAACTCTTCTACTCAAGAATCTCCGCCGACTCGCAATCTAACCGTGACTGTCATTCCTTCGCAACCCAGCGTTGTTCAAGGACGTAGTGAAGACACTCCAGTTGGGGAAGTCAGATCACCGCCGCTAGAGAATGTTACAGTTCCAGATTTACCCCCTCCTCCTCGAACAGAAGCTGTGACTCATCAACCAGTGCCAAATCGTCCACATCGTACACGTCGTGCACCTAATTACCTGGATGACTTTGTTCAATGATTATTTTATTTATTTCAAAATAGTGTGGGAGATTGTTGTGTTCTGAAATCGAGCCTTTATTTTATTTACATTATTATTGTTAAAATCTAGTAGTTAAGAATGACATGTGTCAAATAAGATTCAATGTTTAAGTACTGTCATTAATGTATGTAGAATCGAAAATATATTCTTTTATGTAATATGTAAAATTATTAGTTACAACATATATAATATGTTCTTTTGAAATGAATGAATATTCCAAGTTGAGCGATTTTCAAAGGCCCACTCGGTATATTCTCTATATATACTTATATGTATCATACGAGTATGCAAATATATTTTGGATAGCTCATCAATCAAAAGACACCACTTATTAATTGTCACAATTAAATCGGTAGAAAGTTAAAACGTCCAAGTTATAGCGGTATTAAAAAAGAAAAATTAAGATCCATAAATTAATTATTACTCTTAGCAATTAGGTTCCGTAATGTAATGCCTGGAACCCGTTTTAATTAATAAATAATTGCATAATTGCAATGCAAACGTTCATTTTGACTTAATAAATTTAATACTTATTTTAATCTTTGTATAAAACTTTCTGGCGTTTGTTGAATAGTTAATTAAATACAGAGAGATAGGTACATTTTGCAACTATTCTGTTATTATAGTTATAATGGGTAACAGTTACATAATGTTTTTCTTTTTGTATAAAACTTTTAAATATTCGTTTTACTAATGTTAGTAGAGTATCTATAATTTACAAAGTTTATTAGTAAAACAATCATACTACATTTTGCTAATTTTTGACAACCTGTACATCTTAAGTTATTTTTAATGTGTTCTGAATAAAAACAAACTATTAAAGTTATTGTCAGGTTTAAATTAAAATGTATACTTATATAATTAGTGGAACTTTAACTTATCTTTCATCTAAAATACATTCTTTACCTGTGTAACTTTCTATGTTAACTAGTATAATAATAATTATTTAATTTAATTACAATAGTACCGCTAACACCATCTATAGCAGAGGTTCTTAATGTATTAATTATACAGGGTGTACCAACCTTACGATAAAGTTCGGTATATACGTTGTTTTAGAACATATCAAAAAAGTTATTAACAAAAATAGTAGATGTCTTTAGGGTCCATATTTACCTTAAACTATACAGAGTATGTGTATGTGCTTTTTGGATAAATAATAGGAATAGTATTTGACCCATTCCTGAAGGTTCTTCCACTAAGAGACGTTTTCGCCTCAATCCAGAATAATCCCTAACTGAGTAGTTAGGTTTTTTTACTAGTTTTTACTTCTTTGTCTCATTTTTAATCTCGGCTATTAATGAATAAAATCGTTTCATTATTTCTGGAGACATTCCATAGAAAACTTCGAACAATCTGTAGGTTTTAGATTTTTATATTACGTTTCTGTTTTCTTAAAAAAAACTTAAAAACTAATTTTGTCAAATTAATTGTACTAACCCTTACTTTTTTGGAATAATAAAAAACTCTTCGTTTTAACAAAACTTCCACTATTTATTTAAAAAATTGATTTTTTAAATAAATAGTGGAAGTTTTTTATTATTCTTAATTTTGTCAATTTTCAAAAGTCAAAATTTGGATACCTACAGATTGTTTCTTATTTTTTATTCCATTTTTTTTCTGTCTACAATTTTTTTCTAAAATAAAAACTTAATTGAGTTTTGTGGTAAATTATTTCGAGAAAATAATATTATTTGGAACTATTGAAAGTGTCTCGCGCTCTCTCGCTTTCTAGCTACTGCTAGTGCGCTACGCGTGCGTGAAAATTATTAAAAACGCCAGGGTCGAACTCTACGATTTGAGTGAAACATTTATTATTTCAATACTTTTTAATTGTTAAGATTTAAAAAAAAATGTATTTTCATTATTTGAAAAACTGGTGTTTGATAGATTTACAAACCGAGGAGCGAAATGTATTGGTACGTGAGTATTTACTGTGTTATTATGTTGTGTAAATTGTGTTTTAGTATGTTGTGAATTAATTAATTTTTCTAATTACACATCTAAATATTGAGTACAAAATTCATTAGATTTGATAAAGAAATTAAATAAATGTAAATAACAAAATAATACTAAATTAGTATCGTTTGATGTAACTGTTTTCTCTAAAATACCTCCTAAAGAATATATAGTTCTAGTTAAAAAGCTATTAGATGAAAGAAATATCCATCCAGGTATAATATCAGATATAACCTATTTAATGTATACATTAGTCAAAATTATTTTACTTTTGATAACAAAATATATATTCAAAATGAGGGTCTTCCAAAGGGAAGTCATATTTCTCCAATTTTAGCAAGTTTTTTTTATGGATAATTTAGAAAACACAATATTTAATTCTAGTTATAAAAACAATATTGTATTTTGTTATAGATATATTGATGATGTATTAGCAGGATTTGAAGGTAGCGAACGACAGTTACATATATTTATTAATTATATTAATACCTTGCATCCTAAAATTAATTCTACTTTAGAAGTTGAAGAAAATAATTCAACTAATTTTCTAGATTTAAAAATCGAAAAAGTTAATAATTTACTAAATTATTCAATATACAGAAAACCAACACAAACAGATATAACTATACCATATAATTCAAATCATCCTGTAACACATAAATTAGAAGCTTATAATTCTATGATACATAGAGCACATTCAATTCCAATGGACAAAATTAACTTTGACAAAGACTGATATCATAAAACACATAGCTACGTCTAATGGCTTTCCAATTCATTTGATAAATAATTTAATTTAAAAGAAAGAACAGAGAGTGTCACTACAACTAATATTTCCTAAACAATTTCATAAATAATATATCTTCGGCAACATCAGCATTAATATCATTTAAAACACAAAATAAAGTTAGTACAAAATTGTTAAATGTAAAAACAAAATTACCCTAATTAAAAAATCTGGTGTTTACAAAATTAATTGTCCAAAATGTAATGCTTAGGTCAAACACAAAGAAATTTTGAATTAAGATTCAATGAACCCTTAAGAGCATATAGATTAAAACAACCAGATAAGTCAAATTATGCAAAACCCCTACTTGAACATCCTACCTCACTCTTACACACCAATGACATCCAAATATTACACACTTGTGATAAAAATTTAGATTTCCTTGAAGAACTTGAAATATAAAGACATCTAGCAAGTTGTTAATGAACAAATAAATCTTTCACTATTAAACTGTTTACTTTGATTGAGTTTACATTTTATACATAGATAAGACATAATTGTAACACAAATATATTAAGTTATTGTAAATATCAGCATGATATAGTTTTGTTTCCTGGTTTAATCCATTAGAGCTATTAACATTTAGGCTTTAATATTGTTATGTCTTATTATTTTTATACTTGGTCTAGTCTTAATACTACCTAATTTTTTATTATTCTTATATATAAAATAGATCAGTGTCAATTATACAAAATATTAAGTTTTTTTTTAGTTTTTAAATTTTAAAACAAAGTAAAAATTTATGAAATAATTGTAATAAATTTGTATAAAGTAGCACTTTGTGACACTGTTTTCAGTGTTGTGAAGTAGATTTTGTATACGCGAAGTTAATTTTTTTAATTAAATTAAGAAAGTTTTGTTTAACTATTATTTATTTTGTGTCCTTATAATACTTGGTGTCCTTTAGTTTTGATCGATTTAACGTAATATGAGAATAGCTCATTGCTTTATAAAAAATTTCGTAGCACCAATTAATGACATTATTTACATATATAGACGCATATAAGCGATTCCTATATTGCGATAGAATCGAAAGGATTGTTCGGCAAAGCATTTGAGGTGAAGGCAACCGGCGGCGGAGTGAGAGAAGTGGAAACAGAACGACCGTAGGGATGAAAATTAATGTTATGCAATTCAAGGAAGGTGGGAGACTAAATGTAATTAATTATCTGTGCTAGTAATGACTCTGACTGATGAGGTGTTCGGGTAAAGGGGCAAAGAGGGTGTGAAGAAACGATAATCGATCAACCGGCATCCCCCCCGAATAAGTTGGGGAGCGAAAAGAGGGTTGCAGATATCGAATTTTATCAAAAATGATTTACTAATACGTATTATTTAAACGAAGGAAGTAAAAGCTTGTAATTACAAGAGAGAAAAAAAATAAACAAAATAAATGAAAATGTTAAGTATTTCAGTTTATCTTCTTGGGCGTCTTCCAGTTTTATTAATAGATTATAGATTATAAATTGGTATTGTAATAAAGATGTACAAATAATATATAATACAACCAAAAAAAGGATTACATTTTTAATAAACCATGAATAATATAAAATCAGCCAGTCATAATAGGTTTCGCATAATTGAATAAAAAATTGAAATAAAATACCAATTTTAATATGAAATATTTTTTAAATAAACCTGATTTTTGTAGTGGTGACAGCGACGCGATGCTCTGTGCCAGCGATTGTACGCATCTATGTTTTCTCAGACTTGTAGCAGCTCTTTTAGTACAATTTTTTAAAGTTTCAAATCAGGTAGATCCCCTCTTCTATTTCGTGTGCTTTTACATTTAAAATTTTTGGATACTAATTGGCATTATATTCTGCATATTTTACAAGATAATTCAAGTTCATCGTTTTCTTTAGCTCCACCATCTTGCATTTTTGTGAATAGCAACGTTGGTTGAGTGATAAGTCGCAGAAAAGTTTATTCCATCCACTTTTTAAAATGATAGTAACACCTGACGCACTAAGTTAACCAAATAATTATAGTCAGACAGATATTAAACATGTAATTTTTATATTTATGTACAACCTTTAGATTTTGTTCCATTTAGTTATGAAGCCACATTCTAATTAAATGGTTTGGCAAACAGGTATAGTTCTCGATAATAGATTGTAATCCGCACTGTATGGATGAGATTCATACACAATATACAGAATTAAATAATTAATGTCTTAGCTGTTTGGGAAAGAAACCATTGATCCAAATATCTCGATTTTCTGCAAAATTATCAACCGTTTGTTTCCAAACATGAATGTATATTATCAAAGAGACGTTAGGAAATATTTTAATATAATTTTCCCTCAGAGATGGATTGATCCAATAGGTTAGAGTAGCCGGGAAGATCATCTCATTTGACACCACTTGATTTTTTTCTGTAGGGTTCTTTGCGGGTTACTAATGCCCACTTTTCGCATTTGTGACACAATTTACCTACTATTCCGTGACGTACCTATAAAACGATCTTGATAAAAACAATCTTGAATTATCTTGTAAAAAATGCAGATTATATTTAGTATCCCAAATTTCATAATTTTAAGTTTATTATTTTCCTTGTTGCTAGTCTTTTGCGCAATCCTGTATTAATCAAAAATTGGGTTTAACCTAGCCTTTGATGTTTCGTTGTACAATTGGTATTTGATTTCAATTTTTATTCAATTATGCGAAACATTATTAAACTTACACTAAAACCCGTATGCATAGTCGATCTCTGGCGAAGCGCCGAAGATTCGCCGATCGCCTAACCAGAATTGCTATGCATAGTCAGCCGCTGTCTGTTTTGGCGACTTGCCGGAGAATCGTTGAAGATGGTCATTATTATCTCCGTCGAATCTCCGAGGGTAGTTCGGTGTTTATTTAAAGTGCATTTTGTCCCAGAGCCGTTTAACTGGACCATAGTTCATGTAATTACAATATTATATAGGAAAATATTCTTTTTCGCAATGTTCAAGTTCAGCTGGTAATAAAACCATTATCTATAATTCATTACTTTTCATTGTTTAGGAAGCATACATTTCAAGAACCATTAAAGTGCAGGTCTCTGTGGTACCTGAAGACAAAATATCCTTGTTTTAAACAAGTGTTATTACTTTGTTTTTATGCACTAGGTAATAATAATAATTACTAAAATTAAACCTTTTAGAAAGTATGGATATTAATACACTTAAAAATTAGACACCTGAATATTATCTTTGGTATTTTTATGTTTACATTAGTTTTTGGAACAATAAAGTCTGATTCAGAAATAAATATGTAGAGGAATAAAATCTTATTAGGTATGCAAAAGACCAAAGGATTCCAGGGTGGCCCACCAATAATTTATCCCATTTCCATGATTTGATCATAGGTTTGATGAAGTACAGGTAGTATCACCTGTACTTGGGTCATTTTTGGTGACTCACCTTGTAGTCGTTTCGTCTTTTACATGAGGAAAATGAGGTTTTATTGCTCTACATATTTCTGATACTGACTATAGTTTGATCCATTTTTTTTACTAAAAAAATATATTTTACTTATGTGTATGATGGCAAATTGAAGTTGAATCATTGTTTATATCTAAAGTGTATACATCTAATTAAACGTTTAGGGCTTTTTCCAAATTCCAATTTAAAAGCTGTATAATATACAATGTTTTTAGAACTACGAAAGTTTATCTTAAATATTAAATTAATTCTATTGTTTGAAAGCGTACGTATCTGTTCTTTTGCTTTCGATTATAGGATGTCTGCCGAGGATTTCCACAAAAATATCCTTCTCAAGCTCCGTACCCTAGGCATCGTAACCAATCGTAAAGAATGTCAAGAATCAAAATCCGCAAAATTTGGATCTTTATTACGGCTACAATATTCATTTTTGGATTGTTAGTGGATTTCAAAAAAAGCATTATAAAAACCGGAATCTTCAACTGATAAGGCTAAAAATTTTATCAATTGTTTATTTCAGTAAAATAAATGTATTCACCAAATTTTATTAAAGTAAAATCATTTAAACTGGGTGTTCGGATTTTTATGTCACTTAGTATATTTATAAAAATATAACCTATATTATTTGCATTCTTTTGTAATCCTTTTTTATGCAACATTATTTTACATCTCATTTTACATAGATTTTTCCTAACCCTGCATATTACGGATATTAGTAAAAACTAGAAATATAATTTGAACAAGTTTGGTTATTTTAAATGAGTAAATATGTGGAGGTATCTTTCACGCATTGTCAGAAGCACTTTATATGTCTAGTGATAAAGTCGTTAACTGTTTTGATGATTATGATTTACCTGACAGTTATTTTTTTCCAAATCAATTCCAGAAGAGTTTGTAGATTCAATACCCAATAAAACATTTAAATCAAATATCCGTATACAACAAAATTAACGTACAATTAAAAATGTATTGACTGGTTGATTTAAAATTGTCGAATGCGAGATTTTTTTCAAAAACAATGCTACGAAAACAAAACACGACGTTATACTCGAAAAAATCCCTCCCTTACTAATTCGTCATTTAATAGAAATAAAAAAAGTGGGTTTTTGTGAGTGGATGTATTTTATGTAGCTTAGAATATGAACGAAGGGTTTAATTGTGACGTAAATCGAGAGAATTGCATTTAAAACTAGTCGTGCGAAGTCTACGGAAGGGCGCCTAACCACTGAAGGGCTTATTAAAGTAAAAAAAAAACAATAGATTTTTTAATTAAACACATGGCACAGGCTTCACACATCGATTGAAGCAAATTCATTTACAGAAACTATAATTAAATTCTATTGAGACATTGGAAAATACTTACCTTGCTATTTTTATATTTGCCGATACGACGAACAATGGCAAAACTTTTTTTTACAGAGTTTTAATTAACTAACAGCTTGGTGTATGTCGAAAACAATATATTATATTTTCTATGGAGGTGTTGAAATGGACTAATTGACGACAAAATTAACGCAGACAAAAAATTACGTGTTTTTCATATTATAATTGAATAGTATAATAATATAATTTATTATAACAATTTGGTTCAAGCTTTCAAATATTTACCTTGTCCAGGATCAGACCTCTCTTATAATTAATTTGTTTGCTCAAAACAATTAAATTTTTTAATTTTAGTCCAACCGAAATTGCAAATGTATTAAAATTATTTCAAAATCTCTATTCCACTCTGGTCAGCACTACTACCTAAAATGATAATTTTTCTATATCATATGTTTAGAGAAGTAGGTATTTTATATCCGATTAAATTATGGACGGCTGGTGCTTTTCACTTTTTATTTTACCACAATATATACATAATACGATTCTTTATTTGTTAATTTGTAAAGACCAAAATCTTCAATCGCACTTAGACCTTTTTTGTCGGATAGAAACCTGCGACCAGATCCCAGGTACTTGCTCTACCCTCTTATTCTCCAAGAGTGTGGGATTCACTTTGTCCGAGACAAAAAACCATCTTCATGGTTCCCTTTAAAACCGACTCGTATCCCATATTTTTCGTCTCTGCTGGTATGCCTACATCTTTTTCATAAGTTCCTTCTTTATCATTATTTTTCTTATTTCTCTCCCAATTAATTCTCCTTTCTATCATATCTACCATGCTTCCCACTTCTAATTTAAATCCTATTTTTAGTTCATACCCATTCCTTTCCAATACCCATCCATTGCATATAAAATCCGTATGCTTTACATCATACCTTTCCCCATAATATACGCACTAATCGTCCTAGGTCTTCCCTGTTTTCCTTGTATATTCCAGTAATGACCCGGGGCTCGATTCTTGAATCTCGAATTCGAAATATGTATTGACTTTCGACATAATATGTCGATAGTTTTGTATAAAGGCGATTCGTGAAAGTCGAATTCGAGATAAATTCGACAACTGTTGTTCGAAACTGCATCGAATGGGTAAAATCGTTTTTTATGGTACTAACCCTTACTATGTGAAAGTTCATCTTATTCAGAACAATAAACAACTAAAAGGTTGAATTAACTTCCACTATTTATTCTTTGACTACTTTAAATGTAATGACAGCCGTTTTGCTATCGAAATAGCATCGTCAGATTGACATATTGAAGTTACATTTTGTTTGTTTGTAACTAGGTACTTGATGTTGATAAGTAGTTAAGGCTAGACCAAGTAAGGAAGTAATAAGACATAACAATATTAAAGCCTAGATGTTATTAGCCCTAAGGGATTATCCTGGATGTATTTCCCTCTAAGATCAGTATAACTATGCAATGATATAGAAAAACCAGGAAAAAACTATATCTTGCTGATCTTTACAATAACTTAATATATTTGTGTTATAATTACGTCTTATCTATGTATAAAATGAAGACTCAATCAAAGTAAACAGTTTAATAGTAGTGAACTTCCAAGATTTATTTGTTCATTAACTACTTTATATTGTTGATCTGCTAGATGTCTTTTGATTTCAAGTTCTACGAGGAAATCTACATTTTGTTTTTTATCACAGGTGTGTAATATTTGAATGTCATTGGTGTGTATGAGTGAATGTGGATGTTCAAGAACATGTTTTGCATAGTTTGACTTATCTGCTTGTTGTAATCTATATGCTCTTAAATGTTCATTGAATCTTATTTCAAAATTTCTGTGTTTGACCTATATATACAGCATTGCATTTTGGACAATTAATTTTGTAAACACCAGATTTTTTTAATTTAGGTAATTTTGTTTTTACATTTAACAATTTTGTACCAACATTAATGTGTGATTTGAATGAAATTATTGCAGATGTTGCCGAAGATATTATTTTTGAAATTGTATTAGAAATATTTCCACAATATGTAATACTTTTATAACTTTTAATTTCTTTAGGGTGTTGAGGGAATATTAGTTGTAGTGACACTTTCTGTTCTTTCTTATTAATTAATTTATTTATCAAATGTTTTGGATATCCTTTAGATATTGCTATTTGTTTTATAATCTCAATTTCTTTATTAAAATTATTTTTGTTCATTGGAATTGAAAATGCTCTATGTATCATAGAATTATAAGCTGCTAATTTATGTGATATAGGATGATTTGAATGATATGGTATGGTTACATCTGTTTGTGTTGGTTTTCTGTATATTGAATAGTTTAATGAATTATTAAATTTTTCAAGTCTCAAATCTAGAAAATTAATTGAATTATTTTCTTCAACTTCTAAGGTGAAATTAATTTTAGGATGTAAGGTATTAATATAATTAAAAAATATATCTAATTGTCGTTCGCTACCTACAAAACCTGCTAACACATCATCAACATATCTATACCAAAATACAATATTGTTTTTATAACTAGAATTAAAGATTTTGCTTTCTAAATTATCCATAAAAATATTTGCTAAAATTGGAGAAATGGGACTTCCCATTGGAAGACCTTCATTTTGAATATATACTCTCTTATCAAAAGTAAAATAATTTTGGCTAATGCATACATTAAATAGGTCAATTATATCTGATATTATACCTGGATGGATATTTCTTTCATCTAATAGCTTTTTAACTAGAACTATACATTCATTAGGAGGTATTTTAGAGAACATATTAGTTAAGTACATCAAACGATACTAATTTAGTATTATTTTGTAAATTACATTTATTTAATTTATTTATCAAATCTAACGAATTTTGTACTGAATATTTAGATGTGAAACCATAATTATTTAGAATAGTATTTAATTTTTTAGCTACCTTAGTATTAGGAGTGTTAACATACGAAACTACAGGTCTAATCGGTTTTGACTCTTTTAAAGTATTTAAAGAATAAATAGTGGAAGTTAATTCAACCATTTAGTTGTTTATTGTTCTGGGTAAAATCGTTGTTGTTTGTTATTGGTATTATTATTTTTTTCGTTAGTATTACTGTTTACTGTTAATTTCAAAATTAATCCAAAGATAGCATTAGGAGTGGCAATAGAGAACTTGGAAGATAATGCTCCCAGACAAATTATAAACTATGTAGAGGCGATTATAATTTTAAAAAGAGTTTCAGATTAACAAAAGCTGGTTACCCACGAGTTAATCGAAATGTTTACACTTTGAATGAAAGAGCGAACACGGACATCTGCACCATCCATTGAAAGAAGCGTAAACATTATTTTTTTTAATTGAATTGATGAGGTTTTCACTTGATGAAGATCCACACTTTTGCCTTTTAACTTCATTATATTTCTATTCTTCGTAAAATTTTCTTTTTTTCTTCTTAATTTTTCTTCTAATAAAATAAATGTGACACTTTACGTAAACAAAATCTTGTTTATGGTATTCGGTGTCAGAATAATATGGTGTTGCTACTTAAGTTAGGTTAGGTACCTTAATCTTTCAACATCAAAAATGCTGATTGAATTTCGAATGTCGATTCGTACTGAAGAGTAAGTCCCGTACAAATCGATCGACATTAAAAATGAGAAATTACGAATTCGACAAATTGCGGTCGAGATTCAAGAATCGAGCCCTAGAGCCCTAATAATACCTGGGTCATAAAATAATATATTTTTCTTTGTTTCTTTTCCAGATCTTTCATCATAGTGCTAATCTACGCTTCCTAATCTTATTATTTTCTTTTCTATTTCGAGTTAATTTTTTCCGCCTCAACTACTTATATAATTTTGCTATTTCTATACCTTGTCCAGTATAAATATAGGTACACGTCACAGTTGTCAGAATAGAACTATGCTGCCAAGCATTTAAAATAGTATTAGAATCTAGTAAATATCAAACAACGTTTCTCTAATATTCTTCTTTTTAGGTGAGTACAATATTAAGCTAGGTTAGTTATACATATAATCAGAAAAACAGGTTTGTGTGATATCCCAAACAAAGCTTCTTTTAGTGTGATTTTAGTTTTATATTTGATTCGTTCTTTGGGGAGGCGACTTTAAACATTGATTTCTCTTTACAGCTTTGGAAACATTACTCAGAGTGTTTACATTCAACTTAAGTGCTGCTGCTACACGCTAAAAAATATGTATATAATTTAGATAATTATTAAGTGCATAGTTTCTGCTAACTTCCTTCAAAGGTAGCAATGGGCCATTGTTATCACGTTCCTGTTCAAAATAATCAATTAATGAAGCCAAAAGGTCTTTTCAACGGCTGTTTAACTTTTTAGGCATATTTGCTATTAGAATAATAGTTTTTTAAAAACGCACAAATAATAAAATAAAATGAGCGAAATGAAACACGACTGGAAGATACCACAAAAAATTGCAGAAACCAGATACGTCAATGTAATACGCGCGAATATCAAAATTTCATCTGATAAATCTTATTTTACCGCGGCAAAATGGCGCAATTGTGCTAACAGATAAAATATTTTAGCACGAGTTATGTTCGTTTGAAGTTTATATTTTATTAGTCCAGGAGTTGTATTTGATATTAAATTAATTACGAAACCTTTCTTATTTGTTTATTTTTTATAATAACTTGTGGCCTACGAATTTCAATATTTACCAAATTTACAGTGAAAAAAGATACTGATTGACAATAGCAAACGAGCGAAGAAAGTCAAAGAAACAGAGCGATTTGTTTACTTTGATGACGTGCATCTAAATTTCCACTGGACAAGGTATATGTCCTGACACCAGTCGATACTAAGATTTCTTTATATTTTCACACCCTTATAAAATATTTCCTTATTTGTGCCCCAAAGAACATGATGGATTTCAACAACCCCTCCCCTTATATAAATCCCTAAGTACTCCCATATTTGGCATCCTAGGCATATCTCGGATTCTACTTCCGTTCTGCTGTCCCTACCACATACTTCCTAAAATCTACTACTTCCCCCGTATATACTCCTAGATATCTCGTTTCCTTTTCCTTTCTAAGAACTACTTCCTCCAATGCCAACTCTAAATTTCCCTCTCTTGGTCCAGTTAACATTACTAACTATTTTGGGGAAAGAGCCATCTGTTTCTCCTTCAACCATTGATCTATCTTCCGTATTTGTTTTGGTTTCCAATCTTTCTGGGTTATAGAATAGGTCTATGCAGGTCTGAATTCAATGTCTCATGCCTTACACTAGAGTATTGACGTAATTTTGGTCTAGTCCGTTCCATTCTTCTACCGCTGCTACTCTGAGGTGTTGTAAGGTTCGTGGAGGTTGTTGCTGAGCCTGAATGTTTTTCTTTAGCATATCCTATCCATGTTCTATAGGATTAAGGTCCAATCGAAAAGTGTTATCCATATAAAGTTGTCCATTCATGTTCCCGACTATAAAAATTTGGGAAATTTTATTATTTTTCATTATGCCATCCCAAAACATTATGCTGCCACCTCGGTTTGGAATTCTTTGGGCTGCTTGGTGACGTTTATCTTCTCGATTTGGGTTCCGCCAAACTCTAATCAGATGATTATCAGACACTACACCATGGCCCATTCCAGACGAATTCTCTTGTGTTCCCACGAAAGTTTGGGAACATACAACTGTCTTCTTGTAAATAAATTTGCTGCATGTAACCTGTTTCTTATCGTTTGATCACAAATAACGAAGTCGTGAGCCTGCTGAAGTTCTCTTCTAATGGCTGGGGCAGTCATAATCCGATTCCTTTGTGCCGTTAATGTGAGGAAACGGTTTTCGACGTCTGTAGTAATCCTGGGTCGACTACTTTTTGAACGATCAAGAACAGAGATCGTTTCCTAATATTTTCTTACAATTTCAGAAACATCGCTTTGGTTAACTCCAACAAGAGCAGCAACAGCAGTTTATGTGTGGCCTTCCTCAAGTAACAATCCTAGCACGATTGAAGTCTGATATTACTGGTCGATTAGTTATAATCAATAAAATATAAGAAATTTGGAGTTAAGTGTTATAAGCGTCGGATCACAAATTTTAATTAATTATTTAACATATCAAAGATACGCACAAATTAACAAAAACATTTTATTTTAGCACACAAAATAAAAGATTCTATACTCCGGGTCACAGTTATTATGCAGCGTGGCCGACATAGGCCAATGTAAATCTTATGGGCGAATATTCAACACTGTTGCCGCTTTGGTTAAATTTATTGGTAAAATTTATCTAAAAGCATAATTATAAATATTCTTAATTACTCACTAAACGATTTTCAAATGAATAATTTAGTCAACATTTAAATCATAATAGTAACACAATGGCAAGTTATATTCCCGCGCCAGTTGGAACCAAATTCGAAGAACATGCCGATATGGCAACGCCGTCGTCCATAAACGTAATGCTGCATAATAACTGTGACCCGCTCTATAGTAAAAAAACCTCCAGTGGCGTTTCGGATAATACACCAAAAAATAAATTCATACTGCGATAGTAAGAAAAATGATATTGTATATGTCTCAGCTAGAAGGTTTTTCTGCGGCAGTAATACAGGATGTACTAATATTTGAATTACTAAAAATTTTATTGACTTTGACAGTAAAACTATGTTTCTACTATGGTAAAATATGCAATGAAATTGTTTCACTACCACTGTTTTACTACTACAGTAAGAATATCTTACTACTGTGGTTAAAGTGTTATTTTATCAGTTAAGCAGTTTTACTACAGTAGTAAAATTGTTTTACCAAAGCGATAAGACAATATTACTGAGGGAGTATAACGATATGTTCTTTATGGTAATCCTGTATATCCTGCATATCCGTATATACCAATACAAAAAAAGGAATTCCAATTCAAAAATATATAAATATTAAAACTGTTTATTTGTATCTACAACTAATAATAGGAACAATAAAGAGAAACCAACCAAACTAACAATATAACTAAATTTAAAAAAAAAAACTAAAAGTAACTTATCTATTAACTAATTCTTGCTTCACTCATAGTTTCCAGCTCAGACAGGTCCTAAAAAAATATTGGAAGATTAACATACAATGTATTTACTTTTCTTAAATTCTATCATTAATGCCCTCATCTAAAAATAAATATTAAACATGTTTTTTAATGTACATTAAAATTAATATGAAAATTTGATGAGTGCAGAAATGATTTTCAAACCTCAAAATAAAACTAAAAATATTGTAACGTATACTTTAGCTGAATTTGCTTCTTAAGTGTAACATACTTACTTACTCCTGTGTCCGGAGTGTACGCTAGAGCCTAAATATTTTTTACAATATTTATACATATAACAGTATGTTGGTATTTACCCAGAAATGAATTCACTAAATCTCCTGAACCCAATTATTTAAATAGTTGATGTATCGAAACGTCATTCTTCTTAACAAAAACCACCAAAACTGCCAACAAACAATAATATTTGTACTGCACGTGCACAATGGCGAAAAAATATGGATGCGATGTGTCTCGTCTCAACTGAATCACAACACCAAAGACAATATTTTTTTCCGGGTTGATTAGCCGATTAGCGTGTCGAGATTACTTAAGGCATTAATCGTAAGAGTTCGTGAAATATTTTACAAAACGATTTTACCACCATAGTTCGAAAAATATTAGATACTATTTCGCAGATTCAATTCGCGTGTTTTACGAAGGTGGTTATGGTGTAACTGTGATGGTAGTATAAGTATTATGTATTTAACTTCCATTGTAAAAATTTAGACGGTAAAATATATCTTACAGTTCTAGTAGTACGGCTAACAGTTTTTGTTAGAAAATCTAAAAATGACAGTTAAAATCTTTTCAGCCACAGCCAACTTTTTAGTAGTAACACATTGAAAGATTTTCCTCGGGGTAAACAAAACATTTTTGAGTGTGTGTAGAACATAACCGGCCCGGGTCACTTTGCCAACGTTAGCAGTGACTATTCCCCCAACGTTCCTGATAAAAAACAGACATAGTATAAAACAATGAGATCAAAAGGTAACACCACATTTTCTTAAACAAAATCTTGGCTTTCGTGTTATTATAAATTGCTACAGCAAAACAGTTATTTCTATTTCAAACAAGGTGGTCAAAACATTCATTATATTATATGCCAAATCGGATGCATAGAGATACATATTTATCTTTTAGCCAACGGACATTGTCCATCCGAAATGATGTCCAATTATGGCAGACATTATTTAAATGTGCCGTAAAAAAAATAAAATATTATAGTGGTTGATTTTTTCAGTAGGACGGGTATTTTTATCTGTTGAGAGTTTCGACCGAACGTTCGAGGGTATTATTCGTGCACCGGTGAGCCGGCAATTTTTACTTCCGAATAAATCATCATTATTGGCCGGTGTCGGACTTTTTTTTGCCTCTCACGCTTCCCCGCCGCATTCTGTACTCGTCTCTTTTTTTATCCGTATCGCTCCGTGCGTTTCGCTAAGCTGGACGCTTTGTTTATGCCTACTGTTTTCATTTGTTTTCGACGACGGACCTGCCAAGATAAAGCTATCGCGACGAATACGTACTGTTGCTAATTTTTTTACAAATTCGACCGGTCGTATTATGCTCTTTCATTAATAATCATCCCAATCTAGATGTATTATGCTTAGAATTAATGGGAGGTTAGGTCTCTGTTGGAAATGTGTTCCAGTACGAATTGAAACAAATATGACTGTAACAAGTATGATAAATTTTCTGGTATACGGAGTGGATCACAGGGTCCACCAGGATATTTAGCAGTATTCCTTCTTAAGAAAATTAAGAAACGCGTCTTAGGGCTTGTGTCCACTTGCAAGTAGCTTGTGAAAGTTTTTTCACCAGTACTTGCCGGCGTGTCTACACTGTACTCTAATTGTTTTGAAAAATGTCGTTTAAGCAAGTGGATGCTGCTGTTGTAATATATTGAGATAATTTTGCTCAATACCAAATTTTAATTTTAAGTTTAAATTTAGAAATTTTCTTTAATTAATAAGGGTAGGGTTTAAACAAAATTTATTTTAATTTTTTTTATTAAATTGAATTTTGAATAATTAACCAAATGAAATTTTATCTAAGTTAACTGATGCCTAACTAATTCCTATTTACTACCTATCTACCTTATCTATTCTTAACTAATTACTTAACTAACCTTAACTACCGCGGTGTCCATTTACTGTATTTTTTCTTCTTTAACGATCTTCCTTCACTTCAATCAATTTAACATCCTTGTCCTCCAGTTGTTTTCTTTCTATACCATATTAACTAGTTTCTCTGTTCACCACTAAACAGTTACTTATAAATTCTATTCTTCAGTTATTGGTTTTTAGCTTGTTTCTTTTTTTTATTCTATTTATTTTTAATACTGGTTTGAATTACTTATTTAAATGATCTTTTTAACGCTCTGACTATTTAATACACTATCTCCAAATTTTTCTCAAAAATGTCCAACTTTTAATCTCTTCTCCAAACTTCAAAAACTCTGTCTGCAAAAACCACCACACTACTACTGGCTGCTGCTCATCTACTTTAATAATCTTCTATAACTGCCTCGCTTTTTTTATAATATCTTTCAAAACTTTTTCTATTCAACTTAATTCTGTTTAAATTATCCTTTTTTGTGACTTTTTTCAAAACTAACTGTCAAACTTCCATCCCCTCTGGCAACGAAACTTCTCACTCTCTTACTTGCACTACTTATCTATCCTTAACTAATAAGTACAATATTTGTTTACATTACAGAAATTTTTTTATTTTATTTTATTTATATTTGACATAAACTTCAAATTTTGACATATCTCCGAAATTAATAATTAAACTAAAATAAATTTTGATTTCACCCTGAAACATACCTTCACAATATATTCAGTTAAAAAAACAAATAAAGGAAAAGGAAAATGACAAAAAGCGTACTAAAATTTGGGTCAGGAAAAGGATTTAACAAAGATCTACGTTAGGCATACATGAGAAGCTGCTCTCTGAATTGAGAACGGAAGATCCTCAGCAGTTAAAAATTTTTTTACGTATGTCTGCGGAAGATTTTGATTTTACCTTGTTCTCAAGTTATGTAGCTTGCGCTGAATTTTATGTTTAGATGTGTTGAATAGATCTGCTAATTTTTGAATTACGCCTTTGTTTTTTTACCCTAATTTTAAAATCAAATAAAAGTTCAAAATTTTCAATTAGCAGATAAGTTTCTTCCCTATGCCAAACACGTCGTTTTTGTGAAAAAATCAGAATTTTAATTCAGATTGGAAAAAAATAAATAAAAATTTAAAATAGTCCACAAACTCACGAGCCTTTCAGCGGGGCACATTTTTACGATACAGGCATCTTTCACTTCACTATTTCCTTATTTTTAAATAGACAATACCATATAAAGGCATATAGATGGAGTATTCAGACATAAATAGTTGCCCACCATATTTAAAGTTTGTTTAACCATCGTTTGCCATTACGTCATACATTGTCCAACTTTATCTTTCATTCATGAAGTAGATGAGACGGAATTATTAACGTATTTCTTATTTAATGTGGGCGTGAATATTTTTTGTTGCTTCAGTCATTTAGAGATGGTATGGTCAGAGTGCAAAAGATTCTATGATTCTAATTCAATATATACATGCTGTCCCATATCGACCTTCACCTAAAAGTTTATGGGGAACGGATAATACTAGATGAATGACGTTTGGTATACAGGGGTTTTCGATACTTCTAAATTCAACTATAATATTTTTAAAATTATAGCACCTCCTGTTATACCGAAAATTAACACTGGGGAAATGGGATACTACTTTTTTCTTTTTTTGGTTAGACGAAAAAATATAAGGCCACTTTATGTAAAGTGCTAAGTACTTAAAATTTGCAGTTTTAGAGAAATTTAATATTTTTTTTTTAATTCCATAAAGAAGCTTTTTAAAATGTTAATTATTTCAATGTAATAATTGAAAAAAATTAAGATTTATTACATCGTTTTGCACCTAAGAGCCTAAATTATAAGTTATAGTGTTTAAATAAGAAATTAATTATACAGGGTGGTTAAAACTTGGCAAAACGACAATTTATTTTTTTCAGTTGCAACCCTTCTTTTTTATATTTTTATTTGATTCCTTATAGAAAAATAAGGTAAGTTTGTATTTACTTTCCTATATCAATTTGTATGCGTTTGTAAGATATGGAGAAAATTAGGTTTTTTGGGTACCAAAATTGTAATTTGGATTTCCTTCCTTTATTATCGTTGATTTTAGTTTTAATTTTTTATTAATTTATTACACAATATTAAATGGAATTATTTAAAATTACAAAGGAAATCCAAATTACAATTTTGTTACAAAAAAAACTTAAATCTTTCAAAAGCATAAAAATTGATATACGAAAGTAAATACTAGCTTACCTTATTTTTCTACGAGGAATCAAATAAAACTATATAAAATGGGGGGTTTCTCAAGTTCTCAGACTCACTCATACACACCAATGACATTCAATATTTGATAAAAGATAATATTTAGATTTCCTTGAAGATATAGAAATAAAAAGGTCAACAATTTTGTTGTTAAAGAGCAAATAAATCTTGTTCTCCACTATTAAACTGTTTACTATGATTGAGTCTTTAATTTTAAGTTATTATAAAGATCAGTAACACATAGTTTTTTCCTGGTTTTTCTATATCTTTGTAAGTTATACTGACCTTAGAGGAAAATACACTACTTAATCAACATCAAAACAAAATGTAACTTCAACACATTCAATATGTCAATCTGACGATGCTAGTTTTAGCGAAACAACTCTTAAAAAAGCTATTTTTTAAATAAACGTGGAAGTTTTGTTAAAAAGTTTTATTTTTTAATGTTCTTAGGAAGATGGACTTTCAGAGAGTAAGAGTTATTACAATAAATTTCTGCAAAAAGTCTTAAAAATGAATTTCAACACCTAGTGTGTAATTTTTCATCGAAAGTAAATTAAACCAGTTGTTTACAAAAAATAGTAATTTAATACTAAGACGGTTTTCCTAACATTATTTGTCTTGAATCCTTCCAAAATTGTATAATCTGTAGAATGGGTTGAGATCATTTCAATATTTTCGAAAAATAGAAAATTAAGCAAAAAGAGCAGCAAATTTATTCAATCAGGTTTTATGAACACAAGCAACTTCAATCATCAGTATCAGGAGTTAATAAAAAAATACAATGAAAGTAGGGTTAGGACAGAAGCAGCAGAAGTAGCAATGTTACGTCATATTAATTTAGTTCCTTGAAAAGAAAAGAAAATTGACCAAAGAATCTGGTTTTATAAGAACTGCCGTTCGTATGGTTTTTAAAACAGAAAACAAAGATGACTCAGACAGACAAATACAATTTTGTGAGATTGTAACAAAATAAATATTAATGTAATATTCTTATTAACATTATTGGATTTTTGTATAATTCGATGTAAAAGTACTCGATCGTGACAGTACGTTGACAAAGTCAGTTGACATTGTATAGTAAACGTTTTTCTACTAGCCTCTGAACCTAGTTTTATTGACTTTTGTTAAAGTGGTAATGTTGTTCATTTTAACCAAGATAGAGAAAGACAGGGTCTCCATTTGAAAGAATGTGAGGTTAACTGATGCAAAGACAAAATGAAAATATATTTTTTCTTACCTATTTAATAGCCATTTCCACGTACCTATTAAAAAATCAATTGGCTTATCCATGCATCTATATAGCGATTTTTACAACACAATATTTATCAAATCAAAACAAAAATTATTGTATGTTATTGTTGTCATGTCATGTGAAACGGGAGTGACTGGAAACCCGTCATAAGTTTTTATTAGTTTTAGAAACTAATATTGTAAAAATATAATGCTAGTAATGAAAAAAATGCTATATGAGCCACGGTAGAATAGTAATTATGAACCTTGACAATAATAACTCACTTTTCTACCTGGGATACATCGGAAAAGAATAAAAACTAATACTAAAATTATTGTTTTTAACACTATTGTTTTTTATTCCAAATAGCGATAACCTTTTCATATTTTGCTAATTACGATTCTTACAGCTATCAGATATAACTAATATGTCATACAATTATTCGCAACGTTCCTAAAATCCTATAGGACCCCAATATTAATTACGCTCTAAAAAGTAGGATGTCCTCAAAACTACATCTTTAGAAAAGAATTCGCTATTAGTTTAAAACAGTTATTTATGTACCAAGGTCGAAAAACTGTCTTTTATAGTCGAGCATACAAATTGATAGCCTCGGCTACGCCTCAGCCAGCAGAACAGTTTTTGGCCGAGGTGCATATTACTTTTTTTTCGTCGTCCCATACATACCTTTATGAAAGTAAAGATTCACCTGTTTGCTGATCGTCCCATTCTCCCAAATGCATACAATCATAAATTAAATAAATTTATAAAAAATGTATTCTGTTTTTAAGTGTAACTCTCCATTTAAATTATACAGCGTGTCCACGGATGGGGTATCCTATAGGTGAAAAATGTTTAAATATTAGTTTTAGTGAAAAATGTCACTCTTGATAAAAAGTTTTGCTTGTTCTGAAACCCCATAAAATAAAACAAAATTCAAGTTTATCAAAGTCTGTCTGATTTTATAGCCAGTTTTATTTATGAAAACCGTATGAATTTACGAAAATAATGTATTAATCTAGTGAGTGACGTTTACGTGTCCCAAGTAACTGTCAACTTTTATAAACAATTTTTAAATTGTCATTCTTTAACAAATATTTGACAGCAATGTTAACTATTCAACAAAGAGTATATCTTATTAAGTGTTATGGTATTGTAGAAGTTTCGTACCAGTATGCAATTGCAAAATTTCACGAAAAAATCCATATGTATCCATCCGGTGTGGATTAAAAAAATTAATAAAGAAGTTTGATGAGACATAATCTGTTCAAGACAAAAAGAAATTGAAAAAGGCGTTCGTTGAGGAGGATCATGCAGCTACTGTACTAGCTATGCATTCGTTAAGGGAAAATCCCAAATTGAGTCTATGAAAAAGAGCAGTGGAGGTTGGTTTTTGCAAGTCACTTACAGAAAATATTTAAGCAAAACAAAATATATCCATTCAAACCGAAATTCATTCATACCTTACAAGATTATGATTATGACACAAGGTTGGACTTTTGTGCGATGATTGATGAAAAACTTATGCATGACCGATTCTTTCATAAGAATATTTTGTTTTCTTATGAAGCAACGTTTACAACAAACGGAGTCGTGTCTTCCCAATATTGTCGATATTGGGCTAATGAAAACCCGAGCTACAGGATTAACTGTAATAGTCAATTTGCTAAAAAAGTTAATGTTTGGTGTGCGGTTTTACCGGATCGAATAATCGGACACCCTATTTTCTGGAAGATACATTAAATCAGGAGGTATATTTGTACTTGCTTGACTTCTTAATACCTGAATTAAAAAATATTCCCTTGGAGCAAAGGTCTAAGATGAACTTTCAACATGATGGATGTTCGTCACATTCGACTTTGCTAATTAGAGGATGGCTGGATGAATATTTTTCTGGGCGATGGATGGGACGTTATGAATTGAGAGATGTTTTGAAGCTGGGGAAGGATATATTAAATAGCTTTTTTTTGTTTAGTTAGTGTTTCTTACATTATTATTCTCTATTGTTATTTTTGATAGTGATTTTGATAGTGATTATAATTTCTGAATAGTTAACATTGTTTTCAAATATTATTAAAGAATGACAATTTGAAAATTATTAATAAAAGTTGGCAGTTACTGGGTACATTGTAAACGTCATCGTAAACGATTTTGAAATACTTGAATTTTATTATATTTATGGGGTTTCAGAACGAGCAAAACTTTTTATCAAGAATGACATTTTCCACTAAAACTAATATTTAAACATTTTTTACCTATAGGATACCCCATCCGTGCACACGCTGTATACTACAAAAATTAAATCAATGTCGAAGATGGATATTTAAGAAAACTGTCCTTGTCAAGGTGTAAATAATTATTTAAGGTTAATTCTTCTAATATTGTAGTGTTGATAAAATTTTAAAACTGTTTTTATCAGAACAAAAAAGTATCTCTTAAGTATAAAATTACACAAGACCACAGATAGTTTTCAGCGAAACAGCTGTAATTGAGTTTAAAAACGCCATTTTTTGAAAAAAAATTGAAAGTTTTGTTAAAAAGTTTTATTTTTGGTTCTTAGTAAGATGGACTTCCACAAAGTAAAGGTTAATGCAATAAATTTCATAAAATTTGTCATTGATAAAGACATTTAAAGAAAATGGAAAATATAGTAAGAAAACTTGATGCTTTATGTTCATATTGTAGAAAAACATAGCTAGAGACTCGTTTAGACAATAGAGAGACGTTTTAAACAAACTTTCAAATATAAATAGTAAACGTACATACATATACAATATTATAATCTATCCGGAGCGAGTGAGAGATAGAGAAAGAAAGAGAGAGAGAGAAAGACATACAGAAGAATGAATCGTTCTCTCTGCCGCGCTATGGAGCTTCATTCGTTCCTGGAACTGTAATCTTATTAAATTTACATATTAATCAACGGATTTTAATTATCCCCTCCCCTCGCCCTCCGCTCTCCTGCTACTGAGCACAACGCGTCTCGTAATTTACATTAATCCAATAATTGCATGGAGGTTTGCTAATTAGAAATTCAAATGAGGTGGTGCTCTCGCACAGAACGAGGACCCTATCCCCCGTTCGTCCTCTCCCAATCTCCCTTCTCCCCGCCACCCCCCCAAAAACCCCCAGCCGATTTTCACCCTTTTGGAAGGTCTGGCCTCGTCCTCATACTCTCTCGCTAGCTATTGCTGTTACTACAGTCCGAATCTCATCGATTTTCTATTACATAACTAAGTCTATCCCTAATTTGTCTTGTGCGGAATATCGTTCTATTCGGGGTTGTGGTTTAATTACGAGGGTGAAATAATAAGTATCTTTCAATAATTCCAAACTACTTCCCGGACAAGTAATATAATTGTTTCTTCCAAGTTAATTCAAATAGGTACCATCAAATACATTATTTTTAAAAAGAAATAGCTACGATTACATTATTATAAGGTTACATCTAAATACGTAGTGCTTGCGATATTTTATACACAAATAAAACCTAAATGTGTTAAGCAGATATTCTCATAGTATCCCTTATACTTAAAAGTTATATGTCAAATTGTCTAAATAAATCTGTAAAATACGCGATATCGGTTTTTAATTTTAGTTCCCGTCCTTTATTAAAAAAATAAGGGTAAAATGTTCTTAAATATGTAATTTTTGACATCAGTTACATATATGTAAGATCTCTTTGTCGTAATACATTTATGATAATAAGCAAAATAAAAAAAAAGGTTCAAAGGAAACTCAAAGTCTATCCCACAACTGTTTTATTAATTGTTGTAACTAGTTTCGGTCCTATAGGACCATCATCAGGCTGAAATAATTACAAAATAATCGAAAGAGGATCTTAAAAAAACTATATCAAGTTAAAAGTTCAATACACTTCCTTACAAATTGATAACAATCATGAACTGATAATACAGATAATAGGGAAAGTTACAATCAAATGTCAAACCTTTGAACCTTTTGTGTTTCAACCCACATTTGAGATATGGATAGCTTACAAGATTTGCTTTAATAAAATTTTTCCTGCTAGATGTGCTCATATTGAGTTTGAGATATTGAGATTGAGACTGAATTTTTTTAATTTTATGTTACAATTACCTTATTGGTAAGAAACCTTAGAATTTTAAAAGATGTTTACCAGATCCTCTATGAAGGTTGTCCAAAGTAGTGGAAACAGAATTCCTCGTGGGCACCTCCACCTGTTTTTCCATTGCAATCTCTTTGTCCTCTATAGACTTAGAGACCATCCTATTTAAGTCATCCAACGCCACTTCGTCCCTAATGTCTATATGATTTGGGTGTTAGGTTTAATACATTACCAAGCTTTGACAGTATATAACTTGGCAAGTATATCTTACCTAAGGTCCGCTTGCCATTACGCTTATTTCAGTACTAATTTTAGTATTAAAATTATTAATTAGTTCTGCGAGTCCATTTAGTATGAAAAATGTTGGCTTGTGTTTGCCCTAATTTTATTTAGCATACTCTAGGAGTCTGTTTTGTGCTTTAAGTGAATACAACAAATAAGTAAATAATGATGGTAAAAAAGCTAAAGTTATGTTCAGTGGCTTTAGTTTTATGTAAATTATGAAATTTGGCTTTTATCTCCAACACAGATGCATGTGATCCTAGTTTAGACAATTCTACTATTATTTCTTCTAATTCTTTGATTCTGGCATTTCTGTTTTCATACATTGAATGTTTTGTCACATATAAACAAGGATTTACTTTATGTAACTCAATCAGATTTTCTATTTCTTTATGATTCCACCATAACTGCATAACTTCACTTTTAGTTGACATATTGACATTTAAATGTTCTAATTTTTAGTACTGAATCGGTGCGGGCAACTAATTTATACACACTAGTACTAAAATCAGTACTGAAATTAGTATAATAACAAGCGGAGCTTAGTCAAAACCATTTTTTAAATTAATTATATTGTTTTATTTTGTTCATTTGTTTGGGAAATTAAAACACAATCCTTTTTAATGTTTGTATTTCAACGTTTCGGTAGCGTTCCAGCAACCGTTATCAAGAACAATTTAGTTTTTAAATAACGTTGAAACGTTAAAAGATAAGATAAAGATAATTATATTGTGATACGCCTTTATGTATGCTTGACGATCTAGGTATATATCACTTAGCCAAATAGACATAAAGGCCTTAGGATAGGTAAGATTAGGTTCTATGTGAGTGGTCGTTCAACGTCCCTTCCACTGCAACATGAAAGATTTATTGTGCCTCCCCCCTAGGATATAGTCGTTCTATCAGCCCTTTGCCTTTGATGAACCTCATCAGGGTCGTGGGCAACACTTAATTCCATAAAGTCCCTGGGATCGAGTTGGTGCCCACCAAATGTATTGATCCTTAGTCGCTCTAGCTTTTGGCAGTCACACAAGATATGCTCCGTCGTTTCATCTTATTCAGCCTGACAGAATTTGCAGTCTGCACTCTCTGTCAGTCCATCTGTTTTTATATGACCATTAAAACTACTGTGTCCAGTCAGTAGTCCTATCATAATTCGTAGGTCCTGTCTGCTTATATTCACCAGCGCTTGAGACCTCTGTTTACAAAGGTCTCTTACAAATGCCTTTGAGTGTCTTAAACCGTCTAGCTCAAACCAGTAAGAAGTTCTCCTCCGATCCACCCAGTTCGATATTGTTCCTCTGGCTATGCTATTCGCTATGCCTAGGATAGCTTTGGGCCTATAAATATTCCTTCAGCACCTTTTCTGGCTAGAAGGTTCAATTTTTCGTTCCCCTCAATGCCGGTGTGCCCAGATGCTCAAAGTAAGGTTACTTTGTTATTTTCTCCTAGACGTATTGTATCCTGAAAGCATTTTCAAACTAACATGGGGTTGATCCCTATTGATTTCTGTGACTTTAGCACCACCTGGTTACCGGAAATGACACATCTCCATTGCAAAAACCTTTGCTTGGAAAATTGTGGATAGGGTAACCATGTTTTGGCTCAGATCTATCTTTGGCTTCCCTCCATGTACCCCAGCTCCAAAACCACCGCTTTGTCCTGCATTCTGGCATTTCACTAGCCTTCTGCATGCATCAGCCATCGCCTCCCTTTCCAACCAGAACATAAAGGCCTTGAATCAAAAGATAATTAATTCAAAAATGACATTGTAATGTCATTTAAAGAAACGGACCTTAGTAGAAACAACCAAGTAACCCTGATATATTTTGAATATACTGCAGTAGATAGTGACAGAAACAGAATTGGAAAATAAGGTACCAATAATCTCTTTCGTCCAATTAAAAACATAATTTTATCAAGCTTGTCAAGTAAACCTGATTTAAGAACAATAAATATACCAAATGCAATAATTTGATTATATTTTTACTTCTGTATCTAAACCACGAAAACGTGAATAATTGACTTTTTTTGTAAACTAGATAATTAAGTTAAAAAATTCACTTTAAAAGAATTAAAATGTGTTAACAATTAAACAGAAACTTTGTAGTAGTTACTGTATTTTATGGAGATTTATAGATCTCGATATTCAGTTTAATTATTAAAATTGTTTCAGCTTGTCGGAAATTTTGTGTTAGTGTGTTCGATACTGGGGACATTCAATTAGCATGTGTGTTGGGTTGTATCAGCGATGTATTATGTTTATTTTGAGGTCGGCTGTCTTTGTAAATTGGATTTTGTCTTACATACAGCTTGCAAAATATCTGCGGATTGAGCTACTACATACACTATATACATTACTATATACACAGTGTTCCAACAAAAACTTAACTTTTCCAGGAAATCTTCAAATAAAAAAAACAAGTTAGTTTTTATTTAGAGTGACAGTTATAACCCCCAATTTTTTAAATGGGAAGTATGGGCTTGTAATATATCGTTTAAAAGGTCTCTTCATTATCTATCCAAATTTTTTTCTTGTTTTTAAATTTATTGCAAAAATTAATATAAAAAAAATAAAATCATCTTATTACCGAAATTTGCTAGAGTACCTACACCACTAATTTATTACTAATTTATTTCCCGTTTCTGTCTTTATAATAAGGCAGTATCTAAGCAAAAACCATATCAGTATTCGTTTTCTGTATCAAATTTATTATTTAAACATTTACACTGTTACTAATAAAAATCTCTTATTCTTAAGTTATTCCTTATTTAAACTTAGAATAGTTATCCTAAGTATAAGGTTGGTATAAATTGTTCACAAATAAACTCGGATTAAATTAGTTATAACTATTTCTTCTTTATTCCAAAATAATGATTTGGCAACGTAGCAGACGTTGACACAAGTACATGGAACAGTGTTAAATTAAATGAAGTATGACAGTTAAAAACAGTTTGTTGTTAATTTGAATTATAAATTGTTGAGTGTGAATAATAGTTTTGTTATGAAATTCTTAATGTGCTTTCATTGACTATTTCACGCACTTATCAAATGAACCAATAATTAGGAGCTCCAGTTCGGATTATCAATAACTGCAAACTTGTATATGTGACAGTTAAATGTCAATCCCACCGTACACGCGTTTAAAAATAAGCAGATTTGGGATAAATTCCATCAAATTAATCAATGAAAAAATGCACGCAAATGTATCGAAAAATACGAAGAAATTGAGAAATATTTGAGTACGTTGTGATAAATATGTGTTTTTTTCGATGTCAATATGTTTCTTGTTTATTAAACTATTTCTCTAAAAAATTTTTTTGCTTTACCATTCTTTTTCTTTGAGAACAAAAAAATCCACTTATGACTGAATTTATCTTATATTTCTATGTTTCATTTGACAACTAAAGAAAGAAGAAAACACAATTACTTTTTTGAAACAAATTATCTCTCAAATTTATGCATTGAAGTCAGTTATTCGTGAAGAAAAATTTATAAAATCACATCATTTTTCTAGTATTTATATAGCCTTTGCAATACAATGACATACATTTATTTGTCAGAGTTTATTGTAAATGGGTCTATTCTTTCTTTAAAAACTTTTCTTTTACTTGTATTTTCTTCCTCAACAGCTTCTACACCTCTCACAGCAAACATATTTTTTAGGTTATTCTGCACTTAAACAAGGCTTAGGGTATGTATAACTTTATACTGAGTATTTATTCCGAGTAAGTTATTCCATATTTATATATATTATGCCTATTCCGAATTTATTCTCGGTATAAAATATTTATTCTCGGTATAAATATTTATACTCCATTTATTGGTAAGGCTGTTAGAATATTTTTATTACCGAGATACTTTTTAAAAATACTTCAACTTGTAGATACAATCGTAACGTATAAGAAGATACTTTTTACTTGTTCTGTAACTTTAATTTCCCTTCAGTCAATTTACAAAACCCTTTCGAATATTTAGAATGCACTATATTTTAATATTACGCGAAAAATCGATTACTAATTACTTAATTGCTAAAGAACAACGAAAATGGGTTTCACTATACTACGGCGTCCATTTGAAATATTTTTTGGAGATTTGAGCATGCCTTGTCCGTTTTATTCTGATTTTAATTAATTACAAAATAACAGTAAATATAGTAAACAGTAAATAGTAATAAAACCCCATTAAAATGTTCTTGTTGCGCCTATGCAATCATCTCCATATATGCATACGTATGAATATAACGGAATGAAGTTGAGTGACATGACGATCGCATTTTTTAAAAGTAATAGACTGCGAGGTCCAAGAAGGTTCCGAACAATTTACAATGGCGTTTCCTTGAGGGTATATATTGTAACGTTTTTCTTATTTACTGTTTTTGTGGGTGGGATAAATTATTCACACTAGAGCTAACTACTGAATATTTATTTAATAAAATACACAGTTAATATCTACTTAATTTATATACACCCGGTTTATCAGTTCTAATTTATTTATACCACCCTAATATAACACTATTTTTATTGTAATGAATATTGTGATTTAAAAGATTATTTATTGATTGATTGATATTATTTAAATGTTCTAATAGCAACAAGATCTTCTTTTTCTCAGGGGTGCTTTGTTCTGCAAGTTTCTAGTTGGATTATTAGGTAGGTATTTGAATAAAATTTGATTAATTATAATTACAAATTTATTATAAAAAGAGTTAAGTTAAAACAGTAATATTGAAAGTTTAATAATGAAACTAATTAGTAGGAAAAATAAGAAAAAAGAAAGGCCTTTTATTAACTATAAAAGAACTTACTTGATGTTGAATTTGTGCTAAATTAATTAATGTTATTTATGTAATGGTAAGTAAGTTATTATCGAAATAAAGTAGGTATTGAATATCAAATACATTCTTTTGTTTTTAAATTATTAAACTTAACTAACTACTCCAAAAATTTCAAAATGTTTACAATTTTATCTGACCTTAATACACGTAGAGTCCTGCTGTCTGATTGATGGAAAAAATCTGTAGTCGCTCTATGAAAAACGGAAACCAACGAAGGTATTCGTGGAATCTCCGACTTTGGCAAATTCTCGTAATTGTTACAATTTTGGTTTCTTGTGTAATATAATTGTTCCTTGTTCCTCCAAATGGATATAGTTCAGTGTTTGTTGGATTATAGTTCTTTTAATTGTATTATAAATAGTAAGTACACTTATACTTTCTCCTTTTTTATTCGCCGAAAATGTTTTTTTAATTACCTACAGTTTTGATTAGTTTTTACTGTCACTTTTTAGCACTTTGTTTTACTCCTTGATTACTTTAATTTGTATTCTTAATGTCACTATTTAACACTTTATTTTAACTTCTTTAAAAACTGTTCACAAATTGACTGTTCACACTCACTGATCTATGTCTGACTTCCAATAATATACTCCCTCTAACGACCTCTGCTCAAGTCCTTTTATAGGTTGCAAACTTTTTAGAAACTTCGTGAATAACCATTTTCTAAAAACACTATATGCATCTCTCTCTTTCCTATATATGACTAGACATACTCACTTCGTCTATTGTCGATCTTTCTAGATGACAAAAATATATCTGTCTCTTTTTTACACATTATATAATCAATTTTCGCGAAGTTTCTAGTAGGTTTCAATAACATATTTATGTTCAAAATATAATATTAATACATTACATAAGAAAAATTATTTCTAAGATATTTTCTTACAAATACACAAAATATATAATAAAATAATATAATATAATAAAAGTTATTCGATTAAGTTAATATTAAACAACTTCTGTTGACATTATACTCATTATACTAGTATTGAATACTTAAATATTACAATATTGACTTATTTCAATATTCGCCTGCTTTCCGCCCACTGTTCCTGTTAACTAAGACTGTTAGGTGATGACTGACTTCCTTCGCGCCGCTTTATATACCGTTCTGACGTCTCGAATACCGCTTCGAATATTCTATTCTAATTTGAGAAATAGAACAATGGGAATAAAGGAGAACAGGCGCATTCGCCATTATTTAAAAATTAATGCACAGGGTTGGCATCTTCACTTGGCGACTTTGTAACAATATTTAATTATCTTATTTTCATCCTAATATTATATTTTCTTAAATAGAAAAAGTGCGATCACCGTAAGCATAATGAATTGTTATTTAGAGATGGAGTAGTGAAAAAAGAATCAATTACAGTTTGCATAAAATTTGTTTTTGAAACTAATAAAAAAGCTCACTGTAGTATCTGGATACATCTTAGACAACACATGATGAACGTTTAAGAGTATATAAATTGCAATTAACACAAAGACTTACTGACACCAACCAAAGAAATAGAAATATCATACATTTGGACTTTCTTTAAGAACTTAAAATTAAATGTCATCTAGCAGATCAGCAATTAAAAGTTGTAAATCAGCATATTATGTTCTCCACTATTAAACTGTTTGCTTTGATTGCGTATTTATGATATATTTGTTTTAATATTGTTATGTCTTATTATGTCTTGGATCTAGTCTAAACACTACTTACTTAACGTCAAATAGTTATTTTATAAAATAAAACCCCAATAAGCCAATCTGATGATGAGTTAAATGACTTGAATCAGCTGTTATTAACATAAAAAAGTTAACTTTTTAGAAATATTGTGGAAGAAATTCACCAAAAGAATTTGATAAAATTATAAAGATAAATAGTTGATTAAAAATAAAGTCTTGAAACCAATTAAAAGCTTTAAACTTTGTAT
This sequence comes from Ophraella communa, assembly GCA_035357415.1. NCBI lineage: Eukaryota > Metazoa > Arthropoda > Insecta > Coleoptera > Chrysomelidae > Ophraella > Ophraella communa. The sequence goes on from CM068987.1 coordinate 12,032,242, forward strand.
TTCTTTTTTATAGCAATATTATTATAAGCACATTATTTTAAAGAGGTTTCTCAAATCCAATAAAAAATTCACCGTCCTTTCGAAAATTTAAAATTCCCCTGTCCCTGTTATCGTACCCCTTGCGGATTACCAACGACGCATACCATCATCATTCTTGGGGTTCCCCTCTTGTTATCTTAAAGACCACAAGAGCTCGCGTTGTCCAATGCCTTTTGACCGATCGATAATGACCGCACGTACATTATTGCAAAGCATGTCCAGAGAGAGAGCTCAGAGAAACGAGGAGTATTATGACACTCCAAAACGCCGTACATTTTTTGAATATTATTACTGGTTACGGGGTAGTTCTTTTTTGGTTTTAAACTTTGCAACCGAACTGAATACCGTAAGTTAATTTAATAAAAAAAAGATTTTTAATAGTAAAGCTGTTTTATTAATCCAATTGGATGCCAATCATTTGCAAAAACCATGTGTTTGTTCATCAGTGTTTTTTAAACAGCGCTGGGTGATTTCAGCCACTTATAGCGCTTATAGTCAGTGCAGCTCATTATACAGGGCTTTTTACAAAATTATATAGCCACTGGAACACAACTTGAAGCAGAATCTGGTGAGTCGAGGTGTGTTTGTGTCGCGAAGAAACACATTATAGTGAAAAGTAAAATAGTGAAAACAGAAAATAGTTTTTGTACAGAATGGTTCAAAAAATAATCTTCTCAAATACCATTCGTCCTGTAAAATTTTACTAGATAAATTTTTATTTTCTAGACTCAAACTTTTTTATTTTAGGCAAAACTACTCAAACACATTTCAGTTTGTTTTCGTATTTTTATGAAATAAAAAAGTTTTCAGTAGTAATTTAACTAGTGCAATGAAAATTATCGATAATTTTTGGGAAAGATGCTCGAATGCATGTTAAGTTGAAAAAGAGCACGAGTGCGCGAAGCGCACGAATGCCTTTTTCAGTTTAACTTACGTGTGAGCAGATTTATCAAAAATTATCGATTCATTTTCATTGCACGAGTTAAATTTTATAAGAAAATTTTTTGAATTAAACAAATCGTATTGTGCCTCTGTCATTTGCTGTCACATTGACATCAACTGTGGCGACTATATTTTTTATGAGAAAAGTTTATGAATAAATCAAATCGTTTTGTGTCACTGTCAGTTGCTGTCACATTGGCGTCACCTGTGGCGATAACAATATTGTACAATGTCGCGATTTGGAAATGCTTCTGCTGTAGATATTGACAAGAATATAGACAATCTTACGCCAACGAATACGAAAAAGTCAAAAATGTCAGTATGGAGACAATTTCAAGAGTTTTGTTCTGAAAGAAATCACTTATTATAACGAGGAACTTCGGTGGAAAAAATTGCCTTCACTCTAAAGGACTAGGCAAGCAATATGAGCAAGAAGGATGGATCCTTCTATAAAGAAAGTGTAGTGAAAACAATGTGGAACGTAACAGCAAAACTTGTTCAGGAAAAATATTGCGAAGATTTCGGTATTGTAATAGATCCATTTAATGATGTAAGATTTAAATCTGCTAGGAGTGCCCGAGATGCTACGCGCAAAATATTACAAATAAACCCGGAAAAGAGAAAAGAAAGCTCATCGGCTTTTACTCACAAAGAATTGTTGCAAATTTTGAAGCTTTACGATGTAAACGAGTCGGAAGGTCTGCAGAAAAAATTTTTTCATCTGATATCTTATGAGCTAGCATTTCGAGGAGGTGAGGCAGTCAACTGTTTGACGGATTTTTTTCAAGAAGAAAAGTTTCATGATGGAACAAGCACAAATAGAATAGAATATAATCCAGTATTTTCAAAAACCTGCCAAGGAGGAGGCCGTAGATTAGCGGACAGTAAATGGTTAATCCGAAACATTAGTAATGAAGACAACTGCCCCGTTAGGTAGGTCAAATTAAGGGTTTTTTATTTAATTTTACTTTTTAATGCTTTTTTTCAAGTTTATACAGAAAACTTTTGTCAAAACGAGGATATAACGTGAAGACGAACCGTCTGTTTCTTACACCGAATCGAGAATGGCAAAATAGTGGTATATGGTTCAAGAACATCCCAGCTGGTAGAAACGAGATCGCAAAAAGGACAAAGCTGTCTGTCCAAGAAGCAGGTCTCGATAGCGAAAAGTTCAAATTCACAAACCATTCTCATCGAGCAACTGCCGTAAGCGATCTAGCCAAGGTTGGGGTAAACGAAAACCAGCTAACGAAAATAATGGGACATGGAAATGTCAATTCAATAAAACTTTATTTACAACTTGATAAAGAGTTTCATGAGGAAATAATAAAGAAAATGAGAAACAGTGAGAACAGCGAGGTTGGTGATTTTTCAGTTTCAACTTCTTCTTCCAGTAACGTTGTTTCTGACCGACAACAAACTTCGACTGGTTCAATCATACATTTTAATAATTGCGTTTTTAATTGTAAGAATTTCAATAACTAGGCTTAACAGTGTTCATGTTATTTCAATAAATAATAAACGTTTAATATAATTACGTCTGCATTTATTTTGAAGGACCTGATAATTCGCACTAGTGCAAATTATCGATAATTTGCACTAGTGCAAAATTATCGCCTAATTGCATGCTCATTGGCTGAAACAACAATAAAAAAATAGTCGGAACATTGTTGAAATGTCAAATTTGACAAATGAAAAAAATTTTCGTTGAAACTGGAAATTTATCGATAAAATTTTAAGGACTCGTGGTATTACCGTTGATTAACAATTTTGAGTAGATTCAAATCCAAATTTTGTAGATTAATTTGCACAGAATATTTCTTGCACCATCTTTTCAAACTATTTAAAAATAATTAAATTAAAATTTTAAAACGTTCGGATATAAAAACTTTACATTTCCTAAGAAAAAAGAAATGAGTTTATCAATATACCAACCTGTAAAATAACTGCTAGCAGTGAACTTAAAACTAAAATAATTATTGACCTAATAATATAATGTTGCGTTTTCGCATTGACCGGTATAAAAAAAGGTTTTGTTTTACTTTTACCTGCATGAAGAGCTTGCCGAGAGAAGTTATCCAGATCGGAAAAATTATTAATTTTGAACAAAGCACAATGTTGATTAAAAGTTTATCTACATCGTCGATTCTTCAGAAGTTTCCATATTTGTCCAGATTTTAATTGCCCACTGCGTTAATGGAAATGTCTTTTGAAAACGTTTTTGAAAGTTTACATTGTAAACTGACTATAACCAAATTTACAAGAGAAAAAACATATTTTCGAAACTATATGTTAAGTGAACAGTTTTAAAATTTCATTTTCCATAATTCAGTAAAATATTTAATCATGTATTTAATGCTCAAAGCATTTGATTCGTCAAATGGTTTTTGCCTCTATATCTTAAATTTTTGAATAAAGGAAAATACCAAAATCAATGTCACAGGTTTTTATTACAAAATTTACAGGTTTACAGGAACAGCGACTAGTTTCGGCCTATAAGCAGGCCATCATCAGGCTAGAAAAAACATAGGTGAGAGGTAAAAAAAACATGCAGATTATAATGTGGTTAACAATAGACCTACCTTAAAAATTAGTTACACGTAATGTTCACTAGATCATATGATCGATCGAAACAACCAACTTATATGTTAAATATTAAATGGAGTATATGGTAAAACCAGTGACATAAAGAAAAGTGACATTAAGATTAAAATTAAAACTAAGAGTTTTTTTTAGTAGTAGTAGTTTTAATTTTAATCCTAATAATAGTTTTCATAAAATAATAAAAACATAATAATAGCATAATTTCATGAAAAGTTGTCTCAATCTATAGAAAAAACTGAACAAAACGATAAAACTACAAATGAAAAAAAAATCAACATAATAATTTAGTCCACGAAAATCCAAAATAACCATTTACATGAGGTGAACACAAGTCAATTCCCAATATCTCCTACTGATATTTTAGGCGTGAAACGCTTTCTTTAAATAATATGTTTACCTATTTGGACACATCTAAATTTGTAAATATTTATTTAATATAAATGTAAATAAAATATAGAATGGTTTATTTGCAATACTAATTTAATTTTTTTTTCTTTTGCAGGTGAGTTACTTTACCCGTTAAATCTTGAATAGCCAACCAATAAGGTATGTTTTTAGCTTTACTATGTAATTTTTTAACCACATTTTCATTGACAGTCATTTTTGGATGTTACTATATATAAACAACAGCTTGAAGTGTGTTTATAAAATTAGGAGCTCATATTACATAAGTCCCACCTAACCTAACTTAACCTAACTTAACCTAACCTAACCTTAAACAGAAATTAAACAAAAAGGTCTCAGTGCGTGGGAAAATAAATAGATATCTTTCACAAATAAATTAAGAAAAATAAAAAGCCGTAACACGCTTACGCCTTGGTCATGCGCGACTTAAGCCGGAATTACAGAGGAAAAAATTGACCTTTACCCTGACGTCATACCTACAAACCTCGCGAAATGAATAAATTAGACAAGTGTACATAATTGTTTGATGTGTTTCTACTGCTAGTAGAAAAGGATGAGGCATATAAAGTTTGTGTTTACTACTGTTCGCTATTGGTGACGTCAATTTTTTTCTACTGGACATTTTAATTGAAGAAACTACCAGTTTAATTGAAGTAGAAAAATTTATTTCTAAAAGGATTTGGGTTCGAAAGTGGTACAGTGAAATAGAAGAGGTACAAAAGGTGCATCCATCTTTCTTTTAAAAGAAAGTTGTATAAAAGATCTTTAAAAATATAGATTTTTTCGGGCTGAGATGGAAACTTATGTTCGATGGGTCCAAAACCCAACAGTGTTGCACTCACCTTCGATAGGATGCCTATCAACCAAACCCACCTCAAAAATTCGCCTTTACCCCTGCCTCGGAATCACTACCCTAGCATACTTCAAAACGGGCGGCGGTCCCTCACATACTCTTTACCAATTCATACGACTCGCCATAAGAACATTCCCTTCTCCCAACCATTTTCTCCACAACTTCGCTACCTCCACCCATTCTTTCTCTACTCTCAACATTATCTTCACCATGTTCTCCCAATGCACTGCTACCCCCAGTCTCCTCTCTAACTTCTCTAAATCCTCTTTGTTCTTCACACCTAATGCATATTCCAGTCTCTCCTTCCCAATCTTGTGTAGATACCCCACTCTTGACCCATGCCCAGTGAGCACTTGGGTCAAGAAATAATTTATTTTCCCAAACTCTCACTTCTACTCCTGATCGCCATTTTAATGCACCTTCATATCCTCCCACCTTCTCACTATTTCCTCCTCCATCCAATCCTGAACTTCCTCTTTTGTGGCACCTTTCCACCATTGCTATCGCAGCCACTGTCCTGTACCACTCTCAACAAAATCCCCCTCTGCACTTGCAGTAGTGGCTTTATCCTCGCATGGATCCAATATCTCCTATAACTACCAATAATTCTCCTCTTCCATTCTCCCGGTTCTTTCACATTACCCATCAATCTCCCCAACCATGGTGCTCGTACTCTCGTCTTCTCTGTTGCCTTCAACATATGGTGCTTGAAGGATAGTTGGCTATCCAACCAAACACCTAGATACTTCACTGACTCCTACCTGTGAATTTTCTTCCCCCCAACTTCCCTCGTCTTGCTTCGTCCCTTTACGAGCTATCCCACCGTCTTATCTTCCGCCACTTCCAATCCGCATCGTTCTATCTTCCCCACAATCTTCCTAAACATCTTCTTCGCCTTTGTTTCTAATAATAATAATAATGTTTATTGTTCACACGTAAATGTAAATACATGAACAGTGAGTGGCTATTCATAGTTAGGTACACATAGTAAAGAAAAATAAAAAAAAAAAACAGAAAACAGGTAAATTAAATCATAATCACCATAGTCAAAACATACCAACCACGGGTTGGATGATTGTGTTGATTCTATTAATAGGTTATTCGTCTATAATAAATGTCTCTCTCTTTCCGTACACTCCAAGCATACATCATCTACATACACATAATCTCACATCCCTCTTCGCATACAATCCCACAAACCTCGTCAAACACACACTTTCAGAGCGTCGGTCCCAGTACAGATACCTGGGGCACTCCTACTTGCGTTTTATATCTCCTCTTCCTTGAATCTCTTATAACCCGAGCCGATAGGTAATCCTCCACTAAATTAACCAACTCCTCACCCAACAACGCGCTCAACACCGCCCCTTGCTGACACTATTAAACGCGTTCCCCACATCGAAGAATGCTAGTAGTGCCAGCTTCTTGTTTAATAATATAGATTGTGCCTTCGGTTGATACCGAGTAAATTTAAAAACTTGCTGAACATGGTTCTGGCTAGAATTCAAAGAACTGACACATTTTTAAAAGAGGCTGTGTCAGCACATATTAAATTAGAAGTTACCCCCATTTTGTTGGCGTCAGGAAATAGCTATAGAACCCTTCAGTTTTAATAAATAAAGCAAACCATAGCACTGCTCTTACTATTTGCCAGCGTTCGTACGCGTCTTCAATAGACTAGTTACTAAACTGCTTGCGTGGCTAGTGCTAGTGCGAAATGTGGTAGAAGGGGAAGGCTGGTAGGCAAGTAAATGGGTACTGGGTGCTGGCTATTCACTTGCCTGTCCTCGCTACTTGCCTGGTATGTTGACATTGGGTTACTTGTTGCCTTACTCGTACAAGCTGCTGGTGTAAGCAACTAACCCATTTGCTATACTGATTAAATTAGTAAAGTAATTAGATTAGGTGTTGCCATGTCACAAATTACTTAAAGAAGGCCTGGCACGACTTATTTTCTTCAAGAGAAGGACGTCCTGGCTAAGTCCTTATAGAGGGGGATTGCACGTTAGGATGAGTAGATTTCATGCTCAAAACTTCGGCTAGTTGTGTTACACCGACTATTTTATTCTATAACCTGTTTTTTCTTTTCATCAGAATTATTGTCTTTTCAATCCCTCCAAGTCCTGCATCTCGCTTTCTTACGACAGCATTTAATTAAGCTTCAAGCTGTTTTTTTGTCTGGACCATTGTCGAAACAGGCATTAAAGCAAGAAGATTGGTCAACTAAAGATTAATTGTTTTTTTATTGTCTTTTCAATCCTTCCATGTCCTGCATCTCGCTTTTTAACGACAGCATTTAATTCAGCTTCAAGTACCGTTTTTTTGTCCAGACTATTGTCGAAACAGATAAAGGAGGCATCAAAGCAGCAGATTGGTCAAGGAAAGATTCATTGTTACTGGAGGCTAAAAAAATAAGGTTTAAGTCGTATTATATCAATACTTATGAAGTTAAGAAATCATAGTTGTTACTATACAGGTTTCAGTTAAAACATATTTTAGCTGTTACATATATATTTTAAAGGCGATTTGGCCTAAAAGAGTTAACAAAAAAAATCATTGGCACTCGTAGAGCAGAAAGTAGTTGGTTATACCTTTTCAAGTGATGGAAATAGACTGCCTTACGACATTATCACCTTGTGTTGAGAAGCACTTTGTGATTTTAAACTTGACCCCACTGCACATTCCGCTAGAAAGTGTAAGGAAGAAAACAATATATAGAATGATCAAAGAAGAAATTATCAGGGAAAAACCTCGATCACTTCAATTTGATCAAACTTGGGAAATGCCCCAAGATGATATGCCAAAGAAATTCAACTTTGTGGGAAAATTCATCACAAAGTTAAGTAATAAATCTGAATGGGATGAAGACACCATACAGAATTTAAACCAGAATGCCATAAAGTGGTATACGGACGGTTCCAAGCTAGACGAGGGAACTGGGATAGGAGTATATGGACTGAGAGCCAAATACTAAGAAAGCTTGGGCACATACCCGAGCATCTTTCAAGAAGATGTGTGGAATTCAATATTGGAAGAAACTACCGCAGACAAGAGATTGTGATCATGTCGGATAGTCAAGCAGCCATCAAAGCGCTGAGCTCAAATATAATCAGTTCGAAGATGGTTTGGGAATGCCTAGGCAAACTAAATGAACTAGGCCAGAAGAACACTGTCACCCTCCTATGGGTCCCGGGACACATAGGAATAGAGGGGAACGAAACAGCAGATAAGCTGGCAAAAAAAGGAGCTGAAACCCTACATTTGGGACCAGAACCATCTTGTGGGATCAGCAGTAGAGTAATCTTAGGAAAACTAAGGGAAGAAATGGAGAAGGAAAAATCCAAGTACTGGAATCAGCTGGAAGGACTGAGGCAATCTAAGATACTACTGGGGAACTATGACCAGAAGAGATCTCTTAGCTGCCTCAACCTCAGTAAAAAAAGGCTCCGAATTTTAACGGGAATATTAACCGGGCATTGCCGGTTAAGAAGCCACATGAAGAAACTAGGGTTAGCAGATGAAACAAAGTGCAGATTCTGTGAGGAAGAGGATGAAACCTCAATACAAATACTCTCAGAATGCCCTGCCTTGCAGAATTCTAGGGCTAGATACCTAGGAGCACATGAAATAGAAGAAGGGGATCTGCCTGATTTGAAGCCCGACGATGTCCTAAACTTCCTCAGGAAAATAGGACTCGAAGAGCTGCTATAAGTCTGAGAAAACATCAGAACATGGCAAGTAAGGGGGGACACAATAGATCCTATAGGTCGCAGTGTGCTCATCACCCCTATACATACATACATACATACAAGGCAAAACAATATAAAGAACGGAATATTCTATGGAACAGTTGTATAAACGTTTGTTTAGTTCTATGTTACTTAACAAAGTGTTAATTTTAACGTGAAGTTAACCCTATGTTAAATTTTTTATCTTTGCATAAATATTTGTCAAAATCACGTTGACAAAGAGCGTTGGTAGAATTTAAGGTTACTAAATTTATGTTTTGTTATGTAACAAGAAGCTTAATCACTGTTCATCACCAATCTACAAATGCCTGATGATGGTCTGTTGACCGAAAAATGTCGCTGAAGTAACATTTACCATTAAAATTATTTATTATGGGTTGATTCTGGTTGTATTGCAACTATTTGTATCATTCATGGATACCTCTACAATGTTTATATAAAATAGTTTTTGAGTTGACCGGTGCGTGAATAAACTACAACACAGATTCGTGATAAATCAGGCAATGCTGCCAACATTCGGTAATGATACTAGAACGATGTCTTTTCCGTAGGTTTTTATTGACATATTTCGAATACTTTTCACAATAAAAATTTTCCCACCCAACATTCAATAAGATTTTATGTGTCGATATGTTAACAACACAATATCTAAAATTGTAGGTTTCAGTTGCGGTAGCTCTTTCTCAGACAGTCGTGTAGGTGTATTCAAATTATTGCCACTGATAAGATCATAAAATAATCCATTTTGTTCCCCGGCGTATACATACGCTAACATCACCAACAATAAATAAATGTAAATCAAATCTATTAACATAAACGATGGCTGTAAACGTATTAACTGGCAATAATTAAATTCGAAGAGTAGCGAAGTATGCCTATTACTCGTAGTTATTTCATGTTTAACAATTTATTGTTTATATTACCATTGTTTGGTTTTTTGAATGTGTACACCGTCAATTATACTGCCGTTAAATCTCTTGATTTATTGTAAATAAATAACACGTCACCTGGACAAATGAAGAATCAGTTTACGGAGAGCTCGAAGAGCAACAACCGGATCGATATGAAGATAAAACTTTACTTATGGATACCAGATTTAAATTAATTAAAAAAACAAATGAATCGTTAGTGAGAGGTGACCAATATTAATAAAAAAATTTTTATCGGTACATGCCAAAATGCCTAAACCTTTGATTATTGAAAACAAGATGAAAGGATTTTTACAGACACACAATCCATCCGACATTAGTTTATGTCCTGTACAGGATAAAATACAGTGTGGAAAAGCCAAATTATAAATTAACATTATCACCATTCAAATTCTTCTTAGAAAAAAGGACCAATAATATGGTTTTCACAAATCACTGTCTAAACATTAACCTTTTGAGGGTATTGGATATGGTCCTATCTCAATCAATTAGGATTTTCCGTTGACCAGTAGCGGCAGTTTTGACAATTATCATGACCGTCAACAAAAAAAGTGCACTCATCAGAAAACATAACGTTTTCTAATTGGATGGTGTTGTTATTCAACATTTCCGTTATTTGTTTGCAATTTGTTCTCCTATCAAAATCTATGAGTTACTGAGTCGGTACCATATTATAGGGATGCATTTTATTTTCTTCCAATATGTTTAAAATCGATGTGGCTGACATCATTAAATATTGCGGATGCTTGTCTACTCGATATGTGTGGGTTTTCCCCAAACTCAAGCATCACATCAGATACATCTCCGATCACATCTAATTTGATATAACCTCTCAATGTATTGGCAGTTGTTTCTTTCATCTGCTTTACATGTCCAAATTCGCGAAATTGCTTCTCTATGTTACTTATTGTACCTTGTGATATAGGCGGCAAATTCGGAATTTTTCATAGGCGAGCAACTTCCATTTGTGTTCGGGTGTTATCTCCGTAACCAATTCTCTGTAAAACTATTACTATTACTTAAAGTAGCTAAAGATAGGGAAGCATGGAAAGAATTTGAGGAGGCGTATATCCAAACTGGATGAATCAAGAAGAATCTATTATTATTACCCTCTATCATGGATGGTGCAAGCGATATTCAATATTGTTAATTTAAATAATATTTCGATAATTAACGTACGAGGGTTGTCTGAAAAGTTTCCGACCTAACAAAGATACTAGACATTTTTTCTTCAAATTAAATTTTTTTTTCTAGATAGTCTCCTTGTAAGTCTATACACTTCTCCCAGCGATGTTCTCATCTCTTTAACCCGTCCAAATAGTACTCGGCGTCTTTCTCTGCAAAATAATTTACGAAGGTGATGACCTCCTCATTCGACAAAAATCTGTGTCCTCCGAGCGCAACTTTTGGCTTGGGGAACAAAAAAAAGTCTTTTGGGGCTAGATCTGGTGAGTAAGGAGGGTGATCAAGCAGTTTAAAATTCTTTTTTTCTGCAAATGTGGCCGTTTTTTCGCAATTTCTGCCCTCAGCTTGTCAAGTAATGATGCGTAGTATGCTCCTGTAATGGTTCTTCCTTATTGAAGATAATCGATTAAGATAACTCCATGACTATCCCAGAAAACAGTTACCATCACTTTCCCAGCCGAAGGAACAACCTTTGCTTTTTTTTGGAGCCGATTCCCCCTTCGCAGTCCATTGTTTTGACTGTGTTTTTGTTTCTGGAGTATAATGGTGTATCCAAGTTTCATCTACAGTAATTAATCCGCGCCAAAACTCTGATTTGTTGCGCCTAAACTGTGCCAACAGAGTTGGAAATGTTCATTCGAACACGTTTTTGGTCCAAAGTGAGTAAACGCGGCACCCAACGCGCGGACAGCTTTTTCATGTCTAAATCTTGATTCAATATGTGACAAACACGTTTTTTGGACATGTTTATAGCCTCTGCTATCTCTCTAATTTTAATTCGACGTTTGTCTAGCACTATTTGGTGAACTTGAACGACATTATCGTCAGTGGTTGCAGTTTTTGGACGTCCCGAACGTTCATCGTCACTCAAGCTGGTACGGCCACGTTTAAATTCAGCAGCCCAAAATTTCACGGTGGTAAATGATGGTGCAGAGTCCCCGTACACAGCGTCCAACTCGTCTGTGATTTGCGTAGGCGTATTGCCTTCCAAAAACAAATATTTAATGTGCAGCTCGATACTCGATTTTTCCATTTTCATAAAAACACTCACATCGACTCACTCAAATAATTGTCAAACAACAACTGTGCGTCCAAAATGGCTGACATTTTAGTGAGTACCTTTCAAAGCATGCGCAAACACATTCCCCAACTTTTGTTTACAAGTGCTGCCATCTTCATGATGAGGTCGGGAACTTTTTAGATAACCCTCGTAGATTGTTACTGGTTCTCAGATTTTCTCGAGATAGATATAAACATATTTGATTGGCTGAACTGATACGTAATTGCAAATATCGAATTTGGAATCATAAATTATTATATGAACTGCTTCAATTTTTCCATTAAGAATCATAATATACGAATAGAAATAATTCAGTAGCGACTAAAAATTAGCTTCCAAAAAATGTACTACGAATTTGACCTATGTCACCAATTTGACCTTTATCACCGTAACATTATAAACACTATTGGTTTATAATATAACTTGCGAGATTGTAAATTATCGACAAATTGTAAACTGAAACAAACCATTTACAATTTAACGCATTATTTTTCGTTAGCTTCCTTGGCAAACCGTCAAATTTAAACTACATTTTTGATAAAAGTAGTGTAAAACATCTAAATCGATCAGTTAGAATACGAAATTGCTATCAAAATTTCAAAATTCCTAATAATTTCAAACAAAATTGACTACTTTTGAGTTTTTCTTTACTACTTTACTCCCGAAACTTTCCGACCCAGATATAACGGTGTTCTAAACCTCCTATCCAACTACTGATTACACCAGTCAATTCAGCGTCTTAAAAAACCAAACCCCATTTTCCATATATATTTCAAGCATTTTTAGGGAAAACAAGTTCACAAACTGTCTGATTTTGATTACCAGTAAAATTGTGAACAATCCCTGATTGGTCGGTTTAGCAATAGTTCGTACTTTAGGATAAAGTGTTCTATCAACTCGGGCGTAATGAAAAACTACCTGAATCCTTCTCATTTTGTGCGCCGGATTAAAATTGGTACCTGTTAATTCTCACTTCAGCAACAATCTCTTGTTTCCATGAGTTTTATATATATACATTTTAAATATTCTAATATTTTGATTGGTTTAAATTTTAAGCTTTCTCTATTTTCTAAAATGAGGCCAGGATAATCGGGTATTTCCTAATATTTTGGATTGGCTCCTTACCTGATCTCTTACCGAATCTCCAACGCTAATAATAACTGATGTTATGAATATAACCTGATATTTTAAACCTTGCCAGGTCACTTTTCTAATGGAGCCCCCGATTTGAGAATGGTTTATAACCTAACTGGACCTTTACGCGAAATATTAATGATTTAATTTGTTTGAGATCAGTACCCAAGTCCCAATTTATAATAAACAAATTGAAAACATACCAATATTTTCAATTATGAAGAGATAAAATAAATACCTAAATAAAAACAAAACACACTAAAAAAGAAATAAAAAAATGTTCGGAAATGAAGGAACTGACAACAAAAATAAAAAATATTTGAAAAAAATGAAAGTTAAAGAAGAATATCATAAAACAACAATAAAAAGGCGAATAAAAAAGTTTACTTATTCTTACATGTGAAATAGTTGCATCTGGAGTTACATCTTTATTTCTTAACCATATGTTACAACACGAACTAGAATAAACCGACCAATTTGACGGTTTGCTACGGATACATTATAAACTAACAAAAAATAATGCGTTAAATTGTAAACAGTTTGGTTCAGTTCACAATGTTTCGATGGTTTACAATCTCGCGAGTTATGTAAAATGTACAATCTTAAATGAATGTTTTGTTTCAGTTTCTTAAATTTTATTTTTGTATCGAAAATCAGATACGCCACCGTGCAAAAATGTACCGTTTCAATAAACAGTCTTCTTCAAGTAAGGTATGCTAGTTAACAAATAGCATTAAAGTTATCGACAATGCGATCTGATAAAAAATGTGCATTTTAAAACGTTTTGTGAACGTAAAATACATTCTTTAGCATATTAATAACCGATAATGAGGTATAATCATTCAAATGAATTAAAATATATTACTTTACTGTCTGTAACACTGATTTACTACGTTTGATACAAAATAATTGTTTAAATCGATTCCTAAACGACTGAATTAAACATATTTATTTATAAGAGAAAAAAATAAGATTTGTAAGTTCTCACTTCTTTCTATATCTGGGTAAAATTGTCCAATCCTGTATGAGCTTTTTTGGCAACAACTATGAGCACTTTCTTCCTTGTTTTCTTCTCTCTTTCTGGTATTCTTTTGACATCCCTTCTATGCTCCATTTTTTCTACATATCCTAATCAATAATCACTGTAGTACAATAACAGAAGTAGTAGTACAATAAAATTGTGTAACGCGTAACGTCAAAATTAGTTTTAGACTGCCAAAAAGAATCTCCTTAATAGGAGACCTTAATAAAGTTCTCAAACTTTCTTTCTTTCTACAATTAAATACCTAAACAGCAGGAAGAGCATAAGACTTCTTTACCAGGATTGGTTTATTTAAAGGCTTTTATACACCTAGGAATATTGTCATAATGTAAGATCTACAATTAATCAGTTAGCGTTTTTTTTGGCATAACGCGAGGGTCCATCAGACCATATTAAAATAATATTGTTGTTTAGTTTTAATTATTTTTATTGTTAAAGTAAAGTAAGGTTTTTTGTGTTTTTTTCTTCTGAGAGATGCAGATAGCACACCTCAAGAATTTCATTTAACTTTCACTTGTACAGTCGAACATAGAGCATCAATAAATTAGCTAGACTCTCCCGAAATATCGTGTGTTACACGTTATCGTGTTATCGTGTGTACTACATTTTGTTGACAGCAACTTCCTTCAACGAGAGGATGGTATTACACTTCGAAGAATGCCTCCAAATAAACATTAGATTATAGCAGGCATCACCTACGTTGCCTAACAGGTCTTTTAACAGGCCACTGTCATTTTAATCATTATATGCACAAACTTGGACTGTCGGTAGATCCGATTTGTCGTCTTTGTCTGGAAGGTGATGAAGAAGCAGAACATATTATAATGTTAAGAATAATAAAAAAAACTCTTCGTTTCAACGTAACATCCAAGTTTATTTGAAAAATATGTTTTAAATCACAATGACGGCCGTTTTGCTATGAAGCATCGTCAGATTGACATTTAAGTTACATTTTGTTTGTTTGTAGCTAGGTACCTGATGTTTAGGTAGTATTTATTTATTTATTTATTTATTTTTCAAATAAACTTGGAAGTTACGTTGAAACGAAGAGTTTTTTTATTATTCTTAATAAGATGGACTTCCAAAAAGTAAGAGTTGGTACAATAAATTTAATATTATAATGTGTTCCTGCCCCGCCGCGGCTTGAATCAGGTATCTAATGGTCTCTCTCTCTCGACCTCGGACCTGAAATATCATTCGCTTTGTTTGTTTTGTGTAGAATCTTACTGATAGAATCACTACCCATTTTCCGCGAAAGAACAGCTTAAATTTGTTAAAGAGCACAGCAAGCGGCTAATATTTAACATTGAAACACCGTATATTCGATAATAAGTATTGAAACACTTGTGAGGACTATAAACACAATTTATTTACAAAATGTTTGAATACAAGAATTCAGCTGGTTACAAATTACTAACTGTCGTTTTTGACTTTTAAACTTCACAAAAGTTAAACGAACACTACTACTCCAAACACGAATGACCAGCTTTATATACAAAATTTTGACATCTCGATTTTTCTCGAAACAACTATTTACTAAAACCCAAATATTACTAGAATTAAGATTAATAAAAAACTCTTCGTTTGAATGTGAGTAAGTAAGTAACTTTATTCGAGAAAGTACAACAACAAATTTCTTATTGAAGTATGAACAAAGAACAAAGAAAAGTGATAGTATAATCTTACGAGCTGTTACCAGCTGTATGTAAGTAAATGCCACAATAATAAATAATGAAGTACAAAATAGTATATTACGTAATGTGTGTGGTAAAATGCTTTACAGCAATAGTTACGTACTATACTTTACCTACGACCTACTTGTACCTGCATTAATAATCTTTTTGATAATAATAATTGAACAAGAGCAACAAAAGATTTTTTTAATCATTTTATTGTATAATAATTAAATACTTACATTAGTTATATTGGGTGGAGTTAAATTCATATCACTATCACTTGACATTTTTTTAATAATTGTATAAAACTTCACGCATACAAACAAGTTATAAGAACAATAAAAAATGGGATGTTTTTTGATAATCAAATTGATTGTACTAACCCTTACTTTTTGCGAGTCCATCTTATTAAGAATAATACAAAACTCTTCGTTTAAACAAAACTAGCAATATTTATTTAAAAAATTGCTTTTTTAACTTTAATGACAGCCGTTTCGCTAGACTTTGCATCGTCAGATTGACATATTGAAGTTACATTTTATTTGTTTGTAGCTAGGTACCTGATTTTTATTAGGTAGTTATAAGGCTAGACCAAGTATGGAAGTAATAAGACATAACAATATTAAAGCCTAGATGTTAATAGCCCTAAGGGATTATCCTGAATGTACCTCCCTCTAAGATCAGTATAACTGTGCAATGATATAGAAAAACAAGGAAAAAACTATATCATGCTGATCTTTACAATAACTTAATATATTTGTGTTACAATTACGTCTTATCTATGTATAAAATGAAGACTCAATCAAAGCAAACACTTTAAAAGTGGAGAACTTCCCAGATTTATTTGTTCATTAACAACTTTAAATTGTGGATCTGCTAGATGTCTTTTTATTTCAAGTTCCTCAAGGAACTTCAATATGTCAATCTGACGATGCAAAGTCTAGCGAAACGGCTGTCATTAAAGTTAAAAAAGCAATTTTTTAAATAAATATTGCTAGTTTTGTTTAAACGAAGAGTTTTGTATTATTCTTTTTGATAATCGTTTTTTGATAAATAGTAACGCTCAATGTTTAAAAGATTTTAAATATGTCGGTTCAATGTACTCCTTATTGTAGTAAAACTCAGTTTCGTCATTTTTGAGTGATTAATTTAGTGTTACTAATCGGTTTCTCGCGTAATATTAACATTTAGTGCATTCTTAATATTTAAAACGGTTTCGTATAGTAACTGAAGTGAAATTACGATTGTATCCACAAGTTGAAACAGCTTTGTAAGTATTTTTAAAAAGTATCTCGGTAATAATAATTTTATAAATGTTAAAATAATTAACTTAATTACATAAAAATAACGTAAATTAATCTGGGAAACGTAATTAAGTACATTTATATTATGATCCATTTATACAGACAGACAGACAGATAGACATATATTTTCAAATAACTCTAAATATATATATTAAATGCAATCTTATATCTAATAAATGTTATCTGCCATTTATATGTAGTATAAAATTCACCTTCAAATATGTAAATAGGAAATTTTGAATAAAATAGCGACGTCTATTGTTGCTAAGTGGTTGCTAGGGAAGCCGTGCGTTTATTTTACCGTGCGTAAAGAGTGTAAAATTAGAGATTTTTTTTGTGTATTGTGGTATGAGCAGTTATTATTATTATATATAGATATATGTGTATATAAATTTATTTTTTTTAGTGAGTTTTTGTATTAATCTATTAGAGAGTGGATGTAGAGTCGAGGAGTAGTCCTGAGATATTGTGTTAATTTTTTTTAAATTGGGTAAAATTTAGGTTCTGTTTAAAATTTTCAGGTATTGAATTCAGAATTTTCGGACCTAGATAAATGTGGCACTTTTGTCCTACAGTCTTATTCATCTTAGTACCATAAATTTGATTACTAGAATGTTCTCGAATAACTACCAACCTAAAATAATTATATATCATGTCAAGTTCCTGTCAAAATCTTCTTCCTCATTTACGGACTCTACCCTTTATGACATGCAGCTACATCAAAATACGTGCATTCCTCTCGCATCTGTCACAATCATCCGTCATGTTCAGCTGTCTGTGCAGTATTGGCGAAATCGAAATCGAACTACTAGAATGGGGAAAACAAATCCATTATCCATTTGTTTGCATGCCTCTTTGTTAGCAGTGTTTTAGAATAAGTTTAATACCACAAGTACCATCTTTCACTAACGATCTTTACTACACAAAATTCAAAATAGAAAAGGTTGAGTTAACATTGAATCAAATAGCTAATGTTATTGTTTTTCGCATTTCACTGACAGTTACTGCAGCAGTTACTGCCAACTATCGGAAAAATTTTCGCGAATTATGTTTTTTACTAGGAAAGTCTGTTTGTCACCTGTTGGTTAATTTGTACTACTAAACTTAATAGGCAGTTACTAGATAAATTTTTAAACAAAATAACTTTAAAAATACAAACATTAGGTAATTAACTAGAACGTTCATAAGAAACCAGGTGTAGCTATGAGGTTTTAGACCAGGGATAACAATTACCGATCAAATCAGCACCGATCAAATGAATACAGAGCAACAGCTATGAACAAAATCTACACTACACCTGTTATCTATCTATCTTCTCATACAAAAATACACACATCGGAAAAGTCTAGGGATATTTTTAAAAATCAACACCAGTTTTTCTTGAGTTAATTTAGAAAAAAATAATACTTATTTCATATTAATTAATGTTTATTCTCACATACACCAAAATATTTTCTTTAAAAAATAAGACTTCTAATTCATGGCGAGATAGCCTCAGTCCATTTATCTTTAACTTGTTAATGGATCAAGTAATATATTAAGTAACTACTATGGGAATAGAAGAAGAAGAATAATTAGTATTGCGTGCTATGTTGACGACGCAACAATCCAGTCGGAAACGGAGGATGACTTACAAAGACAACTGTACAAATTCCATTAGATAAGTCGAAAACATAATATGTCAATCTCGGCCGAAAAAACAAAATGTATGACGATCAGCAAAGACCCTATCAGATGCAAACCTGCTGTCGAAGATAAAATAATAGAGCAAGTTTTGCAATTTACATACCTCGGGATACAGCTATCGAATAACCATGACCCACCAAAAGATTTGCGGAATTTAATTAATAAATCAGCAGCGATAGCAGGCAGCCTACGAGAGACGGTATGGGCAAATAAGTATATGAGGATGGATAGCAAATTCAAAATTTACAAGACATGTGTAAGGCCAATCATGACATACGAAATAGAAGCCTGAGAGGGTGTATGCTGAGAGTTGCCGAAATGAACATACTAAGAGCAATAGTAGGGAAAACAAGACAAGATCGAGTCAGGAAGATAGAAGTAAGGGAGCAATGTGAAGTACAGGATGTAGTAAGATGGAGAAGACGCAAGAAGAATGGATGAAAACAGGTTACTGAAAATAGCTTTAGTTGGAAAACCAGCAGGGAAAAGACCACTAGGGAGATCTCCAAAGAGATGAAGGGACAGCCGGCAGTCCACATCACAGAATATGCTACAAGATGTAGCATATTCTATCGTCATGTCACCTTGTACTATTATCCGACCGTAAACGATACCGCTATTATTAACGTTAAAACCGACCCCGAATCACTGTTAACGCTACTGTACACGAGACACCCCTTATAGACGCGTAACTATGTAGTTGTCTGAACGAGGCCAAACAAAAAATGCGCATCCCGCTTGCAATTGAATGTGTCGAACGTATCCCATCTGACAAATGACCATTTTATATCCCTTTTCGACTAATATGCTCATTTGAAGAGTTGGGAAAGTGTTCTAGTATCTCATCTTGTGAACTTCCCTTTTGAAGACACAACCCGCTAAGTTAGAGCCAAGTTACCGCTAAATTGAAAGCATCCTTTGGAAGGTCCCTATGTGGAGATAGTCCTTCAAACCATTAATCCATTTTAAGCTGATGTTGAGGCCACAGAAGCCTAAATCCAAACCACTTCTGAGTCGTTAAGAAAACCACTACATCTCAAGCTGCCAGAACCATTAAATTAACATCCAGAAACTTTCATCCCTAATTCTCTACGAAGAAGCTGAAGCCGCCCTTCTAGACAGTACAGAAACCTAAAGTTAAGTCCACTTTTTATAATTCCTTTCTGTTCATTATCGACAAGTACAGTTTCAATAAATAATCAATATTTTTAAAAACCGTTCGTTTATATACCTCAGACTAAAAGTGATAAGAGTGTAGCGTGGTCGGTATTTTTTTAAGTAGCCTCTTTATTTGTTGTTTAATTAAACTAATTACAAGGTGTTTATATCTTTCCCACCTTAGTTTTTGTGTAGTTTGTTTGCTTAATCGAAAGCGTACAAAAAGATAGTGGCGCCCTTATTACTTATACATCCCAATCCTTCCTATAGTGAGCATTAGCTTGGAGTCGAACCACCCCCTGAAGAGAGTCTCTTAGTCGGGATCTCTTTTGGAGAGTTTTGTAGTTACAAATTGGCTTCCTGCCTTTTTGGGACTGTAAAGGTTACAAAGACAATGTTCGAAATTAACAGATCAACAGATCTAATAAAAGAATAAGAAGAAGAAGAATTCTAATTAAACATATAATAATTCAATATAACCAATTTAAGATTATTGTAAAATCTTTCCAAGTGAAATATCAAAATTAATACAAAGCGTGACCTCCACTGCTCTACGTATTTAGTATAAAGACAAAATTAGATTATATCACTTTGAGGTATACTCGCCCACTCTATTCTCAGAAGCTCTCTAAATCGAACCGGTCCATAAATGTTACCCATATTTGGAGTGATTCTACGTTGAAGCATATCCCATACATGCTCAATAGAATTAAGGTCCGGAGATTGTGCTGAACATTGTAAAACATCAATTCCTTCGCTTTCCAACCAGTTGGTCACAATACGTGCAGTATGTGGGCGGGAATTATCATGCATTAAGCGGTAATTTTCACCAACTGCGTCTGCAAATCGGTGCACAATAGGACTAAAAATTCTATCTAAATACCATTGGCCTATTAAAAACCATTTAGGAAAGACGAGATCGGTCCTGCCTTCTATAATTATTCCACTCCATACCATGATTGTGCCACCTCTGTATTTGCTCACTTCCTGAACATGTCTTAGTCGTTCCCCAATTCCAGATTTTCGCCACAATCTTGTTCGAGGGTCTGGATGAAATCCAAACCTAGATTCGTCACTGAATAAAACTGTAGCCCAATCTTGAGTAGCCCAATTCTGAAATTCTTGACACCATTCCAGCCTTGAAGCGCGATTACCTTTAGACAGTTAACAGGTTAACCAATAAATAAAAAATAAAGTTAGGCGCTCTTTGTAATTTAATTTAGCAGCAGTTATTGATTAAAAATCGATCTTGAGTTGCTGTTGAATGTTACTCAGTTGCAATACCAGTTTCTCTAAAACGGTTCCATAATCTACTGATAACGCTTTGAGAAACACTCATCCGCCCAGGAACTTTAGTTTGCTGCATCCCACCTTTAAGAAGACCTACAGCTCGATTCATTTCATCTAACGTTAAATGTCTCGTTTCCATGATAAAACACAATAATTGATATGTTGTAAACATATTATGACGTTGGGCGTCAATTTGTGATATGATTTACATGTTGAGAGTGAATTTATAAAAATATTTAGTTAACTTTTAAAAAAAATAACAATATACCAAAAGAAAAAATGTAATTTACAATAAAACAACTATTAATCTTAATTTCGTCTTTAATTAGTTGTAAAAGATATTTCAATAATTAACAAAATTTATAAATGTTTACCACAGCAAAAATTATGATAGTTAAATACCTCGGCTAGGGGTGAGTAAGTTCATTAGCTCTGACTATAGTACAATATTTGTTTCTTTAAGAAATTATTAGGGCGCCACTGAAATCTTTTTATTTTTTACGATACTAATAAAGAAAATTGTTTTAAGCTGAGTTATTTAAATAAGTATCATTAGATGACAGAAAGATGTCAGAAAAAACCGAGGAAAAAACTGTCTATGAAGATAAAAAAAATTATATGAAAATGTACAAACAGATAAAAGATAAATAGATTTCCTTGGTGCTAAAATGAATGAATTTGAGAATACGTTACAAAAAAAATAAGCCGCAAACAGTTCTTTACAAAAACTTATTCTAATACAGTTGACGATACGAAAATGATTTTGATATTACGTTTAAGAAATAAAGAAAAACGAGACAGTTGTATAATATTATAAATGCATTTTTATATTTTGCACTTATAAAAATCTTCATTATAAAACGCATTTGCGTATCGTAATGTAACTTTTACGCACGCAAATTTTTGTTTTAAATGGTTGGCGACATGAGTGAAGTATCTAATGACAAGACCATTGACAATGACATTTGTGGCTAATAGCAATTTATTAATTTTATATTGTTCTTTAAAAAAGTATTTGTGAATATGAATATCATCTTTTACTTATATAATATATTATTATTGGTGTATTAGTCATTTTAAAATATTTGAAAACATTAACATTTCATAATTTAAATGTCAAAACTGTCAAATGTTATAAATTACACAGTGCTACCGACATACTTTTTAAAATCAAAATTTTCGTAATTACATAAAAATAATAAATTAATTTAAAAAATGATATAATGGCAAAATATAAAAAATATTTTAAACAACTTATTTCATATGGCTGTTGTGCCTCTCGTTCTTTAAAAAACTCATCGCTTCGCGATTCGTTTCTTAAACTTGAACTCTAGTCATAACAGAATTCCATATATGAAATGAGTTGTTTAATATACTATTATTTACGTTGGTCGACTTATCTTTTTTTACATCTGCGATCTGGATCCAGTGAAGAGTTGGTCTGATGAACAGTCCACCAATGTAGAACCAATCAGCGGTAATTCGGTAGTAACCCAGTAATGTCTTTGAAATTGGGATTGTCTTTGAAATTGAAAGTTGTAATGTCTTTGAAATTGAAATTTGTAATGTCTTTGAACTTGAAATTTGTAATGTCTTTGAACTTGAAATTTGTAATGTCTTTATATTCCAATGCTGCTAACCTAACCAATGACAATAAGAGAATGAATCGTGGTTTAAGGTATTGGACTATGCCACATTAAAGATCGTGTATAAAGTTGGAATTACTGACAGGAATCGTGTTAGTGTTAGCCATATAATTAATTTAAAAATACTACGTTTTTAGTTAACATATCATGTTACAATGTAATCAATAGACAATATCTTCATTAGAATGATCAAATTAGAAATTAATTTGAAACTTAAACAGTGTAGCATTTCTACTTTTTCCATATCTCAGGATTGTTTTACTTTTTGCAACTTTTTTAAACGAACAGTTATACTTATAATTAGAAATTGAACTAATACACACATTCGACGTGCAATGGAATCGATACAGAACTTCCTAACTTTTGTGGAGCAAACTGCAATTATGTTTCAGTATTTACCTATCCTAGAGATGAAACATACTGTATATCGGTGTTTTTGATATTTTATAATAAAATCACTATTTCGGTAATTAAAAAGCTCAGACTCTTCCACAATAAAACAAAAGCCGGTCGAGCCGTTAAAAACATGGCTGCTGCGTACCCCGATCCACCAATCATTTGTTTTTAGGGTTTTTTTTCGCACTCTGCAGTGACATTTGGTCAGTGTAAGGGGCGGTAGGGGTCCGAAGGGCACACTGTCATTCAGCCTCTAATGAGTAATGACTAACGAGAGTCGCGTGAAAATATGCAAATCAAATTGGAAGTCCAGTTTAATTATTCTGTGTAACTTTTTCTATGAAAAATGCACTAATACAATTTTTGATGTAACTGCAATGCGTTCGATGCTGCTTTTCCGTTTTTTTCGGGCGGTTTTCTTTTTTAGTTTTTTTGTCTTGTCGATAGTATGATTGAATGCGAGTTTTTCTGTGTTTGTTCGACTGACAGCTCGTTGGCTTGCCGGTTATTGCGAATGAATTTGCAACTTTTTTAATTGATTGAATGTTTTAGGTGCTCTTCCGAACGTCAACAAAGTTATATATATTTGCATGCCACATTTCTCTGTCTGTTGAATTAAACTGCAATAAATTCGGTTCAAAAAATTACATTTTTTTCGATGATTAAAATACTTGTGTCTAACGTTCATTGGATACAAAGCTAATTTTATTTACGTACTATGAAAACAATTTTTGGAGTTATTATGAATTGCGGGGCATTACAAAATTGTAGAAATTTATTTCTCTTTTAGCTCTAGTAAACTTCCAAAATGTATTAACTATACATAGCGCAGGCCAATACGCCAAATTATTGTGACATCACTGTCACCATTGCTTGACATAAGTCATAGCATTATATCCAAACAAACTGTGTCCTTATGGTAGTTAGTTTGCATTAAGTTTTTTGTATTGTAGATTTTTTTGTTTTTTGTAGAGTTTTTGACATTATAGTGCTATATAAACACATTATGATCATTAAGGAATACCTTGAGTTATATTTAAAGATGTTTTATATTGTTCTAAGGTAAGAGAAAAATAATATGATATTACTTAACCCCAAAAACAAACTTTGGTCATCTTTCAGTTTAACCATCCGCTTGAAAAATTATCTCCAATAGACATTGGAAAGACGAAAATTATAGACATTATTTAACAGATTGCGTAACTTAGGTTATGTAATCGAGTTAACTAGATCTATGAAATAATGCATTTAACGTAATATTGTTAGTTATTTTTTATACAGAGTTCTGACTGAACTTCTAAGCTATAAGTTAATGTTCATCATAACATACAAGTTCTTTACTAATAGTACCTAATGAATCTCAAAATATATCAGAAAACATTTATGTTGGCCTATATGATTGAAACTTTATTATAACATCAATGTTATCTGTAAAATGTTGAACGTACAGTATGCTCATTTTGTAGATAACGTTACTATATTATATCAAGGAGATTCAGTTATAGGGCTGATTTTGGATTTAAATTTTACATACATGTAAACATAATATGCATTAAATAAATCAGAAGACTTAATATAATATTTTAATTATATATTATTTAATCTTAATATAATATGCATTATTTAAAATGGTTTTCCCTTATAGTTTCTTCTGCATTTATAGTAGTTAATGTTTTTCATTAATTTAAATATGTGTGTCCACTTAAATTCGCACCATATGAGAAACTTTCTTATTATTAGTTTTACGAAAAAAAGTTATTCTTCATAAAAGGTTCTGCATGGTGTAAAAACTAAAATACAACCATCAGATATTAAAATTTTTCAGTCGTATACGAGGTCTACATACTATTTTTCCGAAAATCGGGAATCATTAAAATTACGGTAAATTATTACTAATCATGTTAAAAATTTCAAATCAACATTATTATTTTTTCCTTAAATAAAAGAAGCCATGAAACACTGTTTCCTAACTACGGAAACGAAGTACTTATTTGGAAAATATTCAACAAAATAATGCTATTAGTTCCCAAGTTCTTCCAGTTTTCAATACTTGTACTAATTATCAAATAACAGTAAATATAACAAATAATAAGTTTTCAATACTTGTACTAATTGTCAAATAACAGTAAATATAACAAATAATAAGTAATAATTTTAAAATATAATGTTAACCTTGTTTGTGCTGAAAGTTTTAAAAATAAAATTGTTTAGGAAAAAACCTGTTCGCATTTATGTTTTAAAGTTTACTGTATGGAAATAACATTTTTATATTTTGCACTTCATCTTCATTATAAAACGCATTTGCGTATCGTAATGTAACTTTTACGCACGCAAATTTTTGTTTTAAATGGTTGGCGACACGAGTGAAGTATCTAATGACAAGACTATTGACAATGACATTTGAGGCTAATAGCAATTTATTAATTTTATATTGTTCTTTAAGAAAGTATTTGTGAATATGAATATCATCTTTTACGTATATAATATATTATTATTGGTGTATTACTCATTTTAAAATATTTTAAAACATTAACATTTGATAATTTAATTGTCAAAACTGTCAAATTTTATAAATTACACAGTGGTACCGACATACTTTTTAAAATCAAAATTTTCGTAATTACATAAAAATAATAAATTAATTTAAAAAATGAACAAATGACACAATATAAAAAATATTATAAACAACTTATTTCATATGGCTGTTGTGCCTCTCGTTCTTTAAAAAACTCATCGCTTCGCGATTCGTTTCTTAAACTTGAACTCGTGTCATAACAGAATTCCATATGAAATACGTTGTTTAATATACTATCCTTACAGTACAGAATATTATATTAAACAACGCATTTCTTATGGAATTCTGTTATGACACGAGTTCAAGTTTAAAAAACGAATCGCGAAGCGATGAGTGTCACAACAGCCATATGAAATAAGTTGTTTATAATATTTTTTATATTTTGCCCTTTTTACCATTTTTTAAATCAATTTTTTATTTTTATGTAATTACAAGAATTTTTATTTTAAAAAGTATGTCGGCAGCACTGTGTAATTTATAAAATTTGACAGTTGTGACATTTAAATTATCAAATGTTAATGTTTTAAAATATTTTAAAAAGAATAATATGCCAATAATAATATATTATATAAGTAAAATATTATATTCATATTCACAGATACTTTCTTAAAGAACAATATAAAATTAATAAATTGCTATTAGCCACAAATGTCAATGCCAATATTCTTGCCTTTAGATACTTCACTCATGTCAATGCCAACCATTTAAAACAAAAATTTGCGTGCGTAAAAGTTACATTACGATACGCAAATGCGTTTTATAATAAAGATTTTTATAAGTGCAAAATATAAAAATAAATATATCCTTACTGTTATTTTCGGTTGCCAGGCAACAATCAAGTTGGAGGAAATATTGACTTTTTCTTTCAAATATGTTGTCAAAAATGTTATTATTTCTTATCGATTTTCGGAAAAATACTTTTTTCTGTCTAAAATAACCTCAAATTTTTGTCCTTCAAAAGATCGATTATGTACATTCATATAAAATTATTAAAATATACAGTGTGAGTCAAAATCATTGCAAAAAATGTAGGGACGTGATTCCTTGTTTAAAATTAATAAGTATTATCTTAATAAGCAAGGTTTGCATGCTTCCCCAAGAAGTTGAGAAAAATAATTTTTTTTTCTCGAATATGAGTGACGTTACAATAAATATTCCTATCGATAAATTAAATTAAATTTATTGTACTAACTTTTTGGAAGTCCATCTTATTAAGAATAATAAAAAACTCTTCGTTTGAACACTATTTGAAAAATACTCTTATACTGATCTTAGAGGGAAGTACATCCAGGATAATCCCTTAGAGCTATTAACATCTAGGCTTTCATATTGTTATGTCTTATTACTTCCATACTTGGTCTAGCCTTAATACTACCTAAACAACATCAGGTATGTAGCTACAAACAAACAAAATGTAACTTAAATGTCAATCTGACGATGCTAATCAGCGAAACGGCCGTCATTGTAATTTAAAACATAATTTTTTCAAATAAACTTGTAAGTTACGTTCAAACAAAGAGTGTTTTGTTATTCTTGATAAATTAAATATCTACGGGTATTTTTTTAAATCGCTTTTTAATTATTTAAGGAGTTAAAACATAACCCTTAACCCATCTTGTTGATCATAATTTGAAAATAAAAACTCCAATTAATAGGAATCCTCCATCTTCTCCATTTGTCCTACTCTTGGTTTTTTACTCCTTCCAGTAGGACACACTCTCCTTCCTTCTTCTCCTCAACCTTTGTCCTACTTTTGGTTTCTTACTCCATCCAGTAGAAATTTCCTTCATCCCCCTACCCCTTAAGTTATTTTTGCTTTTATAAATAATATTTTTTAAAACCACATACTATAACTTTCATATCCAATTTTATTAGTACCACGTAAAGTTCAATATTACAAATTAACCCTAGTCTACCATGTGTTAGGATCCTTGATTCCTGGTTCTGTGACTCTGCCTGATGATGGTCTAATTGAGACCGAAACTAGTTGCAATAAGTGTATTTTAAACGAATAAAAGTCTGTGGTTTTGACTTAGAGTTTCATTGGATCTTTTCTGTTTGGATTCAGCCACATTTGAGATGGTTGACCTATCTGATTTAAAAAAATATGTATTATCCACAATTCATTTAAAAAATAATTCGTCTCTTTTATTTATTTAATAAACTTTGTGGTTTTTAATTAAATAAATAAAATTTGCAGTTTTACGTTTTATATTTACATATTTGAGTACTAAATTCTTCTTGAGACAGTCTTGGTTAAACCAGAATTAACCCGATTGTATTAGAAAAGGTCTAAGAAAATCTCAAGAATAATTTGATACCAAAAAATTTGCAGTCATGCATTTTCGGATTGTTCCGTAAGTTTCATAATAAAAGTTAAGTAATGACTAGTCAAGTCGATTTGACTTTTATGTCACAGTAAAATAATTATCATATTGTGTATCAAATTAATGAATGATTACACAAATGAAATATATAAATTGAATGAATTAATTTTAAATATTGCTGTTACAAGAAAAAAAACATAAAACCATTTTAAAAACGACATATCAAGAAAGACAAAAACAGGACTCTGATTTTCGCAACATTCATCCACGTATCTGGTGAAAATTCCTGAGAGATTTTAAATTGTTGGGAAGGATTCTCTAATTCGATTTTTTAAATTATCTAAGTTATCAGCAGGCGTTTCGTAAACTAGACTTTTGATGTAACTCCAGATATAAAAATCCAGAGGATTTACATCGGGACAACGAGTTGACCAAAATTGTGGTCCACCTCGATCTATCCAATGGCCCTGATAATTATGATTCAAATACTGACGAACATCTAAACTAAAGTGAGCAGGAGCGCCATTTGTTGCTTAATCTATAAGGGAACTTCTTCAAGCAGAAGAGGTGGGTTTTTGAAGAAAATTATTGCATGATTGACAAGTTAACCTCGCAGTTAAAAAATGTGGTCAAAATAAACAATTTCCAACAACACCAATCCAGAAATTCACAAAGAATTGGTATTGATGATGGCATGGGAATTTTCATAACTCCATACATGAATATTATGCAAATTTGTAATTTCTTCTCGGGAAAAGTTTGATTAATCAGTAAACAACACATTTAATAAAAACATATTATTTTCTGCAATTCTTTGAATTAACCATTATGGGAAAAATTTAACCGGGGTTGTAAATCCCATGGCAACGGCTAACCAAAAGAAGTTTTTCATTCTTCGCTTCAATTATAAATAGATAAAAAAATAATGCAGTAAAGAGCTAAATGTACTGAAGATTCTGCCAACAAACATTATTACGTTTATTCTACGAACTTTACAATAATTTATAATTATAATAACTGTCACAAACTTAAAGTACAAAGGAGAAAACATCTTCCCGCAACTTTATAAGCCTCTTGGACCAAGTTGTTCTTACAAAAACATTATATTTTATTTAAAGGACATCAATATTGTTAAACATGTTAAAGATGTCAAACGTTTCCTCTTGCTAATGACCCATAAGGTTGATGCGAAATATCAAATAAAAAAAAAATAACATTCGAGTATCGTTGATCAAATAGGAAACATTTTGATAAAATGTTGATAAATATTCTTAAATTTAGTATACAAAAAAGTATGCGGTATTTCCCCGTTTATTTATCCGGGTTTTGAAGTATTTCAACTTTTAAATAAGAAACTAATGGTGTACAATTAAGATATCTGATTGGTTGAACCGCATTAATCGCTAAACCTCTAACCAATCAATCATCCGATTCGAAATAATTCGACCTTTATTGCGGTCACCCTTAATGGTGTCAATCAGTGAAATTGTGTTATCAATATTTTGCTCAGAACAGTGACTAATTTTCTGATGTATTAAAACGTCATAAATAATAATTGTAAACAAAAATATAGGAATGAAAATATAGGCCATTTCGGTTAACTGAACGGATATGATTTCAAAAGCATCCTAGGAGGTCAACCATAATTTTTCAAATTTCAAAGAAACTTCAAAATAACTTGTTAAAATATTTCTATAGTTTATAAAAATTTAAATAAAATAATCCATACCAATTGACAACAAATACTATAGAAACCGAATAAAAAGAATATTTAGTTTTTATAAAATTATGAAATACATTTGATGTTATAGATTATTGGTGGTATATTCCTCGGTAGCCCAATTTGTAAGTATCCTAACCTCTCACGCGGTAGGTAGTCCTAAAGTTCGATTTCTCGTGTGGGAATTTTTAAAAATTTTAATTTTATTTTATTACAAAAAAATCAGTGAAGATTCAAAATTAAACTGTTAAATTATAAATAAAATTAAATCAGATAAGGTCATCCATCTCAAATGTGATTAAATCCAAACAGAAAAGATCCAATGAAACTAAGTCAAAACCACAGACTTTTATTTGTTTAAAATACACTTATTGCACCTAGTTTCGGTCTCAATTAGACCATCATCGGACAGAGTCACAGAACCAGGAATCAAGGATCCTAACACATCGTAGACTAGGGTTAATTTGTAATATTGAACTTTACGTAATACTAATAAAATTGGATATGAAAGTTTTCTCGTGTGGTATTTTTTTTTAAATTTTAATTTTATTTTATCACAAAAAAATCAGTGAAGATTCATAATTAAACTGTTAAATTATAAATAAAATTAAATCAGATCCATCTCAAATGTGGTTGAATCCAAACAGAAAAGATCCAATGAAACTCTAAGTCAAAACCACAGACTCTTATTCGTTTAAAATACACTTATTGCAACTAGTTTCGGTCTCAATTAGACCATCATCGGGCAGAGTCACAGAACCAGGAATCAAAGATCCTAACACATCGTAGACTAGGGTTAATTTGTAATATTGAACTTTACGTGGTACTAATAAAATTGGATATGAAAGTTATAGTGTGTTTTAAAAAATATTATTTAGAAAAGCAAAAATAACTTAAGGGGTAGGGGGAGGAAGGAAATTTCTACTGGATGGAGTAAGAAACCAAAAGTAGGACAGAGGTTGAGGAGAAGAAGGAAGGAGAGTGTGTCCTACTGGATGGAGCAAAAAACCAAGAGTAGGACAAATGGAAAAGATGGATGATACCCACTAATTGGAGTAAGAAACCAAGAGTGGGAAGGGGATTATTGTTATTAAGTTATTATTAATGATTTAAAGATAATCGGGTAGTAGGGATTGAAGGAAGACGATATAAGTAGAAATCCGATGATAGTAGTAAGCACTACTCGTTAATGTAGCTGAAGTTTCGACCGATCAATTGAACGTAAAGATAGATATACAAAAAATAATATAAAATAGTCAGACGACATTCAAAAAAATTTTGAAAGGTTCAAAAAGCATAACGGACTCTATCCGGGTGAAGATCCATCCCCAGAGTGTGTCGGATCCACTGGATATCTGAGTGTAAAATTTTAAAGTTTTTCAAAAAATCATGGTTTAAGTCTAACCCTGTAAAATAAATTTTGGAAGACTCAAGAGTCATCCCTGAGTAGACCCAAATGGGTTTTCACCCTCAGGATGTGTCGGATCCACCGGATTTTTGAGTGAAAAAATTTTAAAGTTTTTCAAAAATCATGGTTTAATTCTAACCCTGTAAAATAAATTTTGGAAGACTCAAGAGTCATCCCTGAGTCGACCCAAATGTGTTTCCACCTCCAGGATGTCTCGGATCCATCGGATATTTGAGTTTAAAAAATTTAAAAGTTTTCAAAAAATCATGGTTAAAGCCTAACCTTGTAAAATAAATTTCATAAGACCCTTTAAGCATTCCTGAGTCAACCCAGAAGGGGATCTACCCCTAGGATGTGTCGGTTCCACCGGATATTTGAGTGCAAAAAAAAAGTTTTAAAAAAATCATGGTTAGAGTCTTACCTTGTAAAATTTTTACACTCAAATATTCGGTGGATCCGACATCCGACACATCCTGGAGGTAGATCCCCATCTGAGTCGACTCAGGGATGACTCTTGAGTCTTCCAAAATTTATTTTACAGGGTTAGACTTAAACCATGATTTTTAAAATTTTTACACTCAGATATCCAGTGGATCCGACACACTCTGGGGATGGATCTTCACCCGGATAGAGTCCGTTATGCTTTTTGAACCTTTCAAAATTTTTTTTAATGTCGTCTGACTATTTTATATTATTTTTTGTATATCTATCTTTACGTTCAATTGACCGGTCGAAACTTCAGCTACATATTCGTTAAAACTTTCTTACAATTGAATGAAATGTAAGAAAATAGTTTCAAATGGTATAACGAATGTGACCATTTGTAAGTGTTGTTTAAACCACAAAATTTATTTTCCAGTGTAAAATATATACTGGGCCATATCAAGAATAATAGCAAAATCATTGTAAAAAAAGTCCATAACAGCACAACAAATAATTTGGAAAATGTTTCACGCACTAATAACGGCACCATAAGTTTCATTGGATCTTTTCTGTATAAATAAAATTGTTGAAAATGAAGTTTTATTATAGTTTAATAATGGTTTTTTTTATACATTTTTCTTTTCGTAGAAAAAATATATTGTTCGACTCGTGTGGATTATTCAAATAGCACTCAGTCATCATATCCAGTTGCACAAACTACTATTTTCTACTTCCTCCAGGTAACAGCTCATTTAAAATTCAGACGTATTCTGATTATGTTTTTTACCTGTCAAAATATCACAGTTTTGTAAATACGTCCAAAGAAAACGCTTAATATTCAATGTTTTGTGCTAAATGCTAGCCAATCATTCCGTTTTATATTGATAACTAGTCGTTTTACCAGTATTGATAAAATCATAGAACTGTCAAATATTCAATAATCATTTAAATTATCTAAAGACTCTAAAATATATTTTGAAAAAATGTCACAATTCAATTCATCTAAACGACAATAAAAATTCAAATAGGTAGGTACTATAAAACTAACCTGGTTCTGTATCAATCTCTATCTCAAAGAGATAGAGGTAATGAATGTTGAAGTGAGCTTTGAACGAAAGCGTCGCAGAACTCTAGTTTACGTTCGAAAAGAGATGTACTAACTATCCTAATAAAGTTAGCCCTAAAATTTCATTCTTTGACTGTCTCTCGTTCAGATCAGATCGGCTCCCAATATTTTAGTAGTACAGTACATTTAGTTTGTTTTTTAGTTAATTATAGTTTGTAGTTATTAATTTATATTATTTTAATCGTTTAATTATTGTAGTAAAGACAAAAATTTGTGGAAATATTTTGTTTAGTGAGTTAATTTCCTTGATAGTAAGGTAGTATTTTATTAATATTTTTTTACTTTATTAATTTAGTGCGTTGTTGATTTTTACGGTAAGCCGTGGAAAAAATATAGTACGCACCTAGAGGATATAAGAGTTCGGCTAAGGTCTTGTGCTTACAATTTTTCGCTCGTAGCTCAAGTTTTCATAATGATATTACAAAAACGTAATTTTTACTACTCCTTTATGTATATTACCTATTTTATGCACACTTTACTGAATGTATATGTAGCAAATATCGGTCAACTGTACGGATATGAATTCATATACATTCTCGTGCGGATATTATGTTGACCAATTAATTGGAGTTTATAATTTAATATTTACTCATTTATTTCGACCAATAACATGCCTTATTTAATAGTTCGCCAACTATTCCTTACTAAAAATTAAGCTGTCACTGCTGTCAAAATAATTGTCAAAAATTTTAAAATATTGAGGTATTTAATAATATAGGTTTTTTAATAGATATGAGTGATAATGATAGTGATGAAGAAGCAATAAATAGTACTCCACCATTTATTAAAATTGTTGCAAAAGAAACATACGAATCGTTATTACCACAAAAATCTAAAGAAAAATATGAACATTGTCATAAAAGTTTATGGAATGGTTCTTGAAAAATAAAATAAAAAGCGTATCCGGAAACGTTTTAACAGCATATTTTAAAAAATTATCAACAGAAATTAAACCCTCTACTCTCTGGACAACATATTCAATGCTAAAAACAATGATAAATATAAAAAATAACATTGACATATCATCTTATTCTAAGTTACGAAGTTACTTCAAATTATAAATCGAAAAAGTAAAAAATACTAACGCCAGAACAAATAAAAGAATTTCTTTTAAAAGCTCCGGATGAAGTATATTTATTTACAAAAGTTAGTTAAAATTCCAGTAAGTACCAAATACAAATTTTTAATTTTTCTGCAAATTTTAGATAGTACTAATATTTGGTATATCTGGTGGGTGCAGACGTCAAGAATTAAAAAATTTAAAAATAAATCATATAAGAGCCTTACGAGATGAATATCAAGTAAAATTAGTGGACACAAAAACAAAAACTGATAGATCCTTTGTAATTCTATAAATTAGCAATTCTATAAATTAGCAAAAAAGTACCTACATACTTCTTAGACCGCCTAATATGGAGCCATTTTTTTTAAATTATCAAAAGGGGAAATGTACAAAACAAGTTGTTGGAATCAAGAAAATTGGAAACCAGCCCAAAATAATTGCTAACTTTTTAAAATTACCTCATGCTAACTTATATACCGGGCATTGTTTTCGCCGTTCAGGTGCCACTATTCTTGCTGATGCTGGAGGTGATACGTTAACAGTAAAAAATTTTGGTAGCTGGAAATCAACTGCCGTAATGGAAACTTACATAGAAAATTCCATAAAGAAAAAAAAAGAAATAGCTAATACCTTGGTAAACAGTATAAACACAACAAACACAATTCCAGAAATTGAGCCATTAAATTCAAGACAAATTGACCAAAATTTTATCGAGACAATGGATACTACAAATTCAGAAAATCAGCCATCAACTTCAAAACAAAATTTGCACCAAAATTTTATTGAATCAAGTTACTGATAATTTTGTCAGGGAAAACATAACATATTCAAATTGTACTTTTCACAATTGTAATTTCATTGTTGTTAAAAATCAATAATTTAAATTAAATTAGTTTTATTTTTGTTAACTGCAAATTTAAATAAAATCATTATTTATTTTATTATCATTTTCTTAGTGAGTCGTAGAAAAATATTCTGTCCAACTCCTGTGGATTGTCCATATCGCACGCGAATGATTGAGCACTCCGCCTTCGGCGTCGTGCCCAACTTACATTCTTGTGCGATATGGACATCATATCCACACTTGTTGCACAAACTACTATTATAATGTAGATATTGTTTTTTGAATTACATACTACAGCATTTAACAATTTCTTTACTTTCAACCATTTTCAACCATTTAGTAAACGAGTTTTATAACAAATTTTTTGTGGTAAAGAAGTTAGAATACAGTATCGAAAACATGCCGACTATCTTCGAAGAAATCCGAAAACTTTTAATCTATCAAACTTTTGTTTGTTTTCAATACTAACTCTTAAAATACTAATAAATTAATTAGATTAATATATAGAATGCTACAAGTTACTGCGCATTTTAATCATTATGCACAAAAAAAACAATGACTCCTAAAAAATTGTTTGCGTTCCTCCAGACGTAAAATACTGAAATCGAGCGCAAATGAATGTTGAGACTTGAGACGTCTCACGTGCTCGGGCCTGTTCGGCCACTGTCGGCGGATTAAATTTAATATAACTTTAAAATTATAAAGAAAATTATATAAGTAGGTTATCTTTTAATTTTTTTTAAAGTTATAGTTTTAAAGATTTACCAGCATAAAAAACTGTCATATTTTGATTCTAGGTAGATAGGTATGTCACTATTTCATAGTTAAAAACAAACGTCACTTGTAATTAAAAAAAATTAATATTCAAAAATTTATCGAATGTTATTATTGCACTAAGTGCAAAAGAAATATTTTTAAACAATCATAATTATTTTTTATCTATTTGACAAAAAATTAATAAGTGGTAGGTACTTACCTACCATCAGCCGACCAATTCGTTGTCGAAAGGATGTAAAAACTGGATCAAATATACCTACATAACCTGAAAAAAAAAAGATTTCTTGATAGGTTCCTACTCTTAGACAAGGAAAGAGAGAGGACGCGTAACCCGAGTCGTGAAACTGTTACCACTTGCCACATAATCGATGTGGTCAGTGGCGTAACATAATGTTTACAATACATTTTTCCCACATAATAGGTAATAATTGTATGTTTCTTAGATACAAATAATAGGTTGGTATCAAAGGAAGGAAGTGAATAAAATTCAGCAATGGTACATATAGGTACATTTAATAGGTATAATAAAACAAAAAAATCATATTTATATTATAAAATACTAACTATATTATATTAATCAAGGAGTATATAAATAACAAATAAAATTTACTAGTAATTATAAAAAAATCTTTATTTGTTATGAAAATATCAACATAATTAATCTATAACTACCTTAATATTAAATAAGTACTTAAATTAAAACTGTTTATTTGCTGATATTAATAGTGATGTTTGACTATAGAACATTTTTGTTCACCACTTAAACCATTAGACAAAAAAAAATAGCCAAGTGGAAGCTTCCATGTGTCATTAATTGCAACTATCATTAAAACAACAGCTTCTTTGGCTAATTCATTTGAATCAACCCCAAAATTGACTAACCGTGGAAACTTTTACCATTCCATACCAAGTGCTGCCGAATTGACATCTCATCAATGATAAGAGAACAAAGTAATGGTTTATTTGAATTCCATTTCAGTATTTTTAACCAGGACAGTCGACTGTTGGGTTTAATGACTGTGATGAGGAAGTAGAAGGACCAGGTTCTGTACTCTGAATATATTCGAATAGTGCTCTCTATTTGGCCTAGAAAAAACAATATTTTTATATAAATATTTCCAATTCACAAAAAATTTAAATTATGTTTTACTTAGAACTGCCAAGGTGTTTTATTGTTATTAGTTATGTAGGTACATACCTTCCTGGGTTGCAGGTATGTGGGCAACTGATGAAAAATTATTGGAACAGCTTCATGGAGCAAATGTAGTCTTGAATTTGCATCAGTTTTATATAACCAACATTCCTCAAAGCGTTTTGACCAAAGGCTATCATTTTTAGTTGGTTCCCAAATCCTTAATTTTGGTGTTACCTATCCATAATTTGCGTTTTTCTACATCTGTAGGAAGGCTGTAACAAAAAATAAAAAGTTTATAAAATACCTACATGTTTTTCTAGTGAAAATTCTCCTATTTTACAGTGAATAATTCTTTTGTCGTTTTGAGTCAGTCCTTTTTGCATTAATCTCCTATTGAAATGAATAGCTAGATTTATTTGGAGAAACTTAATTAAAAATTGCTTACCTACGCCATTGGTAAAATGGCTGTTTTGAAGCAAGAAAATATATTATTTATGCAGATTTAGAATGAATATTATTAAACCGCGTTATCCAAACATTATGAACAGATGAATTAAAGACTGAATAATTACATACTTAAATATAATTACTCAGAGATAACTCTTTTATCTTTTAAAATAGAAAAATCTACAAAGGTCATTGTATATACAATCGTTTGTTTACCTGTAAATTGAAATTCCTATCTCCTTTTCTCGCTGCGACTTCGGCATCCGTAAGCACAACAATTCACCATTATTCAGTTCAAAAATAATTCACAATCTCAATAATTTTCACTTAAAAATTCACAAATAAAGCACACGCTGTATTCGCTTTGTTTGCCACAGAAATAATGGCGGCTGCTAAAAATGTGTCACAGAACGCAAGCTCAAAATAAAGCGAAGTGCGGTATCCATATGCTTTCCTAATCTAAGTTCCTACTACTGATTTAAAAATTGTCTTGAAAAGAAAAGAAAAAAGAAAACACTTTACTTTCCGATATTAAAACTTGGATATACCTAGATAATATGTAATTGAGCGGTTTTAAAAAATACTAAATTCTCTAATAAAGAGTGTACGTAAGAGTACGATATTGTGTGTTCTAGTATTAAAATAAAAATACCTAATACGTATAAAAAAGATATTTCTATACCTATGAAGTTGATAAAAATGCATGATTAATTTTCTTCCTCCCACTAACATTAAATTATTAAATGATTTTGCACTGTCACGTTATTTAAAATAATTATTTTAAAACCTACCATAGATGGTCTTCAAATTCAAATGATTTTTAAAATCACTACACATTCCCAAGTTTTTCACTAGAATAAAGTATCTCCACACTCCGCACATTTCCCGTTCTCTTTGAAACCTACCTACTGAACGATTGAATCGAACCACATAAATATCCAGAGTTTTTAATTTATTCATACCGTCAAGTTTTTTACTTAAAGTTTTTTTTGTATAATATAAAAACAATCAACGCTGAATAATTCTATCTTAACCACGAATTACAGGCATTCTCGTGAAGGTCATGGAAATATTAGGTCAGTTCCAACCAAGCAGAGAACTGTTCTAAAATAGTAATTTTTGTGCGCAGTGGTGTAGTGAGTTGCGCAATGCACTAATTTGGTCTTGTGAGTGTTAATATTACCGTTCTTGAACGGTTCTTTGCTTGGTTGGAAAAAACCTATTATTTGCCTAAAAGCGATCCAATTTATGCAATGTGGCCAAATTTATTTTTTACTTTATAGGTACTAGATAGAAACTAAAAGCACATTGTATATTTGGATAAGTATAATAATTATTTATTTAATTATTTTAGAATGCCATCAACTTTACGTTAAAATGTTAATAAAAAATGCGGTATTGAAGAAATAAATTTAAAATCATTTTATAAAAAAAGAACTAAAATATAAAAATAAATTGAAAATATTGCAAAAAATGTGAATAAATTTAAATTAAGATGAATGTCAGTGGGAAATTGCATTGGATTATAAAAAAACGTGGGGTGTATGATAGTGTCAATAGAAAAAATTTTAAAAACCGCCCACGCTTTTTTTACAATGCAATACATTTTTTTATTGACACTATTCTTAATTAAACTTTATGTACCAAGCCCTAGTTTGTGGAAGTTCACCATATTGAAAACACTAAACAAATTAATAAGTTTGCAACAACTTCCATTTAAAAATGGAATCGTCAGATTGACAAACATTTTTGTTCAGGACATCAAAATGTTAACGTATATATTAGCGATTATAATTAGAGAATCCACCAATGATATAAAATCAATAATTTAATTAAAATCTTTGCCCACTCAAAAGGAAGAAAAATTGAGTTTGTTTGATGTTTGTACATTATTGTACATACATACAATAATTATTAAAGTCTAGTCGAGAGGAAGTTACCTGCCAAAAAGTGTTAAAATAAATTTAAAAATATGTGTTTTAGTTTGTCGGATTCAGAATTTAATTCTAAGAATGGGGAATTTTTCAATTTTTCTGCCTTAAAAAATTTTAATCGTTATTAACAAAAAACGAAGACACAAAAAGTTGGTCTTCGTTTTTTGGCAATAATTATGAAACTATTAAATATAGTGCCAATAGTAAAAAAGATGTTAAAAGAGGAGAAAATTTCACAAAAAAAGTGAGGATCACTGGAGTAGCTCCATTATTATTTAAAATTTTCATTTTACGCTAAAAAAGGGTTCCGAGCTGCTCTGTTGTAGAGCCGTCGCGCCGCCACCAAATAAATAGGACGTGAGAATAGTAGTTTGTGCAACAAGTGTGGATATGGACAATCCACACGAGTTGGACAGAATATTTTTTCTACGACTAAGAAAATGATAATAAAATGTTAATAATTTTATTTAAATTTGCAGTTAACAAAAATAAAACTAATTTAATTTAAATTATTGATTTTTAACAATAAAATTACAATTGTGAAAAGTACAATTTGAATATGTTATGTTTTCCCTGACATATTTATCAGTAACTTCAGAAGAAGATCTTGCTTCAATAAAATTTTGGTGCAAATTTTGTTTTGCGTTGAGTTTTCCATTACAGCAGTTGATTTCCAGCCACCAAAATTTTTTACTGTTAACGTATCACCTCCAGCATCAGCAAGAATAGTGGCACCTGAACGGCGAAAACAATGCCCGGTATGTAAGTTAGTATGAGGTAATTTTAAAAAGTTAGCAATTATTTTGGACTGGTTTCCAATTTTGTTGATTCCAACAACTTTTCAACATTTCCCCTTTTGATAATTTAAAAAAAATGGCTCCATATTAGGCGGTCTAAGAAGTATGTACTTTTTTGCTAATTTATAGAATGTTCCGGGAATTACAAAGGATCTATCGGTTTTTGTTTTTGTGTCCACTAATTTTACTTGATATTCATCTCCTAAGTCTCTTATATGATTTATTTTTAATTTTTTTAATTCTTGACGTCTGCACCCACCAGATATACCAAATATTAGTACTATCTAAAATTTGAAGAAAAATTAAAAATTTGTATTTGGTACTTACTGGAATTTTAACTAACTTTTGTAAATAAATATACTTCATCCGGAGTTTTTAAAAGAAATTCTTTTATTTGTTCTGGCGGTAGTATTTTTGACTTTTTCGATTTATAATTTGAAGATTGTAATTTTAAAAAGCTTCGTAACTTAGGATAAGATGATATGTCAATGTTATTTTTTATATTTATCATTATTTTTAGCATTGAATATGTTGTCCAGAGAGTAGAGGGTTTAATTTCTGTTGATAATTGTTTAAAATATGCTGTTAAAACGGTTTCGCATACGCTTTTTATTTTATTTTTCAAGAACCATTCCATAAACTTTTTATGACAATGTTTCTAATTTTTCTTTAGATTTTTGTGGTAATAACGATTCGTATGTTTCTTTTGCAACAATTTTAATAAATGGTGGAGTGCAATTTATTGCTTCTTCATCACTATCACTATCACTCATATTTATTAAAAAACCTATATTATTAAATACCGCAATATTTTAAAATTTTTGACAATTATTTTGACAGCAGTGACAGCCTAATTTTTAGTAAGGAATAGTTGCCTTAAATTAAAAACAAGCAATTACTTGCCAGACATAAGAAAGCTTTCGAAAGCAATGCAAGGACATCGTTCCAACTAAAATAACTAATGTAATTAATAACAGTGTTATTTTAATAAATGTCAATTAGTAAATATTATTATTTTTTATTTCCCACATGTTTTAAAACTTTTTTAAAATTAGACTAATAAAATTTATGCTGCGGCTCTACAAAACTAGATATTTGGCTCATTTGGTTGGTAAGTCTGTCGACCCCTGCACTAATACATCAAGATGCATCAGCAACTGTTCGTGCTGTGGTGACTAGGTGCTCCAATATGACCCGTGTTAGTGAACGAAGTAACTATCGATTTTTAAGTAAGAAAAAACAGGGAAATGTTAGTGAACCAAAAAAACACGTGGGAAAAAGTCTATTATGGTCGATAACTTTAATAGAGATATCATTAGAAGACAAGTCCATTCTTTGTACTTAAATAAAGCGATTACGACTTTGGACAAAGTAATGGCTATTATAGCAGAAGTAGATACGATTCACAATCGTATGGAAACTCTTAATAGAAATTGGTTTTAAGTATGAGTCGCATAAAAAACGAAAATTTTTGAATGTGAGATAAGAAATTATTTGCTGGAGAAGAATTAAAAAGTTTCGGAGCGAGGAAAGGACTATCTTTTATTTAGATGAAACATGATTGAATTAAGGACACACTGTTTCTAAAGCAGGGATGGACACCAATATTTCAAATTCCAGTCAGGCATTTTTGGAGGGATAGTCAACAGGATTAAATGCTCCTCGAGGAAAAGGTCGCAGACTAATAATCGCAGACATTGGCAGTGAACATGGTTTTGTAGAAAATGGGTTATTATACTTTGTATCAATATCAACCAAAGATTATCACGAGGAAATGACCTCTGATGTTTTTGAAGATTATTTTTCCCAGCTATTGGACTTTTTGCGAAGGCCTGCAGTGGTTGTCTTAGATAACGCCAGTTATTATTCAAAATTGGTAGAAAAGTTACCAACGACGTATTGGAACAAAGAAGATATTAAAGAGTGGCTCCACTGCAAGAATATTTCTTTTGACGAACCATGCTGAAAACGTAATTACTGCAAATTGCATAGTACCACAAATTACAATATAAAAGATATGTAATTGACGAAATGGCGAAGGGAAAAGAAATAACTGTATTACGTTTCCCACCTCATCACTAAACTAAACCCTATAGAATTAATATGGGCACAGGTAAAAGGTGAGGTGGCAAGAAACAATACAACTTTTAAATTGAATGACATTAGACAACTTTTGATAAATTCTTTTAGAAACGTAACACGGAAAAATTGGACCAATGCCATAAACCATGCGAGGAAGGAAGAAGAACGATTGTGGAGTGTTGATATGAATATTGAAGAACTGTTCGAACTCATTGTAATTCCTATCGGACCAGGCAACGAATCTGACTCATCGTCGGATGAATACGACGAAATGAAAGCCAACAATTAAAGGAGTAAGTAAGATCTATGCTAACCTACGGCGCGATTGCCTGGGAAGTAAAAACAAACCAGCTGACAGTCGTCCGCAAACTTGACCATTTACAAAGAACAGCATGCATTAACATAACAGGAGGTATGAGAACTACACCAACTAGAGCGATGGAGGTGGTTTTGATGACCATGCTACGGCTCCGCTCTACTGGTACACAACTTGAAGTAGCATCTGGTGAGTCGAGGTGTGGTTTGTGGCGCGAAGCTATAAACGAGCTTCCAATGCTACAAGCTAATACAGAATCGATTTCACCTTTCACAGGCCCTACAAGATAATCATTGACTACGCTCAAAATGCATTGGCGACAGGTACTATATGTATCTTCACCGATGGATCTAAGACAAAAGAAGGTTCAGGATGTGGAATTTACTCCAGATCCCTAAACCTAAATATAAAATGGGCAATGGGTTGTAATGCAAGTATAGCTCAGACAGAGTTAACTGCCATCTCCATAGCCGCAAAAGAGATTACCATAAGAGAAATTACTGGCAAAAACATCCGTATCCTTACGGACAGCAGACAAGTACTATAAGTCCTGAATGGGCCACGGATCACATCAGGTCTAGTATTAGAATGTCACATGGCCCTTACGGAAGCCTGCAACAATAATGTAGTTACTCTAGGCTGGATAAAAGGTCATGGGATTTCAAAAGGAAACCGCATAGCTGACTCGTTGGCTAGAACAGCTGCCTCCCAAAGGCTTTTGGGACCCGGTAGTCTTGTCAGCTTGCCGGCATCAGCGGTGGTTGACCTAGTAATGGAACGCTCCCTTGACAAATTCAGGGGAAGATGGGACGAAGAAAAAGGTTGCATACTATCCAAGGAACTTCTGAAATATCCGAATAGCAAAGCAGCCAAGAAATACGTGGCCATGACCAGAAAGGACCTGCGGTTGGTCACAGGTATACTTACTGGCCATTGTCATTTACGAAAACATCTAAACAGGTTGTGTTTATCTGACAGCCCACTATGTAGAGGATGTAAACAAGAGGATGAGACAGTTGAGCACGTCCTTTGTGACTGTCCGGCACTCTCTCTAACAAGACTTTCTGTATTCGGCGAGAACTGGCTAACACATGACAATTTAAGGGAGCTGCCTATAGGCGACGTTATCACCTACTTTAAACAGGTAGGATGGTTGACGAGCCAATAGGTTAGTCTCAATCTCAGAAGGACGCACAATAGGCCAAATGTGGCCTAAGTGCTGTGGGGCGACTCACCCTTCCAGAATTACAGATACAGAGAAGGAGTAAGTGCTTTTTGTTTTAATTTTTATTTAATTCTTACTTTTTAAGATGTTACATATTTTTATTTTACTTTTAATTTTTATTTTAATTTGAATTATGCTTTAAAAATACTTCGGTTCTACGGCCATGAGAACTATTCTGCTACCTGTTGTGACAATATTATCTAGGGTTTCTATTGTGTTTGGGTTATTTAATCCCTAATTACAGGGTGGACTCTTTGAAAAATAACAACTTTGACTATGTTTCAATATAAATGTATACTACTTTTAGTTATTTTTCATGGACCACCCTTGCTTGGGCTTTGAAGGATTTGCATTTATAACGAATTCACTGTGCTGCCCACTCCAAACAAATAAATTGTAATTTCTCAACTAACAACTTATGTTCTCTTTTATGATAAAATATCAAAAAATCTTATTAAGAATAATAAAAAACTCTTCCTTTTAACAAAACTTCCAATATTTATTTAAAAAACTGCTTTTTTAAAAGACTCAATGACAGCCGTTTCGCTAGACAACTAGCATCGTCAGATTGACATATTGAAGTTACTATTTATTTTTGTAGCTAGGTACCTGATGTTTATTAGGTAGTTAGGCTAGACCAAGTATAGAAGTAATAAGACATAACAATATTAAAGCCTAGATGTTATTAGCCCGAAGGGATTATCCTGGATGTATTTCCCTCTAAGATCAGTATAACTGTGCAATGATATAGAAAAACCAGGAAAAAACTATATCATGCTGATCTTTACAATAACTTAATATATTTGTGTTACAATTACGTCTTATCTATGTATAAAATGAAGACTCAATCAAAGCAAACACTTTAAAAGTGGAGAACTTCCCAGATTTATTTGTTCATTAACAACTTTAAATTGTGGATCTGCTAGATGTCTTTTTATTTCAAGTTCTTCAAGGAAATCTAAATTTTGTTTTTTATTACAAATGTGTAATATTTGGATGTCATGGGTGTGAAAGAGTGAGGTTGGATGTTCAAGTAGATGTTTTGCATAATTTGACTTATCTGGTTGTTTTAATCTATATGCTCTTAAATGTTCGTTAAATCTTACTTCAAAATTTCTTTGTGTTTGACCTATATATACAGCATTACACTTTGGACAATTAATTTTGTAAACACCAGATTTTTTTAATTTAGGTAATTTTGTTTTTACATTTAACAATTTTGTACCAACATTATTTTGTGTTTTAAATGATATTATTGCTGATGTTGCCGAATTGAAAATGCCCTATGTATCATAGAATTATAAGCTGCTAATTTATGTGTTATAATTCTATGATACATAGGGCATTTTCAATTCCAATGGACAAAATTAACTTTGATAAAGAAACT
This sequence comes from Ophraella communa, assembly GCA_035357415.1. Classification (NCBI taxonomy): domain Eukaryota; kingdom Metazoa; phylum Arthropoda; class Insecta; order Coleoptera; family Chrysomelidae; genus Ophraella; species Ophraella communa. The sequence goes on from CM068987.1 coordinate 12,076,926, forward strand.
GATATCATAAACAAATAGCTACATCTAATGGCTACCCAATTCATTTGATAAATACATTAATTAATAAAAAAGAACAGAAAGTGGCACTACAACTAATATTTCCTAAACAAACTAAAGAAATTAAAAGTTATAAAAATATTACATATTGTGGAAGTATTTCCAATAAAATTTCAAAAATAATATCTTCGGCAACATCAGCAATAATATCATTTAAAACACAAAATAATGTTGGTACAAAATTGTTAAATGTAAAAACAAAATTACCTAAATTAAAAAAATCTGGTGTTTACAAAATTAATTGTCCAAAGTGTAATGCTGTATATATAGGTCAAACACAAAGAAATTTTGAAGTAAGATTTAACGAACATTTAAGAGCATATAGATTAAAACAACCAGATAAGTCAAATTATGCAAAACATCTACTTGAACATCCAACCTCACTCTTTCACACCAATGACATCCAAATATTACACATTTGTAATAAAAAACAAAATTTAGATTTCCTTGAAGAACTTGAAATAAAAAGACATCTAGCAGATCCACAATTTAAAGTTATTAATGAACAAATAAATCTGGGAAGTTCTCCACTTTTAAAGTGTTTGCTTTGATTGAGTCTTCATTTTATACATAGATAAGACGTAATTGTAACACAAATATATTAAGTTATTGTAAAGATCAGCATGATATAGTTTTTTCCTGGTTTTTCTATATCATTGCACAGTTATACTGATCTTAGAGGGAAATACATCCAGGATAATCCCTTAGGGCTAATAACATCTAGGCTTTAATATTGTTATGTCTTATTACTTCCATACTTGGTCTAGCCTTATAACTACCTAATAAATATCAGGTACCTAGCTACAAAAATAAATAGTAACTTCAATATGTCAATCTGACGATGCTAGTTGTCTAGCGAAACGGCTGTCATTGAGTCTTTTAAAAAAGCAGTTTTTTAAATAAATATTGGAAGTTTTGTTAAAAGGAAGATTTTTTTATTATTCTTAATAAGATGGACTTCCAAAAAGTAAGGGTTAGTTCAATCAATTTAATCAAAAGATCTTTACTTTTTTGAGGAAGTAGATACATAGGTACTTTTCTGGAGTGTTGATTCCAGAAAATGGACGTAATATCTTCAATATTTGTGTGTTTCATTTTTATAATTATATATATAATGCGATTTCATACAAAAAAATGTTGGTCTAACCTTAAAAGGAAACAAGCCCCGCACCCCAGCGCCGAATAGACAGACTTAAGACGGCCCTGGGGGATATGGATATTAATTACATGTTTGAAACTTCACCCCGTTAAAAACTACACTTCAGAGATGTTATACCGGGAATTTAAAGTGGGTAATATCGTTGTATATCAGCCTCCAAAGTCTTACCTTAGGTCCTATGATACATTCAAAAATAAAAGCTTGTTTTTTTAGTTTTTTAATATTATTTTTATTAGTATTTGGTTTGCTTTGCTGTCGAAAGAAGGAACAAGCTTATTATTATATCAATGTAGTTCTGTAGGTATTATTTTTCAAACATCTTTTTAGACTTTACCACCAGCTTAGTAGAATAATCCCTATAACCTTCGGTACAAAAAAAATTCCAATAATGTAACTATTAATCACAGTCTCGACGTTGGAGAAACACTCACGATCCGTTCTGTATGCAATGCAGTATCTTAACGTCAGTGTATCCAGTAGAGATTAAAGGGCTGTGTGTTAGCGATTTTGAAAAATAGGTTATATCAGCTGTACGCTTGTTAGTATTCAACGCGGCAGTTTTCACTTCTTTATATCTTTAATGCATTGCCGTGTGTCAATTACTGAAAAAGGGCGTTTACTTAATTCAAATTGAATTCGTTTTTCTATTAATTCACTTTCATTATCGAGCTTTTCCGCTTGTGCGATGTTTTCTATAAACAGCGGAGTGTATAGGAGTAGCGCATGGGTAATTAGTAGCTAGTGGAGTGTTTTATTAGCTAACGAAACTAAAGACGTTGATTAATGGATGTTAAGATCTATTAGACAAAAATTAATTATAGATATTTACATTTTATTCGCTTTCGGAATTTCTTTTCTTTTACAAGGTTTATTAATAGTACGTCAATATGTTTAAATAACCCTTCTTTGAAAAGTTTAAGATTTGATATAGAAACCAAATTTGCGAAATTAAGCTTTTTCTGCTAAAGTAAATAGGAGAATAAACAACTATTTGTCTGAACTCAACTTCCACATTTAATTACAAAATTAGCTTTCAAATTACAATTAAAGCTGTTTCGCTTGAGATATTTAAGTTAAATTTTGTTTTTTTAGCTAGGTACCTGATGTTGATTATGGAGTACTAAGGCTAGACCAAGTATTGAAGAAGACATAATAATATTAAGCCTAAATGTTATAGCCCTAATGGATTATCCTGGTATTTCCTTCTAAGATCAGTATCAACTTTACAATAACTTTACAATATATTTGTATTACATTTATGTCTTATCTATGTATAAAGTTAAGACTCAATCAAACAGTTTAATAGTGGAGAACTTCAGAGAATTTATTTGTTTGTTAACAACTTTAAATTTTTGATCTGCTAGATGTATTTTTATTTCAAATTCTTCAAGGAAATCTAAATGTTTTTTATCAAAAATGTACAGTATTTAAATGTTATTGGGGTGTATGAGTGAGTTTGGATGTTCAAGTAGGTGTTTTGCAATTTGATTGGTTGTCGTAATAAATATGCTCTTATGATATCAATTTCTTTATTAAAGTTAGTTTTGTCCATTGGAATTGAAAATGCCCTATGTATCATAGAGTTATAAGCTGCTAATTTATGTGTTGATTTGAATTATAATGTATGGTTACATCTGTTTGTGTTGGTTTTCTGTATATTGGATTATTTAGTGAATTATTAATTTGTTAAATTCTTAAATTCAGAAAATTAATTGAATTATTTTCTAGTAAATAATAGTAATAATAGCAAATCTCATTAAAGATATAAATCCAAACAAATTTAAAAGTCAAAGTATTAAAAATGACATTTTAGCTTTAAAATCATTCAAAAATAAAGTAGATGAAAATAACCTAATTATAACAAAATCAGATAAGGGTAACTCAACAGTAATATTAAAAAAAGAATATTATTAATCTAAAATGAATGATTTCATAATGTCAAGTAATGTCAAAATTCTAAAAAACGATCCTACTCAGAAATTTTCTAACCAAATAAGAGAACATGTAAATCATTCAAATTACCTATTTAATGACTTCGATAAAAAATACCTAGTTAATAAAAATCCTCAATGTCCAGAATTATATGGAACAATTAAATTACATAAAGATTCAAAACCAATTAGACCTGTAGTTTCGTATGTTAACACTCCTAATACTAAAGTAGCTAAAAAATTAAATAGTATTCTAAACAATTATGGTTACACATCTAAATATTCAGTACAAAATTCAAAATGAGGGTCTTTCCATGGGAAGTCCTATTTCTCCAATTTTAGCAAATATATTTATGGATAATTTAGAAAACAAAATCTTTAATTCTAGTTATAAAAACAATATTGTATTTTGGTATAGATATGTTGATGATGTGTTAGCAGGTTTTATAGGTAGCGAACGGCAGTTAGATATATTTTTTAATTATATTAAAATTAATTTTACTTTAGAATTTGAAGAAAATAATTCAATTAATTTTCTAGATTTAAGAATTGAAAAAGTTAATAATTCATTAAATTATTCAATATACAGAAAACCTACACAAACAGATGTAACCATACCATATAATTCAAATCATCCACTATCACATAAATTAGCAGCTTATAATTCCATGATACATAGAGCATTTTCAATTCCAATGAACAAAAATAATTTTAATAAAGAAATTGAGATCATAAAACAAATAGCTACATCTAATGGCTATCCAATACATTTGATAAATAAATTAATTAATAAGAAAGAACAAAAAGTGTCACTAGAACTAATATTTCCAAAACAAACTAAAGAAATTAAAAGCTATAAAAGTATTACATATTGTGGAAATATTTCCAATGCAATTTCAAAAATAATATCTTCTGCAACATCAGCATTAATATCATTTAAAACACAAAATAGTATTGGAACAAAATTGTTAAATGTGAAAACAAAATTACCAAAATTAAAAAAATCTGGTGTTTACAAAATTAATTGTCCAAAATGTAATGCAGTATATATAGGTCAAACACAAAGAAATTTTGAAATAAGATTTAATGAACACTTAAGAGCATATAGATTACAACAACCAGATAAGTCGAACTATGCAAAACACTTACTGGAACATCTAAACTCACTTATACACACCAATGACATTCATATACTAAACATTTGTGATAAAAAACAAAATTTAGATTTTCTAGAAGAACTTGAAATTAAAAGACATCTAGCAGATCAACAGTTTAAAGTAGTTAATGAACAAATAAATCTTGGAAGTTCTCCACTATTTAACTGTTTACTTTCATTGAGTCTTCATTTTATAGATAGATAAGACATTATTGTAACATAAATATATTAAGTTATTGTAAAGATCAGCATGTTAAAGTTTTTTCCTGGTTTTTCTATATCATTGCACAGTTATACTGAGGGAAATACATCCAGGATAATCCCTTAGACCTAATAACATCTAGGCTTTAATATTGTTATGTCTTATAACTTCCTTACTTGGTCTAGCCTTACCTCCTTATCAACATCAAGTACCTAGTTACAAACAAACAAAATGTAATTTCAATATGTCAATCTGACGATGCTAGTTATAGCGAAACAGCTGTAATTGAATTTTAAAGCAAATTTTTCGAATAAATAGTGGAAGTTTAGTTTAACTGTTCAGTTATTTATTGTTCTTACTACTTGTTTCTTCAAAACTTCGAAGAAGCTTCCTCAAGTAGGTCCTCGCTATAGGGCGATAGGGGTTATCTCTTATTAAAAAGACGTTCTGCTGCATGGAAATTGTTTCTACATTTACCAATTAAGACAGCTGCTACCTTGTCGGCTATAGTACGTACCATTCTGTAAACACTTAAACACCTTGTTAAGCAATAATTAAACTACATTTTAAAATATAAACACGTTTGCAAAAATTTAGCAAAGTAAAAACAACTAGGGAATTGAAAAACATCTACTTTTTTGACAAATAACTTCTACACAGTCGGTCGTGTAGCAGACGCTGTAACACAAACACAAATACAAAACCAGGCAAGCGCTCTGCGCCGCCTAAATAAGGTACAGGGGGGAAACTTCCTCTCCTACTTATGAATGGTTTTCCATATGATAGTATTTTTGAGCACTTTTTTTACCATATTTGGGATTTGAGCAGAATGGGACACACTTCATTATTTTAGTTTAATCATTTTCATATTATTTTATAGTACCTACTTTTCTCTTGAGATGCTTTGTCTATAATATTTTATCAAAATGGGACACTTTTGTATACAATATTTGGTATTTCAACATCTGTATTTTAACTTTTGGAACATTACAATATTTTTGGGTCATCCTGATTATATTTTTAAAAATTTTAGTGTTTTGGGATACTTTTTATATAATTTGTAGGATTTAAGAAAAAATGGGACACACTTAATGATTTTGGTTATTGATTTTATTAATCATTGGATGAAATTGGGACATTTTTAAGAAAAATGGTAGGTGTACTTCAGATTTTTTTTTAAATTATTATGTTTTTCGGACATCCAGAGTATATTTTTTGGGGGGTTTGGGACACTTTCTGATTTTAGTTATTAATTTTCAGAGTTATGGCACATGCTGTATACATTTTTTTAACACTTAAATCTTCTGGGACACTCCATATAACTCACTTGAACACATTTTTTATTAATTTCATCTTTATTTGTGACACGCTGTATACAGATTAAATACTTAAAGTTATGGGTACAATTAATACGACTCTTTTTAAGTCAATACCATATTTTTGGGATATGCCGAAAATGTTTTTTTTATTCTCAAATCTTTTGGGACATTCTATATATAAATCACTTGAACACTTTTTTTAGTAATTTTAACTTTATTCGTGACACTCTATATACATTTTTAAACATTTAAAAAATTCAAAAGTACAAATGTTTTTGAATTTAAAAAAAAATGGGACACTTTAAATGACTTTTTAAATCAATTTAATTTTTATAGCACATCCCGAATACATTCTATGCGATTTAAAAATATATATGACAATAATTATGATTATAACAAAAAACTATATATGTCATAACAAATAGGCTATATTGTGACGAAAAACAAATATGAGCAGTACCTACTGCCAGAGACACCTATTATGAAATTCAGTCTCGAAATCTAACTCATGGTTTCGTCTGTCGTGTTGAGGTAGGTTGGAGTCGACGCCATTTTGTGTTAAATTCTTACACTGCCCTATAAATGGTGGTTGTCCGACCTTGACTTTACTAATAACTTACATGTCATGTCAAGTTGTATTATTTCTTTTGTAGCCTGATGATGGCCTCATTGTAGGCCGAAACTAGTAGCTTCATACCTTTATCTGTGTTATAATAATAGTTTGTAATAATGACATTGGTTTTTCCATCCTTTTAAAATTTTTATAGTTATTGTTAATATTGCCATGGTCGTATATAGGCCGTGGCAAAGGCGGCAGTGCCTCGGGCGCACAGTCTGCCAGGGCGGCAAAAAATAGGAACCACCAGAAAGGCCAACTCTCCTATTTTTCATTAATTTCACTGTTCTTTAGATGAAGAGCAGATGGTTCAGATAATACGTGCATATTTTTTTCTTTCTTTGTTGTCATAGACAAAAGTTATTCTGCCATATATTCTGCCTGTTGTATACTATTTCGCATTTAAAGATTTATTGACGTTGTCCATTTTTTATTACACCTTTCTTCATCAATCTAATCAATCAACTATTTTTCAAAGCAAAAACTAGAAAACAATCCATAAAAAAAAACGATGTGCATACCTTTTAGTCTGGTACATTTGCCGCCCAACGTGGGGAAAACATTTTATTGACTTTATAAATAGGGGGCGCAATAGTACCTAGATATGGCTCTGATTATTGTGTATAGTTATAGTTATTATATTTGTAGTCGGGCAATACATGAACTTTAATAAGTATCTAATAATTTATATATCTACAAATGTCTAAATAAATTAAAACAAGATCCGGTCCTGCAATTCGAAAATGAGAAAACAAAGAGAGGTGCAAGATCCCTAATCATGATGTTCCTGTTAGCGTAGAGTATGAGCGTTAACAAAGTAAGAGGGTCCCTGCAAGACAAAGACGTCGACAGGACAGTCTAGCAGCGACAGAGTATGAAATGTGTGAGTGTGTTCTCTTCTATAATTGAATCGACCAGAACGGACCCATGTTTATTCATAATGCGCCCTTCAGAATCTGTGTACTCTCTTGCTTAGACTAAAGGGTTTGGTTGCCTGGGTTGGTACTTATGATAATTGTGCTCGATAGGGTTCTCTGAAGCGAGAGATTAGATCCGATTTTCGTAATTAGTTTAAAAACTATATTCAAATCGAAATATCCTTTAGCAGAACAGCAAATTTAATTCCAATCTTAATTACTTCTTAATTACTCGACAGTGCTCGAAGCACCTTTTCCGAAATCCGCTAAAAGTAACTCAATAAATAGATCATAGTTGCAACTTTATAAAAAACGATATATAATGTTTTTCCAGCATTGCAATCTTAAAGCTGCATAATATACGAGGAGTGGTCTAAAGATTTTTAGTAAACCGAAAATTGAAACTTGGAAAATTAAAACCTTTATACGTTTAACAGATTTTAAACAAAATACATAGGACACTGTTTATACTTCGGGAATATCAAATAACAAATGTCTTAATGGAGACGGCTTTTTTTATATTGCCCTTAATTACAAAATTAAAATTAAAATTTTAAATTTGTTTAAACCATTTGCCATAGCCTTTTTCCCATTCCTATATTGAACAACTAAAAGTAACAGCTTCAGAAAATTCTAGACGCTACACCTTCAAAGTCTTACCAAAAGAAAGAGTAGACATAGTAATGACATTACGAAAGCCAGACCGAAGCTTCACAAAAAGCGAAAAAGACCGAGCTCTGCTCCTGTTAGAAACTCACTTTTCCGAAGAAACAGTTGCTTCAGGAAAAACGAGCGAGCAAACTAGAAGACCTACCAGGAAAGATACTGCAATGCAGTGAAGAACGGCTGAAATGGGCTATGAACACCTTCCAGCCGTTTGAAACCCCTGAAATGGATGGAATACTTTCTGCCCTACTCCAACAGGGTCAAGAGGAAATTATTCATCAGGTGATCCAAATCAGTCGGAGCAGCCTCGAATTGGGAGACATACCAGAAGCATTGAGAAGGCCCATCTCAAAAGCAGGCAAACGGGACACTACACACCCCAAATCCCTTAGACTAATCAGCCTCACACAGTTTGTTCTCAGAACTAAGGAAAAAGCAGTACACAACTTATATTAGAACAGAAATCTTGGAACAGGTGCCATTGCACCCCGGTCAACATGCGTACCAAGCGGGAAAATTCACGGAAACCTCCTTGACACAATTTACTGACGAAATCCTAGACGCTCTGATTAAGAAAGAGACCTAATCCAAAAACTATAAAAATAGCCGAGATCTTTGAGTGAAAAAAACAAAGCTATATAGCAGTTTACTCTGAAATAAACACGAAACCAAAGTAATCCACAAAACCACCAAGCCCTTCATGGTGTACAGGAACATTGCAAGGAAAAACTGGGGATGTAACCCACGTACATCGCAATAGTGAGACCATTAATCACTTATGGGGCAGTGGCTTGGGGCACAAAAATAGTTTGGGAGTGCCTAGACAAACTAAATAAACTAGACCAGAACAACATCGTCACCCTCCTATGGGTCACAGGACACCTAGTAATAGAAGGGAACGAAACAGCAGATAAGTTTGGAAAAAAAAGAAGCCAAAACCCCAAAACCATCTTGTGACATCACCAGTATCGCAATCTTAGAAAATCTAAGAAAATAAATGGAGGAATCAATCCAAGTAGGTACTGGAATGAGCTGGAAGGACTGGGTAAAAATAACATAATTCTGGGAAACTATGACCAGAAGAAATCTCTTAGCTGCCTCAACCTTAGCAAAAAAGGCTCCGGATTTTAACCAGAATATTATCGGATATAGTCGGTTAAAAAGTCACATGAAGAAACTAAGATTAGTAAATGAAGCATGTGTAGATTCTGTAAGGAAGAAGCCAGATACCTAGAAGCGCACGAAATAGAAGAGGAGGATCCACCTGATTTGAAGCCCGACGATGTGTTAAACTATCTTAGGAAAATAGGACTAGAAGAGCTACTGTAGGTCTAAGAAAGCATCAGACCCATGGCAAGTAAGGGGGACACAGTAGATCTTGTAGGTCGTGGTGTACTTATTACTATTTTACATACATACTACAAATATTTTTCTTGAACTAACTTTAAAACATGCTTAAATGCTTTAGCTGCTTCTTTGGTGATGGTAAATCACCGACCACGTAGTTTAACATTGATATTAAGAAAAAAGGAGGTCATTGGTTGCCAAATCAGGACTGGACGGAGGATGAGTCAATTCGATATTTTAACTGTTTCACCTGTTTGAGGAGATATGAGAACTTGTTATGACTTGAAGATTTCTTACATTAAAGACTATTCTTAATAACATCAATTCATTTCAGTGATTATATCGTCATGAACCTTGACCTCCCCTTAAAGCCAATTTATGAACACTTAAGAGAATATAGATTACAACCAGATAAGTCAAACTATGCAAAACACGTTCTTGAACATCCACACTTACTTATACACACCAATGACATTCAAATATGACATATTTGAAATAAAAAACAAAATTTAAATTTCCTCGAAGAGCTTGAAATAAAAATACATCTAGCAGATCAACAATTTAAAGTAGTTAATGAACAAATAAATCTTGGAAGTTATCCAGTATTAAGCTGCTTACCTTGATTGAGTCTTCATTTTATACATAGATATTACAAATATATTAATTTATTTTTAAGATCAGCAAGCTACAGTTTTTTCTGGTTTTTCTATATCATTGCACAGTTATGCTGATCTTAGAGGGAAGTACATCCAGGATAATCCCTTAGGGCTAATAACATCTAGGCTTTAATATTGTTATGTCTTATTACTTCCATGCTTGGTCTAGCCTTAACTACTTAATCAACATCAGGTACCTAGCTACAAACAGCTGTAATTGCATTTCAAAACCTATTTTTTGAGTAAAAAGTTTCTTTCAAAAGTTTAGTTGTTTACTGTTCTTAATAAGATGGACTTTCACTTAGTAAGGGTTAGTACAACAAAAAAAATAAGAAAAACATTTCAATATTTTTTCATATTCGGCACTCTTTATTTTGACGGAAAATTTATTCAAAAATCGGCATAAAAAATGTACCTTTTTTTCTTTTTGAATAGTCACTTTCGGCTAAACTGGCGACTAAACTGTCATATCAAGATTATTTTGGTCTCTTCATTATTTTAGAGGGGTTATATTATAATGTTTTAGTTTATAATAGATTAATAAAATTTCCATAATAATTTTATTTTTGATTATATCGTATTAAGCCGAAAATAGTTCTTTAAAAATATCTGTAATCGCTATTGTGTATCAGTTCCATTACGATTTAACATCCCCTTTGTAGTTTAAATCTAAAAATAACTTTCGAACACAATAATTAGACTTTTATAGAGGGACAACAAAAGCCCTTTAATCCCTGTGTCTAGGACACATTGTCATCGTGTGATTGAAGTCGTCGGCCTGTCCTGTTCGTCCTGCGAGTTCTCCAACCCTTTTAAAGGCGGGGTACGGTGGTAGGTTCGCCCCCGGCATTAGGGGTATGGGGGGAACATTAATATTGCGAAATGAAGCTCATTTGCATTTAAATAAGGTAGTCGTAGAACGGGGAAGTGAGGACAGAGGGGCACTAATTACACTAACTACACAAAGAGCTCTCGCTTGGCTGGCCGCTGTCCGAACCCTCTCCTCTTCCTCCTCTTCCATAGGCTCTTAACCCTTATTATACGAGGGCGAGACTGTTCCAGGGCCGCTTGATTATCATTATGCTAGAATAGATTATGTATTGTGGAGTGAGGGTGAGAGGAATAAAGGAAGGAGGGTTTGTTTCTTAGTTTGAACGTTTGTTCTGAGAGTTAGTTGGAAATATCACGAGTTTCCCTTCATTAAGCTACGAATTTAAGGATAGTCAAACCTTCCCTCTAAATCTTGGATTTACAATTTTGACCCAGTTGCAGCAAAACTAATCACCACAATAATTTTAAAGGACAATAAACGTTCAACTATAATCAAACAATAAATTATTCATTAAAAAATTAGATAAAAATAGACCGATTTCGCGAATCGATAAGTCTGTTGTAAATTATAAGTTATGTTTTACCCTTTCTGATAAATTTGAAATGTATGATATGCATTCACTTTAATATATTATAATGATTATGAACATCTTCTCAATGTTCTTTCTGGCATATTATTAATTTTGTTTTGTTAATGTTTTGGGGAAATTAAACACCAATCCTTTTTTTATGTTTTTATTTCGACGTTTCGGTAGTGTTCCACCACCGTTATCAAAAAGTTTGACTACTAAATTTTGCATGTCAAATTATAAAGGTACATTTACAGTAGACCATGTCCTTGGTAAAATGTGAAATAAATAAAATATTTTTAGAAAACCCATCAGATTTACAAAAACCACTATTTAGTATGCTTTGATGTAGTTAGTCTCTTTACGAATGTACAAGTACCTACAAAATACAATTGAACTTATCAAATCAAAATTAGAAATTGAACCTACACTTACAGAACGGACCAAATTGAGCGTTACAACAGTAATAGAATTATTAAATTTATGTATAACGAAAATAAATTTTCAGTAGTAATTTAACTAGTGCAATGAAAATTTTCGATTCCTTTTTATTGCACGAGTTAAATTTTATAAGAAAATTTTTTGAATCAAACAAATCGTATTGTGCCTCTGTCATTTGCTGTCACATTGACATCAACTGTGGCGACTATAATTTTTATGAGAAAAGTTTATGAATAAATCAAATCGTTTTGTGTCACTGTCAGTTGCTGTCACATTGGCGTCACCTGTGGCGATAACAATATTGTACAATGAAGCGATTTGGAAATGCTTCTGCTGTAGATATTGACATGAATATAGACAATCTTACGCCAACGAATACGAAAAAGTCAAAAATGTCAGTATGGAGACAATTTCAAGAGTTTTGTGCTGAAAGAAATCACTTATTAGAACGGGGAACTTCGGTGGAAAAAATTGCCTTCACTCTAAAGGACTGAGCAAGCAACATGCGCAAGAAGGATGGATCCTTCTATAAAGAAAGTGTAGTGAAAACAATGTGGAACGTAACAGCAAAACTTGTTCAGGAAAAATATTGCGAAGATTTCGGTATTGTAATAGATCCATTTAATGATGTAAGATTTAAATCTGCTAGGAGTGCCCGAGATGCTATGCGCAAAATATTACAAATGAACCCAGAAAAGAGAAAAGAAAGCTCATTGGCTTTTACTCACAAAGAATTGTTGCAAATTTTGAAGCTTTACCATGAAAACGAGCCGGAAAGTCTGCAGAAAAAATTTTTTCATCTCATATCTTATGAGCTAGCATTTCGAGGAGGTGAGGCAGTCAACTGTCTGACGGATTTTTTTCAAGAAGAAAAGTTTCATGATGGAACAAGCACAAATAGAATAGAATATAATCCAGTATTTTCAAAAACCTGCCAAGGAGGAGGCCGTAGATTAGCGGACAGTAAATGGTTAATCCAAAACATTAGTAATGAAGACATCTGCCCCGTTAGGTAAGTCAAATTAAGGGTTTTTTATTTAATTTTACTTTTCAATGCTTTTTTTCAAGATTATACAGAAAACTTTTGTCAAAACGAGGATCTAACGTGAAGACGTACTGTCTGTTTCTTACACCGAATCGAGAATGGCAAAATAGTGGTATATGGTTCAAGAACATCTCAGCTGGTAGAAACGAGATCGCAAAATGGACAAAGCTGTCTGTCCAAGAAGCAGGTCTCGATAGCGAAAAGTTCAAATTCACAAACCATTCTCATCGAGCAACTGCCGTAAGCCATCTAGCCAAGGTTGGGGTAAACGAAAACCAGCTAACGAAAATAACGGGACATGTAAATGTCAATTCAATAAAACCTTACTTACAACTTGATAAAGAGTTTCATGAGGAAATAATAAAGAAAATGAGAAACAGTGAGAACAGCGAGGTTGGTGATTTTTCAGTTTAAACTTCTTCTTCCAGTAACGTTGTTTCTGACCGACAACAAACTTCGACTGGTTCAATCATAAATTTTAATAATTGCATTTTTAATTGTAAGAATTTCAATAACTAGGCTTAACAGTGTTCATGTTATTTCAATAAATATTAAACGTTTAATATAATTACGTCTGCATTTATTTTGAAGGACCTGATAATTCGCACTAGTGCAAAATTGTCGCCTAATTGCATGCTCATTGTCAAATTTGACAGATGAAAAAAATTTGCACTTATAATATCACAGGAGCTTAAATTATTTCTGGAAATTTTTTTGAGGGCACGAATATTTTAAGAAAATTATCCTGAGTCGGGAAGTGACGAAAGAAAATTTCACACAATAATTTGAAAAATAATAATCCAATCTGACGTCTATCATAAAAGCCTTATAATTAGCAGTCTGTATGTATGGTCTGTACGTTGAGGTTTCAGCGTTCTATGTCGTTTTAGCTGTCAAATAATTTCCACTTAAATTTCAATGCGCCACGAAAAAATGTCCGGAAATTTTTTAAATTGCCATGGTAACGAGTCAAAATTAAGACATTTTATTGGTTAAAAAGAAGAGGTGTGAAATTTTCAAACTACTTAATAATGATTTTTATGAACAGAATTTTGGTCTTGCCATGGGCTCTTGCCTCTCAAATAGTAAATAATCAAAAATTAAAACCAATTGTATGCTCGAAATATGACTTTTTGAATGGCCTTATAAATGAAGGTGAGAAATCTATAAAATTTGAAATTGAAAATAATCATTCTTTGCCATTATTAATAAAACGTTTACAGGGTATGAAACAAATGTTTACCGTAAATCAACTTACACTAATCGGTATTTGAGTTATGAATCATTTCTTAAGCGTAAAAAAAGGTATAGTAAAATCTTTATACGATAGGGCCCAAATAATTTGCTCTAATGATAATGAAATTATAAAGGAAAAAACTTTCTAAAATAAGTTTTAAAAAACAATAATTACCCAACAAAATTTATAAACAAAGAAATTAGGAATATAAAAATGGCTCATTGTTAATGCCCAATAATAATAATATTATTAATATTAATAATTCAATTAACATAATATTTAAAAACAATACCGTAAGTTAAGGGTTTATCAGAAAGGATTAAGAAAATGAAGTACAATCTTCAAAAAATTGTATATATCATAATCCCTGTGAATGGGACAAATTTAAGTCATGTATTTGTAAACATGGTTGGAAAGAGGGGCATCATGTTCAATAGGATTCAACTCAAATAATATTAAAATAATATTAAAAGAGCCCAATCATAAAAAACGAAAAATCAAATAAAGTGCTTTAATACAACTAAATGCGGATAAATGTGTGGCTAGTATTTTAGCCGATTGTAGTCGAATTTGGTGACCGAAGTTAAAAGGAGAAATTTCCAATAATCAATTACCTGCATTATCAGGATAGTATCATAAATTTTTATCCAGTTTTTTTATCGTGCTATTCCCAGGAAGAGACGAATGGGAGACGAATATATCGAATCTTATAATGGCTGACCAGTGCTGGTAAACGGACAGCTCTAAGACCGAGAGAGGGAAGCCAAAGGTGGATCTGACTAACTTACTTGACTTACTTGGGTAACCTATCCAAAATTAACCAAGCAGAGGTTTTTGCAATGGAGATGTGTCTACAGGGGATGCTTAAGCGTAACTGCAGAAACAAAACTAAATTCACTGGATTCAAATCGAATCGACTCCAAGATAGTTTGAAAATGCCTTCAGGATCTAATACGTCTAGCTGAAAATAACAAAGTAATCTTACTCTGGGCACCTGGGAATACCTGTATTAAAGGGAACGAAAAAGCGTACCTTCTAACCAGAAAAGGTGCTGAAGGAATATTTATAGGCCCGGAGCCATTCTTAGGCATAGCAAATTATGTAACCAGAGGAACAATATCGAACTGGAAGACGTTCTTACTGGTTCGGACTAGAGGATTTAAGACACTCAAAGGCATTTTTAGGAGATCTCTCTAAAAAGAGCTGCTGAATATGAGCAGACAGGACCTATGAATTATGATAGGGCTACTGACTAGATACAGTCGCTTTAATGGGCATATGAAAACAATTGGACTGGCAAAGAGTATGGACTGCAGGTTCTGTCAGGCTAAGGATGAAACGGCGGAGCATCAACTCGAGTCTAAAGACTTCATGGAAGTGTCACCAACGACCCTGAAGAGCTCCATCAGAGCCATAGAGCTAATAGAACGACTATAACAGAGAGGTGAGCCACAATAGATCTTTCAGGCCGCAGTGGAAGGGACGTTGAACGAGCACTCACATAAAACCTAACCTAACATGCAGTAGAATGTCAAATAAAAAAAAAGAATAAATTATTCAATCAACGGAAGATTGTGGCATCTAAGACGCCAGGTTGGGCTACTGAATAAAAATAAAAATTCTTAAAAATCATACTAGATATAATATGCAACCAAAAATGCAACCGGAAATTCGAATTTGATTAATTCAAATTGCACATTACAAAGTGTAAGAGAACTGAAAATTAGCAAGAAAAACTTTAGTACATCCTTGTTGATTGAGGATCTTTTATAAATAAAGGATATTTTAAATGTTCTTATACTATTTTTAAAATGAACAAACATACAAAAAACTTCTCTATCGTCATTGGATTAGACGATATTTGCGAGGATTTAAATCCATTTTAAATTTATATTATTTAAAATTCATTCTTCCTTTAGTGTCTAACGGGGCAGTCTGTAGAGACCAGAACGCTGTCGATACATATCGTCGTAGCAATTAAAGAACAATAAATTATGCAGAAACCGAAAATGCATCTGGTAAGTACGGGGAGTCATAATTAATTCAACCTCTTTAAATATTTAAAGTGTACAAGGTCCAGCTGAGAATAGAAATTATAGATGATTGGCAACTATAACTGTGCTTGTAATTTGCAGCTGCACAAATACTGTCTATTTCTCGGGTCTAATTAAATACGCCACCACACAGGAGAATCGATAAAACGAGCGGGTTCAGGTAATTACTGAAACTGCCCCAATTTCCAGGCGGAGAAATTTTCTGATAAAATTGACCAGTACTTGAGTTTAATCCAATGATGATGAGTATGAAGTGCAGACGGAGTTATTAAAAATTTGATATTCGTTTACTCAGTAAGTTTCTTCGATCAAAAATTTTTTTTTGTACGTAATATGAAGGAGATTACAACATAATATGTCTAAAAAAGTGACGTCATGCATTGTTGCCAATAACAAAAAAAATTAGAGTATATGAATTATTTTTAAGCCGCAAATAAATTTTGCACAAGTACATTATAAAAGGTGGTCCAACGAAAACTTAACACCTCGATTTTCCGACTTTAAAATGAAAATGTGGAAAATCGCTCGTACCTATCAATTTCTAATTCGCAGAGGAACTACTTTTTCGCTCTTTGCATCCCCGTAACATTAACCCCCTACCGGAGATGGACGCAACCCCTTGGTTATGAATAGGGATGAAGGTTGTTGCGATACCTCATTTTGAAGATCTTATCCAGTAATATCTAGCTTCAACAATTTCCGTCAATGACGAAATTACAAGTAAAATAGTGGAAGAGTATTTACTTATGCTATTCGTTTATTAAATGCTGGAAATAATCACCATTCATTCTTGTAAGAGAACATGTAAATAATATTTATAAATTTTCAATTAAAAGTAGAAGAGTTCAAACGATTAGTTGTTTATTATTCTTAGTAAGATGGACTTCCACATAGTAAGGGTTAGTACAATAAATTTGAAATAATATACCTTAGTTACGTCAGCATAATGATGCATAGAACAGTTGTGAACGAAGTTGTGAAAACCACACCAACGAAAATGATTCAATAAGAATGTGTTACTACTAAAAAGTTTTCTATGGCTGAAAATATTTTTACTGCCATTATTAGATTGTCTAACAAAAACTGTTAGCTGTACTATTAAAACTGGAAAATATTTTACCGTCTAAATTTTTATTGAATCTGCGAAATAGTAATATTTTTCGAACTATGGTGGTAAAATAGTTTTGCAAAATATCCCACGAACCCTTATGATTAATGCCGAAGCTGGTCCCAACACGCTAAACGGCTAATCAACCGGGAACAAATTATTGTCTTTGGTGGTGTGATTAGTTGAGATGAGGCACATCGCATCCATATTTTTTCGCATTGTGCACGTGCAGTACAAATATTATTGTTTATTAGCAGTTTTGGTGATATTGTTAAGAAAAGAATGACGTTTCAATACATCAACCATTTAAATAATTGGGTTCAGGAGATTTTGTGAATATATTCCTGGGTAAGTACCAAGATACTGTTATATGTAAAAATATTGTAAAAAAGATTTTGGAAACAGAAAAAAAAATAATTGATTAAAAAAAAAATTATAACCCATTATTATCCCAATGCGAGACTAGGTTTAAAATTTGTGTTTTGAAGAGTAGACTTTTTGAGAATTTTAAAAAAGAATTGAAGGATACAAACAATCTTAAAATTCTTGTTTTAACTTTGGAGTGAAAAAAAACAATCAAATTTATGATGAATAATTTTTTGCATACATTCAAAAAGTTCATAAAAAAACATGAATTTAAAAAAAAGCCCCAAATCGGACAATTTTTCGCCCAGTTATGGCTATTTAAAAAAAATCCCGAAATTTTCGAAAATTCATATCTCTCTAATGGCTGAATGAAAAAATTTGAAAAAATTCATAGAAACCTTTTTTAAAGGGTACAAAAAGATGCCCAAATTTCAGCGAAATCGGAGATGTAAATCCAATCGGTAGGATGAGCTGGCATGGAATGGCCCATATGTTATACTAACTCAACTCTTCCTAACATATATTTTAAAAAATTAATCATTAAATATATGAGTCCATAAGAGTACATTGCTTTCTTTCTTCTACTACATAAAGCTCTTATTGCTTGTCTTGCTTGTCTTATTGTTTATTTACTATTATCCAAAAACACATCGATTGGTATTATATCGATAGATGTTGGAACCGCGGTTCAAAAGCCATAGGAAATACGCTCTAGTATGTTCATCGCTGTTGGGATAATTTGTCCTGATCTAAAATTAGGCCGATCTGCATTATATCGCTAATGATCAAAATGCACATCACGTTCGACGCTTTGCACCCCTTTATCGTCGATGGTGGAAGAGGGACGACGAGGGGTCAGCCCAAGAACCGCCTCTCGCCCCCTTTTCGCCGATGCCGGGCGCTCGAACTCCAACTAAAACTTAATTATAATTAATTAATGCGACTGCTACTAAGTCTATAGGCTATACGCTATGTAATTAGAAACCTTTATATAAAATGAATACTGTTAATTAAGGAACTAAAAGACATTATACAGTGCTAGATTGCAGAAATAACTTAAGTACAAATAATATTATTATTGCAAAGTTTCAGTTAATTCACACCCGGGAGTTTTAGAAACTGAGAAGTTGGTAGCACTTTAACGAAAAGACACCCGACGAGATCTACGGAATATTCAATAAACTGTAATTGCAAGATTCAACTCACCGACACAAAACTTTGGAAGCTAATCGAATAATCAAATATTTTTTTAAACGGTACATTTTTGTACCTATTTGGTTAAATTTTAGTATTATTGTTAACACGGCAACGCAGCACTTGGTATCATAGATCACATACATTTTTATTGAAATGCTACAAGTTCTAACCTAAAAATATTTTTAAAACTAGATATGTCTTGTTAAAAACAGTCTAATGACTGCTAATTTCTGAATTATAATATACTATATTGTTTACACATTTTATAAAAAAGTATTGTAAATAGTTACTTATTTTTATTATTTTTATGTTTCAAGTTTTCAATAAAAATATTAAGATGATAAAAAACACTTTAGACAAGTGATACAGTATAATTGATATTTTAATTCACATATTTTTGAAACTTACAATTTCCGTAATATTCTATTTCTATTTCAACCATTCGTCCTTCGCTTATAGTCCAGTCAATATAGCGATTCAAGGTTAGATTAATTCGCATAAAGCTCAAAAATTGCCATGATGGATCCGACTTGCGCAAACAAATTTATTCAAAGGTCCTTAAAATTTTATCGATACATTTTTAGTTTCGACAAAAACTTTTTTATGTGGCAAAAATACGAAAACAAACTAAAATGTGATTTTATCTTTTTCAGTTTGTTTGAGTAGTTTTGTCTAAAATAAAAAAGAAGTCTGGAAAATAAAAATGTATCTAGTAAAATTTTACAGGAAGAGTGGTATTTGAGAAGATTCTTTTTTGAATCATTCTGTACAATAATTCATCAATATCTTTCTACTAATTATATTTTAGCTATAGACTGCATTTTCAATTATAAAAATTAAAGATGACAGAAGATTTAAATTCAAATTACGTGTATTTTATGTTGCCTACCTACGATCTAATTTATTAAAGTATTAATAATCAAAAGACAGAAAGGCAGTATGTTTACACATAATAATATTTAATAAATACATTGTTTTTTAAAAGAAAATACTCATAATCTTTTGATATAAAAATATCTTCTCAAGGTTACGGCTACGCCTTGACAGGATAAGTAAATGGGAGGGGTAACGACATTCGGTGGTATTATGGAGAAGAGGGCAACTGAGGTAAGGAAAACGAAAAAGTCAAATAAAGCTGGCACTAGAACTCGCAAATGTTTTGAATGGATTTATTTTTTCTTTTTATGACAGTTTTATAAATCTACATCATTCTTTAACAGGTGCTACTTTATTCACATAATCAATGCCGTTACCCCTCCTATTGGACACTAGATAGTATTGCCAGTTGTCAGTTATCGTGAGCACCGTAATTAAATTACACTTACCTGTCCGTGTAGTTTAATAGTTGCAGAGTAAAAACTTTTTATCACATTATAATCCAAATCTTATATATTCTAGTAATTATTCTTAAATAAACAAAAAAGGATAAATCCGAAATAACATTTTAATCAATGTTTATTAAAA
Source organism: Ophraella communa (assembly GCA_035357415.1). Classification (NCBI taxonomy): domain Eukaryota; kingdom Metazoa; phylum Arthropoda; class Insecta; order Coleoptera; family Chrysomelidae; genus Ophraella; species Ophraella communa. The sequence continues at coordinate 12,097,264 of CM068987.1, forward strand.
AATTTTATTCGATACATTTGTGATTGCCAGAATTGAAAAAAAAACTAAAAATAATTAAATGTACAAAAAGTTTTTATGTCAATTTTCTTCTTCTACATTATCGTAGTCCCGCAGCTGTAGAATTTCAAGGTGGTCATCGTCTTTATAATCTCTTTCAACTACATTTGCCTCTAATTAATTCATTACTTCTGGACTAAAGGTGCTGTCTTCACTAACATCGGTCTCATATTGTACAGCATTGAGACAAGCTTACTCATTGCACTGGCCATAATCTAAAGAGGACTGTGTACCCGTTTTCCTGCATCCATATTTTTAACCACAACCACTCTTGCAGTTACAGAATATTGTGTTCGGTAAGTCATCTGAAGCAACAATCAAATTGTTGTGACAGGTTCTAGGAATCCGCTACGCAAAGTTCAACACCATTCCTGAGGTTGAAGTTTGGACTTGGTAGTAAACCCGATTGAAGTGGTGGTGAACTGCTCCACTTGTTGGTGGGATACTTGTTAACTGCACAGGTTTATTAAGTTTTGTTAACTTCAAGGAACGTACATCCACAGATTTTGGAGCGTTTTAAACTGCTAATAAGGTTCGCAATCCACTCTTTAATAATCTGTGAACTGGACAGTTTTCTTCTTCAAATGCTGCAGCAAGTTCATCCAAATTTGACAGTTTCTTATACGTTCTTAACCCCTTCAGACCTGAATTTTATATTTTCAAGGAAGATATAAAATTTAATTATAACTATAATTATAATTTAATGCACAGATTGCGCTACATGTGTCAACAATTTTTTTGCCTTTCTACCTTTCTTAAAGAACGCAGCCACTTTTTGCATGAAGGAACAAAATGAGTTTTTTAAATTATTGAATTCATAGATAAGTTTAGATTTCAAATAATATTCTAAATTTCCAGCCTTAGGGTCATACTGATAACTCCAGTAAGTTCCGAAAGCCAAAACCATATTATCATTGTTGCCGGTGGTAAAAAGTGAAAAAGTCCACTGATGAAAAAAAAGTTCGAAAATCTAAGCAACGTTTAAAAGAGGATGAAAATCAGACTAAAGTCCGCAAAACGACAACACTGCATATTATTAATTTTCCTGTCGTTTTGTGTAATTTCTAGATTGTACGAGCCATCTGGTGGACATAAGCGGTAATAGGTAGTACCTTATATCGCTAACATATGGCGCTAATAGCACGTACAGAATAATCTCGTTGGTTCATAGAAAAACTTGAAATGTTTGGATATATCTGAAGTTCTGAAACCAGTAATATCAACGGTTAATTTTATCAGATCTTTTGGGCTGAATCACCGACAATTTATTCAAGAGATTGGAGAAAATGTCCTACCTTAACATCTGCCGTACGTTTTCTTAGTTGTGGGAACGTACTATCGGCTTCAGAATTGCATATACATTTTCAAACTCAAATCGCTTACATTGAATAGACAGCCTTTTTATTTTGTGTAACCAATCACGGTTTAAATAATAATAAATTTGAAATCAGTTAAACAGTTGTCCACGCCTACATCTTCACTTATTTTGGAACCCTCGATAATAAATGTTTGTTTGGGATTAAAATCCCTTTTTTTTATTACATCAGTGCAAAAATGCGAAAAAAACTTATTTATTCGGGACATGACCTACCCTTGTAAATAAACTTAATACCCCAAAACCATAATGTAGGCGTTTTAAAAATTGCCATTTCTTTGTTGTATAAGAAGGGCGTTTTTATAACTTCGGTAGGTAAACGAAATTCACATTTAACATGTATATGCTATTCTAAAGCCGACTGTACTTCGGCGCTTTTTGAACTTCGAGCAGTGGTGAAAATTTTTTTGAATAAAAAACTGAATTACAAAACATCGCATGGCTGTGGAAGTTAGCATTCTATGTTGATTTGACAAAACATGTGAACAGCATCTTCCTGATTTATACACTAATATCAAATCATTCCGGAAGAAATTGATACTGTTTCAATCACAACTACGAAGAAAACGGTTTTCACATTTTAAAACATGTGAAATATTTAGCCAATCGAAACTTTGAGTGCTTTGAAAATAAATTTTGATACTCGTTTCTCGGACTTTGATGAAAGTGCGAATCAATTTAAGATATTTCAGCATCCTTTTGATACTGAAATTGAAATCCTAGCCCCGGAACTTCAAATGGAACTGATTGATCTACATTGCAGTGATATAATTAAGAACAAATATCAAAACTTATCTTTATTGGAGTTTTATAGGAACCTTCCGCTGACACAATTTGATAATTTGTATAAATTGGCTCGTGGGCTGTTTTCTGTTTTTGGTACTACTTATTTTTGTGAGAAGACCTCCAAAATGAAGTACACAAGAAATGTTTACAGATCTATATTAACTCATGAGCATCTTAAATCTATTTTAATAATTGGTACCTACAAGTAAAATTAGTCCACAAATACAAACTATTGTCTGTGGAAAATCTCAATTATATAAATCTCTCTAGTTGGATTCATTTCAATAGTTTGTTAGTTATTATATAATGGAGCAAAATTTTCTGAGTATTAGGTATACATGTCTTTACTCATTACAATTCTGTTTCTTCATCCAACTTATCACAAAAGCAATAACAATAAGTCTACCACAATGTTATGAATAGCCCATTGCCATATCAATGTAGATGTCATATTATTAATTATTCAACATAAAATGTGCGAAAAATCGATTTTTTTCACCTTAGACCCCCGATTTTTAAAGTTGCGAACTTCGAATCATATGTGAATTTTGATGCGAAAATACCAGTTTACACTAGTTTATAGCTGGGTATCTTGATCTTCCTAGATCCGTCTCTAAATCTGCCTGGACTAAAAGTGACGATGAAAACTCACAAAATGCAATGCCTTAGAAAAATAAATACACTTTTTTAGCATACCTTACCACATACATATGTCTAGGAAAAACCGGTGTACTAAGTAATGACAATTAAAAAACCTATTTATTTTTAAAAATAATATGGTCAGCTTTTAATGTTTTATCAGCGCAGAATAGTCACATATGTACTGCACTAAATTTTATAAAAATAAAATATAATTAGTTAAACATCTTCAAACACTATAAATTTTGCTAAAATTATTGTCTTCTTGCAGGAAAGTGATTGCGAAAGTAGTATTGGATCCCCAGAACCTGCAACAAGTGCTGAAAATGGTACGGATCTGACGATATCGTCCCGACAATTACATAATCGCTTAGAAGAATCTAGTCAAACCGAATCCAAAATGACCATCAGTATGTGTCCCACTTCGCATATAAATGGAGCAAGTAAGTACCTATACCTGGTTGCATATAAACTAGCTTGTTAAGGAAGACATATATGGGACATACTTCTGGTATTTTTAAGAGACAACTTTTTGTTCTACTAAAATGGTTTAAGGATGATTTGTCGATACAATCGGCAGCAAAAATCAGTGATGTTTCCACTAAATTAATATATTTCAAAGAACATTAAAAATAGAACTTTCTAAACAAAACTCCCACTATTTATTTAAAAAATTGCTTTTTTAACTCAATGACAGCTGTTTTGTTAAAAACTAGTATCGTCATATTGACATATTCAAGTTACATTGATGTTTATTAAGTAGTTAAGGCTAGATCAAGTATGGAAGTAATAAAACATAACAATATTAAAGCCTAGATGTTATTAGCCCTAAGGGATTATCCTGCATGTAAGTATAACTGTGCAATGATATAGAAAAGCCAGGAAAAACTAACAATAACTTTACAACTTAATATATTTCTGTTACAATTACGACTTATCTATGTATAAAATGAAGACTCAGTCAAAGGAAAAAGTTTAATACTGGAGAACTTTCAAGACTTATTTGTTCATTAATTCCAGTGACAAAAATAACACAAATTAACCTTGGCATAATTGTCCAAAATGTAATGCTGTATATATGGGTCAAAAACAATGAAATGTTAAAGTAAGATTAAATGAACACTTAAGAGCATATAGATTACATCCAGATACGTCGAACTATGCAAAACACCTACTTGAACATCCAACTCATACACACCAATGACATTTAGATGCTACACATTTGTCATAAAAAACAAAATTTAGATTTTCTTGAAGAACTCGAAGTAAAAACACATCTGGCAGATCAACAATTTAAAGTTAATGAACAAATATATCTTGGGAGTTCTCCACCATTAAACTGTTTACATTGATTGAGCTTTCATTTTAAGTAAACCATCCATATCTCAAATGTGACTAATGGGAAAGCAAAATAGAAACTAGTTGCTATTTTGTTTTCCATCAACATAAAAAATAAAATTCTGTGACATAGACTTTGGGTTCTTCATTTGGTTTTACAAATATATTAAGTTATTGTAAAGTTCAGGAAGATATAATTTTTTCCTGTTTTTTTTTAAATCATTGCACAGTTATACTGATCTTATAGGGAAATAAATCTAGGATAATCCCTCAGGGTTAATTACATTGAGGCTTTAATATTGTTATGTCTTATTACTTCCATACTTGTTCTAGCCTTAATACTACCTAATCAACATCAGGCAGAGGCGGCCTTACCCATTGCGAGGCTCGGGGCGGGCGGCAGGTCTTTGCGAGGCCCTTTGTCCTTCGTGAAAAGTATGTAATGCGAAAGTAGGTCTGATTGTTTGGTTTAGGTATTTGTTATGTTTGAGGAGAAATACTAAAGTTATACAAATAAATAAAATTTCAGTTTTAAAATATTTTACATTGAAAGATTTACAAATTTAACAAATACAGAGATGATAAATTTTAAAATTGATGTTTGCGGCTTTTCTGAAGCCTAAAGTCTTTAATTAAAGCACAATAATCTAACGAATGAGCTACGTCATTTTCGATTGAAAGAATAGCAAGGGCTGAAAGCCGATCTTGTGTCATCGAATTCCTCAAATATGTTTTAATAATTTTAAGCCTCGAAAAACTCCTTTAATTAATGAGAAACATTAATTGCAAAATGAATACCAATATAAGGAAGTAGGTATCTTATCCTAAATATATATTGCTATAATTTTGATTATGATCCTACTAAACTAGTCCATTATACATGAAATTAAATATGCTCTTATGATGTTCAAGAGCTTCAAACCTAGGATGGCAGCTTGCGCGCACATTATCCACAATGACATAAAAATAGTTTATTTTGAAAATTTCTTCCACATTCAATTTATGAGCTTCATCTTCCCCTTCATAATCAAAATGCCTTTTTTTACGTCGTCTTCTGACTTCTTTGAACTGTCTGTCAATATCATTTTCTTCGGCTATTTCTCTCGCTGTTTCAAGGGATGACTGAAAATTGGCTCGATAATTATTGAGCCAATTTGTGAATGCGTCTAAGTGTTGTATAGCCACATCTAAGTGCATGTTTTCGTTTTGCCACATTTTACTTATAACATTTATCCTTGTAAGAATGTCATACCATATGACAAATGAAACTACAAATTCGTAGGTAGTTATTTCCTTTTCTATAGAATGGCATTCACTGACTAACTGACAATCTGTTGTATTTTCTGTTAAATCCTTTAAAGCACCACATAGTTGGTATTTAACGGCCTTCGCCGATGATACCCTGCACTCCCATCTAGTTTCAGAGAGTGGTTTTAGCGATACCGATTTTACATGAGCATTTAAAATAGCCCACCTCTGACTTGAGCCTGCAAACAGAGTGTACAACCTTTGTAGCAAACCAAAAAAAGATTTTGCTTGGACACAAGACGATGCTGCATCTCCTAAGATGAGATTCCAGCTATGACTCCCACAAGGTAAAAAATAAGCAAGTGGATTAATTTCAAGAATACGTTTTTGAACACCACTTTTTTCACCACGCATATTGGTACCATTATCATATCCTTGGCCTCTGCAGTTTTTCCAATTATATGCCTAACTGTTCTAATTCTGTGATTATATAATTAGTCAAACTCTCAGCTGTGGTTTTTTCGACCGCTAAAAAACCAATAAAATGTTCTTCAATTTCAGCTGTATTTATATTAAAAATCTTATAATAATTGAAAGTTGCTCAACACGAGAAACGTCGCGAGTACAATCAAGAGTACTGCAAGCAAAATAATTCCAAGGTGACAAGAGTTGACGAACGAAATAAAACACAGGGATTCCCCAAGCGATAGAGGAGCAGAGCATTATGTCCCGACTGCCGAGTTGACCCAAGTGCTATGCGATTAAAAAACCGATCTTCAAATGTTTACAGGCACGATATTCAAGTACTACATAATGAATTTTTCAATTATGTTTTGATTGAATGAATTAGTTAATTAACTTAATTTTAATTTACCGTTATGTTATAACCTTAATAAGTAATTAAGCATCAAAATCGAAAGTTTTAAACACAAAATGTAACTTCAATATGTCAATCTGACGATGCTAATTCTAGCGAAACAGCTGTCATTGTGATTAAAAACCAATTTTTTAATTAAACATGGAATTTGCGTTAAAACGAAGGGTTTTTTATTATTCTTAGTAAGATGGACTTCCAAAAAGTAAAGGTTACAATCAATTTTATAATATCTTTCATTATCTTAGAAACTAAATTATTCAAATTCAACATTTATAGTTTTATTTTTGATATCAATTTTGTAAAAAATCAAATTAATTTTTGCGTTTAATTCATTTTTCACCAAATTTTTCAATATTTGGCAAACTAAACTAAACTAAAACAAACTAAAAAAAATTTGTTTATGACTGTACCTTGAATTAAACATTAAATTAATTTTTTTATCACAAATCACTGATGAAAATTATTTGGATGAACAAAAAAAGTTAGCAAACTAAAAGGTCGATTTTATTTTAATTAACTTAATAAAATAAATGTTATTTTTATTGAGTAAAGCGTGACAACACCGCACAAATTTTAGTTGATAGTTGTGGTATTTTAAATTTTAGAAGTATGTAAGTTATGGTTTAACATATAAAATTAATTATAATATTTGTCTTTTGAAGGCAGATACAAGTACATACCTACAATTGGAGCTTTCCTTAATATTATTTAAGTGAAACTTAATTTCACAGAAAAAGAAGAAATTAAGATATTTTCACTAATTTTATTTGAGTCCTTAACATGATCTAAATAAAGTTACAGCGTTAACTTATTAAGGTTTTCTTACTAATTTGTTCACAATGAGAGCTGTCGATAACTTTTTGCAGTGTTACCACGCTTTTCTTATAAATCCCACTTCTCAATAATTTGGTAAATATCACCAATTTTATTACTTTTCTTCATAAACAATATTGAAACTGCTAAAGGTTAATTGATTATATACTTCTTAGATATTTTGTCTGTTTACAATTTTACGAATTGTTCCCATCATGATTTTAATTCTATTTTTCCACTTGAGTCGGACTAATGGCATGTTGTTCATTTAACTACATGTAAATTTGTTGCAAATAAAAACTTTTAAACGGGCTTGTAAAAATATTCCAACTTTTTTACGAGCTTCGGGAAACTAGTCAGAATTACATACAGTGCGGTTCTAAAGTCCCTTTCCCCCCATTTATTTTTTGAACCCAAAATTGTAAAATTATTAAAGTTTTTAAATATTTTATTTGGTAAAAAAATACGTTCTAATAATAAAAAAAATTAAATATGTTCAAAATGTTCACCATTTACTTCCTGGCAATAAAAAAGTGTAGCAGAAAACTCTTCCCGAACGCGTTCAAGTGTCTCTCTAGAAATTAACCTGCATTCTTCACTAATTCTTTGCTTTAATTCGTCAATGCTCTCAATTGGTGTACCATAAACTTTTGATTTTAGGTAAAAAGAAATCTAGTGGGTTCATATCGGGAGAACGCGCAGGCCACTCTGTTGGACCCCGTCGTCCAATCCACCTATCTGGATATTGTCCATTTAAATAATTTCTAACAGGTTGATAATAATGGGGAGGAGCACCATCCTGCTGAAAAGTTATTTCCATATCATGGAACTCGTCAGCATGATCCTCAAAAATCTCTAAGATTCGGGGTTCAATACCATTCTGGAGTAATTCCAGGTAAATTTCCCCAGTTAAATTTACGTTTAAAAATATAGGCCCAACAATGTAGTTTCCCAAAATTCCTGCTCACACATTCACTTTTTGAGGAAACTGGGTGTGACCTTCATAAAAAAGGTGAGGATTTGTGTCACTCCAGTATCTTACGTTCTGGGTATTAACTTTACCATTAATAAAAAAAGAGCACTCATCACTAAAGCAAATTGTTTTAAGATAATAAGGATCCTGTTCTATTTTATTTCTTATTTGCTCACATAATTCAATTCTGCGATCTGGATCATCTTCTGTCAGCATATGAAACATTTTTATTTTATAAGGATGAAATTTTGTTTCTTTAAAACTCTTTTTTAGATGATAAAGACACTTCACAAGTTTGTGCAACCTTTGAGGTAGATTGTATGGGGTTGACTACCATTTCGGCAACTATTTCGACTTGTTTGTCTTCACTAATTCCAGGTCGACCACTTCGCTTAGCGTCTGCAACGTTTCCCGTTCTATGAAATTTATCTAAGAGTTGTCTCAGGTACTGTCTGGATTTTGGTCGATCTGGATGCCTTTCATTAAAAATCCGTTCGGCTTCATACAGATTAGTTCTAGCCTCACCAATAATTAATATTGCTTCAACTTTTTCCTGCATAGTTCGCGACATTTTAAAAAACTCTTATTTATTATTAACGGATAATTTACTAAATCACAATAATGGTAAAGAGGTAAAATTTTACTATTTTTACAAATTATAATTAAGATATGAACCAAAAACAAATAAAAATAAAAACTTTGAACCTAAACAAGAATAGTATAGTGCCAAACATTTTAAATTTTTAGTACGCCAGTTAATAGCATTGTACCTACATTTAAAGCAAAGAATTCGATTTAAATAAAAAGTCGGTAAAGTTTTTTTTTATTACGAAGAAGTAAATGGTGAACATTTTGAACATATTATTTAATTTTTTTTATTATTAGAACGTATTTTTTTTACCAAATAAAATACCTATTTAAAAACTATAATAATTTTATAATTTTGGGTTGAAAGTTGTAAATAAGGAAGAAGAATTAATTTTTTTTGGTATCATTGGAAAGGGTTTGAAACAAGCTTTCAAATAATGTATTACTTGCCATATGGTGCCATTTAAATTATCTTCCAAAAGGGCCCACGTCCGCCATTTTTTATGATTACGTCACCTACTATCTATAAAAAAGTAATATACATTCCCTAGCTCACTTTCCCAAAATTTCAAATTTCTAATTCTAACGGTTCAAAAAATAAATGGGGGGAAGGGACTTTAGAACCGCACTGTATATTATATTTAATAAATTTTCATCATATCCAATATACAGACAAAACGTCCTTAACCTTGGTTACCTTTTTCAGTGGCCGGATTAGTAACCCTCCAGAATCTCCAAAACTTAGCAACACTTCAGAATCTCCCCCAAGTAGCTTCACTGGCAGCGGGTCTATCGAATATGGCCAATATGTCCAGTAACCCAGTTAATGCCCCTCTTAACTTAAGCGTTAGTGCATCTGGTGAGTACCATTTTCACATTTTCAGTAGTAATTTATAGCGGAACCACTTTTGGTACTTTTCCAGCAACTACTCCTAGAAGTACTCAATCAATTACGATAGCAGAAACTCCACCTAGTATAATGAGTAACGCTATGAATAGTCAACCTCCACCTCCACCACCACCTGCACCAGCGTCTATGGCTCCACCCAGCAGTACTTTAATAGGCTCTCAACAACCTTCAGCAATGCCGCAATTTATTTTGGCTTCGGGTCAGCTTGTACAAGGAATTCAAGGAGCTCAATTACTCATACCCACGTCGCAAGGTAAGACAGTTATATTGTTGGTCAAAAGGAATTTAAAAGATCAGATGGCTCTAAGAGGAGAAGGTTCCTAATTAGCAGCCATAAATATATAGATAGTAGTATTAAACATAATTATTTTTTCCAGGTTTAGCAACGCAAACCATTCTGACTATCCCAGTAAACCATGTAAATAGTACCGACCAGATGGTTAATCTGGCTCTAAACAATGGTCAAGTGATGCAGACATCTTTGGCAAATTTGCAAGCCATGGCCCAAACTAATTTATTATCGAATACTACCAATTCGGGTAAGACTAATGAGTTGCACACTTTGATATAATATGCAAGTCCTTATAATTATATGTTTTTAATACTGCTTTATTAAAAAACTGTAGATCATAAAATTTTCTTCTATTAAAAAAATTTCTATACTTTTCTTCAAAGTTACCGTTTCTGAAATATTATATCTAAAGAAATATTACTGAAATAGTAATTTAGTCTGGAATATACTGTTTTTTGGACGAGTAGACAAAAATCTGGAAGTCTGCGAGTCCAAAAAAACTGTTTTCGGTAGTGTTGCGTACATAATTTTTTCGGTAACCGTATGAAATAACAAATCAATGACACGTTTTTTATAATATTTCTTTGTAGAGCAAAATTTCGAACATTTCAATTCTTATTTGTATTAAATATTCAAAATTCGAACAGAAAATAGGTACTAACAGAAACATTGTATTTCTTATTTATATATATTGAGTTATAACAGCTCAATAGTAAATTTAATTTTGATTTTAATTTGTATCTAAATTTTCTTTAATTGGTTTAATATTTATTTTAATTTTTTATATTCAATTTTGAATAATAACCATATAAATTCTTAACTACCTAAACTTCTTCCTATCTAGCCTAACTATTTGTCTAACCTATATATCTTAACTAATTACTTATCACTAACCTTAACTACCGTACAGTCTTTACTGTTCTCTGCTTTCCAACTATTTATATTCCAATTCCTTATTCTTTCCAAATGGACAAGCTTATACTTCCAACATTTGACCAAGCTCTCTCCAACTTTCCATTTTACCAAACAACTGGATTTTATACTTTCTTTGTTTATAGATTCTATTATTTCTCTTTTATTCTGTTATTACTGTTAATGTATTTCTATTTTCAATAAATATAAAATATAATTTTTCTCTTTGACTTTTTATAGTCAAAATCTCCAATTAAAACATTTATACCTACTCTTTCTCCATAAACCACAAAACTGCTGTAACTTTTCTATTTTAATACAATTCGGTAACTGCTTCCTTTGTATTAACTATTAATTAAAACTTTTTCTTTATTTGGTATTTTAATTCTCTTCACCTTCCTCTGACTTTTTCTTAAAAAATGAATTCACTCCCATCACTGCCTAAAAAAACGTATCACCTGGCAACGAACGTTCTTCATCACTATCACTTACACTACTTAAACTAATACAATCTTTTTTTCATTGCAGACTTTTTTAACCTAGTAATTTATTTTTGACGTTTTTAACTAATAAAATCATATAAATAAAAATACATTTTTATGTTACCCTTATACATACCTCCTCAATATATATTAAAATTCGAAAAATTACTAACACTGAAAGGATTCAATTTGTTAGAAATGCTTGGCATATTTAAGTGCTTTTTGTCGAAGTCAGAACAAGGTAAAGTTTCCATTTCACATTGATGATTTTCATCTGATAATTTTTGAATGGTCTTGGCAATTTTAATTTTGTTTGTTAGTGAATTCTATATATTTCCTTAAGCGACATTGGTAGACTTCCAGCCACCACGTCTCTTCAAATTTGTGATGTTTCCATCATTATCAGCAAATACCGACGTGGAAGTTCAAAGTATGCTATGGCCTGTGTAATTTTTAGGATTGAGTAAATTTAAAAAATCTGCAATTTTTCATCAGAGATTCTCAAAGCTGCGGATACTGGCTGAATCGAACATTTTTCTTTTTGTAATTTACGAATAATCTGTTATGTGGAGTATGTATGTATGAATGAGTTAGGGGTGATGATTACACTGCGACCCATAGGATCTATTGTGTCCCCCCTTACTTGCCAAGTTCTGATGTTTTCTCAGATTTATAGCAGCTCTTCGAGTCCTATTTTCCTTAGGAAGTTTAGGACATCGTCGGGCTTCAAATCAGGTAGATCCCCTTCCTCTATTTCATGTGCTCCTAGGTATCTAGCCCTAGAATTTTGCAAGGCAGGACATTCTGAGAGTATATGTATTGAGGTTTCATCCTCTTTCTCACAGAATCTGCACTTTGCTTCATCTGCTAACCCTAGTTTCTTCATGTGGCTTCTTAACCGGCAATGCCCGGTTAATATTCCCGTTAGAATACGGAGCCTTTTTTTACTGAGGTTGAGGCAGCTAAGAGATCTCTTCTGGTCATAGTTCCCCAGTAGTATCTTAGATTGCCTCAGTCCTTCCAGCTGATTCCAGTACTCGGATTTTTCTTTCTCCATTTCCTCTCTTAGTTTTCCTAAGATTACTCTACTGCTGATCCCACACGATGGTTCTGGTCCCAAATGTGGGGTTTCAGCTCCTTTTTTGCCAGCTTATCTGCTGTTTCATTCCCCTCTATTCCTATGTGTCCCGGAACCCATAGGAGGGTGACAGTGTTCTTCTGGCCTAGTTCATTTAGTTTGCCTAGGCATTCCCAAACCATCTTCGAACTGATTATATTTGAACTCAGCGCTTTGATGGCTGCTTGACTATCCGACATGATCACAATCTCTTGTCTGCGATAGTTTCTTCCAATATTGAATTCCACACATCTTTCGATGGCGCGGACTTCTGCTTGAAAGATGCTCGGGTATGTGCCCAAGCTTTCTGAGTATTTGGCTCTCGGTCCAAAAACTCCTATCCCAGTTCCTTCGTCTAGCTTGGAACCGTCCGTATACCACTTTATGGTATTCTGGTTTAAATTCTGTATGGTGTCTTCATCCCATTCAGATTTATTACTCAACTTTGTGATGAATTTTCTCACAAAGTTGAATTTCTTTGGCATATCATCTTGGGGCATTTCCCAAGTTTGATCAAAGTGAAGTGATCGAGGTTTTTCCCTGATAATTCCTTCTTTGATCATTCTATATATTGTTTTCTTCCTTACACTTTCTAGCAGAATGTGCAGTGGGGTCAAGTTTAAAATCACCTCCATTGCAGCAGTGGGGCAAGTTCCCATTGCTCCAGTGATACATGAACAGGCTAGTCTCTGAATTTTCGAGAGGTTTTTCCTCGTCGTATTCAGATTAGCCCTTACGCCCCAAGCCACTGCCCCATATGTGATTAATGGTCTCACTATTGCTGTGTATATCCATTGCAGGATACGTGGGTTACATCCCCAGTTCTTCCCTGCAATGTTCCTACACACCATGAGGGCCTTGGTTGCTTTGTGTATTACTTCGTCTTCGTGTTTGTTCCAGAGTAACCTGCTACTAGTGTGGTTTTGGTGGGGTTGATGCTGAGTCCCACCGAGTCACACCATTGTTCCGCAATGTTCAATCCTCTTTGAACAATATCACAGAGGACGTTTTCATACTTCCCTTTTGCCAGGATAACCATGTCGTCGGAATACCCTTGACATGGTATGCCTTCCCTAGTCAATTGACAGAGCAGACTGTCCACAGTGAGACTCCACATAAGCGGGGATGCAACTCCCCCCTGTGGACAGCCTCTGGTCACATTAATGGAGATAGTGTCTTGTCCTGCCTCCATTTCTGCGATTCTTGTAGATAGCAGTTGCGACATCCAACTGGAAGTCGTTCTATCTACTCCTTTCTCAATCAATGCTCTTTTGACTGCCTCATGTGGCGTATTGTCAAAGGCCCCTTCTATGTCTAGAAAGGCACATACCACGGTCTCTTTTTGTTCAGTGCGTCTTGGATTTCGTCCGTCAACTGTGTTAAAGCGGTTTCCGTGGACTTTCCCGCTTGGTACGCATGTTGACGAGGGTGCAATGGCACCTGTTCCAAGATTTCTGTTCTAATGTAGTTGTCTACAGCTTTTTCCATCGTTTTTAGAACAAACGATGTGAGGCTGATCGGTCTAAGGGATTTGGGGTGCGTAGTGTCCCGTTTCCCTACTTTTGGGATGAAGGTGATTTTGGCCCTTCTCCACGCTTCTGGTATGTATCCCAGTTCAAGACTGCTCCGACTAATTCGGATCAAGTGTGGAATTATTGCCTCTTGGCCCTGTTGGAGTAGGGCAGGAAATATTCCGTCCGTTCCAGGGGTTTTGAACGGCTGGAAGGTGTTCATAGCCCATCTCAGGCTATGGACAACTGGATTCATAGGCATCGAGTATTGCCTCGTTCAGCTCTATGAGATCGTTTTCTAATGCCAGATGATTCCTGGCATTTCTTTTATTCTTGAGATTTGCAAGATTTATGTTCAGGTTAGTGTTGTAATTTTCCCAGTTAGTTTTCCTGGGGTTTCTCCTGAGTGCTGGCTCAGGAGGATTACACTCTAACCTGAACATAATCATTCTATGATCAGAGAGGGATGGTTCGTTCGATACTCTCCAATCTTTCACCCTATCCTTAAGATTCGGTGTACTTAGTGTTATATCTAGTACTTCCTTTCTTGTTCTGGTTACAAACGTAGGTGTATTCCCTATATTGTGTATAACAAGATTCTTATTAAATATAAATTCTAAAATTTTCTCCCCTCTTTCGTTGGTGTCTGTGCTTCCCCATACGGTATTGTGACCGTTGGCGTCGCATCCTATGAGAAGCGGCAGCTTCTTCTGTTCACAGTACTCGACTAGTCTTTGCAGTTCTGTAGGCGGTGCAGTCCCGTCCCCTGCAAAGTAGCATGATGCTATCATGACTTCTTGACGTCTATTCTCGAACTCGAGGTTTGCTCGAATCGGAACGAGGTCTCTCGTCATGAACTCTGACACACAAAAGTGATCAATGCTGTTACTTACCAAGATGCATGCTCTGGGTATGTCTACATTACTCACTTTGTATATCAGTTTGGCTTCCCTACTTGCGAGTCCTCTCACCTGACCATCACGGACCCATGGTTCCTGGATCAATACTAATCCCATTTGGTTTCTGATAAACGTCCTTGAAATAACCGCCGATGATCCCTTGGCGTGATGGGCGTTTATCTGAGCGATATTAATTCCCGCCATTTTTCTTACCATGGTTGTTCCCACGAGTAGCAAGGGAATGTCGGTCCACTCCGGCAGAGCCCCGCATGCCAGAGCAAGGCTACATACAAGGGGGTTTCGCCCGGTTCCCCCAGGGGAACGTTTGCGACCGCTTATACCCCAGCGGCCATTCATCCTTCGGCACGTTACCTTACACCTTGGAATTGGGGGGGTTGGTCCGCGGTGCGACCTTAGGAATGACCAATCTGGCAATCTTGCAGTTATCAGCTGCTCATACCAGACCGTGCCACCCGTATAGACGCACACCCCCAGCTTCGCCGCTTCCCTGCTAAATTGCAGTGTTATACCTGCTTAAGCAGTTCAGCGGCTCTCCTGGGGATCCCCTATCCGCTACCTGGGGACGCGCCCGGTAGGCACCCAGCCCTCGGGTGCCTACCGGGCTGAAAAGAAAATTATTTTACTAAACAACAGCAGGTTTCCTTGACCAATTTCTTTCCTCAATAGTTTTTTCACAGGCAACATGTCCCTTTTGTCGTTTATTAGATCAATTGACATTTTTGTTATAGTTCTTCCCGTCTACACGCACCGGCTAACCCAATAATTGTTGCTACCTGAAAATAAAGCAAATTAAACAAGTCAATAAAACTAGATATAGTAGAGAAAAAAAGTTCTTTATTTTTTTTTAAAATAAAAACATATACAGGATAATCCATTTGAAAAATAACAAAGTTCATGATATTTTCGGAAAAACTAAAAATCAGACAACGTTGTAAATACTTCCATCAGATCTAGCATATGTTTTCTTCCTCCTTAGCTCTGTGATCCTGTGATCTCCGGTAACGCCACTTAAGCATAACTTCAGCGATCACATGGACGGGTTTGGATTGGTCCTCCCGTCTATTTACTTTACTGGTCTTTTCCATTTACACCATCACCTAACCATCATAGTATTACAAACGTATTAAAGTTTGTTTATGGTAGAATAACTGTCACATCCAAAAGCCCAAAAGCTGTTAAATCTAATATCACAGACACTTCACAGTTTTAACCTGTTCCCCTCTGTCATTATTCGTTATAATTTACCTTAGCAACTGTGTGATGATTTTCTATTACTGCTCATCTATGATCATGCGTGCAGTCTGTGCAGTGATGGGATAATTGGTTCTTATTGTGTTGAAGAAGAGAATGAGCAGCCAGTTACTGTCAAGAGCTGTGCAGTTACATTATTATGATTACTTTTGTCAGAGATTTAAGAATCCGTAAAGTTTCAACAGAATGGCGTAACCTGCGCCGAACGCTCCATTGCAGTAACTAAAGTGCCACTTTTAATACCAAGGTACTAAAGTAAAACATCTGAATTAGATGTAAAGTTTTTAACTAAGAAAGCGTAAGTGTAGTGTGTCTCATAGCATAGTTTGTTAAACACTGGTAATTGGTTTTAACGGTCTTTTAATCCGTGAGTCCTTTGGTATATAATACACTATTTTTCACTACTAGCCTCAGAACCTAACTTTATTAACTTTTTTTAGTAAAGTTGATTATTATTAAACAAGGTAGAAAAATACAGGGACTACTTGATTAGAAGAACCAAATCTCAATCCATTGACAGAATGTGAGGTTAACTAAATGAAGGAAAAAAATTCCTTATATATTTAAAAGTCACCCTACCTATTTAAAAATGAAAATCAATTAACTTCTCCATGTATTTTTATAGCGATTTTACAACACAATACGTATTATCAAATCAAAACAAAAATTATTGGTATTGAATGCCTTGTCATGTGTTTTTATATTCGATACTTGTTATTTTGGCGAACAGTGTATTTAAAGAAAAAACAATTTAGAACCAACTACCGCAAAAACATCCTTCATAGTTTACTGTATTTACTTTTGCTAATAATATCTTTATAATCAGTATTATTTTTAAATTAATCATTATTTTCCCTAATAAAATTGTATATTTTCAGTACCGCCAACATCAAATGGAACCATAAACCCTAATTTGCTGAATCCAGCTACGCTAACTCATCTTCTGTCCAATGGATCAGCACAACAATTACTTCAATCATTACCTCAACTTCTTAACAACCATCACCATACAAACCCTAACACGTCCCCCTTAATCAACCCTCTTGCTCAACCTCTCCTTCCCAATCGATCTCCTTTACTTAATTCCTCTCCCTTGCTAAACAGTTCTCCTTCTCAAACGAATCAAAACAGAAATCAAATGAGCGTTTCGAATATGGGTTCATCACCTCTGGGATCAGTACCATTAGGGTCCACGTCAATGGGAACAGCACCTAATCATTTGGGATCAAGTCAGAGTAGCCATTACGTAGATACAAAGATGCACGGAAATTTACCACGAAATCAATCGCCAGGTGAAAATTGTGGTAGAGTTAACGGGGAAATTAGTGTTAATACGAACCACGGTGGTAGTTCTAGTCAAAATATGAAGAGGTCGCCTAGTTCGCTCTCCCCCAATTGTACAGACAATTCGACTGCTGACTTATTAGTAGACTCACCAAGTAAGTTTTTAACATGCTTTGTATTATATTCTATCAGGTTTATAACGAATACACATATGGCATTGTGTTGATAATTAACCCTATTAAGTCTAATGGTCCTCTAATAAAATTAAGGACATTTGTAATAATCAAACACCAATTTTCTTTCGAGAAGTATCTAAAAAAGAATTAATTCGTTTTATCGTCTTGCAATTGGTTTAATTGACACAATGGACCTAAGTGGTGATTACCATAATGGAAGAAGAATAATACAAATAAATCTATTACTCAATTTATGTAACAATAACGTCAGTGTGTGCTAACTTTATACATATCATTGTTAATGTTAATAATTTGTTAATCGTGCATTAAAATTAATAGACGAGGAATCTTATTTGCTATTTTTAGAACATCAGTAAATTGTTGGTGCCATTTTAGAAGCTTATTGTAATTTAAGATGTTTGAATGAGTTCGAGAGTTATTTATAATTATGATTTTCTTTTGAATGGGATGCATATATATTCAACAATTATTAACAACTGTGTTTTTATTTGTTTTATTTTAGATACCCCTTTTTTAATTTCGGAAGACGTTTTGCCCAAATTTCCTTTAAAACTAACAATTTAAATTTTATGATGGCTTTTAGAACGTTTGCAGAACCTATTTTTAAAGCAGCCATTGTTTTATAAACACCTTCACAATGTTATTGCAGCTCTTATAAGCGAAATTGGCACAGATCATAAAAAAAATCGAACACTGCATTAAGAGTTGCACTTGGAGCTTACAGAACCAGTCCAGTGGAAAGCCTCTACGCGGAAGCTAACGAGCCACCTCTTACAATCAGAAGACACAAATTGAGTTTACAATACGCAGCTAAAATCGGAGCTAATCCCAATAACCCTACTTATTCATACACCTTCTCTGATCACTTCCATTCGATTTTCGAACAAAAGCTAAATCTATCCACATCATTTAGCAAACGAATCACAAACTTCAATTTTCCAAAAATTATTCCAACCAACTTTAACTATCCTCCCCCCTGGGCCATAAAAATCCCCAAATGCAATACAAATCTTCTACAGTACCCTAAATCCAACACTCCGTCAACCCTGATTCTGCAACATTTTGAAGAGATCAAAAACAAATATAAAAACCACTGCCAGATATACCCAGATGCATCAAAAACTTCCGAAATTGAAGCAGTAGGAGCAACTTTCGTCGACGAGACATCCACCTATAAATTTCACCTACCTGAAGAGTATTCCATATATTCGGCCGAATTGTTCGCAATATCAAAAGCTCTACAACATATATCACGCCAGTGCAAATCAAACGCAGTAATATTTACCGATTCTCTAAGTGCAGTACAAGGGATACTAAGAGTTTACCCAAACCACCCAATACTGAATCAATTTAAAATCGACCTCGAAACACTTTACAACAAAAATAAATTAGTCGAGCTCGTGTGGATTCCATCTCACGTCGGTATAACAGGTAATGAAAAAGCTGATCGAGAAGCTAAAGAAGCATACAGTTCCAGAGATATAGATATTAACCCCCTTAAAATTCCACATTTCGACATTAGAAGTCGTATCAAAAAATATTCGATGGAAATATGGCTGAGAAGATGGGAAAAACTTGAAGGCAACAAACTACAACATATTAAAATATGATAAAATGATTAAGTTCTTAAAATTGACTAAGACTTATAAATTAATGTAGAGTTTAGATTTTTTTGTTATTATTAATGTAAATCAAAAATTAAGACTTTTTTATTGCTCCGCCGCCAATAACCTTTCATGGTTGACGCGGTTATTCCAAAAAAAAAATCGATTATAAAACTTGACTTTTCTCTCTCTTATAATGTTGTTTGCTGCAGTAATAAAACCGTTTAAGAACATTAAAAAATGTCTATTTTGAACATTTAACCATTAAAAAACAATTAACAGCTCTGTTATTAGGATAATATGAGAAATGTTAAAGCTGTTAAAAACATGTTTTGTAAGGGGTGCTGATGCATTTATGCACGTGTGACACACCACTCTTTTCCGCCTACCTTTATGAATATTAAAAAAAAAACTAAACAAAGGGTTATGGGTAAGAATCGAACTCGAGCCCTCTGCGAGAGAGGCAAGCACTTATACCACTGCGTTCTAGGAAACGCTCATATTGTAGAATTTATACTATTATGTAGGTACTTGCTCACCTTCATCATGAGGTATTCATCGGACGCTTCTTTTAAAAATCGAATGCACTCTTCTTGTTTTAGATGTTTTTAATAGATTTTTTTTAAATTTCTCATTTTGTAGAATTGATCGAAATTTCTATTATTTCTAATTTAAAAATGTAAAATCCAAGGCACATTTTTTAATTGCTAGAATAAAATTCTTTCCGCCTTTCGATTGATAAAGAATACTTTCCGCCCTATTTTTGGTGTTCATATAATTGGTTTTCCGGTAAGGCGGGAATAGTATATTAAACAACGCATTTTATATGGCTTTCGCGAAGCGATGAGTTTTTTAAAGAACGAGTGTCATGAAATAAGTTGTTTATAATATTTTTTATATTTTGCCATTTTATCACTTTTAAATTAATTTATTATTTTTATGTAAATTACGAAAATTTTGATTTTAAAAAGTATGTCGGTAGCACTGCGTAAATTATAACATTTGACAGTTTTGAAACTTAAATTATCGAATTTTAATGTTTTATAATATTCTAAAATGAATAATATACCAATAATAATATATTATATAAGTAAAAAATAATATTTATATTCACAAATACTTTCTCAAAGAACAATATAAAATTAATAATTTTTTACTAGCCACAAATGCCATTGTCAATAGTCTTGTCATTAGATACTTCACTCATGTTGCCAACCATCTAAAACAAAACTTTGCGTGCGTAAAAGATACATTACGATACGCAAATGCGTTTTATATTGAAGATTTTTATAAGTGCAAAATATAAAATAGTATATTAAACAACGCATTTCATATGGCTTTCTGTTATGACACGAATTCAAGTTTAAAAAAGGAATCGCGAAGCGATGAGTTTTTAAAGAACGAGTCAGAATATGTCAATCTCACGATGCTAGTTATTAGCGAAACAGCTGTAATTGAAATTTAAAACGAATTTTTCGAATAAATAGTGAAAGTTTAGTTTAACCGTTCAGTTATTTATTGTTCTTAGTAAGATGAACTTCCACAAAGTAAAGGTTAACACAATCAATTTCATATATTATTATTGCGTTGATATTTTAATCTTAAAAGACCTCCTTATACAAAAATTTTGTTTTAACCGTTTTTTTTATGTAAAACTATAAACCAACAATTTTATAATTTCTTGCTTTAATAAAAATCTGCAATTCACTTTAATAATTATTAGAAGACTATTTTATCAATAGTAAATATGTTTCTAACAAACCAGTTTTTTTATTGCTATTGTAGCAATAAATTAGTCCAAAAATCCACTATTATAAAATGCTTTTAGGGCAAAGTTATAAATTATAACTTCTTTTATATGTATTTATTACTTTTACTGAAAACGCCAAACAATTTTAACTTAGGGTTACAGTAGTATTTTCTTTGAAAATAGATTTTCAAGAATCCTTATTTACTTCTTTCAATACTCTGTAATGGACATTCTACTGAAATGTGTTTTTAATTATATTAGAAGTAGTACTTACGGGTTAGAGCTTAATCAAATATTAAGCCTCGATATTTGATTGCTTTTGTATATTCAAGTAGTTGATCTCAAAATCCTAGAAAAGTTGTATCCTTTATCTGAATTGTTATCCTAGAGAATATGATACAAAGAATTTTAGCTAACCTTCATTGAAAACCACTATTTTGAGACAATGTTGTCAATTTATCAAGTTCATCTTGTAGTAATTTAGCCATATTTTATATATATGTTTCCTTCATCATTATAATGGAAAGCGTTTGGTTATTAACTGAGCCTAAAGTGTGTTTTCTAGATATTTAAGATTGACACTTTAACCTTTCTAGATCTACTAAGTTATTGGTTTATTATTAATGTTTTCATAAACCTTGCACAAGACTATTATGGTGTGCAAAAACCTCGACGAAACTGGACATATTCCCTCAATATACTGCAGTGGATGTATACCTTGAAACTTGTACACATATTTGCTCAGAGCAGACGATAAGAATCAGCTTTTTTTTGTTAGAGTATCTGTTATAAAAATGGGAAATTTACGAAACTTTGATTACTCCGTATTGAGGTTCTAAAAATGTATTAATTACATTTTTATTAGTTCTCTATTGTGATCAATACAATTATAACTTCATTGTTATATTAAATGCAAAACGCAATGTATTATTAACATACAGATTTATTTTTATTTTTTGCAAATAAAGTAGCTTCAATCAAACCTCAATAACTCACAAGATAATCGCTCAGATATGATCAAATTTTAACAGTCTTTCTAAAAAAATATGTTCTTTAGATATTTCGTAAAGATTTTTTGTTGTAAGTGCCATCTATATCTCAAACCTCATTGGCTGATGTGATATAACTGTAAAATTCCATCGGCTAAATAATCTTAAATGTCACGCATCATACTCCGTGTATAATGAAACAATAAAATAATTTTAATGAACGCAAGTACTAATTACACTTTTTATTTAATGAAAAGCCAATTAGCATTTCCAAATTCAAATTTCTGTAATGTAGAGCTCAATAGGACGGCAAATATATTAAACAACGTAACATAATTATTAGGAAGTATCCTTTAAAGTAATTACAAATAAATTTTATGTATATATGTACAGTCTATTGTTATTTTGAATTGGTAACCTCAGTTCTGTTTTTTAGATCAACCTACAATTAACCAAACTAATTCTAACGTAGTGGACGGAATAAACTTAGATGAAATCAAAGACTTTGCCAAGGCCTTTAAACTCAGAAGGTTGTCATTAGGTTTAACGCAGACTCAGGTTGGACAAGCTCTAAGTGTAACTGAAGGACCAGCTTACAGCCAAAGCGCCATTTGCAGGTAAGCCTTAATATAATAATTCCAAATATTGTGAAATTTAACAACAAATTTTAAATTTTTAAATCTCTCCTGAAAATTTAAAAACTCAATAAGCGTACTAAAATTATTTATATTTGTAATTGTCAATATACAGCAATGGTAACTTAAAATGTTTTTAATATACACTGACGGAGCCGTATCTATGTACTATTGCGCTTGTGGCAATATACACGACACGAGTATTTATGAAGTCAATAAAACATTCTTTAATACTGCATTTTTCTCCACGTTGGGCGCCAAACGTATAATAGTTATGCACATCGTTTTGTTTCCATGGATTTTTATTTTTTTATTTAAAAAATAGTTGATTGATTAGGTTGTTTAAGAAAGTTGTAAAAAAAAGCGTCTGCTCTTAATGCTCTTTATCTGCGGTACAGTGAAATTATTGAACAATAGGAGAGTTGGCCTTTATTGTGGCTTCTATTTTTTGGAGCCCTTGCGGACCTTGCACGTGTGGCCACTGCCACCTTTGCCACGCCCTAGATACACTGGTACTTGTTTTGTTAGTAAAATTTGCAATTTCACACTACTTAAACAAACTCCTTCATAAAAGAAAGTTCGCATATTTTATTTCTTATCTAAGGAAATTAACAACAACTTGAGACCAATAATTTTAGAAAATCGAAAAAATTCAGACGTGCTGGATTCCCCATTACCTTTTGACAGATCATCCAGAATTGATTGCATTTTGATGCTAATGACATATGACACTTTTTATGTACAAGAAATACACCTAAAAAAAAAGAAATAAAAAATTAGAAATAAAAAAGTACTCGTTATACAACTTACAAAAAAAAAATGTTGCCAAGATATGACCACATGGCACTATCAAAAAGCAAATAGAGTTGTTAGGATTATCTAATGGACTTTGGCCTTGAGAATGTATACGCCGTGTTAAATGACAACACTGGTTGGAGTTAAGAGAATGCAATCTAAGAATTGTTGACTGTATTGCTTCTCGAATTCAATAGCCGTGGCAATGTTAGTTAATTTTCTATTTA
Organism: Ophraella communa; assembly: GCA_035357415.1. Lineage (NCBI taxonomy): Eukaryota > Metazoa > Arthropoda > Insecta > Coleoptera > Chrysomelidae > Ophraella > Ophraella communa. The sequence continues at coordinate 12,120,834 of CM068987.1, forward strand.
TTAATTGTTATCAAGTTAAATTTAGGTAGTAGCTACATATTTCTGTTTATAGCTATTTTAATACACTGTGTAAATTCTCTATCTAGTTTAGTTAACAAAAAAAAACTATAATTTAAAAAGTTGTCAAAAAATAAACAAAAATTATGAAAAATTATAAAAAAATACACTTTAAATACATTTAAAAGAAAGAAAAAAATTAACGTTTTGTTTTATAAAACATAACCTATTAAATCCGTTTTTAGTAATAAAAGAATCTCTTGATAAATAAATAATTTTATATTATTATATACAACAACAGAATAAAGATATTATAACAATGTTATGAGACAAAATATTATAATTTATATTTCAAGAATATAGTACAAAAATATACAAAAAAACGGATATTTCGAAAAAAATATAAACTGTATAAAAAATATATCTGCAAATATCAGACTGGTCGAACACCCAAATCCTCCACGACTTAAAGAAAGATTAACCTAAAAGTTCTCTCTGTTGGCTAATGACATGATAGAATAACTACAAAGCAAATGCTTGGTATTTTGTTGTTTGGTTTTTACCTTTAAAAGAGTGGTTTTTAAGCTTTTGTGGTTTTTAAGTGATATTGACCCGACCTCCGCTCTAACCTTGGGGGTGGTTGCCACCCCTTCTTGTTTTTTGATCAAAATAACCTTGGAGATCGATAAAAAAATCAATTCTAAGCAAAAGTTGGGCAAAATGTTCAAGTTATTGGCGATCGAAATTTTTCAATTTTTTGCAATTACCTTAAAAAATATGCATTTTAACAATAATTTCATAATATACAAAATTGTAGCAAGTAAAAAAAATAAACCAAATTATGTTTTACTGAATGCTCTAAGTATAATAGCAAGCGAGATATTGAAGATAAAAGCACTTTATTGTTTGGTCTGACATTTGTTCGATGTATTCAATGCCATCTAGCGTAAAACGGACGCATTTTATCCATATGCCAACGAGATCCGTTTTTATAGTGCTTGAAATAATCTTTAAAATGAGCAGTATTAAAAGTCTCTTGCAAGTAAATTGATTAAGTTACAATGAAAAATTAAAAGGGGACAATAATTTTTTTTAAATCGATGTGTTTAATAAGTACCATTTCCACCAAAATTAAAATTAATTATATTCCATCTAGAATGAACTTTAGTATAAATAGTTTATTGTATTACAGTCATTTTTCTGCTTTGGAATGCAATACACGATTTAAAGAAAAAAAAATTGACATTTTTTAAAAAGGTCACCTTTTCTTCATAATATTTCAAAAATAATGAAAAATATTTAAAAAACTGTTATAATAAAAATTTGGCAAAAATTTCGCTTGTTTTTTTTCTCTGCCAGATCACAATTGACGGAGATATGAATGTTTAAGTAGCGCGTGGTACCGCAATCACCAACTCTATCAAGTCCTTTAACCCTTCACCGATTCGAAATAAAGGGTTTTACACTACATATAATAAAAAAAGTTGTAGCTATTTTAATTACCCTTCAAAGGTTTTTTTTAAATTGTGATAGCTATAAAATTGAAGGCATGGTCCAAAATCTATACGGTTTTTTTTCTATTTAATAAAATAAAAACTTGGGAGCACCAAAATTTGGAGCATAGTGAAGGTAAACGTTGACATGAATACAACTGATTGTGGATGGGTCAGCAATTAAATACGATAAAAACCGTGGATCCACCTGCACCGCAAGATTTACTGAAAATTATTTTTTGCAATTGCAAAAAAGGTTGCCGAAGAGTCAGGCTCTTTTGTAGTGCAACATGAGGAACATTTAGTGGAGGTAACTGCCCGAATAGCCCTCTAACTGACCCAGAAGAATAACAGCAACTCCGATATTGAGTGAATAGTTTTTTAAGTATTGTAAATACATAGTTTTACATAGTAAGATATGATTTCTTACTTTATAATTAAATTACTTTTAATTGTATTATACCTTATATTTTTAATATTTTTTAGGAGTATTAAAGCTTGCGAATATTATCATTATCATATGAAACGTGAAACATTTAAATATTTTTAGGTCGTCAAAAACAATTACTTTAATTTTGTTTATTCAAACTTTAAACAATTTTTTAAAAACAAAATTTTACAAATATTTATTAATACAATATTATCTATCAAAATTCTTAATAATAATCTTAAACTGAATGTATTCCTGTCTTTATATACTAATTAGTACGTGACAAAAACAAATATTTTAATAAAGGTTAAAAAACAAAAATATTATGTTACATCAAAATGCGCAATTAAAATTAAAGAAAAATAAAGGTATTAAGTTACATCTGCGTAAATTAAAAAAATAGTCTATTATTCTAGGAACTGTAAGTCTACAGAATTTTTATGGGTTGAAAAGGGGTAAAAAATATGATGATTAAAGTAGAGAACTTAAACAATTTTTTGTTCTACAAAAGAAATTTTTTTAATATAGGGGTCATTTGCAGTAGTTGCAAAGTTTTTAGGGGTTGAAAAAGCGTTATACATGATGTATTTGTGTTAGACAACAGTTTACGATGTCACTTATTATTACTAAATACGTTTTCTAGGAATAAAAGAACTGAATGTAATTTTTTTTAATTAAGGGGTATCGTTTTCACCACCGGTGGTTGGTTCAATATTATCTACTTTTGAAATTAAGGGTAAGATTAGCCCGATTTCCAAAATTTCATGTTTATTGGTTAACAGTAAAATTTTTCGGAGGTTAAACCCTATTTCTCGCTTCAGTTACTGTACTATATCTTTGGCAAGCAAACTGTGGACTCAATTGGTTAGTGGACCGCACGGAAAAAGTTTACAAACTCTACACCTTAGTCATAATGCGTGGCCTGGCCATTTTTTTAGTACAAAAACTATTATATAACGGAAAAGAAATAAAAATTTAATATATTTCATAGTTCAAGCCTTTAATGACTAATTCCTAAATTAAGTATACAATTAGGACTTATAGATTTTGGGCAGGTTATATTTTGACAGGGTCGTATGGTCTCTTGGCAAAAATTTTATATAATAAAAATGTTTTTGGGAATATTATATCCAGAAAGGTAAAAAAATCACCAATAGTAAAAGTTATCAGATATCCAGAGGCACACATACCCTGGAAAATAGTGTTTTTGGTGCTTTTTTATTTTTATTCAAATTTTAGAGTATACATATAAAAAAACCATGATACTTTATAATAAAAAGCATACCTTATGTAACCACCATTCAATCCAAAATGATTGTCAATCAAACGCAGTCTTTAAAACCTATAAAGTTTCCATAGCCTTCTATAATTGTTCAATTAAATATTGTTAAGCCTCCTATCAAACTATTATGAACGAAAATTGTTGATAATGAAATCGATTAACACGCGCAATGATATAGAAACCACATTTAAATATTATTTATATGCCGGCCGTACAGTATTATTTCGGGCTTTTGATAAAATATAAAATAATCCCACCTGTTGCTGTCTATGTGTGAAATTACCACACGCTATGTATCAAACACATAATAATATCGCTCTATTAACTTTTCCATTCAGCTTTGTTGTTAAATCGAAAAAGCAAAACCTGAAAGAAAAAAATTATGTTTATTCATTTAATTTTATTGGAAATTGATATTATCGAATCGTGCTAATATTTTCATCCCAAATAAAACAGTTTAGAGCTGGATCATTTTACGAAAAGTAAAAATTTATAAAATAGAACTTTTTCTTTAATAATTGCACTTTTTTTTATTAAACTCACCAACTTAAATTCGATCTATTCAAAATATTGATTTCAGAGGTTGATTTCTTTGAAATCTTTACAACTACTAGATAAAAAAACTGTACTTTTTCACATTAAACAACTAGTTATCTCCAGTCAAGGGGGGCTTAATCTACTAAGGTATTTATCAAACAGAACCTGGGGTGCCGATGGTAAAATACTTCTTATGTTATATCAATCTTTAATTCGATCCAAAATCGACTATGGTTGCATCGCTTACGCATCCGCAAGTAAAACAACCCTGAAACATCTGGACACCCTGCATAACACTTCGCTAAGAACTATACTTGGTGCATATAGGACTACTCCCATAGACAGAATTTACTTCGAATTAGGCCTTTTCATGTCTCATATGCCTCAAAAGTAGCTCCTAATAAATCAATTCCAGTCCGAAATAGCATCATATTAAGTTTTAAATCCATAACCGTTGACCATTCCACACGTAATCTTCCATTTTCTAGTACAATCCAGGACGCTATAAGTCAGTTAAATTGGAAACAGTTTTCCCCTTTATACTCTATTCATAACCCAAATTCTCCACCACCTTGGAGTATAAAAACTCCATCCATCAATACTGAACTAATGCAGTTTGAAAAGTCCAACACTAATCCCAAAATAATCAAACAATATCAGAGCTATAACACATACTACACTGATGCATCTAAAACGGAAAAAGGGGTTGGAGCCGCTGTAATTACTGATGTAGAGATCTTTAGATACAAACTTCCAGATACAGCAACATTTCTAACAGGAAAACTATATATATATATAAACAACGAAATAAAATTTCTCTGGATTCCCTCACATATGGTATAGCAGGTAATGAAACAGGTGATAAAAATGCGAAAGAAGCTATCATGGACAACAGTATTCGCATACTCTCACGTTCTGTAAACAGTGATCTAAGGAATATATTCAAAAACCACCTCATGGAAAATTGGAATAACCAATGGAATTCAAAACCATCTAAACTTCGTGAAGTCAAATCAAAGACAGGACCTTGGACAACTTTAGTTGCATGCTGACATCTACAAGTGACGTTATCTCGTCTTCGGTTAGGACACACAAAGTTCCCACACGAGCATCTTCTTACGCAAGAAGAACTTCCAGTGTGTACAGAGTGCGGTTCGCCGTTCACCGTAAAACATGAGTTAGTGGAACCTTGTGCTGAGTACAATATTTACAGACAAAAATACAATTCACCCAATTCCCTTACGAATTTATTAAATCAACAAAACGTCAACAATTTAATATCTTTTTTGAAAGACGTGGACGTGTTATAATTCCCGCTAATGACCTTATTGGTCCATGCGGTTTTTTGTAAATACTACACACTTGTGATGAAAAACAAAATTTAGATTTCCTTGAAGAACTTGAAATAAAAAGACATCTAGCTAATACACAATTTAAAGTTGTTAATAAACAAATAAATCTTGGAAGTTCTCCACTATTAAACTGTTTACTTTGATTGAGTTTACATTTTATACATATATAAGACGTAATTGTAAAACACAAATATATTAAGTTATTGTAAAGATCAGCATGATATAGTTTTTTCCTGGTTTTTCTATATCATTGCACAGTTATACTGATCTTAGAGGGAAGTACATCCAGGATAATCCCTTAGGGCTATTAACATCTAGGCTTTAATATTGTTATGACTTATTACTTCCATACTTGGTCTAGCCTTATAACTACCTAAACAACATCAGATACCTAGCTACAAACAAACAAAATGTAACTTAAATGTCAATCTGACGATGCTAATCAGCGAAACGGCCGTCATTGTAATTTAAAACATAATTTTTCAAATAAACTTGGAAGTTGCGTTCAAACGAAGAGTTTTTATTATTCTAAAAAAAAACTGTACTTTTAATTAGTTGAGCTGCAACAGAAAATGCAAAAGCTATATTTGCCTATGCTTGCTCGTAAAATTTTAGTGTGGAAAAAGATCTTTTTCCTGTACAATTTGGTCAATTTGTAGCCGGAATACTAAATAAAAATACGAAAAGCAATGTCCACATTGGGATAAATGTCTCGCACATTTTTTGTGCCGGGTATCTTCCGTATTTGCTAAGGAAGCTTTGCGTTGGTAATGTAAATTAATGTATTCATTGTCTTAGGTTAGGTTCTATGTGAGTGGTCGTTCAACGTACCTTCCACCATGACCTGAAAGATCTATTGTGACACTCCTAGGTCATAGTCGTTCTATCAGCCCTACGCCTCTGATGAAGCTCATCAGGGTCCTTCAGTTATTTGTAATCCACTTGATGTAGATAAAATTTTTTGATCCTTAGCCTCTCGACCTCTCGACAGTTACACAAGATATGCTCCGCCGTTTCATCCTCAGCCTGACAGAATTTGTCCACACTCTGTCAGTCCAATTGTTTTTATATGTCCATTAAGGCAACTGTGTCCAGTCAGTAGTCCTTTTATAATTCGTAGGTCCTGTCTGCTCATATTCAGCGGATCTCTTTTTAAAGATATCTCTTTGCCTTTGAGTGTCTTAAACCTTCTAGCTCGAACCAGTAAGAAAGTCTTTATTAATCGACAAACAACCAGATTCCTTGGATTTGAACGTCCTAATGTCATTTTAGAGAAACCAATCCACAGTCTTCAAGTTACCGTTTGGTGCGCGGTATCTGGTAATGGAATGGTTGGTCCTTACTTCGTTGAAGATGATAATCAGAATCCACTTACTGTCAACCAAGAACGTTATAGAGAGAAAATTATTATACCTTTTGTGAGAGATCTAAATAACTTTTGCGTGCACGAAATTAGTTTTGAACACAATGGTTCCAACCAGATGGTGCAACGAGCCATACAACTGTGCGCACCTTAGACTTACTCCGTCAGCATTTCGGTAATAGAATAATTTCTCGGGGAACAGACTTCGAATATCCTTCTCATTCACCTTATCTGACGCCACCTGACACATACATTTGGGGCATAATAAAGGAAAAAATATTTCATTTGGAAAATCCGCCGGCGAATATTGCCGAACTACGGGAAAGAATACAAAATATTTTTCGGCAGTTCCATCAACCACTTTTTATAAATATGTTAATTGGCTTACAAAATCGATATAAAGCTTGTTTGCGTCGAAATGGTGAACATTTTGAACACTTACATTACAGAAATTAAAAATTAATTTTTATTTTTATTTTCGGTACTGTTTATTTTGGGGGATACTGTATTTAAAAACCTACTTTATATGTTATTTAACGTGTAGGAGAATTATAACGTGTATAAAACTATTTATTGCAAGAAAGAATTCTTCGACTGGCAAAAAACTTACACAAAATAGATTACTGATAAGTTTAATAATACTATGTCTGTCTAAAAACCCCGAATGTAATATTTAACTGAAAAATATAAGAATATGAGAAATTGCTTGACATTTATTAAAATTTAAATTAGTGAAATACATTTTTGACATGGCAACTGCGCATGTTTGGATACGTCACGTCACAGACACAAAGCCGGATCACAGATACATAAAATTCTATGGTTATATGCAAAAATCATAGATTTGATATGAGTAGTAAGTCATACAATGTTCGTACAGTGGCGCAGTACAAGAATTATTTATCTGTAAATATGTCCATAGATTGTTTTTATAGAAACTAGCTAAAACATGGTGATTTAGATCAAAAATTGAGAAACCTAAATATATATGCATTTGCAGTGAACACTTTACTTTGGAAGCCATCCTCTGCCGTTACGTCATACATTGTCCAACTTTAGGGAATTATTGAACACCGTCCTATAAGGTTATTCCTTAATAAAGTTAAACCTTAAATAAAGCAATCTCTTAAATGTCAGGGTACAAATTGAGTTATTGGAACTCCCTTTTTAAATTGCCAATTGTAGGACAGCAATGTTTTTATTTATAAACTCTGATTTCTCATGAAAAATGATTTTTATTGTAATTTTTATAGATGCATTTAGTTGAACAATTTTTATAATTTAAACTTTGATTTACTTAAAAGGAAAACAGAAAATGTCAGCACTATACTAACACAAAACTAAACTCAAACCGAATATACAGACAGATTACTTGAGTTGAGAAATTTTTTAAGGTTAGGTTTCACAAATTATGAATCCTTAAATTAGGGAACCTTAAATACTTACAGTATCTAGTCGTAAATATAGGAAGGCAGTATTTTATTATGGTTCCCTTTTTAAATATTTTCTAATGTGCAAGTGTACCTGTCAATATCATCCTCTAGATAACCTGGTTCATCGTCCAAATAATTTAAATACTCCAAAGTTTTAAGGTTAAGAAGTGTCTGGCGAGAACTTAATTTAAGTTGTAGTCCTTATGGTTCGTCCAAATCAATTTCACATATTAAGGGATCCTTTGCTTATCTCTAAGGGCTACTTCAACCTGTTGGTGCAAATGGGCATAAGAATTGTTTATTTTAAAAAAATATATTTTTCATTTGTAAATGATCTTAGTTCCTTTTTGTATTTTAATACATTATGTTTACTTGAAGGTTTTTATTGTATTTAAACAAAGAGTTTTGTCGATTTGGTTCTACCTTTAGGATCTGTGTTACTTTATGTTTTTTCCGTTTTCCGATTTAGTTTCAAGAGTTGGGTTATTAGGTTAGCGTAGCATCGCCGCCCGTTACAAAATATTGCGTGTTAGTGGATCTGTGTTTTTACTATTTCAAGGTGTTCAAGGATAGTTTCCATTATGGCCGATGCATAGTGGAATCTTTTATAAAATACAAAAGGATCGGTTAGTTTGGGTCAGTAATATTATGTCTGTATTTCATATTTTTTAAAAATTTTTTATGTTTAGAATCTATAATAATAGAATCCTGATATTTACGTTTTATTTAGTAACGTGGTAACGCTGGTATCTGTATAAAATAATAGCTTTGTTCGTAGAACGATCAGCAACGGTTTCCAACTGTAAATCGCATGCGCATTATATATTTTCGAATGCCAAATAATCAATGCGCATGCGATTTGCTACGAACAAAGCTTATGCATCTGCGCATTTAACCTATAATATTATGGTTTTGGAACCCATTTTTGTAGCACAATACTGGATAACCCGCAAATTTTTTTACGAAAATTTACTAAAGGAAACATTTATGATTCTATGGTTATAATTTTTTTGTGAAATTTAACTTTTTTGGGATAATAATTCAAACAGATGAAACCGTTTATTTTTACTGATGCATCGTTATTTGAATAATATTAAATTACGTAGCCATAGTTAAGTAAGATGTAGACATAAAATTCTCTACATTACAATTTTTTTATCAGTGAGCTAGATAATAAAGAGATATTTGACAAATTAAAAAAAACATTACATAAAAATTATAAAAATAAAATTCTACCCATTACGATTTTTTTGATCAACTTAATAGTATAACTCTGCAAACATTCATCCTAATAACGAAAATGGCGAAAATTGTGGGAAATTAAATGTCCAACAACTTTGGATATTACCATTTTTGCTCTAAAATTAAAAACTAACGAAATATTTTAAAAAAACCAAAAAATTGTTCAGAAGTTCAAATCAAGATGGCGGCGAACGCACAGGCGGGATTGCCCCGAAAATCGAAATGGAAATTAAAACTTCACAACACGACAACCATGACTGTTTAGCAGTTTGTATAATACTATCCATTGCTACGTTCTTTTTATGCTCGCGAGACTCCCGAGAGTAAACTAAATGAAATAGAATAGAATTTTTTCGCCTGATATTCCTTAACTAACAATAAATGATCTTCAAGATTCCCTAGAAAAAAACTACTGCGTGTAAATCACCATAAGACAAATATTTATAGCTCTTTTTATATGCTTTAAGAATGTTTTATTAATTTATTTAAAAATAAACAACATTTTTTAAAACGCTTTCAAATAATTAAAACAGGTTTTTTTAATGATTTTGTAAAAAATCTTTTAGCTGTTGACACTTTGTCTGAGAGAAATGACTCAAATGACTGATAAGTAGAAGTTTCGGTACAGGAACTGACTAATATACGAGTGAAAAGTGTTGCATATTATTAAAACTCGATTTCAAATCAAACTAGTCTATTTTGCGATTGTCAGTATAAACTTATTAGTATTAGTTTAAGTTGTGATTAATTTAAATGTAACTAATTTGATCAGAAATCGAGTTAAAAAAATTATTATGGTTTTGTACAATAAAGGTATTTGTTTATCTCTATAAGTAATGGTTTACGGTTTGTTCCCAGTGCCCTGGCTTCTCAGATGTTTGCCGCTGCGCAACTTTCATCTCAACAGCAAGCAATGTACGTTTTTTCTCTACTTACTCTTTTCTTAACTTAGATAGTAATAATTTTAACGAAATTGCAACCAAATTTACCAAATGCTTACTAAATTTTACTCACAAAAAATAAAATCTAAGTACTATGATTTTTACAATATTTAGGCAAATAAATAAAAACTTTAATTGAAATAATAGCTATTATACATTATTGGAACAAACATAAATCTCTTGCAAACTGTAAAGTATTTGGTATTGGTTGCATAAAAATAATGTTTTATTAAATTTGTATTTTTAATTAGTTGGAGAATTGGCCAGGGCACTGGCATCTACAATTTTTCAAACTATGTCAATTTTTATGATAAGTATGCTAGTGTCCTGTGCCGAAAATAAAATCTTTTAAAGTACTACCTACTTTAAACGGAAATTAATATTTTTGTTTTATTTTATTTATTAAGGTTCGAGAAATTGGATATTACACCTAAGAGTGCTCAAAAAATAAAGCCTGTACTGGAAAGGTGGATGAAGGAAGCCGAAGACAGGTTGGTGAATTTTTACTTATTTATTATATCGTATTCCTCAAAGGATATTTGGTAAGTGCTTGATACAGTCCCTGAATTACTTTAATTAATTTTTTCATACTCAGAAACTTAACTGCTTGAGTTCCTGAAAAAAAAATTATAAAAAAGTAACATTTTGGTACATATCACTATCATTAATTGTAATTAAAATTAATTTATATGTTTGCCCCATTACAATGGCCAAAACAATGTTCATGTTCATGGATAGTCTTACACTTGATGAAATTGTATTGACTATTGTTTTGTCAATAATAGTCCAGTCAGTCATTAAAAAATATATAAATCAAAGTTTTTTAAGAACTAAAAATTGAGTGCAGAAGAGTGTAAAAAAAATAAAGGATAGGAAGGAAGAGCATTAAACAAAGAACTTTGTAATAAAAAGTCCAGTGTTTATTTAAATAACTTAACTGTCACGTCAATGACAGCTGTTTCGGTATACTATCATCATCAGATTGACATATTGAACTTACATTTAGTTGAATAAGAAGCCTAGATGTTATTAGACCCAAAGGATTATCATGGATGCATTTCCCTTCAAGATCAGTATAACTATGAAATGATATCGAAAAGCCAGGAAAAAACTATATATTGCGGATCTTTACAATAACTTAATGTATTTGTAGTACATTTGTGTTTTATCTATATATAAAACTAGCTTTTACCTCCTACTTCGTGCAGAAGAAATGCAGAAGAGGTTTCACACAAACTTTTAACCCCTATTTTACCCACTTTGGGATGGAATTTCGAAAAATCCTTACTTAGTAAATACCTACACCATGAAAGGAATCTGCCCTCCAAAACTGGTATCTCTACCTTCAGCCGTTTGGGCTCTACTCGTATGCCAACAATCAGTCAGCCAATCAGCTAGTGAATAGTATACATTTCTAATGAAACATAGTCATAGTTGTTATTTTTCAAAGAGTCCACCCTGTAATTAGGGATTAACTAACCCAAATACAATAGAAACACTAGATAATATTGTCACAACAGGTAGCTGAATAGATCCCATGACCGTAGAACCGAAGTTTTTTTAAAGCATAATTCAATTTAAAATAAAAATTTAAAAAGTAAGAATTAAATATGAATTAATGCAAAAATCACTTACTCCTTTAATTGTCTGCTTCCATTTCGTTGTATTAATCCGACGATGAGTCAGATTTGTTGCCTGGTCTGATATCAACACTCCACAATCGTTCTTCTTTCTTCTTCACATTGTCTATGGCATTGGTCCAATTTTTCCGTGTTACGTTTCCAAAAGAATTTATCAAAAGTTGTCTAACGTCATTCAATTTAAAAGTTCTATTGTTTCTTACCACCTCACCTTTTACCTGTGCCCATATTAATCCTATAGGGTTTAATTGATAGTGTTAAGGTGGCAAACGTAATACAGTTATTCCTTTTTCCTTCACCATTTCGTCAATTACATATTGATATATTGTAATTTGTAGCGCTTTGCAATTTGCAGTAACTACGTTTTCAGTATGGTAAATATTCTTGCTCTGGAGCCACTCTTTAATATCTCTTTTTATCCATGACGCCGTGGGTAACTTTTCTACCAGTTTTGAATGATAACTGGCGTTATTTAAGACAACCACTGCAGCACTTGGCAAAAAGTCCAATAGCTGGGAAAATAATCTTCAAAAACATCAGAAGATATTTTTAGTAGTAATCTTTCGTTGACTTTGACACAAGTTTTCTACAAAACCATGTTCACTGCTAATGTGTGCTATTATTTGACGGGCATTTAAAATATTGATGTACATCCATGCTTTAGAAACAGTGTGTCCTTCATTCAACCATGTTTCATCTAAATAAAAGATAGTTCTTCCTTCGCTCCAAACTTTTTTATACTTCTTAAGTATTGTGTTCTCCATAGTTAAACTCATACTTAAAACCAATTTCTTTTAGGAGTTTCCATAACATATTTCGTCCAAATTTGGGAATCGTATCTACTTCTGCTGTAACAGTCATTATTTTGTCCAAAGTCGGAATCTCTCTATTTAAGTACAAAGAATGGACTTGTCTTCTAATGATATCTCTATTAAAGTTATCGACCATAATTGACTTTTTTCCTACGTGTTTTTTTGGTTTACTAACATTTCCCTCTTTTCTCTCACTTCGTTCACTAACACCGGTCATATTGGAGCACCTAGTCACCATATCAGGAACAGTTGCTGATGCATCTTGATATATTAGTGGTTTTTATATTACAACCCTTTTGCTCTAAATTTGCAATATTTGACTAATTTTTAATAAACACATTTTTATTTTCGGGCTGAGATGGAAACTTATAATAAACACTTGGAAATGAATGTCACCAAAAAATCTTCGATTTATATAATTTAATTTTGATTTAAAAACTACTTTAACTGGACTACATGGCTTTTAACGATGATCGTCTGTGAAACCTTTGAATATATTCAGATAGATTTTTCTACCTATCTCCATTGAGTCTCACAGTAATATTGAATTCTTTTCCACCAATATTGACTCTTATTCTTGCTCTCAATTTTTTAACTACCAAAGCTTGCTTAGTCCTTTATATGACCCATTGAAAATCTCTTTGCTTGCATTTTATTTCTATTAATTTCCCCAAATTCCATCCTTACACTTTTTTCCCTGTTTTAACTTTTATTCTTTATATTTATATACTTTGCCCAAAACCATTTAATATTCTGTTAATAAAAATCGTTAAGAACCCAAATAAGATGTTCTTAACCTCCTTCACTTATTAAAATCGTCAAATGTTCGAAGACACATAACATTTTCTAACACCGCTCCTAGAGATTCTTCTTGGAAATAAAATAACACCATTCTAATTCACTGATCCCCTCTTTATATATCTACCGGACCCTCCGAATTGCCCTCTCTATGATTTTTCTGTATTTTACAATTCGCCATCAAAGAACCCTTCTGTCGGTATCCGAAACACTTATAATCCATCCAAGCTCTGCTCCTTGCAGTTCTTCATTAGGTGTTCCATCAGGTATTTATGGCACCTTGAAGGACTGATTGTAATCTATAACTTTATCTACAATGTCTTCTGTTTACCGCCTCAATCGGTCCCGCTGTCAACCCCCCTCTTTTTTTTCATCTTGATCTACTATCTACCATCGCCCGCAATATCCCTTTAATCCTTGTCGCCATCTCTTTGTAGTGCTCCATAAACGAGAATCCTTCTTTATCACTTTTACACTATCAGCAATCTAAGTTCTGGTATCCATAACAATATCAAACTTTTTTGTTTAATGTTTCACTATTGGGTTAGTTTCCTACTTATTTTAAAGTCAAAATTGTTTACACTTAATTCAACCAGTCTATCAGAAATAAAAAATAGTATTTTTCTGATTCACACAATAACTTTCATTTAAATAAATAATATAAAAGTAATTATTTTTCTTTACCTCAAAATAATATGTAAATATGTTTTCTTTTTCTTTGGAGGTACAAAAGTGGCCAGAACCATTTGACAGACTTCATTGGTATAGAACCTTCGAAAAAACGAAAAAGAAGAACTTCTTTTACTCCTCAAGCCTTAGAATTACTAAATGCTCACTTCGAAAGAAACACCCATCCGTCAGGTAAGTAATAGTAACAAATTATCATTCTAAATGTACAGGTAAGGGTAAGTACTGGGTACAGTAAATTGAAAAACAAAATTATTAAAACCGATTTATAAAATTTGGGTTGTCAAATATTGAAATACAAACTTATTCTAAACCTAACAAGTTTTAAATATTCTTAGGACTAACGGCTGACATGCGATTGCTCTGTAAGTTGTAAATTTGGTACTGAAATTCATTTTCAGCGAAGTGCTGGAAGAAACGTCTTCTTCCAGTGATAGGCCATTAGATTTACTGTCAAATGGATTACAAACCCAATTTCAATTGGACAAATTGATATCTTCTTCTGCAAAAAAGTATCGTCGGAAATTCGTACTCAGGTTTTCTAAATTGTCCTCCATGGTTTTTAACATTACAATTTTATTATTCTCTTCACAGGTTCGTTTTTTCATAATCAAATTAAATAAACTTCTTTCAATCTATTCGCATTTATTCTGTTACTTCTTGTTTTCGGTTTATTTTTCAGCACTGGTATCTCTTGCTTTGTTTGTATTCCAACCAAAAAGTGATCTGTGTCTGCATCCGGCCCTCTATAGCTTCTTATATTTGTTATACATCTTTCTTGTTTTGTCTCTATTAGTACATGATCTATTTGGTTTACCACTGATCCATCAGGAGAGCGCCAAGTTCCTTTATGAATTTCTTTTCTTTGAAAGTAAGTGCTTTTAATTCGCATATCTTTTTCCCTTGCAAAATCAATCAATAATTGCCCATTTTCATTTGTCTCATCATGTTTGCTAAACTTTCCTATTGTGGGTTGGTAGATCTTTTCTTTACCGATCTTAGCATTTGCATCCCCAAGTACTATTTTTAAATCGTATTTTCCTATTTTTTCATATGTTATATCTAGTTCATTGTAGAAGTCTTCCTTGACTTGTATATCTTTGTCTTCGCTTGGCGCATGTATATTTATTAACGATATTTTCTGATATTTCCCTCTAATTCTTAGTACACACATTCTGTCTCAAATCGCGTTAAATTCTACTATTGTAGATTTTAACTTTTTATGTATAATAAATCCTGTACCAAATAATATATTTTTCCCTCCACTATTCATGAATAGATATTCCCCAATTTCCATTATTTCATCTTCAATCTGTTTAGTTTCCTGTAAACCTACTATATCGTATCCATACTTTTTAATTTCATGTGCTAGGTGTTTTAGTGTCCCCTCTTCATATTTGCCTCTAACATTCCAAGTTGCTAGTTTTAACCCTTTTTTCTTGATATACATATTATTTCTTGTTTTCCTCCTATCCAGTGCAATTGCCTTTGTCGTCATCTGATTTATACTTTTTTCTTCGGGAGTTGCCATTCGTTTTTTGATATTTCTAATTTTTCAGTTTTTCTGTTCCATCTCCAACTAGTTTCTACAACAACTATTTTATTGTATCCAATCTTTACCTTTTTTCCCTTTTCCATTTCCTGTTTTGCTGTTTTTCTTATTTCTTTTGCTTTCTCTCTTTCCATTTTTGTCATATCATGGTTTATGTAAATCCACTCATTTTTCAAATCTTTTAATTTGTGTTTGTTACTCATTAATAATTCTTTTTCACGTTCGCTTTCTAATTCTATCAAGCAAGTTTTTTCCCCTAGTTTATGTGCTGCTTTCACCTCCACTTTTACTTGTATTTCCTTTTCTAACATTTTCTCCATGGCCTCCTTAAGTTCTTTCTTGTCTTCAATGTCTATTTTCATTCCATTTATTATGACATTATTTTTTCTTTTTTCTCTTTCGAGTATTTCCAATCTATGTTCCAAATCCCGATTCTTTTGCCCTATATTTTTATTCTCCTCCTTTATATCTTTATTCTCCATCAATATTTTTTCATTTTCCTCCCTCAATTTCTTTATTTCATTTTTCATATCCTGTTGATCGGTTCTTATTTGTTTGGTTTCTGTTAGTACGTTTTGAACAAGACTAATTAACTGATCCAGCTTTCCATCGTCTTTCTGTGATTTATCTGGCGTTCTAGAAGTTTTCTTGCTTTTATTAAACATCACATCATTGTTGACTCTCTTTCTCTTACTATCTTCGCTTGTGTAGTTGTCACTATCCATTTCTATTTCTATTTATTAGTACTCGTTTTTCTTTCTATAAAGTCTTAAATCCGCCTCTGCTTAGTAACCTATTGTTTACACTAACCTATTCTTTCTTATCACCATAAACATACAGCGAAAAAGCCGTCAGCCGGTCAACCCGTCGAACCTTGGACCTTATCCGTATGTTTAGCTTTTAACACAATAAAATTAGATACAATTTAATTGCTTTTAAATATTAAAAATTGCAATCTTACTCAATAAATTTTTTGGATTTCCTTTCTAACACTTTCATACACACACTGTTACTGTTTTGTTAAATTCTTTGTTTGTAATTCACCGATAATCGGGGTTTATTACGGAACCGAATTTAACTCAACCTGTAGTTCTTACTTCAACAAATTTGTAAAACATATTGTGATACTCTTACAGAATCTGATAAATAAAATAACACAAATAAAATGGGATTTATTTTTGAATTCAGTCGCTTTATCAAGTTAAATAGTAAATAATTTTACTTTTACTTTTAATAAGCTAAGATTCAAGCTGCTCCTGATGAATGTCAGCAAATATATCCGAAATTCTTCGACAGATTGTATTATTTGACAAAGGGATATTGTTTAGCATAGCTTTCATCAAACAATTTTCCTACAATGTCTTTGGTAGCGAATTGAATCAGTTGCCCTGCTATAGTATGTCAATTTTTTAAATTTAGATACTTTATAAGCCACTTTTTATGATTTTAACAAAGTTTTCCCGTTCACTGCAGCATTTTCTGAATATGTGTCTTCTTTTTTAAATGATCTGTGTCGTCCCTTCAAAAATTCACTTAATTATCCAATGTTTCTAGGTGCCTCTTCAAATCATTCGGTTTCAAGCTAATACATTTAAAGAAATAACGCGTTTTGGTTTTTCTGCTCCACTAATTTGGGTGGTTGTAAAGCCCAAAATTAGGTCAGATTGTTCATATTTTTTCTGATTTTAGACTTATGTCCACGCAAATCGATCGAGGTAGGACGTTCTTCCTATTTTTTTAAGTTTAACTAATTGTAATGCATTAACTGCTTTAAAACAAAAGGCTGCACGTGTGAACGCACTTCTCTATTTATAGCTGCTATATGCCAATGTTTTGACATTTACGACGCTATGTCGCTTCCTATTTTTACGTGGCTGGTCATGTTTCAATACAGCGTACCCCCGATAATCCGGCCCCTGTTTAAACCGGCGCCCCCTGTAATCCGTCATGACGTTTAGTATTACATATATTATGTACATATTTGAAACTTTTTGCTAGTGTAGATCACGCAGGTTTGAACAGGTTACAACTCGTACGCTTCACCGCTGTTGTGCTCGACGTGTACATAATGTCATTACAAACCCAAAAGCGAAAGCAACAAACGTTAACAATTAAAGAAAAATGTAATATTTTAGACCGCTTAAATCGCAATGAAGCTTTCAGTAGTTTAGCAAGTGAATACGGCGTAGACCGATCTATAATTTATGACATTATAGAAAAACACGAGAAGATTAAGAAGTTCGTGTCAACTACTGACTACGGGCCAGGCAAGAGACAAACACTCAAGAAATCTGAACATCCAGAAGTGGAAGAAGCTTTGTACATGGAAAGAAATAGGCATGCACCATTTTTGGGACCCATGTTGGCCATAAAAGTTAATTTTTTTTAAGGAAATAACAAAAAAAGATGAATTTGTGGCCAATAAAGGATGGCTAGAACGTTTCAAAAGTCGTCATGGCATACGTTTAATGACTATAATAGGAGAGAAACTTTCTAACGATGCCACCTGCATAGAGCCTTTTAAATTAAGATTTTTGCAAAAAGTGAACGATTTAAATCTTGACCCGTCAAAGGTATACAAATTAGACGAATCTTGGCTTTTTTGGCTTTTTTTTCGTCCGTACCTGGTCGAAAAGTAAGTAGTAGTAACCATAGTAAGAGCGTGTAACCATACTACCATACTACCCAGTCATCCGCCTGAAGAAGAACTGACAACTGAGGATAAATGCATCACTGCAATGTTTCTTCCGCCAAATTGCACTGCACTGATTCAACCAACGGACCAGAATATCATTCGGTTTGTCAAGCAAGACTATAAACCTACTTCTGAGAGCCGTATCAAAAGACCAACCAATAGAAAAAACTTTAAAAGAATTTAATATGAGAGACTTGGTTTTTGCTCTTTGTCAGTCGTGGAGTGCGTTACCGTCATCAACTATTAAATCGTCTTGGAAAAAGCTATGGTCAGATATAGTCACCACTCCTAGCACCGATCCACAAATCAGTGTAACTTCGGAAGTTATAGAACCCATTTTTAATATTTGTGAAAATGTAGATTAAATATTCAATGAATGAATGAATAAGCGAAAGAAATTTGGTGGAGATTTAATAATGTATACGGGGGTTAAAGAATAAATAGAAGAGCCCAGATTAGGATATAAGATCCTCTACAGGGCTGGGGTAGCGTTTTTGTGTGGAAGTCGCGTTGCCCTGGGTGGTTTGAGTGTGGTTGGGGGATTGCTAATGGCTCGGTGTGGTAGAAGAGTGGCAGAAGAGTGCCGGTGGGTGTAGCGAGGCTGGGGTTTGGCTTTTGACTCGAAGAACTCGCAGAGAACGGGCCCAAATTAAATATTCAATAATGAAATTGGCATTTTAAAGGGTGGCTGTATCTTCCATAATAAAATATTTACAAAGAAATACAGAGAGACACAAAAGTTTAAGAATGGACTTTTGATTCCAGTGGCGGTCCATATTTTGTTAAATTATAGCCTTAAAAAAAGTTGGGGGGTAAAAGGTGTTGATCCCCTCTGAAAATCCATAATAAATCAAAATAATTGAATGCAACTGTTTCCAATTTATTGGGAGTTTTCTACTAGTATTTCCTATAAATTTTCATACATTTACGTTAAACCGTTTTAGAATAATGTTAAAAAAAATTATTTAAATATTTAACTTTAGCACTCTGTAACTTTTTTTGTGTGCACTATTGTATATAGGTAAGTGAGGTTCAATCAACATATTTTTGACCCCAGAATCTGTGGTATAATTTATGACCATTCTTTTCGGGACACCCTGTATAAATACACAGAGGAAAAATCAAAGATGGTGGACAAGAGGTCTAGAGAAGAAAAAGCTACTGTATCATAAATGGCTATCCACTGGTGATACCGAAGGCTGAGAAGTAAAAAAAATGTATCCAAAACTATGACTATATTAGCTAGAAATACAGTGTTGCCTAGTATTTTTTAATTCCTCCCGTTAACTATTCACTTTGATTTTACTAATTTAATTTGAGAACCTGGGAATGTAAAGGGAGCTTTGAAGGAGACATACTGCCGCAGCCTGTCGAGATGTGTACCTAATTGCTGGACAGAGATAAATGCTGGATTGTAGTTTGTTTTTATCTCAAAGTACATAAACAAAAACTAAAAAGGAATTAAGACCTTAGTATAAACAAGAGCAAACAGTACTGCGTCATCACTTCTCGTTTGAGAGTTAATTAAAATCATCTATACTCCGGGTCACAGTTATTATACAGCGTGGCCGACATAGGCCAATGTAAATCTTATGGGCGAATATTCAACACTGTTGCCGCTTTGGTTAAATTTATTGGTAAAATTTATCTAAAAGCATAATTATAAATATTCTTAATTACTCACTAAACGATTTTCAAATGAATAATTTAGTCAACATTTAAATCATAATAGTAACACAATGGCAAGTTATATTCCCGCGCCAGCTGGAACCAAACATGCCGATATGGCAAGGCCGTCGTCCATAAACGCAATGCTGCATAATAACTGTGACCCGCTCTATAGTATATCGTATATGTGAAAACGAGCAACATCGCCTAATTTCAGAACTATTGGATAGTAGAAGGGATTTAATTCGATGCCAGGTGAAAAGCTACATTATGACCGACCACCGTAAAGGCGCATCTACACTTAGTAACAAGTTGTATAATAAGTTATATAACATTGTTTCAATAACACTGTTATAAAAAAAGAGAGCATCCACACTATAAAATATCAGTTTTAAACGATATGGCTGACGAACAAGATGTTCTTCTGGCTGCTGCCGCATGTGTCATTTTATGAAGAAAAGAAAAAACACCACAACAGAAAAAGAAGATATTGGGTACGACCTTAGACAAGGAAAGAGATGCTTTCCTAATCTAAGGGTACGACCAATTTTGGAATCGCGCAGAAAATACAGCGGCAGTGAGCTTCTTCGACAATTAAAAGCAGATGATTATGATCCATTAAGTGGTGAATTACGCTGTAACGAAAGTTTTAAAAATTTTGCAAGAATGTCAAGTGCTGATTTTGAAACGTTAATAAATGCAGTGGGCCATAAAATAGCTAAAACGAATACTATTGTATTGAATAATATTGTAATTATTTCTTACCTGAATTCCATCTTCCAGGGTTCTCTTGGCGGGTTTTTATCCTTTAAGAATAACAAATTTTTAAATGCAAACCATTTCGACTCATATACTTCGGAAGCTCCAGCCCCTGATTTTTTTTTTTTTTTGTTCGCGTTGGAACTGACCCATCAGAGCCCTCATTTTTTTTTCTACGGCGTCTTTGGTCATCTCCATTGACGTGGCAATTTCATGCCACGCATCATGCTTTAACTGCCGATTCTTATAATCTGGGTGACGGGAATTCCACAGGACTTCCTTTTCTCTAAAGATATCAATAATTTTCGTAGTAGCTTCTTTTGTCCACTCCATAATAACACACAACGTTCTCGTTCAAGTGACAACCACGCACTGATCGCAATTAGATATTAGTTATTTCAAACATAACAAGTGTGGACAGGTTTATATACAAAGTTATCTAACATTCTTTGATGTTTACCGCTCTCAAACGATAACATATAACTTGTTGAAAATCGAATTGTTTTGTGATATTTTGTCAAATTTTCTATAACATATGTTTTCAAGGTTTATTACAGATAGTGGGATAGGTACATATTATTTTGAATTGAAATAACTAATAGATAAATAAATGTCTGGGTACTTATTTTTATGAATCAATGTCGGACAAAAATATATATTTTTTCTCAATTATCAGTTAAAGTGTTTTTTGACATATTAAAAAGTCTGTAAGATAAACGGTTGGACATATCCAATACTATTTTCTCAGTAGGCACACATAAAAACTTGCAATTTGCACTTTATTTTCCACAAATATAACACAACTACAAAATTCATTTTGAACTGTTAGTCAGATTCACATATTTTGAATATTCACCGAAAATTACGTCCAAGGTATCATTTGTCCGGAATATTATGTAGATCATTTAAGCAAAGGATCCAAAAGGGGCAGGACAAATAGCAGAAGTTAAAAAGTAAACAAAGTAGGAGTTTAGATTTTCATTTTTTTGGCGGACGCTCTTAATTATCAATAGAAAATCTGTCACACTCTTAAATGGATTTCAGTACCTAATACTGAAAACAGACGGTTCTTTTTTAAAACTGTAGATACTCCTTTTCAATAAATCCAACCATGGTGTGATATTACTATTGAAAATGTGAAAAATTATCTTAAACAGAAATTATGTTTAACCCATTTTGTTTTAAACACTATTTTTTTATTGTAGGTACTGAGATAACGGGGCTGGCGCATCAGCTGGGATACGAAAGAGAAGTTATACGAATATGGTTTTGTAATAAACGGCAGGCTCTAAAAAACACCGTCAGAATGATGTCGAAAGGCATGGTTTAAGTCTGTGATTTTTCTCACCGTTAACAAGAAATCGTGTAAATAGACATTTGCAACAAATTCTGTACAAATGTAAATATGTTTATTACAAATTATTTAATAAAAAACACAGGGATCGAAAATAAGAACGAGGGTGTATGTTGCTATTTAGTTTTAGTTGATTTATAACCGGTTGATACATCAAGTGAGTAAATTGTGAAAATCATTCTCCATTTCTAATGAGTGTTAATTTTAAATCCATAATATTCCTAAAATATACCTATATTACATTTTCAATAAATCAGCTTGATTAAATTTAGATAATTATTTCTACTAGATAGGCAACCAAACCAACAACGGTGTATAGAAAATGGTATTTTTACAAACAAGGGTAAAATTTTTTGTATGAATTAGAACAGATTTGACACATTTATTATTTGTTCCAAGTCTTTCGTAGTTACAAACTATTTATTGAAATGGTATAATTAGGCTATCTTGCAACGGACTTTTTAAATGCAGCTGCTTCAGTGATTTTATCGTGGTAATACAACAGAACTGTTGATAGGTACCCGACAAAGAAAAAAATTAAAAGCATTTGTAGTTTATGGGATTATATTTATCATTTATCTGTAGAAAAGTATACATAGGATAAAAAAACAAACCAGAATGTATCTGAAAGAAATATAAATTGACAAAAAAGATAGTAAATCAATATTGCTGTACCGTTGTAAGATTAATATTTTACATGCATACATCAGTGTTAGCTTAGTTGCCTAGCCTGTAGGACAGAACATTTGAATTCCTGCAAACAAAATATTGATAATATAATATATATTAGAAATTATTAATTTATAATTAATACAAAATTGAAATTATGTGTGAATAATTTTATACATATTTAATTTCTACCAATAATAAATCTTGACTTTAGTTGAACTTGTCTATTATTGAGGATACTTCAGGAATTAAAAACAAGTATATTTATAGGAAATACGACTTCATCCATTCTTTTGTCATTAGTAGATCTATCCCATTTAAACCACCCATTTAAAATATTATCAATGTCTTTGTAATCTCTTTTATATCTCTTAAAAGTCTGATTAAAATTCTCTAAAAGCAGTATTATAATTATTATTAACTTTCTGACTACATTTTATTATTTTAAATGGTTTGTAGGTATACCTATTTTCACATTTTACGTTAGGATTACGTAACAAATTAAGTAAATTATTTTATCATTTTTTTGTTAGGTAGGCACTCTAGATGCTAAATAACTAAATCGGTTTAAATATAACTTCTTTGAACTAAAGTTTAAAGTATTATTTATAAAATCATTGTACCTATAAA
The DNA here is from genome assembly GCA_035357415.1 of Ophraella communa. NCBI lineage: Eukaryota > Metazoa > Arthropoda > Insecta > Coleoptera > Chrysomelidae > Ophraella > Ophraella communa. The sequence continues at coordinate 12,144,168 of CM068987.1, forward strand.
AGAAATTATTTATTTTATATTATAGGTACCTATTTGTCACAATATTTTCAATTTATAAAAAAAATACTTTTTTTAATGCTACTATATATAGTAAAAGAAATAATTTTAAACCCAAAAAATGAAATTGAATAGTTCAATAATGAAAGTTACTTTCCTGTGAATGTTTCTCAGTATCTTTCCCACATTGTCTAAATTTCACCAAACCTTTTTATGATGTTTTGTTTCATTTGTAGGGAACGCTATACACCTACTTTTCTCTCATCTTTCTTCGGATAATTTGATTCTTTTTTGAAATAGTAAGTATGTTGGGATTATTCTCGTTATTAGGTACTCATAGGTACCTAACATGTGATCGGTCAATGGTGTTGTGTTAAATATTCAGACTAGCTCAATGAGAACATCTTTGCTTTCTAAGTTATTGCCTCTATATTTTTTAGTACCTATTTAGATTTTAGATTAAACCGCTTTCTATCTTCAGTAGGTACTTAATCTAACTTTTAGGTACCCGTTCGCTTTGTGCTTTTACTACTTTTTCGAAATTAGTCCTAAAATTAAATAAATAAAAAGAAGATAGGTAAGAGATGAAGAATTTTAACAGTTTTAACCACAGAAATATAAAATATAATACATAGAGTTGTTTACAAAATGTGTACCTACACCTATGTGCCAACATTAATTTTTTACTTACTACGAATAATTTTATGGTAACGCAGCGTTGCAGGATGAATAATGAATAATTATCTGTACCTAATGCTTAATGTTCAATATTATTATTAAATATTCTTCTGCAAACTAATTATTATAGTTTTCAATACACACACATTTATGTGGAATTTTTTTATTTGTTGAGTATGAATATTTTAAATTGTATTTTAATTACAACTATGTAGGATAATTTTGACGCATTTTCTGAATTTTGCGAAACCAGGCAATGCCGCTAGCAAACTGCACAACAAGTTGCCGCCATATTACATCGATTCTATCAGTGTCATTTCATTAATAATCGAAGTGAGAAATACTTGTGTTTATGTTTCTTTTACCCAATTTTGAATTCACTAGTTACGCAAAGGTGTTAAGAAAAAAAAAACTATGGTGAGACAGTGTGTGCTGTGCCGGAAAATGGACTATTTGAACCATAACCTATCTTTTCACTGGCAGGTGGGAGTAATTTAGTCATAGGCGGGTACATAAAGAAATTTTTAAACAATATCTAATATAATTAAAACAAACAATAATATACATTACTTTTAATGTCAATTTTGAACTGAAAAGATCTTAGATCTTATACTTTTATATACTGTGAAAGAATTGCCTAATTAAATCAATTCAATCTTTATCCTCTTATTTCTCCATCTGTGTTGTTCTACTGTCGGCCGCCATTTTCCATCAATACGCCACATTATTAGAAACGTCACTGTCGCCATTGTTGGAGATAGGTCAAAGCATTTTATCCAAACAAACTTTTGCCCTATAGTAGTTAATTTGCATTGACGATTTTTATATTACCTATTTTCATGTTTATAAGTTATTATAGTGCTAAATATTATCGTTAAGGAATCGTTCGAGTCGTATTTCAAGAAGTTTTATTTTGTTTTATATGAAAATATTTGATTTTGAGGTTAAGTAATAGTCTATTTATTTTTTCTCCCTTTAGAACAAAATAAAACTTCTATAAATATAACTCAAACTATTCCTTAACGATAATAATGTGTTTATATAATGATGTCTCCAAAACTCTACAAAAAACAAACAAATACACAAAACAAAAAACTTTTTGTATTTTATGAATGAATAGCCGGTTTTAACACACAGGTACGGTACAAGAAAAATAAAAATATTACTTACAATAGCTGAAAAATAAATCCAGGAATACTTCATGAAGATAGTAATAAGGAAACCAAATTTAATCTAAGCTGAAACATTAATATGTCGTATGAAGAACAATACCTTGGATATAGTATTTGATGTATACAAAACAGGTTGATACCTATTGCTTTTATTTACATAACAGGATTTCTATCAGACCAATGATTACTCCACATTTTACGACATCTGAAAAACCACAGTCTCCAATATGGATAAGTATGTCTCTTGACTTGAAAAAAGCCTTCGATAATTTAAGAAAACATAATTGGAATTACAATTAATAAAGGAAAATAAATAAATAAAAGCAATATTCTTTTCAATGTATGACTTTTTCTGAAATTGTGAGAATAATAATAAACGGGAAAGTTATATATAAAGTTTGTGGATGACACAATAAGCTCCGTTCAAATATTCTAAAAACACCAATACATTTTGTGGATACGAGTAGTATGTAATAAAAATGAACATACAAAGCAGTGAGATTTACGGTGCACTTTTAGGCTTCGCAAATATGGAATATGAAATTGTTTGAAATAATTTGAATACAATTTTAAAGTATTATTTTCCTTTAAAAAAATCTTTAGTTTGCGAATTTGAGTTTTAATAATATCTTTTATTGTAAATGGTGGTGTTTGTGTTAAATTTGAAGCTTCTTTTATTACGGAAGTTACACCAAAACTTGTATTCTTTAAAGATTCATAAATAAGCATAAGTACATAACTTACCTACACACATAAAATAAATCTTTTCTTTTTTTTTTGGGGATGAGAAGGGAAACTCATGACCCTGTCCAGGACCCATACAGTGTTGGACGCATCCCCAAGGGTATGCCTACCAACCAAACCCACCTTGAAACTCGCCGGTACCCTCGTCTCGGAATCACTACCCTAGCATACTTCAAAACAGGTGGCGGTCCCTCACATACTATCCTTTTACTCTTGGCACTTGTGCCCTCAACAACATTCCCTTCCCCCAACCATGCTCTCAACTACTCCGCCTACCTCCTCCCAATCTTCTTTATTTCTTTCTTTATTTCCTCTCCAACATTATGCCTACCATGTTTTCCCAATACACCTCCTCCCCAAGTTTACTGTCCAACTTCTTTAATTTTTTCTTTTACACCTTTTGCAAATTCCTGTCTCGCTCTTCCGAATCTTATAGAGGTATCCTATTCTTGCCCCGTGTACAGTAAGCACCTGAGTCTAAAAGTAATTTATCTCTTTTTAACGCCCCTTCATACTTCTTCCACCTGCTCTTCATTTCCTCCTCTAACTACTCCGGTACTTTTTCTCCCGTCGCCTCTTTCCACTGCTGCCTCTTTGCTTTAGTAATCAAGTCCAACTGGTAGGACCTTGACAATACCGCCGCTGCCAGATCACCCACCTAAAAATCCCTCTTTGTACCTGTATGTAGGAGCTTAATCCTTATGTTAACATCCGCTCTTTCACCCCAATAACTCATATCCCATTCTCCCGGTCCTTTTCCATTACCCATCAATCTTCCCAGCTATGCTGCACGTACTCTTACTTTCTGTGCGTCGTCAACATGTGATTTTTTTTCCAACCACACAGCTCACTGAGTCCTCCATACGAATTTGTCTTCCTTTCACCATCACCTCTATGTCCTTTGGCCTGCTTCGTCCTTAATAAAATAAACTCTATCTGCGTCTTAAGTCCATTCCTGAAATAATTCTTTTGGATTATTGTTGTAAACAGAAGTCAAGACGAAATATCTTGTGATGGATTATACTAAAAACGTTCGGTGAAAACCGAATGATAAACGCATTGCAAAACTGCGATTTAACGCACAAGCTCCACAGATAAAAAGATTATGGTGATAACAAATAAGTCAAACAAATTGGTAAAATCGATAAATAGAAAATAATGACCTACCAAAAGAAATAAAAACTAGAATAAAACAGCAAGACATGAGTGAAATTCAAGATAATCTTTTAAAGAGGCATTACAATAGAACCAAGTACATTACAAGAGAATATATTAGGAGACAAAGAAATAAGGATGATTTTATTATTAAAAATTCTTTTAGGGATTGGTTTTAAATGGACCTCAATAAAACTTTTCAGAATATCATTGATGATATCCAGGTACGATAAAAGATGGTAATCAAAGAGGAAAAAGTTTCCTAGCTTACTTATACTTCCTTCTCAACGAGGTCAAAGACGTCTCCATTAATTTTTTACTCTTTCACTGGCATTAACTCTTTATTTTTTTTATTTATATCTCTATTTTTTTCTAAATGTTCTAAAAGTTTACTGAGAAGAACAAGACGATTATTATTCATTGGTACAAGAGCCGCCTCAATTTTTACTTTCTTAAACTAACCCGTAGTTATAGCACTTCTCTCATACTTTAGATATTCTAAAGGATAATTTCCTAGATAAATATTAAGAGCAATTCTTTTACAATTATTTTTTTTTTTCATATAATATATACTCCAACCTTACAAAATCTACAGCTTTATTTTCTTAAACTCACTTGCTTTTCCTTATAAAATTCTTTTGTTAGTGGTAAACATTATTTTGAAATATGAAAATTGTATACGATTTGACATATCCAAACATGAAGTATACGAAGACACTGTACTAATAGCGTTTTCAATTAGTCGCAATTTAGCTAAACTCGCCTTATTGCTAAAAGAGTTTTAATTTTATTGTGTTCCATTCATCCGTCACCCAAACTCCGAGCGAAAATAATGACGGATACTGAGGATACAAAAACGTTTATTACTACAGTCGACCGAAGCCAACATGAGACACGGAAAATATGAGAACTAAAAGAAGAGGTTATCGCACATTAGTAATTTTTAATATAATCGATATAATATGAACGAATGATTTTATCAATATACATCAATTTTAGTGGATGCATCAGTGTTGTCAATGAAAGGATAATTATCCGATTTACAGACAATTTCTGATAGTTTTTGATCCAATAGTTTTTCGAATATTTTGCAGAAGGGAATACTAATAATTTGAAACGTAAGATTGGATAATTTTTATTTTTGCCTCCGCAACATTGGACTGTATTGTTATCTGTTTTCTATTTGATTTCAGAGCTGTAATTAATAATCTACTTTAATATTTTAAAGGTTATTTTATTATTTGATTCATAAATTGCAGAACAATCAGTCTTTGTTAAGACTAAAATCGAAGGAATGATCCATATCTAAAGTAAAATTTATTATAAATAGCGCTCCTAGTTTCGGTCTTAGACCATCATCAGGATAAAAATAAAAAGATACAGTTAAGGAAAAGAAAGACTGGTGTTTAACCGTAAATATTAAGTTGAATAGCTAAGCAGAATGAGTGAGGTACGCTAAAAAAATAACTACAGAAGTAATTAAGAAAAAGCTTCTGTAGTTTACAAATTATCTTACTCTGATTGTAATGCAGTATATGTTGGACAATGTGGAAGAAGACTTGAATATCGCATTCTAGAACACAGAAATTGTATTAGAAAATATAGTAATTCTGAATATAAGAATTCACCTTCTAACTTTGCTAATCACATTTTATTAGCAAATCATTCTAGTGACACATTCGATATCAAACTTTTACATAGATGTAATAAGGGCATTAGGTTGACTTATGTTAGAATTTTTGGATATTAGATCTTTATTGAACACCTCAGTCATTTGTCTTAATGAATAAACACAACCAAATATTAACTATATTATCTTGAATTTACCCTTTGATATTATTAAGTAGCTTTATTTTGAGACTTTCTTCTTCTTTTTCTTGATGTTGATGTTAATTAGTCCACTATTGGCGATTAATTTCTGTGGTATACAGCGATTACTTTGTAAAGATTATGTATAACTTTATGCATCACTATTTATTTTCTTTATTTAGTCATTCTTTAGTTTATTAACTCAGTCTTAAAACAGTAGATCTCATTGTCAATTATCTTTAATGACAATATGTTCCTCTTTCATTTCGTTTGATTTCTGCCATTAATTTTTCAGTTGTCGTTCTGTTCCCGACATGAGCGTCTCGTTGTTGTTATTGATCATTTTGTTGAATTTTATTTCAACCAACCCCCAAGCTTCCACTAATGTTAGGGTTTCTATTTCCCCTTTCAGAGACCCAATTCTCGAAATTTTTCCTATGGGGAAATGCGAAATATCCCTATGGAAAATTGTTTTACCTATTCTCGACGTATTTCATGGGAATTTTTTCCATCAAAAATGGTGGGGAAATATTACCATGCTTATTATGTAGGGAAAGTACTTTTCCATTGATAATGATAAATACAGATCTTGCGCAGTCTTAATCTAACCTTTTTTATTTGGTCGAATTTAAGTTTATTTAGTTTTGGTTACGTACTTTAAAAGATTATTTTTGTGTTTTGTTACAGTTTTTAAATATTTGTTTATTCTATTTCTAAGAAATTCGAAAAATGGATGAACTAATTCTTCTAAACCAGTTAGAAATAATTGTGATTCCTTGTAAATGTGCTAGAAAATTTACTTTTTTTTAATTCCTCGTCATTTTCCATCATTGAAATTAATGTTTTTTTTTTAATTTCACTTAAATGATTTTTTTTCGAAGTCATGATTATAACACAAGATAACTAAACCAGAAAAATTAATTAATTCATGTATTATTAGGTTACAGGTAACTGATAATAATAAATATATAAATCTACACCTTAAATATAAAGATAAAAGACCAAAGTTTATTTTATGTAAAAGACGCGTAATACACTTCACTAACGTCAAATAAAAATTTATCCTACCAATATGAAAACAATAAAAACATTCAAAATACTCGAATACCATTAGTTACTTTCCTTTCGTCCTACAACCATATTGGAATATTTTCTAGTAAAGTCGAGAATTGGGTCCCAGTAGTGTCCTTCAATTTCCCTTAATATTTTCGTCTTGGACTGTTCCAATTGTGGAGTATTCTCTCTATATCTCCTCGATTGCCATTAGAGCATACCGAGTTGGAATAATTTTTCTTTCCCTTTCAATAATTCCACATTGTTCAGAACGATGTTTGAATTTCTTCTTCCTCAATTTATCTCCTTTCTTAGGACCTCACACTACTAGTGATTCTTAATAACCCCTTTTCCTCTATACTACATATTTTAATATTTTAACTTAACATTTTATTTATGTTCCTTAACTGTATCTTTTTATTTTTAGCCTGATGATGGTCTAAGACCAAAACTAGTATCGCAATTTATAATAATTTTTACATTAAGTTATTGTGGTGTGACTTGGTGTTATATTGATATTTTGTTAAGACTAATTTGATAATCATCTTAATGTAGCAAATCAGGTTTGACTTTGTTTACATATCTTTCGACAGATGGCACTTGTATTGATATTTGGATATCAAAATATCGATTCTTACTACGAAAATAAAAGGTATGTTCCAACCAAGCAGATAACCGTTCTAAAATGGTAATTTTTGTGCGCAGTGGTGTTGTGCGTTGCGCAGTGCACTAATTTGGTATTGCGAGTGGTAATATTACCGTTCCAGAACGGTTCTCTGCTTGGTTGGAACAGACCTATAACTATAGCGACATGGACACGCCCACTCAGGGCTCATGTTCGCTTCTGTTAACTGTACAAGTAATGAAGATGACGAAGAACATTTTTCATATGCAAGAAAAGGGATAAGTTATAACAATAACTGTAATATTGCACTTACTTTTAATTTCTGTTTATTCACTATTAATTTTTTATTGTCAATAATCACATTATTATTGTTATACGATTATAATAATAATATTGCAACCCATACAACAAAAAAAAACTAACTAAAATCTGTTCTGTATTTCAAATTCAATAAAAAAACGTTGGAATGATATGAAATCAATTTTCGTGTTCTATTGTTTTTGCTCGAGCATGTATCTGACAGCACTGGCCTTGAATTCTTTAAAAACCCATTGCAGCGTCAGTGCGACGAATTGATTACCTATATACCAATTTTGTACATCCGAAATTATAAGAAAAGAATGATTTATTATAAACTAATTTACGCCCCTTTTCTCTCCATCATTACAATCTATTATGTCATCTAATTAAATGTCCATTTTTTATTTATCCCACTGACGTAACTGACGTATGTACAGTTCAGAAACAAAATGTAACTATCAAAATGTGTGACGTGCTAATAATTTTAGACAGATTGTATTTATTTCTTCGCGAAAGATCTCATCCATGTTTGTACATTTATCTGTAAATTTAAGTAAAGGGTTTTTGAGTTTAGTATCCATGGTATATTATATAATATATAATATTCTCTTCTTTAATATTGTAAACTGTTTTTATAGATGAATTATCTTATCTTGATCTTGTTTAAATGCAATGAAATAAACCATGGGACACAAATTCGCAAATAACCCTTGAAAGAAACCAAAGTTCCTATTAGTTTTACGAATGATTGTATTGTGTAAATAATTGTAGATTGTTAATTGTAGTAAATGTAGCAATATCAACAATGTGTCAGATTAGATAATGTATATTGTGACTTAATTTAGCGGAATTCCTTGTAAAATATTATATCTAAGTGGATGATAAAAATTGTACTTGTTCGTATGTAGATGTATACAAAATAAAGAAAATTGTGCTATAAGTGATTCTTGTTTACTCAGTACCTTTCATGATTTCCTACAATTCCACAATACTCAAGTCGTAGGAATGTTCGAATATATTGCATTGCTCAGAGCCGCATCTAGGTACTATTGTGCCTGTGGCACCCCCTATTTATAAAGTCAAAATAAAACATACTTTAATACTGCATCTTCCCCACGTTGGGTGCCAAATGTGCGAGACTTGTGTAATAGGTATGCACATCGTTTTTTTCCATGGATTGTTTTTTAGTTTTTGATTTTTAATAAAAAAAAGACAAAACGTCAATAAATCTATAAAGGCGAAATAGTATACCTACTGATTTATTGACCAGAATCAAACACGAGACAGAAAAGACAAGAAAAAAAGATGCACGTAACGTATTATCTGAACCATTTGCTCCTCATCTAAAGTACAGTTAAATGATTGAAGAAGGGGCCTTCCTACCAGATCAATTAAAATAATATTCAAAAAATAAAGTCCCATGTTGTTTGCACTAGAAGTTGCAGAAAATAATAAAATTCAATCTGTACTACACATACTAAGATATTTAAAAAACAGTTTTAGAACTTTTAAACATATTTTTATTTTTTACCGAAAAAAAAACCACAAGTCGTTGATATTTGTGAATAAATTTTCATTCTTTAGTTGCTCTCTCATATATCGTTCAGCTTAGTATCCCCCTTCATTTTGGACTCGTAAATGCGGCAACGCAGCATATTTGGTTCGGGATAGAACCCACGTAGGTCAGAGGCCCTATGTGATACCGTATGGGGTAGTCACCCCCCCACTACCGTTAGAATCAGTGGCTGCTCTTGATGAACAGCATGAGGCTTTTACTCCAACTGACTGAAGGATGGATAGGCTGTCCAAATAAGGCTGATCCAGAGCAGAAAACCTTTTTTTGGATAGGATAGGACAGGTACAGAGTAAATGGATCATCGTTTCCTCCTCGTCCAGACAGCTTCTACAGCTTCCCATACGTGCAGTATGGCATCCTCCAACCCAGTGTCCAATGACCCGCAATCACGTGTCCGATATAATTCCTAGCTAGGGATAAAATATCTTTGGTTTGTCGCAGGCCAAGCACTGGCCATACCAGTCTTGACGATGTGCAGGAAGACTCCTCTCGGCTGCTTAGACCGAGTACCTACTTCCTTTCGGAAGAAAGGGTTGCTCGGAGGAGCAACCTTCTTTCAGATGATATAACTGTGAGCGCCGTACCAGCTCTTGCTAGATCGTCCGCTATACAGTTGTCGGCACCTGTGACAAGGTACCCCGACAACATTGACCCTTGTTTTAGTCACCAGCTCATTAAAGGTTTTATAGCATCGTATATCCACCTTTGAGGTCAGGAAGATTGAGTTTAGGGATTTGATGGCAGCTTGGCCATCTGAATTCATATTCAGTTTGAAATATCCATTTAACTTTTTCATTTTAATCTATCATTTCTGCGGCAGTGGTCCGGCAAGTAGAGTGGTAAATTAAGTGGTGGGGATATAAAATCATAGATCACATACATTTTTAATAAAGTGTTAACCTAAATTTGTTCTTAAAAAATTTTGATTTAAGTACTTGTTATAAAATGTATGTAAGAAGTAAATGATCCTGACTCTATCATAAATGAAGAAAAAACCAAAATCAATGTCCTATAGTTAGTATGATTAAATTTTAGTTCTTGTTATACTAAGTGGCATAAAAATACGAACACCGTTTAAATGATTTTATTTTTATAAAATTTTGCATAAGTACTTACTGAAGTAAATGATAAGAAATTTCAAAATGATTGCATTGCTTTAAAGCCCTTTTTTCCTTTAATAATGTGTGGATGCACCCCGATGTGTTACGCATTCTTCAACTCGCCTAGGCATGCTTCTCATCAGGTGGTCAATGTCCTCCTGTGGTATCTCATTCCAGGCAACCACCAACTCCTCTCGAAGTTCTTCTAGAGTCTGAGGAGGACGTTGCAAATTGAGCAATCTCTCACACGTGCTCAATTGGGGATAAGTCGGGAGATCTTGGTGGCCAAGGTAACAATGTGACATCATTATGTTGAAAGAAGTCTATTGTGACTCTTGCGACATGTGGTCGGACATTATCTTGTTGGAAAGTTGGATTTGCCAGGGTGTTAAGATAGGGTAAAAGATGGGGTTCTAAAACTTCTTGGATATAACGCTGCGCGTTCATGTTACCTCTGATGAAGATTAAAGGTGATCTCGAACCATAAGCTATAGCACCCCAAACCATAACTCCAACAGTTTGATGAACATGCCTTTCAACAAAAAACCGTGGATTTCTCCTTTCACCACCTCGTCTTCTAACCCTAAACAAAACCGAGACTCGTCACTAAAGACAATACTGTTCCTTTCCTGATCCCAGAGTGACCGTTCTCTGCACCACTCAGGGCGATTACGTCGGTGTTCTGGAGTTAAAGGGAGGACCCCAAACGTCTTATTCGTCGGTAAATACTTCGCATACCGTGTTCTGCAAACCATTCATTTGCAATGGACCTGGTAGTGGAGAAACGGTCCCCTAAGGCCAATAATCTTAGGCGGCAATCTTTACGGTCTGTTGTTCTACGAAGGCGTCCAGAGTCCCTTGCTCTTTGTGTATGGCCTTCTCAAAGCCATGCCTGACAACACCTTACCACGGTGTCTACACTTTTTTGCACTCTAACTGCAATTTCCCGAAAAGAAAATCCGGCTTCCCAAGGTTCCACTATACGACCCCTATCAAATTCACTAAGTTGACGAAATCGTACAGGTCTCCGTACCCTAGGCATCGTCACCAATCGTAAAGAATGTCAAGAATCAAAATCCGAAAAATTTGGATCTTTACTACGGCTACAATATTCATTTTTGGATTGTTAATGGATTTCAAAAAAAAGCAGTATTAAATCCGGAATTTTCAACTGATAAGGCTGAAAATTTTATCAATTGTTTTCAGTAAAATAAATTCACCAAATTTTATTAAAATAAAATCATTTAAACTGGGTGTTCGGATTTTTATGTCACTTTGTATATTTTATTTTTTTACTCCTTTTATTTTTGTATGCGGTATTTTTTTATTTACTTTAATTTTAATATTTTTATACGAAATGGTGAGTTAAATTGCCTCAGGATACTTAATTAGAAAATTTTACCGTCTTTTGGATCGATTAAGTTCCTACGGTCAGCCATAAGCACCTCGAGGCACTAGGCTAAAGCCTCTTTATTAGAATCTGTCGCTAGTGAATAATTATATTATCCTACTCGGTACTACGTAATCTATATGTCATAAAAATTATTTGGGTTGTAATCATGAAGGTAATATATAAATAAATAAAGAAATATTAATTTAAAAAGATGATATTTATTCCTTAAAGTAGTCAAATTGTCCCATCATGTAATAAATAATAAATTACCCTTATGACAAAAGTTAAAAATATAAATACAAAAAATAATTCTGTCCATCTAGTAGTTTAGAATCGAACTTTTCATTTAGGTTATTGTTACGAAATGAAGAAATCTTTACTAACTCTACGTATCTCCACTAGATGTCGATTAAAATTCTCTTGGAAGCTGTGTCATATGAAAAGCTTAGTTGCCAAGCTGGATAATAATTCTAATATTATGATATAGATTTATTAGTCAATATATACGGTTGGTAAATATACAGGTTGTCTGTTAACTTTTGGCGGGAGCGAGTTGCAACGTCATTCGAAAATAACCTAGGTTACGTCTCTGCACAAAAAAATCAGAAAGAGATAGTTTAATGTGAATTGCTGGTTATTTAGCTCAAAAATATAATCAGAGATACAAAGAACAATATCCTCACTTAGGAATTTATATTTGGGAATTTCCATTCGCATAACTATAAAATTCTTTCTGAATGCAATATTTTATTATTTTAGTTTAGTAAAAATTGTCAAAAATACAAAAAATAACATACCTAGTATATGTCAAAAAATTATAAATATATGTTCTAGGAACTAGATTTTTCTTTTGTCGTTTCAAAGCATTTTTGTGCGAATAAGGTGCATAAATTTGAATAATGACTAGAGAAAAAATACAAAAGAAATGTTTATATACAATCCAGAGCTGTATCAAAAGAAATTAGCAACATTGTAAATTAAAATATTTTTCTACACAATTATATTTAATTTCAATTAAAATTTTATTTAAATATGTTGGTTTTAATTTATACACATACTAACCTATGTGCCAATTTACAATCGTTGTAGATACTTAGTACAATCATTTATTTTCTTTGATCCCTTGCAAAATAATGAAAAGATAAAACATCAAATTTAAATGACATTCTGGGTTACGTCACAACCTTTTAATGTATACTAACTTTGAATTTATTCCCTTAATTGAATTAAGTTATTTTGTAGTAAATTGATACTCCAGAAAAGAGGACAGCTGCCTTTAATGACTTATTAACTGATAATAAAACCAAACGTTTTATATTTCTGATAAATAATATAATAATCTATTTAATGGTATTTTCTGAGGTTTAATAGTTTTATCTGAACTGATACGGTTAAAAAATAGTTTAATAAAAATGCGTAGAAAAAATGTTGTACGCAACTATCATGTAATGGCCATTAATATATACGCCTTCGGCTCCTTTTGTATGCTGCATCTTGCTCCTTTATTAATGGCTATCATTACATGATCCCTACAAAATAAAACTAAAAAGTATACCCAAAGTATATAAAATTAGTGTTATTTTATAAATTAAAATTTAGTTTAAATCACAAAAAAATTACAGTAAATCAACTTCAATTCCTGTAAAAACATAAATTTCATAGCAACTATTTTTTATTGAATAGTAGGCTAATGCTAGAAGTAGAAGTTGATTCTATTTTTTCCAGTTCAAACATGACAACGTCGCAATCTTATTTGAAAACAGTCAGTCGCCATCTTCAATTCCCCGTGTCCAGACAGACCAGTTGAAAGTGAGACAGAAAGAGTCGTATATTTAGAAGTGGACTTGTACTGAGTGTCGTTTATTTTAAGTGTAGTGATTCGTGTGATTTGTGGCGAAAATTTTACGAAAATGGAAGCTATCCTAACTGGTTTTCAGCTGTAGCTAGACCTTACGTGGTAAGTAAACCGTTGTTTAAAATTATTGATACTTAGTACTTCCAAGTACAATTTTAGGAGTACCTAAAAATTGAAACAAGCAGTACATTTTAATTCATAATGTTTAAAATGTAATGCTTTATTTTTACAATAGTAACTAGATCAGTTATGTTTATTAAAGATCTTGTATACATTGAAAGTAAAATGTATTTTATAGTTCTGTAGCTACTTGATGATTTACTGCTTAAGAATGTGATATAAACAAATATTTAAGAAACTTTTATAATATAGTTATCTTGAAGAACTAAGTTACCTTAATTTACTGCTTTATATAGGTAGATCACAAGTATTGAAATAATCTACAAATTTTAGGTATATTACCTTTTAACTATCCTTCCTTGTTGAATGTGTCAATATTTGTATTTCATAATACATCTTTTGATAACAACGCTTCATAATTGAATGATGGGAAAAAGGTTAAGTCGAAGTTTATAGTTAATAACTCAGTATTATATTAAGTTAATTATGTAAAACAATTACCATATTCAAATAAACACCCATATCAACATTGGCTATTTCAAATGACTTTTTAATACAGCAGGTTACTGAGATTTATCTTGAAATGTCAACAAAACAAAAAGTTGAAATTTGTAAACTGTGCTTGATCCATGCACAATTCATTAAAATTTAGAAGTTGAATTGCAGTTGAATTGCCATCTACTAATTTATTAAATTATTTTGTGTATTTTCAACATTTCTCTTTTTTAAATATATACACCTACATAATTTATTTGTTTTCTATTTAAATATTGGTTGTATTTGTAAATTTTCATATCCCCTTGTAATACCTACATATTTATTTAATGATAACATTATTGACTTCATCTGGCACGATGTTATCTTACACAAGATCGCTGATTACTTTCTAGCTAATATGGAAAAAATCAATTTTGTTAAAACATTTTTGAATTCTTCTTTTGTGTATAGTTAAATACTGGCCATACTCTCATAAAAAATGTCAGACGCTGTGATATTTTCTTTTATTAATAATGCACAAACATCAGTAACATCCTTTTAAAAACGAGTTAATAACAATGCAACTACAGTACGTTTGCAACAATAGGATATCTGTCTTATCCATTCAGTTTTATTTGTGATGAGGTAGATTTTGTGATAAAAATAATTTTTTTCTTTTTCGACACGACTTAACCTAGTTTTTTGGTTTCGGTAATTAGGTAAATGTTGCTAAGCTTATTTTTATTTATAGATTTTCTCTAATGTAACATTCAATTATATATGTTTCACAGTGGGACAGATTCATAAAAAAAATTGGCAAAAATTCAAATTTTTTAAATTTCGTCTGTCAACTTTATCATTTCTTTGCATAATTCTTTTTGTTGTAGGTACTTAAAATAGAATCCCTTTGTATAATAAGGGTAAAATGAGCAAAATGTATTCCATTTGACTTAAGTACCTATTTACTGTTAGTGAAGCTGTTTGAAACAAGGTCACAAAGTAATCTTTTTATTTCAAATTTTTATTCATTCAATAATTACCTACAAGGAAATAAATACAAACTTTATCCAAATTAGGTGGTGATAAAACAGTACTCAATTTTTTATTTACAAACTTATTGCTATCTTCAGAAACTTATTTTTTTTGTATAGAAAGTTAAGTATTTTTCTTGATATTTTAATATATAGGTATAATATATTATAAGTCTCGTATATAGTATATAGATAATTTAGGTTCTTTGTCAACTAGTAGGTATTATTCCAGAATTATTGGGGTAAACAGCAATGTTTTCAAGAAAACTCTTACTTGTTTTTTCCAAGCTTTCGAAATATATTTATTTCATTTTCAATGAATAAGTGCAAGTATAAACAAAATTGGTGTTAAAAATTTGTAAATATAACATAAAAAACTACTTATTTTAATTTTAATTTGGAATTTAAACAAAATTTTTAAGTCAAATACTTAAATATATTTCGAAAGAATACATAATACATTAACTGCATTCACATTTACTTACTGTTACTTCTCAGTAAAGTAAAATAAAAAAGGTTTTAGAAACCATAAGATTTATTTTTGTAATCAAGTTATTGCCTAAACTAAGAAGAAGTATTTAAAGCTATGCTGTACCTGAGGTTGTAGCTATGTCATGGGGTAGACTTGAAAGCGTTTTAGTTTGTAAAACACTACATTAAGTTATTATCCTATTAATATAGTTGTAAGAATCGTTCAGCAAAGTCTATGTAAGAAAAAATCTGCTTGTTTGTATTATCAAGTTATAAATTACCCTCTCAGATTATCCAAGAGATTAGCAATATTACCCAATTTTTGTATTTTTTTTATATATCTTCTATTACATCCATGTATGTCTAGTATGTCTAGTTATTAATGAAATGGTATATAAGATGTAAGATAACAAGAACTACTTAGGTGATAAAAAACTGTTGTGGTTGGTGAAATATGAATCTGTGTGAATTACAGTTATAGTATGTAGATGCTCACATCCATTCTCATTTTTAACATAATCTCTAGCATAATCTACTTAGGTATTGTGTATTTATTTTAGATGAATAGGATTTAAAGGTATTAGGAAGGGATTGAGATGTGACAGATGTTCATTTCTTTTTAATATATTATTTTAAACAAATACCTACCATCTTAAAAAATAAGGTTATTAAAAAACAGTTTCCTAAAGTGTCTTATTTTTTTTATTATAATAAGAATTTTTTGAGTAATTTTTATATGTTTAATTCTCAGTTTAATTATAAGAAAAATAACATTGATAGTGACACAATATGATATAATGCTTACAATACTCTCTTGCATCCAATATATTTAGTGCTTGATAAATAGAATTATGTATAGGTCTTAACATGCCAAAGTTTATAGTACCTACTGTGGAAAACAGAATTGTTAGTTACTTAGTAGTTATGTTTACGTTTTATCTCTAGGATCCTTAAAAAAACTGAAGAATTGACAAGTTAGTAGTTATTCTAGTTTGTATTAAAAAATGTTTTAAAAATTCACCTTTAATCTGTAAGCACTCTTTGCACTCTGGTTCAAGTCAAAAATGCATAAACAGTAATGTAATTGTTAATAATTAACCATCAAGGTTGCAATTATTGTTACTGAACAATGTTAAAAATTGATATGACTAGGTATGAACGTTATACCTAATATTAACATTTGTGTCAGATAAAAAAATATAAGAACCTTGGTTAAATAGGAAAATATTACATACATTAAATTTATAAAGAAATCATTTTTTGTTTAAATCATGATAAAATGCCAAAAGGGCATTGAAACTTCACTAAAACATTAAGGGGATTACAGCACTGGTCATATTTTTCGATTTGGAATATCTCAGAAATTAATAAAAATAATTGAAATTTTAGGAAATTAAATTAGATAAGATTACCTAGGGCATCAAGGAGAGACATTACAAAAAAAGATTAACAATTGCAAGAAAAAAAATGGAGAGGCAGTAAATATTAAATTTTTTAATTTCAATCCTTGAGGCCCTAGATACTTAATGACATTTTACGTATGGTCTCGATTTTTAATCCTCTAAGATTACTCATCGATTACTATTTTATGAAGCCAAATTTCCGGTTAACTTGCTTTTAATAGGTGATTTGGCAACATTTGATGTCAAGTGGAAATTGAACTTCAACAGACCAATAAGGACACCCTTTAACAGGTGATGAATACAAATTGGCGCCTGTCATGGATTGTTTAAAATAGGTTATGAAATTTCATGATTTCGAACAACGAATAGGCTCATAAATCGCATTTATAATAGTTTTGATGGGATGCAAAAATTAATTAGGGTCTGTAACAATACAATGATGAAGTCGAGGATGTAGTTCAAAGTCCAATATTCAATATCCGTCCAGTCGCCTATTGCGAGGTGAAATCCTTTATTTCCTGTACTATACAGCAAATATTTTAGATTAGTTTTGCTATCATCATACTATAGCAAAATGTATTTAATTAACCAGATCACTCTTGTTATTTGTGTGTCATGATTGATTTTTTTTAAATTTCAAGACAATTTTTATCAGCAATTAATTATAATACAATATATTTCTTTAGCAAATTACTCCGAATATTTACCTCGAATTTCCCTGTTTTGCAAAAGCGAAGAAAATATTCAAATGGCAAAAAGCGAAGCAAATAAAATATATATAAAACTTTCTATTCGGATGACTTGGCTATGCTAGCTCAACATACCTAGGAAAATAACTATCCTATTTCATCTGTTGAATGTAAAATCAATAAACATCTGATTAAGTGATATCTAGATCTTTCACACTTTTTTATAATAAGACATATGGATAGATCATCAGTTAGACATGGGCGCAACTAAATCCAATATATACAGAAATATCGGTTATTCAACCCTAGTCAAATATTTTAAATTGATAAATATCTATCTTCGGTAAATAATCTTGACTTCGTTTCACTTTTAATGCATCTTACCTATAAATTTGATTATAAACCATAAAACACTACAAAAAAGAACTTGTAATCGAACAAATAATCGCAAGTGCGAACAAACAGGAAACCTATTATCAAAATAAATAAAGGTTGATTGTTTGGGAGTGTGCTTTATACAATTTCTTTGTTTAAATAAAATAAACAAGGAAACGCAACAATGTATTTAGTTGTGTTTGAACGAACAAAAGATTCGATAGTGTACAACGGTCTAAGTAATACCTCTTCACTTTATCTTCTGATTTAATGTTTAAAAATTGCAAAGCCGTTTTTCCTTGTTTGTTTGCCTATTTCCTTTTAAGCGCTTAAAAACAATTATTAAACTAATAAAACTGTTAGTATATTTATAAGATTGTAATGACTAGCCATTAATATAAAGCATGAAATAAAAGGCGTGGTTATTTGTACCGCAGGTGGATTCATCAGACAAATCTCAAGGATTGTCAAAACAAAAAACATACCTCTTTATTTCGATAACATCTACATTAGATTAAAATTTGTGAGTACTGTGTAGCTCGACCTTTTCAGGTGTATTGGGGTAGTCCTTTTACTCTATAGAATTCTATAGTAGTCCAGTCTGGTCTTTCCTAAGAGACTCATCAAACTGTACATTGATTCTCCCTCGCCTATAGTTAGAAATTTCTGTCTGGAAAGACCTACATATTCACAAACAATTTGTTTAAAGGTTTCCTCTTCTTCATGACAGAATCTGAATAAAGGACTATCTGTCAGTCAGATGTATAGATAGACTTCATTTGTAATGATACATTTTCATGGTTCTATGATACAGTACTTGTGGTTAGGTATTTCTCTTTCTTCTTTAGTTCCATGCATTTTTTGAAATCTTCTGGCATCCCTTTGGTTTAATGGAAAAATACGAGGGGTGAATCACTCCGCGAAATACTGTCACAAATTCGGTCGCAATCCCGCGAAATCGCACGCAATCCCGCGAAATCACACGTAATCCCGCGAAATCGCACGCAATCCCGCGAAATCGCACGGAATCTCGCGAAATCGCACGGAATCTCGCGAAATCGCACGGAAATCATCGAAATCGCACGGAAATCATCGAAATCGCACCGAATTTTTCGAAATCCCCAGGAATCTTGAAACGTTTAACGCCGTTTAACCACTCAAAACCCTTAATGAACTGTCACGTGATGTCTGAACCTGTTTTTGCGTGAGCACGGCGTCGCCGTTTTTTCTGTTCTGGCTATTATATAAATAGTGTTTTCACTTTTACTAGTGCATCTTGTTTTTTTAAGTTAGCTACAGGTGAAGATTGTTTTTGCTTATTTTTTTGAATGTTTATTGTTATAAAGTTTTGGGAAATATTTCTGAAGCGTTTTCACTTGTTTCAATTTTAATGTTAAGTGTTAAATAACTGAGTGTAATAAAGTATTTAAATAAACCAGGGTTGGGCTGAAAAATCAAGTGATTATAATCACGACTAAAATCATGATTTAAATCGCTTTATTTTTACAATTAAAATCATTATTTAAATCAATTTTTTTCTATTTTGTTCAGAACCAGATAACAACATAATAAAACAGTTTTATCAAAAACAGCAAAAAAGAAGTACCTACATAATTCCAAATTTAAAAAACATTTATGAATGTTTTTAGCAGAACGTTTTGTGTTCCCAGAGAAAGAAACAAGAAGCAAACACGGAAACATATGTTCCAATAGTCGAATTACATAACGTCATAATAAAAGCCCGAGGTAATGCTATTAATGATTGTAAATCACTAGGAATCAATGTGCCATAAAACCAGTGGGAAACAGCTTTAATGGTAGTCTATGTTTCAAAACTTGATACCTTTGACATAACCCCAAGGAAAACAAATACTTTCAGGATAGTGTGGCAGTCTCTTCTGCAATACAAAAGGAAAAAGACGATGTATTAGAAGCTGAATTAGGGGCTAATGAAGAGAACTTACAAGATTTTGACAAGAATGGAGAGATTGTACTTAAATACCTTAAAAATATTAGACATTAAAGATTTAAGCGGATGTAAAACAGCGGCATCGGACACATCATTACTTACTGTCAATATTAATAACAAAGAAATGGTGGTTAAAAAATCTACTTTGTGTTGGTTGTTTTTCAAAAAAAAGGACGTTTATCAAGCAACAGATTAATTCGGTGCAGAGCTAGAAGCAGTTCAGCAACTACTGCAAAGAGAAAAACAACTACTGTAACTAAGAAAATTCAAAAAAAGGACAAAATGTGAGGGATAAAAATAAGGAAAATCTTAAAAGCAAACGACAAAAGAAAAGTAACATTTCCGATACTGAAACGTCATTCAGTGATTCGTATTCTGTCTACAGTGTATGAGAATGAAGGCTCTTCAGAACCAGACAACATATTATGTATAAAAAAGGAAGAATACTATGCAGTTCGTTATTAAAGCTGGTATATTGGAAGAAAAATAAACGTTATGGATAGCGAAAACAAAATTTTTTAAAATTAGAGCTTGATAAGTTCGCCTTGCCAAGAGAAGAAGACAAACAAATTGTCGATAATAAGTTTATTTTTTTTAACTCCCAATTCAAATAATTGGTAATGGTCCATTTCAGCTACTGAGTAGCGAAAAAATAAAACATATGTTTAAGGATATTAAAAAAAAATTAAAAGATTATATGTACAATATTATGATTTTACCGAAACCGTTTACACTACCACTACACCAACAGGTTAGTTTGTAGACATAGCTTTAGTTTACCGTTGGTCTCTGAAGAAGATAACTTGGTTATCGAAACGCACGTCAGGCAGTTAAAAAAGTGTGTGTTGGTGTAATGGTAGTGTCAACGGTTTCGGTATCAGTCCCGCCAACGGTTCCAGATTCAACATTTTAATCATGATTTTAGTTCTTATACATAAAGTATATTTTTAATAAATGTCAAAATTACATGCAATGTCAGCACTTTTGACAAATAAATAATTTTTTATGATTGCATTAAAGTATTGCATAAAAGTAGTTTTTTATACTTACTAAGAAAATACCCTGTATAAAATGTTTGTATTTGTGTTAAATTGTTTTTACTTAGTAAGGAAATACTTTTTTGTTTGTTGTTTTTCTTTGTTTAAATTAAAATTAGTCGTAGATAAAACTGTTTTATTACTCTGTGCAATCTTGCGAAATCACTCGCAATCCCGCGAAATCACGCGCAATCCTGCGAAATCACGCGCAATCCAGCGAAATCGCTAAATATTACGCGAAATCCCAAGTTTTCCGCAATACTGTCACATTTTCCCCTGAGTGATTTACCCCTCGGAAAAATATTATGAGTTTCACACTTATTATTCCTCTTATTGTTTTTAGTGGAATATTTTCCTGGTTGGAAGTTCCTTCTACGAAATTCCATCCACATGGGAATGATGGGTTTCTACTCTTGGAACCTCAGTTGTCCCCTAAAATTATTAAGTATAAATGGTTTCTGAAATGATAACTGCAAACTTAACGTTTCAAACGCTAGAGAGACAGATGTAGAATCTGTCAGGTAGGTTAATTTCTCAATGTCTGATGTGGGCGGTAACAGGCAATTTGTAGAATCAACGAAAACTCGCCCTTGCCATGTCGTGCCACTTTCGTTGACAATAGTACCCAAAAGTATAAGACGTATCTTTACACCTGTGACATCGAGAATAGAGAAATTAAAACTATTTATTCGAACAATCTCACCTCGAGAACTGTTTTGATCTCAATTTAAATCGAATGATATGAAATTCTATTAAATACCTTTTAAAAATAAACTGTTTAAAGTATATTTAAAATATACCCCAGTTATGTAAACAGTAATAATAAATATAGTGTAATCAAATTCATTAAATGTCAGCACGGTTTAAGTAATTTACAATGTTTGGACAAATTATAAACTTTTTAGTTAAACAAACATTATAATAATGTGAGAATACCGTAGGTATGTGTGGCCTACGAATATATTCTATTTTAATGTTGGAACTATTAATAATTCTTGTTAAGCTTTGTTAAAATAACAAAGAAAGTCACAGTTATTTTATTTCTATTTTGTGTGGGTTGTTCCACCACTATGGAGCCATTTCAGTTAGTAATATTGTCTCTGAATTTTCCGGTAGGTATGGTTTTTAATCGTTTAAATATTTTTATTTAGCAAAAAAATAGTCTATTTAATCTACGCAGTAGTACTAGTGTGAAAATAGCAGCTATTTTCCAGTGGACAAATTCCTTAAATTCCATTTAACTTCAATGAATGTTGACAACAATTACAGCGAAGTGTTCTCGGTTCTGTGCGGCTCTAAATAGTAAATGGGAGTCTGTTCTTGAGCCAGGAATATTTCTTCCTCCATATTATAAGGCCTCCGGAAAAATATGTAATGCTACAACTTATAGAGGAAGATGGGGAACATCGTGGCTAAAGAATTTGAGTCAGTAGTATGAGTATGAGTTCAGCATTTTCGAGCCGCTGTTAACAGAACAATTATCGTCAATATGATAACCTTTCTCACGAAGGTTTGGACAAATTATAAACTAAGGCATCTTTTACTGGTGTCCTCTTCTTGGTGTCTCTCTCGGTTTGGCAGGCTTCATTGGTCATCTCGTGTTATCCGATTAGATCGGCCTCGTCTTTTTCTTTGGGTCGTCTTCTTCTTGGTGTACCTGTAACATACTTAGATTTTGATTAGTGTGGTAGAAGCTGGTGCTTCAGTCTTCAAGTCTGGCAAAACCTATCTCCACTTTATCATTCATAAGATCTAGAATTCTTTCGCATTCCAGATCTCTGAAGATGTTTTGATTGCGAACGTACCAGGGTGCGACACTGCCTGTCGGATACATAGCTTCTGCTGAACTTGTACCATGTTCCTGGTGGTTTTGCATGTTTGCCCCCCAAGCCAGGGATGCGTATGTCAGGATCGGCATGATTACGGTCCGGGTGAGCAGCAGTTTTGTGCGCAGTTGAAGGTCGCTGTTGCGTCCTATCAGGCACTGTAGTTGAGACCTTGCTGTTTTAGCTTTCGCTACTACCGTTTGGACATGCTCTTTGAAAGTCAGCCCTTTGTCTAGGGTGACTCCCAAGTACTTCGCCGTGGGACTCCATGGAACTCTCTGCCCGCTGAGTCTCACTTCTTTTGGTGTTGGTTGTCTTCTCTTTTGACACAGCATGGCCTGTGTCTTGTCTGCGTTGATTTTTATTTTCCATTTTGTACACCATCTTTCTACAAGGGTAGCTGCTTCTTGTAGATATCTGGATACCAGGCGGGAATGCGTGCTACGTGCTGATAGTGATGTGTCGTCAGCGTACAGGGATAACCTGGTGTTTATCGTTTTTGGTATATCCGCTGTGTAAATGGTGTACAGCAAGGGTGAAAGGACTGCTTCTTGTGGCACCCCAGCTTCCAATTTCGTGTATCTGGTGGTTGTGTTGTTGATCTTGACTCTGGAGAGTCTTACATCAAGGAAGGATCCTAGTAGTTTTACTAGGGATCTCGGGATGCCAAACTCGTCCATTTTGAAGAGTAGACCTTCATGCCACACTCTGTCGAACGCCTTGCTTACGTCCAGCAGAACAGTGCCAGTGATTTGGTTTCTGCTGAAACCTTCACTGATGTGCTCTACCAGTCGCAAGATTTGGTGCTCTGTAGAGTGTTTTGCTCTGAAGCCAAACTGTTCGTCTGGGATTAATTCCGTTGATGATCGCAGTAAGAAAAACTACGCCCTTCAACGGAAGTTTCTTTAGCATTAGGTTTGACACAGAGTCGTACCCCGGCGCTTTCCTCGGAGGTAGTTTCCGGATGATGTCTCTGACCTCCGCTGGACTCGTTGGTTCGATGACCTCGTCGTCTTCTTCGTTCTTCATTTCCTCAACGGCATCCTCGACAACCTCCTCGAAATCTATGTCGTCGTTTTCGTGTTGGTTGAGTTGGCATTCCCGCTCCAGAGTCTCGAGAAGTGCTTGTCCTTTCTCCTCGTCAGTGTATACAATACCTTTCGCTCGGTGGAGCGGGGGTATTGGTTTCCTGTCTTTTCGCAGTACTTTTTGGAAGTTCCAGATTCCACTGTCCTGTGGGTGCAGCCTTTGCAGAAAGTTCCGCCAGCGTTCGTGAAGGTGATCTTTCAACGCTTCTTTGACTCGCTGGTGGAGTTCGTTGGCTAGTCGCTTGTCGTCTGGGTGCAGCGTCCGCTGGGCCCTTTTTCTGGCTCTACGTTTCTCTCGGATCAGTGCCTGAGTCTATCTCTCCGCATTTCTTTGGCCTCTCTACCGTTGTCGTTACAGTGTGTGCAGCGTAGGCTACTCCGATAGCGGTTTCGAGCCGGTCTATCGCCTCGTCGACATCTTCGACGCTATTAACCTCGGGAATCGGCCCCACGACTTGTCTGTCCTATACGTGCGCCTTGTAGGCCTCCCAGTTTGTTCTTTTGAATTCTCTCTGTCTCAGCGTTAGCTCACCTTCTCCTACATCTAGTAGGATTGGGTTATGCCCCGCAGATCCTTCTGGCAGAGAGAAAATCTCTGCCCCGAATCTTACGTTGCTGAGAAGAGCGAAATCCAGAACATCGGGAAGTCCCACCGGCGGGTGGTGAGTGGGGGAGCTAGGTCCCACGGCTATGCATCGGTTTCTGTCGTCGAGGAAATCTACCAGCTGTCTACCTCTCGGGTTTGTAGTGCGGCTGTTCCAATGTGGTGACTTGACGTTAAGGTCTCAGATTAGGATTGATTGACGGTTCTCTGGCAGAAGGTCCAGGCCCTCGTTGTGCAGAACTTCCTGTGGCGCAAGGTATGCTGAGGTTATGGCGACTTCTCCGTATGCAGTTTGCACTGCTACGGATGTCGCCTCCACCGACAACATAAATGGCACAGGTAGCTGATTGTGAGTCAGAATTTTTCAAACGTACTATATTGAATTGCCAGAATTTATTAACGGTTTACCCTTTAGTTCTTTACCGAAGATTTTATAATTTTATACTGTTTTCAAATATAGTATAATATTTTGTGCAAAAACGTTTAATAAAGAAGAGTTTACGGACGGGAATTTAACATAAACTAACAAAAAGAATAATTTCAGAAATATTTAGCCAACTTTATGTTATTGCTATAACTTCTTTTTTTCTTAATTATGACAAATTGCATGCGTTTTATGGCGTGAAGTGGTGAACGGTATAAGTCGGTATTTTATACAAAATACAATTTATACTTTTTTACAGGACTATAACATTATAACCGTACCTATAACCCTGAATTAACATTATCTTTTGTGTTGAATATCGTGATCTGTTTTGTATAATTATAATTCTGGGGAGAGAAAGTATTTTTATACAGTTTCAAATTTTACTTTCAAATTATTTTGTTGTTATTGTTATTGTTGCATTGGTATTAAAATATAGAATTTATTTTTATTGTTTCACTCTTAATAGAACACTATGTATTCTCTATTATTTTTTAATATAATGTTTTTTACTATAATTTTTGGTTCTAACTATAGCTTTAACTTTTATTATTCTTATATAAGTCTCACTTGTTAGGTTAAAACCGAGGTTAAAACACAAAAACTTAAATGACTGGCTTACCGTAATGAAGAAATAAACAATTTT
The DNA here is from genome assembly GCA_035357415.1 of Ophraella communa. NCBI lineage: Eukaryota > Metazoa > Arthropoda > Insecta > Coleoptera > Chrysomelidae > Ophraella > Ophraella communa. The sequence goes on from CM068987.1 coordinate 12,169,785, forward strand.
TGAATATTAGAAATATATTTTTTCACGGTTCTTTTCTCATAATATAAAATATTTACTAATTCCCAGATATGTAAAGAGAAATATGCAGTTTATGTTTTAGGAATACCTACATTAAATTAAATTGATTGTAGTAACCCTTACTCTTTGGAAGTCCATCTTATTAAGAATAATAAAAAACTCTTCGTTTTAACAAAATTTCCAATATTTAAAAAAATTGCTTTTTTAACCTTAATGACAGCCGTTTCGCTAGACTTAGACAAAAAAATTTTAATTGAATTAACTCAAATTTACAAATAATTTAATTCAAATATACAACTAATTAAAATTTAGGACATACTTACATTTTATGTAAAAATGCGGATTGTATAGAAAAACTATCTATAATGGTATCAAAAAAACAAAATTTCTTTTTCATATCCAAAATATATTTAGTTATGACAGTCGTTATAAAATCAAAATAGAACTACACATCCAAGAACAAAAAATATATACCTATATTATATACAAACAAATGTTATTAAATTAAATTGATTGTACTAACCCTTACTTTTTGGAAGTCCATCTTATTAAGAATAATAAAAAACTCTTCGTTTTAACAAAACTTTATTTATTTATTTATTTATTTATTTAAAAAATTGCTTTTTTAACTTTAATGACAGCCGTTTCGCTAGACTTAGCATCGTCAGATTTATGTTATTAAAAAATAAAAATAACCGAGGGGGAGGACACTTCATAAGTAGGTGTACAAATTGTCAAAATGTAATTATAAAGTACAAATAAGTACATAATTTTTAACATACATATTTATAAATTATATTTAATTACAAATATTTCTTAAGAAAGTAAAATAATTACATTTAAATACAATTAATTACCCTCAAGTACAAATAATTACTTTTAAATACCAATAAGTACTTCTAAGTAAAAATAAGTATTTCTAAGTAGAAATAAGTAAAAATAAATAACATACAATGTGTAAAACATGTGTAAAGTCCCTAACCCTAGTTCCTTCTGTGCTTCCTCTTACAAAAAAAAGAACAGTTATGAACAATTTATAATATTCAACCAAAAGAGGGCACTAGAAAACCACAAGATAACGTTCAATGGACAAGAAATAGAACAGACAGACTCAGTCAAATACCTAGGATTAATATTTCAACGAACACATAAAAAACACTAGAAGAAAAGAAGTAGCTATACTCCGGGTCACAGTTATTATGCAGTGTGGCTGGCATAGGCCAATGTAAATCTTATGGGCGAATATTCAACACTGTTGCCGCTTTGGTTAAATTTATTGGTAAAATTTATCTAAAAGCATAATTATAAATATTCTTAATTACTCACTAAACGATTTTCAAATGAATAATTTAGTCAACATTTAAATCATAATAGTAACACAATGGCAAGTTATATTCCCGCGCCAGTTGGAACCAAATTCGAAGAACATGCCGATATGGCAACGCCGTCGTCCATAAACGTAATGCTGCATAATAACTGTGAACCAGACTATAGGAGATATATAGGGCCATACATACACAAAACCAACCCTCTAAAGAAGAGGCTAAAGGTGTTATTTTAAGCTGTGTACTATTATTTATACCTAATTGTTTAATAATTTAGCGTCATGTTGTTTCAGACCTCAGAGTAATAAGTAAACATAGAGGTGCCACAACAATACAATAACATACAGTTTGTAATCAATAGCAATGAACCTATAATTGAGAGATATAGAAAATAAAATTGACATTTAGAGGTGTAGCTAAACACAGCCGTACAGTGGCGTGTAATTGGTTAGAGTATCACCGTAATATATAAATATTAGTTAAATAATTTACACACATTAAAAATAATTCTTTTAATTAAATGAAAAAAAAAACAATAAGAAAACTATTTAAAAGAAGCTTTCCACTTTTAGCTCCTAGTTTATATATAATATGTATATCATTATTAATTTGATTTTCTTATTTGTAATCAATTTTAATTGAAATTGCTAATTCTACGCCAATGAAGTGAATAACTTATTGGTGATAGGTTAGATTATCATTTTGCGAAGTACCACAAATTATACACGCTTTTCGGGTTTTCACCATTTTCAATATTGAAAATAAATAAAAACTTATAAGTATAAATTATACTATTACGTTTTAGTTTCCTACTTTGTACTTACAAAACACAACGTCTGGCAATGCTCTGCTGGTAAACAAATCTGTCTCGACGACAAGTATTAGGGAATACGCCTACTCTATGTTTACTTATTACTCTGAGTTTTAGAAGATATATGCATAATGTAAGTAACATTTTAATTTGTTGCTATTACTTGGGATATCCACTTTTATTTAAAACGAGAAAAACGACAAAAAAAGTTGAGGTTATGTAAAGTAAAACACGACCGGATTAAAAATGTGGGAGACTTACGTATATTTTCCAGGATATTTTGGTGAGAACTTTTTTAATTTTCATGGATACTTGACAGTTGACATCAGGGTTCCTCTTTGTTGTTTTCAAACTAACTTAGCACCCATAAGCGAAAAAAGGGGGATCTTTATATGTCAAATTTGTTAAATTTTTAAACCTTAAAAAACTTATCCTTGGAATGCTAACAGGATTATTTTAAACTGCAACCCGAATTTGAGTTTAATATGCATTTAGTGTTAGCTTCTAATTTAACAAGGCTGTCTCTATATAGAGGCGCAGAGAGACAGTAACAAAGTCTACACATAATACGAGGCTAATAATAATAGCGGTTGATGCTGATGATACACAAAAAAATATTTGCGACTTTTGGTTTTTCCGATTTTTCAAAATTTTAACAACATCACTTTTATTATTATAATTAAAACAGGAGTTAGGCTCCCGCGGGTCGCATGTCCCTTTGCAACTTTTTACATTGACCGCAATAGAAAAATATACAGGATGTTCATTTAACAACTTTCATCCCAGGGTTTTTGGTGTTAATCCATGCAAATGGAACACGATCCAAATGAAATCGAAATCTCTTAGAAGATTGCTACGCCTCCTATGGTTACCTCAATTTAAATGACTACTGTAGTAAAAACATAAATGTTAAATATTATAAATTTACAATTATCAGTCCATTATGGGATAGAGAACACTTTAAACTCAAAGATACCGTTATTCTTAAATAATAAAATACTCAAAAAAATAACAAACAGGATAAATTACAAACAAGGACAAAGGCCCCGGCGAATACAAGAATTTTATATTCTTATAACTCAGAAGCTGAGGGCAACTCAAGCAATAGCATAAACATCCAACTCGAAAAGTACTATGCTGTATTCTACGATATTGGCTAGTACCTCGACAGAATCATTGAAATAGAAGAAAATAAAAGGTCAAATTTTTAATAAAGAACTTGGTTCCGTCAATTTAATCGGAAATTCCCCCTTTCAGATAAAAAGATTTGACAAACTGGCAATTGAAAAGCTTTTCAAAAAATGGAAGATAAATTAAAAAAGATTGATTGTACTACCCCTTACTTTTTGGAAGTCCATATTATTAAGAATAATAAAAAACTCTTCGTTTTAACAAAACTTCCAATATTTATTTAAAAAAGCAATTTTTTAAATAAGTATTGGAAGTTTTGTTAAAACGAAGAGTTTTTTATTATTCTTAAATTAAAAAAGCTTTATACTATTTTGTTGTTTTTTTTTTGGTATAAATTTTAGTTTATGTATACCTGACTAATATGTGCAATTTAGGTATATGTCGATATGTATAGGTGTTTGTATTATGGGTATTTTATTAGAGGCCTACATCTTTTTTTCGAAAACAGTTTCTGAGAAAAGGTATAGGTCATTATTTAAATAGCCTTCCAATATATCAGTTTATACTTTTTGTCAATAAATTTTTGTGATTTAAAAAACTTTTTTATATTATTTTTTTCTCTAAGAGTAATGAAATGTACACCACTACACCACTGACCAACTGGCTAATTTTCCTTATGCTACAGACCTTAAAGGATCTCAAAAGACTCATTTTTTAACAAGTTTCCTTGTATTGTCCATTAAAAGAGCCAAAAATATTGCGGAACTTGTGCACGTAATAAATATTTTTGAGAGTAACTAATTATTTTTAAATACATTTAATTATATTTCAATACATTTAATTACATTTGAACAGATGTAATTACATTTAAGTAGATTTTATTACATTTCAGTTACGAGTAAATACATTTAATTACAAAAGTTCGTAATCATTCCCCTTAATTCCATGAAAATCAAAATAAATGCAAAGAATTAGAAATAAGTAGGAAATAATTTTTTTAATAGATTTAAGTACCTAAAATTAAGAGGTACTTATTTGTAATTATAATTAGGTGTACAAATTTCAATGAGTGACCTGCCCCTCGAAAATAACTTATTTAAAATAATTTCTACATGATTACAGATAATTCTTGATTTACTTATTACTATTTAAATAACATATTGTTAAAATGCTCGGTTTTTTTCTGTTTTCTTCTGTATCCCTTTTATCCGTGGCCAAAATTGCTTTACCACTCTGTGTTTTTTGTAGAATACTGCGACACTGTAATAAATTAAAAATATTTTTTCTATAATATTCCAATAAATTATGTTTATAAAATACTCACAAAATTTTCTGGAAATAATGTTTCTTCTTTATTTTGTTGATTATTATTATTCGTAATTATGGCTTGATTAAGCTCCTGAAAACGCAGATAATACAAATATATTTAATTAATTGTTACTTTGTAAATATCTATCAAATAGCAACTATAAAATAATTCCAGTTAAAACATGTAAAAAGAATTACAAAATTAATTATAACTAACAGTTGCTTGATTATCTTTAAGCCAAACTTCTAATTTCTGCCTGAACCGGGACCTAATACCAATAGTTGGTATACTGACTGAATTCATCTTCATCTACAGCTTCCCCTGTAAGAAATGAAAATCACGAAATAAAATACAAGATAAAATGAGTACAAAGTTAATTTTATGCAGACACAATATTGTTGCTTTTAATATTTAAAAGCTTTTCTTATGAACAAATGAATTAAAAATCTAAAAGTAAATATAATAAAGAAAAATATTTTAATAGTTTCTGTTAATTTGCGTGGATACATTACGGTTACTTACGTTTAAATGTAGGTATAAGATCGTTAAGCCCCCAATCGTTTAACAATACTTTAGTTATTTCGTCCATTTAAAAGCCTAGTAAGATTAAATTGTCCACATACGATGAATATTATGTAATAACGAAACTTCACACAATAATATCGACCCTATTTGCACTTTCACTTTCTAACAAGTAGCAAAGTATCGCCACCGACAACCCCGAACCCGCCAAAACGTAATAAAAGGTAGGGGTAGGGACCGTTATAACTTAACTGTGATTCTAAATTAAATATCCTAATTTAAAGGGACGTAACATATTATTTGGATTAAACAACCGCATTTTAAGATTATAAATCGAAATTCCAAAGTAATAAAATTTATGGTACTAACCCTTACTGTGTGAAAGTTCATCTTATTCAGAACAATAAACAACTAAAAGGTTAAATTAACTTTCACTATTTATTCTATAAATACTTTAAATGCAATGACAGCCGTTTCGATAGCGTAGTTATGCCGCAGAGCGTTTAAAAATTGGGATAGAGTGGATACTCTGGGTGTTAAAATTTTGTTAAACTCAATAATGTCAAATGAATACCATTTCAGAAAAAAAAATAAGATAATCCATTTCTTTTTTTGGACAGAATTCAAGTAAAACACGTTTTGTGGATTTAAATAAAAATGTTTGAATTTTTTTAGTTGGATTAATACTAAATAAGTATCACGATTGTGGATATCCAAGACTCTTATAAATTATAAGATTAAATTTTTAAACAAGACTTTAAAGGCCACACGCCAATCTCGACCTTCTATTTTTCTTCAATTCTGTTTTATCCACAGACATATATGTCTGTGGTTTTATCCAATTGAATTCTACTTCATTCTTGCCTTTTTTTATCTTCTTAATACCTCCATACGAGGGGGCCGACACGGGTTGAAATACGTTGAAATAATGTACACCCCACTTGAAATTATTTCAAAATATTTGAAATATTTGAAATATTTGAAATATTTTTGAAATATTTGAAATATTTGAAATATTTTTTAAATATTTGAAATATTTTTGAAATATTTGAAATATTTTCGAAATATTTTTGAAATATTCTTGTATTACTTTTTATTTTATAAATAATTTGGCAACAGCGCGCGACTTTTACAAGCGTCTAGCTGTGCCATGCTTGCCGGTAGGAATGTTCCGAGGAATGTTCTGAATGTAAGGATGTCTAGGCACTTTTTACGAGCTACAAAAAGGAAGTAAAACGGAGCTAGTACTGGCTAATATCTAGTATACGTTTTTGGATATCGAATTTTATTTGTGCTGTATACGAGTACATTTAATGGAATGATAACAATTTCAGCGGATGCTTTTCAAAAAATTGAAAGTATTTCCAGCACTGCTGCTACCTCTCCTAGTACTTCTGGTTCTGATTCGACCTCGGAAAACGATAACAGTATTGCTCTAATGGATGATACTGACACAGAACAGTTCAATTCTGAGAACTCAGAATATGATCGAGAATCAGTCATCAAAATAGAAAATCAAAGATATTATGCCGTTTGTTAGATGAAGAACTGGTACTTAGGATGCGTATGATAGCTATTCAAAATGATGAACTCATGAAGGAAGCAATCAAAATAAAATTCTTACAATATATTATGATGACATTCAAGTGGTGGATCGAAAGTATATTTTTTATGGGCCAATTCAGCTTATTGGTACATATCCATTTTATTTGAAAAGGTGTGATAGAGTTAATATAATTAAAAAGTACAAACCATTGAAAAAATAATTACTATGATTACCTGATTTACTTTTACAGTATTATTTATCAGTATAAAGTTATAAAGATCTCGATAAAGATTTATTAAGTAATAATGTTTTTTTTAGAAAAAATATTTTTTATTTTATATTTTACTTAAGCACAATTTACAAAAAAATGTCTGTGTTTCTTACTTTTTAAATTATTGTGGCTGAACGTCTTTGTATGATACATCATATAAAATTAATTTCTACCTATTATGTTTCCCCCAACATTAAATTCTACAGTTGCATATGTATGCTCGGATATTTAAATTTTATACACTAATAAAAATCAAATATAGAAATTTTCACTTAACTTAATGGTTATTATAATTGTTGATTGTTGTTGTTGACATATCGAACTGCGCACCAACTTAGCGCAAAATAAATTCGCTGGAAAAAATGGCGACCGCTACAGCTGTCACTAAGCGGTCAAATTCGCACTCCGCTTACTCAACTCTTGTGTAACGCTAGCTTGGCTGAACGCGCCCAATGTTTAGAAAGCGTTTTCTATTGATTACCACCCCAGGAAAGACTTTTATTTGTTTTCATCAACTAATTCTCTATAAATCTTGCAAAAGATTCAAGTCAACTACTTATTAGCTTACAGTTAAAGCTCAAAGAGTGTAAACTGTAATCTTAGCCTTTTCTACATTTTTTTGGCTTTCTGAACGTCTTCAATTCAATATTGTTTCCGTTCTGAATAATTTAATATTTATTTTTGAAATATTACTGAAATATTTTTGAAATATTTTTGAAATATTTGAAATATTTTTGAAATATTATTGAAATATTTGATATATTTTTGAAATATTTGAAATAATTGAAATATATTTGAAATAATTGAAATAAATTTCAAATTTTTGAAATAATGTACACCAAAATAAGGCGTGTCGGCCCCCTCGCCTCCATATTATACTTTTGATTTGGGTTCCTCTCATCGTTTTGAATTTATTAGTACCTGATTAGAATCCGAAGTAATATTAATCGATAGAGATAATTGCAAAGAACAACAAGCCAAATCGATATGAACGAGGATATAAATTACTTTTTTATATTTTGCACTTATAAAAATCTTCATTATAAAACGCATTTGCGTATCGTAATGTGACTTTTGCGCACGCAAATTTTTGTTTTAAATGGTTGGCGACATGAGTGAAGTATCTAAAGGCAAGACTATTGACATTGACATTTGTGGCTAATAGAAATTTATTAATTTTATATTGTTCTTTAAGAAAGTATTTGTGAATATGAATATCATTTTTTACTTATATAATATATTATTATTGGTGTATTAGTCATTTTAAAATATTTTAAAACATTAACATTTCATAATTTAAATGTCAAAACTGTCAAGATCTGTCAAATAAATAACACAGTGCTACCGACATACTTTTTAAAATCAAAATTTTCGGTATTACGTAAAATTAATAAATTAATTTAAAAAATGATAAAATAGCAAAATATAAAAATATTATAAACAACTTATTTCATATGGCTGTTGTGACACTCGTTCTTTAAAAAACTCATCGCTTCGCGATTCGTTTTTTAAACTTGAACTCGTGTCATAACAGAATTCCATATGAAATGCGTTGTTTAATATACTATTTAAAAATTTGTAATATCTAAAATTATAAGAAATTGTTTTTGTACACTTTTTTAGATGCCAGCACTGGTAAAATAAATAAAGAACAAGCAATGATAAATATTTCGTTTTAAAATTTATTAGGGGGAGTTTATTATTAATACAATACAAATAATATCAATATATGGAATATACGCAAATTATTTATTTAGAAATAAAATTAATTCTTCAATCAATATTTTAATAAAAAAATGTTACATACGAAATAAAGAATTAATTATAATCGACAAAACAAACATAATGTTCTTTTTTGGTGTCTGAAAATTAACAAGATTTAAAGTAACTAGTAAATAAGGTGAAAAAATCAGAAAGTTATTAATTTTAATAATCCGTATTGCCACCTCTAGCCCTTATGCAATCTTCAATTTGTACTGGAATGCTTGTGATTAAATTGTCAACATTTTCTTGCGTTATGTTTCCCCATTCTCTTAACGCCTCTTGAATGAGCAGTGTGATATTTCCTGGATTGTTTCGACGAGCTCTAATCTTTCTTTTAAGCTGGTCCCACTAATTTTCAATTGGATTAAGTCCATGGAACATGCAGGCCAGTCAAAAATAGTGACACCTTCCGTTTCAAGAAATGATCGAGCTACTCTGCTAGTATGGGGAGGTGCATTATCTTGGATAAAGATAAAATTATCCCCAACTGCACCTGGTGTTGAAGGCACCAATTTAGCCGGTCAGTTTTGTTTTGCCTGGACAACTCTGAAACCCGTAACTGTCTTCTGCTGTACAACCCTCGAGCACGAAGTATTTTTCGTATAGTTTCAACTGAAACATTTACACCTGTAGCTTGTAGAAGTTGTTGTTTTAGCTCTGGATTAGAAAACATTCGGATTTCTTCTAGCAATTTGGTACACAAAGCGGTCTTGTTGTTCGAATGTAACTATTTTCACGACTTTGTCTTCTAAGCCTATTCTTGAGAGTTCCTAATTCCAAATACATTTCATAAGTTTCTGATACAACACCCTGGGTAACGCCTACTACCTTGCTACTTTTCTTTGTGGCTTTCTTTGTTCAATGAGAGCAACAATTTTCCCTTCTGCACATCTGTTAGTAAAATTAAAAGCATACAATACTGGCCGCGTCGGCCAAAAAATTAAAAGTCTAGTCGAGCATTAGATTAATTTAGTTATTAGAGTGTCTATTTTGACAATCAACTCGTCTATACTTAGTTTTTTGTTAAATTGATTGTACTACTTTTTGGAAGTCCATCTTATTAAGGATAATAAAAAACTCTTCGTTTTAATAAAACTTCCAATATTTATTTAAAAACTGCTTTTTTAAAAGAGTCAATGACAGCCGTTTCGCTAGACAACTAGCATCATCAGATTGACATATTGAAGTTGCTATTTATTTTTGTAGCTAGGTACCTGATGTTTATTAGGTAGTTATAAGGCTAGATCAAGTATGGAAGTAATAAGACATAAGAATATTAAAGCCTAGATGTTATTAGCCATATGTCAATCTGACGATGCTAGTTGTCTAGCGAAACGGCTGTCATTGAGTCTTTTAAAAAAGCAGTTTTTAAATAAATATTGGAAGTTTTATTAAAACGAAGAGTTTTTTATTATCCTTAATTAGTTTTTTGTTTTAATAAATTTTATTAATACATAAAAAATTGTGAGTGAGCGACTTGAAATGCAACAAACTGAATTATTCTTCTATTTACAGTTTTTTTTAAAACAATGTATAATACAGGGATCTATTTGTTAATCTATTTAGAAAAACTCGACGAAGTAAAAAAAATCCCAAGACTTTAGTTCAATAATTATCGCGGTTTCTCTACTATAGAAAAAGTTGAATGAAAAATTTTGGATATAAATTTTTTAACCGCGGATTATTGTTCATTCATGTATATGAATATAGTACATGAATTTTATCATTCCTTGGTATTCATATTTTTCCGGCCCCTTTTGGAACCTTTCCTTAAATGATCTATATAATATTCCGTATCAAGTGACGTAATATTACTACTGAACACAAAATTTAAAAGATTGTACCTATTTAATGTGCAGTCGTTTATTTTTTTTATCATATTTATTTTCAGCAAAAAATCTTATCTTCGACTAACATACCAAGCTTTTCCCCTACAAAATATTTAAGTCTCAAATAGTGAGTGATTCCGTATAATTTTGGTTAGGTGTATATAACAATACAGTGCGGTTATAAAGTCCCTTCCCCCCATTTATTTTTTAAACCGTTAGAATTAGAAATTTGAAATTTTGGGAAAGTGAACTAGGGAATGTATATTACTTTTTTATAGAAAGCAGGTGACGTAATCATAAAAAATGGCGGACGTGGGCCCTTTTGAAAGATAATTTTAAATAGCAACATATGGCAAGTAATACATCATTTGAAAGCTTGTTTCAAACCCTTTCCAATGATACCAAAAAAATTAATTCTTCTTCCTTATTTACAACTTTCAACCCAAAATTATAAAATTATTAAAGTTTTTAAATATTTTATTTGTTAAAAAAAAGTACGTTCTAATAATAAAAAAAATTAAATAATATGTTCAAAATATTCACCATTTACGTCTTCGTAATAAAAAAAACTTTATTTAAATCGAATTGTTTGCTTTAATTGTAGGTACAATGCTATTAACTGGCGTACTAAAGATTTAAAATGTTTGGCACTATACTATTCTTGTTTAAATTCAAAGTTTTTATTTTGCTTTCTTTTTTGGTTCATATCTTAATTATAATTTGTAAAAATAGTAAAATTTTACCTCTTTACCATTATTGTGATTTAGTAAATTATCCGTTAATAATAAATAAGAGTTTTTTAAAATGTCGCGAACTATGTATGAAAAAGTTGAAGCAATATTAATTATTGGTGAGCTTAGAACTAATCTGCATGAAGCCGAACGGATTTTTAATGAAAGGCATCCAGATCGACCAATATGCAGACATTACCTGAGACAACTCTTAGATAAATTTCATAGAACGGGAAACATTGCAGACGCTAAGCGAAGTGGTCGACCTGTAATTAGTGAAGACAAACAAGTCGAAATAGTTGCCGAAATGATAGTCAACCCCATACAATCTACCTCAAAGGTTGCACAAACTTGTGAAGTGTCTTCATCAACTGTAAAAAGAGTTTTAAAGAAACAAAATTTCATCCTTATAAAATGAAAATGCTCCATATGCTGACAGAAGATGATCCAGATCGCAAAATTGAAGTCTGTGAGCAAATAAAAAATAAAATAGAACAGGATTCTTATTATCTTAAAACAATTTGCTTTAGTGATGAGTGCTCTTTTTTTCTTAATGGTAAAGTTAATACCCAGAACGTAAGATAGTGGAGTGACACAAATCCTCACCTTTTTTATGAAGGTCACACTCAGTTTCCTCAAAAAGTGAATGTGTGGGCAGGAATTTTGGGAAACTACATTGTTAGGCCTATATTTTTAAACGTAAATTTAACTGGGTAAATTTACCTGGAATTACTCTAGAATGGTATTGAACCCCGAATCTTAGAGATTCTTGAGGATCATGCTGACGAGTTTCATGATATGGAACTTTTCAGCAGGATGGTGCTCCTCCCCATTATTATCAACCTGTTAGAAATTATTTAAATGAACAATATCCAGATAGGTGGATTGGACGACGGGATCCAATAGAGTGGCCTACGCGTTCTCCCGATATGGGGATATGGGGGGGGGATATGGGGGTACCTAAAGTCAAAAGTTTATGGTACACCAATTGACAGCATTGACGAATTAAAGCGAAGAATTAGTGAAGAATGCAGGTTAATTTCTAGAGAGACACTTGAACGCGTTCGGGAAGAGTTTTCTGCTAGACTATTTTATTGCCAGGAAGTAAATGGTGAACATTTTGAACATTTTATTTAATTTTTTTTATTATTAGAACGTATTTTTTTTACCAAATAAAATATTTTAAAACCTAAATAATTTTATAATTTTGGTTTGAAAGTTGTAAATAAGGAAGAAGAATTAATTTTTTTTTGGTATCATTTGAATGGGTTTGAAACAAGCTTTTAAATGATGTATTACTTGCCATATGGTACCATTTAAAATTATCTTCCAAAAGGGCCCACGTCCGCCATTTTTTATGATTACGTCACCTACTATCTATAAAAAAGTAATATACAATCCCTACTTCACTTTCCCAAAATTTCGGTTCAAAAAATAAATGGGGGGAAGGGATTTTAGAACCGCACTGTATATGCAAGTTCACAATGTTTCAATAGTTTGCAATCTCGCGAGTTATATTGTAAACTAACAGTGTTTATAATTTTACGGTGACATTTATATTAATCTCTTACGCTCTTTGTAATTAAATAACTATAACAATTTTTGGGTTCATTTAAATTTACCGAAATTTACGCAAACCTATCAATTACCTAATATAAAAAAATGACATGCACGATATGCTTTTTGGAATGCCGTCTCCTAGACTATAACAATTTGTCTAACGAGATTTCTATTCCCAAGTAAATAACTTATTAATAACTTATGGTAGGTATTACACACAACATGAAACAATTAGAAAACATGTAGTCATAGTAAATAAACCAGCTGCTCGGGTTTAGTTTACCAAATAACTCTTGAAACATTTTAATAAGTAAAGTATAAAATGTTTCAATAAAGATCTGAACCATGTTATGTATATTAGTTGCGTTCGTTTTGACTGAGATCTCAGCTCACTTCAATTGAAGTGATCTGATATAAAGTGATGTGAGTAAGCACCAAAAAGAACGACAAACGCGCGACCTACGATTTCTTGCTCCCCACCACTTTATTTCCGACTCAATTCTAACTGATACCCCCGCATAGCACATTCAGCATCGGTAAAGGGGGAGGAAAATCTCAGCTCACTTCGAAGTGAGTGAATCGAAAAGAACGCGCACATAACCGATGTGAGCTGAGATTAACTGAGATCTCAGTCAAAAAGAACGCACCTATTATTTCCTGACAACATAATAGCCTCATTATATATTCAAAACGAGTAAATATTGCGACCGAAGCGGAGATTAGGATATTAAAATAAATTATTAGGGTTCATTAACAGCATTTAAGTAAATTAATGTTTTATCTGAGCTGTGCACTCGTTTTGATTTACCATCTGATTTACATTTTCGGCCTAAAGTATACATTAAAATAACAAGTACGTGAAGCTATTTTTTTTAAGTAAATTGACGAATACGAGGTATTTCATAAAATAAAGGGAAATTTAATACAATGTTTCAAAAATTTTGGAATTTGTGGGGACATAAGTTTAATATCAAGAAAAAAAAATTGTAATACTAATTTATAATGTATAAAGCTTTGTATATGATAATATGTTTTCCCATTAAATCTTTATACCTGCAAAAAATTTGACTCTTAACTTACTTTACATGAAGTTTTAGAACTAGGCTTATCTTCCCCTGCGGGTGGTTGACATGGTCGTATCTAGGACGTGGCAAAATGGTACTGGCCACAGGCGTAAGGGCGCCAAAAAATAGGAGCCAAAACAGAAGGCCAACTATCCTATTTTTAAATAATTTCACTGAACTTCAGATCAGATTGTTTATGTCTTTCTTTTCATAGACAAAAGTCATTCTGCCAGATATTCGCCTTTAAAGATGTGCTGACGTTTTGTGTTTTTGTTGTTCCAACCTATTCAAGACTCGCAGATTTGGCGCCCAACGTGGGAAAATGCAATATTAAAATTATGTTTTATTAACTTCATAATTAGGGGGCGCTGTTTAGTATATTGCCACGGGCCAATAGTATAGAGATACGGCTCTGGTGGTTGACATCCCTTCTCGTTAATGGACATTTTTTTGTCTAAAATAACCTCAGTGATCGATCTAAGCAAAAAGCGCTCTATAAAGTTTTTTCAAAATATGAAATATTTTTCAAGTGATAAGCGATCGAAAACTCGAAACTTTTTAAGTTTTTAAACGTTTTTTTTGCAAATATCTCAAAAATATGCAATTTTACAATAATTTCATATTAAACAAAATTGTAGCATCTAAAAAAATTAACCAATTGATGTTTAATTAAATGTTCCAAGCATAATAGCAAGCGAAATATTGAAGCAGTTTTTTTTATCTGGCATACAACGGATGCATTTTATCCAGACCGTATTTTTCGCTTCAATGATTTTATTGGATATTTTTTTGATAAAACAACTAAACGAAATCCTCGTGAAAAAAAATCTAGGAGGGGGAGCAGAAAAATCAAGACGGGGATAGGAAATTATCGTTCAGATATTTAGCGCTCCACAGTTTTGTTTTTTTGTTTTTCCGTTTTTCCGTTTATTTTTGTATAAGCTGTCTGGTTTTAAATACTTAACAAATTAGTAAACATAAAATCTACATGTTTACCTATATTTATTATTTATATTTAATTTATAATCTTGCATTTGATGTATATTTACAATTTGAACTTTCCTTACTAATGTATCCCATTTTAAAATTATATTTTGCACTTTAATTCATATTTTTTTTATTGGAAAAAACCTCATTTAAATAATTTCCAATTGTACCTACAAAATGCAATGAAACGCCGTTTTGTTGGTAGTAAATTGATCGATCTATTTCATTTGGATCATTAACATTAGAAACAAGTATTTGCAATGCACACACTAAAATGTTAATCAAACATTCTAGATAAACCTCTTTATTAAATGTGCTCTCAAGAAAAATAAGGGTAAATAATTCTATTGTTAATAATATCAGCCCAAATGTTAACTTTTTTAGGATATGAAGTGTAAATATACAGTTTTGTTTATTAACTGTTCTTCATCAGAATTCTTGCCTTTTATCAGGATCATCTTCATTTAAATTCTAAACTCGCTCCTGAACCAACTGAACTTTGTAAGGGTGGTAATTTTCTTTTTATAATTTGCGTTTACAATAGACTTCATTGTAATACTCAACAGTGTGTGGAAATTAAATCTCTTTCCACACTCATCTAGTTATTTTTTGTGTCGCAGTTGGTAATTGTGTGCATTTTATTAGACAAGTTGGTTATATTATATCTTATATTATATTTTCTTAAATTATGTATCACTCCAATTTAATATTCAAATAAAATTTAATATTTAAAACTTGATATATCTTACATATGCCATTTTAGTAAGTACCAACATAACTGAACAGTTGTACCAAACTTCCACTATTTATTCGAAAAATACGTTTTAAAATGCAATTACATAGCCGTTTCGCTAATAACCAGCATCGTCAGATTGACATATTGAAGTTACATTTTGTTTGTTTGTAGCTAGGTACCTGATGTTGATAAGTAGTTAAGGCTAGACCAAGTAAGGAAGTAGAAGACATAACAATATTAAAATCTAGATGTTATTAGCCCTAAGGGATTATCCTGGATGTATTTTCCTCTAAGATCAGTATAACTGTGCAATGATATAGAAAAACCAGGAAAAAACTAGATCATGCTGATCTTTACAATAACTTAATATATTTATGTTACAATAATATCTTATCTATGTATAAAATGAAGACTCAATCAAAGTAAACAGTTTAATAGTGGAGATCTTCCAAGATTTATTTGTTCATTAACTACTTTAAACTGTTGATCTGCTAGATGTCTTTTAATTTCAAGTTCTTCTAGAAAATCTAAATTTTGTTTTTTATCACAAATGTGTAGTATATGAATGTTATTGGTGTGTATCAGTAAGTTTGGATGTTTAAGTAGGTGTTTTGCGAGGGGGCCGACAGGCCCTATTTTGGTGTACATTATTTCAAAAATTTGAAATATATTTCAATTATTTCAAATATTTCAAAAACATTTCAAATATTTCAATAATATTTCAACAACATTTCAAAAATATTTCAAAAATAAATATTAAATTGTTCAGAACGGAAACAATATTGAATTGAAGACGTTCAGAAAGCCAAAAAATGTAGAAAAGGCTAAGATTACAGTTTACACCTCGGTTTACACTCTTTGAGCTTTTACTGTAAGCTAATAAGTAGTTGACTTGAATCTTTTGCAAGATTTATAGAGAATTAGTTGATGAAAACAAATAAAAGTCTTTCATGGGGTGGTAATCAATAGAAAACGCTTTCTAAACATTGGGCGCGTTCAGCCAAGCTAGCGTTACACAAGCGTTGAGTAAGCGGAGGGCGAATTTGACCGCTGAGTGACAGCTGTAGCATTTTTTCCAGCGAATTTATTTTCCGCTAAGTTGATGAGCGGTTCGATATGTCAACAACAACAATCAACATATTATAATAACCATTAAGTTAGGTAAAAATTTCTATATTTGATTTTTATTAGTGTATAAAATTTAAATATCCGAGAATACATATGCACCTGTAGAATTTAATGTTGGGGGAAACATAATAGGTAGAAATTAACTTTATATGATGTATCATACAAAGACGTTCAGCCACCTTCAAGCGCCTTCACAGAGCGCCACTGCCAGCGCTAACTTTGTGCTAGAGTGGCTGAACAGTCATTTTCTTTGGAACAAAAGCCTACAATAATTTAAAAATTAAGAAACACAGACATTTTTTTGTAAATTGTACTTAAGTAAAATATAAAATAAAAAATATTTTTTCTAAAAAAAACAATATTACTTAGTAAATTTTTATCGAGATTTTTATAACTTTAACTAATATACTGATAAATAATACTGTAAAAGTAAATCAGGCAATCTGAGTAATTATTTTTTCAATGTTTCGTACTTTTTAATTATATTAACTCTATCACACCTTTTCAAATAAAATGGATGTGTACCAATAAGCTGAATTGGCCCATAAAAAATATACTTTCGATCCACCACTTGAATGTCATCATAATATATTGTAAGAATTTTATTTTGATTCCTTCCTTCATGAGTTCATCATTTTGAATAGCTATCATACGCATCCTAAGTACCAGTTCTTCATGTAGTAAACGGCATAATATCTTTGATTTTCTATTTTGATGAGTTCTCAGAATTGAACTGTTCTGTGTCAGTATCATCCATTAGAGCAATACTGTTATCGTTTTCCGAGGTCGAATCAGAACCAGAAGTACTAGGAGAGGTAGCAGTAGTGCTGGAAATACTTTCAATTTTTTGAAAAGTATCCGCTGAAATTGTTATCTTTCTATTAAATGTATACAGCACAAATAAAATTCGATATCCAAAAACGTATACTAGATATTAGCCGGTACTAGCTCCGTTTTACTTCCTTTTTGTAGCTCGTAAAAAGTGCCTAGACATTCTTACATTCAGAACATTCCTACCGGCAAGCATGGCAAGCATAGCTAGACGCTTGTAAAAGTCGCGCGCTGTTGCCAAATTATTTATAAAATAAAAAGTAATACAAGAATATTTCAAATATTTCAAAAATATTTCAAAAATATTTCAAAAATATTTCAAAAATATTAATATTTCAAAAATATTTCAAATATTTCAAACATTTCAAAAACATTTCAAAAACATTTCAAATATTTCAAAAATATTTCAAATATTTCAAAAACATTTCAAATATTTTAAATATTTTGAAATAATTTCAAGTGGGGTGTACATTATTTCAACGTATTTCAACCCGTGTCGGCCCCCTCGGTGTTTTGCATAGTTCGACTTATCTTAGTAAGTTGAACTTACACAAAGTAAAGGTTACCACAATCAATTTCATTAAGTACCAATATAATTTAATGAACACAAAAATAAATAAATGCGAATTATAAAAAATATTGTGTAAAACTTTTGCCAAAATGTCTTAGTATAAATCAAATACAAGTAAGACCAATCAGTAAAAATATCAAAAGTAATTACTAAGAACCCCGCCAAAGGCTGATGATCACGAAATATACCACCAACTTTTATTGCTTTATTAAAATATGCCTTTTTTCAAAGAATTTTCCACAGCTATGATCAAATATTTCTTGAGTTAGAGCATTGAATTTTTAATAGGGTTAAAGTATCCTTTGTAAGATCTATAGAGAATTATATGATACAGACATAAGTAAAAGTTTTTCTTTGGGTGGTAATCAATAAAAAACGCTTTCAAAATATAGTTTATAATTGAAACAAACGAAAAACACTACTACTTGATCTTAAAATAAAAAAAGTAAGATGAGGATTTAACTGCTAGTGTCTGCGGAGTAATAGCGTCACTTTGTAGGTATTTTATCAAGTAAAGTTTTATGTACTTCAAACGACGAGGAACGAAGAAACTTACATGATTATATAGGATTAGTAACACCCTTCACAAACAAAAAATCTAACAAAACCTCACATTTTTATCGGCAATAATGACACAGCTAGACGCTTGCTAAAAGCCGAGCGTCGTTGCTAAATTATTTAGAAAATCGTAAAAAGAATTTCATTTATTTCCCCGAATATTTCAAAAACATTTCAACAATAATTCAAATAGGTTTCAAATATTTTGAAATACTTTCAAGAGGAGTGTACATTATTTCAAAATATTTCAACCTGTTAAACCCTCGACAGTGTCTATATGACATTGACAACATCCCTGGTGAACTAGGCATTACATTGGTTACTTTTTTTGTAGCATCAAAATAATTACAGATTTCGTAATATGCAAAACCTGTAATCGATCATGAAGAAAATAATAATATATTTAATTTTAAATGTACCAAAAAAATATATATAAAAAGTGTGTTGTTGACCTTCATTTTAAAATTCCACAGTAGATTAAAATGAACCAAAGCAATAAATAACAACAGATCCAAATCTTGTTTGGTACACACTAATAATAATTGATAGCCCGAAGTTATGTCGTGATTGAACAATTATAATATGTCGAATTAAATACGGATTGTATAAGTTGACGAGATTAGAACAGAAAAACAACATCGTAGAACAAAACAAAAGAATTTTAATAGAAACAAAAATTTATTTAAATGGACCAGAAAAAAGAGGACGCCGAACTAATCTCTTATATGTATGTAGAATGCGTAGTAATTTACAAACGCGAATGAGATTGTTAGCCTAAATAGGTGTCATAAACAAACAAGCCGGTTACTCACATAATCATTAAATCTAATTTATGTATACCAGGTGGCCAACTAAGAACGGCTATCGACAATATATCCTACAAAATACAATAGTTTTGAAATCAACATTTTTAATATTCCTCTATAAAAGTTTGATATACCAACAATAAGACGCAAATAAAATCTAAAATTTGTGAACCTCCAATTAAAAAAAAATATCCAATAAACGTATTATAAAATACTAGATCTGTATCTGTAACTATAGACGAGAGTAGACCCCGAGTACTTTTAGATCGCATCCAATCAGTTATTATTTACTGGTGTGAAGTTAGCAGTCATTTTCAGCCTATTGGCGAAAACGAGTAAAGGTAGAATGGGGAAAACAAACCCATTCTCCATTTGTTTACCTGTTATTTGTGAGCTGTGTTTTAGAATAAATAAATCAACACACGTACCATCTTTCACTAACGATCTTTACCACACAAATTTAAAAACAGAAATAGTTGAATTAATATTGAATCAAATGGTTGATATTATTGTTTTCCCCATTCCACTGACAGATACTGCAGCGCCAACTATCGGAAAAATTTCCGCGAATACTACATTCAAACCCAAGCTACCTACGATGTAAACAAATGCACGCTGGAATCAAGTTTTTGTGCTGGACCTCACTAGTAAAGGACCCGGCAATTTTCTTATGGAAACGGGAACACCGTCAAATTGTCTGAATTTTGATATGTACTAATATTTGATGTTCTGATTAAAAGTCTCTATGGGCCCAACCTTATCATATGGCCAGATTTTGAGATACAGGGCGTTGAAGTTCAAAATCCCGACTTTTGTAAAACGGTTCCCAAAAAGTTGCTCTTAAATATTTTTTAATGTTACTGCCATATATATTAAGACAAAATACATACCTAATAGAGAAAATAAAATATTTGTTGTTTACAGGGTGATTCGTGCTTTCACAGACCTGTTTTTGTTAAAATACGTATTTTTGCAGTAGAAAAAAACATCAAATATCATTAAAAAAAATCACCGTCAAAGTTTCTGAATAGTGGATATAGTGTACTCGTTAAAAGTTCTTATAGGTAAAATTAGATCCTATGACTACTTTTCTAAATATTAAATGTTTAGTCTGAAAATAACATTTTTTGGTAATACAATATAAATACAAAATAAGAAATATTGTAAACTAAATATTTTTACACACTGTGTTAGATTATATTGCAACGTTGTATTATTGGGTGGTAGGCTACAAAAATTCAAACCTATAGGATGATCTGACTTGAGCTTGTAAGATGACAAAATCGACAAATCCAAAAGAGCCGCCAAATAATTATTATTATTATTAACAATTTAAAGTAGTTAATGAACAAATAAATCTTGGAAGTTCCCCACTATTAAACTGTTTACTTTGAGCCTTCATTTTATGCATAGATAAGACATTATTATAACACAAATATATTAAGTTATTGTAAAGATCAGCATGATATAGTTTTTTCCTGGTTTTTCTATATCATTGCACAGTTATACTGATCTTAGAGGGAAATTCCAGGATAATTCCTTGGGGCTAATAACATCTAGACTTTAATATTGTTATGTCTTATTACTTCCTTACTTGGTCTAGCCTTAACTACTTATCAACATCAAGTACGTAGTTACAAACAAACAAAATGTAATTTCAATATGTCAATCTGAGGATGCTAGTTATTAGCGAAACAGCTGTAATTGAATTTTAAAGCGAATTTTTCGAATAAGTAGTGGAAGTTTCGTTTACCCGTTCACTTGTTTACTGTTCTTAATACATTTTTTACTTTTAATTTTATTTACTAAATTTTAAACAACAAATAACGAGATAGGTAAAAACACGATTAAAAAACAAAATGATGTCTGTTGTGGGATTAACTTCTACTGATAACTAAATAATGTGACGAATATCAGTAAATAATGAAATTAAAAACGAATAATAATCTGTCATATGGGATCATATTGAAGATAAACGAGAGGATAAATTACTTTTATACAGTTTAAAACGTATATTTTATAATTTTTTTTAATTTTACTTCTAACGATTAACTTATCGCTCTGCCGAGTGAATTAGAAATAATTTAAATTGACACGTTTGAGTATCTGAAGCAGTAGGTGAATGTTGGTTATAAGTTTGATAATTATATTGGATTCGTTTCTTCTTTCCTTATAAGCTGAATGTTAGTTGCGAGTTTTAATAATGATTAGATATCAAAGAAAACAAAGTCAGACCACAACATTAAAATTATTTTTTACACCGTAGGGAGTAAAACTAATACTTTATTCCTACACTACAGTGACTAAAGTGCCACTTTTAATCCCAAAAGACTAAAGTTAAACACCTGAATTAGATTGACAGTTTCTATCTAAGAAAGCGCAAGTGATAGTACAGTTTGTTTAACACCGGTAATTGGTTTTCAGTAGGTATACTCCTGGCGGTTTGAATCCCAAAGCTGACGGTTGTTTTTCTGTTTTTTTTTTCTTTTTCTTCCTATGTTTTATTTCCATATTAATTTACTTTTTAAATTTTTGTTTATTTAATCTTTTTTACAGGTATAATTATTTATTTCAATAAATGAGGTGCTAACTTTATACACAGACCCATTAATTGTTTTTTTTAGGGTCAATAATACTTATTTGAATTTTACAGGTCTTGGGCAGAACGATGTCAAAATATCTTATATACTACAAGACTAAAGTGTCTTTTAATCCCTTAGGTGATTGTTGCCCTCGCTTCGCTCGTGCAACAAACTTCACCTTTGGGATTAAGGAGATAAGTTTAGATCTACTAAACAATATAAATTTTTATTTTCCAAATCTTAATGTTTGACTGACACAATATATATTGATAAATGTTTTATCTCTTTCAGGCACTAATGGATGAATATGGTGGACCATCAAATATACCAGTTAATTTCAGATCACAGGTTAGTTTTTTAAAATGTTTATTTTTATACATGAAATGGTAAATTTGAACACATTAATTCAAATTAGTGGGTCGTTTAAATTCACATTATCATACATTATCCGTTTTTAATATGTTTTAACAATTCATATTTATCCCTTGTGTACATCTTTATTTTTATTGTCAAAAGACTTCTCATAATTTTCTTGTAATGCGTTGGTGGTATAAAACATTTCCAACCTCAACCTGAAGAAAAAAGTAGCAAATAAAAGAATGAACTGAGTAAACTGATGTGTGTGTGTGATTAACTCGAGGATCGAGATGTCATAAAATATTTGTTTTTAAAGGTAATGCATTTGAAGCTACTCAAGGATGAGTTGGATTCTGTGTATGGGATTTTTGCACCATCATTTAAATCACTGACATGAGATTAATTAAAACGGGGCTGAGATATGGAAAAAAGAGAAATGCTATACTGTTTAAATGTTAAACTCTATTTTAAATTAATTTCTAATTTGATCATTCTAATAAAGGGGCCGTCCATTAATCACGTAATGTTTTTTTGGTATTTTTTAACCACCCACCCCACTCCCCCATGGTGATATATGGTGAGGTTTAAGACTACCCCCCCATATATCACATGTATTTTTAGTACCTATACAAAGAATCTTAATTTTATAATTGTATTATAGAAAATTAAAGTACAATAATTTTTAGAGGTAGACATAAAGGTTACAGGACTTCCACGTTGTTTTTGACTGACAAAAATAATGAAAGAAATAGTCCTCATACCACGGATTATCATCTTTGTTTAACACCAATAACTGCAAGCAAATTCAAATTTGCAAGAATTCCTTGTAGGTTTGTCTACGTTTCTGGAGAAAGATAGTCATAAAGATTACTTGTCAATAATTATTGGAGATATTAATCTTGATTTGCTACGACGTGATGACAATGTAACAGTCGAGTATTTGAACATTCTTAACGAATTTGGTTACAATTCAACCATAAACGAAGCTACACGAATACAAGGTAACAGTCAATCATGTTTGGATCATATCTTCATTAAATGTCAGGATCATATAAATGAACAAATAATTCCAGTAATAATTAAAACATCAATCACAGACCATTATACAACTGCCCTACAAGTAATAACAAATACTAAACGAAGCCAGATTTCTGATAAAGCCAAATGGATAAGTTTCATAAATAGCAATAGAATTAGCAACACATTTGTAAATATTTCGTGGAGGTCCATTTATTCTGCAGAAACACCTGACAGTTCAATAAATAATTTTTTTAATATAATTCAGACTGGCATTGCTGAGTGTGTCGAAAAAAGATTATTGCGCAGAAAACATGATAAAATAGCTTCATGGATGACTAAAGGCCTACTAACGTCAGTAAATAAAAAACAAAACAAAAAAATAAAATGTATATTAAGTTGAAAATATATCCAAATAACAATCAACTAAAACATGAATTTAAAAATTATAGGAATAAGCTAAATAACCTAATACAGAAAACAAAGTTTAACTATTACAAATGTAAAATTGAAAACAACGAAAACAATTCAAAAGGCTTATGGAATGTCATTCAAGAAATAAGTAAAACTAAAAAGATCAAAAAGGAAATTAAAGAAATTAAAAAAGGTACGGGAGAATTATTAACGACTAAAATCGATATTGCAAACGAATTCAATAACACATTTACTGGAACAGGTAAAAAACTTGCCAATAAAATTGAAAGAGATCAAAACTTCAAATATAATAAAATGTACTCCACAAATTCACTTATTATTAGTCCGGTTAGCGAAAATGAAATTAAAAATCTTATATTTGAATTAAAAAACAAAAAATCTGTTGGAAATGATCATCTAAAATCAGAAACTATTAAACTATTGGCACCCTACATTGTAAAACCTCTTACTTATATTATAAACATGTGTTTAGAAAACGCTATATTTCCGACAATACTCAAAAATTCAATAGTAATTCCATTACATAAAAAGGGAGATGATTCACTAGTTACAAATTACCGTCCCATTTCATTGATTACAAATTTTGCTAAAATTTTTGAAAAAGTTATTAAAAATCAGCTAGAATCTTTTCTTGATAAATATAATATTATTTCTGACTTGCAATTTGGGTTTAAAAAAAAGAAATCTACGGAAGACGCAATCCTTAATTTAACCTCTCGAATAATACAATCTTTAAATGATAGCAAACCATGCTTGTGTTTGTTTCTTGATCTATCTAAAGCTTTTGACTCTGTTAGCCATAGTTTACTTCTTGAATGTTTGGAAAATATCGGTGTCCGGGGTCATTGTCTGCAATTATTTAAAAGTTACTTAACAAACAGAACTCAAGTGGTAAGGCTTGGGAGTGTATGCAGCAGTCCAGAGGTGATTAAGTATGGTGTACCACAAGGGTCAATTTTGGGACCGATACTGTTTAATATCTACTTGAATGACTTATTTCTGATGAAAAGCAAAGGTAAGATAACAGGTTTTGCTGATGATACAGCCATCTTCTATAGTGCAGAGAATTGGCAGGACTTGAAAGATGTAGTCGAAGAAGATTTTTCGCAAATAAAAAAATTTCTGAATCATAAGCTGCTAACTCTCAACATAGAAAAAACGAAATATTTAACTTTCAGTTGCAACGCTTCTACCCAACCTTCTTTTAGTCAATTGCAAATTAAGATTAACTCAGAGGTTTTAACTATTTCATCTGCAACGAAAATTAGATATTTGGGCGTAATACTAGATCCTCATCTAAAATGGAATCTACATATAGAAAACACAACAAATAAACTTAGATCAATCCTATATAAATTCAGAAAACTAAAGGAAATCCTACCTGTAAAACATTTAAAAACACTGTATCACTCATTAGTGGAAAGTCATCTTAGGTATGCGATTGTTGCATGGGGAGCAGCTTTAAAAACCCATATTCATGCTTTGGAAGTTACCCAGAGAAGGTTTCTGAAATTGATTTATTCAAAAAAAGCTAGGCATCCAACTGATGCGTTGTATGAAGAAACTCAAATTCTTGATATACGGCAATTGTTTTTCCTATGCTGTACTACTAAATATCATTCAAATAAACAGAAGAGTCAGCTTCCATCACATGAATATAACACTCGTAACAAACATTACTATGTTACACCAAAAATGTCGAAAACTACAGCACAAAGATCGTACATGTTTTATTCAACTAAGTTGTATAACATCATACCGGAAACTATAAAACATACTTCTAGCATATCTATTTTCAAAAAGAATATTAAATCTTTTCTTTTAAAAAATCCGCGCATTTTAATTACCAAATACTTCAATTATTGATCCATTAGTTTATGAAAATTGTTATTGTTTTGTTTATATTTTATTTAATTCTGTGTATATATTTGTATACTTTAATTAGGAATTAAGTTTTTATGTAAGAGTTGGAAACAAATGTTTATGTTTATTGTTTTGATTATATTTTATTCATATGTATGTATATATTTCTGGATTTTAATTAGAAAATAAGATTTTATATAACAGTTGGATGTGGTGATTTTTCTAATTCTGTTGTGTTTTTAATTTTTATCTTTTTATTAACGCAAACAAGTATTTGAAATACTTTTGCGTCTTTTTCATGTTTATTTGCATACTTTGTATTTTTATATTTGGCATTATTACCTTGTAACTTTTCTTTCGTAAATAAACATTATTATTATTATGTAGCTGTACTAGTCCCAAAAGAGATCCCGGGTATGAGACTCTCTCAAGTAGTGGTTCGTCTCCAAGTTAATGCTTACTACAGAAAGGATTGGTGGTATATAAGGATGAAGGGCGCCACTATCTTTTTATACGTTAACGAATAAACAACAGAAACTATACAAAAACTAAGGTGAACAAGATATAAACACCTTGTAATTAGACTGAATTTGAAAGCAAAAAAATTACATTTAATGTCAACCGAACACGCTGCACCCTTAAGACTTATAGTCCATGGGTATATAAATCAAACTGTTATTGAAGAATATTTGTTTATTAATAAAAAAATTGTAAATTGCCACAGGAGATGTAAACGGAAATGTTATAAATGGACTTGACTTATCTTATTTGGTAGAGTGATCCGGTGGTCTCGGTTTGTGTACCGATGCTTGTAGTTGGGGTGTTGGCTGGTGGTGGTTGCTTCTTCGTCAAAAGGAACTGCTACTGTAATGGGTATATTTCTTCATCAAAAGGAACTGCTACTATAATGGGTATATTGCTCTCTACTAGAGGCTATATCTTTCACTACTAGCGAGTATATCTCTCCCTACTAGCGTAGCGGGATGTATATTCTGTGATACAACCAGAGAAATGGATTGTCTAAATTTTGCAGACAACTTGCCACTAAGGGTTTCGTTGGAAGAAAGAAAGAATCACGACGTTTGTCTTAATTTATAAATGGGGGTGACAGGGGTTTCCGGTTGGACGGTTGCGTTCGTTTTGGCAAGAGTTCTGTTTCGGGTACGTTCTATTGTAAGGGGTAAGTTTGATAGTGGTAAGGTTGTGTCTAATATACATTGGGTCGGGGTTGATTTTAGGGTTCGGGAGGACGGTAAGCTAAGGAAAGGTAGTATGGCGATAGACATGTTACAAGCATCTTGCTGAGAATCTCTCTGGAGCTTCCGTTCGATCGTCTCGTGACGATGCGGATATCTTTAAGATATTGTCTAGTGACTGCATATGAATTATTTTGTTTTATAATGGAAAGGACATTTAACGTTAGACGAAATGAATCGAGCTGTAGGTAATTTATTGTACTAACCCTTACTATGTGAAAGTTGATCGTATTAAGAACAGCTGTCATTGAATTTAAACCGTATTTTTGAATAAATAGTGAAGGTTTCGTTCAACCGTTTAGTTGTTTACTGTTCTTAACGAGCTGTAGGTCTTCTTGAAGGTGGCATGCGGCAAGCTCAAGTTGCTGAGCGGATGTGTGTTTCTCAAAGCGTTATCAGTAGATTATGGAACCGTTTTAGAAAAACTGGTAGTCCAGCCGAGCAACATCCAGGACGAGGACGCTCTACAACAACAACTCAAGATCGATTTTGAAATTTAACAGCTAGGAGCTTGAGATACAGTGAGAAATCATCAAATCATCTTTAATGAGGCCAACTAGTTCAGTATAGACGGCCCCTGAGATGTCCACCTCTCTCTAAAGGTAATCGCGCTTCAAAACTGGAATGGTGTCAAGAATTTCAGAATTGGGCTACAGCTAGACTCTCGTAGAACAAAAATGTGTCAACGATCTGGAAATGTGAACGACTAAGACATGTTCAGGAAGTGAGCAGATACAGAGGTGGCACAATCATGTTATGGGATGGAACAATTATAGGAGGCAAAACCGATCTCGTTTTTTCTGATTTGTTCCTAACGGTCAATTGTGTTTAGATACCATTCTTCGTCCTATTGTGTACCCATTTGCAGGCGCAGTTGGTGAAAACTTCCACTTAATGGATCAGAATGTTCATCCACATACTACACGTATTGTGACCAACTGGTTGGAAAGCGCAGGGAATTGAAGTTTAACCATGTCCAGCACAATCTCCCAACCTTAATCCTATTGAGCATGTACGGGATATGCTTCAAAGTACAGTGGCACTGTAAAATGCTAGCTGGATCTTTGTATTTTCTTTTTTTAATATGCTGTCAATTTTTTGAGATAATCCGTTTATGTACGGGAATTTGAAATAGATCTTGTCTTGGCTATTATTTATTGTTTTATCTGTCTTTTCTTAGTGTTCATTAATAATTTTTTTAATTAGGTGATATTAAATATGATTTCATAGTTATTTTGTTTAAATTCGTCGTTACTTAGATTTTCTGCTCTATATATTAAGTTTTTAATTGTACTGATTTTTTGAGACATGTGATGATTTGACAAGTAATTTAGTATCCTTCCCGAACTAGTTGGTTTATTGTACCAATTTGTTAAGATCTGATGACAGTAACATCTAAAAATTATATTTTGCCTTCCACATCTTTTTCCATACTAAATTGTAGTTTTGGATGGAACTTGTTAAAGATTGTTAACACTTCATTAGTTTTGTTTTCCGGAACAGCTAGTAAGGTGTCGTCTACATAGAGAAAGGTATTGGAAAATAAAGACATTGTATGCTTTCTTTTATTAGTTCGTTCATAACCAAGTTTGCTAGTATTGGGATAGCAGGGTTTCCTATAGCCGAACCTTCAATCTGTTTGAAGAATCTATTATTGAAGCTGAAATATCTTGTTATAAACAAGAATTCTATCAACTTCAAACAGTCAAAAGAATATGGATAACCTTTATGGACCGGTTCAATTTCAAGAGCTTCTGAGAGCAGACTGGGCGTAGTATACCTCAAAGTGATATTGATAATCTTATTTTATCTTTGAACCAAAGATGTAGAGCAGTAATAAACCAACGTGTAGGTCACATTTTGTATTAATTTTGATTTTTCACTTTTTGGAAAGATAGTCCAGGAGGAATCGGCACATGAGTACCGAAAACTATTCCACCTAAATTTTTTTATGTGATCCTTTTCAAATTGCCCTCCTAATGATATAAATGCATGTTGCCATGGCGCAACCCGGTGCCATAATGATTAAACCGAAATTGTTTAAACAATTACAAGGAATTGTTATTTTTCAACCGGACAAATTTTTTTTATATTCTTTATTAAAATGCCAATAAAAAAGTTCCTATGACTTTTCACGATAAAGTTAATATTTTTAAAGATATGAATTTTTTAAGGTTCGAAAAATCTCAAATTTGGGTACTTTCGACCTATGAAAAATATATTAAAAAAACAGATAATGTGAAAGTAATTAATGTTTTTAATTCTCTATACAATAGTTAATAATATTGTTAATAGAGATTTAAAAAAATTTCATTGTTTATATCTTTTTTTTTAATTGTTAATTTGGCGCGCTCACAAGTATGCATCGCTTACTTTTAAGTATCGTTGTCTCTCTCTGACTCATGCGTTGCGTCGGCCTCTCTGTGTCTTGAATCATTATTTATCATTTATATTAAAAACTATCAACTTTATCAAAATTGTTAAAGAAAGCAATGTTATTAGGTAATAATTAAATTGCCTACAATTTGTTTTTAATAAATTTTTTTCTGAAATCAATTTTTCAAAAGTTCTTTAAGCATAAATCGGAACATGTCATTAAAATTACTTTTTTATCAGATTATATTACTTTTTGCTATTAAACGTTATTATTTATACAAAGAGTAACCTTGAAAGAATAAAAAATAAAAGAAAGAATTTTTTTCTTACTCAGACACACTCATACACTCACTATGATACATATACATAAAATTATTTTTATTCAATTTATTTGAATGTTTTTTCTAAATACCCAATATATTTTTATTATTTATAAATAATTGTTATTTCAAAAAATGTTCAAATACCATTATATCTTATTATTGTTGATATAAATGCAAAAATTACTATGATAATAACAAAAAAGTAATATAAACTGATAAAAAAAAAGATATAAACAATGAGTTTTTTTTAATCTCTATTAACAATATTATTAACTTTTGTATAGAGAATTAAACAAAAATATTACTTTCACATTATATCATTAGGAGGACAATTTGAAGAGGATCACATAAAAATATTGAGGTGGAATAGTTTTCGGTACTCATGCGCCAATTCCACCTGGACTAAGATTTTACAAAGATCTTAAAATTGGTTATATTGAATTCTTTTTTGTATTAATTAGATTTCATGTTTTTAAAAGAATACACATTAAGATAGTATTATTTTTTTCCTAGGTTAACTGACAGAAAAACTAACGATTTTTAAAAATATCTCTTGGCTTTTCCGATATTTGTATAAATAAAACCCACAGTGGTTTACTTACCCGGACTAGAAATTTACTCATTAATAAAAGACAATAAAAGAAAAACATATTTTAATGAATCATCAACCTCCGGAACAATAAATATAATATTAACAAACAATAGTTTATTATATTGATACAAATTACACGATTGTTTTTTTTCTTTGCAAAATACCAACAAAGAATAAACAGCCATAGCAGTAGTAGCAAACCTTCTTTGCGTTGATTACAACACTAATGACGTCATGTTTTGGTAATGAGACCTTCACCAGACACGTCCGTTTTGCGGATACTTTTTATTATTACTCTGTACGTGAGAAGATTAAAAAGAGAAAGAAAAGAACCTTCTTTTGTAGTTCATTAATCTTCCCCTGTTGAGATAACATCAATCTGGGTACCTTACAAATGCGAGTCGAGGTCGAAATTGGAATTTTCTTACAGCATATTAGACGACCACTTAGAAATTGCTGTTTTTACTCAGACTGGTTGAACGAAAAACAAAAATATTTCACATTTACAATTAACCTTATTTAAAAGTATTTAAACATAAGTAAAATAAGGAATTCGGTTGACTCTGTATGCGTTTTTAAAATCAGAAACGATTAAATTATTAACAACATTTATTGCACATATCAGATAGGTACACTGTGAATGGGACACATTTTATGTAGGTGAAACATCTCTAGATCATTGAAAATAAGAATAGATAATCGCAAACATTATATTAAAGATAGCGAGTTCTTTAAGTCAGGTATTTGCAAACATGCTTGGGAAGAGGGGCAGCACATATTATTATTATTAATAAAAAACGAAAAATCAAAGAAAGTACTAATACAACTAAATGCCGATAAATGATAAATGTAGTATTTTAGCCGAATATAGTCAAATATGGTTACCAATGTTAAAAAGAGAAATTTACTGGACTAATATGATGTGCGCAGCGACACCTTGAACAAACGCGCTGTTCAAGACGGTTAACTGTAGTGACGTTCTTTTATCCTGGTCAAACTTCAAAGGAAATAGGGTGAAATAATACTCAATTTAATAAAGAGTATCTATTACTATTACAGTGAAACTTCCCCATAACGGACACCAACGGGGAAAAATAATTGTCGTTGTGTAGAGTTGTCCGTTATGTGGAGTTATCGCTTAGACAATGAAAATAAAAAAGAGATTTCGATTTGCTTAATCTTTAATTATACATATTCGTATTTGCATAAGCATATACACAAATAAAACAAAATACTTATATCAAAAAGGTAGGTATGTAGGTATTACTTCTTAAAAAAATCATCAATTTTAGTTTGTTTTGGACATTATTTTTCACAATTTCTGACTCAACCCAAGAAACCACTAGATCTCTAAAATATATCCAATAGGTATAAAAAAACAGTCTATAGATAATCATAAACCACCCGTTGAGAGACGGCAATATTGCCGTTAAAATATGTCTGCCAGATTTCCGTATTTCCGTAATTTTCAATACTTTAAAAAAATGTTTTTATTCGACGTTATAGTTTATTTATAATATTGTTCTTTTATTGGTATGATATATTATTATGTCTAAAAAATGTAATTTTTATATTTTATTTTGACATACCTTTTAGATATAAAATTTATATTGTGTTTTTGAGATGTTTTAAATTCAATTTTTTTATTTAAAATTGGTTATTTTTAGACTTCTCTTTTTTATTTTTTTAGATTTCTGTTTGTGATTAATTTTAGACATATATTTTTTTAAAATTTTTAAACTTCCTTTATTGATTATTTATAGAGCTCTATTTCTTGATAATTTTTAGACGTTATTTTTTTATTGTCTTTAGACATCTTTTTTTGATTATTATTAGATAATTTTTTTTCTTAGTTTTAGATTGATATTTTCCATTACTTTTGGATTCCTTTTTTGATTATATTTAGATCTGTATTTTTTAAATTTTTAGATCTCTTTAATAAAATAAATTTTAGACATCTTTTTTATATCATTTTAAAATTTCTTTTAGATGTCTTTTATTGTAATGTTATTATATCATCTAATAATCATACTTTTTTATATAAAATATGAATCTTGAGGCGATGTAAACTAGATGGCTAAGAAAAATACACAATAAAGACTGAAAATATATTTTATTATTTATTTTTTAAATAAAAATATACATATAAAATATTTTAAAATAAATATTGATACAAAACTTAAAAATGAGAGGTACGTATAGACTTTTTATCACACATAGGTTTTACAAAAACTAATAACTATATCACACTTTCAGCTAATACAAAAATATATAACTAAAAAATGGTAACACTGTTTTGTTGAATTTGAATTACTGGCGCATTCGCTTGAAAAAATTATTCGGATCAAATTTTTTTACCATAAAAAAATATTGAAAAGTACAATTTAGAAATTGAAAGTATACTTTTTACGTGCTGAGAGTGCACTGATTTTTGACATTTAATAGTGTTAACAGAGTTAAATTTTGTGGTTTAAACAATAACGCATGACAATATTAGCTGGCACCAAACAGTTTCATAATCAGAAAAAAATTATGAACAAAATGGTAAAAAAATTTAAAACGAATAATAATTTATTTTTGTATCGTTTTATTACATTTTTCCAACTGTAAACGAAAATGTGGTGTACTTACAACTACAATTAGACCAGATAATGAACTGCCAAAAACCTAAATAAATTTTTTATAAATTTCTATTTGGTAAAAAAAATCAAATCTTATATTTTGAGTGTATGTAAAATTGGAAATACGGCATAGCCTTCTTTGTGCTTTTGAGCGAAAAATTTACATTGTATTGATGAAAAGAGAAAATTATTTTCTATTGAACTCGCTCCTTTTACAAAAAATATTTTTAGTTTTGATGATTCTATTGGTCTAACATAAAGATTACATTTGGTTTTAAAAGTCGTACCAGTAAAATAATATTCGTTATTAAGAAAATATATTTTGTTAATAATAACGACTTTGTTGTTAACCATTACAGTATTGTCCGGAAATTTGTTTGATATCTTAAATAAATCAGAATATAGGGTTGTACATTCAAAATAGTAATCATATTTTGGTCCGAAAATTCCCTTAGGAATAATTCCAATTTTTTTTTTCGGTCTAAAAATATATTCCCTCGATTCAACTAATCGATTATAAAGTTGTTGTAAAGGGCGATTAGTGCCCCGAATTAATTTTTTTAATTTACCTAAAAGATTTTCATATTCAAAACATGTAAATTGAGTCAAGGGTCCAAATATTTCAACATCGTCACAAATATGTAACAGGGAATGAACATTATAAGCGACAAAACAATTATTGTAAATAATTGCACTCTCATTCACAAAATTTAAAATTGAATTTTTAGCTTCTAAAAAGTATTTATCGATAAGATATTTGGACGATAAAATAAAAATTGCTACATGAAGTTGCATAATATGATTGTACTGGTCATCTTTAAGGTGATTTTTAACAAAAATAGGGACACAATAAAGTAAAAAGTTGCGGCATTCCACGGCTTTCCACCGTTTTATTTCTCGCAAAGGACTTAATTTTTCTACCAAACTCATTTGGAAATTTTATAGATTTTATTTTTGGTCAAGAAGTGGAAGGTTTGCAATTTTAAACTTTTTGTTACCCCCAACCCAATACTTTCCCAACAAGCGTCTAACTACCCCTAAATATATCAAGTGCATTGGATCCAATACAAACTGCGAAACAAGACCTACTTCTAAAGGTATTAACGGGGATGGCCCTTTAATATGTAAATTATTTTTA
This sequence comes from Ophraella communa, assembly GCA_035357415.1. Lineage (NCBI taxonomy): Eukaryota > Metazoa > Arthropoda > Insecta > Coleoptera > Chrysomelidae > Ophraella > Ophraella communa. The sequence continues at coordinate 12,203,843 of CM068987.1, forward strand.
TCGCTTAACAAAAAGTCACTATCCTTTCGCTTTTGCGCTTCTATATTAACTGGGTAAAAATGTTTTTTAGTGTCTCTATCATATTGTGATTTTAATACACATCGCTCACAACCGTTTTTACTGGTATGTCCGCTAATCTGCTTCAAATATGCTCGAGCTGGAGCGTCGCATGTAAAAAAATCTATTTTTACAGTGTATTTTTGTTCTTCGAAAAAAAAACCTTCTCTTAATATATTTTTTAATTCATTAACAAATAAGTCCATATATGTTTCAATGGGTAGAGGTTTTCCTTTCCCACAGAAAAGACCAACAACAAAGGGATTTTGGTCTTCATAGTTACTAACTTTACACAAAATTGGCCATATTTCATAAGAACTATTATTGAAAGGTGAAATGCCATCTACGTTAAACTGTAATAACAGATTTGTTGTTTGAAAAGGAATGTATTTTAGCAATAGTTTTAATTGTTTTTCAAGGCCTAAGTATAACATTTCGCCATTGTCTAATATAATAGTATGACATGATCGAGGTGTACCCAAGAAAGTACGAGCATCTTTGAGAAGAAATGGGTATTTTGGATGAATTAAATTTATTAGTTCATTCAAAGCTGTATGTGTTATATTATTTGTTGCAGACCAAGACTTTAGTTTACTCACAAATAAATTCTGCTCTACATTTTCTTTATCTTGTGTAGCAAAAGTAATTTCATTTTGATGCAATTCTAAGTTTTTTGGATCATTACATATGTTAGAAATCTTACATCTTTCTGTTGTTTTTATGCCACATTCAGTTTTTTTATCACCATCATGATTTACTGCTTTTGCATTTAAAATATTAGCTGTGTTGTTCGACGTCTTGCTACTACTTGGCAAGTCAAACTCACAGTTTTTGGCATTACTTGCAGCATCTGCATTTAGCATAGAAATATTTTTTAAAGGCTTATGTAATACTTTGCTTGTACTTGGAATTACAGAATTACATTTTTTATTTAAATTATTAGCATCCTCGAAAAATTTGTTAACGTTGGCATTGACTCGTCGCCTCAATTGTCGTTTAGAAATTACTTTAGAATTTGAAATTTTGTTGAACATGCTTCTAATTTTGTTTTAGAATGTTTTTATAGATGTCTGAAAGGAAAGAAGCAAATGATTATTACTGTAAAAGTAGTAAGCCAGAAAAATGCAACTTTCTCAAAGAAGAAGCGTCCGGGAAGTAGTTACTTCCCGGACGGTTGCCGAAAAAGGTAATTTTTTATACTAGAAAATAAGTTGCTTTTACAATAACACAAAGAAGGCACTCTTGTCTAAGGGTAGTTGTAATTTTTAAATTTTCTTAACAGCAATATTCATATTGTTAGCTTTATATGTATTCAACAAATATTTTTAAATTAATTTTTGGTAGAGTTTTAAAAACAAACACAAAATAAACTAAACTTATAAAGTTCTTATACTAATTCTCTTTTTTTTTTGCATATTCATACCTTTGTGATGCAAGACGAAGCCAGTCCTGTATCACTTTTACAATATTGTGAACATTGAGATCGGGTGGTCTGTCAACGCCTAAGGCAGCAAATACCCCATCTAAAAATGATAATATTAAATTAATATAAGATAAAAAGATGGCATTTTTTTGAAGTCTCTTAAAAGTAATTTGACAAATTTTATTATAAAAGCCTTACTTTTAATTCATTTTATTTTTAATAAAATACAATGATGTCGGATAAATTTTGTATTATATATACGTAAGTTATTACATATGTTATTTAAGGAAATTAGACCCCTTGACCGTGGAGCTCGCGGGTTAAAATTTCTTATTTCTTATATGTAATAAATGGCTATTAAGATTGTATTTTCAAAAGCATTTGGAGGAAGATGTGTTGCCTATAGCAACGTGTAAATTTTACTTAACATTAGGTAAGCAAAGCTCAGGTACTTCTTGTTTTCTTTTGATAAAATAGATATTCAGTAATATAAAATGAAGAAAGTGTATATACTTCGTTTTACCTTACTAAATTTCTTTGCAAAGTTTCATCAGAAAAAAACAAGAAATACCTGATATTTGCATTTCTAAAGTTAAGTAAAATATACAGTGCGCATTTAAACAAAAAATGCGCATCAAAATACACCCTTAATATCAATCAGTAAAAAATAATTGTACTTTAAAGCATACGTACCTTGAACAACTTGCATCAATTTTGTGCTTTTAAAGGCTACTTTGCCATTATGACCGGCCCAGTTAATTTTTTTGGCGAGTTTGTTTGCCAGTAAATATTTCAGAATATTTGTGGTTACTTGGCGGACTGAAGTTCCTCCCAGAGTACTTAATTTTTGTTTCTAAAAAAAAATTAATGTTACACTTTTTTTATTAATTAAATATTAAGATTTTTATATTTTTTTCTGCATTCAAATTAAGGTCCTAAGCATTTGAAGTCACAACGTGTCTCCATACACAGGTGTCGAAAAAGTTTTATTTCTTTAATATTTCATTTACAAAAAAAAACCTTAGAAACCTGAAGCAGGATGAATTTTATTTTTGATTGAGCACCTCTTAGGAATAAAAAATTTGTGTCAGGATGGCGCATGGCCGCCATTTATAAAATTTCTTTTAGATACATGTATAGTGTTTAAAATTTTAAATTTTAGAAAAAAATGGCATCTTGTTAAACTTATTATTTTTCATTTTTTTTGTAAATATTGAAGTTAAAAATAGTTATTTTTGTAAAAGTACCTAAAATCATGCTCGTAAAATCGTAGCTGTTTCCAGAGGAGGCGAAGCAGAGTCTGGAATAGCTGATGACTCCCAAAAAACTGATTTAGGTACGTGTTACATACAACATTTTTTTGTTAAAGGTCCCTAATATAGCTATTTTACTATATAAATGAGTCTGTAAAATGACTAGGTACTCACTCCCAAAAAGACTCAAATGAGTCCGTAAAATGGCTATTTTAGAACCGAATACAAAAAAAAAGGTTTTAGTGATTGATATAAGAAAAAATCTTTATTAATCTTTAAGGGGTAAAAAATTTTAACTATAAATAAAAACATTTTTAAACCATACTTAAAATTCTTACCAAATAATTTGATGCAACTTCATCATGTTTTAAAAGGTGTTCCAAATTTTTGAAATTTGTCCTCTTTGTAATAGGAAAGTTTGGGAAGTTTTCCGGTTTTCCTAAAATTTGTCCTTCATTTGTAGAAAGTGACCTTAGGACATGATCGATTTTTAAAGTGTTTTGAGATAATTGCTCTCCTAATATTTCGAGCTTACGAAGTATCTCTCTTTCAACCGAAACATGTTTTACACTATTAGAACTTGAAGGAGTGGAACAAGGATCATATTCATTGTACAACATTTCTATGTTGTTCTCTGTTAAAGTAACGTCTTGGTCTTCATACTCTGCATTTGAGGAAACATTACTCGAAACATCCATTGTTTTGTTCTCTTCAATAATTATCTTTCTAGTTAATAACTCGACTCTACCCCCTTCTGACTCCGAGCTGACCTTGTCTATGATATTGTCCATATACTTCTCAGCGTTCTTATAGCATTCTAAAAAATAATAATAGTATATTAAAGTATAAGTGCATAAAGAGGTCTTTAAAACACGCGCGATTTTTCAAGCACGACGGCGTAGCCGGAGTGCTTGAAATAGAGCAAGTGTTTTTGAGACCAGTTATGCACGAATACTTTACGCTTTTTTTATTGGTGCACTTTTAAATCAAATTTATCAATTGCTCCACCTCTTACGGGTGGAGCAACGAAAAATATTTTCGTCGTGTATAATTTTGTGGATAGAATATATTGTGTTATTAAATAAACTAGTTTGTTAAGAAAATTACGAGTTTTAAGAGTTGCAGATTTAGTTTTTTAGAGAGTACATAAGACAAATATAGGTGAGTTTGGGTTAGGTTTGTTCCAACTTTAAAAATTTGCTCCACCCGTACGCGCAGCATTTAAGGTTTCGTAAAAATAACAGACTACAATTAAAAAGAAGATTCGTTGTTAATTTCAGAGCATTTATTTTGATAAAATTTGATTATAAAAAATAGCAAATAAACAGTGGTTAAGAAAGTTGTTACAACGTTACTAATTTAACCACTTCGAAGAGAATTGGACCGATGGTGTGTTGTAGAATGAGTTCTAACATTAATAATTTAAACACCAAGGCAGTGGTATTAATATTTCAAATAATACGAACTGCTCTTTTCACATCCATATAAATAATTGGAATGTAAACGATGTAAAAAAGAATGTAAACTTTGAATAAAATTTTTGAAACATTTGTAATGTTATTTGAGGTTATAAAATATTCCTGTCAGATTTATAGTTAAAAAGTTGACATTTAGGATTCACATTTTGTTGATGTTGCCATGGTAACTTTAAAACACGCGCGTTTCATAAAGTGCGTTTTAAACACGCTAGAGCGTACTTTAAATGAGTAATATAGGGCACCAATAAAAAATGTATTTATTCTACTTCTATATTAGTAAGTGTTTCTTACTATCGGTAAAATGCATTTTTATAATTGGATGCGTAACCCAAGATGGCAGCGGTGGCTTTAAAGTTTCAATTGCTTTGATGACATTTCCCTTGGGCCAGAAGCAGGTATTTTCCTTGATCCATAATAATGGAACAACACATAGTTCCTTATTTCTAAATTCTACGACAGCATACATACTGAAAATTATGAATTAGATAATTTATAGATTATTAAGTTAACATATACCTTTTTCACATATGTGAGCGATGATATGCTAAATACTGTTTTAAAACATGCCAGCTAAATATTTTAAAATCTAGTAGAAATAATAAAAAAATGGTATAATTGAGTAAACTGCACTTTTCTAGCAAAAATATGCAAGGTGATTTTTTAAAAGCTACCCTCCCCAAAAAACTCATTTCTCTTGTGAATTTTTAAGTTTTCCTAGGCAGCTTGATTTTAAATTTAAGGGGGAACCCTTATGTCACATAAATTAAACTTCCTGAGCTGCCAGCCACCACTACTTTTTTTTTCAAAAGCATACGTCACTGTGACATTGCATTGGAAAGGTCTTTAAAAGAATGCTATTCACTAGTACTAATTAAAATTTTAATTTATTGATTATTTTCTGTAAAAATTAAAAAATAAGATGTTTTCGCGGCAATTTTAAATAAATTTTGTTTTTAACTCTAAAGGATTTATTTAAATAAAATATTATTTTTTATGAATATATATAAGAATAAATATTATTTTTTAAATACTATCTGAAAAAGTTGTCCGGTTCCCTATTACAACCATTTTTCTTAGACAGACATAATCAAGCTACTAACATTATAAATAAAATTAGGAAAATTTAAAAAATACCAATATGACATTTTTTAGATGGTTTTTCGAGAACTCGTTCTAACTCGAAAGTATAAATTTAAGTAATTACAACTATTTTCTTGTATAAATTTAAGTAATTACAAATATTTTCTTATATAGACATAATCAAGCTACCAACATTATAAATAAAATTAAGAAAATTTAAAAATACCAATATGACATTTTTTAGACGGTTTTTCGAGAACTCGTTCAAACTCGAAAGTACACATTTAAGTAAATGCAACTATTTTCTAATATAGACATAATTAAGCTACCAATATTATAAATAAATTAAGAAAATTTAAAAATACCAATATGATATTTTTTAGACGGTTTTTCGAGAACTCGTTCAAACTCGAAAGTATAAATTTAAGTAAATGCAACTTTTTTTTTTATATAGACTTAATCAAGCTACCAACAATATAGTATTTTAATAAGTACCATAGTAAGTACCTACTTCGGATATTTTTAGGTATTTCTCTAATTGGTAATACACATAGAAGTATAGCTATGGTAATACAATGTTACGGTTTAAAAGATTCCGAAGATTGGTACTTTGACAATGGTAAATCATAAATAATAGTAATTAAAAAATGCTTACCTTTTTATTTTATTAATTTTTATAACGTGTATAAAGCATCAGAGATACCACAGACACGACAATACTCAATGCACAATCGAAAAAGACTAACCAAAAACCACCCATCATAGTCACATTGAGAGGGTAATAACAGCAGTGACAAGGGACAGGGACAGGGGCAAGGGACAAGGGTTAAAGTGAGTAGTGGTGGCGATCAGTGTTGCCACGGGTAGAATATTATTTAAATAATTGTATTGTAACAAAAAAGTAATATGACGAATATTGATAAAAAGTATAATAGATTTTAGGTATGGGCTATTAGCTCTTAATATAGGCAAACACCGATAGTAACAGATCTATTAATTACGATTGTAATAGGGGTGGCAACACTGGTGACAATGCAATGCCAAGGCTAAACCCACTCTGTACTCTGTAGGTACTGTGTGCCGTTGCCGACTACCATAGAATTATAAAAATCAACAACATATAAAATTATGGATCGTTAGATGGAATTTTTGTAATGATTGTATAATTTTATTTAAGGAAATGTATTAAAACTAAAATTTTAAAATAACGTTTTAATGCTTTTGTTTTTTCTTTAAATTAATAACCTTTAAATCGAAAGTAATATCAAAGATAAAAATTAAGCAATTTAATACAAAATAATTATCTGACATTTTTTAGATAATTTTTAGAGAAGTCGTAACCGTTTAGACTTCAAGGGGGTGTTTTATGAGCAAATTGAATAATTCTGGTAAAAATATACAAAAATTTCAAAATCCAAGCAAAAATGAAAATTAAGTAATTTATTTGAAAATAATAATCGGACATTTTTTAGCCGTTTTTTCGAGTTTTCGTAACCATTCAAAAAGCGGTGGTTTCTTTTAATAAAATCAATTTAGAAAAAAATATACAAAAAAATACTTAAGAGCCTTACAACAAAACGATAAATATTGGATTGTTTATTAAAATATAATTATCTGACATTTTTTCGACAATTTTTAGATATTAGTAACCGTTCAGAGTTCATCGTCGTGTTTTTTTAGTAAATTGAGTAAATTGTTGCAAAAATATATAAAAATATTAAGAAGCTAGACAATAAAATTATAAAAATTAAGTAATTTATCTGAAAATAATAATCGGACAGGTTTTAGACAGTTTTTAGAGTTTTCGTATGCGCACAAAAAGCGATCCTTTTTTTTAAGGTTCGTCCACATCAAAAAATATTTTTGTTGTTCGTTACTTGACACACAAATGCATTGTTGTATTTAAAAAATATACTTTTTATGTGCTGTATTATTCAACGTTAATTTTGTGTCTAATACAACGAACAACGAAAATATTTTTTGATGTGGACGAACCTAAGTCAACTTTTATTTAAATATAAAGAAATACTTGCTTAATAAAAAGAGGATAAAAGCAGGTAATTTATTAAAACATAATTATATGACATTTTTTAGATACATTTTAGAGAATTCTAACCGTTTAGAAGTAGGGGTGTTTTTTAGGTAAATTGAATATTTCTTGTTTTTTTTTTAATCCAAGCAATAAAATTAGAAAAATTAAGTAGGTAATTTATCTGAAAATAATAATCGGACACTTTTTTAGACAGATTTTCGAGATTTCGTACCTATTCAAAAAGCGGTTCTTTTTATTAAAGTCAACTTTTAAAACAATATATAAAGAAATACTTAAAAAGAATATTTTCTTTCAAAACCATATAAAAAATATTGAGAAGCTATAAACAACAAAATGATAGAAATTAAGTTATTTTATTTGAAAATAATAATCGGACATTTTTTAGACAGTTGTTAGAGTTTTCGACCAACTTTAAAAAAAAAATAAAGAAAATACCTAAAAAAGCTTAATAGCAAAACGATAAATATTAAACAATTTATTAAAAAACTATTATCAGACAAATTAAAACAATAAAGCAGTCGCTGTGATTTATATATTGAGATCGAGGGACATTTGAAGAGATTATTATTTCTTAATCAAATTAGATTAAAGGTGTATTAGGAAAAACAAAAAAGTCGCTAATTAAAATTAAAAACACACTTATATCTGTTATTATTTATTGTATGACATTTCCTGTATAACGAATGTCCAAAGTGTACAGTTTTTGTCTAAAATTTAATTAGTTTTATCACAGAACTCAAATCAAAAAAATAACATAACAAAAAATTCTATTGCATTTTTTAAGAGGAGCGCAGTCTCATTTAAACTTAAAAAAAATTATATCTTAAAAACTGATATACTCATATGCGGTTCCAACTTTTTTAAAATACATGGGGCTTCTAAAGGAGAAGCTTTTTTGAGAGCAATTAATTAAAAAAAATGTGAAAAGGGGTAGAAAATTTAAGTACTTCTGGGACATTTGTACAGTATTTGGTCTACATGACAATTATAACCAAAGATATTTTAATCTAAAATAATGTCTTAAAAATGTTTATTTTATATTCATCTAATTTGAGCACTTTTGAGACATTTTTGTACAATCTCTATTTGGTTACCAATACTTACGCCTAAAAAATATTGCAAAAACAATATCTTTTAGATAGCATAAATTAAACAATGTTTTTTTATCATAAAAAATAATCTATTTAATATCTATTTTACACAAATCTAATTTTTGTCATTTTTTAACAAGATTTCAACGATATGTTTTTATTAAGATAAATTTAATTTTAAAAAATATCAAAACAACTATATTCAAAAGAGATAAGAAATATTACTAAAGATATTTAAGTCTAAAATATTGTCTGATAATTGTCTATTTTATGTACATCTAACTTGTGTACTTTTCTCTACTAAGTTATTTATATTATGTCTAAAAAATAGTACGAGAACAATATCTTTTAGATGGTATAATATGAAGAATATTTTTTTTTACACAAAAAATAATCTATTTAATGTCTATTTTACGTACATCTATAATATTATAAAAAAAGACCATCTATTTTGTATAATTTCATAGATTAGGACGGTTTTAGATGGATTTCTATATCTTAAAGACGTGAATTAGATTACCCTGTGTTGCTTGGGAATGTTTAGAATTACATTAGATATTTTTTGACTTATCCTTGCATGACCTTTATAAATAAAAAATAATTCTAATTCTGTACGTTTTCTTTAAAATCACTAACACAACTAGCTAAGTTTACTTCAGGATTTTCCGTCAATACGGCTGCATCAATCTCCACGTAGTTCAAAAAATTTTCAACTCCATGACTTTTGCAAAAGGTTGACAATGGCAAATCATCTTGCAAGTATTGTAGCTCCAGATTTTCCACAATTTCTTCTCCATTACTATCAAACCGCACCTGATGAAACACTTTTTAATTGTTTGTGTTGAAACGTCTCTCCATGCTACCACAATCCAAATTAAGGCGTTAGCAATCGTTATGGACTTCTCTAGTTCAACCGTTGATAAAGAACATTCTATAGACGATAACATTCTTTTCATCAAAAACTCTATACAGGGATTTAAAGTTTTTAATTATTCCTTGGTCTAACGGTTGGCAATGCGCTGTAGTATTAGGTGGCAAAAATATTATCGATGTGTTAGATAACTGAATATCCGGATGGGATGTTGCGTTGTCTAGGAATAAGAGAATTTTTCTTTTTTGACGTTGCATTTTTCTGTCAAATTTGTGCAGCCAATCTTATTGGTACATAATTTGGAATATGTGACGTCACACCACTTTGACGTATTTAGTTGCTATATGTTTTTTGTTATACAAATTAGTGTTGTCAGTTTATGTTGGTTAATTGTCAATATATTATCCTTTTAGATAATAGATAATTTTAACAGTGTTATATCTACGTGTTAGTATCTTTTATGTTATTTTCCAGCCGTACATCTCATAATTGTCCATCAGGTTATGGGCCCAGATAAATTTCTTGCATTCATTGTTGTATTCTTATCATGATGAATAATTCGTATCAGCTCCCGCAAATCGAAAGATTAAAAGGTCGTGAAAATTACGATGTTTGGAAGTTTGCTGTACAAACATATCTGGAAGATTTGGAATTATGGGACTGTGTGATTGGTGAGGAAGTAGCTAGGTCAAAATTGATACTTCTAATAGAAGTTCATGTGTTCATATGTTCATGTGCAGTCAACAAAAACTGCTAAGGAAGCTTGGAAAAAACTAGCCAGTGCTTTTGAAGACAAAGGATTAACACGTAGAGTTGGATTATTGAGAACTTTGATAACCACCAAGCTGGAACATAGCAATTCCATAGAAGATTATGTAAACAAAGTAATTATGACAGCATATAAATTGACTAATATTGGTTTACATGTCAGTGATGAGTGGGTTGGTACTATACCTACTGTTGGCCGGATTGCCAGATGAATACAAACCCATGATAATGGGTATTGAAAGTTCTGGTATAGCAGTAACAGCAGATGCAATTAAAACCAAATTGCTGCAAGATGTATCTAAGCCGACCGATCAGGAGAAGTCACTTGCTATGTATGGAAGTGGTTCTGATTCAAGATTTAAAAAGAAATACTCAGCGGATAACAGTGGTAAAATGAAGGGTAAATTCTAGATTATTTCTCCTTAACAGATTTCGATAATTTTTTTGCACAGCGTATGTATGGGTGGGGAAATGATGGAAAACCCGCTAATTTTTCCGCGGAAACGTTTTTCACTACATAATTTTTCTTTTTAAATAATTATTTTTAGTAGATGACATCCATGTTCTCTACTACTTCTGCGCATGCGCGAACTGATTGCTCTTGTTTAAAACGAAGAGTTTTTATTAATCTTACTCAAACAGATTGTTAATTCTTAGGTAACTTACGACTACGTGCCCTCAGCTCCACAGGAAGAACCTGAAAAAGATGTATCCAATTAGACCCAATTAGACTACAGAGAAAAATAAATCCTCCAAAAAAATTTGAAGACTATGTTAGTTATTCTATATTTACTGAAGATTCTGATGATCCCACAACTATAAAAGAAGTCTTGGAGAGGCCAGATAAACATAAATTTCTTCAAGCGATAGAATCGGAGTTTCAATCTCAATTAGAAACCGGCACTTGGGAGCTTACAGATCTTCCTCAGGGCAGAAAAGCTTTAAATTGTAAGTGGTTATTTAAAACAAAAAAATCTGCAGTAGGAGAAGTTATCAAATACAAGGCTCGTCTTGTCGTAAAGGGTTGTGCTCAACAAAAGGGAATTGACTACAACGAGACATATTCGCCGGTTGTACGTTACAGTTCATTGAGATTTTTACTAATATTAGCAGCAGAATATGATTTGGAAATAGAGCAAATGGATGCAATAACAGCATTTCTTCAGGGAGAATTGAGTGAAGAAATTTACATGCATAAACCAGAATATTTTAAAAAATCAGAGAAAGTATGTCGTTTAAAAAAAAAGTTTGTATGGACTTAAGCAAGCGAGTCGGGTTTGGAATATTAAGCTAGATACTTGTTTAAAGAAAAGTGGAATGAAGCGTTCAAACGTCGATTCCTGTGTATATTATATACACGAAGGAGAAAAAAAATTGTACATAGCAGTTTATGTGGATGATCTTTTAATTATGTCAAATGACGATTCGCTGAAAAATAAAATTAAGAGAATGTTAATGAATAATTTTAAAATGGTTCACCTAGGTAAGGCAAGTTTTATACTAGGATTTGAAATCATAAGAGGTCGTAAAAATAAAAGAATTTGGATCAGTCAGCAAGCTTACATAGAAAAACACGCCTTTAAAGTCCGGAGATAAGTTAACAAAAGATCAATGTCCCCAAAACACAGAAGAAATTGAAAGAATGAGAAATGTTCCAGCTATTGGAAGCCTACTTTTTGCAGCTCAAATTTATAGACCAGATCTAAGTTTTGCTGTAAATTTACTCAGTAGATTTAGTCATAATCCTGGAAGAGCGCATTGGGAGGCTGTGAAAAGGGTTTTTAAATATTTGAAAGGAAGTTTACACTACAATTTATAATTTCGTGGTAAAGCTCAAGAAGTTACGAACATAATTGATTTTTCTGATGCAGATTGTGCCAGTGATCCAGATTAGAGACGATCTATTACTGGTTATGTTTTTCTTAAAAATGGTTCTCCGATATCATGGGCTACAAAGAAACAGCAGACAGTTGCACTTTCCACTACGGAAGCTGAATATATGGCGAGGTCTTCTGCAGTACAAGAGACTTTGTGCCTTCATGAATTAAATAAAGAAATATTAACGTGCAATAAACCGATCAATATTTACGTTGATAATCAAGGTGCCCAGAACTTGACCGTAAAAGGGGGGATATCAAGCACGAACAAAACATATCTACGTACGTCATCATTTTCTTAGAGAATAGATTATGGAAAACAAAGTTTGTTTAAGCCATATTTCAACTCAGGAAATGATTGCTGATTCCCTTACCAAGTCATTGGACCGAAACAAATTTCAAACGTGCAGAATGAAACAAGGACTTATTCCAAATAGGGAGGATATTGGTACATAATTTGGAATATGTGACGTCACACCACTGTGACGTATTTAGTTGTTATATGTTTTTTGTTATACAAATTAGTATTGTCAGTTTATGTTGGTCAATTGTCAATTTATTATCCTTTTAGATAATAGATAATTATAACAGCTACGTGTTAGTATCTTTTATGTTATTTCCCAGCCGTACATCTCATAACTGTCCATCAAATCTGTCATTATATCTATGGTAATCCAGGCTTTCTTGTTGTAGTACCAGTCGACTTGGACCTTATCAACATGAACATTTTTAAAACAGGGAGGATTTTTACTTTTACCAATCACCAAAGGTTTTTCTTTTTCCCCATTTAAATTTGCACACAAAAATACGGTCAGCCTTTTCTTAGCAGATTTACCCCCAGTGCACTTTTCATTACGAAATGTAAAAGTTTTACTTGGTAAAGCTCGATAATACAGACCAGTCTCGTCAGCGTTGTAAATATATTGAGGTAAATAACCACTTAATAAATTTGGCAGTTTTCTTCGCCATTCTGAAACTTCGTCAAGATTAGCATTTACAGCTTCTCCAGAAATTACTTTAAATTGGAAGCTTTAATACTTTTATACTTTTTATATACTTTTTATACTTTAATACTTTTTATGACTGCAAAATAAAATTTAATGTTACCAAAAAATAAACATATTACCGAAACTCGCCAAATTTTGTAGTAAGATATACATACTGATATAAATATATATCAATACTAATGGTCAGTTTTGTCCTTTGCTCCTCTGGGTTTTATCTAGTGGTAGTAAATTGTTACATTTAAGTATGCTATATACTTAGGTTCTTACCTGTTTGAATGCAAATAAATAAATAAATAAATAATATTCCGTCATTAATTGGTGGCCTTTTCGTGAATATTTTAACACAAAATTTTACAATGAAGGACGTCTGAATCCAAAAATTCTATATTATATATACATTATTTTGTTACAATAGTTTTTTTATTGATCGGGTTATTTTTAGAAGTGATTGTTTAGCAAACTTAAATAACATACACGTTTCTATAAAAATGTAGCCACACATACAATAGAATTACGACCTTAGTGACGTGCACGCAACTTTATTTGGTTTTTACTATAGTTAGAAAATCTCCTGTTAATGGATTTATGAGTTTTTAAACCCCAGTTTTAACTTTACAGCAGTAATAATAATTAAGAAAAAACAGTGAACGAATTGTTTACATAACAATTAAAAATGTGTTGCAAAGTAAATGAGAAGGTATCCCATCAAACTCAAAGCATAACCTATATAAAAATGTTTAATACGACAACACTGTTAAATTCAATTTGTCTGTTTATTGTTTACCAATTAGGTAAATGGATTAAAAAGATGTAGTAAACACGTGTATTTTTTTATTTTCGGTAAGATAAATAAATATTAAAATATTCACTCGGAGAATATCTAAATTTATCTATCGACAAAACGCCGTTGATTCAGCTAACGGTGAGAAACTAAATAAACCAAAACATCGAAGGCGACAGATGCATATAAAAATAATGGTCGGAGATTTGAGAGAAAACAAGGAACGGTGTTTGTATCTCTAATACTTATGTTAACTGTACAACATTCTTATATATTTTTAGTATATTAATCGTTACAAATAGATTTTTAGTGTTTACTTTTGTTACAACTAGTTTCTGTCTTATAAGACCATCATCATGCTATTTACCCCGGGTGACTCTCAAAAACTCTTCACTATTGACTTATTGCATTTGTGTAGAAGAATGAGTTTACTTGAAAGTCTTAAAATACATGTGCAGCCCGTACTAACACTAACAGTAATTGTTTAAATTAACAACTTAAACCCTCTGACCATTATGTTATTCTTGAATTGTTTGTTTACATATTTCTAACCTAATTTTTTTGTATAATAACTTAATTTAATACTTCTATATTACATTCCATGCCGTTCCGATATTTTATTATTTTAACCTTATATTGGTTTTTTTTTATTTCATTCAGTACTTTTCTGACCGTTTGCTTTGTTAAAAAAAAATATTTTTATGGGAGTGAACCATGTTATTTTGATTAGTAATAATCTTTTTCATATTATATTACATATATTTTCTTTATTTCTTCTGTAGGAGTGAAGTTAGTGCTCCACATGTGAGCACTAATATCAATAACAAAAATACTTTAAGGGATACTGCTTTAGCATCCCATTTCTCTAGTTTTCCCTACAACAAGGATTCTTTTCTTCTGGGTTTTATAATTTACTATTCAACCTCTAACCCCAACTTTTTGGTTTCTATTTTTGGTGCCACCACTGTTCTATTGAATCTGTTTTGTAACTAACCATATCGTGCCCTTACTAATTTTCTTGTATTTCTTAATTCCACGTTGTACTTTGATTTACTTAATTCACCCAATTATTATGTCCAATTATTTTCAATGTGTCAATTTAATTTTTTTTAATATTTCAAATTTCCTTGTATGTTTTTAAAAAAGTTTTGGTAATCAAATTGTTTTTTTGCTAATAATATTGACAATAAATTGTTTTTACTTGCATTGCTTTGTTTGGTGAAGTAATAACTATTTCTGATTTGTTTTATTCTTTGTATTGTCATTATACTATCTTCAATTTGATATCTGTTAAATTATATAAGATGTTTGCTTATTTCTTGATGTATCAACACTTTGTTTATTATTGTTTTGATTTGATTCGGATTTATTGTAACTCGGCATAATATTGTTTATTTTATTTTACAGTAACTTCTTTTATCATGATATTCAGCATTATTTAATGTTGGTTTATGATTTTGACCATTGATTTTTAAAAAATTTTCTTGGGGACTTGACTTTACTTGTTATCACTTCTATTGTTGTATTTTATTTCTATTATATAGTATTACAGACTCATTGATGAACTTAAAGGACCCAAACTAGTTGCCACGTTTCAGAAACTTTAATTAAACCTTGTGGGATCGGCTGTGTGCTTTTCATAAAAGCTTTTTTAAAAAGTGCTTAAATATTTAGCAAAGCCTAAGTCAGTAGATTTAATTTCATTTCAAAATGGAAATCTATGCCTGCCAATAATGTTGTGGGAAATAATATCTATAATACAGAACATTGTGGCTTTGATTGCTTAATACATTTATTTGCATCTGCAACAATGTATATAAATTTAAAAATTTTATTAAAAAAGATAAACAGAAATTTTTATGTTGATAAAAAACTATTTATAAATAGAGCGAAATTACATTTAAGTTACATATAAATTGGGTCTAGGTAAATTATTCGAATACAGAACAATTATCAGAATACAATTATTCGAAAAACAATTCTGCGAAGATAACAATTAGTCGAAAGCAATCACTCGAATTCGAAAACAAATTTTTGAATTGTGTATTAGATTTATCATTATGTTATATTTGTCAAAAAATTGTATTTTATTAAAACCTGTTTCGAGAGTTCATATATCATTATTAAAGCTCGGATTATAGGTAAAATGCCTTTTTTGTACCAACCTAACCTAACCCAAACTCACCAATATTTATTTGTCTAAATAATATTGCCTAGCCTAGCCTACTTTGTACAAGCCCGAAGCGAGCGGTTCATATCCAGTCTTTAGGATATCGACTCCCGCGCCCCTTTTCCAACCATCCCCGGTCCTCCTGGTACCGGTCTGTACAAATTTCAGTTCTTCGGTTCAAAGAACAGACTTGTTGTCTTGTCCGTTGAACCAGTTTGATGCTAGGCATCTTTTGCTGGTGTCCTCTTGTTGTTTGTCTCTCTCTCGGTTTGGCAGGCTTCATTGGTCATCTCGTGTTATCCGATTAGATCGGCCTCGTCTTTTTCTTTGGGTCCTCTTCTTCTTGGAGTACCTGTAACATACTTAAATTGTGATTAGTGTGGTAGAAGCTGGTGCTTCGGTCTAACGTGCTTCCACTGCCCATCGCCCGGGTCGTAATCTAGCAGGTACCTGAGTTCCGCATTTGGATGGTCTTCAAGTCTGGCAAAACCTATCTCCGCTTTATCGTTCATAAGATCTAGAATTGTTTCCAATTCCAGATCTCTGAAGATGTCTTGGTTGCGAACGTACCAGGGTGCGTTCACTGCCTGTCGGATACATAGGTTCTGCTGAACTTGTACCATGTTCCTGTTGGTTTTGCAAGTTTGCCCCCAAGCCAGGGATGCGTATGTCAGGATCGGCATGATTACGGGTCCGGATGAGCAGCAGTTTTGTGCGCAATTGTAGGTCGCTGTTGCGTCCTATCAGGCACTGCAGTTGAGACCTTGCTGTTTTAGCTTTCGCTACAACCGTTTGGACATGCTCTTTGAAAGTCAGCCCTTTGTCAAGGGTGACTCCCAAGTACTTCGCCGTGGAACTCCATGGAACTCTCTGCTCGCTGATTTCCACTTGTTCTGGTGTTGGTTGTCTTCTTTTTTGACACAGTATGGCCTGTGTCTTGTCTGCGTTGATTTTTATTTTCCATTTTGTACACCATCTTTCTACAAGGGTAGCTGCTTCTTGTAGATATCTGGATACCAGGCGGGAATGTGTGCTACGCGCTGATATTGCTGTGTCGTCAGCGTACAGGGATAACCTGGTGTTCATAGTTTTGGTATATCCGCTGTGTATATGGTGTACAGCAAGGGTGAAAGGACTGCTCGCTTGTGGCACCCCAGCTTCCAATCTCGTGTATCTGGTGGTTGTGTTGTTGATCTTGACTCTGGAGAGTCTTCCATCAAGGAAGGATCCCAGTAGTTTTACTAGGGATCTCGGGATGCCAAACTCGTCCATTTTGAAGAGTAGACCTTCATGCCACACTCTGTCGAACGCCTTGCTTACGTCCAGTAGAACAGTGCCAGTGATTTGGTTTCTGCTGAAACCTTCACTGATGTGCTCTACCAGTCGCAAGACTTGGTGCTCTGTAGAGTGTTTTGCTCTGAAGCCAAACTGTTCGTCTGGGATTAAGTTGAGGTTGTCGCAGATGCGTTGAAGTCTCTTCTTGATAACCCTCTCGGCTATCTTGGACATCGCAGGCAGTAGACTGATCGGCCTGTAGTAATAATATTGCTAATATACCAACCAAACCTAACCCAAACTCACCAATATTTATTTGCCTAAATAATATTGCTAATATTATACCAACCAAACCTAACTCGAACTCACCAATACTATTTTCGGATAATTTTTTTTCGAATAATTGTTTTCGAAAAATTGTACTCTTCGAATAATTTTTATATTCGAAGAATTGCATTCGAATAATTGTTTTCGAAGAATTTACCGGCTACCATATAAATTTGTTTTGATATACGAAACCAGGATTTTCAAAATTGCAGTGGAGGTTCTGATATAAGAAGTGTCAAAACTACAAAAGTTGATAGTATAAAAGATATGATTCCCGTGTATTTAGCACACCATATTTAAAAATCTTAAAGTTTTTTTAGAGTTCTGGCATCCTTTGCAAGAGTTCTAGAGTTTTCTGTAAGTATTTTCAATAGTTCCGGTTAATAAATACAAAAAAATCGAATTTTAAAATATGGTGTGCCAAGTTCACGCAGCGCACAGTATCAAGAAAATACATTATTTTTTGGAGTTCTAGTTAATTTTACAATAGTTCTAGAGTTCTATATCCATTATATTAATAGTTCTAGCAATTAAACGCAAAAAATCAATTTTTGAAAATGTAAAATGTAATTTTATTTATAAATAATTTTTTTACGAGTTCTAGCCGATCTGACTTGAGTTCTGAATAGCGTTCCTTTATTTCTACACAAAACCCTTTTGACTTTTTTCCGCAAATTAATTTTTCTTCAAGTTATCTTCATTTTTAATATCGAAAAATCCACTTATTATTAACAAAATTTTTTTTACGAGTTCTAGCCGATCTGATTTGAGTTCTGAATAGCGTTTCTTTAGTTCTACACAAAACCCTTGTGACTTTTTCCCGCAAAATAATTTTTCTTTAAGTTATCTTCATTTTAAATATCGAAAAATTGACTTTTATTAAAAAAAAAAAACATTTTTTACGAGTTCTAGCCGATCTGACTTGAGTTCTGAATAGCGTTCCTTTATTTCTACACAAAACCCTTTTGACTTTTTTCCGCAAATTAATTTTTCTTCAAGTTATCTTCATTTTGAATATCGAAAAATCGACTTTTATTTAAAAAAACATTTTTCCTACGACCACCATCCAAAACACTATTTTGCACATTGGTTACAGTACGCAAAATCAGCAATTTCTCATAGCAACAAAAGTTGTGGGAAAAGTGACATAAGGCATAGCCAAAGTAACATAAAGCATAGCCAAAGTGACATTAGGCATACCCAAAATAAATACCTGCAGCAAGTTGTCAATCTCGTTATCTAGTAGAGTCGATGAATCATTACAGAAATTTGATTCTGTTCCTGTTCCCTCAACATCAGCTACGAATGACTTATTAACAATAATTTTATTTTACAGTTC
Organism: Ophraella communa; assembly: GCA_035357415.1. Lineage (NCBI taxonomy): Eukaryota > Metazoa > Arthropoda > Insecta > Coleoptera > Chrysomelidae > Ophraella > Ophraella communa. The sequence continues at coordinate 12,222,693 of CM068987.1, forward strand.
ATTATAATTTTAAGTGAAAAATCCCATGCAAGGAAAGTTAAATTTAAAATACGTTTCTTAAAACGTAAATTTGTTACCTACTGTAATATTTAATAAATCTTTAAATACGATCTTTAGTAATTTATTTAAATGAAATGCAGAAATTTTCACCGCCAAAAGCTGTACCATGTTTGAAAAAGTGCTCATAAAAAAGTATCGTGTGCAACACGATCGTTTGTTAGTTTTCTGGATGGTGGTCGTAGGAAAAGTACAGTGTGCAACACGTGCGCAAATGCTAATTTAATTAGCACTTTTGCGCACTTGTTACACAATATACTATTTTACGAGTTCTTGCCGATCTGACTTGAGTTCTGAATAGCGTTCCTTTAGTTCTACACAAAACCCTTGTGACTTTTTCCCGCAAAATAATTTTTCTTCAAGTTATCTTCATTTTAGACTTAGTTTTCAAAAATTGATTTTTTGCGTTTTATTGCTAGAACTATTAATATAATGGAAATAGAACTCTAGAACTCCGAAAAAATAATGTATTGAAAATACTTACAGGTCGACTTACAGAGAACTCTAGAACTATTGCAAAGGATGCCAGAACTATAAAGAACTTTTTATATTTTGCACTTATAAAAATCTTCATTATAAAACGCATTTGCGTATCGTAATGTAACTTTTACGCACGCAAATTTTTGTTTTAAATGGTTGGCGACATGAGTGAAGTATCTAAAGGCAAGACTATTGACAATGACATTTGTGGCTAATAGCAATTTATTTATTTTATATTGTTCTTTAAAAAGTATTTGCTTGAATATCAATATCATCTTTTAGTTATATAATATATTATTAATGGTATATTATTCACTTTAAAATATTTTTAAAACATTAACATTTGATAATTTAAATGTCACAACTGTCAAATTTTATAAATTACACAGTGCTGCCGACATACTTTTTAAAATAAAAATTTTCGTAATTACGTAAAAGTAAAAAAATTAATTTAAAAAATGGTAAAAAGGAAGCAAAATATAAAAAATATTATAAACAACTTATTTCATATGGCTGTTGTGACACTCGTTCTTTAAAAAACTCATCGCTTCGCGATTCGTTTTTTTAAACTTGAACTCGTGTCATAACAGAATTCCATATGAAATGCGTTGTTTAATATACTATTATAAATATGGTGTGCTAAGTTCACGGGAATAAAGATATGTTAAAATATTAGTCTGTAGAATAATTTTAATTATAGATTCATTGTTCTTTATGCTGGGAGTGAAGATGGTTTTATTGAAGGAGTAAAAAATGTATTTTCATCAAAAACCAAATTTCTTATTTCTCAGGTTTAAAAACTGACGTAGTGTCGGCTTAACCTGGACCCCCACTTTTCCCGCACTTTGTTATTGCCCCTGCTCTTGTCCATCAGATATGTTGGAATCAATGGGACAGAATTTATGGCTGATTGCCTCTGAATTATTATATTATATATTTACTTAATATTTTCATGTAGGTATGCTGTCATAATTGTGTACTTGTGTAATTGTCTACGGCTTTAACCGCCATCGTACTGGCTTTCGTTAGATTTATGAAGACGATGTGAGTTGAGAGTTTTTCTGTTATTTATTTTAAGACGAAAATACTGTTAATGTTTTTAATTCTTCATGCATAATTTAAGAAAAACCGCTTATAGTCCAAAATTGTGAATTTATCGACTTATGCCAAACCACTAATTACAACCAAACGGTGACATATTTATGCTAAGAATACTTAATATTTATCTTAACACCGATTTATAATAAATTTAGCATGTAATTGGTCTTTCTCATCGGTTAATTAAAGCCTTTCACTGTGTTTCCAAGCTTATTTCATCATTTAAAAAAATATTCCAAGTACTTAAATACCCTTAACGTTAATCAAGATGACTTTTAAATCAAGTCGTGCGATAGTGACATGTAGCATTTTTCTTACAATTGTGGATTATTTATGAAAAGAAAGCGATTTAATAAGCTTGGGCTTGGCGCTGCTGGTTTTGCAGATATATCTATATATGTAGGTATGTATATATAATGTATGAACATAACTGATTTTGACATTTCCGACTAATGGAATCAAAGTAAAATAACATAATCAAGTATTTAATGTATACGGTCGGGTATTATGTTTTTGTACAACGTACGAATCAATCTTACTATTTTTTTTTATTTCTTTGACTTATTCGGTTACGCTCCATTTTGTATCGGTATGGATAGTTTCCGATGAAATGGTATCGCATATTCAACATTAACGTCTAAATTATTGTTCAAAATTTGTTGATCTCCTTTAGTGAACAAAATATTGATATTCGGAGTACACCAGAGTACAGTTATGGTACCACTTTTTTGTTTAATGCAAAAATGATATGAGGACTGAGATGAACTAAAGAGTATTCTTCAAGGATATACTATGAAAATTAAAATATTGAATCAACAACTTTTTTGATTTTTATGTAATACAGTCAAACCTGGATTAGTGAGAGTTCAAGGGAGCGCAACCTTATTCTAGCTTATAGAGGTTTCTCACGAAGAATAGTAAACTCACACACACCCTCCTGCATGCCTGTACGCTGCAGACCCAATTTCCAAATATCGATTCCATGCACGACTGAGACAATACTTTGGGACACATGTAGCCGTGTAGCAACTTCTTCTTAACTTAAGCTTTTGTGTATCCAACGTACTACAATTTCAAAAAAATTTCTTCAGCAACATCAGCATTAATATCATTTAAAACACAAAATAATGTTGGTACAAAATTGTTAAACGTAAAAACAAAATTACCCAAATTAAAATAATCTGGTGTTTACAAATTTAATTGTCCAAAATGTAATGCTGTATATTATAGGTCAAACAGAAAGAAATTTTGAAGTAAGATTCAATGAACACTTAAGAGCATATAGATTAAAACAACCAGATAAGTCAAATTATGCAAAACACCTACTTGAACATTCAACCTCACTCTTATACTGACATCCAAATACCACACACTTGTGATAAAAAAAAACAAAATTTAGATTTCCTTGAAGAACTTGAAATAAAAAGACATCTAGCAGATCCACAATTTAAAGTTGTTAATGAACAAATAAATCTTGGAAGTTCTCCACTATTAAACTGTTTACTTTTATTAAGTTTACATTTTATACATAGATAAGACGTAATTGTAAAACACAAATATATTAAGTCATTGTAAAGATCAGCATGATATAGTTTTTTCCTGGTTTTTCTATATCATTGCACAGTTATATTGATCTTAGAGGGAAGTACATCCAGGATAATACCTAGCTACAAACAAACAAAATGTCAATCTGACGATGCTAATCAGCGAAACGGCCGTCATCGTAGTTTAAAAAATAATTTTTTCAAATAAACTTGGAAGGTACGTTCAAACGAAGAGTTTTTTTTATGATTCTTGATAAAATTAGGGAGGGTAATAAAAAATAAGAACATTAGGAAGAATTCAATAGAAAGAAATTTCAATATTAACAAAGATTATCAATTATTTAAAATATTCCAGTCTTTCGAACATTAATAGAACTGACCTTTGGAAAACTTCAAGGAATTTAAATTTTACATGGTCCAACAAGATTAAACATCAACAGTATCAAATGATACTGACCAAATTATTTACCGGAGTAGAAATTACTTAAAAACCAATCTTGATGACAGAAGTGAAACTGAAAGTGAAACATGGCAGGTTTTAGGTACTAAAAGGTCACTTTCGCGTCTAGGACAAAAAAGTAAAACGGCCGTTTGATTGATATTTTGGATTGAAATTGGAAATTAAGTAGAAAGCCCGGCCTTAAATTAATTTGTATTCAAATTCTTGCATTTTCAAACTATTAAATTGTTTGACACATGACAAGGACGAAATTTCCTAATAGTTGGGAACTGCAGCTTTGCCGGAGCAACGCAGCAGAATGGATTGAATTGAAAATGAAAAATATAACTACTAAATTGATACTAGGTGTACTTTTTTACATATCAAATACATTCGAATGGGGAGAATGAAAAGGTTAATACAACACACGATCCGAAAGCATTTTCAGCTTAACTTTCGGATCTTGTAATGTCCAGTACATTCATACTTATTCCGTTCTCACTTTTAGCCTGCTATAAAATTTGAACGGAACAGGGTGGAATTTACTTTTTTATAGATGTTTGCAGATTTGTACATATTTTTAGACAATTTATATCTATCTATCAATATTTAAATTGCTTCTCAATGTAGGCCGTAGGAAGATTTATTGGAGGCAATATAATCGAAGTCCTTAAGTCAGAACAGTATAAGTATGAATGTACTTTAAATAACTATTTTCTGTATGAAACATGGGTAAATCAAAGGTATACAATATACAAATTGTGACAAGACAATAACTTTCGAATCTTTCAGCAAGAATGATTGTCACCTGGATTAAAAGTTTTTTCGGGAAATGGACGACGATAAATTATCGGTTATATTTGCGCGGGTGCAAAAAAATGACCTCTTGATATCTGAAAATTGCAAGTTTATTTTCACATTTTGGTGAAAGTGCCCAATTCCAAAGGACGAGGATCTGTTACAAAATATGAAAATAACCGAATGCAATTTGTACAAGATTACGCTTGAAGGCCAAAGTATTAGGTCATTTTTATGCACGAATGTAGAATATTTCGGGAATAAATAAAATGCATAAACTGTCACCAGTACAAAGAAGGCAGTGTAATCATTGCATAAAATAGCGGGAGATTACCATGAGATGAACTCATGTTGTCGAAAATTCTTTTGAAGACATGATACACGCGAATAAATTACTCCATCTGGTTTAAAAACTACCAATCAACGAGCTATTCTGAAAAGAGCATATTGGATCAATCTGCAAGCCATCTAATTTTCAATTATCTTTTCCAAAATACTTAGCAAAAGGTTCATCTCCAGTAATGGCAGGATTATTTGCGTAGTTCCAAATGGTGGCGCTGTTGTCAAAGTAGACCTGTCAACCTGTTTTTTTATATTAAATTTTTTTCATACTGAAATTATTATTAGGTTCGTATGCTTCTAATCTGAAAATATAAAGAAGTACTTTATCGGTTTGTTTATTAATAAGCTTTCAATGTTCATTTCTATTAAAATAATTTGAGGTTAGGTTCATTTTACATCTTTTACTTTTGTATAAAAACTTTTTTTTGCCTGTACACTCTTTTTAAGTACGGTTTTTATCTCGTGAACTGTCAATTCACATTTTTATTTTTTTATTTAAATTAACGTGCATGTGACAACTATGGCCATTAGCACGAGTTACAATTTACAATAAACAATTTATACAGAACAATATATATGAGCTATTTTAAAAATACAAAATAAGAAGGGTTAGATATAAATACATTATATTTTGTTCAGAAGCTGTTCTTTCTCCAGGAACTTGATAACTTTATATAGTTGGTCGGCGTGGCTGAGGATCTCTTTATAGTTGGTTTTTATTCCATTTTGCTGTCGAGAATTGGTGAAATATGGGCATTCAGTTAGGATATGTTTGATGCTATAGTGTCTTGCGTTGCAATACAGGCAGTTTGGTTGTGGGGATGCAGTCATCAGGTAGCCGTGGGTAAGTCTAGTATGACCAATGCGAAGTCTTCGTACGATAGCCATCTTTCTCCTGGATAATCCAGGACAAGTAAATTGTTTTATTATCGGTTGGATTTCGTGAAGTGTATTATAAACTCCATTCCAGTGATTTTGCCAGGAGTTATGGATGGCAAGCTTTAGGTTCGCTTTTAAGTCGTTACCGATTTGGATGTTTATTGTCGTGGAAGATGTGGTAGCTACTTTAGCAAGGCAATCGGCTTTAATAAAAGACATAAACCTCTCGCAAACCACTGCTTATCCGATCTCCAATACTCCTCCCTGGTTAAAAATTCTTCCTACAATTGACCTCTCCCTCCACAAGTTTAACAAAGGTAATGACAATACTGAACTCATACGGACGTTCTTTCGCGAAATGTTAGCACAACGTCAATATAATGTAACTCTCTACACTGATGCATCGAAGACTGATTCTGGAGTCGGATGTTCAGTAACCATTATACATTTTATTTAAATTCACTCACTTGTTCAAATTTTTTTCAAAAAAAAAAACTTAATAGGTCTCCTTTTCAACTAACACCCCTAGCGTCAGAAAAAAATCAGACAGCCTGCCATTGAGAAAAAATAGTCACCAGTTTGTTTATAATATGTATTATATGAAATGTTCCCAAGATAAGCCAATTCGCAAGCTTTTTTGCTCTTTTAAAAATATAACCCTTGCTGGAACTAAATTTGTCTACAATACTATAGAGTTTGTGTCCAACACTATGATAGATTCTATACTGTTTTCTGAAATTGCTTTAGATATTTATCCAAATTCATTTTTGTCTCGGTTTTTAATCTTTTTAATAATAATTCCCAATTTAGTTTGTTTTAAAAAAGTGATATAAATACCGACATCAGCTTGGTATTCAAAACAATTGAAGCTACGTGATGCAACAATTAAACTCGATTTGCGTAATTATTTCAGAGAGAACTAAGTCGGGCTATTAAGTCAATAAAATTCGTTTGTAATTCATTTACGCAGATATAAATAAAAAGAGTAAAAATAACTGGCGTTTGTTTAGTTCTGCTGCTGACGATAAACAGTCGTTAAAAATCTGTCAATTTGATAGATACGTACACAACTAAAAGTAAATCTGTGGCGTTATAATATTACATTATTTACTCAGTAAAATTCTAATGATTAAGAAATACTTTTTTTTAATGTATTGGAAACATATTCTTGTATTGTTTCTGATCGACTATGCTAGTCAAAAATTGTGTTAATGATAATAATAATATGGGATTTAAATGCTTAGATTAAAAATATATGTAGAGGTACAGAATGAGGATTTACAAGGCGCTAATCACAAAACAGACAAACCTATAGAAGTGAAAGCCCATAGGATAAACCTAAATGAAGTTCCAAACCCAACCACCTGAAGCGCTAGTTGCAATTGAGTTATCTGGATAGTCCTGGCAGTTAAGTATGTATGAAAGAAGAATTTTAGGTATCGCAGTGGATTGTTTCAGAACTATTTATAGCGGGCTGCTTAAAATGGAATCTGTATTTGCTAAAGAAATGTGCCTTTTGTTAATTCGAATAAAAAGTGCCTGATTGCACAATCCGTTCCACCTACAACGGATTTAGGAATTTCTGGAAACAATTTACGTTTTACCTAAGAGTGATAATATTAGGTTTTTCCTATCATTCTCGTTTGTTTCTTAGCGCGTAGTTAAACGTAAATTGCATTTCTTAATTCGTTTTAGTTATTACCTAACTTAACGAAAGGTTTGGTAATATCGGGCTTTGGTCTATCTTTCGCTCAAGTTTTTTCCACCGTTTCACATATTTTTGTTGTAATTTGTTTTCATAATTTTCCAACTTATATTTAATTCTTATCTAAATAAAAACCAAAAGATAGGTAAACAAATTTTTATTGGTATTTTAATAAGACAATGTTTTTGACCAAACATCTATTAAGAAAAAATATCTTAGTACCCAAAATTATGTTTAAAAATACTAACTACATACCTCTTTGCACATATGTACATATTTTTAGACAATTTATATCTATCTATCAATATTTCAATTGCTTCTCAATGTAAAAGTAAAATGTCCACTCCGGCCCTGCCGGCCGGTAGGAAGATTTATTGGAGGCAATATAATCGAAGTCCTTAAGTCAGAACGGTGTAAGTATGAATGTACTTTACCTAGCTACAAACAAAATGTAACTTAAATATCAATCTAACGATGCTAATCTTAGCGGAACGGCCGTCATTGTAATTTAAAACTTAATTTTTTCAAATTAACTTGGAAGTTACGTTCAAACGAAGAGTTATTTTATTATTCTTAAAAAATATATACATTTTTATTATCAATTTACATCAACGTATGTCTAATTATCAGACCGGTTAGATTTGGTCATTGTTATTAACACAACCTTTTTTATATCTAGAAAAATGTGCTTGTTTAAAGTCATTCTACAGTAATTTTGAACAGTTTCCCTACAAAATTGACTCAAAATGTGAGAATGTTGTTTTCTTAACAATTACAGAAAATTTTAAATTAATTTAAAAACCTACAATTCTCCGATAATGATTGTAGGAACAGCATTGCGAGTGAGGCCCTTTTTCGTCTCTGCACCTAGAAAAACAAAGCTCTACTCCAATCATTTTAAAGTTATTATGTGGCAACAGCTAAGATGAACATGGATGAATCATTTGAATTTCAAAAAGGTTTTCTTCTGTTCGGTTAAATTAAAGCCCTTAGCTGCCAGGCAGTGTTTTAATGTCGCGTTCTACCACATTTTCGACTTCAGCTTCCCACTCGATGTCGTCGTTTGGGTCCCTGGTTAGCGAGAACTGGAATTCTAGGGAGTCCGCAAAGGTGGAGGCTTAATATCTTGATCTGTGTAGACCAGGCCTGAACTTCCCTGTAGGCGATTTTTTTTTATTCTTCATTTTAGCGCTTTTCTGACAGCCCACAGGGGATTTGGATCATTACAATCGCTAATCGTTTGCAGGCCCTCAGTGCATTGATCGTTTCGAAGTTTTTCCAGTTCTCGTTTGACTTCATTTGTTAACTGGTTAGTCCTGTTCTTATCTAATCTGTTCATGGTTAATTAAGCCGTTCTTCTTGCTCTATTTTTGACCCTGATTAGATGTTTTATCCCAGGAGGGTTATAATTTTGGTTTGATACCGGGAATGATTTGGATGAGGTACTCAGAAATAACGCTGTTTTTATTTCATTTGTAATTTGGATCATGCGGGTTGTTGAGTAAAAGGAGGGGTCGGTATTTGATTCAATTCACTAATGGTTGTGTTGCGTGCATCAGATTGGGCTGCCAGTTCTAAAAGAATTGGATGATGTTTCGAACTGAGTTCTTCTTTCGCCTCAATTTGGAGGTTTGGAGAAGAGACTATTTAAGAAGCATTCGACATGTTAGAGAACAAAATTTTAAAATCTTCTACTTAGATGAAACATGGATAAATGCTGGTTATACAGTTTCCAAATCTTGGCAAGATAAAAACATTAAAAGCGGAAGGCAGGCATTCGTGGTTTGTCGTTAGGTTTGCACCCACCATCTGGAAAAGGAAAAAGACTTATCATTGTCCATGTTGGAAGTTGTGAAGATTTTGTTGATGGTGGATTATTAACTTTTATTTCAAAACGCACGGGGGACTATCACGAAGATATGAATGGGGATGTCTTCGAGGAATGGTTTGTTCAAATGTTGGATCTAATTCCAAAAGGGGCTGTTATTGTTATGGACAACGCAAGTTACCATTCACGGTTACGAGAAGCATTGCCCACAAGTCGTTGGAATAAATACAAAACCTACATTGTAAAAGAAATGGCTTCTTCTCGTGGTATATCAGTTCTTCGTCTTCCCCCTTATCATTGTGAACTTATATTCCATAGAATTAATATGGGCTCAGGTAAAGGGGGAAGTTGGAAAAAAAATACTACTTTTAAAATAAACGATGTTGTGAAATTGTTTGAGAGTGCTGTAAGTCATGTTAGGAAAATTGGACAAACTGTATCGAGCATGTTATCAAAGTAGAGGCAAATATGTGGAAAATTGACAATATTTGTGTTGATTTAATCGACCCTATTATTATTAATGTCAACCACGATTCTTTCTCTTCCGAGTCGGATATAGAATAAAATGTAAGTAATAAATGTATTCCAGTAATTATTTCTTTTAATTTTTTTATTATATTATAATTTAAAACGTATTTTTTTCCCAAAATACACACCACTGCTTTGCGTTATTGCTTATCTGCTAATCCTTTAACAATGAAGAAACCCTAAACTTTGCTACAACTGAAACAAATACGGGGTCGATCTAACTGGTTTTTAGATTTACGGAAGAAATGTAATTTAAAGAAATTTATCAAAAATTTCATGGTGCTCCCTGTAAAGGTTTTGCATACTTAATTAGGGTTTATTACTCCTCGTACTCTTTGTACATACTATAATATTATTCAATTAATTTAGAGCAACTTTTATAATACTACTTATTCTTTTCTATATCCATTATTAAATAAAACGCATTTCGCTGATGTCTGGAATCCTGTCAAGAATAGATATTGATAACTCAAAAGACTAAATCTACAACAGAAAAAGTTTTTTAAGTAAACCAGACAAACAATAAAAACGAATTCAGTCTGGGGTATTACCCTCAACGGATTCAGCATAAAGAGGGTTGATTCATATTTTTCGGGGGAATTCTACCAATATTACTAAAATTTATTGCCTTAATATAACCGTTGATCTCTCTATTAATACCATGCTTCTCATAACAAAGAATAAAGGCTTTTGTATAAAATAAATCACATTCTTATTTTCAATAATGATAAGCGGGTGTTGGTGATGTAAAAATAAGTTGGGAAAATGTACAAAAGGGACGATTTGGAGCTAATTTATCATGCAATTAAAATGTATTAAACTATTAATGATTAGGTTTCCTGAGTTACTCTATTATTGTTTATTAACAATCCAAATAACATTATCAAATTCCCTGTATAGACATGTTTTTTTTTCACATTTTTTGATATTTTCTATGTTTTGGTATTTTTAACTGATTAACAATATGATGTATTTTACTAACCCTTACTTTTTGGAAGTTGATCATTAATAATACGAAACAAAACTTCTGCTACGTTATTCAAAAACTTAACTTTTTAGTTAGTGATAGCTGTTTCGATAAATCATCTTCGTCAAATTGACATTAAAGTTACATTTTTTTTGTTTGCTATCTGTTGTTGATTGGCTAGTGTTAAGCAAAGAGCAAATTTTGAAGACATACTATCCCTAGGGGATTAACCCTCTAAGATCAATCATGTAACGATATCGAAAAGTCAGAAAAATACTACATCGTACTGATCTTTAAAATACATTTATGCATTATACGGAACGTGGGAACGCTTTAGGAACATAAAAAGGAACAACGGGATTTTAAGCATTGTATTAGAACTTATTCTGAACTCGTCCACCAGTATCACGCTTCAACATATGAGAAATACGATTATTAAAATCGTTCATTTGGACACCTACCGTACAATTCCCACCACTTCGTATTCTCAACAGTGTGGTCTTCAGTTAGCGTCAGACAGGAGTCAGGGGGTTCGCGAGGGCGGACGTCACTCTTCAGTCAGTAAACAGTAGTGGAAATTAAATAGATTCGTGAAGAAATCATAATGTACACCATTAAGGAAAAAATTCAAAATTTATAGTGGTATATACAATAGTGTTTCCTAAAGATTTTAACCTCTTCTGGTCTTTTGCTCTTTCCTTCTTTTTCCTTTAACCCACCCTTGTTCTTGCTTTCATATAATAGTCTTAGCCAACTGATTCTCTGTGTTTTAATTTTTTGTAGGATTAGAGGTTTTCCGTACATCTCCCTTATTTCTTTGTTTGTTCTTCGCCAGTTTTCTTCCACTGTCCTGACTCCACCGGAAATTCCTCTTAACACTTTCCTTTCCCACATCTCGATTTTCTTTCGTCTTTCGTATTCATTGTCCAAGTTGCACAGGCATGTATATAAAATGAATACTCAAAGAAATTTTACTACTGGAGAAATTCCAAGTAGCAACTTTTAATTCCTAATCTGCTAGATATTTTTTTCATTTTAGGCTCTTAAAGAAAATCTAGCTTTTGAATGTTATCATAAATGTGTAGTATTTAAATATCTTTGGTTTGGCTCTTGTGCCATGGAAATGAAGACAACCTCTTGATTTTTCCATTTCCATTTTGGGGAAGTGGATTTCCAGGAGGAGTCGCAGTGACTTCTCTGTGTACGATGTCCGTGACCCAAATTGCTCCTTAAGCGTCCCGATGGGAATGTTTTCACGTTTTAGTAATTTGGCCAACCTGGCAACCTCCGAAAGCGAATTTATTTTCCTACAGAAGCTTCTCCAGCTAAAAAACCTCTTACTATTTTACGTAGGTACTTCTTTTTTGGCTTTCCCATAATCGGTCCAGCTGCTTTCGGTCCCACACTTTAGTGCTCTACTGAAGGTCTTCCTGATTTCATTTCTCAAAGAGTTTTGCACTCCATCGTTGGACCTTCTTTAGCGGGGCAGCTTTTAGGAGGCAAGCCTTTTCATCAACTCCTTAAGGTCTTTCACTGTCCTTATTGGGTCGTTTGAAGTCTGTAGGCGATTCTTGAGCTCATTAACGTAGATTACTCAGTTAGTAGCCCTTGGATTACGCCTTAACGGGAGCTCTTCGCCCATTGCCTTTAGGCTAAATTGGATTATTCTTTGATCCGAGTCGAAATGTCCCTCGACACCTTCTAACTCTTAACGTGATCAATCAGATCTTGAGAGGCCTAATGCTTAATATTTATGTATTGTAATTATTAAACTTTTGATTCTTTTGATTTTTAAGAACCACTCAAATAAATACTGGTCTTGTTTTAGTGAACCTTATAAACACCGGGAAAATTACTTTTATACATCAAAAAAATTAATTTAGTAATAATATAAAATTATTTTATTATAAAACCAATATTAAGAGCAAACAGTAGCGCGTCATCACTTCTCGTTTGAAATTCACTAAAAATCATCTAGGATATCGTATCTGCGAGAACGGGCAACATCGCCAAATTTCAGAACTATTCGGTAGGGTGATAGTGCTATGGAAAGGGCTGTTTTATTGTTTTATTATAGGCGAGGAGCCACCAATCCTGAAAGCTCCGTGATCACGGATTCTAATATTTAAAAAAAAAAAAATAAAAGTTAACGTTTAGACGAACAAGATTTGCTTGGTCGGCGTGGATTTGATTGGCCGGAAATATTTTAATTGAATTTTTTTATTATTAAATTTCCATAATTTTTTTCCGTCATCACGGATTTTGATTAATCTTATATGGAATTGTGTGAAATATTATGTTTAACAAGAAAAAATCCGGCCGACCAATGATTTTTAGCCGGAAAGGTCACGCATACCTATTTGAATGGTGTGATAAGGGGTAAAATTTATCCATTATCACAGAAAACTTTTTTTTTTTTAATTCACGCGTTTTAATGTCACATTTATGATTATCTTGGTATGCGTGCTTACAAACTGCCGAAAGTATCGCGCATACCAAATTTTATTGTGTGAGTGAGGATCATACTGTTATAGATTTCACTTACTTGATGACATTTCTTTTAGAGTCTTTCTTCTACCTCTGGTCTCTTCCTTAAGTTTTCAACTATTTATTATATATACTAATTAATATGGAAAAGAGGAAATACAGGAAAATTTTTATTTGGGTTGATTATATAAGAAATGAAGGTTGATACAAAAAATATGTTCAATTCAAGTTTATTAATTAATAATCATCTACATCATTATCATCAAAATTATCATTTCTCTCTTCTTCTGATTCTTCGCTTTCTTCCTCATTCTGTTGGCAACTTAATATTTCCTCAACCTTCAACGGTGCTGATGGGCCAATGTACCACAATGGTTCGAATTTACTGGATTCATTTACTTGCCATCCACATTCTGTTGGATCATATAATGTACAAATGGGTTCAGTAGCATTTTGCCACATTGCGTTTACAAAAATGGTGGGTAATATTTTTTGCGTTAAAGTTTTCCAGCATAGTGGAATATTATTTGAATTGAAATTTATCATACCTTTGTAAAATTTTTCTTTGTCGGTTGTACTTGCAAAAAATTTTAAAAATAATTCAAATCTTGCCACATTAACATTATTATTTTTTACGTTATACATTTCATTTGTAAATCTTTGGACTAAATCTGTCTTTTCTTTATCATTTATGTCTTCCGGATTTGTCAAATGCTCGAACATGTTCTGATATTCTTCATTTTCTAACAGGAGGTTGTAGGCTTTAATTTTTCCTTTACGAACAAAAGCTGCGGTATAATCACAACCTGTAAAAGCATGGAAGCCCGGTAGAGCTCGACAGACTGATGAACCTAGCTTTTCTGCGAGTTGTGTACAATTTACGTAATTTATTTCGTTATTGGTTTTGGTTGTGATCCATACTTCTTGCTCTTTGAGCAAGGTATGCGCGATACTTTCGGCAGTTTGTAAGCACGCACACCAAGATAATCATAAATGTGACATTAAAACGCGTGAATTAAAAAAAAAAAGGTTTCCGTGATAATGGATAAATTTTACCCCTTATCACACCATTCAAATAGGTATGCGTGACCTTTCCGGCTAAAAATCATTGGTCGGCCGGATTATTTCTTGTTAAACATAATATTTCACACAATTCCATATAAGATTAATCAAAATCCGTGATGACGGAAAAAAATTATGGAAATTTAATAATAAAAAAATTCAATTAAAATATTTTCGGCCAATGAAATCCACGCCGACCAAGCAAATCTTGTTCGTCTAAACGTTAACTTTTATTTTTTATTAAAAATATTAGAATTCGTGATCACGGAGCTTTCAGGATTGGTGGCTCCTGGACTATTACAGATAGTGAGATAGGTTCATATTATTTTAAATTTACGACTAATAGTTTGGGTACTTAGTTTTATGAATTATTTTTGCATAAAAAATATTTCTCAAATGTTACTTAGTTAAAGGATTTTTTTGACGTATTAAAAAGACTTTAAGATAATGGTTGGACATATTTTTAACAAATGAAACCTCCTATAACTAAAATAGAATTAATAAAAAATCATATTTACTATAAAAAAACTATATAAATAAAAAGTAGCTATAATAACTTTTTTCTTGATGTTTCCCTTATTGGTAAACCTCTTGGCACCCTTAGATTCACCAACTCGGGAAGTAAACAAAAAAAAAATGTTTAATTTTTCTAACATTTGTTGTTGCCAGAAGTTATCATCGTTAGTTATCTATAAGCAAAACATAAATTATTAGTTTTGTGCAAATTAAAGCAGTATTTTTTTATGTACCTTCTCAACCAAACATCCTTGGGACCTCCAAACAACAAAATAACAAATTTTTCTTTTTGTTATTTGTAGCTGTCCTTGAACTTGAAAATAATAGTTGTCATTTCTCTTCAGTTTAAGGTTTTCATTTTTAATTACAGCGAATTTAATTTTTTTGGTAATTATGCCTTGAAGTGGGCTGATATTTTTAATAGAAGCTCGACTTTTAACTTCTATTATGGCACCTTCTCCTATCAGCCCGTCTGGAGTAGCCCCTAAAAAGTAATTACTTTCTTCTATAAATAACCCGCATTTCTTTACTTTTACATTACATAAATTCTCAAAAGTTGCAATAGCAAAAGGTTCACTAATTTTTCCATAATTAGTTGAATTATTTCCACTAAATTTGGAATAGATCAAATGTTGAATAGTTGAGGAACTATTTGTAGACGGCCTTAATTTGCAAATTTTTCCAAAATTTGATGCGGTTATTCTTAGTTGGCGTTCTTCTAACCACAAGAGAGAAGATGCCTGATTTCTAGTATTCATTTCAATTTGAGCTATTTCTTCTCTAGTTTTTTCAATTTTGCCAAAAATTCTCTTTTGGCGGCCTCATATTCCTCCTTAACCATATCTGGTGCTGAATCCGTCGCACCATAATCTTTATCTGGTCATTAAAGGTACCATAATTTTCTTTAGGACAACTAGAACAGAATGGAATGTTTTATCACATTTCTATCGCACTAAATACTCGTACATTGGAAATTAATTTTTTTAATTTCCTAGTAATCCGTTTAGCCGTTTCTATTTTATTTTTTACTTACCGCTCCATTTTTATATCTTGCTGAACTTTCAACACTTTGCAAAACATTTGATTGACAAGTTGTTCTGAAATTATTAATATTGAAAAAAAATAATACTTAATGCTCTTATTAAATAATATCTTCCTTATTAAATAAATTTACCTGCGTTTTCCTAAAAGTCGTGTAAACTACCCCTTACGGGTGTCAGTTTATAAAAGACAATATCTCTCCCAGAGAAGAGTTCCCGGCTAAGAGACACTCTCTACAGGGGGTGGATCGACTCCATGTTAGTGCCTATAGTAGAAGGAAAAGGAAATATACAAGAAAAGAGGGCGCCACTATCTTTTTATACGCTTGCGATTAAATAACAGACTATATCAAAACTAAGGTGAGAAAGATAGAAACACCTTGTAATTAATTTACTGAAACTAAATAAACAGAGAAGCTACATTAACAGAAACCGAACACGTACGCCCTTAAGACTTGCAGTCTAAGGTACACAAATAAAACGGTTGTTTAAAAATATTGATATTTATTGAAACTGTAATTACTTTTGTTGAACGGTAGGAATCATAAAAAAGGACTTAACTTTGTTTGTTGCGCTTATCCAAATGGTTGACTTCAGCCTGGGGGTCTTGCAGATGAGTGGTGATGTAGTTCGGTCTATGGAATGGGTTCTAACATCAGGGATGGCTTCGGTTTCAGTTCGGCTTGACTACGGTGATGTGGGATGGCTCTAACACAGCATGGGTTCTAGCATCATGGATTGTATTTGATTTATCTCCGGCTTGAAATTTTTATTTAAGCTCTAGCTTAGAGTTTTATTTAAGCTCCAACTTAGATTTTAGCTCCGACTTAAGGGGTTGCGTCTTAAAACGTCAACCAATGTCGAAAAGATATGGCCACACAGCACATGGGCGCTTATGAGGCGTCAAAACGTTGTCTTTCAACTAGGCGAGTGCAGCAAAAGGGGCGAAACAAGAATATTCAGCGTATTTATTAGCTTTTTTGACAGGGCGGGGGTTGTGCTGTCAAAAGGGTACCAATCCATAATTTGACTCGCTAGTCAAGTTTTGGTGTATTGTGCGCAAATATGAGTCGGTAACAAAGGTTTCTATAATATGTAGTTAACTGTAATATATAAGGGTGTATTGGGAGTGGCTATTGGTACGGTGATTGGTATTATATAGTAATGAGTACGTAACAGGCGACAAGCATGTTACAGTCGTTTACCTACTTTTTCTTTTTTTTGTTTAAACGTAAACTTTTATTTTTATGCCTAGAACGGCCCATTTTTAATTGTTTATAAAAACTACCTAATGAAAACAAATTGTTTTTTACTATTGTCACTATTGTCCCACACACATAAAAATATTTGTAGTTTGCACTCTATTTTGCATATATAGGTATAAAAAATAACTTCAACGTCCCTTATGAACCGTATGAGAATTTGCAGGATGCTTATCTCTTACTTTATACAATGTTGCCACAAGGTAAAAGACGATGCAGGATATCGGAATTTATGAACAGGAATAATTGAATTCCATAATTCGAAATACGCCGTTATTATACATTATTTTAAAAAACTGTAAATAGAAAAATGATTCAGTTTGTTGCTTTGCAACTCGCTCTCTGTTTATTTTTTTATTTATTAAAAAAACGTAAAAACAAAATAGAAACTATTAATTAAAACAAAAAAATAAGTAGTGAGCGACTTGATGTAAGTCATAATAGACACTTTAAAATAAAATCGATCCAAATAAACTAATCTCTAAGGCTGTAGTTCGAATTTTCATTTTTTTGGCGGACGTGGCCACTACTGTTTGCTCTTAACATTAACTAACTTTGAAATAAGAGCCTAGTTTGTGTCCATTCCACAAATAATATTTTTACCTAATACATCAATGAATATTACAATTTAGAACACTAAATAGGTAGTGTTTTAAAAGAAAAATGGTTGACTGGAGTAAATCTACCTTCTTTAATCCCATTGTGCAGGAAAAAGCTTGTCAATAAACATGCAAAGTATTAAGGGTCGGATTTTAGGTATTTATGTATTAAATTTAAACAATTTAAAATTGTTTTAAGTAAAATAGGTGCTGATAGATCCTAATAGTAGGTAACGTATTAGGTTTTAAAAACTACTGAAGACTTCGCGAGAAATGAAAATTTGACCAAAAAAGCTTAAAATTTAACCTGCTAAGTATGTCTATTTCAAATTATTATAAATCGGGGATGTTTATGGCCGACTTTGGTATACATAATGAGATTGCCTAAGGTATCTTAACTGCAGTCAATCATTTTTCTTTAAAAACACTATACTTTCAATATTTCTGATTTTATTTAATGTTAATTTTTTTAACAAAGATGCAGACGACCTTTCAAAACTATGATTTATATATTTATTTTCTTAGACTAGGTACCAAGCCTATATTTTGTTTCAACAAATGAATTATTAAATCTAGAAATTATTTATATTTATATCAATCACATTTTAATCTCTGTATAACAGATAAAATAAATCGTTATTACGAATATATAAGTATATCGATGTAAATATCCATTGATCTGGTAGAAAGTGTATATGCATATTTTAAAATTCATAAGGTCGTCTATATGACTCATCTTTGTTGCTAATGCTATTTTCTCTGCCGATGAACAGTTTTGAAAATTTGTTTTTTTTTTTCGTGGATGTATAAGATCAGCATAAATTTAGCACGGTTGCGAAACCTTTTCATGATAATAAATAAAGTCCGTATTAGGAAGTATAGTCTAGTCGTTTGACTACATAAATAAGTTGTTTTGTGTAATTTTGAAGGTAGGTAATGTCCAAAGGGAACAAAAAATAACGGAGAAAATTCATTGCAACCTTGTCTTTCCTGTATTTTGTATACTTTATCTTCTCAAAAAAAATTTTCTTATTAAAACTTTGATGTGTTACAAACTTATAAGTAATGATAGAAAAAAATTGTCAATCAAATACATTTTTTTTAATGATAATTATAGAATCATATAAGGTTTATTAATATTTATTTGATACTGTTCTTGTACGAGTTTGACAAATAAACTTACTTAATATCATCTGCCTTTATTATATAATTTTTCCAATAGGTTCTAAGAAACTATAAATAAATGACATTGCAATAGTATAATGTATATCTGACATTTTTAAGGCCGAAATAAGATATGGCTACTATTTGTGGTCTGAAAAGAGCCCTTTATTGCCATGCATGGTTTACACATAATTTTTTATCCTACACAATAATTGTTAATATTTTCTTTATAAAATTTTTTTGGGACTTCCTTGTTTTATCCCGTTTTAATTTCGCTGATGTCGTTTATGGTCCGTCTATATATAATATAAGGATATAGGTTTGCTTACGTTAGAACAAAGGCGTTTTCTTCATTGTTGCAATCCCCTTTTTATCTTTACAATAATGTCGAATTCAGACACCAAGTTCATTCTTTAAGGTTTCCCAATACATTATCTCTTTCTACACATAAAACTGCTCTTAGAATGACAGGTACAACCCCAAATTTTTTAAATGGGAAGTATAGGCTTGTGATATATCATTTGAAAAGTCTCTTCATTCTCTATTCAAAAATGTTATTGTTTTTAAATTTAATGCAAAAATTAACATAAAAAAATTAATATCATGTTGTTACCGAAATTCGCTAAAATATACTCGAAACTTATTACAATATACTTAAAACTTATTTCCCGTTTAGGTCTTGATAATGAGAAAGTGAACAAAAACCATAGCAATGTGGTTTTTAGATGGTAACCATTAAAAAACTTTTAAGAATTTCCGTGGCAACGCTATTTTAACAAGCAGTAGTAACTCGCCTATTTCATGAGAAATTTCCTAATTTACCGCCTATATCCCAAGGAACAATAAGTAAAATAGAAAAGCAGTTTCGCGAGTTTGCTCATGTAAGGCAGATAAAAAAGCAGCTGCCAATGCACTGAGTGATGAACTAAAATTAGATGTGTTGCTTGAGTTTCAGGAAAACCTACATACATCGAGTAGACAGGCATCCACTACATTCAATGCTAGCCTTACATCGATAGCAAACATATTAAAAGAAAATAAATTGCATCCGTATAAGATGATACCTACTCAGGAGCTCATGGAAGACGATTTTGATAGGAGAACTTTTTTTGTGAGCAAATGATGGACATATTGGATAACAATATTATCCAATTAGAAGACGTTATGTTTTCTGATGAGTGTACTTTTTTACTTAACGGTCATGCTAATCGGCAAAATTGCCGCTACTGGTCCACGGAAAATCCTCACTGGATGAGAGAAGAACACACTCAATACCCTCAAAAGGTTAATGTTTGGGCAGGGATTGTAGGGAACAATGTCATTGGTCCCTTTTTTATTGAGGGCAACTTGAATGGCAACAATTATTTGGCACTACTTCAAAATGATGTCATTCCAACGTTGGCAAATTTATATCCTGATCCAGGTAACCCTCAAGTTCCAGCGAATACGATATGGTTTCAGCAGGATGGAGCACCACCACATTACCAACTTAATGTCCGGCAATACCTCGATACAATATTTTCCAATCGGTGGATAGGGAGGAGAGGATCGATTGAATGGCCAGCGCGATCACCTGATCTTACATTATTACATTTCTTTTTATGGGGATATGTGAAGAGCCATGTGTACAAAACTAAACCTTCTGATTTAAATGACTTAAAAGAACGAATAACGCTTGCGATTAGGTCGATAACGCCTGATATGTTAAATAATGTTAGAAGACAGTTTTATTTGAGATTAGGATGTTGCCAAGACGTTCGCGGAGAACATTTTGAACATCTACTTCATTAACATTCATAGTTCTTTTTCGTGTTCTACATTTTATTACGTTTTGCATTACATTTTAGTTTTTGATTGTATTGTAGCGAATTTCGGTAACAACATGATATTAATTTTTTTATGTTAATTTTTGCATTAAATTTAAAAATAATAACATTTTTGAATAGAGAATGAAGAGACCTTTCAAATGATATATCACAAGCCTATACTTCCCATTTAAAAAATTGGGGGTTGTACCTGTCATTCTAAGGGGGTTGAAGGTAGGGGTTGCATTTTCACGTTAAAGAATGTCAAGTTATAATTTAAATTTGACGTGTTTCGGGATTTTTTATAAATATGTACAGTAACCGAAATAATGAATTTATTCCATTTGGCTTTTACACACTGTATAATATTGCCCACATTTATAATTATTTGCCTGATGCCATTAAATCCTTGCCAGTTAGAAATTGAAAAAAAAATATTGAAAACATTAATTTTTACAGAAAATTTGGCTATTTAACATGACAATGTGCACGATTTTGTGGTATGGATTTGGAATTGTATAGTTTTAATGTGTTTCAATGTTCTTATAAGGGTTTTTTTATTCTATAAAGATCCAATTTCTACCAATGTATATTGGATGTATTTAACGGTTAAGTGGAAGAACGCTACTCGTTTATTTGGATCTCCTTATAAATGAGAGCGAACTTTGCCTTTTGATTTGCGGTTAATTTGGGTATATTTTTTTATGTATTTACTTATTTTTATAAACATATAACTTATTCTTTTTCCTTGTATATAAATTGCTCAACTGCATTAAATAAAATCGATATTATTAAAAAATATATTTTATAATATAAAATCCATTCTACTACGCTTGGCTTCAGCCTGTTTCAAATAAACAGATTGCTATTATAGTCTTTCCAATATTAATTGCTAAAATCCATTTAAAAGTGTCATACAGACTACCAGTCTAGAGAGAGCTGGGTTCCGACGATACAGAGTGGATGTTTAACGGGAGAAATATGTTGTTTTCATGCCATTCTTTCTACTTTGAAGCCTAGTAAACTAACTTAATCTGTTTGACACTTTTAAATGGATTTTAGCAATTAATTTGGGAAAGACTATACACAAACCACCTCTACTAGGAGCAACGCATAACCAACCAACCAAGCACGTGAGTCGAATACAAAAACTCCTATAATGTTTAATATCAGTGTATGAACAATTTATAAGTAATCTATCATTCAAAATTCTACCGTGTAATCAATCAGAATAAAAAACAAGAAGCAATACATATTTTTATCTGACGTTTAATAGTGTTGTGTATTTTTCAATTTAGGCGCCAACTAACGTGGAAACGTAAAATTTATTTATTCGGGTAGTCGTGGAGAAGATAATTTTCTCGCCTCCGTAAAGCTGGTAAAATTCTACTTTCTCATAGGGTATGATTAGAAATGTAGGTATTATTTGACTTCCTGGCATGTAGAATACTGAAATTTTTTTTGTAAGTTGTTTAAAAATAAAATAAAATATAAAAAAAATTAAAAGTGTATAATATTGACACAGATAATTGGTTCACTTACACTAAGACGTATTTTGCATTAAATATTAATGATCTATCAAAAATAAACTTAAAGAAGTCAGTTTAATTTAAAACGTTGCACCTGTTTTTCATATCCCTCATATCCCTCATTCATCGAGGAGCAAAAGGAGCGTTACTAATGACCAAAGGGAATAAGATTTTATTTTCCATTAGGTTCTAGTAAGAAATGAATCCAAAATAAGACATACATAGAAATACATTATCAGATAATTCAAATACGTAAACAGTGCGGTTCTAAAGTCCCTTTCCCCCATTTATTTCTTGAACCGTTAGAATTAGAAATTTGAAGTTTTGGGAAAGTGAAGTAGGGAATGTATATTACTTTTTTACTTTTAATTCATCAATGCTCTCAATTGGTGTACCATAAACTTTTGATTTTAGGTACCCCCATAAAAAGAAATCTAGTGGGTTCATATCGGGAGAACGCGCAAGCCACTCTATTGGACCCCGTCGTACCTATCTGGATATTGTTCATTTAAATAATTTCTAACAGGTTGATAATAATGGGGAGGAGCACCATCCTGCTGAAAAGTTATTTCCATATCATGGAACTCGTCAGCATGATCCTCAAGAATCTCTAAGATTCGGGGTTCAATACCATTCTGGAGTAATTCCAGGTAAATTTCCCCAGTTAAATTTACGTTTAAAAATATAGGCCCAACAATGTAGTTTCCCGAAATTCCTGCCCACACATTCACTTTTTGAGGAAACTGGGTGTGACCTTCATAAAAAAGGTGAGGATTTGTGTCACTCCAGTATCTTACGTTCTGGGTATTAACTTTACCATTAAGAAAAAAAGAGCACTCATCACTAAAGCAAATTGTTTTAAGATAATAAGGATCCTGTTCTATTTTATTTCTTATTTGCTCACAGAATTCAATTCTGCGATCTGGATCATCTTCTGTCAGCAAATGGAGCATTTTCATTTTATAAGGATGAAATTTTTGTTTCTTTAAAACTCTTTTTACAGTTGATGAAGACACTTCACAAGTTTCTGCAACATTTGAGGTGGATTGTATGGGGTTGACTACCATTTCGGCAACTATTTCGACTTTACTAATTTCAGGTCGACCACTTCGCTTAGCTTCTGCAACGTTTCCCGTTCTATGAAATTTATCTAAGGGTTGTCTCAGGTACTATCTGGATATTGGTCGATCTGGATGCCTTTCATTAAAAATCCGTTCGGCTTCATGCAGATTAGTTCTAGCCTCACCATTAATATTGCTTCAACTTTTTCCTGCATAGTTCGCGACATTTTAAAAAACTCTTATTTATTATTAACGGATAATTTACTAAATCACAATAATGGTAAAGAGGTAAAATTTTACTATTTTTACAAATTATAATTAAGATATGAACCAAAAAGAAATAAAAATAAAAACTTTGAATTTAAACAAGAATAGTATAGTGCCACAAGGGACTTTAGAACCGCACTGTATATTAATTTTTAATAGATTTTATTTTTCGGTTTACATTATCATGCACATCTGACGTTACTATCCATTAATTTTCAAAATCACATTGAGGACATAGTATCAATTACATCGATGCAAATTAATTTCACACTAACACTAAACTAATCCATTATAAAACATGCTATTAACAACTGGCCTAAAAGTAGAGAGTGTAAAGTGCCGTTTCTTTAGACGCCAACACATTACCATCGACGGCGATGCCAATGTCTATTAAATTCCTCAGAATCTTGTATACACTTTAATGCTTTCAAAAGGCAGTCTAAAGTTTTAGCGGTATTGTCACAACTTATTAAAATAAATACAGACTCAATTCCTTTTGTTTTATACATTACTTACCATGAAATACATTCCAGGGATTTAAGATACTAAACAGATTTGTTTATGGCGTAGTGACCTGATTTTTGAAAGCATTTTGAGATAAAAGTAAAAAAAACACTGCACCGATAGAAGAAATCGATATTCCGTAATGTAAGGAGTTGCCTACTATTGACTAAAGTGCAGCCTAACAAATTGTAAAACTATTGCTGACGGTTCTTTGTCCCCAGACCGCTAAATTGATATTTGCTATTCAAGATGGGGTAATTAATACCAATAATTATACTTTATGTCAAAAATGTTTAGAGTAATAAAATGTCAGGTATTCAAATAAAGGACTTCAGGGTAAACCGTCAATAAATTCTGACACTTTCATTGTTTGCATTGCAAAATTCTTTCGTTTCATAAATGGGAGGTAGTATTACCTTGTTTTGGGTGGATATTATGGGTTTTGCCTATTGGTATTCAGTGATAAACAAGTTGTGTTAAAAATTTCTTTGTTTAATGTTCTTAGTAGAATGGGCTTCCACAGGTTACTTAATAAATTTTTTTCTTTTATTGGTAGAAACCCCATAAAAGCCGAATAGTGACTTAATAAACATTACTATAGTATGTACAAAAAGTACGAGGAGTAATAAACCCTAATTAAGTATGCAAAACCTTTACAGGGAGCACCATGAAATTTTTGATAAATCTCTTACTTTAAATTACATTTCTTCCGTAAATATAAAAACCAGGTAGATCGACCCCGTATTTGTTTCACTTGTAGCAAAGTTTAGGGTTTCTTCATTGTTAAAGGATTAGCAGAAAAGAAATAATTATTGGAATACATTTATTACTTACATTTTATTCTATATCCGACTCGGATGAGGAAGAATCGTTGTTGACATTAATAATAATAGGATCGATTAAATCATCACAAATATTGTCAATTTTCCACATATTTGCCTCTACTTTGATAACATACTCGATACAGTTTGTCCAATTTTCCTTACTAACATGACTTACAGCAGCACTCTCAAACAATTTCACAACATCGTTTATTTTAAAAGTAGTATTTTTTTCCAACTTCCTCCTTTACCTGAGCCCATATTAATTCTATGGGATTAAGTTCACAATGATAAGGGGGAAGTCGAAAAACTGATATACCACGAGAAGAAGCCATTTCTTCTACAATGTAGATTTTGTATTTATTCTTGTTCATTTTTGCAATTCTGTAAAGTTCTTTCCTTAGTGGATCTTTTGGAAACTTAATATTTTTCGAAATAAGCCACTCCAAAAGCTCTGCTTTACGCCAACGACTTGTGGGCAATGCTTCTCGTAACCGTGAATGGTAACTTGCGTTTTCCATAACAATAACAGCCCCTTTTGGAATCAGATCCAACATTTGAACAAACCATTCCTCGAAGACATCCCCATTCATATCTTCGTGACTGTCCCCCGTTCGTTTTGAAATAAAAGTTAATAATCCACCATCAACAAAACCTTCAGAACTTCCAACATGGACAATGATAAGTCTTTTTCCTTTTCCAGATGGTGGCTGCAAACCTAACGACAAACCTTCCACGAATGCCTGCCTTCCGCTTTTAATGTTTTCATCTTGCCAAGATTTGGAAACTGTATATTCAGCATTTATACATGTTTCGTCTAAGTAGAAGATTTTCAAATTTTGTTCTCTGGCATATCGAATGCTTCTTAAATAGTCTCTTTTCCAAAAACCATTTACGGTTTATCTATCAAGATTTTCTATTATGTTTTGTATATCTGAAACCCACATGTTTCAAAAGTTTGCATAATGTCATTCTGGAGAATTTTGTATAGCCCGTATCTTCTTGCACTGATGTTATAATTTTGTCAAGTGTTGGAATTTCCTTTCATAAGTAAAATCCATGGACTTTGCGTCTTAGTCTTTGTTTTAATGACTCATCGATCTCAATTGGTTTTCGGCCTGAAGGAGTTTTAGGGGGTTGAAGAGTTCCATTCTTGCTTTCTTTTAGTAATCTATAAATTATTGATTTAGCAACACACAACATAGCAGCCGTTAATTCCACAATATCATCAACACTTGCACTTGGATCCTTGTTTTTCAATGATATATAACAATTCAATATCAGAGTTTTTTCATTTAAAGATAATGGACCTGTTTTTGGTCGTTTAGATGGTCCTTGGCTTATCGACATTGTTTGGTATTTGCACAATTAACATTCAACAAATGTTTTAAATATATTCCAACTGTTTACAATATTATGAAAACCATACAACTTCATACAACTTTACTCAAAGAACTAATACTAAGTACTGATTTAATGTACCTACTTTCTTTTAAAATAATATTCCTGGTAATGTTTCTAAGAAAACAGGGTTGTTTGGAAAATCCCTCTCAATAATCGAATAATCTGTAAATAGGTGTAATCGTATTAAGCCGATTACAGTAGGCCACTTGCCATTTAAAATTTCTGAGAAAAATTCCCCAAACACTACATATAGGAGTAATACAAATAAAAAATATTCATTTTGCTTCTTTGAATTAAATAAAAATTGTAACGATATCTTGCTATCTTGACTTTAATTAATTTTTAAAAAATATATTTCATTGTAATTTATTTGTGACAATATTCAAAGTTTGAATTAATCTTCTTACAAAAAGAACAAAAATATATAAAATAATTATTGTTACAGATTGGTTTGTTTTCTATTATGAATAAACTGTGTTGCCTTTCTTTATCAAACTTACTAAAATTTATGTACATCACTTTTTTTTATTAAAATAGTACATCTCGTTACCTCTGACCTAAATCGTATTTTACCTTAGCATAGCTGCAACTCATTCGTTCAATACAAAATGTACCTTACGGTATACCCTCTTAAAATATATTTTGGTACGTCTATGAAATCTACTTAAATGAATGATTTATTACTCCTTGTCCTTTCTATATAGACTATGCACCGATGATTCTGGATGTTCTAGACGTCTAAATGAAGCAGTCATTTCGAAGAACATTAAAAAAAATCATGAAAATCATCATAGGCAATCGGAAAGTAAAGTTGCAAAAGGTAAACTCTGAAGTTATCAAAATGCAGTGTTTGGACGAAATCCAAGACGCACTGAACAAAAAAGAGACCGTGGTATGTGCCTTTCTAGACATAGAAGGGGCCTTTGACAATACGCCACATGAGGCAGTCAAAAGAGCACTGATTGAGAAAGGAGTAGATAGAACGACTTCCAGTTGGATGTCGCAACTGCTATCTACAAGAATCGCAGAAATGGAGGCAGGACAAGACACTATCTCCATTAATGTGACCAGAGGCTGTCCACAGGGGGGAGTTGCATCCCCGCTTATGTGGAGTCTCACTGTGGACAGTCTGCTCTGTCAATTGACTAGGGAAGGCATACCATGTCAAGGGTATTCCGACGACATGGTTATCCTGGCAAAAGGGAAGTATGAAAATGTCCTCTGTGATATTGTTCAAAGAGGATTGAACATTGCGGAACAATGGTGTGACTCGGTGGGACTCAGCATCAACCCCACCAAAACCACACTAGTAGCCTTTACAAGGAAAAAGAAAACTAATCTAAAAATCATAAAAATAGGGGAGAACATCGTCGAGTGGAAAACAGAGGTAAAATATCTAGGGCTAATCCTAGATAGCAGGTTACTCTGGAACAAACACGAAGACGAAGTAATACAATGGTGTGCAGGAACATTGCAGGGAAGAACTGGGGATGTAACCCACGTATCCTGCAATGGATGTACACAGCAATAGTGAGACCATTAATCACATATGGGGCAGTGGCTTGGGGCGTAAGGGCTAATCTGAATACGACGAGGAAAAACCTCTCGAAGATTCAGAGACTAGCCTGTTCATGTATCACTGGAGCAATGGGAACTTGCCCCACTGCTGCAATGGAGGTGATTTTAAACTTGACCCCACTGCACATTCTGCTAGAAAGTGTAAGGAAGAAAACAATATATAGAATGATCAAAGAAGGAATTATCAGGGAAAAACCTCGATCACTTCACTTTGATCAAACTTGGGAAATGCCCAAGATGATATGCCAAAGAAATTCAACTTTGTGAGAAAATTCATCACAAAGTTGAGTAATAAATCTGAATGGGATGAAGACACCATACAGAATTTAAACCAGAATGCCATAAAGTGGTATACGGACGGTTCCAAGCTAGACGAGGGAACTGGGTGGACCGAGAGCCAAATACTCAGAAAGCTTGGGCACATACCCGAGCATCTTTCAAGCAGAAGTCCGCGCCATCGAAAGATGTCTGGAATTCAATATTGGAAGAAACTACCGCAGACAAGAGATTGTGATCATGTCGGATAGTCAAGCAGCCATCAAAGCGCTGAGTTCAAATATAATCAGTTCGAAGATGGTTTGGGAATGCCTATGAAAACTAAATGAACTAGGCCAGAAGAACACTGTCACCCTCCTATGGGACACCTAGGAATAGAGGGGAATGAAACAGCAGATAAGTGGCAAAAAAAAGGAGGCGAAACCCCACATTTGGGACCAGAACCATCTTGTGGGATCAGCAGTAGAGTAATCTTAGGAAAACTAAGGGAAGAAATGGAGAAGGAAAAATCCAAGTACTGGAATCAGCTGGAAGGACTGAGGCAATCTAAGATACTACTGGGGAACTATGAATAGTAGATATCTCTTAGCTGCCTCAACCTCAGTAAAAAAAGGCTCCGAATTATAAGGGGAATATTAACCGGGCATTGCCGGTTAAGAAGCCACATGAAGAAAGTAGGGTTAGCAGATGAAGCAAAGTGCAGATTCTGTGAAGAAGAGGATGAAACCTCAATACACATACTCTCAGAATGTCCTGCCTTGCAAAATTCTAAGGCTAGATACCCAGGAGCACATGAAATAGAGGAAGGGGATCTACCTGATTTGAAGCCCGACGATGTCCTAAACTTCCTCAGGAAAATAGGACTCGAAGAGCTGCTATAAATCTGAGAAAACATCAGAACATGGCAAGTAAGGGGGGACACAATAGATCCTATGGGTCGCAGTGTAATCTTCACCCCTAACTCATACATACATACATACATACATACATACATACATACATACATACATTCATACATACATACATACATTGATCAAATATCACACATTGGATATGAAAAAGGTATTTTCCAAATGGGTTCCGCGTTTATTTCAGCTAGGTAATGGCCTCTGCATTTTGGGATACGCACTATATTATATTCATTTACTATTTGAAACATTAGGTCTGTTCCAACCAAGCAAAGAAATAGTAATTTTTGTGCGCAGTGGTGTACTGAGTTGCGCAGTGCACTAATTTGGTCTCGTGAGTGGTAATATTACCGTTCTAGAACGGTTCTTTGCTTGGTTGGAACAAACCTATGGTAAACCAATATACAAGTACCTACTATTTATCTGTTTGTTTAACCGGTTGAATGCCGAAATTGTCAAGAATATGCATTATTTGAACTAGAAAAAAAAGTAGTTACTGTTTCATAAAGAAAATGCATCGTGTTACAAGTCGAAGAAAACGATGACTAAAATGCATGAATTAGGTTTTCAAATTGCTACTGCACCCACCGTTTTTTCCAGATCTGATGGCTCGCTTGATAGAGACAGGTATTAAATTTATGCATTAAATAGTAAAAGCAAAAACCTAAAAAGTAAAGATCACAAAGTAGGAAGAGTGAGGACACTATAACTTCAGATAACAGTTAAACATTTCAATAGTTATTTGTAAAACGATTGACCAAATGACTCACTTTGTAACACGAGTGCAGTTTGCAAAAGAACCGCGAAGCTGTGAGTTTTGCAAAGAACGAGTGCTACAAACGGTCACTTTTAAGTTTTACATTTTTAATTCTGTATGTTTAGGTATTACATCTTAAAAGACAAAAGCCTTGTATAAATAGTTCATGAGATACATTTGAAAGCCTTTCTTATTGAGACATCCGGTACATTGTGTGAAGTAAACTCGACAGCAAAAAGTCTTATAAATGTTGACAACGTATTTTCTCCTTCATCGGTCGATGCGATACACGTTACTAATTCCAATAAGATTTAATGAGTAGGAATTTATCGCGGTGTCAAGTACCACCCATCCAAGTGGTAATTATATTAAAACGAATGTCTCTATCGTTAATAAATAGCGTCATAACCCAGTTTCACACTCTTTCGTCGCAAAGTATTAAAGTCACTCGAATGACAATTACATTCAATACTCTCGCCATTATTACTGGAAGTTATGCTCGCGCGTATAAAAGGAGACAATGGAGGTTCTATACGGTCTGCTTTGTGTCGGAACACGTAATCCCACGGGTTATACCCGAGGGGACGAGGATTTGTCGAGGGTAAAGAGGGCGATGTATTTGTAGACGACAAAATCGATTTTGGGGTTTCTTTTGTTGATTTTAATATTGTGTAATGAGATGAAGATATTTCGAGTTATTAAGGAAGGGGTAACGAACTTTGTATTGGTAGTAGGGGGAAAAATACGTTTTTATTCCTGTTGTGAACTAAAGGACCAAAAAAGATGTGTAAAAATAAAGTAGAGAAATGGTTCACATTTTTTTCCGTGTAGTTTGTGATTGTTTAATCATAAACTGATTCGAAAGCTCTTACTGAAAAAACTATTTGGATCATACCTCTATTCAGTATGTCCCTCAGTAATAATTTTTCTTTCAATAGTTCAAATGTCAACTTTTACCAATGATATAATGATAAAAATAGAACCTCATACATCGGATATCGGCAATTCGAGTTTAAATGACATATGGAATGCTTTAAAAGAAGCCCTGCACGAAAAACTTCAACAATCACCTTCAGAAGCACTAATCAGCACATAGAAACCCTGACTCTCAAGCGAAACCTTGTTGTATTTATATTTGGACTCCCATTTCCTTAATGAAATTCACTGTTAGCTGTTACCAAAATAATTTTATCTAAATATTTTTTGCAACCAAAAAATATGTGGTTCAGATCTCCAGTGGAGTTAATATCACAACTACATGCCGAGGATTGTACTAGTTTAGCCAGGTGCGTTGGGAATCGTCCGTGATTCGTTTTAAGCCTAAAAATAGTAGCAGAAAATAATTTGGTGGCATTATGACTAAATAGATGTGGGTTTGGAAATGGTAAAGCTGAGTGGATCTGGAAATACGTATTTTGAGAGTTTTTAACCGCCTCTTTCCATTGCTGTTTCCATTTTAAGCTTATGTCATTTTTATTAAGTTATACAAATCTTGTAGAGGGTAAATGTTGCTAAAAACTCCATGAACAGCTTTTTCGTTATCTGATATCCCAATATGGCTCTTTACCCAAACTAATGTTATATTTAACTCAGCAATTAACTCTTATCTTACATAACATGGGACACTTCATTACTTCGAATGATGTACTTTTAATAGAGTCTAGGTCTAGAGGATTTAGATTCGATAAATATAATTGCTTCTTGTATATTCCGGTTTGTTAACCAGGTAACACCTTCCAAGATTGCAATAAGCTCATCCGTATATAACAGGTCGGCTGAAAAGTCCCCGGTCTGACCTATAGATGACGACACTAGAATTAAATCCATTTCATTTTTAGATAGTATCAACCTTCAAAAGATTCGTGTAATAATTTGACAGCTGTCGGACTATAGTTTGTGAGATATTGCATTTTTAGTGAAGCAACTTTTGTTATTTTCAAAAAGATGGAAAAAATACAATTGAAGCAAAAGCTTGGCTTGATAATGAGTTTCCGGACTCTGCGCCAGGAAAATCAACAATCATTGACTGGTACGCAAAATTCAAGCGTGGTGAAATGAGCACCGAAGACGGTGAACGCAGTGGACGCCCAAAAGAGGTGGTTACCGACGAAAATATCAAAAAAATCCACAAAATGATTTTGAGTGACCGTAAAGTGAATATGATCGAGATAGCTGACACTCTAAAGATATCTAAGAAACATGTTGGACATATCATTCACGTATATTTGGATATGCGGAAGCTCTGTGCAAAATGGGTGCCGCGCGTGCTCACAATCGACCAAAAACAGCAACGAATTGATGATTCTGAGCAGTGTTTGCAGCTGTCAAGTCGTAATAAACCCGATTTTTTGCGTCGATATGTGACTATGGATGAAACTTGGCTCCATCACTACACGCCTGAGTCCAATCGACAGTCAGCTGAGTGGACTGCGGCCGGTGAACCGCCACCAAAGCGTGGAAAGACTCAACAGTCAGCTGGCAAAGTTATGGCCTCAGTTTTTTGGGATACACACGGTATATTGTTCATCGACTATTTGGAAAAGGGAAAAATCAACAGTGACTATTACTGTGCATTATTGGAGCGAATGAAGACCGAAATCGCGAAAAAACGGCCCCATATGAAGAAGAAAAAAGTGTTGTTTCATCAAGACAATGCACCGTGTCACAAATCATCGAAAACGATGACAAAATTGCATGAATTGGGCTTCGAATTGCTTCCTCACCCACCGTGTTCTCCAGATCTAGCCCCCATCGACTTTTTCCTTTTCTCTGACCTGAAGAGAATGCTCGCGGAAAAAAAATTTGGCTCTGATACTGAGGTAATCGCCGAAACTGAAGCCTATATTGAGGACAAACCGAAGGAGTACTACAAAAATGGTATCGAAAAGTTGAAAGGTCGCTATAATCGCTGTATCGCCCTTGAAGGCAACTATATTGAATAAAAAAAATGAATTTTGTCAAAATATTGTGTTTTACTATGGTAGACCGGGGACTTTTCAGCCGACCTGTTATGCTACATATATATGGCAAGCGAAACCTTAAATCTAATCTCACCTAGGCGCGCAATCAAGATGACATACTAGGAAATGCGTATCAAACAGGGATCTGTTTAGACAAAAACATTATGCAGTGTGGAAACCACTAATGGAATAAAATTATTTGTGGAGTTAGTTTAGAAGATAAAAAAAAAATATGAGCTTTTTAAACAGAAATTTAAATGTACAGGGTGATACACGCAAGTCTGGCATTGTCCATGAACTATATTTTTAATGAAACACCTTGTATGTTTTTTTAAAAGTGTGTGTTGGTGTAGTGGTAGTGTAAACGGTTTTCGGTATGAATAGATAAAAACTGTATAGATGCCAATATAATTAAACTAAATCGGTAAATAATGTCTATCAGTTGTTGATGTGTTGACATATAAATATCGTAGTTGTCAATTCTTAATCAAAAACTAATATCTTGCGAAGTAATTATAAAATATTTAACTGAGACTGACCGGATTGATATTTTAATGATGATTGGTTATGGCGATTGAAGTGGCAAACTTATTTAATCAGAGGTATCCTCAGTTGCCTAATCTTTCACAAGGTACTGTGTCGAAAATTCATGCACAATTCAGAGAACTTGGACATGTCAAATCGTTAAAGAGAAAACCGCACTTCGTTGAAGATGATGTGAAAGTGGATATTATGTTAAGTGTCGTGGAGAATCCAACGTCAAATTTCTCGTCAAAATAATGTGTCACAAAACTGTCCATAAAGAAAAACTTCATCCATATAAATTGACATTTCATATGGAATTCTGTTATGACACGTGTTCAAGTTTAAAAAACGAATCGCGAAGCGATAAGTTTTTTAAAGAACGAGTGTCACAACAGCCATATGAAATAAGTTGTTGATAATATTTTTTTATATTTTGCCATTTTATCATTTTTTAAATTAATTTATTATTTCTATGTAATTACGAAAATTTTGATTTTAAAAAGTATGTCGGTAGCACTGTGTAATTTATAACATTTGACAGTTTTGACATTTAAATTATGAAATGTTAATGTTTTCTAATATTTTAAAATGACTAATACACCAATAATAATATATTACATAAGTAAAAGATGATATTCATATTCACAAATACTTTCTTAAAGAACAATATAAAATTAATAAATTGGAGTATTTATTGCGGACCTCAAATGTCATTGTCAGTAGTCTTGTCATTAGATACTTCACTCATGTCGCCAACCATTTAAAACAAAAATTTGCGTGCGTAAAAGTTACATTACGATACGCAAATGCGTTTTATAATGAAAATTTTTATAAGTGCAAAATATAAAAAATTATTTTAAGACACTCGGTGCCTTAAAGTGACATTTTTAAGGCTTCTATGGAGTGCTAAAAATGGCATTTTTAACACGTTTGTAGAAAAACGTATTTTAAACTTGACCTCTAACTCATAAACATTTTGTGCAGGTTCCCAATATCACCTAATACTTACCTTGCAAGAGATCGCTGAAATCCCCTACACCAATATCGAATTCACGAGTCCATTTACAAAGGTTAATATTTCATGTTGTTAAAAAGATAACAAGACGGGCATGAAATCCGTTCATGATTTCACAATGGACGTTTATTTATGTTAATCATTAAAAGCACGCTTCATTTTTATTTGTGAAAGTTTGCAAATAATGTGACAACACATAAAATATTCTGAATGCTCGTATTTTGAGATAAGATTTTACGACGATGCAGTTTGCATTTTAGGATTGTATACGTTTCGATTAAAATTTAATCTAGATAGTAATATCCAATATATTCAGGACCCTAAATTTTTGTGTACTTATATTTTAAAAATTTTACACAATCTATTGTTTAATGTGATATTTAAATAAAATTATTTCTTTCTTTCAGGTAAGCTGCAGTTTTTTTCAACTAAGTCAGGTGAATATTGCATGAGAATATTTTGAATGTGTGAATTAAATTTTTAATTAGTATTTGTAGAAACCCATGTAATTAAATAAATACAACACAAATTAGTAATATTATACACAATATGAAATGTTTATCAGGAATAGTTTGCAGTTTAATAGAAACAAAAAGCCAAAATCAAAATAGAAATCGTGAATATAGAATCGTAATACTTGGTCTAGTTTTACCACTAATTAACATCAGATAGATACCTTGAAAAAAACAAAAATGTAATTTACTATATCCATCTGGCGATGATAGTTTTATCAAAACAGCTGTCATTGAATTAAAAAAACTATTTTGTTTTAATAAATGAGGAAGTTTCGTTCAGACGTTTAGTTGTTTATTGTTCTTTATGATTTTAAATGCTCATTAAACTCAGACTCAGACTTCTTTCCATTGATGGATCAATTATAGTAAATAAATCAGTACCCTCATTTGCCATTCTAAAGGCTTTACTAAGATTTTTCAGATGAAATGTAATTTTTCCAGTGCTGGTTGAAGCCTCTTCTTCAATGGATTGTGAATTAAATATTTTTTCTTAAATATTGAGATAAAAAGGCTTTGGCTAAGGTTAATTTTAATTGTTTTATATTATAATAATTATTATTTTTTAAACAGAGGGTTATTACGATTTTTTTTTACTTTTGGTGGATTAAATGTCTCACCATGGTCTTTGAATTCTTCGATTACCAGTGCATTCAAGTTTCTGCTAATCTGTGTACCTTTGGGGGATACAATTGCGGCATTATGTTCACGTCGTATGCTGGGGGTGGATCTTTTTTACTTCTCCAAATGCAAGCTTTCTGTTACAGACACATCATGGTGTCCAAATAAAGCCAAATCTGATATTTAAAATGCTAACCTCAGAATCGAATATCATGTATTCAACATTACCCGATTCCACAGCATTTTTTTTCCTCTTTCTAGAAATAACATTCAATATCTGACGACTTGAAAACGTGATTTGCACTCTTTTTTTGGTACAAATGTACCTAAATCAAAAATAAGAATTAATCTCGAATCCACAAGTAAACACTAAATAACTTCAATTATTTTCCGCAATATTTAATTTGAATTTTATAGCCATTCTCCTTGTTTATATTTCTCATTTAATAATACTTGCCTCGTTTTTTACAAATATGATATCTATTTTCGATAATTTTCAAATATAGGTACTGCAGTTACTGGAGTTTTAAAATGTTTCTTGTGAAGATTTACGTGTAAATAAAATTTCCATTACAAAGTTGTAGCTTCGACTTCCACTTCGACTCAACTCGTTTTTTATTTCGTTTCAACGCAGACAGTGGCTACTAGTCCTACCAACTAACAACGGGTACATTTTTTACATTTTTCTAATATTAAAGTTGGAGTTACTTTTAAATTCATAAAAAAAGTAAAATTAAACCTTTACCTTCAACTTTGAGAAATTTTTTAATTACCATTGTAAAATAATAGTAATTTATGCAACAAGTGCATAAAGTGGTACTTTTTTCACGATTGGGAAATTTGCGCGCACGAACCGAAGGTGAGTGCCGCAATCCCAAGAGTGAAAAAAGGCACTTTATGCATGTGTTGCATACAATATTTTTCGACGATCGTAAGAAATTTTGTCCCATACTTACTTTATTTTCCGTTTTGTTGCAGAATTAGTAACAGAATGTAGCCTATTAATTTGTAGATAAATAAACAGAGAGAACAAATATAACAAATATATGTTTCTTCCTCGAAATTCGAATTATTTTCTTCCATTTTACTCAGTACACGAAATACTAACTGTCAAATCACAAACAAATTACTTAGCGTTTCTAAAATGTCAACTCTTATTTGGTTTTCCATAGGTGACGTGATTGGCCGATTCTATGTGTTTTATAATGAAATTTTCTATAATTTGGTTAACAGGAATAATTTTAAATACTTCCCAGTTTTGATAACCTATCCCTGGATAGGTATAAGTATTTAATAAATAAAAAAAATAGTTCCGACGCGGGATTCGAACCGACGACCTCTTGCTTAGTAGGACCTTGTGCTTGCTCATACGCTATCGTGACAGACCACTAAATTGATGACAAAACTTCTTATAACTAGACTGTAAGCTGTCATTTTACTTTTTTTAACACGTGAAAAAAAGTGGTACTTTATGAACTAATAACTGTGAAAAAAAGTGGACTTTTTTTAACGATCGTCGAAAAAAATTTATTTGTTATATCTGATATTCAAATAATTAATATAATTTTATATTATTGTGTATTTGACAAGTGTTTACAGTTATTGTCACTCATTTATTAATCTTTTTCATTACTAATGTTTATTAAACAAATTAATAACAATAATAGTGACATTTAAAATAAATTGAATGAGTTTATTTCAGAAATTATTAAGATTATTTTTATAGTGACAACTTTACATTATACGAGTGATTGAATTTATCTCATAAGTCTGTCTTTTATTTCTGAACGAAACTGAATTGTTTCGAGAAAACACCACGAGTCCGTAGAACGAGCGACTCATTTGACACAATCAGGTACAATTAATATTGATAGAACTGCCAAACTTTGTGTTGCCATGATTACGTCGTTGAAAATACCGAAGCTGACTCTCCAATCAGAATTGAAAGACAGCTGGTGTTATCGAGATAACACAAGTTGTCTTTGGTTTGCGATAGGTCAGGGCTGCGATTTTCGAGCTTGTGCGATGCGCTGCCGCATGCTCTTTCGCACGAAATTGAAAGAACATGTATTTTTGAATCCCCGTCACCGACACAATCCCGCGTGTGCGATATGACATCGGTTGATCTGAAGTAGCCGATGTTTCCTGTCGTTTACGACGGTAATTTCTGGTAAATTCAGAGACGTAATTTTGTGTTATTAGTCATTTCAATATTTGTTTATTAATTTGTTATTTATGTATTACCTCAGAGTAATAAGTAATTATTACTCTGAGTGTATTACATTACAGTATTTGTTTATTTATTTGTTATTTATGTATTACATTACAGTATTTTTTATTTATTTGTTATTTATGCATTACATCTAGAGTGTGTTCGGGGAGCACGCTATTTGCGCCATTTGGCGCTATCTAGTACTATTCCTCGTTTGCGTTATATGGCTGTTGGCGCTACATAGCTCGAAAGCGTGCTCCCCGAACACACCCCTAATACATGCTATCATGAATTTTAATGATCAAATCAATTTAAATGGAGTAGATGTATAAGAAGATTAAACGATAAAACAACAATGTTCTATTAAATTCTATACTCAAATAATGTATAATTTGGATGATAACTACTTTCCTCCATTGTTTCCAACTTTTTGCGATTCAGGAATTCTATTTAATGTGGTAGTTATTTCTACCCAATGTTTTTCTCCCTCTTTAAATGAAAAATCTTATGAAAATTTTCCACTTTGTAATTGTGGGTGCCGCTTAACATACTCAATCAATATTTTTTTGTTACTCTGTCATATCCTGCCACTTTTCCTAACATGTTTTGAATAATAATAATACCCAAGACTGAAGATAATCCACCTCTTACAACAACCGCTAGGTTATTTAATTTCCAAACTAATAAAATTGACATATCTACTGTGTTGCCACGTTCAAAACTTTGCAATAGGATAAAGCGATCGGTCGGAAGTCGAAAATACAACATTTATAATTCATTCGATGCGACCCTGATGCGACCATCGCATGCGGTTAGTCGTGTGCGATGACCGTCGATTGATTTCGAAAATCGCAGCCCAGATTATGTGAGAATTTTAAGATGAGTGAAATAGTCTATGAAACCAAATAAACACTTACCTAGGTATTTGTTTAGTTCCAAGGTAAAATAGTCTAGAAGTGTGTTTTTAGGTGTGTTATGCCTTATTATTTTCATAAAAATTGCTTTGAAATTTTAATAAGTGCAATTTGGTATACCATGGGTATAACAGAAACAACAAAAAATGGAGAATTACAGGTGAAGAATTGGGTAATAAAACCCTGTATATTGTAACCTTAGTAAGGTTGGGCTGATTAAAATCATGATAAGATTAAAAGAAGTATCTGCTAATTCCACAGATTCATCATTATCAAAGATAAATTGTACATGTTGCCACTGCTCTACAGCATCTGCGATAGTAGCATTTTTCCTCTGCACAGTATCAAGAGCAACTGATGTAGGTTTTAAAATGTTTAAATAATCTTGCGCTGCATGTTTAATCGCAATATTTGAAACTTTTCGGTAAATAGTGGAATCAATCTCCTTTTTATTTTCTTCGCAGATTTTTAATATGATGTCCCACTGAGTGACATACATCAGTCGGTAATAAGGCTATTCCATCGCACATCGCTTGGAAGGACTAAAGCGCTGCCTCCTGCTTGACTGAATTTAGCTCTAGCCAAATGGTTATTTCGAAAATACTTAACAATTTGGACCACATGTTCTTTAACGTCTTTAACTTGAAAGTCTTTGCACAGTAAATTAAAAAAACCAGCCATAAGTTATAATTTTTGCGTTCGTTTTTTCTTCTAATGTTTTTCTCATAAGTGTCATATTGGCGGCATTGTCTTTCACAAAAGATTTTACGCTACACTTGTATTTTAATTCACATGAAGAAATCAAGTCACAAACTATTTTGAGCTAAATATTCTGAAGTATGTGGATTTCCTGATGTGTCTATAGTTTCGTATAGGAGGGCTTGTCCATCTTCAGTGGTTATCGTTGCACATATCACTGGTTCGTTGTGTACGTTTAACCACCCATCAATTGACATATTTACGAACTGACCTGATAGGGAGGAGAAACCTTTTCCTTTTTCCTCTTCATAGACTTCGTCCAAAAGACTTGTTGCTACCGTTTTTCTCAAGGACGATGTATAACCAGGCCTTAATAACTGAATGGCTTTTTTCACCTCTAAATTCTCAATACATCTGAAGCTCGAATTAGTAGCAAAAATAGCCTTTGCCATTTGTTTATCAATTTTATGCTTTTCAGCAGTTGAAGTCCGCATTACAAAACCACTCATGGTAGGCTGAGTATCGATTGCTTTTTTTTTGGACTGGCTCAAAAGTTTTTGGACTTGGTGGAGTTTTTCTAACATATGAACTATCTGTCATTAGTGAACTACAACTTGAGGCAGATGATGTGCTAGCAAAACTGTCAAGCGACATTCGACTCTCTGGAAAGAGAAAAAACATAATTGAAATTGACTTATTGATGATATATTGATATAGTATTGAATAATTAAAAATAAAGTTAACTTATATAGTTAATATTAATTTATTTACCTGTATTCTTCTCTTGATAATTACAAACATCGTGGTGTGCTTTAAGTCTTTGGACTAACCCTTGAATATCTTTCTTGCACTTTCTACAAATAGCTCTACGCCCCAATTTATTTGGATTTGTTGTCTTGATATAGAACTGCCATATTGGGTCCTCTTTTCATCCACTCATTTTACTTTATTTTTATTTATATGTTTTCACTTCACTTCACTTAACCAACCTTACTAGCAAAATGCGCGAAGTTGTTGGGCAACGTCCTTTTATAGGTTGAGAGGAAAACAAGCCTCGACAGGAATATTCTTGCAAAAAGCACAAGTGCGATCGTGCCTCACTCGGAACTGTATAGCGAATGTATAGGACAGAAGGAAAACAAATCGCGACAAATGCGTTTTTGAGCCGCAAATTGTATTATAATTTTTGGGATTATACATTCAAATAATTAACAATAATTTCAAAGAATCAGAATGTTCAAATTTTGTATTCAAATTTAAAAATAAAAAAAAATCAAATAAATCGTGATTTAAAAAAAATCGATGATTTTTGATTTTTTTAATAAAAATCAGATTTTGCCCCACCCTGACTAGTCCCAAAAAGGCAGGGAGCCAATTTGTAACTATATACTCGCCAAAAAAAGAGATCCTGGCTATGAGACTCTCTCAAGGAGTGGTTCGTCTCCAAGTTAATGCTTACTATAGAAAGAATTGGTGGTATATAAGTGTTAAGGGCGCCACTATATTTTTATACGTTAACGAATAAACAACTGAAACTACACAAAAACTAAAGTGAAAAAGATAGAAACACCTAATTCAAATGAATTTGATAGCCAAAAATAAATTATATTTAATGATAACCGAACACGCTGCACCCTTAAGACTTATAGTCCATGGGTATATAAATCAAACGGTTTTTAATGAATATTTGTTTATTAATAAAAAATGTAAATTGCCAAAGGAAGTACAAACGGAAATGTTCTAAATGGATTTGACTTATCTCTTTTTGGTAGAATGATCCGGTGGTCTCGATATGTGTACCATTGCTTGTAGTTGGGATGTTGGCTGGTGGTGGTTGCTTCTTCGTCAAAAGGAACGACTATGGTACGGGAACTTGCTTTTTCGTCAAAAAGGAACTGTATTAGAGGGTATGCCTCTCCCTACTAGCAGATTATCTCTCCGTACTAGCGGTTATCTCTCCATACTAGGGGACTAGAGCTTCTGTGACACAACCAGAGAAATGGATTGTCTAAATTTTGCAGACAACTTGTCACTAAAGGTTGCTTGGACGAAAAGGATGAAACGAGGTGTTTGCCTTAATTTATAACAGTATTGACAGAGGTTTCCGGTTGCGTTTTTTTGTGAAGGATCGGTTTGTAATGGCTCTGTTTTGTAAGGATTCTGTTTCGGGTGTGTTCTTATTTTAAAGGTAGGTTTGTTCGTGGTGATAAGTTGTGTCTAATATACGGAGAGTCGGGGTTGTTTTTAGATTTCGGAAGGACGGTAAACTAAGGAAAGGTAGCATGGCGATAGACATGTTAAAATATATATGTTTTGTATGTGCTGACTTTATTCTGAATTTTTAGTATAATATTACAAGCTAATACTACTGGGAGAGTCTGTTGCACACAGTTGCACCGAATTGAATTGTTTGCGTGTTTAGCGCTAGAAGTTGTACAAAGGGATAGTTACACATAAGTTCCAATTAATTTTACCAACTGTTCCAACAACCATTTTACTTTTAATTTTTTTGCCCTCCAAAAAAATTAAAACGTCATTTAGCTAATAAGAATTTTGGTGTTAATCCCTTAGAAATTAAAGTTAAAAAATTCATTTATTATAAGAAAAATTATAGGAAAAATCGTGTACACAACTCGTTGCACTCGTTACGTTTCCGAGTCATTGCCATAAAACAAATGTTACAACTTTTTTTCAAAATGGCGACTAAAACGTCTATGAAATCTTCATCAAAAATTTCAATTTAAGCTTTTCTTGGTATCCTCTAAAAATTTAAAAAAATTACTTTCCGATTTCATTTGTATTTATGAATGTGTACACTGACTGGGCTAAATATATAATATGTATGTGATGCACGTTTATCTTTGTTTAGTTTTGCAGTTTTCTGTAAATTGAAAAAATATCAGTTGGATAATTGATTCCTATTTAAATTCAATTTACCAACTTACTTACGTTACTCGTACTTTTGATAACCTTTCGTTCGTTCGTATTGAATCGATCCTCTTATCGCGGAGTGAAAACGAGAATTAATGTCCTATTAAATTTTATGCGTCATAAAGCTTTGGAGATTGTGTGGTGGTGGAAATTTATTGTTTTATTTAATACGCTATTAAGCATATGTTAAAAATCAATTAGAAGACGTTAAATGTACAAGGTGGTTATACAGTTCGATTGGATGATTGTGAAATGTAGGAAACCGTGAAAAAAATATAGTAATTAAAATATTTTTTGGACATGTGTTTTTCGTATGGGTGAACCGCAATGTCACTATACAGATGTTCAGTCACACCTGCACAATTTACCCTAATTAGATTCTTATAGTGTTTTTTCCGTTACTTTCTCAATTTTTAATAAAATTAGGCAATACTTTAATACATTACTAAAAAATACGCACTCATTTTTTATGATACATTTTGCCGCCTATTAAATCTTAAACATAAGGTTAACCCATGGTTGAAAAACTGCAATTTTTTTCTAGTTTTTCTCGTTTTTTGATTGACCTTAAATATGTTTTTTGATTTCCAACCAGGTCCTTCTTCTGTAGATACATAAGAAAATTCAAACTTGTCATCAAATCAAGACGAAGCTAAGAATTCGGGAGCGTTCTGTAGATATGCAAGTGTTGACCAAACTCCAAGGGAAGAGGAAGTGATTAGGCGTTCAATGAGTACACAGTGGTTCTACAAAACATGGAAAAGATTCGACTCTCTTACTTGTGGTATTCTCCAAGCAAAAATGCAAAAATCAAAATAATTTTCTGAACATAATTTATTTAGGAAAATAAAACAAATCCCAGTGAAAAGTTTATAATGTCCACAACAAGGGGAAAACCACCACCGAAATTTACGGAGAAGAATTCCCCTAAGAAGCAATGTTATGTCTGTAATCTCCCATATTTCCCCATTATGCCTCGTATTCTCGAATAATTCCTCGTATTGCCCTCGATTTGCCTCCGTGTTCCCATATACCCCGGGGTTGCCTCGATTTGCCGCCGTATGTTCCTATATTGCTCCGTATGTCCTCCATATTTCCGAATAATTCCTTCTCAACATCGTGTATGTTCGATGACATTGAGGTTACATATTTTGGCGCCATTCGTTAATGTCCAGTAATTCCTCTATATTGCCACCGTATTTCCACATATTGCCTCTTTGTTCCCTATAATTCCCGTATTTTCTCATAATATTGTATTGCCCCAAAATTCACTTATATTGCCTAACATTGCACTGTGATGACTTGATGTTGCCTCTTACTCTCGAATAATTCTCCGTATGTTCCCATATTGCTGCTGTATGTTCCTATATTGTCCCATATTTCTGGATAATTCCTCACGTCGTGTATGTTCTATGAAATTCGCGTAACATATTTTAGCGCCATTCGTTAATGTCCAGTAATTCCTCTATATTGCCACCGTATTTCCACGTATTGCCTCGTTAATCCCTATAATTCCCGTATCTCCCTATAATTACATGTATTGCCCCAAAATTCACTTATATACGTTTCCATATTGCCGCGGTATGTTCCCATATTGCCCCGGTATGTTCCCATATTGCCCCGTATGTCCTCCATATTGTAACGTTTATTTATTTTTACTAGTCTTTTTAATTTATTTTTATTCTATTTAAATCACTAACACTGTTTAATTTATATAACACAATTTATTTACAATACTTTAATTTATGTAAGACAATATTTCTATTCGAATTTATCTAACAACATACTAGGTACTAACTAACTAACTAACTAAAATATTCAAATCGGTCCTTAATATATAGGTAAGTATTGTTCCAGCATACTCCAGAACTCCAGTCTATTCTCGATCGTATCGAGTCTAGATGCTTCGCTCATCGGGCGCCGTATATTCTCGAAGACTCTCGTATCATTTGTTTCCTTCGCGTCTGATCATAGCGCCAGGGGCGTACTCGCACAACATTGCCCCCTCCTTAAGAGATAGTTCCTCCTGGAACTTTTACGGAATTGAGACTGGATGGAGATACTTGCAACTGAATCCTCGTCTACAATTTCCAGTTGCATGGAAATAACATGGAATGGTCTTTGATGTCAGCTGGACACGGGGCGAATGGCTGCATACCAACACTTGGACTTCGGTATCTTGAAAGATTACTTCCACCATATTTCGGATGACCCTCCAATCCAATGAGTTGCACTCTATTTTTGGCATGGCTAGCTTCTGTACGTTGGACTTCAATATGTGCTCTCTCAAGTTAAGTAATGATTCCCATATATTTCGATAAGTGGGCTGGTCTTGGTAGGTATTCTTGGTAATCAGATAGAAGAGGCAACGGGAGTCATCTCGAAGTATCAAAGCCTTCCCAGTGGCTGG
Source organism: Ophraella communa (assembly GCA_035357415.1). NCBI lineage: Eukaryota > Metazoa > Arthropoda > Insecta > Coleoptera > Chrysomelidae > Ophraella > Ophraella communa. The sequence continues at coordinate 12,267,197 of CM068987.1, forward strand.
TAACTGATTTCGAAGTTCTGACAATCGACCAAACTTCCTTCGAAAGACAGACGCTAATCCTCGGCCGTCGCTGATAGTGGCGGAAACGCTATGGGCTAATGAGTAGTCATCAGGAAGTGTGAACAGGTCTTGCTGTCTCTCAATAGTCACGCCGTATCTAGCTTTCCCAGTACCTCCATATGCACCCATAAATTCTTCGAAAGCAAGGTCGGGTGTATCTTGGACTTGATTTACGACTTCTTCTTCCTGGTCATGATCTCCTTCAAATTTCGCCAGTCGGTTTCGGTGTATTACCTTAGGTTTCCCATTCGGGGTCTTTATTATACGGTATATGACGTCATTGATTCTTTTCTTGATGATGTATGGACCCTCCCAAGATTGTTGTAGCTTTGGTGAGTACCCCTTCTGTCTTTTTGGGTTATGGAGCCAGACTTTGTCACCTTCTTGGAAACATCCCTCTATAGCTTGGGTATCATAACGTTTCTTTATCCTGTCACTGGCAACTTGGAGATGGGAGCGAACCAAATCATGCATGTCGTCCATTTTTCTTCGTAACTGTATTACATAGTCTTCTCCAGCTATATCCTCTCCAGGTCGGCATCCAAACTCGAGGTCGCATGGTAACCTCATCTCACGTCCAAACAAGACTTTTGCTGGTGTCTGACCTGTTGATTCATTGACGGCGGATCGATAAGCCATTGCAAAGAGTGAAATATACTGGTCCCAGTCCCTTTGGTGATTGGATACTACTTTTGATAGATATTTGCCAATAGTTTTATTCATGCGTTCTACCATTCCATCTGATTGTGGGTGCAATGCTGTAGTTCTTGTTTTCTTCATTCCTAAATTGTCGCAAATTCCTTGAAAGAGTTGACTTTCGAAGTTCCTTCCTTGGTCACTGTGAATCTCCAAGGGCACTCCATATCGGCAAATAAACTCCTTCACTAGCACGTCTGCGACAGTTGCTGCCTCTTGATTTGGAATGGCGTAGACTTCAACCCACTTCGTAAAATAATCCATTACCACCAACATGTATTTATTCTTATTCTCAGTAGTGGGGAACGGTCCAGCAATATCTAAAGCAATTCTCTCAAATGGGCTACCAACGTTATATTGTTTCATGGGAGCCTTTCCTCTTTTCTGAGGTCCATTACTAGCAGCACAGATGGTACACTTCTTACACCAGTCCTTAACATCATCGGAACTATTCATCCAATAAAACCTTTCCCGAACTCTCTGCAAGGTTTTCTTGACACCAAGATGACCTCCTGATGGACTGTCGTGTAATTGTCGTAGTACTTCGGCTACTCTACTCTTTGGTATAACCAATTGCTTTCTGTTAACGGAACCGTCATCGTTTTCAATTATTCTCTTTAATAAATCGCCTTCCAAAATGAAAGACTCCCACTGAGCCCAATATGATTTAAGGACTGTAGAGAATTTTGACACTTCTTGCCAAGTAGGTCGACGATCTTCTATCTTCCATTCTCTCATTTTCTTTAAGACAGGATCATTATCTTGTTCTTCTTTAATTTTAGTAGGTGCCCAGTCGTCGTTAACTACAGTTGTTCGTAGTATTGCAGTTTCTTTTAATTCTGTCTTACTGCAGTGAGAACACTCTTCTGGGCACGGTCTTCTGGAAAGGGAGTCTGCATTTCTGTGACTTATCCCAGCTCGATGTTCGATCCTAAAGTCGTACTCTTGGAGTCGTTCGATCCACCTGGCAATTTGACCTTCAGGGTTCTTAAACTGCATTAGCCATTTTAGGGCTGCATGGTCCGTCCGGATTAAGAATTTTCTTCCATAAAGATATTGGTAGAAGTGTTCCACCGATTTCACAACTGCCAGAAGTTCTCTTCTCGTAACGCAGTAATTCCGCTCAGGTTTGGAGAGTACTTTACTAAAATAACCCAGGACTCTCTCTTGTCCATCTTGAATCTGTGAAAGGACTCCTCCAATTCCGACATTACTGGCATCTGTATCCAAAATAAATTCTCCTTCCGGTTGTGGGTAGCCTAATATCGGTGCTGCGGTTAAATGCTTCTTCAGAGTTTCAAAAGCCGTTTGACAGTTTTCATCCCAGCAGAACTCTCTCGTTTCCTCTGTAAGGCGTGTTAATGGCTTAGCAATGTCTGAAAACTTTCTGATAAATCTGCGATAGTATGTACATAGACCAAGAAAACTTCTTATTTGATGTTTATCAGTTGGTTGTGGCCATTGTTTGATAGAAGAAACCTTGTCCTTATCTACAGACACGCCTTCCTTGCTGACAATATGACCCAGATAATTAACTTTGTCTTGGAATAACTGACATTTCTTTGGATTCAGCATCAGTTGGGCAGCTTGAAGTCTTTTAAAAACATCTTCCAAGTTTTTAAGATGTTCTTCGAATGTCTCCCTCAAGACTATGATGTCGTCTAAGTAGACCAGGCACGTTTTCCAAGACAACCCTCTCAATACGTTCTCCATCAGTCTTTCAAATGTCGCAGGAGCATTACATAGTCCGAATGGCATGACATTGAACTGAAATAATCCAGAACCGGTGGTAAAGGCTGTCTTTTCTTTGTCTCTTGGGTCCATTTCTACCTGCCAATAACCAGACTTCAAATCTAAGGTAGAAAATAATTTACTTCCAGCTAGAGTGTCCAATGTATCGTCGATTCGAGGCAGAGGATAACTGTCCTTCTTGGTAACATTGTTCAACTGACGGTAGTCTACACAGAACCTAGTAGTTCCATCCTTTTTCTTGACCAAGACTACCGGAGAGACCCATGGACTGGTAGAAGGTTCTATCACTCCATCTTCTTCCATTTCTCGGACAATCCTTTCAGCTTCTTGCCTCTTCGCCTGTGGTAATCTTCTAGCTGATTGACGAATTGGCTTGGCATCACCCGTGTCGATTTTATGTTTTACAGCAGAGGTACGTCCTGTCTTACCTCCCTTTGGTACAAAAAATGTTGCGATACCGATGAAGAAAATCTTTCATTTTTCTTTTCTCTTCTCGGTTTAAAGATGTACCAGCAACCGCCACCATTTGTTCAAACTTATCGTTGGAATTATCGGGAATAGTTGTCTGTCGAATTATAGATGTTACTGGTACGGAGGTTCCAACTTTGGTCTCTTTCTTGATCGTAATTGGGTGATCATTGACATTTATAACTCGTACTGGAATTTCTTTAGCAGAAGTGACCAATCCTTTTCCTATCAAAATTCCTCGACCGACCTCCTCATCATGGTTCCATGGTTCCATCATCACAGGTATTCCTTCGTCAATAGTTCCTTGCAGTCTGGCCACTATGATCGTTTCGCTTCTACCAGGTACCACAGTATCCTCCTGGACAACGGCTGGCACAGTTTTGTCCTCATATGGATGAAGGAATATTTCTTCAGAACCGACTTTGATAACTCTGTTCTTGAAATCCAGTTGGAAACCATGTAAGTTCATCACATCCATTCCTAATATAACATCTTCCTCAATATCAGCGACAATAACAGTATGCGAGAACTTTTCTGAGCCAATTCCTATTTGAACCTGGACTTCTCCAAGGATGTTAGCTCTATCACCTGTGGCAGTTCGCAGTCGTAGCCTTGTTGGTAAAAGCTTCTTACGGCTATTTATAGTTGTTGGCCGTATAATCGTTCTGGTCGCTCCAGTATCCACCAATAGTGTATACTTTTTACCGTTGACTTCACCGTCTACATATACACTGTCGTCGCGGCATTTCAAAGAGGCTATTAATATGAGAGGGTCTTTGGAAACGTTCCGGGTCGAAGCTGCCCCTCTAGGCCGACCCGTTTTAGTTTTCCTGTGGAGTAGTTTCTTGATTCGTAGTGACCCCAGGGCGTTTACATGAATTGCGAACATGTCCTATTTCACCACAATTCCAGCACCTGATGGTCTTCTTCTTTTTCTTATCAGTAAAGTTCTTCATCATGTTTACTAATTGGTCTAACTTATTTTCATCTTCCTCTTCCGTTACGGACCTTACTTTACTGTATCCTCCACAAGCTTTCGAAGCCGCTTCATACTCAAGCGCGGCAGACAAGATGTCCACTAATGTTTTGTGGTGGGCTAAACGGAGTGTCTTTGCCATTTCGTGGTCACGAAGTCCATCAAGAAATGCTTCAACAGCTAAACATTCCATCATTTGTTCTGGAGCTGGAGGGTAAGCAAATCTTACCAATCTGGCAATATCTACTTCGTACTCTTGAAGTGTCTCCTCTCGCTTCTGTTTTCGAGTCTTCAACTGCGATCGGTGCAAGTTCTCCAGGTGTTCGTGACCATATCGCATGTTTAAGCTTTTCTTCAGTTGCTCAAAATCATCTGTGTCCTCCACTGGTATGGTCTGAAGAACATCCAAAGCGTCTCCTCTCAGAGCGATGGTGAGGTTTATTGCCTTCTCTTTTTGGGACCATCCGTTCGCTCTTGCAGCTGTTTCGAACTGTTTGAGATAATTTTCCCAAGACATCTTTCCGTCAAAGGTTGGGGCCTTAACACGAACAGAACTTTCGTTGCCTTCCAATTTCGGTTTCCGCTCCACTTTGTAGCTTCTCATTTCGTCCTTGTTTTCCTCTCCTAAATCTTCCATATCTTCTTTACCTCCTTTTTCCATCTCTTCCATTTGCTTTTCCATTTCTCTTATTTTCTCTTCAATTTTTTTTCAAATGAAGACATTTTATTTTCCATAGAAGAAATATCCAAAGAAACTTTGTTTTCCAAACAAGAAATGTCAGCAGAAACTTTATTTTCCAAAGACGAAATATCATTTTTTAAAGAAGACATATCAGTGGAAACTTTGTTTTCCAAAGAAGAAATATCATTTTTCAAAGAAGACATATCGCAAGAAATATCATTTTTTAAACAAGACATTTCGGAAGAAATATCACTCTTCAAAGAAGACATGTCGGAAGAAACTTTATTTTCCAAAGAAGAAATATCAGAAGAAACTTTATTTTCCAAAGAAGAAATATCACTCTTTAAAGAAGACATATCGGAAGAGATATCACTCTTCAAGGAAGACATATCGGAAGAGATATCACTCTTCAAGGAAGACATATCGGAAGAAACTTTATTTAATGAAGAAATAATTGTAGCAGAAGAGTCGTCTACAAAAATATGATTTTCTGGATCTAAACCATCATTTTCCAATGCTTGCTTAAGTCGCTCCAACAACTCAGTCTTCCTTCCTGTTGTTTCCAATTCACGATCCTCCAGCTCTTGACGCAATTCTGTCACTTTCAAGTCACAAAGTTTTTTCGACATATTTATTTATTATTTTTTTTTACCTTATTTATTTACAATATCCCACTTCTGACACCAATGTAACGTTTATTTATTTTTTTACTAGTCTTTTTAATTTATTTTTATACTATTTAAATCACTAATACTGTTTAATTTATATAACACAATTTATTTACAATACTTTAATTTATGTAGGACAATATCTCTATTCGAATTTATCTGACAACATACTAGGTACTAACTAACTAACTAAAATATTCAAATCGGTCCTTAATATATAGGTAAGTATTGTTCCAGCATACTCCAGAACTCCAGTCTATTCTCGATCGTATCGAGTCTAGATGCTTCGCTCATCGGGCGCCGTATATTCTCGAAGACTCTCGTATCATTTGTTTCCTTCGCGTCTGATCATAGCGCCAGGGGCGTACTCGCACAACAATATTTCCGAATAATTCCTCAAATAATTCCTGCTCGACGTCGTGTATGTTCGATAACATACGCGTAACATATTTTGGCGCGATTAGTTGATGTCCAGTAATTCCTCTATATTGCCTCCGTATTTCCGCATATTGCTCTTTGTTTCCTTGTAATGCCCTATACTTCCCCATAATTACTTTTATTGCCTCAAAATTCACTCATATTGCCTCATATTGTCCTGTAATGACTTGATGAATTGATTGTCTCTTATTCTCGAATAATTCTCCGTATGTTTCCATATTGCCTCTTAAGTTCTCCATATTTTCCGATAATTCCTCAGATAATTCTTGGTCTACGATCACATTTGCTTGTCTGGAAATTTCCCCAAAATTCATTTATATTGTCTAATATTGCCCTGTAATTCCTTGATATTGCCTTAAACTCGGTCAACAATATTATCTTTCAACCAACCGAAACCAGTTTTAAAATAAATATAATTATATTACAGAGAACCTAATATAAGGTTGCTGGAGAAAATTTGGTGATAGATAGTGATTGTGAGACTTTTTAGTTGTAAAACGGAGCGAGCAAAACTATATTATACAGAGAGACGTTGCTCCTACTCCCTACTATAGAAAAAGATGGCTTTATAATATTATTTTGTTCTGAATCTTATTTTATTTAATATTTGAAACATCATTTTCATATGGTGACGGCTCAGTGCAAGACGACCTTGCTTGGGATCCTGTACTATTATTTGAAATGTTTACCCATTTTATACAATAATGTATAATATTGCACATAAAAAATTGCATTGTAAAAATGGGGGTTTCTAGGTGTAATCTCCTTTGGAGCTCCTTGCATCATCCTCCATTTAGTTGGTGACTAACAGAACCCAGAGAAAATATAGAAAATATTTGCACTCATTCATAACTACTTACATATTCGCATCCATGCATACAGAAGTCATGGTTTTAAGCCATTGACTTGTGTGATCAATATTAAATCGATGATTTCATATATAAAAATAGGAGTGAATTAACATGTCATTATTAAAGCGCCAGAGAAACTTCTACGAAATAATGTTATTTAAAAATAGATAAAATTTAAAATCCTTATTATATTTTTTATAACAAACCATTAAATCATTAAGACAAAAATATTTATTTTTCACTACTATAGTATGTACAAAAAGTACGAGGAGTAATAAACCCTAATTGAGTATGCAAAACCTTTACAGGGAGCACCATGAAATTTTTGATAAATATCTTACTTTAAATTACATTTCTTTCGTAAATCTATAAACCAGGTAGGTCGACCCCGTATTTGTTTCAGTTCTAGCAAAGTTTAGGGTTTCTTCATTGTTAAAGGATTAGCAGTTAAGCAATAACGCAATGCAGCGGTGTGTATTTTGGGAAAAAATACGTTTTAAATTATAATATAATAAAAAATGAAGAGAAATAATTATTGGAATACATTTATTACTTACATTTTATTCTATATCCGACTCGGAAGAGGAAGAATCGTTGTTGACATTAATAATAATAGGGTCGATTAAATCATCACAAATATTGTCACTTTTCCACATATTTGCCTCTACTTTGATAACATGCTCGATACAGTTTGTCCAATTTTCCTTACTAACATGACTTACAGCACTCTCAAACAATTTCACAACATCGTTTATTTTAAAAGTAGCCCATATTAATTCTATGGGATTAAGTTTGAATTAATCTTCTTACAAAAAGAACAAAACTATATAAAATAATTATTGTTACAGATTGGTTTGTTTTCTATTATGAATAAACTGTGTTGCCTTTCTTTATTAAACTTACTAAAATTAATGTACCTCTATCACTTTTTTTTATTAAAATTAGTACATCCCGTTACCTCTGACCAAAATCGTATATTCTATAACATAGCTGCAACTCATTCGTTCAATACAAAATGTACCTTACGGTATACCCTCTTAAAATATATTTTGGTACGTCTATGAAATCTACTTAAATGAATGATTTATTACTCCTTGTCCTTTCTACATAGACTATAACCTATATACCTAACTTTATTGACTTTTGTTGTGGTAGTAAAGTTGTTCATTTTAATCCAAGGTAGAAAAAGGCAGGTACTACTTGATTAGAACTAAATTTCAATCCATTTGACAGAATGTGACGTTAACTGATGCAAAGACAAAATGAAAATTAATTGACTTAACCATGTATTTTCATAGCGATTTAAGCAATACAATACTTATCAAATCAAAACAAAAAATATTGGATATGTTATTGATTGCTTTTGTCACTGTCATGTCATATGAAATGGGAGTGGCTGGTGACCCTTTCAAAAGTTTTATTAGTTTTGAAAATTAATATTTAAAAAATAGAATGCTAGTAGTGAAAAAAAATTCATTAATGGCTCTCTACAATAATAATTCACTTTTCTACTTAATTACTATTTTTCAATGGTATAAAGTAGAAACAAAAACAATAATCGTTGGTATATTTTGAGGATTTGTCATAAACAAGTCATTTTCGCCATCGGGTAAATTGTCAAAATCAGGAATATTCATGTCAAGTCAAATAGATAAATTGGGATGAAATTAGCTAATAAAATAAAGTTGAAATTTTTTTTTTCGTAACCCGTCCAAGTAATACTGGTTTCTACGCTAAATATTTATAGTTCACTATAATTCCCACTTGAATTCCGTTTTTTGCGAAACGCCGTTCCACCACTTTTTTTATTGGTCACAGCACTGTTGGAAATCTTCTTCTTTAAGGGCATTTAAGATATTTGCCGATTTTCGTTTAACCTTTCGAACCAGATTCCATTTAAGACAGTCTGGATCTTGATCACGAGGTGCTAAATCATGCCAGTACGGCGAGTATTCCAGCACTGGAGTGCCTCTTGCTGCTAAACAAAACTTCACACGCGTTATGGGCAGATGCGTTATTTTGGTACAATATCCATCTTCCACAACTCTAGCCGTTCAATACTTACTCTATTTCACAATGTTTTAAAATAGTAAGTTTGGTTTATAGTTTGATTGTTAGTACAGGAAATGAAGCATTTCACCTAGTTATCCCTTGATCCTGCATGGATTGCTACAATTTTCGAGGAAACCTCACCGAATATTCTTTAAATAACATAATCAGACCTACTTAAAAAAACTCTCTATTGTAAAAATTCAATGAATTATAATAAAGATAAGGTCAGTATCTAAGTTTTTAGAAAATATCGATGAAAAGAACCCCCTGACTACCACCCTAATTAAAATTGATTGCACCCTTCTGCAATTATCTTATATGTGTTATTATAGGAACCAATTTAAAATTACAGCAATTTTATTTTTTTATCAAAATATCTCCGAAAATATTGAAGAAACGAAAAAAGTGCTAAATTGTAGCTTTTTAATGTAAAATTTTCCTCTACATAGATTTTTTGTATAGTTAATATTTTGCTAGATATAGCTATTTAAAACATTTATTTACGCACGAGCACCACCTTTGTTTGGCCTTTTAAACTCACCGTATTGAAAAACCAAGGGATCTTAGGAGTTTAATTTGCAGATCCTTATAGCTCTTGAAAAACACTTTAATTTTGAAAAAACATAACAACGTTAAAAATGAAGGAAATACGTTGAAAATTCGAAAAACCGATTAAGCAATTCGATTTTTTCCTCTAAAAATTGTTACTTTCAATCACGAATAACTTGGAATCACTTTTCAATCGATTCCTGTTAAAATGTAATACAAAATTTCCACCCCCTAGATGGGGTTGCAATCACCTCCAAGGCTTTGGCGTCCTTTGGTTCGATGTAGATTTTGATCCTTGGGCTATCACCTTTTGTAAAATACAAATGAACTAACCGTTCAAAATATATTTTCAAGTATCCAAATATGGAATAAAACCAACTTAAATTAAAATACAGAAAAACCAATATATTAATGTCACATAAAACTGTCAATAATTATACATACATAGTAACATTTTACATAGCAACAAAAAAAAATATTCAATTTTAACACCTTTTGTTAAAATTTCAAGGAAATCCATGCAGGACCAAAGAGTTTCTAGGTTTTACCATCATTTCCTCCACTATCTCTGGAACCCATTTATTCATCACGATACCGTTGATGTTGAAAAAAACAATAGATAATAAATTTTAATATAAATAATGATAAATTTTCTGTTAAATACCAAGAAAATTAAAATTTTGAGTTGAACTTTGACCTTGAATAACTTGAAAGCAAGTGAATTTAACGAAAAAACTTTTTATAGATTGTTTAATTTACTACAAAAATAATGACTTAACACAGCTTTGGGTGGAAAAAAAGAAATTGCAATAATTAGAAAAATCTCATGTTATTTAAATGGCACGATTTACGGCCAGTTTAAATAATAGGATTTGATTAAAGTGTGAATTCTTTTACATTTTTTTTACTCTTGTAAAAATTTAGAAAAAAAAGTGTAAAAAGACTTCAGATTATATAACCGAAAAGTGAAAATTGTTGGATCGTATCGGCTGCCAATTGGCTTCGTTCCAAATGAGACTATTTTATTCTAAACGTAAAATTTCGAAATAAATCTGCAAACAATAGTAATGTTTGCAAGGATTATGTTTTACTGTTTTACACCCAGATCAGATCATAAAGATCCATCGTGTTAATTTTCCAAAACAAAACTATCCGGTCCAAATATGTAGTGGAAAAATTAAAAAGAACTCGACATTAACCGGTCAAAACTTTTCATTTTTTTCATTTTTATTTTTAATTTGCCATCCTTCGCTATAATTAAGATACGTATTTTCTCCAGCATGCGACGATTTCAAAAATCTGTGACAGAAAATTGATATTAATTTTTATGCTGTCATAACGTTATAACCTGAAACCGAATCGTAGTGGTTTTGTAATTAATTGGTCAAATGTATCTTTATGGAATAAGGTTTAAAAAGCTTGGATCAGAAAGACACATTAAAAAATTATAATAAGAATGACATTAAAAAAACAGTTATTGGTGCATCCTTATTAATCTATTTTATTAAAAAAAAACCTATATTCATACCATTTTGCAGAGACCTGGGTGCAAGGCCATTAAGGGCGCTATATCTACCGCTCTGATGGCGGCTATGAAGACTTTTAGGTTAGGTCTTTCCATATTTTTTTGGAGAAGAAGGCTAGAATTGTCGATATGTAATCAAATCACGGGGGAAGCACTATAAGACTACGTGGGACTAGTGATGAAGTTAAAGTCCCACCAAGTCCTTGTAATGGTATCAGACATGCTTATAACGTCCTATTCCCAAAAAGGGACGTATGGAATGGAGGCGCAATCCCCTTCCCTAGGTCCGAATACGTTCTATAAACCTAGAGTTGACCAATAAACCTTGGGAAGTTCGCTACCCCTGGTAAACAAAAACATATTCATAACTTCGTACATCCAGGCACTGAAATTCACCCAAGTTGATTCTTAGCTGGTGTGGAGCTGAATCGAATCCCCAGATAACCTTGGAGTAAATAACAGAGTACCTAACGCTATCCTGGGTTCCAGAGCATGCGCGAGTAAAGGGCAATGAGAAAGCTGACACTTTGTCAAAGAAGGGAGCGGAGTCCGCGTTTATGGGACCAGAACCATTTCTTGGCATAGCGAAAAACACTGCCAGGAGCATCATCAGGAAAACCCTTCTTTACTGGGAGAATATACCTGGGCTCACCCACTCAAAAGCTTTTATATCTAAATCTATGAGTAACAAAACAGCATAGCTCCTACCTACCTACCTACGTATTCTAACTGTACTGTTCACTGGACACTGTCGTCTGAGGACCCCCTGAAAAACCTTAGTGTGTGTGATACTTCAAACTGTCGCTACTGTAGTGTGGCAGAAGAATAGGCAGAGCACATTCTTTGTTACTGCCAAGTATTGGAAATGAACAGGCTTCGCTTGTTTGGTTTCATACAGCTTGAATCTATCGACAAGCCTCGCCAAAATCGATCTTGGACCCCGTTAAAAAGTACAAATATATGTCGAATTGTAACCCTTAATGGTGAGCCACAATAGGCAGCAATTTGGCCGCGGTGTAGGGGTGGGGAAGCGCCCCACTCATATTAAACCTAACCTACATACCATAAGCACATTCAGCATTAGTTTTATTGGTAGTTTTATTAAAACGACAACTCAACAGATGGAACATAAAAAAATACACTGAAGAAAGTAAAAATGTTAATCTGACAATGAAATAATTTTTCGAAAAAGCGATCATTGTGAAAAAAAGTAATTTTTACCAATAAATTGTGGAAATTTGCTTAGTGCTCTAACTTTTACAAACTAAGGGTTGGTACAATAAATTTCCATGAACATCAATACACGATCCTCCAATTTACGTATCCCATCGCTGTAGTGGTTTTTTGGTGGGTCTAAAAATACCCTTCCACTATAAAAGCTAACACCCCTTCTATTCTTGTCCTTTGTGATGCGTGATATTCTGAGTACACGAGGAGGAGTATAAATAAGGGATACATCAGAATCTATATAGCCTTTAGTCAAGTTACTCCCCTTGCGCTTTACTTCCAAATCTGCATGGGACTGTCACAATACCCTTGAGGGATTAGCGCAGAGCTGTTTTCATTTCAGCAGAGGCTCTACGACTATGCATTCCAAGATACGCTGTGTAGGAAATGTGGAGACGATGAAAAGGCATACCCTATTTTTAACTGTACTGCTACGAGAAGCAGGAGGGGATCACTATAAGCATAATAGATGGTCATGGGGGAGTAGAACAGCGAAATATTAGGTCTGTTCAAGCAGCAGTCAAACTTGGTAACAAACGGTTAGATTTTGAAGACCTCGTAATTTCCTTCGACACGAATTTTTCTTACCCTTCTCATTCACCTGATCTAACAACTCTTGATGCTTTTGTATGGGGTATGCTGAAAGAAGTCATTTTTAGAGAAAACTCACAGGCAAATATTCATGAACTCCGTAAAAAAATTATGACCATTTTCGTATTATTTGAAATGTGGTTATTTTATTTTTTTATGTTTAATAAAGCTTTAGTTTTTGAGTGTCATTTCTTTTGGCTCATACTAAGACAAAGTGATGTAACACAATTTAAAATAAAATTTTTATATAAAACAACCCTATAAAATGATTTATGTATAAAAAAATAGCGTGCCGAAAGTTTCAACTTCTCCCACTTTTAAGTAATTTATTGATAGAGATTATAAAATTTTGTATAATCAAACAATCCTTCAACTCATATAGAAATAAAATCGAACATTAATAATTCGTTATTTCGCATTTGATCCATCCATAAATTTACAAACATTCTCTTTGATTAACTAATAACTATTCGACACACTTCACAAGTATTAAAATGTTGTTTACACTTCATTTCAAAGATTGATTACTGAATTCAATTTTGATACTTTATTATTATCTGGCATAATTATTTGTTTATGGAGTTTTAGAGACGCGCCGCGCCATCTACTACTAATCTACGGAAACGGTTTTACACGAAGGTTCAAATAGTAACGCGTAGATGGCGACGCTTTAATTTTATCACCTATTATTTATTATGACTAGTATTTATTTGAATTAATTATAGAATTGTTAAGAAACATATAAATTATATAAATATTTAGATTGTTTAGATATATTTTTAAATGTAGACTAATTATTTGATTTTTTTTGCTATTAAGGTACGGGCGAAAATATAGTTTACAAATTTTGAGAATAATTATAATTTATTTTGCACTATTCTATGTGTTTTGAGCGAGTTGATTGGTTAAGTGAATGTTTTTAGTTTTAGTACAGTAACCTCTACAAAATTCTTACCATTTTATTTGCCGATCAGTAGATATGTACTAAAATATCTTCCATTTAGCTTGGTTAAGTCAGCAGAGCTAAAATACCAAACACAAATAAGAATAAATAGACATTTAAGTGCTCTTAATTACAGCCTTTGATTAAAAATTTCGTACTCTTTTAGTTTTTCTAATAATTATTGTTTAAATGTTGCCCGCTAGCTTAAACAAAAGTTAGCAGAGCACTATCAAATTGTGCCATTTAGGGGCACAGATAAATTTTGTGCTGTTTTAGTTTTTCTATAATCATATGTCGTTGAAGTTTGGATCGTTTATTTATCTTAAATTTTACTTATATTGATAGTTCTTCGCTATTTAAGTTCATTTCGATTTTCTTCAGGCATATAAGGAGGGAAAATTTGAAAACATACAGTAGATTTGTCTGAGGAACCAAAAAATTATTAAAAGTCGCTGAAAATAGTTTCTATAATTTGAAGGGAGAAAGAAAATGATGCAATTCCAGCCACCCAAACTTAATATTCTTAAATGGTAAATGGTAAATGATACTTTATACTTAAGCTCTTCAAAAGTCTTTCAATGGTACCCTCCAAAAATAAAACGTTTTACTTAAATTTAAAAAGTTCCATTCTTTCTAGTTTTAAACTCGACGTATATTTTCAAATGTTTCCTTGGGTTATTTTTTCTTTCGGATCGGGCTGAAGAGCTCCTAGCTCCTACCGTAGAATTACGACAACCAACCCATTTGGCAACAGCGCATAAAAATCCACTGTGCATTTAAACTCGACCACCAAGTTCTATGTAGATACGGGGGAACCATGATAATTAGTGGTTAATGAAAAAAACAAGTTAATTTAAATGGAAACAAAAATATAAAATGTAATAAAATATTATTTTAATACTACCATATACCTAATAAATGTTTCTAGTGTGTTAAAAATGAAGTATAAATATCATTTGGAGCTGGTGGGAAAATGAAGATGTCCGTGAATGAAATTTTGTACAGAGGTAAAAAAAAACAATTTTAAATAATTATAAATAGGTCTATTTTTATGTATGAATAAAATTTAAAGAGTTTATAATATCAATTGTTTAAATATTGGCTTAAAGATAAAACCTAGTCTAAATCTAATAAAAAATTAATTGCCATCAATAATAATTTCCCCATTTTTTTATTAACAAACTTTACAATAAAGTTTTCATTTTGTTCGGGTTGATTCCTCTTCGGTTGCTAATACTTATATGGGTGCTTTGAGTTTCTTCGGCCCTACATCCTACAAATTTGGACAGGTTTTACGAAAACACAATATTCAGTTTCGCTACAAAACAATTAATAACTTAAACGAAGTAAATTGATTGTACTAACCCTTACCCTTTGGAAGTCCATCTTATTAAGAATAATAAAAAACTCTTCGTTTCATCAAAACTTTCAATATTTATTTTAAAAATTGCTTTTTTAACCTTAATGACAGCCGTTTCGCTAGAATTAGCATTGTCAGATTGACATATTGAAGTTACATTTTGTTTGTTTGTAGTTAGGTACCTGATGTTTATTAGGTTAAAAAGCAATTTTTAAAATAAATATTGTTTTGATGAAACGAAGAATTTTTTATTATTCTTAATTAAACGAAGTAAACCATCCATATCTCAACTGTGACTAATGGGAAACCAAATGAAAAACCCAAAGTCTATGTCACAGAATTTTATTATTGATGGAAAAACAATATTTGCGACTATAGTTTCGGCCTAACATTGAGGCCATCATCAGGCTATAAAAAAGGTTATTATAGTGTTACAAATGAAGAAAGAAAACAAAAAGCCTACCTTAGTGTAAATATTAATAAATAAAAATAAGTATAAGGACCACAATTAAAACTTAAATATAAAATATAAACGAACTAACAGATAAAAATAAACAATAAATATAAGAACATATAAGATGAAGTGTATATATAATAACTTGAGTTCTAGTTTGGTTAACACTAACAATTCAGTACCTATTCTACGTACACCAGGAGTATATAGACTGTGCTGTTATGATTGTAATGCTGTTTACATTGGGCAGACTGGACGTCTCTTGGGCACTAGAATCAAAGAACATCGTAGCCAGGTCGAGAGGTACAAACGTTTTGATCCTCCTATTTCTCCTTCTGATTTTGCGAACCATATCACAAAATAACAAAATATAGACGTAAACTTAACAATTGATAACACTACAATTGAAAGAGTACAATATTATAAATTTTTGGGTAAAATAATAAATGAAACTGCTGAACAGCTATAAGAAATAAAAGCAAGAATTAAGATAGCCAGAAAATCCCTTATTAAACTCAAGAAGTTTCTTTGCAGCAAAAATATAAACTTACAACTGGGGACTTCGATGCTATGTATTTTCAACTTTATTATATGGTGCTGAAGCATGGACATTGAAAACAGCTGAAATGGACAAACCGGTAGCTTCATGGGGCGATAGAATTATGAATGTTGAAGTGCTGCGTCGTATGTACAAGGAGGAGGAGATTCATAGAACTCTAAAGAAAAAGAAACTGGAATATTTTGCACTTTATTAAAGGTCCGAACGAGGGGTAAATCACTCAGGGGAAAATGTGACAGTATTGCGGAAAACTTGGGATTTCGCGTAATATTTAGCGATTTCGCTGGATTGCGCGTGATTTCGCAGGATTGCGCGTGATTTCGCAGGATTGCGCGTGATTTCGCGGGATTGCGAGTGATTTCGCAAGATTGCACAGAGTAATAACAGTTTTATCTACGACTAATTTTAATTTAAACAAAGAAAAACAACAAACAAAAAGTATTTCCTTACTAAGTAAAAAGTGTATTTGTGAAAAGTGCTGACATTGCATGTAATTTTGACATTTATTAAAAATATACTTTATGTATAAGAACTAAAATCATAATTAAAATGTTGAATCTGGAACCGTTGGCGAGACTGATACCGAAACCGTTTACACTACCACTACACCAACACACACTTTTTTAACTGCCTGACGTGCGTTTCGATAACCAAGTTATCTTCTTCAGAGACCAAAGGCAAACTAAAGCTATGTCTACAAACTAACCTGTTGGTGTAGTGGTAGTGTAAACGGTTTCGGCGAAATCATAATATTTTACATATAATCTTTTAATTTCTTTTTAATACCCTTAAACATTTGTTTTATTTTTTCGCTACTCAGTAGCTGAAATGGACCATTACCAATTATTTGAATTGGGAGTTAAAAAAAAATAAACTTATTATCGACAATTTGTTTGTCTTCTTCTCTTGGCCAGGCGTACTTATCAAGCTCTAATTTTAAAAAATTTTGTTTTCGCTATCCATAACGTTTATTTTTCTTCCAATATACCAGCTTTCATAACAAACTGCATAGTATTCTTCCTTTTTTATACATAATATGTTGTCTGGTTCTGAAGAGCCTTCATTCTCATAAGCTGTTGACGGAATACGAATCACTGAATGACGTTTTAGAATCGGAAATGTTACTTTTCTTTTGTCGTTTGCTTTTAAGATTTTCCTTATTTTTATCCGTCACCTTTTGTGTTTTTTTTTGAATTTTATTATTTCCAGTAATTGTTTTTCTCTTTGAAATAGTTGCGGAACCGCTCATAGCTCTGCACCGAATTAATCTGTCGCTTGACAAACGTCCTTTTTTTTTGAAAAACAACCAACACAAAGTGGATTTTTTAACCACCATTTCTTTGTTATTAATATTGACAGTAAGTAATGATGTGTCCGATGCCGCTGTTTTACATCCGCTTAAATCTTTAATGTCTAATATTTTAAACGTATTTAAGTGTTTCTTTCTCTGGCAAACACAAAACGTTCTGCTAAAAACATTCATAAATGTTTTTTACAGGTAAACACCTAAGACCATTAAATTTGGAATTATGTACTTCTTTTTTGCTGTTTTTGAAAAAACTGTTATATTATGTTGTTATCTGGTTCTGAACAAAATAGAAAAAAATTGATTTAAATAATGATTTTAATTGTAAAAATAAAGCGATTTAAATCATGATGTTAGTCGTGATTATAATCACTTGATTTTTCAGCCCAACCCTGGTTTATTTAAATACTTTATTACACTCAGTTGCTTAACACTTAACATTAAAATTGAAACAAGTGAAAACGCTTCAGAAACATTTCCCAAAACTTTATAACAATAAACATTAAAAAAATAAGCAAAAACAATCTTGACCTGTAACTAACTTAAAAAAAAAACAAGATGCACTAGTAAAAGTGAAAACACTATTTATATAATAGCCAGAACAGAAAAAACGGCGACGCTGTGTTCACGCAAAAACAGGTTCAGACATCACGTGACAGTTCATTAAGGGTTTTGAGTGGTTAAACGTAGTTAAACGTTTCAAGATTCCTCGGGATTTCGATTAATTCCGTGCGATTTCGATGGATTCCGTGCGATTTCGCGGGATTCCGTGCGATTTCGCGGGATTGCGTGTGATTTCGCGGGATTGCGACCGAATTTGTGACAGTATTTCGCGGAGTGATTCACCCCTCGGGTCCGAAATATCAATTGCTGCAGAATATTGTGGAGGGGAAAATTTCAGGGAATACGTGGTTAGGGTAGAAGGAGAACTTTATGGTTGAGAAACCTAAGAGAATGGTTCTCAATGATTTCCACTGAACTGTTCCGTGCAGCTGCAAATAAAGTGGGCATAGCTATGTTGATAACCAACCTCCGTTAGGAGATGGTACACGAAGAAGATTGCCAATCTTTGTTCTGTATCCTTTTACATTATTTTGCTCTTTTTTTAATTAGATTTTCCTAGTATACAATAAACCAAGATAATGTACTATATTTTATTTTACTGAAAAAGTGGAAAAATCGTTTCCACCTGCACCCAGGGTAAAGAAACTAAATAGTTCCTATACCAAAGCTTGACCGTTTTCCATGAAAAACAACTACTTCCTGGGCTATATGCCCCAACGGACATTGAATTACATTCCAAAGAAAACGTGATGGCGACCGACTTAGTCGATACTTGCAACCATCTCTATCGATTTGCAAATTAACAATTAACAAATCGATAGAGCTGGTTGCAAGTATCGACTAAGTCGGTCGCCATCACGTTTTCTTTGGAATGTAATTCAATGTCCGTTGGGGCATATAGCCCAGGAAGTAGTTGTTTTTCATGGAAAACGGTCAAGCTTTGGTATAGGAACTATTTAGTTTCTTTACCCTGGGTGCAGGTGGAAACGATTTTTCCACTTTTTCAGTTTTTTATTGACTGCACCTTATAGATATTATTTCTTGATTGATATTTTATTTTATCTAACGCATTCTAATTTAAACACATGTAAACTTCAACAAAGCTAAACGTAGGTTTGTTAAACGTGTAGTACTTCATTAACAGATTTGTTTTATACAGTGTGGCGCACCGAAAACAAAATATAGGCATTTACTGGCAGATGATTCCTTTTTTGAAAAAACGCTCGGACCCGTCGATTTTGTTTTCGAGGAGGACACAAAATTGGCATAAAATCACTTTAACATTTGCTGTCCGTTAAGCGGGGGTGGCATCATCCCTAAAATCTTAAAATAAAAGGGGGGTCGAATGATCCATTATTTGAAAGGTCTTTCAACTCCCTTTATAATAATGTAAAATTCATGTATTCAATTCAGTAGTTTTGAAGATTTATTAATTTAAAGTTTAAAGTAGACTTTAATAGGTACATCAAATTAGTTTGTACTTTCAGAAGAAAGTTGAGTAAAAGCATTTTCTTGATAAGTAAATGCTTTTATTTACTACGCCCATGGTTTATTAATAATAAAAATAGCAATTGAAGTGTCCTTTGTGACAAAAAAAGTTGTTTCTTGAAGAAAGATAAGTAGAAAATGCCACGTACTGATTTTAAATAGGAAATAAGTAGTACATTAGTTTGCGATTGATTTAACCAATCTTTGTTGTTAAAATATCATTTATTGCTTTATACATAAATTAACCATGGTATATTCCACTTCAGAAAGGGTTGAAATTGAAATATTTTTCCGAAATAATCAGTGCGCTAATAGAACAGCACAAATTTTTAATGAGCGACATGAGAACAATAATGTGCACCGAAAATATGTTCTAGAACTTGTAGCTAAATTTCGGGAAACTGGATCAGTCGCCAATAAAAAACGTAATATTGAAAATCCTATAAGGAACGAAGCAACAGAAGTGGGGGTTTTAGGGCAAGTTATTGTAGATCCTACATTAAGTACCCGCAAATTGCAAACTTCGTGTGGTGTTAGTCGACGTACTATCCAACGGATTCTAAAGGCCCATAATTTTCATCCGTATAAAATTCACCTTGTACAAGAACTTAATATAGACGATTTTGATAAGCGATTAGAATTTTGTGAAGTTTTGAGTGAATGAATTACAAACGATGAACAATTTTTATTTAACATTTGCTTTTTCGACGAATGTTCCTTTTTTTTTAATTGCGAAGTAAATCTTCATAATTGTCGATATTGGTCGGACTCTAATCCCAGAATTTACCATGAGGTACACACACAACAGCCACAAAAATTAAATGTTTGGGCTGGCATTTTTGGCGATTATTTGGTTGGTCCTTTTTTCTTACCTGGAAATTTGACTGGTGAAATATATTTGGAATTACTGCAAAATGCCATAGATCCTGCGCTAACAGATATAATTGAAAATCAAAATGATGGTCGATACGTTGAGATGGTGCCCCACCACATTACGCATTAAGAGTTCGGCATTATTTAGATCAGACCTTTCCAGGTCAATGGATTGGTAGAAGAGGTGCCGTTGAATGGCCCCCAAGATCGCCAGATTTATCACCTTGGATTTCTTTTTGTGGGGTTACTTAAAAAGAAAAATCTATGCTACTCAGCCAACATCCTTAGAAGATTTGCGACAAAGAATTGTGAATGAGTGCCATCAAATTACTCCTCAAATATTGCAAAATGTCCGGCAACGTTTTCAGCAAAATCTTTATTATTGCATGAAAAGTAATGGTGGTCATTTTGAAAATTTACTCGGCTGAAGGTCAGTTCATTCTTTATTTTTTATCAACTTTGCTGCTATGTATTGATCTCCTCTTACGATGATGCATTTAAACTTTAAATCAATAAATCTCCAAAACTACTGAATTGAAGTACATGAATTTTACATCATTGTAAAAGGAGTTGAAAGACCTTTTAAATGATGGATCATTCGACCCCCCTTTCCATTTAAGATTTTAGGGATGGTGCCACCCCTGCTTAGGGGGCTGCAAATGTTAATGTGATTTTATGCCAATTGTGTGTCCCCCTCGATAACAAAATCGAAGGGTCCGAGCGGTTTTTTTAAAAGTGAGTAATCTGCCAGTAAATGCATCTGTTTCGGTGCGCCACCCTGTATATAATTGAAGTTCGTAAAAAGAACAATGTAAATGAAATGAATGAAACCTGTTTGTTTTTTAACTTTGGTGGATTGTATTTGTGAAAAGTTATCTTATCATTCAGTACACCGGAAAGCAGTGCAAACCCAGCTATTCGTTATAAAATCAAAATTCTATATCCATGTATTTATTTTTATAAATAACCAATTATTATAATATATAATATGGTTTTTTTATTCAGCATTTATTATGATGATTATTAAAACATTTTTATTACCAATATTTATTGAATGGAATTTTAATGGGAATATTTTTTGTCTACTATACTATTCAATGTAATAATGGCCTAATCAATTGATCATTCCCATGAAACTATCCAACGCAATGTCACGACAAAATACCAAGCAATGACCTTTAGTTCTGTTAATTGAAATTAGGTTAATTTTTAAAATCTGATTGTTTACATTCAGGCAGATTCGCTTATAGTCCAGTAATATGAGGGATTTAACCTTGGATATTAACAGCATAAACTACATACTTGAATAATACTTGAAAAATAAATTGATACATAGAAAACCACCGAAAGCTTTATACCAACCAATATATTTTATTTATTAATTAAAGTCAATAATTCATATTGCACTGTACACAAATACGTCCTGATAAATAAATTGTGTAAAACTACCTCTATAGAACCACAAATATTTAGTAACGTTTTATAAAATATAAATTACTTTCTAGAAATGGTTATTTATTTATAGTATTGAAGTAGTTCTAATTGCGGCGTCAAACTGTACCTACATTACGGTTTTGGTTTTATTGTAAAAAGTATTAGTCCAGGAAAAATATAACTAACATATTTTTTAAAATATTTAATTTTAGCGATATTATGTACTATGTAAAAAACCGATTTTTATTCTTTAATTGACAATTTGCAATATGAAAATATCTTCCTCAAGCTCTCCCTCTGAATTATAAGCACTCTCTCGAAAATTTTAAATAATAATAGTATATTATTTAACGAGCGGTAATGTAGGTCATAACTCACGCAGATGAAGTTTGCAGCACGAGCCGCAGGCGAGTGCTGTAATTCATCAAGCGAGTTATGACCATTACCGCAAGTTGAATACTATACTTTATCTACGACTTTAACAATAAATAGATGATTAAAACGTTTGAATTATTGTGAAATCTATTAGATAGGTACCTTTGTCGCCAGATATTTTTCATGAAATTATTAAGTTCTGGTGTAAATGTTTTTGCCTTTTTAGCTACATGCTTCTCTGATTGACGTTTAAGAAACGCAAGTAATTTCCAATAATTTTCTATATTTATTTCATTATTTAAATTGAGTGTGCTTCTCAGCATAGAGTAGAAAGTCCACAGAGATGCTTTATACTTACTGCTCAGTTCTTTAAAATATACCTAAAGAACATTTTCTGTAAAAGAGTTTACATTCTTACTGATACATCAATTTTAAAAATTTTTGTTGACCGCTTTGTTTTGTGACTTTTCGGGTAATAAATTTTATACTGTAGCATTAGCTACTTGCCTCAATTCTGGAGGTGTACATAATAATTAATCTTCACTCTCTGAATTCATCTTTCTTAACACCTTTATAATTTTTAACAGATTAGAAAACGTCAAAATATCTTTTTAAAAATATCAACTGACATTACTCCCCTCAATTACAATAATGGACTATTCCGTTTCATCGAATCGGCCACCTTTGGTTTGGTATTCGGTTCTTTAATTGTGATTTAGAATTAAAATTTAATTAATTCTATGGATTGAGTAGACATTTATGTAAAAAATAAACACAATGAATAAAACAAAAAAAAAGGTTTGGTAGGCACAGGGGATCGAACCGCCATTGATTCCGTGGCAGTATATAGTTACTGTTGCAGTATGGTGTAATAACTCACTAGAGAGTTATTATAACTCACGCTTTTCGATTATGGATACTATTAATTCCTCAAAAGCAGTTGAATAATTAATGGATAATTTAATAGGAGTAGATAAATTATATTAAATGTTCAAACTGGTCACCATTATTCAATTCTTCACAATAATCTGATTTATTAAAATATACTTAAAAAATAATCAGATATTTTCGTTTGCTCTACCAAACATCAGGAAAAAATCTTTGAAGATACTACAATTTTAGTCTTCTTCTCCGAAAACTTTTTTTTTGTATATATTCTTCTTTCTCATTCCTTCTTATTTCTCGAGACTGCTTTCATTTCCTCTAGGTTCATGCCTTTAGTTCCTCCAGATTTTATTATCTGGTTTTTCTTGATCTTCCCTTTTTTCGTTTTTAATAGGTTGGGTTTCTAGTATACTAGTATACAGTGTGTAAAAGCCAATTGGAATAAATTCATTATTTCGGTTACTGTACATATTTATAAAATATCCCGAAACACGTCAAATTTAAATTATAACTTGACATTCTTTAACGTGAAAATGCAACCCCTACCTTCAACCCCCTTAGAATGACAGGTACAACCCCCAATTTTTTAAATGGGAAGTATAGGCTTGTGATATATCATTTGAAAGGTCTCTTCGTTCTCTATTCAAAAATGTTTGTTTTTAAATTTAATGCAAAAATTAACATAAAAAAATTAATATCATGTTGTTACCGAAATTCGCTACAATACAATCAAAAACTAAAATGTAATGCAAAACGTAATAAAATGTAGAACACGAAAAAGAACTATGAATGTTAATGAAGTAGATGTTCAAAATGTTCTCCGCGAACGTCTTGGCAACATCCTAATCGCAAATAACACTGTCTTCTAACATTATTTAACATAACAGGCGTGATCGACCTAATCGCAAGCGCTATTCGTTCTTTTAAGTCATTTAAATCAGAAGGTTTAGTTTTGTACACATGGCTCTTCACATATCCCCATAAAAAGAAATCTAATAATGTAAGATCAGGTGATCGCGCTGGCCATTCAATCGATCCTCGCCTCCCTATCCACCGATTGGGAAATATTGTATCGAGGTACTGCCGGATATTAAGTTGGTAATGTGGTGGTGCTCCATCCTGCTAAAACCATATCGTATTCGCTGGAACTTGAGGGTTACCTGGATCAGGATATAAATTTGCCAACGTTGGAATGACATCATTTTGAAGTAGTGCCAAATAATTGTTGCCATTCAAGTTGCCCTCAATAAAAAAGGGACCAATGATATTATTCCCTACAATCCCTGCACAAACATTAACCTTTTGAGGGTATTGAGTGTGTTCTTCTCTCATCCAGTGAGGATTTTCCGTGGACCAGTAGCGGCAATTTTGTAAAAAAGTACACTCATCAGAAAACATAACGTCTTCTAATTGAATAATATTGTTATCCAACATGTCCATCATTTGCTCACAAAAAAAAGTTCTCCTATCAGAATCGTCTTCCATGAGCTCCTGAGTAGGTATCATCTTATACAGATGCAATTTGTTTTCTTTTAATATGTTTGCTATCGATGTATGGCTAGCATTGAATGTAGTGGATGCCTGTCTACTCGATGTATGTGGGGTTTCCTGAAACTCAAGCAACACATCTAATTTGAGTTCATCACTCAGTGCATTGGCAGCTGCTTTTTTATCTGCCTTACATGACCAAACTCGCGAAACTGCTTTTCTATTTTACTTATTGTTCCTTGGGATATAGGCGGTAAATTAGGAAATTTCTCATGAAATAGGCGAGTTACTTCCTGTTGTGTTCGGATGTTATCACCGTAACCAACCATTTTTAAAACTGTTATTTTATGCATTTCTGTTAATCTAACCATTTTTCAGAATTGAATTGAACAAACTTTATACTTAAATTACAACAATGACAACTTAAATAAAACAATTTACTACTGCTTGTTAAAATAGCGTTGCCACGGAAATTCTTTAAAGTTTTTTAATGGTTACCATATAAAAACCACATTGCTATGGTTTTTGTTCACTTTCTCATTATCAAGACCTAAACGGGAAATAAGTTTTAAGTATATTGTAATAAGTTTCGAGTATATTTTAGCGAATTTCGCTAACATGATTTTAATTTTTTTTATGTTAATTTTTGCATCAAATTTAAAAACAATAACATTTTTGAATAGAGAATGAAGAGACCTTTCAAATGATATATCACAAGCCTATACTTCCCATTTAAAAAATTGGGGGTTGTACCTGTCATTCTAAGGGGGTTGAAGGTAGGGGTTGCATTTTCACGTTAAAGAATGTCAAGTTATAATTTAAATTTGACGTGTTTGGACATTTTTTAAAAATATGTACAGTAACCGAAATAATGAATTTATTCCATTTGGCTTTTACACACTGTATATTTTGGATCATCTATTTATGTTCATCCTTTATACATGTCCATACCATAGAGCAATATAACTATTACTTTGTGACCTTACGACCTGAAAGATCTATTATAGCTCACCCCTAGGTTACAGTTGTTCTAGCCCTCATCAGGCTCGCTGGTGATAATATTAAGTCCGTAAGTTCGAGTTGCTCCTTGGTCTCCCGATAGACACTTCCATGAAGTCCTTGAGCTCGAGTTGATGCAGACCAAATCTATTGATCCTCCAGCTCTCGGCAGCTGCACTAGATATGCTCGGCCGTTTCATCCTCAGCCGTTTCATCCTGTCTGGCAGAATCTGCAGTCCAATTGTTTTCATATGGCAATCAAGGCGACTGTGTCCACTCAGTAGTCCTATTAAAATTAGATTTTAGATAGATCTCCTACAAATGCCTTTGTGTTTCTTAAAACCTCTAGCTCGAACCAGTAAGATCGTCTCCTCCGCTCTACTCATTTCGATATTGTTCCTCTGGCTACGCAATTCGCTATACCTAGGATTGGCTCTAGACCTATAAATATTTCTTCAGTACCTTTTCTAACTGGAATGTTTACTTTTTCCTCGGCTTTTTCGTTCCCCTAGACGTATTAGCTCCTGAAGGCATTTCCAAACTAACTTGAAGTCGATCTGATTTTATCCCAGTGACTTTAGAGCGCCGCCTGGCTATCGGAAATTATTTTTATAGTTGAGTTCCTGCAATCGCACTTAAGCATCTCCTGCGGAAACATCTCCATTGCAAAAACCTCTGCTTGAAAAGTTGTGGATAGGTTACCAAAGTTCTGGCTCAGGTCCACCTTTGATTTCCCTCTGTGTACCCCAGCTCCAACACTTCTTTTGGTCTTAGAACCGTCCGTGTATCAACACTGGTCAGCCATTATAAGAATCGATCTGTTTGTATCTCATTCTCTTCCTGGGAATAGGTCTTGTTTTTGTTATATTTATGTTAGGTTAGGTTACGTTAGCTTATGTTACTGTTTTGAAATTTTTTTTCGTCCCTTCTGCTGATAATATGCTGCCAAGCTATTTTTAGTGATTTCTTCTTCTAGTTCTATAATTTGTAGTCGGTGTCTTCTATTTCGCGGTGTTCTCCTACTTTCAAATATTCAGTTTTTGTCATATTTAGAGATAGTACCGTCATCATTTTGTGATTTAATTTTTTTCTTAGCATATAATCTGCGTCCTCCTTATCACAAGCTATAACTACATCTCTTTCCAGTTTATTTTATGTTTATTCCCATGTACTGACATGAATTAACCTATTTATTGATGTTTATATTCAGTACCCTCTTTTTAGGTATGGATATTGCTTTTTTTGTGTTGTAATTTATTGTCATTCCAAATTTATTAAGTTGGTTATTCCAAATCTATTAAAGTTCTCTGTAAAGTTGTCAAACGAGGCTTATTTAGGAGTATTTTTATATTTAGATACGTTTAAGTGACTAATTAGCGGGTTAAAATATTTTTCGCATATTTAACCACGAGTTGATGTAGGTAATAATAGCTAATAAGTAACAAACTGTCTCTCTGTATTTTTGAATATTCTTGGCTTCAAGCCATCATGATAAAGTGAAAAAAATGCATGTAGATTTCTGTGAATTCGTGAAGATAAATATATTACATTATGGTGTTTAGGTTTTCGTCGCCAACGTTTTTTTTGCGAAATAAATAGCGATTTACATTCGGTGGACTTAATATATAGACATATGATAAAGCTGGAAGTGTTTTAAAATAAACGGATTAAAGAATTTGCTTAAAATTTTTTGTAAAAATAAAAATCATGTGTAAGAAAGTGTGCTAAAAGTTCACAAAAGTCTATCTTGAGTCTGCTATGATAAAAACTACAGTTTACAAGTCTAATAAGCGATTCTGCCAGATGACTGAAGACATCCAATCCATGAAAAATGTGAAATAAATAGTTATGTACGATTGCCGATCCAGAGATTAATCGCTAATAATTTTGGCATTTTTCCAAAATTAGATAATTTCCAATAAATAAGTGGTGAATGAAAGTTGCTTTAGTGAATTTTTCACTATGAATATTTCTTCGAAATATCAGCTGTCATTATCGAATAAAGTTATTTTTTTATGTAAAATAGCGGACCGTTACTTTTTTTTATTCTAAGAAATCAGCGACCATGCACATGTCTTATAACAGATAATCCAACGTGGGTTAAGGATATGATATCTAAACCAAAGTCAAATCTTGTCATTGCAGGCCTTCTGTCACTCCAAGATCTAAAGATGCTGGTAACGTCAAGCTTGAAGGTGACGCTCACTTTGTTTCTGGATTTTAATGGCATATTGCATTATAATTCTTGCGCGATGCCTAGTGATGAGCAAATGCAAGACCAAGACCGGGGTAGTCTTGGTTTTGCATACAGGTCTTGGTCTAGGTCTTGCAGTCAAATAAGCAGTCTTGGTCTTGTTCTTGCAGGGTCCAGTCTTGGTCTTGCACCAAGACTGTTACAAGTCTTGCACTTTTTTTAGTTTTACTGTGGTCCATTTTTACAAAAAAAGGAAAAAAGGTTTTTAAAATCATTACAAGTAAAGAAAGAATAAATGAAAGGGATAGTATTTTTCATTATAAAAAAAAGTTTTTTTTATATTACATTGTAGCGATAAATCAAGTATGAAATAGTTATTATCCTAACAAGTGGGAAAAGTTAATTTCCGCAAGAGTTAGGATCAATATTTTTTTAAAAGCAAAATCACCTCGAAAATTATTTAGATACTTAAAAAGATGCGATTGTGACAATTAAATCTTTCAATAAATACACGACTGTATCTATAGCAACTAAGCACAGCCGATCAACTTCTGCTTGTTATGGTACCATCGGTACCTAATTATAACCCTCAAAACCAAGCTTCTTCTTCGTCTTCGTCAAGGACTCCTCTACCTGCGTTCTCAGCGGAGTACAGTACGACAATGCCTCTTTCTCCAAATGATTCATAACATTGTCCAAGTTTTTCAATATGTAAACGTTAATAAAGCTTATCCATGAACTTACCTTAGAAATAAACATAGTTTTTGTTTAGGAGTTATTGGATTTTTATTTCCATTGCATGGTTTTGAAACAATGTCATTAAAACATAATCAAACAATACTGGTGTCAAATGAAAATATTGTCTAAATTTTTCATCATTTGTTTGAAGGTGACGACATATTAAGATTTCATAGACGCCTTCAGTTTTCCGTCTCTTAAAAATTTTACTTTCTTCCGACCTTTTCGTTTCTTCTTTCGATGAAGACTTGTCTTCCAAAAATATCATCATTGCCAAGTCCAAATCATCCATTTTTTGCTTTTAATACAGAAACACTCTACTTATTGTCAAATAATGAAACTAAATACAAGATATAAAACAAAATATAAACACACAAAAATGGATTTAGGCGGTCAATAACGTTCAACTCTTACTGTACATCTGTGCTCACCGATAACGGCCGTCTTGAACGGTCGTCAAATTACGGCCGCTTTATTGCGGCACCGCTATACTAAGAAACCAAAGCTTTAGAGTTTAAAATAATCCATGGCTGCTTTATTTTTCGGTTTATATGTTTACAATCCGCAAGACTCTTGCAGGCTTGGTCGGTCTTGCGTATATCTTGCAATGCTAAGTCTTGGTCTTGCATAAGTCTTGCATTGCTCGGTCTTGATCTTGATCTTGCAGCCTGAACTTGTATTTTCAGCAAAACCAAGACCGCAAGACCAAGACCAGTCCCGCTCATCACTAGCGATGCCAAACGATTAATAAGAGGTTTGTATCTGTAAAGGTGGGTGAAGTCCAATAGTTTTAACCGCACTTTAGGTCCAATGTGCTTCCTCCTTTATCTGCACTTTTAGTTCGTTATCTAACCTACAGATTTGAACTAGTCAATGACGTTCTTGAAGTGAGTCTTTCTTATGTTGATGTTAGTGTTAGCCAGTACTCGTTAAGGTATAGGATTTTTGTTTGTTTGTAGAGTCGAGTAATTAATGTACCCGATGGTTTGCTCTTCTGTTCATATCCTCTGCATAGAGGTGTGTTACTTTCATCCTGGGTCAATCTTTTGGGTGAGTACTTGTGGTAGTGCTCGTCTATTGCTATTTCTCTATTAGAGAACTCATTTACCATCCATGAACTTTGTTTGTGGCTTAGTAATGAATCTACTTATATCCGTCAATCAACAATCAATTGTTTTAATTATTAGCTGTCATTAAGTATTCCATATACATTTGAAATCAGTAATAACTATCAAGAAATGTGTGCTACTTAATCTGATACCGAGCAAGGAGTTATTGCGATGAATTATTTGCTATCAGCAAGCAAAATCAAGAGAAATATACGAATGTAATTTCGAAAATTTCATGAGTTGGATAGAGAAGAAAAAATAAAATTCTTGCAGCATTACTTTCTACAGTCAGTCGTAGAAAAATGAAGTACGTACAAAGAGAATAAAGCCAATTGCGATTTATCGTTTACAATTTTTCGCCCATGGTTAGCTTAGTGTCTGATGTACAAAAATATATAGGTAAATATTTTTTAAGCGATCGTGTCAACAAATGACATTTGAAGAATTTATTTACATCTGTAAGTGTACTTTTACACTTTAAGGCACCTTTTGTATATAGAGTTTTAAATTTAAAACAATAATTGTCTCATTTTCACACGAGACATGATTTAAAACATTTAATTTTAGATAAAGTTAGGTTTGACAACTCTTTTCACTTCATTTGCTCGGGTAAGTTTGAGCTTCACTAGGATGAAAAGAGTCGAATTCATCTATTATTTTGACCTTTATCTGTGGTAATAAAGTTTTCTGTTCCAAGCACAGACCTCTTATGTTCCATGTCAAAGTTTTTAAATATTATCAGTTACATTATGGTTGTTGTTATTAATTGTTGTTAATATTAATATAATAATTTAACATAATCTCTATATAATAATTTAACACATATCTGATAAAAATTGTACAATCGCAATAAATAATGTAACGCTAATACTCACTCTTAGCAGATCCCGGCTAAAGACTCTCTCAAGGAGTGATTCGACTCCAAGTTAATGTTTTACTAAAGGTCAAGTTTGTGGTTATAAGAGTTTAAGGGCGCTACTATCTTTTTATTCATTTACGCAAAAATAAAAATAAAATTGATTGTGTTAACCTCTACTTTTTGGAAGTTCATCTTACTAAGAACAATAAATAACTGCACAGTTAAACTAAACTTCCACTATTTATTTGAAAAATTCGCTTTAAAATCAATTACAGCTGTTTCGCTATAACTAGCATCGTCAGATTGACATATTGAACAAACAACATGTAATTTCAATATGTAAATCTGACGATGCTAGTTATAGCGAAACAGCTGTAATTGATTTTAAAGCGAATTTTTCAAATAAATAGTGGAAGTTTAGTTTAACTGTGCAGTTATTTATTGTTCTTAACAAAAATAAATATAAACAAAAGGTGAGAAACATAGAAACGCCTTTTAGAGTTGGAAAATAAATATAAATTATTGAAGTTATCAGCGAATATTAGAGAGTTTGCGGTCAGTCGTTTTACGTTACGTTAGACTCCTATTTTACGTTATACTGTAGTGTATTGCAAAATTTGTAAACATAGCTTGCGGTTATCGTAAAGTGTGTTCAACAATATAGTGCCTACAATAAAAGGGGACTCATGGTGATAATAAACTTCTTAGGTACTTTTACCTCAGATATTGGAAAGTTTGGGTAAAGGAAGCAGGTCAGGATTAAAACTGCAAAATAATTCTTTAATAGAAACGCATATTAAAGGATATTCACAATAAAATTTAATAAAAATTTAAATATGTTAATATATCAATTCAGTTTCACTATCATTATCGTCGTCTACATTAATTATAAGGGGGGAGGGTTCTATGTTAGTATGAAATGCCCTGTATGAATCCTCCACTTTTATAACATGGTTTATTGTTCTTTTCCCACAATCAGCGTCTGGGTCATCTATATTTTGCAGGATTAATGCAATTACAGAAGGATATAATGTAGGTATAGTATTTTGGGTCCGCACTTTGTTCTTTAGTTTTCTCCACATATGCTCAATCGGGTTGAATACGCAGTAGTAAGGAGGAATACGAAGAACTGTATGTCCTTTGGATGCTGCGATTGTGTCACATACATATGTCTTCTGTATGTTAAATGTCCTTTTAGAACCTCTAAAAGCTGCGTTTTTTTATATCCTTCTTCAAAGTACATGTTGTTTTGGAGCATAAATTCCTGGATTTCCGCTTTTGTATTTGAAGAGCCTGGAACCTTCTTCAATTGTCGACTATGGTAACTGACACTGTCCATAACTATGACACTATGCGGGGGAATATTTGGCAGTAAAGTGTTTTCGAACCAATCTTCGAACAATTCGGTTGTAGTATCTTGGTGGTAATCCAACGATAAATCTTGAATGTTCTTCGCCGAAAGTCCCAAACTGTTTGGAATCCAACCATCTTCTGATCCAGCATGAGTAATCGTGATCCGTTTTCCTTTGTTCGATGGAGCTTTTGATTGGCATCGCACTGTTCCATCGGTCCATCCTTTTGCCGGCGTATTGTGGGTATCATACCAGGTCTCATCCAAATAGATTATTGGTCTTTGTAAAGACCTGTAATCACTTATGGCAGTCAAATATTCAAAACGACATTGCCTAATCCGTTGGGATTCCATAATATATAACTTGCCTTTTGTAAATTTTGCAGTATTTGAAACCTAGTTTGGATAAAAGTGTCCATAGGTTTCCAATTGATATCCTTATCTCAGTGGAGCTCTTGTTTGCAATCATCTGATAGTAGACACCAAGTTTTCTTCGTACATAGAGTAGATAGTTCTTCTTTTCAAATCTTTATCACCGTCATCAGTGGTTCTGGAAACACCACTATCGTTTCGTTTTCGTCTCGGATGAATTGACCTCACTGATGATTCCGGTATCCCTGTCAAATCGCTGGTTTCTCTTACAGCAGGATTAAAAGCCTAACCCCTTTGGACCAGCTTCTGATGAACATGTCTGACGATTTCTTTGGCATCAAGGGATAAAACTAGTCGTCGAACAGGAACAGTAACACAGGGCGCCGCTGAGGCAGTTTCCCAAGGACGAAATATTTTTTACATAAATTATTAAACAGCAC
Source organism: Ophraella communa (assembly GCA_035357415.1). Classification (NCBI taxonomy): domain Eukaryota; kingdom Metazoa; phylum Arthropoda; class Insecta; order Coleoptera; family Chrysomelidae; genus Ophraella; species Ophraella communa. The sequence continues at coordinate 12,299,523 of CM068987.1, forward strand.
AGACTAACTCTCACTACGGGAACACAAATATAAATGATTATACTCAACCCAAATTTTGAACATAAGCAATAAACCGTGACAGATGATCGCAATAAAAGTAACAAAACTAAGAAAAATAATAACCATATAAGAATCATGAACAATGCCTTGGTAAACCTGATTGTACATAGCTAGTAACATTGGTTATTGAAGATTTCCTTCTATTTACTGCTTAACAAAAAGCAGTCGAAGAAAGAAAAATACTTGATTCTACAAATTAAATTACAAATTATTGCAGAGCAATAATTGTAGCTTCATCTTCGTTTTGAAAAACAAGACATTATTGAACTATAAATTTTTGCAAATACCTAACAGGATTGAAACTAATGTTACACAAATTTACAATGAACAATGAAGAGACCTTTCAAATGATATATCACAAGCCTATACTTCCCATTTAAAAAATTGGGGGTTGTGCCTGTCATTCTAAGGGGGTTGAAGGTAAGGGTTGCATTTTCACGTTAAACAATGTCAAGTTATAATTTAAATTTGACGTGTTTCGGGATTTTTTATAAATATGTATAGTAACCGAAATAATGAATTTATTCCATTTGGCTTTTACACACTGTATTAAAAATGTTTTAAAAATGTGTATCTCTAATTTTATGCTTAATTAGTTGTATTGCAATAAAAATATTTTTATAAAAGAATAATATGTATTTCGCATTGATTAGTTATATTAAAGGATTACCTGTAGATATTGTTCTGTAAACTGTTAATACAGACCTCGCCACGTAAAAAGAAACATGTCTTTATAAAATTAATATGAATATTTGCTTATTAAGGAGTTTAGAGAAATCATGAAATGAAAATAGTTAATGTCGTGAAGAGAGATCAGAATAAAAGAATTTATTTTTACTCACCACCAGCCAAAGAGATACGATAAGTTGCGGTAGAAAGACGACTGTTTTGGTTGAATTCTCGGCGACAATAGGAATAGGGTGATATTTTAGAAGCATCTTAATTTATAGGCGAGAACTGTCAGTTATCTCGCTGGTAACCGGTTAGGGGATGCGTTCAGTTAAGGGGTTTTAATTGACGTGCGTTCCATTGAACGTGCACAGCTACGATAAGTAAAGTGTCTAATATAGCGTTGAGTGAGGGTTAATTTTAAGGTTCGTAATCACGCAAATATAGAGGCTTTGAATCTATTAGAGGAAAAATTCAGGAATATCTATCTAAAACAACATCATCTTTTTATGGAACCTATATTAGATAAAAATTTGAGTTTGTTATTAGTCTTAAATGATGTTAAACATAACTTATTATTATTATCACTTTCAAATAGTTTGTTTTTATTAGATTACTAAACATGTAAAACTATGACAGTCGCCAAAAAATGTTGTGTGCATACCTCGTCCATAAAAGATTAACTTTACACCCTTGTTACAAAAATGAACTATTTCTCATATTTTTCCAAACAGACCTACTAACAGACTTAGTATGCCTTTTCAAATTTGCTTAATTTTACCTCGATCTGTCATAAGATTTAAATGGACGAGTTCAGCAATCCATCTGCCACTGGAAACAGATTATTTTCATAAAAAATTCATACCATTTTTTTTCCTCGACGATTTTTGTATCATCCAGGAAGTCGTTCGATTGTCAGAAAATTGTAAAAACTTTGATATCAAGTGATTTTGAGGTTGTTTCGTTAGATGAATGACACATTTTTGTTTCATTCAGTGATGTTCTGTGACCTTGTCACCGTTTTTAAGAATATTCATGAAATTATTAGTTGTTGGGCCCTACGAGTAGGAGTACTTTTTCCTTTAAAATAGCGACATGTTCATATAGAGAGTGTAAAAGTGATTCCAGAAAGAATAAGAACAAAAAGTTCATTCCATTTCCTAAAAAACGATCTGGAAATATGTCTGTGGTAATAAGAGGTGACTCCAGATATCATTGCAAAAAATACATATGTGCTGGAATCCCCAGCATATAAAGTGGAATTAAATTGTAAATATAGAAAAGTACAATTGTTTTACCTCCAGAGTACGTAAACTATAGTTTTGTTTTGAATTACCATAAAACTGTCACAGGACCAGTAATTTTAAGGTTGGCAATGAATTGCTGAACTCGTTCATCAAATATGTTCCCATGACTTTCTACTAATATTTTACAGAACGGTCCTCATATATGTTAAGAAACAAGTAATTACTATTATTTAACCCACTAGGAAATTCGCTCATCGCGAACATAATTTCATTAGATATCGCAATTTACTATGTATTTCGTAATATTTATAAATAGCTTGTGTTAATCATGATACAATATTCGCAGTTAATAAAAAAAGTGGGAGTTCGTACTGCCTGTCATTATCTTTTGATGGTTTGTTAGAAAATGTTTTTTTACGGTGACAATTTGCGATACGGTCAATGTCAATATCAAACAAACATATTGTAATTTTAATGACTTAAGTCAATGCCACGCAAAAAAATTAATAAACAATGTGTGGCTGTTTAAAATATGCCGGATTGTAAATATTAATCTTGAAATGAGAACAATAAAAGTATGAAATTAGATTTAACAGCGTGATATAACAAAAAAATAATGTTCGTGACTTCTGCATTTGATTCAAATCTTTTGAAAAATACTATATTATAAGGACAATTTTTTTTTAAACGTGATTAAGTGTTTTAGTTGTAATACTATAGACCAAGCCAATTCTGAAGAAATTCTTTTTAAAACTTGTTATCAATGATTAACAGTATTGAACACATTGTTTGGCAATATTAAATATTTATATTTAACTTTTTTACAATTAGGAGAATTATTTTGTTGGGTAGGCTTTTTCCCTATGCGTCGTACATCCATACCAAATTAGTTGTTGCTTTTCAATGTCTTCTATAATAATTTCTTTGACTTTGATTTGTTTCCTTATTTCTTCATCTCTCACATGATGTAATTTAGACTTCCTCGCTGCTCTCCGCCAAAAATCCATTTCCCCCGGCCCTGAGGTTGTTGTTTTGCTTTTGTGTTAGTTGTAATACTTTGGAGCCATACGTTATCATTAGTTTTAATATAGAATTTTATATCCTTTTTTTTGTTTCTGATTTTATGTTATTTTGCCATCGGGTTCAATGCACCCACTTGTTTTCCTTTCGTTATCCTCTCTTTTGTGGCATCTTCGCTTCTTCCTGTCTCTGTTAGTTTTGTTTTCAGGTATATTATACATTGATCACTTTTTTAAATTTTCCATATTCGACATCTAATTTTCTAAGGGATTATCTCCTCCTAATCATAGATAATCTACATGTTGTCCAATACTTAAAGATGTTAATAAAATTGTTTATAAAAAATAATATTTTTAATGTTTGTGCGGATTCATCATCATTAAATCAATTCAATTGGGGGGTATTTTTCCGGGTTTTTGACCTATTTGCTTTTTTGTTTACCCTTTGTAGGTTACCAACCTCCTCCCAGAACCATCTACATTATTATTTATTATTGTTAATTCTTACAACGGATCTACTGAGCATTATTATTATTTATCTACCTGTATACCAACCAACCGCCACTGTAATGAGCAATATCTCTTAACGCTTATGTCCTGGCAATAATCCCATTACCGAAAGCCGTCGAATAAATTTAAATTAATTCTGAAGACTTACAGTAATGATTATTACAAATTCTGCATATAATAGTTATTTATCTATCAAGTCGCACAAAGCAATGCATATTTTATAGTCTGAATGTTTTTTATAAACACAGCGAAAATTAGAAAGAGCGTATTATATTTTCTGTTTAACGTGTAGGTGTACACTAATTGTGTATAACGCGGCTTTCTAATAGAGAAATATCGCACATTAGAAGACTTGACACTAATATCGTTGCGAACGGTGACTAATATTAGGTATACATATTTTTTAATGTCTAGCGACATACATCTGATAGGGCAAACGGTGCTACGCGCATCTAAAAACTAGCGAAACCGACTGCAATTAAGATTGTAATGATATACATGTACTATGTAGACCTGATCATACACATATGTCCAAAAGTTTGGAATAATGGAACATCTTTTTAAATTTATTGTACTACTTTTTGGAAGTCCATCTTATTAAGAATAATAAAAAACTCTTCGTTTGAACGTAACTTCCAAGTTTATTTGAAAAATTAGGTTTTAAATTATCATTGCACAGTTATACTGATCTTAGAGGGAAGTACATCCAGGATAATCCCTTAGGGCTATTAATATTTAGGCTTTAATATTGTTATGACTTATTACTTCCATACTTGGTTTAGCCTTAATACGGCCTAAACAACATCAGGTACACTCCGCGTCATATAAAACTGGTACACCTTTATTTTTCTTATGTAAACCAAACTTAACTAATCAAAATGACAAACAGTCACTTGTGTCAAATTTGTCGATGCGCATTATTCAGGATGCCAGCCCATTTAGAGAATTTCATAAAATGCCAATAAATTCCAAAATACTCTTCTGCATCTATTGCATGTCTTGTCGAGTTAAAGGTATTTTCTTATAAATAATCAATTAAAGCTTTGTCTAGTTCTATTCTAATTAAAACTGGTCTTCCATTTCCCATTCTTCTTACAACAGTTTGATCCTTGTTTTACATTTTTTAAGTTAGTAACAATGTAATATTTTTTTAATAATTACAACCTCACAATATCTATTTGGGCTAGTTACTGTTTGTATATAAATGATATAATTGATTTTTATTTTTTCCAATTTGTTTTATTATTTTACAAAGTTTAATTTTATCATTACATCTACTCACATTTTTGTTGAGCTGGCATCAATGCCCTAGAAATTTTACCACAACAGCTGATTTAGCTTTGACACTTTTTAAAAGATCAATTTACATAACTAAAAAAACACTATTTTTTATTATAATAGCTGTACCAGTTTTATATGACGCGCGGTGTACCTAGCTACAAGCAAAAAAAAAATGTAACTTAAATGTCAATCTGACGATGCTAATCGGCGAAACGGCCGTCATTGTAATTTAAAACCAAATTTTTCAAATAAACTTGGAAGTTACGTTCAAATTACGAGTTTTTTACTATTCTGAATATCTTCTTAATTATTATAAATAATTTTTTTGATATAAGTAAACATCATTTTGCTACAACTCTAACCAATATTAAATAAATCTCGAAGTCAGATAAACATACAAAAAAATGATTTAGTCTTTTGAGGTGAAAAATGTACAATGTATTACATTTTTTTTAAATAAATTAATAAGCAATAAAAGTAATAATCAGTATTTCCTCGATGGGCCTGTATGTAGGCGATGTGGCATGCTGTCTATTATATGGTCGAGCTGGGCTTGCGGAATTCTCCCTCGATCTTCACAAGCAGCATCTTTCAGTTCTCGTAGAGTAATTGGGGGAGGGTTTTGCTTCCTAATGCGTGTTTTAAGAATGTCCCAGGCATATTCAATGACCATCTTAATGTGGATATTCCTTCTTCTTCCAAAAAATTTTGCACTGCAGCTGTTCGATGTGGGGGTGCATTGTCATGCATAAGCACAAATCCATCACCTACTGCCCCCCGGAATAGACGCACAACAGGATTTTAAACTTCCTCGATGTACACAGCACCAGTGATTCTTCTCTCCAAAACCAGGAGAAGCGTCCGTGTACCTCTCATAAACCACTCCAAACCGAGCTCCAAACTATAATACTCCTACCTTCATATGGAATACGTGGTTGGGCCGTTTCTAATCGGGCTTGTCGTCCTGGGGCCCTCCAAACTAGCGTTCTTCGCGAATCAGAAACCAAGCCAATTCTTGATTCATCAGAGAACATCACGTAATTCCAGTTAGGACCATGGTGTAAAATTTCTTGAGCCCATTAAAACCTTACAATGTTTTGTTAATATGTTATTTTGGGAACACGTAGAGGTTTTCTGCGATACAAATTTACCGCATTTAATCTTCGTGTGATTGTTTGCCTTGAGATATTCAGTCCTTCAAGTCTAGCAATTTCTGTGGATATGCCACTTGTAGATTCCTGTCGATTTCTTCGAGCTATCAATGTTATCTGCCGGTCTGCAGATATATTATTTCTAAATATTCCAAATTTTTGGACATATGTGTAGTTTTATAAGAAAATTCTAACGTGATTGTTATTAAACACACGTTTTTGCTTAAAAATGAAAAAGTTAAAGTAGTATGGGTAAAAAAGGAGGATAGTGGAATGGAGAGAGGGGTGCAGATATTGTTTCGGGAAGGATTCCCGATCCTGATAGGAAATAGAGTGGATCAAGGAGGTAAGGACTACGGAGTGGAAAGGAATGAGAATAAAGGAGGAAGAGCGAATCTGTAGAATGGAATGGGATGGTAGGGAAGAGAAGAAGGTTTTTGAGTTACTGAGCCGGATGTTTGCAGATATTGAAAGTGGGGACAGTGTTGGGCTGCACAGGCTCGAACATATGGGGATGGAAGTTCTAAGGAAGATTGTGACATGAGTTAAAAAGAGAGGCGCGACGGTGACAATATATACAGATAAGGAAAGGGCAAGAGGAACGAAACGGTACTCCTTAAAGGTATAGGAAACAGATCAAGAAGGGATTGAAAAGATTAAGAGGGGATTAGGGGAGATGAGAGAGGATATCAAGGAACAGGGACGTGATAATAGAAGCGAAAAAGGGGGTTGAGGTTAGGGGAATGCAGGGCGAAGTGGAAAGGGTTATAGGAGCAAGGGTGGTGGAGGCAGGAAGGGGTACACAAACAGTTGAGGTAATACGGTTAGATCCGTGGATGCAAGATGAAGAGGTAAAGAAGAAATTAGTGTTAGTTGGGAAAGGAATTAAGGTGATTAAGGTGGTAAGGGAGAGGAATGGGATGAAGATGACGAAGGTGACTGCGGAATGGAAAAAGTCGGAAGATTTGCCTGGAAAAGGGGAGGTGAAAATGGGATGGAATAGGGTTACATTTATAAAGGGTAGATAGGGGGGTAGTTGCTTTGGTTGTGGAATGAAATGGCACAAGGTTGTAGTGTGTAAAGCGAAGGGAGTCAAGGACAAGGCTAAATGCTGGCTATGCAGGAACATGGCCAGGAACTGTAGACAGTCCCGTAGAGTTTGTGGGGCTAGAGGATACAAGGCAGGGAAAGTTTCCCAGTGACAAAAGAAGTGAAGAAAAAAATGAGGGCCCTTCTGGACCCCTTAGAGAGGGCGAAAGGGAAGTACGAAGAATTAAAGGGTGGAGGTTTTTACAAATTAACCTGGAGAAATGCAGAATAGCGCATGATATGTTGGATGAGGTGAGTTTTAGGAGAAAAGTGGGTGTGCTGTGTGGATCAGAGGTGTAGATATGTAGAGAAGCAAGGATGAATATTATGGACCATACAGGAGAGGCGGGAATAAGAGTGATGAGACGGGAGAGTAGATGAGGTAAGGAAGTGAAACGGATGGGTGGGAGTGTGAATGGGAGACTTGGTGGTGTACAGCGTGTACTTTAGCTCTACTTCTTAACCCAGGTGGATATAGGTCAAGGGTGGGGTATCTCCATAAGATTGGCAAGAGACGAATGTGCGAGATGAGTGAGGTGGAGTATGATATGGGACACGTGTTTAGATTGTGGAAGAACGAGGAAGTGTTTAAGCAGTTGGAGAGGAAAATTGGAGAGGCAGTTTATTGGGAGAACGTGGTGGAAGTAATTTTGAGAGGGAAGAAAGAATGGATGGAGGTAAGCGAGGCAGTGGGGATTATTTTTAGGGAAGGGAACATTCTTGATGGCGGGAGTGTGTGAGTGACCGCCGCCCGTCTTGAAGTATGCTAGGGTAGTGATTCCGAGGCGGGGGTAACGGTGAGCTGTGAGCTTCTTTATCGTGGATGAATTAATTGACTAATTAATTTTATATCAGAAACTATCAGTTCTACAGTTTGTGATTTTTTAGGAAAAAATTTCAAATTCATTTAGTATTTAAAATTGAAATTAATTAATAATTTTTTTGAAATCTTTGAAACTTTTTAAAAAAATTTAAATGTGTAGTTTATTCTCATATTAATGTTATTAATATTTTTATAGAAAGATCTTTTGAATGTAATATTTTAGACATTTTTTTTTGTTTTAGGTAAGTTGCTGTAATTCAGCCTCTGGCAATTCAAGCTAGTGGTTGCCTCTTACAGAGATTACTTTAAAGTGATAAATTATGGCAAAAATTTGGTAAGTTCTCAGATTTCTTAAAGTTAAGAACTTGGTTTGTTTATTTAATGACTTGTTACTTCTTCATCCCGACTCTTTCTGTCTATTTATGGTATAGTTCGTAGAATTTAAAGTATTCTGACCTTATTTTGAAGGTTTATTCTTAACAGACTCTAGCCAGCGGATTTATGTTCCTGGATGTGAGCAAAGATTAGAGATTATCAATTTTAAATCCATAAATGCGCAGTATTTATTTATCCATTCTGATTTTGCAATGCAGAAATGCCAAGTACACGAAAACGCTTGACGTATTCGTCTTCGTGCTATTAACCATACTTTCAAGTAAGATATATCCTTCAGACCTATCCTTGTTTACTTGGAGCCGGGTAGTTGTTGTGGTGTTAGTTGTTGCGAAAGTTGAAGATAAGTTAGTATTTCTCCTGGTTCTCTAACAGTTTCTAACAGTTTTTTCGAGCGAAATATTGAATCCTTTATAACCCAAATGTAGGCATTAGGTGTTACGCCATCCTGTTAAAACCATTGCTTACGGATTCTTAAATTACGCACAAGACAAAGGATCTTTAAATCTCTCTGTACCGCTCTTGATTGATAGTATGTATGTATGTTGATAGGGGTGATAGGTACACTGCGACCCGTAGGATCTATTGTGTCCCCCTTGCTTTCCATGGGTCTGATGTTTTCTCAGACCTATAGCAGCTCTTCTAGTCATGTTTTCAATTCAGGTAGGTTCTCCTCTTCTATTTCATAAGCCACTAGGTATCTGGCCCTGAAGTTCTGCAATGCAGGACATTCCGAGAGTATGTATATTGAGGTTTCGTCCTCTTCCTCACGGAATCTGCATTTTGCTTCATCTACCAATCCTAGCTTCTTCATATGACTTCTTAACTGGCAATGCCCGGTCAATATTCCCGTCAAAATCCGGAGATTCTTTTTACTGGGGTTGAGAAAGCTAAGAGATCTATTCTGGTCATAATTTCCCAGAAGTGTCTTGGCTTGTCTCAATCTTTCCAGCTGATTCCAGTACTTGGACTTTTCCCTCTCCAATTCTCCTCTTAGTTTTCCTAATATTGCTCTACCGCTGATCCCACACGATGGTTCTGGTCCCAGATATGGGGTTTCGGTTCCTTATCTGCTGTTTCGTTCTCTCCTATTCCTATGTGTCCTGGGACCCATAGGAGGGTGACAAGGTTAGCTTTCCTTGGCAGTCCCAAACCATCTTAGAACTGATTGTATGTGAGCTCAGTGCTTCGATGGCTGCTTGACTATCGGACTTGATTACAATCTCTTGTCTGCGATAGTTTCTTCCAATCCGTGCCATCTTTCGATGGCACGGATTTCTGCTTGAAAGATGCTTGGGTATGTGCCCAAGCTTCCTGAGTATTTGGCTCTCGGTCCAAAGACTCCTATTCCAGTTCCCTCTTCCAGTTTGGAGCCATCCGTATACCACTTTATGTCATTTGGGTTAAAATTCTGTATGGTATTTTCGTTCCCTTCATATTTATTTCTCAGCTTAGTGATTAATTTTCTCACAAAGTTGAATTTCTTCATCTTGGGAGATTTCCCAAAATTGATCAAATTGAAGTGATCGAGGTTTTTCTCTGATCATCCTGTATATTGTTTTCTTCCTTACATTTTCTAGTTGAAAATGCAGTGGGGTCAAGTTTAGAATCACCTCCATTGCAGCAGTGGGGCAGGTTCCCATTGCTCCAGTGATACATGCACAGGCTAGTGATGTAAAAAAAGTACCTACCCAATACAAAGTAATGGGTATTGTTTAATACCCAAAATACCTATTCCTTGTTGCTCCAAATACCCGTTACTTTTGTACCCATACTCGTTCAACAAAATCAAACACTATTGCTGTGTACATTCATTGCAGAATACGTGGGTTACATCCCCAGTTTTTCCCTGCAATGTTCTTACACACTATATTGGTGGCTTTGTGTATTACTTCGTCTTCGTGTTTATTCCAATTGATTGACAGTACCTGGATGCTCATTCTCGTCTTGAACAAAATAAGGAGCAATTGTCCCATGTCCAGATACTACAGCAACGCAAATGGTTACACGAGAATTGTATGGAGGCTTTTCTAAACTGGAATCAGAACGTTAAAACCCAAGGAATCGATTTGTTTGTCAGTTAATGTGACCGTTATGGTGAATGTCAGAAAACCATCTAAGTTCTGCACGCGACAACAGTGAATTTCTCTTTGACGTAACTGTTTAGAAAATGTATTAATAATGAAATGCGTGTATGTATTTGTTTTAATATGCTGGTTGTTCCACACTGTATAGATTTTTGAACAAACATTTTGGAATTTCGCTGCGTCAAATGATTTATTTTTATATTCAGGAAGTTTTCACATTGTGATAATAATTACAACAGCTGCACCTGGTTGCACTTAAATATATCTCTCTCAATATAAAATAAAACCACATTTCTTCCGTTGCGGTATTATAACATTTAAAACCGATGTTGTTTATGATCGCATTCAATATTCTTTTACTATTTAAAAACCTCAAAATTATGTGTACGCGGCTTGCGACTTTTTCCGTACATATCTTGTTATTTCTATTATTTTTTGCTATCGCTAATTAAATAGAAAAAGAAATTTTCAATTGAAGGTTTATTCACTGTTCGGCGTAACTCGTAACCAGGAAAGTAATGACTTTTTTGTTAAAAATGCTTTTAAATATTTGTTGAAAGTTTTTAATAATTTCCAAAGGAATAAGGAAAACCATCATACATTAGTAATTATCTGCCTGTCGTATTTTACAATCATTTTCCATCAATGGACTTTAATTGGAAAAGTTCCAAAAACTGTTGATAACGAAGAATCCCATTCCATAACGGCACTATCACTTTTTAATGCATCAACCAAATTGTCAGATTTGTGGACTTTAGACGTGCTAGGCATCGAACATCTAGAAATTCATAAAACCAAACAAGAGCATGACCAAGAAATAGTTGAAAATTACCAGTCACCAGACTACCAGATGGACGATATGAAGTCACATTACCATGGATTCAGGGCCATAAACCTTTACCCGTTAACCGGAACATTTGTAAGAAAAGAATTGATAGTTTGAAGACAAAATTGATAAAAGATTGCTACTATAATTAATATAACCAAATTTTTTAAGAATGGTTACAGGAAAGCATTATGAGAAAGTAACAGATAAAGAGAATAGTTGCACTACACCACATTATCTACCGCATCGATATGTAGTAAAACTATCGAGTAATATTAATCCTGATAATTGGAACTATGTACCAGGAACCATAAATCCAGCAGATTTGCCTTCGAGAGGACGTATTACAACACAGTTGTTACAATCTTGTTGGTGGAAGGGTCCTAATTGGTTAAAAGACGAAAAAACATGTTGGCCAGCACAGTCTTATATTACGGCAGAAAAATAAAAATTCCAGATCGTCTTGATCTTTAAGATAATAAGACACTCTACTAGAGTGACCATTATTTGCGTTGGCAGAATGTTAAGAATTCAATCGAGATTGTTGATTTATGATAGATTGATTGCCAAATAAAATAGTTTTGTTAACTGTCAAATAGAAGTTTTATTAAGTTTTCCATTAAACCGATAATTTACGTTTTCTATAGTATGTACAAAAAGTACGAGGAGTAATAAACCCTAATTAAGTATGCAAAACCTTTACAGGGAGCACCATGAAATTTTTGATAAATCTCTTACTTTAAATTACATTTCTTCCGTAAATCTAAAAACCAGGTAGATCGACCCCGTATTTGTTTTAGTTGTAGCAAAGTTTAGGGTTTCTTCATTGTTAAAGGATTAGCAGATAAGCAATAACGCAATGCAGTGGTGTGTATTTTGGGAAAAAATACGTTTTAAATTATAATATAATAAAAAATGAAAAGAAATAATTATTGGAATACATTTATTACTTACATTTTATTCTATATCCGACTCGGAAGAGGAAGAATCGCTGTTGACATTAATAATAATAGGGTCGATTAAATCATCACAAATATTGTCAATTTTCCTCATATTTGCCTCTACTTTGATAACATGCTCGATACAGTTTGTCCAATTTTCCTTACTAACATGACTTACAGCACTCTAAAACAATTTCACAACATCGTTTATTTTAAAAGTAGTATTTTTTTCCAACTTCCCCCTTTACCTGAGCACATATTAATTCTATGGGATTAAGTTCACAATGATAAGGAGGAAGTCGAAGAACTGATATACCACGAGAAGAAGCCATTTCTTCTACAATGTAGGTTTTGTATTTATTCTTGCAATTTTTGCAATTCTGTAAAGTTCTTTCCTTAGTGGATCTTTTGGAAACTTAATATTTTTCGAAATAAGCCACTCCAAAAACTCTGCTTTACTCCAACGACTTGTGGGCAATGATTCTCGCAACCGTGAATGGTAACTTGGGTGTCCATAACAATAACAGCCTCTTTTAGAATCAGATCCAACTTTTGAACAAACCATTCCTCGAAGACATCCCCAGTCATATGACAATGACAAGTCTTGTTCCTTTTCCAGATTGTGGCTGCAAACCTAACGACAAACCTTCCACGAATGCCTGCCTTCCGCTTTTAATGTTTTCATCTTGCCAAGATTTAGAAACTGTATATCCAGCATTTATCCATGTTTCGTAAGATTTTCAAATTTTGTTCTCTGGCATGTCGAATGCTTCTTAAATAGTCTCTTCTCCAAAAAACTATTTCCGGTTTATCTATCAAGAGACATTTTCTATTATGTTTTGTATATCTGAAACAGAATCTTTCAAAAGTTTGCATAATGTCATTCTGGACAATTTTGTATAGTCCGTATCTTCTTGCACTGATGTCATAATTTTGTCCAGTGTTGGAATTTCCTTTCGTAAGTAAAATCCATGGACTTTACGCCTTACTCTTTGTTTTAATGACTCATCGATCTCAATTGGTTTTCGGCCTGAAGGAGTTTTAGGGTGTTGAAGAGTTCCGTTCTTGCTTTCTTCTGGTAATCTATAAATTGTTGATTTAGCAACACACAACATAGCAGCCGTTAATTCCACAATATCATCAACACTTGCACTTGGATCCTTGTTTTTCAATGATATATAACAATTCAATATCAGTGTTTTTTCATTTAAAGATAATGGACCTGTTTTTGGTCGTTTAGATGGTCCTTGGCTTATCGACATTGTTTGGTACTTGCACAATTAACATTCAACAAATGTTTTAAATATATTCCAACTGTTCACAATATTATGAAAACCATAAAACTTCATACAACTTTACTCAAAGAACTAATACTAAGTACTGATTTAATGTACCTACTTTTTTTTTAAATAATATTCCCGATAATGTTTCTAAGAAAACTGGGTTGTTTGGAAAATCCCTCTCAATAATCGAATAATCTGTAAATAGGTGTAATCGTATTAAGCCGATTGCAGTAGGCCACTTGCCATTTAAAATTTCTGAGAAAAATTCCCCAAACACTACATGTAGGAGTAATACAAATAAAAAATATTCATTTTGCTTCTTTGAATTTAATAAAAATTGTAACAATATCTTGCTATCTTGACTTTAATTAATTTTTTAAAAATATATTTTATTTTAATTTATTTGTGACAATATTCAAAGTTTGAAATAATCTTCTTACAAAAAGAACAAAAATATATAAAATAATTATTGTTACAGATTGGTTTGTTTTCTATTATGAGTAAATTGTGTTGCCTTTCTTTATCACACTTAATAAATTTTTTTTTTTTATTAAAATTAGTACATCCCGCTACCTCTGACCTAAATCGTATATTCTTTAGCATAGCTCCAACTCATTCGTTCAATACAAAATGTACCTTACGGTATACCCTCTTAAAATACATTTTGGTACGTCTATGAAATCTACTTAAATGAATGATTTATTACTCCTTGTCCTTTCTATATAGACTTTTATACTAGCGAAATAATTAGTATTCGGGTACAACCAAGACATCTTCAGAGATCTGGAATTGGAAACAATTCTAGATCTTATGAACGATAAAGCGGAGATAGGTTTTGCCAGACTTGAAGACCATCCAAATGCGGAACTCAGGTACCTGCTAGATTACGACCCGGGCGATGGGCAGTGGAAGCACGTTAGACCGAAGCACCAGCTTCTACCACACTAATCACAATTTAAGTATGTTACAGGTACTCCAAGAAGAAGAGGACCCAAAGAAAAAGACGAGGCCGATCTAATCGGATAACACGAGATGACCAATGAAGCCTGCCAAACCGAGAGAGACAACAACAAGAGGACACCAGTAAAAGATGCCTAGCATCAAACTGGTTCAACGGACAAGACAACAAGTCTGTTCTTTGAACCGAAGAACTGAAATTTGTACAGACCGGTACCAGGAGGACCGGGGGTGGTTGGAAAAGGGGCGCGGGAGTCGATATCCTAAAGACTGGATATGAACCCTTCGCTTCGGGCTTGTACAAATTAGGCTAGGCTAGGCTAGTATTCGGGTAGAATACATTATTATTCTTTAAAGTACAATTTAAAAAAGAGCGTGAAATACACAGCTACTCAAAAAGGCGGACGAAAAATAAGACAAATCAATAATTGTTTATTTATAAATGTATTTATAAATAAAGCGGTACAAACAAAGTTTTCGTTACATCTTAAACTTCTATGCACTTCTTAAACTTCTATGCATTTTAAGCTGACAGAGAAAAACTGTTCAGAATTTTAATAAAGTCAAATAACTGCAACGATACAAATAAGGAAAAAAATAATCTAATCAAATTTAAATACAAATATAAACAAATAAGACGAAACAGTTCAGTAGATGTCAACAGTCAATTACAGGAAATGCACGGAATTAAAGATAAACGGAATTTGAATGGAATTGCAGCGGCTACTACCGCCACCTGACTCTACCTTCTTCCAATGTATCAAACAAAGAATTCTCATATTCTTACCGAACTAATTTTCATATGTACTTGTACGTCTCGGGTTTGTCTCTGTATTTATACATAAATGAATTGTTCTAGAAATCTCCTGATTAACTAATACAACTCTCAACATTTCGACATCAAACAATAAGGATTTCCAGAACATTCCAGTATAATTATCTACATTAATTTCAAGTTACTACACGGTCAGATTCTTCTTCTCTTTCCAAGGTCTCTATCCTATATGTCAACCCTTTACAGAAATCTTTTCGGCGTCGCGTCGCCTTAAACCACCAGGATTGGACTTTTGTTATGATTATAGTCAGAAATCTTGTCTGCAACTAAAATTGTATCATATGTACTACCTTAAACAAAACATACGATCTAATTGGTAAATTTCCTCTTTGGTAAAATCCACTTTTGTTGTCCTTGAAAGGATTCCTTCGATAGAGCGACGCGCTGTCTGCTTCCCAATTTCAACCAAACAGGAACCACCTCACACTTTCAATGACGGCAACTTAATGTTAATAACAATATCGGCGAAAGCTGACAACATCGTCGTCGATTAATAGAGGGGGCCCTCGATCTTGAGCTTGTCTGTAACGAGTAGAAACGTCGAACGCAGTCTCGGTGATATTTTGAAAGGTACGGTGTCGGTTGGCGCTGGTCGCATAAAATAATATCGCGTTTTTCAATTTTATCGTGGATAACATGTTATTTGGCGGTGTGTGTGGATAATTGTGGTTTAAAAAAATGTTTTAGTTACTTTGTTTGTTTGTAGTGGACCATTAAATTCCAGGAGATTAAGAAAAGTATTTAAATTTCCAGGTAAATAATCTGGATAATTGTAAAATATCTGCATTTTATGATAATTGATTTACCCTTATTTCAAATTTAGGAAAAAATTAGATTAAGGATCTAGAACAAATAAAGTTTTATTTCAGCGGAAATATTTAGGAATAGTAAAGATGAGTAAAAATTTGGACTCAAAATAATAACATAACCTAACAACTAATTTTTGTAAATACCACAACTAAATTCAATTTAGCAGATGAAAAGAGTTTGTAAATACATTATTTTAGTTTTAAATAAATATATTTCATAAACATAGACCCAATATCATAGATACGTAAAATTAATAAATTAATTTAAGTTTATATAAAATATATGCTCGAAATGTGTAAGAAATATTAACCTTTTCTATAATACCAATTATAACAAATAAAAAACTATCATTTTCACAAAAATAAAATAATAAACGCAATATTTTTAAAGTATAAAATTACTAAATGTATTCAAAATAATTTTCTAATGAAAAAATATGTATTTAAATGCTTTTTCCTACCAACTGACACATATCAAAGTATACTATAATATTTTGGCTCACCTTAATATCTGAAATAGATAAAGAAAAACGTCTTAAAACTTTAATTTATGCAAAAAAACAAAAATGGATGAAAATAAACATAAAAAATGGAGTAAGAGCGTCTGTTTTAAGCACTTGATGCCTATACCAATGAAAATATTAAATATTGGCAACATTGCAAAATAATTTTTAAAGGTGTTTTAAAAAGACTGATAGCTTGTTTAAAGTGTTTATCTAATCCAAATGTGTTGTCAACATTAATATAATTTTCATATTTATAATAAGTAAATGTTAGGTTATGTTAAATTATAGACATTTTTTATTAATTATTACTATTTTTAGGTGTTTCCGCGGAAAACAATAATAAATCATTGATAAAATGTTTATAAAAATCGAATAGTTTACTGGATTCTACATGTTTATCAAAACTTATTGTTTTAAGTTATATTTGTTAAGTTATATAAGTTTTTTTTTATTTCATATCAATTTACATCAATCACTATTGATCATTATTATTGATCATTGATCTCATTATTTTTAATGAAAATTTTAATTAAACCTTCCTAAAACTCAATTAAAAAAATTCTTAAACTTCTTATTCTTCCCCTGTACACCATATCCTTTTAAACCCAACCTGTATGCTTCATTTTCCACGTTTACCTTACCAAGAACCTTAAAATTCCACTTAAACCATCCAAACCCAAAATAAAATACTCAACTTTATTTTCCACTTTCGTTGTTCTCTGATAACCCAAAAAGTTTCACTGAAACCTTCCTTATACTAAAAAAACCATTCCTAGACTTCTCAATCTTCCCCGTATACTTTATGTTTTTTAACCACCCTGTATCTTTATTTTTCACTTTTTCTGTCCCGAGAACCTTAAAATTTCACTTAAACCTTCCTAAAACTAAAAACCATTCCCAAACTTTTAATTCTATCCCGTATACTTTATTTTTTTAACTCACCCTGTATCTTTATTTTCTATTTTTTAGGTTGGTTATCAATAAAAGCATGTTTTTTAAACTATCATATACATTTCATTTTTTTAATTCAATTTACCAATTAGTTTTTTGTGGAATCATTTCGCAATCTCATAATTTCATTTAAAGCTTCACTGTTGCATGGGGTCTTTCCTGTTAAATTAGAGCATTGTAAAATATTTAAATTAAAAATTTCCAACTGAAAATTTATCAATCCTGGAAGTCCTAATAAGGATAATAAATGGGAAACTGCATTGTCATCGCATCTTAAGAAGTATGTGCTGTTTGGTGAAATGTTGGGTAACAGACAATTTTTAAACCAATCGTCAAAAAGCTCTGCTGTCGTATCTTCCTGATAATCAACACAAGAGTCCTTAATATTTTTGGCAGAAAGCCACATAGCGTTTGGGATCCAACCATTTTCTGATCCTGCGTGTAATATTGTGATTCTCTTCCCTTTATTTGATGGTGCTTTTGTTTTACACTTATCAGAGGAATCAGACCATCCTTTGGAAGGGGTGTCATGCGTGTCAAACCACGTCTCGTCGAGGTAGAGTATTGGCCGATTTTTAGACCGGTATTTTCTTATTGACGTTATACAGTGTGTAAAAGCCAAATGGAATAAATTCATTATTTCGGTTACTGTACATATTTATAAAAAATCCCGAAACACGTCAAATTTAAATTATTACTTGACATTCTTTATCGTGAAAATGCAACCCCTACCTTCAACCCCCTTAGAATGACAGGTACAACCCCCAATTTTTTAAATGGGAGGTATAGGCTTGTGATATATCATTTGAAAGGTCTCTTCATTCTCTATTCAAAAATGTTATTGTTTTTAAATTTGATGCAAAAATTAACATAAAAAAAATTAAAATCATGTTGTTACCGAAATTCGCTAAAATATACTCGAAACTTATTACAATATACTTAAAACTTATTTCCCGTTTAGGTCTTGATAATGAGAAAGTGAACAAAAACCATAGCAATGTGGTTATTAGATGGTAACCATTAAAAAACTTTAAAGAATTTCCGTGGCAACGCTATTTTAACAAGCAGTCGTAAATTGTTTTATTTAAGTTGTTATTGTTGTAATTTAAGTATAAAGTGTGTTTAATTCAATTCTGAAAAATGGTTAGATTAACGGAAATGCATAAAATAACAGTTTTACAAATGATTGGTTACGGAGATAACATCCGAACACAACAGGAAGTAACTCGCCTATTTCATGAGAAATTTCCTAATTTACCGCCTATATCCCAAGGAACAATAAGTAAAATAGAAAAGCAGTTTCGCGAGTTTGGTCATGTAAGGCAGATAAAAAAAGCAGCTGCCAATGCACTGAGTGATGAACTCAAATTAGATGTGTTGCTTGAGTTTCAGGAAAATCCACATACATCGAGTAGACAGGCCGAGAGACAGGCATCCACTACATTCAATGCTAGCCATACATCGATAGCAAACATATTAAAAGAAAATAAATTGCATTCGTATAAGATGATACCTACTCAAAAGCTCATGGAAGACGATTTTGATAGGAGAACTTTTTTTTGTGAGCAAATGATGGACACGTTGGATAACAATATTATCCAATTTGAAGACGTTATGTTTTCTGATGAGTGTACTTTTTTACTTAACGGTCATGCTAATCGGCAAAATTGCCGCTACTGGTCCACGGAAAATCCTCACTGGATGAGAGAAGAACACACTCAATACCCTCAAAAGGTTAATGTTTGGGCAGGGATTGTAGGGAACAATATCATTGGTCCCTTTTTTATTGAGGGCAACTTGAATGGCAACAATTATTTGGCACTACTTCAAAATGATGTCATTCCAACGTTGGCAAATTTATATCCTGATCCAGGTAACCCTCAAGTTGTAGCGAATACGACATGGTTTCAGCAGGATGGAGCACCACCACATTACCAACTTAATGTCCGGCAGTACCTCGATACAATATTTCCCAATCGGTGGATAGGGAGGCGAGGATCGATTGAATGGCCAGCGCGATCACCTGATCTTACATTATTAGATTTCTTTTTATGGGGATATGTGAAGAGCCATGTGTACAAAACTAAACCTTCTGATTTAAATGACTTAAAAGAACGAATAACGCTTGCGATTAGGTCGATCACGCCTGATATGTTAAATAATGTTAGAAGACAGTTTTATTTGAGATTAGGATGTTGCCAAGACGTTCGCGGAGAACATTTTGAACATCTACTTCATTAACATTCATAGTTCTTTTTCGTGTTCTACATTTTATTACGTTTTGCATTACATTTTAGTTTTTGATTGTATTGTAGCTAATTTCGGTAACAACATGATATTAATTTTTTTTATGTTAATTTTTGCATTAAATTTAAAAACAATAACATTTTTGAATAGAGAATGAAGAGACCTTTCAAGTGATATATCACAAGCCTATACTTCCCATTTAAAAAATTGGGGGTTGTACCTGTCATTCTAAGGGGGTTGAAGGTAGGGGTTGCATTTTCACGTTAAAGAATGTCAAGTTATAATTTAAATTTGACGTGTTTCGGGATTTTTTATAAATATGTACAGTAACCGAAATAATGAATTTATTCCATTTGGCTTTTGCACACTGTATATTTAGAACGCCAGTTTATTAAACGTGTGGATTCCATTATTACTTGTCTCTTGTCAATTTTGCGATATTTAAAGCCCATTGGAGACGGAGCTCGCCAAAGAGTAGTGAGGCCACAGTTGATGTGAGTTTCGTCATTGAGGAGCCGCCGTTTCAGACTTTTGATTGTAGGGACACGCTGCTCATCGTACAAAGCGTAGATTTTTCGCCTTATCAAATCTTTTTCCCAGTCGTCTAGACTTTTTATGACACCGGAATCTTTACGCTTTTTTCTTGATTCCATAAAATTTTCAACAATTCGTAAGAGGCATCTTCGTCAAAATACTGGTTACTCTTGCTGCAGCACCCGTGTTATATCCTTGCTGAAGTAAGGAACTATACACATTTTTTATAATGATTTTCGCGTCACAAGATAAGTGATTTTTCTTTAACGAACCACTGGAAGAAGCACTATTACTTTTTATCTACGAACGTCACATACTATCTATTCTGTACGTTGGGGTATAAAATATTTGCTATTAATGGCTGTAATAACAAATAAATGTTATAAAATTTTTGCACGCCGTAACACAACTGAACACTTTCAATGAAATACAAAGACTAAAATGAACAAGAAGTGTAAACTGTAATCCTCTACAATCCCTCTCTGAGAAATAAAATTACCTGAATCAGGTCCTTTTACATTTATGATGTGCATCTCGGATTTTACAATTTAAGGGTCGAATTGGTTTTATTATAATCCCAACACATATAAAGGTGCTGATGGCTTAGTGTATATGCTCGTAGCTCTCAACCGCTGGTCTCTGGGTTCGAATCGCACGGAGGATCAGGATTTTTTTATATATTTTTTTAAATGTACAGTTATTAAAGCACCTTAACGTAATATGTGATCGACTGTTGTTGTCGACTTTAAACTTTTATTTTTCTACAAAGTACGAATGCATGGGATACTACTTAATTGATTTAACCCGTTTAAAGATTTACTATTCCCGGAAATACTAAAATTACCATTTATTAGAGATAATAAAAAAAACAGCAACAACAACAAAAACAAAAATGTTGAGTGTGGAATATTTCACATGCTTTACGATCGTTTTAGCAAAATCTCCGCTTAAGTTTTAAAGATCCAAAGATAAACGGCACGATCATATTATTTACACTGCGCGTAGGTTTGCATGTTTATTTTTACCAACCGCGATTTTGTTAATGTAAATCCAGCGATGTATAAAGTATGATCAATTATTATCGAATTTTACTTTAGTAGATTGACGGGTCGTGTATAAAAAAACATATACGGATGATTAAATATCTGGCATGAATGTCATTGAAAATTAAAACGCTTATTAAATTTTAATCCGCATCATCCTTGCTTGTGACAGCTGTTTGTGTATGTGTATCTCTGTAAGATAGCGAAGTGTTTGTACGACAATATTGGGTAAGTAGAAAGACTTTATTATGATAAACCGAAACAGGAAAAAAACGAATGCAAGTTGTTATGAATACAGGGTGTCAGTTAATAGACCTGTCCTGTTGATTTAAAAGGATTCTATGAAAAATGTTTTTAAGAAGTATACGATTTATTGAGAACACAAAATAAACTACAGTTAAACAAAATTTTCACTGTTTTATTATTCTTTCTCTATCATGTACTATCGGCTTCAGAATTGCATATACATTTTCAAACTCAAATCGCTTACATTGAATAGACAGCCTTTTTATTTTGTGTAACCAATCACGGTTTAAATAATAATAAATTTGAAATCAGTTAAACAGTTGTCCACGCCCACATCTTCACTTAGTTTGGAACCCTCGATAATAAATGTTTGTTTGGGATTAAAATCCCTTTTTTTTATTATATCAGTGCAAAAATGCGAAAAAAACTTATTTATTCGGGACATGACCTACCCTTGTAAATAAACTTAATACCCCAAAACCATTAATGTAGGCGTTTTAAAAATTGCCATTCCTTTGTTGTTTAAGAAGGGCGTTTTTATAACTTCGGTAGGTAAACGAAATTCACATTTAACATGTATATGCTATTCTAAAGCCGACTGTACACTATTATCCGGTTTTCTTTTATCAGCGATTTTTAAAACACCAATCTGGTTTCTTATTCGTTTTGGGGACATAAATTTGACTTTTTTTTATAACTCTATAATTAAATTTGGGTAAAGGTAATATTAGATATTATCAGGTATTAGTTGCTGATATTTATTAGGTACTATATACAGAGTGTACCAACCTTACGACAAAGTTCGGTATATGGGTTGTTTTAGAAGATATCAAAAAATGTTATTAACAAAAATAGTAGATGTCTTTAGGGTACATATTTTGAAATTACCGGAAATTACCTTAAATTATACAGAGTGCTGTATAACTCCGTTACAATCCAAACATATGGTTTTTTAAATGTGAACCCCTGTATATTATACCGAATTCGGACTGCTCACATTTTTTTGAAGATTTTGATATAAAGTTTTGATACGTCCTAAAGTTAATCTATATTATTATTTATAGCGTCAAAAAATAAAATCGAATGCTCTATAATTTTAGCACGCCCACTTTCGTCTATTCAAAAAGTGAACACATAACATTATAAAACTAATTAAAGGCAAATTTGTACCACACACGAAATTTTTATACTTTTCAATATAAAGCCGCAAATTGAATTGAACCCTTTGCGATCGTTTTCAATTTTGGCGACTGTGTCAACATATTTTATTTTTGTCACAATTATAAATCATGTGGTATTTAGCTTCGTTGGCAGGTTGAAGAGATTTCTAAAATTGTGTATTAATTTAAAAACAAAAACAAAAATAAACATAAAACACATTAAACATAACAAAAATTCTTTAATTTGTTTAAGTTAAGTTACTTTTCCAGTTTTTTATATGCGGTAAAATACGAGGTAAAATATTGTTTGATCTAAAGAATTAGTACAGCATCGATTATAATTAAAGAACCTAAAATATAGTAAAAGCCATTTAATATGTTAAATGTATATTACTGAATACTTAATAGTACTCACCGAGTAATTTCAGGACATCCGCTGGAACAAGTAATCTGGGCTGCGATTTTCGAGCTTGTGCGATGCGCTGTCGCATGCTCTTTTGCACGTAATTGAAAGAACATGTATTTTTGAATCCCCGTAACCGACACCAAAGATAATATACCACCGACACAATCTATCGTGTGCGATATGACATCGGTTGATCTGAAGTGGTCGATGTTTTCTGTCGTGTACGACGGTAATTTTGTATGTTATTAGTCATTTCAGTATTGGTTTATTTATTTGTTATTTATGTATTACATTTAATACATGCCATCATGAATTTTAATAATCATATCAATTTAAATGGAGTAGATGTATTAGAAGATAAAATAACAATGTTTTATTAAATTCTATACTCAAAAAATATATATAAATTGTATCATAACTACCTTCCTCCATTGTTTCCAACTTTTTTGCGATCGAGGAATTCCATTTAATATGGTAGTTATTTCTACCCAATGTTTTTCTCCCTCTTTAAATGAAAAATCTTTTGAAAATTTTCCACTTTGTAATTGTGGGTGCCGCTTAACATACTCAATTAATATTTTTTTGTTTCTCTGTCATTCCTGCCACTTTTCCTGACATTTTTTTAATAATAATGCCCAAGACTGAAGACAATCCACCTCTTAAAACAACCGCTATGTTATTTAATTTCCAAACAAAAAAAATTAGAGGTCATATTTTTGACATCTACTGTGTTGCCACGTTCAAAATTTTAAAATAGGAAAAAACAATCGGTCGGAAGTCGAAAATACAACATTTATAATTCATTCGATCACAAAATATTAACTAAGGTTTAATATTTTGTGCATTCGATGCGACCGTCGCATGCGGTTAGTCGATTGAATTCGAAAATCGCAGCCCTGTATATTGTCATCGACGGGGTGGTTCGAAGTAATTCTACCGCCAAATCCGAGGCCAAATCTCCAACATTACATGTACACATAACATTTACAGAATCGTCGCGTCTAATAATCGTTTTCCATTCGTCGCACTGGGGCAGAACTCGCGCCAGTTTTGTGTTCCATTCGTTTAACTTTTTTCATTTTTATGTGTTCCATTCATACAACTAAATGACAAACCACACCTACACTCTACAAAACAAAAAATTCAAATGTTTTATTATCAAATGTCAATAAAAACAAACAGTCCGGTCCGGGTCAAATCAATTTTCGTGTTCCATTGGTTTTGCCCTAGAGCATGCATCTGACAGCACTGGCCTTGAATTTTGTAAAAACTCAGTGCTGCCCGAGTGCGACGAATGGAAAACGCTATAAGTGTGTATAAGTAAATATTGACATCCAAAAATAATTAAAAAGTTGTGATTTATCCGAATTTGACTCGCTCTGTCACAATTGGATGTGTCCAATATCTCCTTCTGCTGTTACGGCGCTGATGGTGCCGGAGGTAATACCAATAAATGATCAAGCAATTCGTTATTTCCATCTTGTTCCAAATTTGTCAATGGCCTAAACTAAATAGGGACACTGCTGTTGATTAGATTAAATTGGCTTAGGTCGTGTAAGCCAGTTAGACTTCTTTGGACTTCGACCTACGAAGATCTTTTCTCTCAGTTTCTTAAGGGGTTGTTTACTGTTCCCAGACTAGCTTTGACTCATAAGTAAAAGAACTCAAAGCTGCCTGGCTGTCTGTAAGAATATAGATGTTTGCTCTTCAGGTCGCTCTACAGACACACTCCTGGACAATAACATCTCTAGCGTATATCTCCGCCTGAAAGATAGTTGGGATGTTACAAAAGGATTTGGACAACCGAAAATTCTGTCCCATTACTCCCATTCTAACCCTTTCATCTATCTTGGGAAAAGTACTGATTCGTTGTCATCTGAACGAGCTCTAAGATCATATAGGTTAGAGAGACGCTTTAAACCCGTCTCTAGCATAAGGGTACGCTCATACTGGAGCCGACTATGTGCGACTTGGAAAAAATCGAAAAAAGAAGCTAATCTGTCTTAAAATGTCTCCAAAAAATCAAAGAGAGGTTCTTTATTTTTATATCCGTGAGAAAAAAGTTTATTTCAGTTACAAAGAAGTTTATTTGTGTTAGAAAGTAATCTATTTCTTTTAAAACACGTTTGTTGAAAAATATATTTGTTTAAAAAAAGTTTGTGTTGAAAAATAAAAAGTTATAGTTCAATATTCTGTTTATCTTCTTACCTCAGTGTAACGTCAAACTCTCTTCAGGGGACATCACACGGCGATAATTGTTGTATTTAGTCTATTTAGTCAGGTCAGACTTAACATTTTCCAAGATATAGTTGAAAGTTTCTAAAGTCATACGGAAATATTCAAAAAACTTTGTGGGGTTCTCCTTTAAATCATCCATTAGGTAATGGAACTCGCCAAACTCTTCTCTCTTCATATACACTCAGGTGCAAAAAATTCGATTCATTTCTTTTTTCTCATTTATTTTCAGTCTTGCGACTCTCAAGTTATTGTATGGCATATGTATTTTTAGGTATGCCCTCGTATATCCGAAATAAACTCAAATGTTTATATTAGTTCTGCATTTTGTATCACAAAGGCATTTACCTGTACATTTACAATTTTGATTTTTCAAATAATTTCAAGAAGTTTTCATTATTTTTATTAAACTTTTTACAACTTGAATTTATTACTGGCAGACATTTAAAATGTTTTTTTAAACTGTTCCAGATGTGAATTAAAAAAATTTCAAAATGTTTCAGTATGGCTGAAATTTTTATTTAAATATCTACCAAACTAAAATTAATTTGCCAAACAATAATTCGATTTATCCGATTTTACAAAAAATTAAAGAACAGCTTAATTTGCCAAACAATAATTCGATTCATCCGATTTTACAAAAAATTAAAGAACAGCTCCAATATCTTCAGCATCAGAAAAAAGACATTAAATTCATGGGTTCCATCCTCGGTTCCATCACATGTGGGAATCAAGGGAAATAAAATTGCAAATTCAACAGCAAAGACAGCAACCTCCGATACATCCATTCAGACAGTCGATAACTACCCAGACACTGATCATAAAATTATTATTAAGAATTATATAACCGAGGAATGGCAAAAACTGTGGAATCAAAATTCATCCAAAACCAAAAGGAATCAAACCACTATAGTCTATGAATAACTACCAATACCAGATGGCAGAAAACATCAAACTATAGTGAACCGAATTCGAATTGGACACACAAATATCTAATGATAAAAGAGTCACCCCCCAGTATGCATAAATTGCTCAACCACCATAACAGTGAAGCACATCAGCGTAGAATGTCCACTTTATTCCAGGGAAAAAAACTAACATAAGCTTAGTTGTATGACGAATTGCAGAAATAAAATCCAAGAGATAATCCAATTTCTTAAAGACATTAACTTATACCATAGAATTTAAATGATTGATTAAATTGTGTATGCTTCCCGTTAATAACCTTTTGAAGTTAATGCGAGCATTTGTGTTTTAAATAATAAAAAATTGTTAAGCCTCAGATTAAAAAGAGATTGGACATGTTGGAAGAGATCACGTGTTAGCTGCGCAAGCGAAATGGACGACAGCAGCTGTCAGTCTAGTGACAGCTGAAAAAATTTGTATTAGAATGTCAGGACAGAAATGGAAAAATAATAACTTATGTATAATAGTATATTAAACACTGCATTTCACATGGCTTTCTGTTATGACAAGAGTGTCACAACAGCCATATGAAATAAGTTGTTTATAATATTTTTTTATATCTTGCCATTTTATCATTTTATAAATTAATTTATTATTTGTATGTACCGGGTGTCCGAATAAGAACGGCTTTCGGCCATATATCAGTAACCATTGGTAGTACAGCTTCGGGAAAAAAAATTTTATAATAAAAATGGCCTCGAGAAACACCTGGAAATTATTTACAGACTCGCAGGTCTACCGCTAGAGGGCGTAATTTAATATTAAGAATTAAGAAATCAAAATTTTACAAAAATTGCCTTATCAAAAGGCATTTTTAATGCGATAATCAAATTCTACGAATAATTCTGCGTATTTTTGTTTTCAAAAGTTTTAGTCTATCTTTTCAAATATAAGGTGGGGGAGAGTGGGAACATTATTTTAGAAAAAGGTCTGTAAGTCAGGTCCTGTTTAACCGATCTTTGCAAACTTGGTCTTGTTGATAACAGCTTTCTTCCACCAATATTATAGTTATCATTTCCAAACAACCTAATAAGTGACGTGCCCGCTAGAGGGCGAAACTTTTTTTCTTTTTTTAATCTAGTTCTCTTTAAAAAATATTAAATAGAAGCATGCAATTTTAACCATGAATTATAAAATTAGACCAAATTAGCAACAAAATGGTGAAAACCGCATGTCAATATCTTTTTCCTATTCCGAGATATCTTAAGAAACGTGTAAATTTTAAGTATTTTCCTTTGAATATTAGAGTACTCTGGTTATACTGAACGGCATTTAATAATTTCTGACTTCCTAAAATTGAATGTTCTTGTCCTCTTTATGATGTTTTTAAATATTTCAATATCACTGTTACTGTCACCGGTAAACGCCTGTAAGGTAGTTGAAATGGAAAAAATATAAAAATAGTAGTGGGCCATGGAAAACAAAGCACGCAGACATGTGTCAAATTATTAAACAAAGTAAAGTAAAATTATTAAATGCCGTTCAGTATAACCAGAGTATTCTAATATTCAAAGGAAAATACTTAAAATTTACACGTTTCTGATATCTCGGGATAGGAAAAAGATATTGACATGCGGTTTTCACCATTTTGTTGCTAATTTGGTCTAATTTTATAATTCATGGTTAAAATTGCATGCTTCTATTTAATATTTTTCAAAGAGAACTAGATTAAAAAAAAAAGTTTCGCCCTCTAGCGGGCACGTCACTTATTAGGTTGTTTGGAAATGATAACTATAATATTGGTGGAAGAAAGCTGTTATCAACAAGACCAAGTTTGCAAAGATCGGTTAAACAGGACCTGACTTACAGACCTTTTTCTAAAATAATGTTCCCACTCTCCCCCACCTTATATTTGAAAAGATAGACTAAAACTTTTGAAAACAAAAATACGCAGAATTGTTCGTAGAATTTGATTATCGCATTAAAAATGCCCTTTAATAAGGCAATTTTTGTAAAATTTTGATTTCTTAATTCTTAGTATTAAATTACGCCCTCTAGCGGTAGACCTACGAGTCTGTAAATAATTTCCAGGTGTTTCTCGAGGCCATTTTTATTATAAAATTTTTTTCCCCGAAGATGTACTAACAATGGTTACTGATATATGGCCGAGAGCCGTTCTTATTCGGACACCCGGTACATTACGAAAATTTTGATTTTAAAAAGTATGTTGGTAGCACTGTGTAATTTACGAAATAATTTATACACCAATAATAATATATTTATTATATAAGTTAAAAATGATATTCATATTCACGAATGATTTTTTAAAGAACAATATAAAATTAATAAATTGCTATTAGCCACATATGTAATTGTCAATAGTCTTGTCATTAGATAGTTCACTTCAGCCGTTTAAAACAAAAATTGGCATGCGTAAAAATTACATTACGATGCTCAAATGCGTTTTATAATAAAGATTTTTAGTGCAAAATATAAAAAATAAATTAACAGATCGTTCAAAGATTATTGCCAAAATTGCAGAACGTTTTACTAAAAATTTATCTTGGAGAAAAAGAAGTAAACTTGTATTTTTACTTAAAAAGTCCTTTACTTAAAAAATTATCTGTTGCTGATTTGATTTAATAAAGAACGTAATATTACGTACAAAGTTGTAGATCTTGTAATACTAGATATAATAAAGGAAAACCAGTTTTTAAATTTGATTAATTATTTAAAATGAAAACACTCAATTTAAAATTTTTTGGTTTCGCAATTTTCCTAGACATGTGCACAAATTAGAAATGGAACTCAATGATTAATTTCAGTGCAAGCTATGCAAATTTTATTTTGAAACATATCTTATTTACCGTCTTACCGTCTAGTCTGGACAATTGCGTCATTAACATACGTGGGAAATTTATAAAATATTCTGCGTTTCGTCTACAAATTTAATATAATACACAAATAAAATAAATATTCGCTTTAATAGGTGAAAACTATTTAAGTAACTTTAAATTTTGGAGATAATGTTTTTACTGACTGTAATCGATCTCAACTTTTGAATAAAAAAACTTTGGTCAGACAAAAAAAAATAAATTTTCATTATTTTTGAAACCTTTTAAGACTACAATCCAACGAAATAAAAAGCCTTAGGCAACACCTACAGCTTAGACAACGGTTTTTTATACTTAGGAACACAATCTAACAAAATAACAACATATTTTGAGTTTAAAATTTATAATGTAATATATATCTGCAAGGCGAAAATTAGAAGTCATATTAAGGTTACCGCAAGGTAGAAAGACGTTGTCATTTTTGAGAATTTAGTGCCTATTATTTTATCACAAAGCTAAAGAAGCCCCAAAAGAAACGCCATGGAAATCGACGAAACCCCGACACCGCCGCTGAGAGAAATTCAACGAGAACAAGTCGAAAAAAGACAAATGAAGAGACAAGCGAGCCCCCCAAGAAGACAACGTATACGAAAAAAACAAGGAAACCACCTCCAATTTACGTGAAAACGACCAGGGACTTCCTGAGGATCCGCAGGGAAGCACAGGTAAAAAAAATAATATTACTTACAGGTTCAACGAGAGGACAGGGATAAAAATCAACGCGGAGACCCCAGACGACTACAGAAGGATGACAGCCTACCTCAACGAGCTACAGGGACAAGGAGTAAACTGGTACACCTTCCAGGACCCGGAGACGAAACTAGCCAAAACCGTGATCAAAGGACTAGCCTCAGACGAGGACATAGAGGAAATCACACAGGATCTAATCAGCCAAGAAGAGTCAGCAAGACGACCCAACTCCCGCCACGGAGACAGGAGGAAACTACCGATATTCGTCGTAGAATATAAAAAGAGGACGAACAGAAAATGAAGGAAGTTGAGTTTATACTCAACGCCAAAGTCCAGAAAGAACAACTAAGAAGAAGTGTGAAGCCAACCCAGTGCTACAACTGCCAAAGTTTCCATCATGAGCAATCCACTTGCCACATGGAAACAAAGTGCGTCAAGTGCGGAGGAAACCACCGCGCGGAAACTGCGACAGACCTAGGGCACAACCACCAACGTGCGCAAATTGCTAGGGTGAACTACATGGGATGTCCCAAAATTCCAAAGAAGAACATACCAGAAACTAGGACTAAGCTACGCTAACGCAGCAAAAAAGGATGGAAAGAAAGAAAAAGCAAATGGAAGAACTTAAAAACTTCTTCCAAGACTTGAAGAACTAATGGTGGAAACCATTAGACAACGGACAAACAGAAGAGGAACCACTTGCGAGAGGCCCTTAACCCTTAAAAGATGCGCGGGATCTCAAACAGGGACAGCTTTAATAAGTGGATCCACTCTTTAAGGTAATTTCTAGTCGCAGTCCGTCGGCTAAGGATGCAACTTTTTAGAGGCAGCGAAAAGCACACACTCGTGAACGCCCAAACAAGAAGACAGGAGGATAAAGGTGCCAGCACCATCCCGGACCAAAAAGAAGACACCTGGAAACCATCTCCAAACCAAGATAGTGGAAGGGAAAGCACAAGCCCGATGACTGAGGCCCCCATCGGACGTGATGGGGGAGTGGAGAAAGTTAATAATAATAATAATAATAACTTTATTGCCTTAAAGAAATACATCTTGTGACAAGAAGCCCAACCATATACAGAGTTAGAAATGCTTACGATATAAAATAAATAAAAAAATAAAAATATTCACAAAAAATAATATGAAAAAAAAATTCAATATAAAAAAGTAAATTACAACAGAGTTAGCGACTTGTTAATAAAAGAACAAATTATTCATTTAACAGAAAAGATCTTAGTTTGAGCGAGCTTAAAATGAACTTACAAAAAATACTCATTTGCATGCATGACATGTCGTTCAACGACTGAGACAAAGTCGTATAGCTTTCAAGGAAGTCTACTTTAGGTCTTACTGGGGACAGTATAGGACAGTCAAACAAAATGTGCTTTAAAGTTTGATCTTGATGTGTGTTGCATAGTGAGCAGATTTCAGTTGTGTCGATTTTATAGTAAATGCCTTTATGATAAATCCTGAATACATTTATATTAGCCAAACGGACTTGTGAGATTAAACGGATTAAATGTATGCTGATCTTGAATGTCAAGTAAGGCTTAGAGACATTTGAAAGTTTAATGGGAATAGAGGATATCTGGAGTTGGCAAGTTTCATTAAATTATTTCGGTGACACAAATTTTTCAAGAAGCAACACTTTGCTATTGGTAAAAACGCGTGCATCAAACTGATGAAATATATGGAGACTGTCTATAGTGGAAAAATAGGATTCTAGTTGCAAAATCCAGTTGTCTCCACTCTCTGAGTTTAATAAAACATTTCTTTGGATAACGACAGTTTTCCATACTTAATATTTTGATCAACCAGTTTAAAGCGTATTTAAAAATTAGATAGGATAGATGGGTTGATCCTGTTTCCAACCTTACTAAATAATCCGGTGTGTTTTGCGGAAGAAGAAGGATTCGCTTGAAAAAAGCAACTTGTACTCTTTCCACTATATTTGGGTATTCAAGGCTCCAGATGGGCATACAGGCCGAAAGCGTATTGATAACGATGGAATCATATAACTTAATTCGAGCATCCCACGAGGTGCACTTAGACTTAGAAAGCAGATTTAAAACCACACCAATAGCCTGTTTTGACTTAGAAATAGCCGTTTCACTCATTTGGCGGAATAGTCCAGACGAAGTAAATTCGACCCCTAAATAGGGAAAGGTATTAACTATATCTATCTCAGAGTTATTGATTAAAAATCTATAGTTAAATTTTCTTTTATAGCCGCCACGCTAGAAACGCATTATTTTGGACTTTTGAGTGTTTACCACAATACCGTTATCATCAGCATACCGTTCTAATATGGAGAGTTTACGAGAAATATCGATTTCTGATTCGCCCAATATTACAAGATCATCTGCATACAATAAAATACAGATTTCCGTTTGTTTATCAATGGAAAAACCACGTGAATTTCTAGTGTAGAAATAATCTTCTATATCAAACATAAATAGTGAGAATAATATAGGACTGAGAGATTCACCCTGTAGAACGCCAGAAGATACTTGAAATGTTTTCGAAAGTGTGTTGGCCGACTTAATCATAATGGTTGCATTATTATACAAACTGCGGATGATGCTTATGAAGTTGGAACTTACGCCCAAGGAGTAAAGTTTTTGCCATAACAATCTGTGACTGATGCTGTCGAAAGCTCTTTTGAAATCAATATAAGCGACAAAAACTTCTCTTCTCTTAAGCCGAAGTTGCAGCTGAATAAGTGAGGTTAAAGTAAAAACATTGTCTATGCAACCACGTGATTTTCTGAAACCTGTCTGGGATTCAGGTAATGCGTTCGTAATGTCTGACCAAGATGTTAAGCGATGAAGTAAGATCGAGGTAAAAAGTTTAGTGCAACAGTTAACGAGAGCTATTCCCCTATAGTTACTTGGATCGTTTAAAGGCCCTTTTTTGTGTAGCATAGTAAGAACAATGTCTCCCCAGGAACCCGGAACACAACCATTCGAAATAATTTGGTTGTAAAGTGACTGTAAATAGGTTACCCATACTTCCGGCAGATATTTAAAAAACTCGTAAGAAATGCCATCTATTCCCGGGGATTTACTATTTCTACTCTGCTGCAAAGCCCGTTCTACCTCACAATAAGAAATATCACTATCAAGAAACTCATGTCTAGCGTCTGAGAAGATTGTAAGATCAATGGTTTTAGGACAAAGTAAACCATCATAAAAAAGTTCCCATTCAGCTACAGATATATTGGGATTTACTCGAGTATTTCTGAAAGATTTGATAACTCGCCAGAATTCATTGGGATTATTTGTGTTGGCAATAGATTCAGTAATATTCAACTCAAAAGTGGATTTCTTAAAATTTAATAAACGTGTGTATTTTCTTTTCACCGTTAGCATATCGTTTTTAGCAATATGCGAAAAATTGCTAGTTTTATATTTTTTAACCATCAAACTTAATTCTCTTTTTACTATTTTACATTCTTGATCGTACCACGGTTTAGATGTATTTTTAAAGTACGCATTAGTTTGTTTTACGATACTCGCCATACCTATCTGATCTGCAGTTTCGCGAATTGCAGTACATAGATTATTGTAAGACTCATTAATATCGGGTAAAAATGTTGTTCTTCGGGACCACATCATTTTTGTTGGTAAATGTCCATAAGATTACTATTCCATTTTAGGTAGGATATTTCATTATTTTCATATTGTACTTGGGCAATCTGATCAAGACTAACATCGAGGTTTAGTTCAAGTTGAATCGGAAAGTGATCGGAAATTATCGAGTTGTTTCTAACAAAAAAAGATCTTATTAAATCGAGATTTAAGTTATTGACCCATGCAAGATCAATAACGCTTTGTCCCGTACTACTACAAAAAGTAAAGTTTGCTGGTATATCCACACTAGTACGACCGTTTAATAAACAAAAAGAATAGTTTTCCATAAATTCAAGTACGCTACGCCCTCTGGTATTTATAGTTTCATCGTAACTAACTCTGTCATCGAATAAATTTGTATTTTCTATAATCTCTACAGCTACATTGCCTAAGTGAGTGGAGAAAGTTCTTCCCGGAATGCACCGCTCCTAGAGGGATGCATTCTGGAAGGGACGGGTTTGGTTAGAGTGTCTGTGTGATTTTATCACAGACCCAATAGAAATATTGCAATCATATAAATCTTCCAATAGGATGAGAAGATACATCAATACATTAATATTTCCTACCTTCTAGATTTCTTGGGACCAATCCCAATTTTAACACATATTTTAACCTTTTTATATGTAAATAGATTTTAACCATTAAGTAATAATATCTTATTCATGAAAATTTAGCAAAGAACAACCTGTACTTTAAAATATAAATTAAACTCAAATTTTCTCAATTTTATTAACCTGTGTAAAGCAGTTTATTATCATTGGTAATAAAATGATTATTATGATCAATAAAACATAGGAAAGCCTCTTAGGAACATTACGGTATTGATAATACTATAATCTTTAATACGAATTTATTAAAATTATAAATGGTTAGTGGATTATTCGCCTTTTGGCGGTGACACAATAGATAAAATAAATTCCTAAGAATTACGTGATGATGATATTTATTAACCGCTATTGGTGACCTTCTTAATAAAACTCCAGAAGTGATGGTATTCAGACGAACAATAAGTTAGTGAAAGGAAAATAAGTATTAAGAGGGTTACAAGATTAAATCACCAAGAACTAGCGTTTTATTAGTTTGATGAAATGTTTCTATCAAAAGATTTATAAATTGCTACACTCGGTAAATATGTAGTAAATGAAATTGCCGATGAAATCTACTGAGTTTCAACCTAATTTTTTCATCGTATCTTTTTCGATTAATCCCAGAACGTTTTCACTGATTATTTATTTTTTATTCGATTCAGGTTTTAATAATTTGTAAGCATATTATTAAATTGTTGAATGTAATAATTCAATTCATATAAATATAAAAAGATCTTGAAGAATTTATTGCTATTTGAATGAATATGTGTCTCTCAGACATGGCATTTGTTTTAACATTCGTCCTCCTTCATGGAGGAAAGCTCATAAATAAACATGCAGCTGAATGTCGAATCTTTTGAGAATTATAGTTGAAAGAGAAACTTGAGAAACTTATGAATATTTTATTAAGTAGGTTAATATAGGCTATTTGCTGAGCACTGGAGATGTTAGTTAATCTTATTTTTAGTCTCGGGGATTTAGAAGTGCTGCTAGACGCAAGCAGGAAATCCAAGGTATGAAAGCCGTTTGTTAATAGTTATTTAGTTAAGAATAATAAAACATTAATCGTTTGGACTCGAGGGGGCCGACACGTGTTGAAATACGTTGAAATAATGTACACCCCTCTTGAAATTATTTCAAAATATTTGAAATATTTTTGAAATATTGTTGAAATATTTGAAATATTCTTGTATTACTTTTTATTTTATAAATAATTTGGCAACAGCGCGCGACTTTTACAAGCGTCTAGTTGTGCAATGCTTGCCGGTAGGAATGTTCTGAATGTAAGGATGTCTAGGCACTTTTTACGAGCTACAAAAAGGAAGTAAAACGGAGCTAGTACTGGCTAATATCTAGTATACGTTTTTGGATATCGAATTTTATTTGTGCTGCATACATTTAATGGAAAGATAACAATTTCAGCGGATGCTTTTCAAAAAATTGAAAGTATTTCCAGCACTGCTGCTACCTCTCCTAGTACTTCTGGTTCTGATTCGACCTCGGAAAACGATAACAGTATTGCTCTAATGGATGATACTGACACAGAACAGTTCAATTCTGAGAACTCAGAATATGATCCAGAATCAGTCATCAAAATAGAAAATCAAAGATATTATGCCGTTTATTACATGAAGAACTGATACTTAGGATGCGTATGATAGCTATTCAAAATGATGAACTCATGAAGGAAGGAATCAAAATAAAATTCTTACAATATATTATGAAGACATTCAAGTGGTGGATCGAAAGTATATTTTTTATGGGCCAATTCAGCTTATTGGTACACATCCATTTTATTTGAAAAGGTGTGATAGAGTTAATATAATTAAAAAGTACAAAACATTGAAAAAATAATTACTATGATTACCTAATTTACTTTTACAGTATTATTTATCAGTATATTAGTTAAAGTTATAAAGATCTGGATAAAGATTTACTAAGTAATATTGTTTTTTTTTTTAGAGAAAATATATTTTATTTTATATTTTACTTAAACAAAATTTACAAAAAAATGTCTGTGTTTCTTACTTTTTAAATTATTGTAGGCTTTTGTTCCAAAGAAAATGACTGTTCAGCCACTCTAGCACAAAGTTAGCGCTGGCAGTGGCGCTCTGTGAAGGCACTTGAAGGTGGCTGAACGTCTTTGTATGATAGATCATATAAAGTTAATTTCTACCTATTATGTTTTCCCCAACATTAAATTCTACAGTTGCATATGTATTCTAGGATATTTAAATTTTATACACTAATAAAAATCAAATATAGAAATTTTCACTTAACCTAATGGTTATTATAATTGTTGATTGTTGTTGTGACATATCGAACCGCTCACCAACTTAGCGGAAAATAAATTCACTGGAAAAAATGGCGACCGCTACAGCTGTCACTAAGCGGTCAAATTCGCCCTCCGCTTACTCAACGCTTGTGTAACGCTAGCTTGGCTGAACGCGCCCAATGTTTAGAAAGCGTTTTCTATTGATTACCACCCCATGAAAGACTTTTATCTGTTTTCATCAACTAATTCTCTATAAATTTGCAAAAGATTCAAGTCAACTACTTATTAGCTTACAGTCAAAGCTAAAAGAGTGTAAACTGTAATCTTAGCCTTTTCTACATTTTTTTGGCTTTCTGAACGTCTTCAAATCAATATTCTTTTCGTTCTGAATAATTTAATATTTATTTTTGAAATATTTTTGAAATGTTTTTGAAATATTATTGAAATATTTGAAATATTTTTGAAATATTTGAAATATTTTTGAAATATTTGAAATATTTTTGAAATATTTGAAATATTTTTAAAATATATTTGAAATATTTTTAAAATATATTTGAAATATATTTCAAATTTTTGAAATAATGTACACCAAAATAGGGCGTGTCGGCCCCCTCGATGTTTTGTTTATTTAAAAAACTTAAAAATCTGAGACAGAACAGAGATTTGCTTTTAACTTTAACTTTAAAAACCCACTTTATATTATATTTAATGTGTAGGAGAATTATTAAAAAGGAAGAACTCTTCGACTGGCAAAAAACGTACATAAAATAGATTACTGATAATTTTAATACCACTATGTGTGTCTAAAAGTCCCGAATATTTAGTAATACTTAATTGAAAAATGTAAGAATAGGACAAAACATTTATTAAAATCTAAATTGGTGAAATACATTTTTGACGTGGCAACCGAGGTGACAACTGCGCATGTTTGGATACGTTACATCACAGACAAGATGGATTACAGATACATAAAATTCTATGGTTATATGGTTAGGGCCCGTATGCACCAACAATCGGTTTTAATTTAACCCACGGTTCAACCGCCTGAGACTGCAAAATTGATATGCAAGAACCCAATCAGTGGTTAATTCCGATCGCCCATATTTGGCTGGTTAATAAATTCAATCGTCGTTTCATAACCTCAATTTACTTGATATTGTAAAAATATATTTTCTGTGTGTGTTTTTTAAATTAAGTTATTAAGTACTCCTAAATAAATAGGTATTATTGGTCATAGAAAATACAATAATATTTTGCGGTTCTATAACATTACATTTTACATTGTAGGTATATTAAGTAATTTAAATTGCAGAAAAAATGGATCTTTTACATATTCTTCTGATGATGCTGTCGAAATTATAATATTACTTAAATATATTGTAAGCATTATACTTTAATAATTTCCACTATTTCTCTTTCCGAAAAATGCACCACCACACGTTCACTAGCCATGTTTAATAAATAAAACAAAATTTTATAATGGACTAGTTTAGTGATTTTTTTTATATTTGCATCTTATAAAATAGGTTTTTAGTGGTTCAAATGTACAAATAAAATTTTTATAAAATTAATCCTCTAGCCCTAATCGGCTTTTGAAATTTAAATTTAATGGTTACATACGTCATAAGTGGTAAGTGATGTATTTCAATAAGATTGGTAGAAAATTTGCGATGTTGTCGATATTCTTTAATATTAACCGAGAAACTTATCTCTCTCTCTTATTTGTTGTCATTAAAAAGAAATAAACATATTGATATTTTTGTTCTCTGATTGACACTTTATCAAATAAGGAGTAAAACACTAAACAAAATATTCTGTCATTTTTGTTAGTTTAATTTGTTGTTTGGTTGTGTTTGGTTTATAAAAGAAATTACTTCTATACTATTTTTGGTTCGAAAATAAAAATCCCTAATACCTTCTTTTGATGTTATAGCGGTTCCTTCAAAAATAACCAATAGAAGTAATTGTTCTCTCGGGGAGCAACCCTTCTATCGGTACAGTGAGAGAACGAATTTCAAGAATACGGTTTTGGCATTTTCAATAGAACCACGCCCACTTTTTATTGGCTGTTCTATTCTATCACCGTTAAGAATAGGGGTCTTGTTTGTTTATTATAGATAAACACGATTTTCTCTCCTGTCGTATATCTTGTCAACTGGTACAATCAGTTAGTCACAGAACACGGTGTTTTGTGCCGCCAGTTCTTTGAGAATACTTGAAACGAACGTAGCTAAAATGTGACAACGTTGACTTTTAAACACACTTCATTATTGGTTATTAGTTGGCGCTACGTTTAAAACTTACTAATTATTTATTGCTAAATTTTACGAAATGAGAAAAATTATTTGCAAAATGAATACCAATATAAGTAAGTAGGTATCTTATCCTAAATATATATTGCTATCATTTTGATTAATATGATCCTACTAAACTAGTCCATTGTGATGTAGTAGCTATACTCACAGAATACCAATAGTGTGGCTGCCCTGTTGGTTCACAAACTGGATTGCTATAAAATGTCAAAAAAATTGATATAAGGTTATTGATTGTTTTAACCTTTACTGTGTGGAAGTCTATCTAACTAAGATCATTAAAACTTTTCAAAACAAAACTTCCACTTTTTATTAAAAAATAAAAATTAAATAAAAAGTGGAAGTTTTGTTTTAAAAAGTTTTATTTTTAATGTTCTTAGTTTGCTATAATATTGGTGCATCCGAAGTTTATTATCTTTGGCTAAAGTCAACGGTTAGAAGCCAACCAACGAATATTTGCTAGGATCGTTGGTGCATACACGTCTCTAACAATTTTGTATAGGACAATGGGCCTTTTCAGTGATATTTTTTTATTGCATAAAATTGAATTATTTTATAAAAAAATCACACGTATTTATATTCTAAAAAAATTATATATATAAATATCGGAAAGTAAAGCGCGCTTTGAACTTGACGTCACTCGCAGTGACGTCAAACACCCTACAACCTTGAAACCGACATCGTTATTTCCGTAGGAGTTGTTAGGTTTGCTTTCCTGGTTTTTGAATTTTGACTAGTTGTGACAACTCCACATCTCATCTATCCTCGAAATCGATATTGGTTTTAACCTTGGTATGGCTGTTGTTTGGATTATTTGTTTTTGTTTCTCTTTTGTGTTTCCAAAATGTTCAAAAAGTGCTTTGTACAACTTGGACAAATAACACCATACCCAAACAAAATTGTTAGTAGGGGTTCTTTTTCGTTGGATGTTTTGGCCTCCATTGCTGCAGCATAGCAGCAATTGACCACCCACTCTGACAATTACGGGCAATATAATTCCAAGGTCAAAGAAGTGTTCAAATTACCCTGACATTTGTTTGCGTTTTTATTAAACTTTTTGACTTTTATTTCGGTGGTAAAAATTGTATTGATATCGGTCATTTGTCCGAAAACGACACCCTTCTTTATCTAATAAGAACATCTGGTTTCAACAAGATGGGGCCCCTCCACATTACACACGTGAATCATGAATCGTCAATTTTTAAATAATTGCTTTCCCGGAAGGTGAATCGGAAGACGTTTTATAGAGTGGCCAGCAAGATCACCAGATCTAACACCTCTAGACCCCACCTCTGTGGGGTTACATAAAATCTAAAGTTTATGTCAATGGACTCAAAAACTTACAGGACTTGAAAGATGTAATTAGGCACGAAATGAGTAATAGCTCCAAACGGCGAAATCTAAAAATATTTTTATTTTTAACCCGTGACTAAATGCATAAATGTGCTAGTATTTTTTTGTTCTAGGTTTATTTAAAACAAATAAACCAAGTACCATTAAACAAATATGCATTAAAGGAATGTGAATAAATAAAATCTGTTTTTCTCATGTCTAAAATAAAAAATAAAAACTAATTGCGTTTCACAATTACGCAATAAGTTATTAATAAGATATAAACTTAAAGAAACAACATAACATTTGTCGTACCATTCAAGCATTTAATCTTGATAAAATTATTAATGGATATAATGATATACTATTGTGTTTTAGGTGATAAAAAAAAGGTTACAAAAATGACATTGATTGTTTATAGAAAAAATTTCCAAATCAAATTTATTATTCAACAAACTGGATTTATGTAAAGTTGTTAAAACATAGTTTTTTATGCTTTTTAAAAGTTGTATCACAAGTAGAGTATTGTTTTAAAATTAAACATATAATTCGTTATATGTTTATTTTAGAATTATTACCATGCGTTGACATTTTTAGATATATTCGTATCCAAGACAAATTTTTGCTTCACATATGTAGGTATATTTGCAGGTCAATTATCTATGCATATTGCTACCAGTAAGCAAAATTCAATCTTGCTAGCCCAAGGATTTGGCACGAATTGCTGTGATTCCTATTCTGCAAGTACATTGTTATAAGTAAGCAAGGTGGAATCTTGTTAAGGAGTTCTACCTACTTGAACAAGCCCAAGGCAAAGTGTTCATATCCAGTCTTTAGGATATAGACTCCCGCACCCCTTTGCCAACCACCACCGGTCCTCCTGCACCGGTCTGTACACATTTCCGTTCTTCGGCCCAATGTTTTGTTGATTGAACTAGTTGATGCTAGGCATCTTGTTCTGGTATCCTCTTCTTGTTGTCCCTCTCGGCTTTGGTAGGTTTCTTTCGCGTTCTCCTGTTATCCGATTAGATCGGCCTCATCTTTTTCTTTGGGTCTTCTTCGTGGTTTATCTGCAGCATACAGAAGTTGTGATTAGTGAAGAAAAAGCTGGCTCTTCGATCTGACGTACTTCCACTGTTAATCGCCTGGGTCGTCATTCAGCAGATTCCTGAGTTCCGCATTTGGATGGTGATCAAGTCTGTCTATCGTTTATAAGATCTAGAACTCTTTCGATTTCCAGATCTCTGAAGATGTCTTGGTTGCTAGTCAGGATCGGAGTGATCACGGTCCGCAGTTGAAGGTCGCTATTGCGACCGATCAGACACTGTAGTGCAGACCTTGCTATTTTAGCTATGGCCACTGCCACTGCTGTTTGAAAGTCAGCCCTCTGTCGAGGGTACTTCGCCGTTGGACTCCATGGAACTCTCTGTTGTCTGCGTTGATTTTGTTTTTCCATTTTGTACACCGTATTTCTACAAGGGTAGCTGCTCCTTGTAAAACGGGAATGTGCTCAGCTTCGCGCTGATATTGCTGTGTCGTAGGCGTACAGGGATAAACTGGTGTTCATCGTTTTTGGTATATCCGCTGTGTATATGGTGTACAGCAAGGGTGATAGGACTGCTCCTTGTGGCACCCCAGCTTCCAGTGGCGTGTATCTGGTGGTCATGCTGCTGATCTTGATTCTGGAGAGCCTTCCATCAAGGAAGGATCCTAGTAATTTTACTAAGGATCTCGAGATGCCAGACTCGTCCATTTTGAAGAGTAGAAGAGTCGAACGCCTTGCTAAAGTCTAGCAGAATAGTGCCAGTGATTTGGTTTCTGTTGAAACTTTCACTGATGTGCTCTAACAGTCGTAGAACTTGGTGCTCTGAAGAGTGTTTTGCTCTGAAGCCAAACTGTTCGTCTGGTATTATGTTGAGGTTGTCGCAGATGCGTTGAAGTATTCTCCTAATAACCCTCTCGGCTATCTTGGACATCGTAGGCAGTAGGCATGTAGTTTTGAGAGAATAGTGGAAAGGAGTTCTTGCTTGTTAAGTAGTAAAAGTTCTCTATTTCGTATTCTTTACGACCATTATAGAACAGTATGCACTGTCACAGCTTACAATCTTGCTGGCGTAACAATATGTTTAGCAAAATTAATAGTGAATTGGCCTTATTGTCAGACTTTATAATTATACTATCATGGCAACACTATATTGAAATTCACATTCAGATGGCAGCGCTTTACTGAGGTACCGCTATGTTTTCTATGAACGAGAAATAGTTATAATGTTGCCAAAATATTTAATTTTACGTTATAGACGGGGATTACATAATTCCATTAGTCTTTTTGTCATATTGACATATTAACAAAATCGGAAAAATTTACATTTGCATGAGAATTGGCAACGCCTTTATCCTATACTCGTACACTGCCATCTGAATATGAATCCCACTACAGTAACTGCTAAACTAAATATTAAAAATGTGTTTCCGGAAATAAAAAAATTTCTTCAAATCTGGCTCGAAGGACCATTTGCTAAATCAATTTTAAGACAAAATTAAAACAATCTTAAACTTGAAAATACATTCAATGTATGACTGTTTTTATCCAACTAAAAAAATTATGTGTAACTGGCATTCATATTCGACATCAATACACCCATGTGTAATTTTGTTTAATGATCCATTTCCTTAGATTTACCAACAACAATCAATAAGTTTTGGTAATAAAAAATCAAATTTAATGACACCGTAATTGGGATGAAAGGAGACCGACAGACTTAGTGTCATGAAGGTCGATTAAGTAAAGATCTGTCGTCATAAATTGATAACAAAATGCGTTATTTTCATCAAAAACAGTACGCAAGTGACTACATACGCAAAAAGTAATTATTATCGAAACAAATACCTCGTTTTTGTTTAAATTGTTGCTAGAAAATTTCTATATTTAGAAGATTTTAAAAAATGAACACTCCAGATTCTTGGAGATAAATGTGTACTTGGTCTGTTTTAAATTTAAACTAGCTCTATAGAAAATTTAGGTGGGCAATTAAACAAAGCATTTGTTTCTCCAAGTCAATATTGCATACAAAAATATATCGCTGAGGTCTGCGACAATGTAGAGTAAAGTAAATACTTATTTTTTGGAGTTCTCTATGGTAATTTATTAAATAAGAATTTGTAAATTCTTTAAGTTTATTAACCCCTCTAGTTTCATTAACGTCTATTTCATTTTCATAATTTCTGCAATGTACTTGTACCCAAACAAACCCCCGTTTAGGCTAATACCACATTCCCGAATTTTTTGCTCTTCAATTGAGGGAAATACCGGCAGATCTCTTAGCTTTACGTTAAGCTTGGAGAACCAAACCGCTAAACGAATGAAAAAATTGATCGCACCATAGCTTTTAGGCTCACGTTTACACCCATTACATTTGCAGCGGTTCACAAATTAAAAATGTATGGTTTTCTTAAGTTGATAATA
The DNA here is from genome assembly GCA_035357415.1 of Ophraella communa. Classification (NCBI taxonomy): domain Eukaryota; kingdom Metazoa; phylum Arthropoda; class Insecta; order Coleoptera; family Chrysomelidae; genus Ophraella; species Ophraella communa. The sequence continues at coordinate 12,342,925 of CM068987.1, forward strand.
CGACATGGTCCGTTCTGAAATTCCACAAGCCTTTTTTGAACTGCCAGTACTGATGTAATTGGTCCCATGGTGATTTTTTCTAAAGTAAAATAATTTTCCAGTTTCAACACAATTCGACGCTCACTCGGAGATAAAAACTTACATTTAGGTGTTCTATCGTTTTCTTGTACGTTATCCATTGTCACTATTGAAAATCGGCGATCGTTGAATACTAATGGCGAGATTTTTCGGAGCTCTCTCTATCCCAAGCAAAAAAATATTTGATTAATGGATAGTTAGCAGCGTTTTTAATTGGACTATAATGTTATGCCATAATAATCCTTCCTTGCCGATAAGAACTTTATAAATGTTTTATAATTGCTTTTTTGTTTCAGGTAAGATGTTACCATTTTTGTATCAAATTAGAAGTAAGTAAATTTTATTTCGTATTTAATATGTCATGCAAGAGGAATTAAGCAACTTATATAAAAAACCTTGGTTTTACTTTTTAGATTTACATTTTATATCAACATTAATCTAGTAATATCTTGGGTTAGGTTAGGTTAGGTTAGGTTCTATGTGAGTTGTTCAACGTCCCTTCCACTGCGACCTGAGAGATATATTGTGGCTCACCCCTAGGTTTTGGTCGTTCTATCAGCCCTATGCCTCTAGTGGAGCTCATCAGGGTCGTTGATGCAGACCAAATCTATTGATGCTTAGTCTCTCGAGCTCTCGGCAGTTACATCCGCCGTTTCATCCTCAGCCTGAAAAAATCTGCAGTCCGCACTCTCTGCCAGTCCAACTGTTTTCATATGCCCATTAAGGCGACTGGGTCCAGTCAGTAGTCCTATCATAATTCGTAGGTTGTGTCTGCTCATCTTCAGCAGTTCTTGAGACCTCTTTTTAGAGATATCTCTTACAAATGCCTTTGAGTGTCTTAAACCCTCTAGCTCGAACCAGTAAGACTGTCTTCTCCGATCTACCCAGTTCGATATTATTTCTCTGGCTACGCTGTTAGCCATGCCTAGGAATGGCTCTGGGCCTCTAAATATTCCTTCAGCACTTTTTTTGTCTAGAAGGTCAGCTTTTTGTTCCCTTCAATGCCAGTATGCCCAGGTGCCCAAAGAAATGTTACTTTGTTAATATCTTGTATTATTAATTTTTGAAAATGCACAAATAATGCAACGTTTTTTTTTTCTTTTTAATAATAAGTAGTATTCCAACTAAAACAAAGAACTACAACATTCTGTGATCTTTCAAGCTTCCTAAAGTCATTAGGCTCCAGCCTTGCGACAACGCACGCAGCCTATTTATTTGCAGGGCATGGTAATATCACATAAGTAGTTCTCCGCTGTTTATTTTTTTGCACTACAGAAACGACAGTGCCCTGTGTGCAATCCGATTACAATACGAAGATCCCTTCTACTCCATTCCAGAATCTACGATAAGGTACTACCTGAGGTTTTCACAATAACAATTATTACCAGTCATTACAGTTTTTGAACATATCTGTCAATTTAATTATGTGTTCTTTTAAATCTAAATATTTACTTTGCGGAAGCTTTACAACTGATTTTAAAACTCTAGCGTATTTGTACAATATTAGTGTGCTTCGAAAACCATTATTTTCCTCTGATCATTTTGCAAATAATTCCTATTTGTGATGTATTATCTGACTAGGTTGATATAGCCAAAATAACATTTTTGATATTTATCTCACAACTTCTTCTTGATATCAGCTTCTCCCTAGGAGGTTGCCGATAGGATGGCGATTTTTTACTTTTGAAATAGCTTTACGGAATAACTGTACAGATGAGAGCCCAAACTAATTACGTAAATTGCGTAACCAAGATATTCTACGTCTTCCAACGCTTCTAAGTCCAATTATTTCCCCTACATGATGAGTTGCATAATCCCATATTTATTTTTACGCTAGATATGACCGAAAAACTCTAACTTTCTTTACTTGATGATGAACAAAACCTTCAACTTTTTGTTCATTCTATCTAAAACCTTTTGGTTTGTAACGTGGTCCGTCCAGGAATTCCTCAGCCTGCGCCTATATACCCAAAGCTCAAATGATTCCAACCTCTTTGTAGTTTCATTGTTCAATGTCCATCCCTCAAGATCATACAATAACAAAGGGAAAACATAGCATCTGAACATTCTCACCCCCAAGGCCAGTGAAAGATTCTGGGCTGTTAGCAATTTTTTCATGTCTGGTTTGCTCAATTCTTTACAATATATCGCTATTATGTGTGATATTATGGTTAATCACGCAGTGCCAAAGTACTTGAAGTGTTGGACATTCTCCACCGTTCTGTTGCCCATGGTTAGGTTGCCTCCATTGTTAGTTCTTTATGAAATCATCATCGTTTTCATTTTATTGATATTATTACTAGCAAATAAACTGTTTCTCTCAGTTACAGAAATTCATTAACAATTTTCTTAAACATTTCTTCCTCTTTCCTTAGTAAAATTATTACCTACATTTTCTAGTGATTGAATTTTTATCGCAGGAACACCCATCGTCATATAATTTATATTCATTAAAATCAATCATAAAAACGTGTTAGTACAATTACCTATTGTTAACCTTAAATAGCTCTCCATTGTACACGCTGTTGTCGCCAAAAGGAAATCGTTCAAAGTGACTACTAATATGATATTAATTTATATAATAACTAACGTTTTGATAAGCCGTTGCATTAACTATTCTAGTTAAGAACTTTAGCTCTAGGTAAGAATTTTTTTAATACTTGTTAGTGGATTGACATGCCAATTCTAGCGAAACAGCTGTCATTATAATCTAAAATCGAAGTTAAGTTTAAACAAATAGTTTTTTATTATTCTTAGTAAGATGGAATACCACAGAGTAAGAGTTGTACAATGAATTTAATTAATATTAAAACATCTTCGAGAGGAGAATTCACCCGATTGTATTAGAAGTTACATGAGAAAAGGTGTAAGGCTTCCCGAAACATCTGGTTTAACTTATTAGTAGAGTTATTATAATAGTCATTTTTTACTAAAATTTTGTACTATCAAAATCATACCGATCAAGTATCATACCTGATACTTGATCAGGTATGTACAATGTTTCGTACTTTAAATACAGAAACCTAACGAAATGATACCGGGGATTTAGTTACCACTAAATTTTTGTCTCTAAAAATATGTATTAGAAGAGGAAAAAATATAAGCAGGATAATTTAGGTTCTTTCAAAATATTTTTATAAGAGGTATTATTAAATTACAAACTGCGGCTTCTCAACATTTCCTCCTTCATCCAATCCTGAGCTTCCTCTTTTGTGGCACCCTTCCACCGCTGCCTCTTTGCCCTAGCCATCTGGTCCAAAGGGTATGAACTTGACAGTACAGCTGCTGCTAATGCACCCACTGTCCTGTACCCCTGTACCACTCTCAACAAAATCTCTCTCTCTGCATCTGTAGTAGTGGCTTTATCCTCGCATGGATCCCCACTCTTTCACCCCACACTTCTGCTCCGTACAGCATACTCTGCTCAATCGTCCTCTTCCATTCTTCCGGCCCTTTCACATTATACATCAATCTCTTATATTCCTCCACTTCCAATTCGCATCGTTCTATCTTCCCCACAATCTTCCTACACACCTTCTCCGCCTTTCTTTCTATCTCTGTCTCTCCCTTTGCCGTACACACCAGGCACACATCATCCGCATACACCGTAATCTCACATCCTTCTTCGCATATAATCCCACAAACCTCGTCAAACACACACTTCCAGAGCGTCGGTCCCAGTACCGACACCTGGGGCACTGCTACCTCCGTTCTATATCTCCTCCCCCTTGAATCTATTATAACCCGAGCCGATAGGTAATCCTCAACTAAATTAACCAACCCCTCACCCACTCCGAGCCTCAACACGCGCTCAACACCACTCTCTTTCTGACACTATTAAACGCGTTCCCCACATCGAAAAACACTAATAGTGCCAGCTTCTTGTTTCTCCAGCTGTCCTCCCTAGCCTTTTCCGCACCAATCCACCACCCTACCCAGCGCTGAGATACACGATTTTTCTTTCGTGAACCCATGCTGGTTTTCTCTAAAACCCTTATTTCTCCTTACGTCTTCCTCAATCCTTACCTTTATTATTTCTTCCTTACCCTACCCGCCTTCCTCACCAGTATAACTTTGGCCACCTTCGATACCTCCTGGAATTCTTCCTCCCTTGTTAAAGAGCTCCCAAAAATACTCCCCATTCTCCTCCAGTAACCTCTTTATTACATCCCCTTTCAAGCCATCCACTCCAGAGGCTTTTCTTACCTTGATGCTTCTCCCCTCCTCCTCTACCTTCCACTTCTCTACCGACCTTATTCCCCTTATTTTACCGGCCACCCAACAATCCCCCCTCCGGGCTCATGACCTCCCCTCTTCCTTCTTCAATAGTGAATAGTTTTTCTATAATCTCCTTCTCCCACTCTTCTTCTAGCACTACGTTTCGGCTTCCTCTCATCCTTTTCACCGATATTTTATATGCTTTACCCCACGGATTGTTTTCCAGCTCCCCCAGTAACTTCTCCCACTTTTTTCTCTTCTCTCTTTCCACCCTTCGCTCCAGATCCTTCTTCTTCTTATATCCTTCTCTACCCTTTACCCCATCTCTTCCCCTCAACATTCTTCTCCGTTCTTGCTTACATTCCTTCCACAACTCCTCTATTTCCTCATTCCACCAGTAATTAGCCTTCCATGCACGCCTGTTTTCATCCTTTCCCTCTTTTTTACAACTCCTTATTACATCATACAGCGGCTTGCCAACCTGCTGGGTTTTTGTCCACCAAATTTCTTTACCAACATTGGTCTTATGATCCTCGTGTATAACCAAAGCTTCATCTTTGTATTGAGTCCCCATGTTTTCCCGCACAACCTTTTGTCAAATATTATACCTAGATCTTTAGCCTGACTTCGAAATGGAATCTCTATCCCCATCCCCTTGATCGCTGGTGAAGGCGACTACTTCTGTTTTTTGAGGATTGATCGATGGGCCCACATCCTCACATCTACTACTTCCATTGCTTTAATTGGTGTAAGTGGTGCAGTTATTTTTTGACTAGTCTTTTTGCTCCTTACAAGTTAGTTAGCAAATTAGCTCCATACAGCTGCCGAAGCTTCTTTAACAAGTATGTTCTTCGCCATCTAGTACCAGATCCCGGCTAGAGACTCTCTCAAGTGGTGGTTCGACTTCAAGTTAATGTTTCACTATAGGTCAGGTTAATGATAAGAGTTTAGGGGCGTCACTGCAATTAAAAAAAATATATAAATTTCACATTGATTGACGTGGCTATGCGCAAAACTTGTTGATAAGTTTGTAAAAAGATGTTTTAATAAGATTAATATGTACAATTACTTCTAACGAGGCGTTTGATAATCTTGAGATGAAAATGATTATTATCGAGAAAAGAATATATTTTCCACTTATCATTAGCCAAAACGGCATAAAAGGAATCGGTCTTACTGTGGTGACGGTCAGTTCACAAGAAGGGATGGATTGTCCGGATCCTTGATATTTATAAGCGTGAATTGTCAATTGTCTCACTAGATTCGTTCGGTTAGGGATTTTGATATACGGTGCGTTCCGTTGAACGTATGAGGGTGCACTCAGCTATGGTGGATAAAAGTGCCTAATATGGCGGTGGGTCAGGAATTAATTCATATGTTACATATTTATTGCACTAAGAAATTTTGGTACATTATATTGTCCGTCCAAGCTTCTATTTCATAGCTTAGGATTATAAAGATATAACAACGCAATAAACGTCCTCAAGAAAGAATTATTAACTTTCTGTTGGTTACTTTTTTTACAACTTCTCAAATGATACTTTAAATGGCTGTATTCTGCTCCTTAAGTTCCTAAAATATTTTTTGTTTGTAATTTCTCCTTCCTTCTATGCTGATAACATTTAAAAGATTACAAGGATTTTTGTTTTTGCTAATGACTATCCATGTGTTTTTTTAATTTACCAACATCAGTTTTATAAATAAATAAATTCTTAACCATTAAAATATATAATACCCAATAAAAATATTTATTACTCACTATTATAAAATTGTTATCGCAATAACAACTTTTATATCGTTTTACAAATTGTATTGATAATATTATCAGGTCTCGCATAATTTAAACAAACAGGAAAAATTGTTATTATAGTTTTAATAAATTTACGAAATTAATATTAATTTTTACTTCAAATGTTATAGGTTATTGATAAGCCCATAGTATAAAATTACCAGTGGTTCCACATTAAATTGCAAAATAGTTATTTTACTTTTTTGTGTTTTGTATTTTCATAAAATTTTTGGACAAAACTTTTTGAGTTTTTTTTTTTGGAAAAACGTAGTACCTTCTAAACTCTAAGCTGTTGATTAAACTATCAAGATTATATCATTTATTAATGTTCTGCAGTTTTATCCATCTTAAAGGCCATTATAATGTTATTTTAGGAACATCATGCTGTGACTAGTAAGAGTAAGTATGGGAGTTTTCCTGGAATCGAAAAACTTAATAATCACTGGTAAAGTTTGTGGAAAATCACCAGCAAATATGACAGTGGTTGGAGCTTCTAATATATTTAAGAGACCTATGTAAAACTCTATAATTTTAAATCGTGATATTAAAAACACGTCTAACTTTAGAGGCTTTTGACAGAGCAAAGTTTTCTTCTTCTTCCTGTTAAATATAGGCATAGTTGCCTGTTTTCCTTCACATCATTGCCCCTACTTAGTCATCTGCAACGTTGTCGCTCCACCTTCTTCCTGCTGGCGATTTGTCCATTTCTACCGTCATAACTCGTTGCTCTATCAATCAATCAATGTGCTAATTCCATTTTATCTTTCTATGCAACACCCAGTCATTGATGTTGTCTATCCCGCATGTTCGTCTTATATTCTCACTTCTTTCTCTGTCCATCAATTTTTTTCCCGCTAATTTACGCACAATCTTCATATCTGTGTGTAATATTCTGTATTAAATTTATTATCAACCACTAGCTTACATCTGATCGGTGACTTGGACGTAACAATTGACTTTGTTTTTGCCGCTGTTATTACCGTATTAAATGACTTTGTTTTTGCCGCTGTTATTACCGTATTAAATTTTTTTGCTGGAAAAGCAGCCTTTGGAGATCATCCTCATTCTCCGCAACAACCATGCATCGTCTGCTTAGCACAATATGTTGACCTCCTTATTCCCAATTTTAAATCCCCTTAATTTGCGTTCTTATTTTATGATTTCATCTAATACGATATTGAAAAGGAGCGGGCTTAGAGAGTCCCCCTTTTGGATACCATTAATTGCAGGTATCGGATCTGTCAGTTCACCATTAACTTTATAGTAAAGAATGAAAGCTGTAATTTTTATCATACTGTATAAGCAACATATATTAAAAAAAAACATTGAGGAAGTTACATTAGTTATTAAGGAAAGGAAAGTTCGATAATAATTGGCCAAGTAGGTCCGAATGATAAAAAGCAGTAATTTTAATTTATACGAAATATTTAATTCATGAAATTGATTGTGGCAACCTTTACTTTGTGGAAGTCCATCTTACTAAGAACAATAAATAATTGAACGGTTGAACTAAACTTCCACTATTTATTCGAAAAATACGTTTTAAAATGCAATTACAGCTGTTTCGGTAAAAACTAGCATCGTCAGATTGACGTATTGAAGTAAAATTTTGTTTGTTTGTAGCTAGGTACTTGATGTTGATAAGTAGTTAAGGCTAGACCAAGTAAGGAAGTAATAAGACATAACAATATTAAAGCCTAGATGTTATTAGCCCTAAGGGATTATTCTGGATGTATTTCAATCTAAGATTAGTATAACTGTGCAATGATATAGAAAAACCAGGAAAAAACTATATCATGCTGATCTTTACAATAACTTAATATATTGTAATGAATATTATGATTTGAGAGATTATTTATTGATTTATTTATTTGAATGATCAAGATCTACTTTTTCTCAGGGGTTTTTGGTTATGCAAGTTTCCAGTTGGAATATTAGGTAGGTATTTGAATAAAATTTAATTAATCACAATTACAAATTTATTATAAGAGTTAAATGAGAACAATAATATTGAAAGTTTAATAATGAAACTAATTAGGAAAACTAAGAAAAAGAAAGGCCTTTTATTAACTATAAAAGAACTTACTTGATGTTGAATTCAGTTAAATTAACCAATGTTATTTATGTAATAGCAAGTAAAATTATCGAAATACACTAATTATTGAATATCAAGTAAATTCCTTTGTTTTTTAAATTATAAAACTTAAGTAACTACAAAAAGTTTACAATTTTATCTGACCTTGATGTAGAGTCCTGCTTTCTGATTTGTGGAAAAAGTCTGTAGTCGCTCTATGAAAAACGGAAGCGAACGAAGTGATACGTGGAATTTCCGACTTTGGTAAAATGTCGTGTTGTTAGACGTTTGGTTTCTTGTGTAATATTATCGTTCTTTGTTTGTTCCTCCAAATTGATATAGTGTTTAGTGTTGTTGGATTATAGTTCCTTTCTTCTTTTTTGTTTTTGACCGAAAATGTTCACTTTTTGATTAGATCTTAATGTCACTTTTTGGCACTTTATTTTACTTTTTGATTGTTTTACTCTATATTCTTAACGGCACTATTTAACACTTTATTATAACTATTTTAAAAACTGTTTGTTCACTTTTTTCTAGTTAACTGTTCACACTGACTGATCTTCTCTGTTTGACTTCCAATAATATACTCCCCCACGACCTCTGTTCAAGTCTTTTTTATAGGTTTCAAACTTTCTAGAAACTTCGTTTTTTTTGTTCTAGAGATTAGTCATTTCTGGAAAATATGCATATCTCTTTCTTTCCTATTTTTGACTAGACATACTTACTTCGTCTATCATCGATCATTCCAGAAAAAAAATATAGTAAAATAAATCTGTCTCCTTTTTACACATTATCTGTCTTTTTTTTACATATTATATAATCACTTTTCGCGAAGTTTATAGTAAGTTTTAAATAACATATTAATGTACCATTGATACATTACATAATAAAATTATTTCTAACTTAAAATTCTCTTACAATTACACAAAATATATAATAAAATAATACAATATTATAAAAATTATTTGTTTAAGTTATATTAAACAACTTCTGTTGATATTATAATCATTATACTATTATAGAATATTTAATTATTACAATATTTATGTTACATTAATTAAAATCTATGTATAAAATGAAGACTCAATCAAAGTAAACAGTTTAATAGTGGAGAACTTCCAAGATTTATTTGTTAATTAACTACTTTAAACTGTTGATCTGCTAGATGTCTTTTAATATCAAGTTCTTATAGAAAATCTAAATTTTGTTTTTTATCACAAATGTGTTGTATATGAATATCATTGGTGTGTATCAGTGAGTTTGGATGTTCAAGTAGGTGTTTTGCATAGTTCGACTTATCTGGTTGTTGTAATCTATATGCTGTAAACACCAGATTTTTTTAATCTTGGTAATTTTGTTTTCAGATTTAACTATTTTGTGTTTTAAATGATATTAATGCTGATGTTGCCGAAGATATTATTTTGTAATTGCATTGGAAATATTTAATACTTTCATGTAATACTATTACATAAACATGTAATACTTTTATAGGTTTTAATTTCTTTAGTTTGTTTTGGAAATATTAGTTCTATTGACATTTTTTGTTCCTTCTTATTAATTAATTTTACTGGAAATGTAATATTACACCTTATGTTTCCTAAAAAAATCAAAGTAATGTTCCTGGGATTTTACCAAAATTTAGTATTATGAAGTATTTAGATCAATACTTCATAATACTCTGTTGGAGTTGATAGGTATTATTTTAAGATGTTATTTTTTATTATCATAAAAATGAATGTGCGAAAAATAATAATGCTTATGTCATTTAAATATAATAGTACAATTTGCAAGGGTTGTTTAAACATATTTGAATATTGACAAAAATTTACAATAATTTCCTATATTTTGAATTACCAGTAGCAACAAGTAGATTAATAACAGGATTAGTTGTATTTTGCGACCCGCGGAATTTTGCAATGATTTTTTTTTGTTATTATTTTAACCTAATTCTGTTTAATTGATCTAAATTTATACAATTCATTTTCCAATCCTATTCCTCAAGAAGACCGCTAATTATGTTACAGTTCAAGTCCCTGACAAATGTTTTAAAAACTTTGAATGCAAGTAAAGATAAAATTAGATGCAAATATTTAATTTTTTTTTATTTGAACATTTACAGGTCACTCAATATTGTATAAACATTTTAATACGACAATAAGAACAACATCCAATTTGTGTATTATTTTATAATTTTTTAAATTTTAATTTTTTAAAAGGACAAAATTTTATGAAATTTATTGTACTAATCCTTACTATGTGAAAGTCCATCTTATTAATATCAGTACACAACTAAACGTTAAAACGAAACTTTAAAAACCTATTTTTCAAATAAAAAGTGGAAGTTTCGTTCAGACGTTTAGTTGTTTACTATTCTTGATACAATTTTAATTCTAACTGGTTTATAACAAATTTTTCTCTTGGAACTTTGGGTAAATTATTATTTTAAGTTTCCCTATATAATTCTAATTGCTGCACTATGTCACGTGACGTGACCAAAATGTATCGCGTACAGTTTCTCCTTTAGTTCTCACTCTGTAATGTTGGAGTCAATGCTCAGTATAGGACGGGTTGTCAAAGGCGCATCTAGTAACTTGTTATTATATCATTGGTTTACAGAAATTAATTTAAATCAGCTATAAATTGCATAAACAATTATCCAAATACATTTTTAAATAAATTATACTTACTTTAGCTATTGGCCCTTTTAAATCTAAGGCTGCTACACATTACTGACCATGGCGTTCCTCTAGTTTGGCACATATATGTGTGACCAGATTTGTACCCTACAGATTATGTTGTGGCGAATGCACAGGCATACGTGGAATGCGGGAAAGGATCCATGTAGTGCGTAGTAGAGATTAGTTGTGTTTAACATTCGGCCAACGTTCCTTTGAAGCGCCTTTATTTACTTACATTCTTCTTCTTATTACCTGATTCATAACACAGTTTATTTACACTTTACACTTGTAATTTATTTGTACAAGGTCTAAACTGAAACAAAAACTGCTTCTCCGCACAACATTATTTATACTATGCTACTGCTTCTAGTGTGTTCCGGAACGACAGAGAGACAGAGTATTCGAGTAGGTTCTTTTTCTTTTAAGAAGCTTCTGGGTCGCCGGTTGGTAGTACGCAGCGTAAACAACCTCCAGTGGCGGCGGTTTCTATATTTTAAAAGGAGATATTAAATACTTGATTTAATGAAATTGTAAACATAATTTGTAAGACCTTACTTAGACTTACTGATAATATTTATTATAGAATAGTTTTCAGGTTCAAACGTCTAAAGAGGGGATGGGAGACGAGGTCGTTTAAGGGCAGTTTCTATAAGCTGTAGATTCATAGCTATGGTAAATTCCGCCTTTCGGGGGAAAGTAGAAGAAGTAGAGGTGTTTATTTTTAAAAATATATCCATATATCATTTTTAAGTTTAAACAATAAAAAAACAGGTCTGATAAATATCTGCGCAGTATTTAAGTATTTTGAAATATTTTTAAAAACAGATCAATCTTCATATGTCCATTGTTATTGCTCTGCATCACTGAAATCACATTAATTGATTCTGATTAAACCCAAATAAATTTCATTAGCAAGTATCCATAATATTAAATTATGTCGAAGCCTACATAAATCAGTATCCTACCAACAGTTGCCGCTTGTTTGTCACAACAATTAGATAAGTTTCTTAACCTTTATATTCGTATAAACAACGCCCTAAAATAAAAACTAATTATATCATTTATTCCGGCTCCTGTATAATATCCATGTCATGTTCGAATGATAACGATACGTTTTTTATTTACCATCAACTATTGACATACAGAAATAAATAACCAGGTGAAAGTTGTTCGGTTTAATGACGTGACATATAAACAAAATACAAGTACTCTTATTTGTTGGTAAATTGGGTACTTAATTCTATCGTTACTAATGTTTTAGGTATGATTATGGGTATATAATTGCTGTAAAGACGAGCACTACAAGAAAGTTAGTAATAGCAACGGTAATAAGTAGTAATAGAATGTAGACAGATACGGTATACAAGATAAATTTTAAGAATTTATGTTCAAATTTTATTACCAAAGCATTTGAAGAATACTCAGGAAAACGGAAGTGGGTTATCTTTATTGAAAGTAAGAGTTTTTATTTATTTTTCTTTAGATACAGTATACAGTATGATGCAAATGTATCTATGGAATAAATTCATTATTTCAGAAACAGACGACTTTAAAAAAAAACTTAAAACACGTAAATTTTAATTTTTGAATAGCCATCAACTGCTATAGATGTGCGATTTTTTAAATACAAACCGAGGTCACTTGACAGCTTATTTGAAAGGTCTCCTTATCGCCTTTGCAGCAATGTAATCATTTAAATATTTATTTCTACAGGGTTAACCAAAATTATGAACTTTGTTAAGTAACATGGAATTACAATAAATATTCATTCACTGAACTAGAATACAGTAAGGACCGCCACTGGGAATAAAACAAAATATTGTTTATTGTTGGTTCCGAAAAAAATACATTGATAAAAACAATGCTACATTATAATTTAACTCGTAATTTAAAATTAATTATTGTAGTAAGTACTCGAAATTATTTTTACAAAAATATTTAAATCAATATTGTCATTGACTCGTCTTTATTCGTCAATGATCTGTGAATCTGTCAAATAATAGACGTCAAATTTTTACTCTTCGAGTTTTTTGCCGACATTAATAACAGCATTTACAAAAATGAAACTAACAGAAACAGAACTAATCGAGATTTTAACCATGATTGGTTATGGAGATAGAGTAAGGACTCAAGCAAAAGTTCGTAATTTATTTAATGCTAAATACCATGTCAATCAAGCTAGCACCCCCACATTGACTAAATTAAAAAAAGTAGCCTATAATTAAGAGCTAATTAAAGGCTAATTTGTACCACAAAAATTAAAATTTGTACCACCGCGATAATCGAGAAAAATCGCCTTGAAAATGGGGGGTGCTAGGTTGAGATCAAGGCAGCACCCCCACTTTGATCAAATTCCAATTCAATTACATCAAAATAAAGGGCATATTAAAGGCTAATTTGTACCACAAAAAGTTAATCTATATTATTATTTATAATGTCAAAAAATAAAATCGAAGGCTGTAAATATCGCTGCTCTATAATTTTAGCACCCCCACTTTCGTCTTTTCAGAAAGTGAACATACAATATTATAAAACTAATTAAAGGCAAATTTGTACCACACAAGAAATTTTTATACTTTTCAATATAAAACCGCTAATTGAATTTAACTCTTTGCGGTCGTATTAAATGGTGGCGGATGCGCTGAAATCTTTTATTTTTGTCAATATTGTAAAACAAGTTAAAAATAGTGTTTCCCGTCACGGTCCCTTTTTAAAAATCCCTACGTATGCATTTTCTCGTTATTATAAATATCGAGTGTTTATAATATCGGAGAAATTGGAGTGGCAGTGGCATACATCTATGGTTTCATTTATATGGTACTATTCGATGATTCTATTATGGTGCAAATTGCACAATTGCTTTCTTGCCAATAGGCCATTCCTGTACTACTGTAATGATTTACAATCGCTGAATCGATAGAAATTCTCAATAAAAAGTAAACACTGGGCCAATTCGGGAAAAGTACTGATTTGGTGTCGTCTGAACGGGATCTATGGACAAATTTAAAGATGACAACGAGATAATAAACAATGATTAGATTCAAGCGTAAACACCGCTTATGGATCAATTATCAATCAATTATTTAAGTAAACAGAAATTTCATAGTTTATTGAAAGGTAAGGTAAGGTTCCGAGAAATAACTATTATTTTATGAGAACTAATTTGAGCTAAAAATTGTATTGCGGTGAGCGGTGAGCGATAATGAATGTGATTGAGATTTCCTCGAGAAACATTCTTAATAATAGTCCTAATTTAGATAAATATTGGGGAGATTAAAACAAACAAGAAAATTCATATAACATAAATGGTTTTCGAAAAATGTGTCTTTAAAATTAAATTTGGCAATTTGGCAACGATGCAATGTTTGATTGTTTAGATGCAAGAAAGATGCGCTTTTGTATTGTTGCCACGTGTTTATTAAATAATAAATGAAGGGAATTTTTTATTTTTATTTTTTGAGATTTAAGTTCAATCTTTGAAAAACATTTAATTTATTTATATATTCTTCTAACCTAACTTATCTACTTACTTATTAATTATCATAAAATTCTGTTGAATGATGCACCTACATACCCACCTAATGTTTTTATATAAAGTTTTTAAGACAAAGACCCGTTTAATCTTGCGAAAAAAGTCATTTGAACTTTTGCTTTGTTTTGACCTCCTTTCTTTTCTTTATATCCTGTATATTACTTTAAGGGGCGTTGACATTTAGGCTTTTTAACCAAATCCTTATACCTAGTAATCACATTTAAAACCTGCAGAGTACTAGAGGCATTTCATCATGATTTTTGAAATATTTAGATCAGAGGCAATCAGAAAACACCTAACGAATAGAAAGTATTACAAATTCGAAGAAAACAAATGGCAAACTCTAATAACAGAACAATTAGACGAGAAGGGTATGAAATGTGGGTTTCAGTTTAAAACTCACAAAATATATCCTACAGCAGATACTGCTAAATTTCATAGAAAATGTAAATGTGGTAATGCTTTGAGAGGGGAAATTTTGTCTATGAAAGGAGAAGTAATAAAAGTGTTATGTTTTATATCCAAAATTGGCAATAATGAAATATCAAGTGAAATATGCGGCAAAAGGTATTTAAAAGGCGACAAACGATTGGAAGTTGCCAACAAAACAAATTGCCATACGTTTTAGAATTATGACAAAAATAAAAGATTTCAGCGCATCCGCCACCATTTAATACGAACGCAAAAAGTTAAATTCAATCGGCGGCTTTATATTGAAAAGTATAAAAATTTCTTGTGTGGTACAAATTTGCCTTTAATTAGTTTTATAATATTGTGTGTTCACTTTTTGAATAGACGAAAGTGGGGGTGCTAAAATTATAGATCAGCGATATTTACAGCTTTCGATTTTATTTTCTGACATTGTAAATAATAATATAGATTAACTTTTTGTGGTACAAATTAGCCTTTAATTAGCTCTTAATTATAGGCTACTTTTTTTTAATTTAGTCAGTGTGGGGGTGCTAGCTTGATTGGCATCTAAATACCCCAATCGCGGTCCAATTACTTAATCAACAGTAAGTAAAATTGAAAAAAAAATTAGAGAAACGGGCCATGTTAAAGATCTTCCCAGAAGTGGTAGAACATCAATATCCGAAGCCAAAAAACTGTTGTACTGGCATTTCAAGAAAATCCTCATACCAGTTCTATAGGCAGAGTGCTAAAAAAGGAGATGTGGCATCCATACAAAGTACATCTGGTCCAGGAGCTATTAGAAGATGACTTTGATAGAAGAAATCGTTATGGAACAATGTAGCAGTGATCCGACTTTCATACAAAAGGTACTTTTTTCAGATAAAGCGTCTTTTATGCTGAACGGTCACGTAAATCGCCAGGCATGTCGATATTGGGCAAGTGAAAATCCACATTGGATGGAAGAGTATAGGACACAATATCCCGAGATGGTGAATGTTTGGGCCGGCATTATAAACAAACAAATTGTAGGGCCATATTTTTTGAGGAAAACCTAACTGCTGCAAGTTATCTGGAATAGCTTCAAAATTATCCGTTGCCACAGCTGAATCAGCTATTTCCAAATAGAAATGATTTATGGTACCAACGTGGCGTTGAGGTACGAAATTACCTTAATAACGTTTTCCCAGGAAGGTGGATAGGTAGATGGGGGCATATCGAATGGCCAACAAGGTTTCCAGATTTGACTCCGTTAGACTTCTTTTTGTAGCGATATTTAAAGAGCAGAGTATATCAAAATCGACCGAATAATGTAGAAGAGTTGAAGGAGCGAATCCGAACGGAAATTGCACAAATAACACCTCGAAAACGTTAGGAAAGAATTTACTGCTCGCCTTTCTCATTGTACCATTGCTGAAGTTGATTTTTTGTGTTTAATTGCTAGAACCATTAATATAATGGATATAGAACTATAGAAATTAATTAGAACTCCGAAAAAATTATGTATTTTCATGATACGGTGCGCTGCGTGAACTTGGCGCACCCTATTTTAAAATTCGATTTTTTTGTATTTATTAACCGGAACTATTGAAAATACTTACAGAGAACTCTAGAACTATTGCAAAGGATGCCAGAACTCTAAAAAAACTTTTAGATTTTTTAATATGGTGTGCCAAGTTCACGGGAATTATTTTAGTATGTATAGAGACTATTCAATAAATAATTCTCCTCTGCTAAAAACCAATAATTTTTATTTCCTATGTAAAGTTGGTTATTCAATCATTCTGTATACGTGAATATATAAAATACGTGAAAAAAATCACTTCGAAATCATAAAGCATGATTCCTATTTTATTTGGAACACATCGTGCTCTTCATGACAGGAAAAAGGGTTACAAAACAATGGTTGAAATTAAGTATTACTGGCAGAATTTGTTTGTGTGACCCCAGCATAAAAATGAGAATGGAGAAGGCGGTGAAAGTGGTGAGCCGTTAATAAAAAAGCGATTTTTATGTATTTTCGTTCCTGTTCGATTAAAGTAATACACCGTTGGTGTCGTAAAGTTTTTGAGAAGTCGGCTGACTCGTTCGATATACCTTCCGAGTAAGGTTCCCGCTATTGAATACACATGTCCAAAAACAATTTATTTCTTGTTTCGCTGCTTTATATCTGTTAAAAGATATCTCGACTAGAGACAGTTAAAAATGTTTTAAATTTTTCGTCAATTACGCAGGGTCGGATTTAAGCATCTAGGGCCAAGTGTTCTTGAGAAGGTTTCACAAACTGATATCTTTATTATTAATTTAATAAAACATTAACAAGATTTTGTTAATCCAAGTTTATATTCTATTCTGTAACTGCAGAGCTAATTTCAATAATCGCCCTAAAACCAAAACCCTATAATTTTGGTATTATAACAAAAACAATAACAACGTTATTATAAAAAAAAAAATTCAAATTTGTTGACAAAGCTGTTTAAAATAAAAAGGAAAACAAAACACAGGATATATAAACAATAATAAAATATATACAGTGTGAAACAAATGAAAGAATAAATTAATTATAATGGAATTGGTTTGGTTTTTCGAAAAAAACGCTAGGACAGGTCAATTTTGTTTACCAAAAACCCAATTTTTTAAAAAATATTTAAGTTTCCTCCACTTACCATTTTTTGGGCAGTACCTAACGTCATTGACCATTTTTTTAAATAGTTAACCCACATTTTTTTTCTTGATTTTGAAACATTTTGCAATTCCCTACTCGAAAACATTATTTGCAAAAGTTATTTAAATTTAAAAATCAGACACATACATTTTTCTTTATTTGGGAGCACAATAAAGAAATGAAAAATAATTATTAATGTATATTAATAAAGAAAAATTAATCAAATCTATATCAAGTGCTCAAATTGTTGACCCTCAGCTATAACACAATGGTAAAGACGTGTAGAGATCTCTTAGTGAACGTTTTCCAAAATTTTTGGAGTTATGTATGCAATCTCAATACGTATGCATTGTTTGAGGTCATTTATATATTGTGATCTATTTTGATACACTTTACTTTTTAATTACCCCCATAAAAAGAAGTCGAGAGGAGTTGAATCGGGTGATCTATGAGGCCATTTGATTGATCCTCTTCAACGCATCCACCGATTTGGGAAGATGTTGTCCAAGTAGTTTCGCACCAGGACAGTATAATGTGGAGGCGCACCATCTTGCTGTAGCCGCAAATAGTTTTTGATTGAGAACAATCGGTTCAGTTCGGGGATCGGGATGTTTTGCAGAAATTCTAAATATCGGGGACCTCTTAAGGTTTCTTCGAAAAAGTATGGCCCAATAATCGTGTTACCTATTATTTCAACCCAAACATTCACTTTCTCTGGATATTGAATACGGTACTCTTACATCCAGTCTAGAAAATAGTATATTTTTTAAAAACATTGGATTTATGTTGTTTTTTTCCATTATAATTTCACAAAATAAAACCCGTTCATCAAACTCATCTCCCATAAGTTCTTGTACTATAAAGAGATTAAAATATTTTTTATTAATAATTATTTTTGATGTATTTATTGTGTTCCTAAATAAAATAAAATTTATCAGTTTAAATGACTTTAATTCAAAAAAAAATTTACGCAAGATATGTTTCCGAATAGGAGATATATGTAAATTAAGAAAAAAAATTTAGTTTACTATTTTGAAAAATGGTCAATGACGTCACTGCCCAAGAATAATAAGTAGAGAAAACTTCATTTTTTTTTAAATTACAAACATTACAAATTAAAATTAAAAAAATTACAAAATTGACCTGTCCAATTCCACTCCAATTTGTGTATTCCTTTCATTTGTTGCATATTGTATGAATCCAACATCTGCATCATCTAATTAGTTCATTGAAATTTTTGAAGAGAACTTATTGAGTTTATGCTGACATTCTCGTATTATAAACCATCAACATTTTCAGTACCTATATATGTCATACTATATATGTCAAACTTTCGGTTTACTTGAAAAATTAACCTTTTTTCCAAATAACGCCTGTCATGTTCCAAAATTGATAATTTTAGGGCCAATTGCATAAACGCTTGTCAAACCTCTGTTAGCTAACAAGTTGTTAACTTAACAAGTGTAAAAGTGTATTTTAGGTCGCCCTATATATTTAGTGAATATTAAAATCTCTTTTTTTAATGGTAATCTGTAATTTTGATGAACTAACTGTCATTTACGAAAACCAATAAACCGTTAAAATAATTTAAAATACCTCTTTAAATATCATTATGTCAAGGATCTAGTTAATTAAGTAAAAAAGTCCGTTTTACAATTTTCGTCTTTCCAAAGTCTAGTTCAACTTTGTGAGAAAATTCATCACAAAGTTGAGTAATAAATCTGAATGGGATGAAGACACCATACAGAATTTAAACCAGAATACCATAAAGTGGTATACGGACGGTTCCAAGCTAGACGAAGGAACTGGGATAGGAGTTTTTGGACCGAGAATACTCAGAAAGCTTGGGCACATACCCGAGCATCTTTCAAGCAGAAGTCCGCGCCATCGAAAGATGTGTGGAATTCAATATTGGAAGAAACTATCGCAGACAAGAGATTGTGATCATGTCGGATAGTCAATCAGCCATCAAAGCGCTGAGTTCAAATATAATCAGTTCGAAGATGGTTTGGGAATGCCTAGGCAAACTAAATGAACTAGGCCAGAAGAACACTGTCACCCTCCTATGGGTCCCGGGACACATAGGAATAGAGGGGAATGAAACAGCAGATAAGCTGGCAAAAAAAGGAGCTGAAACCCCACATTTGGGACCAGATCCATCTTGTGGGATCAGCAGTAGAGTAATCTTAGGAAAACTAAGGGAGGAAATGGAGAAAGAAAAATCCGAGTACTGGAATCAGCTGGAAGGACTGAGGCAATCTAAGATACTACTGGGGAACTATGACCAGAAGAGATCTCTTAGCTGCCTCAACCTCAGTAAAAAAAGGCTCCGTATTTTAACGGGAATATTAACCGGGCATTGCCGGTTAAGAAGCCACATGAAGAAACTAGGGTTAGCAGATGAAGCAAAGTGCAGATTCTGTGAGGAAGAGGATGAAACCTCAATACATATACTCTCAGAATGTCCTGCCTTGCAAAATTCTAGGGCTAGATACCTAGGAGCACATGAAATAGAGGAAGGGGATCTACCTGATTTGAAGCCCGACGATGTCCTAAACTTCCTCAGGAAAATAGGACTCGAAGAGCTGCTATAAATCTGAGAAAACATCAGAACATGGCAAGTAAGGGGGACACAATAGATCCTATGGGTCGCAGTGTAATCATCACCCCTAACTCATTCATACATTCATTCAAAGTCTAGTCTATTTATTCACTCTAAGAAACGTAACAGAGGTTTGACAAGCGTTTTTGCAACCGGACCTTAAAATAAATCTAGACTACTTTTCTTATTTTTTATAACTGGTCTAATTCATTCCAATTTAACATAGCTTACAATATTCTTTTTTATATATGAATATCCAATTGTGATAAGGATAGTTTTCAGTAACTCTCAATATGAATCCAGATCGACACTCCCTTTATAAAAATAGTACAAGACGAAAAAAGAACCTCATATCTTTTAATAGAATCACAAATTCTCAGTTCATATAATAAATGGTTCAATTATGTATTCTTTCAAAATAAATGGCGCAGACCGTCGTCCTAAAGACATTTAAATTTTTTATATATCATTAAACAGAACTACATGGGTAATTGAACAACTAGATTTTTTTAAAAGATCATTGTTTTCATAACTTTTTGTATAAAAATAATTAGAGTGTACCTTAATTTACTGGAACAACGACAGGTAAAATCTTATATGCACTACAGGAGGAGGTGGATTATTCCAGGCGACATCATAACGTTCGGGAAAATTAGAAATGTACAAAGGAAAAGAAAAATCGTTTAAGACTGGTTTTAATTTAAAGATTATGTATAGTTCATTTTTTTGAATTTGGCAGCTAAGAAAAGTCATTAAATCGTAAAATGTTGTAAACAAGATCCTAAATCAGTAGCGCACGTACTTATTTATATCGGTATTGAGAAATTTCTTTAAATCGTCATATTTTAATCTTCTTAGGTAAGGGATAAGTAGTCATAATACGATATTTAGAATATTTTGTTTTTCGATTTTAACGAGAATAATAATTGTGGTCGTTATAGTCCAATTAAAAGTAACGAAAGTGAACCGATTTTTGTTGAGGCGATGCGATGTATGAATTACTATAGATTTTTATCTCAGGAATTTAGTTCTGAAAAAATTTTTGAGATTAACCCCCGGGAAGGGGTTGAAAATCGTTAATAAATGTTAAAAATCGGAATATATTGAGAATTAAAGCAATTTCGTTAAAAAGTTTCAGATAAAACTTGTAGAGAAAAAAATTTTGCTTCTGTAACGTCAAATCGATTTTTTTCTATAAATAATAGGAAAGTCATAAAAATGTTTTGAAATTTTCATACCTCCTCTATCCTAAAACTGACCCATGGCGCATTTACCTCTGTTTCATATTTGCACATGTTGATCAGATTGCCATGATGCCAGGCTTACTTTTTGTCCTGAGAAATAACCATCTTCATTTTAGTTAGTTAGTTATTATTGATATAAATCGTATGCAAGGTAAGTTGATTACTTTGTTTTTTGTTTGTAAATATAATTTATTGTTTTTTCATTATTTTAGAAACATAATGCCTTGTTTTATTTTTCAAGAGTTCATAGCATAAACGTATACTATTTATATAAAACACAAATATCCATGGTTTACCGTTTCCCAAGAAATATTTCTTATGGGTTGTGGAAGATAAATAAAAACTATAGATATAGACATACAGTTTGTTTATTAGTGTCCGTCGGAATTTTTCCCTAACTATGTGGTGGTTATTGTTAAATTAAGTTGTATGATTAAGATTGTTATTTTTAATAAACACTAAAATTCAAGTCCCACATAAATCAACGTAGTGTACAAGTTATACGTATACAGTGTGATACAGTGTGAAATTATCTTGTTTATTTTTTTGGTAAGTAACAATAAAACTAATTATGATTTGTAGGGTAGGTAAATTAGTTTATTTTTTGTTTAACTTCACACTATAGTACACTTGTATTGAGGAAAACAATGTCTGATGAGCGGCTTCATGTTATTTTAAAGTAATCTGTTTGGATTGGTTGTTTTTATAGTGATAAATAAATTGAGTTGATTTTTTTATGGAAGCTATTAAACATACATCAGATATCCAGTCTGTTAAATTAGATTTCGGTACTTATTTCTACATAAAGACAGGCTCAAAACAAGTGATTGATCTTTTAAATAGGATGGTCATATCATTTGGTGCAATTTGAAACGTCCATTTTCTTAAATCAACCAAAAATTAAAATTAAAACGTTCAACATGTGTTTGATAGTACAGACCATATAACGTTAATACTCTGGATGCCCACGACACGTTCCATTGTCTGGGTGGTATTGCAATTTACACGCCTGACGATAACGTATCATATGAAGGTCGTATTGAAAGAGTGAAGAAATATAATTCTGATACGTCTAAAGCACTTGAAACAAAGAGCAGTATTAAAGCGATACCTTATTCCTATTTAAATGCAAAAGGATTGGAGATGGTTACGTATAATGACACTACAAAACTAGCATTGTCAACTTCAGTATCATTACCGTCGGCAGACGCTGTGTATTTATGGGCTAAAGCATTTAATAATTCAAAATTTCCCAGTTGGTCGGGTTTCATGGAAGTTTTATGTGAAGACGAAATGCCTTTAGTATCAAGAGTTGTATGTCTATCATTTATTAAGGAGTCACCCTCAAAACCGACTACAATTAACACAGCTTTACATTACGCTCTAGCTGAGGCTAATAAACTCAAACAAAAAGTGTGTTTTGTTACATTTGATCAGCCATTGTACCACAAAGCACGTACCATTGTCGCAGATTCTCAAGAGCATGGAAAATTAACTATAGGACATATAATGGATGGAAGCGATCTCGACAATCTTTGGTCAACAGTATATGCACAACAATCTGTTAAACATATTTTAGTGGCCATGCATACTCTAGGGAAATACGAGCACATATTTTAATTGAAATTTGTATTAATGTAGAAAGTGACAAAACTAATGAATATAAAACTTTTCTGGCTTCATTTCTAAAAAGTTGGCATACCGACTCTCCGGAACGACCAACAATTAAACATTGTCGAATGAATCCTACTGTGGCTGAGATGACATGATTTGATTTCAGAGTTAAACAGGTTAAAGAATAATGGACCAACTGCACAGTTATGGGTTCAATATTTTAAACTCATTGTAATCGCTTTACAGTTTATAGAGGCCGAAATATTAGGTGATTGGAGGTTGCATCTTCAAAGTATTAAGAAAATGTTACCAGTTTTTCATACAGCTGGACACCTGTCGTATGCCAAAAGTACACAATTGTACCTAGAGGATATGGTCAAATTAGAAACTGATCTTGTAGACGATGAAACGTACGACTTATTTGCAAAGGGTTGTTTTACTATTCGAAGGTCGGATAAAACTTGGGCAGGGGTATGGACCGACATGAAACAGCTAGGAAGTAAATAATTTGTTTGACGGTCCAGTGGCACTTGTAGCAAATGATACGGATGTATTTGTGCTTCTTATAGCATTGAGCGACGACAGAAAGCCAATATTTTTCAAAAAAATTACTCCAAAAAGTATAACATTACACTGCACCGTATAACAATAATTTGCGTGAATTTTTATTTGCGCATGCATTTGTTGGATGTGATACGACCAGTAGTTTATATGGAAAGGGCAAAAAAAAGTTGATAAATAGAATAGAAAAGAACGGAGAATTGCGTTAGCTTTTTTAAGTTTTTTATAATCCTAATAGTTTAGTAGCCCAATTACAAGAAGTAGCAAAAAAATTATTTTTGATTTGTATGCTATTGAAGATAACACGATATCTCTTGGTCTTGCTCGCTATACAAAATACGAGACCTCGACAATTTCTAACACCACTATAATGCGATTAAGTTCGTTACCTCCAACTGAAGCAGCGTTAGAAGAGCACGTCGAACGTGTGTATTTTCAAATACAAACCTGGCTTGGAAGGATGTTGAGACCAGAAGATTGGGGTTGGTTATTACCAGTTATGACATAGCAAAACTTAGCACCTGATGAGCTTCTAAATGTGGTGAGCTAATTTTTTATCCATAGGTAATACAGTTTGTCGCATTTAAGATAATATATTTCCGTTATTTGAATAAATGCAAATTTGAATTTTTCTCCGGCTATACAGGTTAATGGGCCACTGTTTAAAAACTAGTAGAATATATCTTGAAAAACAGTATCAATATACCTGTATGACTGTATAAAAGTTTTTATCTGAATTCCTTCAAAGAATGGGTTTGTCTTCATCTAAAATGGGTCACACCGTATGTTTCCATTTATTGACATTTTTCATGAAAAAAGAGGAGCAACTACCCAGTAATTGTTTTGAGAGTTTTTAAATAAATCAATTTACAAAATATAATAAAGTTTACACATGAACAATTTTACGTTGGCAAAAACTACCCTACTTCAAAAATATTGATGTCGCATTCCACGATAATATTATATTGCAAGGTAGTACCTCATCTTAATTTGGCTTTATATAATATTTTTTTATGGTTGTATTTGCATAGCTTTTCTGTGGCTGCACAACCAACTGTAGCAACAGTCGTTGCAAATGTAAGAAATCTGGCATAATCTGTCATCTCGTGTTCAAGATATTGCAAAAATTGCAGCGATGTTAGCTGTCCAATATTCAACAAGTTAGAATAGATTCTTTCGAGGATAATGACATCGACAGCAAGATTTTCAAGAAAATCAAGAGGAAACTTCAGAACGTTGATGTAAATTAAGAAGAAAGCTTAAAAATTTGTTATTAAATATAGATACTACTGGAAATTATCCATTACATTTATCTTTAAAACTTAATCTATACTATACTTAATGTGTCAAATTGTACCTATTTATTGTAATGTTTCACCTAAATAATATTTATGTGTTCTTTGTATTCTTATGTTTTTATTTTAGCTGAAAAACATTACAATTGTGGTATATTAATATATAAAAATATTTAACTGTTTATTGAACAAATACAAAAAAATGGATTATCCGAAAAATGCATCTAAAACGTAAGAAACATTAAAACAAATGTACACATATGTTTGAACAATTCATTTATTTAATTTTGCATTAGTGTCAAATATTTGTATCAATTATTTCGACTACTCGTATTCTTTCTACTCACTATACATTTCATAATATGTATCTATATGTCGAAACTTGATATTATTTATGTCTGTACATTTGCAACACCGCTAAGCACATCATTTCTGCCAGGTAACTATCAAGGCGGGAGGCGTAACCACCAGCGGTCGATTAGAGAGTTGAAAATTGTTAAAAATTTTATTTACATTTTACGGCATTCCTGTTATTTATAGAAAAAAATCGATTTGACGTTACAGAAGCAGAATTTTTTTCTCTACAAGTTTTATCTGAAACTTTTTAACGGATTTGCTTTAATTCTCAATATATTCCGATTTTTAACATTTATTAACGATTTTCAACCCCTTCCCGGGGGTTAATCTCAAAAATTTTTTCAGAACTAAATTCCTGAGATAAAAATCTATAGTAATTCATACATCGCATCGCCTCAACAAAAATCGGTTCACTTTCGTTACTTTTAATTGGACTATTAGGAGTGTTGTATCATTGTAAAAAGAGGTATGTTACTAGTCTATAAATTGAGGATTTGTTTATATCCTAATACATAAGAATATAGGTACTCGTTAGTGTTGGTGGTTTATATTGTGATCTATATTTTTATTATTTTACTCCAAGAACATTTTCGGTAGTGAAAATGGCGTCAAGTTCTAGTTTTGTTCCAGTACAAGTGGCTCATTTAAAACAAAGTGCGTTTTCTCAAAGAGAAAAAACTTGTTTTAAATGTTCATGTTGCACTAATATATCCAGATGCATCAGCAACTGTTCGTGATGTGGTGACTAGGTGCTCCAATATGACCGGTGTTAGTGAACGAACTATCTATCGATTTTTAAGTGAGAGAAAACAGAGAAATATTAGTGAAACAAAAAATCACGTAGTAAAAAGTCCATTATGGTCGATAAATTTAATAGAAATATCATTAGAAGATAAGTCCATTCTTTATTTTAACTAAATTAGTCCCAAAAAGGCAGGAAGCCAATTTGTAACTAAAAAACTCTCCAAAGGAGATCCCGGCTAAGAGACCCTCTCCAGGGGGTGGTTCGACTCCAAGTTAATGCTCACTATAGAAAGGATTGGGATGTATAAGTAATGAGGGCGTCAGTATCTTTTGAACGCTATCGATTAAGTAAACAAACTACACAAAAACTAAGGTGAGAAAGATAGAAACACCTTGTAATTACTTTAATTAAACAAATAAAGAAGCTACTTGAAATAAAGACCGACCACGCTATACCCTTAAGACTTATAGTTTAAGGTATATAAATGAAACTGTTTTTTAAAACTATTGTTTATTTATTGAAACTGTAAGTGTAAGGACTTAACTTTAGGTTTCTGTGCTGTCTAGAAGGGTGGCTTCAGCTTCTTCGTGGAGAGATGAAAGTTTCTTTAATGGTTCTGGCTGCTCGGGATGTAATAGTATTCTTAACAGCTAAGAAGTGGTTTGAGGGACTGTCTTCACATAGGCGGTAGCTGGGCTCTAAATTAGCAATAACTTTACTCCAACTTAGCGATAACTTGGCAATAACTTGGCTCCAACTTAGAGGTAACTTGACGGTAACTTGACTCCAACTTAGAGGTAATTCAACTCCAACTTAGAGGGTTGTATCTTTCAACAACCAAAAGGGGAAATTTCACAAGATGAGTACTGAGGGTTTGTTCAAACTCTTCAGACGAGAGTATCAGTTGAAAAGGATATAAAATTGCTTGGCGATTCCTTAAATAGTCTAGCTCAAAATTGTGTTTTGTGTCATTTGTCAGAAGAAATGCGTTCGTTATTCAATTGCAAGTGATGGACGCGTTCTTTGATTAGCCTCGTTCAAACAGATAAATAGTTAGCTTCTATAAGGGGTGTGTCTTGTGTACATTAGCATTAACAGTGAATCGGGGTCGGTTTTAACGGTAATAATAGCGGTATCGTTTACGGTCGGTAATAGTGCAAGGTGACATGACGATAGACATGTTGCATTATACTAAATAAAGGGATTCCGACTTTGGACAAAGTAATGACTGTTATAGCAGAAGTAGATACGATTCACAAATTTGGACGAAATACGCTTTGGAAACTTCTAAAAGAAATTGGTTTGAATCATGAGTGGTATAAAAAACGAAAATTTTTGAATGAGACAGAAGAAATTAGAAGAAATTATTTACTGGAGAACACAATACTTAAGAAGTATTAAAAAGTTTCGGAGCGAGGGAAGAACTATCTGTTATTTAGATAAAACATGGTTGAATGAAGGACAGACTGTTTCTAAAGCATGGATAGACACCAATATTTCAAATTCCCTTCCGGCATTTTTGGAGGGATATTCAACAGGATTAAATGCTCCTCGAGGAAAAGGTCGCAGACTAATAATCGCACACATTGGCAGTGAACATGATTTTGTTATTAGACTTTTTATCAAAGTTAACCAAAGGTTACCACGAGGAAATGAACTCTGATGTTTTTGAAGATTATTTTTCCCAGCTATTGGAGCTTTTGCAAATGCTAAAGTGGTTGTCTTAGATAACACTAGTTATCATTCAAAACTGGTAGAAAAGTTCCCAACGACGTTCCAAAGTATTGTTGCAAAGTAGATTTTGTATACGTAAATTATAAAAAGTTTTTTGTTAGTACAAAGAATAATCTACCCATTTACTACAAAAACCAGGGTCCTTAATTATATTAACAAACAATTTCAGACATTTACTTCTAGTGAAGGTAAGGAAATCCATGGGTTGGATGGATGTAGTGCTGTTTAGCAGAAATGCATCATTGCAGTAATGCATTTATCTTCAATTTGCAGTTACTCAGACTGATGATCAAAGAAGCGTTTTTTGAGGAAATTTTCGATGTTTTAACGTTATTCCATAATATGTCGTATCACAGTGGATGCCGTATTTGCAGGAATTAAATAACACTAAAATTTTTAAGAAGAAGAAGATAATAACTATCTGAAACCCTAAAAAAATATTAAACAAGAAACACAAAACACACTGGGATAAAAGTGTAAACATTTAATTATTCATAATATAAAATTTGAGGAACTACCAATGCTCAGCATTTATATTAATATAAAAATGTGTGAACTTCCTTAAATTTTGTGGAGCAGCTTATTGGTAGTGGATTATTTAAAACTCGGTCGCACGTTTTTAAAATATTTCAGTGCGGTTTAGATCTTAATACCGCATTAAATTAAAATCCAAATTGATCATTTAAGAGCCGAGTTCAAGGTAAACAAAACGGTGGTTATTAGAAAAAGCTGACGTAATACAAAATAATAATTTATCGTTACATCATGCCAGCTTAAAAAATTTAAATAGTCGGTTTAAAAGAAAATTGGAAATGTGATTGCGTTAATGTGTTGCTACTAGGTACTGCTTTCGTTTTTTCCAAACGATTTTTTTTGGTTAATTTATAACATTGAATAAACTTAAATTTGAATATATAAGGCTTTCACTTGTGAGTATTTTAAACCAACTTTTAAAAAACATACAAATACATGCAGCGTTCTCAATTTATTTTTTAATAAAGAATTATTTTTAGGGGTAATATAGTGATTTAATTATTTACCTATAATGTTTTGGAATAATAATGAATTGTAATCCCAAAGCTGGACCGCAGAACTTTTATTGGGATTGCCAATGAATTGATATTCCAAAAAATTATGGGTTATTAATCATACCACGAATAATATTTAGGACGACAACATATCGATTTGAAATAAAGAAAAAATCGTGCCTCCCATTTTAATTTGAAGTAATTTACAAAAATCAAAAACTAGAAGTTTATAGATAGCTGACTCTAAGGGTTTTTTAAAAACGTGTTTACAGCGCCGCTCGTGACCTGACTAACTATATATTTGTATTTAAATTTTATTGGTTAATTTAAAGTATCTATTTTAATATTGTTAACAATTTGGGAGCTATTGACTTATATAAAAATAAAAATAAAATAAGTAATAATTCTTTATTTTTGCAAAATAATTTTACTACAATTAGGAGTTAAATTTATTTTTAAAATGGATCTATTGCATTCTGGTGACCTGGAGTAGCTTCTGTTGTTAGAGGATCATCAGAACAATGAGATGCTGGTTTCTGAAAAAGAAATATTAAATATTATAAAACTTAGTTGTCAAGACTCATAAAAGAAATTAAGAATAAAATTGTACACTATTCTATAATAGTAGGTATTTCAACTTCCCTATTTGACGGTGATAGAATAGAACTCTCCCTAGGGAGTACTCCCTGTAGCGAAATTGCTTTGGTGATTTTTCAGTTTTTGAAAAATTGCCGTTTCGAGAGGTTTATGGTCTGTTAATACTATAAAATCTGTTCCTTCCAGCATGTGCCGAAAATGTTTTATTGCTGAATAAACCGCGAAGAGTTCTCTATCAAAAGTAGAGTAATTAGCTTCGGTTTTAGATAGTTTTTTAGAATAAAATGCCAATGGTTGTCTGTATCCACTGACTATTTAAATTTATATTTATAAATTTATATTACAATTCACCAGCAATATTTTCTATGTAGGGAGTAAAAATGTTCATGTAGCAGATTTTCTCACTCGCATGGAGGAAGACGCCCTTAATATCGTAGATTTCAATCTAATTCTAATATCAGAAAGTCAAAAATCTGATCAAGAACTACAATTTTTACTGAGCCACCAAAACGATAAAACAAAAATTAAATTCAAATTAAAATATATTTCGGTTGATGTTCCTGAAATCAAATTATGTTGTGAAGTATCACACAACATACAAAGGCCTTATATTCCGAAGGATTTACGCTTTAGTGTTTTTAAAAAACTACATAGCTTATCTCATCCGGGATATAAAACAACCACTAAAATAATAAAAGGAAAATATTTCTGGCCTGCAATGAATCGAGACATACAGAAATGGGTTCAATGTTGTCATCCATGCCAAAAAGCAAAAGTTTTCAGACATACCAAAGTACCTATAAGTGATTTTAACGTTCCTAGAAGTCGTTTTGAACATATCCACATGGATATCGTTGGACCGCTTAAAATGTCCCAAGGCTGAAATTACCTTTTAACAATCGTCGATAGAGTTTCTAGGTGGCCAGAAGCGTACCCTTTACGCGATATTTCAGCCGAAAACATCGTAAACACCTTTTTAAATCAGTATGTACCGCGTTTCGGCGTACCTTTGAAAATTACTCACGATCAAGGTGCACAATTTGAGTCCAACTTATTCAAGAGTTTAAGCAAAAGGTTGGGTTTTTAGTCGATTCGGACAACTCCTTATCATCCCCAAGCTAATGGAATGGTTGAACGTTTCCATAGAACACTCAAATCGGCCCTTACGGCTAAATTAATTGAAAATGGGAGTTGGAAAGAACATCTTCCCTTTGTTTTGTTGGGTCTTAGATCCACACTTAAGGAAGATTTGAAATGTTCCGCAGCGGAGTTGGTATATGGTCAATCTTTGAGGTTACCGGGTGAATTTTTAGTCGACACTCAAGTCGAACCAGATCCAAATAAAATATTAGAGCACTTACGTCAAAATTTTAATCAGTTTAGACCAGAATCAGTCACAAGACACGGAGTCAATAAAATATTCATTTCTCCTGAGTTAAATAAAGCCGATTTCGTTTTTGTTAAAGTACCAGGCTTAAAACCTGCACTTTCTCCGGCTTATGAAGGTCCTTTTAGAGTTACCAAAAAGAATGGTAATTTGTTTACAATTTGTAAAAATGGTAAGGAACAAGTTATTAGCGTTAATAATTTGAAACCTACATTCATTTTATCGGAAGACAATGATTCTTTATCAGTTCCTAGATTAACGGAAAAGAAAGTATCATTTACTTTGAATCCAATAGTTCACTGTTATTAGTTTCCATTAGATTTTTCTATTTTAACAATTTTAGCGTTTTTTTTTTATTTTTTTTTAAACGGGGTAGTAGTGTGGTGAACACACCTTTAGAAGCATTTTTAAAATTCCCGGTTTTAAGATTTTAATCTAACGTCACTCAAACTGACATATTGGTTGTGTTCGATTGTGCTGATCTCGTGAACGTTACTTTTAATGACGAAAGGCACAGGCACATAAGTGTCAATTATCAAATAGACGGGGTGTGTTTGTTTGTCAGTTTTGTTTGTGCGTTTTGCGGTGTAGATTCCGAGGCAGAGCATATGGAAAACGAATCTTATACTAGATGTTTGTTGCCAGGGAGATCTCCAAGTAACATAATATATACATATATTAAATTAACAGATCAACAACACGTTTTGTACGATACACTAAAAAATTAATTCATTGAAAATAAAAACAAGTTTATCCTGATTTGTCCAGCACTTATTGTTATTATTTTAGTCGCAATATTTCCTACATCAAAGATAGGACGTTTGCGCTAAACTCCCTACTTTTATTCTATCACCTTTCTATTGGTTACATGAAACTGTATTCTTGAGTTCGATAGAAAGAAGTACAGTCGCTGTAGAAAGAAGCAAATTGATAAGAATATATGAGCAGGGTTGCCAAATAGTTAAACCAATCGGAATAAAGAATTTTTGACAATTGAAGATCATGCAAACAAACGGTCTCTAAAGTGTCTCAGGAGCTATATTTTATTTCATTTCTACATTTAATTCTATTTCATAGCATAATATTTAGTTCTAGTTTTTTATTTAGTATTGTTTTTAGTATTTGTATGTATTTAGTTTAGTAGAGGCCGTGGATTCTGAGTAGACCCGTGACGTCGTAAATAGTTGCGCACAACTGAATGGCAGCGGTGCATTAGAGAGAGACAATACGACGTAAACGGCGGACTGACCAGAATGAATCAGTAAGGGCTGTAATTATTAGTATAGTTAATAGGACAATTTTCAAACACAAATTTGTGTACTGCGCCGGTTGACGTCACAGGTCTACTCAGAATCCACGGCCTCTATTAATATTGTTTGCCTTTGTGTCACCGGTGTGTTTACAATTAACAATGGATTTGAATAATGTTTTAATTTACGACGCTATACAAAATGATATACGAGAAGCAGAAGAGGATATCAATATCAGAAGAGAAGTTTTACCCTTGGTAAACCCATTTGATGAATTAACGGATTGTAGGTTTACAAGGCTTTTCAGATTGAACGAGGAAGTTTGTCGCGACGTTATAGTGTTTCCAATCTTTGGAAGAGCCCCCAGGTATACTGTTCAATAAAGTTGACATGTCTGTCCATAGGGCTTCCATTTTTTCTTTTGTATAGGACTGCGTTAATTTGCCGGAGTACATTTCTTCTCTTGCAGAAATAAAGTCCACAAAAATCTGCTTTTGTTGGGTGTTCATAGGAGCACTGTTTTGTTTTTTATTTTCTGCCATTTTCACTACACTATACTAATTGGAAATAATTTAATACTAGAATCCTGACTTCAAATTATGAAGATTTAACCGAAAACACCTAAATAAAATGTAGCTGCTTACTTAGTTACAGGGTGTTTTGTGTAAAAATTTAAAAACTATTTGGGTTCAGTACTTTAAGACTGTTTTACGTATTCATTTCATATTTGGCAAGTGACAGGTTAATCTTTCCCAAATTCTACGCCACTGGCGGAATAGAAACTTTAGCACAATTTTTCGATTCCCCATTACTTTTTTCGTAAATAAAGTACTCTTTCTTCATAACGATAAAGTCAATATTTCTCGAGATATTTTAAGTTAAACATGAAGCTGCCCAATTTTAATGTGTGATAACTGTCTATGTTTTCGACCAGTGAATTGCATTTAATACGCAAATGAAATTTTAATCCTTAGATAAAGATATTAAGTTATTGACAAAAAACTTAAAATAATATTAAAATTATTTTAAAATATTTTCAAACAATTAAACTGATCTCTATTTTGAATTACAATCAGATAAGTGGCATTTGATGGATAATTTTTTAATATTAGTTGGCTCTGGTCTGAATCAATTGCTTCGATATAGGGTGTGTTCGGGGAGCAAGCTTTCGAGCTATGTAGCGCCAAGCGCCATATAACGCAAACGAAGAATAGTACTAGATAGCGCCAACTGGCGCAAATAGCGTGCTCCCCGAACACACCCATAGTGGGGTGCTGTCATTGCCGCCATAGCTATTAATTAGTTGTTGCTTATGTAACTTGAAATTGTGATTGTTGTAAAATTTAAAGCAGCAAATGTGTTCTTTATTGTTGACACGGATTAAAGGTTAATTTGCGTATTAAATGCAATTCACTGGTCGAAAACATCGACAGTTATCACACATTAAAATTGGGCAGCTTCATATTTAACTTAAAATATCTCGAGAAATATTGACTTTATCGTTATGAAAAGAGAGTACTTTATTTACGCAAAAAGTATTGGAGAATCGAAAAATTGTGCTAAAGTTTCTATTCCGCCAGTGATGTAGAATTTGGGAACGATTAACCTGTCACTTGCCCCTGTCGTACGCCTCTGGTGGTAGCTAGAAACGTTTGTTTAATATAATTTTGTAGGGTGTATAGTGTCTACATTTTCTGCCAAATATGAAATGAATACGTAAAACAGTCTTAAAGTAATGAACCCAAATAGTTTTTAAATTTTTAAACAAAACACCCTGTAACTATGTAAGCAGCTACATTTTATTTAGGTGTTTTGGGTTAAATCTTCATAATTTGAAGTCAGGATTCTAGTATTAAATTATTTCCAATTAGTAATGAATCACCCTGTATATGTCCTATCTATGTTTATTACTGTTACTTTTGTTTAAAAAAAATTAAATAATATGTTGATAACGAACGGATAATTATTTTTGATTATCTAAGCACGAAACGACGAAATACATCATATAACCAAGAAGCATATAACTACTATGAAAGAAATTACTTCTATACTATTTTTGGTTCGAAAATAAAAATCCCTAACACCTTCTCTTGGTGTTATAGCGGTTCCTTCAAAAATAACCTATAGAAGTAATTGTTCTCTCGGGGAGCAACCCTTCTATCGATACAGTGAGAGAACGAATTTCAAGAATACGGTTTTGGCATTTTCAATAGAACCACGCCCACTTTCTATTGGCTGTTCTATTCTATCACCGTCAAGAATAGGGGTCCAGGGCATGGTGACACTAACAAGAAAAATTAGGATCAATTCATGCTAATTCATTACACTTGAAGGTTTGAATATTAAATTTACAATTTTTTTGTAGTTAAAACTAGGCAGGTTTAAGTCCGTAAAAATACAGCGACAAGCTATATTTTCACTGTAGTTCCGATTCTCTTGGCTGAATTTCAAAATTTGAAATCCACTGATTGGTCATTAAGCAAGGAGATATATTATCGTTGAAATATTTTTGTTTTTAAAATATTTTCTGATAATATATTGAATTATGCATAAATTATTCAATGAATATGTGAGTGCATTTGTCATTAAACGTAATACGTATATATCTAAATGCCAAATGTCGCTTTGCCCTATTTACATGTACAATATGGTGGATGTGTTAAATTACACAGCGGTTCATAAAACACGACGGAAACATCAAAAGTTAATTAAGAATATCTTCATAACGACATCGGAAATGACAATGTTTTTCATAGAAACATTGAATAGAGTAGAGGTATTAAGTTTTTAAAATTATTTCTCCAAGCTTTGACTACAAAATACAAACTGCTATATTATTTTAAAATGATTTTGTCACCTCCATAACATGGAATTAAATGAAGTTGAGAATTTTTATTGAAATAAACGATTAAGTAGCTTTTTAGTTTTTTTTTTATTGTACTCTGTAGAATAATATTAATTATATCTTAAAGCATCTTAAAACACAATAAATATTAAAACCACAATTAAACTAGTTTATAGAATACAACAAAGCACATCATTCAAATAATTACACTCATATCAGTATACTTTGCCCTTCGGTTTGTAAATCTATCGGGCACTATTTTAACAAATAAAGAAAATACATTTTTAGATAAGGTTTTAAATTATTGCATACTTTCAAAATTTCTTAATAGTTTTTAATAAATTTTGGCGCCTGCTTCTGAAAGTGCTTGGAGAAATAAATTAATTATCTTTTTAAAAATTACAGATAGCAAGTCTTATTAAAGATATAAAATCAACTAAATTGAAAATTCAAAGAACTTTTCAACTTTAAAATCAATAATAGTTATTATACGATAAGCACGAGTATTGAATAGTCAATTGATTAGAAAATTGGAATAGTTACAAATTATTCGAATAGTCGAATTTTTTTGACGAAAAAAAATTCTAATTTAGAATAATCGAATATTCGAATTATCCAAATAAAACTCCGATCCTCTAAGGCATTTAGTTACGTATTTTTGTTAACTATTGTAATAGAATTTGTATTAAGGACGGGGTATCGCTGTACATCAGAATGGCACCTGCAGACCAAAAGTTTATTCTAACTTTCTTCGTTATTACAACTCAAATCGTTTTATTTTTTTCACTAAATTGCATATAAAGGTCTAACTTAGGTAAGGATTGCATTTATTTTTTGTTAATTAATTGTTTAATATTGAAAAAGAGCTGTTGAATGCGAACTATTTTAGACCTTTACATTTGTATAAATAAACAACAATCTAAAAAAATTTTCTTAAAATGAAACTAAACCTTTCCTAAGTTGAACATTTTTCTATCAAATAGCCCAGTCAGAATTTTCTAAAGAGATCAGACCTAAGAAATAGTTAGAAACTAAAATCATGCTGCATTTTATTTTTATTTTTTCACTTTGGATCAAATATGGACGTAGTTAATGACGAAATAATTGTACTTTAGTTTATAACTTTTATCATAGATGGAATTAGGCACTATATATTTTTTTCTTTTTTTTATTAACGAAGTCAAAACAAATTTTTGTATTATACATTAATTTAACGTTTTTTTTAATATTTTGCGATATTTACAAAACAATTATTCAATAAAACAAATTAGAAAAATGAAAAAAAGAATACTGATTTGCGGATATTGATTGTCAGTAGACCAGTTATATCATTGTTATATCTTAAAGAAATTTTTATTATAATAGCCAGCGTACGGCTGGCCATCTATAGTTATATATGAGGGTAAATAAAATTAGTGTTTGTGTGCCGAGCGATCGCTTACAGAATAAGTTTTTATTATTCCATTTTCCCAGCACAATTAAAAAAAAACATTAGACACAGAATAAACATCGTTGTAAATAAATATAAAAATTATAAAATTGTTAATAACAAAAAACTGTAAATTCAAAATTCTTGAAAAAAAATACCAATTATTGGTGGCCATATAGAAATCTGGCCACAGGTTTCTGAGAGAAAAAAATGTTAGCGTAAATTTTGTATACGTGGTATTCTGAATTAAGTAAAAAGAAAAACTGGCATCAAAATATTTTATTTAAAAAATATAATTTTATTATTATTACATTTAAATATTTTCTGGTGGATCTTTATACTATTTTAATCTTTTGCCTCTCCTGTTTAAAATAACTTCCGGCCCAACGCAATCCTCATAGAATCGTCTCAACTTTTCTACCATATTGTTAAAAAAGTTTCGTTGAAATTTATGTTTTCGGTAAAAAGTGGTTTATCATCTCCCGTATAAATAATAAAATGGCATGTTTTTCTTCTTGTGATGTCGAGTTGTCTTTGTATCTAAAAACAATAATTTGTAATATTCTAAAAAAATAAGAAAAATGAAAAGCCAGTAACAAATCTTATCTGATAATAATAATTGTGATTTTCCTTCAAGTGAATTTCATTATTTTCAATTTTTAAGCAAGGAACCATACGCTTTTCTACGGCCTCTCTCAAGGATATTTTTGATGTGGCTACATTTTAAAAAACATTTTACTTCAACAAGTTCATCTGAATCAATTAAACCTAAAACTTAATAAGTTATTAAACTCTGATATGTATATAATAGTTACAATAATTCGTTTACCATCAGGCGATGCACCTAAGAAACCGTATTTCAAGTCAACAAATAATCCTGAAGGGTTAACATTCGGGTAGTAATAGTGGGTAGTTTGCAGCACTTCATCAAATTTTAAAACATTAGTTTAAATCCAGCAACGTTCTAGAAAACATCATTATTCTTCATAAGTATCTAGTCTCCGAATTTTCGACGCAAGTAAATAGGTATTACAAAATTAAAATATGTTGACCACTTTAATGTGTCATTTGTAAATGGATTGCCTCTAAGTTAATAATATTTTAATAATTTTTTGACACTTACCTAGAACTGATTTAAAAATAATCACACACAACCATAAACTTATAAAAATAATAAACTTACCCTACCGGTGATTAGAATTAAAAATACAAATAAAAAATGTTTTTAATAAAAACTAAAGATAAAAGTAATAATTACTAGAGCACCTATTGATATTACTAAATGTTGATCTACCCTCGTTCTTTCCCGAGATAAAATACAAAATATATTTTGTTGGCTGGCAAGGTCTAGAAATGAGAATTATATAAATGGTTTTTAGCCCTAAAACATGTGTTTTTAGCAGGTAAAATTTTTTCCGATGAATAGAGCAATTTAGTGAAAGGATTCTATTATTATTTCTGGTAGTTTATCCTATTACTAAGAGATGTCTGCACTTCATGGCCAAAAAAATCATTGACACATTTTCGTTTCAGATTGCATGGGATACGGGCTCCTTAAGGGGTATTTTTTAGAAATTTCATAATCTAAATATGCTATAATAAGTATTGAAAATAATGTAAAATATGCAAAATCTTAAAAATGTTGTTTACAAAATATTTTTAAAATATTACCATTTGGACTAAATCCAAAATTCCTCCTAAAAAATGCAAAGTTCTAGTTCTATTCTATTCTTCTGGGGTGCGTTTCATGCATGTACTGGAGCTCTAGGCTCATTGTACCCCCCTGAAGTAATCATACCAGGTTCGTTTCCTTCATGTATTCTAGAACGTCCCTGATATTCGCTTTCACGATTTCCTCTGGCTCAGGAAACTGAATGCCAAAGTGCCTCTGTCTAAGCCACTTAAGGCTCGGACAGTGACATATTACGTGAAGAGGAGTTTCGTCTTCCTCACCACATTTTCTGCATAATGGGTCCTCAGCCAGTCCCATTATGTTCATGTGTTTTCGGAGATGGCAGTGTCCTGTAAGCAGTCCCACTGCCTTTCTCAATTGGGTTCTACTTAGGCTGAGTAGTTCTGTAGTTTTCTCCCTGGATGGACCTGTTATGAATAATCTGGATTGCCTGAGTCCAGGCAGTTCCATCCAGAGTTTCTTATGTTGTTCCCTTAGTCGTTCCTCTATTGTTTCCCTTACATGTTGGTATGAGACCCCACATGTGGGAAGAGGTCCGATCAGGGTTCCTTCTGAAGCTTCCCTGGCTAGGAGGTCAGCTTTTTCATTTCCAAGAATCCCTGTGTGTCCTGGTACCCATTCAAGGATAACCTTGTGGCGTTGTGCCAGTTCAGCTACAGTTCCTTGGCAGTGCTTCACTGTTCGTGACGCAGTGTGTACGCTCTCTATTGCTTTGAGAGCTGCTTGGCTATCACTTCTGATCCTGACAGTCCTGTTAGGGACTGTCTCGTTCAGGATGATTTCCGAGCATGTGTTGATGGCAACCACTTCAGCTTGCAGGATAGTCTCTACTGAACCCAGGTTGAGACTATACGTCTTCCCTGTATTTTCATTGTAGATTCCAATCCCAGTGCTGGTGCTTGTTTTGGATCCGTCTGTGTACCAAACGGATTCATGTTGTTTCCTAGTCTTGGTACGAGCTTCGTCCCTATCCGGAATATGAACCGTATATGGTTTGGAAAGGTCGTAGCAGATAGGTATTCTATCTGAGGGCATGCTCAGTAATTGATTATGTTCAATCTCTTTCGAGATTGTGGAATGGTACCTAGGGATCGCCCTGCCCCATTCGTTGTTTATTTTCAGCCTGTAAGCAGCTGCCAGTGCTTCCCTTTCCACAATAAGATGTAGTGGAGGTAGTCCCAGCATAGCTTCCAGGGCCGCTGATAGCAAGTCTTATTAAAGATATAAAATCAACTAAATTAAAAATTCAAAGGACTTTTCAACTTTAAAATCAATAATAGTTATTATACGATAAGCACGAGTATTGAATAGTCAATTGATTAGAAAATTGGAATAGTTACGAATTATTTGATTAGTCGAATTATTCGAATAGTCGAATTTTTTTGACGAAAAAAATTCTAATTTAGAATAATCGAATATTCGAATTATCCAAATAAAACTCCGATCCTCTAAGGCATTTAGTTACGTATTTTTGTTAACTATTGTAATAGAATTTGTATTAAGGGGTATTTTTTAGAAATTTCATAATCTAAAAACTATAGTAAGTATTGAATATAATGTAAAATATACAAAATTTTAAAAATGTTGTTTACAAAATATTTTTAAAATATTACCATTTGGACTAAATCCAAAATTCCTAAAAAATGCAAAGTTCTAGTTAAAAAGCTGTTAGATGAAAATAATATGCATCCAGGTATAATATTCGATATACAGAAAAACAACACAAACAGATCTAACTTACTCAAATCTTCCTATATCACATAAATAAGCAGCTTATAATTCTTTAATATACAGGGTGAGTCAAATAATTGCCAAAAAATTTAAAGTGCCAAAAATTAATAACAATTTTCTTAAAAATCATATAGGGTTGCATGCCTCTCAAGAAGTGTATCATTATGTACCAAATTGTTAAGATGAATAATTAGACAAATATATTTTGTTTATTTCATTGCTTGAGATAATTCTTTGGAAGCTACCCCTTTTCGCAGAGATGTACCCTATTAGAATTACTTGATTTTTAAAATTATACTTACGAAACGAAAATCCAAGACTGCAAATTTTAATTATTTACTTAAAAACCACAAAGTTTTCAAAGAAATCAAAGAGACAAATTATTTTTTAAGTAAATTGAGAATAATATTTTTTTTTCTTTTCAAATTGTTTTCCGTCAAATAATTAAAGAATATCTTAAAAAATTTGTTATTGTAACATCACCCATATTCGTGAAAAAAAAAATATTTATTTTCCTCAACTTTAAGTGGATAACACTTCTTGGGGAAGCATGCAAACTGAATTTTTATTTACAATGTACTTATTAATTTTTAACAAGGAATTACCTCCTTAAATTTTATGCAATTATTTTGACTGACCCTGTACAGACAATTTTTTAATCTTACGGACAAAATAATTATCATAGGAAAGTTTGGTTCATAAAACAAATAGCTGCATCTAATGGCTATTTGAAACATAAATATGTCACTGCAGTTATTATTTTCTGAACAACTAGGGAAATTTAAAAATAATAAAATCATTACATTTTGTGGAAATTTTTTTATTACAATTCCAAAAGTAATATTTTCAGCTATACAATATAATGCTGGTACAAAATTATTCCAGCAGTGACTAAGTTTGAAGATACAAGAGCATATAAATTTAACAACCGGATGAGTCACATGCAAATTACCTACTTGAACACATAGCGGTATAGTTGACAACTAGCGGGCAAATAAACTCGCCAGGCAGGGAGCGAGCCGACAAATCTTACTACGGACCCGAACCAATAATAAGGCTAAGCAGAGCACAAACCTCAATTCTGCTCAAGGAATGGGCGGAGAGAGGATTAGAAGTACAGTGGACCAACTGCAGTGACCTTAGGCAGGCGAAACAAAACTAGGACAAGGTGGTTGTTGGACAAATCCAGATCGCAGCTACGCCTGCTTGTCGAAATCCTTATACTGGCCAACTGTGGATTTACAGCTCTTAGGGTACGGACATACCGAAGATACATGGATGTGCGCGGTGGAGGTGGCGGTGGCGATTATCTAGGGTTTGAAAAACTATAGAATGTGCATTTGGAATATTATTTGTGAAATGGAGACTTCTGAGTTGAAATAGACGAAGAAACTGCGGATATTATTATTAAAGCAATTTGCATCCTGCACAACATCATCATTGAGAAAGAATCACATCTGTTTAGAACTTCCTGAAATTTCAGAAACATCTAGATCATGCAATCCTTCAACTAACAGAGCAAAACTAATTCGAAAAAAATATACAGTTTTTTGCTGACAATCCTTTGAATTTTTAAAAAAATAAAAAAGGTAGTAGGGCACTGTCACTAAGCTTTATTATTTTCCTATTATTAGCTAATTTCACCAACTGACTGCTCAATAATAATTTATTAGGTTTTTAAGTATAATTTTTGTAAAAAAGTGCAAAACGGGTAATTAAATAGAATAGGTACTTTGTTTAATATTAAAAATACATACATGTTATTCTAATTTTTGTCGCTATTTTCTTCCACTCCCTTGCCAAAACATCCCTATTGTGGTGTTGTTTATGGCGTTTATCCCGTAAAGCATCAAATCTATAAGCTCATCCCTCATTGTCGTTTATGAAACCACCGAAAATTAAGAAAACCAAAACAATCCCCCCAACCTTACAGCAAGATATGAAAATAGCGTCCGAGTATCTCCAGAGAATGTCACGTGGCTTAAAAAGCACCAATAAACGGGCAATTTACCACGCGACGAATCTCGATCGCGATCTAAAAGTATATTGTTTTTGGTTTGGCAATGTCGTAACCACGACCGCGACCTCCACCACGCACATCCATGTATCTTCGGTATGTCCGTATCCTTAGGTGTAGTGGAAGACCCAGACTACTCAAACTGTGGGGGGGAGAATAGTATATAACATTACTAGCAAGGTAAGAGGGTTTTTACTGGCGAATGGAGGATATAAGTGACGAGCCACAGGCGAGTCAGTTACCTCCTTGAGCAGCTTTTCAGCATTTTGCCCATAAAG
This sequence comes from Ophraella communa, assembly GCA_035357415.1. NCBI lineage: Eukaryota > Metazoa > Arthropoda > Insecta > Coleoptera > Chrysomelidae > Ophraella > Ophraella communa. The sequence continues at coordinate 12,384,777 of CM068987.1, forward strand.
TATTGGTTTTTGGAAACTGACGTTTAAAAATGAGATACAAATAAAACTTCTTACCACTTCCAAGGCACCTGTAAGGTTTACGCACAACTCAGACAAGACGAGTGATGATACAGAGGGGGTAGAACCCAATGGGGTATGCAAAAAGGGCTCAAAGGGCCTACTTGCCAGGCATCAGTCACCTAGCCCATTATATGCATTCATTCACCTACTTGCACACAAAAAATCACATAAACTAAAGAAATACTACAGTAAGTTTGTGATAAAACATATTTTCTTGAAGTACTTGCGAAATTAAAAGAATTCTAGTAAATCATCTATCGTTTAAAAGTCTTGGAGTTCTCCGCTATTAAACTGTTTGCTTTGATTAAGTCTTCATTTTGAACATAGATTATACTGATCTTATAGGATAATCCATTGGGATTTTATCGTTATTTCATTACTTTAACACTTTATCTAATCTTAACACTACTTAAGCAACAACAAATATTCATTTGATAAAAACAAATTTAACAATCTGAGAAAAATCATTTATTTGATATTCGGAAGTGGCACATTATTCAAACGCTCAACTTCAAATATATAGACAAACTTGCATACTTTCTTATGTGAATCAAAATGGTAATTTATAAATTTAAAACCGAGTTTTTCTTTAAAAATAACATACTTTTATATTTGTTCGACGTTCACGATGGAATACCTCAATTCCACTAACTTATGTTGCCCGTACGCACACAAATAAAGTGACTTATAAATAAAAACACATTTTCCGTATCAATAAATCAACATTTTGGAAGGTTTCCAAAGTCAAAATAAATAATATATCATTTTAGATGTATACAGGTAATTGGATATCAAAATAATTTTTCAATGACTTGATACTTTATGGACTCTTAGGAAATTGAAACATTCGGTTAGATTTAATAAAGCGATTTAAAAGTTTATTTGAAATTTCGTTTTGGAAGATAAATTTGTTTTGAAAAATATTATACGCATTAATAATTATTATTAATGTGGTAATAAAGGATAAAGATCAACATTGGCCAGCGATTATAAATCAAATTTAAAATAGATAAATAATATTAGGTATTTATAAGATATTTGTTAATTTTTAAAAATATTTGTTTATTATAAACCCTAGAAATTAACCCAATGATTTCTTGTGGTGCACATCAACATATCTGCAAAATTTATTTTTATATTTTTCCTCGTATTTTTCTACTATTTTGTAAATAGTTATTTTCTATATTATTATATTCTCTTTTTGAAATTCACCTACTTTTTTGTCACTCATAAGACGGTTTTATACAAAATGAAACTAACTTACTTATCAACCGAGAGAGAATCTGCTTGCAAAAATATTCGCAGTAAAATTTCCTTTTTGATCCGTACTTTCCCTTATAAGCAGAATAGCGATAACTGTTTGCACTTCACCGCATTTCCCTATTGAAATTCAGAACTTCACCGAAATACCCCAAAAAAGTTCAAACTTCACCGAAATACCCCAAAAAAGTTTAAACTTCCCCATTTATAGGACAGACCTCCCTAAATTTCCCAATAGCGACCTACACTAAATTTTCTTAGTGGTTTCCATCTCGGTTGTAATAAACTTCACCGAAATTGACCGATATCTGTTTGCACTCTACCACACTTCCCTGATATCAGTCTACACTTCACCGCACTTCCCTGTTGAAATTCTGAACTTCGCCGCACTTCCCTGTTAAAATTCCGAACTTTACCGAAATTCTCCAAACAGTCCTAACTTCCCCAGTTATGATAAATACTTCCTCAAATTCCCCAAGCGACTTACACTAAATTGTGTTAGACCCTTACCCAGATAGTCTCCTCACTAGATCGTCTACCAAAGTTGCTCAAATTACTCCCCTGTAGATATCATCTTTTTACCTTTGCTTCGGGAGATACATTATTAAACGCCCCCTTCACGTCTAAGAAACAAGCTATTTCCTCTATGGACTTAAGCATTTTGACTTTGGCTTTAACACAATTGACTGACGAAATCCAAGACGCTCTGAATAAAAAAGAGACCTGGGTATGTGCATTTCTAGACATAGAAGGGGCCTTTGACAATACGCCACATGAGGCAGTCAAAAGAGCACTGATTGAGAAAGGAGTAGATAGAACGACTTCCATCTGGATGTCGCAACTGCTATCTACAAGAATCCCAGAAATGGAGGCAGGACAAGACACTATCTTCATTAATGTTACCAGAGTCTGTCCGCAGGGGGGAGTTGCATCCCCGCTTATGTGGAGTCTCACTGTGGACAGTCTACTCTGTCAATTGACTAGGGAAGGCATACCATGTCAAGGGTATTCCGACGACATGGTTATCCTGGCAAAAGGGAAGTATGAAAATGTCCTCTGTGTTATTGTTCAAAGAGGACTGAACATTGCGAAACAATGGTGTGACTCGGTGGGAGCATCAACCCCACCAAAACCACACTAGTAACCTTTACAAGGAAAAAGGAACCTAATCTATAGCAATAGTGAGACCAGTATTCACATATGGGGCAGTGGCTTAGGGCGCAAGGGCTAATCTGAGTACGACGAGGAAAACTCTCTCGAAGATTCTGAGACTTGCCTGTTAATGGAGCCATGGGAACTTGCCCCACTGCTGCAATGGAGGTGATTTTAAACTTGACCCCACTGCACATTCTGTTAGAAAGTGTAAGGAAGAAAACGATATATAGAATGATCAAAGAAGGAATTATCAGGGAAAAACCTCGATCACTTCAATTTGATCAAACTTGGGAAATGTCCCAAGATGATATGCCAAAGAAATTCAACTTTGTGAGAAAATTCATCACAACCCCACATTTGGGACCAGAACCATTCTGTGGGATCAGCAGTAGAGTAATCTTAGGAAAACTAAGGGAAGAAATGTAGAAGGAAAAATCCAAATACTGGAATCAGCTGGAAGGACTGAGGCAATCTAAGATACTACTACCCCAGTAAAAAAAGGCTCCGAATTTTAACGGGAATACTAACCGCGCATTGCCAGTTAAAAAGCCACATGAAGAAAGCATATGAAGCAAAGTGCAGATTCTGTGAGGAAGAGGATGAAACCTCAATACACATACTCTCAGAATGTCTTGCCTTACATAATTCTAGGGCTAGATACCTAGGAGCACATGAAATAGAAGAGGGGGATCTACCTGATTTGAAGCTCCACGATGTCCTAAACTTTCTCAGGAAAAAAGGACTCGAAGAGCTGCTATAAATCTGAGAAAACATCAGAACATGGCAAGTAAGGGGGGACACAATAGATCCTATAGGTCGCCCCTAATTTATACATAGTCATAGTACATACATACTTCCTTTGGGTAATAAGTATGAAATATATTTAACAAATGTGCGGTTGGTCCTTGTGTTGACTCCCATTATGTGATTTATATTGTTTTCTATCAATCAGTGTTTTTTTAGTATTATTCTCTAAGATTTGCCGTACTGATGAAGTCTAAGAAGACAGAAACACTGCCAATACTATCCTTGCTTTCCTTGCCCTTAGTAAAGAACAATACTGTTTAATCTATTTTCGCTTTTCGTCATTGATCCCACTCACTATAAGAAAAAGGGGACGCCGCGCCGTGTTCAGACTTTCAGTTTTCTTTATGATTATGTACAATAAGAATTATCCAAAATATTTTCTTTAAGCTTAATCAAATACCGTTTAGACACTCCTCGTGCTTCAAATTTATGACTCTTCTATTCAAATTGGCAATATTTCAGATGCAACTTGAAAGGTTAACGATTGATAAATTATCGAAGTTTGTTAATTAAAAAAAAATGAAAGTGTGAAAGGATTTCACCACAGATGTCTAGTAGTTTATTTTCGCGGTACTTAAGCAAAGGATATGCTAATAAAAAATATATTATTTTTTTATCGATAATAATGAAAGGGAAAGCCGATGTTTGTTTTATTTTGCATACGAATGAGTCAGTCGTTTACGTTAAGCGCCGCTGCCCGATTAATAAAAATTAGCCGGTTTGTTAACAAATTATTAAACGGGCTTTCATCTATTTTGATGATTCGTGTAGCGGAACGTTGAATTTTACTAAATCCTCGTCTTTCGATTGATTCGGTCAATAATTAGTAGAAATTTTATTTTAATACAGTTATTTAATAATTCTTTCATCATTTCGATATTATGGTTAGTCACTATTCGGAAAACGTATATAAACACTAAATATTATTTGCTTTTAAATTGAAGACATAAGTGGATAAAGGTGTAATGTCGTATTTTTGTTAAAAATGACATTTTGCCATTTTTGTTAAGAAAAATTTAATATTTTAGAGCCATCGAGTGAGCCATATTAATCATTTTCTTGCGGAAACGTCTCACTATTCAATGAATAAAAATCATAACAAGAAATATAGGTATTGAATAAAGGATTATAATAAAACCAATTAGACCCTTAAGTTGTAAAATCCGAAATGCACATCATAAATGTAAAAGGACCTGATTCAGGTAATTTTGTTTCCCAGAGAGTTTAGTCCACAAAAATCTAAAGAAAAATATGAACATTGTCATAAAAAGTTTATGGAATAGTTCTTGAAAAATAAAATAAAAAGCGTATCCGAAAACGTTTTAACAGCATATTTTAAACAATTACCAACAGAAATTAAACCCTCTACTCTCTGGACAACATAGTCAATGCTAAAAACAATGATAAATATAAAAAATAACATTAACATATCATCTTATCCTAAGTTACGAAGCTTTTTAAAATTACAATCTTCAAATTATAAATCGAAAAAGTCAAAAATATTAACGCCAGAACAAATAAAAGAATTTCCAAGCTCCGGATGAAGTATATGAATTTACAAAAGTTAGTTAAAATTCCAGTAAGTACCAAATACAAATTTTTAATTTTTCTTCAAATTTTAGATAGTACTAATTATTTGGTATATCTGGTGGATGCAGACATCAAGAATTAAAAAATTTAAAAATAAATCATATAAGAGACTTAGGAGATGAATATCAAGTAAAATTAGTGGACACAAAAACAAAAACCGATAGATCCTTTGTAAATCCCGGAACATTCTATAAATTAGCAAAAAAGTACATACTTCTTAGACCGCCTAATATGGAGCTATTTTTTTTAATTATCAAAAGGGGAAATGTACAAAACAAGTTGTTGGAATCAACAAAATTGGAAACCAGCCCAAAATAATTACTAACTTTTTAAAATTACCTCATGCTAACTTATATACCGGGCATTGTTTTCGCCGTTCAGGTGCCACTATTCTTGCTGATGCTGGAGGTGATACGTTAACAGTAAAAAATTTTGGTGGCTGGAAATCAACTGCCGTAATGGAAACTTACATAGAAAATTCCATAAAGAAAAAAAAGAAATAGCTAATACTTTGGTAAACAGTATAAACATAACAAACACAATTCCAGAAATTGAGCCATTAAATTCAAGACAAATTGACCAAAATTTTATCGAGACAATGGATACTACAAATCCAGAAAATCAGCCATCAACTTCAAAACAAAATTTGCACCAAAAGAGATCCCGATTTTTTTAATGAAATATTATGGACTGATGAATCATCTTTTTCTACGGCAGGAGTTTTTAATAGGAAAAATCGAAGGTCGTGGGAAAATAAGCACAACAGAAAAAGATTGGTAAAACAAATAAAAAAATCAGGAAGAAAAATGTTAGCGTTTAACTTTTTCACAAAATGTTTAAAGATAACTTGTTAGTTTTTTTTTTAATTTGAACACTACTTACCTACTTGTCTTTGTTTGATTTTGTTTATTTCATTTATAAATAATTGTTTAAATTAAAAATTTTCTTTTGAAATGTTTCATTTTCTCTATTTCCTTTTTAAAACAAAATTGATTTTAATCGAAGACTAAACAACAATAATGAAACAAAGCCAAATAAAGTTGCATTGTAACCGAAAATCGTAAAGTATCTAATATCTCAAAAACTATTAGGAATTGATCGAGGGGCAGGTCACTCATTGAAATTTGTACACCTAATTATAATTACAAATAAGTACCTCTTAATTTTAGGTACTTAAATCTATTTAAAAAAATATTTCCTACTTATTTCTAATTCTTTGCATTTATTTTGATTTTCATGGAATTAAGGGGAATTATTACGAACTTTTGTAATTAAATGTATTTACTCGTAACTGAAATGTAATAAAATCTACTTAAATGTAATTACATCTGTTCAAATGTAATTAAATGTATTGAAATATAATTAAATGTATTTAAAAATAATTAGTTACTCTCAAAAATATTTATTACGTGCACAAGTTCCGCAATATTTTTGGCTCTTTTAATGAATAATACAAGGAAACTTGTTAAAAAATGAGTCTTTTGAGATCTTTTAAGGTCTGTAGCATAAGGAAAATTAGTCAGTTGATCAGTGGTGTACATTTCATTACTCTTAGAGGAAAAAAAAATATAAAAATGTTTTTTAAATCACAACAATTTATTGACAAAAAGTATAAACTGATATATTGAAAGGCTATTTAAATAATGACCTATAGCTTTTCTCAGAAACTAGTTTAAAAATTTAACAAATTTCACATATAAAGATCCCCTTTTTATCGTTTATGGGTGCTAAGTTAGTTTGAAAACAACAAAGAGGAACCCTGATGTCACCTGTCAAGTATCCATGAAAATTAAAAAAGTTCTCACCAAAATATCCGTCTCCCATATTTTTAATCCGGTCGTGTTTTACTTTACATAACCTCAACTTTTTTGTTGTTTTTCTCGTTTTTTTATCCCCTAAATATTCATCCCTTAGTTACAACCCCTAACTTTAAATTTCTTAATAGCACCCTGTACATTTTTTTATAATTTTGGATTTTGTTTTCCATCGTCTATTCAAAACATTTTTCAAAAATAAAATGGGTTCATAGGTAATCAAGAAAATATCAGTTTATTTTTGTTAAATTAATCAAGAAAGCCTTAAAACTTAAAGGAACCATAAAAATAACAATAAACTAATTAATTATTACATTAGATATTCGAATTGTAGTCCACCTGCTGCAAAACACATTTCGAATCTTGCCAGAAGATTTCTTGTAGGTGTGGCTTGAATCATTGCAGGAGTAATTGGGCGACATGCTTGTCTTATGTTTTCTTTTAATTCTTCTACATTTTGCGGTTTTGGTTGATACCTAAACAATATCTTTTATCGCTACCCCAAAGACAAGTCAGGTGAGCGTGCCGCCCACATAGTTTCTGGAGAGTTGTTTGCTATTCAGTGGTTATCGAAATGGTTTTGTAGATAAGCATGTCGCCGAATTACTCCTGCAATGATTCAAGCCCCACGTACAAGAAATCTTTTGGCAAGATTCGAGATGTGTTGCAGCAGGTGGACTACAATTCGAACATCTAATGTAAATAATATTAATTAGTTATTGGTATTTTAATTATTAATTATTGTTCCTTTAAACTTAAAGGCTTACTTGATTAATTTATCAAAAATAAACAAATATTTTTGAAACATTTGTTGAATACACAATGAAAGACCAAATCCAATATTATAAAAAAAAATGTACAGGGTGCTATTAAGAAATTTAAAGTTAGGGGTTTTCTCCGCCATATTAAAGTATATTGAAAATGGAATAGATCAGTTTTTTTCCCATTAGAAAATCTTTATTCGTTTAAGAGATATAGCCTGGATAAATTAGTCTGGGACACCCTGTATATCTTCTAAAACTCAGAGTAATAAGTAAACATAGAGTAGGTATATTCCCTACTACTTGTCGTCGAGACAGATTTGTTTACCAGCAGAGCATTGCCAGACGTTGTGTTTTGTAAGTACAAAGTAGGAAACAAAAACGTAATAAGATAATTTAAAACAATTTTATTTTACTTTTAAGAGGAGACTTTTAGTCAGAGAAAATATTCTTTAATATATTTTAATATTCACTTTCTTACCTTTCGTTAATACTGATAAAAAAGCTCTGCACCAATCGTATCAAATACCCACACCGAAAATTTGGCATCAGTGCCTTTGTTTGTTATTGTCTAGAGGTGATTAGCGCTTTGTTCAATTTTTCCTGAATTTTTGTGTATTTAAGTGAACTTTGTAAAGTGTTTTTATTTATTTTCAATATTGAAAATGGTGAAAACCCGAAAAGCGTGTATAATATTGTGGTAGGTACTTACTTCGCAAAATGATAATCTAACCTAAAACCGGTAAGTTATTCACTTCATTGGCGTAGAATTAGAAATTTCAATTAAAATTTATTACACATATAAGAAAATCAAATTAATAATTGAATACATAATATATATAAACTAGAAGCGAAAAGTGGAAAATTTCTTTTAAATAATTTTCTTTTTTTTTTCATTTAATTAAAAGAACTCTTTTTAATGTATGTAAATTATTTATCTAACTACGGTGATACTCTAACCAATTACACGCCACTGTACAGCTGTGTTTACCTACACCTCTAGATGTCAATTTTATTTTCCATCTCTCTCAATTATAGGTTCATTGCTATTGACTACAGACTGTATGTTATTGTATTGTTGTGGCACCTCTATGTTTACTTATTACTCTGAGTTCTAAAACAACACGACGCTAAATTATTAAACAATTAGGTATAAATAATAGTACACAGCTTAAAATAACACCTTTGGCAATGTTACACATAACCATCGAGATGATATTTCGTATTTCGATGCACATAACTGTTCTTTTTTTTGTAAGAGGTAGCGCAGAAGGAACTAGGGTTAGGGACTTTACACATGTTTCACACATTTTATGTTATTTATTTTTACTTATTTCTACTTAGAAATACTTATTTGTACTTAGAAGTACTTATTGGTATTTAAAAGTAATTATTTGTACTTGAGGGTAATTAATTGAATTTAAATGTAATTATTTTACATTCTTAAGAAATATTTGTAATTAAATATAATTTACAAATAAGTATGTTAATAATTATGTACTTATTTGTACTTTATAATTACATTTTGAAAATTTGTACACCTACTTATGAAGTGTCCTCCCCCTCGGAATTGATGGTTGTAAATATGAACTTACTTTATTTTTTTATAAGGAATTAAATTAAAATAAAAAAATATGGGTTGCTATTTGAAATAAGGAAGATACCTTCGTTTTTTTAATTTAAAATTTAACTCAATAGTGTGATCACCCTGTATAATATTTTTTTAAATACACTTTATTTACTTACAATTGAAGATCTTAAATGTAAAATAATACATTTACTTTTTAATTTAAATAATTTAGGTATTGAAATAATCATCATTTTATTAAGCGTGATTTCTGTCAAAATTTTCGAAAAACATTAAATTTCTCCTAAACGGTTAATTTTAGATACAAACTAACACTTAAATTTAACGAACTAACCAAAAATAATAAAATAAACAGGGTGTTGCATTTAAAATAGTGAAGTTGGTGTCGGTTTCCGGTATAACCGGAAGTGCGATCAAATTAAAAATATTTTAGTTAAATTTAGATGTATCAAATACCCCTGTATACCAAATTTCATTAATCTCGCGTTTTTCCTTCCCCATAAACTTCTAGGTGGCACTCGTCGTAGGACACCCTGTATATTCAATATAACAAGTAATCAGCGCTCTTCCACGAAACCTGAAATCATGGAATTATTCAAACAATTAATTCGAATAGTCGAATAATTCGAATAGAGGATAAATTTGAAAAGCTACTATTCGAATACAAAAATTTCAGAAATTCCTAGCCCTAAATTCAACTGCTTCGACAATAAACAGATTTATCATATTTTCTAACATAGCCAAATACAAATCACCATTCAGATTTTTTTATATAAATAATTAACCAATTACTTGATTTGAAAATTAAAGAAATTTTTATGTATGTGATGAAATCGGCAGTTTATAAAGGAACTATCATAGCCATTTATTTTCGGGGTTACTCAGTTGTACCAAAAGATAGCAGGTAGAAAATTTGCGATAGCTCAGTTGTACCAAAACATTTCTAGAGGGGATTAAAGGATTAATATGAAGGTTAGGTTAGGTTAGGTTAGGTTAGGTTCGGTTAGATACTTATATAAAACTAAAATATGCATTACTCCCTACTACTTTCTCAACCTAGTTACTTCGGTGTGTCCGGATGCCCCGAAGGTCAGGGTTTTCCCGTAATCCTATACTTAAGTAAAATTTAAATCCGTTTATTTTCTAAAAATTCAGAAATTAATTGGAATTATCTACCTGGAATATTTTGGTACAACTGAACCCTCAAAAAGGGATAACCTTTCACGCTACCGGATTAAGTCAGGTAAAATTGGTACAACTGAGTAGTCCCCTTTATTTTAATATACTATTTACCCAAGAACTTCTTTTTACGACCTTGTCTTCATTATCATTGTCAAGGGTACGTTATCTATGGCTCAAAAAAAATGTTTTTATTTTTTTTTAATATCATTATTACATTGCCTTGAATTAGTATAAATACATTATCCGCTTATAGGAAATCCTATTAGTTGAATGTAAATTGAGTAAAATTCAATAACTGGTGAAGAAAGCCCATATCGTATTATACATATGTAGGTAAGTGATCGCAGAAACATTTTTAATACACAGGGTGTCCAGAAATATGGAACTAAAAATGTGAAAGGTAGTAACGGTAGTAAATAGTTTTGTTAACTTACTAGCTGAAAAAAGGAATGAACATTTATAGTTTGTTATACGAGAGTTGCTTTTTAAATTTGGGGATTAGAGAACAGAAACAAATATTAATAATCGATAATCACTTTTATTGTTTTTCAAAATATTCCCCATGAAGATCTATACACTTTTGCATGAGTTTGAACCAATTGTCGAAGCACTTTTGCCACTCTGATTAGGTATCTCCAAAACATGCATTCTGAATGCAGCAACCGCTTCTTCAGGTTTCGAAAAACGTTGACCTTGTTTTTTACGTACGGGAATAAAAAGAAGTCATTCGGTCCCAAGTCAGGACTATACGGCGGATGACTTATCAAATCGATGTTTTGCGGGTGCTCAAAAATGCAGTTGTTTTTGAGCTCGCATTGTGGTGAAGAGTGATCCGTCTTCGGCGATTGGTTTTCCTATTTTCTTGGAAGACAATTGGCAAACAAATAGTGGCGTACCACTCAGAATTGACTGTTCTTCGTTGTTCTAGTGGTACGGTTGCGACATGTCTGTTTTCCCGAAAAAACAGGCCACCATTTGCTTGGAAGTGCTTCGTGCGTGTTGGATTGAGCTCATCTTGAAACACCCAGACAGTCGACTGCTGTTTACTTTCGGGCTCATCCGCTCATCACCTGTCACGATGTCATAGACGTGTTTTGAAGCACCACGATAGTATTTTTTGAGCATTTCCTTCTACTAATCGACACGAGCGCTTTTTTAAGCGATTTTTAAATTGTGTATGATCCAATATTATTTTATAAAATATTATTTTATTTTTATTTATAATTATGATTTATTAATGTGTTATGAACCATAAGCCAACGGTATTTTGACCAATCACAGGCCACGAATTTCATGTCACAGATATTCTAAGGCAACGAAATAGGTTCTACAATGATGTACAATAATTGTACTAAATCTAGTACTTTTTGATTGTAAAGGCATATCTAGTACCTCTGGTTTTTAATTATTTCATAAGTGTAGAAAAAGTATAGTATTATACTCGCTCGTGTAATAATATAGTATTTCTTACACTTTATATTTTATTTGAAAACATTGTCATTTTTAATATTTGATATAAATATAAGTTTTTTAAATATATCGTTAACTTTTTATATTGTTACGATTGCATTAGGAGTAGTATACAAATGAGCATGTTTATTTATAAATATTATGAAAGAGATACTGAATTGGTGTACAACATTCGGGGGGAAACAATAATTAAAAAAATCATTGTAAGTCTTTGTTCGATTTTTTTTTATGAAACTAAATTAATAGATAGAAAGATAATAGCAAAACTACAAGTTGAGTTTAATTTATTCCAGATAATTATTCCATAAATTTTATAAATTTCTTAAATTGTAACCTTGAAAATAATGTGACCACTCCCAAAATCAGGAGGAATAATTTTAGATTCGCTTCATAGCGAAACAGCTGTCATTGAGCCTTTAAAAAAGCAATTTTTCAATAAATATTGGAAGTTTTGTTAAAACGAAGAGTTTTTTATTATCCGTATTATAAAGGTTTTATTTAAATTAGCACGTGCTACAACTTTGATGTAGTTTGTTCTTGGAAGAAAGAACAGGATATTCAGTTATTTTCACATTCTTACAGTTCAATTGAAGAATACTGTTTCATAACTAAGAACACGCTATATTTTAATTTAAGGTACATTCAATAGGAATGAAAAATTAAAAAAAAAATTGTACTCACTTGTAACATCAATCCATTTTGGAATCTTTCGAATGCATCTTTTTCAGCGACATTGAATAATAAATGTCTCTTTTGAATTTCTGTTTATTTCAAACATAAAGTAATCTGGGAAATATAATTTTATAACAACCACTTCTAAATTAACTCCCATCAGCTGTGACTTTCAGTTCAGAACCTTAATCTCACAAAACACAGCATTTGTATAATGTCTTATCTATGTATAAAATGACTCAATCAAAGTAAACAATTTAATAGTGGAGAATTTCCAAGATTTATTTGTTCATTAACTACTTTAAACTGTTGATCTGCTAGATGTCTTTTAATTTCAAGTTCTTCTAGAAAATCTAAATTTTGTTTTTTATCACAATTTTATCACTATTTGTTTTATGATCTCAATTTCTTTATTAAAATTATTTTTGTTCATCCAAACTCACTTATACACACCAATGACATTCATATACTACACATTTGTGATAAAAAAACAAAATTTAGATTTTCTAGAAGAACTAGAAATTAAAAGACATCTAGCAGATCAACAGTTTAAAGTAGTTAATGAACAAATCAATCTTGGAAGTTCTCCACTATTAAACTGTTTACTTTGATTGAGTCTTCATTTTATACATAGATAAGACATTATTGTAACATAAATATATTAAGTTATTGTAAAGATCAGCATGATATAGTTTTTTTCCTGGTTTTTCTATATCATTGCACAGTTATACTGATCTAAGAGGGAAATACATCCAGGATAATCCCTTAGGGCTAACAATATCTAGGCTTTAATATTGTTATGTCTTATTACTTCCTTACTTGGTCTAGCCTTAACGACTTATCAACATCAAGTACCTAGTTACAAACATACAAAATGTAATTTCAATATGTCAATCTGACGATGCTAGTTATTAGCGAAACAGCTGTAATTGAATTTTAACGCGAATTTTTCGAATAAATAGTGGAAGTTTTGTTTAACCGTTCAGTTATTTATTGTTCTTATCAGACTTTTATCTGTAAATGTTCAAAATGATATCCCTGTATGGAAAAATTTAATTGAAATTGAATACTTAGGATAAAAAATTTAAACTATTTAACAACCCTAGCGAATACTGACATGGGATATTTCTTGAAAGCATTTCAACTTTTATATACTCGTTCAACTTTAAAAACTACTACTTTATGTTCTTTTTAACCTGTTTTATTTCTAATTCTGAAATATACGAAGGAAGATTTGCATTAATTTTAGTATAAATTTCCGATTTTCTCAAATTAAAAATGGTCTCTAATTCCGCGAATATCAAACAATTGTATTGTTTTCTGAACAAACCTGGTATGCATAATATGCACGCTTCATGTAGATGTAATCTGTCTTCACGTGAGTTGCTACTACTACAATTCTAGTCTAGCCTATGGTTCGTAAATATATGCCATATATGGTAAACTTTCATCTCGATAAAATTCGAAATTTCCTACCGTACATTAAATATAAATACACGTTACTAAATTAATTAATTAAGAGCATAATCATTACCATCGGTATTACGGAGTAAAAGTAACGTAGTGTGAATTAAATTATGGCGTTATTTTGGTTTTAAATTGTTAGATTTATGACCGGAAGGTATTTTGAGAAATGGATCAAATAAATCATGTCGAAATTAGTTTTTATTATATCCTTAATTATTTGACTAGTTTTATGCTTGGTCATTAGACGGTATAAAATGTAATTTTTGGGTCTGATAAAGAGAAAAATACAACTGAGACACTTTTTTAAATTATGTAGTTGTAATTCTGATTTAAATTTTGGCTTGGTGTCTATGAGTTTACATCAATTAACAGACTGATACTAAAATTTTATATTTATTGTCATAGATAAAAAGTAGTTTCACATAAGTACAATTATAAAAACGGCAAAAAAATACTACTTTCTTTGCTAATTTTGCTTATTTGCCCTAAAACTCTGAATATGCACCCTACTACTCTATGGTTTTCAACATAAGACTCATTTTGGAGATTAGATTATATATGGGTTATCTAGCTATCCATTTTTTTCGACCTCTACTGTAGTAATCCTTTTTTACTCTATTTGATCTTGTATTTGTAATAGATTCATTAAACTGTTGACTGATTCCCCACCATAACTTCTAGTCGTGAACTTTTCTTCGTATATTGTCAGGGTTTCCTCTACTTCCTGACATAATCTGTAAAGAAAGCTATCTACCAGTTTTAGTGAATACCTAAGAGCTTCCTCGTATTAGGTCCTTGTTCTTCAACAGATACTATGTTTGTTTTGAAGTCGAACCTATTAAAAATTCCTAGGTCCATTTTAATAAAGTTGAACTTGTCCAGCTACAGACGGGTTCTGGTTTGTTAAGACACTTCCCCATATACTCTCTGGTTTAAGGATCTGCTCTGACTGTTCCAGCTTGCTCTGTCTTTGGCCATCATACTACTTAGCAGTGGATCACCATGGGTTATGTTCCATTTTTGTAGAAAGCCCCTGGCTAAACCCTAGTATACACTTCCCTTACTTCCAGGAAAAGCAATACTATTCATTTAAATATCTCCCTCATAATCCTGGGTGACTTTCTCGATTAATCATCAAAATTCTTCGAACCTTCCCTGGTAGCTCCCCAGCCCTCCACATGTTAGGTTCATTGATATAACTGAAACTGAAATATTCACTAACAACCGCTATCCTTCAAAACTATCTCATGTCATGAAGACCAAGTCATGGATAGATATTAATGCTTTTAATAATAATCCAGGTATTTTGAATTTATGTAATCCTCATCTTTACATACAATATTTTAGCGAAAATGAAACATAACTATGACTTATACGGCTAAGGCTTGGAAACCAAAGATGAACACTGGTCCAGGCAACTTTCCAGAATTTTTATTAATGAACTTTCCAGCTATCCTTTTATGGGTTCTGTCTATAGTCTTTAATATTTGCCTTAGAACTTCCCATGTTCCAGCTGTTTGGAAGACATCTAAAGTGTGCTCTGTATTTAAAAATAGAATATGAGGTGCAATTTTCCGAAGTATCTGCAATTTTATTGGAATGAGCTACAACAGTTATTATGTTATAATGTATTTAGTTTTATAATTTAAATTTTTTTATTACTTTGTAATTACCTACTATGTAATTGAGGTTCTCCTGTAGGGTGGTGTTTTTTACACAAATAAACTCACCCTTGCAGTTTCAAATCGTTGGCCATAAATTCTTCAATCTTGCTCATCTGTATCACAGCACCCTCATAAACATCTCATCTCTCGTCAGAGCCTTTATTTCCTGTCTATCTCCCAAAACTCCCTTATTTATAACTCTTATGAGAAATACGACTTCCAAATAACACCAACGGCAGATATGCAGAGGATGTTAAATCCTAAATCTGGGCTTAAAAGTTTTCTATTTCACTCCCAAACACTTCAAATCTGTATCAAATTCTTTTTCGCATTTTGTTCAGGAGGTTGGTGTCCCTGCTAAACAGCATGCAGTATATAAACTGCTCCACTAAAGTTAGGGTATAATTGACAAATTTTTAAATTAATTTCATATTTGCAGGTTCTTTGTTGGCCAAATTTTTATATATCGGAAATTGAATGTTAAGAATCTTATCCTAAATGTTTTTTTTTTTGTTTCTCTTTTAATTACTTTTTTATTTTATTGTGTTTTTAAGAATCTTAGTTCAGTTATTGTTTTCAATTCTGATTCAAAGTATTTTTTTGTTACACTGACGCCTAGACGAAAACTCAATACGCATGAATCCAATAGGGCTATTGGTATGATCGACGCGGAAAGTAATCAGAGAGAATTTCACTACTTGTCCATAGATATAGAGGAACTGGAAACGTCACCGAAAGATCGAGAATTGGTCGCCTAAGATTTACCACCCGTTCACAAGATCGGTTTCTGACAGTATCTACCCGTAGAGAGCCTCTGAGTACTTGTTGGATCATGAAACAGCGGCTTTTAAATGCTTCTGGTGTTTTGATTTCCATTGAAACAGTTCATCGAAGGCTTCGAGAAGTTAACTTACGTTTACGACTTCGATTGGAATGGGCTAATGATCACGTGAATTAGAATGATCATTGAATGTCCTTGTTGTTCACAGATGAGTCAAGATCTGGACGGTTTTCGGATAGTCGGCGTATTCGGGTATGGATTCTTCTTCTAGTTCCCATAAATCGTAAATCTATCCACACATTTCAACCGTTCAGAGGAGGATCATTTACTCTTTCGGAAGGCAACAATACAAGAAATAAATTTCTATAAGGTCAATAAAAAGCAGTCAATAAAAAAACTGAAACAGTGGAAAATTGTTTTCACCTGCACCCAGGGTAAGGAAACTTAACAGTTTCTATACCAAGCTTGACCGTTTTCTATCAAAAAAACCACAACTACTTCCTGGGCTATATGCCCCAACGGACATTGAATTACATTCCAATAGAAAACGTTAGGCGAAGGTTCGATTCTGAAAGAATACCTCGCCGTTCAGACTCCATTATGCCTCGACTTAGACTCTTTCAGGGAAATGGGCGGATATGTAAAAATTTGGTATCGTAACGTAGTTGTAAACGGAGTAGTGACCCAAACCAATACCCAAATACAACGTGAATACAATAATTTTGAATTTAAAATAAAAATACAAAAGTATAAAGTTAAATTACAATTAATTTAACGCAAAAAAGTACAAAAAGAAAGATTAATTACAAAGGTAAGCAAATTACAAAAATAGTTCTCGAAAAAATCAACTAACAAACAACTCAACCAAAGTTTACAAAGTTCGACACAATTTAGAATGCAAACAATTTGCGATAAGTACAAATTGTTCCCTAAAACTAGGTAAGCTGACCGATTGTTCACTCTTATGCCACCACGATGGACCAGCCGGGCTATAAGAGGTCCCTACGATCCCTATTACCCTAAATTGTATACAAATAAACAACCCTAACACCTTCGATGCCGAGTCCGTCTTACCGAAGACGGAAATTGCGTTTAAAGCCGCAAGATCCAAGTGCTCTGTTGATTTCCCGTGGAAATTAACGTATGGAATCTTGGTAGGCGTCTCTCGGGAATTTATTTCTGTTGGTGCAGAGATAAAAGCCTTCGAGCATCGACGAACTGGAGCTCTTCTTTCTTCTGCACTGAAAAGTGCGATTTTTGTTTTATTTCAATTCGTAAATATGATTCCCTTCACAACTTAAGAAAAACACCAGAGTAGGCTGTAGTTGACTATAGAATCTCAAATGGCTTCTTAACTCCTTGGAAACTTTTATATTAGTCTTAATTTCAACATTCTCTGAATATTATTTGCCAAATAATTGCCCAGGTCAAAAGTTCGTTGTTTAAAAACGTACTCAAGTCTGTTACGGTGCTGAAAAGTACCAGCGACGGCTCAAACTATAATATCCGGATCGTTTAAGTACTGATAAGTACTAAAGACTTTATAAAATCATGCTCCAAAATTAATACGACGGTTAAATTCAGCAATATGAAATAAATCTGTACTTCTATTGAAATGTAATTCAATGTCCGTTGGGGCATATAGCACAGGAAGTAGTTGTTTTTTTGATAGAAAACGGTCAAGCTTGGTATAGAAACTGTTAAGTTTCCTTACCCTGGGTGCAGGTGAAAACAATTTTCCACTCTTTCAGTTTTCTTTCGGAAGGCATTTATTTTAACGGGCGTACAGAATTGTTGGTGCTTGATGGGAATATGAATGCGCAGATTTACGTTGATCAAATCGTTAACAAGGTTATCTCTTTGTTTCATGCAGCAATTGGACCAAATTTTTTATTTTTAGATGATAATGCCCCACCTATTCGTGTGAGAGTTGTCGATAATGCTCTGCAATTCCATGATTGGAACTGCAGCCTCTACCGCCAGACCTCCACCCTGATGAGCACGTGTGGGACCAGCTACAAAGAGCTTTGAATTATCAGCAACCACCACCAAAGACACTCCAAGAACTCAGACTCCTTTTACCGCAACTCTAAAGAGAGTACTAGTTCACCAATATAATTCAAAGTATGCACGTTGTCAGGCGGTGATTGACGTACTAGTTATTACATTTTTTTTCAATGAATATTTTGTACTAAATACAAAAGAAATAAATTTTGTGTTAAAACAAAATGATTTATAGAGATAGATAAGAAAGAAAATATTTGACATCAAAAAATCTACAAGTTTTGAAATAATCACAAAATCTGTGAATTTTCTTAACTTTTGTGGAGCAGTTTGTGATTTATATTTACCCAACAGTAAAATCTGAAAATATGCTGCCAGTTAATCTGCTGAATTTGCCACGGTATAAAATAGTAATTTCAATATTAACGTACTGAAACATTAACGGTAACCCCGGTATATTATCGCTAGGAAAACGTATTACTCGAGAAAGGTATATATTTTGCGAAATGTCGACTTGATCAACAATTCTTAATCACTAACAATTATCTGAAGAAATTGTAGAAAACACCTACCGTTTCGCGAAACGAGAAAAGATAAACAATCTTGTTATTTAAATTGGCACAAAAATCTTATCAGATACACAGTTTTAATTAAAAACGTGTTTCTCAATTAGTCCTCGTTGTCGATCTAAATTGTAGATATTTACATCGACAGGAAAGGTTGTTTCGAACAATACAGATTTTATAAATTCGTTGCATATTATTGAACTAATAAGCATTAAAAAATTGTTTTAACTATATCGAGATCTGTATTAAGTTCCATATTTGCATTTGACTGTTGTGGCGTAAAAAAAAACACAACTCTAATTGACCAACTAGAAATATTTATTTTAAACTGTCGAGGTAGTTGCCGCCAGCTAACAGTGGAGATGGGCGGGGTTTAGAACAAAAAAAATATAATAATAAGGGCGCCACTTGATTTTACTACCCGACAGTGCACTTATTAAGCTAAAATCAAGAAAAGCCTCCCAGTTGGACTTTAAGAAGATATAACAAATTGATGTAAAATAAGTTACTTTTTAGCCGCTAGAATTTCAATCAAAATTAATAAGTAATTGTCAATAATGTTTAATTAATATTAGAAAAAAAATAATCAGACATACTTAACAGCTTAATGTAGTGAAATTATGTAGGTAACACTACGTAAAATAATTGCTCATATATAATAAAAATAAAATTATACCAGACGTGTACACGTTTGTTTACAACAATAAATACTTGTCTAAGGCGTATATGTTGATACTATTAAAATATAATGATTATTCGAATAACAGTCTGGTTATATATGTAGAATAAAGAAAATATGTATATAAAAAAAAAAAAAAATGTTTCTATTGTCCAAATTACTACTTAAATCAAAACTTATCTGATTGACTGATATTCTGGAACTTTCTCGAGGAGTTACTTCCAAGATAGGTCGTCAAGATATAGGATCCAATTGATGGGACAGGTAAGTATCTAATCGATCAGAAGTACTCCAGAATCCGATGGTAAGTATGTTGGTTCAAATTCCAAATCACGATAAATCCCAGAATAAAAAAAAAACCCTCACTGGGAGGGTTTTTTTTTTTTGTCCTTTTTTTACAGGTAACGTTTAGTTGTCCGGTAAGTGTTGGCTTGATTTTTCCGTATTTAGATTTCAAAGACTTCTCGAGAAAATAATAATGATGACAATTTTTTTTTTATTATGTAGTGGAAAAAACAGCTGTGAGAGGAAAAATCCCGCGGTGCGGATGGAAATTTTGTTCCCCAAAGATAAAATTTGCTCAATAAAAATTTCCAAGTAAGAAAATGACTATAATCCCTTACTTCCAAATAAGGTTGAGAAAAACAGTTCACTTACTGTATCACTTTTCTTTTTAGAACCTCTCAAATTCACTGTTTTAATTTTAACGAAAATCAACTAAAAATCCAATTCGTTTCTCTCTCGAAAAACATCGATACTTTTGTTAGCTCGAAGGATAACTTTTTCTAGTAGAACAAGAAATTATTTTATTTATTCGGGCATACAGAGGCACCTATGAGAACTTATCAATCATTAAGAATTAAAAATAAATGAAATTACTTAAAGCATGACTTTAACATAAACTTATTGAAAACGATTAATAGAGGGCATGACCTACACTTAATATACGGTGAATATCAAAAATATAGAAATAAGATAATACTAATTGAATATTATTTTATGAAGGGATATAATACAAACCTAGCAATACTAATAATTTCTGGGTTTTGTTTGCCATATTACAGGGTCAAGCAATAGATATTAATGTATACGAGGCAATGAGAAAATAAATCGTAACAGACTCCCCCCCTTCTTACAGATATTTGCCTCGCAAATATCTTCAGCAACTACACTGCCTACGGTGACTACTCAGAATCCGACTCTGGGCATGGTTTTAGATCCTTAACCTGCCAAGTCCCCTTCGCGTTACCTACATCATCCCAGAGCTCATAGGTCCAAGGCGAGATTCTTCGTTTGACATAAAACGGGCCTACGTACTTGGGTGCTAACTTCTTTGTATAGTAGTTAGCAGCATCCGACAAGATATAATTTTTGCGCCAAACCATTTGGTTGGGGAGGTACTCCACATTACGACGCCTCAGGTTATAACGATCACAACTCTTCTCCGCAGCGATATGTAGTCGTTCCTTAACGTCTGCGAACATCGTTCGAAAATGCTCGTTACGACTGAGACCACCTAGCTGAGTTCCATTCTCATTCTCCACAAGCTCATTATGCTCATAATCTTTACCAGACACTAACATATTACGCCCAAAATTAATGAAGTAAGGGGTCAGATTGGTTCCTTCGTGGGTACTTGTTCGAAGCGCACACCCAATTTCAGCTATTTTATCATCCCAACTACGGTGATTATCCGAAACATACATGGAGATCATTGTCTTAATAACCCTATTGACTCTTTCAGTTGGATTAGCCCGAGGATTGTAAAGCGCACTAAATTTAATGGTACAGTGATATTTATTGGTTAGTTTCAAAAATTCCCTACTACGGTACTGTACTCCATTATCACAGATAATGGTACGTGGGGCACCAAACATTAAAAATACTTCATTCTCTAATTTACGACAGATTGCTACCCCAGTAGCCTTTTTTAAAGCCCACATTACAGTAAATTTACTAAGATAGTCTGTAACAACTAATAAGTAGCAATTTCCCTGTTTTGATCTAGGGAACGGACCCATTATATCGGTACAGATCGTCTCCCAAGGACGACTCGTCTTGGGATGAGAAACAACCCTATCCATCGGGATTCCTTGAGGTACTTTGTACTGCGCACACACCTTGCAACTACGAATGATCCGAGCAATATCACAACGCATCTTGGGCCAATAGTATCTTTCGGCTACCCTACAAAAAGTCTTGAAAACCCCAGGGTGTCCCGCAATAGCTGGTTCATGAGCATCTAATATAACACGCTTTCTCTCACTTTTTAGGTACCACTAATTTCCACGGATCGGCTGGATGCGACAATTCCGGATAGACAGGCTCTACATACTTCCATAGCCGACCGTTAGTTACACGCCAGTTTCCAAATTTCTTGGGATTGGCTTTTACTTTATCAAGCATACACTGATACCAGTTATCATTATCAACATTCCACGTCACCGAAACCTCTGAGATAACATCAACTCCAAGCTCAGATTCAACAGACTCACTCTCCGCTACGGGCACGGCTCTACTGAGGGTGTCAGGCACTATATTCAGTTTACCTTTACGATGCACTACTTTAAAGTCGTACTGCTGCAAACGAACCGACCAACGACATAAACGACCATTCAAATCCTTCAAGTTTTGCAGCCACAAAAGACTATAATGATCAGTTACCACTGTAAACTGCACACCTTCTAAATAGGGACGAAGTTTTTCCACTGCCCATAGCACTGCCAAACACTCTCGTTCTGTTGTGGAGTAGTTACGTTCCTGACGAGTTAGGGATCTACTGAGGTACGATATTACACGTTCCCCTTGAGGGTGTGGTTGCGACAAAACGGCCCCAATACCATACGCGGAAGCGTCTGTTTGAACTGTAAATTCCAACGAATAATCTGGACAGCTAAGTACAGGAGCCGACACTAATTTCTCTTTAATAACCCTAAAAGCATTTACACATTCATCATTCCATTCAAATTTTACCCCCTTACGTAACAAACGAGTAATCGGTGTGATAACCGAAGAAAAATCGGGGATGAACCTGCGATACCACGAAAATGTACCCACAAGGCGACGAACCTCTGTTACATTAGTAGGAGCTGGTAATTCCACCATTGCACGAACTTTATCGAAATCACAATGCAGGCCATTACGGTCCACGACGTACCCCAAAAATTTCAACTCCGGTCGACAAAACTGGCATTTCTCGATACTGACTGTAATATTGGCTTCCCTAAGACGACGAAACACCTCCTCTAAAATTCCTAGGTGCTGCTCAAACGTCTGGCTGACTATCACCACATCATCCAGGTATACGAAAACATGCGGCTCCAAATCATGGCCCAAAACATTATCGATAAGCCGTTGCCAGGTTGACGGGGCATTATGCAAGCCAAAAGGCATTCTACAAAACTGAAACAGACCCCTATTAGGCACCGTAAATGCAGTATATTGTTTAGAGGACTTAGCCATAGGCACCTGCCAATAAGCACTCTTGACATCAAGACTTGATAAATATTTTGCATCTCTTAGCTTATCTAATGTATCGGAAACTAACGGTAATGGGTAACTATCTCGAACAGTTACTGCATTCAATTTACGAAAGTCCACACAAAACCTGAAACCACCGGTCTTTTTTTTACCAACAAAATAGGGGATGCCCAAGGACTGTTACTAGGTTCTACAATGCCTTGACGCAGCATTTCGTCGAGTTCTTCATCAATCTGCTTCTGGACTATGGGATTAACTCTGTAGAACCGTTGTTTAATTGGTGGACTATTCGTAACAATAACATGCTCCGTTCTGTTAGTACACCCTAACTTTCGATCCACTAACGCTACGTTTCTATCAATGACAGCTTGTAATCTAGACTTCTCGAGCGGTGATAAACAAGTCTGACCATTAACATGCTCCACCGCATTGACAACTACAGGTTCGCTAGAAAAATGCCACTCATTGTGATGCAAATCTGGAACAATACCCATGATCCGCCAAAAGTTTGCCCCTAAAACCAGTAAATGAGGAATATGTGGTACTATGACGGCTTCCACTAAACGAAAACGCTCTCTAAGGGTAATGGGCAACACTACCACTCCTATGATCTCACAGCGAGCTCCATTAGCTACTACACACGAAGACTTACGATTATAGTCAACAGACAAACCTAACTCACTGATAATAGACAGACCCTTGCTACCGATGACGGTATGAGAAGCCCCGGAATCCAACAAACCCAATACCGATTTTCCTAAAACACTAACTGTAACGTACGGTCTTTCATCCCCATCAGCATGTTCTAAGATGAAGTCTAACAAGATTTGATACTTATCGATCGAGTGTGAACTCTCAGCATGCAAAGCCCGATCATCTATGCACGCTGTTTCTCGTTTCCCTTCGGCTTACAATTTGGGCAGGTTCTAACCGTTACTCCATCCTTCCTACAACGATAACAGAATCTCTTGGTCTTCATCACACAACCTCTAGCATAGTGACCTGGCTGATTACATTTAAAACAAACAACGGATTCCCTCCCGGGATTCGGAACCGCGTTTGTGTTTGTAACAGAACAACTATCTACACTACTAACGCTAACATACGCCAAATCAGGCTCTAACGCATTCATTCTACGAGAAGGAGGCACAAAATTCTCAACAGCTTCCTTCCTAGCTTCAAGTTTCCTACCAAACTCACGCAGTTGGGCTAAAGACGTAATATCAACCAATGCTAACTTATCTTGATAAAAAGGTGCAATATTTTTAAGCAAAATTTGAAGTTTAACTTCCTCAGAAACGCTACAAGTCAATCGATTAAAGTACCCAGCCATGACGGCTAAATATACCCCTATCGATTCATCTGGACCTTGAGTTCGCTTCCGAATTTCTTCAAATAATTTTTTCGTTATAAGAAGAGGAGAGGTATTCCTCACGCAGTAACAACACAAACTCGTCCCAAGTACTCACTTCACCTCTATACGCCAGATAAAATTGATATGCTCTACCGCTAAACAAATCTATACCTGACTCTAATAGCGTTGCCTTGCTAACATGACGTGCAATTCGCAACTCCTCCACTCGTTCTAGAAATGCGCTTAAAGACATTCCCTTCTTATCCCCAGAAAACTTACAGTCCCACTTATTAGGCAAAATTGGTTTTACATTAGCAGTCGATTGAGGTGCTGTAGTAGGTACAAGATTCGCCTGTGAGGCACTTGAGGATCTTCTGTGCTGCAAGATATTGGCATCAAAGCTGGTTTGTTGAAGTAAACTCAGTTGTGGTGGTACTGCTTCAGGTGTTCTATAATTGGTAGCCTTATCATGAAGTTCCTCCATTAATAGCAACGCCTTGGATAGAAGATTGGGACGTTCCACATTATCCTCAGGAATATGATTTACCCTACCCAAAACATGAGCCAGCTTTGATAAGTATTTCTTATAAATGTTACTCGCAAAACTCTCCCTAAAATCACCGACCAATGGGGTCAATTCTTCTAGCTTAGATTGAACTGCTTCTATATCTTCTTCGGGTGTAAATGGGTACTTTGGATATACCACACTTTCATTTGCCTGTTCTAAACGACGAGCCGAGGCTAATGCCATTCTCATCTGATCCACTGTACCCACAGCTAAACCTCTTATTCGCGCCTCATATGCAAGTTCTTCCTGATTAAGTCTATATATGTTAAACGATGCCATGATAAACTATTATATTAGAAATAGAATCAACTACTAAGAATAATTAATAAGGGGTAGTAATAAATATATATAAAAATGGACAAGACCCTGCTTGATTCAAGTTACACTCCAAAAGACTGAACTCTTAAACTTATAAATAAGCTGTTATAAATACTCCAACTTACTCTAACAAAATACCAAACTAGTCTTATTCGCTACTCAACGTATTCTTTAAGGGTACACTACAGGGAATGAGCTATTACTGACATAATAACAAAGGTAATACTCAAACTTACCCTAACAAAATGCAAAACTGAATACCTAAGGAAAATATATTGCCATTAACTTACTAAGAATTTATAGATAATTAATAAAAATCGGCCCCACGTTGGGCGCCAAATATGTGGCGTAAAAAAAAAACACAACTCTAATTGACCAACTAGAAATATTTATTTTAAACTGTCGAGGTAGTTGCCGCCAGCTAACAGTGGAGATGGGCGGGGTTTAGAACAAAAAAAATATAATAATAAGGGCGCCACTTGATTTTACTACCCGACAGTGCACTTATTAAGCTAAAATCAAGAAAAGCCTCCCAGTTGGACTTTAAGAAGATATAACAAATTGATGTAAAATAAGTTACTTTTTAGCCGCTAGAATTTCAATCAAAATTAATAAGTAATTGTCAATAATGTTTAATTAATATTAGAAAAAATAATCAGACATACTTAACAGCTTAATGTAGTGAAATTATGTAGGTAACACTACGTAAAATAATTGCTCATATATAATAAAAATAAAATTATACCAGACGTGTACACGTTTGTTTACAACAATAAATACTTGTCTAAGGCGTATATGTTGATACTATTAAAATATAATGATTATTCGAATAACAGTCTGGTTATATATGTAGAATAAAGAAAATATGTATATAAAAAAAAAATGTTTCTATTGTCCAAATTACTACTTAAATCAAAACTTATCTGATTGACTGATATTCTGGAACTTTCTCGAGGAGTTACTTCCAAGATAGGTCGTCAAGATATAGGATCCAATTGATGGGACAGGTAAGTATCTAATCGATCAGAAGTACTCCAGAATCCGATGGTAAGTATGTTGGTTCAAATTCCAAATCACGATAAATCCCAGAATAAAAAAAACCTCACTGGGAGGGTTTTTTTTTTTGTCCTTTTTTTACAGGTAACGTTTAGTTGTCCGGTAAGTGTTGGCTTGATTTTTCCGTATTTAGATTTCAAAGACTTCTCGAGAAAATAATAATGATGACAATTTTTTTTTTATTATGTAGTGGAAAAAACAGCTGTGAGAGGAAAAATCCCGCGGTGCGGATGGAAATTTTGTTCCCCAAAGATAAAATTTGCTCAATAAAAATTTCCAAGTAAGAAAATGACTATAATCCCTTACTTCCAAATAAGGTTGAGAAAAACAGTTCACTTACTGTATCACTTTTCTTTTTAGAACCTCTCAAATTCACTGTTTTAATTTTAACGAAAATCAACTAAAAATCCAATTCGTTTCTCTCTCGAAAAACATCGATACTTTTTGTTAGCTCGAAGGATAACTTTTTCTAGTAGAACAAGAAATTATTTTATTTATTCGGGCATACAGAGGCACCTATGAGAACTTATCAATCATTAAGAATTAAAAATAAATGAAATTACTTAAAGCATGACTTTAACATAAACTTATTGAAAACGATTAATAGAGGGCATGACCTACACTTAATATACGGTGAATATCAAAAATATAGAAATAAGATAATACTAATTGAATATTATTTTATGAAGGGATATAATACAAACCTAGCAATACTAATAATTTCTGGGTTTTGTTTGCCATATTACAGGGTCAAGCAATAGATATTAATGTATACGAGGCAATGAGAAAATAAATCGTAACACTGTATCATCTTTGTGGCTTTAATTTGATACAGATAAGAATTAGCTAAATAGCTAACTACTTTTAATATCAACATAAATTGTACCATAAGATAGTTTGTATAAAGAATGATACTATGTAACATAAAGTAGACGGTCTCTAGATAATAAACAGAAATAAATTTCAATATAAAACTTACTTCTACTATAATGGAACTGATAAAGCATGATTTCACAAATGCGAGGTCTATTAAATAACGAGACTACTTATGAAAAAGTTTTATTTTAAAAATTATTCTACAATCGAATGCTCCCCTTCAATATACTCCCCTTCCCTCGCCACACACCGTTCCATTCGTTGGTTTTTCCATAGGTCAAAGCAATGCTGGAAATCTTCTTTTGTAAGAGCATTTATGAGCTCCGCCGATTTTTGCTTCACCTCTTCCATCTACTCGAACCGGGTTCCTTTTAAGGCAGATTTGATCTTCGGAAACAGGAAAAACTCACAGGGTGCTAAATCAGGCGAATACGGCGCCTTGTTTTTCCACAACTCCGGCCGTTTCTTACGAACTCGCTCTCGCAGCGTTGCCAAAACTTTCAAATAGTAAGTTTGGTTTACTGTTTGACCCTCTGTAACCCATTCAGTCATCACGATGCCGTTGATGTCGAAAGAAAAAAACGATTAGCATGGCTTTAAATTTTGATTTCGACATCCTTGCTTTTTTCATTCTCGGCGATGCAGGAGTTTTCCAGTGCATGTATTGCCGCTTAGTTTCAACATCGTATTGGAATATCCAGGTTTCTTCGCAAGTGATGATGTTTTCCATCAATTCAGGCTCTTCATCTAACCTCTGAGGAAAACCTGAGCAGATCTGTTGTCGGACGAGCTTTTGGTCAGGGGTCAAATGTTTTGGAACCAACTTCGCACAGACTTTCTTCATGTTCAATTTGTCATGTAAAATTTTTCTGACAGTTTCTTTATCGGCGTTTACAGTCTTAGCAATCATCCGAATGCTCGTACGACGATCTCCGCGCATAATTTCATTTATTTTGGTCACTGTTTGCAGAGTTGAAACAGAGACAAGTCGACCTGGACGTTGATCATCTTCGGTGTTCTCTCGACCTTCAGAAAACCTTCCACCATTCTAAAACACGCGCACGAGATAGAGAATTCTCACCATAGGTCTCTTTCAACAAGTTATAGCACTCAGTCGGAGTTTTTTTTAATTTAACAAGAAATTTCACATTGATCCGTTGCTCGTGTTTTTCGTCACACATTGTTATCGACACGAGAAAAAAACATCTTCGTTTCTAACCTCTACAGAAAAAATACTACTAAAAAACGACAAAAACGTGTTTTTGTACTGGTATAGTAGACATTTCCAGCTATCTAACGCTGCATTCGTTTCCCACCCTACCCCTCTAGGACGCCTTTTGCGCGCGCAGTCTCGTTATTTAATAGCCAGACCTCGTATAGTGAAATATAGTCTAAAAGTGATTTCATTATTGTATTTTAAACTAATTAGTGTTAAACAGTCACAGGAAAATATTGAAATTAGCTCTAATTTAATAAACGTGCTGTAAGCAAATGCAAGTAAATTTTAATTTATAAGTATTTATTTATTGTATAATATCATTATAATCATTTATTATGTATGATGTAAATAATTTATAAGATACCAGAATGTAATTAATTGGTTAGGCAAATCATATTGTTCTGGAACACCATATTTTTATAATGTATTAAAAAAAAGATAGGAATATTTCCATTGAAATATGTGGTACACTATAGACAGTTTGTGAGAGTGCGCGGGATCAGTCAGTTTTAATCATTCTTTGAGTTATAATCAGTCATAAAAAAACTTAGTTTTAGTCTAATATAGCTAAATTAAAGTCGGTGATAATTAAAGGTTACATTCATTGAGTTTCAATCAGTCTTGATTAACAGTCAGCCTATAAAAACATAGTGATATTCGAAAAGTAATTAGTGAAAAGTGAAATCTAGCAATACCTATTTTACGAGTGTGTTAAAAACATAAAACTGTACGCACTTAAAATCTCTTTCCATTCTGTTCGATTTTTTGCTTTTTGTTTCAGTTCCGGATTTGTTTTTCTCTTAGGTCCTCCTCTACTGCATCTCTCCATTTTCTTCTAGGTCTGCCTCGTTTTCTCGTCCCTTCTGGGATTTTCCAAACTATTGTTTTTAAACCTCTGTTATCGTTCATTCTTTGTAGATGACCTAGCCACTGCAATCTTCTTTTTTTGCAAATTTGCTGACAGGAGCCTCTTTAAATAATTCGTATAATTCGCCATTTGATCTTCTTTCTCATCCTATATCCGTGTTTCTTCCTCCAAAGATCCGTCTTAAAATTTTTCTTTCCCAAGTCTCCAAACGTTGTGTTGTTTTGTTTGTCATTATCCATGTTTCGCACGCATAAGTTAGTGTGGGTTTTATCATTGTTTTATATATTCATATCTTTGTTTTCCTAGAAATTTCTTTACTTTTTAAAGCTCTTCTTAGGCTTACTGTACAATTATTACTCTTAGCAATTCGTATCTCTATTTCGTTTTCTTCATGGCATTTATTATCTATTAGGACTCCTAGGTACATGAAACGCTCAACTTCTTCGAATTCTAGCGTAGTTCCATCTTGTTTACGTATTTGAAGATTTGTCATACTTCGACTATGTTTATTCTTTAGCTCCATATATTTAGTTTTACTTATATTAATTTATAATCCTATCGTCTCTGCTACTCTTATGAGTTGGTATGTTATTTCTTTCAGCTCTCTTATACTTTTTACTATTAATGAAATATCGTCGGCGTATGCTAAACTTTGATGACTTTTATTAAATAGTATTCTTTTTCTATTAATATTGCTTTGCCTTACTATATATTCCAGGGCCAGGTTAAATAAAGTTGTTGATAGTGGGTCCCCTTGTCTTAGCCCTTGCTGTACTTTAAAATATTCACTCACATTACCTTCAACTTTTACTCGGTTTATTGTATCTTTTAAAGTCATCTGTGTTAGTCTTTCTCTGGGATTCCTTAATGTCTTAATTAATTTCTCCGTAACTTGTTTATATTTGATACAGTTTTTAATAAAACATTTTATAACAATATTATTTCATAGAATCATATTTTGTCAAAATATGATTCTATGAAATAATATTGTTATAATTTCTCCGTGTTTATACTATCGTAAACGTTCTTAAAATCTGCGAAAAGTATCTGCATTGGAATTTCATATTCATAACAACCGGACATTATTTGTTTTAGTGAATACTTGATCAGTTGTCCTTTTACCTTTCCTAAAACCTGCTTGGTATTCTCTCAACAATTTTCCCCGTATACTTCTATTCTCCTTTTTATTAATGTCGCTGGGATTTTATAAGTGATGTCTAATAAGATTAGCTTAGTTAATCAATAAATAATTTATTTCTTTTTCAATAGTCAATAAAATTAAAAAATAATTTAATAATAATTTATTTTTATATAACTTTTTTTTGGCCAAATAATTTCTGATTTGCTTTAAAAAAAGGTCTTTTCTTTTATAATTACTACTGTACTCTGTCTTCTTATTTTATCAAAAAGATCTAATTATGCTAAAGATCATTTCTAAGATGTTGCAAGTATCAACTCTATGGAAACGGAAACCTTTCAGCCAATAATGATCTCAAAACCAATTGAGCCGTTTCCAATGGATCAAAAAATACCCCTATTTACTCTAACATCTCGATAAATTTGAAACCTTTCTCGACTTCACCGTCAAAATTTTCATTACAAGACCGAATTACCAGTGGGTGTTTCTTGTAACTACCAAGTCTCTTCTCCATTAACTATGTATTGCTTCGACTTTTATTGCCTTCTTGTTCCATAGATACTTACGTAAGGCCCCACTTCTTCACATTTAAGAAATTAAACTACCTTTATACATACATAGACATATTTAAAAACAAATTTCAAATCAGCCTTGCAGAGGACTAAACCCCTCAACAAGGATTCTTCCCAAAAAATCATTTTATCTTGATTCTTTAAATACACAACCTCTTTTGTATCATGTTAATAGGTGTCAGTAAAAGTCTTTGCACAGACTTTACCTTAAATATTGCGACTTAATTGGTCGTTACAGTCACCAATTAGTTATTAAGGATATAATAAAATTATGTTAAATTTTTTATTAAGTGCTTTTCTTCCACCAATCTCTTTTTAATTCTATTAGCCGCGTCACTTAGTAAGCAAGCGAGTGTATGTCGAAAAGTTATCGTTCTACTTTACTAATTCCACTTCATTTATCTTGAACTTCGTCATAGGTCACTTTGTGATGTGTATATTGGTTGTAATGGCTTGTAATTTTATTAAAAAGTGCTTCCTTTTGGACGTAGGTGCTGTTATATAAAATGCTTTGTCGTTGAAATGTCACAAGCTGTTAGGCTATTATATTTTCTGAAATCATGAGTTGGTAGCTCACTAAAAACTGGAAAGTATTTTCAGTATTTAGAAGATTGTTAAAAAATATATCGAAAATTCATAAAATAACAAATACGTTTTGTTATAGTTGTTCAAATGCCACAAAAAACGTTTGGTTAATAATTTAACCGTCTGTTACCCCTTTAGTCTTTACGATGTCGTTAAGTAAAACGATTAGCAGGGCTTTAAATTTTGGTTTGGACATCATTCCTGACGACAACTTTACTGACTAAACATTCAAGAAATACCTTTTTAACAAATATTTCACTAATTTATTCAAAAACTTTTAGTCAATGAGTGCTGTTTCGATATATTATCGGCCGAATTATCAGCTTCAGATTGAAATGTTGAAGCTACATCCTGTTTTATGCCTCCTTAAATTAATTTTACACAGATCTTTTATCAGAAGAGACGCAATGCTCCATTCATAAAACTGTTTGTTTTGTCGCAATGATGACAAGAGAGTGTTTATGAGTATGACAAAGATTACCAATCGATTCTCTTTGTTCCGTCCTCGTACTGGCAACGCTGTATAATTATTCAGAAGTTATGCTTACGCTAACCTAACCTAACCTAATCAGTGGCGTGTTATTTGTTAAAAATGGGAATATCTCTGTTAGTTATTTTTATTGGAATATATTTATAAATAGTTAATACTCAGTGTTAAATAAAATGTAATGTATTTTAAAGTTTAATATTTGAAACTCTTTCTAAGAATAATAAACAACTACTCGTTTAAACTTAACTTCCACGTTTTATTAAAAAAGTTAGCTTTTAAATTACAATTATAGCTGTTTCGCCACAACGAGTATCGGCACTCCAAAATATCGTTGCAATTGCTTCGGCAACAATGCTCGAAATAATTATAGAGACTGTGTCAAATTTCATCATTCAGACAAGCCGTGCCGCGTTGTCGGTTATTGAGCAGCTCATTTCTATGATCCAATGGAATGAAATAGTTCAATGGTTAAACATTCGATAAAATGAGTTGTATGATTTAGGTGGTTATAATTCATAAAATATTAATAAGAGCATTATGGTCACAATATTTTTGCAAATATAATCAACAAATATTATAGATGACTCAATAACAATCACAAATCTCTTTAAATGGAGAGCACGCAACATCACAGCATAACAAACTCCAGTCGGCCATAACAAGACGACACAGTCGAATAGAAATAGGTAATGTTTGAACAACTAAAAACAATAAATAGTTTCATCTCCTCTGATATTAGGTCTATGGTCGAAATATAATACTATTTTAGCAGAATTTGTAACAGTACCTGTTAACATTTTAAGCACCTGGTATCCTAAATATGTAGGTAATTAAATTAGTACCGCGAGCTCCATCTTTCCGAAAGAATGGGGAAGTCTCCTCCTATCGAATATCAAAAAACCATTTACCGTTATGAAAAGAAAGTACCAAAATAACCCTATTACCAAATTTTTAGTTCTTAATTTACATATTTTCTTTGAAAAAACTGATAATTAAACTCGGGTATTTAATTTTTAAAGCGTTGTGTACTTGTTTATAAATGTGGCAACCGCGCAAATAATATTTACTTTATTTATGAATCATTACTATAAAAATCAACTCATAGTCATACTAATATTACATTTTTATTATAATATAAAACACTCTGCTGCAATAATATTTTAAATTTATAATGTTTTGCTCTGATAATATTAGACGGTCTCCTACAGAGACAAGAAACTTGGCTGAATGGTTCTAGCAGCTCAGGCCACAAATTATACAGGAGATAAAGACGAAAACCAGATTGGTTAATGTTTGTTTTGATATTCTTACATTTGTCATTTGGTGGTGTTTTAGTTTTTTGCTTTTTTTATATTATATTAGTGAATTTATTATCTTGGACATTATATATATATTTATAAACTTTAAATTTATTACTTCATTCAAATATTATTGTGGTAAGTATTTGTTTTTAATTGTTGTGCATATAAATAATGTTTATCTTTTAGTATTAAGTTAATGGCTCCTCCAAAAGTGCTTGACGGTTTTCAAAAAGCTGATTCAGGCAATCTTCCTAGTGTCTTGGCCGACATGATTGCACTATATTTTTCAAATAATGCAAGGTACCACAGTGTAGAGTCAAGTGGTCAAAAACAACTTTGGTAAGTTAATTCTTTTTATTTTAAAGAGTTTCTTTAACCTTTTTAAATTTTTAGTGCTACAAGGTCATCTTATGGTGATTCTGCAATTGGTTATGTGCAGGTTAGATATGAAGAAGCTACCTGCATTGTGAAATGCGTTGTAACTCCTGAACATTCTGTCCATGCCAAGAGTTATTCCGTATATGTAAAAATTAATACGGAAGTAAATGAAATAACTGAATGTGTTTGTGAAGACTGCATTTCCGCACAAGGAGGATGCAAACATGCTATTTCTTTTTTGTTTTGGTTGCATCGCAGAAGTGAGGAACCATCTACAACAGAAACCCTGTGTTACTGGAAGAAGTCTGAGCTTTCAAAATGTGGCACATCACTTAAGTTTTTAAAACTTTCAGATATTTGTAATTTGGAAGAAAAGCCACAAAATTCTTCTGTTTTTGATGCATTTAAAATACAAATTACCAATGCCGACTGTACATTGCTAAATATGCAGAAGGAACTACCATTTTCAAAGCTATCATTGTACCAGCTAGTACTTCAATACCAAAATGGTAACTTTACCCAAAGTGCAGATTCCTTCATACACTATTGTATGGCAAATATGACTAAAGAAGAATGCCTTGAAGCCGAGGAGAAGACCAGAGACCAATCTAAAAATAAACTTTGGTATGAACTTCGATTTGGTAGGATTACTGCTTCAAGATTATATGAAGTTAGTAAATGTAAAACTAGTGATGGATCTCTTGTTGAAAACATTTTTGGAGCTTCAAAATTTAATCCTACTGAAGCAATGGAACGAGGCTTAAGATTGAAATAAAGTGATTTAAAAGTGGTGGAAAGTATTAAAACTTTAAAAATTAGAAGAAGTGGACTTATTTTGAATCCAGATTTTCCAATCTTTGGTGCAACTCCTGATGGTATTTCAGAGGAATTTGTCATAGAAGTGAAATGTCCGAAACAAGACATCAAAAAATTTATCAAAGATAACAAAATCCTCCCCAAGTATGAAGCACAGCTGCTACTTCAAATGAAGTTTTGTAAAAAATTAAAAAGTATGTTTGTGATAGCAAATTTGAAACAAACCAAAGGGTATATATTTTGTATTATGATTTTAATGAAAATAAATTAAGCAATATTATGGATGAAGCAACTAATTTTTGGAAAAAATATGTATTTGATAAGTTTCCCAAATTGTAAACTCAGAATCAAACCACAAATTCTTTGTTATTACAAAGCAAAGGCAAATAGTTTCAGTCTACATCAGACAATCATCAGGCTGTAAATAAAAGAAATACATGGTATGCAAAAGAGACGGTAAGTGTGAAAGTAGTACCACAATTAAAAATTATTTTCCTAAAAGATTTTTCGTAAGCTCAAAAACAAAAAGATTTAATATCATTTTAATCACAAATCATAGAGAAAAGCAAATATTTTGAAAATAATACTTTAAATATGAATTACATATGGAGAGAAATTAAAAGTTTGTGTTTATTGAAACAAATAATTATACAAACACTTGGTTGTTTCTTTACTATCTTATTTCAATCTATTGCATTATGTATGATACCTCATGAGTACTATCATTTTATAAACTATTGACTTACTATTGCAAATTGTAAACCTTTTGTAACCAAATGTTTGTATAACAAATAACTTTCAAATTTGATTTTCTCTATGATTTGTGATTAAAATGATACTTGATATTTTTGTTTTTGAGCTTAAGAAAGAACTTATACAACTCTTAAAATATTTTTGTGGTACTACTTTCAAACTTAACATCTTTCTTTTATACCATGTATTAGATCGAAACTAGTCGCTCTTGCTTTATAATAAAAAAGAATTTGTTGTTTTATTGAATCTTTTTATTTTGATTCTATCACATTTGAGATTAATGAACTTTCTAAGGTGAATAAATAAATTTATTGTAAAGAATTGTTTTTATTTATTTAAATTGTTACTGTTACCTCTACACATACATTGTGTCATGCCTGAGAAATGTTGATAAAAGTCAATAGAGTGACTTAAAAGTAACTAGTCAAAAGTATGTTAAATTAGTTTGGAGATGAAATAAAGTATTCAAAGTTTGATATAAATGTATTTATTAATTATAATTTTATAAGGGCAGGTTGTAAATTTATAATGCCTGCTGCAATATTAACACAAGCATTAAGATTTCTTAAAAAGTGAATGTCTACTTGAGAATGGGGTCCTAGTAAAGCAAACTCTCTTATCCGACTGATTATCCTTTCGATGTGAATTCTAAGGGCTGCAATACTTCGGCTTTCTTTGACTTGAGCTGTTGTTAATTGTTCCTAGTTGATAATGGAAGCTGGCCTTATTAATGTTACATTTTTTGGGACCAATAAAGGTGCTAAATTTTTAAAACCCCTATCAGCAAGAACCTCACAAAAATTGGGCAATACATTTAAGTAACCACAATTTTCTGTCATGATTAGGTCAGATGCTCGCCCACCAAATCCTTCAGATATAAAGTTTATGAAACCATTGGGTGTTGATGAAACTAAATATTTATTTGTATTAGCATTCTTGTAATCTGACCAAGTCATTGATTGGTGGACTGGATTGGCAGGTTTCTCAATAGATATTTCAAAGCAATCTATTATCAAAACCACTTTTGAATACTTAAATCTAAATGGAATTGGCAAACATTTTAAAATTTGGTATCTGCTTGGCCAGAATACAAAGGGTTTCATTACGCTTTCCACTATGGGTAAACTTTTACAAAATATTTTGTTTATTTGGGATTTGCTTAACCCAAAGTCTATCCCTAATCTAAAGAAAGCATCGTTGAGCCTAATTTTTTTAAAAATAACTAAAATATCTCTTTCTATGATATTTACTTTAGCAGATATAAGCTTAACTAAAAAATAAACATCATTTGTTAGGCCTAAGTAAAAACGTGGATGCATGTTTATTGCCATAATCTCTCTCTTAGCACTAAGTTCTTTAAGATCACTACTACTTGATGATGGACTAGAATGACTGGATGAATTTGTTTCTTCTACTTTATAAGATGTGTCCAAAGGTAAAGAAGATGATGAAGTTGAACTTTGTAGGCTCATTGCAACAGATGGTTCATCCTGCACCAAGGTTTTATCACAGGGTTCAATTGATTCCTCATCACTTGAAATTAATTTAGGTGTCCACTGAGTCCGTTTTTAGCTGAAAAAGAAATAAAGATATATTCAAAATGTAAGCAACAATAAAAGCATATGTGCGTTTATCTAATATTTATGATAATAATAATAATTAAAAAAAAATAGCTACATAGATACAGACAGTAAATTAGTACTTACATTAAAATGATCTTCACAACAGTGTCTAATAGTTTTGGTGCATTTTAAACCCACTGCATCAAACCAAAGTTTTCTTATGTCTGGACGCCTCGGAACAAATAAAAATAGTTTTTTTAGAGTTTTCACTCGTATTTAAGCAATTAGGTACGAAACACTTTCTCATTTTTATCTAAATAAATTAATTAAATGATATAAAACACAAAAAATACAACCTAACCTA
This sequence comes from Ophraella communa, assembly GCA_035357415.1. Taxonomy (NCBI): domain Eukaryota; kingdom Metazoa; phylum Arthropoda; class Insecta; order Coleoptera; family Chrysomelidae; genus Ophraella; species Ophraella communa. The sequence goes on from CM068987.1 coordinate 12,421,995, forward strand.
ACCAAAACACAGCTCCAAACACGAACAAACAAAACCAAGCGCAAGCGTATTGGATGTCTATTGACCTTCTACCACTTCGCTGTTAGTGCGCTGTTGCCGATTCGTTAAAAGCGTACACAACGCTTTAAATTTTAAAAACCACTACTTTATAAAGGAATATTTCGAAAATTATTAATAATTTGACAGTTTAATGAATTAAACCTTAGTTTATTAACTATTAAGAATTAATTAAAACAATAAAAAAAATATAGGAGACTTCCCCATTCTTAATAGAACAATAATGAATACGGTCTCTATAGTTGGAAGTTCAAAGTAGCTATGCTACGCTAATAAGTTGCCATTATCGGGTTCAAGGGTTTTAATTATTATCTCCAGTCTCATTTCTTTTATTGGTTTACTGTCATATACACGTAGGTTTTTTTCCAATTTTATAATTCCTTTTTGTTAAAATATTTATTAAACATCGAAAGTTATATTATACTTTATTATATCAGATGAGAATTTCAACATATTTCTTTTTTATTCGAAGAATCTTTTTATGGTAATTTAAAAGTATTAATGATATTTTTTTATAAAATGGCTAGTGAAAGTACATTTCTGGAATTTTGATTATGTAAGGTTATTATAAAGTAAATTTAATGTAAGAATGTATCTTTTGTAATCTAAACTTGAAGCATCTTGTAAACTTGAACCTCTTCTAAACTTGAAGAATCTTGTAAACTTGAACAATTCATCTCTTAAACTTGAAGCATCTTCTAAACTTGAGTATCTCTTAAAATTGAACATCTCTTCAACTCGAACATTTTTAAATGGATCATCTCTACAACTTGGGCAGTAATTAAACCTGAACAACTTGATCATCCCTCAACTCTCGATCATCCATAGACATTTTGAACCACCTAGAAGGATCGTAAACTGGTATTAAAAGATAAGTTTTATTGTTATATAAAGTTTGACGGGACGGAGCGATTTTCCACATTTTCATTATAAAATCGGAAAATCGAGGTGTTAAGTTTTCTTTGGACCACCTTGTATATACTAGTATACAAATAAACAGACAGTCCGATCAATGTTAGTGATCTAAAGACAATGCAACAACCGTATATGTATAAGATACAACACAGCGATTAAATCTGTGAATAAAGAATGTTATGAACTGAATAAAAGTACATAATACCGTTTTAAAAATAATGTATGTGCGTACAATATTTTACATGCTTTTAACATGTTCCAAATTTAAGTGGGACATACCGTACAGTTTTTTAAATACCTGTCTATTGTTTTATATCAATTTAGAGTTATTGACACAGTTTGAATTTTAATTCGACCGTATTAGTCACGACGTAAAAATAATAACAATCTTTTAGACGAAAAACATTACGTTTAGATAATATTGTTTTGGAATTGTTTGGTTGTCAGAGCACTAAATGTTTTGCTTAGATTAGAATTGGAGCATAAATCCGTTTTTTTCTACATCTCGCGTGTTTATTGTTTGGGTAATAACGATTTTATAATTACACCTTTCAGAACGAATAACGTTGAAGTCTGCTTTCTTTTTTGCCTAGAGGTATTTTAGGAAATTGTTCTGAATTTTAATTTTTTTTTTAGCTGGCGTCTTCTATTATTGTCTGTAATAACTATTGTCTAATGCTCTGTTATAAAAAAGTACTCGTATATTATTTTATTTGGAGTAAAGGTGTTACTTTTAATGTCGAAACTAAAAAGTTACTGAAATTGATTGTAGTAACCTTTACTTTGGTTTGGTTTGGTTTGGTTTGGTTTGGTTTGGTTTGGTTTGGTTTGGTTAGGTTTGGTTTGGTTAGGTTTGGTTAGGTTTGGTTAGGTTTGATTTGATTTGGTTAGGTTAGGTTAGGTTACATGTTTCAAAATGTATTATAAAGGTATTCATTTCAAACCCCTTAAAAATGATACGACACTGGCTGTAGTGTCTGACAGTTTCCCCTCTGATACAAAACAATCACTATTGCTTGCTGTCTCTACGTTAGTATATATGCTCGAAGTTTACAACACTAAATTTATTCACATACTTGATTGGTTGGAATTTAATCAAAATAAAAACCCTAATATCTTAGACTAGGAGAGAGAGAGGCATGGCATGGCAATGAAAACCTTATGCGTGTGAGTGAAGCCAAGTTTCAAACGTTTGGTGGTAAACAAATTTGGAACGTCGAATTATATTTTTTTAGTTTTTTTATTAATTTTCACCTTTTTTAATTACCTGAATAGACATTTAAAATGGTTAGTTGTGCAGTTTATAAGTGCAACAGTCAGAGTGCTAAAAATGAGGAAGGAATTTCATTTCATAGGTAAAAAGTATTTTAAAACTATTTCCTTGAAATTTATTTTTATTAATATTACAGCTTTCAGGTAATAGATGTTTAACTAAATCACATATGTTATGTATGATAACTTAAATTAATAGTACATACATTTTGAAAACTGTTTTCATTCATTTTTAAAGATTATTTTTCAATTAATTGTTATTATTTTCTCATAGATGTAATAGTTTTGCAGTGGCGTGGAACAAAAACATATATTTTAAAGAGATAAAATAGATTAAAATTGTAATATTTATTAAATAAATATGTTTTAAAATGATTGTTGTTTTTTTTGGAGCAGTACATATTTAAAGACTTTTTTAAATTAGATTTGTAATACGAAATAATGAAAATGATTATTTAATAATCGTATAAGAAAAATCGTATGATACGCCTATGTCAATATTGTCCGCCATTAGTTTGGTGGTAAATGGGTTACATAAATTGATTCCAATGCGCAGTCCTCTCTCTTTCCTTGTCTAAGCCTAATATACATTTTATTTTTTTACGGTTACGTCATTGGAAACGGAATTTAAAATTGATAATTGGCCGCCATATGCAAGCTCCTTTCTGGACTCAAGGTCATTATGCATTTCGTCGTTCATATTGCAATTCGTTCTATGTCAAAAATGATAATTTTACAGGAGAGTAAAAAAACAGCGTAAACATCTCATGTGAATTGCAGAATTCGGGCAAACCTTCACATGCGTGCCTTAAAAGGTACTTTTAACACTTATATCATAAATAACTATTTCCAGTACGCTGTTTTTTTACTCTCCTGTAAAATTATTATTTTTGACATTGAACGAATTGCAATATGAACGACGATATACTCCTACCTGTTTATTTTTGTTCTAAGGTCTGCACCCTAACGTTTTTTTATTAAATGACAACCACCTGACAACATATAATTTGGATTTGACGTGTATGTCATAGATTTTCGTAAATACATTTTGTATGATCCAAACGCATAGATTAGAATGAAGTTTATCCAAACGCTTGTATATGTCAAATAATGAATTCTATTTATATAAAGTAGTGTTATACGCACGAATACATATAACAAGGATGTGAAACTCCTATGCCGAGCTATAAGCGCCCGTGGCTGAATTTACGTCTCCTATCTGGGCGGAGTCTAGTCCACGGTCGTTGCGTACTTTGTACTGCGCATCAGTTCGAACATCATAACTATTCGAAAACACATTCGAATAGTTATGATGCGAGCGATTGGTTATCTCGCTCGCACAAAGAAAAAGACAGCCTGTTGCGCAGTACGGAGTACGCAACGACCGAGAATTTAACCCTGCCCAGATAGGCGCCTTTTCTCCTGCTACCCTCTCCACTCGAGTTTCACATCCTTGTTATATGTATTCGTGGTTATACGATTTTGTAAAATAATCACAAACATGGATACATTATATTGAATTTTTCTTCATTTGTATAACATCTTTTTTTATAAAATAAAACACCAAGTAAAGTTCACAAATTTATTAAATGTTACAATCGATGTTTTAGTAAGTCTTTACTACACAAAAAGAGTCATTGGTAATAAAGGTACGTACATTTGGTGACTGATTTATAGCTATTTTGGAAAACGGAGCTTTCAATATACTACCTAAAACTACTTTTGATGTCAATTAATTAGTTAAATAAAAAAATAATAATAAATAATAATTATTGTTTTGATCATGATTTTTTTACATCTTTTAGTAAATATAAATTTAAACAAAAATTTTACCTAATTTCCCAAACAATACATAATCCTAAATACTTATCAGTAATTTAAATAATAATAAAATATAGAAAATACAAAACTTCTTATAATATAGTAACTTTTTGACATCTATTAAATAAAACTAATTATTATTAACAGCCTAAAGTAAACATTTAAAAATCTATAATAGCCCAGTTTTCAAACTAGCATAATGAAATTGCCCTAAATTCTAGTAATTATTTATTATTTTTTATGTTGATGTGTTGTTAATGGAAGGAGTGTTGCTCTAATTAAACTGTGCGTACCTTTATTTGTCATTTATGAAACCTGTTTAATAAATGTGGTATTTATATTCTTTATTAGCGTTTCTTTTTTTAGTAGCTACAGACTGATATCCCAACGAATTGGTGGTCTACGATTATTCTCAAAATTCCTCTGTATATATTCAATGTTTCGCATTACTTCTTGCTTAGTTTTACGTAATTTCTGGTGCACCTCTGTATTCTCTTCCAAATAAATCCTTTCTGGCACATTCCAATCCATAGATGGTGTCGATACTAACTTTAGTGATGTTTTCGGTTCGTGTGGTCTTAGATATAATTGACTCGGTAACGTACTACAGCTTGACGATAAATACGAAAATGATTTTGATGTTAATGAGGGAACTATTTTCTGTGGAAGTAACATTTAAGTTAAAATTGCGACACTAAAAATTTTTAGCAGCTTTCGTTATTATAAACAAAATTAAGTTGCTGGGCGACTGGAAACTGATAATTCGATCAAGAATATTTTTAATTACATTTTAAGGAACCTTTCCCTGTTTTTAAACCCTAAGCTACCGTCAAGGAGAAACCGAAATTATTAGTCAAAGTTATAACGCAAATATTCAGCAGGTTATATGAAAAAAATATATAGGATTTATAAATTACTACATTTTTCTTAAATTTAAGAGAAGATAAAGGAATAGTGTGTCCTTGTACATTTTTTAGCTGGAAGTTGTATTGTAACAAATTAACGATATTTCTTTAAGAGCCTGAACAGTTAGATTACATTTTTTAGATCAGTCACAGAATAAATATCGTTCTGTGGATCAGTTTCACCGTGGCCTCTACCTCTAGAGCCCTTTAGTTACAATAATTTGAATTTAAGTTTTTCTGGGGCCCTATTCTTGAAAATCATACGATCCGATGTTTCTCTCGATCGATGGGATCTATCCCGTGCGATCTATCGGATCCCACGGTCGAAATCGACTAATTCTTGAACCTTCATGTGAACGTTCAAAATTATTGCGTTGTTGCCAGCATTATTTGATACAAAAGATCTACTTTTTAGTTATTTTTGGCATATATTTTTTATACGGCTGTCATAATTTTATGTCATTATTTCTTGTATTTTTTATGTCATATTACCAATAATAAAAAAGGTAGTCTGTTTAGTAAATTCGTTAGCATTGAAATTATATAAATATGAGTCAGTCGCGTGTCACTCCTTCCAAAAGAAGTGCCCCCACAAACGGAATTCAAAAAAATATGCTGATCGAATATATGGAACAAAATCCCAAATTAAGAGCCGGTACCTTTGGTCCCGATTTCACTTTTAAAAATGCCCAAATACTGTGGGAAATAATCACAGTTAAATTAAACGCCGTGCCAGGAGGTGCAAAGAAAGACGATTGGCGAATGTGGAGAAAGGTAAGCTTTTGAATCATAATTTGATATGATAATTTATGGAGTTTATCAATAATATAAGATACTACCGCGTAGAGGCCCTTCAAACAGTTGGTAAATAATAGTCGCACATCGCACTGTTAAAGTGTACTAACACAATAATTATTTTCTGCTTAACTTAATTCACATTATTTGATATTTTCAGACATGGGCTAAGATGAAAAAAAAATGCTACAAGCAAAGCCATACGGTTCAAGAAAGAATCACAAAAAACTGGCGGTGGATCTCCTCCGAAAATTGCCTCCCGTAAATCCTCCATCATTACGTGCCAAAAATAATAGTTCTCCATGTCCATCCGATTAAAAACACCGAAAAAACCACTCAAACTCACTTATTATAATTTCTCTATGACAGTGTAATGACAGTATTGAAAAAAATTTCAATAAATAAACCTCTCTACGTCATACGCGCCAATTCATTTGACTTTGCTCACCTATGTCGGACCATGCGATCCGGGGCGTATGATTTTCATGCGATTGATAATATCGGAGCACGGATCAAGAATATAACGACTATCGCCCATGTGATCATTCGTCATAAATCTATGCCGCTCATTGTTCAAGAATAGACGTCCAGCTGTCTCTATTTTACACTTTTAACATAGATATATGTACTATTATATCTTAGCCACAGATTCTAAAACAGCTTTGAGAACTAACTCAAATCTCATTAATAATGCAGGAAAGGAGGTAATTTTTTTGTAAAATGAAGCAGTAATTATAGGCAAATCAGATCAACTTGAATTTTTTTGAAATTTGTCAAGAAAGGTGTCAAGTATCCGAGTAAATAAGTTTGGTTACTGGGAGGTGGTTCTAAACGCTGTAAAAATTAGCCAAACAGTTTTTTTGTCCCAAATAGAATAAGTATTTAAAATTTCGAGCAATATTGAATGAATTCTCGTGAAAATAGGTACCTGGTGGTTTTTTTGTCACTAATTATCCCTTTAATGTCAGACATTTCTGAAACGCCCTGTTTTTTTGTTAATATTTTGGAATTAAAGCTAAGATTATCAAGCAAATGTAAAATTTTGCACAGAGGACCTAGGGAAACAGGAAAACATAAACAGCAAATGATCATAGGAATTCAATATAAAAATAATTCCTTCTATGTCATCTGTTAAACCGATATTCGGTTTCTGGTATTTTATTAAACTATATTAGCACTACTTTGCAAAAATATATTTAAAAAATTTTTGAATCAAATATTTTGGGAGAAAACTGGAAATTGAGAATTCCTAAATGTTTCAAACTTTCACTACAGATACGTCACTAACGCATATATATGAAGTAAGCCACTTTCTGATTTAGATGTTTTATGAACTTATAGCTAAAAGCCAGTTACAAAACGGCCAATCAAAATATATCAGTGTTCTGTATCTTACATTTGTCTTAAATTTTTTTTAGCTAAGTTAAGTTAGCTTTTCTTTACATTTTTTTTCAAATTTGAATAATGTCAATATCATATAAACCTTGTTTTGTATCATACTGCACGAATACAATAGTTAGAATTTGTAACCGTGCCTGCAGTAAAAGTTAGACGAAAATTGTGGTTAGTGGATCAAAACTTTAAAAAAGAAGACGACAGAATTGCGGTTCTATGTCGACCCTTATGTAGCTAATATGGTTTATGCAGAATTTTGTAGTAGATAAACTAAAACAAGTTCGTGACAATTGACAGGCATGTTCAGAACTACAAACTAAAGGTACAGTTCCATGGCTAATAAAAATAAGAGTTTAAGAGCAAACCGTACATGTCCGAAAATTTTAAAAGCATCCTGTGCCTTTATTTCTAATCCGATTTTTGTGAAATTTTCAGTAAACACTCATTATTACTAAACTTAGGGGGGTATTACCTTGATTTTTTTCTAAATCCTTTAGAAGTATTTATTTTCTAATAAAAACGAAAAAACAAGAAAAAAAAAGGTTATTCCCGTCTTCTAAATTAAATTTAAGAAAATGTGTCGCTTTCTGTTTTAGTAAATTTCGAGTAGTTTTTAAATGGGATGCTTTCCCACCTTTGCCTAAAAATTTTCTATAAAATGCTGCCCTCTCGTTGTATAAATTTTAAGACAGTTTTAATCGCGTTGGTCTAGATATTCACAGTGGCGGAGCAATTATCATGTTAAGACGAGAGTATCAGAAAATTTAATATAACTTTTCTGTTGTATTTAATGATGTGACTTTTTCTAAATAAATTAAAATCAAAATAATAATGATTAATTTCACAACTACAAAATTAAATTTTGTCTGTAAATTTATATAGCAGACATTTTTGTCAATTTCATGTTTTTAATTTTATCTAATCTATAAAATCTGCCACCAAATTTCTACATTTCGCTAAAATATCTACAGGGAAGTTCATATTATGGACCTAAAATGAAATGATTTTTATATGCATTTTACAACTAAATAATAAAATGCTGAGATTGTACAGATAATTTCTTTAAAAAAATTGATTGTGTTAACCTTTACTTTTTGGAAGTTCATCTTACTAAGAACAATAAGAACTGAATAGTTAAACTAAACTTCCACTATTTATTCGAAAAATTCGCTTTAAAATTCAATTACAGTTGTTTCGCTAATAGCTAGCATCGTCAGATTGATATATTGAAATTACATTTTGTTTGTTTGTAACATCAAGTACCTAGCTATTAGCGAAACAGCTGTAATTGAATTTTAAAGCGAATTTTTTGGAATAAATAGTGTAAATTTAGTTTAACTGTTCAGTTATTTATTGATCTTAGATAATTTCTTTACTTTATTTTATAGTGCTTCTTGGAAATGCTTTTTTTAATACTTTTTTATAAGATTTGTTAGTTAGTTGCAATAAAATAAGACAATGAACATCGTATAAAAAAAGAATCCAAAAGGCACTAGATAAAAAAATGTGGAATATCAGCTCTTATCATCTAGTTGTAAAATGCATTTAAAAAATTATTCCATTAAAAGTGTTTCGTCAAATTTAATAAGTGGTTTAAATACAGAGAGTTTAATATTCGCGTATATAAAATTGAATAATTTTTTTGTAAAATTTCTGCAACTAAACAATTAGAAATAAATTAATATTTGAAGTTCAACATTAATTAATTGGTAAAAAAATAAAACTTATTGTGTAGACATTAATTTTTTATTAAAAAAATTCATACTCTATATTCTACAAGCACGATAAAGTTATGTTTTAATGTGGGAATGTCGCACAATCAAAACTATTCTATTTCTTTGACTATTGTCTCTCTTTGATTATCCCGAATTTGCAGTCCTCTAGGAAATCTGGAAGCAAAGAATTAAAAAAAAATTTTTAATTTTTCTATCATCCTGTCAGCCCAAAAAGTTCTGTCTCGCGGAATCTAAAACATTCATTAAACAATAATTAGGAAATTTATAGGATAGTTAACTATGTAAGATTACTTCTATAATTTTATATATTACCTTTTCTATTAGCAGACCTTTTGAACTCCATATTACAAAAAAACAGAATTCTTTATCCGCCACTTCGAGCTGTCCTTGAACCTGGTAAAAATATATATGATTTCTGTTTAAATGTAATTTTCCATTTTTCAAGGAAGCCCATTTAATTTTCTTGAATTTATGGCATCTTCAGGGTGTAAGTTTTTGATGGTCTCCGGACATTTTACTTCTATGATGCTATCATTTTCTACCACGCCGTCTGGACTTGCTCCCAAAAAGAAATATTTTTTGTGGATAAATAGGCCGCAACTTTTCACCGCCATGTTTGTAGTGGCGGAAAAATCTTTGATTGCGTAGTCTTCATGGAGTTTTCCATATTCCGTGGCATGATTATCAACATAAACATTTCTTACTCGTTGCTGGTTTGTGATAAGTCCTGTAATACAGTGGAAGGATCAACATTTTCTTTTAATTTACGATTCTTGTGGAGCCTGATGAAATTAAAATTATATTATTATTCAGTTCAAAACACTATTTTATCTTACTATTTACATTTTCATCATATGTCTGCGACTTTTTCTCCTTGCATTTAAATCCAAATGTCAGCCAGTAGTTTTTCGCCCCATAATCCAAACCTAATAATTGGCAAATTATATAAACACTTAATATTAATATCCTAACATCCACTAGTAAGTCTATACACAGAGCAGCTAAAAGTTTTTGAAAATGAAAAAATTCAAAAATAGTCCTCTTGCACTCAAAATATGGAACCTAAAATAATTTGTTGTGTTTAATAATTAATCAAACATATTATAACAATAGTTATTTAAATAAATAAAATAAATATTTATTACGGTATTATCATTACGCATAAGCACATGGTATAGAGTATAGAAATTTTTATATATTGATACGATCTTAAAAATACTGGTTGTTTAAAACAAATTAACAAATACATATTTATTAGTTCTAACTTTAAACAGAAAAAAATTGAGAATTATTTTTTTTTAGAATTCAAAAACGTAAAGTTGAGTCACTCTTGAGTCTTGAGTGTAGTATAGCATATAGGTTTTATATTTATGGATACTCCGGTCTTAAAATATACTTTTTATATTTTGCGCTTATAAAAATCTTCATTATAAAACGCATTTGCGTATCGTAATGTAACTTTTATGCACGCAAATTTTTGTTTTAAATGGTTGGCGACATGAGTGAAGTATCTAATGACAAGACTATTGACAATGACATTTGTGGGTTAATAGCAATTTATTAATTTTATATTGTTTTTTAAGAAAGTATCTGTGAATATGAGTATAATATTTTACTTATATAATATATTATTATTGGTATATTATTCATTTTAAAATATTTTAAAACATCAACATTTGATAATCTAAATGTCACAACTGTCAAATTTTATAAATTACACAGTGCTGCCGACATACTTTTTAAAATAAAAATTACATAAAAATAAAAAATTAATTTAAAAATGGTAAAGAGGGCAAAATATAAAAAATATTATAAACAACTTATTTCATATGGCTGTTGTGACACTCGTTCTTTAAAAAACTCATCGCTTCGCGATTCGTTTTTTAAACTTGAACTCGTGTCATAATAGAATTCCATATGAAATGCGTTGTTTAATATACTATTATAAAATTTTACTAAAATATACTTACCACTTCTCCAGAGTAAAAATTAAGAAAGTAGAAATAACATTCACGAAAGCACAAATTAAGTTAAGAAACGAACAGTACACTGTAATATAACGATTTTTTAGGTACGGCTATGTACCTATTTGAAAATCATCTGCTGAAACACCCGAAATACAATAGACACATGCAAGTTTTCTTCCCTTACTTATCTTTATAGTATTTTCAATAGCGCACGACTTTACTTGTTTCGGTGGTATATTTGGTTTAGTGGCTCTCAGCGCGGAGCGAGAAGTAGGAGGTTGGGTTGATGAGGGTGAAATTCGCTTGCCGCTGTAGGTACGGTTGGCTCTTAAAGTAGTGTATTACGTGTTGCATACCGTATTTCTACAGCTAACTTTACTTTTCTGTTATCTACATCACAGAACGAATGGCGCACTATTTAAATCATCTAAAAGTTGAGTTTTCAAATTTTATTGTTGCGCCATCTATTGACTCGGACGGCGAACTGGAAAATAGTATGACATTGGGCATTTAAGATTCAATTGCACTTCATTAATATTTTGTAGATAAATATGTCGATGATTTTCTTCTACAAACAGACTTATACCCAATGTATTAACTATAAACATTTTATGTAATTGCTAAAAAAAAGGATTTTTGGCCATAAACTTTTTTCGCTAGCGATACCGAGATGTACTATCGGCTTCAGAATAGCATATACATTTTCAAACTCAAATCGCTTACAATGAATTAATTTTAAGGACGGCCTATTTATTGTGTATAACCAATCACGGTTTAAATAATAATAAATTTGAAATCAGTTTAACAGTTGTCCACGCCCACATCTTTAATGTTTGCAGCATAAGGTATTTTATTCACAAATTGCCTGTCCCTCTGTTCCTTGTAAATAAACTTAATCCCCAAAAACCATTTAATGTAGGCGTTTAAAGGGCGTTTTTATAACTTCGGTAGGTAAACGAAATTCACATTTAACATGTATATGCTATTCTAAAGCCGACTGTACAATGAACCATTTCAAAGCTAAGGTTATATAGTAGAAACTTTGACCTTTACCCTGACGTCACTAACAGCGAACAGTAGTAAACACAAACTTTATATGCCTCATCCTTTTTTACTGGTAGTAGAAACATATAAAACCATGCCGTCATTATTTTGATTCATCGAGTTATGTTCAAAGAACAATATTATTTGCATTTAAATAAATTTTAAAAGTTGGTATTTTTCAAAACTTCAGATTTGTTATTTTTATTTTGCGGTAAGTCCAAATTAACTTCAATCAACAGCAATATTTGCAATACAGACAAGATAAGCAATCAATGAAAATATTTACGCACACGACAAAGTAAAAGTATCAATTTTGGACTGATTAATTTCACGAGGATTGTAGGTATGACTTCAGGGTAAAGGTAAATTTTTTCTATTTTAGCTGGCTGATGGCCAAAAACTAAAAATGTCTTACAAAATACAAGATTTTACCCAACTTTATCAGTCTAAAAAATAAACAATCATTACCCGATAGGGCTAAAAATGACCTGACATATTGAGAAAGAAAAGTTCTGACTTTTCGTTATGGGGTTATTTTTTTCAAGCACCTCAGTCCAGATGGCGCTAAAAAATTGCCATGAAAAAAAAGGTTATCTTTTCCATAAATTTTTTCTGCTTATTTTAAACGGTTCTGGTTGACCTCAGAATTTTCCCAATTTTGGCATCTTGCAAGAATGATATTAATCATTTTTTTGTGAGAGTAATATTTTTCAAGAACGGTCCGGATTCTTAATTTTTCGTTAAGCAACTATTTTTGACATGTCATATCATTTGAGACTTAGCTGCATTTATAACTTGGTTAATCCATTTGTTTTTGGTTACTCTAGGTTTTCCATCTTCCATCTCACTAGACATCAACCTAATTACCTTTCCTCATGATCATAAGCAATTTTTATCATAATGTTGACAACATAAACTCTCTCTACTGAGAGCAAAGTTGCCAAATCACCGAAACCGAAAATATTGGACGGTATAGGTGAGTGTCTGTGACCCCAGGCTTCCAATCTCACGCTGGAACTACCTTTACGGTTAAGCTAGCAGAATCCAAGGCTTTAAAAAAACGTAATTCAAAAAAATCTGTAAAAGGTGTAAACGTGAGCCTAAAATTATGGTGTCATCGAATTTTTCATAAAATCTATACAGCTTAACGTTAAACTAGCAGAACCGGCGAAATCTCCTACAATTGAAAAGGAATTCGGGAATTGGATAATAAATTATCTTCAAATTTTGGCCTAAATTCCAAAGTGGTTCTGCGAGGTTTGCGGGGGTAAAATTATTTCATCAAGTTGACCAAGGTAGTAAATTATCTCCTCATTATTTTAAAGCTATCTATTGTTTAACCTACATTGTAAATTATTTTAATTGTAATAAAATATATGCCTATTAAAGAGGGTTTTCAAAAGATTGAAATATCTTGTGTAGATATTTTACCTGAAAAGAATTTTATAAAGATCTAATTTCTAGTTATCGGTTAGTCAACAGTTGTCTCATTTATAATTTATGATAGTAATAAGCACGCACTAGATACTGCCACCCGATAAATCAGATATTATTTACATTTAACAGGTGAGCGATACCATACATACAAACCACATTTTTGTATTGACTGCTGCACGTTGTGTAGGTGAATAACTTATAAGATGAAGTAAATAAAGTAGAAAAAATATTGAGTGCTTAGAAAAATGTATAATGTTTCTTATCTCGTTATCCCGGTTTTATAAGCTGGTGTTAAGAATCTTGGGGTAACTCTAGTGTTAACACTGGGATTAGGCTGTCATACGAATGTAGCAAAATCGTTGATTTGGTTATCAAAAAAAGAGGAAGAAGAAGAATTACCGTTGACTTAACCCTACTTTTTTGAAATATTTATTAGGTTATCGGTTATCCATTGGTCCAATGTTGTTATTCGGTCTGCAAAAACTCGAGGCTGCCGGGGTGCCTCAATTATTTGAATAATATCTTCATCATCGTCTGTTAAAAGTTCTTCAAATAAGTACAGAATATCTTCATCCATATTTATATCCTTTTTTAAATTCAAAACTACACACTAATAAAATAGTAAAATTAACAAGCATAATAACAAAGTTCAAAGACACTTCGAAGTTCGAACACTTTTTGATTTGTCAACAAAAATGCCCTGATGACCATTTTGCGCATGATCCAACACCGGATTCTCGAGTTACCCCGGCTAGAACGGTGGGGTAGGGTTAACACTTACCTCGGTTTATAAAACGAATCATCTTCATACTAATCCTAGATTAAATCTCAGATTAAAGTTAACACCTGTTTATAAAACCGGGCATAAGACGGTGACAGAACATAGAATCTCAGATCATAACAAAACCTAAAAGAAATTATGGATCTGCCAACTAATAAATTAAATGTTTTAAAAAAGTAAATTACATGTCAAAAGCTATGGTAGAAAACACGTTAAGAATTCTTTTTTTTTTAAATTAATGCACATTACTTGGAAAATAAATGGATATGTTCTACAAACAAATTCAGAGAAGTAAACAACCACCGAATACGGAACTACGAATAGAAATGAAAGCAAATATACTCCCGCCAAAACTTATTAATATTTTTAACACAACCATAGGATGGCGCTGATCGTTGCGTCTACTCATTTTAATTTTTCTATTTTTCGGAAGAGGTCTCTCTACTAATACTATTAACGACAATACATTTTAATTTAACAGATCTGTATCAAACGCATAGATTAGAAAGAAGTTTAATCAAACGGTATTTGGTGGGAAACAGTTTTAAGAAAATTAAGATAAGAGACAGTAGTTCTGAGAAATAGGAAAAGAGCAGGAGTTTTGTCTTCAGTTTTTTTAGTTTTGTTGGTGTATATCATCTTTGGTTTTGTGCTTCCTAATAATTCTGTCCCTAAAATGGATTCAAACTATCAACCTCCTTATCTAAAAGGAAATGTTGTGTACCTACATGTACAAATCGTGAAGGCAAAATGCATCGTTTTCAAAAAAATGAACCAAGTGTGTTTAATGAGTGGATTTTAATGATACAGCCTTTAAATTATAAAGACTTGTCAGTTGAAGACATTCATAAAAAATATGTATTTTGTGAGGAACATTTTTCTAGTAACTGTAAAGTTTTAGGTAGCAAAAGAGGTCTTATAAGAACAGCAGTTCCAACTTTAAATTTACCTGGTAAGTGAATAAATTAAATTGTAATTTATATAGAAAGAAAACCTGTACTAGTAGACCAAGCAAATGTCAAAGTATAGGTTTGAAGGTAGTATCGACAGTTTGTGACCAAAGTGAAAATAATGTCAGAGCTATTAAACTGCTAATGAGTGAAACGAAGGAAGAATACTTAAAAAGAAAAGAAGAGAATAGAAATTTTGGTTTTGTGATCAATGACCAAAAAATTATTCCCATATTTGATGTCCCTCATATTTTCAAGTGTTTGAGAAATAATCTTTTGAAACATGACTTGTATTTTAAGCAAAATAAATAAATAAATGATCATTTTTTGATTGTAAACATATGTATTTACTTTAGTTTCGTTGAAATGTAGCTGTCTATTTTATCCCAGAGTACTTCTTATTGACAGATAGATGGCACTAGATATACATTTAAGGAATCTGTATTATCGACAATCCTTTTTAACACAACCGCTGCTACTCGATGTCGCATACGGATCTAGACAGTAACTAGGTTCTTGCCATTATATTCGTAGTTCCGTATTCGGTGTAAACAACTCAGTTTAAAACAAATTTAAAATATCAAACTTGATATATCTGACATATTATGTCATTTTGGTATGTACCAACATAATTTAATGAACACAAAAAGTACTAATTTGATCAATCGTTTTAAAAATAACTATTTAAGTGCTACACTCTGGTCAATAATTGACTAAATAATAACAATCTAAGTCACCTTTTGGTGTCTTCTTATCGATTTTTGTTACTTTTTATTTTCGCACACACAAACACAATGCTCTGGTTTTGACACTCATTATACACTGGCACAATGTTCTGCTTTTACCTTAGTCGTTACTCCAACTTCTGAGGCTTGATCCTCTTCAGTCTTCTCTTCTGTTTATAGTTATCCAGGAGCTGGATGGCTTCAATATTTTCATGATGGAGGAGTCTTCTTTCATGACTTTTTGCGATATTTCGAATTTTTTAGTGGCTATATAATAATTATTGAGATAATTATCCAATTTTGGTAAATCACATGTGTAAAGGAAAGACTGGGTACAAGTACTACCCTGTGGAACTCCGGCTTTTATTTACTTAAGATCAGAGTAAGAATAATATTTCTTAATTATGAAATATCTGTCGATTTAGTATGATTTAATTATGTCTGTGTATGGTTTTGGAAAAATACAATCCAACTTATAAAATAATCCCTCATGCTAGATTCTGTTGAATGCTAGGGCAACATCTAAAAATATGGCTGAGCAAACTTTCCATTCATCTGGAGCATTTTTTATAAAACCAAACCGATGATTTGGAATTGGTTTTTCTTTTCTGTAATTAGTAATCTTCGAAGTAGAAGTTTTTCAAATAATTTGGATATTACTGGTTGCAAAGATAATGGCTTTTAGGAAGAGGTTATATGTGGTGATTTCCCTTGTTTTCGTATTATTACTATTTCTGCCACTTTCCACAATGAAGGAATATATTTTAATATAAAATATATAATTTTTGAGAGTTGTTTTAATGTTTGCCCTGTTACTAAATCAAAGCCAGGAGCTTTTCTTGGGTTTATATTATGCTTGATTTCTCTTGCGACCTCCTCTAGAGTTATTGGTGTTATGCTTTCTTCTTTCTGTAGTAAATTCTCCTTAAAGTTTGTATGGAGGAACTATTCGCCACTTCTTGCCTAAGTTTCTTCTTCTTTTTTAATGGGTTGCCTTCCATAGAGAGTTTTCCTTGGTACTATCATTAGTCATGTTATTTAGGTATGATCCAATGGATTCTTTAAGTTATTTTATTTCCCTCTTTAGTTGTTTTAAATTATTTTACCTTTGGAACCATTTTCTTCCTTCATAAACCAGTGTCCTAATTTCCGAATAACCAATTTAAAATAAATACTGAACGATTATCAAAATGCATTTGCTTATACCTCGTAAATTGACAATTGAGGCCATCCATACTTTTAAACAAATCACCATCCTGTAGACATTGACATGTTTTCCACGTACAACAGAATAATTGTGTATGGAATGTTTAAATTCATTTTAAAGTTTAAGTGCTACATCGTAATAAACTAATAAACATATTTTACAATGTTTATTGATATAACGAAAAATTCGTGTTAAAATCACCCAATAACTGCGCTTTAAAATAAAATGTGGTCATTACTAATAATAATAATTAGAAACACAGTCTGTATATGTTAAATGACATAATCCTAATACGAGGTTTGATCAGAAAATAATGGAAATTTTAGTCTGATTGTTAAAATTTTCTTTTATTGTGTTGGTGTAGATGTCCAAAAAGTATGCTAATGTATTAGCTGTGTTCATTGGGTAAACTTCATGTTTAAAACCATTTGGAAAAAATTATTATTTCTTACATGAAATCTTATCGATTCATATTTGTTATGCTGTAAGTACTATTTTCAACGAAAGTAGCCTGAAGTGGCTAGGGCTAGTTTTAGTGAAAAACTCCGTTACCATCCACATCACGAGGTGTACAAAAAGGTACATGCAAAACATTTGAAACATTTTGGAGAAATTATTTCTGCCATGTGTTATGCTGTAGGTACCGTATTGATAGAAAAGATATCATTGAAGGTCCTATTTGATTGACAAAATTAGTATCTCCGACTTACACACTATCTACGCATTGACTAGCGACCATGACCCACTCTCAGTTGCTCTGAAATTTTAGCACAAGACCGTGGATCAGAATCAAACACTCTATGACTGCAAATCTATAAACTATGCGACCTATAAGTTCATTAACGATGACCTAAGGAAAATTGACGTGACATAATTTACGATGAGACTCACCTAGAGAGTGTTCTAGAGGACCTAGCTCAAACCCGAATACAACTAAAAAAGGCAACAACAAAGAAAATCACTTCAAATTTAAGAATAAAATACGTAAGTGGTGGCAAAAGACAAGGAACAAAGAAGACTGGCTGCAAAAGCAGATAAGCTAATTTCGACGTTGCCGTTGATTGAGTATATAACACTGTCATTACTGACTGTCATTACAACAAAGATCGTCTTTTATTAAATTGAAACATTCTTGTTTTATTTGAGTTTTAATGTTTTTACACAATTTATATTTGTCATAAAAATTTGGAATATCTATAAGTAGATGATGAATTACTGCATTAAATTTTGGAGAATAAAGTTTCTTTAAATAGCTAATTTGTTCTTTGCCAAAGTCTTTGTGAAAAATTTGTAATTCAGTATCACTAAATGACTCATCCGAATTAATCATAATACTTAAACTATTTTGACAATTTTACCGTTTCTGAACCCTAAACCCTAAAACGTCAAAATTGTTAAGTTAAACTAGGTTTAAGGATAAACTTTATTTTTTACAACATAATATTCTCTTTAAGCAAGGTTTATTTAAATTCAATTTTTTTTTAAATTGAGTCCGTTTTGATTCACACCTGGATATATTTTTTATTGCACCTAACCGTTGATTGAATTATCAGTCAACGACCTAAAATTGCAACTATAAACTAGACCCAAAAGGTCTACTCAAATCGAATTATTGTTACCGAAAATGAAAACAAAATTAAACTTAAAAATAAAATTAAATAATCACCTAATACATATTATGGCACAAGAAGTGCTGCATTTATGCAGCTGTTATCGCTAACCACGATAAATCACTAGTGGTAAAATGTTTTTCACAAATTTTTATTTCATCAGGGTAGTAATAATCCAGATTTAGATAAATAAACAAGATCTAAACATCGACTGACAAAAATAAGAGGGATTTTAGATAGACAATCAACAACGCCATCCCATTATAAGAGGGGTTTTCGGCTACAAATAGTTCCATAAGGTCGCGCTATGGCGAGAAAACGTTAGAACTAACATATACAAATTCACTAGAGAAATGCCAAGCAGAGGAGAAAAAGTTGTCTTTAAACAAGATTTAAGAGACACAAGAGTAAGCAGAGGATGTGTATTATTCACAGATCACTATTAAGTAGGTAATTTTTTAAACTATTAAAAAATAAAATAACAATCAGAAACTATAAATAGCTCTTGATTTCAAATAGGATTAACAAAACATTATTAGATTTGAAGAGAATCCAAACTGAATTAATTTCTTGATCAATATATTCAGATCTATTCTATGAAATGCTTTCGAAAAGAAAATGAAGTTCATGGAGGAGTGTGTAATTGTCACTACCAAAATAATATATATAAACTAGCCTTTTTAAAGAAGGACACTAAGATTTTTCTAAAAGAAGTAAGTTTAGATTGGAGTTTAAAATTTCTCAACATTTTCTGAATAAACCTCGTATTTTTGTCGGCTTTTTTTGTATTTTCTGGTTCTTCGAACTAATTGTAATGGTCAGAAGATTCGTTCTCGAAATTAAACTGAAAATTAACTAAATTATGTAGTTTATTTTAATCTTTATAAACATAGTGTGGTTTAAATTTATTATTCAATTTAATCGATGTAGGACGTCACCACCAAAAAAATGTTTATTTAAAAAATCCAGTTACAAAGTATACATTTTGTATAAAAAGTATAATTAAACATTGGCTTATATAAAACTTGATGTAGTTATTTAATCTATTTTTTAAAGTTAACCTGAAATGGTGATACAAGAATTGAATTACCGGTGATAAAAAACCGTCTTTACCACATTAGATGCTGGTGCCATCATCATCATTATCAAAGAATTTTCAAGGAGATGGAATTCTTCTTATAAAAATTATTTATAGGGTTAATTTACAGAAAACCAACCGATTTAAAAAAAAATTATTTATTTTGTTTCTTGGTTTTAAAAAACTTAATGCCCATTTTGGACAATATTATATCGACCTTTACAACAACTTAATGTACCTGGATGTATTTCCCTTTAATATCGGAATAACTGTGCAATGATATAGAAAAACCAGGAAAATATATTTCTATCTATTTCTATTCCTATAATTTTCCCTTCATTTCAATTGCTTCTTAAAAAACCACATACCACAACGTTAAAATCCATTTCTCTTAGTTCTAATTAATATTCAATATTACATCTTACACCCAGTCTACGATGTGTTAATATCTTCAAATTCTACTCTTGTGACTCTGGTTATTACTTGTTTGTTAATTTTTTCCATTGCTCAGTATGTTTATGTAGATTAATGTTTTGTTTTATTGTTTGATCTGTTTAAGATCTTATACAGTAGTTAAATTTATTGTACTAACCCTTACTTTTTGGAAGTCCATCTTATTAAGAATAATAAAAAACTCTTCGTTATAACTACACACTTGTGATAAAAACCAAAATTTAGATTTCCTTGAAGAACTTGAAATAAAGACATCTAGCAGATCCACAATTTAAAGTTGTTAATGAACAAATAAATCTTGGAAGTTCTCCACTATTAAACTGTTTACTTTGATTGAGTTTACATTTTATACATACAAATATATTAAAAAGGTTCAAAGAAAAACACAAAGTCCATCCCACAATTTTAATTTAATAAAGTTACTTGCAACTAGTTTCGGTCCACAGGACCATCATCAGGCTAAAAATACAATACAATGTCAATTTTGAAAGGAAGACAGTAGTAAGACTTAATGTGATGGAAACAAAAATCAAGACTACAGTAAAATAGTTGTAGGTGAATTATCAACATACAACTCATAAAAGAGACAACCTTAAATTATGTTAATACATATGAAAATCTCCAAAGGTTGTCTCATTTATGAGTTGTATGATGTAGAAAAACCAGGAAGAAACTATATCATGCTGATTTTTACAATAACCTAATTTATTTGTAAATCATGTAAGTCATCCATTCTCTAATGTGGGTAGAATCCAAAAGGTTCAAAGAAAAACACAAAGTCGATCCCACAATTTTAATTTAATAATGAAAGTTACTTGCAACTAGTTTCGGTCCACAGGACCATCACCAGGCTAAAACTACAATACAATGTCAATTTTGAAAGGAAGACAGTAGTAAGACTTAATGTGATGGAAACAAAAATCAAGACTACAGTAAAATAGTTGTAGGTGAATTATCAACATACAACTCATAAATAAGACAACCTTTGGAGATTTTCATAATGTATTAACATAATTTAAGGTTGTCTCTTTTATGAGTTGTATGACTATTGACAATGACATTTGTGGCTAATAGCAATTTATTAATTTTATATTGTTCTTTAAGAAAGTATTTGTGAATATGAATATCATCTTTAACTCATATAATATATTATTATTGGTGTATTAGTAATTTTAAAATATTTGAAAACATTAACATTTCATAATTTAAGTGTCAAAACTATCAAATGTTATAAATTACAAAGTGCTACCGACATACTTTTTAAAATGAAAATTTTTTATTTTTGAGAATTTTTTATTTGTACACATTCTACATTCTGCTAACATCTAACATATAGACTTGTGTAATTCAAAGAAGTAATTGGGGCGTTCATCCGAAAAAAGCGATTGACAGCGCTTGCAAGCGCTGAGAAACAAACTAATCAGCTATCCGCCAGGACGCGTTTGCTAACTTTAATCACAAAATATGATCGCAAAGGTGGAATTTGATGTTTCTGACACACTATATACTATTTAGCAAGTTCTTAATATCTAATTTTCTAAAATTTATAATTTATACTTTAGAACCGTATCAAACAGATTAGAATTGCTAGCTACCGCAAACTTAGAGTTCTAGAGAAAAATATCTATTTAACAATGTTAACATTTACCGCTTACGTACGCCATTTTGCTTACAAGCGCTTTTTTCGGCTGAACGTCCCCAATGTAATAAAGTATCTGTTGTAAAAGTGTACCTTATTATAAACAAATCAAAATAAATTTTTACACCGTCCACATTAAATCATACATCTGAATTCATTTACACCACGTACCCTCAAATGAAGATCTTGGAACATCAAGGATATTGCATTTTTATAAGATGCTATTGATAAAAATTAATTTTGTAGCGAACTTTTCATCCCTTGGGAACAAGTCGAAGCAACACGGGAGAATAGTGAGACATACACAACCGCGATTTTGTCACCTTCAGCTTCGGCGCGGATGAGAAGGCCCTTTTTTTTCTCTAGGTGCTTAATATATAATTTATTTATCCTACTATTTATAAGTGAAGAAATTGGATTTTTTCCATATTTTTGAATTTTACGGTTTTGAAAAACAACCTTACGTCATACAAAATAAAATAAATACTCAAAATCACCGCTATACAATAGGAGAGATTAAAATTTGTGACCCCATTTATAGTGTTAAAAATTGTAGATCTGTGTTAAACCTATTACAACACCTCAACTAATAGTTGGAAATTTTGATTACAAATTGTCTCATTACTGAGAGAATATAGTAAATTTCCACTTACATTCATATTAATCATTCTAATAAATCTAAAACTAAAAAACGCCAGAAACATCAACTTAAACACACCATCAAAGAAATCCTAGACTCACCTTTTCAATTTCCTCATCTCTTCAGATATTTACGAGATACTCAACTGTATGACAAAATATAAAACTTGGACTTGCCTATAGTGATATAGTAGTGATTAAAAATTAAAACTGTTAATTATCTGTGTATCTTATCATATATGTAATCTAAAACTTTTATGTATATTTTTTATGTATTTTTCTAATACATGTTTATTTTTGTTTCAGGTAAGTTACATTCTTGGCATAAACTTTTTACAAGTAAGTACTCTCATTTCTACAAATTCAAGAGGAACAGCTTGTAACATGTATATTGATCTGTTTCGACTTTTTTTATTACCGTTTACTTCTTGAAAAGAGCCTCTAACTGGGATCCGCTAAGGAGAAGCTAATATTGTTATAAAATTGGCGCTCAACGTGAGGCCTTAGGTCGCTTTGTAGTGCCTTTAGGTTGTCTTGCAGGGCTTTGTATGCTTTAGAGCTTTGTGGGGTGTGTTAACGGTAGTATTTGGTGTACCATAGGGCTTCTGTGGGACGCCTTAGGGGTACCTTCACGGCTATGCTTACCACAGCAAATGTCGATACGGAATAAGAGAAATACGTATAGCGGTGCTTGCTTCTCTTTATCGTTACAAAATTGGCGCCTTTTAGGGTTATAATAGTTACAAATTAATATCAACTAGTAACAACTTTTTGGTTTCAACTTTAATATTTTTCTCAAAGTTTTGTTTAAATAGCATTTGCCAGTGTAATTTAACTGTCCAATTCGTCACCTATCTGTTGCTTATAAAACGTTTTCTGTAGTAGATTGGTCTCGAAAACAAGACTTATAATTTTTTTCCTATACCGACTTTACGAGACTTAGTCTTAAAGATTATTATTATTATTTTGTATAAATTTAAAAAAAATCTTTTATGAAAGAAATATCTATTGATAATCATAAGGATTCTATAAGATGTCTAAAATAATTATTTGTCTCGACGTCGATCTAATTTCGCTGTTATCTAATACTTTTTATAAAATATGAGTATAAAATTGTTATTATTTTTATAAAATAAATTTTATGTCAAAGCTTGGTTATACCAAATTTAACTTAAATCGCTTATCACAAATAATAAAAAAACAAAACAAATAAAATTGAGCTCGCCCCGCTCAAGCGCCGATACTAACTAAACCCTAAATAATAGCGAATGTGCCCGGTCTAATTCGATGGTTTTATCGGCAAAGTTACCCAAATATTCCGGAACACGATGTCGACTAAAATCATCTTGAAGTTCTCGGTCTCATTCGAGCTAATTGGGCGGGTATATATATAAGCGCGATACCCGCCTAAATTCAGTTATAACCTAACGGTTTTAGGAAGCGCCAAAGCAAGCGAAAAGTGAAATAAGTTTCTATATTTAGTGTTTTGTTACAGTAGTAAAAATAAATTAGGATCGATATACCGAGTGTATTTTAATCAATTTAATTGTATATTTTAGTAAATCAATATAGGTAGTAGTTGGTCATGGTGGGTATAATTTGTCCCACCTACAGACCTTACACAATTTTTCTAATTTCTTTAACTTATCGCAATATAATCACATACTATCTGTAGAGTAGGAAGGGAGAGTATAGACCCACAGCACTTAGGCCACAATATGGCCCATTGCACATCCTCCCAAGGAGTCGCCCTCCTAGGACATTGTCCATCCTGCCTTATCCAGGAAGGAATACAGGTCACCAGGGGACATCTCCTTTATGTCGGCAGGTGTAGGCCAAGACTCACCGAACACACACTCTCTTATCGACGGACATTCATATAAGACATGCCTGACACCGAACACACACTCTCTTATCGACGATAGCTCCGGACATTCATATAAGATATGCCTGACAGTTTTATTTTCCTGTTCACACCTCCTGCATAGAGGTATGTCCACTAGCCCCATAATATGGAGGTGTTTCCTTAGTTGACAGTGTCCAGTCAGAAATCCCACTGTTAAACGTAGGTTCCTCCTGGTCATCGCCAAATATTTATTCGTATCCAGCTTCTCAGGGTCGCCCAGGGTAATCCTGGCAAAACTGCATCCTTTGGTTTCATCCCATCTCTTAAGGGATTGAGTACGGGTGTAACGTTTGGCCGCAACTGTCGAAGTCGTCAAACCATGGGTGTTGCCTGGTCCCAAAATTTTCAGTCCAGCCGCCATCCTGGCCAGAGAGTCAGCAATACGGTTGCCTTTGTTCCTGTCGTGCCCTTTCACCCACCTTAGTACGATATTATTATCTACCGAGGCGTTAGCTAAATCTTGGTGGTACTCTAGTGCTAACCCTGAGATAATACGTTGTCTATTCAAGGTTAGTAGGGCTTGTCTACTATCAGTGCAGATTATTATGTTTTTGCCAGAAATTTTTTTTCTGATTAGCTCTTTTGCGGCGATTGAGTTACCAGCCAGTTCTGTTTTTCCCATTTAATCCTTAGGTTAAGTGATCTGGAGTAGACTTCACATCCTGATCCTTCCTTGGTTTTTGAGCCGTCTGTGTATATGCGTATTGCATTTGCAGCATCCGCCTCAGTGTTCTGTTTTATTTGTATTTTGTAGAGTTTATTAAACAAAAACCTGGGTTCACATACTAAATCACAACAATCGAATCCTTGACTTGGTCTTTTCTAATAAATTTTGCGATATACACGAGGCAATTGATTATGTTGTTCCAAAGGATAGCCATCATCCAGCGCTCATTATAGACATTAATTTTAAAACGGTTAACAAAATCAGAATCGAATGCAATCAAAATTTTAACTTCAAAAAAGCCAATTTTGTACAGCTCTATCATGATTTGTATTTATCCGATTGGTCTTTCCTGTCTGCTGATCTTGACATCGACAGCAACATACACGCCTTTTATAAATATATTAACAGTATATTTTATAAACATATTCCTTTTAAAAAGAAACATACAAAGCATTATCCGCTCAACATTCAAATATGCTAATCAAATAACGTACCAGAATTATGTGGCTCAAATAGAAATCAATCTTAAACAAGATCCCAACTCCCAGAAAACGAATTCTTCAATTCCAGAAACTATGTCTAAATTAGAGAGTTCACAGGAAATTGCATCATCATTTGCTGACGTTTTCTCTATGTCCTATACTGATAATTTTCCTCCCGACCAATTCACTTCCCAACAAAATAAAGTTCTTGCCATGCAATGACATATTCCCACTATTACAAAATTTGAAATTGAACAGGCCATAAGTAAGATTAAGCCGAATATGACTATGGGTCCAGATAATATTCCCGCATTTATTATAAGGGATTGTGCCCACGTATTTTCCACACCTTTGTTCACTTTATTCAACTGTATTTTATCTAGCTCGGTCTTCCCTACACAATGGAAAACCTTTAAAATTGTCCCCGTGTTGAAAAAAGATAATCGTACCTCGATTGAAAACTACACTACGCTATTATATCCAATTTTAGCAAGATCACATTTCACCATTTATAGTTCCCAACAGCACGGATTTGTCAGCGGTAAATCCCCAATAACAAATCTCGTTAATATTACTCAATTCCTGTGCGAAGCTTTAGATAGAAAAACCCAGATCGATGTCATTTACACTGACTTCTCCAAGGCTTTCCACCGCATAAATCATAAAATTTTATTAAATAAACTAAGTAGTATTTCAATCGCATCCACGCTATTACAATTATTTAGCTCGTATTTTGCGGGTCGATGGCAATATGCACAAGTTAGAGGATGTAAATCACATTCCTTTCCTCAGTTATCCTGCGTACCTCAAGGTTCAAATGTTGGACCATTATTATTCATAATATTTGTTAATGAGATTGTTGATGGAGTGGACGTCAGTTCACTCAGATGATTTGAAACTATTTTTTGAAATAAGGTCTCTTACCGATTGTTGTAGGCTTCAGGAAAATTTAAATAAAGTCAGTAGGTGGTGTGATATTAATGGTTTGCAATTAAACGCTTCAAAATGAAATGTAATGTCCTTTTCCAGAAGCCCTACCCTAATACCCTTTGATTATTATATTCATGATACTCCCTTATGTCGCCCTAGCTCTGTCAGGGACTTGGGAGTCATATTTGACTGCAAACTCTCATTTGTTCCGCACATCACTAGTATCACCCCAAATGCGTTTGGTGTGTTGGGCTTCATTTTGCGAAACGCGAAAGAACTTACCAGTACTGACACATGAAAGACTTTGTTTTCATCTCTCGTTCTCCCTAAACTCGATTACGCATCGATAGTTTGGTCTCCAATATATCAGAACCACATTAATTATTTAGAATCAGTACAGAAACGGTTTCTAAAAAGTATGTACTTTAAATCCACTGGTATTTATCCTGTCAGGGGATTTCCAGAAGAGATGCTTCTCGATAGATTTAAGATGCAAAGCCTTCAACTCCGCAGAATAACTCAATCTCTCTGCTAGGGCTAGAACAAATATTTTGGTGCAATCGCCTCTCATACAAATGCAAACACATTACAATGCTTACTCTGATTTGTTTGATATTTTTAATACCAGTTTGCGCATTTTCAAGAAAACTGTATACGACATTTGATTGCAGCCTGCTACTACTTGAGGTATGGCCGTTTTGCTTTCTGTATTCTATTATGTTGCATACTGTATTGTTTATTTTCCTATTATTATTGTATTTATTTTCTATTTCGCTTTCGTCTAGGTACAGTAGAACTTCGATAATTCGTAGTTCACAGGACTATGGGTTTACTACGAATTACTGGAGGTAACGAATTATCGAAGCTTCGAATAATAGAAGGTGGCGAAGAAAAAAATACGAATTAGACGGTTATACTTAAATTTATTTTTTATTTACTGTATTTATTACAAAATTTATTACATGAAATCACGCCGGTCAAACTTTCTTCCAGCAAGAATGTTCATTACAGATCATCAAGATTTACAATAAAAATCAGTTATTTTTGACTGCTTCGACTGGTCCACACGAGCACGATCAATCGCATTTTCAATGCAAACCAAGGCGGAAAACACGGAATCGTCGACTTCTCTCGTTGCTAAAAACTGACCTAATTCCGCGATATGAGATCGAGCTTTTTTGAAGGAAATCGGATGAAAAGGTTGGTCATCATCATCGTCTCCATCGTCATCCTGATTGTCCGAATCTTCTTCAATATGCTGAGCCAAAATTTCTTCATCAGTCATGGCACTTGAAATGGCCACTTCGTCATCAACATGAACAAAATCCATGAATGTTAGACTTTCCGCTTCCTGTTGACCCACAGCACGAGACCAGTCAGCGGCAGGTACAACGAGGGAACCTTCAGGAATTAAACCTGTTTCAGCTTGTTGTTCATCATAAAAACCGCAGTGCGCGAAACAGTTTCGGATAGTTTGTTGAGAGACATTTTTCCATGATTTATGAGCAATGTTCATTGCATCCAAAATTGAAACTTTGTGTTCTCTGTTTTCGTCGATGCAATCCAATAGTCACGATTTTTTTACGGTACATAACCTTGAAGTTTTTTATGATCCCCTGATCCAATGGTTTCAGACGGGAAGTGGTATTCGGCGGCAAAAACTCCACTCTTACATTTGCAAGTTCTGGCAAATTATTATGAGCTGTACAGTTATCGATCAACAATAATATTTTCCGTTTTTGTTTCATCATGTCGTTATTCAGATCCAAGAGGCACTCTTTAAACAATTCGGCAGTCATCCACGCGTTTTTATTTGCTCGATACATCATTGGGAATGACCGAACGTTTTTAAAACAGCGTGGTTTGGATGATTTTCCGATGATGAAAGGTTTGGGTTTCTCGGATCCGTCCATGTTTGTGCACAAAAGTAAAATTATTCGTTCCTTACTGTTTTTACCGCCGTGGCACTTATCGGATTTGAAACTGAGAGTACGATCAGGAACGCATAATAATCGCAGTTTCGTCTGCCACTTGCCTTGAAACCGGTGATTCCCAATTTTTCCGCAAAAAATTTCGCCTTTTCCCTCAACAGAGGGCCTCCGACAGGAACATGTTTTAAACGGCATTGTGTAAACCACTCAAGTAGACAATGTTCAAGTTGAGGGAACTCAGCAGATTTTTGTCGTTTCCATTTGGCGGTTGATGGACTGGCTGCTATCACATCTTTTTTTTTTGAGGATGGATGTCAATGTAGATTGAGGAATGAGGAATCGATCCGCTACATCTTTCTTTTTCTCTCGACACGCGACAGCTTCTATAATTTGTTTTTTCTCGACGACTGAGAGGCACTTGTATTGTTGTCGCTTTGACAATAAAAAACAACAAAAAATTTGTCGCGCCGCTCCTATAAGCGACACAGTTAATATTGTAAAACTCAACCCATATTGTAATTGGTCTTATACCGTTGTTTGGGTCTCTAAAATAAATAAAATAAAATAAATAAAAAAAAACATTACAGAGAGTTAAGAATATTAAAAATAAAACTTTTTACACGGGAATGTTATACACACCGAAAACGAAACAGAGGCATTTACTGGCAGAAGATTCCTTTTCTGAATAAACGCTCGGACCTGTCGATTATTGCATGGAAAGTAATGGTGGTCATTTTCAACATTTACTCGGCTGACAGGTCAGTTCATTCTTTATTTTTTAAAAACTTTGCTGCTATGTATTGATCTCCTATTAATAAATCTCCAAAACTACTGAATTGAAGTACATGAATTTTACATCATTGCAAAGGGATTTGAAAGACCTTTTAAATGATGAATAATTCGGCCCCTCTTTCCATTTAAGATTTTAGGGATGGTGCCACCCCCGCTTAGGGGGCTGCAAATGTTAATGTGATTTTATGCCAATTTTGTGTCCCCCAGGATAACAAAATCGACGGGTCCGAGCGTTTTTTTTAAAGGAATCATCTGCCAGTAAATGCATCTGTTTCGTTTTCGGTGCGCCACTTTGTATATTTGATAAAGCTTGTACAACTTTCTTTAAAGTACAGAACTACGTTTGTAAAAGCTTTGATCAGAAATACGAAGTCAAATTGCTCTACCACATCAACATTGAAGCTATTCAACTTTTGGAGAAGATTGTGAAAAGAAGAAAACCTTAAGGTCTGGTGAAAATTAATATATCCCGAACATAAATGAAAATAGGCTCAAAAATTACATATTTGACACTGTACCATCTGTCTTATTTTTATTCAATGTAAGAGATTTTTTTGTTGGATAGAATAAAATTAAGTATATCTGTTACTGTCTTCATAAGTCTGATCATGAAAGCAATACGAAGAATGCTATAAAATTGAAAATATTCAATAGAATAGTGTGATCACCTTAGCCGAAAGCCTTGGTAAAATTATAAGATTAAAGCAGTGGAACTGACCTTTTATAGTACGATACCTACTTTGCTTTTTAAATGCATTAAGAATAATTAGCAGCGGTCTGACAACGAAAATTCGTAAGTTATAAAAAAGTTAGGATAAAATCTGTTTACTCTTGATAAAATCTGTTTATTGAGGAACGTTCTGAACATCTGACAACGCCGTATTGATGATAATCCTCCACGTTATGATTTGTGTACTCGTACATTCAATTCACTTAACCAAGGCCTTCTCTTTCTCTCTTTGATTGCATACTCCATTTAAAACGCCTGAATGACTTCCAGCATGTTTTTGTTTTTTGTTTTACTACTGTCTGTTGTGTTGCACGTTTCGATTTTAAAATCGTTTGATGAATGCTCCGCATTTAGGTTCAACAGCTATTCATTTAGACGAGATTCTCGTTTATTATTTAAACAGATTGCAGAGTATGTTCAGCGTTTACTGAAAATATAATTTATATCTAGTAGTATTATTAGAAAAAGACTCCATATTAAGAATGGCTTATGCTACAAATAGTACCTTAACATTTTAACTTTTTTTTAATTGAAGAGTGGAAGTTAGAAAGTGCAATTTTTTACAAAATTCAGTTGACATAGAAATGTTTTCTGTACCTAAGAAAAGACCAATCCAAAAGTGCCAGAAATAAAATTTAACCTGAATGAGCTACTAGAGTAAAATTTGTGACAAGATTGCGAAAAACACGGGATTTCGAGTGATTGCGAGAGAATTCCAGGGATTGCGAGCGACTCCGAAGGATTGCGATATTCTCCATAAGAGTAATGTGTTAAAGAGAGACAGAAAACTAATTTTCGATAAATTACAAACAAAAATCACCTCAAAACCTCTTAAAATCCGTAATAAAAAACTCAGGGTCATATTTAAAAACCCAGAGTCGTATCTATTGAAAAAAAAGTTCATTATGGTTGCCACGAAACGAAACGTCACATTAAAAATCTAATAATAACATCAACTTAAAGAGCAGGAAAAGTAGCAATGAGAATGTGAAATTTGTATTGTCATATCATTCTGAATAGAGTCAGTAAAAAACAAAAGGGTTTGCCAACGCGCAACTTACTCCTGATTTAATCAGCTATGTATCTCTTGTGGTTTACGAGATCCCTACAGTGTGCATCCTAATATTGGACACCCTATAGAGTACTCCATAAAGTTTTATTGACGTCGGGGATAATTAACAAGATCGTTATGGTCGGATTGGTCGGTAAGGGTATAAGACAGTTTTCGGAGAATAACATATAGTCGCGTCAACGCCTGCGAACTGTCGGGAAAGTGGTGCAAGTGGACGACGGATCGGGATGCGATTTTCTGCATTCTTTTCCAAAAACGATTATCACAAAATGTGGTGGGTAGATTTGCCCTCCCACCGAAAGTTGTTGCATTGCTGCAGCCCAAAGTGCATGCAAAGAATTTCTAATTTGATAAAGAAGTGTCAGAACTAGTCCGGATCGGGTACTCAGGGGTTTTCGAGCGACGTTCAAGCCCAGGTTTTGGTGCACCAGGTACCGGTGGAGTGTTCGCCGTTGCCAGATTTAGATTCAGCGGGCCAAAAAACCCCTCAAAATGATTTTTGGTTGACCTTCTTTGATTGTGACAGGAAAACCCCCGGAGATGACGTTTAGGGTCAGGTTCTGGTGCACCAGGTGTTCGGAGGTCAATTTGAATATTATATTCGTGATCAGCGGCCTCTAAAATCCACGAGTACTTAATCCGGGCCAGTTCTGACACTTCTTTATCAAGTTTGAAATTCTTTGCGTGCACTTTGAGCTGCAGCATCGAATCGACAATATATTTTTTTGTTTCTTTATAGCAAGTATTTCGTAATAGATATAATACATAAAACAAATTGTAAATTAGATATTTCGTATTAGGAGCCCAAAAACAGAATACATTCTCCGAAGGGCAGTAGAAATAAAACTAGAAATTAATACAATATTATTATCTAAAATTGCCGAAATTTTAGGAAGCGCAATATTATCTGTTTCAAAAAAATTTTTTAGGGATATTTGCAATGATTGCGAATGGATTGCGTGGATTGCGAAGTGATTGCGATTATTTCAATGCGATTGCGATTATTGCGAAGCGACTGCGATGATTGCGAAGTGATTGCGAAGTGATTGCGAAGCGATTGCGATGATTGCGAGGCGATTGCGAAGCGACTGCGATGATTGCGAAGTGATTGCGAAGATTGCGAAGTGATTGCGATGATTGCGAGGCGATTGCGGTGATTGCGAAGCGACTGCCAATGCATTTGTGACAGATTGCGAGAAGTGGTTCACCCCTCGGCTTTTTATAGATGTCGGTAGTTGTATCTACGCGAGAATATTCCTTAGAAAGGTCCTAAGTCCGATTTCCTTAATTATCTCAGAACTTCCTTTATGGCACTATTGGTCCTTTCTAATTTTCAGTCTTCAATAAAATAGGCACAACATGAAAATAATCCACAATATAATTTTAGATGACTTAAAATAAAAATAAACATTTGAAAAAAAGTAGGTGTGCGAAAATCTGGATATCTGTACAAAGTGAGTGCTAATTGAGCTCACAATAAACCAAAATCTGGAGCTGTTCAGTTATAATAAACCCGCATTTTTGTGTCGACAACAATATACAATATTAAACTTTGTTCTTAAAATATTTTTAAAGCCTTTAGACAAAGTTTTTAAAAAAAATGAACCCAAACACATATGATAGTATAAAACAAAAATAATAAAATATACAGTCTACGGGATATTTTTAAAAATTAACGTCAATTTTTCTTTAGTTAATTTAGAAAAAGGAAATAATACTTATATTATAATATATATTATAATAATACTATAATATTAATTAATGTTTATATTTACATGTAACAAAATATTTTCTTTAAAAAACATGAAATCTAATTAAAACAAAAATAATTCAATAAATCCAATTTTAAGATCTTTGTAATTTTTACCAAAAGGTGAAAAATCTAAATTAATACAAAGTGTGACATCCACTTGCCACCGATTAGTTGTTTACTGTTCTTTATTTTAAATTAATTTCTAAACACCGTTAAAACCAAAGCTTATGAATTAAACATAATGTCCAAAAGTTTGGAATATTTAGAAATAATATATCTACGCCTATGGTTTTTTAAAAACTCTTGTTGATATTTATTTTAAAGCGTTTTTAAATCAAAATAATACTCAATTTGATTCGTTTTTGTATTAATTTGGTCATATTTAATTGATTTGGGTGCTTTCACATTATTCCAATTCTTGTTTAAATTTCATTTGAGCTGTTTAAAAATGCCCAGGAGTCATGATATCATATTTTAATAGGTCTAGAGTAATTATGGCTTTGTTGCAACAGGGCTTTGGTCAAAGTGATATCGCGAATGTTGTTGGTGTTACTCAGGGTGCTGTCTCAAAAATTAAAAAAAAATTCCAAGGCACAAATGATGTGAAGGATCGTCCCAGAAGTGGCAGAAGTCAATGTACAACAGCAGCACAAGACCGGCAGATAACATTGATAGCTCGAAGAAATTGACAGGAATCTACAAGTGGCATATCCAGAGAAATTGCTAG
Source organism: Ophraella communa (assembly GCA_035357415.1). Lineage (NCBI taxonomy): Eukaryota > Metazoa > Arthropoda > Insecta > Coleoptera > Chrysomelidae > Ophraella > Ophraella communa. Next base: position 12,455,411 of record CM068987.1, read on the forward strand.
ACTTGAAGGACTGAATATCTCAAGGCAAACAATTACACGAAGATTAAATGCGGTAAATTTGTATCGCAGAAAACCTCTACGTGTTCCCAAACTAACCTATCAACAAAAAATTGTAAGGTTTTAATGGGCTCAAGAAATTTTACACCATGGTCCTAACTGGAATTACGTGATGTTCTCTGATGAATCAAGAATTGGCTTGGTTTCTGATTCGCGAAGAACGCTAGTTTGGAGGGCCCCAGGACGACAAGCCCGATTAGAAACAGCCCAACCACGTGTTCCATTTGAAGGTGGGAGTATTATGGTTTGGAGTGGTATTATGAGGGGTACACGGACGCCTCTCCTGGTTTTGGAGAGAAGAATCACTGATGCTGTGTACATCGAGGAAGTTTTAAATCCTGTTGTGCGTCTATTCCGGGGGGCGGTAGGTGATGGATTTGTGTTTATGCATGACAATGCACCTTCACATCGAACAGCTGCAGTACAAAATTTTTTGGAAGGGAAAGAATTATCAACATTAAGATGACCATCAAATTCCTGGGACATTCTTAAAACACGCATTAAGAAGCGAACCCTCCCCCAGTTACTCTACGAGAACTGAAAGATGCTGCTTGTGAAGAATGGAAGAGAATTCCGCAAGCCCAGCTCGACCATTTAATCGATAACATGCCACATCGCCTACAGTTATGCGTACAGGCCCATGGAGGAAATACTGATTATTAATTTTATTTAATAAATTTTTTGTTTATTAATTTATTTTAAAAAATTTGTAATACTTGTACGTCAGCAAAATAATTTTTACTTATATTAATAAAAATATTTATAAAAATTAATAAAAAGATGAAATATTCCATGATTCCAAACTTTTGGACATGTATTTGCTATCGAGAATGACTTTAAATTATTAAAGAAAATTCTAACAATATTAACACTATTAGTCCAGAGGAAAACATTCTTGAATATATTGGACAGATTGGCACAAAATTTGATTGGGATTTTTCTGCTAACATTGTTCGCATTGTTATTAGTAACTGATGTTAATGGATTGTTTAATTAAAAACACAACCGACAACAATGTTCGCTGATACGTATCTTAATGTTGTTTTTATGTTGGAGAACGAACACAAATTCAAGTGAAAACCAATTACTTATTAACATTTTAAAATATACCTGAGTTAAATTAAATATCTTACAAGTTATAGACATTTTTAAATTAGCCAAAAAAAACATAAATTAGTGCGAATAAACAATTTAAATTTAAATAACTATACACGTGTTTTTTTAGTTTTTATTTACATTAACTGGTTTATTACTTAAACAGCATTCCAATTAGGTGATTGAGAAAACAAAAGATACTAAAAATAAAAATCGTCAATTTTAACAAATGTAAAATTTTTTTTTTTGTTTTTAATAGAACTGGTTCCTATTTTGTAAGACCCATAATAAATGGAAAATCAAAAGGCGAGATTTAGGAAAGAAGATTTCGTCCCTCTGTTACACCAAGCTCTGAATATATTTAAAAATACACTTGATATTATTTTAAAGAATGAATTTCCCAGTTGTGAATTGTGTTCTTTTTACAATAAATTGTGCAGAAACACCAAGTCAAGGAAGAGAAAAAAGAGTGACAAACAAATACAGCATGATCTTCCCGAAGAGACATTTCTCAGGCACCAACCCTTGTGAACATTCCAGTATTTCATAATAACATTAAACAAAAAGATATTGGGACAATTCAATTCAATTAGCATCTGCTAATCCAAATATTGCTCTGGAAGCTAGTGGAATACAGATCGACAATCTTTCTATGTCCTTAACTTAGATCCGTCAGTTTTTTTAACTAATATTATTTTCATATTATTTATTTACAAAAGATATAAATATATAATTGGTGCGCGATTTTAAGTTTTCACAGTGTCAAACATTGGTTCTCTTAGCTGTTGGTGATTCATATTTTTCAGGTGTCGAAAATAGGGTCATACACCTTGCGTTTTCATTTATTTAATTTAAATTATTTTACTATTTTATGATCAGTTTTCTTCGTCTCATTATTTAAAATGAAGGTACAAAGATTAAAAAAATATTCAAACATGAGCATGGTCTAGGGATATTAATAAAAAAGTTATTTAAATTTTTTAATATTAAATATTTTTTATTAATATTTTTATATGACATATAGTCAAGTATTTATTTAAAATTATAACATAAAAATTATTAAATTTTAAATTTAGTACATTGTATGACCCCCTCTTGCATTATTTACAGCTCTACAACTTCTTGCCATACTTAAAATCAACTCGTATATCTCGCCCTGCTCAATAGCTGCCCATTCTCTTTGAAGACTAGCAATTAATTCCTTAGAACGTTGACGAATTGCCCTTCTTTGTATCAAATAATCCAAAATTATCCCAGCAACATGAGAAGGAGCATTGTCCGGCATTAACAAAAAATGGGGTCCGATTGCTGCAGCTTATGGAAGTCGAAGTATTAGATTTAAGTAATCATTTGATCTTGTAACCTTGCAACGGAACGAGATCGGTTCTTCCACCCAAGCTAATATCTTCCCATACAATTACTGTAACCTAACCTAACCTAACCTAACCTAACCTAACCTAATCTAATCTAACCTAATCTAACCTAACCTAACCTAACCTAACCTAACCTGGATAACTGTTTACTTCCTGAGCGGTTTGCAAGTGGACCTGGTTGTCTTCAAACTCTTATTCTTTTATTATCTGAATAGAGACCAAACCTGGATTCATCAGTAAACAATACCCTTGACCATTGTTCTCTAGTCCAGTTTTCGTGCTCTTGTGCCCAAACTAATCTGGAAGCGCGATTGCCCCGTGATATTGATGGAACCCTTATTGGTCTTCTAGCATGTAAGTCGGAGCACTTACTGTAACATTATGAATTAACTGTAGGTCAGAAACCACTTAAACGCTGTTACCGTTACATTTCTTCTGGCAGGTAAGGTGAAAATCGGTCTTGATTTGGTGTTGTCGCTCTTTGTGGGCCCAAATGCTGTTCACGAACATTGCCTGTCTATCTTTGCCAAAGTCTAGAAATCACACTTTGACTTGTACCTATGGTCTCTGAGATATAGCGGTTTATGAAGCACCAGCTTAGAGCATTCCTACAGCCCTTAACATTAGCTCCTCTGTTAAATGTCTTTCCATGATTATCTAAATTAAACCAAGCACGAACAGTGTTTATTTTAGAATAAAATGTATAAAAGCCCTTAGAGTAAAATTAGTTCAATATCGATATTTTATTGCTTCGGTTTTTTGTTATTATCAATAATGATTTTTGTTACAATTTATACTATTTTATTAAGGCATATTGTGCTGTAGTTACTCTATATAAAATTAAAATAAATTGTCTTATATAAAGAACCTGAATAAAATTTATTAAATTATTTCTAGATCATGTTGATGTGTATATTGCAACCACATAAAATATTTTTTTTTATTTAAAGAAAAGTGCTCGCCAACTATGGCCACTTACACATAAACAATATAATATATATGTTTGTTACAAAGTAAAATAAAATAAAAATAAAATAGATACATAGTTCATATTTTGTGGTACAGTTGCACTGTTTTAAGGAAGAGAAGTACGTTCTTGATTTGATCTGGACTGCTTAAGATTTCTTTTAGGTTGTCTGTAAGGTTGTGGTATAATCTTCTACAGCTAAGGCAGAATGGACGACTACTGGATGACATTAGATATCCATGGGTTAATCTTGAGTGTCCAATTCGAAGTCTTCTTATCACAGATAGATCTCGTCGTGAGAAACAGGTAGTATCCAATAGCATAGTATTATGTGTTAATCTCAGAATTTTATGTTTTTTCTTTATGACACATTTCAAATCCTTGCAAATTTGGAAATGGTTCGTAATATTGGGAAATGAAGTGGCTTTTTTGGCGTGTTTGTCTGCAAGTTCGTTCCCCTCTATACCAATATGAGATGGGAGCCAAATTATGGTAACTGTTATTTTTTGTAAATGAAGTATTTGATAGGTATCTAGGATGCTTTGGACAATAGGATGATCGGTGAATATATTTTGGATAGATTCTATTGACGCCAGAGAGTCTGTACATATGGCAGCATGTTTATTAGGTGGAGAGATAGATTTGATAGCTTGTAAAATACTAAATAATTCACCGGTATGTACGCTGCAAATGGGGGGTATAAAGGATAGGTTGATAATTGAATGTGTAGTAGTGACGGAGCAGCCTACACCCGTTTCACATTTGGAGGCATCAGTATACAAGATTAAGTCATACTTGTTTGTAAATATAATATCATTAAAAGCTGACATTATGAGTTTTATAGGTGACGTGTATTTATCGTATTTCGTAAGTGATGTATTGAAGTTAGGAATGGGTGTAGACCAAGGAGGGATCATGGGAGATGATCGTGGAATAGTTAGCGATAGGTTAATGTCTCCAAGCAACTGTGCCAAAATTAAGGGGATGGGTTTTATTGCTGGTAGTTCGTGGGTATTCAGAGATATATATGTGGGTGCAGTAACTAGAGGATACACTGGGTTACAAGGATTGGATGATGTAGTGACGGCGTATGATAGTAGTAGTTTTTGTCTTCTTATATCAAGAGGAGGTTCGTTTGCTTCATAGTACAGATGTTCTACGGGAGTGTATACATTGCATGGCAATGACACGTGTGCTTGTTTTCGGGTTATTATAGTGAATACGCTGATCCAGTCTTGAAAATGATGTGTGGCACTGAGGATATTGCATGGCTGCTAATTAATTATTTGCAAAACAATACTTTTCTAACAAACACTGGATAAAGGATTAATTTGTGATACGAACAACAATAAAACATGAGGAGTTTTGTCAAACAACTACGAAAATAGACAGACAGGTTGCTCATTTAATTTTTAATTTTAAGAAGCAACTAACGAAAATCTGTTGCAACATAAACACACTAGTGTTTATGTTAATTGTAGAGGTTATCCATAACTCAAATGTGGATGATACAAATAGTAGCCAATCCACAATATATAATTTAATGGAAAAAGTAAGACATGTTTCGGTCAACAACTATATACGAACAACTATACCTGCTGATTACTACGATATGGCAAGAAGAATAGCTACCAGAAAAATGAAAAGAATGTGTAATTATCCTAATATATAGTAAGAAAAAACTATATAGAAAACTAGAAGATGATATGGATGATAACCAATTTGGGTTCCGGAATGGAATGTGAACAACAGAGGCATTATTTGCTTTTAATGTCCTCTCTTAACGATGTTTAGATATGAACTTTATGATATTTATTCTTGTTTTATCGGCATCGAAAAAGCATTCGACAGGGTCCGACATGAAAAACTAATAGAAGTATTAAAAAAAACAAATATATAGACAGATTTACGAGATTTACCAATCATAATCAATCTGTATTGGAATCAAACGGCCAATATAAAGATAGAAGAACAAAGTCCGAGAATATTGATATAAAGAGAGGAGTGCGACAGGGCTGTGTTCTGTCGCCAATTCTGTTTAAAGTGTACAGCGAAGCTATATTTCAGGAAGCGATAGCGGAACTAAGTGATGGAATCTCTATAAACGGAAGAATAGTAAATAACATAAGATTCGCGGATGACACCGTTATAATGGCAGACAACCTGGAATCGCTACAAGAACTAAAACGGACTAAAAATTAAAAAAAAAACTTAATTTATGATTGTCTCAAAAACACAATATAAAAATGAAAGATTAATGATAGAGCAAACCCAAATAGAAAAAGTAGAGACATACATATATCTGGGAACCTGGGTTGATTACAAAAATGGCCAATACAAAGAAATTAAAGTCCGAATTGAACTGCAAGGCAAGCATCTATAAAATTGAAGACAATGCTTATAAACAAAGACCTTCAGTTGCCGCTCAGATTGAGAGCTCTAAGATGCTACATATTTTCTATATCTTACTATAAAGAATGGACATTTGGACACTGAAGAAACAACAGCTAAATCTGCAATAGCGATGAAGAGCAATTCGTAAAATTCGTAAAATTAGAATATGAGACCAACAAAATGGGACAGAGTAATCGTATTTTCAAATTACCTACTGCTCTGTGTCCTTCTGCTTACCCCATCTTGCGCAATTATGATTCTTGTTATTCATCAACATGGTACTTACACCAAAATAAATAATGAATACGTGGTACTTATCCCGCCGCTGCTTTATTAACTAAATACTTAAAACAAAGTACTTCAATGGACACTTAATTTATTAATTATAATACAATACTTGATAACTATAAGAGTACGCAACTTAAACTATTCAAAAATATATTATTATAACCACATCTTCACCCTGTGCACAGCAAATCTTGATCATTTCCTCCCCTGGTACGGGGTAAGCAAACAAGTGCTGCCAGGGGGTGACTGAGTTTCTTATAAATGGGATTTTATCTTTTTATTTTTATTTTCGCCTTCCTTAATAATACCTTTAAACCTCTTCATTTACTTATTTTATGATTCTACTATTTACTATTTTCTCTTGTTTTATGGATGTTCTACCATTCTTGTGGATGAAAACTTTTAATATTAAAAATGTACATACATTACTTCCTATATAGTAGTATAAATTTTATACTTAAAAAAAACGACGGTAGCTTACTTATAGCCGGAGTATCATGAATCAAATTTGTGGATACTTTCTCTCGTAAATATTTCGATGCCCGGTAATTTTATGGGTTCATTTTACGAGGTAATTCGTAATAAATTTGTTTTGTTCGAAATGATTCATTATCGGTTAAATTACGACGTTAACCTGCCTCGTAGGATACATATATGTATATATAGGTACATAAACTAAACCCGAAGGTGTGTCCTCTAATCTTAACACTCCATTTAACAGAAGCACGATCATTTTAATATTTATATTTTATGAATTATTTACGTTTAAGTTTGGTATTTATAAACGATATCAGCTCTTTAATATACCTTCTAAAAGATTAAAGTCATTTTACTGGGATTTTTTTATTTGCGACAGCTTTGGCATTTAGCACGAGATACAATATAAGTAATGAGGTAGGTAGTTCTGCAACCGTTAGAGATATAGATAATGAACATACTAGAAAATCTAAAACTAAAACCCAAACCATTTCCCTAGAGCCTATTCATTTTTCTTCCTATAAACTTTTGACATGAAAATAATTCTAATTTTAGGATTGAAATAAACAATTATGTGTAAAATGTTTTTTTCCACGACCGGGAGTAGAAATCAGTTTGTATGACGTCAAAATTAAAACAGAAGTAGTCGATTATTGCCAAAGAAGTATAATGCTCCAAAGAGAGTTTACATTTTCATGCAAAACATTGCAGTATTTATTAACATCTACGTTAAATGTTACATTTGTACAATAAGAAAAATTAATGTCAGAAGGAATATTAATTTCACTTACATTTACAGTTTTTGTGATTAGCCTAGCCTAATTTGTACAAGCCTGAAGCGAAGGGTTCATATCCAGTCTTTAGGATATCGACTCCCGCGCCCCTTTTCCAACCACCCCCGGTCCTCCTGGTACCGGTCTGTACAAATATCAGTTCTTCGGTTCAAAGAACAGACTTGTTGTCTTGTCCGTTGAACCAGTTTGATGCTAGGCATCTTTTACTGGTGTCCTCTTCTTGTTGTTTCTCTCGGTTTGGCAGGCTTCATTCCAGATCTCTGAAGATGTCTTGGTTGCGAACGTACCAGGGTGCGTTCACTGAATGTCGGATACATAGGTTCTGCTGAACTTGTACCATGTTCCTGTTGGTTTTGCATGTTTGACCCCAAGCCAGGGATGCGTATGTCAGGTTCGGCATGATTACGGTCCGGATGAGCAGCAGTTTTGTGCGCAGTTGAAGGTCGCTGTTGCGTCCTATCAGGCACTGTAGTTGAGACCTTGCTGTTTTAGCTTTCGCTACTACCGTTTGAACATGCTCTTTAAAAGTCTAGGGTGAAACCTGAAAGTCTAGGGTGACTCCCAAGTACTTCGCCGTGGGACTCCATGGAACTCTCTGCTCGCTGAGTCTCACTTCTTCTGGTGTTGTTTGTCTTCTCTTTTGATACAGTATGGCCTGTGTCTTGTCTGCGTTGATTTTTATTTTCCATTTTGTACACCATCTTTCTACAAGGGTAGCTGCTTCTTGTAGATATCTGGATACCTGGCGGGAATGTGTGCTACGCGCTGATATTGCTGTGTCGTCAGAGTACAGGGATAACCTGGTGTTTATCGTTTTTGGTATATCCGCTGTGTAAATGGTGTACAGCAAGGGTGAAAGGACTGCTCCTTGTGGCACCCCAGCTTCCAATTTCGTGTATCTGGTGGTTGTATTGTTGATCTTGACTCTGGAGAGTCTTCCATCAAGGAAGGATCCTAGTAGTTTTACTAGGGATCTCGGGATGCCAAACTCGTCCATTTTGAAGAGTAGACCTTCATGCCACACTCTGTCGAACGCCTTGCTTACGTCCAGCAGAACAGTGCCAGTGATTTGGTTTCTGCTGAAACCTTCACTGATGTGCTCTACCAGTCGCAAGACTTGGTGCTCTGTAGAGTGTTTTGCTCTGAAGCCAAACTGTTCGTCTGGGATTAAGTTGAGGTTGTCGCAGATGCGTTGAAGTCTCTTCTTGATAACCCTCTCGGCTATCTTGGACATCGCAGGCAGTAGGCTGATCGGCCTGTAGTTTTGGGGAAAAAGTGGATCTTTCCCCGGCTTCCTGATCATGATGACATCCGCCTTCTTCCACCTCTCCGGAAAGTGCCTTTGCCTCAGAATTCCGTTGATGATCGCAGTAAAAAATACTACCCCCTTCAACGGAAGTTTCTTTAGCATTAGGTTTGACACAGAGTCGTACCCCGGCGCTTTCCTCGGAGGTAGTTTCCGGATGATGTCTCTGACCTCCGCTGGACTCGTTGGTTCGATGACCTCGTCGTCTTCTTCGTTCTTCATTTCCTCAACGGCATCCTCGACAACCTCCTCGAAATCTATGTCGTCGTCTTCGTGTTGGTTGAGTTGGCATTCCCGCTCCAGAGTCTCGAGAAGTGCTTGTCCTTTCTCCTCGTCAGTGTATACAATACCTCTCGCTCCGTGTTCCGCCAGCGTTCGTGAAGGTGATCTTTCAACGCTTCTTTGACTCGCTGGTGGAGTTCGTTGGCTAGTCGCTTGTCGTCTGGGCCCTTTTTCTGGCTCTACGTTTCTCTCGGATCAGTGCCTGAGTGTTGTCGTCTATCTCTCCGTATTTCTTTGGCCTCTCTACCGTTGTCGTTACAGTGTGTGCAGCGTAGGCTACTCCGATAGCGGTTTCGAGCCGGTCTATCGCCTCGTCGACATCTTCGACGCTATTAACCTCGGGAATCGGCCCCACGACTTGTCCTACGTGCGCCCTGTAGGCCTTCCAGTTTGTTCTTTTGAATTCTCTCTGTCTCAGCGTTAGCTCACCTTCTCCTACATTTAGTAGGATTGGGTTATGCCCGTTTTTGTGATTTCGACGCGCATAAAGTTAGCACAACACTTTTGTCAAAATATAAAATTTATTTTTGCAGTAATCGTAGCTTTTATGCAGTACAAACCAAAAAATTGCAGGTCTTTTAGTTTTTTTTTATTAACGGTTTTGCTAACTTGACGTAAAGTTAGCACTACACACCTCGTATCTCTACTTCTAGTAGTTCTATCGTCAAACAAAAACATTCAAAAATTGCAGCTTTTATGCAGTGCAAACCAAAAAATTCCAGGTTTTTTAGTTTTTTTTTTATTAACGGTTTTGCTAACTTAACGTAAAGTTAGCACGACACATCTCGTATCTCTACTTCTAGTAGTTCTATCGTCAAACAAAAACATTCAAAAATTGCAGCTTTTATGCAGTGCAAACCAAAAAATTCCTGGTTTTTTAGTTTTTTTTTATTAACGGTTTTGCTAACTTAACGTAAAGTTAGCACGACACACCTCGTATCTCTACTTCTAGTAGTTCTATCGTCAAACAAAAACATTCAAAAATTGCAGCTTTTATGCAGTGCAAACCAAAAAATTCCAGGTGTTTAGTTTTTTTTTATTAACGGTTTTGCTAACTTAACGTAAAGTTAGCACGACACATCTCGTATCTCTACTTCTAGTAGTTCTATCGTCAAACAAAAACATTCAAAAATTGCAGCTTTTATGCAGTGCAAACCAAAAAATTCCAGGTTTTTTAGTTTTTTTTTATTAACGGTTTTGCTAACTTAACGTAAAGTTAGCACGACACACCTCGTATCTCTACTTCTAGTAGTTCTATCGTCAAACAAAAACATTCAAAAATTGCAGCTTTTATGCAGTGCAAACCAAAAAATTCCAGGTTTTTTAGTTTTTTTTTTTATTAACGGTTTTGCTAACTTAACGTAAAGTTAGCACGACACATCTCGTATCTCTACTTCTAGTAGTTCTATCGTCAAACAAAAACATTCAAAAATTGCAGCTTTTATGCAGTGCAAACCAAAAAATTCCAGGTTTTAGTTTTTTTATTAACGGTTTTGCTAACTTAACGTAAAGTTAGCACGACACACCTCGTATCTCTACTTCTAGTAGTTCTATCGTCAAACAAAAACATTCAAAAATTGCAGCTTTTATGCAGTGCACACCAAAAAATTCCAGGTTTTTAGTTTTTTAATAACGGTTTTGCTAACTTAACGTAAAGTTAGCACGACACACCTCGTATCTCTACTTCTAGTAGTTCTATCGTCAAACAAAAACATTCAAAAATTGCAGCTTTTATGCAGTGCACACCAAAAAATTCCAGGTTTTTTAGTTTTTTTTATTAACGGTTTTGCTAACTTAACGTAAAGTTAGCACGACACACCTCGTATCTCTACTTCTAGTAGTTCTATCGTCAAACAAAAACATTCAAAAATTGCAGCTTTTATGCAGTGCACAACAAAAAATTCCAGGTTTTTTAGTTAGTTTTATAAACGGTGTTGCTAACTTAACGTAAAGTTAGCACGACACATCTCGTATCTCTACTTCTAGTAGTTCTATCGTCAAACAAAAACATTCAAAAATTGCAGCTTTTATGCAGTGCAAACCAAAAAATTCCAGGTTTTTTAGTTTTTTTTTTATTAACGGTTTTGCTAACTTAACGTAAAGTTAGCACGACACACCTCGTATCTCTACTTCTAGTAGTTCTATCGTCAAACAAAAACATTCAAAAATTGCAGCTTTTATGCAGTGCAAACCAAAAAATTCCAGGTTTTTTAGTTTTTTTTTATTAACGGTTTTGCTAACTTAACGTAAAGTTAGCACGACACACCTCGTATCTCTACTTCTAGTAGTTCTATCGTCAAACAAAAACATTCAAAAATTGCAGCTTTTATGCAGTGCAAACCAAAAAATTCCAGGTTTTTTAGTTTTTTTTATTAACGGTTTTGCTAACTTAACGTAAAGTTAGCACGACACACCTCGTATCTCTACTTCTAGTAGTTCTATCGTCAAACAAAAACATTCAAAAATTGCAGCTTTTATGCAGTGCACACCAAAAAATTCCAGGTTTTTTAGTTTTTTTTATTAACGGTTTTGCTAACTTAACGTAAAGTTAGCACGACACACCTCGTATCTCTACTTCTAGTAGTTCTATCGTCAAACAAAAACATTCAAAAATTGCAGCTTTTATGCAGTGCAAACCAAAAAATTCCAGGTTTTTTAGTTTTTTTTTATTAACGGTTTTGCTAACTTAACGTAAAGTTAGCACGACACATCTCGTATCTCTACTTCTAGTAGTTCTATCGTCAAACAAAAACATTCAAAAATTGCAGCTTTTATGCAGTGCAAACCAAAAAATTCCAGGTTTTTTAGTTTTTTTTTTATTAACGGTTTTGCTAACTTAACGTAAAGTTAGCACGACAAACCTCGTATCTCTACTTCTAGTAGTTCTATCGTCAAACAAAAACATTCAAAAATTGCAGCTTTTATGCAGTGCAAACCAAAAAATTCCAGGTTTTTTAGACATTTAAAATTGCAGCTTTTATGTAGTGCAAACCAAAAAATTCCAGGTTTTTAGTTTTTTTTATTAACGGTTTTGCTAACTTAACGTAAAGTTAGCACGACACATCTCGTATCTCTACTTCTAGTAGTTCTATCGTCAAACAAAAACATTCAAAAATTGCAGCTTTTATGCAGTGCAAACCAAAAAAATTCCAGGTTTTTTAGTTTTTTTTATTAACGGTTTTGCTAACTTAACGTAAAGTTAGCACGACACACCTCGTATCTCTACTTCTAGTAGTTCTATCGTCAAACAAAAACATTCAAAAATTGCAGCTTTTATGCAGTGCAAACCAAAAAATTCCAGGTTTTTAGTTTTTTTTATTAACGGTTTTGCTAACTTAACGTAAAGTTAGCACGACACATCTCGTATCTCTACTTCTAGTAGTTCTATCGTCAAACAAAAACATTCAAAAATTGCAGCTTTTTATGCAGTGCAAACCAAAAAATTCCAGGTTTTTTAGTTTTTTTTATTAACGGTTTTGCTAACTTAACGTAAAGTTAGCACGACACATCTCGTATCTCTACTTCTAGTAGTTCTATCGTCAAACAAAAACATTCAAAAATTGCAGCTTTTATGCAGTGGAAACCAAAAAATTCCAGGTTTTTTAGTTTTTTTTTATTAACGGTTTTGCTAACTTAACGTAAAGTTAGCACGACACACCTCGTATCTCTACTTCTAGTAGTTCTATCGTCAAACAAAAACATTCAAAAATTGCAGCTTTTATGCAGTGCAAACCAAAAAATTCCAGGTTTTTTAGTTTTTTTTTTTATTAACGGTTTTGCTAACTTAACGTAAAGTTAGCACGACACATCTCGTATCTCTACTTCTAGTAGTTCTATCGTCAAACAAAAACATTCAAAAATTGCAGCTTTTATGCAGTGCAAACCAAAAAATTCCAGGTTTTTTAGTTTTTTTTTATTAACGGTTTTGCTAACTTAACGTAAAGTTAGCACGACACACCTCGTATCTCTACTTCTAGTAGTTCTATCGTCAAACAAAAACATTCAAAAATTGCAGCTTTTATGCAGTGCAAACCAAAAAATTCCAGGTTTTTTAGTTTTTTTTTTATTAACGGTTTTGCTAACTTAACGTAAAGTTAGCACGACACATCTCGTATCTCTACTTCTAGTAGTTCTATCGTCAAACAAAAACATTCAAAAATTGCAGCTTTTATGCAGTGCAAACCAAAAAATTCCAGGTTTTTTAGTTTTTTTTTATTAACGGTTTTGCTAACTTAACGTAAAGTTAGCACGACACACTTCGTATCTCTACTTCTAGTAGTTCTATCGTCAAACAAAAACATTCAAAAATTGCAGCTTTTATGCAGTGCAAACCAAAAAATTCCAGGTTTTTTAGTTTTTTTTTATTAACGGTTTTGCTAACTTAACGTAAAGTTAGCACGACACATCTCGTATCTCTACTTCTAGTAGTTCTATCGTCAAACAAAAACATTCAAAAATTGCAGCTTTTATGCAGTGCAAACCAAAAAATTCCAGGTTTTTTAGTTTTTTTTATTAACGGTTTTGCTAACTTAACGTAAAGTTAGCACGACACACCTCGTATCTCTACTTCTAGTAGTTCTATCGTCAAACAAAAACATTCAAAAATTGCAGCTTTTATGCAGTGCAAACCAAAAAATTCCAGGTTTTTTAGTTTTTTTTTTATTAACGGTTTTGCTAACTTGACGTAAAGTTAGCACTACACACCTCGTATCTCTACTTCTAGTAGTTCTATCGTCAACAAAAACATTCAAAAATTGCAGCTTTTATGCAGTGCAAACCAAAAAATTGCAGCTCTTCCAGTTTTTTTTTTATTAACGGTTTTGCTAACTTTACGTAAAGTTAGCACGACACACCTCACTTCTAAAAGTCTACTGCACACAAGAAATTTTAAAATGTAAAAAATACAAATAGGATTTATCAAAATTTATTCATTTTTTTGTTTTTCAACAAAAAGGCGATTTAAACTGTGAATATTTTGGGCTTTTATACATCTAAAGTATACCATACACTCGTATTAGTAATTTTCTAAAAAATGTGATATTTTATTTTACACCATAATTCAATTTTTAAAATTTTGCGATACTTTTTGTGACGAATGTAAAAACATTTGCAATTAAGGCCGGGCATTGGCAGTGTATTTAATATAGGCAAACGCGACGTCCTTTCAAAGAGCTTTTAGCAAAAACTATAAGGCAATGAAAATTAAAAAAAAATCAGTAGTATACTAGATATATAAAGTTATTCAATAAAGAATTTTGAAGCTTGAGAGTACAAGGAATCATCCAGAAAAAATTCCCGAAATATGTTTTTACATTTCATAAAATGATTAATATCTCACTTAAACGTGATGTGATTTTAAAAATATTTCTTCTTTGAATAGATGATATATCAACTCATAAGTCAGTGTTTTTAAAAATTACAATAAATTCGTTTTTTTCCTTAAAAGCTCTTTGAAAGTAATTTTTAAGAAATCAGAAATGGTGCCATTTTTTTACAAATTTAGGCAACTCTTTTATCACATATAAAAGGAATCTTAAAAAATTATTCCCAAATTAGTGTGAGCATTGTCTAATTGAGGGCGTTGTGATAGAACATCTATTAAATCTTGTTTATCAGGTCCGCATTAGGAATTTAGAAAATCTTTATTTAATTTAATATACTATAATATTAATACTAATATACAGCGTGTCCACGATGGGGTATCCTATAGTTGTTCTAAAACCCCATAAAATAAAACAAAATTCAAGTTTATCAAAATCCGTCTGATTTTATAGCCAATTTTATTTATGAAAACCGTATGAAGATTTTGCACTAAGTTCGAAAAATCTAGTGACTGACGTTTACGTGTCCCAAGTAACTGTCAACTTTTATAAACAATTTAGTTTGTTGCTGTTACTTCAAGTTAGTTGTCAGTTTGACATTTTGTAAAAAGCCTAGACGGAAGGCTTTTAGAGAGATTGATATATTTTTAGTTTTATTTTTAAAAAATGAGTGATTCAAGTTCTGAAGAGCTACCAAGCGATATTGAAGAGGCAGCTGGTAATGCTCTATTATCAGTAATTCCCAATAAGTCAAAGTCAGTTTACGAATTCGTCGGGAATTAATTTGAATAATTGCAATAATTGTGTTATCAATATTTATAATAATTAATTAATTTATAATTTATGTTTTTAACTTGTATTATAACAGTTTAATAAATAGAATAATTCTTTTTGTCACTAATTTTGAAATACATTTTTCGTCACCAATTGCATAAAATTTTACTTTATGTAACTAGTTACAAAATGTAAGACATTTCATAATGTCAATCAGTTTTAAAGTGTCACTTTATATGTCAAAACTGGAAAAATAAATATTTAATGAAACTACGGTATACATTTTAAATGCATATATTATTTATTTTTAAATGAGAGTGGATCCCGGCATTTCAAATTTTAAAATCTTCTCCCCAAAATTATTTCTGGCCCTATACATTCCTTGTAAAAAGTAATAAATTTGGGAAGCATTAAATTTTGCCAAAAGTTGTCATCTCT
Organism: Ophraella communa; assembly: GCA_035357415.1. Classification (NCBI taxonomy): domain Eukaryota; kingdom Metazoa; phylum Arthropoda; class Insecta; order Coleoptera; family Chrysomelidae; genus Ophraella; species Ophraella communa. The sequence goes on from CM068987.1 coordinate 12,470,977, forward strand.
TTCAATTTTTTGGCAGTAGTGACAAGAATGTTACAGAGACATCTACGTAAAAAATATCCACCAACATAAACCAGTGCATTTCCTTTCTCTGATATCAAGTTCCTATAATCCGTTGATTCAATTTTTATAATAGGAGAAATATTTTCGTAAGTTTTTTCCTGAAAACTTTCAATATTTTTCAATAACTTTCAATGTTATATTAAGCAAAATATCGCCACTATCGTCCATAGAATATATCTTAGAATATCTTTGGACGATGTTTTTACTAGTGGAGTTTTACTGGAGTCCTTTACTAGATTTTTGGATTAATAAGTAAAAAAAAACATAAAAAGGTCGAATATTAGTTCTTAGTGGATCTATTAATCGTGTAATTTTTTTAATCCATTTAAAAGGTAAAACGTAGTTCCTTTTAATTTTTTAAAATGAACTGGTAGTTACTGCTGCTACTCATTTATTTTAAGTTTATGCATCGTTTTCTTAAATTTTTTTTAATAAAAAACTTGTTAATTGAATTTTTGACCATTTTAGTTTTTCCAGTTCGTTACTTTGAACTTTTGGAACTTATTTTAGTTTTTTTATGAATATGTATAGGTAATGGTAACCGAATATATTTAAACACTTAAGATTTTTAAAATAATCCGCTCAACTGCTTTTTGGTAAATTTTAATTTTTGTTTTCTTCTTCTTTCCTTTTTAAAGAGCTTTTTAAAATATTGACATATATGAATATGTATATCGTGAGTTTTTAATGACCATCCAGTATGTAGTATAAATATTTTCCTGTTCGGTCCTTACCTACTCGTTATTGCTTAGTTAAGATAAACAAATGATAACATTTTACACTTGAAAAAACTTGAATGATTGCCTTTTTAAAAATAATACCCCAATAAATATTCTATTTATAATTTTGATTTGAGAAAAAAAAACATATATAAATAAAAATATTGTGTAAAATCTATAAATTAATATCATTTAATGTAAATACAAATAGCCAATTCATATTTAACAAAATCAAACATGTTTGTTTTAAAATTAATCCAGCACTGAAATTTTTAAAGGAAACTGATATACTCCAAGAATGAATATAATATTATTTCAATTATCGCGTAAGGTCATTGCAAGAGGCAGCACCTCACGTCCTATTATTCGTTCTCTTTTTAGGACGTTTTCTCACTCCCAATGCCCAGCCTTAATAACGTATTTTTAAAATATTTTTGCTTTGTTTTCTTAGCATTAAACATTTAAAAGGAATGTTTTATAAATATAGTAAAATGGACTGTATAGGGTTATTTAGTCTTAAAATCTACGAATCTAGAAAAAAAAGTGTCTTCTGGCCATCCTATCGTCACCTACATTCAAAACCTTCTGAACATCAAAAGAATTACCTTTTTTCTTTTCGGAACATATTTGAAGAGAATTGGGCCAGTGAAACAATGGGTCAATGGAACAAACAAATTGCGTTAGATATAATCAAGCTTCTTTGATAATGATCTTTTAAATGAACAGCATTTTTTGTTTGTTTAAGGTGCTACATAAAAGTCCTCGGGCATAATGCCGTATGCAAGGTAGCTAATCTTTTTTTTTTAAGTAATCCAAAGATTATTTATTTTCTTAACGATATACCTCAATAACAACCTTTTTAATCCGATTATTATATTTTTATTGTTTTCAATGCCAGCAGAGAAAATAATAAACCACAGATTATTAAAGCAAAAAAAAATTAATCAGATTATTTAAATAAACAGCTCGATTGAAATGGACTGATGATCAAGTGAATTAGAACATAAGGTTTAATGTTCTTAAGCCATCAACAACGTTATTCCCTTGTTTCATGCATCAATTGAGCCAAATTTACTATATTCAGATAGCAATGCGCAATCTCAACATTGTAAACAAAACATTTAATTTCTTATAATTGAAAATTAGACGATAAAAGTAATCGTAGGATTTATTAACTTCCTTATATTTTTCTGTGAACAAATACAAAAATAAAAAACATATTTAGTAAAAGTTGCCAATTTATTTTGCAGGAAGCATTCCAGAGAGTACAGGAAGCACAAGTCGAACACAGGTTTCCGGTGAGTGTTTACTAATTTTTATCGATATTAACTAACTAGCACAAGGAGTATTTAGCCTTGTTCTACTACGTAGTATTTTTAACAAAGATGAGTTATATTATTTAAATGTTTTTATGTTTTGGTCTAAGCGTTGAAGAATGTTATTATCTAAGTTTCGCACTTATTACGTTACTATCCAATCAGCCAGGTTTTAATTGTACTCATAGATTGTTTGGCTGTTTTTGGATGATATTTTATTTAATATCCGACTATGTATTTTTCTGTAGTTAATTTGTTAAAAGATGACAAAAATAATCAATACGTTTATCTATCATACACGGGAAGGGTCAAGGTAGGTATTACAATGGCTTCTTACTAACTTATTTCCCGTTTTCTACGAATAGCTTGAAAAATACGTTTTTGCACGATTGATCATTTTTGACTGTTTACCGTGACAGATTTTACGTCAGTACGTAACATTTACTAGGTAAGTCGAGTTCAAAAATTTCTTAATTTTAATTTATTTTCGAAAGAATAAAGAGAACTAACGAATTATTTATTAATATTGAAACTTTTGGTAAAATTTGTTAAATTATTTAATGAAATCCCACTTGCTTGGGCTGTGGTTTCACTTCTAACAGAAACTCCTGCAGAATCGCATACATTAATAGTGTTATTAGTATTGCACAATATTTATTCGGCAAAATCTATTTTATTTTGAAGAGAATCTTCTACATAGCTTTCTGCCACTGTCGATAAACGTCAACCTCCATGACGCTTTAATCCGAGGACATCAACACCTTTGTTAGCAAAAAGCGTTGCTGATGTCCTCCCGAACGAATGGCTAGTATAGTTCTCGGGAATAGGCAAATTTAAGAATTTGGCAATTTGAGAAGGCCAGCCCCCGATTGTCCCTTTTCCTATTACTTGAGCACATTTTTCTTTGGCGTATCTTAAGAACAAATGATTTGATTTTACTTGTAATGGATGAAATTTTATATCCTTTTGCAGAATTTCTAAATATGGAATTTTATCGTCTGGTTTATTAACGACTGTAAAATTACGCTGGATGTTCGTTTTTGTATTGGGTACTTTTACAATCATTAAACCATCGGTTTGTTGGATGTCATTCATAGTAATATTATATAATTCTTGTCTTCTACAGGCACCAGATATTCCCAATATCAATGCGACCTACAAATTATGAAAAAATCTCCATTAGAGTATTTCTTTTACCTAAACTAGCTTACATTACCTTGTGAATTAGAAATTCTTCATCCGGTGCTTCCATCTGAAATTTTTCAAATTGCTCCCGTGTAAAATGCCCGCTTTCTTAGGCATATAGCCAACAGTTTATCTCTTCAAATATGCGATCAAAGTTAAAAACTTTGAATATCAATGCCATCATGAAGAAAAACGGTGGATTTAATCATTGAATATTCTACCCAGAGGCTTCCAGGAGCTTTTAACTGCATATGTCTTTGAACGAAATATGCCAATAGAGTCTTTTCATCGATTCTTATATTCTTGCCTTCACACCATTTTTTAAAAATTTGGCAGGTATTTTGATAACGGATTTTGGATTTTTCGGGAATAATTGCGGAACAACCTTCTTCCCAGGCCCGTTCAATTTCTTCAAATTCACTTTCGCTCATATTTTAATTTATAAAGGGTATAAAACCCTTACCGTTTTCCTTATTAATATACTATTATCATAAGATAAATCAAATTTATTGTACTAACCCTTACTTTTTGGGAGTCCATCTTATTAAGAATAATAAAAACCTCTTCGTTTGAACGTAACTTCCAAGTTTATTTGAAAAAATTAGGTTTTAAAAACATAGAGTTTTTTTATTATTCTTAATAAGATAAATCAAATTATAAATCTAATTGTAAACGCATTTAAAGAAAAATTTGAAAAATTTTTCATAAAAAAACATAAAGGATACTTTAATACATCTTACAGCCAGTGCTATAATCAAAATTTAAGCTTCCTTCATATGAAAAAGTTACCTTTAATAGAAACATGTTTCCCATAAATCAATTTTGAAACAAAAGGACACTTTAAAGCTTCCCTTATATTAGAGGATGAACAACTGTACCTACGAAAAGTGTCCTTTTAAGATAAAAAACATAACCTATTATTTGCCTGTCAGTGTCAGTGTTATAGTTCGGTCGTGGTTTAGTGGTAATAATTCAGAAATCATTGAAAGTTATCTGAGGTAGACTTTATTATCAAGAATATGATGAATTCACCAAGTTCTAGTTTTTCATCAGATGATGATAAAATGATAGTAATAGTACAATATTTTGTGACTTCGGAGGATTTGAATTTTTTTAATAGATTTCAGCTAACAAAACCTACAGTTTTATCGCTGCTGCTGCAAGTTGAATTATTCAAAGAGTTTCATGAGCAATTGCATTTCTCTTTAAGAACGTTAAAAATAAAACTTCTTAAAACAAAAATTCACCTTTTATTCATCAAATTGATTTTTTAAATTCAATGATAGCTAAGAACAATAAAAAACTGAACGGTTAAACTAAACTTCCACTATTTATTCGAAAAATTCGCTTTAACATTCAATTACAGCTGTTTCGCTATAACTAGCATCGTCAGATTGACATATTGAAATTACATTTTTGTTTGTTTGTAACTAGGTACTTGATGTTGCTAAGTAGTTAAGGCTAGACCAAGTAAGGAAGTAATAAGACATAACAATATTAAAGCCTAGATGTTATTAGCCCTAAGGGATTATCCTGGATGTATTTCCCTCTAAGATCAGTATAACTGTGCAATGATATAGAAAAACCAGGAAAAAACCATATTATGCTGATCTTTACAATAACTTAATATATTTGTGTTATAATAATGTCTTATCTATGTATAAAATGAATACTCAATCAAAGTAAACAGTTTAATAGTGGAGAACTTCCAAGATTTATTTGTTCATTAACTACTTTAAACTGTTGATCTGCTAGATGTCTTTTAATTTCAAGTTCTTCTAAAAAATCTAAATTTTGTTTTTTATCACAAATGTGTAGTATATGAATGTCATTGGTTTGTATAAGTGAGTTTGGATGTTTCAGTAGGTGTTTTGCATAGTTCGACTTATCTGGTTGTTGTAATCTATATGCTCTTAAGTGTTCATTAAATCTTACTTCAAAATTTCTTTGTGTTTGACCTATATATACTGCATTACATTTTGGACAATTAATTTTGTAAACACCAGATTTTTTTAATTTTGGTAATTTTGTTTTCACATTTAACAATTTTGTTCCAATATTATTTTGTGTTTTAAATGATATTAATGATGATGTTGCCGAAGATATTATTTTTTGAAATTGCATTGGAAATATTTCCACAATATGTAATACTTTTATAGCTTTTAATTTCTTTAGTTTGTTTTGGAAATATTAGTTCTAGTGACACTTTTTGTTCTTTTTTATTAATTAATTTATTTATCAAATGTATTGGATAGCCATTAAATGTAGCTATTTGTTTTATGACCTTAATTTCTTTATTAAAATTATTTTCGTTCATTGGAATAGCTACATCTAATGGCTATCCAATACATTTGATAAATACATTAATTAATAAAAAAGAACAAAAAGTGTCACTAGAACTAATATTTCCAAAACAAACTAAAGAAATTAAAAGCTATAAAAGTATTACATATTGTGGAAATATTTCCAATGCAATTTCAAAAATAATATCTTCGGCGACATCATCATTAATATCATTTAAAACACAAAATAATATTGGAACAAAATTGTTAAATGTGAAAACAAAATTACCAAAATTAAAAAAATCTGGTGTTTACAAAATTAATTGTCCAAAATGTAATGCAGTATATATAGGTCAAACACAAAGAAATTTTGAAGTAAGATTTAATGAACACTTAAGAGCATATAGATTACAACAACCAGATAAGTCGAACTATGCAAAACACCTACTGGAACATCCAAACTCACTTATACAAACCAATGACATTCATATACTACACATTTGTGATAAAACAAAATTTAGATTTTAGAAGAACTTGAAATTAAAAGACATCTAGCAGATCAACAGTTTAAAGTAGTTAATGAACAAATAAATCTTGGAAGTTCTCCACTATTAAACTGTTTACTTTGATTGAGTATTCATTTTATACATAGATAAGACATTATTATAACACAAATATATTAAGTTATTGTAAAGATCAGCATAATATAGTTTTTTCCTGGTTTTTCTATATCATTGCACAGTTATACTGATCTTAGAGGGAAATACATCCAGGATAATCCCTTAGGGCTAATAACATCTAGGCTTTAATATTGTTATGTCTTATTACTTCCTTACTTGGTCTAGCCTTAACTACTTAGCAACATCAAGTACCTAGTTACAAACAAAGAAAAATGTAATTTCAATATGTCAATCTGACGATGCTAGTTATAGCGAAACAGCTGTAATTGAATGTTAAAGCGAATTTTTCGAATAAATAGTGGAAGTTTAGTTTAACCGTTCAGTTTTTTATTGTTCTTAGTAAGATGAACTTTCACAAAGTAAAGGTTAACACAATCAATTTCAATGATAGCTGTTTAGCTAAAAACTAGCATCATGAGATCAACATATTGAAGTTACATTTTGTTTTTTAGTTAGCTACCTTATGTTGATTAAGTAGTATTAAGGCTAGACCAAGTATGTAAGTATTTCCCTATAAGATCAGTATAATTGTGCAATGATATAGAAAAACCAGAAAAAAACTCTATTATGCTGATCTTTACAATAACTTTGTATTTGTGTTAAAGTTAAGTCTTATCTACGTATAAAATGAAGACTCAATCAAAGTAAACAGTTTAATAGTGGAGAACTTGTAACATTTAGTTATTCATTAACAATTTTAAATTGTTGATCTGCTAGATATTTTTTTTATTTCAAGTTCTTTAAGGAAATCTAAATTTTGTTTTTTATCACAAGTGTGTAGTATTTGAGTATCCTTGGTGTGTATGAGGGAGTCTGAATGTTCAAGTAGGTGTTTTGCATAGTTTGACTTATCTGGTTGTTGTAATCTATATGCTCTTATGTGTTCATTGAATCTTACTTCAAAATTTCTTTTGTTTGACCTATATATACAGCATTACATGTTGGACAATTAATTTTGTAAACACCATATTTTTTTTTAATTTAGGTAATTTTGTTTTTACATTTAACAATTTTGTACCAACATTATTTTATGTTTTGAATTATATTAATGCAGATTTGCCAAAGATATTATTTTTGATATTGTATTAGAAATATTTCCACAATATGTAATCTTTTTGTAACTTTTAATTTCTTTAGTTTGTTTAGGAAATATTAGTTGTAGTGACATTTTGTGTTCTTTCTTATTAATTGGATAGCCATTAGATGTAGCTATTTGTTTTATGATATCAATTTCTTTATCAATTAATTTTGTCGATTGGAATTAAAAATGGCCTATCATAGAATTATAAGCTGCCAATTTATGTGTTATAGGATGATTTGAATTATATGGTATGGTTATTTTCTGTATATTGAATAATTCAATGAATTATTTTTCAATTCTCAAATCTAGAAAATTAATTAAATTATTTTCTTCAACTTCTAAGGTAAAATTTATTTTACATTGTATTAATATAATTAAAAAATATATCTGTCTTTCCCTACCTACAAAACCTGCTAACACATCAACAACATAATATGTATACCAAAATATTTTTTTTTTATTATTTTTATTTTTTTTAATTATTCATAAAAATATTTGCTAAAATTGGAAAAATAGGACTTTCCATGAGGAGACCCCCATTTTAGATATATACTTATCAAAAGTAAAAGAATTTTGACTATTGCATACATTAAAAAAATCAATACGCCACATTATTATGACGTGACTGTCACCATTGCTTGACATAAGTGAGAGCATTATATCTAAACAAACTGTGGCCTTATGGTAGTTAGTTTGCATTAAAGTTTTTTGTATTGTGGATTTTTTTTGTTTTTTGACATTATAGTGCTATAAAACAAATTATCGTTAAAGAATAGTTTAAGTTCTATTTAAAGAAGTTTTATTTTGTTCTAAGGTGAGAAAAAATTAAAATAATATTACTTAACCTCAAAAGCAAGTTTTTTATATAAAACAAAATAAAACTTCTTTAAATAAGACTCAAAATATTTAATAACGATAATATGTCTATTTAGCACTATAATAACTCATAAACAAGAAAATACATGAAAATACATAATATAAAAATCTTCAATGTAAATTAACTACAATAAGGCGACAGATACGTTTCTAATAATGTGGCGTATTAGATCTGATATTACAACTGGAAGTTCTCCACTATTAAACTGATTGAGTCTTTATTTACTATTCATTGATAAGACATAAATGTATCACGAATTTATTAAGTATCTCGACACTAAAACAAAATAACGTAAAATGATCTCTTCGAAACTGCATATCCAGCTGAAAGAAATAGATTTTAATTATTTTCCATTTTAAAATGTCCCAGATTATCTATATCAGTTTTCGGTAATGTTATTTTAAATATTTAAATTAAAAATAAAAGAATGTCGCCGTTTTAATTTTCGTCAAGATATTTTTTTACTGGTGAGCGTGCTCTAAATTGTTGGTAATTAAAATAATGGTTATTACAAATATATCTACGATTGATAACGTTAAATTAGGTATTTTACGGTTTGTTAAGTTTTTGGTCAATGTACGAAAACCAGGTCAACACTAAATAAGTAAATATTTTTTCGGTATCATTTATTGGATAAAAAATTTCCGATATGCACTTTAAAAAAAGTTTTTTTAAAAGCTAACTAAACTTCTCATATTAGTCTTTTTGTATTTTTTTTTGAAATACGTTTGTCGAGTTAAGAATTAGTAAACTGACAGTTATCAAGGCAGTTTCCAAATATTTTAGGGAGATCAATAGATTTAAGTCATACAAAGTTGTACACATCATTACCGTATATCGAAGATCTAAATATCAAAAAAGAACATACTATGAAAACAATTTTTAGTGAAATTAAAAAAAAACAGTGTACCATATTGTATTCCTTCCTTCAAATCAGGTAGATCTCTTCTGGCTCTAGAATTCTGCAAGGCAGTGCATTCCGAGAGTATGTGTATTGAGGTTTTTTCCTCGTTTTTACAGAATCTGCACTTTGCTTCATGTACTAACCCTAGTTTCTTCAGTTGATCTCTTAACCGGGAATGCCCGGTTAATATTCCCGTTATAATCCGGAGCCAGTTTTTACTAAGGTTGAGGCAGCTAAGAGATCTCTACTAGTCGTAGTTTACCAGAAAAATCTTAGCCTGTCTCAGTCATTCCAGTTAATTTCAGTTCTTGGATTTTCCCTCTTCATTTCTTTTTTTAGTTTTTCTAAGGTTGCGTTACTGCTGAAACCACAAGGTGGTTCTGGTTCCAGATGTTTCTTTTTTTGCCAGCTTATTTGCTGTTTTGTTCCCTTCTAGTCTGAGACCCATAGGAGGGTGACAGTGTTTTTCTGGCCTTGTTTATTTAGCTTGACTAGGCATTCCCAAACCTTCTTCGAACTGATTGTAAGTAAGCTCAGCACTTTGATGGCTCTTCCCCTAATGACATTTGCATCGATCGCTTTTAAAACAGACGGCACATAATATTCAATTACTAAGAATTGTTTATTATATTTTGTTTCTTTTTTAATTAGGATACTTAATAAATATTAATAGAATATTTTTTACAAATATTTATTAATAAATCGTAGTTATCCTTTATGGTGTTCAATTAATCTCACTTTATGACATCAGAATAAAAAAACACCCACCTTTATTACGTTTTCACATGCACATCAAAATGTATTTTTCGGTCGCTTAAAGAAAACTATTATTTTTCATTTTCGTAAATTCAAACTTGCCCCTTACCATTCATACAGAGTGGATTTCAATTAATCTCACCCTGTACAAGTTCAGCGTGTTCTATTTTTCCAGATGCTACACCATAAAAATGTAAAGTAGATCATAACAATAATTTTTTTACGAGCGTTTTTAAAACAAATTCAGTTTCTCTGCAACCAGAAATAAACACTTGAAAGAGAGAAGAAGAAAAAAACAGTAAAACATGTCAACTTTCTAAATTTATTATAGATATTTTTCTGTAATCAAAATTTTTGATCGTTTATTACAAAAAAAAACTCGACAAACTTTCTATCATCTTTACGGTAAATAACTTTTTTTAACGGCGTGCAATTTTTATTGCAAAAACCATTTTAAACATAAATCTCTAGATGAGAAGATACGTTTATATTAGAATTGTAGAAATTCGCATGTGTGCAATTCTTTTATTATTATATACTATTCTTCAGCTGGTAAAAAGTATCCGGGAAGACTTTCATATCTGCATATTATTTTTCTTTGTTCAAACCATTAAATAAACATTAAGAGAGAAATGCGTTTTATCACTTTATATAATTAAAAATTAATTTTGATGTTTGCATTTCGTTATTTGTTTTGTAGATTGTTCGAAAGTGTTTTTAAAAATTGCTGTTTATAAACAACTATTTCAAAAATCCTGTATTGTATTTTTTTCTGCATTGTTTTGAATAAAAAATTAACCGTTAAGTGTTTAATATTGAACAATATTTATTAACATTTTAAAAATACTAGTGTCTATAAGTACAATTTTTTACGGGTATAAAAAACTTTCTAATTTTAACAAAAATATTTAATTAGTATAAAAAGTGATCTTCAAGTTGATTCATTATTGCTCTACGACTCTCATCTATTGTGCACCCACAATATGTTGGGGTATGTTTCTCCATTCAGCTCTCGGGACAGGGGCGTATCTAGGTACTATTGTGCCTGTTGCAATATACTAAACATCGCGCCCTATTTATAAAACATACTTTAATACAACAATTTCCCCACGTTGGGCGCCAAGTGTGCAAGTCTTGTATAGTAGGTATGCACATCGCTTTTCTTTCCATGTTTTGTTTTTTTCTTTAATCTTTTCATTGTTTATTGTTCTTGGTAATTATGAATGTGAAACTGTTGAGGAGTATCGAAACTGTATATTTTATATTATATATTTACAACAGTCAAAATATATAAAAAATAGGTACTGTTATAAAATAATCTCCACTCCATTTTTAGATCCTCTTCAACAGGTTATGGGCCCAGTTGTGCAATAAAAATAGGAGTGCGAGGTGTAAAAATTTAAAAATAGAATTGTGTAATATAAAACGCCATTTTTTGGAATTTCTAAAAATATAAGATTTCATTATGTTAAATCAGTCCGACGATATTTCACATATTGAAAAGTTAGTTGGAGCAGAAAACTTCCAGTTATGGAAATTGCAGATCACTGTTTTATTTCAATCGGCTGGATTAGATGAAGTTGCTTTGAGAGGAGTAAATCAAGAGGATCTCATAAACGACATAAGAAAAAAGGAATTTACACGAAATGATGCACCAGCTAAAACAGCAATTATGGTTTCAATAAATAAAACTCTATTGACTCATATTTTGAACTGTGAAACATCGAAAGAAATGTATGATAAATTGTGCAAGATTTACGACCGGAAAAATGAAGATTAGTTAAATGAATTACTGGAACATTTTTTTTGTATTTGAATTTGACAAGTCCCATAATGTAGCTCATAATGTTAGTGAACTTCAAAATATTGCTTTTCGAATTAATATTATAGATAAAAACAGTAAAATAACTGACGCAATGATAATGTCAAAATTGTTATCAATTCTTCCAAGCAGTTTTAAAAATTTCACGACCGCTTGGAGTTCTACAGTCAAAGAAGAGCGAACACTAGACAATATCGTTATACGATTATATTCAGAAGAAAATAAGATTGATATAAAAAGCAAGAACAATGATTTAGTTGTGTTCAAAACAATAAAACCACAGAAAAACTTTCATCAAGATGGAAAACAATCGCCCAAAGAATGTTTTAATTGTTCAAGTCCACTTCATTTTGCAAAAGAATGCCCTTTAAGAAAAGAAACACCAAGCAAATCATTGGTTGCTTGTAAATATTGTAAAAAGAAAAACCATAAATCAGAAAATTGTTTTTTCCGCTCTAAACATAAAAACAAACAAAAAAAATATTAAAGTAGCATTTATGGTGAAAAAAGAAAACCAAAAATCAACCAATAATATTTCATTTTATGTGGATAGTGGATCTTCTCATCACATGGTGCAAAATGGTTCGTTATTGTCAAATTTGAAATTTGAAAATGACAATGTCATAATTGCGAAAAAGATCAATCACTTTCAACAATAGGCACTGGTTGTAATAGTATGAGAAATAAACCTTTTACATAAAGCTAGGCTTTATTCAATTAGAAATTATACATGACACAACTTGACAGTTTTCACAATACATAGAAACAATATAAAGTACAATAAGTAAGTATAAAGCATGTGTGTATAAAGACTCTGTATCAGCAGAACCGATATCATATCATTCAATTAGTAAAATGGATAAATTCTTACGACCCGAACGTTTTGACGGTGATCCATCAATAAATACCACCGCGCCTGAGTAGGAACATTGGAAGCGGACCTTCGGACCGCTCATGAAGCCGTGTTTGCCCTCAATGCAATGCATGTTGGCGAAGCTGCTAATCCTGCTCATCTTTTTGACACCGTCAAGCTACAGCTGCTAGTGAACTATGTTTTGTCGCGAGTTTTTGCACATATCAGTGATTGCTCAACATATGCCGATGCCATCGCCATCCTGGATGCCTTGTATGTAAAACCGAAGAATATATTATACGCTAGACATGTACTCGCGACGAGGCGCCAGCAATCAGGAGAATCTATCGACACATATCTTCAGGCACTCAGGCAACTATCCAAAGAATGTCAATTCAATGCCGTAGACGCTGAAACGCATAGAAGTGAGAGCATACGTTCTAGCACTGTCTATGGAAACGGCTGAAGCTAACTCGGTGATATTTAATAGCCAAACTCCAATTGTCAATTCTATACCTCATTCTTCAAAAATCAATGAAACTACCACTCCATCTACTTCCAGATCTCTCGAAACAGTAGCTGCTGCGCCTAGATCCAGGGAAACAAAAGCTCATTGACGCAAGAGCTTTTTCTGTGGCAGTCATCTTCATGCTCGCAGAATCTGCCCGGCAGCTGATGTTGAATGCCATGCTTGTGGTAAGAGAGGATATTTTTCAACTGTTTGTCGTAGTAAAGGTAAAAACAGCGCCACCACCTCCAATACTGATGATGGCTGTAAGTAAGATATTCGTGCTGATGCTTTAATTGACACGGGAAGTAGCATAAGTTTAATAAATGAGGAATTCGAATATCTGCTAAAGCTAAAAAAGCTTAACTGTCAACAAACAGTGACGATGGCTTCACTGTCTCTGACATCACAAGTAAGAGGCCTCACCCGCCAAACTATTCGCATAGGAAATTACTCTTACAAAAATATTGAGCTCCTAATCGTAAAGGATTTGTGCGCTGATATGATTATAGGACACGATATACTAAAACTGCACTCGACTTTGGAGTTCGAATTTGGTGGATCGAAGGAAGCGCTCAAAATTTGCTCTGTAGTTGAAGTAACCGTACCTGCGGTGCCGTTGTTTCCAAACCTTTCTCTAGACTGCAAGCCAATCGCAATAAGATCTCGCAAGTACTCATCTGAAGATCAACAGTTTATCACGTCCGAAGTCGGAAAATTGTTACGTGACGGTATAATCGAAGAGAGCCAATCGCCGTGGAGAGCGCAGGTATTGATTACTAAGAACGCTAATCATAAGAAAAGGATGGTGATTGATTACTCGTAGACTATTAATCGATACACGCATCAGTTAGACGCTTACCCTCTGCCGAATATAGAAGAAACTGTTACTAAGACCTCTAATTACAATATATTCCGTACTATCGATCTTCAAAATGCTTATCACCAAGTGCCGATACTTTCTCAGGAGAAAATCTATACTGCGTTCGAAGCTTATCAAAATCTTAATAATATTTAGATTACATAAAATAACGAATTACTAAATATGGATTAGGTACAAATGAAAGCAGAAATTATAAAACAAAAATGGGTTAGAATTGGATATAAGTTAAGAAAGGAAGAGTTATTACAAAAGAAATTTTCTTATGAACCAACATCGTACAAAGAAACCGAGGAAGATTACCTGGAAAGTATTTGCAAAAAGATGGGATGACATTGATTGAAAATACAAAAAGAAATGACAGTGCTACTATTTAATATTGTTTTCAATAATAATCCGATTATTATACAATATTCATTTATTAAAACTGTTTAATATGTTTTATGACTGAGATGAACTAGACTTAGATAAAATATACCATTAAGGTAAATGTAATTACCCAGCTCTGATGAGTAGTTCCTGTATTAATTTCCTCTATAACCGATATTCTTAACGAGCCATTTCTGAGATTTTGTACCCATCCGGCAAACGGAACAACTTTTTATATCAAAACCAGTTATATTTCTTTTTCAAAAACTAATTATCGACTACTCTTAAACGTGTCTCATTTACAAAATTTATCACTCGAATAGAGACTTCGTGGGTTGGTAGATCTTCGTACTTAACATACACGAATAAACTTTCATAACTCACTTCAGTTCTTCCTATAAGCCATTTTCGATTACTGTGCCACATACGATGTGTTTGCTTATTTGCAATTTAAACGACCACTCAAGTCGTGAACCTCTAAAGAAACAAGCAATTTTCTAATCAATTGAGAAGCGAATTTTTATCGATGCAAAGGATTTATTAATTAGTGAAATATGGCCAGTGTTGATTCTGTAGTATGGCACTAATTTAATTCGTGAACTATCTCTATTGCTTATTAATCAAACCATCGAGTACATGTTTTGGTGCATTTATCTCTCTGGTATTTTTTCTCTTGGGAATTCTATATTTTAATTACTTTATCTGGCATTACGATTTTTAGCGATACACCTGGAAGAAAACTCAAAAGGTTTTTATTAAATTTATCTGTATTTATATATTTTTCATTATCGATATATTATTATATATTCAAAGGGCTCTGTGCACTATCCACATTCAAAAAATTTTATTTTTACCAAATTAAGGCAGAGTGGCAGTGGGAAAGTTTGACATGTAGGGGAAGTTTTAGAATTTTCCAATAAATGGCGCATTCAGCCCCTTTACAGAGTCAGATGACATAATTAAATTTCTGACATCTATTTGTTGGTGTGCATGGAGAGACTAGGTCCGATGAATTGTACAAATTAGAAGTGTTTAATGTGGACGATAGAATATCGGTGATAATCGTTTCATTATCTGATACTAAAATCAAGCAGGATAGGTCGTTTTGTAATACTGCCAAGAAAAGTGGAGTGAGTTTCTTGGAAATTGTGAGAAAGTATATTGCCTTGCGCCCCAAAAAGGTACCTCACATTAAGTTTTTTTGTGAATTACCGACAGCAAAAGTGCACTACTCAACCGGTGGGGATTAACACTATATATAATATCCCCAAGAAGATTGCAGATTTTTTGAAACTTGCAAATTCAGAAATGTACACGGGGCATTGTTTCCGTCGTTCTTCAGCTACTATGTTCGCAAATTCTGGAGCTGATCTAGTAAAACTTTAAAACCTTTAGGTAGATGGAAATCATCATCCGTTGCAGAATCTTACAGTCAATAAGCAATAAGATTGATGTATCAAAGTGTATACTTGGCGGACCTGAAAATCAATCCAGTACCTCGAATCAAGTGTTTAAGCAAACGAGTTGTGATGCTCCAAAAATAGATATTTCTTATAATGTTTACTGTAAAATGTCAGTTGTTTTTTATCTACAAGGGTAGATCTTGCGGTTAAAGTGATACTTTGTCTACTCAAAACAGTTGTTACAGCAACATTTTAACATTAGGTATGGAAAAAAGGAATTTTATAAGGTCTCGCTTATGAATCTTCTATTCTAACAAAGAATGTACTTAGAAATTCACAATGAATAGCTTTCTTAATCAACTTTATCATGGATATACACAAAGTTATAAAAAAATCTATATAAGTAAATAAATAAATTGCTATAGATAATTCACTGTTTATAGAAAAACATTTCTCTACAGAGAAGCAGCAAGAGCAGATTATTTTGAGCATGTTTCTCCAAATTAAATGTCCTTCATGTTCCGTAGTACTCGACAATATAATGGTTTTAGCAAACATATAAAGTTGGTTGGGTTTTTAATTTTCTAGAAAACTTTTCATGTCTAGAAACTATCCAACTGTTTTTATTTTAATTTGTTAAACGGATTTCTTCCCTGGCGGCAGATTTAAATTCAGCTAACACTCGACTTACATTCTCTTAACCGTTTACTAACAATTTTTACTCCTACTGGTGACCTACTACGTACTCAACACGCTGTATACCACTAGTTCACGCTAGCAATAGTGAATAATCGATTTCGGTAGTTCACTTGATTGATTTCCAACGATTTGATTTGGTATTCAACAGGAAAGTTATGTAAAGAAATCAATAGGTCGTTAGATCATTTTAGAAAGTAATCTTAACGGAAGCTGAAAAAAATCGTAAACACTACACGGTTTGTATTGTCCAAATAATCGTCATAGTTGTAAAAATGTTAAATTCCGGCGATTTTTTTAGTACCTTACACGGCATTTGCTAATTTCAATTTAAACTTTTCAAACAATCCGGACTCTATTTGCTATTGCAGTCGCTAATTATTTCAGTATCAGTGTTAGTGTAACTCGGAACTGAGTATTTTTTTATCCAAATAATCGACATGTTTTGTTTTAGTCATAACCATTATTTTGACGTAACATTGAAATGCACACATTTTAGGGTAAGTGTCCTTAACAAAATTAATAGTTTATTAAATTTTTATAGTCCTATTTTACTGAAAGATGGTTAATACCTACTAGAAAAACTTAAGAACATTGGCATAAAACAACTAAATCACATTTTTAGCACGTCGCAGATAAAGAGCGTCAAGAGCATATTTTTTCTCTCTTTTCTGGCATAGATCATTCTGCCAGACTTTCTGCCTGTTGTTTTTTGACCAGAATAACAGTCTGATCAATAAATCAGTATACATTTTATTACAACCTAATCAAACTATTTTTCAAATCAAAAACTAAAAAATAATCCATGGAAACAAAACGATGTGCATATTATACAAGGCTCGAACATTTGGCGCCCAACTTGGGGAAATGCAGTATTAAAGAATGTTTTATTGCATTTATAATTACACGCGAAAAAACAGCTGAAGGGCTTGCAAAAGAAATCGTGGTTGCTTCGATATAAAGAATGTAAGAGGCAGTCTTATGATAATGGGCCTAGTTCCTCCTTGGGACAAGAGCGATTAACAAATCCTCACCATCGAAAAATAAGTGGCATCTACCTTAATATGTTTCCCGAAGTAAAAGCAAGAAAAGTGAGATTTTGATCATTTTACGTTATTTTCTGCTTGCCGAAATAATTTTGTTATACTTTTACTTAAAAATAATTATATTTTTTATGATACTAATTTACTTCATAAATATGCAAATTTTTAATTGGTTCTTTAGGCATTTGTTTAATTTTTATGCATTTTATTTGAAAATATGTACTGCAACCACAATCTATGACCAAATAGGTGGCGCTGTCTGGTATATTGCCCAGATATGTCTATGCTAAATGACCACAATTTCAATTTTTATTCAAAGTTTTTTTGTGTTGGTCTTCCTTTTATTTTCTGTCAGTGATTTTCCATTTTCTCTCTGTGTCGTTCTTTTCGTTCCTTCATCCATAGTGACTTCTTTTTAGTAGTTTACATGATAAAATTTTAAAACCGATGGTTTGCAGCAAAGCAATGTTATATTAAGGCTAAATCAAGGAACCCTTGATTAAAGACTCATTAATGACTGTCGTGATTAATGGGTACTATTAAGGTCGAACAAACAGACGTATTAAGAGTTCATTATGTTGTAGTCGTTGATTATTACTATTATAGGTATATAAAAATATAAACGAATGCCTAATTAGTTCCTGTCAATAGTACCATTGGACAAACCTGGGGTTTGTCCCCTAAAAGATCCATGCGACAATCATAAAAAAGTTGAAGCAAATACAAAGGATGGCTGGCATGCTTTAATATATTAGGAACCATGAAAAGCACTCAAACCAGGGCATGGAAGTAATGTTAAATATCACACCCCCTGACATATATGTTATAGAGGTGGCACTGATGGTACTACTACGCTTCCTTGTAGCTTTTTAAGGCCTAATATAAAGTTTGGTGAGATTAAGTTCTCCCTGTGAAAAGAGGCTATGGATAAACCCCACTTCTGCATGCGAATTTGGGACCGTCAAAAATTTATGCAATATTGAATGTATACTGGTCCCACGAATAACTAAGATTGTCTCAATCTCACAGTAGGTCACATGACGATCTTGCAATATCAGTTCGCGCACAGCATCAATGGTTTTCGAAACAACAACTGATGTTGGACGACCTGCACGAAATTAAATTCGTCTTGGAGTGAACTACGGCCAGGATTGAATTTACCATATCATGGATAAACACTGGTCCTTGGTGGAGCTTCATCGGCAAAAATTGAATTAAGTTCATCCATGCACTGTTGCTGAGTTAATCCACGTCGAAAGTTGTAAAAAATAATCGCACGATTTAATTCCATTTTTGGGCCGAGATGAATATTTTAAGTTACTGTAAACAACACAAATAGCGCTCGTATGTCAAAATGTTCTGAGTACGTTTAACCTCAAAAATGTCATACTTTGTGATAGAGCTGTCAGTTACCAGATTGCAACACCAGGGTTGCCAAATACCGAAATATAAAAGACAACCCTTGTACAAATCAGTAGATTGGACGACCAACTAAAGAAATAGGATCACAAGGAAGCAACTTCCTCAATTTACAGATACAGAATAGCTAAAATGTTTATGCTATCATCACTGTTGACGCAATGCTTTTATATTACAACGTTTATTACTGCGCTCCTATACATGACCGTATTTTTATGCAACCTTGCGCTGAAATAAAGAAGAAACTTGAAAAGAGAAGAAAGAAAGTCAGTAGGTACAAGATTCTGCTAGTTCATTTTTTTTCTGACACTTTATTTATATTTTCGGTATTGTTTTCCTATTCATTTTCAATACTATTTGGCGGATAAACATGACAAGGAGTATCTTTCATAAATTCTTTAAATCGCATTAAATTAAATATAAGTATGGCAAAAAATGTGAAATTACGTTTCAATCATTACTCGAGAAGTAGGTAATAATAAATAATTGTCATTGGCCTTGATAAAACCGTACCACTACTACTAACTGTCAATTTATTTACATGCATCCAATTAGTTTCGGCTTTTTCGCGCGTGAAAGGTACAGTGACATACCGATTTCAGGACCACACACAATTTTACCATAATTACGTTCGATTTTCGTTATTTTAATGCGATTAATCCATTTTTGTATATCAAGGTAATAGTAGATACAATGGAGCTGTTTCATTCAAGTGAAAAAATCAACATTATTTAAAGACTGTTTAAAATCAATAAAAATACGAAAGAAATAATTATCTAAATAAATTATATGTATTTATTTATTTATTATATAATATTTAAATTAACGGAAAAAGCTTAACAGTAACAATATTCTAGAATTCTTGGTACTGTATATAAAAGCTATATACTGAGATGAATAACTAAGCTCAGTAAAATAAAAAAGTAAAACTTACCTCAATAAGTAATTATAAAAAGGATATCTCAATAATTTTTATTTAATCATCAGCTACTTTTCTTTATTGCATCTAAAGTATTCAATATAATAATCTCAAATATGAAACATTCAAACAGATAGAGAATGTACTTGGCAAACTTATCTTGGATAGGATCCATGGTATTATTCAATAACAATCAAAATATGTCCAATTCAAATAACAAGTCCCAATTCATGTAATAATTTACAATTGACATAATTTTCTTTTGAAATCAAAGTTATAATCTGAAACAATAAAAAAGTAATAAAATTAAAACTATTAATCTCATTCATATGTTTAACAAATAAATATGTAATTTAAGGTAATAAATAAATGTAAAGTCTATCCCACGAACTGTTTATTAAAAGTGTAGCAACTGGTTTCTGTGCTATAGGACCATCATAAAGCTGAAAAAATGTTTACAATAAATAAAAAGAAGAAATTGAAAATAACAGAATAACAAAGAAAGTTCAAATTCCTTACAAATTTCTAAATTAACTACAATTGATGATACAAAAATTCAACGTGTTCAAAAACTTGTAAATAAGAGTTACAATCAAATATGAAAAAAAATTTATCAAGAAATAATCAAACATGAAAGTACAGTCTACAAATAATTAAGTAGTGTCAAACGCAATGAAATGTAACATTGTTAAAATGTTTAACCTTTGTAAGTAAAATGTTGAATCTGGAACCGTTGGCGAAAATGATACCGAAAACCGTTTACACTACCACTACACCAACACACACTTTTATATGCCTGACGCGCGTTTCGATAACCAAGTTATCTTCTTCAGAGACCGAAGGTAAACCAAAGCTATGCCTACAAACTAACCTTATATATAGAACATTTTTAGCGCCAAATGTTTTCGCGGTAAATCTTTTGGCGGCAAAGCCAATTTTTAGCGCGAAAACATTTTTACAATAAGTTTTCTTATAATAAACTATAAAGTGGACTATCTGGGATAGGTCCTTTGTCCTTATTTAATCTATTTTTACATTTAATAATTTCTATACTTTCAAATGCATCCAACAATCTATTGTTCGATACATTTTTTAACAATTTTAAACTATCTACATTTACAGAATGGTTTTTGGTAAAAGCATGTTCGGCAATACTAGATTTTTCTATACGTCCATATTTTAGATGAGCTAAATGTTCTTTAAATCTAATTTTAACCGATCTTTTTGTTTGCGCAACATACTTTTTATCACAATCATTACAACTTATTTCATATATACCGCTTTTTTCCAGATCTTCTCTCTTATCCTTCGGATTTCCTAACAATTGTCTCAGGGTGCCACTAGTTTTAAGAACTAAACCTAATCCCACCGTGCCGAAAATT
The DNA here is from genome assembly GCA_035357415.1 of Ophraella communa. Lineage (NCBI taxonomy): Eukaryota > Metazoa > Arthropoda > Insecta > Coleoptera > Chrysomelidae > Ophraella > Ophraella communa. Next base: position 12,492,131 of record CM068987.1, read on the forward strand.
GTATTCAATCCTTTGGTATACTGAGGGATAAATGGTAATGAAATGAATTTCCTATCGTTGTGTTCTCGCTGGAAAAAGGTGGTTTCACAAAGAGATTTCTTAAAACTATGGCGATTGATCAGCTTATGAATTAGTTTTTTATCATATCCATTAAGTACAGCTATATCCTAAATTAAATTCTTTTCTCTGTTATATCTTGTTTTGTTTAAAGGAAAATGAATTAATCGATGAACCAAAAAATGAAAACTTGCCATTTTGTGTTGATTACAGTGAAAAGAATCTATCGGTGTCTTTCCTAAAAATATCAAATTCTAACTTGTTATTATTTCTTATTACTAATGTGTCCAAAAATGGTAACTGTTCATTATTTTCTAGTTCAAACGTGAATTTTATGCTGAAAATTCAGTTAAAAAATTTATCAAGAAAGTTAAAGATGTTGTTCTAGAAGATGGGGAAATTTTAATCTCGTTCGATGTTAGTTCTTTATTTCCTAGCGTACCGATTCCACAAACTTTACAGTATCTGGAAGAACTACTCATCTTGAATGATCTGGGTGTTGAAGTTAGAACTGAATACCTACGATTAGCTAAACTATGCATGGACCAAAATTATTTTCAATACAACAATCAGGTTTATCAACAATATGAAGGAACAGCAATGGGTAATTGTTTATCACCATTTATAGCCAACCTTTTTATGAGCAATTTTGAAACACAGATCAGTCAAGAGTTCGAGTATTTCCCAAGGATATGGTGTAGATATGTGGACGACATTTTCGCAGTTTTCAATACGAAGAAATCATCAGTAGAAGATTTCATTTCAAAATTAAATTCAAAATTCACAAGCATAAAATTCACGTTTGAACTAGAAAATAATGAACAGTTACCATTTTTGGACACATTAGTAATAAGAAATAATAACAAGTTAGAATTTGATATTTTTAGGAGAGACACCGCTACGTATAGGTATATTCCGATAGATTCTTTTCACTGTAATCAACACAAAATGGCAAGTTTTCATTTTTTGGTTCATCGATTAATTCATTTTCCTTTAAACAAAACAAGATATAACAGAGAAAAGAATTTAATTGAGGATATAGCTGTACTTAATGGATATGATAAAAAACTAATTCATAAGCTGATCAATCGCCATAGTTTTAAGAAATCTCTTTGTGAAACCACCTTTTTCCAGCGAGAACACAACGATAGGAAATTCATTTCATTACCATTTATCCCTCAGTATACCAAAGGATTGAATACAATTTTCGGCACGGTGGGATTAGGTTTAGTTCATAAAACTAGTGGCACCCTGAGACAATTGTTAGGAAATCCGAAGGATAAGAGAGAAGATCTGGAAAAAAGCGGTATATATGAAATAAGTTGTAATGATTGTGATAAAAAGTATGTTGGGCAAACAAAAGATCGGTTAAAATTAGATTTAAAGAACATTTAGCTCATCTAAAATATGGACGTATAGAAAAATCTAATATTGCCGAACATGCTTTTACCAAAACCATTCTGTAAATGTAGATAGTTTAAAATTGTTAAAAATGTATCGAACAATAGATTGTTGGATGCATTTGAAAGTATAGAAATTATTAAATGTAAAAATAGATTAAATAAGGACAAAGGACCTATCCCAGATAGTCCACTTTATAGTTTATTATAAGAAAACTTATTGTAAAAATGTTTTCGCGCTAAAAATTGGCTTTGCCGCCAAAAGATTTACCGCGAAAACATTTGGCGCTAAAAATGTTCTATATATAAGGTTAGTTTGTAGGCATAGCTTTAGTTTACCTTCGGTCTCTGAAGAAGATAACTTGGTTATCGAAACGCGCGTCAGGCATATAAAAGTGTGTGTTGGTGTAGTGGTAGTGTAAACGGTTTTCGGGAACCTTTGTAAGGTTTTAAACATTTTTTAAGTATAAAATTATTACTAAACACAATACTTTAGAATTTAAGAAAACATGGGGTATGTAAAATTATGTTCTTATCAAAGAGAAAACCGATATAAAAGTAATGGGCATAATGTTGGAGTCCAATAAAAAAATTTCCTATAAAGAACCAGAAGGCATGTAATTGAAAACATCCAAAACATCAATGGACTGGGGTAGAAGCTAGTATTTGGGTATGGACATATCCCAAGAAAGAAAAATGCTTGTAAGGAGACTTTCATTAAAGAAACTTTTATTTATAAAAGTTGCAGATCCCAAAAGGAAAACGATCCTTATAAGAAAGACCACAGAAGGAAAAACGAAAGGAACAACACCTTCCATTAATCCATAATCATCACAAAGACGTTGTTTTTTAGGGAACAAATGGACATCCTAACGTTGGAGTTCATCTTTCCCACAGAAATAAATAGTTCTAAGAGGATCCTTCAAAAAGAAAAATATCCCAAAAAGAAAAATAAAGAAAGTTATAACTGTCATTTTTGACTCTTGAAAGGCTTACCGACTCCTGGTATATGAATTTGAAATTGTTGTTGAAATAAACACATTTGTCCAAATCCCATTAGTTACCCTATGTAGACTTCTGCTGCTATTATATCATAAGTATGTAAGGATACGAATGGAGTATAACGTTAATTAAAGTTCGCGAACGTTAATTTTTAAATAATATTATGATCTAGTAATTATTATATGGAGCCGAGTCGAGAATATGAATCAAGACGTTAGTCATTGCTGTATATTTTTTTTGTAATTAACTGTCTGTTGCTCTGTCAATTAGTACAAGCCGTTTTTGGTGTAAACGTGGGACGAATGGCGATTGGTTTTATATATAAAAAAAGAATCTTATTCATTGGCGTAATAACTAAATATATCGATTCAACGTATTATGCGTAAAGGTTTAAGAAAGTAATTCGAGTTAAATCGTTTAATATTAGTTGCCCAATGTAATAGACCGGGAGGCCGTGGCAAATTTTGTGCCCATTTTTACCGTCTGCCTTCTCAGGGGACATATTTACATCTTCCATTCAGTCGACCGCAAGCCTAGATGATACAACCAATAAGAAAAGTTGTTTGCAGACGATTACATGGTGTTCTGGGTAAAGCATGAATTTTTTAATGGAAGAGTGTAGAATATCTTCAAAATACGACCAATGCCTATATTAGATTAGATACTTCTAGAGAAGTTAAGCAGCTTGGTGGAGGGCAAATTCCTAATTTGATACGGAAGTAAGAGCAACTTTAGTTTTCACTTTCCGATTTCCCATTATTTTGCTGCCAAAGGGCAGTGTCCAGTCAGAAGACCTACGATCAATCGTAAATCTTATTTGCTCATTTCAAGAAGGCATTTTGCTGTTTGAGGTGATATATCTTCAAACCTTTTAGCTTGCCAGTCATGGCATATTCCTTTAGTAAGATCGTAGTCGATTTTTTTTGCCAGGAACGGAGTTGTATCACATAATCTTAAAAATGAAAAAAACCTTTTCTCGTTTAGCATTTATCAAGTAGTCCGTCTATCCTCCTACTTTAGGATAGATGGACCAATATGGAGGAGGAAATTTGGATTAGTAAAATGCCCAATAAGTACGTACGTATAAGGCGTGTGCGTGAACGAGGGTCTTGGACCGCTGAGGCATTAACTAATGCCATGAATATATAAATGGCTAAATGGGAGTCAATGAAGCTGTTAAGCCATTTGGGATACCGAAAACTACCTTTAAAAGACAGTTAATGAGAAATAAGCTCGAAAAAACCAACCGCCTGGAACCCAGCGCTTCTTTGGGTTCAGAGGCTGACCATAAATTATTAAAACATATCATAAAGCTCCAAAAGTCAGGTTTTGCACCGACAAGAACAGAAATGAGGGTAATGGCATTTAAATTAGCCAAACGATTGGGAATATCAAATAAGTTTAACCAAACTGAAGATAGGATATACAACTATAAAATAATATACTTACTATTAGGTATCTGAATTTTTAGATAAAGCTGGTAAGAAATGGTTGGAGTTATTTTTGTTCCGACAGCCTGAAATTTCTATCAGGAAGTCTGAAAACACTTCAATAGCACGGCCCGTTGGAATGCCAAGAGAAGCCGTTGAAGCCCATTTCGCGGACTTTGAAAATGTTATGACAGATCATAGCCTCTTGGAAAGACCTAGGCACATATACAATACTGATGAAACTGGTTTACAACCAAATACTAGAGCTGGGCAAGTCTTAGGTTCTAAATGTATTCCGAGTATCATCTCTGGAAAGAAGGGCGAAACAATTAGCGGCATAGCATGCTGTAATGCGGAAGGAGGTTTCATACCGCCTTACTACATCTGTAAAGGTAAACACAAAAAGGAGGAATGGCTTGTAACCAGGTTCACAAATCAAAATGTTCTAAAAATCCGATTACGTTATTGGTGAGATATTTCTGGTTAAAAACCAAATGTCTGCTAAGAAAACCTCCAGGTAAGGATTACTAATATTAGACGGATATACCACTCATACAACCAACCTCGATTTGCTGGAATTTTCAGAAGAAAACAACATCATTTTATTTTGTTTACCGGCCCATACAACTCGCTACTTATAGCTGTTGAATCGTGTTTTCTTTTAAATCTCTCAAAAGCAACTACTGAACAGATCGAAATTTGGGAGGCTACTGGGTAAAGCATTTTTAAACCAAAATATTATTTGCACTGTTCAAAATCCAGTTATTAATGACAGAATTTAACTAAGATCTGATTCTCCTCAACCAGGCCTCTCAGGTATTCGAAATCAAAAAAGCACCCCTAACAAATCAACAGCTGCAGATAATCACACCTGCAAAAGCTCTGGATGAAGTTTGCCCTGTACTCGTAGTATCTTTAGCTGTAAAAACAAAAAAAAAGAAAAAATTACAAATACGAAAAAAGCTGGTTCAAATTTGGTAATCAAATCAGTAGGTAAAAAAAGAATAAAGAACAAGGGTTCTCGTGGATCTTTATCTCCTGAATACGGAACTGGTGTTGTTTTATTAAATGACCATTCTAATGGGGATGAACAGTTTAGCGACTTAGAAAATAAATGTGTTGGATGTAATGAAGATTTAAGGTTTTATTAACCTTTGACAGAACTGCGGGAATAACGTAGCTAGTAAAAAAGTAACAAAGTCCATCTCTCCTACCTCCTAAGGTCCTCCTCACCCCCCCCTACGGTAGGATAGATGAACCAAAGATTAGTTAATCGATGTAATGTTTTCATTATTTGTACCTTGTTTGCTTTACGCACTTATACAAAAATAAAATAGCTATTTTGGTGCTTCTTTAGTTTCAGATAATGCATAACATTTTATAAAAAAAATCTTTAATAAATAAAATGTATGTTCCTGCATATTCCCTTTTCTTCACTTGTTTTAGATCGTTAAAAGAGAAGAAATCTATTAAGTCATTGACACATCCTTTAGGGATTTAAGTAATAAAATCTTCATATCCAACGCATGCTTCTATATGATATTTAGACGGTAATGAAAATACCCACACTTCGACATTCCACGCCAACAACTAATTTCCAGAAAAATCAATTTTATGAAAATGTTTGCTACTCTTCTTGTATCGCGAACGGGTTTCGCATTGAGGATCAAAGAAATCATTTATCCCAGAGTCAAGGTATTTAAACTTAAAGACCTTGTCGATGGCTTAATTATAAATTGTAATATATTCAATGTATTCTGATCGATTTCAAATCACAATCGTTTTTGTTATTCAAATTATTTCGTTTGTCCGGTACCACCGACAAATATCGAATACGGTAATTACAACTCAACTAGAGGTAATTATGTTCCTTTTTTAGCGAATTTTGATCCGACATTTTATTGGTTAAAATTTTAACTTAAAAAGTTTAAACCTTGTTAGATTAGATGAGCGTAAATAATAATTAGTTAAAGATCATAGTCTAAGTGGTTAGTTCATACTCTTGGTTCGAGCATTCTTGAGTTCATATGGAGAAATCTTTGTAGAAGGAAAGCAGAACATGTCAATTAATCAAACTATCTATTTAATGACTATGATAAAAAATACCTAGTAAATAAAAATCTTCAATGTGCAGAATTATATGGAACTATTAAATTAAATAAAGATTCAAAACCAATTAGACCTGTAGTTTCGTAATTCATAAGATTTGATTATAGAGACAATAATACTAAATTAGTAATGTAACATGTATTCTAAAATACCCCCCAAAGAATGATCTTAGAGGGAAATACATCCAGGATAATCCCTTAGGGCTAATAACATCTAGGCTTTAATATTGTTATGTCTTATTACTTCCTTACTTGGTCTAGCCTTAACTCCTTATCAACATCTAGTTACAAACAAACAAAATGAAATTTCAATATGTCAATCTGACGATGCTAGTTATTAGGGAAACAGCTGTAATTGAATTTTAAAGCAAATTTTTCTAATAAATAGTGGAAGTTTAGTTTAACTGTTCAATTATTTATTGTTCTTAGTAAGATGAACTTCCAAAAAATAAAGGTTAACACAATCAATTTCTGTTTACTTTAATTTATTCTTCCTTTTTTATTCAAAGGTAAGACATAAATGTAACACAAACATTAAGTTATTGTAAAGATCAGCATGTTACAGTTTTTTTCCTGGTTTTTCTATATCATTGCACAGTTATTAGTCCGGTCAATTTAGACATTCGAAGTTACATAAAGTCCCAACAAGCTGGATTTCTGTGAAATTGTTCAAAACATAATTATAAACAATGTCTAGAAGTTCCCAACTCATTTTTTTGACCTTTGACCATGAATAAAATTTTTTCCTTAAACGGGAATGATGGGGAACTTCTAGACATTGTTTATAATTGTGTTTTGAACAATTTCACAGAAATTCAGCTTGTTGGGACTTTAGGTAACTTCACCCTCATTTTTTGGTCTAAATTGACCGGACTATATACTGATCTTAGAGGGAAATACATCCAGAACAATCCCTTAGGGCTCATATCATCTACTTATCAACAACTTATCTGGCGCTTCAAACAAAAATTTATCAAACTTGTCTTTAGTGAACACTTTAGACTTCTTTGCAGCATATCCTTCGCTTGTCTTTTTCAGAAAGACACGTAACTTTAAAAACTTGCTTATATCCACATTTTTTCTAATAACTAACTCGGATTTTATCATAGAGTATCGTGACCACATTGTAGAAGATTTCCATTTATTTTCATTCTCCATTATATTAAAATATGCCAGTAAAACGTCTTCGGTAACTTGCCGTACTCCTCTTGTATCGCACCACTCTTGGAAGTGCTTGTACGCTAACCGATACTTTATTCCGGACTTGGAGGGCCCCGCACTAAATTTGCGCTTGCGGTTGCAACAACAATAAGGTGTCTTTAATAACATAAAATAACTGTCAAACAACTGTAGACGCAAATCCCACCGACGACTTAATTATTTTCTAGATCTAGACTACTTTGATAGTTGTCACAGTTAATTTCGAGTAAAAATAGCGTATGAATTGTACTATTTATGGTTGAAAATTGCTACGTTTGAAGAAAAAATAGTATACTTTATTCGGCAAAGAAGAAAAGTCATGCTTCTCCGCCCAATAAAGTAATATACTATTTCTTGCTGTAGTAGTATTTTTTTTGAGTATACCTGTCGATATACTTGAAATAAATCATTGGTTTAAAATACATAATTTAATGGAACCTACTACAAGAATAAGGTTAGGTTGTATGAAATTCGCACATTTCTAATTATTGCATTTAATCGAACCTTTTATCTTAATCACCAAGTAAAGATCAACCAGTGGGTGGATGACTTGGTATTATTATCTTTGCATAGCAGACAGTTTCTATTCGAGACTCCTCTGTAACTTTCCTGATTATTGTAAAATTAACCGTTTAATGAGACTTTTTGCCTAATTCTTGTTGCAAAACAAAATAATCGTCGAAAAGAAAAAAAATTAAAGTATGGACAGATTATAGATAATGGAATGCCTACACACACAGTGATTGTTTAAATTGCGAACAAAGTCGTGACTGTATACAATGGATGGTGTCACATTTTTTTAAAAAACTTTTAACGATGCTGTTAACATTGAGCAATGTACCTACATTATAAAAAGATTGCTAAAATGTAATTACCAAATGTAAGAGAAATAAAAAAATACTTTTTTCTCACTATTGTTTTACTGGCAGCTGATTATATCACGATTTCGTACAAGTAAGAATTATGAATATTGATAAAAGTTACTTGCTATTAGCCAAATTTAAAAATGACAGGCACAAAAATATTATTTTATTGATTAAATAAACGTTTTATCAAAAATATGCACTTACCTCCCACGTCTTACTGTTAAAACACATTCACAGTCTTCAAATTGCAATAAAATACCTTTAGCAGTATCTATTGTCTTGAGTATGTGACAAACTACGCTTGGTTAACACCATAGTTGCCCAACAGATACGTAATAGCGATGCAATAATATTCATATCTGTTGATATTAAAATTTATGAAATTAGCATTATCTGTCAAACTTCAAAGCGGTAGTGGATCAGAGATAGAGCGTTCGCTTTCTAAGCGACATGACGTGGGTTCGATTCCTACATACGACAAGCTTCCAAAAATTTAATACGATTTCATTTTATTCTTTTTAATTTTTGGCCTGTCTAATTAAATGTCATAAAAATAATTGTTTTATCTAATGTTAATTTAGTTTGATTAAATTGTACGTTATATATTACTACTATTTTACAATTGTATAATAAGTCTTTCGAATGAGAGTTTTTTTTAAATTATTCTCATTTTACCATTAATATTATCACAAAATTATTAAATTTGTTATATAAAGTTTCTATAAAGTGTCGCCTCGTGCGAAGGTAGTTGGGTAGCAAAATCAAAACAAATTGTCTGACCGTATGACTCCTTCAGTCCTACTATTAACTTAGAAAAAAAAAATTGAGCAGCAAGGAAGGGAGAAAATATTTATCTGGCGAAATAAAAGTAAGTAATAATTGAGGAAGATTCTAATAAGTGTGATTCTTCTACAAGCTATACGAGAGGTATTATTTAGATTTCAGGAATTCTCAACTGTCAGTAGCAAAAGTTTGGCAATACCATTACATAGTTTAAAATTTTTTATCATAAATATACTCACAACGTTTTGACGTAAACGTGTTTTTCTACAGTAAGAAATAAAATCAATTTGACCAGAAAATTTAAATACCAAGAGGTTTTCGTTGGCTTATTTTATGATTTGTTTTAATTCAACAAGAATATATCGATCACTCCTTGTCGATGAACACCATAAAAATCACAAATGGATCTCGGATTAACAATCGTTACAAAAAAAGATTCGCGTTTATTGGTGTGAGGAAATTTTGACAAATTTCAAAAAACGTGTATTGAAAAAGTTTTTTCTTTGGCTGACTAGGTGTTGAGGGCACTTTTCCAGGCTCATATAGCTTTGGAGCCAATGAAAACAGAAAAAAGGTACAAAGAAGCTTTATTGCTGTATTTTCAGACCCTCAAACGGTCATAAAAAACTGTTAAATCCGAAGTCAATTCAAGGGGGTGTGGAACTGCGTAGAAGCTTTTATAGAAGTAAGCAACCTAAAACCAACTCATGCTTAGATACCCTGCCGTATCGGGTTCAAAGAGAACGAAGGGGCGGACCTACTAGCCCAAGAGGATTCCTAACAGATCTTTCTGTAGCTTAGTAAAAAAAAACAAGAAGAAATTTGCGTAATTACCGGGGTGCAGGGTGACCATCAGGATTGAGAACAGTGCTAGAGCCATGGGGACAATAATCGCTGACTCTCTGGCCAGAGAAGCTGCTCGATGCATGGCATTTAGACACGAACCCTTCATAGGGCTAAAAAACCTAATTAAGTCACACTTTCCATCTGTTATTTAGAGAGATGGGATGACACAGAAGGCTGTAGACATTCAAAGGACTTAGTTAGTCACCTAAACGAGTACACCACGAAAGATTCCTGATGACCAGAAGAAACTAGAAAACAATTTAGACTAGTAACAGGAATTCCAACCGGTCATTGAGATCTTCAAAAACATCTACACAGGATGAAATTAACACACCTCTATGCAGAGGATGTGAAAAAGAAGATGAGGTAGTTGATCAAATGCTATGTGACTGTTCGGTTCTCTCAGCTAAATGGAAATTCTACCTAAACGAGCACTGGCCAACACTAGTAATAATAAAAATAAAAATAATATTCTTTATTTCATATATAAACATTTATATATTATACAACATATGTATATATGGTACATACAAACATTGAAAGAAAAGACGTCAAACCAAAAAAAACGAGACTTTTACTGATTCATTTCAAAATACTCATTCAAATCATATGGTTCCAGATTTAACAGTAATTGTTTCACTTTCTTTTTAAAGATCCTATGCGTCGTGATAGTCCTAAGACTATTTGGTAATTTATTAAATATTCTGATGCACATCTATGAAGGATTTTTTTCTGTGAGAGTTAGTCTGTGTATAGGGAAGTTAATGTTAAGTGATCGTGTATTATAATTGGGATTCATGTTATGTTCTGTGGAATCCTCTTTGTGCTTACGTAAGAATGTTAAACATTATAATAAATATAGTGCAGTGACTTAAAATTTGTTTTTCTTTAATTTAACCTCTGCAGGATTGTCTGAAGGGCATTTTATAAACAGATCTCAAAACTCTTTTTTGTATAATGTGAATTCTTTGTAGATTCTGCTCTGTTCCCCAGAACATAATTCCATATCTCAACACTGACTCAAAATTTGCATGGTACATAATCTTTACAGTTCGTTCATTCATGTATTTTGATGTTGTTCTGAATCAGTTTGCCTATTCCATTTCAGGAAATGATCAATATATAGGTACTCCTAAAAATTTAGTATATTCTATGATTTTTGTTTCATCACCCTGCCAACTTATACTCAATGGTTTCTCTTTTCTACATCTGTCAGTACTAAATATTATCAAATTTGTTTTATTTTCATTCAACAGTAATTTATTTTTATCGAACCAATTCTCCGCTCTTGAGAAAAAATCATTTCCCTGATTTATGAGGTCCTCGCTATCTTCAGCACCAATTATTAAGTTTATGTCATCTGCATAATTTACTACTGTTTCCTCAACGTTCTTGGCAATGGTGCATAAATCATTCAAGTAAATTAAAGAGACACCCCTGAAGGAAGTCGTCGACTACTTCAAATCAGTAGACTGGACAACGAACTAAAGGGTAGGCTCGGGAAAAAACACAATGGACCCAATGAAGTCTAAGTGCTAATGAAACTTCGGGACTTCACCTCCCTCAATTTATAGATAGATAAATAGATCAGGTGTGAGATAAACTTCAAATAGCCGGATAGCTGATTCTGTCAGGAAGCTGATAAAAAATATTGTGATGAGAGTCGCCATTTAAGATATTAAGACGCCGTCACTGGAGCTGGTTGACGCTGCGGACGACCGCCGAAACTTGTCGAATGTTCCAAAAATTACGCGTGTAGTCCTTGCGGAATATATTCGACTGTTCGAGGCGCTTTGCCGTATTTTCTAGAACCAGTGGTGTACATATATGTATTCATGTGCGGAGTCGTTTTCAATTTTAATTCAGACTTTGTATAGATAAATTCCAAAAGTTATATAATTGAGTATAAGTGTAAATAAATTCTGCTATAAATCAGTTAATATGTTTTAGTATATAAATAAAATAAATATTATACTTTAAAAATAAATAAACGTTACAAAGTGTTATGTGAATAGACTTTCAAGACAGATTTTTTTGTCAATAGGCCAGAAAAGACCGCAAGTAGAAGCTACACTCTGAAAAGTTTTATAAGTGTATTAGAAAAGATCAAATTTGTCAATATCTTATAAAGTAAGAAGGTACAGATCGAGGTGGGAAAGGTGACACTGGCCACGGGCGCAGGGTCCGCAAGGGCGCCAAATAATATTAGCCACAACAAAGATCAACTCTCCTATTTTTCAATAATGTGTCACTGTACCGCAGATAAAGAGCATCAAATGCAGATGGTTCAGATAGTACATTACGTGCATATTTTCTCTTTCTTGACCTAGACATAATAATTCATTATGCCAGACATTTTGCCTGTTATTTCCTTGATCAGAATAACAGTCTGGTCATTAAATCAACATGCTATTTTACCTTTAAAGATTTTTGTCTTTTTTTATTACAAATTTCTTCAACAACCCAATTAATCAACTATTTTTCAAATCAAAAACTAAAAAACAATCCATGGAAATAAAACGATGTGCATACCTATAAGGCTCGTACATTTGGCGCCCAACGTGAGGAAAAATGCAGTATTAAATTATGCTTTATTGACTTTATACATACTCGCAAAAAAATATATAAAGGGTTTGCAAAAGAAATCGTTATAAAATTTATTGTTGATGGCTTGGATATTAAGCATGCAATAGGCAGTCTTATGATAATGGGGGGTTAATATAACTGAAAAATACAAATCGCATCTTCGTTACTCCTTGGGAAAGAGCGATTATCAAATCCTCCAAAAGTAAGGGGCATCAACCATAAATTATTCTGAATTAAATAATATGAAACAAAGAAAAGAGAGATTTCGAACATTTTACGTTATTTTCTGGTTAACTAACAAAAAAAGAGACTGCATAATCTTATCTTGATATAATTTCTTCTCTCTGACGACTTTCCATTTTAATTAGTTCTGAGTTTTTGTCCAGACATTATAAAAGCATAAAATTTTCATATTTTGAATTGGTGTATAGTGTTTTAACTACAAACATTTACTAAATTCTTTAAAAGAGAAAAAATAAAGAACTTGCCTTAAACTAAAAATGCATTAAACGAAGATAAGTATATAAAAATTTAATTTCTTAAACAAGAAAATGTGGCAAACAAACAATTTACAACTTTAAATTTAATTTTAATATTTTAATATATGTGAACTGCCTCCATTTTTCCGAAACAGTTTATTAAGAAAATTCTGACTAACATTTTTAAATTGTTCATATATTTTAATTAGATTATGCAAGAAAATCAGTTTTAATTTAAAACTTGAACAAATTTTAACATTTTTATAAATATTTTAACTTTTAATATACTTCTTACAACATAAATATTTATATATATAATATTGCATCAGTAAGATGATCAATACCATTTCAATAAAAAATAAAATAAGAATGAGAAGGGCAACAATAGCCAGTCTCCGCCGTGTACAAATTTGCTGTTGTGTTAGCAAGAAGAGAATACCAAGCACTGGAATTGCCTCTGTTGTTAATTTAAATGCCTTGTCGATTATGTGGTCTTACTTGGCCTAAACGGCCTTCGATGTGACCTTCACCCTGCTTGCAAATATTTAGTATGGGCGATTAACTGCTGGTTTTGAAAACTTGATAACATTAATGATTGGAAAAACTGTTTCTTTTTGTATAAATTCATGTTAATTTGGAATTGCTTAAAGTTTGATAACAACATTACACACAAACTTATTAAAGTTTTTAAAAATCAGGAATAAAATGTAAGATTCGCAGAGATGTAACGCTTTTTTTAAGCATCAGAAACATTTTTTATTCCTGAGGGGATGGGTGTTTCTCATTATCAGTAGATAGAAACCATTTTAGATAAATTGGCAGTCCACAGAGCAACATGAAGGACGGGAACGCTCTACATCAACAACTCCAAATCAATTTTTAATTTTAACAGCTAGGAGACAACAAACAATAACTGCTCCTAAGTTAGTTAAGACTTCACAAAGAGAGCATAACTTATCTATTGGTCAAGATACAGTACAAAATCGTCTTCATGAAGCCAACTTGTTAGGTCAACCCTGTGCGTGACATATTTATAAATACAAGAATATCACACAAAAACAACTGTAATAATGATAATAGTAATATTATAACAACAAACAAACAAATCAATGAGTAAAACCAAAAAAAGATAGTACCTGAACATTGGCACATATCATTAAAAGTTATTAAAAGATTACACTATTAGTATAAAATTAGTAAAAGTAATAGCTATAAATGAAACAGTCAAATAGGTCATACAAACTTTACTGAAATGTCTATTCTAAGTGACAGCCAAGTGTCATCAAATCTCTAAACTCAGTCTACTTGACCTCCAGGATTTCTATACAATGCCGTAAAACCTTAAATGAGCTAGAGACTCAAATAAAAGTTGAACATGACGCATTTTTGTATACGTATAAATATAGTCACATTTAAATGTAATTTTTAATTATGAATTTGTGGGTTCTTCAATGGAAGAACTGATTCCAATTATCTTGTCAACGTTACTTCTGCTAGACTCTTTCATTCTCGGAGATGCCAACGTAGGATAAAGATTATGAGAACCCAGAAGTAGGCAAAACCGTCTACTTAGTCTATTTTTGCACTATAGGGTATCAACTCAATATTCCATTAATAGATTGAATAGATACAAGAGAGAACAGGTTAAAATAAATGCAGATTTAATAGCTTTGTGGGCTAATGTATACATTATATAGTATTTAATTTTTGAAAGCATCAGCATACAGAATATTCTCTCTTTTGAGTAAGAATCTTATTTTTATACACAATTTTAACATTTTAAATTTACTACCCGTACTATCACATCTATCCTCAGAGGGAACGACGTGGTTTTAAAATGTGTATATATATCTCGATATTTTTTTTTGCTGTTCGTAAAAGGTATTGAGCTGTAAGTTTACGCCAAATAAAAGTAATTTTTTTGTATGTTAAAAATGGATGATGCTACTTTATTTCCAAATAAATCTGTTTTAATTGTTGTAGGAAAAAACGTTAAATACTTTTGAAATAATAATAAGCAGATATAGTTGGTAATTTTGTATGTGAAATTTCAGAGTGGGTAAATATTAAAAGCTTTTTTTTAATCATCTTATATGGCCTCAAGTTCGACCTATAACATTAAAAAAATAAATAATTCATACACTTTTTATTTATAAAGTTAAACGGAAATAATTGTTTGGTTTGAAATGTTTAACAAAGTTTAGAATAATCTGAATAAATAGCAATTTGCAATCGGAATTTTAAAATTTTCTATTTAATGAAAATGAAAATTAAGAAGTAATATGTTGTTTATGTTAGAGGTTGTCCCACATACCCGACTACTCATTCACAAATATGCAGCGACGCGCACGCCAACAGTAATATATTTTCACTTTCTATGTAATAAAGAGGACCATATTAACAACAGGAACGAAACTATCAAAATTATATCTGGGATGCTTTAAACAGATTACGATAGAATATCTTTCTTAAGTTTCGTGTAATCATGTAAAAAGTAGCCAACCTAGGTTTACCTAATTAACGCTGTTAGCAGAATAACTAGATCATCATTTTTTTACCATTAATTTCCTCTACTGTCTCCATATAAATAGATGTTTATGCCCTGAGGGCGACGTCTTACGAATCCGAGGGCCTCTGGCCCGAGGATTTGTAAGTCGCCCGAGGGTATACACATCTGTTTATGCCATTGGTACATACAAACTTTTATGTCATACTAGTTCGTTATTGCAATCCAATCTCAATACAATTCAGTATTTTAAAAATCCGGTTTGAATTAATAACATTGCCACTTTCTCATAGTAGGCAGAATCGTTGCTAGGTGAATGTTGACAAACGTAAATGTCATAAAATCGCAATAATTGTTACATGTGTCAAAGTAAGAAGTAAAAATGGACGAAGATTTTGGAATTCCTGACGAAATTATTAAAAAGCAAAGGAAGCAACTGAAAATCTGTTGCCACAGAAGTCTAAAGAAGTTTACCATATGGAATACCAAAAATTATTAAATTGGATGCAAGAAAACTACGTAAGAGATGTTAATGAAACTGTGTTACTTGGATACTTCGGCGATCTCGCTAAAACATTTGCCCCGAGTTCTTTGTGATCCAAATATTCCATGGTAAAAATATTAACATTGCTAATTACTATAAGTTAATGGAATATTTGAAGCAAACTTCATAAGCCTACAAAGCAAAGAAGTCTAAAATTCTGTCTAGAGAAGATGTTTTAAAATTTATTTATAAGGCACCGAACGAGACGTTTTTAATGAAAAAAGTTGCATTAATATTTGGAATATTTGGTGGATGTCGACGGCAAGAACTTGTGAACATGTTAGTTACTCATGTAGAAGATAGAAAATCGGTTTTTGTGGTAAATGTACCAGAGACAAAGACCGATAAAAACGCATTTTTACCATTATAGATGAGACTGAAATGAACAGTTTAAAGCTAATAAGAGATTATATGTCACTACGGCCACGTGGTTGCTGAGAAAAAAAGCTTTTTCTGACCTATAGATAGGGTCGATGTACTGTACAACCTGTAGGAAAAAACACGTTTGGAAAAATCCCGTCCATTATAGCGAAATGTCTGGGTTTATGTGATCCTGAGAAATATACAGGTCATTGTATGCGTCGAACGTCAGCAACTCTTCTTGCAGAGGCTAGAGTCAGTATGACCACGTTGAAGCGCCATGGTGGATGGAAGAGTACGTCGGTTGCTGAAGGATATTTAGAGGATAGTTTATCTTCAAAAAATGAAGTTTCAAGAATGCTGGCAGGTGTACCTTCCGGGTCTGGCGTTTCGGTACAGAAATTTGATACTCAAACAATAAAACATGAATCGTTTGCTGCAGGCAACTTAACTATCTCCGGATCTTTTCAATACTGCCAAATTTATGTTAATTCGTCAAAATAATGTTCATCGAATATTTACATATATTACTATAATTCCGTTTGTAATTATAATTAGTAAATTAAATTGATTGTACTAACCCTTACTTTTTGGAAGTCCATCTTATTAAGAATAATAAACGAAGAGTTTTTTATTATTCTTAATAATTAGTAAAGGTTATTAAATAAGTTAAACAAAAAATTATTTCTTTTTATGCCCGCACGGGCATAAAGTACGACATTAGATAGTTGGTAACTAAGCAATAAAAACACAATAATGAACTAGTATGACATAAATTATATTTCTAAACATATTTCTGGATTATACTTTATGCAATAGTAAACAGCTTCATCAAACCACGACGTGAATCATGTTTTTTGTACATAAAACCAATTTTCTTGATAAGTTTCCATAAAAATGTCTTATAACATTTAAAAAGGTCACCATCTTCCAGTTCATCTTTCAAAATTTTCAAATTGATATGGTTTCCTGAATTTATTGTTGTAGTAGTAGCGGCCAAAAAATAGTACAGAATATAAAAAGAATATAATTAAGAATGGATTTTTATAGTACGTATGTTAAAAATATGCACGATGACTTTGCAAGCAAAGGTTGAAATTAAGTTATCATTCATTGCGGTAGTTCTTCAACAGTGTCTGGCGGATTTTCCGAGAGAAATATGGAATCCTGATGTAGACATCGGGTGGTGTTAAATCCGGTAAATGAGGTGAATACTCGAAATCTGTGTGTCGAAAAATGTTCACAGAGCACAGAGCGTTCGGCTGCATGGCTTGTTGCGCCACCCTATTGAGACCATCGCTTACAAAAGGTAGTTAAATATCTGATAAAAGGTGTTACAATATTATGTCTGTACCGTTCTTGATTGAGAGTAACTGGCTGCTAATTGTCGTCTAACAAAATAAGGACCATTTATCCCGTTACTTACTCAAGCGTGATGGTAGAGAACAGGCTGATCATAACATCACTGGAAGGCGAAGAGATGAGGGCATGGGCTGTTAGGGGCTGCCAACAGAGAGGCTACTTTCCCCTCTCGTGTGTTCGCTACTGGTGAACGACCTGATCTCTTACCTCGACAACCAGGGATTAGAGGTACAAGCCTACGCAGACGATCTAGTGATATTGGTCAGAGAAAAGCATAAAGAGGTAATCTCTAAAGTTACTCAACGAGCACTCAACATTGTTACTAAGGGTGGTACAAAGAATAACACTCGGTCAACCCTAGTAAAGCAACAGTTGTCAATATCACCAGGAGGGAGGAATTCTATGGAGAAACTATTAAGGAAGCGAATGAAGTCAAATATCTAGGGGGTGACACTGGATAAAAGACTTACATGGAACGCTCATTTGGAGAGAAATTGCATGTCCCTAGAATATGCGGTAGGTCATGGGGAATGAAACCCAATCAAATGTATTGGCTATATCTGACAGTAATAATGCCTATGATTAGGTATGGTGCTCCAGTCTGGTGGGCTAAATTTTAGCAGAAGACCGCCAGGGAGAGGCTGAATAAGCTTCAACGGCTGGCATGTTTAATCATTACGGGAGCTATATCCACCACTCCCACCGCTGCCATTGAAATTTTAATAGATCTTCCTCCACTTCACATCTGGTTGAAAAGGGAGGCGATGCACGATGGCTGGTGCATACAGAAGGCTAGTGAAATGCCATTATGCAGGGCAGAGCGGTGTCAGAACCAGGGCCGGACAGATAATAAAAAACATCCGATACTAGAGATGGTACCAGATGCAATGCAACCTAATTATCCTAAGTTATTTACCTTGCTATTTCCAGGAAGGGACGAATGGAAGACGAATAGATCGAATCTTATAATGGCTGACCAGTGTATAAATAAAAAAGGTGACCATGTATAAAAATAGGTAAAAATAATTAGAATTCAAAAATAGAAGTTTTAAAACAAAAATAATTTTGTCCCGTCCTAAAGAAAAATCTTACCCTTACTTAAAAAATATCCCTCGTATCATAGATCACATTTCTAATGAGAGTTTGATCGAAATCATCAATATATACCACCGTTTTCACCCGGTTTCCCTGTTTCGATGGATTGCTGAATATTTAACCTCTTTACCTGCAATACGGCAGTAAACCTTGGCATCTGATTAATAATTAATGATTTTCTGTATGAACAAACTTTGGGTAAATAGTGATATCTTTCTTTTTTATATATCTATTAAATAACTGCCATTGGCGAATAAAGTTAATTTTTTAAGTGAAATATTGAAAGAAATTTATAAGCTATTGTTTTGTCTGTATTCTTCAATACTACTTACCCGATTGCAAAATTAATAAATTATTAACGTCAATTTTTTTTCTTTTAAATGAAGTAACCGCGTCAACCATAAAAGGTTATTTGTTATATAATAAAAAATAAAGTCTTATTTTAGTTTACATCAATTATAACATAAAATCTCACCTCTATATTAATTTATAAGTGATAATTAAACTTAATGCTTGATTGTTTTAATACAAGTTAATTATTTGTGAATTGTTTATTTCAGAATACAACCGGGATAGTTGCTTTGCCCAGAGGAAGTAGGGGTCCAAGGAGCCTATATTTGAGACGATATGGAGACAGCTTTGGATTTACTCTTAGACATTTCATCGTATATCCACCAGAGTCTATCGCGGTAAGTAAAAAAGTAAAACAAATAACTTACTGTTAACGTGGAGCAAAAATTAAAACTACATTAAAATTAAAATGAATGGCATTGCACGTCATAATTATGATGTTGCCACATATCAAAAACAGTAAAAAGTCTGTATTTCTCAAATTTAACAACCAGAGAACTCATAATTATACCATAATGTGAGCGGGGCGTTTCCCGCCCTTCCACTGCGGCTAAACTCGGCCCTATTTTGGCTCACAGTGCAGAAGGGTTTCCCTCGCTGCCCAGCTGGGGATAATGTCCTTGGCAGTGCTTTTTGCTATGCCAAGGAATGGTTCCGGTCCAATGAACGCAAATTTTTTGCCAGAGTGTCGGCGCTTTCATTGCCCTCCACTACCGCATGCCCTGGAACTCAGGGTTATTAAGTGATCCGATACAGCTCCACACCAGCTTTAAATCAACCCGGGTGGATTTCAGTGATTTTAAAGCTGTCTGGCTGTCCGAAATTATGTATATGCTTTTGTTTACCAGGGATTGATCAATCAACTCCCTTGCGCACAAATCTATGGCAAACGTTTCCGCCTGAAAGAATGTAGCGTACTAGCCAAGGTTTATTGAAATGTCAACTCTCGGTTTTCTGCTATACACCCCGGGCTCCCACACCTAGAGGGTTTTTCGAGCATCCGTGTACAAAACACAGTCGGTCCCAGAAAAGGAGATTGCTCATCCTTTCCATTCGTACCTACTTGGGAATAGGACGTTATAGGCCCTTTCCACGTGTACACGTGTGGCAAGCATGTCTGATACCATTCCAAGGACTAGGTGGGAATTTAACTTCCTCACCAGTCCCGCGAGGTCTCATAGTGCTTCCCCCGTGATCTGGTTACCTTTCGACTTGGCTCTGTAAGAGACCATCCTAGCATCCTTCTCCAAAAGAATGTGGAGAGAAAGAAAGAAGAAACTTGGAAGTCCCTCCATAGCCGCCATCGGAGTGGTGGACATAGCGCCCGTAATGGCCAAGCATGCAGTTCTCTGCAGACCAACTTCGCTGCAGCAGCTTTTTGTAGCCTCTTCGACCCCCACGCCACTAAGCCATACGTGACCATTGGTTTTATCATCGTTTAATAAATCCAGTGGGATTCATCCCCCACGATTTTCCACAGACCCTTCTGAGATTCTAGAGGGATACCCTGGCTTTGTTTATTGTTCTCTCCAGATGGAAGTTTTCTATCTAGGATTACTCTCAGATATTTTACCTCCTTCGCAAATGTAATGAGTTCACCGTAAGAGTCGATATAATTACTGTTTTGCGGGGTTTACCGACATCTGCTCCTTCTCACACCACCTGTATACTATATTTAGGGCCATTTGGAGGATCTCCGAGATGATCGCTTCAAATTTACCCCTAATTATTGTAACCAGATCATCCGCATAGCATTGGAAATCCACTCCCTGCAGGGAGAGAGCCCCCAGAAGTGAGTCAATCAGAAAGGATCATAGAACACCTCCCTGTGGGCACCCACGAGCCGCCCTGAATGGAACAGTCTCTCCCTGCAGTGATGACATTACGTACCGATTACCAAGCATGTTTTTTATCCAGATTCAGATAATTTTGTCTAAGGCGTTGTTAAATGCTCCCTCAATGTCTAGGAAGGCTGCCAGCGCAATCCCTTTGTTCTCAAGAGATTGGCTGATTTTTCCTACGAGGTTGTTAAGTGCCAAATCCGTGGACTTCCCAACCTGGTAAACATATTGGTGGGAATTCAAAGAAAAATTCCTTAGGTTCCCCTTTCTAATGTGCCTATCTAAATTTATCCAATTCCGGGATTTGATTGATACGGTGATGTTGTTGATGATGACAAATTTGTATCAGTTCAATCATTTGTCTTTTAATAAAACAACATTTTAAGAGCTAATATTTTGAAGATTACTTTGAAAATAGACGTATGTTCTGGTAATGCAAAAGAATTGATTTTAAACATAAATGGATTTATCTAATAAAATTAAAATATATTGGAATGCCACAAAAATTTTGAAGGTAACTTTCGAAATTATTTTTAAATTTAATACAGATGTCTGGACTGGAAATGCAAATTTAGTTAAAACATATAAATGAGCTGCAAGACTGGGTGAAGTTGAGAGCTTGTTTTCGTTGTCCACTTCTACCAAAGCATCCCAAACCAACCTAAATTGTCTAGAACAGGATCGCGTACTGCCCTAGATTAAGACTTCTTTTCATTTACTATAAATAGGCTGCCCCCTTCGGTTTTTCTGAGGCGTTTGTGTAGTAGACAAGTTTCCATGTCCGTGATCAATGTTTTGAAAGTTTTCTCGTAGTTATATTTCGATACCATAACTACAGTTAACCATGTATGGGTAATGTTCGGAGATTATTATAATCAAAATTAATCTTTGGTTAAATATAGACTTAACCATTTTAATTTGTATTAAAAAATTATACCTTATTTATACGGATATCATTTTTACTTTCATCTTTTCCGATTAATAATTCAATATAAGTTTATTTAAATTTGTGAAAACAGGTTTTTATAATTAGTGTAATATTTGTTTATGGTCTTACCTACGTTAACCGTGACATTCGTTAAATTAGTTGCATAACTATAAATAATTGCATTAAAAAATGACCAACTATCCTTGCTCGTTAACATTCTGGTTGGTGTTGTAGATACTAATTATTAATATTATATTATAACAGAGATTTAAAAAATTTGCTTAAATGCGAAAACAAAAAATCAATCAACTATTTTATTACCAATATTAACACTATGTATGTATGTATGTATAAGTTAGGGGTGGCGACCTATAGGACTTATTGTGTTCCCCCTTACTTGCCATTTTCTGATATTTTCTCAGACTTATAGCAGCTCTTCGAGTCCTATTTTCCTGAGGAAGTTTAGGACATCGTCGGGCTTCAAGTCAGGTAGATCCCCTTCCTCTATTCCATGTGCTTCTAGGTATCTAGCCCTAGAATTTTGCAAAGCAGGGCATTTTGCGAATATGTGTATTGTTTCATCCTCTTCCTCACAGAATCTGCATTTTGCTTCATCTGCTAACCCTAGTTTCTTCATGTGGCTTCTTAACCGGCAATGCCCGGTTAATATTCCCGTTAAAATTCGGAGCCTTTTTTACTGAGGTTGAGGCAGCTAAGAGATCTCTTCTGGTCATAGTTCCCCAGTAGTATCTTAGATTGCCTCAGTCCTTCCAGCTGATTCCAGTACTTGGATTTTTCTTTCTCCATTTCTTCCCTTAGTTTTCCTAAGATTACTCTACTGCTGATCCCACAAGATGGTTCTGGTCCCAAATGTGGGGTTTCAGCTCCTTTTTTTTGCCAGCTTATCTGCTGTTTCATTCCCCTCTATTCCTATGTGTCCCGGGACCCATAGGAGGGTGACAGTGTTCTTCTGGCCCAGTTCATTTAGTTTGCCTAGGCATTCCCAAACCATCTTCGAACTGATTATATTTGAACTCAGCGCTTTGATGGCTGCTTGACTATCCGACATGATCACAATCTCTTGTCTGCGGTAATTTCTTCCAATATTGAATTCCACACATCTTTCGATGGCGCGGACTTCTGCTTGAAAGATGCTCGGGTATGTGCCCAAGCTTTCTGAGTATTTGGCTCTCGGTCCAAAAACTCCTATCCCAGTTCCCTCGTCTAGCTTGGAACCGTCCGTATACCACTTTATGGTATTCTGATTTAAATTCTGTATGGTGTCTTCGTCCCATTCAGATTTATTACTTAACCTTGTGATGAATTTTCTCACAAAGTTGAATTTCTTTGGCATATCATCTTGGGGCATTTCCCAAGTTTGATCAAAATGAAGTGATCGGGGTTTTTCCCTGATAATTCCTTCCTTGATCATTCTATATATCGTTTTCTTCCTTACACTTTCTAACAGAATGTGCAGTGGGGTTTCACCCTATCCTTAAGATTCGGTGTACTTAGTGTTATATCTAGTACTTTCTTTCTTGTTCTGGTTACAAACGTAGGTGTATTCCCTATATTGTGTATAACAAGATTCTTATTAAATATAAATTCTTAAATTTTCTCCCCTCTTTCGTTGGTGTCTGTGCTTCCCCATATGGTATTGTGACCGTTGGCGTCGCATCCTATGAGAAGCGGCAGCTTCTTCTGTTCACAGTACTCGACTAGTCTTTGCAGTTCTGTAGGCGGTGCAGTCCCGTCCCTGCAAAGTAGCATGATGGTATCATGACTTCTTGACGTCTATTCTCGAACTCGAGGTTTGCTCGAATCGGAACGAGGTCTCTCGTCATGAACTCTGAAACACAAAAGTGATCAATGCTGTTACTTACCAAGATGCATGCTCTGGGTATGTCTACATTACTCACTTTGTATATCAGTTTGGCTTCCCTACTTGCGAGTCCTCTCACCTGACCATCACGGACCCATGGTTCCTGGATCAATACTAATCCCATTTGGTTTCTGATAAACGTCCTTGAAATAACCGCCGATGATCCCTTGGCGTGATGGGCGTTTATCTGAGCGATATTAATTCCCGCCATTTTTCTTACCATGGTTGTTCCCACGAGTAGCAAGGGAATGTCGGTCCACTCCGGCAGAGCCCCGCATGCCAGAGCAAGGCTACATACAAGGGGGTTTCGCCCGGTTCCCCCAGGGGAACGTTTGCGACCGCTTATACCCCAGCGGCCATCCATCCTTCGGCACGTTACCTTACACCTTGGAATTGTAACACTAAAATTACAATCACAAATTGTCATATTCTAAGTTTTACTTTTTTATAGTTCACTGCTAAAATATTCCCTTTTTATATTAATTATCCGAAAAATTTGACATATTTATATGACTTGTTCCATATGTGTATTACATTGTTCTTGAGATAACCCCACAGAAAAAAGTCCAAGGACGTAAGGTCAGGCGATCTAGCTGGCCACTCGATAGTACCTCTTCGTCCAATCCATTTATTGGGGAACATTTAATTCAAGTAATTTCTTACAATTAAAGCATAATGGCGTGTTGCTCCGTCCTGTTGGAACCAGATATTTTTATCCGGTAGGTTCGGATCTATTGCGTTGGGATATGTTGGCCAACTCAGGAACAACTTCGTCTTTAATCATGCTTAAATATTTTTCGGCTGTCAAATTTCCAACTACAAAAATAGGATACTGAGTATGTGTCTCACGCATCCAATGAGGATTCTCCTCTGACCAATATCTACAGTTTTGTCTGTTTACTACCTCGTTCAATGTGGATGTTGATTCATCGGAAAAGAATTGATCATAATTATTTCGCAGAAATCCATTCTACGATGTGGATTGTCTTCTATTAGTTCTTGCACAAAAGTCGATCAATATGGGTGAAGTTTTTTTTTTATAGAAACACTTTAGGGCAGTTGTGTGACATTATTTTGACGAAAAATTTGCGTTAACTTGACATTGGATTCTCCACGACACTTAACATAATATCCACTTTTACATCATCTTCAACGAAGTGCGGTTTTCTCTTTAATGGTTTGACATGTCCAAGTTCTCTGAATTGTGCATAAATTTTAGACACAGTACCTTTTGAAATATTAGGCAATTGAGGATACCTCTTATTAAATAAGTTTGCCACTTCAACGTGACTTCTGCAATTATAGCCGTAACCAATCATCATTAAAATTTCAATCCGGTGAGTCTCAGTTAAATATTTCATTATTACTTCGCAAGATATTAGTTTTTAACTAAAAATTGACAACTACGATATTTAAATGTCAACATATCAACAACTGACTGATTTAGTTTAGTTATATTGGCATAGTTATCTATACAGTTTTGACCGATTCGTGACAAAAATTTTAACAAACCCCAAAATATTGATACTTAGTGAAGAAATTTGAGGTCTGCATTCAGCTAATTAAAAATAAAAGCATTATTTAAAGTGTGAAACATTATTATTTTAACAATTTTATGTAATTACTATCTTTAACAAAATTATAAATAATTTCAAAATTTCACCATATACAATTCATAATAAACCCTACATAAAATAGTTCGTTGAGATCGTATTGTTAAGGAGCTTTTAAAATCATAAAAACATACAGGGTGTTTCATTAAAAATATTGATCATGGACGATGCCAGACTTGCGTGTATCACTCTGTACATTTAAATTTATTTTTAAAATGCTCACATTTGAATTTCAAAGTTGACGGGTCCCAGCATTTTTTATAATCTTCTAAACCAACCCCACAAATAATTGTATTTCATAAGTGGTCTCCACACTGTAGGTATATCAAATTAAAGCTAATTAAATCTTGTCCCAAAAAGAGGTTGCCGGCTGTTAAAGATGATTAATATTGAAAAAGTGAAAGAGCGTGCAACACCACATGTTAAACGAGGATAGCTAGTGCCCACAGCGATGATTCAGATTCTGATTAAATTATGAAAAAATATAATATATATTGTGTCAATTATGTTATCAGTTTTTAAATGTTTTTTTATGTAATTATTTCATTATTATTATTTAATAATTTATTTTATCCACGACTAATATATAATAAATTCATAATACGTCTGTTTGCTCGACCTTAATAGTACCCATTAATCACGGTAGTGATTAATAACTCATTTATCTTCTTTGATTTAGCTTTAATATTACACTGTTTTGCTACAAACTATCGGTTTTAAAATTTTATCGTATAAAGAAATAAATATTTTCAAATCAGTTCTGTCCATTAAAAAAAAATTAACAGAAATATCTTGGCCCTCCATGCGATTCGAACCCGGTGCCCGCGGTTGTGAGCTATGACCATATACACTAGGCCATCATCACCTTTATATGAATTAGTCTGATACCGAAGTAGCTTATGAAACAATCAAATTTAACAAACCTGTCAACGTTATTGTTTGTGTGAGTAGATTTATCAGTGTTTTATTATTATTTGTTAAATTATGTTAAAACAAACGTAAACCAAACGAATCAGTGTACATTTAGACATAATTCAAATATTTCACGTCACAAAAACATTAGTTTTGATTTGAATCCTACACCACAAATAAACTTCACCAATTGTTCTTATTATTACAATTATAAATAAGTACAATTAAATAGTATCATTGTATCTTGTGATATTTTTTGGTCTAAATAAATATATGTTTGAACAATAATGTATTGTATTAAATATTTGTAACAATAAAGTAATAGTGTTTCTAAAAATATGTATGTAATGTAACCACAATTTTTAAAATAAAACTTCAACAACAATATTTAGTAGTCGTGGATAAAATTTAGTATTCTACTCGCTTATAATGGATATTATTCGCTGGGTGATTTAAACTTCACCACGTCAATAATAGCCATACTTTTTTATTAATTCTGACTGTGTAACTTATAATTATAATAAAAACTCTAATTAAATCAAATTATATTTTTACACTTTGTCTTATATATAATATAATTTTCTATACTACAAGTAACCGAAGTTCTATTTTTCAGAAATACTCTCTTTTTATCAATAGACAAATTTTTTTATGATTGAATAAATGTTATTCATGTTATTTTTAAAACTACTTAACCAAAATTTCTCAATTATAATTTTGGAGTATCTGTAATATTTTTGAAGCCATTGTGCATATCTCGCTAGGTAGGGTTCTCAAGCAACAGCTCAAACAGTTCTAGGATTTAACACTAACGTTTACATAACATTACATTATTTTAACACCACCCCAAGTTATGGCCCTTTTATTTCTGGGGCACTGTGTATATAAAAATAATACATTGTAAGTTATGTTGTTGCAAAGTTATTTGCTTAGTGTTTTTAATGCAATAGCCTTTCAAAATGAAAGGGTTGGTCAATTTCATCCAAAATTTCACTGACATCAATAAATAAATCTCGTTTTTTAAAAGGTTAAATTTTTTAGTTTTCATTTTGAATAGTTATTTAAAAAAATTGTTTTTTTATATTATCCTTTCAAATTTTCCCGTTGCTGGATAGGAAACTCAAATACAACTGGAACAGTATACTTTTTTGGTATACTGTTTCCAATGGAATTAATTTTATAATCCTTATAAGTAAAGATACATTACTGGGAACGAAACTCAATCGTATTATC
This sequence comes from Ophraella communa, assembly GCA_035357415.1. NCBI lineage: Eukaryota > Metazoa > Arthropoda > Insecta > Coleoptera > Chrysomelidae > Ophraella > Ophraella communa. Next base: position 12,519,515 of record CM068987.1, read on the forward strand.
TCATGCAACAACAATTTTCTCATGTGAGGGACAGATAAAGCTATTGAAAGCTGAACCACCTATGTTCTATCTAAAAATAACTGCAATAATGACCAAAAAACCATAATTATTAATTAAGAGCAAGAAATAAATCAATATAAACGTTGCTTAATGAAAATACCACCTCATTCATTTTGCGTCATTTTGAGTCTGAGTTAAAACTAATTTATTGATGGTGTTTGTAAATGTCTTATTATTTTAATCAAAATTTTTAATCAAATAAATCTCTTGTGTTTTGTAGGAGTACCATGATGGCAGGCACGCAGCAGTGGGTGCTTTGCTCGCGCCCATGGACACCATCTTTGTGAAGCACGTAAAGGATAGGAGTTCAGCCAAATTAGCGGGATTACAAAAAGGAGATAGATTGGTCGCAGTCAACGGATTACCCGTTAAAGATAAAACTTACTCTCAAGTTGTTCAATTAATTGTCAACAGCCCGGAATATCTTCACCTGCTGGTAGTACCGAAAGAGGAAGACGTTTTGCAAAGGGTAAGTTAAACGCAATAACCAGAGCCGTATCATTTTCCCCACGTTGGGTGCCAAATATGCTAGCTTGTATAATAGGTATGCACATCGTTTTGTTTTCATGGATTGTTTTTTAGTTTTTTATTTGAAAAATAGTTAATTGATTAGGTTGTTAACGAAAGTTGTAATAAGAAAAAGACAAAACGTTAATAAATCTTTATGGACTGACAGAATGACTTTTGTCTATGACCAGAAGGAAAGAAAAAATATACACATAACGTATTATCTGGTGTTGATACTGTTCGTCTGCGGCACAGTGAAATTATTAAAAAATAAAAGAGTTGGCTTCTATTTTTGGCGCCCCTACGGACCTCGTACCCCTTGGCCACTGCCACCTTTGCCACGCACTAGATACGGCCATGGCAATAACCATACGATTCATGTGTTTTTCAACATTATTTTATCTGTATTTTTAATATTATACCTGGCGCCATGTATCTGGCGTATAAATAGTATTTATTTATTTTTTTAATGTTCTATATTACAATATTATTATAAATATGCCTGTCTATGTCTTCCATTTTTGACATTTGATAACCTTCACCTCCAATAATCCGAACCGGTTTTACGCAAACAGAATGACGTTAACGTTTATTTCTAATCTTCTTACCTTGTTTAACTTCTGTTTAATCAGTGTTTATTGATAGTTTATGTTTTCAATAAAGTGTATTTTAACATTGGTTGCATTTTATTAATAAACGTTGAAAGATTATTTGTTTTTGCAACTAAAATACCAAGGAAATTTGTAATTACCATGAAAATTATCGATGAAACTTTCAATTCTGCGATCGTATCAAAAATAAACACGCAGGAGGTAGCGAAATTTTATTTTAAATCGTAACAATGTAACAAATTGAATTTACCGATAAACTTACCAATGATTAGCACTTACTAGTGAGTTATGGGTGAGGGTGAGAATGTAAGGTTTGAAGATAAATAAAAACAATAGTTATGCAGTAGCAAAATTGTATTAAATAAAATAATAATTCAATAAAACTCTAAGTTAAAACCACAATATTTTATGGTTCAAAACGTAGGACCCAGTAGCTGTGCTACTAGTTTCGGTGAGGTATTACGTTCATCAGGCTCTTTTGAATTTAAAATAATAAAATAATAATGGAGAGAAAGAAGGTGATGGTAGTGAAAGAAGATTAGCTTGGAAACAAGTCCATTAGCCACATAATTTTGTCATGAAAATATTTAAATATTAATTTTTGTTTCTTTGATAAAGTTAACTATCAAATTAAAAGTAGTGCCATCGGCGGTGCTCAGAATATGTGGGAGGTTTATAGGTAAGGCGTAATTTTGTTTAATGGTGCAATCAGTTTGTTATTTTTTCCAATATATCGTTGTATAGGGAAAAATATAGGTTGGAACTAATGGTAATGTAGGATGTATTTGAAAATATGTATTCTTAGAGGACCGCATTACGTTTTCTCAATTTTTACGCCATGATAACTGTTTTTTATTCTGTAATATTATAAAAAACTCCATCCATTATTGCTTTTTTGGCTAAATGATCAGCTTTTTCATTGTCAGAGAGAAAGAAGAATTTTGAACAAAATGAACTAACATAGAACTTGAATAAAACAAAATATACAGTGCGTCCACAAAGTAACGCATAAATTCATTATTAACTGAATGAACAATAAAATTAGAAATTCCCGAAACAGGCCGATTTTTTTTTCAATTTACTATTGTTTCAAATCATAATCTAATATACAGGGTGAACCACTATCGTGTAATGACATCATCACCATTGTTTTCAAAAGGAACCCCCCTTTTTTTTCAATTTTCAATTTGCTTTGGCTGAGCTGATTCCAAAAATGTATAATATGTTGCTTCAAAGTTATTTGTATTTAGTTGTGTTTAGTATTTATTGTATCAAATTTATAAAAAATTACAAAGAAGTTATTTCATTTTATTTTTTGTAATAAACTAAAATCAACAATAATAAAGGAAGGAAATCCAAATTACAATTTTGGTGCCCAAGAAAACCTATAATTTTCGCCATATCTTACAAACGCATGAAAATTAATATAGGAAACTAAACATATCATTACTTTATTTTTCTATGAGGAATCAAATAAAAATATAAAAAATGGGAGTTGCAATTTAAAAAAAAGAAATCGTCGTTTTCTCAAGTTAAAATTTAACTTAACGTTGTGACCACCCTGTATAATTAATGTCTTACTTAAACACTATAACTTATAATTTAGGCCCTTAGGTGCAAAACGATGTAATAATTTTTAAATCTTATCAGCTAGTTAATTGAAATCATTAACATTTTATTAATCGTCTTTTTGTCATTTTTTTTCAAAAACACTTGAATTTCTCTAAAACTGTAAATTTTAGGTACTTGGTACCTACCTTACATAAAGTGGCCCTTAAATTTAATCGTCTAACCAAAAAAACTGTAGTATTCCATTTAAAATAGTAAAGTTGGTGTCAATTTCCGGTATAACCGGAAGTGCTATAAATTTTTAAAATATTTTTGTTGAATTCAGAAGTATCGAAAACACCTGTATATGTTACCTGTATATGTATAATTTCATCCATCTAGTATTATCCGTTCCCCATAAACTTCTAATACTTGTAATAGTACACATAGAACACATTAAAATTCAAAGAAAATTATTTTGGCAAATGGTGCAGATACCTTATTATCTGGATTCGAACCCCCCGGGCAATGACATATGCATACTTGAAACCGGTGTTTAACAAACTATGCTAGTTAGCTAGTCTTGGTTAAAAACTTTCAATATACAGGGTGATTGATTAGTGTGAGGAAGCTCAGTAGATCTGTTATAGTAAAATTTACAAAAAAAAGTTATTAACAAAAGTTGTAGGCAGCTTTAAACTCCACATTTTAAAATTAGTTACAATCTTACAGGGTGTTCCATAAGATGGTGGCATACCAAACTTATGTTTTTTTAAATGGAACACCCTGTATTTTATTTTAAATTTAAAATCTGCTTAACTTCCACATCACAACAATGTAAAGTTTTATTATGTTATACTGGGTATTTAAAAAGTTATAACCAATATTACCTGAAAATCGTATCAAGTTTAACCCCCTGTATAATTAAAAAGGAGTATAGGAACATTGATCTATTGCAACCATAGTTTTTTAATAATTGTTAAAAATTATAAAACATATTCGTTTTCATAATATTCGTTAAATCAAATACAGGGTAAGTCAAAATGCTAGTACATTATTTTCTTGGCAATTTTAAATGGAACACCCTGTATTTTATATCACTATCGAAAAGTACTAATATCATACTTCAAATTTTATGAAGTACTCCCTATACCTAAAGTTATCAGTTTTCTAGATATTTTTATTTTTCCATCAAAGTATTGATTTGGTAGATATTTTAACGTTTACCAATAATTATTGTGAGTTGGCCATGATTGGTTTGTCAGAAACTGACAGTTTGACATTATTGTTTATTAATTCAGTATTGTGGTACACCGTAAATTAGCAACAATTATTATTAGCAACAATATCAATTTAATTTAAATTAGAAATAATGAATTTTACTACTAATGAATTGGTAGATATGATCTGGATTTTGGGGGAATGCAATAAAAATTCATTACTCTCCGCTAGAATTTATCAAGAACGGTTTCCAGATAGGCGGCAACCTAGACAAGATACATTTGAAAAATTGAAAGATCGATTTAACCGCATTGGTTCAGTGAAATATGAAAAACATGAACGAACAAAACCGAGTGTGACAGAGGAAAACGAAATGAGTGTGTTGATGGCAGTTACAGAAAACCCACACACAAGTATAAGGAGCATTTCCCATAAACAAGAACTTAGTTACTATTCTGTTCAAAACATTCTATCTAAAAACAAGATGCACCCTTATCATATTCAAAAGCATCAAGAATTAAACAATGATGATTTTCAGAAACGAATAGTGTTTTGTGAATGGGCTTTAGAAAAAATTAATGAGCAGAGAGATTTTTTTGATTATGTCCTATTTGGTGATGAAGCTACATTCCATCGAAACGGTTCTGTTAATAGGCATAACTTTCACTACTATTCAACAAGTAATCCATACCACATAGTAACACATAGTCAAACAAGATGGTCTCTAAATGTGTGGGGAGGTATCGTCGGTAACTATGTAATAGGTCCATATTTTTTTAAAGATAACTTAAATGGTGAGATTTATTTAGATTTTATCGTAAATCAGTTACCGATATTATTAGAAGAGGTTCCATTTAATATACATGAACAAATGTGCTACTGTTGTGGTGCTCCTGCGCACCACAACGAATTAGTACGTGGTGAACTTAATGATCAGTTTGGAGAAAGATGGATCGGAAGGGATGGACCGGTCAGGTGGCCCCCAAGGTCACCAGATTTCAATAAAATGGACTCATTTTTTTGGGGTTACGTTAAGAACGAAGTGTATAAAATACCTCCAACAACAAGGGATGATATGAAAGATAGAATCCGAATTGCATTTCAAAATATTTCTTTACAAATACTTAATAATGTAAGCAACTCTTTCAATGACCGCTTTCAAGCATGCATAAATGTTTTAGGAGGTCATTTTGAACATCTTACTTGAGTAAGATAAGTTAAAATTACTGTTGTTTTTTATTTTTCTCTGTTAATTTTTTTTTCTTAATTTTCAGTCGGTTATTTTATATAAAATTTATTTGAAATAAATTGTTTTCTTTTCTGTAACGCTATTACTAAATTAATAAACAATAATGTCAAATTGTTAGTTTCTGACAAACCAATCATGGCCAACTCACAATAATTATTGGTAAACGTTAAAATATCTACCAAATCAATACTTTGATGGAAAAATAAAAATATCTAGAAAACTGATAACTTTAGGTATAGGGAGTACTTCATAAAATTTGAAGTATGATATTAGTACTTTTCGATAGTGATATAAAATACCATTTAAAATTACCAAGAAAATAATGTACTAGCATTTTGACTTACCCTGTATTTGATTTAACGAATATTATGAAAACGAATATGTTTTATAATTTTTAACAATTATTAAAAAACTATGGTTGCAATAGATCAATGTTCCTATACTCCTTTTTAATTATACAGGGGGTTAAACTTGATACGATTTTCAGGTAATATTGGTTATAACTTTTTAAATACCCAGTATAACATAATAAAACTTTACATTGTTGTGATGTGGAAGTTAAGCAGATTTCAAATTTTAAATAAAATACAGGGTGTTCCATTTAAAAAAACATAAGTTTGGTATGCCACCATCTTATGGAACACCCTGTAAGATTGTAACTAATTTTAAAATGTGAAGTTTAAAGCTGCCTACAACTCTTGTTAATAACTTTTTTTTGTAAATTTTACTATAACAGATCTACTGAGCTTCCTCACACTAATCAATCACCCTGTATGTATGTATGGGAAACAGGCAGGGAAACGAATCCATTTACCACAGATTTTTTTAATTACAAAATGATTTATTATAATATTATATTTATTTTGTACAAGAAATTACATATGAGTTCTAAAATGTGTTTTTGGTTAAGCAGTAGCAGATGAGCGATATTAATTGGTAACTGAATATTATTATCTGCCCATGTTTTATAAAACAATTCAAAATCTTGCTTAGGATTGGAGCATTTAAAAATAATATGATTAATATCACAAGTAGAAATATTGTCGCATGAACATAAAGCTGATGGAACTAAGTTAAGCCTAGCAAGGTGTGCAGGAAACCTACCGTGATTGCATTTAAACCTAGATATGGTCGCAGATGAGTTTTTGGCAAAGTTGTAACTTTCAATCTAGTTCAGATGTTTTAGTTTAGATTTGATAATAAGTATTTTGTTGTTAAAATCGCTATGAAAATACATGGATAAGTTAATTGATTTTTATTTTTGAATAAGTAGGTGAATGATTAATAAAAATATTTTTTATATTTTGCACTTATAAAAATCTTCATTATAAAACGCATTTGCGTATCGTAATGTAACTTTTACGCACGCAAATTTTTGTTTTAAATGGTTGACGACATGATTGAAGTATCTAATGACAAGACTATTGACAATGACTTTTGTGGGTTAATAGCAATTTATTAATTTTATATTGTTCTTTAAAAAAGTATTTGTGAATATGAATATCATCTTTTACTTATATAATATGTTATTATTGGTGTATTAGTCATTTTAAAATATTTGAAAACATTAACATTTCATAATTTAAATGTCAAAACTGTCAAATGTTATAAATTACACAGTGCTACCGACATACTTTTAAAAAAAAAATTTCGTAATTACATAAAAATAATAAATTAATTTAAAAAATGATAAAATGGCAAAATATAAAATTATTATAAACAACTTATTTCATATGGCTGTTGTGACACTCGTTCTTTAAAAAACTCATCGCTTCGCGATTCGTTTTTTAAACTTGAACTCGTGTCATAACAGAATTCCATATGAAATGCGTTGTTTAATATACTATTTTCATTTTGTCTTTATGTTAGTTTATGTTAGGTTCTAAAGCTAGTAGTGAAAAAAAAATGATAAAATGAATCTATATACTTTTACTTTCATCTAAAATAATTTTATTTCGATTTTTCTTTTAGTTTTTCGCCGAAACTGCGTATAATCCAGTAAGTAATCAACAAGTTTATCCTGACTCCCCGGTGGACAAACATACAGCTCAACAGATAATATCTAAGCGATTAGCTCATGTACCTCCAGAATTCCAAGTGGATGCATTTTCCTGGAGAACTTTGCAACAACCGTATGGAGTAATTGGAGAACCACTTCAAAGGGCCGAATACGAAAGGGGACAACATAGTGCCGAAAATTTATTACATAACGTTTCTCGAAGAAGTAATCAACAGGAGATTTATGCAGAAATCCAGCCTCATGACACGGAAAAAATTAGAAGGTCTAGGGCTGCACCTCAGGTGAGTTTCAAGACATTATTAACATATCTGATATTTGTAGCATATTTTACTGTCATTATTTTAAGGGAATTAACGATTGAAAGCTAGAAAAAATAGTTACTCCATACCTTTCCAGTTATAATTAATCATATACTACTTGTATAATTAAATTGTTCTGATTATATTTTGGTGGCAAACATTTTAAAAATTGTACCAGACTCCACTTTTGATAAGTTGCAAAAAGTCAATAGATAGTCCATTTAACAAAACAATATGATATTGTGGTTGAGTATTTTGATACTTTCATTCAGTACAACTTAGGAACCAATATTTATTATTTATAGTGAGAATTATGTATAAGGACAAGTATTAATTTTTTATCATAGAGTTAACAGTAATACTTATTTACTCAAATATAAACAGCTTACAGTCTAAACGACCATGGGATGAAAACAATAGCTGTATCGCTATAACTTACAGAGAAGACAATGTATTAATGTTGATGTGTTTACAGCACCATAATAAATAAGTAGATAGTTGATATTTTCAACAAGTATCTTGGATTTTCTCATCCTTAGAAGTGTTTCTTGTTTATATTAGCTATAGCTCAGATATGTAAATATTCTGACCTATACCGCCGAAAGACTCTAGCACATGTACCTGCCTCATTAATTTGTCCTAGACACTAACCAATGGATATAAAGTTTAAGTTAAGAAACCAATTGTAAGCTACCCACATACCAAAATATATGTATTGACTATGCATTTCTAAGTCTCCAAAGGGGAAGTCTCCTATTTTAATTTCTCCTTTTAAGTAACTCCCGAGGTAACTCCTAATAGTTAATAAACTAAGGTTTGAAACTTTCAAATTATTTACACCTTTTGAAATATTCCTTCATAAAGTAGGTAGTGGTTTTTAAAGTTTAAAGCGTTGTGTTCTTGGTGTTAAATGTGGCAACAGCGCCCAAACAGCGATGTGGAAGAAGGTCAATAGACATTCAACACGCTAATAATATTTTAGTGAAGTAAAAAATTAAAAATGTTTATATATATATGTATATACTGTCCAAAATAATAAAATCACTAATACAATAAATAAAAAAAGCACCAAACTAAAACATCAACAAACGGAAATTGACATAAGCAAACCATTCTCCAATCGAATTTTATTCTTTTTCTTTTATATAATTTGTGGCCTGAGCTGTCAGAGCTTTTTGGCCAAGTTTCTTATTTCTGTAGGAAACCGTCTGATATTAGGTGAGTAAAATTTTAAAAGCATAAAGTATTTTATATTAAACAAAAATGCAGTATCAGTAAGACTAGGAGTTGATCTTATAGTTATGGTTCATAAATAAAATAAATAATAAATGCGCTGTAGTCACATTTATCACCAAGAACACAAAAAATTGAAGTTTAATTTTTTTTTATTGAAAACTTGCAAAACCAAGATCAAAAAATTTGGGAATTTGGAAATTAATTTATTGATATTCAATAGGAGAACTTTCCCATTACATATCATATCAGATCATGTATCATTATAGAAATTTGTTTGCAATTCTTCAATTATTTTAATATTTATTTTAAAATAGCCTGTGTACTATTCTTAACCAAAGTTGCTTCTTAGGTAAGTAAATACTCAAAAGCAAATTAGTGATGGGAAATTACCACTAACAGTATTTGTGCAAATATGTTCTTACTCTTTAAGTCTTATCGAGTTCTATACTTTTAAATAAACATTGTTAGTGATAGTATGCAAATAGGTTTGTAAGAATGTTGAAATAGTATGCACTAGCAGTTAATATGATATTTACCAATCACAGATTCATTTATTTACATTAGAAAAATAGTTTTGATATAATACAATAAATCTACTTGGTGTCATTGAAATTTCTTCAATTTATAGGTAAATAATTTAAAAAGTTAGCTAAACTTGATATAATTAACTTGTAGTTCACATGTACCAATGATACAATTCTTAGGGTACAACTTCCCTACCTTTATCAATATACCAGGTAAAATAATGAACCAGTGTTTTATTTATGGTTCTGCTACAAAAAGTAAACTAGTCAATGATTATCAATAGGTATATTTCTTTCTTCTCCAGTAAAATTTTATAATACCCTACTTTGATTAAACACGGTTTCAGATTTTTTTCTTTCTTCTTCTCATATTGCGACGACTGATCAGTTCAAATAGTAGTCAGAAATAGACCACATCCAATCCAGCTTACTTAACTAACCTAACTGTGTCTTACTTTACACTATTTAATCCTAGCACCTTTTCCCAATGAAAAAGTTCTGATATTTAACAAATCCTACTTCATAACCTTCAATGTTTCTTACTTATTCCTTATAAATAAAAATTAAAGATTAGATTATATAAGGACGCCTTTTTTCTCCTCGACCTTTTCAGATCTATTGTCCTTTTACTCTACAGAACCTGGTCCAGTCTGGTCTTTTCTAAAAGACTCATTAAACTGTGATTCCCCCTCGGAGCTTCTAGCCGTAGGCTTTTCTTCATCCATGTTAGAAATCTGTCTTGAAAGATCTTCACATTCACAAAGAATGTGTCGAGAGGTTTCCTCTTCTTCCTGACAGAATCTGCATAAAGGACTGTATGTCAGTTTTAGCGTGTGCATGTGCCAGCAACAGTTATAACTGGACAGCAGTTTTGTAAAGATGGAGATCAACAAATATAAACAGCAGTTTCATTATAAAACATCACCGTTGAATGTTTTATCGTTTAGGTCTTAGAGTTATTTTTTAAAAAAATTACATTCTTTCTGTCAAGATCCTTTAGAAAGTTAGTTTGGTCAACTGAGACAGCAACCCAACATGTGCACTATACCTTGTCCCGTATAAATCTAGTTGCACTTCACAGCTGTCTCCAATATTCTTTATTTTTAGTGGAATACAAGTTTTGAACGTGGCAACAGAGGGCAATTTTGCTAACATATTTAGCATAAGATGTTCGTTTGAAGTTTATATTTTTAGGTCTATTTATAAACTTGCAGTTTCCGTTGCCGCTCGCAGTTGCCGTTCCTGTTGAAAGTTAAAAAGCTGCTTTCTTATTTGCACATTTATATTCACCGTTACTGTTACCGTTCACGCAGAGCATGACGTTACCTGACGTTCAGACATAACAAAGATTTAACTTTTACAGTTTGCCGTTCGCGTATTAACCAATCAAAACCGAAAAAGATTTTTTATTTATTCAACTCCGTCTGTGAATGTGCGTGTATTATACATCTTTGCTTAATTTAACTTTAGCAATTCTAGAAGTATTCTCAGATAACCTAAATAGATATCGTATCCACTATATCAACCTTAGAACTTCCCTTAGAACAAAAATATACAGGAAGGAATATATGCAAAATGACCTTGAGTCCAGAAAGGAGCTTGCATATGGCGGCCAATTGTCAATTTTACGTTTCCATTGACGTACCGAAAAAAAATAAAAATTATATCAAGGTTTTTATTTTTAATGAATTTCAACCAATCAAGTGTGTGAATACAATTAGTGTTCTAAATAATTTAGTATTTATAAGAACCGAATGTCATACTACCGAGTCATACTAGGAGCTTCAAGATGGCCGACTTCTGTCGCAAATTTTCCTTAAAGTTAATATATGACAAGTTACTAACATTATAGTAACAAAAATCCTAAATAAAACTTCACGAAAATTCAAATCTCATAACAAATACAATAAACAAAAATCGCTCAACTCACTTTTTTTCTTTTTCGAAGTATGGGCCGAACATCGGTCATCATCAAACATCTAGTTTATAAATTGACACTACGAACGGCAGCTGCAACGTCAAACAGCAACGAGAACGGTAACGGCAACGGCAACCTCAAGTTTATAAATAGGCCTTTATAGTGCCGTGGCTTTGGCAGGTAAACGGTACTAAAGGTGTGTAAAATACTGATCTAAATTCATCAAATAATAAAGTGTGATTTTTTGGTATTACCTTCAAAAAATTATTAAAAATCACGTTATTGATTGCCAGACACTTAACATCGTGGCAACCCCTTGCCAGACACCCCTAATGTTCATGAAATGCTACTTATGTTATAATATAAAAGCTGATGTTTATATAATATAATACTTAGGTTCGCTGTAGGAGCGCGAGACAGTATATGTATGGTGGGTGCGAGTAAGATGGCGAGATAGGTCTATCTTTAGTACCGTTTACCTGCCAAAGCCATGGTGACCCAAACTTCATAATAGTCCATCGTTCTTACCTCTTTTGGGAGCATGTGCTGACAAACTTTCTGCTTTTATAAAATAACGAAGGTCTGGGGTTCACGGTCTCTTGCTCTATAAGGCAAAAGTTTGTTTGGATATAATGGCGACAGTGACGTTTCTAATAATGTGGCGTATTGCGTTACAGTGGCCACATGCCAAGATATAATTGGTCATGATCTGAAAAGGATTAACATAAATATTAAACTAATGTAAATAGAAGAATATGACTTTAAAATATTGATTGGGTATAGTAATAATTGAGGCACATAGAATAACAGTGGTCCAACTCCATTTTTTTAAAATATCTGTTCTTTATTGTAAATACTTTATCTAATGTGTATCTTTCAGTATGAAGGTGGGCTATCTTCATATTTTGACTTTCTTCAAAAAGATTATATGGAGATAGCCCATCTTTATACTGAAAGATACACATTAGATAAAGTATTTACAATAAAGAACAGATATTTTAAAAATGGAGTTGGACCACTGTTATTCTATGTGCCTCAATTTATACTCACATCATTTCAATATTTATTATTTAATCTTTGATAATGAAACATACAAATTATTTAGGTTGTCACAGTCACCGAGATACCGATGATTTTCGACCGGTTGCTCTGGTGATATATGAGTAACCTTTTTTTCAGGAATCGTATTCTGTAATTATCCAGTTTTCAGTCTGTAAACAAGGTGACCAGTATATGCGGTACGGCAAACCGAAACCAACTTTGGAAACGGAACATAGTCTTGGTGGCAAACCGAAACCAACTTTGGAAACGGAACATAGTCTTGGTAGCAAACGGTTTTAAACGTGCGCATGGAACTAATATTCGATACTATTTCCTTTCTGCCCACTTGCAAACGGTTTCAAACCACGTTTGACTGCTGCTTGAACAGACCTAATAACAAGACAATGTATAAAAAATTAAAATATCTCTTATTTCAAATTTGGTTATTTTAGAGCCGTATTGTTTTGCGAGAAGGCACTGTTGTCAAAAAATGCCTATTTACAATATCGGATATACTCTTCTCTTTCTCTTCTCCAAATATTAAACAAAGTAAACGATTAGTATCGAAAACTGTTACCAAGTTGTAAACAAGTATTTATGGCTATATCTTCTGATATTATGGTATTAATAAAATAAAAAAAATCTGTTGACACAAGACAACAGGCATACATAAAGATGTCATCATCACTGGTATCAATCGAATCGTTTGAATGTATGGTTGTATTCACAAAGTATTGCTGTTTTGTGGTTGTTGTATGAGTTGTCTGATTATTATATTTGATAAATCCCTACATATCTTATTAGTTTTTAAATATGGCAACATCACAATCATGACATGCAACCTCAGAGTAATAAGTAAACATAGAGGTGCCACAACAACACAATAACATACAGTTTGTAGTCAATAGCAATGAACCTATAATTAAGAGAGATGGAAAATAACATTGACATCTAGAGGTGTAGGTAAACACAGCCGTACAGTGGCGTGTAATTGGTTAGAATATGACCGTAATCTTTAAATGTTAGTCAAACTTTCATTAATTCAACTAAATATTCAAAGAGATAATAAAAAAATTATACAAATTTGTGTACACAAAATATCAACTCACCGAGTCGTCCATCTATTGGGAACTGCATATTTCAATAAATGTGTTCTAGTTCCTTTGATACAATTGGCGCAGAGCTTTTTTATTAGTATTATCGAAAGGTAAGAAAGTGAATATTAAAATGTATTAAAGAATATTTTCTCTGACTAAAAATCTTCTCTTTAAAGTAAAATAAAATTGTTGTAAATTATACTATTACGTTTTTGTTTCCTCCTTTGTACTTACAAAACACAACATCTGGCAATGCTCTGCTTGTAAACAAATGTGTCTCGACACATTATTATTATTCCCTAGTAGGGAATAAGCCTACTCTATGTTTACTTATTACTCTGAGCATGCAACGCTTTTTATTTTGCATTTATATAATATGAATGTTATTGCTGACTTTGATTTTTTATTTATTTAACTTTTTACAGGTCCCCTTGTACAAGAAAATGGACCGAAGGGCAAGCGAAGGAAATATCTTGTCGAATTCTGAAAGATACAATACAGACTATAGTAGCTTAAATATAAATCCTACTAGCCAAGATAAATACAACATGAAAACGATATATAAAAGTAGCAATTACATGTCGGAGACACCCGACTATTCTTCAAAAAATCCAAGTTGCAGGCATAGTATAGAAGTAGAGAGGAGAAGGGAATCGACTTCTTCGCTGTGTTCATCTATACCAGAAAGCACTAAAGATAGTCTGGTTTCTTTCGATTCAAATTCCACCCTAACCGGACACGAGACGGACGACTCTGCGATCATGAACAGATTTAGAAAGAGCGTGCAACAAAAGGAGGAATTTCTCAAAACTCCCGTTAACGTCGTAGATCAACTGTCTGTAAGAAAAGAATTTTATAGTAAACCGAAGAAACTGGAAAGGCAAATGTGGCCTCCTAACGAACGAGAGAAAGAAACGAAAAATTTGAAACCTAGTCACCAAAATTTCATAAGAGTTAGGAACGATATAGAGAACGAGAGAGATCTGACCGGGGGAAATTCCCAAAACGGATATCCATTACAAGGAGGAGATATCAACAACATACCGCAACAAAGAGGCGTTACGTCACCGAAGGAAAGGGGGTATATTAACTCGGATAGAATGTACGAAGCTTCTGTGCCACCAAGCGAATTTGACAGCTTAGAAGGACTGAACGGATCCGCCGCAGAGGATGCTTACTTAGATGACAGAAGGTATCTTATTTTAATGTTAATGTTCTATTCATGTTATTTTTTATTCTCTCCAATGCTCATTCCTTCAGAGTAAACATTCATCATTATCAGCGCCTAAACATTCTAGGGAATTATGGTGAAAATGCTTCAGCAAGCGTTTTTGGAATCCAATTTCCAGTCAAGGTGGATTATTCCTCGTTTTACCCTATAAGTTTATATGTTCTCTTGCTGTGGCTCCTTACATTTTGTTTTCCAATCTTTGATGTGTATACTCTTGAAATCTTCTCGGTATTCCTCTGCTTCTTGATTCTAGCGGTGTCCAAACGGTAATTGTTTAGACGATTTCTGTTGGTTTTCTACTCATTATATGCCCGAGCCATTCTTGTCAAAGTGCCTTTATGTATTTGACTATGTTTTCCGGATTCAACTTTTCTTCCATTTAGGGATTCGTCTTTTATTTTCTCTGTCCATCTTCTGTTATGTTGAGGTCTAGCATTGTTCTAACTATTTTCTTTTCAAGTATTTTTAAATCTATATTTTTATTTATTACGGTTGTTTCCAAAGCACATATTACGATAGTTCTTATGAGTGTTTTTATAGATTTTTAATTTGTTTTTTATCTTTAATTGTTAACTTCTCAGCAGAGACTTGTTGTTCCCATATGCTTGGTTACCCCTTCTTTCTGCAACTGCTTCTTTCCCTTTTTCTAAGTGGTTATGTGTTATTGTCAATACTGTTGGTTAGTTTCATGTACTTACTGTTGTGATTGTGTTTTTTCTGGTTATTTAACTTCCAAATAGTATTTAGACGTTTAGAAGTGAAGTAATATTGGTTCATAGGTTTCAAAACTGACGTAGTTTCGGATCAAGCTCGATCCCCCACTCTTCTTCGTTCCTTCGAGACTGACTGTCTCTATGTATTTTTATACTCTATGTTTTCTCCACTATTTATTTCTAAGTCACCTGTTGTGATTCCCTGTAATGTGACTGTATTTTTGTGTTATTTAGGCTCATTTCTATTAACTTTCTAACTTTAGATGGTATTTTAAGTTCTATCAGTTCTTCTAGCATTTTATTTCTATTTAGTGAATCGAATGCGCTCTTAAAATCGAGAGAGTATATAGGTCCCTATTATATTCCAGACATTTTTGATATATTTATTGAACTATGTGTATAGCGTTGATGGTGGATCTTTCCGGTCTAAATTTATTTTGGTAGTCACCTAAGATGTTTTCATCTTGTTTTTTGAGTCCATTGTTTAGTAAGTTGGAAAATAGTTTGGTAGCTCTATGGGTGTCCCATAACTAATGGACAATATAAGAACTGTAGAAAGGGGTGATAAAAATAAGTCGTTTGATACAAACATGCACCAGTAAAATGTTAATAGTAAGCGAGATATTGGGCGTTAAAGTTGACAAAATATTTTTGAAAATTCGTAATATTTAGAAAACAACTTAATGTATTGGTCTCAAAATTGGTACACTATGGTTTTTTATGGTAATAAGCATGATATTGCCTTAATTTTTAATAATTCTTCTAGATGGCGATGGTTACACAGTTAAAATTTGATAGATCAGCAGTATTTTTTTTTACCCCCCCTGTATAATGTGCATTTTATTACAAAATAATAAAAACTGCATCATTTCGAAATGATGGTATACTTGTTCAATTCCCATATTTTAAGTTTGCTATTTTAATACTGCTTGCCACGCCGGCATTTAAAAATTATTACCTAAATAAAACATTGCTTGTTCAAAGAATACAATTTAATTGGAAAAAGAAAAGAAAAAAAACAATAATGACATTTATTTCATTAAATGTTGAAAGTGACTACCGTTTACTTCAATACATTTTCGTAAACTTTTTTGTAAATGTTATCTTACTTTAAAAAACATCGCGTTGCCATTTTTTAAAGTATTTGCGGCTTCATGAATTTTTGCTGATAGTTCGTTTTGGTTATGGATTTCACTATTGTAGACTAACGATTTTAGATATCCCCATACATAAAAGTCCAAAGAATTCTGGGGAACGAGGCGGCCAAGGAAACTCACTGCCCCGTCCAATCCAACGATGCGGAAAATTGTTATTTAAATGCTCCCGGACTATAAGTGGGGGAGCACCGTCCTGCATAAACCACATATCCTGCCTTTTACAATTAAAGGAACTTCATCAAGTAAAATGCCTAAATCGTTTTGCAAAAATTCTAAATAATTTACCGCATTTAATCTGTTAGGGAGTTCAAATGGACCAATGAAATTATCGCCAATGATTCCACACCAGCTGTTGATTGAAAACTCATGCTGAAAATGAGTTTGTTTGTGTTGATGAGGATTATCAAAATCGTAATAGTGGTTATTTCTCCAATTAAATGCTCCTCTGCGTGTGAATGTAGCCTCTTCCGTAAACAGTACCTTTTTTAAAAATATTGGATCTTGATTGATCTTACCGAGCATTGATTGACAAAATTGTAGTCTCCTTGGTAAGTCATTCGGTAATAAATTTTGTATAGGCGTGAAATGATATGGGTACAATTTTTCGGTATGTAAAATTCTTGACACACTTGATTTAGTTACACCAGTAGCTGCCTGCAAGCGCCGAGTACTCAATTCAGGATTTTCTATCATTCTTGTTAAAATTTCATCTTCCATATCAGCTGTAATTATTTTAGGTCGACCACCAGAATTTTTCTTGCGAAAAGAGCCGCTTTCACCTAATTTGGAGTACAATCTTTGAAATTTCTTACGACTGGGTACAATTCGGTTTGGATATAACTGCAGATATCGTCTAACTGCAGCACATGCATTATAATTTACTTGTGCATAAACACAAATCATATCCCTTAATTCATTATTTGTAAATTAATTGCTTCTAGGCATTTTTAATGAAAGCCATATTGTTAGTTCAGAAGTTAAAAACACAGTAATGACAACTTTTCGCTTTTAACTAGTAAATGAATGAAAGTTCTTTTAATAGTCACAGCCCTCTTTAAAATATTCTAGTAATTAAGTTGCAGTGTAATGATATGCACTGCAATATTAAAATAACAATATCTTGAAAACGACTTAAAATATGGGAATTGAACCTTTTTTGTTTCAAAATGATGCAGTTTTATTATTATATAATAAAATGCACATTATACAGGGGGTAAAAAAATACCGCTGATCTATCAAATTTTAACTGTGCCATCTAGAAGTATTACTAAAAAATAAGGTAATATCATGCTTATTACAATTAAAAACCATAGTGTACCAATTTTGAGACCAATACATTCAATTGTTTTCTAAATATTACGAATTTTCAAAAATATTTTGTCAGCTTTAACGCCCCATATCTCGCTTACTATTTTACTGGTGCATGTTTGTATCAAACGACTTATTTTTATCACCCCTTTCTACAGTTCTTATATTGTCCATTAGTTATGGGATTGTTCTTTGTCCCCCTTTTTGTATATAGTTAAAATTACACCTGTGGCCCACTCTTCTGCGATTGTGTCTTCTGTTTATATTTGTCATATCAGCAAATAAACTTGTTTGTGCAGCTCTTCTCCATATTTTATTAGCTCTACTACTATAGTGTACCGAGGAAATTCTGTACACATTATTTTTTTTATTGATTATTTTATTCCGGCTGTAACTTTTAATTTGTTTGTTTAGGGTCTACTCTCCACCGCTGCAGATTGTCTCTCGACGGGCTAAAGATTTCGAATCTGGCAAACCTTTACCCGAAGACGATCCGGCACAGACGAACAAAACTAACTTTTCGCGAAGCGAATTAGCACGGCTCAGCAGTAAAAAATTGGTGCCTAACGTTACCGAACTGGCTCAGGATTA
This sequence comes from Ophraella communa, assembly GCA_035357415.1. Classification (NCBI taxonomy): domain Eukaryota; kingdom Metazoa; phylum Arthropoda; class Insecta; order Coleoptera; family Chrysomelidae; genus Ophraella; species Ophraella communa. The sequence continues at coordinate 12,537,846 of CM068987.1, forward strand.
TGAAATAAAGGCGTCGGAACCTAGAAAAGATACAAGTTTAACTTCAACTACTTCATCGACTTCGGTATTGAAGAGGATACAAAGAGATAGCAGATCATTGGATAGCTCTGGTGAGTATTATACGTTTGGAGGTCATCAGATCAAAATCTTATGTGGGGAAAATAATGTATGTGGCTATTAATAAACTAGACTGTTGTTTCTACAGAAAAGTGTGTCAACCATAGATATAAACATACTAGATAGGAAGTGTCAAACCAAATGATTCCAAACAACTTTTGTGTTTTATATAATTTATTTACGATAAAAAGATGGTGTCATTTTTAGTTACTTTCCTGCTTAGCAGAATAAATATAACCTAACCAAACCCAATGGATAGTGCAATCTACAGTCTAAGGATTGGCAAAACTTAAAGACAATGTCAAATCAACTGGTAAAATTCTCAAATTTGTTTTGACGTTTTTTGTTACCGTTTCTTGTATCTTATCCATAGTATTTCATAAATATATACTCATATTATATTAAACTTCGAGTATACATTAGCAAGATAGCAAGCAATAGTGATTGTTTTGTATCATAGTGTCGTATCATTTTTAGGGGGTTTGAAATTAACATTTTTATAGGATTTTTACGATAAATTGACAATGACGTCAGAGCATAAAATTTTGCGGTGTTGTCACGCAGAGTTGTTTTTCCTTCATCTAGGTAGTGCTGTGCTAATATTTAAGTTATCAAATGGGAATATTGTGGTTTCCAATAATAATGATAATAAAATTCATTTATGAATGAATGCAAAAAACATATCTCATATTTATAAAAAAATTTATGAATAAAAGAATAACTTAAATGATAAGTCATTCTACAACATATTATAATTCAACGAACCAAAAAAGTATTTGAACTCTCTATAATGAATCACCGATTTATCAGATTTCGGAAAAAACATCGAACGATTCCATAATCGAATTCGTGAAATAGAATCGGGCCTCTGATTAATTGTTGAAAAAAATCGGAATGTGAGAACTGAACGCAAAATCAATATAGTATATTAAACAACGCATTTCATATGGAATTCTGTTATGACACGAGTTCAAGTTTAAAAAACGAATCGCGAAGCGATGAGTTTTTTAAAGAACGAGTGTCACAACAGCCATATGAAATAAGTTGTTTATAATATTTTTTATATTTTGCCCTTTTTACCATTTTTAAATTAATTTTTTATTTTTATGTAATTACGAAAATTTTTATTTTAAGAAGTATGTCGGCAGCACTGTGTAATTTATAAAATTTGACAGTTGTGACATTTAAATTATCAAATGTTAATGTTTTAAAATATTTTAAAATGAATAATATACCAATAATAATATATTATATAAGTAAAATATTATATTCATATTCACAGATACTTTCTTAAAGAACAATATAAAATTAATAAATTGCTATTAGCCACAAATGTCATTGTCAATAGTCTTGCCTTTAGATACTTCACTCATGTCGCCAACCATTTAAAACAAAAATTTGCGTGCGTAAAAGTTACATTACGATACGCAAATGCGTTTTATAAGTGCAAAATATAAAAAAACAATTTATCCACAATCGAATGTCAAACGTGTACAATACAATAATGACGCGTGGCAATTGGCTCGTGGCAACAGCGCGAATTGTTACCAATCTGTACACGTTTAATTTTCCTAGCTCTTACAAGTAAATCTCATCTAGTGTCAGTTATTTTTAAGTTACTTTGTTGGCAATATAATTAACTAGGAATGACGTCATGGTCAACTTATCGTAAAAATCCTGTAAATCTGTAACAAAATATTTTTTAGACTTAAGTAGTAATGGGAAATAATGATTTAAGTAGAATCATAAAATATTTCGAGATTTTTGGTATTCTTAATATTAAAGATACTAAATAAATCAAGCCTATTTTACTTGCTTCTTTATTTTTAAATAAATATTTTTGACTTACGCCCTACGACGCACAGACCAATAAAAAAAAAGAACTGTCAGATTGATTTTTCTACTTTTCTTTAAATAGAGAAAATAAGGACAGCTTGGCATAATCAAGTCCAGTTGACACAGGTGACACTTCTAACAAATAATTTCTAACGGTGAAAGAGCAATGCGCGTGTGCATCAATCTCTTAATTTTAAAATATAGATGTCTACGTGGTGTGTGTATTTATAGGATTTCGGTCAACGAGCGTTTCCTATCTATGACTATCTCTATTTGTGGTGTCGATTAAAAGTCTTGAACTTGTTTTGCAGCAACCTTTTAATGACACAGACACATGCGTTAAAAATGATATTTCAAAATGTTGTACTTTATCTTTGTATCAAGAATGTGTATTTCATTGTCTGATGTCCGTTGGTGATGACATTTTCTTCCTGTCCAGACTTGTTTACCCTCAATTGACTTATCAAGGGTCCAACCTATATTTTACTTTAAATGAGCATTGTAAAGATTAAGCTACATAAATTCTTTATTATTAAATATATAAATCTGTTACAACTATTTCTTGTCAACTAATACACAGGGGACAATCCAGAACGAAAATTCATAGAGATTTACATGAAAGTGTATCTATCTATGGTTCCAAGAAAGTGTCAATACAATTATAGAAATTAAGGTAACAATTGCCACTGGCATCATAGGTCACGTTGAATTGACCGATGTGAAATATTACAACACCAAAATACCTTCTTCTCATTCGTGCCTCAAATGTGAAATATATCTCTCTCTACGTTCCCGTAATTTCCTTGATTCCTTATTATAATCATATTACTAAATCCAATTTGACAGCGTTAATTTCGTCTAATTTTTTCCTCAGCCAAATAATAATATTTAAAAATAGAGGCTTTTTCCTTACAGTGGATCCAAGCATCATATTTCTCGTAGAGGTAGGCTCTAACCAAAAAAATATTCATCCATTCTTCCATTTAATTCTTCCAGTGCTTCATTATTAATTGCTTTCCTTAAGCTCGTTCCACTTGAAGTTTGAAGTTTCTCTTTATATGCTGCTCAAAAGACCAGATTTTGGATTTTATCATGAATTGAATTAATTTGGGCTCGCAACAATTTTATTTTTCTTTCATAATCATACTCCGTTGCCTCTTTATTGTTTTTGTATCAAGCCCCAGAGAGCACTAAAGTGACCAAGTGCTTAGCCGGCTTATTTTGATTGTTCCAGCGAACGTACACCTTGTTACACTTTATTCGCTCTATTTGACATTTTTGACAAAACTAAAATTTCAATTAGCTGTGGAGTAAAACATTTCCATAGAAATAGAAGCACAAAATAGAAGAATAGTAAAGTCTAACGATTTTCTGTGCACACAGTCTTGTTTATTTATAACCACGTATGTACATTTCTTATAGAATTATGTTTACTCTATTTTTATATTCTCGGTGAATAGGGAGCAACGCCAGCAGCGCTAGCGTCCATGAAATATTATTTGGAGGCGGCAGCGGTAAGGGGCTTTCCGGAAATGTCACCATTTCTAGTGGAAGCAAATACTTACACTGCCCTCCGCCCTCAGAAATACAATCGGGCGAACCTCTTACAGGTTAGAGTGAATGTTGGATTCCTGAGAGCATGAAGTAGTACTAATGATTTTGTTAAGATGTTTAAAACATTTATTTGGATATTAACAACAAATTGGCAAAGATATTATTGTGGCATTCAAAATTCTTTTTGAGACCCACATTACTTGAAAATGAAACGGTTTTCACAAATTATTAATTTAAACATCTTAAATTTTGTTACAGTGTTGATTAAAGGTTTTATATACCTATAACAAGTTAATTTGTTGTTGTATTGTATTAATAATGTTATTGGTGTCGTTATTTCAGTAATTAATGCTAGTAAATAAAAGTTTTGTTTGTTTTATCTAGGATGAACATTTTTAATATTAATGTATTAAATTTTAGTAAAAACTATTATCTAAACTAACAACAAGAGCATGTAGTTTTTGCATACATTTGTTTTTTGGTTTAATAATTGGTTGGTGTTTTTGTATTTAATAATCTTATTTTTCTAGCAGCACAAGTATTTACTACGTAGCATTTATTTATATATTTAAGTCTTTGCTTAAAAACCTTTCTAGGTCTCACATTTGTTAAGGTTGCCCTTATTTAATTGTTAAATATTTATTTATTTTGTTTGTAAACTGAAGTTTATACAACTAAGCAAACTAAATGCTTTGAATTGCAGTAGTCACATCTTCAGTAAAATATCTTCTGTAATATGTATAGCTAGATTAGATCTATTTTGCTTATTACTTTGCTCAGACTACTGATTTTAAGATCTTAGGAGATTTTGGAGATCTTAGGATTGATTGTCTCTCAAATATAATGGCTAAAGTTGTCCAATAGTTGAAAGTTGCAGTTTCTTCTTTTGTACATCCCATACATATTGATGTATTATTTTAATTTATCATGTAAAGATATTTTGTAAGATCCCAGAGTCAAAATGGGGTCCCCATCAATAGTTTGAGTTAATTCTTGATGATCCAGGAATCTTTTAACTATGCTCTTGTTTGATTAGTAGGAAGTCTACAATCATGTCATCCTTGTTACTATTTTTAATGGGTACCTCATTCGGTCAGACACTGTTTACTTTGAAATATCTGTTGAAGGATTGGGCCCGAGCTCTTTCTGGTTAATGAGTCAACTGTGTTGTTCGCGTTTGAAGTGTTGTGTGCTCAATCTCCCATGACTCAGTTGTCTATTGCAGCCTTGATGAGACCTCAGTGAACATTCCTGAAACTGTCTTTGAACTGTTTAGGTATTAATACTTTTTTACTGTTCTTATACTTGAGAAATAACTTACTTGTTACATTTGGTTACTTCTTTTGCTGCTAGACTTAAGCCAGTACAACTGGTTATTGCAACTATCAGTGGTAGACCGGTGGTCTTTCATATTGGTTTTTGTTTGTTGACTCAGCATTTTGGGAATTTAAGCTTAGGAGGGTTCAACAGTGGTTTTTTCTTTAAGAATACGTAATTAAGTAAGATGGTAAGATTTTCCTCAAGGAGAACGTGTCACAGACCAGAATCTATTGTTGGCTTCTCATTGAAAAGTGGTTACTGAACATTGAACATCTAAAACTTGCTTTTCAAATCCTTTAGTCAAGGAATATTTGCATCAAACTACCAATAATGACTTGAATACCCGTAAAAGAAACACAACTTCAGAAAATAAAACGTTTATTTATCTTTGTCACCGAACAGTTATTACTTTGCATACTACATTAACACCCGTACTAAAAGAATATTTGCAGTTTGTTCGGCAGATGATCATCTTTTATGTCGCCTTTTACATTTACAATTAATGATGTTAGCTAAAGGGCGTGACAATTTATTACCGTTCAGACGGCAACAGTGCAACGTGTGGGTCTTCAGATTTGATTATTAACGAACACATTTAAATAAAAATAATGGTAATGACGTGTTGCTGAGAGAATTAACCAAACACATTTTGATTAATTGAACAAGTTTCTTTAGGAATGAGGATGTATAGCTGGTTCGTCGCTTTAAAAAAATTGCTGCAGAGATTAAACATAACTCTTTGTCAGATTGTTAGTTAGCAACTCATTTGTCGTTAAAGCTGACTATAAAAAATGAGTTTCTAGCATTCACTTTCGAAGCAAATGAATTAATTTTATATTTTTGTAAAACAAATGTTTACAATGTAACAACTTTTAAATGTTTAATTCAAACTTAATTGAAATACGATTACATTGTTAAAATTCATATTTTTTTTGTTTAGATATCGTAGATCTAACACCCAAAATGCGAGGTAGATCGAATTCAGTTGAATCTTGGATCGGTTCATTGACGGATAGAAGAAAGACGAAAGAGGAGTCGCAAAAAACACTAGGTAAAAAATCTGGCAAACATTTTATTTATCTTTTAGAGAGCGAAAAATGGATGAGTTTAGTCACTTGTCGTGGCCTAGTGATGTATATCTTTTTTTTAAAGCCCATTGGTGAGAAAAGGTGACTTGTTAATTAAAGATACTTATGTTTAAAATTATATATTTTATCATGTTTAGTCTGGCTATATGAAATCTAAAAAAAGTAGCAAAATCAAGCAGCATCAGCATACCCATTATCCATCATATTTTATTTGAGGTGAAATGGTCCTCTTTGTTTCTCATGATTTACTGTGTTTTTGCTGCTTAAGTCATTCATTTATTTTTAGTTTTTCTGGTCTCTGCAACTTTTTCTCTAGGCCCTCTTCCATGTCATCTATCAATTTTTTGGCTAGGATCGCTTATTGTTTAAAGTATATTTGTATGATATTTACAGTATATCTTTAATCAATTACTAATGGAGAGATTTAATATGTCTAAATAAATAAATTATTGTTACCCCTATCTTTCTTGTTTTGTCCTTTTTTGTGGCGTTGGGGACTATTATTGTATTTTCTTTTTATCTTAATTTACTTTGTTTTCATTTATCTCCAATGCTTTTGCCAAAATCTTTCTCGTAGGGATCCGAAGTTTTCAACACTTTTGAATCCTATAAAAACTACGAGTAATTCTCTATTATAGTCTCTAGGTTTATTATAGATGCTAGGAATGTACAAATTTTAAGCTTGTTCTGTAGCTTTTGTATTCCCTTCTTATGGACTGGCACTATAGTCTCCTTGTTCCATATTATTCCAGCATGAATATTTCTTTTGATAGTTGCATTTTTCTATATATTATTAACACAGCTACTTTCAATTTAAATTACACCTTTAGTTGTTTCTTGTAGTCTGTGCATTGTTCTTAGTCTTCCTCACTTTTATGTAAAACTGTTTTCTTTTACAATTTTTTTAATCTTTCTGCGTTAGCAGAATTACTGTTCCTTTTATAGTTTTTCCCTATTTTTATTTTCTAAAGAATAATTGTTTAACTACATCATTCTAGCAGTGTTTTTTGCACTTTTTACCATGATGTTTTAAATTGTTTTCTACTTTCCTACTATTATTTTGTTACCATTTTATTTCTTACCTACGTTTTGTTAATCTGTTAATTTGTTTGATCACTTTTCTGTTGATTCTTCTTCGGCTTGAAAGCACTTTAAATGTTGATATTATTTCAGATTTGAACCTGCATTGGCTTTTATTTACATATTTAAACAAATCTCTTTAAATTATTAGATGTAAATAATTTAAATATTATGAAAATTTTAATCGCAGCAGCTTGCAGTGAAAAGTATTCACCACTTATTTATTTTGTATAAAAATTATGTTGACGGTAGTTAGATTAGATTGTCTTAGGTCGTATAAGCCAGTAAGACTTATCTGCATTTCTACCTACGAAGATCTTTTGTGTCTACTTTAATCTACTTAAATACTAGAACGCCAATACTTCTAGCGAAGTTGAGTAGCACAGATGGCACATTCCTAATTTGATAGGGAGTAAGAGGAACTCCTAGGTATTTAAGCCGTTTACAGAACAATGCTACGCATTCGCATAGTATATGTTCCGCCGTTTTTTTAGCGCTTTCGCAGAAACGACAGTCTTCACTTTCCGATTTGCTTATATTTTGAAATGATACCTCAAAGAGCAGTGTCCAATGAGAAGACCTACGGTTAATTTCATTTTTTTTGCTTATTTCAATCTCTTTCAGGTGATATATTTACAAACCTTTTAGCTTGTCTCAGTCCTGGCACATTATTCCAGTGAGATCGTAGTTGACCCTTCCAGGAACGAAGCTCTTTTGGTGTGGCTTTTTATGAGAACACAAAAGGGCTTCAGACCCCTTCTTTTGCGAGTCTATCAGCTTCAGCTTCCTCATTACTCATTATCCCTCCGTGACTTTGCATCCACATCAATGCGACCTTATTGTTTGTTCCCAGTTTCTTAAAGGATTGTTTACATACCCAGACTAGCTTTGACACGTTAAGTAAAATAACTATGAGCCTTTTAAGCTGCCTAAGGATATAGATTTTTATCCTTCTAGTACCTCTAGAAGAGACACGCCTGGAGACTAACATCTGTAGAGTGAATAAGCCTTTCATCTGTGTTAGACCTATTTGTGTACCACACCAGTGAGCCCTCTTCCAGCCTTGGTTCAACTTCTTCAACAGCATGGCGGTTACCTATAACCACTTCAAATGGGAAGGTATCTAATGGTTAATTTAAGGATGCCAGTAGAATTTTTTTCACGATCCTTAGATGACCAACGAAATTACCAGGTTTTAAGTTTGGTGCCTGTCGCAGTGGTAAGGCACCACCTGCAACTTAAGTTTGGTGTCTTTTGCAGTGGTAAGGCACCACCTAAAACTTCTTTCATAATGCAATATTGCAGCTGAGGTTGACCAAGCATCGCCTCTAATTCTGTTGTGGGATACATTGTCATTGTCATTGTCCCTGTTATTCCTGGACAAGCCATTGCACTTTCTGCAACTTTGCGCATGTCGTTGATTGTTGAATTTTTGTCGACCACACTAATGAAGCATAGGTGACCATGGGCTTCGTAAGTTTTCCCAAATGTCCTGCGGCAAGTCCAGCTCCGTCACTAAAGCTTTAGATAAGATTTTTTTCAGATGATTGTTCCCAGTTAATTTTTGATCCAGGATCACTTCTAGTATTTTACCTTGGAAAATTTTAGTTTTAAATTGTTCATAGTTGGAGGGTTACCAGAAGTTGAACTTTCTTTTATAAACTACCTGGTTTACTATCAAGTTTGAGATTGTTAATTTTGCAGGAAAGTTTATTATTTATATGGTATTTAAAGCAATCACAGGGTAATTGCCAGAGTAGCTTTTTTCTAGCCTTTCCACAGTCTCTAAAGAAGAAAACAAGGAAATAGTTCCTGGCAACTCAACTATTTACAAAGTCTACTACTTTCAAGTTGGCTAGTAGTTCAAATACAAAATTAACTTTTTAGTCATTTATGATGCTAGGGTGTGAGATACTTGTCTACCATATCTCACTGATAAAAAAAAAATCATACTACTGACATTTCATAACAAATTATCGCATAGGATTTACTAAGTATAATTGAAAGACTATTTTGAAATGCTTATGCTTATTCAAACTGTAAATTTTTTATTATAAAACTTTAAACATTGCGGTAGCTAGTTTCTCTATCTAAGTTATAATAGAGTATTGTTTTTATAGTGGTAATATATTGTAATTTTATTTTATTTAGATACAGTGCTTACTTTTCCTGTAAATATACCAAATGGTATCAAGACTAACAGCATCCAATTTCCGCACTCTAAGAATGATGACTTTACTGTTGCTATAAATTATCGATTTTAATCATCATTGATCTACTTTATTCTTCTAATTTAATAATTTGTTCATATTAATAGCAGAAGCAGCTTTGTTACACTAAACTAACATTTCTCTTTAGACTCTGAAGTGACTATGGAGTTAAACCGATCTCCTTCAAACTCTCCTTTCGCCGATCTACCACCTCTTATTCCAGAATCAGTCGAACGTATCCATCTCACACCCTCTGTTTCTATAACTCCTCCCGTTTCAACGAACAAAGCGATTAGACCTTCTCAGTTGGACTTGGACGGGCCGGTCAAGTCCCCGTGGCACTTAAAACCGCCCAGTACACACCAGGACGCGTCCCAGAGACGGCATCTTACACCTCATTGTGAGTTAAATGGCTGGGTTTTAATATGCCTGAAGTGGGTTATGGTGGTGTTGCATTGCTTGGTTCACTAACTTGACTAATACTTATCCTGTGATCTGTTTAATCGTATTAACTAGGTTTCAACTAATATATTGATGATTGTATTTGTGTCTTGAAGGTTTAAGAAAATTTATAGCATTTTAAATTGTAATTAAGCCCATATCATTCAATAAACCAGAAATTAGCTATGCTATTTAGATCAGGAATTTCATTATTTTATTTCTAAGATGTGATTTTTTTAATAATGGGGGATAAAAACTATGAATCAATTGGATGATATGATTATTGACTTTATTCATCTTTATTGCATCATCTAATTAATTGTGTGTATGTGTCTTGATGTTTTACAGTTCCCTAACTAGATTTGTACTACCAAGAAGAATTACCTATGTATTTTTATGCCTTATTTTTATGGTGACAGTAAATTGTTATGATAGATTGTTCCTAAAACTAATTTCCTTATTTTATTGTTTGCATCATCTAATTAATTGTGTGTATGTGTCTTGATGTTTTACAGTTTCCTAACTAGATTCGTACCACTAAGAAGAATTATGTATGTGTATAATGGTGACAGTAAATTGTTATGATAAATTGTCCCTAAAACTAATGTCCCTGTTTTATTGTATTATATTATTTATGTCAAATTTATAATATAATTTATGAGCTATGTACTTGTTCACTAACTAATCACCATTCATCTAGTAAACCTCATTAAAACACATAGCAGTAGCAGTACATATTTGCAAAAACTATTTTAAAATTTTGAAGAATTGTACATTTTGTACAATTTTGATATGTATAATCCATAACATTTTTAGTTAGTTATTTAAATATTTGAACCATTTCAACTATCATTTGTCTTACTTTGGTGTAAAACAGTGTAGGATGAGATACCACAACAAATAGGATTGGACAACTATAGTTTCTTTTTCCTTACTGTATTGGGCTATTTTCAAACATTCTAGAGAGATATGCTAAATAATACTGCGACACAAATATCTTCATGAATCCTGATACTCGAAATAGTACACTTAATACATTGGGCATCTTATTGAGCCAACCTTTAACTTGTCAATCAGCATATTTATATATAAAAATTGGCATCTTTGATGGGCGCTTCTGATTTTGGCTGCTTCTTCTTTAGATAGGAATTCTCTTTTGGTTAGACAACTGGTAATTCACATTCACATCTTGTCAATTCCTCTACATATTGGTTGCTTACTTTCATCCTAAATAAGTGTTTTTGGGCATCCTTATATCCAGTTAACATCTTTGTCATTAGTATGAGTTGTTTCCGAGTCAACTCCTCAACTCCTAGCACTCTCCTTGATTGGTCCGAGTTATTTGTTATTATATAGTTATAAGTTATACTGTGATGTCCCACATCTCCATAAAAACTGGATCTGAGTCTGACCGTAACCGTTGACTTTGCCGAATCTATAGAAGTTACGGGTCTAAAGTAATTGGTCTGAGCAGTTTCTGCGGCCAGCAAGTCAGCGAGTCTTTATGAAAGAATTGTTTAATAAATTTAAAATTCAGTTTGACTCCAAATAGATCCAGAGGATGGTAAACATATTAACTACATTGTTGATGTATTTTCCGAATTAGATCAGCTTAATTCACTTTATATTTTGTATTAATGTTGATTTTTTGAAAATGTTTGTTTAATGTATTATTAACAGATACGTTTAATTGGTTTTAGTGGAAGATAAACCAGTGGTGGTAAAGAGGCGGAATAAAAGTACTAACATGGGTAAGTAATAGTTTTCGCCAATATGAAACATCTCCACTACTTTATCATATGGTATCTAAAATCAAACTGTATCCATTTTTTTGATTTTTTATTTAAGATTTGAAAACCTTGTTTTTGCAGTTGACGATGAACGTGCAACTCGTCGAGAATCTTATCTCAAAGCAACTGAAGGAGGTCGAATGCATATTGACAGCGATTTAAGTGACAGCGGTGAACTCTCTCCACAGGCATTGAGAAGGTGAGTAATTCTTATGTGTGCCTATATCCGATTAGTATTTATTTTAAAATGTACTTTATTCATTTTTTCATAATCTGTTGTGACATATTTTTGATACTATTATTTTTGAAAACTCAATTTATTACTTTCAAGAAAGAAACGTTTTCTGATAATTATGTTGATACAAGAACTGTATCTTCTCGGTTAAACATTTTAATATTTTTTGTCCCAGTCCAACCAAAACTATTTAGTTTAATTGATGAAATCTAAAAGGAAGCAGTGCAAAAACTAAAAATATGATATAAGCCAGACATTAAGTTGATAGGTACTCTATTATATTATCGCTTTCTAGTAGTCTACATGTATAAAAAGTGCAGGCAGTTGTGTTAGACTAATAGACAGTCCTAGTTTGATCCTTCTTATAATAAAACAGTTACTTAATTGAATACACATCTTAGTACTTTTGTGCTTCAAGAATTAACATTTACATTTTTTAACAGTGTAAAGTCAAATATTAAGCAGATATTTTCATATTGTTTTATTATTGTTATTATTGTTTCATGTAAATATTTGAATAGTATTTCCATTATGTTGGAGATATTTTTTTGCTATACTCCATTTGAAAAAGAGAGAGAGTAGTGAACTACTTTTGACGGCTCCTATCAAACTCTAATTATTGAGACTTCCTTGATTAAGGAAACATTTCAAAATGAGATTTTTAATTGTTCTAATGCTCTTAGTTTCTACCATTTTTTATCATGCAGTGGTAACTAAGCATTAGTTTGAAACTGTAGAGTTCCATAGTTGTAAAGTTGGTTTCTAAAATTGTCAAAAATGGAAAGTTTCTCCCAATTTAATGAGCATTTTAATTGGTGTTATTTATTAACGAGAACATAATAGTAGTCATGTATACAAGGCTTTTGAATTTAAAAAATATGAAGCAGTATTGTAAATAACTTCAAGCATGCCAGGAGTGGGAAATTCTACTATATATATAAATTTTTTACGTTAAGAAAGTCAAGCAGCTTTCAAAGCGCTGAGCTCACATACTATCAGTTCGAATATGGTTTGGGAATACCTAGGCAAATTAAACTAGCCAGAAAAAAAATCACCCTCATATGGGTCCTAACACACATAAGAATAGAATGGAACGAAACAGCAGATAAGTTGGCAGAAAAAGGAGCCGAAAGCCCACATCTGGGACCAGAACCATCTTGTGGGATCAGCAGTAGCGCAATCTTTGAAAAACTAAGAGAAGAAATGGAGAAGGAAAAATTCAAGTACTGGAATTAGCTGAGACAAGTTAAGATGCTTCTGGAAAACTATGACCAGAATAGATCTCTTAGCTGCCTCAACCTCAGTAAAAAAATACTACGGATTTTAACGGGAATTGGCGATCACCATTGGCACCAGGTGGCGCTCCAAAACTTCGGGAAAACAGAGCAACCGTCATTTCTCTAACTTCACATAACCTTAATTTTTGAGTGTTGACAGAAATTATTTTACTAAGTGTGAATTCCTCCAAAGTAAATTCACTGCAAACTTACATATAGGTATTTAGTTATAGAATTACCGATTTTCAGTCTATTTCCCCATGTTTTAGATAGTTTCTGGAAAAACAATGCCTGGATACATTTGCAGATGAATAATTCTTGCACTGTGGCATTTAACAAAAATTTTTTGACTCACTACTCACATCAAACCTATGCTTTTGGCAGTAAATCAAATAAAGAAATAATCAACACATTATCAACACTGGATATTATGACAAAATGTTTGTTTTCCCGGAGTTTTACGTTCTAATTTCCAAATGTAGATGGCGCCCACTCCGCAGTAATCGCGAAAATTAATCGGGGATTACCGGTTAAGAAGTCACATGAAGAAACTAGTGTTTGAAGATGAACCAAAGTGCAGATTCTATGAGGAGAGGGACATATACAATATACGATCACCACCAAAAACGAAATAAGAAAGAAAGTGCATTACATTAAAGAAATTCTTTGGATAAACTATTATCCGAGAAAAGCGAATATTTCATGGCTTAAAGCAGATATGATCTAGAAAAGAGAAATAAACTAAATATATTGTGACTGTAGGGTGTATTTCTGGTAACTTATCTTTGATTAACTCAATTTTGTGCTCATAGTAATTGAAAACAGGCCTAAGTCTGTTTTCAGTTTAATTAAGGTATACTCAACTATCAATAAGCGAAAATCCTTTAATGTTCGTATTTCCAAAATGTATTACCTTGAGTAACTGAAGTAAATACACCGAGAGCAATATGAAACTCTGTTTATATGGACAAAAATAGTTCATACTATAAGTGGATATCAATGTTTTTAAAATATTTTAGTGTTTTAAAGATCAGTTATTGATTAAGACTACGTTATTTGTATTATTCTTACATTTTCAATACAGTATTGAAAGGGAAGTATGGCCACAGAATTTAAAATAATTTGTGTATTCTATGAGCACGATAGTCCTGGCAATTGAGAAAGAACAGTATAATTTTTACAAGACCATTTCACAGATATATGCAACAACAAAAATTAAATGAAAAATTACAGAAGCTTCCTTTTACTTGGGGTATTCTTTGGTTTAATGCTGTGCTGATTGGATACATAGGATAAGTTAAACTATTCCTCTTGTTTTCTATTCTTATCCTTAGAGGGTGAAGTGTATTGGTCAAGTAAATAAAATTATAACTATATAAACTTTGTATAAAAGCTCCAAGAATTAGTAAGATCTGGTTATACAGGTTTGGCATCTTTCATTACGGTTCGTTACTTTCTCTCTTTTTCAATTGGTCTATGATGGTTCTAATGTTTGTTTTGTACCTACATTTAAGTTTAAAGGTATTTTAATCTTGACAGAATTGGATAATAAATAAATAATTTAAATTTGTAATTTAAATTTTCGCTAATTAGTGCACTGTTACTTATAGATGTAGACATTTTGTTTTAAACTATTGAAAACCTAAGGGAGTTGTTATGTTGATAAGTTAGAATTAAATTTATAGCACTAACCCTCACTCTGTGGAAGTCATACATATTTAATATACAGAATAAGCAACAATTTAAAAACATTTTCTACTTGCCCTCTGAGGTTTAAAAAATGTCCCACCAAATTTGATTTCCATCTCAATAGAAAAGGTGATGACGATCTACCAAGTTGGTACTTAAGACCATCTCTATAAATTAACAATTAACAGGTTATCAACACTATTGTGTCATCATTAATACGTGGTAAGTACTTCTCATCCCGCAGAGCAGGATGCAGAATGATTTTTTTACGCCAGTATCTATGTGTTCAATATCCGGTGTGGTATATAGCCCAAGTAGTTGTTTTTTCTTTCGAAAATGGTGAAATTTGGTTTGGACATTATTTAATATTTATAAACTTCAAATGGTGCAAGTAATTAAATGTTTTTCCGTCTACCTTACCGGAAAACCAATCATATGAACACCAAAAATAGGGCGGAAAATATTGTTTATCAATCCAAGAACGGAAAATTCATAACGCCACGATTTTTTATACTAGCATTGAAAAAGTATGCTTTGGACATTTTTAAATCAGAAATAATATAAATTTCGACCAATTCCACAAAGTGAGAGCTTTCCTCAAACAAAATTCTATAAATTATAAAGCAAAAAAATCTAAAACACAAGAAGAGTGCCTTCGATTTTTAAAGGAAGCTACCGATTCTGAATACTTCTTTATGAAGGTGGAATATACATAATAGTCTAATTTCTACAATACGAAATTATTTTCTAAAAGCCTGCTAGTGCATAGTCATGAAGGTGGGCGGAAAACAGTTGTGTGTTACACTTGCATAAATGCATGAGTACCCCTTAGCTGGTGTTTGCTGCCCCTGTTACACTCTGGCAGAAAATACAGCCACTGGCTGCTAATGCCCACTTTTCGCCTTTGTGACACAATATACTATTAATTTTTTTTAATTATTGACTACGAATTAGCAACAGTGTTCCACAATTTTAATAAAAAAATTAACTCTTTTCTATTGACTATAGAGTAAACACTTGGTGCAAGTTAATAAAATGTTTTTTTATTTATTCTGAGTAAAGTAGATATTATAAAAACTAGAACATTCCTTGCTACTTTCCAATAGTTTTATTTATTTTTTATCAATGTCTCTTATTTATATAAAAAAGATATGATTTATATATAAAAAAAATTAATAATTTTAGATGTACATAACAACTTTATCGATTCAGCTCTCTCTTAGCTAATTTGCTCATTTTGTGTTAACATTTAATGAATTGTGAATAAATTAAATAACTTTTAAGTTGTTTTGAACTGTTATTTTTATATGTAATTCCATAGCTGCTTTTATTAGCGATAGTGAGTAACATAATTTATCAAAAATATGTATCAATAGTCGTAGTAGAGCATACAAGTATTTGGTACTCTGCTAGCTTTTCTGGTAATATTTGGTGATTTTTTGGTATTCTTGCCAGCGCGCACAGGCGATGGCGTCCTCCTATATTTCCCGGTGATATCCAACAACTCCGAAAACTCTTCGAAGATGCTGCCTCCTCCTTGGGGTGAGCTGGTTATACAAAAAGCACGACTAATATTAGATATAGAATGTAACAGGATATATTGAAGTAATGGTTTATTCATTTAGACAAAATAATATGGTGCTGTAAGTTATACAATTTAATAATTCTAAATGGACACATTTCTTACAGTTTTGTGTAGGTACCTACATACAGTGTGGAAAAGCCAAATGGAATAAATTCTATTTCGGTTACTGTACCTTTCAAACGATGTATCACAAGCCTATACTTCCCATTTAAAACATTAGAGATTGTAACTGTCGCTCAGAGGGGTTAGAGATCAAATTTGACTTGTTTCGGGATTTTCTATAAATATTTACAGTAATTGAAATAATTAATTGATTCCATTTGGCTTTTCCACACTGTATAGGATGATTGATTGGTGTAATGGTAGATCCGCTATAATAATAGATAGTGATAAAGGTTATTAACAGAACTTGTAGGCAACTTTCAGGATCATATTACAATATAGTTAGAATGTTACAGAGTGTTCGATAACATAGTGGCAGACCATATTCATGGTTTTTTCAATGAAACACCTTTTATCTTATATTCAAAATCTTCTTAACTTTCCCATCACAATAATATAAAGCTTTATAATGTAAAAATGCAGATAATTGTGTTAAATATTTATATTTTGATCCTTCTTGTAGTAAACGGTTGTTTAGTTGAACACACGTATTTTTTTCTACTTTTGTTTTAAGAATTTAAAAGTTACCAATGAAGAAGATTCAGTTTAAAGTCTAATAGAGGTAAGAGCTTTGTGACTAAACTAAAATTCCAAAATAGTAGGCACTAAATTCTTAGAAATGACTGTGACGTTTTTGCCTTAATCTGCCTCTTGCAGTGGCGTACGGAAATTATACTAAACAGATGTGGAAAAATTAATTATTTAAAAACTATATCCACAAATAAGAATTAAATTACATTATATTAATTATATAAAAAAAATATACACTGTGTCCACGGATGGAGTTGCTAAGAGGAGAAAAACCTTTATTATTAATTTTATGACAAAGTTATTGTTATAAAAAATTTGCATCCTTTGGAAATAAGATTGACATAAAAAAATCTGAGATCGGATGTACAGGGTGTTAGCAAAGTAATAAAACGTGAAAATGTTTCATGAGAAAAGTAGGCACCATTATTATTATTAATGCAGCCGTGTGCATGAGATTTCGATTTCAGACCTACGTTTATTGGACTAAAACCACTACCACCACAAAAAGTTTAAAATTACTTACAGTATTGTATTATTCATTATCATCTGAAGAAAACTCGTCGGATGATGAGCAACTATCGCGATCGCTACTATTCAAAGTAATAATCAATGGTTCAATTGCAATGTCCATTCTAGTGTCGAAATCCCACATTTTGTCCTCTTCTTTTGTCGCATGTCTAATGCATTTTTTCCATGACTCGTGTGTGACATTTTCTATCGCAGTAGCTAGTAGGCCTTTTACCTCATTCATTTTAAAAGTTAAGTTTTCCCTCGCCACTTGGTTTTTTATTTGAGCCCATATTAGCTCGATCGGGTTTAGCTCACAATGGTAAGGAGGGAGGCGGTGTACAATTATGTTCCTCTCACGAGCCATTTCGTCGACAACATATTTCTTCAACTGAGGTATATGTTCCCTTGCAATATTGAGTAATTGTACTTTTAACATATTATCGTCGAATGGTAAATTTTTTTCAGATAGCCAGTTAATGATATCAGCTTTTCGCCAGGCAGTTGTAGGTGACCGCTCCATTTGTCTGCTGTGGTAGGAGGCATTGTCCATGACGACGACAGAGTTTGGTTCAAGGTTTGGTATAATATTTAAAAACCAACTTTCGAACTTTTGCGCGTCCATTTCCTCGTGGTAGTCGCTAGTTTTCTTGGACTCGAAGAGTAACAAGCCGTTTTCCAAAAAACCCGAATCGCTGCCTATATGAGTTATTATGAGCCTCCGTCCTTTGCCAGCTGGCGCTTTTAATCCTGTTGAGAGGCCTTCAATAAAAGCTTGACGGCAACTTTTTATTTCTAAATCTTGCCATACCTTTGAAACAGTATGGCCTTGATTCAACCAAGTCTCATCTAAATAGTAAATCTTTTACCTTCAATGACGATACTCTCGGATTTTTTTCAAGTAATTTCTTCGCCACAAAACAATTTCTTCTCTTTCTATAAGAGCACTTTTCCTACCTCTTTTCATAAATTTAATGTTCATTTGCTTTAATGTGCGCAATAAAACACGTCGTGATATTTTGGGCATCGATTCATCGGAACTTATTTCGGCTGCGACTTTTTTAAAGTTGGGATTTCATTTCGGAAAAAGAACGAATGGAATTTCCTACGAATAGCATATTTGGTGCAATCATCAAGCTGAATTTGTTTTCTTCCTCTAGTTTCAATGTCTTTAGATACATTATCACATTTACCTTCATTTTCTTTAAATGTTTTAAGAATTCTGTGAACACTTCTCGTCGACACTTTAGTTAAATCACTACACAGATTAACTACGTCATTATGCAACATATTCTCATTCCGTTCACGGAGCCCACAATACACATTGTATATAATAGTTTTTTCTCCTTCGGATAAATTTGGACGTCTGCGTTTACTTTGACTGCTTTCACTTTCCATATTGCTCACAGTTCACAGCACAAAATTAAACTGATTTATAATGATATTTCCCTTGTTTCAGTCCTTAAACAAATCCCTTGGTTTTTACCTGATCTGATATGAAATTACCTTTTTTTTTACTGTTAATCGTTTTCCTAGAAATGTACCTGCCTAATTATTTGACGTCTACTACATTATTACTTCTTACGAATGGATTAAATGGATTAACTGTATAGAAAGTGTATTATTCCTCTTTTATGTTTATCTAGGGTAGGTATTATACAAAAATATCATTATTTATTATATTATTGAAAAGGGTATTTCCAATTTTAGAATTTTTACAACAGAAATTCCAAAACTGTCATCAGTGTTGAAACAGACCTAATTCGTTATAACTGTATTATAATAACAGATCAAAGAAAAAAAAATAATATTTACATTACGTATTATTCAACGAATGTTACGCTCATGAATGTTAACCTAACCGTGCTCAGCTGATGAAGCAATATTTATTTCTCTCTCTATCTTACGGCAAATTTAATCTACCTCTCTTTTTTCCGCCCCACAAACGTCTCTGTGTACGCAACGTTGCCATTTATAAATTTTAGTCCCAGAATATAATTCAGATTTTTTTATATTTAATAAACATTGATGTTGTTGAATATATTTCATTAGCAGGAAGTTTCTTTAATATTTAATATTTTTTAGTATTTAGTATTTAATGAATAAAACACGTTGTCCGTTATTCTATGACCATTTAGTTGCGTGTGTATGATTTAAATAGAAGATGATAAAATATATAGAAACCCAACCTGACAACAATGTTTACGTTTTAATTCAATAATATTTCTGAGAATTTAGTGCCTACTATTATGGAATTTTAGTATATTATA